>CM060912.1:604353636-609353636 GCA_030737875.1 Allium sativum | reverse complement strand
AAATATTTATATTCTAACGACGACGTATATAATATAAACGTTCGAATTATATTCAAAATAAATTTCTCGTCGATTATTATTTAAAATAATCCATTTTAAATAACCAAAATTCGCTAAAATTGCCAAAATAAAAATTTTAAACTGGCCCAGATTTTACGGGTTGTTACATAAACAAGCGGGGTCGAATGACACAAGTAAACAAGCGGGGCCGAATGACACAAGGAAACAAGCGGGGCCGAATGACACAAGTAATAAATACATGCGAGTTAGTGAGCCGATCGATTAAGCGATAAGGGGGTAGTGTGGGGACATCTAATATTTAGTATGGGCAAGTAGGGATTGTATGAGGTGAATACCTCTTACTAGATGTTACGCCTGAGGACTACCAATTACAAGATGGGGATCAACTTTCAGTATGGAACTAGTAACGGTGCGGTGAAATTAGCATTGGTGCAGTGTAGTAATTATCCTTTAGTGATTAGAAGCGCGATCAACGTTTATCTTATTCATCCTGCTTACCTTGTCATGCATATTTATGTATAGTCATTTCTTACTTTCCAGTTTATGTTCTTATCCTGTTACTTTAATGATTATATTGTTAAAGTCACTGGACTCACCAGACTTATGTCTGACCTGGTTTTTTTTCGCCTCTTTTCTTCCGTTCCCCCCTCCCCCCGGCCTAGGTTTTTAGGGAGGAAGTACTCAAGCTTAGTTCGGATATCCCTTCTTCCACCTTGAAGTTGAAAGATGAATTGCTTGGCTTTGATTCAGCTTATCTATGGCATTTTCTGTTGGGGATTATAGTTTTAATATTAAGTACTCTGAAGGTTTTGTACAAGACTGGTATTATGTACTTGGTTTTGGTATTTGGAAATGTAATCAAACTTATTTCTGTTTCCGCTGCAATAAAGTTATAAAAAATTTCAAGTACTACTTTCTCTGTCTTGTAATATTCCATTCTGTTTACTTATATTACTCCACGAAACTTAATGCATTCCCTTTGTGAGTGACATTAACAAACGTGGGGTGTTACACAGTTGGTTGGACATTAGTTCTCAAAGGGTCATACTTAAATCTCGGACTATGGTGCAGGTCACCAATTCATGATCAAACAAGTTGCATCAACCAAATGTCATCCATTGGTCGATCATTCTTATACAAGCTAGGAAGCTTTGACAGGTCGCATGTACACTCATCGCTCGCCCGTCCATTCAATATGCCCAGACCTATGCGGTCGCTCACTCCTATAAAGCCGCTCACTCCCGTGAAGTCGTTCTGGGAATACGGCCAGCTGTCACCAGTTGGCTGAAGCTAAGCAGTGGCATATTTGTAATTAATGAAACAAGCAACCCGTGGTCTGAAAATATGATTTGGAGATCATTTCTTCAGGAAGGTGCACCTATAAATAGGCCATGGCTCCCGCCTTAGAATGGGGCGGACCACCACAAAGTGCTGCTAAATTCTCTCCTCCACCAACGTGAAGCTACATAAGCACCAATAATGACGACCGAAGTTGACTTCACCTTTCTTCTTCACCAAATGAACCAGATCTCCTTCTTCCTCCCTTAGAGATCAATCCAAGTTCTCCCTATCCATTCCAAACCAAGATCCGTTATTTTCGTCTTCTCGAGCTCCGTTCTACTTCTCTCCTGCCACCATTAAACTTCCTCGAAACTTCGACTCGCACCTCAATCGCCGTGGGCTCACTACTGATCCTCTGAGTGCTCAAACCATGGAACATACATTTTCACGTTCATCGCACTCATAAGGGTCCAATCATTTTCATAGCGGCTAGAAGGAATCAAGTCAGTAAGGAGAGGAAAGATCATTGTGCAAGAGAGAATGGGCGGAATGTGAGATGTATGAAATGATGAATTTTGTAAATCCCCCTTTATAATAATGAGAATCACTTCAAAGTGGTTGTAGATCTACTCTAGATCGAACCACTATAAAATTTCCATGTTTTTACTTGCTTTTTACTATTTGCTTTGTGACTGTGGCTCCTTTTCAATTCCTAACCGTGTTGGTGAAGTACAATCCTCGTACCCTTGGTGTTTGAGCCATTTTCGGTGAAAATAGTAGGTTTATTGAATTAGACAAAAATTGGAAAATACGAATTGCAGAATACAAATTGGAGAATACGAATTGCAGAATTTAAATTTCATAATTCAATCACCATTACAACACAATTGCGAAATACAGAAAAAACTACAAAAATACATAAAAAAACTACATCAATCCATTCCTCAGCTTATGGACATAATAAAGAATACAATACCTAAGCTCTTCCGGCTAGTCAATTAGAAGTAAAAATGGGTTGACGTCCCTTCTGTTATCTAACGCTGACAGAATAACCCCCACATCCCACTCGAGATAATCATCACCATCTTGACATACTGCCATGCAAAAAGCAAGAAGCTCATTTTTGTCCATGGAATGAAGATTTAAGCTATAATTTTCGGATTGTTTGTGGAATGTGGTATTGAAAAGGTAGTGAATTGGAGTGAATATATAGGGGAAGGAGAGATGGATCGGCTGTTCTGGAAACTTCGTCGCGTCAAACGTGCTTCCAATGCATCGGATGCGAAAGCCACATTTACAACCGTTCGTCTTGAAGGGGCAAACGTGTGGGCCCCACTGTGGATGCATCTGACGCGTCAGACGTAGACGCGGACTTTAACTGGCTAGTTCGTAAATGAAACGGTATCGTAATGAATATATTTATAGTGACCATTGCAGCAATTAGTGTAATTGATTGCTATAACTGAGGCCATAAATAAATAATTAACAATTGCGACAAATGCTGAATGTTTGGATAAGGTACAATGGTGGAATTATATGTAAATATAATCCATACTGAATTAATATATTTGTGGTGACCATTCGTAGTAATAAATATAATTAATTGCCATAAATGAGACCGCAAATAAAGAAATAATTATTGTAACCAATATTGGTTGGGGGAAAATAAATGTGAGAGGAAAATGATTACAATTCCTAAAATCAATTAGGATAATTGTTGTGGACATCAATTAGGAAATTTAAATTATAACCGCAATTAGATACGAGGTTAAACTCAACTTGTGGTCTAGGCCTGCCCGAAACCGACCGACAAATCCAGCAACCATAGGTAGCCAATTTAATGTGAGAGGTCTAATACATAAAAATAAATATACTAATGCATGACGTTAAGTTCACTTGTGGTAGAAGTCTGCCCGGAACCGACCGGCAAATCCAGCATCCATAGGTAGCCAACTTAATGTGAGAGGCCTAGTGTGTGTGTATATATATATAATAATAACTAATAAACAAATAAAATAATATAAAGAATAAGTATAGTAATTGTCTGTTGGGGTACAATAAATAGATAACATAGGACTGATAATTAGTTTCCTTAGGAAAATATGACCGTTAGAGTCATAAAGGAAAATAAAAAGAAAATAAAAAGAAATGGGTGTCAAAAAAGGGGAAATTAATGGATATTGATTGGTTTAAATACTAAGTCCAAATTAGGGAAGAAATTAAATAAATTTCCTAGAGAATAGGGAATATAATCTTCCTTATTTATGTAAATAAAACTTATATTTAAAAATATAGTTGGACTTAGTAGGTTAATAATATAAAATGTTATTAACTATATAAACCCATGATACAAATAAATGGTGTAAGTATAGTATTTTCGTATAAGGAAATTAAACGGGAATGACTTAATAACGTAGCCTACTTTATCCCAAAAAGGGAAAGGTTTTAAAGGCAAATGGGGGACGAACTAATAACCTTTGTGTATAGTCCGCTTCCTTGGGTCTTAAGTGGCTTGGGTTGAAGAGTCCACCTGGGAATAGGCTTTTCAGTATAGGGGTCTTAAATGGTAGGTATGTGTGGGCCTACCCAAACCTGGAAATTTAAAAGGGTCAGATATGGTCGTCTATCCTACGGGAAGTAATAAGTGACTAAGGAGGTTATCGAATGAGGTCAGCTAGAAGGTATGATAAACGATAAAATACCTATTCTCACCTTATGTGGGGAAAGGATATATGCGTGAATGATGGAAGCCTTAACTAGTAGGGCCCGTAGCTAGTGCCCTCTAGTTTATGTTAACGTTGAATATATTGTCGAGGGTTAATAAGTGACCAATAGGTCCGCCTAGGGTCTTAAGTGATCAGGGAGAATCCACCTTATCTATCATTTGATGGTGAGACGTTAAATAATAAATAATGAGGGTATAGATAGAAACCCCGAAATTAGGGGACCACTCTCGATATAGTTAACCAGTTAAACTCTAGTATAAAGGCTTCACAAAAATGTATGTAAATGTCCTATCTCGATAATATAATTTGGGAGTACTACTTTGGGCTAAATAGTAAAGTCGTGCGTAAAAATTTACTGGGTTGGGCTAGAATCACTAACATGGTTAGGCATACAACTTGGGTTGAACCTAACGGAATATATCTGTGTTATAGTCTGTGTTGTACATTTCTTAGTCACCAAAACTTGTTGTTCTGACCCCCTCCTCATTACAACCTCTAGGTTTCATAGAGAAGGTCAGGTTCTCACAGATGATTAAGTTTGGCTTTCGGTTCTTGTTCACTCTCATTCTCGATATTGGCAAAGTGACTTACTTTGAAAACAGTAGTTTCTTAAGTTAATGCTAATGTATCCTATTTTGTTTCCGATGTGAGTTATTTTATCGTACTCTGACTATGCTCATGCTCATTTAATGTAGGTACCATATTGTGAAAACCCTTTACTTCCCCGGTGAGGAAAGCGCGGATAGTTCGAGAACAAGCCACAGAAAAACTAAGACGGGAGAACATTTCATTGTATATTACAACAATGCACCAGAATACAAGAATATACAGAGTATAAATGAATATTACACAGAAATATCAGAGATTTAAATTACATTTAAATAAATCGCAGCGGGAAATAATACAATACACAACTAGAAGAGATATTCGGATACAAAGCTTTCTGGATATCATTCCAGCTGTAAACCAGGATCCTGTGAATATAAATCTGCAAAACCAAAACTACTAGCTGCCCGTGTCAAAATAGGGGCACCCAGAGTTTAGGTTAAAACAATAAACTCCAGGTCAGTCATGTGACTGGTGTGAGAACTAAAACAGTTATTAATCTTTATTTTCAAAGTAGGTAAATCAAGGGACCACGCCGTATAACACGGAACGGGTTTCCTCCCAAGAATACCAGTGCATAAAACAAACAACGCAATGCTAAATAAAGAAAAATGAAGCTATTATAAGACCCAGTTCCCATCACACAATGCAACGCAAGCCGGAGGATAGAGTTTTTACCTTATAATAGCCAAGAATGCTTAGTACGTTTAAAACAAATCATTTGATACTATTATAAGTGCATAGTGTATAAAACAACTTCAAATCATAAGTATTAATCATAGGCGGCATGGGTACCATATATCATGTCGCCATACTAGGATCTACAATCAAAACCGCAAATTTCACGTATTTGGAAATTGGATTTCCATCTATGAACCGAGGCAAAAGATAATCCTCAACCGATTCAAGACTGTCTAGCCCGAGCCTCAGGCAAGTACTCTGTCAAGCCTTTGGATCGTCAAGGCCGGTCCACCGATGTGGATTAAAATACATGAACACTGCGTTTCCCCGCCCTTTGGGGCGTAAATGAGCCAACGAATGGCTCCATCGGACCCGGATCGTCCGATCTAACCGAGGCGCCTCACAACAGCAACAACCACTCAGGTGAAAAGTATATAAATGTCAGGGCTGGTAGGTCACTAACACCACCCTAGCTAGAAAGAAACGCATGCCCTCCCTGAGGTCCTCTTCTATTTTTGGTTCACAACCGGGGTGCGAGGCTCGCGAATTCACGTTACACAAAGCTATGCCACACAGGCGGTGCTTTGATCATCAACCACAAGACTTTGCTTTTCAACAGAAGCCTTGATATTTTGCATCTTAGCATGCCACACAGGCAAACCACTCTATGCAACTGATATCAGTCACACAGAATGAAATCCAATGTCAGACACACAGTCCATTTACAAGTCCGTTCTGGATCTGAACGAAACCGGAGGCACTTTCCTCTCATATCCATCGATCTCCAAGCACATCTGGACGACCACCGATTGATTCCCTCATCTTGGGTGTACAGCCCAATCAAGATCATCAGTAATCACCCAAACGATGTGAAGACTTCCGGTCTTCAACCACCGTCTTCATCTTCGACTTATCGTCGTATCAGTTATTCAGAATGGGATAAACCCGGTCTTTCCGAATAACTCGCGTATATTTTAAATAAGTGTTACACAAACACAACATACGCCTCATTCCAATTCATCAGCCACTAACCGTAAATTAATCAAGAGAATAATTTCCCAAATATTAACCCCGAAGGCCGAAACCAACATCAGATCAATATCCAGAAAACCATTCTGCTTGGCTAACCGACAGTTAGTTTCTAAATTTCACATTCATAGGGAAAGATTCCCATTAATTTTATCCAAGATAAATTCCTTGAATTTATTCTCTAATCTTCTTTTGAATTTCGATTCAACTAGTCGGGATTAACGAACCTTACCGAAGTAATCATTTGTTTTAATTTCCCAATCCCAACCTATTCATTCCATGAAGTAAAACTGGTTATACTTCATATTTAACACCACGGTGTTATCGGTAAATTCAATTACCATTTCACGTTCAAATCTAATTAAAGATTTAACTATCGCGTGGAGCAAAATTGGTGATACTCCATTCTCGATCTTTTCAATCTAATTAAAGGTTCATTAAAACTCCACTTAGTTTTAATCGTTAACTGGGTTAAAGAATCAGTGTCATTTAAAACACGGTTCACGATAAACCCAAAACCACATTCCATTAATTATCGGATTAAAGAACGAGTGTTATTTAAAACACTGTCCACGATAAACCCAAAAATCAATATCAATTCAATTCCAATTAAATATTATTTAATTGGTACACTTCATTAAATCTAAATAAAAAGATTTAATCTTTTTTCCACTGGGTTCAAGGATAGTGTTAGTCAAGACACCATTCACGACAAACCCAAATCACATTTGATGTTAAATACAAGGCTCTGAATAGAAAATATTCCGGCTTATATTCAATATCAAATTCTACGACCAACAAATATCGTATTGGAAATAACGATATATATATCTATATCTTTCAAATTTCCATAACAACATCTGTATAGTCATGAAATCCAACATCGAAATATTCCGAAGGCAATTTCGATTCAAATCCATTCCAATGCAATCATTGGAAATTCCGGTTAATTTCAAAACCATTTCAAATTCAATTTATTTATTTAAAATTAAATAGAATTATAATTTTAGTTCAAAACTAGTTCATTTCGATAAAAATCTATTTTTATCTTTTCAAATATGGGGTTTTTCTTCCCATTTCTTCACAAATCATTTCTTATGATTTTACACAAATTATTACTATTTTTAATAATTTTATCAAGGCCCGTACAGTCGATTTCCATCAATGGCCATCGAACTGCACTTACAGCGACCTTTTTCAAATTTGATTTGGACATAATTCCAAATCCAACTGTTAGATTTCAAATTTATAATATTCGTTATAAAGCTTTTTTCGATACGAACCCAACGGTTCCAGTTTTAGGAGAATCCGACGGACGGATCTCCCGTAATGTTCGTTCGAAGTCAATGGTCGAAATTTGCGAACTACCGCGTCGCGGCGCGTTCTATTCAGGCCATTATATTATATTTATATAATATATATAATATATATAATATATATTTCATTGATTACTATTTAAAACGAAATTTATAAATCGTTTTAAATTCGTTTTCAAAACGTTTTCAACTTCATATTCAATTTCAAAACAAAATTGAATATTCTAATATAAATTCGTTTTAAATTCTTTTCAAATCGATTTTAATTCGAATTCATTTATATTCAAATCCAATTCGAATTCATTTCTATTCAATTTCAATTCGAATTCATTTCTATTCAATTTCAATTCGAATTCATTTCTATTCAATTTCAATTCGAATTCATTTCTATTCAATTTCAATTCGAATTCAATTCTTTTCAATTTCAATTCGAATTCATTTCTATTCAATTTCAATTCGAATTCAATTCTTTTCAAAATATCAGATTTTGAAATCACTTTCGATATTCATTATAAAATGAATAAAATCGATATAAATATCGTTCACATCAAAAAATGGCGTCAATCTAATCAACACGGCTTCATGTATTTCTATTTTTAAATATTCTATTTCAAATATTTCTTTTTCGAAACTGGAATGAGGCCCAATCAATTACCATATAATGTTAATTATATGGATTTTCTACAACACATGTATACGATAACAACGATGAATAATCAACCATCATCCAAAGTGCATTCTACACTATATAAGCATCAAATATAAATATTCAACGCTTATAACGGTCTGTCCATCAATCGATCGACATACAACTAAACAATCGGGATTAGTGTACGTCAAATATCATCCCAATACCCGTGTGGGGTTTCAAACAATCAAACACAGATTTTTATTTGTGCAGTTGGGCGATGTGTAAAATTTATCATTCCAATCAATATCAGTCAAATGTGTGTATATAAACAAATCGTCCGATTTGTTTATATTTATTTATTTCATTTATACGTTAAAAATTCTATTTTTAGCTATAAAATATTTATTTTCTATATAAATATTTTATTTCATTTCACATCACATCACACAATCAACTACACATCAAAATCAAACAAACAAGCATATAAGCCGTCCATGGTCTGTGGACGACGGGTGTCGGGTGCTACTAAACACCATCTGCATCCTAGTATATATTACAACTAGAAAATTTAAATTAAAGAGTGAGAAATTCTCACAGATAGCTATCCCAACTCTACGACACTTCATTTGTAGAAATCTTCGCTGTTCTTGCCTCTTTTCACTTTCTCTGCCCGTATTCTCTACATATATAAAAATCACATTTTTACTTCGTTATTCAATATAGAAAAATCGAATTTTTGCTTCGCTATTCAATATAGAAAAATCGAATTTTTACTTCGCTATTCAATATATAAAAATTGAATTTTTACTTCGCTATTCAATATATAAAAATCGAATTTTTACTATGTTATTCAATATATAAAAATCGAATTTTTACTTCGCTATTCAATATAGAAAAATCGAATTTTTACTTTGCTATTCAATATATAAAAATCGAATTTTTACTATGCTATTCAATATATAAAAATCGAATTTTTACCATGCTATTCAATATAGAAAAATCGAATTTTTACTTCGCTATTCAATACATAAAAATCGAATTTTTACTTTGCTATTCAATATATAAAAATCAAATTTTTACTATGCTATTTAATATAGAAAAATCGAATTTTTACTTCGCTATTCAATATATAAAAATCAAATTTTTACTTCGCTATTCAATATATAAAAATCGAATTTTTACTTCGCTATTCAATATATAAAAATCGAATTTTTACTTTGCTATTCAATATATAAAAATCGAATTTTTACTTCATTAAAAATCACTTCTTTTCATTTTCCAAAATCATATCTTTATGGTTTTCAAATGAATAAAAATCAAATCTTTATAAATCATTACCCTATATAAAAACCGTATTTTTATAAATACAAAAATAACTTTTAAATAGATAAAAAATCAAATCTTTTATTAGCTAAAACCCTAGTTTTTTTTCGCCTAGAATCAAAATCAGAAAAAGGGAAGAAAGGAAAGGAAATACTCACGATGATCAAAGGAAGAGGGGGTTCGTCGCGTCGGGTTGGTTGGGGGGGGGGGCTTGCGGCCTGGGACAGGAGAGGGGAGGAGGAGCGCGAGGTCAGATGGGGGGCCCGCGAGTTAGTCGGAGGGTGGTGGAGGGTGGCTGGCGGTCCAGCAGGGTGGCACGCGTGGGGGTTTCGTGCTTGGGCGGGGAGGGAGAGGTTAGAGGAGGAGAAGGGGAGGTGGAGGAAGAGGGAGCCACGCCCTGGCGGCGGAGCGCCAGGGGGGCGCGGCGGCGCTGCTGGGAGGAGCGCCTCCCCCCTTTCGTTTCTTTTTTTTTTAATTCTCTGATTGATTTGAAAAGTAAACGAGGGGGGGGGTCTGAAAAAAGATAAAAGGGAGGAGGGGTTTTATTTTATTATTTAATTATTTTATTTCTCTAAAAAGTAACTTTTTACTTCAACCCCGAAACGAGGCCCACCGCCTGTCGTCCATAGCGTTTTACCCCCATTCCGAACACAATGGGATATGTTTCGCAAGCTGATTCGACCGTTTCGATCAGTTTTCGTTAAAATCAACATATAACTCTATATATTGAATTTGAACGCGCATTTCAATTTACCGGGGCCACATATTAACTCGAAAAATTCCCGAAAAATATTTTCTAGCTTCGTATTGACGATACGGTCCTAACAAAACTAGTTTCGTCGAATTCTGAGACCGTTAGAAAAATGGCCATTTTCCAGTCGATTAAAATCAACTAAAACTGGTCAAACGCGTTTTCCTTTGCCACGCTCACATATTGATTCTAAAAATTATGAAATTTGGGATCTAGCAATAATTTGACATCACGGACCCAACAAAAGTGGTTTCGTCGAAATCCGAGGTCGTTTGCAAAATGTCTATTTTTAAGGGCCTAAATTCCATAGCGACTATTCAGAATTTTCAACTGGACATATCTTTTGATCCCCGCTATGAAATTTTGATTTTTCGGATTCGTTGGAAAGATATTATCAAATAGATCCTATTATTTTTTGTTTCGTTAAAATTCGGATTGTTCTGCACCCGGTACATTCAATTGAAGTTTGAAATCGAATTATCGAACTACCGCGCCATTTTCAATTCCTTTTATAATTATATATAATTATTTATATTCTAACGACGACGTATATAATATATACGATCGAATTCTATTCAAAATAAATTTCTCGTCGGTATTATTTTAAATAATGAAAATTCTCTAAAATTGCCAATATAAAATTTTTAAATTGGCTCAGATTTCCGGGTTGTTACAATCTCCCCCACTTAAAACTTTTCATCCCCGAAAAGGAACAAAGTCGAAAGTGGTTTGATTAATCAACTCTACGTTCGATCTGGCTTCCATTCTCCAACTTTTTAGTTTCTGAGAATTTTCAAATTCTTCAAAAATTTGGCTAACTCCCTAAATTTTCGAAAAATTTCGCCATAACCTCCCCTGCACCGGGAGCCACGGGAAAATCCCGAAATTGCCATACAGGCCTTCTGATCTCAAAAAAGAAAAGAAAAAGCCAATAGGCTCATAAAATCATCATCACCCAAACAAAACAGTAAATTATGATAAACATGTACCTATTTATCGGGCAAACAAATTTTATTCTCTGCTCTAGCCTCCTTGCTATGACCTGTTCAATGTAAGTACATGTATATGCAAGCAAATGCGACTAATTTTCAATACAAGTCAATATTTGATCAAATTGGCTATATAATACAAATTTTAATAATTCAACCAATAATCAACAACACAACCATCAATCAATTAGTTGATTAGCTTTTGAAATTCATAACTTTGATACATAGTCAAAAAATCAGATTTTTGATGCCAAATCACAACAATAAGCCCTATCTAATTTCCGTTCTCACACCAGTCAATAGGAAATATATAGAAATCTCACTTTCGTCTGTCGGAAATAAATACTGGCGATGGTGCCCCGTCACCAGAATTATCCCCGGGCACTAGAGTGTAATTCTATATCTATCCAGTACATTAAAACTTTGAATATACGTTTGCAAGGCGTATATGCAAATTCTTTATATACTGAATTGTCCAAAATCAATATAAATAAATTATTCAAATACATGTAAAACGATTTAAATTTCAAAACAGAATTGTTTTCATTTGAATAATATACTCTCCACACTCGTTCTAGGATACTACTGATCCCATCTCTAACGAGTCATTCTCATTGGATATTACTATTCCAATATCTGATGAATTCTTTCGTAAGGTTCTAATGTGTCATGTTCTCTGAGCTTTGTAATCCAATGCTCTGATACCAACTGTGAAAACCCGTTACTTCCTCGGTGAGGAAAGCGCGGATAGTTCGAGAACAAGCCACAGAAAAACTCAGATGGGAGAACATTTCATTTTATATTACAACAATACACCAGAATACAAGAATATACAGAGTATAAATGAATATTACACAGAAATATCAGAGATTTAAATTACATTTAAATAAATCGCAGCGGAAAATAATACAATACACAACTAGAAGAGATATACGGATACAAAGCATTCCGGATATCATTCCAGCTGTAAACCAGGATCCTGTGAATATAAATCTGCAAAACCAAAACTACTAGCTGCCGTTTCAAAATATGGGCACCCAGAGTTTAGGTTAAAACAATAAACTCCAGGTCAGTCATGTGACTGGTGTGAGAACTAAAACAGTTATTAATCTTTATTTTCAAAGTAGGTAAATCAAGGGACCACGCCGTATAACACGGAACGGGTTTCCTCCCAAGAATACCAGTGCATAAAACAAACAACGCAATGCTAAATAAAGAAAAATGAAGCTATTATAAAACCCAGTTCCCATCACACAATGCAACGCAAGCCGGAGGATAGGGTTTTTACCTTATAATAGCCAAGAATGCTTAGTACGTTTAAAACAAATCATTTGATACTATTATAAGTGCATAGTGTAAAAAACAACTTCGAATCATAAGTATCAATCATAGGCAGCATGGGTACCATATATCATGTCGCCATACTAGGCACTACAATCAAAACCGCAAATGTCACGTATTTGGAAATTGGATTTCCATCTATGAACCGAGGCAAAAGATAGTCCTCAACCGATTCAAGACTGTCTAGCCCGAGCCTCAGGCAAGTACTTTGTCAAGCCTTTGGATCGTCAGGGCCGGTCCACCGATGTGGATTAAAATACCTGAACACTTCGTTTCCCCGCCCTTTGGGGCGTAAATGAGCCAACGAATGGCTCCATCGGACCCGGATCGTCTGATCTAACCGAGGCGCCTCGCAACAGCAACAACCACACAGGTGAAAAGTATATAAATGTCAGGGCTGGTAGGTCACTGACACCACCCTAGCTAGAAAGAAACGCATGCCCTCCCTGAGGTCCTCTCCCGTTTTTGGTTCACAACCGGGGTGCGAGGCTCGCGAATTCACGTTACACAAAGCTATGCCACACAGGCGGTTCTTTGATCATCAACAACAAGACTTTGCTTTTCAACAGAAGCCTTGATCATTTGCATCTTAGCATGCCACACAGGCAAACCACTCTATGCAACCGATATCAGTCACATAGAATGAAATCCAATGTCAGACACACAGTCCATTTACAAGTCTGTTCTGGGTCTGAACGAAACCAGAGGCACTTTCCTCGCATATCCATCGATCTCCAAGCACATCTAGACGACCACCGATTGATTCCCTCATATTGGGTGTACAACCCAATCAAGATCATCAGTAATCACCCAAACGATGTGAAGACTTCCGGTCTTCAACCACCGTCTTCATCTTAGACTTATCGTCGTATCTGTTATTCAGAATGGGATAAACCCGGTCTTTCCGAATAACTCGCGTATATTTTAAATAAGTGTTACACAAACACAACATACGCCTCATTCCAATTCATCAGTCACTAACCGTAAATTAATCAAGAGAATAATTTCCCAAATATTAACCCCGAAGGCCGAAACCAACATCAGATCAATATCCAGAAAACCATTCTGCTTGGCTAACCGACAGTTAGTTTCTAAATTTCACATTCATAGGGAAAGATTCCCATTAATTTTATCCAAGATAAATTCCTTGAATTTATTCTCTAATCTTCTTTTGAATTTCGATTCAACTAGTCGGGATTAACGAACCTTACCGAAGTAATCATTTGTTTTAATTTCCCAATCCCAACCTATTCATCCCATGAAGTAAAACTGGTTATACTTCATATTTAACACCACGGTGTTATCGGTAAATTCAATTACCATTTCACGTTCAAATATAATTAAAGATTTAACTATCGCGTGGAGCAAAATTGGTGATACTCCATTCTCGATCTTTTCAATCTAATTAAAGGTTCATTAAAACTCCACTTAGTTTTAATCGTTAACTGGGTTAAAGAATCAGTGTCATTTAAAACACGGTTCACGATAAACCCAAAACCACATTCCATTAATTATCGGATTAAAGAACGAGTGTTATTTAAAACACTGTCCACGATAAACCCAAAAATCAATATCAATTCAATTCCAATTAAATATTATTTAATTGGTACACTTCATTAAATCTAAATAAAAAGATTTAATCTTTTCTCCACTGGGTTCAAGGATAGTGTTAGTCAAGACACCATTCACGACAAACCCAAATCACATTTGATGTTAAATACAAGGCTCTGAATAGAAAATATCCCGGCTTATATTCAATATCAAATTCTAAGACCAACAAATATCGTATTGGAAATAACGATATATATATCTATATCTTTCAAATTTCCATAAAAACATCTGTATGGTCATTAAATCCAACATCGAAATATTCCGAAGGCAATTTCGATTCAAATCCATTCCAATGCAATCATTGGAAATTTTGGTTATTTTCAAAATCATTTCAAATTCAATTTATTTATTTAAAATTAAATAGAATTATAATTCTATTTCAAAACTAGTTCATTTCGATAAAAATCTATTTTTATCTTTTCAAATATGGGGTTTTTCATCCCAATTCTTCACAAATCATTTCTTATGATTTTACACAAATTATTGCTATTTTTAATAATTTTATCAAGGCCCGTACAGTCGATTTCCATCAATGGCCATCGAACTGCACTTACAGCGACCATTTTCAAATTTGATTTGGGCATAATTCCAAATCCAACTGTTTGATTTCAAATTTCTAATATTCGTTAGAAAGATATTTTCGATACGAACCCATCGGTTCCGGTTTTAGGAGAATCCGACGGTCGGATCTCCCGTAATGTTCGTTCGAAGTCAATGGTCGAAATTCACGAACTGCCGCGGCGCGTTCTATTCAGGCCATTATATTATATATATATATATATATATATATTATATATTTCGTCGATTACTATTTAAAACGAAATTTATAAATTGTTTTAAATTCGTTTTCAAAACGTTTTCAACTTCATATTCAATTTCAAATCAAAATTGAATATTCTAATGTAAATTCGTTTTAAATTCTTTTCAAATCAATTTTAATTCGAATTCATTTATATTCAAATCCAATTCAAATTCGTTTCTATTCAATTCGAATTCATTTCTATTCAATTTCAATTCGAATTCATTTCTATTCAATTTCAATTCGAATTCATTTCTATTCAATTTCAAAACGAATTCATTTCTATTCAATTTCAATTTGAATTTAATTCTTTTCAATTTCAATTCGAATTCATTTCTATTCAATTTCAATTTGAATTCAATTCTTTTCAAAATATCAGATTTTGAAATCACTTTCGATATTCATTATAAAATGAATAAAATCGATATAAATATCGTTCACATCAAAAAATGGCGTCAATCTAATCAACACGGCTTCATATATTTCTATTTTCAAATATTCTATTTCAAATAATTCTATTTCAAATATTTCTTTTTCGAAACTGGAATGAGGCCCAATCAATTACCATATAATGTTAATTATATGGATTTTCTACAACACATGTATACAATAACAACGATGAATAATCAACCATCATCCAAAGTGCATTCTACACTGTATAAGCATCAACTAAAAATATTCAACGCTTATAATAGTCTGTCCATCAATCGATCGACATACAACTAAACAATCGGGATTAGTGTACGTCAAATATCATCCCAATACCCGTGTGGGGTTTCAAACAATCAAACACAGATTTTTATTTGTGCAGTTGGGCGATGTGTAAAATTTATCGTCCCAATCAATATCAGTCAAATGTGTGTATATAAACAAATCGTCCGATTTGTTTATATTTATTTATTTCATTTATACGTTAAAAATTCTATTTTTAACTATAAAATATTTATTTTCTATATAAATATTTTATTTCATTTCACATCACATCACACAATCAACTACACATCAAAATCAAACAAACAAGCATACAAGCCGTCCATGGTCTGTGGACGACGGGTGTCGGGTGCTACTAAACACCGTCTGCATCCTAGTATATATTACAACTAGAAAATTTAAATTAAAGAGTGAGAAATTCTCATAGATAGCTATCCCAACTCTACGACACTTCATTTGTAGAAATCTTCGTTGTTCTTGCCTCTTGTCACTTTCTCTGCCCGTATTCTCTACATATATAAAAATCACATTTTTACTTCATTATTCAATATAGAAAAATCGAATTTTTACTTCGCTATTCAATATAGAAAAATCGAATTTTTACTTCGCTAATCAATATATAAAAATCGAATTTTTACTTCGCTATTCAATATATAAAAATCGAATTTTTACTGTGCTATTCAATATATAAAAATCGAATTTTTACTTCGCTATTCAATATAGAAAAATCGAATTTTTACTTTGCTATTCAATATAAAAAATCGAATTTTTACTATGCTATTCAATATATAAAAATCGAATTTTTACCATGCTATTCAATATAGAAAAATCGAATTTTTACTTCGCTATTCAATATATAAAAATCGAGTTTTTACTTTGCTATTCAATATATAAAAATCGAATTTTTACTATGCTATTCAATATAGAAAAATCGAATTTTTACTTTGCTATTCAATATATAAAAATCGAATTTTTACTTCGCAATTCAATATATAAAAATCGAATTTTTACTTCGCTATTCAATATATAAAAATCGAATTTTTACTTTGCTATTCAATATATAAAAAAACGAATTTTTACTTCGTTAAAAATCACTTCTTTTCATTTTCAAAAATTATATCTTTATGGTTTTCAAATGAATAAAAATCGAATCTTTATAAATCATTACCCTATATAAAAACCGTATTTTTATAAATACAAACATAACTTTTAAATAGATAAAAAATCAAATCTTTTATTGGCTAAAACCCTAGTTTTTTTTTTCGCCTAGAATCAAAATCAGAAAAAGGGAAGAAAGGAAAGGAAATACTCACGATGATCAAAGGAAGAGGGGGTTCGTCGCGTCAGGTTGGTTGGGGGGGCTTGCGGCCTGGGACAGAAGAGGGGAGGAGGAGCGCGAGGTCAGATGAGGGGCCCGCGAGTTGGTCGGAGGGTGGTGGAGGGTGGCTGGTGGTCTAGCAGGGTGGCGTGCGTGGGGGTTTCGTGCTTGGGCGGGGAGGGAGAGGTTAGAGGAGGAGAAGGGGAGGTGGAGGAAGAGGGGGCCACGCCCTGGCGGCGGCGCGCCAGGGGGGCGCGGCGGCGCTGCTGGGAGGAGCGCCTCTCCCCTTTCGTTTCTCTTTTTTTTATTCTCTGATCGATTTGAAAAGTAAACGGGGGGGTTTGAACAAAGATAAAAGGGAGGAGGGGTTTTATTTTATTATTTAATTATTTTATTTCTCTAAAAAGTAACTTTTTACTTCGACCCCGAAACGAGGCCCACCGCCTGTCGTCCATAGCGTTTTACCCCCATTCCGAACACAATGGGATATGTATCCTAAGCTGATTCGACCGTTTCGATTAGTTTTCGTTAAAATCAACATATAACTCTATATATTGAATTTGAACGCGCGTTTCAATTTACCGGGGCCACATATTAACTCGAAAAATCCCCGAAAAATATTTTCTAGCTTCGTATTGACGATACGGTCCTAAAAAAACTAGTTTCGTCGAATTCTGAGACCGTTAGAAAAATGGCCATTTTCCAGTCGATTAAAATCAACTAAAACTGGATAAACGCGTTTTCCTTTGCCACGCTCACATATTGATTCAAAAAATTATGAAATTTGGGATCTAGCAATAATTTGATATCACGGACCCAACAAAAGTGGTTTCGTCAAAATCCGAGGTCGTTTGCAAAATGTCTATTTTTAAGGGCCTGAATTCCATAGCGACTATTCAGAATTTTCAACTGGACATATCTTTTGATCCCCGCTATGAAATTTTGATTTTTCGGATTCGTTGGAAAGATATTATCAAATAGATCCTATTATTTTTGGTTTCGTTAAAATCTGTATCGTTCTGCACCCGGTACATTCAATTGAATTTTGAAATCGAATTATCGAACTACCGCGCCATTTTCAATTCCTTTTATAATTATATATAATTATTTATATTCTAACGACGACGTATATAATATATACGATCGAATTCTATTCAAAATAAATTTCTCGTCGATATTATTTAAAATAATTCATTTTAAATAATCAAAATTCTCTAAAATTGCCAAAATAAAAATTTTAAATTGGCCAGATTTCCGGGTTGTTACACATATATACGCTCTATGCTTGGATATGTTCAAGTTTTTATTTTTATCGAAATTTGGGTGCATAAAAGTGTGGGGAGTTACATTTGGTATCAGAGCTTAGGTTAAACGATCAGAGGAATTAGCTAAATTAGGAATCTTGAGAGAATGTAATTCGATTTTCTTTTCTGTTTCTCTTCGTCTTTCTTACGCAAATATAATTTATTTCAACAATGAACTAGTCGTAGGCCTAATAATTAAAATGGGCTTTAATCGACTAACTGTTGAAGTATGTTTAGTTGGGGTTTCTAGCTAATTCTATCCTACCCAATCATACGTTGGCAATCTCATCTTGAAGAGCATGAGATGACACATGGAGGATTCCGCTGATTCGAGATTTGGGATTTGGAATAAAATATACGTTAATTTAAAAAGCTAGCTACAGCTGAGATAGTCATTTGTTCCTAGTTTGATTTCGTTGGTAGTTCCAGTTAAGACCATTGCTCGATTCAAAATGGAGAAAAAGCCCACATTAATATGTCGTATCCATTTTGGAATTATAATTATGAGGTTTATCCATTTGTTACTTCGTTAAAATTCTGAAACTACCTTTGTTGAAATATTCAATTGAGTCTTAGCCTTGTATTCGAGGAAATTTATTTTTAAAACTATTTGGAAAATAGAAATGGATTTCAACGGTTTTGAAATACGATTTTGAAAAGTAGATTGTGAAAGATATGGTTTTAATTTTTTTTAATCTATTCATATTTCAATATTTTAGAGTTATGGTGTGATTTTAATAAATATGGTCTGATCGGTAGGAAAGATGGAATTAGGTAGGATAAGGAATATGCCCCTAAACATGAAATATTAAATATATATTCCTTGTGATTTTTAGTATCCATTTTCCTATATATTGGATAGTTTATTAAAATTACCAAAATTAACCCTTAAAGATTCTAAAGCTCTAACAATTTAGACATGAAAAAGTTTTTCTGGTTTAAAATATAAAACTGGAATCAAAATAATAGTAATAAAATGGATTTATAAATACAAAACCGTTAGTTTATAAATAAATCCATTTTTCAAAAATTTTAAATTTTTCTTTGAAAAGGCTAAAGAAAATCCTTCGTTCGGATTTGGGGTATTTGAATTTGTGAGTCATCTGTTTGTTGTCAGCTAGGTAAGGGAAAAAAATCTGTTTTAGTTATATTACAGATTTCTAGCTGAATTATTTTTGAAATTTGCTCGTTCGTTGTGTAGTCCAAGCATCGTTGTTGAGACTATAAATCCTTGGAGTTGGTTTGGAGTTTAACCGCGGTCTTAAAATACCGCGGAAATGAGGATAATTATTTCGGATTGCATCAAATCTTAAAAGATAATGCGGGACAATTAATATTTTAACCTGGCCTAATAAGGTCAAGGTCCAACCTCTGTCCAAAGCCCATTTGGTAGTTGATCGTTTAGTGATATACTAGGATGGTCAATTAATTGATGAATTTTGGTGCAACTTGGACCAAAGACTCAACCGTAAAAGTTGCATCCAAATTACCCCTTAACTTCCTTGTTTCGTCCTTTCTTCCTCATCCAGTCGAACCATATCTCTATCCTTCTTTTCTAACTTTGCCGTCGCCTCACCTCCTCATTTTTTTGCATTTGTTTGCACATTAGATCTTGCCTCACTAATACTCCAAGATCTAATTTCTTGGCCTATAACACCAAGTTGCACTATTCGATCTTACTCACACCATTTAAGTCTCCTTGGGAAGAGATCATTTGGTTGGATCAGAATGAGCAAAAAGGACTTATCACTTAAGGGCTAAGAAAATTTGGCAAGGTAGTTGGGTTTGCACCGGCCCATTGCTTTGAGATCTTAGAATATGATTTGTGTTTGTGCTGCATCCACCTTTGCTATACCTTGATCGAATAGGTTCTTTCGAAGGCGATCATCGTCTCAGAGATAAAGATTTAAGCTATCTTCCGATGGTTTTTTTGGGGAGAATCTCGATGAGATTTTAAAGGAATCCGTGTTGAACGTGGTCTTGAATGGCCTCTTTTTTGACCAACTTTGGAGATTTTTGCAGCAAATCTCTTTTTCTTAATGTCGGGAATCTACGTTCAAACTGCCTATGTAGATGTGTGACCCGTTTAGCGCATCGCTCTGTAAATGGGAAGTTATGACTATTTGTCTCATGATGCGGAAGTCAATCCTTTGTTTGATCGGTGGTGTAACCATCATTTAGTACTGCATCATATTCGATTCCGCTTACTGTGCTTGTGCGTGTTGTCCCATGGAATTATTTTCTGTAAATTCACATATATCCATTTTGTCTTTAGACAAAATTAGGTGGGTGTAACGTCTCAGAATTTTTATGAGTTAATAATTAATTAATTTAATTATTTTTATATATTGGTTTGATAATTTAAATGGTTTGAACTCAAATATTTTGAATATTTAAATTAATATAAATAATGAGATAATATAATTATTTATGAAATAGTCAGAAATAGATGAATTTGCAATATTGTGTAATTTGAATAATATATGATATTTAATTAAGTTTATATTTGAGTTATAATAATAAATATATTATTTTAACGGCGATAGAATGTATTAATTATAATATAATTATAATCAAGCTCGAAACGTTGCAGTAATTTGTAATTTGACGATTCAAACTTCAATGGATTATAACGGATTCGTTGTAATCGGATTTCTTTAAAACAAGAAACATTCGAATTTAATTAACTGTATTTTTCTAATGAAAGTGAAAAATCGAGATTTCGTCTTATAGATTGTGAGTTATGTCCAAATCAAATTTTCAAATAGTCGTTATGGAATCGTTTATAAACCATAACGATTTATTTAACATAATAAAATATTGGTTTCGAATTTGGATAAGATTTTTTGATGTATTCTTAAATTAATTTTCAGAATTTTTCTGTAAATTTTATTTTGGAAAATAAGCAAATTTTTGTTTAACATATTTTGCACCCTATATCATCGATTTTGGGATTTCACCGAATAAATCAACTTGTCTGTATTATTATATTTTTGGGACCTTGGCACATTACTCGACATGAAGGTATTTTAATTTTTGTTCGCAGCGGCTTGTACGGGAAGAGAGTTTACGTAATAGGGTGCATGACTTTTTCCAACTTAAAACAAAACGACTTATTTTACTATGGCCACTATGTCTATTTTTAATTCCAAATACAACAACAAATCAAATGGTTGGCTACGGTCTGAGAATACATGGGAACAAAATACAAAGGCAGCATTACAAAATCAACCTATCATGGTCACGTTATCTTCTCATATATTCTCTACTGTTTGCTTTTGCTTTCCGCCTTAACATACATGTCCTTTTGCTCATCGTGCTTCATGGTCATAGGCTTCTGCCGCATCTTATCAACTTGCAGTACCACATAAGCTACAGCCTAGTCTTACCATCAGTTGAAAAACATGGAAATAGGAGTACTAAGGCCATTAAAGAAAATGTACCATTCTATACAAAAGCCTGTGCATCTAGAGACCTACCTACAACATCCTATTACTTAGTCGCTAAGGAATACAATCGTTATAAATACATCACAAATACTATATCTGTAACGACCCAGTTTTTGGATTAATTTTATAATATAGATTTATACTGATGATTTAAATTTAATAAATTAAGACCTATATATTTGGAGAATATGAGTTATAATAAATTAAATTTAATGGAATTTATATCTTGTGACTATTTGGGAAAATCCCAAATAAATATATTTGTTTATAGTTGAAAATCCTGTGATCTACATATATGTGTAGATAACATAAATAATTGGTGTTTTATCATCTTGTTTATGATTTGCATTTTAATTCATGAGAATATAAAAGTAAAATAGAATTTACTCATGTTTGATTACTACATTTAAGAATTTTACATAAGTAAATACTTGATTATTTCATGTAAAAGGAAGCACAAACATATTGATCATTTATGCAAGTTATTCATTTGATAATATTGATAAGATCTAAATTATTTAAATTAGAATAATTATTTTTAAAATTATTTGTGTATATATGTTAACTGGCTATGCATATATATAACAAGTGCATGATGTTCTAACAATTTCTGTTACATCTAAACTTGCATTTTTGTCACATACATATAGGATTTCCTAAAGTAACTAAAGCATACTACTTGGAGTACAATATCATTCCAACATCTCACATATGTATGTATGTAAGAAGATATAATTTTAAATGCATTGAATTTGACGTTATGTGACATAAAAGTGACCATACATGATCATAAATGGCTTGATTTGCTTATAAGTGAAGTATTATCTTTTTATTTCAATAATTTTTTCATGTGTTCGTACCTTAGTATAGGCTACCAAAGCTATTGATGGCCATGACATACCTAAGAGGGTCTGATGTGTTTTGGTTGGTTTGTGTATATATAAAGTACACATACCTATGCAAGTGAAACAGCAGGAACATGGATTGGCTGAATAACTTAGGATCAAAGTAATAGGTACGCCACATCACTATAGCTTCAGCATACTATCACCAGTCAAATATATCCTTCACATCAACATTTGAAGCCAGCCAACATCCTATTAGCTACTCTTCTTAAGCCTAGCTTCTTATTAGACCGTTCACACAGGACTGTGTACATTTGTGTACATTGCATAGCCGAGCATGCTAGGAAAGGATTGAACAAGAAGAGACTGAACAAAGTTTCCTTTCAATCATAGAGAAGCTGTTGTCTACATAGGCACCCTGTTTGCCCCATTGCTGTAAAGACCCGCAACTTCCCCGTAAAGGAAAGCGTCGGATAGTTCGAGAACAAACCACAGCAGGACACATACAGAAGAACATTTCATTGTATATTACTACAATGCATCAGATTACAAGAATATACAGAGTATAAATGAATATTACACAGAAATATCAGAGATTTAAATTACATTTAAATACATAGCAGCGGAAAATAATACAATACACAACTAGAAGGAGATATACGGATACAAAGCTTTCCGGATATCGTTCCAGCTGTAAACCAGGATCCTGTGAATATAAATCTGCAAAACCGAAACTACTAGCTGCCCGTGTCAAAAATAGGGGCACCCAGAGTTTAGGTTAAAACAATAAACTCCAGGTCAGTCATGGGACTGGTGTGAGAACTAAAACAGTTAATCTTTATTTTTAAAGTTTGGTAAATCAAGGGACCACGCCGTATAACACGGAACGGGTTTCCTCCCAAGAATACCAGTGCATAAAACAAACAGCGCAATGCTAAATAAAGAAAAATGAAGCTGTTATAAGACCCAGGTCCTATCACACAATGCAACGCAAGCCGGGGGATAGGGTTTTCCCTTATAACAGCCAAAGAATGCTTGATACGTTTAAAACAAATCATTTGATACTATTATAAGTGCATAGTGTATAAACAACTTCAAATCATAAGTATCAATCATAGGCGGCATGAGCGTCCCATGCCACTATGTCGCCATATATAGGTTTACAAATAAAACCGCAAATGTCACGTATTTGGAAACTGGATTTCCATCTATGAACCGAGGCAAAAGATAGTCCTCTACCGATTCGAGACGCTCTAGTCCGTGTCTCAGGCAAGCGCGCAGGCAAGCCTTGGAGCGACAGGGCCGGTCCACCGATGTGGATTATTATGCCTGAACACTACGTTTCCCCACCCTATGGGGTGTAAGTCTGGTCCGTCAGCCGACCAGAAGCATCGGCCGAAACCGATATAACCGAGGCGCCTCGCAACAGCAACAACCACATAAGTCAAACTCGTCAGGGCGTGTAAAACCACTGACGCCACTTCTAACTAGAAAGAAACGCAAGTCCTCCCTGAGGTCCGTCTCCCGTTTTTGGTTCATACCGGATGTGAAACACGCGAAGCAAACGTTACACAAAGCTACGCCACAAAGGCCGTGCTTTGATCATCACCACAAGACTTTGTTTTTCAACAGAAGCCTCGATCAATTGCCACTTAGGCATGCCACACAGGCAATTCACTCCATGCGTTTGATATCCATCAATATATATCCCCTGAGCTCGTATGTCTCAGAGAAGGGCGTTAAGCAAGAGAATAAATTCTCCGCCGCCAAACAGATATATATTTAATAGAAATCAATCACACAGACTAAATTCCAATGTCAGACACACAGTCCATTTACAAGTCCGTTCTGGGGCTGAACGAAACCGGAGGCACCTAGTACCCCGCATATCCATCGATCTCCAAGTACGTCTGGACGATCCCCAACTGTTTCCATCTTCTTGGTGTACAGCCCAATCAAGATCATCAGTTATCACCCAAACGACGTGAAGACCTCCGGTCTTCGACCATCATCTTCGACTTATCGTCGTATCAGTTATTCAGAATGGGATGAACCCGGTCTTTCCGAATAACTCGCGTATATTTTAAATAAGTGCTACACAAACACAACATACGCCTCATTCCAATTCATTAGTCACTAACCGTAAATTAATCAAGAGAATAATTTCCCAAATATTAACCCCGAAGGCCGAAACCAACATCAGATCAATATCCAGAAAACCATTCTGCTTGGCTAACCGACAGTTAGTTTCTAAATTTCACGTTCAAATCTAATTAAAGATTTAACTATCGCCTGGAGCAAAACTGGTGATACTCCATTCTCGATCTTTTCAATCTAATTAAAGATTCATTAAAACTCCACTTAGTTTTAATCGTTAACTGGGTTAAAGAATCAGTGTCATTTAAAAACACAGTTCACAATAAACCCAAAATCACATTCCATTAATTATCGGGTTAAAGAACGAGTGTTATTTAAAAACACTGTTCACGATAAACCCAAAAATCAATACCAATTCAATTCCAATTAAATATCATTTAATTGGTACACTTCATTAAATCTAAATAAAAAGATTTAATCTTTTCTCAACTGGGTTCAAGAACAGTGTTAGTGAAGACACCATTCACGACAAACCCAAATCACATTCGATATTCAATACAAGGCTCTGAATAGAAAATATATCGGCTTTTATTCAATATCGAATTCTACGACTAACAAATGTCGTATTGGAAATAACGATACAAATATATATCTTTCAAATTTCCATAACAACACCTGTAATATCACGAATTCCCACATCGAAATATTCCGAAGACAATTTCGATTCAAATCCACTCCAATGCAATCATGGGAAATTTTGGTTATTTTCAAAACCATTTCAAATTCAATTTATTTATTTAAAAATAAATAGAATTATAATTCTAGTTCAAAACTAGTTCATTTCGATAAAAATCTATTTTTATCTTTTCAAATATGGAGTTTTTCATCCCAAACTTTCACAAATCATTTCTTATGATTTTACACAAATTATTACTATTTTTAATAATTTTATCAAGGCCCGTACAGTCGATTTCCATTAACGGCCATCGAACTGCACTTACAGCGACCTTTTTCGAATTTGATTTGGACGTATCTCCAAATCCAACCGTTAGATTTCAAATTTCTAACATTCATTAGAAAGCTCTTTTCGATACAAACCCAACGGTTCCGGTTTTAGGAGAATCCGACGGTCGGATCTCCCGCAATGTCCGTTTGAAATAAATGGTCGAAATTCACGAACTGCCGCGGCGCGGCGCGTTCTATTCAGGCCATTATATTATATATATAATATATATAATATATACTTCGTCGATTTCTATTTAAAACGAATTATATAAATAGTTTTAAATTCGTTTCAAAAGCAATTTCAACTTCCTTTTCAATTCAAATCAAAATTGAATTCTTCTTTATAAATTCGTTTCAAAATTCATTTCTATTCAATTCAAATTTCAATTCAATTCGAATTCATTTCAATTCGTTTTCAATTCAATTCATTTCGAAATCGTTTTCAATTCAATTCATTTCGAAATCGTTTTCAATTCAATTCATTCGTTTTCAATTCAATTTGAATTCGTTTTCAATTCATTTCATTTCGAAATCGTTTTCAATTCAATTTGAATTCGTTTTCAATTCATTTCATTTCGAAATCGTTTTCAATTCAATTCATTTCGAAATCGTTTTCAATTCAATTCATTTCGAAACCGTTTTCAATTCAATTTGAATTCGTTTTCAATTCATTTCATTTCGAAATCGTTTTCAATTCAATTTGAATTCATTTTCAATTCATTTCGAAATCGTTTTCAATTCAATTCATTTCGAAATCGTTTTCAATTCAATTTGAATTCGTTTTCAATTCATTTCATTTCGAAATCGTTTTCAATTCAATTTGAATTCGTTTTCAATTCATTTCATTTCGAAATCGTTTTCAATCCAATTCATTTCGAAATCGTTTTCAATTCAATTCAAAATATTCGATTTCGAAATCACTTTTCAATATTCATTTTTAAGATGAATAAAATCGATATAAATATCGTTCACGTCAAAATGGCGTCAATCTAATCAACACGGCTTCATAAATTTCTATTTTCAAATATTCTATTTCAAATATTTCTTTTTCAAAATAGTTGTTATTATCAAAATATTTCGTTCAACACATGACCAATCTCAATGAATGAGTACTGTCAACACATGAACTTTTATTTTATATCGATAAAGATGTAAATTTTATTACTAAAATATTTCGTTCAACACATGACCAATCTCAATGAATGAGTACTGTCAACACATGAACTTTTATTTTATAATATTCTTTATTTTTCAAATTGGAATGAGGACCAATCAATTACCATATAAAGTTAATTATATGGATTTTCATACAACACATGTATATAATTACATTGAAAAATAATCAACCATCAACCAAAGTGCACTACACTGTATAAGCATCAAATATAGATATTCAACGCTTATAACAGCCTGTCAATCAATCGATCGACACATTTAATCAATCAGGATGAGTGAACTTCAAATTTCATCCCAACACCCGTGTGGGGTTTCAAACAATCAAACGCATATTTTATTTGTGCAGTTGGGCGATGTGTAGAATTTATCGTCCCAATCAATGTCATTCAAATAGGTGTACATAAACAAACCGTCCGACTTATAAATGAATATTTTATTTTATTCACTTCACGTTAAAAATTTATATTTTTAACGATAAAACATTTTATTTCAACCTATGAATTTCTATTCAATTCATTTACACAATAAAATGATATTTTTATTTTTCTAACATATTTTAGAAAATTTTGGCGGCATAACGGCACGATACTAGAAACGGGACAAGGCCTAGCCTTATCCCCGGTCTAGTGAAGGCCCACGCCATTCACACATCAATCAAATCAATCTCATCTCACCAAACAATTCAATTCAAACAAATAATTCAACTAATCTATGAAACCAAACAAACAAGTCCATGGTCTGTGGACGATTGTGTCGGGTGCTACTAAGCACCGTCTGCATCCTAGTATATATATATAACTAGAAAAATTAAATTGAAAGGTGAGAAATTCTCACATATAGCTATCCTAGCTCCACGGCTCTTCTTTTGCAGAAACTTCGTCGTTCTCGCCTCTTCGTCATCTTCGTTGCCCGCTTTCACTACCTATGTAAAAATCGAATTTTTACTTCACTATTCAATATATAAAAATCGAATTTTTACTTCGCTATTCAATATATAAAAATCGAATTTTTACTTCGCTATTCAATATATAAAAATCGAATTTTTACTTCGCTATTCAATATATAAAAATCGAATTTTTATCTCGACTTTCAATATATAAAAATATGATTTTTATCTCGACTTTCAATATATAAATATATGATTTTTATCTCGACTTTCAATATATAAAAATATGATTTTTATCTCGACTTTCAATATATAAAAATATGATTTTTTATCTCGACTTTCAATATATAAAAATATGATTTTTATCTCGACTTTCAATATATAAAAATATGATTTTTATCTCGACTTTCAATATATAAAAATATGATTTTTATCTCGACTTTCAATATATAAAAATATGATTTTTTTACTTTTCTACAAATCCGATCTTTTTAAAGTTTAAACCTTTTGCTTAAACTTAAAATTAAAATCAGTTTTAACCTTTTAAAAAAAATCAACTGTTTTTAATCTTTTAAAAATCAATTCAGTTTTTATATTCTTTAAAAAAAATCAGTTTTTCTTTTTAAAGTAAAAAAAAAAATCAGTTTCAACGAATTAAATAAAAATACTATAAAATACTTACAGAGAGGAGGGGATCGCAGGAGGTCAGATTAGAGGAGGAGAGAGAAGCGCGAGGTGGGGGGGCGAGTTGACTGGAGGGCGGCGTCGGTCAGTGGCGGATAGGAGGCACGGCCTCCAACTACGGCGTGGGGAGAAGCGAGATGGGGTTTGGGGTATCGAAGGGTTTCGAGGAGGGAGACGCGGGGAGATGGAGGCTGGGGAGTGTGAGGCGCCGTCGATCGGAGGGGAGGGGGAGCGGCCATCGCCAGTGACAGGTCAACCGGGGGAGGGGCTAGCGGGTCGGGTTTTAGTTAGGTTTTCTTTTTTTTTTCTTCTGAGAAGAGTGAGAGTATAGAAGAGAGAGGGACTTTATATATTATTAGTTTATTTATTTTTAATTTCAAAAAAAAACAACTTAAAATTTCGAACTCGAAATCAAGCCCACCGCTTGCCGACCATAGCGTTTTACCCCCATTCCGAACACAATGGGATATGTATCGCAAGCCGATTTGACCGTTTCGATTGGTTTCCGTTGAATTTACATTTAAATCATTATATTGAATTTTAAGCGTACCTTTCAAATTACCGGGGCCACATACTAACTAGAAAAATTCCTGAAAAATATTTTCTAACTTCGTATTGACGATACGGTCCTAACAAAACTAGTTTCGTCGAATTCTGGGCCCGTTAGAAAAATGGCCAATTTCCAGTCGATTAAAATCAACTGAAATGGTCAAACGCGTTTTCCTTTGCCACGATCACATATTAATTCGAAAAATTATGAAATTTGAAACCTAGCAATAACTTGACATCACGGACCCAACAAAACTGGTTTCGTCGAAATCCGAGGTCGTTTGCAAATTGTCCATTTTTAAGGGCCTGAATTCCATAGCGACTATTCAGAATTTTCAACTGGACATATCTTTTGATTCCTGATATGAAATCTTGATTTTTCGGATTCGTTGGAAAGATATCATCAATTAGATTCTATGATTTTTGGTTTCACTAAAATCCGGATTGTTTTGCACCCGGTACATTCAATTGAAGTTTGAAATCGAATTATCGAACTACCGCGCCATTTTCAATTCTATTTATAATTATAAATAAAATTATATATATTCTAACGACGACGTATATAATATATACGTCGAATTATATTCAAATTAAATTTCTCGTCGATATTATTTAAAATAATTCATTTCAAATAATCAAAATTCGCTAAAATTGCAAATATAAAAATTTCAAACTGGCTCGCATTTTACGGGTTGTTACAATCTCCCCCACTTAAAACTTTTCGTCCCCGAAAAGGAACAAAGTCGAAAGTGGTTTGATTAATCAACTCTACGCTCAATCTGGCTTCCATTCTCCAACTTTTCAGTTTCTGAGAATTTTCTAAAATTTCAAAAATTTGGCTAACACCCTAAATTTTCGAAAAATTTCGCCATAACCTCCCCTGCAATGGGAGCATCGGGGAATTTCAAATAGCTTCCCCGGTCCTTCAGATCTCAAAAAGAAAAAGAAAAAGCCAAGCGGCTAGCCAATAGGCTTACAAAATCATCATCACCCAAACAAAACAGGAAATTATGTAGTAAACATGTACCTATTTGTCGGGCAAACAAATTTTATTCTCTGCTCTAGCCTCCTTGCTATGACCTGTTCAATGTAAGTATATGCATATGCAAACAAATGCGACCAATTTTCAATATAACTCAATATTCGATCAAATTAGGCATAATGGTTAAAAATTATCAAACAAATAAACAAACAACACAAACATCAATCAATTAGTGGATTAGAGTTTCAAATTGATAATTTTGATACATATACAAAAATCAGATTTTTGATGCCAAATCACAACAATAGGCCCTATCTAATTTTGGTTCTCACACCAGTCAATAGGAAATATATAAATATCACACCTTCGAAACACGAACATAATTATTGATAATGCCATGGTCATTATCAACATCATCCCCGGGCGACTAGAGTATAATTCTATATCTATCCAGTATATTAAAACTTCAAATACACGTTTGCAAGGCGTATATGCAAAATCTTTATATACTGGACTGTCCTAATCAATATAGAATAAATAATCAAATACGAATAGTTGATTTAGATTTTCAAAACAAGAATTGTTTTCATTTTAAAAATATACTCTTCACACTCGTTCTAGGATACTACTGATCCTATCTCTAACGAGTCATTCTCATTGGATATTACTAATCCAATATCTGATGAATTCTTTCGTACGGTTCTAATGTGTCTTGTTCTCTAGCTTTGTAAACCAAAGCTCTGATACCAACGTGTAAAGACCCGCAACTTCCCCGTAAAGGAAAGCGTCGGATAGTTCGAGAACAAACCACAGCAGGACACATACAGAAGAACATTTCATTGTATATTACTACAATGCATCAGATTACAAGAATATACAGAGTATAAATGAATATTACACAGAAATATCAGAGATTTAAATTACATTTAAATACATAGCAGCGGAAAATAATACAATACACAACTAGAAGGAGATATACGGATACAAAGCTTTCCGGATATCGTTCCAGCTGTAAACCAGGATCCTGTGAATATAAATCTGCAAAACCGAAACTACTAGCTACCCGTGTCAAAAATAGGGGCACCCAGAGTTTAGGTTAAAACAATAAACTCCAGGTCGGTCATGGGACTGGTGTGAGAACTAAAACAGTTAATCTTTATTTTTAAAGTTTGGTAAATCAAGGGACCACGCCGTATAACACGGAACGGGTTTCCTCCCAAGAATACCAGTGCATAAAACAAACAGCGCAATGCTAAATAAAGAAAAATGAAGCTGTTATAAGACCCAGGTCCTATCACACAATGCAACGCAAGCCGGGGGATAGGGTTTTCCCTTATAACAGCCAAAGAATGCTTGATACGTTTAAAACAAATGATTTGATACTATTATAAGTGCATAGTGTATAAACAACTTCAAATCATAAGTATCAATCATAGGCGGCATGAGCGTCCCATGCCACTATGTCGCCATATATAGGTTTACAAATAAAACCGCAAATGTCACGTATTTGGAAACTGGATTTCCATCTATGAACCGAGGCAAAAGATAGTCCTCTACCGATTCGAGACGCTCTAGTCCGTGTCTCAGGCAAGCGCGCAGGCAAGCCTTGGAGCGACAGGGCCGGTCCACCGATGTGGATTATTATGCCTGAACACTACGTTTCCCCACCCTATGGGGTGTAAGTCTGGTCCGTCAGCCGACCAGAAGCATCGGCCGAAACCGATATAACCGAGGCGCCTCGCAACAGCAACAACCACATAAGTCAAGCTCGTCAGGGCGTGTAAAACCACTGACGCCACTTCTAACTAGAAAGAAACGCAAGTCCTCCCTGAGGTCCGTCTCCCGTTTTTGGTTCATACCGGGTGTGAAACACGCGAAGCAAACGTTACACAAAGCTACGCCACAAAGGCCGTGCTTTGATCATCACCACAAGACTTTGTTTTTCAACAGAAGCCTCGATCAATTGCCACTTAGGCATGCCACACAGGCAATTCACTCCATGCGTTTGATATCCATCAATATATAACCCCTGAGCTCGTATGTCTCAGAGAAGGGCGTTAAGCAAGAGAATAAATTCTCCGCCGCCAAACAGATATATATTTAATAGAAATCAATCACACAGACTAAATTCCAATGTCAGACACACAGTCCATTTACAAGTCCGTTCTGGGGCTGAACGAAACCGGAGGCACCTAGTACCCCGCATATCCATCGATCTCCAAGTACGTCTGGACGATCCCCAACTGTTTCCATCTTCTTGGGTGTACAGCCCAATCAAGATCATCAGTTATCACCCAAACGACGTGAAGACCTCCGGTCTTCGACCATCGTCTTCATCTTCGACTTATCGTCGTATCAGTTATTCAGAATGGGATGAACCCGGTCTTTCCGAATAACTCGCGTATATTTTAAATAAGTGCTACACAAACACAACATACGCCTCATTCCAATTCATTAGTCACTAACCGTAATTAATCAAGAGAATAATTCCCCAAATATTAACCCCGAAGGCCGAAACCAACATCAGATCAATATCCAGAAAACCATTCTGCTTGGCTAACCGACAGTTAGTTTCTAAATTTCACGTTCAAATCTAATTAAAGATTTAACTATCGCCTGGAGCAAAACTGGTGATACTCCATTCTCGATCTTTTCAATCTAATTAAAGATTCATTAAAACTCCACTTAGTTTTAATCGTTAACTGGGTTAAAGAATCAGTGTCATTTAAAAACACAGTTCACAATAAACCCAAAATCACATTCCATTAATTATCGGGTTAAAGAACGAGTGTTATTTAAAAACACTGTTCACGATAAACCCAAAAATCAATACCAATTCAATTCCAATTAAATATCATTTAATTGGTACACTTCATTAAATCTAAATAAAAAGATTTAATCTTTTCTCAACTGGGTTCAAGAACAGTGTTAGTGAAGACACCATTCACGACAAACCCAAATCACATTCGATATTCAATACAAGGCTCTGAATAGAAAATATATCGGCTTATATTCAATATCGAATTCTACGACTAACAAATGTCGTATTGGAAATAACGATACAAATATATATCTTTCAAATTTCCATAACAACACCTGTAATATCACGAATTCCCACATCGAAATATTCCGAAGACAATTTCGATTCAAATCCACTCCAATGCAATCATGGGAAATTTTGGTTATTTTCAAAACCATTTCAAATTCAATTTATTTATTTAAAAATAAATAGAATTATAATTCTAGTTCAAAACTAGTTCATTTCGATAAAAATCTATTTTTATCTTTTCAAATATGGAGTTTTTCATCCCAAACTTTCACAAATCATTTCTTATGATTTTACACAAATTATTACTATTTTTAATAATTTTATCAAGGCCCGTACAGTCGATTTCCATTAACGGCCATCGAACTGCACTTACAGCGACCTTTTTCGAATTTGATTTGGACGTATCTCCAAATCCAACCGTTAGATTTCAAATTTCTAACATTCATTAGAAAGCTCTTTTCGATACGAACCCAACGGTTCCGGTTTTAGGAGAATCCGACGGTCGGATCTCCCGCAATGTCCGTTTGAAATAAATGGTCAAAATTCACGAACTGCCGCGGCGCGGCGCGTTCTATTCAGGCCATTATATTATATATATAATATATATAATATATACTTCGTCGATTTCTATTTAAAACGAATTATATAAATAGTTTTAAATTCGTTTCAAAAGCAATTTCAACTTCCTTTTCAATTCAAATCAAAATTGAATTCTTCTTTATAAATTCGTTTCAAAATTCATTTCTATTCAATTCAAATTTCAATTCAATTCGAATTCATTTCAATTCGTTTTCAATTCAATTCATTTCGAAATCGTTTTCAATTCAATTCATTTCGAAATCGTTTTCAATTCAATTCATTCGTTTTCAATTCAATTTGAATTCGTTTTCAATTCATTTCATTTCGAAATCGTTTTCAATTCAATTTGAATTCGTTTTCAATTCATTTCATTTCGAAATCGTTTTCAATTCAATTCATTTCGAAATCGTTTTCAATTCAATTCATTTCGAAATCGTTTTCAATTCAATTTGAATTCGTTTTCAATTCATTTCATTTCGAAATCGTTTTCAATTCATTTCGAAATCGTTTTCAATTCAATTCATTTCGAAATCGTTTTCAATTCAATTTGAATTCGTTTTCAATTCATTTCATTTCGAAATCGTTTTCAATTCAATTTGAATTCGTTTTCAATTCATTTCATTTCGAAATCGTTTTCAATCCAATTCATTTCGAAATCGTTTTCAATTCAATTCAAAATATTCGATTTCGAAATCACTTTTCAATATTCATTTTTAAGATGAATAAAATCGATATAAATATCGTTCACGTCAAAATGGCGTCAATCTAATCAACACGGCTTCATAAATTTCTATTTTCAAATATTCTATTTCAAATATTTCTTTTTCAAAATAGTTGTTATTATCAAAATATTTCGTTCAACACATGACCAATCTCAATGAATGAGTACTGTCAACACATGAACTTTTATTTTATATCGATAAAGATGCAAATTTTATTACTAAAATATTTCGTTCAACACATGACCAATCACAATGAATGAGTACTGTCAACACATGAACTTTTATTTTATAATATTCTTTATTTTTCAAATTGGAATGAGGCCCAATCAATTACCATATAAAGTTAATTATATGGATTTTCATACAACACATGTATATAATTACATTGAAAAATAATCAACCATTAACCAAAGTGCACTACACTGTATAAGCATCAAATATAGATATTCAACGCTTATAACAGCCTGTCAATCAATCGATCGACAAATTTAATCAATCAGGATGAGTGAACTTCAAATTTCATCCCAACACCCGTGTGGGGTTTCAAACAATCAAACGCATATTTTATTTGTGCAGTTGGGCGATGTGTAGAATTTATCGTCCCAATCAATGTCATTCAAATAGGTGTACATAAACAAACCGTCCGGCTTATAAATGAATATTTTATTTTATTCACTTCACGTTAAAAATTTATATTTTTAACGATAAAACATTTTATTTCAACCTATGAATTTCTATTCAATTCATTTACACAATAAAATGATATTTTTATTTTTCTAACATATTTTAGAAAATTTCGGCGGCATAACGGCACGATACTAGAAACGGGACAAGGCCTAGCCTTATCCCCGGTCTAGTGAAGGCCCACGCCATTCACACATCAATCAAATCAATCTCATCTCACCAAACAATTCAATTCAAACAAATAATTCAACTAATCTATGAAACCAAACAAACAAGTCCATGGTCTGTGGACGATTGTGTCGGGTGCTACTAAGCACCGTCTGCATCCTAGTATATATATATAACTAGAAAAATTAAATTGAAAGGTGAGAAATTCTCACATATAGCTATCCTAGCTCCACGGCTCTTCTTTTGCAGAAACTTCGTCGTTCTCGCCTCTTCGTCATCTTCGTTGCCCGCTTTCACTACCTATGTAAAAATCGAATTTTTACTTCACTATTCAATATATAAAAATTGAATTTTTACTTCGCTATTCAATATATAAAAATCGAATTTTTACTTCGCTATTCAATATATAAAAATCGAATTTTTACTTCGCTATTCAATATATAAAAATCGAATTTTTATCTCGACTTTCAATATATAAAAATATGATTTTTATCTCGACTTTCAATATATAAAAATATGATTTTTATCTCGACTTTCAATATATAAAAATATGATTTTTTATCTTGACTTTCAATATATAAAAATATGATTTTTATCTCGACTTTCAATATATAAAAATATGATTTTTATCTCGACTTTCAATATATAAAAATATGATTTTTATCTCGACTTTCAATATATAAAAATATGATTTTTATCTCGACTTTCAATATATAAAAATATGATTTTTTTACTTTTCTACAAATCCGATCTTTTTAAAGTTTAAACCTTTTGCTTAAACTTAAAATTAAAATCAGTTTTAACCTTTTAAAAAAAATCAACTGTTTTTAATCTTTTAAAAATCAATTCAGTTTTTATATTCTTTAAAAAAAATCAGTTTTTCTTTTTAAAGTAAAAAAAAAAAATCAGTTTCAACGAATTAAATAAAAATACTATAAAATACTTACAGAGAGGAGGGGATCGCAGGAGGTCAGATTAGAGGAGGAGAGAGAAGCGCGAGGTGGGGGGGCGAGTTGACTGGAGGGCGGCGTCGGTCAGTGGCGGATAGGAGGCGCGGCCTCCAACTACGGCGTAGGGAGAAGCGAGATGGGGTTTGGGGTATCGAAGGGTTTCGAGGAGGGAGACGCGGGGAGATGGAGGCTGGGGAGTGTGAGGCGCCGTCGATCGGAGGGGAGGGGGAGCGGCCATCGCCAGTGACAGGTCAACCGGGGGAGGGGCTAGCGGGTCGGGTTTTAGTTAGGTTTTCTTTTTTTTTTCTTCTGAGAAGAGTGAGAGTATAGAAGAGAGAGGGACTTTATATATTATTAGTTTATTTATTTTTAATTTCAAAAAAAAACAACTTAAAATTTCGAACTCAAAATCAAGCCCACCGCCTGCCGACCATAGCGTTTTACCCCCATTCCGAACACAATGGGATATGTATCGCAAGCCGATTTGACCGTTTCGATTGGTTTCCGTTGAATTTACATTTAAATCATTATATTGAATTTTAAACGTACCTTTCAAATTACCGGGGCCACATACTAACTAGAAAAATTCCTGAAAAATATTTTCTAACTTCGTATTGACGATACGGTCCTAACAAAACTAGTTTCGTCGAATTCTGGGCCCGTTAGAAAAATGGCCAATTTCCAGTCGATTAAAATCAACTGAAATGGTCAAACGCGTTTTCCTTTGCCACACTCACATATTAATTCGAAAAATTATGAAATTTGAAACCTAGCAATAACTTGACATCACGGACCCAACAAAACTGGTTTCGTCGAAATCCGAGGTCGTTTGCAAAATGTCCATTTTTAAGGGCCTGAATTCCATAGCGACTATTCAGAATTTTCAACTGGACATATCTTTTGATTCCTGATATGAAATCTTGATTTTTCGGATTCGTTGGAAAGATATCATCAATTAGATCCTATGATTTTTGGTTTCACTAAAATCCGGATTGTTTTGCACCCGGTACATTCAATTGAAGTTTGAAATCGAATTATCGAACTACCGCGCCATTTTCAATTCTATTTATAATTATAAATAAAATTATATATATTCTAACGACGACGTATATAATATATACGTCGAATTATATTCAAATTAAATTTCTCGTCGATATTATTTAAAATAATTCATTTCAAATAATCAAAATTCGCTAAAATTGCCAAAATAAAATTTTCAAACTGGCTCGCATTTTACGGGTTGTTACAATTGCCTTCCCAGTTTGTGCCTGTTTCCCTTAAATATCTACCTGACTTGTACCTAAATTTATCCATCTATAAATACCATACAAACTCCACACACAAACACGTAGAAGTCCACTTAAAAATAAATGAAACCAAAGGGGAAAACTTTAAATAGAAATGGCCGAGAGCAGAGGAAATTAAAACTTGGAACAAAGCTGTAGGAATGGAAAGACAGCAAGCTATTTTTCTGAGTAAACACTTACAAAACTCTGTACTGTTTATACACAATCATAGTAGATTCAAATTTATATATGGGTTAGTATCTATTTATCACGTTTGATCTACATATTGGAGTAAATTATGGATAGTTAGTCTGGATGGTTAAACTTAGAACAACAGAGTAGCAAGTATACAAGAACAGTGAACAAAAATAGAAGTACAACTTAACTCCTCGTAAATTCCTTTCGATCTGCATACATGAATTCTCCTGTTATGATTTAAATATATATGTGTATGAATATATATGTGATTCTGCTTTCATCTTATGTGATTAAATGCCATGATAATTATTTGAAAATGGTCACAGTAGCATATATGAACACTTGTATGTTCGGAACAATGCAAAGGAAATACCCCTCCTGTTAATTCGAAAATCAAGAGCATAAAGCCTACTTTGTTTTAGAGTTTAAGATCAACCCGGAAGTTGTTTTGGCCTCGTGAATACTCTGCTTCCAATTGTTTGACTTGAGAAGAGTAGGTTGTTAACATGCGGATGGTATCTACAAGAATGGCTACTTTGTCATTTTTTTGGATGGTCTGAGTCTACACTTTGACATAACATATATTATATGTTATGTTGCAAGCATAGTTACATTGTATATATATATTATGTTTTCAAGTTTATCCGTAAGCAAATGCCAAAGCTTCGTGATTAACTGAAATCACTTGAAAACGGAAATACATCATCGGATGTACAAATAATATATATATATAAGAATGTTTAAACCAAAGTCTATTTAAAAATACATATAAAAAGGGCAGTAAACATGGAAGATACAAACTAAGAACAAAATCCAGAAACTGAAACAGGACAGTAAACATGTAAGTTAGAATAATAAGTTTCATATTTGAATTAGAGTTGCGGATACAGGTTACTGCATAGCTCATGTAAGCCTGTATGTAGAAGACAGAGAATAAACCCAAGCATCTTGATAACAATTATATATATACATAGTAGAGGTAAGCTGATTTAGTGACGGTAAGTTTTAGTGGAGGTAAGTTGATTTGAAGCTCCTGCTGAAGCTTCCAAATTTAGACAGTGGGGTTGAGTTATAGTAGGGGTTCATGATCGACGGCAATGGTCGGGACGAATGGGAGACGATGAAATACGTCGTGCATGTGCACAGGGGTGGGTCAGCAGTGCACAGATGAAGAAGAACAGTAGGAGAGAAGATGATGTACATGTTCCACCTTTTATACTGAAGAGTGCTGCGTTTTGGAGAATGTTCCTTGTTGTTTCTTCAAATACTCAATATTAGATCATCAATGGACTGGAACGGATAGTCCAAGCATCACCTCGCACCAAATGGATACCACTTATGGCCATGGCTTTTACAGTAGGTATACGCATTGCCAATAACACTTATGGTGGCATGCGGTGTTATCTGGGATTGCCTGAGTACATAAGGAAAGTCATTAAGGGTGCTGCAGTGATAAAATATTTCTATGAAACTCAGCATTTAGCAGATTGGAATTTGTAAATATTTTATGATCAAATTAGCCATTCAGTACAAATTCATAAATTTTCATATTTTGATGAAACTAATACATTACAGGCCCTTAAATGTAATTACATGGATATAATCGGTTAATTTAAAGTATCACAATAATTGTCACTTGCAAATGAATACCATTAGACTTGCCGAAAATAAGGTATATTTATTCGGTATTAATTGATTCTTAAATGCGAAATTTTCAATATAAATTTCATATGGAATCATGATAGACAGAACATGACATTTGCAATGTTGAATGCAAAAAGCGTAAGGAATAATTTGCACTCCTCTTATGATGCAAATGAGAATGTAGGATATTAAGGAAGAATAGACGCGTGGAAGATGAGGTGTTAGCAGCTATATTTGCATGAGAATGAAATGCATTCAGGTTAGCATAAATATATAAAAGGTAAGAAATAAGGGGAGGAGCAGCAATGGTTTCTAAGAAGGAACAGGAAAAAAAAGGGGAAGGCCGTAGTAACTAGAGAAGAAGAAAGATAACAACAAGTGTATGGGTTGAAGTATGGTCATAACTATATGCCAGTCCATGAAACTAGCGCAAGAAACAAACAATGCATGCACAAGAAAAGAAACGGCAAAGATGCAGGAACAAATGTTAATGACGAATTCATATATTGGTGCGGAAGCAAACCGTGTATTTGCCTAAAACTGGGCATAGGCGTGAAATAAAAAATAAAATAAATAAAAGAATACACCTTCTTTCTATCATGTTAGCTGTTGCTTTGCTCTCTGGAACGAGAGAAAACAATATATATGTCCATCTATATGCATGCGTGCTGTGGTGTGAATACACAGGTATGGTGTAACAACCCGTATTTTCAATAACCTATTATAACGTAAATCGAGGCAGAATTTAATTTATAAATCTGAATCAATGGAAACGGGCTATGGCATTGCGTTCGTCTCGGAAAGATACGCGAAATAGAGTCCGAGTTTTCGAAAATCGGAGTCCGTATGACCCGATTAAGGCCCAACGAAGTTTTCAGAAAATTTCAAAGTAAAAACAGATTTCAAATTCAAGTTTGAATTTGGAAAATTAGGGCAGTTGGGCGCAGGCGGGAAATTTCCCGCCAGACCACCCATGTCGACAGCCCTGTCGACTGGGCAGTCGACATGGTTAGGCCCAAGTCGACAGCCCTGTCGACTTGGGTGTCGACTTGGCTCAGCCGGGCAGTTTTGCCTGGTGCACCATTTTGGGGTTTTGGTTAGGTTTTGGGGCCAGATTCGATTTTAAGGGCTGAGATTGGAATTAGGGTTTAATCCTAAGGTTGAAACTAATCCTAATCTCTATAAATAAGCCCCTAACCTAACCCTAAATCATCATTAATCAACCCTACAACTAAACTATGGCAAAATCATTCCTCTCATGGCCTCCACTCTCTTCATAAAATTCCTAAATAAATTTCTATGAAAGATTTTCCATGCATACAAGTGTTTTCAAGCTTGTATGAGCATCATTAGCTTGCATTCAAGTCAAGTTTCCATATTTACATCATAAAGCAAGAGTTTTGATCATTTTGGCTCAAGAGTTTTTCTATTGGAGCTTGCATTTTGGGTTTATTTGGTTGCATAAGGGCTTTGTCTCAATCTATATATATTTTTGTGTCTTCATAAGCATTGTAAGCCCTTTTCTACTTTCATATTTAAACTCTAAAGTTAAATGAATGATGCAAGTTTGGTTGATCATTATGATATGCAAGTTTGCCATGATATGCAAGTTTATTATGTCATGTTATGCAAGTTTGATATGTTATGATATGCAAGTTTATCATGTTATGTTATGCAAGTTTGCCATGTTATGATATGCAAGTTTATCATGTTATGTTATGCAAGTTTGATATGCAAGTTTGTCATATGATATGCAAGTTATGTTATGCAAGTTTGGGTTGATCATTTTGTTCATGTTATCATGTTATGCAAGCTTATCTTGGGTTTATGAGCTTAAAGCTTCAAGCTTTATGCTAAAGGTTGCATTTTGGCAACATGTAAGTTATCATATCTCTTATGATAACTTGCATGTGAGGCTAAATGCGAACTTATGGCCATTTCTACATGTCATTTATCACCATGTATCACCAATATGCTAAGTTTGGTTTTATGCATGCTTTTGAGGCCTAAAAATGTAATATGCAAGTATATGAACATATGTACATTTCATATGCCACCATGTTAAACTTGTGGCTTCAACACCTTTATGTCATGATTATGCCAAGTTCCCTCTTTCTATCCTTTATGCGCTATTGCGATATGTAAGCGATGGGATTGCGTTTGGGGTTGGGTAAACTTAAAAGACATAAAAACATAAGATTGGGAATTTACCTATTAAGTTAGGTCTACCCATTGGGAATTTACCTATTAAGTTAGGTCTACCCAAATTCTTGAAAACTTGTAATATGTTTTGGAAACATGATGGACATGACACTTAGAAAATATAAGTGTGACCAACTCGAGGTTGGGTTGAGTTTGTAGCGTAAAACTACCCGGAACCGGCCGGCTTAACTAGTTGCTACAAACAATAGGACCCAATGTGAGAAGTTGGTCATGTTGTACCTTGAACCCGAGGTTAGACCAAGTTGTGGTGTAAAGCTACCCGGACCCGCCCGGCTTAACTAGTAACCACAACAAGGTCTAATGTGAGAGGGTAAGGCACATTAAATTAATTAATGCCTCATGATTAGGGTTAAGTCATGGTCCACTTAATACTTAACAAATTTGGGCTTGGTAGATTAATCAGGGTTAAGTCGTGAACTCATCGTTACACTTAACCAAGTTAATCCATGATTAGCAAGAGGGTTAAACCGTACTTAACCCACTAGAAATCCTAGCAATGGGGGTCCACTCCAGCAGTAATACCAAGTTTGTATCATTAAGACCCTAGGAACTAGGCTAGGGTGGGGGCACGATTACTGGACTTGAGGTAAGTGACCAAAAACGACGGCAGAGTGGTACGCCGATGTAGTTCCGGACGGACTATGGTCGTGCACGTAGTCCGTATTTGGAGAAGTCAAGCATGGGTACCAGTAGATCGAGACTGTGCACTTATGTTTATGGTGTCCAGGGGTTGACACCCTAGGGCTTGATACACCCGACGGGAGACCCGGCACAGTCTGACTACAATTATGTTTGGGCCGTATTGACACCAACACGTGACGAGTTAGGCTTAGGGAGCCGATCGATTAGACCGTTTGGTTGGACCTCGTATTAGGGTCACTTCATGTTATTGGACCTCGTATTAGGGTCACTTCATGTTATTGGACCTCGTATTAGGGTCACTTCATGTTATTGGACCTCGTATTAGGGTCACTTCATGTTATTGGGCCAAAGCTTGGGCCAAGGGATCAATACTTGTTTATTCAAGTCATGTTAGTTTGCTAGTACACCTGCGGTGCAAAAACCTTAAACCTGATTATGCGATGACACCTTTATCTACCTTGTTAGTTAATCATCATGCTAGTATGTTGATATCCTTATGTTCATCCCTGCTTCTCATGCCAGTTAACTGTATCAGTTTACATTGATTGTAGTAGGGCTTACTCAGTCTTTTTGACTGACCTGTTTTTCTTTCGCCTCTTTTCTTCCGTTCCTCCCCCCCCCCCCCCAAGGTTCTCAGGGTGGGAATATTGGAGCTTAGCTTGGATTTCTGATCGCTTGCTTGTGGGATTTTAGCTCATGTACGGTCTTGACATGAAGCTAGCTATGGTTATCACTTATTTTGGGGATAGTACTTATGTATTGCAGTTTTTCAGTGATGTTGTTTTTATCTAGACTTGTGTATTTGGAAAGTTATGTTGTAACAGACTTGTTTTGAAATAGTTTGAAATCTTCCGCTGTTTTACTTATCTTATTTACTCTGTTTACATATATACATATGTTCTTGTTCTGCCTTGATATATCATTATGCATGTTTACCTGATTCAAACGCCCCTCCAATGTCAGAGTGCTTGCAAGAGCCACCCTGGCGGAGGTGGGGTGTTACATTTGGTATCAGAGCATATGGTTTACGAGAAGGAACGAAAAGGTTTTTAAAACTTTTGGAAAACTATTTTCAAAACCAAGTATAAAGTACTTTCCAAAGAAAAGTCTAGTTTATTTTAAAGGCTATTCCCCAAAAAAAAGCCATTAGCAAAATTCCTTCGCTTTTCTCCATTCTGAATCTGTCTTTTTTCTTCGTTTTCAGTATGGCCGATAACTTTGCTATTCCGGAGGGAGTACACGTACCTGTTTGGTATAGGAGACTTTTGGAGGCTAGGGCGACCGAAGCCAGCCCCGCAGATGTTCCTCCTCCTCCTCCTCTAGTAGTTAATGTTCCTCCTCCTCCTGTCGTTGAGGTTCCTCTTCCTCCTCCCCCTCAGCATCCTCAAGCTGACTTCGCAAAGACTTGCAAAGATTTCAAAGCAATGGGTGGCAAGAACTTTCAAGGCACTGAGTCTTTCGTAGAGGCCAGAAATTGGTTGAAAGAGACCGAGGATTTATTTGCTATCTTTGGGTTAGACGATCAGAGGAAGATCTTGTTGGCAGTTTGGCTTATAAAGGATGAAGCCGCTTATTGGTGGGAAGTCACCAATGGTACTAGGCCTGTTGAGACTTGGGCCGATTTCAGGGAAAGGTTCGTGCTTAAGTTTCTATCTTCTGCTGAGGAGAATCTGCAAATGGAGAGGTTCATAACTTTGAAACAAGGAGATATGTCTGTCAAAGAATATGTGAACAAGTTCAATCAGTTAGCTCGTTTTGGCTTGGATATGGTGAGTACTCCTTAGAAGAAGGCTCTTCGTTTTGCTAGAGGATTGAATGAGCCGTTGCAGGGATTGGCTATGTCACATATTCCCCATGGGGCCACATTTTAGAGCTTGGTTGATATGGCGTTACTTCAGGGAGATGTCAAGAAAGAGGTCAAGATAAATGATACTCAAGCCAAGAAGACTGATTCCCAGTGGAAAGGAAATCAGGGTAATCCAAGTGGTCAGAGCAATCAGAACAAGAACAAGAGTCAAGGCAACAAGGGGAACAACAACAAGGGCAATAACAACAAGGGCAAGAACAACAAGGGGAAGTGCCATTATTGCGGTTCAGTTGGGCATCTTATTAAGGATTGTAAGAAGAGGAAAAGGAAGAATGGTGAATGCTTTTTCTACGGTGAGACTGGATATTTCAGTAAGGATTGCCCGAAGAAGCAAGGGCAAGGCCAGGGTCAGACTCAGCGTGCTGGACCTTCAGGAGGGCAAGTTCATGCGCTCAATGCCGCTCCAGTTCCCGATCGAGGTAGTATTTCTGTTGAGAGCCTTGTATATATCTCTGATTTTCCAGTTCGTACCTTGTTTGATTCTGGTGCATCGAATAGCTTTATCTCATCTGATCTTGTTGATAGTTTGCACCTTAGTACTAGCTTGGTAGATGATCCCGTCTGTGTCTCAAATCCTATTGGGGGTTCCGCCCATCTGTCTATGATATGTGGGGATTTGAGGATCTATATACTGAGTGTAGAGTTCTTGTGTAGTGCTTATGTTCTTGGTTTTAGGGGATACGGATTGATATTGGGCATGGATTGGTTGTCCAGATATGGAGCCATCCTTGATTGTGAGCATAGGGTTGTGAGGCTCGTGACTCGCCTCGGAAACACCCTAGAAATTTCTTGTAATCCGAGAGGTCCCGTCATGTTGTTCTATCTTGAATCACTCGACTCGTCAATGGAAACTCTTCAGTCTGTGAGGGTGGTTCGAGAGTATCCGGATGTTTTCGATGAAGTTAGGGGGTTGCCCCCTAAGCGAGAGATTGATTTGCGCATTTATCTGGTGGATAATGCAAAGCCGGTTTCTTTGCCCGTTCGGCACATGGCTCCGCGTGAAAGGCGGGAGCAAAGTAAGCAAGTGAAGGAGTTGCTTGAGAAGAACTTCATTAGACGAAGTATATCTGAATGGGGAGCGCCTGTGGTATTTGCTACCAAGGCAGATGGTTCTCTCCGACTTTGTGTTGACTATCGAGAGTTGAATAAGCTGACTAAGAAGAACAGACACCCGTTACCGAGGATTGATGATCTCTTTGACCAGCTTATCGGTGCTTCTGTTTTCTCTCAGCTTGATCTTGCTACTGGATTCCATCAGCTCAGGGTAGCTGAAGATAGTATAGACAAGACTGCGTTCAGAACTCCAGATGGATTCTTCGAATGGCTTGTCATGCCGTTCGGCTTGACTAATGCACCCGCATATTTCGTGGACTTGATGAGTAGGGTGTTCAGGGAGTTCTTGAGCATGTTTGTCGTGGTCTTCGTAGATGATATTATGATCTTCTCTAAGGATGAAGAAGAGCACGCAAGGCATCTCGTGGAGGTGATGGATACGCTTAGAGCGCATCAGTTAAAGGCCAAGTTCTCCAAGTGTCACTTTTGGAGGAGGGAAGTTAGATTCCTTGGGCATATAGTATCTAAGCAAGGCTTAGCGGTGGATCCCGCTAAGGTAGTTGCAGTTCAGGATTGGAAGACTCCAAGGAATGCAACCGAAGTGAGAAGTTTTCTAGGTCTTGCAGGCTTTTACCGGAAGTTCATCAAGGACTTCGCGAAGATTTCCGCTCCTCTCACTAAATTGACGAAGAAGAATTTAGTTTTTGCTTGGAGCATAGAATGCGAGCTTGCTTTTCAGAAGCTCAAGAGAGCTCTCACATCAGCACCTGTTCTAGCTTTGCCCGATGGAGGGAAGTTATTTACAGTATACACCGATGCATGTGGCACAGGGTTAGGAGCTGTTCTGATGCAAGAAGGAAGAGTGATATGCTTTGGCGGTAGACAACTCAAAGCGCATGAGAAGAATTATCCCACTCATGACTTAGAGTTGGCAACAATAGTATATGCACTCAAGGCTTGGCGCCATTATCTTCTGGGAGAAAGATTTGAGCTTTATACCGATCACAAGTCATTGAAGTATCTCTTTTCTCAGAAGGATCTGAATCTGAGGCAACAAAGATGGATGGAATTCTTGGCGTCCTACGATTTTGAGATAGCTTATACCCCTGGCAAAGGGAATGTGGTAGCAGATGCATTGAGTAGAAAAAGGTTGACTCTGAGTCCTCTATTCATTGAGATGAAGAATTTAGAGTATGTGGCAACCTTTGATTTCTCTTTGGCGATTGAGTCGATGACCGGTTCTTTAGCATCTCTGGAACTCAGACCTACCCTTCTTGATCAAGTTGGGGCTTCGCAGAGGGAAGACCCTCAGATAGTTGAGATTATGGATAAGCTGATTCGAGGAGAGGCGTCTAGTCATCTCGCTCGATATTCTATTGATGACAAGGGTTGGCTGAGGAGAAACGGAAGGTTATGTGTTCCAATGGTAGAAGATTTAGTAAGAAAAGTTCTTGAGGAAGCGCATCGCTCTAAGTTGACTATACATCCGGGCGGAGATAAGATGTATAAAGATATGAAGCGCATTTTCTTTTGGCCTGGGATGAAGAAGGATGTGGCAGAGTTTGTCTCTAGATGTATCATTTGCCAGCAAGTTAAGGCCGAGTCAAAGAAGCCCGGTGGGCTATTGCATCCTCTAGACGTTCCACTATGGAAGTGGGAGAGTATTTCCATGGATTTTATCGATGGGCTACCAAGGTCAAGGAAAGTGAATACGAGCATTTGGGTTATTGTGGATAGACTTACGAAGAGTGCTCATTTCATTCCGGTGAAGAGCAAGAGGACCGCATCTTGGCTAGCGTCTGTATATCTTCGTGAGATTGTGAGACTACATGGAGTCCCTTCTAGTATAGTCAGTGACCGTGACCCAATCTTTACAAGTCAATTCTGGAATAGCTTGCAAGAAGCTATGGGCATGAGGTTGAATCTAAGTACGGCTTATCACCCACAGACGGACGGTCAAACCGAAAGGGTGAATAGGGTAATCGAGGATCTGTTAAGGCTTTGTATTCTGGATTTTGGTGGTACTTGGGAAGACCATCTTCCTCTTGTTGAGTTTGCATATAATAACAGTTATCAGGCAAGCATAGGGATGGCACCATTTGAAGCTTTATATGGGAGGCCGTGCAAGTCGCCTACATGTTGGTGGGAGACTACAGATGAGCTTATACTTGGGCCTGATATGATCAGAGATACATCCGAGAAGGTCGAGTTGATTCGGAGACGGATGAAAGCGGCCCAAGACCGACAGAAATCCTATGCTGATAAGCGAAGAACTGATTTGGAGATTGATGTTGGGGATATGGTTTTCGTGAAGGTTTCTCCTTTGCGGAATGTGGTCCGATTTGGAGCCGTTGGTAAGTTAGCACCGAGGTTTGTTGGACCATTCCCTATTATAGAGAGGATCGGGCAGATGGCTTATAGAGTGGAGTTTCCCGAGAAGCTTGCCGGAGTACACGATGTTTTTCATGTCTCGCATCTCCGGAAGTGTTTACATGAATCAGCAGAGGTTGTTGAGCCAAGTGTTCTGAAAGATGTGGAAGTGGAGAAAGAGGCTACCTTGAGGAGAGCTCCGATTCGTATCTTGGGGACGGAGACCAAGAAGCTAAGGAATCGAGAGGTCAAGTTGGTGAAGGTTCAATGGGGTGAAGCCGAAGAAGACGCAACTTGGGAAACCGAGGAGAAGATGCGTGGGCTTTATCCATTCCTTTTTGAGGGTACACTCTCAATCTCTTTTCTTTGTTAGCATATCTTTCTCTTTGCTATCCATGTTTATCTAGTTTATCGTGTTAATCTTGTCATGAGAACCTTAGGTAGAAACCCTTTGGATGAAACATGTGTTTGAAACATGTTATGCTTGATGTTTGCAAGTGGTTGCAAGTGTTTGCAAGTGGTTACTCGTGGATGCATTATACACATTAGGCACTAGATCGGCTCACACACTCCTCATATTGCATATGCATGAGTGTTTATGCTTATTCATGGATGAAAATTTTTGTGTTATCACATGGATGTTGCATATGGATGTATGTTATGTGCACACATATAGATGTTATACATTATGTTAGGAATTGCATACAAATGGATTCATTTCACTAACATAATTTGCATTGATGATATTTGCATTAGATAAGTACATATACACACACCTTTGCATATGTTCGTACAACATTTAGAATCTTGTAAGGACAATGATTGCTCGTGGATGATGTTTTGAGTAGATGGATGTTGGATGGTAGGATACGTTCTTCCTAACTTGAAGATTTCGGGGACGAAATCCTTTAAGGAGGGGAGAATGTAACAACCCGTATTTTCAATAACCTGTTATAATGTAAATAGAGGCAGAATTTAATTTATAAATCTGAATCAAGGGAAACGGGCTATGGTATTGCGTTCGTCTCGGAAAAATACGCGAAATAGAGTCCGAGTTTTCGAAAATCGGAGTCCGTATGACCCGATTAAGGCCCAACGAAGTTTTCAGAAAATTTCAAAGTAAAAACAGATTTCAAATTCAAGTTTGAATTTGGAAAATTAGGGCAGTTGGGCGCAGGCGGGAAATTTCCCGCCAGACCACCCATGTCGACATCCCTGTCGACTGGGCAGTCGACATGGTTAGGCCCAAGTCGACAGCCCTGTCGACTTGGGTGTCGACTTGGCTCAGCCGGGCAGTTTTGCCTGGTGCACCATTTTGGGGTTTTGGTTAGATTTTGGGGCCAGATTCGGTTTTAAGGGCTGAGACTGGAATTAGGGTTTAATCCTAAGGTTGAAACTAATCCTAATCTCTATAAATAAGCCCCTAACCTAACCCTAAATCATCATTAATCAACCCTACAACTAAACTATGGCAAAATCATTCCTCTCATGGCCTCCACTCTCTTCATAAAATTCCTAAATAAATTTCTATGAAAGATTTTCCATGCATACAAGTGTTTTCAAGCTTGTATGAGCATCATTAGCTTGCATTCAAGTCAAGTTTCCATATTTACATCATAAAGCAAGAGTTTTGATCATTTTGGCTCAAGGGTTTTTCTATTGGAGCTTGCATTTTGGGTTTATTTGATTGCATAAGGGCTTTGTCTCAATCTATATATATTTTTGTGTCTTCATAAGCATTGTAAGCCCTTTTCTACTTTCATATTTAAACTCTAAAGTTAAATGAATGATGCAAGTTTGGTTGATCATTATGATATGCAAGTTTGCCATGATATGCAAGTTTATTATGTCATGTTATGCAAGTTTGATATGTTATGATATGCAAGTTTATCATGTTATGTTATGCAAGTTTGCCATGTTATGATATGCAAATTTATCATGTTATGTTATGCAAGTTTGATATGCAAGTTTGTCATATGATATGCAAGTTATGTTATGCAAGTTTGGGTTGATCATTTTGTTCATGTTATCATGTTATGCAAGCTTATCTTGGGTTTACGAGCTTAAAGCTTCAAGCTTTATGCTAAAGGTTGCATTTTGGCAACATGTAAGTTATCATATCTCTTATGATAACTTGCATGTGAGGCTAAATGCGAACTTATGGCCATTTCTACATGTCATTTATCACCATGTATCACCAATATGCTAAGTTTGGTTTTATGCATGCTTTTGAGGCCTAAAAATGTAATATGCAAGTATATGAACATATGTACATTTCATATGCCACCATGTTAAACTTGTGGCTTCAACACCTTTATGTCATGATTATGCCAAGTTCCCTCTTTCTATCCTTTATGCGCTATTGCGATATGTAAGCGATGGGATTGCGTTTGGGGTTGGGTAAACTTAAAAGACATAAAAACATAAGATTGGGAATTTACCTATTAAGTTAGGTCTACCCATTGGGAATTTACCTATTAAGTTAGGTCTACCCAAATTTTTGAAAACTTGTAATATGTTTTGGAAACATGATGGACATGACACTTAGAAAATATAAATGTGACCAACTCGAGGTTGGGTTGAGTTTGTAGCGTAAAACTACCCGGAACCGACCGGCTTAACTAGTTGCTACAAACAATAGGACCCAATGTGAGAAGTTGGTCATGTTGTACCTTGAACCCGAGGTTAGACCAAGTTGTGGTGTAAAGCTACCCGGACCCGCCCGGCTTAACTAGTAACCACAATAAGGTCTAATGTGAGAGGTTAAGGCACACTAAATTAATTAATGCCTCATGATTAGGGTTAAGTCATGGTCCACTTAATACTTAACCAATTTGGGCTTGATAGATTAATCAGGGTCTCATCGTTACACTTAACCAAGTTAATCCATGATTAGCAAGAGGGTTAAACCGTACTTAACCCACTAGAAATCCTAGCAATGGGGGTCCACTTCAGCAGTAATCCCAAGTTTGTATCATTAAGACCCTAGGGACTAGGCTAGAGTGGGGGCACGATTACTGGACTTGAGGTAAGTGAACAAAAACGACGGCAGAGTGGTACGCCGATGTAGTTCCGGACGGACTATGGTCGTGCACGTAGTCCGTATTTGGAGAAGTCAAGCATGGGTACCAGTAGATCGAGACTGTGCACTTATGTTTATGGTGTCCAGGGGTTGACACCCTAGGGCTTGATACACCCGACGGGAGACCCGGCACAGTCTGACTACAATTATGTTTGGGCCGTATTGACACCAACACGTGACGAGTTAGGCTTAGGGAGCCGATCGATTAGACCGTTTGGTTGGACCTCGTATTAGGGTCACTTCATGTTATTGGACCTCGTATTAGGGTCACTTCATGTTATTGGACCTCATATTAGGGTCACTTCATGTTATTGGACCTCGTATTAGGGTCACTTCATGTTATTGGGCCAAAGCTTGGGCCAAGGGATCAATACTTGTTTATTCAAGTCATTTTAGTTTGCTAGTACACCTGCGGTGCAAAAACCTTAAACCTGATTATGCGATGACACCTTTATCTACCTTGTTAGTTAATCATCATGCTAGTATGTTGATATCCTTATGTTCATCCCTGCTTCTCATGCCAGTTAACTTTATCAGTTTACATTGATTGTAGTAGAGCTTACTCAGTCTTTTTGACTGACCTGTTTTTCTTTCGCCTCTTTTCTTCCATTTCCCCTCCCTCCCTCCTCCCCCCAGGTTCTCAGGGTGGGAATATTGGAGCTTAGCTTGGATTTCTGATCGCTTGCTTGTGGGATTTTAGCTCATGTACGGTCTTGACATGAAGCTAGCTATGGTTATCACTTATTTTGGGGATAGTACTTATGTATTGCAGTTTTTCAGTGATGTTGTTTTTATCTAGACTTGTGTATTTGGAAAGTTATGTTGTACCAGACTTGTTTTGAAATAGTTTGAAATCTTCCGCTGTTTTACTTATCTTATTTACTCTGTTTACATATATACATATGTTCTTGTTCTGCCTTGATATATCATTATGCATGTTTACCTGATTCAAACGCCCTCCAAAGTCAGAGTACTTGCAAGAGCCACCCTGGCGGAGGTGGGGTGTTACATATGGCATGTGTGCATGCTTACATATAAATACAAACTTCAAGGACTTTTCTGGTTGTTGGATCATTTTGGAGTTCAAAAGTTGGCAATGAAGGGTCTAGTGTGGTGGTGCTGTCAATTCATTTCTTTAAATAGGATAATTCTGAAACAAGATAATAGCAGAATATTTTCTTCAAAAGTAACAAGCAAAATTCCAAATTTTAAAGGTACAAGATCAAGCTGAAAGAATTGATACTGAAAATTTAACAAACAAGATGAATTGCTGAATTGAATTGAACTAACTTATCACTAAGAAACTAAAACTATCAAGTTGACGAGGCAGTGTAAATTTAGTACTGAAAAGAAAACAGGAGTACAGAATTGCTAGGACTAAGATTTACAATTATGAACTAGGATTAACTAAATTTCAAAACTGAAGTGGAAGAACGGGAATAAAATTCTATCTCAAACTGGAACTAAATTTGCAAAATTAATTGAAAGAACTGAAATGAGGGAGAAGGTTGGGGACATGTAATAGATGCAGACTTTCATAACAATAAAGTTTGATCCAGATTATGTAATATTTAGTACATATTTTAATATATACTTTATTTTGGGGCATTTTCAAACAAAGCATCAACAACTATGAACCCGAGAGCAACAGTGTGCTTAAACATGTTGAAACATGAAGAGTTGAACACTATGATTTGTTCGCTTTTTTAGTGCTATACAGAAGAAGTAAATGTATTGAAAATTTAGTAGCAAATACACTATCACTAACCCTGGTATGATGGTAGCATTCATTGCTGTATGTCCCTAAAATTCACTGCTGTAAGAAATTCATCCCCTTTGCATTCTTGTAAAGCAAAGAAATGGGAGCATGGCAGTAACATTGGATGGTTGAACAAGGTTGGGCTTTGGGCCGGGAAATGAATTGAATAATAATAGAAATCGGAGGTTTTAAATGAAAAGTTTCCCTTTAAATTAAAAAAAAGATTCATATAAAATTAAAGATATTATATATATGTGAATAAATTCGACTATAATAAGTCTGGGAATTCCATCGAATCAATTTTAATGAAAATTGGTTTTAAATAAAGGAGAGGAAAAATCGAGAAGTATTGAATTATTGTGTAATTTCAAAATAGACGTCGTCGTCTAAGTTTTAATGCAAATCTCCGATATATATATATATATATATATATATATATATATATATGTATGTATGTATGTATGTATGTATATAATATTGAAAATAAAATAAGTGTTTAAATGGATATACTTATTTCCAAATAATAAGGGATGAATAAAATGTGAAATTTGTTATTACCCGAGAACACATATTTCAACGATTATTAAGTTTGGAATTAAACATCTAGTTGTTGCTGATTGTTATTGGTATGGTGAATAATTGTTTTAATTGATCTTTTGTCTTATAAAGTAAGCAATCAAAATTTATCAAGTTAAAATAAAACGTGACATGGTTTATTTGATTTTAATCGTCTATTGTTGATCTCTGTTCTAAAATCAGAATTTTACATTTGTATAAGTTAATTTAATATATCGGACAAGTTATAAAATTTACTGCTATTTAAATTTGAATAAAGGGTTTTACTTATCTACACTGTTTAAATTTGATAGTTAAAACACTGACTATCAAATAATATCTCTTACGCGCAAGTTCGAAGAGACCGGGATGGGAACTAGACCCAAAACCACTTCGAACTAACTTTACGATCCTTGAAATAACTTGCAGGATACTTATATAAATGTTGAAATTGAAGACCGTAGATCTTCATAAGCGGAAGAACCACTTGTTGAAATTCTTTGGTTAAGCTCCCAAAGATATTTCAGTAGTGATTCTGTCGTGGTTGAAATCTTCGGATTGCATGGACTACTCACTACTGATCCATGGGGTGATTCCTATATTGGATGTAGTAGGAGAGTACCTTCGGTTCATCCTATTCCTGGATGACTTGTATGGACGAATATCTGACAAGGTATTTCCTAAAAATCACATACGTTGATTTTTACAAATACGCCGAGTTGATGGCAATGAAGGGCACTTCTTTTACATTCAGAGTATATTTGTGGACATCAATTAGTGATTTGACGGATCTGACAATGTGGCATTTAAAGTGAGTGATGACCAGATGTTCTAACGGTAAATTCTAACCTCAAGCCTCACAACCGGGATATGACAAAAATCGGCCAGGCAGCATAGCTATGTGGGTCGCTCCCATTAGGGTGTATAATCACCTATCTAGAGAAATTCCACTTTGCTTCTTTGATTTATCGATGTTGTCCCTTTTTGGGAAACAGTTGCTGATCCCAATCATTGGTGATATACATTCGATACACTCAAGCGAAATGAGTGGTCGGTCATGTGTGGGTCGGGTTGCAAGACGTTCTGCTTGAACCCAGTGTATTCGCCTCTAGAGATACACTATCGGCAGGTGGTACCATACCTTGTTGTAGTGACCCGGATTTTGAGCGACTTTGGTTATCGACGTAAGCTCGACGTCGATAACCAAAACATCGAAAAATCCCGGTAACTAATGAAAGAAATTAGAAGGTGAGAATAGATAAGATAGAACTTATAGAACAGAAGAAGAAGAAGAACATCATCATCAGAGAAAACACGAATCTCACTGCGGAACGAATAAAATATAACATAACATATCTTTGAAATAACATCAGTATATGTATACAATAACACTTATCAGAGTACAACACTTACAACGACAGCGGAAATAATAATAGCTATAGAATCCTGAAGCCTCCTGCTCCAAGCTCTCCAAGTGTATCTGTAAAATCCCGACTACTTGACTGCCCGTACAAATTTAAGCACCCAAGAGTTTAGGGGAAAACAACAAAATAAACTCCGGGTCAGTCATGGGACTGGTGTGAATAAACTCAAATCATTTAAACAGGTAGATGATATCTCATAAGACCACGCCGTGAATACGGAACGGGTTTTTCCCTTATGAGAATCCAAATAACTTTTCAAAGCACTATCATTCTGATATTATAATAATGTCTAAGTACAAATAAATATCAATCTAGCAGAAACGCTTGCATCTCACGTTACTACATATATAGTATACAATCAAAAACGTAAGCTCGTATTGGATGATTGGATTCCCAACTATGACAAGGTATGGAACCACCTTCCGATCAGTGTACTCTAGGAACGATACACTGGAGTTCAACAAGAACATCTTGTAACTCAGCCACACATGACCGATCACTCATTTCGCTTGAGTGTATCGAATGTACATCACCAACGGTTGGGATCAGCAACCGTTCCCGTATATATATATGGGACAACATTGATAGATTTAAGAAACAAATGAATATTCACTAGATAGGTGATTATACACCCTACTTCGGTGCGACCGACTTAGCCATGCTGCCTGCCCGATTTCTGTCATTTACCGGTTGATGAGGCTAGAAGCTACGCTTTATCATTACATCAGATTCACTTCGAATGCTACATTGTCAAATCCATCGAAAATCACTAATTGACGTCTACAACAGTACATTACGCGTTAGCTAAAGAAGTTTCCTTCTCCGCTTCCACTCTTGGTACGGTTGAAGAAATCAGTGTACGTGATCGTCTGGAAATACTCTGTCAGACATCCATCTTCATTCACTTAGAAATGTCACATCGTCATACCCGCCAAATCACAAATTGACTTATCCAAAAATAACACGGGTATACAGCTAAGAGAAACGAATTCCTCCGCCACCAAACGTGAATACGTTTGAACAGATCAACTTACGCGATCCATTGGATATACTCTGTCAGACCTTTATCCATACAAGTTGTCCTGGGACTGGACAAACCGAAGGCACTATTCTGTAAACAGGATAGCCCTTGCATTTTACTCCGTCTTAAATTATTTTTGGCATATATGATTCGCGACGCTTATGCCAATACAGAGTGGTTCTATGGATAATAATCCAACCGGTCTCTCCATATTAACAACGTTAAAATGGTCAAAACTTCAATAGTCGGTGAGTTAACTATTAAAGAAAAACAAGTGTGCAAACAACGATATTATTTCCAGATGGAAATTATATCGAACAAACATCATTTAACATTAATCTCTTTAGTTCATTTATTTACTTATCTCCTGTTTCCCTATATTCTAAATTCTTATTTTCTTTTATCAGAAAACATTTCTGATTCTCGTTTGGAAAACATTTCCAAAACTCCTTTACGATCAAACCTTACCATTTCTTAGTTAAGAAGGAAGTCACTCAAGTTGGGGTATATTTACCTCTCAGACCTTAACTGAACAACGTTATAACTTCGAAATGGTCAAAGTTTATCCTTTAATCTTTAACAACTTCTTTACGCCTTTCTCGGATTAAATTTTACTAATCCACTTCTATATTTAAAACATTGGTTATAACGATAACGTTATAATCCCTACCACCAACTGTAACGACCCGGATTTCGAGCGACTTTGGTTATCGACGTAAGCACGCCGTCGATAACCAAAACGTCGAAAAATCCTGGTAATTAATGAAAGAAATTAGAGGGTGAGGAAAGATAAGATAGAAACTTAGAATAGAAGAAGAAGAAGAACACAACATCAGAGTAACACGAATCTCACAGCGGAACGAATAAATATATTTCATAACATAACTTTGAAATACAAATCTGTACTTGAATATACATATCATTATCAAAGTACAGCACTTACAACACAGCGGAAATAACTATAGCTATAATGATCCTGAAGCCTCCTGCTCCAGCTCTTCAAGTGTATCTGTAAAATCCCGACTACTTGACTGCCCGTACAAATTTAGGCACCCAAGAGTTTAGGGAAAAACAACAAAATAAACTCCGGGTCAGTCATGGGACTGGTATGAGTAAAACAGTTTAAAAACAGTTCGAACAAGTGAACGATATCTCATAAGACCACGCCGCATAACGGAACGGGTTTTTCCCTTATGAGAATCCAAAATATCTTTTATATCAAAAACCTTTTGATATTATAATAATGTCTATCAACCACAGTATATATATAATCATCTAGTAGAAACGCTTTCATCTCACGTTCTACATATATAGTATACAATCAAAACCGCAAGCACGTATTGGGTAATGGATTTCCAATTATGACAAGGTATGGAAACACCTTTCGCTCGTGTACCTCTAGAGAGGAATACACTGGGTTCAACAAGAACATCTTGCAACCCGGCCACACATGACCGACCACTCATTTCGCTTGAGTGTATCGAATGTATATCACCAACAGTTGGGATCAGCAACCGTTTCCCGAATGGGACAGCATCAACAATAGATTTTTAGAAATGAATGAAACTCTAGATCAGGTGATTATACACCCTACTTCGGTGCGACCGACTTAGCCATGCTGCCTGCCCGATTTCTGTCATTTACCGGATGATGAGGCTAGAAGCTACGCTTTATCAGCACACCAGATTCACTTTGAATGCCACATCGTCAAATCCATCAAATCACCGATTGACGTCTACAACAATACATTATGTGTTAGCTGAAAGAAGTTTCCTCCTCCGCTTCCACTCTTGGTACGGTTGGAGAAATCAATATACGTGATCGTCTGGAATTACTCTGTCAAACATCCGTCCATACAAGTCATCCAGGAACAGGATGAACCGAAGGCACTATTCTGTAAACAGGATAGCCCTTGCATAACTCCGTCTTCAATTTCCTTTGGCATATATGATTCGCAACGCTTATGCCAATATAGAGTGGTTCTTTGGATAATAATCCAACCGGTCTCTCCATATTAACAACGTTAAAATGGTCAAAACTTCGATAGTCTGTGATTTAACTATCGAATAAAACAAGTGTGCAAACAATGATATTATTTCCCAGAGGAAATTATATCGATCAAACATCATTCAACATTTCATCTCTCTAGTTCATTAATTTACTTATCTCATGTTTCCCTACGTTCAATATTCCTTATTTTCTAAATTGGGAAAATATACGTTATTAACAAATGGAAGACATTTCCATTTCCTGTTTTCTTTATTTGAAAACATTTCTGGTTTCTTATTTGGAAAACATTTCCAAAGCTTCTTCCTTGGACTTAGACAGATGTTTTAAACAAACCATCGCGATGCCAACTCAAACCATTTCCTTTACTGCCGAACCTTAACTATCCCTTAGTTAAAATGAAGCCAATCAAGTTGGGGTAGAACTACCTCTCAGACCTTAACTGAACAACATTTCTAACTTTGAAACAGGCAAAGTTCACTTTATATTCCTTAACAAACTTCCTTACTTAACTCTCCTTCGAATAACTATATTCGATTGACTCTTATCAATTAACTCTATTGGACTAACCCCTATCAATTTACTCTATTGGACTAACACTATTGGATTAACTCTATTTGCTTCTATTCGAATAACTATATTCGATTAACTCTTTTGCTTTAAACTCTAATCGATTAAACTAACATCGATTAACTTCTTTTGTTTTAACACTAATCGATTAACTAACATCGATTAACTTCTTTTACTTTAACACTAATCGATTAACTAACATCGATTAACTTCTTTTACTTTAACACTAATCGATTAACTAACATCGATTAACTTCTTTTGTTTTAACACTAATCGATTAACTAACATCGATTAACTTCTTTTACTTTAACACTAATCGATTAACTAACATCGATTAACTTCTTTTGTTTTATCTCTAATCGATTTACTAACATCGATTAGCTCCTTTTGATAAACTACGTTTTCCGTTACAACTATTTCCTTTCTATAATGTTTACTTACCGTTACAAATATATCCTATTTATAACTTCTATTTACCGTTACAAATATTTCCTATTTATAACTTCTATTTACCGTTACAAATATTTCCTATTTATAACTTCTATTTACCGTTACAAATATTTCCTATTTATAACTTCTATTTACCGTTACAAATATTTCCTATTTATAACTTCTATTTACCGTTACAAATATTTCCTATTTATAACTTCTATTTACCGTTACAAATATTTCCTATTTATAACTTCTATTTACCGTTACAAATATTTCCTATTTATAACTTCTATTTATTTTCTAAATAAATATTCCTTTTCTATTTCTATTTATTTTCTAAATAAATATCCCTTTTATAAAACCGTGTTCGTTTTATAAATAATTCCTTTTATAAAATCCTGTGATTTTATAAAATTCCTTTATTTCAATATACATTGAAATACTTCTTTTTACATCCCAGGGTCTTTTATGATATTTAAAATATCGAATAAAAATGATCAATATCATTTCAACACCCATAATCCATAACAGATTATATAACACATCATATATCACAATATATGAAAAACAGTAAAATAATTGTTGAGGAATCCAGTTGGATCCCTCCAACCTGTTTCCCTGCATCACAGATGTTAAACTATATAGATAACATCACTTTTCAGCTCCATATGATATATTCTGTTAAACAGAATCAATATAGAAATTCAAATGGAATTCAAATATAGAATTTGAATAAGAGATTTGAAATGAAATTCAAATATAGAATTTGAATAAGAGAATCGAAATGGAATTTGAAGAAAGGAAGTTCAAACATAGACTTTGAATATAGAAATTCAAAGGGAGTTTGAATATATGAAATTCAATGAAATTGAATAAGGAAATGAAATTTAACAAATTTGTTAAAGGATGATAATTGTTTGGTTAGTAATGGTGAGAAGTAGGCTTTAAAGGGAAATGGGCCGGTATGAAAAGGGGTGAGGCCCGATATATTAAATTCAAGTTTTATTTAAATTTATAAATAATGCATTAACTTCAAGTTATCATATCTTGGCCATATGAAATCAGAATCACGAACCGTAAGTTACGTTGGGACCGTATGGACGAGAGCTTCGCAATGAAGCTGACTGGGAGTGAATCCGAGCTCGTTACAAGTTATGGCGAAATAAATTATCCGTCGAAATCAAATAACGCAAACCGTTATATAACGGTTAACGCGCTGATGTGAGTAAATCTCACCAACTCTGAACAGTTATAATTTCATGTTGTATTTTTAGAACTGTTAGATATTGTTTGTTTGACTGTATGTTGACTGTTGATTGAACTGCTAGTCAGTTAGTTAAATTTCTATATTGATTCTGTTTAACAGAATATATCATATGGAACTGACAGTGATGTTATCTATATTGTCTAACATCTGTGATGCAGGGAAACAGGTTGGAGGAATCCGACTAGATTCCTCAACAGTTATTTTATTGTTTTTCATATATTTTGATATATGATGTGAATTATAACCTGCTGTTGATTGTGTGTGTATGGACGAGATTAGACATCGTAATTTGATATGATTGAATACCATGACATACCGGAATGTAGATAAAGGAGATTTTTCAAAGTGATATTGAAAAATAGAATATTTATAAAGTGGAATATTTATAAATAAGGAATATTTATAAATTGGGATATTTATAAATAGGAGATATTTGAAAAGGAAATAAATTCAAAACATTTCTTTTTGAATGGAAAGGCCTGTGTGGTGAGTTTGGGGATTTTCCCGATGCTCCCGATACGAAGGAGGTTATGGCGAATTTTCCGGGAATTTAAGGAGTTAGAATATTTCAAGACTAAATTTGAAAAGGAAATATTTGTAAACCATTTACAAATAGAATTGAAAAGGAAATGTTATAAAAAGGAAATGATTTTTAAAGTGTAGAACCGTTATTTAAAAGTAAATCTTTTCAAATAAATAAAACATTGTTAAAAAGGAAATCTTTATAAAGTGAATGAAGTTAATCGAATATAGACATTCGAAAGGAGTTAATCGAATATGGTATTCGAAAGTTAGTTAATCAAATATGTTATTCGAAAGGGGTTAGTCAAGTCGAGTTAGTCAAATAGAGTTAACCAGTTAGAGTTAATCAAATAGAGTTAACCAGTTAGAGTTAATCGATTAGAGTTAAAACGAACTAGAGTTAATCAAATATAGTTATTTGAGACAGAGTTAGTCAAACATAGTATTCAAGGTAAGTTGCCATCTTGTACGACTGCTAGCGTAATTCGCAGGGCTGTAAATAGCCTACGGCGGTCGGATGTTTCCTGAGGGAGTCAGGCGTAACCATTGTGATCGCTGCGATCTAGAGTCAAGCGAATGGAGTTTAATCGAATATTAGTTATTCGATAGGAGTAAATCGAGTTGATCGAGTTGAGAAATATGTTAAGTTAAATAAGTGGAGTTGATCGGGTGGTTCGACCAAGTTAGTCGAGCCTAGTTAATCGAATCGAATTGGTGGAACCAAGTCAGTCGAGTTAAGTTAGTCAAGTTAGTTGAGCCTAGTTAATCGAATCGAATTGGTCGAACCAAGTAAGTCGAGTTAGTCGAGTCAAGTTAAGTTAGTCGAGTTAAGTTCATCGAGTTAAGTAAATCGATGTAAGTTTCATCGAAAGGCGTTATCGATGTTAGTTTCATCGAAAGGAGTTATCGATGTTAGTTTCATCGAAGGGAGTTATCGATTATAATTAAATCGAAGTGAGATTTTCAAATATGGGATATTTGAAAAGAAGAGTTATCGAATATTAGTTATTCGAAGAGAGATTATCGAATATCGTTTATTCGAGAAGGAGTTAATCGAATATAGGTTATTCGAAGAAGAGTTAATCAAATAGAGATTTCTCAAAGAGAGTTAATCGGCAAATTCGATTATATCGAATTCGGGAAAGTACTTATACTTTCCAGTGTTTAAATATAGATTTATTTATTTATAAATAAATAAGTGTTAGGTTAATTATTCACTAATAAGAATAAAAGTTATAATTAAAGTTAGATAATTCGAAAGTAGGGATTATAACGTTATCGTTATAACCAATGTTTTAAATATAGAAGTGGATTAGTAAAATTTAATCCGAGAAAGGCGTAAAGAAGTTGTTAAAGATTAAAGGATAAACTTTGACCATTTCGAAGTTATAACGTTGTTCAGTTAAGGTCTGAGAGGTAAATATACCCCAACTTGAGTGACTTCCTTCTTAACTAAGAAATGGTAAGGTTTGATCGTAAAGGAGTTTTGGAAATGTTTTCCAAACGAGAATCAGAAATGTTTTCTGATAAAAGAAAATAAGAATTTAGAATATAGGGAAACAGGAGATAAGTAAATAAATGAACTAAAGAGATTAATGTTAAATGATGTTTGTTCGATATAATTTCCATCTGGAAATAATATCGTTGTTTGCACACTTGTTTTTCTTTAATAGTTAACTCACCGACTATTGAAGTTTTGACCATTTTAACGTTGTTAATATGGAGAGACCGGTTGGATTATTATCCATAGAACCACTCTGTATTGGCATAAGCGTCGCGAATCATATATGCCAAAAATAATTTAAGACGGAGTAAAATGCAAGGGCTATCCTGTTTACAGAATAGTGCCTTCGGTTTGTCCAGTCCCAGGACAACTTGTATGGATAAAGGTCTGACAGAGTATATCCAATGGATCGCGTAAGTTGATCTGTTCAAACGTATTCACGTTTGGTGGCGGAGGAATTCGTTTCTCTTAGCTGTATACCCGTGTTATTTTTGGATAAGTCAATTTGTGATTTGGCGGGTATGACGATGTGACATTTCTAAGTGAATGAAGATGGATGTCTGACAGAGTATTTCCAGACGATCACGTACACTGATTTCTTCAACCGTACCAAGAGTGGAAGCGGAGAAGGAAACTTCTTTAGCTAACGCGTAATGTACTGTTGTAGACGTCAATTAGTGATTTTCGATGGATTTGACAATGTAGCATTCGAAGTGAATCTGATGTAATGATAAAGCGTAGCTTCTAGCCTCATCAACCGGTAAATGACAGAAATCGGGCAGGCAGCATGGCTAAGTCGGTCGCACCGAAGTAGGGTGTATAATCACCTATCTAGTGAATATTCATTTGTTTCTTAAATCTATCAATGCTGTCCCATATATATATACGGGAACGGTTGCTGATCCCAACCGTTGGTGATGTACATTCGATACACTCAAGCGAAATGAGTGATCGGTCATGTGTGGCTGAGTTACAAGATGTTCTTGTTGAACTCCAGTGTATCGTTCCTAGAGTACACTGATCGGAAGGTGGTTCCATACCTTGTCATAGTTGGGAATCCAATCATCCAATACGAGCTTACGTTTTTGATTGTATACTATATATGTAGTAACGTGAGATGCAAGCGTTTCTGCTAGATTGATATTTATTTGTACTTAGACATTATTATAATATCAGAATGATAGTGCTTTGAAAAGTTATTTGGATTCTCATAAGGGAAAAACCCGTTCCGTATTCACGGCGTGGTCTTATGAGATATCATCTACCTGTTTAAATGATTTGAGTTTATTCACACCAGTCCCATGACTGACCCGGAGTTTATTTTGTTGTTTTCCCCTAAACTCTTGGGTGCTTAAATTTGTACGGGCAGTCAAGTAGTCGGGATTTTACAGATACACTTGGAGAGCTTGGAGCAGGAGGCTTCAGGATTCTATAGCTATTATTATTTCCGCTGTCGTTGTAAGTGTTGTACTCTGATAAGTGTTATTGTATACATATACTGATGTTATTTCAAAGATATGTTATGTTATATTTTATTCGTTCTGCAGTGAGATTCGTGTTTTCTCTGATGATGATGTTCTTCTTCTTCTTCTGTTCTATAAGTTCTATCTTATCTATTCTCACCTTCTAATTTCTTTCATTAGTTACTGGGATTTTTCGATGTTTTGGTTATCGACGTCGAGCTTACGTCGATAACCAAAGTCGCTCAAAATCCGGGTCACTACAGTTGGTATCAGAGCTTAAGTTAAGAATTACCTTGGCTCTGTGGCGTGATTCAGTAGAGATGGAATTAGTAATATCCTAGACTGAGTTTGAGTGTATATATACGAGTGAACGTATTTGTTAGTTAATATAAAACGATTTTATATTGTGGAGTTTTATTGGTTGAGTTGTTTGTGAATTCTGGTCGATCGGTTTGATCCACTGTATCGATGGGGGTTACTAAACACTCGAATACGATGAACCGTCATGGTATGTTTTGAAAGAGGGTAAATGGAATAATTTTACCCGAATATATTTGATATAGTATATTGGTTGTGTTGGTTGTTATTATAATCGAGTAAGATTATAAAAAGGTAAAATGATTATAAATGACTAATCAGAATTCATATAAGTAAAGTTTATGAAATAAAATGAAGAAAAATCTGAATTTAAATCAGAATGGAATTAAAATAAGGAAATTTTAAGTTCCTGGGGGATTTTGAAAACGTTTTTCAAACTGAAAGTGATATATTATTGAACTCACTTCGATAGCTGGAAAATAGATTCTGATGATGAATCGCGACATCATCAGTGTTCATTTTCGAGTTCTAAGTGACGGATTACTTCCAAAGGTTTTTGTTTTTGAATTGTTTTGAGAAAAACAAGTTATTTAGAAATTCAGAGGTTTTGAATTGGTATTATGATTTCAAATTGATATGAAATAAACCCAGAAATTTAAATTCTGGAATGTAAATTTAACTAATGAAGTTAAATAGACGAGATGGTAAAAATAAATTGAAATTTAACTTGAACTGAGTTAAATAAAATTGAATTGGATTCAAGACAATCTAGAATGGAACCAAATTGATACGTCCATAATTTGGAATTTGATATTGGACTTCGAATGAAATTCGATTTGGATTTGTGGATAAAAACAGATTGGAAATTGGTTGAGAAAACCTTGGGTATATGTTGGATTGATAACAGGTGAAAGTGATAAAGTTAATATGCCCGACAAAAAGGTACCAGTTTATATTATATATGGATATGAGATTTATGAGCCAAATTGGCAAGCCGCTTGGCTGTTTGATTTTCTTTTGGGTTAAAGAAGGCCCAGAGAGGCGAGTTGGAGTTTGAGATATTGACCAGTACAAAGGAGGTGCTGGCAAAAAAATTTCGAAAAGTTAAGGTGCTAGAAAATTTTCAGAATTTTTGAAAATTTAGTTAGTCGGAATAAATTAATATTTTAGTCGATATTAATTGGTTCAGTTGAAACCGGGGATAAGAGGTAAACAAATAAATTTTTACCCAGTAGATAGGGTCGTCCCCTAGCTTAGCAATTTCGAGGACGAAATTATTTTAAGTGGGGAAGAATGTAGTGACCCGCATTTTTTTGCTGTTGAACAATTAATTTGTTTAATTATTTAATATCGATATCGAGAACGTGAATTAAATAATATTGAATATTTAATTAATAATTATAATATAATAAAATATATTATAATGTCGAAATAGTCAGAAATAGTGAAATTCACAATATCGTGTGAATTGAATAGCATACGAGATTTGGTGGAGTTTCGATTCGAAATATAATAACGATTTTTTTGAATCGACGACAGTTGAACGTATAGTTTATAATATATTTATAAACGAGCTCGAAATGGCGCTGCAGTTCGCTATTTGGCAATTTGAACTTCAATTGAATGTACAGGATTCATATTAAGTCGGATTTCTATGAAACAAGAAACGTGTGGAGCTGGTGGAGTATATCTTTCTAGTGGAAGAGAAAAATCGGGATTTCGTCGTGTAGATTTTGATTCACATCCAAATCAAATTTTAGAAAAGTCGCTATGGATTTCCTTTATAATTTGCGATGCTTTATATACGTTATAAATCGATTTTTCAATACGAACTGAATATCGATCAAATCAGAATTCTGGAAATCAAGTCATAAATTCTGGCAGGATATTCTGGAGCCGTACGACATCATCTATGGATATATACGAGAATATTAATTTATTAATATTTAATTTAATAATATTTAAATATATTTATATATTTAAAAGGTCAGTTCAACGCTTGAAAAATAGCCAGTTTTTCATACGACCTCGGAATTCGACGAAACTAATTTTGTTGAATCCGCAATGTCAAATTATTGCTAGATGTCAAGTTTCGTGATTTTTAGAGTCAGTATGTGGTCGTGGGGATTTTTAGAGTGAATAACAGTCAGTATTTTGACGGTTAAAAATACGCTGTGTGAGCAAACGGAGTCGGAATTTGACGAAACCAGTTTCGTTGGGTTCGTAATGTCGAACTCTAGCTACATGTCCAGTTTGGTGATTTTTGGGTATTGTATGTGACCACAGGAATTTTTAAGGACACAGACAAACAGCGTTGTATTAAATATGAATTAAATAATCGAATATAAAAATATTTAAATCTTCTATAAATACACCTTAACCCCTTCTAAACCTAATTCAGTTTTTTTTTCACTGGTCAACATAGGCGCCGCTACCTCAAACAAAAATAAACGTGGAAAAACCATCTTCTTAAATCCATATAAAATCAATGGAAAATCGTAAAATCATGGGATAAGGGTAAATGAGTTGCTTGTGTGATTCTCGACATCTTGGTAGTCACGTTGGTGGGTTCGGTGGAGTTTTTCCGTCGATGTCAAGTTTCAACAGTAGGCTAGGGTTTCGATTTGAGGGCAACTGCGTAGGAATTGGGTCGAGTAGTGAGTGGCGTTGGAATTGTTGGAGTGAGACGCGCCTTCTACCACAGTTTAGTGGGTTGCGGTTATAATTGATGTCGCACTGTTTTGAATGGACGTCGTTCACAGTCCTGGAGTCGCGACCCTTCTCTGAAGAACGAGTTTGGAGATGAGGAGTTGGTTGTGTAGAGGGTTCGAAGGAGATGAACTTGGTGATTGTTGTTTGGGATTTAATGAAGTGGAGGAGGAGTTGGAAGGCGGTGAAGTTCGGCAAATGGTGAGACTGTTTACTGGGAGCGATGGGAATTTTAGATATGGGGAAGAAGGCTGTTCGTTCGGGTCTGGGTATTTGAAAAGGAGGGTGGGGTTTAAGGGAAATGGGCCGGTATGAAAAGGGGTGAGGCCTGATATATTAAATTCAAGTTTTATTTAAATTTATAAATAATGCATTAACTTCAAGTTATCATATCTTGGCCATATGAAATCAGAATCACGAACCGTAAGTTACGTTGGGACCGTATGGACGAGAGCTTCGCAATGAAGCTGACTGGGAGTGAATCCGAGCTCGTTACAAGTTATGGAGAAATAAATTATCCGTCGAAATCAAATAACGCAAACCGTTATATAACGGTTAACGCGCTGATGTGAGTAAATCTCACCAACTCTGAACAGTTATAATTTCATGTTGTATTTTTAGAACTGTTAGATATTGTTTGTTTGACTGTATGTTGACTGTTGATTGAACTGCTAGTCAGTTAGTTAAATTTCTATATTGATTCTGTTTAACAGAATATATCATATGGAACTGACAGTGATGTTATCTATATTGTCTAACATCTGTGATGCAGGGAAACAGGTTGGAGGAATCCGACTAGATTCCTCAACAGTTATTTTATTGTTTTTCATATATTTTGATATATGATGTGAATTATAACCTGCTGTTGATTGTGTGTGTATGGACGAGATTAGACATCGTAATTTGATATGATTGAATACCATGACATACCGGAATGTAGATAAAGGAGATTTTTCAAAGTGATATTGAAAAATAGAATATTTATAAAGTGGAATATTTATAAATAAGGAATATTTATAAATTGGGATATTTATAAATAGGAGATATTTGAAAAGGAAATAAATTCAAAACATTTCTTTTTGAATGGAAAGGCCTGTGTGGTGAGTTTGGGGATTTTCCCGATGCTCCCGATACGAAGGAGGTTATGGCGAATTTTCCGGGAATTTAAGGAGTTAGAATATTTCAAGACTAAATTTGAAAAGGAAATATTTGTAAACCATTTACAAATAGAATTGAAAAGGAAACGTTATAAAAAGGAAATGATTTTTAAAGTGTAGAACCGTTATTTAAAAGTAAATCTTTTCAAATAAATAAAACATTGTTAAAAAGGAAATCTTTATAAAGTGAATGAAGTTAATCGAATATAGACATTCGAAAGGAGTTAATCGAATATGGTATTCGAAAGTTAGTTAATCAAATATGTTATTCGAAAGGGGTTAGTCAAGTCGAGTTAGTCAAATAGAGTTAACCAGTTAGAGTTAATCAAATAGAGTTAACCAGTTAGAGTTAATCGATTAGAGTTAAAACGAACTAGAGTTAATCAAATATAGTTATTTGAGACAGAGTTAGTCAAACATAGTATTCAAGGTAAGTTGCCATCTTGTACGACTGCTAGCGTAATTCGCAGGGCTGTAAATAGCCTACGGCGGTCGGATGTTTCCTGAGGGAGTCAGGCGTAACCATTGTGATCGCTGCGATCTAGAGTCAAGCGAATGGAGTTTAATCGAATATTAGTTATTCGATAGGAGTAAATCGAGTTGATCGAGTTGAGAAATATGTTAAGTTAAATAAGTGGAGTTGATCGGGTGGTTCGACCAAGTTAGTCGAGCCTAGTTAATCGAATCGAATTGGTGGAACCAAGTCAGTCGAGTTAAGTTAGTCAAGTTAGTTGAGCCTAGTTAATCGAATCGAATTGGTCGAACCAAGTAAGTCGAGTTAGTCGAGTCAAGTTAAGTTAGTCGAGTTAAGTTCATCGAGTTAAGTAAATCGATGTAAGTTTCATCGAAAGGCGTTATCGATGTTAGTTTCATCGAAAGGAGTTATCGATGTTAGTTTCATCGAAGGGAGTTATCGATTATAATTAAATCGAAGTGAGATTTTCAAATATGGGATATTTGAAAAGAAGAGTTATCGAATATTAGTTATTCGAAGAGAGATTATCGAATATCGTTTATTCGAGAAGGAGTTAATCGAATATAGGTTATTCGAAGAAGAGTTAATCAAATAGAGATTTCTCAAAGAGAGTTAATCGGCAAATTCGATTATATCGAATTCGGGAAAGTACTTATACTTTCCAGTGTTTAAATATAGATTTATTTATTTATAAATAAATAAGTGTTAGGTTAATTATTCACTAATAAGAATAAAAGTTATAATTAAAGTTAGATAATTCGAAAGTAGGGATTATAACGTTATCGTTATAACCAATGTTTTAAATATAGAAGTGGATTAGTAAAATTTAATCCGAGAAAGGCGTAAAGAAGTTGTTAAAGATTAAAGGATAAACTTTGACCATTTCGAAGTTATAACGTTGTTCAGTTAAGGTCTGAGAGGTAAATATACCCCAACTTGAGTGACTTCCTTCTTAACTAAGAAATGGTAAGGTTTGATCGTAAAGGAGTTTTGGAAATGTTTTCCAAACGAGAATCAGAAATGTTTTCTGATAAAAGAAAATAAGAATTTAGAATATAGGGAAACAGGAGATAAGTAAATAAATGAACTAAAGAGATTAATGTTAAATGATGTTTGTTCGATATAATTTCCATCTGGAAATAATATCGTTGTTTGCACACTTGTTTTTCTTTAATAGTTAACTCACCGACTATTGAAGTTTTGACCATTTTAACGTTGTTAATATGGAGAGACCGGTTGGATTATTATCCATAGAACCACTCTGTATTGGCATAAGCGTCGCGAATCATATATGCCAAAAATAATTTAAGATGGAGTAAAATGCAAGGGCTATCCTGTTTACAGAATAGTGCCTTCGGTTTGTCCAGTCCCAGGACAACTTGTATGGATAAAGGTCTGACAGAGTATATCCAATGGATCGCGTAAGTTGATCTGTTCAAACGTATTCACGTTTGGTGGCGGAGGAATTCGTTTCTCTTAGCTGTATACCCGTGTTATTTTTGGATAAGTCAATTTGTGATTTGGCGGGTATGACGATGTGACATTTCTAAGTGAATGAAGATGGATGTCTGACAGAGTATTTCCAGACGATCACGTACACTGATTTCTTCAACCGTACCAAGAGTGGAAGCGGAGAAGGAAACTTCTTTAGCTAACGCGTAATGTACTGTTGTAGACGTCAATTAGTGATTTTCGATGGATTTGACAATGTAGCATTCGAAGTGAATCTGATGTAATGATAAAGCGTAGCTTCTAGCCTCATCAACCGGTAAATGACAGAAATCGGGCAGGCAGCATGGCTAAGTCGGTCGCACCGAAGTAGGGTGTATAATCACCTATCTAGTGAATATTCATTTGTTTCTTAAATCTATCAATGCTGTCCCATATATATATACGGGAACGGTTGCTGATCCCAACCGTTGGTGATGTACATTCGATACACTCAAGCGAAATGAGTGATCGGTCATGTGTGGCTGAGTTACAAGATGTTCTTGTTGAACTCCAGTGTATCGTTCCTAGAGTACACTGATCGGAAGGTGGTTCCATACCTTGTCATAGTTGGGAATCCAATCATCCAATACGAGCTTACGTTTTTGATTGTATACTATATATGTAGTAACGTGAGATGCAAGCGTTTCTGCTAGATTGATATTTATTTGTACTTAGACATTATTATAATATCAGAATGATAGTGCTTTGAAAAGTTATTTGGATTCTCATAAGGGAAAAACCCGTTCCGTATTCACGGCGTGGTCTTATGAGATATCATCTACCTGTTTAAATGATTTGAGTTTATTCACACCAGTCCCATGACTGACCCGGAGTTTATTTTGTTGTTTTCCCCTAAACTCTTGGGTGCTTAAATTTGTACGGGCAGTCAAGTAGTCGGGATTTTACAGATACACTTGGAGAGCTTGGAGCAGGAGGCTTCAGGATTCTATAGCTATTATTATTTCCGCTGTCGTTGTAAGTGTTGTACTCTGATAAGTGTTATTGTATACATATACTGATGTTATTTCAAAGATATGTTATGTTATATTTTATTCGTTCCGCAGTGAGATTCGTGTTTTCTCTGATGATGATGTTCTTCTTCTTCTTCTGTTCTATAAGTTCTATCTTATCTATTCTCACCTTCTAATTTCTTTCATTAGTTACCGGGATTTTTCGATGTTTTGGTTATCGACGTCGAGCTTACGTCGATAACCAAAGTCGCTCAAAATCCGGGTCACTACACTTGTCATAGTCAGAACCCAATGTCCAATAAGCTCCCGCGGTTTTGATTGTATACTATATATGTGGAGCGTGAGATGCAAGCGTTCCGCTAGATTGATATTTATTTGAATTTAGACACTATTATAATATCAGATGATATATATATATGATTTCAAAAATGTTTTGGGTTATCGTAAGGTAAAAACCGTCCGTATTTATGTGTGGATTTGGTCTTACGATCCTTTCTTTCAAAAAGATTTTGAACTTTAAAATCAATCTGTTTTAAAATCGTTTACTTACACCAGTCCCATGACTGAGCCAGAGTTTATTTTTTTGTGTTTTCACTAAACTCTTGGGTGCCCAAATTTGTACGGGCAGTCAAGTGGTTTCAGGATTTTACAGATTCACTTGAAGGAGCTTGGAGCAGGAAGACATTTGATACATAGAATCAATTTCCGCTGTGTTGTGTATATGTTATACTCTGATGATGTATGTAAGTATAAATACTGTTTTGTATTTCAAGATGTTATATAATGTATTTTATTCAGTTCCGTTGTGATATTCGTTATACTCTGATTCTATTGTGTTTAATTCTTCTTTTTCTTCTATTCTAACTTTCTTTATTTCTATTTCCCACCCTCTAACTTCTTTCTATTAACGACTTGTTAAATTCTAATGGTTGATTAGTCGATATGTGATACAGGAAACATATTAGTATCGATAACCATGATCGGAACTTTTTAGGTCGTTACAACATCGCTCTTCTTCTTGCTTCAACCACTTCAAAACATTTTAATGGCTTCAGATAAACAATCTAAAACCACAGCTTATAAAAATCGAAAACACAATCAATACTTCTTAATTAAATCAGTAACTTATATATATATGAAACACTGCGATGATTCTCTTCGGTTTCATACAACATTTATTGGGTCCGACACACATTTCGGAGCAGTATTTTAATGCATATCACCCATTCGACGCGAGTTGTAGGGGAGGTCAAACTCGAGTAGGGTGGTGATGAGATCAAAAGGGAATTGGAACGGAAGAACTAAGGTGTAATAACCCGGAAAATCTGGGCCAGTTTAAAATTTTTATTTTGGCAATTTTAGCGAATTTTGAATATTTAAAATAGATTATTTTAAATAATATCGACGAGAAATTTATTTTGAATAGAATTCAACGTATATATTTATATACGTCGTCGTTAGAATATAAATATTTATATATAATTATAAATAGAATTGAAAATGGCGCGGTAGTTCGATAATTCGATTTCAAACTTCAATTGAATGTACCGGGTGCAAAACAAACCGGATTTTAATGAAACCAAAAACATTAGGATCTAATTGATAATATCTTTCTAACGGATGTAAGAAACTGAGATTTCACTTTAAAAATTGAGAGATATGTCCAGTTGAAAATTCTGAATAGTCGCTATGGAATTCAGGCCCTTAAAAATGGACATTTTGCAAATGACCTCGGATTTCGACGAAACCACTTTTGTTGGGTCCGTGATGTCAAGTTATTGCTAGGTTTCAAATTTCATAATTTTTCGAATCAATATGTGAGCGTGGCAAAGGAAAACGCATTTGACCAGTTTCAGTTGATTTTAATCGACTGGAAATTGACCATTTTTCCAACGGTCTCAGAATTCGACGAAACTAGTTTTGTTAGGACCGTATCGTCAATACGAAGCTAGAAAATATTTTTCTGGAATTTTTAGAGTTAGTATGTGACCCCGGTATATTGAAATGTACGTTTAAAATTCAATATAATGATTTAAATGTAAATGCAACAGAAACTGATTGTAACAGCCGAATCAACTTGCGGTACATATCCCATTGTGTTCGGAATGGGGGTAGAACGTTATGGACGACAGGCGGTGGGCCTCGTTTCGAGGTCGTATGTGAAAGTCAACTCTTTAGGATAAAATAAATTAAATAATTAATAAAATAATAATAATAATAATAATAAAAAATATCTCTCTTCTATATTCCCTCTGCCCCCCCCCCCTCCGTTTCATTCGAACAGATAAATAAATAAATAAATAAATAAATAAATAAAAAAAGAAACCTAAATCTAAAATCGCCGTCGCAGCCCCCCCCCCCCCCACGACCGCCGACGTCCAAGGCGCGCCGCCACCCAAGATGCCCCCTCCAGCCTTCCACCGTTCGGTCCCCTCCCCTCCTTCGATCGACGCAAGCACCCAGACCCCCCTCCCCTAACGCGACGCCCCTTCCTCCTCCCCTTCCCTTCGCCTGCGACGCCAACCCCCAACCCGCAGCCCCCTCCTGACGTCAGCGCACCTCCCCCTACCTCCAGATGAACCCGTAACCACCACCACCGACGGCGAAACCCTTCCCCCCCTAGACGACCGACGTAGCCTCCCTGTAAGTTTTTTTTTTTATTTGTTTGTTTTTATTTTATATAAATAGGAATATTAAAACTGATTTTATATTTAGGATATTAAAACTGATTTTAAAATAAAGAAAACTGATTTTAAAAGATTTTTAAAACTGATTTTTTTTTTTAGAAAAATAAAACTGATTTGTTTAAGATTTAAAAACTGTTTTTTTATTTACTTTAAACTGTGAATTCTATTTATTTTAAACACTGTTTTTTATTTACTTTAAAAACTGTTTTTTTTATTTATGTTGTAGAGTGTTAAAAATGTAATCTTTTACATTGTAGAAAGATAAAGGTATGATCTTTATATTTTTAAAGTGTTAAAAATATGATTTTTATATTTTTAAAGTATTAAAAATATAATCTTTATAGGATAGAGAATATAAAAATATAATCTTTGTATATGTAGCGAAATAAAAATCTGATTTTTATTTTATATACGTGGAAATAAAGTGGTGATTTTCATAACGATGAAAACTTTATTTTTATAACGATGAAAACTCTATTTTTATAACGATGAAAACTTTATTTTTATAAAGGCGAAAACTTTATTTTTATAAAGGCGAAAACTTTATTTTTATAAAGGCGAAAACTTCATATTTAAAAAGGTGGAATCTTTAAATTTAAAAAGGCGAAATCTTTAAATTTAAAAAGGTGGAATCTTTAAATTTAAAAAGGCGAAATCTTTAAATTTAAAAAGGTGGAATCTTTAAATTTAGAAAGGTGAAATCTTTAAATTTAAAAAGGCGAGATCTTTATATATAGAATAACGATGTAAAAATAGAATTTTTATCTATATAGTAGCGGTGTAAAAATAGCATCTTTATCCATATAGCGTGAAAATAAAAATGTGATTTTTATATATTGAACTTCGAAATAAAAATTCGATTTTTATATATTGAATAGCATAGTAAAAATTCGATTTTTAAATATAAGAAGTGATTATAAAAATATGATTTTTAAATTGAAAGTGAATAAATAAAAATGTGATTTTTATTTTAAAGACATCGAAATATAAAAATGTGATTTTTATATATATAGTGACTACGGGCAACGAAGACGATGAAGATGAAGATTTCTATCAAATGAAGTGCCGTGGAGCTAGGATAGCTTTCGGTGAGAACTTCTCACTCTTAATTCTCTTTTTCTAGATATATATATATATACTAGGATGCAGACGGTGCTTATTAGAAGCACCCGACACCCGTCCACATACCATGGACTTGTTTGTTTGGATGTTTGGTGATTGATTGAGATATTGGTTTGAATGTGGTTTGTGGTGTGAAAAATCGAATCGATAAATTGGTTAGGATTAGACGTGCGCCGTTATAAGGCGAAGGAGTAAGACTAGGTTAGACTCTTACTCCAAATTTTGTGGTTTGCATAACGAAAGTGATTTTATTGATGTGTGAATGGCGTGGGCCTTCACTAGACCGGGGATAAGGCTAGGCCTTGTCCCGTTTCTAGTATCGTGCCGTTATGCCGCCGAAATTTTCTAAAATATGTTAGAAAAATAAAAATATCATTTTATTGAATAAATGAACTGAATAGAAATTCAAGTGTTAAGATAAATTGTTTTATCGTTAAAAATATAATTTTTAACGTGAAAGTGAATAAATAAATATTTATAAACAAATCGGTCGATTTGTTTATATACACTGATTTGACTGATATTGATTGGGTCGATAAATTTTACACATCGCCCAACTGCACAAATAAAATCTGTGTTTGATTGTTTGAAACCCCACACGGGTGTTGGGATGAAATTTGATGTTCACTCATCCTGATTGATTAAATATGTCGATCGGTCGATTGACAGGCTGTGTAAGCGTCAATTATTTATATTTGGTGCTTATACAGTGTAGTGCACTTTGGTTGATGATTGATTATTTTTCAAAGCTATTATATACATGTGTTGTATGGAATCCATATAATTAACGTTATATGGTGATTGATTGGGCCTCATTCCAATTTGAAAAATAATGAATATTATAAAAGAGAATTCATGTGTTGAATATAAAAATAGTCATGTGTTGACGATGTTCATGTGTTGAGTGAAATATTTTAAATAAAATAAATTACATCTTTATCATATTTAAAATTAGAACTACTTCCTAGTAGAAATCTGATTAAAATCAAACGATAGATACCATAGTTTTATAAAATATTTTACATAACAAAAATAGTGATGTGTTGACAGTACTCATGTGTTGAGATTAGTCGTGTGTGGAAAGAAATATAGATTCATGTGTTGAATGGGATAAATATTCATTTGTTGGATAGAATAAAGGAGTTTTGAAAAATATAAAGCCGTGTTGATTAGAGATGCGTTATTTCGAAATGAATTGAATTGAAAACGATTTCGAAATGAATTGAATTGAAAACGATTTCGAAATGAATTGAATTGAAAACGATTTCGAAATGAAATGAATTGAAAACGATTTCGAAATGAATTGAATTGAAAACGATTTCGAAATGAATTGAATTGAAAACGATTTCGAAATGAATTGAATTGAAAACGATTTCGAAATGAATTGAATTGAAAACGATTTCGAAATGAATTGAAAACGAATTCAAATTGAATTGAAAGTGAATTGAAATGAATTCAAATTGAATTAAAATTTGAATTGAATAGAAATGAATTTTAAAACGAATTTATAAAGAAAAATTCAATTTTGGCTTTGAATGGAAATAGTGTTGAAAGGATTTTGAAAACGAATTTAAAACGATTTATAAAATTCGTTTTAAAAGGAAATCGACGAAATATATAATATATATATATTATATATATATAATGGCCTGAATAGAACGCGCCGCGCCGCGATAGTTCGTGAATTTCGACCATTTATTTCAAACGGACATTGCGGGAGATCCGACCGTCGGATTCTCCTAAAACCGGAACCGTTGGGTTCGTATCGAAAAGAGCTTTCCAATGAATATTAGAAATTTGAAATCTAACGGTTGGATTTGGAATTATGTCCAAATCAAATTCGAAAAAGGTCGCTGTAAGTGCAGTTCGATGGCCGTTGTTGGAAATCGACTGTACGGGCCTTGATAAAATTATTAAAAATATCTATAATTTGTGTAAAATTATAATAGGTGAATTGGAAAGATTTGGGCTGGAAAATTCCACATTTGAAAAGATAAAAATAGATTTTTATCGAAATGAACTAGTTTTGAACTAGAATTGAAATCAATTTATTTTTAAAATAAATAAATTGAATTTGAAAGTGATTTTGAAAATAATCGATAATTTCTAATACGTGGATTGGACTGGAGCTGAATCGAAATTATCTTCGGGATATTTCGATGTTGGATTTCGTGACTATACAAATATTGTTATGGGGATTTGAAAGATATTTTATATCGTTATTTCCAATACGATATTTGTTGGTTTCAGAATTTGATATTGAATATAAGCCGATATATTTTCTATTCAGAGCCTTGTATTTAATATCAAATGTGATTTGGTTTGTTGTGAATCGTGTTTTTGATGACATTGGTTCTTTAACCCAGTTAAAGGCAGAATATTGATTTTTGAGAGGATTAAAACTAAGTGGAGTTTTAATGAATCTTTAATTAGATTGAAAAGTGAATTGATAATTTAAATTATCAAATCTGAAAAGTGATCGAGAGTGGAGTACCACCAGTTTTGCTCCAAAGCGATAGTTAAATCTTTAATTAGATTTGAACGTGAAATGGTAATTAATTTTACCGATAACACCGTGGTGTTAGATGTGGAGTATTACCAGTTTTCTCCATGGGATATATAGGTTGGGATTGGGAAATAAAATAAATAATTACTTCGGTGTGGTTCGTTAATCCCGACTAGTTTGAAATGATATCCAAAGGAAGATTATAGGATAAATTTAGAAGAATTTATCTTGGATAAAATTAATGGGAACCTTTCCCTAAGAATGTGATTCTGTGAATAAAAGAATATTCTGAATTGGAGTGAGGCGTTTGTTGTGTTTGTGTAACATTCGTTTATTATATACGTGGGTTATTCAGAAAGGCCGGGTTTATACCCATTCTGAATAACCGATTCGACGAGATGTCGAAGATGAAGACGGTGGTTGAAGACCGGAAGTCTTCACATCGTTTGGGTGATTACTGATGATCTTGATTGGGCTGTACACCCAAGATGAGGGAAACAGTCGGTGATCGTCCAGACGTACTTGGAGATCGATGGATATGCGAGGAAAGTGCCTCCGGTTTCGTTCAGACCCAGAACGGACTAGTAAATGGACTGTGTGTCTGACATTGGATTTTAGTCCGTGTGATTGATCTCTATTAAATATATATCTGTTTGGCGGCGGAGAATTTATTCTCTTGCTTAACGCCCTTCTCTGAGACGTACGAGCTCAGGGGTTATATATTGATGGATATCAAGCGCATGGAGTGAATTGCCTGTGTGGCATGCGTAAGTGGCAATTGATCAAGGCTTCTGTTGAAAAGCAAAGTCTTGTGGTTGATGATCAAAGCACGGCCTGTGTGGCATAGCTTTGTGTATAACGTGAATTCGCGAGCCTCACACCTCGGTATGAGTCAAAAACGGGATAGTGACTGCAGGGAGAGCACGACGTTTCTTTCTAGCTAGGGTGGTGTCAGTGACCTACCAGCCCTGACATTTATATACTTTTCACCTGTGTGGTTGTTGGAATGCGAGGCGCCTCGGATATAGGTCTGTAAGGACCGGGAAACGTGTGTTCAGGAATTGCCAATCCTCAAAAGTAAGAGAGGACCGGCCCTGAAGATCCAAGGATCATAGTGGGGTCCTGGGACATTTGCTAGAGTGTCTCGAACGCGGAGAGGAGCTTGCCCCTTGCCTCGGCTCATGACGGAAATCCAATTTCCAATACGTGATATTGCGGTTTTAATTGTAGAACTAGTATGGCGACATGATAGATGGTACCCATGCCGCCTATGATTGATACTTATGATTGAAATTGTTTTGGCACTATACACTTATTATAGTATCAAATAATGTGTTTTAAACGTATCAAGCATGCTTTGGCTGTTATAAGGTAAAAACCCTATCCTCCGTCTTGCGTTGCATTGTGTGATGGGACCTGGGTCTTATAACAGCTTCATTCTTCTTTATTTAGCATTGCGCTGTTTGTTTTATGCACTGGTATTCTTGGGAGGAAACCCGTTCCGTGTTATACGGCGTGGTCCCTTGATTTACCGAACTTTAAAATAAAGAATTATAACTGTTTTAGTTCTCACACCAGTCACATGACTGACCTGGAGTTTATTGTTTTAACCTAAACTCTGGGTGCCCCTATTTTCCGCACGGGCAGCTAGTAGTTTTGGTTTTGCAGATTTGTATTCACAGGTTCCTGATATACAGCTGGAACGATGCTCGGAAAGCTCTGTATCCGTGTATCACTTCTAGTTGTGTTTTGTATTATTTTCCGCTGCTATGTAATTTATTGTAATCTCTGATATTTATCGAATGTAATTTATTCAATTATACTCTGTATATTCTTGTATCTGATGGAATTGTTGTAATAACAATGAAATGTTCTTCCGTATGCGTTCATTTGTGTGTTGTTCTCAATTCTATCCGTGCTTTCCTTAACGGGGAAGTTCGGGTCGTCTCATTTTGGTATCAGAGCTTTGGTTTACAGAGCTCGAGAACAAGACACATTAGAACCATAAGAAAGAATTCATCAGATATTGGATTAGTAATATCCAATTAGAATTACTCGTTAGAGATAGGATCAGTAGTATCCTAGAACGAGTGTGAAGAGTATATTTTTCAAATGAAAACAATTTTGTTTTGAAAATTTAAATCATTTTATACGTATTTGAATATTTATTTATTTTGAATATGGACAATCGAGTATATATAGATTTCGCGTGTACGCGTCATGAACGTATATTCGAAGTTTTAATATACTGGGTAGATATAGAATCACATTCTAGACACCCGGAGATGGTTCTGATGATTGATATATCATCATCAGAATTTATGTTCGTGTTTCGAAGGTGTGATTTCTATATATTTCCATTAGACTGGTGTGAGAACCAAAACTTATATAGTTAGAACACTTTGTTGTGAATTGGCATCAAAAACATGATTTCTGTATATATATCAAAAAAAAAATTATGAATTTGAAACTCTAATTCACTAATTGATTGATGTTTGTGTTGTTTGTTTATTTGTTTGCTAATTTTGAACTATTTAGCCTAATTGAATCACATATTGGCTTATATTGAAAATTGGTCGCGTTTGCTTGCATATACATATACTTACATTGAACAGGTCATAGCAAGGAGGCTAGAGCCGAAGAATAAAATTTGTTTGCCCGACAAATAGGTACATGTTTACTACATAATTTCCAGTTTTGTTTGGGTGATGATGATTTTGTGAGCCGCTTGGCTTTTTCTTTTTCTTTTTGAGATCTGAAGGACCGGGGAAGCTATTTGAAATTCCCCGATGCTCCCGGTGCAGGGGAGGTTATGGCGAAATTTTTCGAAAATTTAGGGTGTTAGCCAAATTTTTGAAATTTTGAAAATTCTCAGAAACTGAAAAGTTGGAGAACGAAAGCCAAATCGAGTGTAGAGCTTAATAGTCAAACCACTTGCGACTTTGTTCCTTTTCGGGGACGAAAAGTTTTAAGTGGGGGAGATTGTAATAACCCGGAAAATCTGGGCCAGTTTAAAATTTTTATTTTGGCAATTTTAGCGAATTTTGAATATTTAAAATAGATTATTTTAAATAATATCGACGAGAAATTTATTTTGAATAGAATTCAACGTATATATTTATATACGTCGTCGTTAGAATATAAATATTTATATATAATTATAAATAGAATTGAAAATGGCGCGGTAGTTCGATAATTCGATTTCAAACTTCAATTGAATGTACCGGGTGCAAAACAAACCGGATTTTAATGAAACCAAAAACATTAGGATCTAATTGATAATATCTTTCTAACGGATGTAAGAAACTGAGATTTCACTTTAAAAATTGAGAGATATGTCCAGTTGAAAATTCTGAATAGTCGCTATGGAATTCAGGCCCTTAAAAATGGACATTTTGCAAATGACCACGGATTTCGACGAAACCACTTTTGTTGGGTCCGTGATGTCAAGTTATTGCTAGGTTTCAAATTTCATAATTTTTCGAATCAATATGTGAGCGTGGCAAAGGAAAACGCATTTGACCAGTTTCAGTTGATTTTAATCGACTGGAAATTGACCATTTTTCCAACGGTCTCAGAATTCGACGAAACTAGTTTTGTTAGGACCATATCGTCAATACGAAGCTAGAAAATATTTTTCTGGAATTTTTAGAGTTAGTATGTGACCCCGGTATATTGAAATGTACGTTTAAAATTCAATATAATGATTTAAATGTAAATGCAACAGAAACTGATTGTAACAGCCGAATCAACTTGCGGTACATATCCCATTGTGTTCGGAATGGGGGTAGAACGTTGTGGACGACAGGCGGTGGGCCTCGTTTCGAGGTCGTATGTGAAAGTCAACTCTTTAGGATAAAATAAATTAAATAATTAATAAAATAATAATAATAATAATAATAAAAAATATCTCTCTTCTATATTCCCTCTGCCCCCCCCCCCTCCGTTTCATTCGAACAGATAAATAAATAAATAAATAAATAAAAAAAGAAACCTAAATCTAAAATCCGTCGTAGCCCCCCCCCCCCCCCCCACGACCGCCGACGTCCAAGGCGCGCCGCCACCCAAGATGCCCCCTCCAGCCTTCCACCGTTCGGTCCCCTCCCCTCCTTCGATCGACGCAAGCACCCAGACCCCCCTCCCCTAACGCGATGCCCCTTCCTCCTCCCCTTCCCTTCGCCTGCGACGCCAACCCCCAACCCGCAGCCCCCTCCTGACGTCAGCGCACCTCCCCCTACCTCCAGATGAACCCGTAACCACCACCACCGACGGCGAAACCCTTCCCCCCCTAGACGACCGACGTAGCCTCCCTGTAAGTTTTTTTTTTATTTGTTTGTTTTTATTTTATATAAATAGGAATATTAAAACTGATTTTATATTTAGGATATTAAAACTGATTTTAAAATAAAGAAAACAGATTTTAAAAGATTTTTAAAACTGATTTTTTTTTTTTAGAAAAATAAAACTGATTTGTTTAAGATTTAAAAACTGTTTTTTTATTTACTTTAAACTGTGAATTCTATTTATTTTAAACACTGTTTTTTATTTACTTTAAAAACTGTTTTTTTTATTTATGTTGTAGAGTGTTAAAAATGTAATCTTTTACATTGTAGAAAGATAAAGGTATGATCTTTATATTTTTAAAGTGTTAAAAATATGATTTTTATATTTTTAAAGTATTAAAAATATAATCTTTATAGGATAGAGAATATAAAAATATAATCTTTGTATATGTAGCGAAATAAAAATCTGATTTTTATTTTATATACGTGGAAATAAAGTGGTGATTTTCATAACGATGAAAACTTTATTTTTATAACGATGAAAACTCTATTTTTATAACGATGAAAACTTTATTTTTATAAAGGCGAAAACTTTATTTTTATAAAGGCGAAAACTTTATTTTTATAAAGGCGAAAACTTCATATTTAAAAAGGTGGAATCTTTAAATTTAAAAAGGCGAAATCTTTAAATTTAAAAAGGTGGAATCTTTAAATTTAAAAAGGCGAAATCTTTAAATTTAAAAAGGTGGAATCTTTAAATTTAGAAAGGTGAAATCTTTAAATTTAAAAAGGCGAGATCTTTATATATAGAATAACGATGTAAAAATAGAATTTTTATCTATATAGTAGCGGTGTAAAAATAGCATCTTTATCCATATAGCGTGAAAATAAAAATGTGATTTTTATATATTGAACTTCGAAATAAAAATTCGATTTTTATATATTGAATAGCATAGTAAAAATTCGATTTTTAAATATAAGAAGTGATTATAAAAATATGATTTTTAAATTGAAAGTGAATAAATAAAAATGTGATTTTTATTTTAAAGACATCGAAATATAAAAATGTGATTTTTATATATATAGTGACTACGGGCAACGAAGACGATGAAGATGAAGATTTCTATCAAATGAAGTGCCGTGGAGCTAGGATAGCTTTCGGTGAGAACTTCTCACTCTTAATTCTCTTTTTCTAGATATATATATATATACTAGGATGCAGACGGTGCTTATTAGAAGCACCCGACACCCGTCCACATACCATGGACTTGTTTGTTTGGATGTTTGGTGATTGATTGAGATATTGGTTTGAATGTGGTTTGTGGTGTGAAAAATCGAATCGATAAATTGGTTAGGATTAGACGTGCGCCGTTATAAGGCGAAGGAGTAAGACTAGGTTAGACTCTTACTCCAAATTTTGTGGTTTGCATAACGAAAGTGATTTTATTGATGTGTGAATGGCGTGGGCCTTCACTAGACCGGGGATAAGGCTAGGCCTTGTCCCGTTTCTAGTATCGTGCCGTTATGCCGCCGAAATTTTCTAAAATATGTTAGAAAAATAAAAATATCATTTTATTGAATAAATGAACTGAATAGAAATTCAAGTGTTAAGATAAATTGTTTTATCGTTAAAAATATAATTTTTAACGTGAAAGTGAATAAATAAATATTTATAAACAAATCGGTCGATTTGTTTATATACACTGATTTGACTGATATTGATTGGGTCGATAAATTTTACACATCGCCCAACTGCACAAATAAAATCTGTGTTTGATTGTTTGAAACCCCACACGGGTGTTGGGATGAAATTTGATGTTCACTCATCCTGATTGATTAAATATGTCGATCGGTCGATTGACAGGCTGTGTAAGCGTCAATTATTTATATTTGGTGCTTATACAGTGTAGTGCACTTTGGTTGATGATTGATTATTTTTCAAAGCTATTATATACATGTGTTGTATGGAATCCATATAATTAACGTTATATGGTGATTGATTGGGCCTCATTCCAATTTGAAAAATAATGAATATTATAAAAGAGAATTCATGTGTTGAATATAAAAATAGTCATGTGTTGACGATGTTCATGTGTTGAGTGAAATATTTTAAATAAAATAAATTACATCTTTATCATATTTAAAATTAGAACTACTTCCTAGTAGAAATCTGATTAAAATCAAACGATAGATATCATAGTTTTATAAAATATTTTACATAACAAAAATAGTGATGTGTTGACAGTACTCATGTGTTGAGATTAGTCGTGTGTGGAAAGAAATATAGATTCATGTGTTGAATGGGATAAATATTCATTTGTTGGATAGAATAAAGGAGTTTTGAAAAATATAAAGCCGTGTTGATTAGAGATGCGTTATTTCGAAATGAATTGAATTGAAAACGATTTCGAAATGAATTGAATTGAAAACGATTTCGAAATGAAATGAATTGAAAACGATTTCGAAATGAATTGAATTGAAAACGATTTCGAAATGAATTGAATTGAAAACGATTTCGAAATGAATTGAATTGAAAACGATTTCGAAATGAATTGAATTGAAAACGATTTCGAAATGAATTGAAAACGAATTCAAATTGAATTGAAAGTGAATTGAAATGAATTCAAATTGAATTAAAATTTGAATTGAATAGAAATGAATTTTAAAACGAATTTATAAAGAAAAATTCAATTTTGGCTTTGAATGGAAATAGTGTTGAAAGGATTTTGAAAACGAATTTAAAACGATTTATAAAATTCGTTTTAAAAGGAAATCGACGAAATATATAATATATATATATTATATATATATAATGGCCTGAATAGAACGCGCCGCGCCGCGATAGTTCGTGAATTTCGACCATTTATTTCAAACGGACATTGCGGGAGATCCGACCGTCGGATTCTCCTAAAACCGGAACCGTTGGGTTCGTATCGAAAAGAGCTTTCCAATGAATATTAGAAATTTGAAATCTAACGGTTGGATTTGGAATTATGTCCAAATCAAATTCGAAAAAGGTCGCTGTAAGTGCAGTTCGATGGCCGTTGTTGGAAATCGACTGTACGGGCCTTGATAAAATTATTAAAAATATCTATAATTTGTGTAAAATTATAATAGGTGAATTGGAAAGATTTGGGCTGGAAAATTCCACATTTGAAAAGATAAAAATAGATTTTTATCGAAATGAACTAGTTTTGAACTAGAATTGAAATCAATTTATTTTTAAAATAAATAAATTGAATTTGAAAGTGATTTTGAAAATAATCGATAATTTCTAATACGTGGATTGGACTGGAGCTGAATCGAAATTATCTTCGGGATATTTCGATGTTGGATTTCGTGACTATACAAATATTGTTATGGGGATTTGAAAGATATTTTATATCGTTATTTCCAATACGATATTTGTTGGTTTCAGAATTTGATATTGAATATAAGCCGATATATTTTCTATTCAGAGCCTTGTATTTAATATCAAATGTGATTTGGTTTGTTGTGAATCGTGTTTTTGATGACATTGGTTCTTTAACCCAGTTAAAGGCAGAATATTGATTTTTGAGATGATTAAAACTAAGTGGAGTTTTAATGAATCTTTAATTAGATTGAAAAGTGAATTGATAATTTAAATTATCAAATCTGAAAAGTGATCGAGAGTGGAGTACCACCAGTTTTGCTCCAAAGCGATAGTTAAATCTTTAATTAGATTTGAACGTGAAATGGTAATTAATTTTACCGATAACACCGTGGTGTTAGATGTGGAGTATTACCAGTTTTCTCCATGGGATATATAGGTTGGGATTGGGAAATAAAATAAATAATTACTTCGGTGTGGTTCGTTAATCCCGACTAGTTTGAAATGATATCCAAAGGAAGATTATAGGATAAATTTAGAAGAATTTATCTTGGATAAAATTAATGGGAACCTTTCCCTAAGAATGTGATTCTGTGAATAAAAGAATATTCTGAATTGGAGTGAGGCGTTTGTTGTGTTTGTGTAACATTCGTTTATTATATACGTGGGTTATTCAGAAAGGCCGGGTTTATACCCATTCTGAATAACCGATTCGACGAGATGTCGAAGATGAAGACGGTGGTTGAAGACCGGAAGTCTTCACATCGTTTGGGTGATTACTGATGATCTTGATTGGGCTGTACACCCAAGATGAGGGAAACAGTCGGTGATCGTCCAGACGTACTTGGAGATCGATGGATATGCGAGGAAAGTGCCTCCGGTTTCGTTCAGACCCAGAACGGACTAGTAAATGGACTGTGTGTCTGACATTGGATTTTAGTCCGTGTGATTGATCTCTATTAAATATATATCTGTTTGGCGGCGGAGAATTTATTCTCTTGCTTAACGCCCTTCTCTGAGACGTACGAGCTCAGGGGTTATATATTGATGGATATCAAGCGCATGGAGTGAATTGCCTGTGTGGCATGCGTAAGTGGCAATTGATCAAGGCTTCTGTTGAAAAGCAAAGTCTTGTGGTTGATGATCAAAGCACGGCCTGTGTGGCATAGCTTTGTGTATAACGTGAATTCGCGAGCCTCACACCTCGGTATGAGTCAAAAACGGGATAGTGACTGCAGGGAGAGCACGACGTTTCTTTCTAGCTAGGGTGGTGTCAGTGACCTACCAGCCCTGACATTTATATACTTTTCACCTGTGTGGTTGTTGGAATGCGAGGCGCCTCAGATATAGGTCTGTAAGGACCGGGAAACGTGTGTTCAGGAATTGCCAATCCTCAAAAGTAAGAGAGGACCGGCCCTGAAGATCCAAGGATCATAGTGGGGTCCTGGGACATTTGCTAGAGTGTCTCGAACGCGGAGAGGAGCTTGCCCCTTGCCTCGGCTCATGACGGAAATCCAATTTCCAATACGTGATATTGCGGTTTTAATTGTAGAACTAGTATGGCGACATGATAGATGGTACCCATGCCGCCTATGATTGATACTTATGATTGAAATTGTTTTGGCACTATACACTTATTATAGTATCAAATAATGTGTTTTAAACGTATCAAGCATGCTTTGGCTGTTATAAGGTAAAAACCCTATCCTCCGGCTTGCGTTGCATTGTGTGATGGGACCTGGGTCTTATAACAGCTTCATTCTTCTTTATTTAGCATTGCGCTGTTTGTTTTATGCACTGGTATTCTTGGGAGGAAACCCGTTCCGTGTTATACGGCGTGGTCCCTTGATTTACCGAACTTTAAAATAAAGAATTATAACTGTTTTAGTTCTCACACCAGTCACATGACTGACCTGGAGTTTATTGTTTTAACCTAAACTCTGGGTGCCCCTATTTTCCGCACGGGCAGCTAGTAGTTTTGGTTTTGCAGATTTGTATTCACAGGTTCCTGATATACAGCTGGAACGATGCTCGGAAAGCTCTGTATCCGTGTATCACTTCTAGTTGTGTTTTGTATTATTTTCCGCTGCTATGTAATTTATTGTAATCTCTGATATTTATCGAATGTAATTTATTCAATTATACTCTGTATATTCTTGTATCTGATGGAATTGTTGTAATAACAATGAAATGTTCTTCCGTATGCGTTCATTTGTGTGTTGTTCTCAATTCTATCCGTGCTTTCCTTAACGGGGAAGTTCGGGTCGTCTCATTTTGGTATCAGAGCTTTGGTTTACAGAGCTCGAGAACAAGACACATTAGAACCATAAGAAAGAATTCATCAGATATTGGATTAGTAATATCCAATTAGAATTACTCGTTAGAGATAGGATCAGTAGTATCCTAGAACGAGTGTGAAGAGTATATTTTTCAAATGAAAACAATTTTGTTTTGAAAATTTAAATCATTTTATACGTATTTGAATATTTATTTATTTTGAATATGGACAATCGAGTATATATAGATTTCGCGTGTACGCGTCATGAACGTATATTCGAAGTTTTAATATACTGGGTAGATATAGAATCACATTCTAGACACCCGGAGATGGTTCTGATGATTGATATATCATCATCAGAATTTATGTTCGTGTTTCGAAGGTGTGATTTCTATATATTTCCATTAGACTGGTGTGAGAACCAAAACTTATATAGTTAGAACACTTTGTTGTGAATTGGCATCAAAAACATGATTTCTGTATATATATCAAAAAAAAAAATTATGAATTTGAAACTCTAATTCACTAATTGATTGATGTTTGTGTTGTTTGTTTATTTGTTTGCTAATTTTGAACTATTTAGCCTAATTGAATCACATATTGGCTTATATTGAAAATTGGTCGTGTTTGCTTGCATATACATATACTTACATTGAACAGGTCATAGCAAGGAGGCTAGAGCCGAAGAATAAAATTTGTTTGCCCGACAAATAGGTACATGTTTACTACATAATTTCCAGTTTTGTTTGGGTGATGATGATTTTGTGAGCCTATTGGCTAGCCGCTTGGCTTTTTCTTTTTCTTTTTGAGATCTGAAGGACCGGGGAAGCTATTTGAAATTCCCCGATGCTCCCGGTGCAGGGGAGGTTATGGCGAAATTTTTCGAAAATTTAGGGTGTTAGCCAAATTTTTGAAATTTTGAAAATTCTCAGAAACTGAAAAGTTGGAGAACGAAAGCCAAATCGAGTGTAGAGCTTAATAGTCAAACCACTTGCGACTTTGTTCCTTTTCGGGGACGAAAAGTTTTAAGTGGGGGAGATTGTAATAACCCGGAAAATCTGGGCCAGTTTAAAATTTTTATTTTGGCAATTTTAGCGAATTTTGAATATTTAAAATAGATTATTTTAAATAATATCGACGAGAAATTTATTTTGAATAGAATTCAACGTATATATTTATATACGTCGTCGTTAGAATATAAATATTTATATATAATTATAAATAGAATTGAAAATGGCGCGGTAGTTCGATAATTCGATTTCAAACTTCAATTGAATGTACCGGGTGCAAAACAAACCGGATTTTAATGAAACCAAAAACATTAGGATCTAATTGATAATATCTTTCTAACGGATGTAAGAAACTGAGATTTCACTTTAAAAATTGAGAGATATGTCCAGTTGAAAATTCTGAATAGTCGCTATGGAATTCAGGCCCTTAAAAATGGACATTTTGCAAATGACCACGGATTTCGACGAAACCACTTTTGTTGGGTCCGTGATGTCAAGTTATTGCTAGGTTTCAAATTTCATAATTTTTCGAATCAATATGTGAGCGTGGCAAAGGAAAACGCATTTGACCAGTTTCAGTTGATTTTAATCGACTGGAAATTGACCATTTTTCCAACGGTCTTAGAATTCGACGAAACTAGTTTTGTTAGGACCATATCGTCAATACGAAGCTAGAAAATATTTTTCTGGAATTTTTAGAGTTAGTATGTGACCCCGGTATATTGAAATGTACGTTTAAAATTCAATATAATGATTTAAATGTAAATGCAACAGAAACTGATTGTAACAGCCGAATCAACTTGCGGTACATATCCCATTGTGTTCGGAATGGGGGTAGAACGTTGTGGACGACAGGCGGTGGGCCTCGTTTCGAGGTCGTATGTGAAAGTCAACTCTTTAGGATAAAATAAATTAAATAATTAATAAAATAATAATAATAATAATAATAAAAAATATCTCTCTTCTATATTCCCTCTGCCCCCCCCCCTCCGTTTCATTCGAACAGATAAATAAATAAATAAATAAATAAATAAATAAAAAAAAAACCTAAATCTAAAATCGCCGTCGCAGCCCCCCCCCCCCCCCCCCCCCCACGACCGCCGACGTCCAAGGCGCGCCGCCACCCAAGATGCCCCCTCCAGCCTTCCACCGTTCGGTCCCCTCCCCTCCTTCGATCGACGCAAGCACCCAGACCCCCCTCCCCTAACGTGACGCCCCTTCCTCCTCCCCTTCCCTTCGCCTGCGACGCCAACCCCAAACCCGCAGCCCCCTCCTGACGTCAGCGCACCTCCCCCTACCTCCAGATGAACCCGTAACCACCACCACCGACGGCGAAACCCTTCCCCCCCTAGACGACCGACGTAGCCTCCCTGTAAGTTTTTTTTTTTTTATTTGTTTGTTTTTATTTTATATAAATAGGAATATTAAAACTGATTTTATATTTAGGATATTAAAACTGATTTTAAAATAAAGAAAACTGATTTTAAAAGATTTTTAAAACTGATTTTTTTTTTTAGAAAAATAAAACTGATTTGTTTAAGATTTAAAAACTGTTTTTTTATTTACTTTAAACTGTGAATTCTATTTATTTTAAACACTGTTTTTTATTTACTTTAAAAACTGTTTTTTTTATTTATGTTGTAGAGTGTTAAAAATGTAATCTTTTACATTGTAGAAAGATAAAGGTATGATCTTTATATTTTTAAAGTGTTAAAAATATGATTTTTATATTTTTAAAGTATTAAAAATATAATCTTTATAGGATAGAGAATATAAAAATATAATCTTTGTATATGTAGCGAAATAAAAATCTGATTTTTATTTTATATACGTGGAAATAAAGTGGTGATTTTCATAACGATGAAAACTTTATTTTTATAACGATGAAAACTCTATTTTTATAACGATGAAAACTTTATTTTTATAAAGGCGAAAACTTTATTTTTATAAAGGCGAAAACTTTATTTTTATAAAGGCGAAAACTTCATATTTAAAAAGGTGGAATCTTTAAATTTAAAAAGGCGAAATCTTTAAATTTAAAAAGGTGGAATCTTTAAATTTAAAAAGGCGAAATCTTTAAATTTAAAAAGGTGGAATCTTTAAATTTAGAAAGGTGAAATCTTTAAATTTAAAAAGGCGAGATCTTTATATATAGAATAACGATGTAAAAATAGAATTTTTATCTATATAGTAGCGGTGTAAAAATAGCATCTTTATCCATATAGCGTGAAAATAAAAATGTGATTTTTATATATTGAACTTCGAAATAAAAATTCGATTTTTATATATTGAATAGCATAGTAAAAATTCGATTTTTAAATATAAGAAGTGATTATAAAAATATGATTTTTAAATTGAAAGTGAATAAATAAAAATGTGATTTTTATTTTAAAGACATCGAAATATAAAAATGTGATTTTTATATATATAGTGACTACGGGCAACGAAGACGATGAAGATGAAGATTTCTATCAAATGAAGTGCCGTGGAGCTAGGATAGCTTTCGGTGAGAACTTCTCACTCTTAATTCTCTTTTTCTAGATATATATATATATATATACTAGGATGCAGACGGTGCTTATTAGAAGCACCCGACACCCGTCCACATACCATGGACTTGTTTGTTTGGATGTTTGGTGATTGATTGAGATATTGGTTTGAATGTGGTTTGTGGTGTGAAAAATCGAATCGATAAATTGGTTAGGATTAGACGTGCGCCGTTATAAGGCGAAGGAGTAAGACTAGGTTAGACTCTTACTCCAAATTTTGTGGTTTGCATAACGAAAGTGATTTTATTGATGTGTGAATGGCGTGGGCCTTCACTAGACCGGGGATAAGGCTAGGCCTTGTCCCGTTTCTAGTATCGTGCCGTTATGCCGCCGAAATTTTCTAAAATATGTTAGAAAAATAAAAATATCATTTTATTGAATAAATGAACTGAATAGAAATTCAAGTGTTAAGATAAATTGTTTTATCGTTAAAAATATAATTTTTAACGTGAAAGTGAATAAATAAATATTTATAAACAAATCGGTCGATTTGTTTATATACACTGATTTGACTGATATTGATTGGGTCGATAAATTTTACACATCGCCCAACTGCACAAATAAAATATGTGTTTGATTGTTTGAAACCCCACACGGGTGTTGGGATGAAATTTGATGTTCACTCATCCTGATTGATTAAATATGTCGATCGGTCGATTGACAGGCTGTGTAAGCGTCAATTATTTATATTTGGTGCTTATACAGTGTAGTGCACTTTGGTTGATGATTGATTATTTTTCAAAGCTATTATATACATGTGTTGTATGGAATCCATATAATTAACGTTATATGGTGATTGATTGGGCCTCATTCCAATTTGAAAAATAATGAACATTATAAAAGAGAATTCATGTGTTGAATATAAAAATAGTCATGTGTTGACGATGTTCATGTGTTGAGTGAAATATTTTAAATAAAATAAATTACATCTTTATCATATTTAAAATTAGAACTACTTCCTAGTAGAAATCTGATTAAAATCAAACGATAGATACCATAGTTTTATAAAATATTTTACATAACAAAAATAGTGATGTGTTGACAGTACTCATGTGTTGAGATTAGTCGTGTGTGGAAAGAAATATAGATTCATGTGTTGAATGGGATAAATATTCATTTGTTGGATAGAATAAAGGAGTTTTGAAAAATATAAAGCCGTGTTGATTAGAGATGCGTTATTTCGAAATGAATTGAATTGAAAACGATTTCGAAATGAATTGAATTGAAAACGATTTCGAAATGAATTGAATTGAAAACGATTTCGAAATGAAATGAATTGAAAACGATTTCGAAATGAATTGAATTGAAAACGATTTCGAAATGAATTGAATTGAAAACGATTTCGAAATGAATTGAATTGAAAACGATTTCGAAATGAATTGAATTGAAAACGATTTCGAAATGAATTGAAAACGAATTCAAATTGAATTGAAAGTGAATTGAAATGAATTCAAATTGAATTAAAATTTGAATTGAATAGAAATGAATTTTAAAACGAATTTATAAAGAAAAATTCAATTTTGGCTTTGAATGGAAATAGTGTTGAAAGGATTTTGAAATCGAATTTAAAACGATTTATAAAATTCGTTTTAAAAGGAAATCGACGAAATATATAATATATATATATATTATATATATATAATGGCCTGAATAGAACGCGCCGCGCCGCGATAGTTCGTGAATTTCGACCATTTATTTCAAACGGACATTGCGGGAGATCCGACCGTCGGATTCTCCTAAAACCGGAACCGTTGGGTTCGTATCGAAAAGAGCTTTCCAATGAATATTAGAAATTTGAAATCTAACGGTTGGATTTGGAATTATGTCCAAATCAAATTCGAAAAAGGTCGCTGTAAGTGCAGTTCGATGGCCGTTGTTGGAAATCGACTGTACGGGCCTTGATAAAATTATTAAAAATATCTATAATTTGTGTAAAATTATAATAGGTGAATTGGAAAGATTTGGGCTGGAAAATTCCACATTTGAAAAGATAAAAATAGATTTTTATCGAAATGAACTAGTTTTGAACTAGAATTGAAATCAATTTATTTTTAAAATAAATAAATTGAATTTGAAAGTGATTTTGAAAATAATCGATAATTTCTAATACGTGGATTGGACTGGAGCTGAATCGAAATTATCTTCGGGATATTTCGATGTTGGATTTCGTGACTATACAAATATTGTTATGGGGATTTGAAAGATATTTTATATCGTTATTTCCAATACGATATTTGTTGGTTTCAGAATTTGATATTGAATATAAGCCGATATATTTTCTATTCAGAGCCTTGTATTTAATATCAAATGTGATTTGGTTTGTCGTGAATCGTGTTTTTGATGACATTGGTTCTTTAACCCAGTTAAAGGCAGAATATTGATTTTTGAGAGGATTAAAACTAAGTGGAGTTTTAATGAATCTTTAATTAGATTGAAAAGTGAATTGATAATTTAAATTATCAAATCTGAAAAGTGATCGAGAGTGGAGTACCACCAGTTTTGCTCCAAAGCGATAGTTAAATCTTTAATTAGATTTGAACGTGAAATGGTAATTAATTTTACCGATAACACCGTGGTGTTAGATGTGGAGTATTACCAGTTTTCTCCATGGGATATATAGGTTGGGATTGGGAAATAAAATAAATAATTACTTCGGTGTGGTTCGTTAATCCCGACTAGTTTGAAATGATATCCAAAGGAAGATTATAGGATAAATTTAGAAGAATTTATCTTGGATAAAATTAATGGGAACCTTTCCCTAAGAATGTGATTCTGTGAATAAAAGAATATTCTGAATTGGAGTGAGGCGTTTGTTGTGTTTGTGTAACATTCGTTTATTATATACGTGGGTTATTCAGAAAGGCCGGGTTTATACCCATTCTGAATAACCGATTCGACGAGATGTCGAAGATGAAGACGGTGGTTGAAGACCGGAAGTCTTCACATCGTTTGGGTGATTACTGATGATCTTGATTGGGCTGTACACCCAAGATGAGGGAAACAGTCGGTGATCGTCCAGACGTACTTGGAGATCGATGGATATGCGAGGAAAGTGCCTCCGGTTTCGTTCAGACCCAGAACGGACTAGTAAATGGACTGTGTGTCTGACATTGGATTTTAGTCCGTGTGATTGATCTCTATTAAATATATATCTGTTTGGCGGCGGAGAATTTATTCTCTTGCTTAACGCCCTTCTCTGAGACGTACGAGCTCAGGGGTTATATATTGATGGATATCAAGCGCATGGAGTGAATTGCCTGTGTGGCATGCGTAAGTGGCAATTGATCAAGGCTTCTGTTGAAAAGCAAAGTCTTGTGGTTGATGATCAAAGCACGGCCTGTGTGGCATAGCTTTGTGTATAACGTGAATTCGCGAGCCTCACACCTCGGTATGAGTCAAAAACGGGATAGTGACTGCAGGGAGAGCACGACGTTTCTTTCTAGCTAGGGTGGTGTCAGTGACCTACCAGCCCTGACATTTATATACTTTTCACCTGTGTGGTTGTTGGAATGCGAGGCGCCTCGGATATAGGTCTGTAAGGACCGGGAAACGTGTGTTCAGGAATTGCCAATCCTCAAAAGTAAGAGAGGACCGGCCCTGAAGATCCAAGGATCATAGTGGGGTCCTGGGACATTTGCTAGAGTGTCTCGAACGCGGAGAGGAGCTTGCCCCTTGCCTCGGCTCATGACGGAAATCCAATTTCCAATACGTGATATTGCGGTTTTAATTGTAGAACTAGTATGGCGACATGATAGATGGTACCCATGCCGCCTATGATTGATACTTATGATTGAAATTGTTTTGGCACTATACACTTATTATAGTATCAAATAATGTGTTTTAAACGTATCAAGCATGCTTTGGCTGTTATAAGGTAAAAACCCTATCCTCCGGCTTGCGTTGCATTGTGTGATGGGACCTGGGTCTTATAACAGCTTCATTCTTCTTTATTTAGCATTGCGCTGTTTGTTTTATGCACTGGTATTCTTGGGAGGAAACCCGTTCCGTGTTATACGGCGTGGTCCCTTGATTTACCGAACTTTAAAATAAAGAATTATAACTGTTTTAGTTCTCACACCAGTCACATGACTGACCTGGAGTTTATTGTTTTAACCTAAACTCTGGGTGCCCCTATTTTCCGCACGGGCAGCTAGTAGTTTTGGTTTTGCAGATTTATATTCACAGGTTCCTGATATACAGCTGGAACGATGCTCGGAAAGCTCTGTATCCGTGTATCACTTCTAGTTGTGTTTTGTATTATTTTCCGCTGCTATGTAATTTATTGTAATCTCTGATATTTATCGAATGTAATTTATTCAATTATACTCTGTATATTCTTGTATCTGATGGAATTGTTGTAATAACAATGAAATGTTCTTCCGTATGCGTTCATTTGTGTGTTGTTCTCAATTCTATCCGTGCTTTCCTTAACGGGGAAGTTCGGGTCGTCTCATAAGGTGATCTCTGGTTGATTTTCGGTGGATTGAAGATGATGCAGTTTGGAGATAAAATCGGCCATGGTGGAGGAGGCGCTATTATGGGTTCAGGTGGGTGCGTGAAAGGATAGTGTCATGGGAAGGCCGACGAGTTTTATGCAGTGCGTGTGTGCATGAAGAAGCAGGTGCCTATGTGAAGCCTGATACGCATAAAGTCGAAAAGGTGAAATTGCCAAGTCAATCATGAGATCCTTGCGTCTTTCCTATGAGTTCGCATTTTAAAATTCCTCCATATTCAAAGAAGCCTCCTTTGTCACTCGAGCCATTTTATACCACCAAGTTCAGGACGTCGCGGTTTTATAGGAGAAGCGAAATGGAGGGAGTGGTGCTGATGATGTTATGTTTGTTGGCAGCAAGATGATGGAGATGGTTGTTCAATGAGGCGACTGGGAAGGTGAAATAGGCGTTGGAGTTTGGTATATGCATATCTACAGAGAGTTGAGTGAATTCGAACTGTGAAAAATGGTTTCGAAATAACAGGGGTAGGAGGTGAGCTAGGTGGATGCAAATAAATGTGAATGACATTGGTTTGCATGTATATTATGTGGCGTGAACCTATGTTGAGCTGGCATCAAAATAGGGGAATATGAGTTCCAGCGGGCTTTACCAGTTCAGGTGGGGAAGATGAGTTATGGGGGTATAAATATAGATTAGGGATGGAAGAAACGAGCCTTTTTCAATTAAAAGAGGCCTGGGGGTTTTTAATCATGTGGAAGATGGCACTGCTTTCGGATGGGCACGAATTTAAGTGAGCTGAGTAAAGAAATTATGGTGAGGCCCAAAGGTCATAGAATTTATTTAAGTTAAACTAATTAAATATATATGAAATTTATAAATGTTATTTTTCGCTGGTACAATGTCAGAATTGAACACCGTTCAAAGCGTGGGAATCGTATCAGAGAATACTACGCTATGAAGTTGATTTGGAGCTCGTTGCGATTTATGGTGGAATAAAACGCCTGATCCGATCAAATCGACCATTTATCCTTATTCAACGATAAATGACCAATGTGAGTAAACTCACTAACTCTTTCCAATTATATAAATTTATAAATGTTATTTAATATTGATAAATAATGATTGAATGTCGTGTGATGGTTGTTTGGATGATTTATAGACAAATTGGTTGATAGTTATATATATGAAGTCGTTGGTTAAACACTGATTTAACAATTTCATATTAATATGAAAATAGTGTTATTTATGTTGATTAACATCTGTGGATGCAGGGAAACAGGTTGGAGGGATCCATCTAGATTCCTCAACAATTGTATTGTTGTTTTCCATATATATTGCATTATATGATGTGACAGATAATCGATGATTGATTATTATGTTTTTTGGGATGTTGAATAACATTGACCTGAAATAATTGGTATTTAAATACCATAAAAATATATTAGAAAAGAATTCGAGTTTCAAAAAGGGAAATCTATTTTTATTATCTTTAAATAATAGAATTGAATCTTGATTGGGCTAGAATACAATAACTTGTTTTAATTATATTAAAACAAGCAGTTTGATTTAAAAATGATATTTAGAGATTAAATGGAGTCATTATTATTATAATTTGGGATATAAGAATGAATAATAAAAGGGGAAATTGGGAATCATTGAAAAGGAAACGATGAAATCATTTGATGTTCGAAATGAAAATATAATCGAAATAAACCCATAAGGAATTATAATTTGATTTCGACTGTGTCGAATATTATAAAGATAATTTATTTTAAGAATTATAGAGTATAAAACATAGAGATTGACATGATAGTTAACATTTAATTTAAAAACCAATAATTTATAATTTAGTGTGTAATCGAGGTTTAGTTATAAACTTGTTATAATTAACAAGAAACTGATTTATAAATGGAGTTTATAAAGTGAAACATGAATATGAATTTATAAAAATAACTCGATAAATAGGTTTTGAACCTATAATGGCATTTATAAATAAAAATTCAAGATTTGATTGATATAACTTTCCAGTTTTCTATAAAGGAATAATATTCACGTTTTAAAGTGAATGGTGATTTAAAAGAAAACGTTTCGCAGATTGAAATGATGTGGTTGATATGAAGTTAAGAAATGAAAATAATGAAATTTGAAACTGACTGGAAATTAGTTAAGTTGAATAGCTTCCTGTATATCGATTTGATGTTGGTTTCGGCCTTCGGGTTGATGTTTTAGGGAGTTTTTATCTTACTAGTTTACGGTTAGGGACTGATGAATTTAAAAGAATAGTGTTGTGTGAATAAGATATGTAAATGTTTTCCAATGTTAGTAACGTATATTGTAACAACCCGTAAAATGCGAGCCAGTTTGAAATTTTTATTTTGGCAATTTTAGCGAATTTTGATTATTTAAAATGAATTATTTTAAATAATATCGACGAGAAATTTATTTTGAATATAATTCGACGTATATATTATATACGTCGTCGTTAGAATATATATAATTTTATATATTATTATTAAATAGAATTGAAAATGGCGCGGTAGTTCGATAATTCGATTTCAAACTTCAATTGAATGTACCGGGTGCAAAACAATCCGGATTTTAGTGAAACCAAAAATAATGGAATCTAATAGTGAATATCTTTTCAACGAATCCGAAAAATCAAAAGTTCGTAGCGGGAATCAAAAGATATGTCCAGTTGAAAATTCTGAATAGTCGCTATGGAATTCAGGCCCTTAAAAATGGACATTTTGCAAATGACCTCGGATTTCGACGAAACCAGTTTTGTTGGGTCCGCAGTGTCAAGTTATTGCTTGGTTTCAAATTTCATAATTTTTCGAATCAATATGTGAGCGTGGCAAAGGAAAACGCGTTTGACCAGTTTCCGTTGATTTTAATCGACTGGAAATTGGCCATTTTTCAAACGGCCTCAGAATTCAACGAAACTAGTTTTGTTAGGACCGTATCGTCAATACGAAGCTAGAAAATATTTTTCTGGAATTTTTCTAGTTAGTATGTGACCCCGGTAATTTGAAATGTGCGTTTAAAATTCAATATAGTGATTTAAATGAAAATTCAAAAGGAAACTGATTGTAACGATCGAATCAGCTTGCGATACATATCCCATTGTGTTCGGAATGGGGGTAAAATGCTATGGACGACAGGCGGTGGGCCTCGTTTCGAGGTCGTATGTAAAAGTCAACTTTTTGCATAATTAAATAATAAAATAATTAAAATAAATTATAATTTCCCTCCCCCCCTTTATTCTTCTTCCTGGCCCCCCCGACTTCATTATTCAGAAACAGAAAAAAAAAAAAAAAAAAAAGAAGAAACCCTAGGAATCGTTCGAGCGCCGTACCCATCATCGCCTCCCTCGATCGAAGATCGCCACCACCATTCGAGACTCGAAGCCATTGCTCCACCCTCCTGCTGCCGACATCGACGCCGCCCATCTTTCCCCCCCCCCTCCATCGATCGAAGACCAGAAACCCCCCCCCCCTTTTCGCAGCTACATAGGTGAGCGTTTTCCTTTTTTTTCATTTATTTTCTTTTTTATTTTATCTGTAAAACTGATCCATTTTTTAATAGGTTTAAAGAAAAAAAAAACTGATGTTAAATAGAAATTATAAAAACTGATTTAGTTTAAAAATAAAAACTGATTTTGATTTTTTTTAAAAGAATTGAAAACTGGTTTTTAAAAGTTAAAAACAGATTTTATAAAAAGGTTAAACTGATTTTATAAAGATTTTTAAAACTGATTTTATGAGATTTTTAAAACTGATTTTAAAAGCATTTTTAAACTGATTTGATTTTTAAAGGGATTAAAAAACTGAAATTTTTAAGAGAAAATATAAAACTGATTTTGTTTAAAGTAAAAACTGGTTTCGATTTTTAAAATAAAAACTGAATTGTTTTTTTTAAAAGTATAAAACAGATTTGATTTTTTTTTAATAAGATAAAACTGTTTTTAGAAAAAGATTAAAAACTGAATTTTTTTAAAAAAAGAATAAAAACAGTTGATTTTTAAAAAGGGTTAAAACTGATTTTAATTTTAAGTTTAAGCAAAAGGTTTAAACTTTAAAAAGATCGGATTTGTAGTCGAGATAAAAATCATATTTTTATATATTGAACTTCGAAAGAAAAATATAGTTTTTACATATTGAACTTCGAAAGAAAGATATAGTTTTTATATATTGAACTTCGAAAGAAAAATATAGTTTTTATATGTTGAACTTTGAAATAAAAATTCGATTTTTATATATTGAACTTTGAAATAAAAATCATATTTTTATATATTGAACTTCGAACTAAAAATATGATTTTTATATATTGAACTTCGAACTAAAAATATGATTTTTATATATTGAACTTCGAACTAAAAATATGATTTTTATATATTGAATAGCGATGTAAAAATTCGATTTTTACATATGTAGTGAAAGCAGCAACGAAGGTGACAAAAAGGCGAAACGACGAAGACTTCTGCAAAAGAAGAGCCGTGGAGCTAGGATAGCTATATGTGAGAATTTCTCACCTTTCAATTTTATTTCTAGTTATATATATATACTAGGATGCAGACGATGCTTAGTAGCACCCGACACAATCGTCCACAGACCATGGACTTGTTTGTTTGGCTGTTTGGTTATTGATTGTGATATTGGTTTGAATGTGGTTTGTGGTGTGAAAAATCGAATCGATAAATTGGTTAGGATTAGACGTGCGCCGTTATAAGGCGAAGGAGTAAGGCTAGGTTAGACTCTTACTCCAAATTTTGTGGTTTGCATAATAAAATTGATATGATTGATGTGTGAATGGCGTGGGCCTTCACTAGACCGGGGATAAGGCTAGGCCTTGTCCCGTTTCTAGTATCGTGCCGTTATGCCGCCGAAATTTTCTAAAATATGTTAGAAAAATAAAAATATCATTTTTATTGAATAGATGAAGTGAATAGAAATTCATATGTTGGAATAAAATGTTTTATCGTTAAAAATATAATTTTTAACGTGAATGTGAATAAATAAATATTCATTTACAAACCAGACGGTTTGTTTATGTACACTTATTTGAATGACATTGATTGGGACGATAAATTTTACACATCGCCCAACTGCACAAATAAAATCTAGGTTTGATTGTTTGAAACCCCACACGGGTGTTGGGATGAAATTTGAAGTTCACTCATCCTGATTGATTAAATATGTCGATCGATTGATTGACAGGCTGTTATAAGCGTTGAATATCTATATTTGATGCTTATACAGTGTAGTGCACTTTGGTTGATGGTTGATTATTTTTTTTATGCTATTATATACATGTGTTGTATGGAAATCCATATAATGAATTTTATATGGTAATTGATTGGGCCTCATTCCAATTTGAAAAATAAAGAAAATTTGAAAATAGAAATTTATGAAGCCGTGTTGATTAGATTGACGCCATTTTGAAGTGAACGATATTTATATCGATTTTATTCATTTTAAAATGAATATTGAAAAGTGATTTCGAAATCAACGATTTCGAAATGAAATGAATTGAAAACGATTTCGAAATGAATTGAATTGAAAACGATTTCGAAATGAATTGAATTGAAAACGATTTCGAAATGAATTGAATTGAAAACGATTTCGAAATGAATTGAATTGAAAATGATTTCGAAATGATATGAATTGAAAACGATTTCGAAATGAAATGAATTGAAAACGATTTCGAAATGAATTGAATTGAAAACGATTTCGAAATGAATTGAATTGAAAACGATTTCGAAATGAATTGAATTGAAAACGATTTCGAAATGAATTGAATTGAAAACGATTTCGAAATGAATTGAATTGAAAACGATTTCGAAATGAATTGAATTGAAAACGATTTCGAAATGATGTGAATTGAAAACGAATTCAAAGTGAATTGAAAACGATTTCAAAGTGAATTGAAAACGATTTCGAAATGAATTGAAAACGAATTCAAATTGAATTGAAAGCAAATTGAAACGAATTCAAATTGAATTGAAATTTGAATTGAATAGAAATGAATTTTAAAACGAATTTATAGAGAAGAATTCAATTTTGCTTTGAATTGAAATGGAAGTTGAAATAGATTTTGAAACGAATTTTAAAACTATTTATATAATTCGTTTTTAAATAGAAATCGACGAAATATATTATATATATTATATATATAATATAATGGCCTGAATAGAACGCGCCGCGCCGCGGCAGTTCGCGAATTTCGACCATTTATTTCAAACGGACATTACGGGAGATCCGACCGTCGGATTCTCCTAAAACCGGAACCGTTGGGTTCGTATCGAAAAGAGCTTTCTAATGAATGTTAGAAATTTGAAATCTAACGGTTGGATTTGGAGATACGTCCAAATCAAATTCGAAAAAGGTCGCTGTAAGTGCAGTTCGATGGCCGTTGATGGAAATCGACTGTACGGGCCTTGATAAAATTATTAAAAATAGTAATAATTTGTGTAAAAACATAAGAAATGATTTAGAAAGAATTGGGATGAAAAACTCCATATTTGAAAAGATAAAAATAGATTTTTATCGAGATGAACTAGTTTTGAACTAGAATTATAATTCTATTTATTTTTAAATAAATAAATTGAATCCGAAGAGGGTTTTGAAAATAACCAAAATTTCCAATGATTGCATTGGAGTGGATTTGAATCGAAATTATCTTCGGAATATTTCGATGTTGGAATTCGTGATTATACAGATGTTGTTGTGGAAATTTGAAAGATATATATTTATATCGTTATTTCCAATACGATATTTGTTAGTCGTAGAATTCGATATTGAATATAAGCCGATATATTTTCTATTCAGAGCCTTGTATTGAATATCGAATGTGATTTGGGTTTGTCGTGAATGGTGTCTTCACTAACACTGTTCTTGAACCCAGTTGAGAAAAGATTAAATCTTTTTATTTAGATTTAATGAAGTGTACCAATTAAATAATATTTAATTGGAATTGATATTGATTTTTGGGTTTATCGTGAGCAGTGTTTTAAATAACACTTGTTCTTTAACCCGATAATTAATGAATGGGATTTTGGGTTTATCGTGCACCGTGTTTTAAATGACACTGATTCTTTAACCCAGTCGAAGATTAAAACTAAGTGGAGTTTTAATGAATCTTTAATTAGATTGAAAAGATCGAAAATGGAGTATCACCAGTTTTGCTCCAGGCGATAGTTAAATCTTTAATTAGATTTGAACGTGAAATGGTAATTGAATTTACCGATAACACTGTGGTGTTAGATATGAAGTATGACCAGTTTTACTTCATGGGATGGATAGGTTGGGATTGGGAAATTAAAACAAATGATTACTTCGGTAAGGTTCGTTAAATCCCGACTAGTTTTGAATTGATATTCAAAAGTAGATTAAAGAATAAATTCAAGGAATTTATCTTTGATAAAATTAATAGGAATCTTTCCCTATGAATGTGAAATTTAGAAACTAACTGTCGGTTAGCCAAGCAGAATGGTTTTCTGGATATTGATCTGATGTTGGTTTCGGCCTTCGGGGTTAATATTTGGGGAATTATTCTCTTGATTAATTTACGGTTAGTGACTAATGAATTGGAATGAGGTGTATGTTGTGTTTATGTAACACTTTTATAATATATACGCGAGTTATTCGGAAAGACCGGGTTTATCCCATTCTGAATAACTGATACGACGATAAGTCGAAGATGAAGACGATGGTCGAAGACCGGAGGTCTTCACGTCGTTTGGGTGATAACTGATGATCTTGATTGGGCTGTACACCCAAGAAGATGGAAACAGTTGGTGATCGTCCAGACGTACTTGGAGATCGATGGATATGCGAGGTACTAGGTGCCTCCGGTTTCGTTCAGCCCCAGAACGGACTTGTAAATGGACTGTGTGTCTGACATCGGATTTCATTCTGTGTGACTGATATCGGTTGCATAGGATGGTTTGCCTGTGTGGCATGCTAAGGTGCAAATGATCAAGGCTTCTGTTGAAAAGCAAAGTCTTGTGGTGATGATCAAAGCACGGCCTTTGTGGCGTAGCTTTGTGTAACGTTTACCTCGCGTGTTTCACACCCGGTATGAACCAAAAACGGGAGACGGACCTCAGGGAGGGCCTGCGTTTCCTCCTAGCTAGAAGTGGCGTCAGTGGTTTTACACGCCCTGACGAGTTTGACTTATGTGGTTGTTGCTGTTGCGAGGCGCCTCGGTTAGATCGGACGATCCGGGTCCGATGGAGTCATTCGTTGGCTCGCTTACGCCCCAAAGGGCGGCGAAACGTAGTGCTCAGGTATAATAATCCACGTCGGTGGACCGGCCCTGTCGCTCCAAGGCTTGCCTGCGCGCTTGCCTGAGACTCGGGCTAGGCAGTCTCGAATCGGTTGAGGACTATCTTTTGCCTCGGTTCATAGATGGAAATCCAATTTCCAAATACGACATTTGCGGTTTTGATTGTAAACTTATATATGGCGACATAGTGTTATGGGCCGTTCATGCCGCCTATGATTGATACTTATGATTTGAAGTGTTTTATACACTATGCACTTATAATAGTATCAAATGATTTGTTTTAAAACGTATCAAGCATTCTTTGGCTGTTATAAGGGAAAACCCTATCCTCGACTGCGTTGCATTGTGTGATGGGACCTGGGTCTTATAACAGCTTCATCTTTCTTTATTTAGCATTGCGCTGTTTGTTTTATGCACTGGTATTCTTGGGAGGAAACCCGTTCCGTGTTATATGGCGTGGTCCCTTGATTTACCTAGCTTTGAAAATAAAGATTAATAACTGTTTTAGTTCTCACACCAGTCACATGACTGACCTGGAGTTTATTGTTTTAACCTAAACTCTGGGTGCCCCTATTTTTGACATGGGCAGCTAGTAGTTTTGGTTTTGCAGATTTATATTCACAGGATCCTGGTTTACAGCTGGAACGATATCCGGAAAGCTTTGTATCCGTATATCTCTTCTAGTTGTGTATTGTATTATTTTCCGCTGCGATGTATTTAAATGTAATTTAAATCTCTGATATTTCTGTGTAATATTCATTTATACTCTGTATATTCTTGTAATCTGATGCATTGTTGTAATATACGATGAAATGTTCTTCTGTATGCGTTCTGTTGTGGCTTGTTCTCGAACTATCCGACGCTTTCCTTTACGGGGAAGTTTCGGGTTTTCACAGTTGGTATCAGAGCTTTGGTTTACAAAGCTAAGAGAATAAGGCACATTAGAACCATACGAAAGAATTCATCAGATATTGGATTAGTAAAATCCAATGAGAATGACTCGTTAGAGATGGGATCAGTAGTATCCTAGAACGAGTGTGAGGAGTAAATTTTCAAATGAAAACAAATTTAGTTTTGAAAATCTAAATCACTTAATCGTATTTGATTATTTATTTATATTGATTAGGACAGTCCAATATATAAAGATTTTGCGTATGCGCCTAGCTAGCGTCTATTCGAGGTTTTAATATACTGGATAGATATAGAATCACACTCTAGTCGCCCGAAGATGATTCTGATGATAGTTCGAACATCATCAGAATTGGTATTCGTGTTTCGAAGGCGTGATATCTATATATTTCCTATTGACTGGTGTGAGAACCCAAAATTAGATAGGGCTTATTGTTGTGATTTGGCATCAAAAACATGATTTTTGTATATGTATCAAAATTATGAATTTGCGACTCTAATTCACTAATTGATTGATGTTTGTGTTGCTTGTTTATTTGTTTGATGATTTGAACCATTATGCCTAACTGAATCAAATATTGACTTGTATTGAAATTTGGTCGCATTTGCTTGCATATACATGTATATCCTTGAACAGGTCATAGCAAGGAGGCTAGAGCAGAGAATAAAATTTGTTTGCCCGACAAATAGGTACATGTTTACTACATAATTTCCTGTTTTGTTTGGGTGATGATGATTTTGTGAGCCTATTGGCTAGCCGCTTGGCTTTTTCTTTTTCTTTTTTGAGATCTGAAGGACCGGGGAAGCTATTTGAAATTCCCCGATGCTCCCATTGCAGGGGAGGTTATGGCGAAATTTTTCAAAAATTTAGGGTGTTAGCCAAATTTTTGAAATTTTGAAAATTCTCAGAAACTAAAGAGTTGGAGAATGGAAGCCAGATCGAACGTAGAGTTGATTAATCAAACCACTTTCGACTTTGTTCCTTTTCGGGGACGAAAAGTTTTAAGTGGGGGAGATTGTAACAACCCGTAAAATGCGAGCCAGTTTGAAATTTTTATTTTGGCAATTTTAGCGAATTTTGATTATTTAAAATGAATTATTTTAAATAATATCGACGAGAAATTTATTTTGAATATAATTCGACGTATATATTATATACGTCGTCGTTAGAATATATATAATTTTATATATTATTATTAAATAGAATTGAAAATGGCACGGTAGTTCGATAATTCGATTTCAAACTTCAATTGAATGTACCGGGTGCAAAACAATCCGGATTTTAGTGAAACCAAAAATAATGGAATCTAATAGTGAATATCTTTTCAACGAATCCGAAAAATCAAAAGTTCGTAGCGGGAATCAAAAGATATGTCCAGTTGAAAATTCTGAATAGTCGCTATGGAATTCAGGCCCTTAAAAATGGACATTTTGCAAATGACCTCGGATTTCGACGAAACCAGTTTTGTTGGGTCCGCAGTGTCAAGTTATTGCTAGGTTTCAAATTTCATAATTTTCTGAATCAATATGTGAGCGTGGCAAAGGAAAACGCGTTTGACCAGTTTCCGTTGATTTTAATCGACTGGAAATTGGCCATTTTTCAAACAGCCTCAGAATTCAACGAAACTAGTTTTGTTAGGACCGTATCGTCAATACGAAGCTAGAAAATATTTTTCTGGAATTTTTCTAGTTAGTATGTGACCCCGGTAATTTGAAATGTGCGTTTAAAATTCAATATAGTGATTTAAATGAAAATTCAAAAGGAAACTGATTGTAACGATCGAATCAGCTTGCGATACATATCCCATTGTGTTCGGAATGGGGGTAAAATGCTATGGACGACAGGCGGTGGGCCTCGTTTCGAGGTCGTATGTAAAAGTCAACTTTTTGCATAATTAAATAATAAAATAATTAAAATAAATTATAATTTCCCTCCCCCCCTTTATTCTTCTTCCTGGCCCCCCCGACTTCATTATTCAGAAACAGAAAAAAAAAAAAAAAAAAAAAAGAAGAAACCCTAGGAATCGTTCGAGCGCCGTACCCATCATCGCCTCCCTCGATCGAAGATCGCCACCACCATTCGAGACTCGAAGCCATTGCTCCACCCTCCAGCTGCCGACATCGACGCCGCCCATCTTTCCCCCCCCCCCCCTCCATCGATCGAAGACCAGAAAACCCCCCCCTTTTCGCAGCTACATAGGTGAGCGTTTTCCTTTTTTTTTCATTTATTTTCTTTTTTATTTTATCTGTAAAACTGATCCATTTTTTAATAGGTTTAAAGAAAAAAAAACTGATGTTAAATAGAAATTATAAAAACTGATTTAGTTTAAAAATAAAAACTGATTTTGATTTTTTTTAAAAGAATTGAAAACTGGTTTTTAAAAGTTAAAAACAGATTTTATAAAAAGGTTAAACTGATTTTATAAAGATTTTTAAAACTGATTTTATGAGATTTTTAAAACTGATTTTAAAAGCATTTTTAAACTGATTTGATTTTTAAAGGGATTAAAAAACTGAAATTTTTAAGAGAAAATATAAAACTGATTTTGTTTAAAGTAAAAACTGGTTTCGATTTTTAAAATAAAAACTGAATTGTTTTTTTTTAAAGTATAAAACAGATTTGATTTTTTTTTAATAAGATAAAACTGTTTTTAGAAAAAGATTAAAAACTGAATTTTTTTAAAAAAAGAATAAAAACAGTTGATTTTTAAAAAGGGTTAAAACTGATTTTAATTTTAAGTTTAAGCAAAAGGTTTAAACTTTAAAAAGATCGGATTTGTAGTCGAGATAAAAATCATATTTTTATATATTGAACTTCGAAAGAAAAATATAGTTTTTACATATTGAACTTCGAAAGAAAGATATAGTTTTTATATATTGAACTTCGAAAGAAAAATATAGTTTTTATATGTTGAACTTTGAAATAAAAATTCGATTTTTATATATTGAACTTTGAAATAAAAATCATATTTTTATATATTGAACTTCGAACTAAAAATATGATTTTTATATATTGAACTTCGAACTAAAAATATGATTTTTATATATTGAACTTCGAACTAAAAATATGATTTTTATATATTGAATAGCGATGTAAAAATTCGATTTTTACATATGTAGTGAAAGCAGCAACGAAGGTGACAAAAAGGCGAAACGACGAAGACTTCTGCAAAAGAAGAGCCGTGGAGCTAGGATAGCTATATGTGAGAATTTCTCACCTTTCAATTTTATTTCTAGTTATATATATATACTAGGATGCAGACGGTGCTTAGTAGCACCCGACACAATCGTCCACAGACCATGGACTTGTTTGTTTGGCTGTTTGGTTATTGATTGTGATATTGGTTTGAATGTGGTTTGTGGTGTGAAAAATCGAATCGATAAATTGGTTAGGATTAGACGTGCGCCGTTATAAGGCGAAGGAGTAAGGCTAGGTTAGACTCTTACTCCAAATTTTGTGGTTTGCATAATAAAATTGATATGATTGATGTGTGAATGGCGTGGGCCTTCACTAGACCGGGGATAAGGCTAGGCCTTGTCCCGTTTCTAGTATCGTGCCGTTATGCCGCCGAAATTTTCTAAAATATGTTAGAAAAATAAAAATATCATTTTTATTGAATAGATGAAGTGAATAGAAATTCATATGTTGGAATAAAATGTTTTATCGTTAAAAATATAATTTTTAACGTGAATGTGAATAAATAAATATTCATTTACAAACCAGACGGTTTGTTTATGTACACTTATTTGAATGACATTGATTGGGACGATAAATTTTACACATCGCCCAACTGCACAAATAAAATCTAGGTTTGATTGTTTGAAACCCCACACGGGTGTTGGGATGAAATTTGAAGTTCACTCATCCTGATTGATTAAATATGTCGATCGATTGATTGACAGGCTGTTATAAGCGTTGAATATCTATATTTGATGCTTATACAGTGTAGTGCACTTTGGTTGATGGTTGATTTTTTTTTTTATGCTATTATATACATGTGTTGTATGGAAATCCATATAATGAATTTTATATGGTAATTGATTGGGCCTCATTCCAATTTGAAAAATAAAGAAAATTTGAAAATAGAAATTTATGAAGCCGTGTTGATTAGATTGACGCCATTTTGAAGTGAACGATATTTATATCGATTTTATTCATTTTAAAATGAATATTGAAAAGTGATTTCGAAATCAACGATTTCGAAATGAAATGAATTGAAAACGATTTCGAAATGAATTGAATTGAAAACGATTTCGAAATGAATTGAATTGAAAACGATTTCGAAATGAATTGAATTGAAAACGATTTCGAAATGAATTGAATTGAAAACGATTTCGAAATGATATGAATTGAAAACGATTTCGAAATGAAATGAATTGAAAACGATTTCGAAATGAATTGAATTGAAAACGATTTCGAAATGAATTGAATTGAAAACGATTTCGAAATGAATTGAATTGAAAACGATTTCGAAATGAATTGAATTGAAAACGATTTCGAAATGAATTGAATTGAAAACGATTTCGAAATGAATTGAATTGAAAACGATTTCGAAATGAATTGAATTGAAAACGATTTCGAAATGAATTGAATTGAAAACGATTTCGAAATGAAGTGAATTGAAAACGAATTCAAAGTGAATTGAAAACGATTTCAAAGTGAATTGAAAACGATTTCGAAATGAATTGAAAACGAATTCAAATTGAATTGAAAGCAAATTGAAACGAATTCAAATTGAATTGAAATTTGAATTGAATAGAAATGAATTTTAAAACGAATTTATAGAGAAGAATTCAATTTTGCTTTGAATTGAAATGGAAGTTGAAATAGATTTTGAAACGAATTTTAAAACATTTTATATAATTCGTTTTTAAATAGAAATCGACGAAATATATATTATATATATTATATATATAATATAATGGCCTGAATAGAACGCGCCGCGCCGCGGCAGTTCGCGAATTTCGACCATTTATTTCAAACGGACATTACGGAAGATCCGACCGTCGGATTCTCCTAAAACCGGAACCGTTGGGTTCGTATCGAAAAGAGCTTTCTAATGAATGTTAGAAATTTGAAATCTAACGGTTGGATTTGGAGATACGTCCAAATCAAATTCGAAAAAGGTCGCTGTAAGTGCAGTTCGATGGCCGTTGATGGAAATCGACTGTACGGGCCTTGATAAAATTATTAAAAATAGTAATAATTTGTGTAAAAACATAAGAAATGATTTAGAAAGAATTGGGATGAAAAACTCCATATTTGAAAAGATAAAAATAGATTTTTATCGAGATGAACTAGTTTTGAACTAGAATTATAATTCTATTTATTTTTAAATAAATAAATTGAATCCGAAGAGGGTTTTGAAAATAACCAAAATTTCCAATGATTGCATTGGAGTGGATTTGAATCGAAATTATCTTCGGAATATTTCGATGTTGGAATTCGTGATTATACAGATGTTGTTGTGGAAATTTGAAAGATATATATTTATATCGTTATTTCCAATACGACATTTGTTAGTCGTAGAATTCGATATTGAATATAAGCCGATATATTTTCTATTCAGAGCCTTGTATTGAATATCGAATGTGATTTGGGTTTGTCGTGAATGGTGTCTTCACTAACACTGTTCTTGAACCCAGTTGAGAAAAGATTAAATCTTTTTATTTAGATTTAATGAAGTGTACCAATTAAATAATATTTAATTGGAATTGATATTGATTTTTGGGTTTATCGTGAGCAGTGTTTTAAATAACACTTGTTCTTTAACCCGATAATTAATGAATGGGATTTTGGGTTTATCGTGCACCGTGTTTTAAATGACACTGATTCTTTAACCCAGTCGAAGATTAAAACTAAGTGGAGTTTTAATGAATCTTTAATTAGATTGAAAAGATCGAAAATGGAGTATCACCAGTTTTGCTCCAGGCGATAGTTAAATCTTTAATTAGATTTGAACGTGAAATGGTAATTGAATTTACCGATAACACTGTGGTGTTAGATATGAAGTATGACCAGTTTTACTTCATGGGATGGATAGGTTGGGATTGGGAAATTAAAACAAATGATTACTTCGGTAAGGTTCGTTAAATCCCGACTAGTTTTGAATTGATATTCAAAAGTAGATTAAAGAATAAATTCAAGGAATTTATCTTTGATAAAATTAATAGGAATCTTTCCCTATGAATGTGAAATTTAGAAACTAACTGTCGGTTAGCCAAGCAGAATGGTTTTCTGGATATTGATCTGATGTTGGTTTCGGCCTTCGGGGTTAATATTTGGGGAATTATTCTCTTGATTAATTTACGGTTAGTGACTAATGAATTGGAATGAGGCGTATGTTGTGTTTATGTAACACTTTTATAATATATACGCGAGTTATTCGGAAAGACCGGGTTTATCCCATTCTGAATAACTGATACGACGATAAGTCGAAGATGAAGACGATGGTCGAAGACCGGAGGTCTTCACGTCGTTTGGGTGATAACTGATGATCTTGATTGGGCTGTACACCCAAGAAGATGGAAACAGTTGGTGATCGTCCAGACGTACTTGGAGATCGATGGATATGCGAGGTACTAGGTGCCTCCGGTTTCGTTCAGCCCCAGAACGGACTTGTAAATGGACTGTGTGTCTGACATCGGATTTCATTCTGTGTGACTGATATCGGTTGCATAGGATGGTTTGCCTGTGTGGCATGCTAAGGTGCAAATGATCAAGGCTTCTGTTGAAAAGCAAAGTCTTGTGGTGATGATCAAAGCACGGCCTTTGTGGCGTAGCTTTGTGTAACGTTTACCTCGCGTGTTTCACACCCGGTATGAACCAAAAACGGGAGACGGACCTCAGGGAGGGCCTGCGTTTCCTCCTAGCTAGAAGTGGCGTCAGTGGTTTTACACGCCCTGACGAGTTTGACTTATGTGGTTGTTGCTGTTGCGAGGCGCCTCGGTTAGATCGGACGATCCGGGTCCGATGGAGTCATTCGTTGGCTCGCTTACGCCCCAAAGGGCGGCGAAACGTAGTGCTCAGGTATAATAATCCACGTCGGTGGACCGGCCCTGTCGCTCCAAGGCTTGCCTGCGCGCTTGCCTGAGACTCGGGCTAGGCAGTCTCGAATCGGTTGAGGACTATCTTTTGCCTCGGTTCATAGATGGAAATCCAATTTCCAAATACGACATTTGCGGTTTTGATTGTAAACTTATATATGGTGACATAGTGTTATGGGCCGTTCATGCCGCCTATGATTGATACTTATGATTTGAAGTGTTTTATACACTATGCACTTATAATAGTATCAAATGATTTGTTTTAAAACGTATCAAGCATTCTTTGGCTGTTATAAGGGAAAACCCTATCCTCGACTGCGTTGCATTGTGTGATGGGACCTGGGTCTTATAACAGCTTCATCTTTCTTTATTTAGCATTGCGCTATTTGTTTTATGCACTGGTATTCTTGGGAGGAAACCCGTTCCGTGTTATATGGCGTGGTCCCTTGATTTACCTAGCTTTGAAAATAAAGATTAATAACTGTTTTAGTTCTCACACCAGTCACATGACTGACCTGGAGTTTATTGTTTTAACCTAAACTCTGGGTGCCCCTATTTTTGACATGGGCAGCTAGTAGTTTTGGTTTTGCAGATTTATATTCACAGGATCCTGGTTTACAGCTGGAACGATATCCGGAAAGCTTTGTATCCGTATATCTCTTCTAGTTGTGTATTGTATTATTTTCCGCTGCGATGTATTTAAATGTAATTTAAATCTCTGATATTTCTGTGTAATATTCATTTATACTCTGTATATTCTTGTAATCTGATGCATTGTTGTAATATACGATGAAATGTTCTTCTGTATGCGTTCTGTTGTGGCTTGTTCTCGAACTATCCGACGCTTTCCTTTACGGGGAAGTTTCGGGTTTTCACATATATTTTTCGAAATGCGGGAAATAAGGAGTCATAGATATATGGAAATGTTTTTCCGAGAATTTGTGAAAGGATAAACGGGTTTTAAGAATATCGGGAAAGAACTTAGGAAGCGGGAAATTGGGGAACGAATAAAATAAATGTTTGTTTAATTAAAGGGCTCAGTGTTGCTTGATGATTGATTGGTAATATTTCCATTTGGAAATGAGATCGTTGTTTGTATGGATATTTTCCTTTGATAGTTAAATAACCGACTATCAAAGTTTTTGATCATTTTTCTGTTGTCAATACGGAGCGACCGGGATTAGATTTATTATTTGAAAACCACTCCGTATGGGTATTAGAGTTGTGAATCAAATATGATGAAGATAATTGAAGACGGAGTTTATGCAAGGGTTATTGTGACGATCCTAGGTAGAAATTGCCTAATATAGATTCACAGAATAGTGCGGTCGGTTTGTCAACCTAAAACAACGTATATGGACGAGTGTCTGACAGAGTATATCAATAGATCACATAAGTTGATCTCTTCAAACATAATTACGTTGGTGGCGGAGGAATTCATTTCTCTTAGCTTTATACCCGTGGTATTTTTGAGGAAATCAATTTGTGATTTGCGGGTATGGCGATGTGGCGTTCAAAGTAAATGAAGATGATCTGTCATAGGATACGTTATGGCCTCAAGCCTCATCAACCGAGAAATGACAAAAATAGGACAGGCAGCATGGCTAAGTGGGTCGCACCCAATTAGGTATATTGTCACCATCTAGAGAATATTTATATATGTTACTTCTTTCATTTCTATATCTCCCGGGAACAGTTATGTTGGTTTACCAATCATAAGGGGACAATATATTCGGAACATACAAGCGAAATGAATGGGTGGTCATGTGTGGCTGAGTTGCAAGATGTTCTTGTTGAACTCCAGTGTATCCCCTCTAGAGTACGCTGATCGGAAGGTGGTTATATACCTTGTCATAGTTGGAAATCCATTCCCCGGTAAGAGCCCGCGGTTTTGATTGTATAATAATTATGTAGAATGCGAGATGCAAACATTCTGCTAGGTTGTTATTTACTTGTATTAAACACTATTATAATATCAGAATAGTATTGATTTTGAAATTGATTTGGGTTATCGTAAGGTAGAAAACCATCCGTGTTTGATCGGTCTTACGATTATCTTTTCTTTTGAAAAGGTTTTTTAAAAGTTAAACCAAGTGATCGAAGTTTACTCACGCCAGTCCCATGATTGACCCAAAGTTTATTTTGTTTTGTTTTACCTTAACCTCTTGGGTGCCCAAATTTGTACGGGCAGTCAAGTAGTCGGGATTTTTCAGATATACTTGGAAGAGCTTGGAGCAAGAGGCTTCAATGTTAGATATGTATATATATATATAGAATTATTTCTTCTGTGACATATATGTGATATAATTTGATGATATATGTAAGTAAAAATCCAGTTTTGTATTTCAAAAGTTCTTATATATTATATTTTAGTCGTTCCACTGTGAGATTCGTGTTTACTTTGATTCTGTTCTGTTGTGTTCTTCTTCTTCTATTCTAATTTTCTTTCTTTCTAATTCTCATCCTCTAACTTCTTTCTATTAATGATCTAGTATTTTCGATGCTGGAATAGTCGACATTGGTATTTATGTCGATTTTCGGGGTCGAAAATCCTTCGGTCGTTACAGTGGTATCAGAGCAAGGTTGAGTAGTTACCTTGGCTCTGTGGCGTATCTCAATAGAGATGTTGTTAGTAATACCCTAGATTAAGTTTTAGTGTATATATAAAAGCGCATATTTGTAAATTGATATAAAAACTATTTTATATTGTTATGATTGGTTTGTCGAGTGATTTATGAATTCCGGTCGATAAGGTAATGCAAACTGTATGGATAGATATTTCTAAACTCTTGAACAAAGTAATTCGGCACAATATTGTTTTAAAAGCTGGGTAAATGAAATAATTTCACCCAAATTATATTTCATATAAAGGAAGTATATATTAAGATTATTATAATGTACATATTGGATGTGTTGATTTGTTAATATAATCGAATCAGATTTTAATTGAGATGGTTATAAATAACCAATCATAATTCGTGTAAATGTAATATATAAAATCAGAGGGATTATATCTGAATTTAAAATAGAGTTGGAATTAAAATATCGAAAATTGGAAAAGGTGTTAAAAATGAATTTTGGATTAGAATTATGGAAATTTTAAGATCTTAGGTGAATTTGGAAATGTTTTCCAAGCATTGTGAGAAATATTTTGAAGTAATTTCAAAATGGAAGGGTTTAAAAATGAGTTTCGAATTAATATAGTATTGAACTCATTTGATCACTGGAAAACAATTCCGATGACGACCCCATCATCAGTGTTCATTTTCGAGTTTCTAAGTGACGGTTTAATACCAAAGATTTTGTTTGAATTGTTTGAGGAAACAAGTTGTTTAAAAATTAAAATGTTTTGAATTGATATTATTATATGTAAATATATAAGATTTCAAACTGATTTGAAATAAAACCCAGGAATTTAGATTCTGGATTTTAAATTTTAACTTATGAAGTTAAATAGATTGAATGGTAAAAGTGAATAAATACGCTATAATTTAACTTAAATCTAGTTAAATAAAATTGGATTGGATTAGAGATAATTTGGAATGGAATTGGATTGTTGAGTAAGAATTTGGAATTGAGGTTCGAACTGAAATTTAAAATGGAATTATGTTTGGCCATAAGCGAATGATTTGGTTTGAGAATAAAGTTGGGAATGCATGGATATATGCTGATATGGTAGTGAATAAAAGAGACAGAGTTGAATGCCTGACAAAAAGGTACAAGTTTATACTATATTGAGTATAAAATTTTTATGAGCCTATTTGGCAAGCCACTTGGCTATTTGATTTTCTTTTGGATTGGAAAAGGCCTAGAGAGGCAAGTTGTAGTTTTACCGATTGGGCTGTACAAAGAAGACGCTGGCGAAATTTTTCGGAAATTTAAAGTGTTAGAAAATTTTCATTAGTCGGAATGAATTAATATTTTAATTGGAAAAGATTGGCTTAGTTGAAACTGAAGCTAAGAAGTAAAACAGAAGATTTTTAACCTAGTTAATAGGGTTTGTAGCGTTTTTCCTACATTAATAATTTCAAGGACGAAATTCTTTTAAGGGGGAAGGATGTAACGTCCCAGAATTTTTTTGAGTTAATAATTAATTAATTATAACATATTGGTTCGATAATTTAAATGGTTTGAATTCAAATATTATGAATATTTAAATTAATATAAATAATGAGATAATATAATTATTTCTGAAATAGTCAAAATGGTTGAATTTGCAATATTGTGTAATTTGAATAATATATGATATTTGATTAAGTTTATATCTAAGTTATAATAGCAAATATATTATTTTAACGACAATTGAATGTATTACTTATAATAATATATGATATTTGATTAAGTTTATATCTGTTTTACATTTTAATGGCGAAAAAGAATAATGCATTATCTTCCACTTTTTCATTTACACGATCTCAAACAGCATCTTCTTTTACAAACCAAATTCCTACATCCAGATCTGAATCCAGATCTGTAAATCCAGATCCAAATGTAGCTTCAAATCCTACGACGAATCCAGATCAGTCTTCAAGCTTGAATAGCAGGAAACTCGAATTCATCAGACCCTCTCTGGAATACGTTTTTGTTCCTGAAAAAGTATATAATCTATCAGAGATCTCATAGGCAAATACGACATCATTGATTCCTATATACTTCAGATTATCAACGATCAAGTTAAAGGAATACATAACAAAGGTATGGAAACCATTGGGGATATTCAACATCCATGTTTCACCCAGTTATGATTTTGTTGTTCAGTTTGAAAGCAAAGATGATTTTCAGCGTACAATAGAAAGCACAACATATTAATATTTTGGGAGATTACTATATGTTGAACCATGGCATCCTGGCTTTGTTTTTAAAGGTAAACAAAGTAATTTGGTTTAGATTTGGATCAGATTAATTGATTTACCTTTAGAACTGTGGATAAAAGAAGCAATTCAGATCTTAGCTGGTTTTATCTCAAAACCTCTTTTAATTGATGAGAATACAGCTGAGAAAAAGTTCACTGTAATGACCCGGGGTTTTTACATAGATCACTGATACAGATAAGAAGTGATCGTAAGTACGTGTTTACAAATATGATTCGAAAATAAAGACTTTAAATTATTTAAAAACATGTCAAGACTAAAATTTGCATTTTTCTCTTTTGTATGTGATAACATATTTTAGTAGCATTGTTTAAATTCATATTTTTACATGTGTGTTAAATAACACTTGTGCATAGCAATGTTAAAAATGCCATTTCTTTTGCAAATACTTTGTTCATGTTTTCAAAAGGATTTAAAACATTGTTGCTTTTAAACATGATTAAAACACCTTGCCTAAAACAAGTTTAATCACCTCTTTATTCTCAAAACAAAATGCAAGAAAATATGTGGATTTTTGTAAGCATTTAAAATTGAAAACATGTATTGTCTAATCCCTTTCAAACTCATGATCTCATAGAGTGGATGGCAAATAAAATATCATGGAAATTCATTTGAATTTCTATATGCATGTATTGTCAAAATCCCCTTTTCAAATCATGTTTCCATTACACCATAGAGGGGATAAGATCTCACAGAAATTTGTTGAATTTGCATATGCATTGAAAACAGATCATGTATTGTCAAACTCTTCTTCACTCATGGTCTCATTCATGAAAGCACTACATTATGGATCTTGCTATCAACTAGGATTCTTAAGGCTAATAGTAGACACATGGAAAGATCAATTTAGATAAGGTTATTTTTAGTTTTGCAATCTTTTCATTTCCTTTCAATTGATTTTTCTGAAAATACAATTCTTGCTCTATTTTCAAAACCTTGGCAAATTTGTCAATAAACACATGCATAAAAAGATTACCAAATCATGTATTGCTAGCATCAACCTTACCTACACTAGTTAAGCACATAAGAACTGATTTCTTTGAAGATTTTCCATGCCAAAAGCCACATGGCTGTAAGCATAAGGGTGCAGGAATTTCCAGATTTTTAATACCTTGAAGGCCAAGGTATAGTAATTTAATGGTTTATGTTAATTCAATATTTTTCATGAGAGAAATGTGAGCTAGAGAACATGTGAAACCTGAGCCTACATGGTATAAAGGAGGTTACCATATTTAGCAAAGTCCAAGGAGAGATTTAGCATATGATATGGGGGTACATAGAACATTAAATGTGATGGTTCATGGTCCACCAATGGGGAGAGTTTTAGTACAATGTTAGGATATTTTCAGGTAGTATCTAGGCTGAGATATGCCATGTGAAATGAGGAGAGAACATAAGGATTTTGAAAGAGAAAATCAGTTTTTAAATTGGGTTTTCATTTGTCTAAAGAAAAAGCTGATTTGCTGTTTTCAAATCAAGCATTCAATGCACAATATTTTAACCATTTCCTACCCTATATAAGGACCTACCCATTCACACATTCTACTCACACAAACACACAACAATTCAAAGGGTTTTTGGCAAAGGAAGCAAGAGTTCTTAGCTTATAAGGTGAGTACACCTACACTCTATTTTCTGTTTTAATTACTGCAGTTCCTGTTGTTTGAAAAATGAAGTGATCTTGGATTTCTTTTGTGATCTTGTACATGTAACCTATCATGTATTGTTTGCTGTTAGACATGAAATAGGAACCATTGATTTGTTTGTGAAAATAAAACCCTTAAGTATCATCTGTTGAAAGAAAGTGCATTTCCTGTTTGTTTCGACCAGACCCTATTAAGTTGTTGTAAAACTTGACAAATCTAGGTAGGCCAGTAGATTTAGATGGAAGGATTTAAAATGAGGTGCCTTACTTGTTTTAATCTTTAGTGTAATCATATAAACATTTAAAATGAAACGAATTCTGGCCAAAACTCTTACTGCTATATTACAAAACAAACACAGTAAAGCTCTCTGTTTCAAATTCTCAAAGTAGAAATTCAAACTGATTAAAAACGAGTTTTGATTATATAATCATAACAAGGTAAACAAATGATGATTTTTAAAACTAAAAGCAATATTTTTAGAAGTATAGGTCAAGAGGAAAAGGAAGATGGTCAGAAAACCTGTTTGGGTGAACCTCCGATGATCTATGGGTTCAGAGACGATGGAACTTGGCCTGGAGGGGGTGGAAGGAGTAGACGATGGGAAAAATACTGGTTAAATTTTTTATTGAGTAGATTTTGTAAATTAAATAAAAATAGGGTTTAAAGACTGTTTTGGGTTCATGGAGTTTTCATCAGAACTGCTATTCGCCTGGGGGGTTAGGGACACGTGGTCAGGAGGGGATAGGGGCGTCATGGTCTAGTGATGGCGTGGCAGCGAGGTGGTGGCGACCGGTGGTCGAGGGAAGGAGGTGCGAGGGGTTTCTTGGATGATGTTTTTTTTTCAGAGGAAGGGAGGTGCACGGCCAGTGTTAGCTTCAGGCCGAGGGAGGATCATTGGAGTTTGGTGGCGCGTCCAGGGGTCGGAGGTCGACTGGTGGCAGGGGCTGTCGGAGACTGGAGGGGTCCCGGATGCTTGTGCACGTGCACAGCTATGGCACAGGGAAGGAAGAAGAAGAAGAAGAAGAAGAAGGAGTGGTAATCTTGGGCTCATGGTATTTTTGTTGTGATTGGGGTAGAAAACATGGGTGCCAAGACCTGGTACTATGGCAAATAATCGGCCAAGTGGTACTGGGCTAAAAACGTGAGAACCGGACTAGATTTCATGAGTGCACGCTAGTGTTTTCTTGCCTGGTACTTTGTCAAATGGGTACTTTGATATTTTAGCTTAAAAATAATAGTATTTAAATATGTTTTAAATTTAAACTAGTTTTAAATTTAATTTTGGATTAAATAAAATAAGAAAATAAATATTTAAATAAAAATAGAATTTTTATTTAATTAAATAAAGAGGAAAGTGAATCAGGATTTTTGTTACGTCTGAAGCTGAAAACTGAAACTGTAAATTTTATTAAATTTTAAAATTTAGTTTAAAATTTAAAAATATTTGTGAATAAAATATTTAGTTTTCAAAACATACAAATGATAAGGAAACGTATATAACACATACGCTGGATTTGACCGGTTAAAAACTGTAAATTCAAAACACAAGAAACGGGTCAAGTACAGTTCAGTATTTGATGAAATAAGAACTATAAAGTATATTTTTATTCGTGTTTAGACTGATAAATAAAGAGAAGAAACTTTATCGATATAAAAAGAAGAAGGAGCAAATCGAGTATAAGAGATCAAAAGGGAGTTTTGACAAAACGATACAGAGTGTAAAAGCTGAACATAGACTATAGATCATAAATTTAACTCATTTATGAATCATTAAATTAAAGAGTGATTATGAGTAATAAATTTCTGAAAGAATAATGTAAGTATTCATTTTCAAAAGTGACGGGCAAGATGGAAAGAAAAATCTCTGCAGCGCGCACACTAAAATTATCCAATTCTAAGTTATGATCAAAATGCCAGATATAAGCAAGATGATCGTATACTGTTTCATTTGACTATATATGTAATTGATTTTAATCATGTTAGATTAATAATTTAAAAGGAAAATGTTCGTAATCATTTCAAAGAGGCCGGATAAATTTTCCACTTTGATTTGATTATACGCCGCGCGTCAGAGATTTCTAAATTGAAGACGATGATTGTAAATAATATCTTTGGTCTATTCAGTCCCAAGACAAACCGAATGGACGAGTGTTTGAGAACGTATATCAGTTAGATTTTACACATCGAATTTACGTAAGTGTATTACGTTGGTGGCGGAGAAATTCGTTTCTCTTAGCTTTATTGCCCGTAATATATTTGGGAAATCGAATGAGTATTTCTGACAGATAGGACGATGTGACATTCAAAGGAATAAATAGTGATGATGAAAAGACGAGTCTAGCCTCAAGCCTCACACCCAGGAAATGACAAAAATCGGGCAGGCAGCATGGCTATGTGGGTCGCTCCCATTAGGGTGTAGTATCACCTATGTAACGACCTGAAAATTCGAACCAATTTAAAAATGTCATTATGGCTAATTCGGAGAATTTTGAATATTAAAAGTGAATTATTTTAAATAATAACGACGGAAAAATTATTTTAATCGAAGAAAAAAAGAATGAATAAATTTATTTTTATTTTATAACGAGCCTGAAATGGCGCGGTAGTTTGAAAATTCGATTTCAAACTTTGGAAAATTATATAAAATTCATTTTAAGTCAGAATTGGGTAAAACTGGAAACGTTAGAATCGAATTAATCATATCTTTCCAGAGAATTTAAGAAATTGAAATTTCGCTGAATAAATTGCAAGTTATGACTAAATCAAAATTTCGAAAGGTCGCTATGGAATTTATGTAAAGAAATTATAAGCAATTGAGATTTAAATTTGAATTCCAGATTTTGTTAAATTTTAAATAATTATATATGGAAATATAAAATATGTGGATTTGATTTATAAAATTTTATTTAAGTTATAAATTGATTTAAATTGAATTTTTAAGAATATTTAATTGGAAAGTTATGTTAAATTTGGAATTTTATTTGTTTATATTTAATTTGAAATTCAAGTTTGAAATTTGAAAATAATTAAATATGGAATAAAATATATGTGAAATAAATTTGTAAATTTATCTAAATTGTAAATTTGGTTTAAATATGAATTTATAAATATTTAAATTTGAATTTAATCAGTTAATTGAATTTTTGAATATTGTATTAATTTATTTAATCGTGAAATTAGCTGTTTTGGCGACTGTCTCAGAATTCGACGAAACTGGCGCCATTGGATCCGGAACGATGAATTATTGCAGGATTCCAATTTTTAGAATTTTCGGACTTACCGTTTGACCGTACAAGAGAAATTGTGAACGAATCATTTTAAATGGACAATTGGATACTTCTCATATTTGGGCCTTATAAATTATATATATATATAACCCACTTAACTCCACATCAGCTCATTTCACTTGTACGTTACTTTCCTCCTACTTTTCTTGTTAATGGCTGAAATTAAATTTACAAACCCTAGAAAATAAAAATCCAAACTTGAAAATAAAATCTTCACAAACCCTATCAAATTATATGTCATTTCGAAGCTCTCGATGAGTAGAGCATGGATCTGCAGTTCGTTTCAACATGTAGTGGTCAGAACTGCCGGAAAATCCTGGTCAAAGTTGGGTTTTTCGTAACCCTAAATCATCAAATTAGGGCTTTTTGATTGGAGGCTTAATTGAAGAATCTAAGATATGGGTTTTGAGCAGGATGTCGATACGATTCCGTAGGTGGTGACCGTTCGTCGTATCATTGAGTAAATCGTCGGGAAATTGGGTTTGAAACCGGAAATCAACTTCCGTTCATAGCCTCGGCGGCGGCAGCGAGGACCACCGGACGTGGTGGGACCACCGTGGTTGGATGCGGCTCGGGGAGGGCTTCGATTTGCAGGTGGCCGCTCGTCGAATGGTGGCCGGAGTTAGGCGTGGTCGACGGTCAAAGTTGCGCCTGGAAATGGGTTTCTCGCGTTCGGCACTGTAGCATCCAAGAAGAAGGAGCGGGAAGAAAAGGGGCGGGCCCTGCTGACGTGGCGAAATCCTATAGGGTGAGGTTTTGTTTTATTAATTTTTAAATATTCAAATATCCGAATGGTAAAATACTCATAACTTCTTCGTTTTAAATCGGATTTGGACGCGGTTTGTTGCGTTGGGATCGTGGCGGAGTTGCGGACGTTTTGGCACTGGTTTGGTTGCGATCTGAGACTGTCAAATTTTGGGCCTTTTCTGGACGTTCGATGCAATTGTAGCACAAAGGTGAGTGTTCCTTCACTCACGAAATACTAAATTGATCCCATATTTATCGAATTAAAGTATGAAATGAATTGGTTACATGTTTGTGTTTGATTTGGTGAATGATTGCTTGAATTCGACATACCAGTGTGTTACATGCAATAAAAATCGATAATTGGTTATTTAAATTTAATTTAAATTTCTAGTTAGAATTCCGACACTTGATAAATAGTAAAAATGATTCAATTTACTGATGAATAAACGATGTGATGGCTGCCCTGATTGATTTGATTTCTGGATGAATATTGCTTGGACTGTTCTGTTATGCAGTATATGATGTTGTGTGCCATTTGATGATAAATCCCATTCACCCTTGATGTTACGGGCATCGAATAAACCCGGGATTTATCGATAAAATGAATTAAGAACACAGAGTGAAATGATACATCTCTGTGACCCTGATTTGGATTGAAATGATAGATCCATCCCGGAATATCGAGAAATTAAATTTATTCACTTGGCCATAGGATAGCAAATTATATACGGACACCGGTCGGTTAAATGAAATTGTGAATTTTGAAATTTATTGTTTAACGACAATAAGCGATGTTTTATAATTTATTTTCCTTTGAATTTGAAATTAGAAATACAAATAAAAAGGGAAATGAATTTGTGTTGAAATTATAGTTAAATCGAGGGGGAATTTATTTAAATCGAATGTATTGAAATTGAACTGTGGTGTCTGATTTGAGATTTACTTTAAATCAACCTTGATTTGAATTAAAGGTGAAATTGTAAACTCGATATGTGTTGAAAGTTTAAACCTTTGAAACGATGAAAATGAACTGCAAATTCAAATTTTGTTATAAATTGAATATTCGAAATGGGAATATGATTCGAAATCAAATGTTGTTTTGGGATTCAATGGATTGAAATTTAATAAGTATGGAAGTGGAAATTTTAACAAATTGAAATGACTGAAATCGAATTCGGTTTATTCGAAATAAATTGAGATTGTTGGAATGGGATACGGGTTAGAGTTTAACCGTCTGAACGGAATTGGCGAATTTGAAATGAATGAAAATTTGAAATGAAATTTGATTGGGATTGTGAATTTGAATTAATGTACTTGAAGTTGAAATACAACTGCAAGTGTAAACGAAATCTGGTCGAAACGATGCTAAATTCCAACTATAGTATGTCAAAACTATTTTTTCAAACTATGTTGATAATAAATTAAATTTCCTTATAACTATTTATTTTATAAGTTAGTTAAATAAAATACTTTATAATTATTAATTATTTATTTTATGAATTATTTTAATGTTCTAATTATTTTGTCAGACTCTATTTATTACAAACTATTATCTCAAATTATTTCAATTATACCTTTAAACTATTTAAATATATTGTTAATTATTTTGATATTCAAATTTTATTTAAGTTGGAAATTAGATCGAGTTGTTATGAATAAATGGAAAATCACATTTGAATAATATTCTGTTTAGAATATGAAAATGATTTTTGAACATGATATTTTCGATATGAAATACGAACTCCTTTGAAAGTAAAAAACACTGACCGGTGTGAAAAATGTAAACGTTCGATTGTCAAGGAGACCGGAGTCGACATAAGGCATACTCTCTGTCAGTGTCGATACCACTTTGACAACTGTGCACGCGGTGGAAGTTCCAGAACCGAAGAAGGATGGTATGGAGGCGATTACTGGATTTGAAGAAAGAGAACGATGATGGATTAGCCTTGACCTTCGGGTCATAATTGAAATGACTAAAACAGGAGCCATACCCAGGTTAATGAGATCGCATCTCTGATCGAACGCGCTCCTTCGAAACCATCTCTTTTACTGTTGTGATTGATTCGGGTGCACCTTTGAATATGGGAATGTCGTTCGAGGTGGGCGGTAGTTGCGGCTATGCGTTACCACCGGCCTGGGTCCGCAATTCGGTAGAATCCTACCGGGGTATTTCCTCAGTGCCTTGTCATATTATCCTAATCGAGCCCCTACGATTTTGATTTAACGTTGTCGTATCACGGCGCATCCCTATCCACCGACGTACTGGTGTGTTATATGCAAACTGTACGGCAATGGTATAAACGGTGTAAGGGGACCATGGAATCCTGCTTACGCTATTTTCGATATATTATACTTTACTGAATAAACACTATTGTAATAGCGTATTATACTATGTATGTATTAGTTTAACGGATCCTTGAGAGATGGAAAAATCCCGTAACATCTCTTGAGTTACTGCACCATGACACTGATATTATTTCGTATTTTAATTTGACTAATATGAGATGATTTAGTGCTGATCCGAGTGTTTGTTGTGTTTTCTTTTTATGCAATACGCTCGGGTCAGCAGATGTTGCAGTTATTGAAGATTGTTTTGCCTTGGAGATCGAAGACGGAGTTGATATATATGTATCCACTACATTTTATTTCCGCTGCATTACTGTATGTAAGTATATAACTCTGATGATTTAAATGTTGTAACTCGAATGTATACGTTTAAATGCTTTTGAATATTTATTTGTCTATTATATGTGATCCTTCCGCTGTGAGATTCTGTGATTGTTTTTCTTCTTTTCTTTCTTTTTCTTATTTTTCCCCAATAACTACCTGGATTGGCGATTTGTTTGGGTCGACATGTGTGGTTTATTGTCGATTTAAACGGTCAAAAATCTGGGTCGTTACAGTTGGTATCAGAGCGATGGTTATCGATAACCTTGGCTCTGTTTGGGAATTAACTCATTAGAGATAGGGTTAGTAACACCCTAGAATGAGTTCGAGTGAATATATGAGAGAGCGTATTTGTATTTTGGATATAAAATGGTTTTATGTTGTGTTAATTGTTCTGTTGAATATTTATAGATTCTGGTCGATATATGGGACGCCATAGAATCGATAGGAATTTCTAAATGATCGGACAGAATGACTTGACACAATATGGTTTTCGATTATATTTTAAATTATATTAAATATATATTATGGTTCAAATATGTATGTATTTGTTTTAGTAGGTGATAATATAGAGTAATTACCCATTATGGTAGATTAAATCGTAAATCAAATAAGAAAAATTTAATGAATGTAGAAATGAACTTGGAATTGATTCCGGGCTTTGATAATAATTTACCAAAGTTTTGAAATGCTATTATTTTATAGAGTAGTGTTGGGAATAGGGTTGAGAGGGTTTTAAAACGAAATGAGTGTAATCCCTTCTTAGACCTTAGAAACGACTTCGGTAATGAGTGCACGCATTATCGATGTGTATTCTGAAGAGTTTAAGTGAGGGAGACTGCTCAAATGTTATTATAAATCGTTAAGTAAAGGATTTGGATTTAAATCCCATATGATATAAATTTTAAGTTCATATGTTATGAATGTTGATAAAGGAATTAGAATATGTTATTTAAAGTTGAATTTATGGTAAACATATTTTGAAAATTTTTTATATGTTTGGTAATTAAAGATTTGGGTTTAAAATTTTATATGTCATGTCTTCTGTAAAATAGTATAAATATACAAGTTATTTTGAACTTAGGATTAAAAAAAAAAAAAAAAAAAAAAAAAAAAACCGGAATCAAGCCACTTAAGTTCGTCCTGATTAACGACATTGATTCAAAGTTAATATGCATGTTTTGTTGAAAATTTTAGACTTCGAAATTTGGAATGGACTTAAAAAAAAAAAAAAAAAAAAAAAAAAAAAATGAGGGGTCGTCACGGAACTCTTGAATTTGGATTGTAAAATATTCTATCAGATGAAGTATAGCTTTATTTTAGTAGAAGGAATCGAATAATGATAGTTTGAGAATTTAGTATGAATTTGAGTCATAAACAGTCGTCAATTCAAATCATGACTTGTACGTCGAATAAATAAATTTGGTTAATGGAATAGGGGTCAAGTGAATCCAGTTCGTCGAAAATTTAAAAAGAATTCAAGTTTAATCAAAATATAATACTTGAAACAAAACCGGAAATTGAATAGAAAGAATATCGAATATAAAGTAAGCAATTGAATGTAGATTCAATTATTGAAAATGAGGTGATAACAACGTTAAGTGTTAAGGATTTGCAAAATGTTGGAATCGAAAATTTGAAATTCCAAATAGAAATAAACCAACGTTATGAGAAAATCCAAAAAAAATCGATAAGCTGAAATTAAAAGGGCTATAACTTTTGATGGGCTGATCGGAATCTGACAACTCCGGACTTTTTGGAAACCTTAGAAATTGAGTTAAAACTTTCGTTAATAGAGCCCGCTGAAATTCTCATGTTTACTATGCTGAAATTCAAGTTTTATACATAGTTGTGTGTGCAGAAATTTGAAAACAGAGGTGTACATCGATATGGTTTTGATCATAACTCTCAAACGAAACGTCGGATTTTAGTGTGCGAGTACAATTCGGAAAGGCCAGAGTGTAAGCTAAAAATTTTCCTTAATGTGCTAAGTCAAATTTTGAGGTTTAGAGGGCTGAAAACTGACCTGAACATTCAGACCTGCATTTTTTCAGTGCTCGGGCTGAAGCGTTCACCTTCAGTAAAACAGCCATAACTTTTAAACCGATTATCCGAATTCGATGAGTCCGGACATTTCGGAAAGCCTGAAACGAGAGCAACAAATTTTGCCTAGTATGTTTTTGCCAAATTCAAACTTTTAATACGAGATAATCAGCGATTTGTTCGCTGACCTATAGCGGATATTATAGTTTTGCAATTGAAACGATGAAATCTTGATATGTATGTTGTATACATTTGTTATATATTTTATATATGTTTTATTTTCATGTATGTGTAAGTATTTGGCAGGTGTAAGAAGTCGCATTTCGTCTCAAAGCTCGCTTGCGCTTAAATGCTAAATGCTAAGGTAAATGAAAATGCAATATAACGCTAAAGGAGGTACGTACTTGTGGTATATGGTTTTGAGAGTTTTATATTTTGTTTTCCCCACTTTTGGGATGCCTCATCATTGGATGAGATGTATTTTGGGTTATATGTGTATTGGGATTTTTTTCCCGGACCTCCCCGTACAAAGGAGATGCTGCCGAAATTTTCCGTGATTTCGGGAGTTAGAAAAATTTACGGATTTTACGACTATACTTGTTTGGAAATATTGTTTTTTAAATATGAATTTGAATTGATATGCGCTTGATATCGTTTCGTTCTCTTTTCGAGGACGAAAAGATTTTAAGTGGGGGAGAATGTAACGACCTGAAAATTCGAACCAATTTAAAAATGTCATTATGGCTAATTCGGAGAATTTTGAATATTAAAAGTGAATTATTTTAAATAATAACGACGGAAAAATTATTTTAATCGAAGAAAAAAAGAATGAATAAATTTATTTTTATTTTATAACGAGCCTGAAATGGCGCGGTAGTTTGAAAATTCGATTTCAAACTTTGGAAAATTATATAAAATTCATTTTAAGTCAGAATTGGGTAAAACTGGAAACGTTAGAATCGAATTAATCATATCTTTCCAGAGAATTTAAGAAATTGAAATTTCGCTGAATAAATTGCAAGTTATGACTAAATCAAAATTTCGAAAGGTCGCTATGGAATTTATGTAAAGAAATTATAAGCAATTGAGATTTAAATTTGAATTCCAGATTTTGTTAAATTTTAAATAATTATATATGGAAATATAAAATATGTGGATTTGATTTATAAAATTTTATTTAAGTTATAAATTGATTTAAATTGAATTTTTAAGAATATTTAATTGGAAAGTTATGTTAAATTTGGAATTTTATTTGTTTATATTTAATTTGAAATTCAAGTTTGAAATTTGAAAATAATTAAATATGGAATAAAATATATGTGAAATAAATTTGTAAATTTATCTAAATTGTAAATTTGGTTTAAATATGAATTTATAAATATTTAAATTTGAATTTAATCAGTTAATTGAATTTTTGAATATTGTATTAATTTATTTAATCGTGAAATTAGCTGTTTTGGCGACTGTCTCAGAATTCGACGAAACTGGCGCCATTGGATCCGGAACGATGAATTATTGCAGGATTCCAATTTTTAGAATTTTCGGACTTACCGTTTGACCGTACAAGAGAAATTGTGAACGAATCATTTTAAATGGACAATTGGATACTTCTCATATTTGGGCCTTATAAATTATATATATATATAACCCACTTAACTCCACATCAGCTCATTTCACTTGTACGTTACTTTCCTCCTACTTTTCTTGTTAATGGCTGAAATTAAATTTACAAACCCTAGAAAATAAAAATCCAAACTTGAAAATAAAATCTTCACAAACCCTATCAAATTATATGTCATTTCGAAGCTCTCGATGAGTAGAGCATGGATCTGCAGTTCGTTTCAACATGTAGTGGTCAGAACTGCCGGAAAATCCTGGTCAAAGTTGGGTTTTTCGTAACCCTAAATCATCAAATTAGGGCTTTTTGATTGGAGGCTTAATTGAAGAATCTAAGATATGGGTTTTGAGCAGGATGTCGATACGATTCCGTAGGTGGTGACCGTTCGTCGTATCATTGAGTAAATCGTCGGGAAATTGGGTTTGAAACCGGAAATCAACTTCCGTTCATAGCCTCGGCGGCGGCAGCGAGGACCACCGGACGTGGTGGGACCACCGTGGTTGGATGCGGCTCGGGGAGGGCTTCGATTTGCAGGTGGCCGCTCGTCGAATGGTGGCCGGAGTTAGGCGTGGTCGACGGTCAAAGTTGCGCCTGGAAATGGGTTTCTCGCGTTCGGCACTGTAGCATCCAAGAAGAAGGAGCGGGAAGAAAAGGGGCGGGCCCTGCTGACGTGGCGAAATCCTATAGGGTGAGGTTTTGTTTTATTAATTTTTAAATATTCAAATATCTGAATGGTAAAATACTCATAACTTCTTCGTTTTAAATCGGATTTGGACGCGGTTTGTTGCGTTGGGATCGTGGCGGAGTTGCGGACGTTTTGGCACTGGTTTGGTTGCGATCTGAGACTGTCAAATTTTGGGCCTTTTCTGGACGTTCGATGCAATTGTAGCACAAAGGTGAGTGTTCCTTCACTCACGAAATACTAAATTGATCCCATATTTATCGAATTAAAGTATGAAATGAATTGGTTACATGTTTGTGTTTGATTTGGTGAATGATTGCTTGAATTCGACATACCAGTGTGTTACATGCAATAAAAATCGATAATTGGTTATTTAAATTTAATTTAAATTTCTAGTTAGAATTCCGACACTTGATAAATAGTAAAAATGATTCAATTTACTGATGAATAAACGATGTGATGGCTGCCCTGATTGATTTGATTTCTGGATGAATATTGCTTGGACTGTTCTGTTATGCAGTATATGATGTTGTGTGCCATTTGATGATAAATCCCATTCACCCTTGATGTTACGGGCATCGAATAAACCCGGGATTTATCGATAAAATGAATTAAGAACACAGAGTGAAATGATACATCTCTGTGACCCTGATTTGGATTGAAATGATAGATCCATCCCGGAATATCGAGAAATTAAATTTATTCACTTGGCCATAGGATAGCAAATTATATACGGACACCGGTCGGTTAAATGAAATTGTGAATTTTGAAATTTATTGTTTAACGACAATAAGCGATGTTTTATAATTTATTTTCCTTTGAATTTGAAATTAGAAATACAAATAAAAAGGGAAATGAATTTGTGTTGAAATTATAGTTAAATCGAGGGGGAATTTATTTAAATCGAATGTATTGAAATTGAACTGTGGTGTCTGATTTGAGATTTACTTTAAATCAACCTTGATTTGAATTAAAGGTGAAATTGTAAACTCGATATGTGTTGAAAGTTTAAACCTTTGAAACGATGAAAATGAACTGCAAATTCAAATTTTGTTATAAATTGAATATTCGAAATGGGAATATGATTCGAAATCAAATGTTGTTTTGGGATTCAATGGATTGAAATTTAATAAGTATGGAAGTGGAAATTTTAACAAATTGAAATGATTGAAATCGAATTCGGTTTATTCGAAATAAATTGAGATTGTTGGAATGGGATACGGGTTAGAGTTTAACCGTCTGAACGGAATTGGCGAATTTGAAATGAATGAAAATTTGAAATGAAATTTGATTGGGATTGTGAATTTGAATTAATGTACTTGAAGTTGAAATACAACTGCAAGTGTAAACGAAATCTGGTCGAAACGATGCTAAATTCCAACTATAGTATGTCAAAACTATTTTTTCAAACTATGTTGATAATAAATTAAATTTCCTTATAACTATTTATTTTATAAGTTAGTTAAATAAAATACTTTATAATTATTAATTATTTATTTTATGAATTATTTTAATGTTCTAATTATTTTGTCAGACTCTATTTATTACAAACTATTATCTCAAATTATTTCAATTATACCTTTAAACTATTTAAATATATTGTTAATTATTTTGATATTCAAATTTTATTTAAGTTGGAAATTAGATCGAGTTGTTATGAATAAATGGAAAATCACATTTGAATAATATTCTGTTTAGAATATGAAAATGATTTTTGAACATGATATTTTCGATATGAAATACGAACTCCTTTGAAAGTAAAAAACACTGACCGGTGTGAAAAATGTAAACGTTCGGTTGTCAAGGAGACCGGAGTCGACATAAGGCATACTCTCTGTCAGTGTCGATACCACTTTGACAACTGTGCACGCGGTGGAAGTTCCAGAACCGAAGAAGGATGGTATGGAGGCGATTACTGGATTTGAAGAAAGAGAACGATGATGGATTAGCCTTGACCTTCGGGTCATAATTGAAATGACTAAAACAGGAGCCATACCCAGGTTAATGAGATCGCATCTCTGATCGAACGCGCTCCTTCGAAACCATCTCTTTTACTGTTGTGATTGATTCGGGTGCACCTTTGAATATGGGAATGTCGTTCGAGGTGGGCGGTAGTTGCGGCTATGCGTTACCACCGGCCTGGGTCCGCAATTCGGTAGAATCCTACCGGGGTATTTCCTCAGTGCCTTGTCATATTATCCTAATCGAGCCCCTACGATTTTGATTTAACGTTGTCGTATCACGGCGCATCCCTATCCACCGACGTACTGGTGTGTTATATGCAAACTGTACGGCAATGGTATAAACGGTGTAAGGGGACCATGGAATCCTGCTTACGCTATTTTCGATATATTATACTTTACTGAATAAACACTATTGTAATAGCGTATTATACTATGTATGTATTAGTTTAACGGATCCTTGAGAGATGGAAAAATCCCGTAACATCTCTTGAGTTACTGCACCATGACACTGATATTATTTCGTATTTTAATTTGACTAATATGAGATGATTTAGTGCTGATCCGAGTGTTTGTTGTGTTTTCTTTTTATGCAATACGCTCGGGTCAGCAGATGTTGCAGTTATTGAAGATTGTTTTGCCTTGGAGATCGAAGACGGAGTTGATATATATGTATCCACTACATTTTATTTCCGCTGCATTACTGTATGTAAGTATATAACTCTGATGATTTAAATGTTGTAACTCGAATGTATACGTTTAAATGCTTTTGAATATTTATTTGTCTATTATATGTGATCCTTCCGCTGTGAGATTCTGTGATTGTTTTTCTTCTTTTCTTTCTTTTTCTTATTTTTCCCCAATAACTACCTGGATTGGCGATTTGTTTGGGTCGACATGTGTGGTTTATTGTCGATTTAAACGGTCAAAAATCTGGGTCGTTACAACCTACCTAGAGAAATTCCTTTTGTTTCTTAATTTATCGATTCTGCCCATTCGGAAATGGTTGCCATTCACAACCATTGGTGATATACACTCAATACACTCAAGAGAAATGAGTGGTCGGTCATGTGAGGGCCGGGTTGTAAGACGTTCTTGTTGAACCCAGGTGTATTTGCCTCTAGAGGTACATCATCGGAAGGTGGTACCATACCTTGTCATAGTTGGAAATCCAATTTCCCTAAGCGCCAAGCGGTTTTTTTTATTATTTGTATACTATGTAGGAGAATGTGAGATGCAAACATTCTTCTAGATTCTAATTTATTTGTGAAAACCCTAGATACTATAATAATATCTGGATTTAAAGTATACAAAGTGTTTGATCTCATAAGGTAAAAAACTGTCCGTACTTACGGCGTGGTTTTATGAGATGTTTTTATTTATTTTAAACTGTTTACTCATACCAGTCCCCTGACTGACCCGGAGTTTATTTTTCTGTGTTTTCCCTTAAACTTTTGGCTATTCATAACGCTTGTTATGAATAGACAAGCGAATCAGGATTGATGAAACATATGAAGCTGGATGAAGATTATCAGTGTGTTGGTCTACCTACCTTATCTACTGTATAATTAAGTCTGCCAGTTAGTTGAGAATGTTATGTATAATTATTGATGTACTATGAATGGGTTGTATCACTAGACATACGATGATCTGATGAATTATGTACTGTTGTGTAATATTATAAAGTATTATCTTTTGTGAAAATTCCGCTGTGAGATTCTGATGTTTCTGTGTTTTATCTTCTATCTATTCTTATTTCTTATTAATGGCACGACTTCCGATGTATTCGAAAGTTGGGTTGTTTCATTCACAAAATATGCGAGAGTACTCATACTAATAGATACTCAAACAGATCTAAAAACTGAAATTCCTATTCTGCTTCATAATGGTGAGAAGATTAATATATCTGTTGAGTATGAGTTTGTACCTTTAAAGTGCTCTCAATGTAGTATTTTTAGACATGATTATGATTATCATGAAGTTTCAAAAGATGCAAGATGGATTCCTCCTGATATACATGAAGAAAATCAAGTTAATAAAGATGGACAAGAAGAATCTGAAAATGTAGAAAAATTAGATTCAGAAAATAATCCTTCAAATGATCAGACTCACTCTAAAGAGCCAGATATAGTTGATATTTCTTTAAACAATACAAATCCATCAAATCCAAGAGCTTAAGATGATTTAGATTTTTTAAACTCCAAGCTTCTTGATAAGGTAATACCATATGATTTAAATAACATAGCAGATGTTATTGCTGAGTATGACAAAGTGAAAATTTTAGACAAAAGCAAATAGGTGGATGTTTCTTCATTTGACAATAAAAACACAAGTTATTTACAGGCTGCAAAATCAAAAAACCCTACCCCTGCTAAAAGAAATACGAGGAGTTCTTCATCAATAAAATGACCTTATTAGCCTGGAATGTAAGGGGAATGAACACTTCTTTTAGAATGAAGGAAGTGCTCAAACTCCTTAATACTACTAAATCAACTCTTGTTGGTTTAGTAGAAACAAAATTAAATCCAGCTAATTTAGGTTTATTCTCTTCTCTTCTGCCTAATGATTGGAAACTTCTAACTAATAATTCCTCTATTTCTACTGGAAGAATTTTACAGATATGGGATTCTAATGTATGGGATTTGGATTTATTGTTTTCATCCCCTCAACATTTGACAGTTAATGCAGTAAACGGAGGAGGATTTATTATGACATTCACAGTGATATACGGTAGCAACACTTTTGGAGATAGGATAAATCTATGGAATCAATTGATTAATGAATCAAGGTTTTATTCAAATGCATGGATATTAATGGGAGATTTTAACAATGTTTTATCACCACATGATAAAAAAGGGGGGCTTCCTATTCCATATACTCAAATCAGAGAATTTCAAAAGTTTTTAATACAGACTTGTTTGTCTGAAATTAAACCACTGAATTTCCAATTTACATGGCATAGAAGAGGAATAGCAACCCATATTGATAAAATATTAGTGAACAATATATGCATGCATCAATTTCTTAATATGAAGGCACTTTCCTTTCCTCAAAAATCAAGTGATCATAACCCCATTTTGTTAGATATTATTCCTACTCCAGAAATTAATGGACATCCTTTTAGATACAGAAATGATTGGTTACATCAAGAAGGTTATCATGATGCAATTCAAAAAGGAATGAATGGTACTGTTTGGGTTTTTTTATAGCTATCAATTTTTACAAAAACTCAGCAATTGCAAAAGAGAACTTAAAAAATGGAATAAAGTGAGGAATAGAAATGCAACAAACCTTGAGCAAGCAGAACACATAGTTTCCCAGTTGGAAGAAGCAGCAGACCTTAATCCTGATAATGTCCAAGTTTATGATGATTATCTGCAAGCTAAAAGGAACTTTCAGAGTTTGCAATTATCATATTTCAGTGGTTTAAAGCAATAATCAAAAAATTATTGGCTTTAGGAAGGTGATACAAATTCTAAAATTTTCTATTCTCGAATGTCTAATAGAAGATATTTTAATCATATCAGAGCCCTTATTGATTCTAGTGGAAATCTGCTATTCAAATCAGAAGAGATAGAAATAGAGGCAATCAACTATTTTTCATCTATGTTTAATGGTCCATGTTCCTCTGATTTCCCTAGTTTTCATTTAATATCAACAATTAATAAGCAAGGTCATAGATTTCTTCTCAGGAAAATTGAATTATCTGAAATTAGAGAAGCGGTTTTTTCTATTCATGATGACTCTAGCCCTGGACCAGATGGTACGAGTGCAATTTTTTTAAAATTTCATTGGGATGAGTTAAAAGATGATTTATATGCAGCTATCTCTGAAATTTTTCAATCTGAAAAACTTCCTAAAGAATTAAATCATACTTTTATTACTTTAATTCCATAGAATGACAGACCATCAGAAATTGCTCATTACAGACCAATCTCATGTTGCAATGTATATTATAAAAAAATTCTAAAATTTTATGTAATAGACTAAAGCCATTTCTTCCATCATTGATATCATCAAATCAGAGTGCATTTATTCAGGAGAGGTATATTGGAGATAATATTCTTTTGGCACATGAATTGTTGAGAGATTTCAAAAAAAGCAGGAATGCATAAAATGTGTGTGAAAGTTGACTTACAAAAAGATTATGACAAAGTCAAAAGGAAACTTATATGTTTCTTAATGTCAAAGATAAATTTTCCTACTCATTTTATAAACTTGATATTTGAGTGTAGGCTACTGCTACTTTTTCTGTAATCATTCAGGGTGTTCCTAAAGGCTTTATATCATTTACAAGGGGTTTGAGGCAGGGAGATCCACTGTCTTCGTATTTGTTTGTTATAGCAATGCAGTATTTTACTTTCATGATGGATGAAGCAACCATTTCAAATGTATTTCAACCAAGCAGTCAAGTGCATCCTATTATTTCTCATCTACTATATGTAGATGATCTAATGTAACAACCCGTAAAATCTGGGCCAGTTTAAAATTTTTATTTTGGCAATTTTAGCGAATTTTGATTATTTAAAATGAATTATTTTAAATAATATCGACGAGAAATTTATTTTGAATATAATTCGACGTATATATTATACGCGTCATCGTTAGAATATAAATATTTATATATAATTATAAATAGAATTGAAAATGGCGCGGTAGTTCGATAATTCGATTTTAAACTTCAATTGAATGTACCGGGTGCAAAACAATCCGGATTTTAGTGAAACCAAAAATAATGGAATCTAATAGTGAATATCTTTCCAACGAATCCGAAAAATCAAAAGTTCGTAGCGGGAATCAAAAGGTATGTCCAGTTGAAAATTCTGAATAGTCGCTATGGAATTCAGGCCCTTAAAAATGGACATTTTGCAAATGACCTCGGATTTCGACGAAACCAGTTTTGTTGGGTCCGTGATGTAAAGTTATTGCTAGGTTTCAAATTTCATAATTTTTCGAATCAATATGTGAGCGTGGCAAAGGAAAACGCGTTCGACCAGTTTCAGTTGATTTTAATCGACTGGAAATTGGCCATTTTTCCAACGGTCTCAGAATTCGACGAAACTAGTTTTGTTAGGACCGTATCGTTAATACGAAGCTAGAAAATATTTTTCTGGAATTTTTCTAGTTAGTATGTGACCCCGGTAATTTGAAATGTACGTTTAAAATTCAATATAGTGATTTAAATGTAAATTCAAAGGAAACTGATTGTAACAATCGAATCAGTTTGCGATACATATCCCATTGAGTTCGGAATGGGGGTAATACGCTATGGACGACAGGCGGTGGGCCTCGTTTCGAGGTCATATGTAAAAGTCAACTTTTAAGGAATAAAATAATTAAATAATTAAATAAATAAATAAAAATTTAAATTTTCTCTCCCCTTATCCTTCGTTCTGGCCCTCCCCCGTTCACTTCGATTTCAACCACAAAAGAAAAGAAAAGAAAAAAAAAAAAAAAACCTAAAAACCCAAAGTCGCGCCGCCTTATCCTTGCCGCCGACAATCGAAGCAGCGCCCCCAAAGCATCGCGACCACCTCCTTCCAGCAAGGACGCTACCCTCGACGCAATCGAAGCAGCCCCCAATCGGAGCCTCCACCATCGAACTCCAGACATCGCGAGCACCACTGGACCACCGCCGACGACTCCTCCTCCCCTTCGCAAGATCGGTGAGCGTTTAAATTATTTTGTTTTGCTTTTGTTTTTGTTTTACAGTGAATATATAAACTGTTTTTTTCAAGGTTTTAAAACTGTTTTTTTTTTAATATATGAACTGCATTTTTAAAGAATTAAAAACTGATTTTTGGTTAAGGAGTTTTAAAACTATTTTAAAAGAAGAAAAATAAAAACTGTTTTAAAAGAAGAAACTAAAAACTGGATTTTCTTTTTATGATATAAAAACAGAACTGCATTTTTATAAAGGATTTAAAAACTGCATTTTTATAAAGGATTTAAAAACTGCATTTTTATAAAGGCAAAAAAAAAAAAACTGATTTTTGTTTTAGGATTTGAAAAACAGAATTCTTAAAAAAAGAATATAGAAAACTGATTTTGTTTTTAAAAATAAAAACTGATTTTTGTTTAATGTTAAAAACTGATTTTGAAAAATGATTTTTAAAAATGATTTTTAAACTGATTTTTGAAAAGTTTAAAAACTAACTTTTGAAAAGATTTAAACTTTATAAGTTAAAAGATTATATTTTTATAATATGATAAAAATGATATTTTTATCATATAAAGATGACATTTTGAGTCACGAAGATCAAAAATTATATATGGATATATATTGTTTCAAAAGGAGGATTTTCTATATAAAAGAAACATTGTTTTGAGAGGAGAAAATATACATGTGTTTTGAAAGAAAATTATATTTTGTTTTAGAAAGCAAAATATAATGATAAGATTTTTTAATGAACTAAAAATTCGATTTTTATATATTGAACTTCGAAATAAAAATTCGATTTTTATATATTGAACCTCGAACTAAAAATTTGATTTTTATATATTGAACTTCGAACTAAAAATTCGATTTTTATATATTGAACTTTGAACTAAAAATTCGATTTTTATATATTGAACTTTGAACTAAAAATTCGATTTTTATATATTGAACTTTGAACTAAAAATTCGATTTTTATATATTGAACTTCGAAATAAAAATTCGATTTTTATATATTGAATAGCGAGGTAAAAATGTGATTTTTACGTATGTAGTGAAAGCAGCAACGAAGGTGACAAAAAGGCGAAACGACGAAGACTTCTGCAAAAGAAGAGCCGTGGAGCTAGGATAGCTATACGTGAGAACTCCTCACCTTTCAATTTAATTTTTCTAGTTATATATATATATACTAGGATGCAGACGGTGTTTAGTAGCACCCGACACCCGTCCACAGACCATGGACTTGTTTGTTTAGTTGAATGTTGGGTGATTGATTTATTCGTTTGGTTGAATTGGAAATTGATTGAAATTGATGTGTGAATGGCGTGGGCCTTCACTAGACCGGGGATAAGGCTAGGCCTTGTCCCGTTTCTAGTATCGTGCCGTTATGCCGCCGAAATTTTCTAAAATATGTTAGAAAAATAAAAATATCATTTTATTGTGTAAATGAATTGAATAGAAATTCATAGGTTGAAATAAAATGTTTTATCGTTAAAAATATAAATTTTTAACGTAAAGTGAATAAAATAAAATATTCATTTATAAGCCGGACGGTTTGTTTATGTACACCTATTTGAATGACATTGATTGGGACGATAAATTCTACACATCGCCCAACTGCACAAATAAAATATGCGTTTGATTGTTTGAAACCCCACACGGGTGTTGGGATGAAATTTGAAGTTCACTCATCCTGATTGATTAAATGTGTCGATCGATTGATTGACAGGCTGTTATAAGCGTTGAATATCTATATTTGATGCTTATACAGTGTAGTGCACTTTGGTTGATGGTTGATTATTTTTCAATGTAATTATATACATGTGTTGTATGAAAATCCATATAATTAACTTTATATGGTAATTGATTGGGCCTCATTCCAATTTGAAAAATAAAGAATATTATAAAATAAAAGTTCATGTGTTGACAGTACTCCTTCATTGAGATTGGTCATGTGTTGGACGAAATATTTTAGTAATAAAATTTACATCTTTATCGATATAAAATAAAAGTTCATGTGTTGACAGTACTCATTCATTGAGATTGGTCATGTGTTGAACGAAATATTTTGATAATAAGAAATATTTGAAATAGAATATTTGAAAATAGAAATTTATGAAGCCGTGTTGATTAGATTGACGCCATTTTGACGTGAACGATATTTATATCGATTTTATTCATCTTAAAAATGAATATTGAAAAGCGATTTCGAAATGAATTGAATATATAACGATTTCGAAATGAATTGAATATATAACGATTTCGAAATGAATTGAATATATAACGATTTCGAAATGAATTGAATATATAACGATTTCGAAATGAATTGAATATATAACGATTTCGAAATGAATTGAATATATAACGATTTCGAAATGAATTGAATATATAATGATTTCGAAATGAATTGAATATATAACGATTTCGAAATGAATTGAATATATAACGATTTCGAAATGAATTGAATATACAACGATTTCGAAATGAATTGAATATATAACGATTTCGAAATGAATTGAATATATAACGATTTCGAAATGAATTGAATATATAACGATTTCGAAATGAATTGAATTGAAAACGAATTGAAATGAATTCAAATTGAATTGAAATGAATTCAAATTGAATTGAAATTTGAATTGAATAGAAATGAATTTTGAAACGAATTTATAAAGAAGAATTCAATTTTGATTTGAATTGAAAAGGGAGTTGAATTGCTTTTGAAACGAATTTAAAACTATTTATATAATTCGTTTTAAATAAAAATCGACGAAGTATATATTATATATATTATATATATAATATAATGGCCTGAATAGAACGCGCCGCGCCGCGGCAGTTCGTGAATTTCGACCATTTATTTCAAACGGACATTGCGGGAGATCCGACCATCGGATTCTCCTAAAACCGGAACCGTTGGGTTCGTATCGAAAATAGCTTTCTAATGAATGTTAGAAATTTGAAATCTAACGGTTGGATTTGGAGATACGTCCAAATCAAATTCGAAAAAGGTCGCTGTAAGTGCAGTTCGATGGCCGTTAATGGAAATCGACTGTACGGGCCTTGATAAAATTATTAAAAATAGTAATAATTTGTGTAAAATCATAAGAAATGATTTGTGAAAGTTTGGGATGAAAAACTCCATATTTGAAACGATAAAAATAGATTTTTATCGAAATGAACTAGTTTTGAACTAGAATTATAATTCTATTTATTTTTAAATAAATAAATTGAATTTGAAATGGTTTTGAAAATAACCAAAATTTCCAATGATTGCATTGGAGTGGATTTGAATCGAAATTGTCTTCGGAATATTTCGATGTTGGAATTCGTGATATCACAGGTGTTGTTATGGAAATTTGAAAGATATATATTTGTATCGTTATTTCCAATACGACATTTGTTAGTCGTAGAATTCGATATTGAATATAAGCCGATATATTTTCTATTCAGAGCCTTGTATTGAATATCGAATGTGATTTGGGTTTGTCGTGAATGGTGTCTTCACTAACACTGTTCTTGAACCCAGTTGAGAAAAGATTAAATCTTTTTATTTAGATTTAATGAAGTGTACCAATTAAATGATATTTAATTGGAATTGAATTGGTATTGATTTTTGGGTTTATCGTGAACAGTGTTTTAAATAACACTTGTTCTTTAACCCGATAATTAATGGAATGTGATTTTGGGTTTATCGTGAATCGTGTTTTAAATGACACTGATTCTTTAACCCAGATAATGATTAAAACTAAGTGGAGTTTTAATGAATCTTTAATTAGATTGAAAAGATCGAGAATGGAGTATCACCAGTTTTGCTCCAGGCGATAGATAAATCTTTAATTAGATTTGAACGTGAAATTTAGAAACTAACTGTCGGTTAGCCAAGCAGAATGGTTTTATGGATATTGATCTGATGTTGGTTTCGGCCTTCGGGGTTAATATTTGGGGAATTATTCTCTTGATTAATTTACGGTTAGTGACTAATGAATTGGAATGAGGCGTATGTTGTGTTTGTGTAACACTTATTTAAATATACGCGAGTTATTCGGAAAGACCGGGTTTATCCCATTCTGAATAACTGATACGACGATAAGTCGAAGATGAAGACGATGGTCGAAGACCGGAGGTCTTCACGTCGTTTGGGTGATTACTGATGATCTTGATTGGGCTGTACACCCAAGAAGATGGAAACAGTTTGTGATCGTCCAGACGTACTTGGAGATCGATGGATATGCGGGGTACTAGGTGCCTCCGGTTTCGTTCAGACCCAGAACGGACTTGTAAATGGACTGTGTGTCTGACATTGGATTTTAGTCCGTGTGGTTGATCTCTATTAAATATATATCTGTTTGGCGGCGGAGAATTTATTCTCTTGCTTAACGCCCTTCTCTGAGACGTACGAGCTCAGGGGTTATATATTGATGGATATCAAACGCATGGAGTGAATTGCCTATGTGGCATGCCTAAGTGGCAATTGATCGAGGCTTCTGTTGAAAAGCAAAGTCTTGTGGTGATGATCAAAGCACGGCCTTTGTGGCGTAGCTTTGTGTAACGTTTACCTCGCGTGTTTCACACCCGGTATGAACCAAAAACGGGAGACGGACCTCAGGGAGGACTTGCGTTTCTTTCTAGCTAGAAGTGGCGTCAGTGGTTTTACACGCCCTGACGAGTTTGACTTATGTGGTTGTGGCTGTTGCAAGGCGCCTCGGTTATATCGGTTTCGGCCGATGCATTCTGGTCGGCTGACGGACCAGACTTACACCCCATAGGGTGGGGAGACGTAGTGTTCAGGCATAATAATCCACATCGGTGGACCGGCCCTGTCGCTCCAAGGGGCAGTTGCGGCTGTTCCTGAGACACGGGCTAGAGCGTCTCGATTCGGTTGAGGACTATCTTTTGCCTCGGTTCATAGACGGAAATCCAATTTCCAAATACGTGACATTTGCGGTTTTAATTGTAGAATTAGTATGGCGACATGATATATGGTACCCATGCCGCCTATGATTGATACTTATGATTTGAAGTTGTTTTATACACTATGCACTTACTATAGTATCAAATAATCTGTTTTAAAACGTATCAAGCATTCTTTGGCTGTTATAAGGGAAAACCCTATCCCCCGGCTTGCGTTGCATTGTGTGATAGGACCTGGGTCTTATAACAGCTTCATTTTTCTTTATTTAACATTGCGCTGTTTGTTTTATGCACTGGTATTCTTGGGAGGAAACCCGTTCCGTGTTATACGGCGTGGTCCCTTGATTTACCTAACTTTGAAAATAGAGATTAACTGTTTTAGTTCTCACACCAGTCACATGACTGACCTGGAGTTTATTGTTTTAACCTAAACTCTGGGTGCCCTTATTTTGACACGGGCAGCTAGTAGTTTTGGTTTTGCAGATTTATATTCACAGGATCCTGGTTTACAGCTGGAACGATATTCGGAAAGCTTTGTATCCGTATATCTCTTCTAGTTGTGTATTGTATTATTTTCCGCTGCTATGTAATTTAAATATCTGATATTTCTGTGTAATATTCAATTATACTCTGTATATTCTTGTAATCTGATGCATTGTTGTAATATATAATGAAATGTCCTTCTGTATGTGTTTTGTTGTGGCTTGTTCTCGAACTATCCGACGCTTTCCTTTACGGGGAAGTTGCGGGTCTTCACATCTAATGATTTTTGGCAATTCTTCAAATCAAAATGCAAATGCACTCAAAGCAAATTTTCAGAATCTAAGCAAATATGCTGACTTAAATGCTAATGCAACTAAAACAAAGATATTCTTCAGCAACTCAGTGAATAATGCATCAGAAATTTTAAATATTTTGAGGTATGAGCAAGGTTCACTCCTAATCAAATATCTTGGAGTCCCTTTGTCATCAAATTACTTGCATTATTCAGAATGTAATTCTTTGATTCATAGAGTGCAAAGTAAGATTCAAGGGTGGGAAACAAAGCTTCTTAGTTTTGCTGGTCGTGCAGAATTGATAAATTCAGTTATAACTCCTATTGTTCTATATTGGCTATTTACCTATCAAATTCCAGAATATACTCTGAGTAAACTACAGACTTTATGTGCTGGTTTTTTCTGGGGTGGGACATCACATAAAGTTGCATGGGATTCTTTATGTAAACCTAAAGGAGAAGGGGGCATTGGATTAAAGAAGTTTAGTGACCTTAAGAAGGTTGCCTGTATTAAATTGATGTGGAATTTTCTCTCAAATTCTTCTTTATGGAGCAAATGGGTTCAGAATAGGTACCGCAAACAGAATTTTTTCTGGACTATGGCAATGGATGTAAATGCATCAAGCACTTGGAAATCTATACTAAGACTTAGGTCTAGATCTAAACAATTTTTCAACAAAATAATTTCCAGAGGTCAAAATACCTATCTTTGGATGGAGCCTTGGATAAACTATAAGTGCATGGTTGATCTGCTTGGATTTGATAGACTGCATATTATTGGCCAATCTAAAGAAAAAGTTGTTTAATCATCAGAAATGAAGTTTTTCATCCAGAAATTCATCCTACAACAAGAGAATTATTAATGAAATCAGTTTAATTAAAACTCAACCTAATCTAAATCAAGATAGATACGAGTGGTGTGAAGGGGGTGTCTTTTCTTTTCATAAAGTTTGGAACTTTATTCGAGTTCATGAAGTTTCAGATCCAACTTATTCAGTTATTTGGCATAAAAAGAATAGCAGAAGAATGCCTTTTATATCATACCTTGCGGTTTTGGGGAGGTTGAATACTAAAGATAAAGTCTTGCGATATAATCCTGAAGTAAATCCTCTTTGTCCCCTATGTGAGAATCACCCAGAATCCATAGAGCATTTGTTCTTCCAGTGTGATTTTGCAACCTTTATCTGGTTATCCTTGAAGAAAAAATTGGAACTTCCACTAATTATCTCTTAGGATTTGAAGGAAGAAGCTAGATTGTTATATATGAAATTTTCATCAAAAGATCGATTGAGGGATTTAGCTTTTGGATCTTTCGTAACAGCCATCTACTTCATGTGGAGAGAAAGAAATTTGAGGGTTTTTCAGGGAAGGAAAAATCATTCAGCAACTACTCTCTTTAAAATTGAACGAGAAATTGTTTTGCTGGTTCAAAACAATGGATCTAGATCTGCTCGTAATTCAAGGAATGAACATTTACTTCAGAGGTGGGGTATTGAGTTAAACGATTCAGGCTGAAGTGAAGCTTTGTTTTGAAATGGTAGTGGCGGATGGGCCTGGTATTTGGGCCATGAAGTGTGGACTTGTTTTTAGCTTTATTTCTGAAGTATTTTGTTGTATTTTACTTTGTCTATGACCTTGGTCATTTTTATGATGTATACTAATTTTATGAGTACTCTTTTTCCCTATAAGGTACCCACTAGGGGGATTATAGGGTTTTAACGAGGCTCATAAAGGAGGTTTTTAATTGGTTTAAGCAATAAAGTGAACCAATTTTCAAAAAAAAAATTATAATCGTACTCGTAACGTCGGGGCAGTTCGTAATTTGACTATTCGAACTTCAATTGATTATAATGGATTCGTTACAAACTGTATTTCTTTGAAACAAGAAATGTTCGAATATGATTAACTATATTTTTCTAATGAAAGTGAAAAATCGAGATTTCGCTTTATAGATTGTGAGTTATGTCCAAATCAAATTTTCAAATAGTCGCTATGGAATCGTTTATAAACCATAACAATTTATTTAATATAATAAAATATTGGTTTCGAATTTGGATAAGATTTTTTAGATGTATTCTTAAATTAATTTTTCTATACTTTTTATTTTGGAAAGCAACTTTTTGTTTAACGTATTTTGCGCCCTATATCGACGATTTTGGGATCACCAAACAAATCAACTTGTCTATTTTATTATATTTTTGGACCCGGCACATTACTTGGCATGAAGGTATTTTTATTTTTGTTCGCAGCGGCTTGTATAGGAAGAGAGTTTACGTAATAGGGTGCGTGACTTTTTCCAACTTAAAACAAAACGACTTATTTTACTATGGCCACTATGTCTATACTAAATTCCAAATACAACAACAAATCAAATGGTTGGCTATGGTCTGACAATACATGGGAACAAAATACAAAGACAATATTACAAAATCAACCTATCATGGTCATGTTATCTTCTCATATCTTTTCTATTGTTTTCTTTTGTTTTCCACTTCAACATACATGTTCTTTTGCTCATCGTGCTTCATGGTCATAGGCTTTTGCCGCATCTTATCAACTTGCAGTACCACATAAGCTACAGCCTAGTCTTACCATCAGCTGAAATTTGTGGAAATAGGAGTACTAAGGCCGTTAAAGAAAATGCACCATTCTATACAAAAGCATGTGCATCTAAAGACCTACCTACAACATCCTATTACTTGGTTGCTAAGGAATACAATCGTTATAAATACATCACAAATACTACATTTCTCTTCTTCTTGTTTCAGCCACATCAAAACATTTTAATGGCTTCAGATAAACAATATGGAAACCGCAGCTTGTAAAAATCGAAAACACAATCAATACTTCTTAATAAAATCCGTAACTTATATATATGAAACCCCGAGATGATTCTCTTCGGTTTCGTGTAGCATTTACTGGGTGCGACACACATTTCGTAGCAAGATTTTAACGCATACCACTCGTTCGACGCGAGTTGTAGGGCAGCTCAAACTCGAATAGGGTGGTAACGAGATCAAAAGGGAATTGGAATGGAAGAATTAAGGTGGTCTCTGGTTGATTTTCAGTGGAGTGAAGATGATGCAGTTTGGAGATAAAATGGGCCATGGTAGAGGTGGCGCTACTATGGGTTTAGGTGGATGCGTGAAAGGACAATGGCATGGGAAGGGCAACGAGTTTTATGCAGTGCGTGTGTGCATGAAGAAGCAGTTTCCTATGTGAAGCCTGTTGTGCATAAAGTTGAAAAGGTGGAATTGCTAAGTCAATCATGAGATCCTTGCATCTTTCCTATGAATTCACATTTTAAAATTCCTCCATATTCAAAGAAGCCTCCTTTGTCACTCGAGCCATTTTATATCACCAAGTTCAGGACGTCGCGGTTTTGTAGGAGAAGGCGAAATGGAGGGGGTGGTGTTGATGATGTTGTGTTTGTTGGCAGTAAGATGATGGAGATGGTTGTTAAATGAGGCGACTTGGATGGTGAAATGGGCGTTGAGTTTGGTACATGCATGGCTACAGAGAGTTAGGTGAATTCGAACTGAGAAAAATGGTTTCAAAATAAAAGGAGTAGGAGGTGAGCTAGGTGGATGCAAATAAATATGAATGACATTGGTTTGCATGCATATTATGTGGCATGAACCTATGCTGAGCGGGTATCAAAATAGGGGAATACGGGTTCCAGCGGGATTTAGCGGTTCCGGTGGGGAAGATGAGTTATGCTGGTATAAATATAGATTAAGGATGGAAGAAACGAGGAATGGCCTTTTTCATTTAAAAAAGCCTGGGGGTTTTTAATCATGTGGAAGATGGAACTGTTTCAGATGAGCACGAATTTAAGTGGGCCGAGTAAAGAAATTGTGGTGAGGCCCAAAGGTCATAGAATCTATTTAAGTTAAACTAATTAAATATATATGCATCTTATAAATGTTATATTTCTCTCGTACAATGTCAGAATTGAACACCGTTCGAAGCATTGGAATCATATCAGAGAATACTACGCTAGAAGCTGATTTGGAGCCATTTGGAGCTCCTTGTGATTTATGGCGGAATAAAACGTCTGATCCGATCAAGTTGAGCATTCGTCGTTATTCAACGATAAACGACCAATGTGAGCAAACTCACTAACTCTGTCCAGTTGTATAAATTTATAAATGTTATTTAATATTGATAAATAATGATTGAATGTTATGTGATGGTTGTTTGGATGATTTACAAACAAACTGGTTGATAGCTATATATATCAAGTCATTAGTTGAATACTGATTTAATAATTTCATATTAATATGAAATTAGTGTTATTTATGTTGATTAACATCTGTGGATGTAGGGAAACAGGTTGGACGGATCCAACTAGATTCCTCAACAATTATATTGTTGTTTTTCATATATATTGCATTATATGATGTGACAGATAATCGGTGATTGATTATTTTGTGTTTTGGGATGTTGAATAACATTGACCTGAAATTATTGATATTTAAATACCATAAAGATATATTAGAAAAGAAATCGAGTTTTAAAAAGGAAAATCTATTTTTATTATCTTTAAATAATAAAATTGAATCTTGATTGGGCTAGAATGCAATAACTTGTTTTAATTATATTAAAACATGCAGTTTGATTTAAAAACAATATTTATAGATAAAGTGGAATAATTATTATTAAATAATCTGAGATATAAGAATGAATAATAAAAGTGGAAATTGGGAATCATTTAAAAGGAAACGATGAAATCATTCAATGTTCGAAATGTAAATATTGAAATAAACTCATAACGAATTATAATTTGATTTCAACTGTGTCGAATATTATAAAGATAATTTATTTTAGAAATTATAGAGTATAAAATTTAGAGATTGACATGATAACTAATATTTGATTTAAAAAACAATAATTTATAATCGAATGTGTAGTCGAGATTTAGTTATAAACTTGATATATAATTAACAAGAAACTAAATGGAGTTTATAAAGTGAAATATGAATATGAATTTATAAAATAACTCGATAAACATGATTTGAGCCTGTAATGGAATTTATAAATAAAATTCAAGATTTGATTGATATAACGGTCCAGTTTTCTATAAAGGAATAATATTCACGTTTTAAAGTGAATGATGATTTAAAAGCAAACGTTTTGCAGATTGAAATGATGTAGTTGATATGAAGTTAAGAAATGAAATCAATGAAATTAGAATGTGACTAGAAATTAGTTAAGTTGAATGGCTTCCTGAATATCGATTTGATGTCGGTTTCGGCCTTCGGGGTTGATGTTTTAGTGAGTTGTTCTCTTACTAGTTTACGGTTAGGGACTGATGAATGTAAAAGAATAGTGATGCGTGAATAAGGCATGGAAATATTTTCCAATGTTAATAACGTATATTTTCGAAATATGGGAAATAAGGAGTAATAGATATATGGAAATGTTTTTCCGATAATTCGTGAAAGGACAAACGGGTTTTAAGAATATAGGGAAAGAACTTGGGAAATGGGAAATTGGGAAACGGATAAAATAAATGTTAATTTAATTAAAGGGTTCAGTGTTGATTGATGATTGATTGGTAATATTTCCATTTGGAAATAAGATCCTTGTTTGTATGGATATTTTCCCTTGATAGTTGACAACCGACTATAAAAGCTTTTGACCATTTTTCCGTTGTCAATATGGAGAGACCGGGATCAGATTTATTATCTGAAAACCACTCCATATGGGCATTAGCGTTGCGAATCAAATATGATGAAGATAATTGAAGATAGAGTTTATGCAAGGGCTACTGTGGCGATCCTAGGTAGAAATTGCTGAAATTGCCTAAGATGGATTTACAGAATAGTGCCTTCAGTATGTCCAGACCCAGGATAACGTATATGGATGAATGTCTGATAGAGTATATCTAATAGACCGCGTAAGTTGACCTCTTCAAACATATTTGCGTTGGTGGTGGAGGAATTCGTTTCTCTTAGTTTTACACCCGTGGTATTTTTAGGGAAATCAATTTGTGATTTGGCGGGTATGACGATGTGGCGTTCAAAGTAAATGAAGATGATCTGTCAAAGGATACGTTATGGCCTCAAGCCTCATCAACCGGGAAATGACAAAAATCGGGCATTCAGCATGGCTAAGTGGGTCGCACCCAATTAGGGTATATTGTCCCCATCTAAAGAATATTTATATTTGTTACTTCTTTCATTTCTGTATCTCCCGGGAACGATTATATTGGTATACCAACCATAAGGTGATAATATGTTTGGAACATTCAAGCGAAATGAATGGACAGTCATGTGTGGCCGAGTTGCAAGATGTTCTTGTTGAACTCCAATGTATCCCCTCTAGAGTACACTAATCGGAAGGTGGTTCTATACGTTGTCATAGTTGGAAATCATTCCCCAGCAAGAGCCCGCGGTTTTGATTGTATATTATTTATGTAGAATGTGAGGTGCAAGCAACTGCTAGATTGTTATTTACTTGTATCAGACACTATTATAATATCAGAATAATATTGATTTTGAAATTGATTTGGGTTATCCTATGGTAAAAAACCATCTATGTTTATGTGTGGATCGGTCATACGATTAACTTTCTTTTGAAAAGGATTTTTAAAAGTTAAACTAAGTGATTAAAGTTTACTCACACCAGTCCCATGACCGACCCAGTGTTTATTTTGTTTTGTTTTACCCTAAACTCTTGGGTGCCCAAATTTGTATGGGTAATCAAGTAGTCGGGATTTTTCAGATATACTTGGAAGAGCTTGGAGCAGGAGTCTTCAATGTTAGATATATATATAACGTTATTTCCACTCTTACATATATGTTATGTACTCTAATGATATATGTAAGTAAAAATCCAATTTTATTACAAAAGTTGTTATATATTATATTTTAGTCGTTCCGCTGTGAGATTCATGTTTACTCTGATTTATTCTGTTGTGTTCTTCTTCTTCTATTCTAATTCTCTTTCTTTCTAATTCTCACCCTCTAACTTCTTTCTATTAATGATCGGGTATTTCCGATGTTGGAATAGTCGACGTTGGTATTTCTTTCGATTTTCAAGGTCGAAAATCCTTGGGTCGTTACAGTGGGTTTCTATGAGAAGCGGTTTTGTGGTAGGTTTCTTTTCTCATCATAAATTCTCTCTTAGAAGAGATGGTGATGTGAGAACCTTCGACAACACCAACAGTGTTTGTAATGCAAAATTGAGCATTTTTGCTACCATGTTATGGTTAATCAAAGATCATAAAAATTGGTTTGAGCTCCAACTGCGGAGCAAGGCATCTCATTGTTTATAACCATTATTTTGGAGTTTTGGTGTTGTTTTGTTGTTATCCCTTTTCAAAATCGGGTTCTTGGTTTAATGGTGATTCGTGCTTGTAATTGTTAGTGTTGTTTAAATCGCATAACTTAGGTTAATGAGATTTCTGAGTTTGGAAATGTTTATGTCATTCAACATGCCTGTCTGAATGAAATCTCATTTTTGTTATTTGAACTAACAGTTATCTTAGGGCTGGAAAGAATAGAATTCTGCATTGGATAAATTTTAGCAAAGGACTGGTTTTGCGTTGTTTTCGTCACAGGTATATAAATAAATAAATCACCTTTCCTTGTTAAAGATAAAATTTATTTTGGTATTTTTTGTATGATTTTAGTTTTCGCATTTTTGGCGTGACTGACTTCCTTCTTCACCGACATGTGACTTGAGTCATTTAAATTTTCGCAAAACACATTTTTAAAAGCTTTGGGAAAATATTGTTTGAAAAAAAACATCTTTATCATTTTCTTATTTTATAGGAAAGTGAAATGGTTTTGAAAGGAAATTTTCGAAATAGACATGACAAGTTTTCAAGTCTGTTTGAAGAGCTAAGTTTATATATATATATATAAACACACGTATTGAGTCGTGTTAGAATTATGTTAAAATCTATCCTCAAGTATAACATGAATATACAAAACAAGGTATATATATTATAAGGCTTTAAAAACTCATGACTATACAAACTTAGCTGTACCAGTCAACTGGTGGAAATATGACCAATCGACTGGTCAACTTGTTTCTGTACAATAACGGCTAGATTTAAAAGGTTTTAAATCCAAATGTTTTACAGTATGATCCAATCAGTCGACTAATGGTTTTTTGACCAGTTGATTGATTCAAAACATAAGCCTTTGTTATGAAGAGTCACCTTCTTTCATGAAGAGATTTCTCTTCAATTATGAATGGAAATTGAAGCAACTTTTTGCTAAAACCATTCATGAAGGAATGCTACTCTTCTACTATTATATAAGCACTACAAATATGTTTTCCAAATCACTGATTCTCATTCTATTCTCACTTCTATGTTCATTGCATTCCAAAGCTCTTCTAAATTCAAGTTACTTGTTGAATCTTTGATAATATTTCACATCTCTTGATTCAACAAGCAACATACTTCCTTAAATCTTCGCATACACTTCAAACACTCGAGGATAAGATTATAGGAAGGTTGTACTTCATCGTGACTACTCAGTGTTGATTAGAGAACACATTCAAGAGTCAAAACACTTGTAAATTATAAAGCCCTGTGTGGGTGCTCAGGCATGGACATCCTTGTTGGTGCTCGAGTGTATTGTGACCTATTCCTCCGGGTTAAGAGAGGGTGTGAAAGTGAATTCCGAAGAGGAGCTTCGGGACTGGAGTGTGGGAAGTCCGAACCAGTATAAAATTCACGGTGTCTTTGCAGACTGCATTTATCTTTTACTTGTGATATATCTATACAGCTCATATTTTACCTGCTTAATTATTGCTGCTTATTAGTTAACTTATCATATACAATTCCTCTATATCCATATAAAGATCCTGCTTAAGTCGTACACACCGACTTTTCATAAGGAAGATGTTTGGATGCTTTGTGTGTGTGTTTTAGCGATGCAATAGGACTGGTGATGCGATAAAAACGTTAATGGTAACAAGGAAAAGGTTGTTTTAGCCTTGGAAATGTTGTTTCCATACCTTGTCAACGATGCGCGCGACCTATAAATTAACTCATTTTACGTTTTAGAGCTTGTTTTAAGCCTCCTTTACAGTCTACAGTTGGAAATTTTTGGAGTATTTTGGGTAACCGAGGTGAAAATTCCATTGTAGGTGGGAAATGGAATAACTGTAAGCGGAGGAAATGTTAAAATTCTTCGCTTTGATTTCCTTTTTCTGATTTAGGAGAGATTAAATAGGAAACGATTAGATTGCGTACATTTCGGATGGTAGGATTTGGATGCAAAATTGGTTGATTCACACTTCTATTCATAGTTGTGTGAGGGTTACGGATGAAAACGAATTTTCAAAATTTGCATTCATATGAAACTGCCAGTATATTTAGGATGTTTTGCATCATGTTTTAGAAAGCATTTTAGAAAAAATTGCTTACATGTAGAGGGACCGATTTAGAATCATCTTGCACGCATGTTTTATGTTTGAAATGCATTAAGTACACCATGCACATATACACATGGTTGCAAAGTGGGTGTACACAAATTGGTTGTGTAGGGTAGGATAGCTAGGTGTCTGTAACGACCCGGTTTTTGTCGACTTTGGTTATCGCCATAAACTCAATGATGACTAACCAAACATCGAAAAATACCGGTAGTTAATGAAAGAAATTAGAGGGTGAGAATAGATAAGATAGAAACTTAGAATAGAAGAAGAAGAACAACACAACATCAGAGTAACACGAACCTAACAGCGGAACGAATAACATATAATATATAACATAACTTTGAAATATGAATCTGTACTTGAATATACATATCATTTCCAAAGTACAGCACTTACAACACAGCGGAAACAACTATAGCTATATAATCCTGAAGCCTCCTGCTTCAAGCTCTTCCAGTATATATGTAAATCCCGACTACTTGATTGCCCGTACAAAATTGGGCACCCAAGAGTTTAGGGAAAACAAAAAAAATAAACTATGGGTCAGTCATAGGACTGGTGTGAGTAAAATAGTTTAAAACAGTTTGAGCCATTAAACGATATCTCATAAGACCACGTCGTATAACGGAACGGGTTTTTCCCTTATGAGAATCCAAATTATCTTTACATCAAAAACCTTTTGATATTATAATAATGTCTATCAACCACAATATAATAATCATCTAGCAGAAACGATTTCATCTCACGTTCTACATATATATTATACAATCAAAACCACAAGCATGTATTGGATAATGGATTTCCATCTATGACAAGGTATGGAACCACCTTTCGCTGTACCTCAAGAGAGGAATACACTGGGTTCAACAAGAACATCTTGCAACCCGGCCACACATGACCGACCACTCATTTTGCATGAGTATATCGAATGTATATCACCAACGGTTGGGATCAGCAACCGTTTTTCCGAATGGGACAGTATCGACAATAGATTTTTAGAAGTAAGTGAAACTCTAGATCAAGTGATTATACACCCTAATAGGTGCGACCTACATAGCCATGCTACCTGCCCGATTTTTGTCATTTCCTGTTTGTGAGGCAAGAGGCCACGCTTATCTCTGACAGATCACACATTTATTCACTTTGAATGTCACATCGTCATACCCGCCAAATCACAAATTGATTTCCCCAAAAATACCACGGGTATACAGCTAAGAGAAACGAATTCCTCCGCCACCAAACGTACATACATTTGAAGAGATCAACTTACGCGATCTGTTAAATATACTCTGTTAGACATTCTTCCATACAGCTCGTTCTGGGACAGGACAAACCCAAGGCACTATTCAGTACATCCATCTTAGGCAATCGTTATCTTAGATTTATACAACAGTCCTTGCACTTTACTCCGTCTTCAATTATCTTTGGCATATATGATTCGCAACACTCATGCCAATATGGTGTGGTTCTTCGGATAATAATCCAACCGGTTTCTCCATATTAACAACGTTAAAATGGTCGAAAACTTCGATAGTCGGTGAGTTAACTATCAAAGGAAAACACGTGTGCAAACAACGATATTATTTCCAAATGGAAATTATATCGATCAATCATCATTTAACATTTATCTCTCTATTTAACTTATTCATTTTTCATCTCCTGTTTCCATATATTCAACATTTCTTATTTTCTAAATTTAGAAAATATACGTTATTAACAATGGAAAACATTTCCATTTCTTGTTTTCTATATTAGAAACATTTCTGATTCTTATTTGGAAAACATTTCCAAAGCTTCTTCATTTGGTTTAAACAGATATTTAAGTAAAACATCGCGATGCCAATTCAAACCATTACACTCATTAACTAAATTCACTTAACCATCATTCACTATCAAACCTTACCATTCCTTAGTTAAGAAGGAAGTAAATAAAGTTGGGGTATAATTACCTCTCATACCTTAACTGAACAACGTGTTAACTTCGAAATAGTCAAAGTTTATCTTTTAAACCTTTAGCAAACTTCCTTACGTAACTCTCTTTCGAATAATCTCTATTCGATAACTCCTCCCTTCGAATAGCTATATTCGATAATCTCTCTTACGAATAACTAGATTCGAAAACCTTTCTTCGAATAAACTATATTCGATTAACTCTATTAAATTAACTCTTATCAACTAACTCTATTGGATTAACTCTTTTTGATTTAACTCTAATCGATTAACTCTATTTGATTGACTCTTTTCACCTAACTCCTTTCGAATAAACTATATTCGATTAACTCCTTTAACTCGATTCGAATAAATTATATTCGATTAACTCCTTTAATTCTATTCGAATAAATTATATTCGATTTACTACTTTTGAATAACAAGATTTGATAACTCCTTTCGAATAACTAGATTCGATAACTCCTTTCGAATAACTAGATTAATAACTCCTTTCGAATAACTAGATTCGATAACTCCTTTCGAATAACTAGATTCGATAACTCCTTTCGAATAACTAGATTCGATAACTCCTTTCGAATAACTAGATTCAATAACTCCTTTAACTCTATTCGAATAAACTATATTCGATAACTCCTTTTAACTTGATTCGAATAACTAATATTCGATAACTCCTTTTTCGACTAACTCTAATCGATTTATTCTAATTCGATTAAATCTATTTAATTACTCTATTGGTTAACTCTAACTCTAACTGGTTACCTTTAACTCTAATTGGTTGACTCTAACTCTAACTGGTTAACTCTAACTGATCAACTCTAACTGGTCAGCCCTAATTGATTAACCCTAACTGGTTAACTCTAACTCATTTACTCTATTCGATTAACTCTAATCGAATAACTAATATTCGATTAACTCATTTCGATTAACTCTTTTCGATTAACTCTTTTGAATTATCTCCTTTGATTAATTCCTTTGAATTAACTACTTTATTAATTCCTTTGAATTAACTCCATTGATTAATTCCTTTTCTATTTGTTTACTTAATAAATAACTATTCCCTTTTCAAATTTTATTTATTTAACAAATAAATATTTCTTTTATCTTTCCTATTTATTTAACAAATAAATATTTCCTTTTACCATTCCTATTTATTTAACAAATAAATATTTCCTTTATCTTTTCTATTTGTAAATGGTTTACAAATATATCCTTTATCTTTTCTATTTGTAAATGGTTTACAAATATATCCTTTTCTTTTCTATTTTAACATATTTATTTCCTATAAATATTTCCTTTATAAAATCCTTTGATTTTATAAATAGTTTCTTTTATAAATTCTATTTACAAATAAATATTCCTTTTATAATTTTATTTACTTTCTAAGTAAATATTCCTTTATCCTTCTATTTACTTTCTAAGTAAATATCCTTTTATAAAATTCTTTTTGTTTTATAAATATCTTATTTCAATGCACAGTTTGAAATCTTCCTTCTATATAAAATCTTTCGATTTTATATAATATTTTATTTCAATATTTCTTCTGGTATTTAACAGTACCAAATAACCAGACCATTGTCACTATAATCAATCTCAGATTATACATCACATCATATAACACAATACATGAACAACACAATATTATAAATACTGAGGAACCCAGTTGGGTCCCTCCAACCTGTTTCCCTGCATCACAGATGTTAAACAACACGAATATATAATTTCTGATAACAATCAATATCCAATTAATGATATATATATATACCGCTATCTATACTTTCAAACAATACACAAGCAATTCAACCAAACAGTTAACACACAGCAATCAACAGATAATTAAAAGTTCTAACAATACGTTATAAAAATATAACTATTCAGAGTTGGTGAGTTTTACTCACATTGGACGGTCATCGTTAATAACGATAACCATCGCTTGATTCAGACGGACAATTTATTTTGCTATAAATTGTAACGAGCTTCGATTCGCTCTCCGTCAGTTCCATGGTGTAGTGTTCGTCCCTACGATCCCGACGGATCTTGTTTCGTCAGATTCCGATATCGTATGCTAAAGTTATACATTACACAAGTTATAAATTGTTTTAAATTAAAACAAAACCAATTTAATCCATCACTGGGCCTTACCACTTTATATAAAACGGGCCCAACACTTATCTAACCAGCGTCCATTCCTGCTCTTCATCTCCTGCTTCTGATATCCGTGTATCCTCCTTCAACCTTCTGCTATTCAACTCCAGACATAACCATTCACTTCTTTCAGTGCCTCGACCCCGCTCTTTCTCCTTTACTACAAATTTCGATCCCCCAACTCCTCAATACTACAAACATCAGTATAATCTCCATTTCCTTCACTCAGACAAAATTTGAAATCGCATACTGCAAAACACAGCCCTCTATCACCGAATTCAGTCATCAAAACCCCTCTTCTCTCAAAATAAAAACACTAAAATCATCTAAACCACTCTCTTCACATTTCCCTTCCACACGCTCAGCTTCCACTTCTCCACCCAATAGTACACGATCCGCAAGTTTCTTTCAACACAGACATGTCCGAAAATACCTTGCCATTTTTCACCCAAAGCTCCATCTACAATCCTTTATAGATCAAATAAAAACCACCATACTCATCCTCATCTCATGCTCTACAGTCTCAACACCATAGCCTGGAACTAGGCTTCCCATAACACATTTCATATCTCGACATCGGCCGACCTTTCCGTGAAAGACTGCGACTTCATTTATGCTCAAACCTTGTTGAAAAACCCACGCAACTGTAGAACACTACCAAGAACCTGAACCCGACATCAGATTGACCCAACGCCTCCTAAATAGTGAAAATAACCTAACCCTAGCTTCACCAAAATCTTCGAACACCACAACAGGCTGCCGCGACCTCCTGTATTAACTCAGAACGGAAATCATACTTCCCAAAAGCCGAAAGATCCAAGCTTTTATATGTTTTGTATTTTATTTGAATATTCTATGAATTTTGTAAAGCTCCGTTTTTCTCGTTTGAAAAAAGAGACTGACGGCGGAAGAATTGAGTTAGGTTAGAAGAGGGTAAGTGTATTTATAGTATTTTTTAGATAGATATTTATTGAGATATTTTAGTTTTATTTTCTTTTTATATTTGTTTTTGCCTTCTAAAAATTCGTGTGATCACGCACGATACCCGAAAATCACGAAATTGGACATACTACTAGAGTTCGACATTACGGTCCCAACGAAACTGGATTCGTCGAATTCCGACTCTGTTTGCTCACACAGCATATTTTTAACCGTCGAAATACTGACTGTTTTTCACATTAAAATCCCGTACGGCCATATACTGACTTCAAAAATCACGAAAACTGAAATCTAGCAATAATTTAACATTGCGGATCCAATAAAATTAGTTTCGTCGAATTCTGAGGTCGTTTGCAAAACTGGCTATTTTTAAAGCTCTAAATAACCCTTTTAAATATATAAATATATTTAAAAATAATTTAATTTAATATTTGTGAACAAATATTATAGTATATATTCACAGTGGAATACCGTACAGCTTCAGAATATTCCTATATGAATTTCTAACTCGATATTCACTTTCAGGATAAATCGATACTCAATTTATATTGAAATTCCTTTTTAAAATATAAATAAATATTTATAAATTTCGAAGGAATTCCATAGTGACTTTTCTGAAATTTGATTTGGACATAAATCAAAATCTACACGACGAAATCCCGATTTTTCTCTTCCACTAGAAATATATACTTCACCAGCTCCTAACGTTTCTTGTTTCATAGAAATCCGACTTACAACGGCTTTTGTATATTCACTTGAAGTTCGAATCGCCAAATAACGAACTGCAGCGCCATTTCGAGCTTGATTTTAATTATAATATAAATTATACATTCAAACTTCGTTTCAATAATATATTCGTTATTCTAATTCAATTTTAACTGAATTATATATTTCGAATTGCCCAATTCACACCATATCGCCATTGCAGCCCGTTCTGATTATTTCTGAGTTAAATATATTATTTAATTATTATTTTAATTAAATATTCAAAGTTATCTAATAAAACGACCATTATATTCTCTTAATCACTATTTCAATAATTAAATTAATTATTATATCGTTGAAAATGCGGGTCATTACATTCTTTCCCACTTAAAATAATTTCGTCCTCGAAATTGCTAAGGTAGTAAACAAACCCTATCGACCGGTTAGAACTTATTTGTTCACTTTTTAACTCCAGTTTTCAATTGGACCAATTTAAATTAAATAATTAAATTTTTTCTTATCAACGAAAATTTTCAGAAATCCTGAAAATTTTCTGACACCTTAACTTTTCGAAAAATTTCGCCATCACCTCCTTTGTACTAGTCCATAGGTCAAACTCCAACTCGCCTCTCTGGGCCTTCTCCAACCCAAAAGAAAATCAAACAGCCAAGCGGCTTGCCAATTTGACTCATAAATCTCATGCTTATATCAAATATAAACTTGTACCTTTTTTGTCGAGCATATCACTATGTCCTTTGCATCTGTTACCAATTCAACATATACCAATGTTATTCCAATCAAACTTCCAATCAGTTTTTATCCAAAAATCCAACCATTCGCTTATAACTAAGTCGAATTAAATTTCAAATCAAAGTCACATTCTTGATTCCAAATTCTTAACTCATCAACCAAATATCATTTCAAATTCCTATCTTATAAATCCAATTCGTTTCGATACCATTCTAAACCAATCCAATTCCAATTACCACTTAAATGGCATTATTTCAATTCCAATTCGCTTTTACAAATTTCAATTCAGATTGGTTTAAATTCAACCATCTTTCCCTGGGAATTTTAAACAGTTTACCATATCGAAAATCAAACTTCCCTTTCAGGATCCAAAACACTTTCTTTTCTCAAATCAATTCAAAAACAATATCTTTGGAAGTAATCTGTCACTAAGAACTTGAAAATGAACACCGCTGATGTGGCCATCATCATCAGAGTTATTTCACAGTTATCAAAGTGAGTTCAATACTATATCACTTTTCAAAACTCATATTTAAACATTTCCATTTTGAAATCAATTCAAAATATCATTCTCTAAACAATTTAAAATCTCCCAGGATTTTAAAATTCTCGTATATTCAATCCAAATTCATTTACCAACACCTTTCCAATTTCCAGGGTGCGAATTTCAATTATGATCTTAATTTCAGATTTAACTTATCTAATTTCATATATTACTCTTATATGAATTCTGATTGTTTATTTATAACCATTTCACCTTTTTATAATCTTACTCGATTATAATAACAACCAATACAACCAATATACTATATTTTCTCTATATCAAAATATACTTTGGGTAAAATTATTTTCATTTACCCTCCTTTCAAAACATATCGTGTCGACCCATCGTATTCGAGAAACCCTTATCGATATTGTGGTGTCCCACCATCGACCAGAATCCATAAACAACTCAACCGATAAATCTACTCAATATAAAACCATTTATATCAAATAACAAATACGTTCACTCGTATATATATACTCAACTCAATCTAGGTATTATTAACCCCATCTCTACTGAGTCACGCCACAGAGCCAAGGTAATTCACTTAACCATATGCTCTTATACCAACTGTAACGACCCAGTTTTTGTCGACTTTGGTTATCGTCATAAACTCAATGATGACTAACCAAACATCGAAAAATACCGGTAGTTAATGAAAGAAATTAGAGGGTGAGAATAGATAAGATAGAAACTTATAATAGAAGAAGAAGAACAACAAAACATCAGAGTAACACGAACCTCACAGCGGAACGAATAACATATAATATATAACATAACTTTGAAATATAAATCTGTACTTGAATATACATATCATTTCCAAAGTACAACACTTACAACACAGCGGAAATAACTATAGCTATATAATCCTGAAGACTCTTGCTCCAAGCTCTTCCAGTATATCTGTAAATCCTGACTACTTGACTGACCGTACAAAATTGGGCACCCAAGAGTTTAGGCAAAACAAAACAAAATAAACTTTGGGTCAGTCAAGGGACTGGTGTGAGTAAAACAGTTTGAGCCATTAAACGATATCTCATAAGACCACGTCGTATAACGGAACGGGTTTTTCGCTTATGAGAATCCAAATTATCTTTATATCAAAAACCTTTTGATATTATAATAATGTCTATCAACCACAATATAATAATCATCTAGCAGAAACGCTTTCATTTCACGTTCTACATATATAGTATACAATCAAAACCGCAAGCACGTATTGGATAATGGATTTCCAACTATGACAAGGTATGGAACCACCTTTCGCTGGTGTACCTCTAGAGAGGAATACAACGGGTTCAACAAGAACATCTTGTAACCCGGCCACACATAACCGACCACTCATTTCGCTTGAGTGTATCGAATGTATATCACCAACGGTTGGGATCCGCAACCGTTTTCCCGAATGTGACAGCATTGACAATAGATTTTTAGAAGTAAATGAAACTCTAGATCAGGTGATTATACACCCTAATAGGTGCGACCTACATAGCCATGTTGCCTGCCCGATTTTCGTCATTTCCCGGTTGTGAGGCTAGAGGCCACGCTTATCTCTGACAGATCACACATTTATTCACTTTGAATGTCACATCGTCATACCCGCCAAATCACAAATTGATTTCCTCAAAAATACCATGGGTATACAGCTAAGAGAAACGAATTCCTCCACCACCAAACGTATATACGTTTGAAGAGATCAACTTACGCGATCTGTTAAATATACTCTGTCAGACATTCTTCCATACAGGTCATCCTGGGACTAGACAAACCGAAGGCATTATTCAGTACATCCATCTTAGGCAATCATTATCTAAGATTTATACAACAGTCCTTGCACTTTACTCCGTCTTCAATTATCTTTGGCATATATGATTCGCAACGCTCATGCCAATACGGAGTGGTTCTTCGGATAATAATCCAACCAGTCTCTCCATATTAACAACGTTAAAATGGTCGAAAACTTCGATAGTCGGTGACTTAACTATCAAAGAAAAACATGTGTGCATACAACGATATTATTTTCAGATGGAAATTATATCGATCAATCATCACTTAACATTTATCTCTCTATTTAACTTATTCATTTTTCATATCCTATTTCCATATATTCAACATTTCTTATTTTCTAAATTTAGAAAATATACGTTATTAACATTGGAAAACATTTCCATTTCTTGTTTTCTATATTAGAAACATTTCTGATTCTTATTTGGAAAACATTTCCAAAGCTTCTTCATTTGGTTTAAACAGATGTTTAAATAAAACATCGCGATGCCAATTCAAACTATTACACTCATTAACTAAATTCACTTAACCATCATTCACTATCAAACCTTACCATTCCTTAGTTAAGAAGGAAGTCAATCAAGTTGGGGTGTAATTACCTCTCAGACCTTAACTGAACAACGTGTTAACTTCGAAATAGTCAAAGTTTATCTTTTAAACCTTTAACAAACTTCCTTACGTAACTCTCTTTCGAATAATCTCTATTTGATGACTCCTCCCTTCGAATAGCTATATTCGATAATCTCTCTTACGAATAACTAGATTCGAAAACCTTTCTTCGAATAAACTATATTCGATTAACTCTATTCAATTAACTCTTATCAATTAAATCTACTGGATTAACTCTTTTTGATTTAACTCTATTTGATTAACTCTTTTCACTTAACTCCTTTCGAATAAACTATATTCGATTAACTCCTTTAACTCTATTTGAATAAACTATATTCGATTAACTCCTTTAATTCTATTCGAATAAATTATATTCGTTTTACTCCTTTCGAATAACTAGATTTGATAACTCCTTTCGAATAACTAGATTCGATAACTCCTTTCGTATAACTAGATTCGATAACTCCTTTCGAATAACTAGATTCGATAACTCCTTTCGAATAACTAAATTCGATAACTCCTTTCGAATAACTAGATGCGATAACTCCTTTCGAATAACTAGATTTGATAACTCCTTTAACTCTATTCGAATAAACTATGTTCGATAACTCCTTTTAACTCGATTCGAATAACTAATATTCGATAACTCCTTTTTCGACTAACTCTAGTCGATTTATTCTAATTCGATTAACTCTATTTAATTACTCTATTGGTTAACTCTAACTCTAACTGGTTAACTTTAACTCTAACTGGTTAACTCTAATTGGTTAACTCTAACTCTAACCGGTTAACTCTAACTGATCAACTCTAACTGGTCAACCCTAATTGATTAACCCTAACTGGTTAACTCTAACTCATTTACTCTATTCGATTAACTCTAATCGAATAACTAATATTCGATTAACTCGTTTCAATTAACTCTTTTCGATTTACTCTTTTGAATTATCTCCTTTGATTAATTCCTTTGAATTAACTACTTTGATTAATTCCTTCGAATTAACTCCTTTGATTAATTCCTTTTCTAATTGTTTACTTAACAAATAACTATTCCCTTTTCAAATTCTATTTATTTAACAAATAATTATTTCTTTTATCTTTCCTATTTATTTAACAAATAAATATTTCCTTTTAGCTTTCCTATTTATTTAACAAATAAATATTTCCTTTATCTTTTCTATTTGTAAATGGTTTACAAATATATCCTTTATCTTTTCTATTTGTAAATGGTTTACAAATATATCCTTTTCTTTTCTATTTTAACATATTTATTTCCCATAAATATTTCCTTTATAAAATCCTTTGATTTTATAAATAGTTTCTTTTATAAATTCTATTTACAAATAAATATTCCTTTTATAATTTATTTACTTTCTAAGTAAATATTCCTTTTTCCTTCTATTTACTTTCTAAGTAAATATCCTTTTATAAAATTCTTTTCGTTTTATAAATATCTTATTTCAATGCACAGTTTGAAATCTTCCTTCTATATAAAATCTTTCGATTTTATATAATATTTTATTTCAATATTTCTTCTGGTATTTAACAGTACCAAATAACCAGACCATTGTCACTATAATCAATCTCAGATTATACATCAGATGATATAACACAATACATGAACAAAACAGTATTATAAATATTGAGGAACCTAGTTGGGTCCCTCCAACCTGTTTCCCTGCATCACAAACGTTAAACAACACGAATATAAAATTTCTGATAACAAAATCAATATTCGATTAACGATTTATATATATCGCTATCTATACTTTCAGCCAATACACAAGCAATTCAACCAAACAGTTAACACACAGCAATCAACAGATGATTAACAGTTCTAACAATACGTTACAAAAATATAATTGTTCATAGTTGGTGAGTTTTACTCACATTGGACGATCATCGTTAATAACGATAACCATCGCTTGATTCAGACGGACAATTTATTTTGCTATAAATTGTAATGAGCTTCGATTCGCTCCCCGTCAGTTCTATGGTGTAGTGTCCATCCCTACGATCCCGACGGATCTCGTCAGATCCCGATATCTTATGCTAAAGTTATACATTACACAAGTTATAAATTGTTTTAAATTAAAACAAAACCAATTTAATCCATCATTGGGCCTTACCACTTTATATAAAACGGGCCCAACACTTATCTAACCAGCGTCCATTCCTTCTCTTCATCTCCTGCTTCTGATATCCGCGTATCCCCCTTCAACCTTCTTCTATTCAACTCCAGACATAACCATTCACTTCTTTCAGTGCCTCGACCCCGCTCTTTCTCCTTTACTGCAAATTTCGATCCGTCAACTCCTCAATACTACAAACATTAGTATAATCTCCATTTCCTTCACTCAGACAAAATTTGAAATCACATTCTGCAAAAGACAGCCCTCTATCGCCGAATTCAGTCACCAAAACTCCTCTTCTCTCAAAATAAAAAAACTAAAATCATCTAAACCACTCTCTTCATATTTCCCTTCCTCACGCTCAGCTTCCACTTCCCCACCCAATAGTACACGATCCGCAAGTTTCCTTCAACACAAACAAGTCCGAAGATAACTTGCCATTTTTCACCCAAAGCTCCATCTACAATCCTTTATAGATCAAATAAAAATCACCATACTCATCCTCATCTCATGCTCTACAGTCTCAACACCGTAGCCTGGAACTCGCCTTCCCATAACACATTTCGTATCTCGACATCTGCCGACCTTTTTGTGAAAGACTGCGACTTCATTTATGCTCAAATCTTGTTGAAAAACCCACGCAACTGTTGAACACTACCAAGAACCTGAATCCGACATCAGATTGACCCAACGCCTCCTTAATAGTGAAAAGAACCTAGTCCTAGCTTCACCAAAATCTTCGAACACCACAACAGGTTGTCGCGACCTCCTATATTAACTCAGAACGGTAATCATACTTCCCAAAAGCCGAAAGATCCAAGATTTTATATGTTTTGTATTTTATTTGAATATTCTATGAATTTTGTAAAGCTCGATTTTTCTCGTTTGGAAAAAGAGACTGACGGCGGAAGAATTGAATTAGGTTAGAAGAGGGTAAGGGTATTTATAGTATTTTTTAGATAGATATTTGTTGAGATATTTTAGTTTTATTTTCTTTTTATATTTTTTTGCCTTCTAAAAATTCGTGTGATCACACACGATACCCAAAAATCACGAAACTGGACATACGACTAGAGTTCGACATTAAGGTCCCAACGAAACTGGTTTCGTCGAATTCCAACTCCGTTTGCTCACACAACGTATTTTTAACCGTCGAAATACTGACTGTTTTTCACATTAAAATCCCATACGGGCACATACTGACTTCAAAAATCATGAAAACTGAAATCTAGCAATAATTTAACATTGCGGATCCAACAAAATTAGTTTTGTCGAATTTTGAGGTCGTTTGCAAAACTGGCTATTTTTAAAGCTCTAAATAACCCTTTTAAATATTTAAATATATTTAAAAATAATTTAATTTAATATTTATAAATAAATATTATAGTATATATTCACAGTGGAATACTGTACAGCTTCAGAATATTCCTATATGAATTTCTAACTCGTTATTCACTTTCAGGATAAATCGATACTCAATTTATAATGAAATTCCTTTTTAAAATATAAATAAATATTTATAAATTTCAAAGGAATTCCATAGCGACTTTTCTGAAATTTGATTTGGACATAAATCAAAATCTATACGACGAAATCCCGATTTTTCTTCCACTAGAAAAATATACTTCACCAGCTCCTAACGTTTCTTGTTTCACAAAATTCCGACTTACAACGATTTCTGTATATTCAATTGAAGTTCGGATTGCCAAATAACGAACTACAGCACCATTTCGAGCTTGATTTTGATTATAATATAAATTATACGTTCAAACTTCGTTTCAATAATATATTCATTATTCTAATTCAATTTTAAACTAAATTATATATTTCGAATTGCCCAATTCACACCATATCGCCATTTCAGCCCATTCTGATTATTTCAGAGTTAAATATATTATTTAATTATTATTTTAATTAAATATTCAAAGTTATTTAATAAAACGACCATTATATTCTCTTAATCACTATTTCAATAATTAAATTAAATTAATTATTATATTGCTGAAAATGTGGATCCTTACAGTGTCAGAATTTCGGGTTGAAATTCCTTTTAAGAGGGGAAGAATGCAACAACCCGAAATTTTGACTATAAATAGTTATTTAATTAGAAGCTCAAAAATAGGAATTTCTTCAAATGATGGGATTTGACCATGAAACTTTAACTGATGCTCTCGTCTCGGAATTCTGGTCAACTTTCATGTTTGGAGTTTCGCGAACGGAGTCCGTATGAAAAAGTTACGAAGGAAATACGAAAACGAATGGAAAATAAATAAAATAGAATACTATATATATAGTAATATATAATACCCAGCCACCTCACCTATGATGGGTAGGTTTTTAGGGGTATTCTTGTTATATTTTATAAAACAAATGGGCGGATGACAATTAAAATAGATCTAACGATCCAAGGCCATCTACGCCCCTATAAATAAAGGGGTAGAGCATCGTTTCTTTTCCATTCAAATCTATGACAACAGCGGAGCTCTACCATTTTTTTCTTTCTCTCTCTCTCTCTTCTAACCTAATTTCTTCAATTAAAAAATATATACAAACTAATCAAATCAAATGTATATAGAATTGAGAGAATAAATAGATTTAATGGAAGAGAATGCAAATCGATGCTCAATGATAGATTCTTCGCTCTCTTCCCTTTTTCTTACATTTCTATAGATCTAGAATTTTCTCCTTTCTAGATAAATTGTAGATTTATAAGAATTTGGGGACTGTAAGCCTAAAAAGGTTCAAAATAGTGAAACTGGAAGCTATAAGGTGAGTGGGAATTTTACAATTACAGTTATTATGGTTTATATATTTCGTGTTACGAGAGAGAGTTATAATTTAATATTTGAATGTATGTGGTTATTAGTGTCTTTGGGCTTTCATTACTTAATTGTATTGGGCTATGTTAACTAGTCTCGTACATAAGCCCAATTAGTTTAAGTTCCATAGTATTTATATGTATTCCCTCCTCATTGTTAAACCCTAATGAAATATTAGAAATTGAGAACAATGGCGTCTAATGTGTTCATTTAATTTCAGATTTTCCAATTTATAAAATTACATGGTATCAGAGCTTCGATCGAATATCTTAGTGACTTGTCAATCTCGAGCTCAGTCGCTTATCTACAAGGAGGTTTAATTTCCAGTGGTACTTGTAAAGAATGGAGGATCAGAAAGGGGTCGATGTGATTTCTTTGATGCCAAAAATTACTGAGAGAAAGTTGAATAGCACAAATTATTACGACTGGAGTAAAACGATGCAATTATATATCCGGAGTGTTGATAAAGCGGATCATCTAATCAGTGAGCCTCCAGTGTTAGATTCAAAAGTAAAGGAAGATCAAAATTGGCTTTGAGAAGATGCGAGGTTATTTCTACAAATTCGAAACTCAATTGAAAATGAAGTAATTGGTTTGGTGAATCACTGCGAGACAGTGAAGGAATTGATGGAGTACTTAGAATTTCTGTATTCAGGAAAGGGAAATCTAACCCGTATGTATGACGTGTGTCAAGAATTTTATCGTGCCGAAAAGAGGGATTTGAGTCTTATGAAATATTTCATGAAGTTTAAGAAAACATACGAAGAGTTTAACATGTTATTACCAATGAGCAACGACATGAAGATTCAACAGAGGCAGCGCGAACAAATGGCCATCATGAGTTTTCTGGCAGGTTTATCACATGAATTTGATGGAGTAAAAACTCATATCCTTGAGAATCCAGATATTACTAGCTTACAAGAGGTTTATAGCCGGTTACTCAGGTCTAAAGGATCAAACAGCGGAAATACCAATAATAATAATGCAGCGAGTGGTGCATTTGTTGGAAACAGGGGAAGTTTTCAGTCTGGAAATCAATCAGACATGGCGAGAGCAAACTTGAATCAACCAAACCAGCCATGGAGACCATCGAGGACACCAAATAATCAAGGGTGGATACCATCACCACGGCAAGCTGGTAGAAATCAGAGACCGTTTTGGAGACCACCACTAAACCTGAATAAATTCTGCACATATTGCAAGAGAACTGGACATATGATTTTTGAGTGCAGGAATCTTCAATGGAATCAAAGAAACTATGATTTATCTAATATGAAAAATGTTTTGATGACTGCAGAAGAGTATGATAAGTATGCTCAATTCCAGAATTCAGTTCAATCAGTTCAACCCTCTTCTTCAAGCAGTAGTCAAGATAAAACTGTCATATCTGCCGCAAACATAAGTACAGGTGCAACTTCTTCAAAGTGGATCATCGATTCAGGCGCAACAGACCACATGACAGGTAATGAATCTCTGTTTGAAAATTTGACTACAAATAGTGCACATCATACGGTTACAGTGGCAAATGAGACACATGATAGGGTGATTGGTACTGGTGATGTAAGCCCACAATCATCTCTAAACTTGAAATCTATTTTATATCTTCCATCACTAGTATTCAACCTCTTATCTGTCAGCCAACTCACACAAAAGTTGAATTGTAGTGTGACCTTCTTCCCTCATAATTGCGTGATTCAGGATCTTGGGACGAGACAGAATATTGGTAGTGGAAGAGAGGTTGGTGGACTTTACATACTTTACATACCTTCTCAACCAATTATGTATACAACAGTGGAGTCTGCATTTAAAATGCATTGTCAGTTAGGCCACCCATCTCTTACATTGTTCAAGCTACTATGTCCGCAACTCAAAAGCTTATTTACACTCAATTGTGAAGCCTGCTAGTATGCTAAACATCACAGAAGTATTTCTTTACCAAGAATAAATAAGCGTGTAAGTGAACCTTTTGCTTTAGTGCATTCTGATATTTGGGGACCATAGTCTATTGTATCAAAATCTGGTTACAAGTATTTTGTTACTTTTGTTGACAATCACACACGACTGACATGGTTATTTCTGATGAAATCTCGAGCTGAACTCTTCTCTATTTTCTGTAAATTTAACACAGAAATTAAGACTCAATTTAATACATGCATCAAAACGTTATGGAGCGTTTTCAATGATTATTTGGCACAAAATGGTGTTGTACATGAAATGTTCGTGTGCGGATACTCCATCACAAAACGGTGTAGCGGAGAGAAAAAATCGGCACTTGTTGGAGACAGCGAGAGCACTCCTATTTCAAATGAATGTTCTGAAGTCATTCTGGGCTGATGCAGTAGCTACTGCATGTTTTCTTATTAATAGGATGCCATCCACGGTGCTTGATAATGCAATTCCACATCAAGTTCTATCGCCAAAGAAAGCACTGTTTCCCATCAAACCAAAAGTTTTTGGCTGCACTTGTTTCGTGAGAGACATTAATCAACAGCTGGGCAAGCTTGATCACAAAGCACTAAAATGCATATTTGTTGGATATTCGAGCTTGCAGAAAGGATATAGGTGTTATAGCCCCAGTTTGCAAACGTATATCGTCTCGATTGATGTAACATTTATGGAAGACTCGCCTTTCTATCGAACATGCGCTCCACAAGTTCATGAAGAAACCTAAGAGATTTTGATATATTCCACTATACCAAATGAACCAGTAAACGAGGAAGCAATTGAACCTATGAATGCAGAAGTACAATCAGGGAGTGACGTTGAACTAAATTTGCCCATTGCATTGAGAAAAGGGAAGAGACAATGTACATAACCCATCTCTTTAGTGGTAACTTATGATAAACTATCACCTGAGTCTCATACATTTATTTCATCTCTTGATTCTATTGTCATCCCTAAAACAATAGGTGAAGCCATATGTTCACAGAATTGGAAAGAAGCTATGATAGAAGAAATGGAGGCGTTGGAACAAAATAAAACATGGGATCTGGTCGAGCTACCACCAACGAAGAAAACCATAGGCTGTAAGTGGATTTTCTCGATTAAAGTAAATGCAGATGGAAGTGTAGCTCGATACAAAGCGCGTCTAGTTGCAAAAGGGTATGCTCAAACGTATGGAATTGATTATTCAGAGACATTCTCGCCAGTAGCAAAAATGTCTTCAATCAGACTATTTATCTCCATGGGCGCCAGATATGATTTGAAACTTCATGAGTTAGACATAAAAAATGCGTATTTACATGGTGATTTAAACGAAGAGGTTTACATGGAGCAACCTCCGGGGTTTGTTGCTCAAGGGGAGAAGAACTTAGTGTGTAAATTAAGAAAATCATTATATGGACTTAAGCAGAGTCTGAGAGCCTGGTTCGAAAAATTTAGTGTGGCGTTAGAAAAGTTTGATGTAATGAGAAGTAAATTGGATCATTAAGTATTTTTTAAATGAACTGGGGCTGGAATCATACTGCTAGTTGTGTACGTGGATGATATTGTCATCACTGGGAGTGATGAAGATGGTATTCGGAAGTTGAAGGAGTTCATACATTCACTGTTCCAAACGAAAGACATGGGAGAGCTTAAGTATTTTTTAGGGATCGAAATCTTAAGAAATAAAACTGGTATATGTCTATCACAACGTAAGTATAGTTTGGATCTACTAAGTACAACTGGAAAACTGGCTGTAAAACCCAGTAGCACTCCAATGATCCCAAATCAGAGTCTATGTAAAGAAGGTGAGTATTTGGATAATCCTGACTGTTTTAGGCGGATTGTAGGAAAGTTGAATTACTTGTGTGTGACGAGACTAGATATTGCGTACCTAGTAAGTGTGATCAGCCAGTTTATGGCAAACCCGACTAATCAACATTGGGATGTTCTAAATCACAATTTATACTATCTAAAGGGAACTGTGGGGAACATACTTATGTTCAAAAATAAAGGACATCTTGATGTTGAATGTTTTAGCAATGCAGACTAGGATGGATCAAAAGATGATAGAAGGTCAATGTCAGGGTTTTGTGTGTTTGTAGGAGGTAATCTTATGTCATGGAAAAGCAAGAAGCAGACAGTGGTATCTCGTTCAAGCGCTGAATCAGATTATCGTACTATGGCTAACATGGTATGTGAAGTCATGTGGATTACTAATTTGATGAATGAAGTAGGTATACACTCAGAAAATTTTACGAAATTATATTGTGATAATCAAGTAGCAATATATATTGCATCAAATCCGGTATTTCATGAACGAACTAAATGCATATAGGTGGATTGTCATTTCATTAGAGACAAAATTCATGAAGGTATAGTTGAGACAAGGTTTGTAAGGACAGGAGAACAAGTTGCAGACTTATTTACGAAGGCACTGAATGGGGCACGAGTGAAATATTTATGTAACAAGTTGGGAATGAAATATATATATATTCTCCAACTTGAGTGGGGTGTTATGAGAGAGAGTTATAATTTAATATTTGAATGTATGTGGTTATTAGTGTCTTTGGGCTTTCACTACTTAATTGTATTGGGCTATGTTAACTAGTCTCGTACATAAGCCCAATTAGTTTAAGTTCCATCGTATTTATATGTATTCCCTCCTTATTGTTAAACCCTAATGAAATATTAGAAATTGAGAATAATGGCGTCCGAGGTGTTCTTTTAATTTCAGATTTTCCAATTTATAGAATTACATTTCGTTTGAATCCAATCTACATTTTATGCCTATCAGATCAGTTATTTAAATAACTGTAAATTGTGTAACCATCAGATCTGATTATGAATATGTTTGAAATTGGTAAATGAGAAAGTTGTGATTATGTATAAATACGAATTGTAAATTTTTTATATATATATTCCCACATATTCCTACAAGTTATGTCGTGAATTATGAAATATGTTGTTTATGCCGCATAGCACTGTGGATTTGGAAATCAGTCCCATTAAACATAAATTTGTTGTAGTTATGTTCTAGATCTTTAGTTCAGTGCTGAAATACGAGATATATGAATTTGGGTAAAAAGATGAAAATTGTGTATTATGTGATGTTAAGAATAAAAAGAAATATTCCTTGTTTACATTCAATTTTGTTGGGTTTTTGGCATAAGCATTGTAAATTATGTTGTTTTACTCATTTTTAAATAAAGAGGCATTATTTTAGAATCACAAGAATATGACAAAAAGAATTAAAAGGGAAAGTGGTGCAAATGTACATATAAAAGTAAATACATGTTTTTGTATGTAACTTGCATCGACTGTTCCAAAATAAAAATACATTACATATATTTCCTGTGATTTGGAGTTATGTCAATTCCACAAAATAGGCATGACTTACAGTGATTTTTGGCTAACGGACCTTGTGAAACTTTAAACCTTTTAAGCAAGATTGAATATAAAAAGGGAATGATTGGTTAATTGATTAGACCAAATCATTAATTTAAATTTAAGAATAAAAATAAATATTAATAACTACGTTGACCGCACTAAAACATAAAAATGAACATATACATATTATCCGTCCAAATCAGCGTAAAATGGTAAAAATATGCATTGTATTAAATGTTGAATGGTATTCGTTTATGGAACCATATATGTAAATTTATGTTCCATACTTAATGAATATACTTATGATGACCATTGTAGCAATTAGTGTAATTGATTGCTATAAATGAGGCCATAAATAAATAATTAACAATTGTGACAAATGTTGAATGTTTGGATAAGGTTCAATGGTGGAATTATATGTAAATATAATCCATATTGAATTAATATATTTATAGTGACCATTTGTAGCAATAAATATAATTAATTGCCATAAATGAGATCGCAAATAAAGAAATAATTATTGTAACCAATATTGATTGGGGGAAAATAAACGTGATAGGAAAATGGTTACAATTCGTAAAATCAATTAGGATAATTGTTATGGATCCCAATTAGGAAATTTAAATTATAACCACAATTAGACACGAGGTTAAACTCAACTTGTGGTGTAAGCCTGCCCGAAACCGACCGAAAAATCCAGCAACCATAGGTAGTCAGTTTAATGTGGGAGGTCTAATGCATAAAAGTAAATGTACTAAGGCACGATGTGACGATCCCAAAATCCGAGGGGCGGTATTAAGGATAATCATTAGGAAATAACACATTAATCATCATAGCAGAGTACAGATAATAGCAGAAACAATAAATAAAATAATTTTACATGGATATGACAGCGGAATCACAACATGTAGGAATATCAGAATAGCATAACGTGGGATATAACTTAGTAAATAAAAAGGAAAGTGATCAGTCATCATCGCCAGAGGCGGAATACATACATGCAGTGAGACATAATAAGGGTATCAGTCTACATCGCCAAAGGCGGAATACATATACATATAGTAAGAAATACGGAAAGTAAATCAGTGTGCATCGCCAGTGGCGGAATCATAATATAAGTACAGTAATGGCGGAAAATGTCAAAGTCATCTCTGTGAAGTCAGCCTCGCCATGAGCCAAAATTGCACTCTATGTAGCCGTGCAGAACCAAAAACCACCTGTCACCTGTGTACTAGGCTGCCCGTGTGAAAATAAGGGCACCCGCGTTTGCAAAGTGAAACAAACAACGAGTCAGTCATGGGGACTAGTATGAGGAATCTATTTAACAATTAAACAACAGTAAAAAGCAAATCATCGGACCACGCCACTTTCGCGGAATGGGTTTACTCCACTGATTGCTAGTGCATTTAAAACAAAGTGAATTCTTTTAAAACAACGCAATGCTTTTAGAAAGAGTGAAGCCATTATAAGACTCAGGTCCCATCACACAATGCAACGCAAGCCGGAGGATAGAGTTTTACCTTATAATAGCCAAATATGCTTGATACGTATAAAGCAAAATCATTTGATATTATTACTAGTGCATATATGTTTCAAAAACGAATAGCATCATAAATACCAATCATAGGCGGCATAGCTACCATATACTATGTCGCCATACTAGTTCTACAATCAAGTCCGTTATTTCGTATTGGAAATTGGATTTCCGTCATGAGTCGAGGCAAGGGGCAAGCTCCTCTCCGCTTCGAGACACTCTAGCAAATGCCTTGGGACTACGCACTCTGGGTAACCCCTGGATGCGGCTGGGCCGGTCCTCACTTACGTTAGAGGATTAATTAGGCCTGAACACACGTTTCCCGGTCCTTACAGACCTATAATCGAGGTGCCTCGCATTCCAACAACCACAAAGGTGAAAAGTACATATATATGTCAGGGTTGGTAAGTCACTGACACCACCATAGCTAGAAAGAAACGTCGTGCTCTCCCAGCGGTCCGTATCCCTTTTTTAACTCATACCGGGGTGTGAGGCTCGCGAATCTATGAAATACACAAAGCTAGGCTACGTAGACCTTGCTTTGATCATCATCCTCAAGACTTTGCTTTGCAACAGAAGCCTTGATCACAGCATCTTGGCATGCCACATAGGCAGTCCACTCCATACGATTGATTTCTATCGATATATAACCCCTGAGCTCGTACGTCTCAGAGAAGGGCGTTAAGCAAGAGAATAAATTCTCCGCCGCCAAACAGATATATATTTAACAGAGATCAATCAGTATAGAACAAAATCCAATGTCAGACACACAGTCCATTTACAAGTCCGTCCTGGGTCTGAACGAAACCGGAGGCGTCAAATTCCTCGTATATCCGTCCAATCAACACATACGTTCAGACGGCTACTACTTCCGTCCCTTTCCGGTAGCTACTCCGGTCAGGAACCTCAGTAGCGCCCATCCAACCGATACGAAGATCGTCGGTCTTGAATCGCCTTTGCATTTTCCAATTCGAATCGCTCGATAAATTATTTGAAATGAGGGTTAGCTCGGCCTTTTCAAATAATTCACGTCATTAGAATTTAAATCGATTCATTTTATGGCTATATTATTCGACATCCATCTTTCGGTTCTTTAGTGTTATTTTCATGTCATACACATACAACCATCAAATATCAAACAATTCAAGCCCAATTGGTTTATTTTCAATCAATATTGCTTATAATATTTTATAACGATTTTTCGCCATTTTTATTTATTTAAAAATGGCCATATTAAATTAAATGACGTTTCAGGTCGTGCCGTGGCGCTGGCGCTGTTTTTCCTTTATTTTGTTTTACACATATCGGAAAATCTAACCGTTGGATTTCTACAAAGTCTATATCAGTGGGAAGATATTCCCAAAGCGAACCCAACGGTTCCAGTTTCGTGAGAATCCGACGGTCGGATCTTCCACACTAGTCGTTTGAAGTTACGGTTTCAAAATTCGAACTGCAGCGTCGTTATTCGATTTAATTTAATTATATTTATATTTATATATAAATATAAACGATTCTGGCGCTGTTTTTCTTCAGATTTGAATTAAACATTCCGGACAATCCAACCGCTGGATTTTTACAAGGTTGGTGCCGTTGGAAAGATATTTCCAAGGCGAACTCAGCGATTGCGGTTTCGGGAAAATCCGATGGTCGGATTTCTCGTACTAATCGTTTCAAATTACGATTTCGAAACGCGAACTGCACGGCCTCTATTCCTTTTAATTATATATATATATATATATATATATATATATATATAGTTCATTCTATAATTTCAACTATAGTTCATTTTATATTTTCAACTTCGTTTTCACTTCAAATATTCCACTAACGCCTTAATATTTCGAAAAATTTCGCCATAACCTCCTTTGTACGGGGAGGGGTTTGGAAATTTATTGGGCCGTATTAGGTACACAATAAATCCTAAAAAGCATTCACATATTTATAGTGGTATATTCTGGTGTTTACGGGGGAGCATGTACTGATAATCACTCCAGAGAATAAATTCCCGTCACCCCATTTCCATGTGGAAATAAATAGTTTGTAAATAATTTCAATGCATGAAAATTATTCTAACATATAAATATTTCAGAAAATTTCGGCAGCATAACGGCAGGGTAGTTAAAACCGGGACCGTCCCTAGTACGGCTCCTCGCTCTACCTTAAAACCTCGCGGTTTTTGACAATGGGGATCATGCATCTAGTTCGCACACAGGCGGCATGTTTTATTTTCAATTCCACAATCCTATTCTATTTTGTTTCAACCACAAGAGGGTATTTTTCAACCACAAAGGTATTTTTCAACCATAATATCAACCACAAACAATTATTTCCAACCATTCGTCAAACCATATAATATCACGTCAATCACAAGCAATAAATATCGTCCATGGTCTGTGGACGAGGGGAGTATATATATATATATATATATATATATATATATGTATATGTATATGTATAATATAATAATTCACTTGCATTTCATCACAATTCAAAGCATATATGTTTCATTCGACGCTTGTATAATTTATACATCGCTAATATAACTTATACAACACATGTACATGAGGTATACAATGCGTATATAATTTACACTTCGCTTATATAATTTATACAACGCGATTTCATTCACACAAATAGTTTAGATTCCTCACATTGGTTATTGCGGTGCTAAAAATCGTAGGAAGGTCAGAAAAATCCGCGGCTTCTTCTTGAATGTAGAGAGCCTCCTTGCGGTCACGGTGTCTCCTGTTTCATCGAATTTCATTAAAGAACGAAAAAGATATTATTTTTCAAAGTTTTGCAACACTTAAAAGTGTTATTTTCATTTCAGAATTTTCATCAGAAATTTTTTTAAAATCTTCAAAACTAGGTCTCAAAATTTCAGTCGATCCGTACCTCTATGCTTCGATCAGGTTACGCTGCGTCGAAGAGCTACGAAGCACCTCCAGAACGGCGGTGGTGGAGAAGGATCTGGTGGCCTGTGCTCGTCGCGGCGGCGCTCAGAAGGTCGCGCCTTCCTCTTCGATTTCCGACGCCGACAGCTGATGGGAGGAGGCGTGGGTTGGTCGGATGTGGAGAGGGGACTACGGCGGTCAGAAGCTCTAACTAGCGTCGGCGGTGAAATCGCCCGAGGCGGTCGGAAAAGGGAGGAGAAATCTCGAGCAACGTGGATCGTCCAATGGTTCTCTGGCGGCTAGGGTTTCGAAGTTTTTTTTTTTTAATGAAAATTTCCTATTGGCCAGAGCTTTATAGAAATTTTTAAATAGTGTTTTTGCAAACGGACTCCTTTTTAAACCCAACGACTGTCGTCCCTAGCTAAATACCCCCATTCCGTACACAATGGGATATGTTTCGTTGGCTATTTCGACTGTTACAGTCAGTTATTTTTCAATTTAAAATATAAAACATTTGATATTTAATTTAAACGTACATTTCAATTTGCCAGGGCCACAAACTGAATCGAAAAATTCCAGAAAAATAAATCTAGCTTTGTTTTGATGATACGGTCCTAACAAAACCAGTTTCATCGAATTCTGAGCTCGTTTGAAAAACGGCCATTTTTAGGTCGACCCATTTTAACAGAATTTGACCAAACACATTTTCTTTTTCCCCGCTCACATACTAGCTTCAAAAATTATGAAATTTGAAACTTAGCAATAATTTGACATCCCGGACACAACAAAAGTGGTTTCGTCGAATTCCGAGGTCGAATGCAAAATCTCAATTTTCAAGGGCTATATATACTATATAGCGACCTTTCTGAAAATTCATTTGGCCATAACTTTTGATTTCCATTATGAAATTTCGATTTTTCAGATTCGTTAGAAAGGTATTGATAAACAGATTTAAATATTTTCAGTTTCGTCAAAATCCGTTATATTTTCCACCCGGTACAGTCAGACAAAGTTTGTATTCAAAATTTCAAACTGCCATATTATACTTAATTCTATATTTTATTGAAATAGGCTATTTAAATTATTCAAATTCTTTGGTAATAACCTAATTTAAAAATTTTAAACTGGTTCACTTTTTCCGGGTTATTACAATCTCCCCCACTCAAAACTTTTCGTCCTCGAAAAGGAAATAACAGTTAAGCAGGAAATAAAATGTAAATGCAAAGTATCGTAAAGGTACCTTGCACCGGAGTTAGTCAGAGATGTCCACTCTGCATTTGGGATAGGCTTGTTTAATGCTTTCCTCAGTCTCCCAAGTACAGTCTCTAGGATCACTACTCCACTGCACTTTGACTAAATGAATCTTTTTCCTCCTTAGCTCTCTAGTTTCTTTGCCAACTATCTTTAATGGCTCTCTTCTGAGTGCTAATTCTGGAGTTATGTCAATATCATGTTGCGTTGCTTCTTCCACAACAAGGTCGGGATCATGAACATGTTTTCTGAGTTGAGATACGTGGAACACATCATGAATACCCGGCAACCAATTAGGTAATGAAACCCTATATGCAAGAGTTCCAATCCGTTCAAGTATAGGAAAGGGACCAATAAATCTCGGTGCCAACTTCCCCGTCTTGCCAAATCTGATTACCCCTCGCATTGGAGAAACTCTTAAATAAACATAATCGCCAACGGCAAATGATATATCCCTTCTTCTCGCATCAGCATAACTTTTCTGTCGGCTCTGTGCAGTTTTCAATCTCTTCTTAATGAAATCGAATTTATCCGATGCTTCTTGAATCATATCGGGCCCTAACACAAGTCTATTGCCAGGTTCTACCCAACATGCGGGAGATCTGCACGGTCTCTACCGTATAATGCTTCAAATGGAGACATTCCCAAACTTGCTTAATAGCTATTGTTGTAAGAGAATTCTGCTAAATGTAAGTGATCTTCCCATGAGCCTCCAAAATCAATAACGCAAGCCCGCAGCAAATCTTCTAAAATTCTATTCACCCGCTCAGTTTGGCCGTCTGTCTGAGGGTGATAAGCGGTGCTTAGATTCAATTTGGTTTCCAATTCTTCCTGGAATGCTTCCTAGAATTTGCTAGTAAATAGGGGATCTCTATTGCTGACTATATTGAGCGGCACTCCATGTAGTTTAACTATTTCTCTGAAGTAAATCTGTGCTAGACTTTGAGCCATTCTGTTGGATCGGACAGGTATAAAATGGGCAGTCTTCGTGAAGCGATCTACGATTACCCATATACTGTCGTTTCCTTTCTTAGTTCGAGGCAAACCATCGATGAAATCCATCGAAATTTGTTCCCACTTCCATCCTAGAATTTCTAATGGTTGTAATAATCCAGCCAATTTATGCTGATCACTCTTAACTAGCTGACAAGTGGGGCATCTGCTAACATATAATGAGATATCCCTTTTCATTAACCTCCACCTGAATGTACGTTTGATATCGTTATACATTTTGCTCACACCGGGATGGATACTTAATTTGGATTTGTGGCACTCATCAAGTATTTCTCTTCTGAGCTCGGGAAGGTTTGGGATGCAAATTCTGCCCTTTAATCTTAGAACTCCTTTGTCATCGAGTCGAAAACTTGTGGATTCACCTCCTTTGACTCTCTGACTGATTCTTTGAATAAATTCATCGTCTTTCTGAAGGGTCGAGATCCTGTCTATTAATGAAGACGTGATGACAAAACTGGCGATGATTTCATTCTTTCTGCTGAGCGCATCCGCTACCACATTGGCTTTCCCTGGAGTGTATAGAATTTCAAAATCGTATGCTGCAAGGAATTCTAACCAACGCTGTTGCCTCAGGTTTAAATCTTTCTGAGTGAACAGATATTTCAAGGATTGATGATCGGTAAATAGTTCGAACTTCTCGCCCAGTAAATAATGCCTCCAGATTCTTAAAGCGAACACGATAGCTAATAACTCAAGATCATGAGTTGCATAGTTTCTTTCATGCGGCTTTAGTTGACGGCTGGCATAAGCGATCACTTGGCCTTTTTGCATTATCACTGCGCCTAGCCCTCTAATAGAAGCATCTGTCCATACAGTCAAGTCTTGATTACCTTCTATTATTGTCAATACTGGAGCAGTTGTCAACTTAAGTTTTAGCTCTTGGAAAGCTTCTTCACATTCGGGTGTCCATTTGAATTTCTCATGCTTCTTTGTAAGCTTTGTCAATACACCAGATATCTTTGAAAAATCCTGAACGAATTTCCGATAGTAACTAGCTAATCCAAGGAAACTTTGAACTTCTGTGGGAGTAGTAGGTTGTTTCCAGTTCTGAATCGCTGTAATTTTGCTTGGGTCTACAGCAATTCCTTCTTTTGATATGACATGGCCTAGGAATTTAACTTCATTCTGCCAGAAGACACGCTTAGAAAATTTAGCTTTCAAGACATTTCTCCTTAGAATTTTCAACACTTGTTCTAAATGTTTTGCATGTTCGTCTTCCGACTTGGAGTAGATTAAAATGTCATCGTTGAAGACTTGAACAAATTTATTCAATACACCACGGAACACTCTGTTCATAAGATCAACGAAGTATGCTGGAGCGTTGCACAAGCCGAACGGCATTACTAACCATTCGTAGAATAAATCGGGACCCCTGAAGGCTGTAAAAGGAACACAGTCTTCGGCTATTCGTAATTGGTGGAAACCTGTAGTTAGGTCCATTCTGGAGAATACTGTTGCTCCATTTAATTGATCTAACAGATCATCTATTCGGGGCAAGGGATATTTTTTCTTCAGTGTCTGTTTATTGAGATCTCGGTAATCAACACAAAGTCTTAGAGTACCGTCTGATTTCGGGACAAATACTACTGCTGCTCCCCAAGCTGAAAAGCTCGATCTGATTAGACCTTTCCAAAGCAATTCTCGGGTTTGACTACTTAATTCTTCGTTTTCTTTCGGAGCCATTCTTCTTATTGGATGTACTACTGGTCGAGCGTTAGGAATTAAATCTATTCTAAATTCAATTTCTCTTTGCGGCGGTAAGTTTTCTACTTCTTCAAACACATCCGCATAGTTTTTAACGACTGGTATCTTTTCTATCGAAGGGGGAATAACTTCTAAAAAAGACCAAAATTCTGTTCTATTGATTTCTGAGCCATGACATGTTATATATATAGGTCCAAGCTTTGTTTCGACTTTAACGATTCTTTCGGCACATCTAACTTCGGCCTTATATTTGGTTAACCATTCCAAACCGAGAATAACATCGAATTCCGATAAATCCATAACAATTAAGTGGATGGGAAACTTGTAACGTGAATAAGAGATAGGCACTCTGCAGTATAAACTGAGACTAACAGAACCTCCTATCGGGTTTTGAACTTTAATCGGTTCTTTTAGAATTCTTTGTTTCAATTTTAACTTATGAACAATGTTACCCAAAATGAAGCTACGTGATGCACCAGTATCAAAAAGTACAGAAACAGGAATATTTTTAATGGTAAGGGTACCTCCCAAGACGTCGGGTTTACCTGATCCATCGGTGGTAGCTGGCGGGGTCTTCCCGTCATAGACATGAGCCACTTGTGCGCTCTTCTTCAAAGGACAATTCTTGCTATAGTGCCTCTTCTTATGGCAGTTGTAGCATTCGGCTGAGTCATTTGCCTTTGGCTTCCTTGGGGCTTTGCATACATTAGAAAAGTGACCGGGCTTCCCGCAGTTGTAACATTTTCCTTTCGGGATCTTTGCAGGTTTCTGAGTAGCGGCCACAGTAATGCTAGATTCGGGTTGATCTGTCGAAGCCTTGCGCTTATTTCCAGCTTGGCATTTGGCGCGGTCTTGGCTAGCATGCCTCTCATCCATGTCTTCGTAATTGCAAGCCATCTCTACTAGTTCTGAAAAGGAGAGTTTTATGTTGCTCATAGCTCTATCGTGGTACTTGCGCTTCAGCCCAAATATGAATATCTTGTTCTTTGCTTTGTTGGTCAAAATCAGCTCTGGAGCATAGCGCGATAATTGAGTGAACTTATTTAGATAATCCTGAATAGAGAGGTCTCCTTGCTGGAGATTAGCAAACTGCTCTCGCATCCTCTCTAGAGCTTGTTCCGGTACAAACTTCTCATTGAACAAAGTCTTGAACTGCTCCCAAGTCCGGATAGTACCAGCGGCATCTTCTGAGGTAATGGCATCCCACCACAGCTTTGCTTCCTCTTGAACGAGCCAAATGCCAAGTCTTGCTTTATTGTTGGTTCCCATACCCATGCCTTCGAAGATTTTCTCACAGGTTTTCAGCCAAGCTATTGCCTCGGTCACTGTGCCAGTGCCAGTAAAAGGTTTTCCCCCAAGATTTCTGTACCTCTTTGCTACTTTGTCTAGCTCAAAGTCTTCTGGTGCTGGTGGCTGAATAATAGGGCCTTCCACAACTACGGAGATATTCCCCCATCCTCCTGCTGCATATCCTCGGCCTCCACGGCCTCCTCTAGCTGATGCTCCTCGCGTAGCCATCTAAGAGAACTGTATAAGCAAGAAAAGAGTCAAGCTCACAGATTTGATAATTATCATAAATGATAAAGCAAGGGAATACAAGGAAAGATAATGATGATGTACTGATCAAATTGTTTTGCTAATCTGCTTAGCTCATTCTAGGACATTGCTAATCCTATCTCTAATGAGCTACTCGCATTAGAACGCTACTGATTCTATTCTGACGAGGTGTTTAATGTGTTAGATCCCAGAACTAAGGTTAACCAAAGCTCCGATACCAACTGTGACGATCCCAAAATCCGAGGGGCGGTATTAAGGATAATCATTAGGAAATAACACATTAATCATCATAGCAGAGTACAGATAATAGCAGAAACAATAAATAAAATAATTTTACATGGATATGACAGCGGAATCACAACATGTAGGAATATCAGAATAGCATAACGTGGGATATAACTTAGTAAATAAAAAGGAAAGTGATAAGTCATCATCGCCAGAGGCGGAATACATACATGCAGTGAGACATAATAAGGGTATCAGTCTACATCGCCGAAGGCGGAATACATATACATATAGTAAGAAATACGGAAAGTAAATCAGTCTGCATCGCCAGTGGCGGAATCATAATATAAGTACAGTAATGGCGGAAAATGTCAAAGTCATCTCTGTGAAGTCAGCCTCGCCATGAGCCAAAATTGCACTCTATGTAGCTGTGCAGAACCAAAAACCACCTGTCACCTATGTACTAGGCTGCCCGTGTGAAAATAAGGGCACCCGCGTTTGCAAAGTGAAACAAACAACGAGTCAGTCATGGGGACTGGTATGAGGAATCTATTTAACAATTAAACAACAATAAATAGCAAATCATAGGACCACGCCACTTTCGCGGAACGGGTTTACTCCAGTGATTGCTAGTGCATTTAAAACAAAGTGAATTCTTTTAAAACAACGCAATGCTTTTAGAAAGAATGAAGCCATTATAAGACTCAGGTCCCATCACACAATGCAACGCAAGCCGGAGGATAGAGTTTTACCTTATAATAGCCAAATATGCTTGATACGTATAAAGAAAAATCATTTGATATTATTACTAGTGCATATATGTTTCAAAAACGAATAGCATCATAAATACCAATCACAGGTGGCATAGCTACCATATACTATGTCGCCATACTAGTTCTACAATCAAGTCCGTTATTTCGTATTGGAAATTGGATTTCCGTCATGAGTCGAGGCAAGGGGCAAGCTCCTCTCCGCTTCGAGACACTCTAGCAAATGCCTCGGGACTACGCACTCTGGGTAACCCCTGGATGCGGCTGGGCCGGTCCTCACTTACGTTAGAGGATTAATTATGCCTGAACACACGTTTCCCGGTCCTTACAGACCTATAATCGAGGCGCCTCGCATTCCAACAACCACAAAGGTGAAAAGTAGATATATATGTCAGGGCTGGTAAGTCACTGACACCACCATAGCTAGAAAGAAACGTCGTGCTCTCCCAGCGGTCCGTATCCCATTTTTAACTCATATCGGGGTGTGAGGCTCGCGAATCTATGAAATTCACAAACCTAGGCTACGTAGACCTTGCTTTGATCATCATCCACAAGACTTTGCTTTGCAACAGAAGCCTTGATCACAGCATCTTGGCATGCCACATAGGCAGTCCACTCCATACGATTGATTTCTATCGATATATAACCCCTGAGCTCGTACGTCTCAGAGAAGGGCGTTAAGCAAGAGAATAAATTCTCCGCCGCCAAACATATATATATTTAACAGAGATAAATCAGTATAGAACAAAATCCAATGTCAGACACACAGTCCATTTACAAGTCCGTCCTGGGTCTGAACGAAACCGGAGGCGTCAAATTCCTCGTATATCCGTCCAATCAACACATACATTCAGACGGCTACTACTTCCGTCCCTTTCCGGTAGCTACTCCGGTCAGGAACCTCAGTAGCGCCCATCCAACCGATACGAAGATCGTCGGTCTTGAATCGCCTTTGCATTTTCCAATTCGAATCGCTCGATAAATTATTTGAAATGAGGGTTAGCTCGGCCTTTTCAAATAATTCACGTCATTAGAATTTAAATCGATTCATTTTATGGCTATATTATTCGACATCCATCTTTCGGTTCTTTAGTGTTATTTTCATGTCATACACATACAACCATCAAATATCAAATAATTCAAGCCCAATTGGTTTATTTTCAATCAATATTGCTTATAATATTTTATAACGATTTTTCGCCATTTTTATGTATTTAAAAATGGCCATATTTAATTAAACGACGTTTCAGGTCGTGTCGTGGCGCTGTTTTTCCTTTATTTTGTTTTACACATATCGGAAAATCTAACCGTTGGATTTCTACAAAGTCAATATCAGTGGGAAGATATTCCCAAAGCGAACCCAACGGTTCCAGTTTCGTGAGAATCCGACGGTCGGATCTTCCACACTAGTCGTTTGAAGTTACGGTTTCAAAATTCGAACTGCAGCGTCGTTATTCGATTTAATTTAATTATATTTATATTTATATATAAATATAAACGATTCTGGCATTGTTTTTCTTCAGATTTGAATTAAACATTCCGGACAATCCAACCGTTGGATTTTTACAAGGTTGGTGCCGTTGGAAAGATATTTCCAAGGCGAACCCAGCGATTGCGGTTTCGGGAAAATCCGATGGTCGGATTTCTCGTACTAATCGTTTCAAATTACGATTTCGAAACGCGAACTGCACGGCCTCTATTCCTTTTAATTATATTTATATTTATATATATAAATATAGTTCATTCTATAATTTCAACTATAGTTCATTTTATATTTTCGACTTTGTTTTCACTTCAAATATTCCACTAACGCCTTAATATTTCGAAAAATTTCGCCATAACCTCCTTTGTACGGGGAGGGGTTTGGAAATTTATTGGGCCGTATTAGGTACCCAATAAATCCTAAAAAGCATTCACATATTTATAGTGATATATTCTGGTGTTTACGGGGGAGCATGTACTGATAATCACTCCAGAGAATAAATTCCCGTCACCCCGTTTCCGTGTGGAAATAAATAGTTTGTAAATAATTTCAATGCATGAAAATTATTCTAACATATAAATATTTCAGAAAATTTCGGCAGCATAACGGCAGGGTAGTTAAAACCGGGACAGTCCCTAGTACGGCTCCTCGCTCTACCTTAAAACCTCGCGGTTTTTGACAATGGGGATCATGCATCTAGTTCGCACGCAGGCGGCATGTTTTATTTTCAATTCCACAATCCTATTCTATTTTGTTTCAACCACAAGAGGGTATTTTTCAACCACAAAGGTATTTTTCAACCATAATATCAACCACAAACAATTATTTCCAACCATTCGTCAAACCATATAATATCACGTCAATCACAAGCAATAAATATCGTCCATGGTCTGTGGACGAGGGGAGTATATATATATATATATATATGTATGTATATGTATAATATAATAATTCACTTGCATTTCATCACAATTCAAAGCATATATGTTTCATTCGACGCTTGTATAATTTATACATCGCTAATATAACTTATACAACACATGTACATGAGGTATACAATGCGTATATAATTTACACTTCGCTTATATAATTTATACAACGCGATTTCATTCACACAAATTGTTTAGATTCCTCACATTGGTTATTGCGGTGCTAAAAATCGTAGGAAAGTCAGAAAAATCCACGGCTTCTTCTAGAATGTAGAGAGCCTCCTTGCGGTCATGGTGTCTCCTGTTTCATCGAATTTCGTTAAAGAACGAAAAAGATATTATTTTTCAAAGTTTTGCAACACTTAAAAGTATTATTTTCATTTCAGAATTTTCATCAGAAATTTTTTTAAAATCTTCGAAACTAGGTCTCAAAATTTCAGTCGATCCGTACCTCTATGCTTCGATCAGGTTACGCTGCGTCGAAGAGCTACGAAGCACCGCCAGAACGGCGGAGGTGGCGAAGGATCCGGTGGTCTGTGCTCGTCGCGGCGGCGCTCAGAAGGTCGCGCCTTCCTCTTCGATTTCCGACGCCGATAGCTGATGGGAGGAGGCGTGGGTTGGTCGGATGTGGAGAGGGGACTACGGCGGTCAGAAGCTCTAACTGGCGTCGGCGGTGAAATCGCCCGAGGCGGTTTGAAAAGGGAGGAGAAGTCTCGAGCAACGTGGATCGTCCAATCGTTCTCTGGCGGCTAGGGTTTCAAAGTTTTTTTTTTTTAATGAAAATTTCCTATTGGCCAGAGCTTTATAGATATTTTTAAATAGTGTTTTTGCAAACGGACCCCTTTTTAAACCCAACGACTGTCGTCCCTAGCTAAATACCCCCATTCCGGACACAATGGGATATGTTTTGTTGGCTATTTCGACTGTTACAGTCAGTTATTTTTCAATTTAAAATATAAAACATTCGATATTTAATTTAAACGTACATTTCAATTTGCTAGGGCCACAAACTGAATCGAAAAATTCCAGAAAAATAAATCTAGCTTTGTTTTGATGATACGGTCCTAACACAACCAGTTTCGTCGAATTCTGAGCTCGTTTGAAAAACGGCCATTTTTAGGTCGACCCATTTTAACAAAATTTGACCAAACACATTTTCTTTTGCCCCGCTCACATACTAGCTTCAAAAATTATGAAATTTGAAACTTAGCAGTAATTTGACATCCCGGACCCAACAAAAGTGGTTTCGTCGAATTCCGAGGTCGAATGCAAAATCTCAATTTTCAAGGGCTATATATACTATATAGCGACCTTTCTGAAAATTCATTTGGCCATAACTTTTGATTTCCGTTATGAAATTTCGATTTTTCAGATTCGTTAGAAAGGTATTGATAAACAGATTTAAATATTTTCAGTTTCGTCAAAATCCGTTATATTTTCCACCCGGTACAGTCAGTCAAAGTTTGTATTCAAAATTTCAAACTGCCATATTATACTTAATTCTATATTTTATTGAAATAGGCTATTTAAATTATTCAAATTCTTTGGTAATAACATAATTTAAAAATTTTAAACTGGTTCACTTTTTCCGGGTTATTACACACGTGGTCAAGTTCACTTATGGTAGAAGTCTGCCTGGAACCGACCGACAAATCCAACATCCACAGGTAAACTTAATGTGAGAGGCTTAATGCATAAATATATATATATATATATAACCAATAAACAAATAAAATAAAGAATAAGTATAGTAATTGCCTGTTGGGGTACAACAAATAGATAACTTTGGACTGATAAATAGTTGCCTTAGGAAAATATGACTGTTAGAGTCATAAAGGGCAATAAAAAGGAAATAAAATGAAATGGTGTCAAAAACGGGGAATTAATGGATACTGATTGACATTTAAATACTAAGTCCAAATTAGAGAAGAAATTAAATAAATATCCTAGAGAAAAGGGAATATAATCTTCCTTATTTATGTAAATAAAACTTATATTCAATAATATAGTTAGACTTAGTAGGTTAATAATATAAGATGTTATTAACCATATAAACCCTTGATACAAATAAATGGTGTATGTATATTATTTCCGTATAAGGAAATTAAATGGGAATGACTTAATAACATAACCTACTTTATCCCAAAAAGGGAAAGGTTTTAAAGGAAAATGGGGGACGAACTAATAACCTTCGCGTATAGTTCGCTTCCTTGGGTCTTAAGTGGCTTGGGTTGAAGAGTCCACCTGGGAATAGGCTTTTCAGTATAGGGGTTGTAAATGGCAGGTGTGTGGGCCTACCCAAACCTGGAATTTTAAAAGGGTCAGATATGGTCATCTATCCTATGTGAAGTAGTAAGTGACTAAGGAGGTTATCGAATGAGGTCATCTAGAAGGTATGACGAATGATAAAATACCTACTCTCACCTTATGTGGGGCAAGGGTATATGCGTAAATGACGGAAACCTTAACTAGTAGGGCCCGTAGCTGGTGCCCTCTAGTTTATGTTAACGTTAAATATTTTAAAGAGGGTTAATAAGAGACCAATAGGTCCGCCTAAGGTCTTAAGTGATTAGGGAGAATCCAACTTATCTATCATTTGATGGTGAGGCGTTAAATAATAAAGAATAGAGAATGAGGGTATAGATAGAAACCCCGAAATTAGGGGCCCAATTTCGATATAATTAACCAGTTAAACTCCGGTATAAAGGCTTCACAAAATGTGTGTAAATGTCCTATCTCGGTAATATAATTTGGGAGTACTACTTTAGGCTAAATAGTAAAGTCGTGCGTAAACATTTACTAGGTTGGGCTAGAATCACTAACTAGGTTAGGCTAGAATCACTAACCAGGCTAGGCATGCAGCTTCGGTCGAACCAAATGGAATATACCTGTGTTATAGTTTGTGTTGTACATTTCTTAGTCACCAGAACTTGTTGTTCTGACCCCCCTCCTCATTACAACCTCCAGGTTTCATAGAGAAGGTCGGGTTCTCATAGATGATTAAGTTTGGCTTTCGATTCTCGTTCTCTCTCATGCTCGGTATTGGCAAAGTGACTTACTTTGAAAAAGGTAATTTCTTGAGTTAATACTAATGTATCCTATTGTGTTTTCGTTGTGAGTTATTTTATCTACTATGACTATGCACATGCTCATTTATTGCAGGTACCAGATATATGCTCTATGCTTGGCTGGGTTCAGTTTTGATTTTTGTCAAAATTTGGATGCATAAAAGTATGGAGTGTTAGATCCGGCGAGATTTCAAGCAAGCTGTAAAGAAACAAGAAATTCGATGCCCAAATTTTGGCACTAATACATCATTTGTATTCACGCGCCTAAACACAAGGAGTGAAAACCCTGAAAGTTAGAAGAGAAGTTAGAGGGAGAGAAAGAAGAAAGAAAAGTTAGAATAGAAGAAGAAAAAGAACACAAAGATACCAAAATAAGAAAAATCAGAATCCCATTGCGAAATGAATAAAATATAACATACCAATATTCTTTATACGAAGAGAAAACTATATACACATGAATAAATAATCAGAGTACACAAACATATCAGGCTATATAGTCATGACAATTTGGCTATATAACGGCCAATAAGTACAACACTGTAAAGACCCGGAAATCCTCGCCCTTTGGAATGACCATAAATCACACAGGTCTAGTCCAAAGAGTTAGAAATCTCCGAATACTTTAACTTTGGGCATACAACACATTAGAACAACAACACGGACTTTTATAACATCAATAATAAATGTTACATCAGAGTACAAAATATCAGAGTACATCGATAAATAATAAAGCGGAAGATACATTTACAATAAAATAAATATAGTGCAGCGGAACTAATCTCAGCGGAAGGCCATCAATATTCTGGACACAGCTTCAGGCTTCAATCCAGGATCCTGCTTAACTATATCTGCAAAAAAACTACTCGACTGCCCGTGTGGAAAGAGGGCACCCGAGTTTGCAAAGTGAAACAAACTATAGGTCAGTCGTGGGACTGGTATGAGAAATCTATACTTAACTTATCTAATAAGTAGGCTAATCACAGGACTAAGCCGCTAACACGGAACGGGTTTACTCCATTGGATTGCCAGTGCATAAAATAAAGTAAATCGTCAAATAACGCAATGCTTTTTAGAAAAATGAAACCATTATAAGACCCAAGTCCCATCACACAATGCAACGCAAAACGGAGGATAGGGTTTTACCTTATAATGGTCAAAATATGCTTGATACGTAAAAACGATATTATTATTAGTGTGTGTATATATATTTAAAACATTTCAAATATAATATCAATCCTAGATGGCATAGCTACCATCTACTATGTCGCCATACAAGTTATGCAATCAAAACCACATGGGACGTATTGGAAGTTGGGTTTCCATCATGAGTCAAGGCTACGGAGGAGCTCCTGACCGATTTGAGACACTCTAGCAATGTCTCAGGATTCGGACGCTGGCGAACCCTTGGATACAGCAGGGCCGGTCCACAAATACTTTAGTGGATTAGTTATGCCTGAACACACGCTCCCCGATCCTATTGGACCTACAAATCGGCCGTGGACGACCGATAAGAATAAACTGAGGCCTCGCAAAAATTACACCAACCACATAAGCAAATGTCAGCCAGTTTAAGCACTTACACCACTTCTAGCTAGAAAGAAACGTGTGCACTCCCTGTGTTCCCTTCTCCCGTTTTAGACTCAACCAGTGTGTGAGGCTCGCGAAGTCACGATATACACAAAGCTATGCCTAAATAGACTGTGCTTTGATCATCAACCACAAGGCCTGCTTTTCAACAAAGCCCCGATCATTTGTTTCTTAGCATGCCACATTGTCAGACCCTACCATATTATTGATCATCTACCAATATATATATATATATATATATATATATATATAACCTCTAAGCTCATACGTCTTATAAAAGGGTGTAAAGTAAAGAATAAACTCTTCACCACCAAACAGAAATATATAATTAGTAGCGTTCAACAAATACAGTAGAAAGGAATACCATGTCAGACACACAATCCATTTACAAGTCCGTTCTGGGTCTGAACGAAACCGGAGGCATTATACCTCGCATATCCGAACAATCAACAATACGTCCAAACAACTACCACTTTATCCCTGTCCTGGGTGCAAATCAGTCCAGAGCATCAGTAGTCATTGTCCATTCGATGTGAGGATCGCCGGTCTTCAACACTGTCTTCAATATCTTCGACTCTTCATCGTCGTGATAATTATTCGGAATGGGTTAGACCCAGTCTTTCGGAATAACTTGCATATTTTATAATTAAAAATCAAGTGCTATAAAACACATCCAACGCCTTCATTCCAATTCAGTATATTCTTTTTAAATAGAATACATTATTAGGGAAAGGTTCCCATTGATTTTATCAAAGATAAATTCTTTATAAAATCATTCTTAAATCTTCTTTTTAGAGATTTATTAAAACTCCAATTTGGGGTTTTAATGTCAAAAATCATTATTAAATGATTATTCCAATTTTAAAGGAATTAACCTTGTCTTTAATTGGGTTAAAGAATCAATGTCGTTTAAAAACATTGTTCACGATAAACCCAAAATCATCTTTTATTAATGATGGAATTTTCACGGAAATCAAGTCAACATATAATCAATATAAATTTCTGTATCAGATCAATAATATAAATGGAATAGCGGCAAAGCCTCTTAAATTCCATATATAGTATCAGTCTTCTTTTATAGAAGACTATTTCGATTATTATCAAATTGAATCTCCATTCAATTCCAATTTAATTTATATTAAATTGGAAAACTTGACTTTGGAATATCCCTTTTAAATCTTGATAAAAAGATTTATAAACTCTAAATCGCATTTTCAATGTAAATTGGGTTAAAGAACAAATGTCGTTTAAAACATAGTTCACGGTAAACCCAATTCACATATCTTATAATTCCAGTTGTTAAACATAATTGAAACTCTAAAAATCTTAATTAAAAGATTTTACTCTTTAATACGGGGTTAAGAACAGTGTTATTTAAGACACCATTCACGACAACCCAAAATCTAATTCTTTTATTTAATTCCAACGTAATCTTATTTAAAATATTTTTCCTAATTAATAACTAGTTTACCTTAATAGAAATATATTTTTATGTTTATGTCCATTCAAGAACGGACATAGAAATCATCATTTCATTGTTTGTTAAATATTATTTAATAATATTTTTTTATATAAAAAGTTTCTTTATATAAATTATCCTTTATAGTACGGTATTCTTTATTTTAAAGGGTATTTATTTTACAATGTTCCTTATTCCAAATATTCCTTATTTTAAAAGATTTTCTTTATTTTAAAGAAATCCTAAATTGGAATGCGACTCAATAATTTACCATATAACTTTGTTATATGGATTTCATACATTGAATGTATATAACAGTAGTGATAAAATAATCATCAAACAACCAATAAAAACCAGGGTGAAGTTTATAACTGTGTGAGCATTAAAATGAAATAATAACGCTCATCGCAGCCTGTCGATCTATCGATCGACATACAAATAAATATTGTATGTTAATTCTCATCCCAACACCCGTGTGGGGTTTTCAGCTAACAAACAGTTCATAAAATAAATGTTTGGTTAAAGGACTTAACCAATCCAATTCTACTATCAAGTTGATGATAATGAACCATCATGTAATTTATTTCTAATGTCGAATAAAAATGTATTTTTATTCATAAAATTTTCCTATACAATTCTAATGTCACATAAACGGTGATTTGTTTATATGGCATTATTGGGGATGACAACTCCAAGATACGTTTATTTGTTTTATATTTCCAATATATAATCTAACACATAAAAATGTGTATTTTAAGTTGCACACAAATTCTAATGTATGCATAATATATAAAAATTGTCACTTTAGTTCACATACACATTCTAATGTATGTTTGACCAAAAATATGATTCCTATATTTGAATATAATTTCTAATGTTGGTTCGCAAATAAAAATGATCTTTATATTTACTTATAAAACCTATTTCATGTTATTCAAATAAAAATATACGTTTATTTCCAGCAAAATGTACAAGAAATGTTACTTCTATTTTGAGGTAACACAAACCTATTTTACACAATGCTATTTGTGTTTAACTCTTTATTTAATCAAAAATGTGATTTTTGTTTTATTCTAAATTTAATTAACAAAATGTAATTTTTCTTCAACTATTATATCTTGACAAAATAAATATATTAGTTCAATTAATCTATTTGGTCAAACAATAAAAATAATGACTTTGTTTTGTCGAAAAATCTATTCCGACAAAACAAATAAAAGTGATGTGTTTGTTTAATTGACAATTTTAAATTTATCAAACAGACCAATTTGGCAAAGAGACCAATTTGTTTTTAACTATTGCAATTTGGCAAAGAGACCAATTTGTTTTTAACTTTTAAATGATCATGATTGTTTTTAACTATTTCAATTTGGCAAAGAGACCAATTTGTTTTAACAAGTATAAATTGACAAAGGAGAATAATTGGATTTAACTATTATAAATTGATAAAGGTGAACAATTTGTATTTTAATTCTAATTTAACATACAAGTGCTATATTTTGTTACATTCTTTTGATTTAGACAAAAATGAGTATTTTTGTCTACTTCTACTTTAATGATAAAAATATGAATGTTTAATTATTCATTCTTTTACCATAGCTAAAATAAACAATTTCAATTCATTCTTTTAAAGTGATCAAAGGACTCTTTTTATTTCCTATAACATATTTGACAAAATGACTCTTTTCATTTCACATAAAATTTCAATAAGAAATGAAATTCTAAAATCTATGCTTCCTATTATCTTTTAAATGAAAATAAATGAAACATTAATTCTTACCATTTTTGCTACAACTAGAATGTAACTAAAATATAACCTTTAAATCCTATCTTTTATTTACATCTGAAAATGTGAATAAAAAGGTAATTCTTAATTTGAAAGTAAAATGAGAGATTTAATTCATGTTTTATTTGCATTAAAGGATGCAAATAAAAATGCAACTCTCAAAATGACATTTTATTTATATCAAAAATGTAATCAAAATGTAACTTACATTTTGATGTTTTGTTTGCATTTAGAATTGCAAACAAAAGCAAAACCTTAATTTTTAATGTTTTATTTGCAATAAGGAATGCAAATAAATAAATAAATGTAACTTTTATTTATAGTTTATTTGAAAACAAGGAATACAAATAAAAGAACAAATTCTATTTTTAATGAATATTTGCATTAATGGATGCAAAATAAAAGAACTAATTTTATTTTCAATGAATATTTACATTTGTGGATGCAAATAAAAGGACAAATTTTAATTCCCAATGTATATTTGCATTTGTGGATGCAAATAAAAGAAATATTTTCATTTCAAGGTATATTTGCATTAGTGAATGCAGATAAAAGAACAGGTCCTAATTTCAATGTATATTTGCATTAGTAAATGCAAATAAAGGAATAAATTTTTGTTTTCAATAAATCAAGTTCTAACAAAAGTGTTATTTTTTTTGTTCCACTACTTATGTTTTAACAAAAATGTTACCCTTAATTCACTAATCATAATTTGACAAAAATGTTATTATTTTATTCAATGTATAAAAATGTATATTTTTGACAAATTCTATTCAAGGTATAAGAATGTGATATATTTGCATTGGTGCATATAGATAAAAGAATAAACTTTAGTTTCATTTTATTTTTGCATTTGTAAATTCAAATAAAAGAATAAACTTTAATTTCAATGCATATTTGCATTGATAAATGCAAAATAAAGGAATAAACTTTATTTTCAAATATATGTACTTGCATTGGTGAGTGCAAATGAAAGAATAGTTTGTTTCAATATATATTTGCATTGGTAAATGCAAATAAAGAACAATTTCTATTTTTCAATATATATTTGCATTGGTGAATGCAAATAAAAGGATTGATTTTGTTTTTAAAGTTTATTTGCATTAGTGAATGCAAATAAAAGAATAAATTATATTAAAAATATATTTGCATTAGTAGATGCAAATTAAAAGTATAATTTTCATTTCAATCTATATTTGCATTTGTAAATGCAAATAAAAGAAAAAAACTCAATTTCAGTGTATATTTTTGCATTTGTAAATGCAAATAAAAGGATAAACTTTAATGACAATTAAAAAGTGATTTTATTTGTAAAGTAAGTTCTACACTTCTAATCTAAACAAATAAGAAGGATAATTTTATTGTTTACAAATTCTATTTTAATGGAACATTTCATTTAAAAAGGTGATTTCTATTTTAATGTATGTTTCTGTTCTAATATGATATGTTAAAACAGAATGACAATTTATTATAATCTTTTTATTTAAACCAAAACATGAAAGTGAAAATATTGTTTTTCTTTTACACTTCAATTTTTGACATACATGAATATAAAATATTCTATATATACAATAATATATGATTTTGTCGTATACACACAATTCCTAATAGATATAAATACATAATCAAAATCAATCACAGCACAATCAGCATTGAAAAAAAAATATACATACAACGTGAATTTCAGACGGAATGCATATATATAGATTACACAATAAATAAATGATTAAATTTAAATTTAAATAGATATCTCACAGTCGTGCGTGATTTTGTCCAAAATTCCAACAGCTCAGAAATTCCCTGTTTTAGTCTAGAATTGTAGTTCAGGATCGTACGAGTCCAACGCTTCAGAAATCACGCAATTCCGAGTTAGTATGGATGAGTTATTGATTAAACAAGATCTGGAATTAATTTAAAATTAATAAATTAATCATGTCATTAGTGAATTTAATCACCTTCTTCCCCAATTTATTTCGGCCGTGAGTTTTCAAAAAGGTTCAAAACTTTGAATTCAGTTTTCAAGAGATTGGGTGAATTGATTGAAGTGCTGTTGGTTGGAGGTGGTCGGCCTCGGAGAGGGGCACGCGCGCCCGGAGTTGTCGGAGGTGCGGCCGCACCTAGTGGTGTCGGCGGCGGCTGAAAGGCCGAGCCTTTGGGTGCTCGGTTCTCCAAAATCAGGGCACGGGGGAGGCTGATTCAGGTATGAGAATGAAGAGGAGGAGAAACTCTTCAGAAAACTCCAAAGAGTATATGGAAATTCAATGTGTGGAGGGAGAATTTTGAGGAGGAAGGTATGAGAGTGGAGGCAGCTTCAGCTGAATAGGAACGATGGAGGAACAGTGTACCCGTATTTTTATAATTGAATATTAGGGTTTTCTATTTTATAATGGTTTTAGTGTATTTTTACAAAAAAAACCAATTCTCTTAAACTATCCAGATTTCAATCCAACAAGAAGCTACCCAACCCAATAACCCCTATTCTGGATCCATCTAACCTGTCCCGCAGGCCCAAGAGGTCATCTCAGCCCCCGTTTTTCAAATTTAAAATTATTTCTTTTATTATTAAATTCTGACATATTCAAAAATCCACCGGAGCAACATACGAACTCCGAAAAATCCAAAAAAAAAAAATTTTTGCTGTGTCTTGACGATACGAATCCAACAAAATTAATTTCGTCGAATTCTGAGACTGTTTGAAAAATGGCTATTTTTAAACTGATTAAATTTGACCGAAACTGACCAAACACAGTTTCTTTTGCCACGCTCACGTATTAATTCGAAAAATTGAAACCTAGCAATAATTCGACATTCCGGTTCCAACAAAAGTTGGTTTCGTCGAAAACAGAGGTCGTTCGAAAATTGACTATTTTTAAGGCCAATATATTAGATTAAAATATATATATATATTCTACAACGACTTTTCTAAATTTTAAATTAGACATAACTTTTTATTTTTAAAACGAAATTTTAATTTTTCAAATTCGTTAGAAAGATATGGTTAAGCAGATTTAAGTATTTCTGGTTTCACTGAATTCTGACTTATTTTGAATCATGTGCATTCAGTCAAAGTTTAAATTCAAAATTTCAAACTACCGCGCTAGTTTTAACTCCTTTTATAATTAAATTTAAATTTATTCGTTTTAACTTCAATTAAAATAAATTTTTAGCCATTACTATTTAAATAAATTATTTTATATTCTCCAAATTCATTAAAATTTTCTAAAATAAAATTTTTAAATTGGTTCAGAATTTGCGGGTTGTTACAAACACACAAAATGGAAATAAAATAATATGGGAAATACACGAAAACGTCTCGACTTCATCTCCCCTCTATAGCTCCAAGAAACTCCAAAGCTAATCTAAAAATATACTCGGTCTGACCTAAGCAAAACGACAGCTGGATCAGTCTGGAATACTTACAGTGAGAAAACTCACATTTCAAACGTACTTGCTTAATTTTAAAAATTCTTTAGAAGAATGGAACTCCCGTAAGACATGACCCTACATAAACATGGTACATTTTTCTCTTACGATAACCAAAACACTTTTATATCAAATCAAATGATATTATAATAATGTCTATTAAACAATCTTAAAACAAAATAATAAACATATGCAAAATTGTTACCCATAATTAAATTCCTCACCCTAATGGGATCTACAGACAAAAACGTGGCATGTGTTGGAGTTTGAATTCCATACAATGGCAAGGTAAGGGACTATCGTATGGTCAGTACACCTCTAATCTAATGTACCGGAGAGCCATACAAGGACTTCCTGCGAGTCAGAGCCGACTGCACTTTTAACATGATGCATCAGATTACTTCATTCCTCGGGTACCTGGTTCAAAACCAATGTGCACCATCCTGGTCCCACTACTCATGTGCATACCAAAAAATATATACCCATTTTAGACTGAGGAATGACAACTCCAATTGGATGCGACCCACATATCTCTGAAGAAAATCCCCTGTTTTAGCCGTTATCGGTTGATGAGGCTAGAGGCTACGTTTTTACCTTTCATACTTGACACATACTCATCTTAGCATGTCACATCGTCATTCCATCGATCATTAATTGATGTCCACAAAATTACAACCTACAAACTCATACGTTTCATAGACGGGTGTTATGCTAAGAGAAGTTGCATTCTCCGCCACCAATATATGTACATTTGCAAAAATCAATGTATGAAATCTAAGAAATGCAATGTCAGACTCCATCCATACAAGTTGTCCTGGAACATGACAAACCGGAGGTACTCTTTTACCACATCCTATCGGGAATAATCCTTAGGATTAGTAACAAGAAGTTCTTGCATCATGAAGACACCAAAACGTAGGGACTACTACTATAAATATAAACCTGGTAGCTAACTAGAGACATCAACAAGCAGTCCTTTCCGCTTTGAAGGTCTACGCCTTCCAATCATACTCACGAGCATAATCATACCTACAGATCTCGGTTTCGAACGCAAAACTAACTCAAAATGTTTTTTGGATCCAGTTCCAATCTCGATTCCTCAAACCAACACATTATAAGTAAAAAGGGAATTTAGTAATAGTCGGTTTTTCAACTATCAATTCATAATAGTACAATTAAATACATCTACAACATAAGCCCTTTTTATTAAATCATTCATTAAAATCATTCCATCAATTCTTAAAAATTAATTTCATATAATTATCTCAACAGAATAAATATTCACAAATCCCTTATTTTTGTTAATTTGAAAATGTATCCATACACTTATCTCTTTGGCATAAGTGTATTCGCAAAACATATTATTTTCTATAAATTTGAAAACCATAGTCATACACTTATTTCTTCGGAATAAGTTTGTTCACAAAACCCAATTATTTTCATTATTAAGAAAATAATGCTATATACTTAACCTAATTATAACACCCCACATTTTTAAGATAATAAAATAAGAATAACTTAATTAAATATTCAGAAATAAGTGAAATGGACTATGCCATTGCGTTCGTCTTAGAATTCTGGTCAAGATAGACACCTGGTTTGCGTAAAGGACACTGTATGAAGAAGTTATGAGCGTTGGAAGTTTGTATACATACAAGGAACTTATATGTATATATATTAAATAAAATTCATCCAGAAAATCAAAATTCACGAGCAGGAAAAGTAGGAGGGAAAATAGACCGTTGGGGGTCGACCTAGTGGTCGACCCACCCCAAGGGGGGTCGACCCCACATGGATCTGGAACATTCTTTTTTAACGTGGTCAGTTCTGATGTTTTTAATTTAAATCTAAGGGATCAGGTTTCTCTGATACACCTATAAATAAGTCTGTAGAGCTAACCCTAAACCTCATATTTCTGAGGCTACGCGGAGGTTTTGCCATTCCTCCCTCATCTCAAATCTATTCAGAAAATTAAGATTATTATGTAGGAATTTTAAATCAAGATCGGGAGGAAAGAGATTGATGATAATAAAAGGATGTTCATAATTATGTGAAAAGTAAGGTAATTTTCTAGATCCGATCTATTCAATTTTCCTCCTCTTTCTTTTCCTTTCTTTTTTAGTAAAAATAGTCAATCCATGATTGTTAGGTTCTGAATCCAGTTAGGGGAAAACCATGGAAGATTAGATCTGGACCAGATCCAGAATTTGGAAAAGCTTACGAGGTGAGTGGATTTAAGATATAACATTTTAGATAATAATATATTATCGTTTAAAACATTCTCTGTTATTATATGTAAAATTGCCAGAATAATTAAGAATTACTGTTATAACAAGTTGAGATGTTAATATGAATAATTCATATGTTGAATTGGTTAAAGTGTTGGAATGATTACATGTTCAAAAACAAACTTGTTAGAATATGGGTAATGACTACTGTTGTTATAAGTACATGATTCACTTGTGGCATATTATTGAGTAAATGACATGTTAACCTGTTAGATTTGAATAATTACCTGATTAAATGTTTACATGTCAAAATAGAATTAAACACATGTTAAAAAGGACATGCGCCATAATATAGGCATAATTTGATGACATGTAAATTAGATTACAGTAAAAAAGGATAACATGCCTAAAATTTACGGTAAATAAGAAACGGTAACGCTGTCAGACACGAGGTTAGAATATACTTGTGGTAGAAGCCTGCTCGGAACCGCCCGGCATATCCAGCATCCACAAGTGGTAAATCTAATGTGAGGGGTCTAATTGCATGAATAAACATGTAATGGTACTAAGATATGAGGTTAAGTCAACTTGTGGTAGAAGTATGCCCAAACCCGCCCGACAAATCCAGCATCCACAAGTGTGGGCTTAAGTGTGGGCTTAATGTGAGAGGTCTAGTACATAAATAAATAAATAAATATGTATGTTGTATGTATATAACAAGATATGAATAAATGGCAATGATGGTAATTAAATGTCTAACTCAGAAAATAAGAAAGGAAGTGATGTAATGGACTAAGTTAGTGCGATGCGAAGGAAAAGTGATGTATTTCCCTAAATGGCCTATTTCTGAGAACGTGGTTGCAAGTAAGCCACAACGAATAAAGTAAGAAAAAGGAAAGAAATTACTTGTCACCACGGATTTACATGGGAATATGTTATGAAAATAAATCACTGATTACTTCTATAAATCAAACTGATAAGGTGCACAAAGCGTTTTCCTTAATAAAATAAGGAACATATATTACAGTTAATGAAGAATAATGGGTTACAACAGTAAATGGTTTAAAAAGGGAATGATAATCACCTATTATAAATAAATTACATTAATGACAATGTTGTATAATAGGTAGACTTGTCCTAGGGACAAGTGAAGATTGTAACATCGGCTATAATAAACTAGTAAGGAAATTGAATAACTACTGAAATGAGATAAGGAACACTTAATTGTGAATTAAGTAATCAGTAACTGGGGGAAAACCTAAAACCAGTTGAGAAAAAGGGGGAAATTTGTGAAATATAAGAAGTTGTACTTAATTATAAATTAACTAATCTATAAACTTAGAAGTCTGAAACCCGCTGATAAGAATAACATGTTTTGACTTGTCCTAGGGACAAGAGGAAATTATAGCATAGGTTATAATAAATGGGTAGAGAAACTTATTAATGGACCTTAGTTAAGAGAACTAATTTAATAAGTAAACAACGATAAGTTGTAGTGACAGTGTAAATTGAATTTATGATTAAATGAGAAAGAATAAGGAAAACTTATGAAATGAAATAAGTTAAATTTAATCATAAACGGTAAGTGATATGTTTATTAGAAAACATTTGAATTGAGATATACTTAATAACATATTAAGTAGAACAAGTTATTACAACCGTGAAGTCAAACAAGAATATAAAGGGTTGTGGATCACAGACCTTGGACCACAATCTAGAAAATAACATGTTGTGGGCTTATTAATAAACTAAAATGGGTTAAGTTATATAACTGAAATTAATAAGCAAGAGGGGCCCATTCCTCAGAGATATAAGGGGCTAGGAAGAACTTGGTAACCTGAATAAAAAGTTAAGGTAACCAGGTTAAATGGAAATCTGATAAGATAAAGTAAGCACGTAAAAGAATGTTTAGACATAGGGTCTAATAACATATTAAAGTGAGGCGCTTGGACCAGTCCGCACGTTTGAGGGTGAATAACCCAACAAGGTAGATCATCATGGTGTTATAAGGCACGAGGGGAGCGCACATTCATCTGATTATTCTGTCGGCTCCGAAGGACTGGAAGGGGAAGCACGCGGCTTCCTGAGATACGTAAGGTGCTTCTGGTAGTCCTCTGTGTGGTGGCAGATGTTTAGGCTGTGCTCGCAGAGGCTGGGTCTGCGCATAACTACCAGGTGGGTGGGCCTTGACCGCAAAAGTAGCTTTGCAGTCAAAATGCTATGACTTGGTGACACCAGGGTGATTCGGTGGTTGCCTCAACGGGGAAGCAAAGTGTCACGACCAACCAGGATAGTAGATCGATCGTTGGGTACCTGTCATCGATAGCCAGTGGGATGCGAAAAGACTAGAGCTAAAACCAATAGACCATTCACCTTTCACTATCGAGGTACGATGGTTGAGGGAAGACGCCAACTGGATGTTTAGATTGTTTGTTAGGGGCCAGTCATTTAGCTCTTGTAGTCTTTATTAGTTTAGGGAGGGACCGAGGTGGGGCCATAGCCACCATGAAAAACAGGCCCGAGGGATATCTGTATTAGGAGGCTCTTTAAGACGGGCCTGTACAGATATGGAAAAGCACCCGACTAAGTTCCGTGTTTCTTGTATAGCCCTGCTACAGAACTCGGTGCACATTAGAGGACCGGCGATTAAGGCATCGAGCTACAATTGACAATACATATATGGGACAGTCTAGATACATGCATGTCGGCTCCGGGTGGTGTATCATAGACTTGAGGGCATTACTCCGGTATGAAATCTCATTCGATCGACGATGGTATTCCGTACGCTTATGTAGCGTAGTAATGACAGATATATGCGGAATGTTATATTTTTATGTAGAGATCCGTACGTCACTCCGTCGTAGGTTGGGGGACTGCGTTCATTTCTGTGGCATTACGGTGGAGACCGTGCGAGTGGGGTACTATGGGGTGTACCTCAGCATTGAGGGGTAGCTACATATATAGTATATTAGGTTAATCCACTGGGAAGTAAATGGGTACGACGTGTGTAAAAGCCTTGAGTGATGTTAACCCAAGTAACCTAATAAATTAGAAAATGTGATCGAACGGCATATGTAGGATGATCCGAAGTGTATAATTTAAATCCAGTCACTAGAACTTGTGTTTTGACCCCCTCCTCATCCCATACTCACCGGTTAGATTTGTGGCAAAGACATGATAGCCTTGGATACTGGTTAGGCAGCATTATTAATACGGTAAAGCTATATTTTGATTATATTATATTTTATCCATTCCGCTGTTAGATATTTTCTGAGCTCTAACATATTTTATGTCTCTGTCTTTTCTGCAGGATACCTGAGCACAACAATTTGAGTTTCGATGGATTGGAATTTTGAAGAAAAAAATTGGTCTGTTGGAATTCGGGTTGTTACATCTGGTATCAGATCTTAGGTTTAGGATTCCCGTATAAATAGTAAGTGAACGTATTTGTATTTTTAAAAATATAAATATTATATATATGTATATAACTAGATCCATAGAGAAACCCATTAAATAGAAAGAGTATAATATGGTAAGAAATGGGATGTTTGTTTTGTACACTAAAGGAATGAATATGGAAATCTGAGACTCTTAGGTAATTTGGGTGGAGAGTCTACAATTTACTTTGTATGGAAGGAAATTGAATCCCATATGATTAGTATTTAGGGTTAGTGGGCTTGAAAACCTTATAAATTGGAAAAGGTTGAAAAGAGAAAAATGGATTAGGAATATATACAGTTGAGAGAATTGACCTTGCGAAGTGTCTAGGAAAACCTAGAAAATTGGAAATCTACTTTGAGTCTAACACCATTGTTAACTTTTAAGAACTTGAAATTGTAAAAGTTTGGAAAAAGGTTTTATGGTGTTTTCAAGTTTTAATCTTAAAAGTCATAATTTTAAAACATGTGAAGAAGTACATATTGGGTTTTTAAAGTTAAATGGGGTATGTTTTGTAAATAGTGATTTCTTTCGAAAAATTTGTCTAAAGTAAAACTCTCTCAGAAAAAGGTGCATATCATGGAGCATGTATAGCTTGCTAGTTTTCTTGTTATATTTCATACAAGAATTTTTAATAAAGAAAGATTTGAATTCTCTATTCTTATGACAACCCTTTTTGATAAATTATTTTACCAAGATAATTTTGTTGGGTGGACAAAATAAATTGTAGAAATTAAGAATAGAGTAGATGGTTGCACCTTATAGGAAGAGACTGAATTGACCTTATTGGCAAGAACCTGTCGTAAAACCGATTGAGGAATAGTTGTCTTTATCTACTCCAATTTTTGTGATTAGAAAGAAAAAAAATGATGATTTACATTTCTTTAAGATGACATGTTTTTTTTATGGTTTGGCAAAAGCAAATTTTGATGAGGAAAATAAAGTTTTGACACTTTTAAATAAAAAATTAAATAAAAAGGCTAAACCGTGTTTTAAAAGGATGGAGTAGGTAGGGATTAGTGCCTAGGAAAGACGGGAAACGTTTTGAGGCTATAAAGTAAATAGCAGGAATTATCTTGGAATAATAGTAAGTTCCCGTAGAATACATAAGTATTGAAAAGCCTAGCGTGTTGCTTGAAGTAATTATTAGTACACAACTAGAACTAGTGGTGATTACTAGATAGAAAAGGGCAAGTAAGTGTTTAGGCCCTGTTGCTAATTTTCATGTTAGGAGTAAAACCCGTTACTACATTTCTATTGGGATCATTCCATTATTTTGTTCTTGTTAGAGTAACACCTAAACCTGTCATGGATCCCATTGTGACGGCCCGCTCCGCACCAGCCTGCGTTTCCTCCGGAAGTGCGCTGTACACATGCCCGACTAGCACGGAACGGTCGTCATAAGAAAAGAAAGAAGGTGAAGAACTAACACATGACCTGTAAAATGTCTCACAGCGCATGGACTAAAATGTAATAGTAACATACTTGACATAAAACAGGTGAGACAGTACATAAGCTGATAACTAAAATCAACATCAATCATCAGAGCAGCGGAAATCCATATACAGCTTATTACAATTTTCCAAATTTACTGTCTCTAAACAAAAGAAGGCTAAAGTAGAAGATGCACCACCAATGCCCAAGCAGTGATCTTCAACAACACAGGGAGAATATCATATATATATATTACGTGGAAGCCTCCTGCTCGTCTCCGGATCATCTACCCGTGCATCACCAGCTAACCTGTCTCTAGTCTGCTCGTGTGAGCACCCAGAGTAATAAGAGGAGACATAAAACTCTGGGTCAGACATAAAGCCTGGTATGAGCGATAAGCATCTAAACAGAATGATAACAGGTATACTAAACCATACCTGAACCTGGACCTGCAACCAAAGAGTTAGTACCACATACCGCACAATACTCTAAGGTGCCATAATAAATAGTGTAAGGATACAGGGGTGGGGTGTGCATGTCACAATGATAGAAAACAAATCATCCATAGCAACCATCCTCACATCTCTCACTCAGTGCGTAAAGCATACGATATCTACCACTTTGGAACACTAGACAAATTGAGGTAACGACGAATCCCGACTTGTAGAAACCCTGCTGTGACCAAGCTAAACACATGGAGTCATGACCAAACATTTCAATGACTCGCTTCATTGGTCGTAGCCCTCGGTTCTACCGATGCCATAATGGCCCTGAATCCGCCCTCGTACCTCCTACCATAGTGGTCCAAAGCTATAGACATCGATAACCCCTTAACACTCGTCCCGCAGCAAAGCCCTATCATGAAGCGAACTCGTTGATTCCCATCTGGATCTTGAGCTCTAGCTTCTCATTTGGACTACCTTTGCATCTCGGGTTTTGGTCATCATCTTTATCCGGATCGGTCTTCATTCAGTTCGTAGTCATCACCGTCGGATCGTGAATAACCTCCTCCCCCAGCTCGGATCGTGGCACACTCTCCAGGTCGGGTCGCCATCGTCGGATCGTGCTCCACCTCGGATCGGTTCGCGGATCGCATCGCCTCCACCAGGTCGGATCGGGTCGAGGCACTCCCACTGGTTCGGGTCGTGCTCCATAGCTCGTGGCGCTTCCCTTCGGTCGTGGAGGCACATCGGTTCGGATCGTGAGCTTCTGAAGTGGATCGGTTCGGATAGTGTGCTCCAACTTGTGATCCTCCATGGCTATCAATTCGCAAGCTTCCAGGTGGTTCGGATCGGTCTCCATCACCACAAGCGGTTCGTAGGGGCGGCTTCACAACGGTTCGGTTCGAGCCTCCCGTCTGATCCGATCCGGTTCAGGTACTTTCCTGCACTGACTTTCCAGCAACTGTTTTGCGCCATACGACGGCGTCTTCGACCAATCTAACTATTCTAATCAATCACAATTCATGTCAAACTGTCATAGCAACATATAACATCAATTGCAACACCATAACAACAATTTGATGGATTAAAATGGATCAAACATAGCTAGAACCCCTCATTTTCCCTTAATCCCTCTTAATCATGTTTAAGCATACAATTAGCAAAACACATCGAAATTAACCCAAATTTCTAACAGAGCCTTAAAACATTATTTTAGAATTTTAGGAATTTTTCTAGAATTTATTTACGTATAAATTCGCTAATCTTCACTAATTACCCCTAATTAACCGTAATTAGTGTAAAAGCAAGCTAATCACTCACCTTTGCCACAAAATAAAACACCAAATCTGGAATACTCTCTGTTTGGGTCGAATTCCTATGTATGGCAGCAGCTCCAACCTTGCTTTGTTGCTATTTGGTCTTGTTTTGATGTAGTTTAGGCTTAATCTTCACTAAAAATGTGTTTTGGAGTGGTTTTAGAGGATGGAAGCCATTACTAGGGTCTCAAGAAGGTTTGTGGCGGCTCAAAACTGAAATGAAAGTGATTCCCTAACCCTAATCAGTCCTCCTATACCTCTAAACCCGAAATTCACTTCTGGGCCTAGCTGCTAATCACCCGGTTAAGCCCAATTAAGCTGTTTTTCACCATCTGAAACTTGTTTCAGCCATATCTCCCAAACGGTGAGTCCGTTTGGCTAATATGACCACTCTACGGAAAGAGAAACCATCATCCGGAGCCAATGGAAGTGGTTTCAGGTCAAAATTCCTTTCCAGTCAAAAGTTATGGCCAAAATAGTGCCAACTAGGCGTAAAATGGTCATTTAAAAATCGGGAAAAATCATGAACATGGGAAATGACCCCAATAGTCATCTCCCAAAGTTACATGACCATACGACTTCGTATGTGACAGAAATAAATATCCTACGATCCTATGATGCGTAGAATGCGGGTCGTTACACTCTTCCCCTCTTAAGAAATTTCGTCCCCGAAATTCTTTAACCAAAAACATACAAAGGATCCCGCATGCCTAACAACCACATACAACAATCAAACATACAAAACAAGCAAACAAGCCTATCCTAGCATGCGGAAAACTAAATCGAAGTCAAAATCTTACCAGGCAAAGAGTTCTGGGTGTGTCTTCCTAATGTCTTCTTCTGTTTCCCAAGTACAACCATTCTCGTCCTCGCCCCACTGAACCTTGACTAACTTCACCGCCTTCCTTCGAAGTTGCTTCATGTCGTGCTCGACAATATGGGCCGGCTTGCGGTTCCCAACCGCCTCGGGTTCTACTTCAGTCCTCTAACTGATCAGGTGAAATAGTCATATCTGAGTCGTGAACGAACTTCCTTAGTTGGGAAACATGAAATACGTTGTGAACTCCCGCCATTTTCTCTGGTAAGTCAATTCTATATGCCAAATTCCCGACTAGTTCAAGAACAGGGAATGGGCCAACGAATCTTGGTGCCAACTTGCCTCTCCTGCCAAATCGTATTACGCTCTTCAACGGAGAGATCTTGACAAACACCAAGTCACCAACGGAGAATTTTAAGTCTCTTCTTCTCTTATCAGCATAACTTTTCTGCCTATCTTGGGCTGCCTTCATTCGTTGTTGAATGATCTTGATCTTATCTGAAGTTTCCCTCACCACATCTGGTCCAAGCATAAACTTCTCGCCAGTCTCTATCCAACATGATGGTGAGTTACACGGTCTTCCGTACGAAGCTTCAAACGGAGCCATACCAATACAGGATTGGTAGCTATTATTATATGCAAACTCTACTAGATGCAAATGGTCATCCCATGATCCACCAAAATCCAATATACATGCCCTCAAGAGGTCTTCCAAAATACAATTCACCCTCTCTGTCTGACCGTCGGTCTGAGGATGATATGCGGTACTGAGATGTAGCTCTGACCCTAGAGCCTCTTGTAAGCTCTTCCAAAACCCACTAGTGAACAACGGGTCTCGGTCGCTCACAATGCCTTTAGGTACTCCAAGAAATCTCACTACCCACTTCATATACAATTCTGCTAACTTAGCTGCCGTTCTGGTCGATTTGACCGGTATAAATCTTGCACTTTTAGTCAGTCGGTCCACAACTACCCAAATGCTATCATGTCCCGATCTAGTCCTTGGTAAACCATCAATGAAATCCATCGAGACTTGCTCCCATTTCCATTCGGGAATTTCTAATGGTTGCAACAACCCACTAGGCTTCTTTTGCTCGGCTTTAACTAGCTGGCAATTCATGCACTTGGATATAAACTTCCCAACGTCTATTTTCATCCCTTCCCAGTAGTAAGTCTGCTTCATATCTCAATACATCTTGTTACCACCGGGGTGTATAGTTAGCTTTGAGTGATGACATTCTCTAAGCACTTCATCCCTCAATCCATTGACATTGGGTACAACAAGCTTTCCATTCTTTCTAAGCCATCTATCTCGATCAAGCCCATACTTGTTCATCTCCTCATCGATACCCATCTCTAACTTGGAGATGATTTTCAATAGGTTAGGATCGTCCCTCTGACTAGAGCCGGTTCTCTCAATTAAAGTGGGTCTGATCATCAAACTTGCTAACATTTCTGGATTCAATTCGCACTTCGGTCTGAAATCAAACCCTGCGATAAACTCCAGTTGCTTCCATTCAAGGAACATAGCCCCTAAGCTGGCATGTCTTCTACTCAATGCATCAGCCACCGCATTGCCCTTTCCCGGTGTGTATGCGATGTCAAAATCATAGGAAGCTAAGAACTCTAACCATCTCTGCTGACGGAGATTTAAATCCTTCTGGGAGAATAGATACTTCAGCGACTTATGATCTGTAAACAGCTCAAATCTTTCTCCCAAGAGATAGTGTCTCCACATCTTTAACGCGAACACGATCGCTGCCAATTCTAAATCATGGGTAGGGTATCATCTCTCGTGCGGTTTCAATTGCCGACTTGCGTAAGCTACAACTCTACCCCCTTGCATCAATACAGCACCCAGTCCGGTACCACAGGCATCCGTGTATACCGTCATCTCTTCATCCCCCTTAGGAATGACTAACACTGGTGCGCTTGTCAACTTGTCCTTTAGACTCTTGAATTCATTCTCGCACCTTTCATCCCAAACAAAAGCTTGATTCTTCTTGGTCAACCGGGTCAATGGTGCAGCTAACTTGGAGAAACCTTGGATAAACTTACGATAATATCCAGCTAACCCCAAGAAACTTCTTACATCTGTTGCATTCTTGGGCGTAGGCCAATCTTGTACCGTAGCCACCTTTGCTGGGTCCACGGCAATACCGTCTTCTGATACAACATGGCCCAAGAACCTCACTTCCCTCTTCCAGAAGTGACACTTAGAAAACTTTGCTTTCAATTGGTGTTCTCTCAACACCTCCATCGCTACTCTTAGATGTTCCTTGTGTTCTTCCTCTGTCCTCGAATCGACCAAAATATCATCAACGAACACAAGGACAAACTTATTCAACTGATCTCTGAATACCCTATTCATAAGATCCACAAAATATGTTGGGGCATTGGTCAGCCCGAATGGCATAACCAACCACTCATAAAATCCAGACGGCGTTCGAAATGCCGTTTTAGCTATACTCTCAGCTTCCACTCTAAGCTGATGAAAACCTGTCGCGAGATCCAACTGAGAAAATACTCTCGCGCCACTCAACTGATCGAACAAATCATCTATCCGCGGTAGAGGATACTTGTTTTTCCTCGTCACTTTATTCAACTCGCGGTAGTCTACACACAAACGAAGGGAACCATCCGCCTTGGTAGCAAACACAACTGGTGCTCCCCATTCAGAAACACTCCTTCTGATAAATCCCTTCTTCAAAAGATCGCTGACTTGCACCTCGAGCTCTCGCTGCTCTCTTGGTGCCATACGACGAAGTGGCATCACTATAGGCCTGGCATCTTTTACCAAATCAATACGAAACTCAATCTCTCGGTGTGGTGGAAGTCCGGTCACTTCTTCGAAAACATCCGAATACTGGCCAACCACGGGCAAACCTGACAACTCACTATGCGGAATGTCGAGGGAGTTTAGAAAACTAGACAATACCCCCTTATTGGGTAGACCACCAAACACTATCCTCCGCCCATCATCCGCTCTAGCTGTCACCAACAAGCCCTCACAGTCTACCACCACCCCGTATCTTTGGAGCCAATCTACTCCCAAAATAATGCCAAACCCAGTAAAGCCCAAAACAAAGCAATCGCAAACAAACATGCATCCATGACTCGATAAGACCACATTACGACAAATCATGCTAAGGCTAGTAGAACCACCAATCGGGTTCGTCACTACTAAAGGTCTATCGACAATCTCGGGCTCCAATCCCAACCTATCTACCAGGTCACTAGATATGAAAGAACTGGAAGCTCCGGTATCAAACAAAACTCTAACAGGAACATCATAAACAGAAAGCATACCTTGAATGACGACATTCTTCCCCTTCTCTGCCGCTGTTGGGGCATTCGACGAAGAAGGAATAGCATTAAGAGCGTAGGCTTTCACCATTTGCTTTTCTTTAGGGGGCTGTGGACACTTGTCCTTGTGATGTCCCATTTGGCCACAGTTGAAGCACTTCCTATCCGCTGGCTTGGCCCAACAATTACTAGCATAATGGCCCTTTTTACCACAGCTGAAGCACTCCACCTCTTGCTTATTCTTTTTCTTCTGGCCATCCTTAGTCTGATTCTGCTTTCTTTTATTCTGGGAACCACTCTTGCCTCCACCACTTGCTTGTGGTTTTGGCTCTTCTGCAGATGCAACCTCAGTTTTCGGCTTAGGGTAGAGACTCTCTGATCTTAATGCTTTCCCCACAATCGACTCAAACGTCTCATCGATGTGGTTAATAAGCCTTTCCCCTAAGTACTGATCTAACCCAGTTATGAATTTCTCATTCTTCTTCTCGGCAGTATCAATAAGAGATAACCCATACTTTGACAAAGTGTCGAATTCAGCAATATACTCCGAGACAGCCCTGCCATTCTGTTTGAGCTCTAAGAATTTCTTAAACAACACTGACTTCTGAGCAGCTGGAATGAACTTCTCGCTAAAGCGAGCCTTAAACTGCTCCCAAGTAATCTGATCTTCGGGAGTGGCTGCCTTTATAGCATTCCACCAATTCATTGCCCGCCCTTGCAGCTGACGGGACGCTAGCTTTCTCTTCATCGCATCCTCGATACCCAAATCCTCGAAGATACGTTCGCAACTATCCAACCAATCTTGAACATCCGTGGCCGACTCCGTTCCGTGGAACGGCTTCCCACCAAGGCTAGTATAATCCTTATTCAGCTTGGCGAAATCGACCCTCGGTGCCTGCACTATTGGACCACCACCATTTCCACCATTGGGAGCTGCCCTATGTACATCTCTAAGCATCTCTCTCTCATGAGGTCAGTAAACATCGTCCTCATGTCAGCAGCAGTCCCATTATTGGCTCCCCTACCAGCACCTCTAGTATACCGGCTCATCGTCAATCTGAAAAAGGAAACGATTAACGATTCCATAGTGGTGCTAGTGCAGTACGACTTCATTCCTATACTACTAATAGTATATATATAGCTTTTGAAAACCAAAATAATCACAAATACGCTCTCTCGTATACGTATATTATCTCTCCCTGATAACTTCCCTAGGTTAACTACGCAACCTAGAGCTCTGATACCAAGTGTGACGGCCCGCTCCGCACCAGCCTGCGTTTCCTCCGGAAGTGCGCTATACACATGCCCGACTAGCACGGAACTGTCGTCATAAGAAAAGAAAGAAGGTGAAGAACTAACACATGACCTGTAGAATGTCTCACAGCGCATGGACTAAAATATAATAGTAACATACTTGACATAAACCAGGTGAGACAGTACATAAGCTGATAACTAAAATCAACATCAATCATCAGAGCAGCGGAAATCCATATACAGCTTATTACAATTTTCCAAATTTACTGTCTCTAAACAAAAGAAGGCTAAAGTAGAAGATGAACCACCAATGCCCAAGCAGTGATCTTCAACAACACAGGGAGAATATCATATATATATTACGTGGAAGCCTCCTGCTCGTCTCCGGATCATCTACCCGTGCATCACCAGCTAACCTGTCTCTAGTCTGCTCGTGTGAGCACCCAGAGTAATAAGAGGAGACATAAAACTCTGGGTCAGACATAAAGCCTGGTATGAGCGATAAGCATCTAAACAGAATGATAACAGGTATACTAAACCATACCTGAACCTGGACCTACAACCAAAGAGTTAGTACCACATACTGTACAATACTCTAAGGTGCCATAATAAATAGTGTAAGGATACGGGGGTGGGGTGTGCATGTCACAATGATAGCAAACAAATCATCCATAGCAACCATCCTCACATCTCTCACTCAGTGCGTAAAGCATACGATATCTACCACTTTGGAACACTAGACAAATTGAGGTAACGACGAATCCCGACTTGTAGAAACCCTGCTGTGACCAAGCTAAACACATGGAGTCATGACCAAACATTTCAATGACTCGCTTCATTGGTCATAGCCCTCGGTTCTACCGATGCCATAATGGCCCTGAATCCGCCCTCGTACCTCCTACCATAGTGGTCCAAAGCTATAGACATCGATAACCCCTTAACACTCGTCCCGCAGCAAAGCCCAATCATGAAGCGAACTCGTTGATTCCCATCTGGATCTTGAGCTCTAGCTTCTCATTTGGACTACCTTTGCATCTCGGGTTTTGGTCATCATCTTTATCCGGATCGGTCTTCATTCAGTTCGTAGTCATCACCGTCGGATCGTGAATAACCTCCTCCCCCAGCTCGGATCGTGGCACACTCTCCAGGTCGGGTCGCCATCGTCGGATCGTGCTCCACCTCGGATCGGTTCGCGGATCGCATCGCCTCCACCAGGTCGGATGGGGTTGAGGCACTCCCACTGGTTCGGGTCGTGCTCCATAGCTCGTGGCGCTTCCCTTCGGTCGTGGAGGCACATCGGTTCGGATCGTGAGCTTCTGAAGTGGATCGGTTCGGATAGTGTGCTCCAACTTGTGATCCTCCATGGCTATCAATTCGCAAGCTTCCAGGTGATTCGGATCGGTCTCCATCACCACAAGCGGTTCGTAGGGGCGGCTTCACAACGGTTCGGTTCGGGCCTCCCATCCGATCCGATCCGGTTCAGGTACTTTCTTGCACTGACTTTCCAGCAACTGTTTTGCGCCATACGACGGCGTCTTCGACCAATCTAACTATACTAATCAATCACAATTCATGTCAAACTGTCATAGCAACATATAACATCAGTTGCAACACCATAACAACAATATGATGGATTAAAATGGATCAAACATAGCTAGAACCCCTCATTTTCCCTTAATCCCTCTTAATCATGTTTAAGCATACAATTAGCAAAGCACATCGAAATTAACCCAAATTTCTAACAGAGCCTTAAAACATTATTTTAGAATTTTAGGAATTTTTCCACAATTTATTTACGTATAAATTCGCTAATCTTCACTAATTACCCCTAATTAACCATAATTAGTGTAAAAGCAAGCTAATCACTCACCTTTGCCACAAAATAAAACACCAAATCTGAAATACTCTCTATTTGGGTCGAATTCCTATGTATGACAGCAGCTCCAACCTTGCTTTGTTGCTATTTGGTCTTGTTTTGATGTAGTTTAGGCTTAATCTTCACTAAAAATGTGTTTTGGAGTGGTTTTAGAGGATGGAAGCCATTACTAGGGTCTCAAGAAGGTTTGTGGCGGCTCAAAACTGAAATGAAAGTGATTCCCTAACCCTAATCAGTCCTCCTATACCTCTAAACCCGAAATTCCCTTCTGGGCCTAGCTGCTAATCACCCGGTTAAGCCAAATTAAGCTGTTTTTCACCATCTGAAACTTGTTTCAGCCATATCTCCCAAACGATGAGTCCGTTTGGCTAATGTGACCACTCTACGGAAAGAGAAACCATCATCCGGAGCCAATGGAAGTGGTTTCAAGTCAAAATTCCTTTCCAGTCAAAAGTTATGGCCAAAATAGTGCCAACTAGGGGTAAAATGGTCATTTAAAAATCAGGAAAAATCATGAACATGGGAAATGACCCCAATAGTCGTCTCCCAAAGTTACATGACCATACGACTTCGTATGTGACAGAAATAAATATCCTACGATCCTATGATGCGTAGAATGCGGGTCGTTACACCCATGGTTTGGACTTTCCTGTCTGAAGGGGACATAGTCCTGAGATTCTTAGCCCTTAGTAGTAGCTATGTAGGTTGCCAGTTTTCTTGTTTTAATTGAAAGACTAGAAGGCTAATTTAAATTTAAACTTAGATCAGATAATTAAATAAGCTAAGAAAAGAGAAATGGTACAACTAAAAAGGAAACAACAAATTCAGTAAAGTTACAAATATGATAAGTTATGAGAAAAGATGGATAAAGATAATAATTTCCAAGATAAGATGAAAAAGAAAATCAGTAACAAAAGAAAATTTTCTTATGTAGGCTGTGCTTGGACAGGAAAATAGGGAATCTTTATAAATAGTTTCATAAAATCCAAGTACGTGTGGAAAAAGGTATATAAAAGAAAAACAGAAGATGTAAAATTTTTCGTTTTTCCACCTTTTTGTAACATAAGAAATCGAATTTAGAAAATTAGATTTTTTTGAAATTCAAAAAATAAAGTTAGTTGGTAGGATTATGGGTGCAACAATTGGATGAGCTACGCTCTTACTAAGTAAGAGTGTGGGAAAATTTAGATGAAAAAGCATTTTGATTTTCAAAATATTGCATTCATGTAGAACTACCAATATATTTAGGATGTGAGCATCATGTTTTAAAAGGATTTTTTTGGTAAAATTTGCATACACATAGGAGGTACCACTTAGGTATACATGTATTATTATGTTGTATTTCACTTTGCACAAGTGCATAATGTTTGCAAAAATTGGATGCACACATGATGGATGTATATTATGCGAGGGGTTAATTGATTTTACCCTTATCAAATTTCAGGGATGAAATTTTCTAACGATGGAAGAATGTAATACCCCGCATATAATAGAATAATAATAACTTAGTTAAATATTCATAATTAAGTGAAACGGACTGCGCCATTGCGTTCGTCTCGGAATTCTGGTCAAGATAGACACCTGGTTTACATAAAACGTACACCGTATGAAGAAGTTATGAGCGTTAGAAGTTTGTATACATATAAGGAACTTATATGTATGTATATTAAATAAAAATTTATCCAGAAAATCAAAATTCACGAGCGGGAAAAGTAGGAGGGAAAATAGACCGTTGGGGGTCGACCTAGGGGTCGACCCCACCGGATCTGGAACATTCTTTTCTGACGTGGCCGGTTCTGATGTTTTTAATTTAAATCTAAGGGACCAGGTTTCTCTGATACACCTATAAATAAGTCTGTAGAGCTAACCCTAAACCTCATATTTCTAAGGCTACACGAAGGCTCTGCTATTCTTCCCTCTTTTCAAATCTATTCAAAAAATAAGATTATTAGTTAGGAAAATTTTAAATCAAGATCTGGAGGAAAGAGATTGACGATAATAAAAGGGTGTTCAGAATTATGTGAAAAGTAAGGTAACTTTCTAGATCCGATCTATTCGATTTTCCTCCTCTTTCTTTTCCTTTCTATTTTAGTAAAAATAGTCAATCCATGGTTGTTAGGTTCTGAATCCAATTAGGGGAAAACCATGGAAGATTAGATCTGGACCAGATCCCGGATTTAGAAAAGCTTACAAGGTGAGTAGATTTAAGCTATAGCTTTTTAGATAATAATATTTTATCGTTTAAAACATTCCTCGTTATTATATGTGAAATTGCCAAAATAATTAAGAATTACTGTTATAACAAGTTGAGATGTTAATATGAATAATTCATATGTTGAGTTAGTTAAAGTGTTGGAATGATTACATGTTGAAAAACAAACTTGTTAGAATATAGGTAATGACTACTGTTGTTATAAGCACATGATTCACTTGTGGCATATTATTGAGTAAATGACATGTTAACCTGTTAAATTTGTACAATTACCTGATTAAATGTTTACATGTCAAAATAGAATTAAACACATGTTAAAAAGGATATGCGCCATAATATAGGCATAATATGATGACATGTAAATTAGATTAGAGTAAAAAAAGGATAACATGCCTAAAATTTACAGTAAATAAGAAACGGCAACGCGCTTAGACACTAGTTTAGATTACACTTGTGGTAGAAGCCTGCCCGGAACCGCCCGCCATATCCAGCATCCACAAGTGGTAAATCTAATGTGAGGGATCTAAGTGCATGAATAAACATGTACTGGTACTATGACACAAGGTTAAGTCAGCTTGTGGTAGAAGTATACCCGGACCCCCTGCAAATCCAGCATCCACAAGTGTAGGCTTAATGTGAGAGGTCTAGTACATAAATAAATAAATATATATATAAATATATGTATATAACAAGATATGAATAAATGGCAATGACGGTAATTAAATGTCTAACTCAGAAATTCAGAAAGGAAGGGATGTGATGGACTAAATTAGTGCTATGCGAAGGAAAAGTGATATATTCCCTAAATGACCTATTTCTGAGAACGTGGTTGCAAGTATGCCACAACGAATAAAGTAAGAAAAAGGAAAGAAATTACTTGCCACCACAGATTTAGATGGGAATACGTTATGAAAATAAATCACTGATTCCTTCTATAAATCAAACTGATAAGGTGCATGAAGTGTTTTTCTTAATAAAATAAGGAACATATATTACAGTGAATGAAGAATAATGGGTTACAACAGTAAATGGTTTAAACGGGGAATGATAATCACCTATTATAAATAAATTACACTAACGAGAATGTTGTATAATAGGTAGACTTGTCCTAGGGACAAGTGAAGATTATAACTTCGGTTATAATAAACTAGTACAAAAATGGGATAACTAGTGAAATGAGATAAGGGACACTTAAATTAAGTAATCAGTAAATGTGGGAAAACCTCAAAACAGTTGAGAAAAGGGGGAAAATTTGTGAAATATAAGAAGTTGTACTTAATTATAAATTAACTAATTTATAATCTTGGAAGTCTGAAACCTGCTGATAAGAATAACACTTTTAGACTTGTCCTAGGGACAAGAGGAAAGTATACCATAGGTTATAATAAATGGGTAGAGAAACTTATTAACGGACCTTAGTTAAGAGAACTAATTTGATAAGTAAACAACGATAAGTTGTAGTGACGGTGTAAATTGAATTTATGATTAAATGAGAAAGAATGAGGAAAACTTATGAAATGAAATAAGTTATATTTAATCATAAATGGTAAGTGACATGTTTATTAGAAAACATGTGAATTGAGATATACTTAATAACATATTAAGTAGAACATGTTATTATAAACGTGAAGTCAAACAAGAATATAAAGCGTTGTGGATCGCAGACCTTGGACCACAATCTAGAGAATAACATGTTGTGGGCTTATAAATAAACTTAATGGGTTAAGTTATATAACTGAAATTAATAAGCAAGAGGGGCCCATTCCTCATAGATATAAGGTGCTAGGAAGAACTTAGTAACCTGAATGAAAAGTTAAGATAACCAAGTTAAATGGAAACCTGATAAGATAAAGCAAGCACATAAAAGAATGTTTAGACATAGGGTCTAATAACATATTAAAGTGAGGCGCTTGGACCAGTCTGCACGTTTGAGGGTGAATAACCCAACGGGGTAGATCATCGTGGTGTTATAAGGCACGAGGGGAGCTGTAACGACCTGTGAGGATTTGAGCCCGAATTCTGACAATAATACATTCTCTGTATCACTTGCCAGAATCCAAATATCGAAAACACAGATAGTTATTAGATAGAAATAAAAGGGTAAGATGGGAAAGAAAGAAAGTTAAGAAAATAAGAATAAGAAGGAGAACTAATACATCACAAAATCTCACATCGCAGTGGAATAAATATAGTAGAGAAATAACTTTTATTAAGAGCTTGAAATAATACTTACAATATCAGAGTACATCCATACATCTGGACAGTTATAATGGTCTGTCCTCATGTATGACACACAGCGGAAAAATAACAATATGACATCACGTATCTGAACTCCTTCAGCTCATATTTGGACTTCACAACATTCGATAACCTGAACCTATACAACCCGGTCTCACCTGAGCATTACAAATACCGGGCCAGTCTGGTGAACCAGAGTGAGAAAAACTCGCTAAGTTTAAAGGGTCATCCAACTTGATTTTAGAGTCGAAATCTTTTCGAAAGAAAGAATAATCGTAAGACCAAATCCATACATAAATACGGACGGTTTTTACCTTACGATAACCCAAAACATTTTGAAATTAATATATTATTCTAATATTATAATAGTGTCTAAATACAAATAAATAGAATCTAGCAGAACGCTAGCATCTCACGCTCTACATATATAGTATACAAACAAAACCGCGGGCGCTTATTGGAGATTGGATTCCGACTATGATAAGGTATAGAACCACCCGCCGATAGTGTATCTCTAGAGGCGAATACACTGGGTTCAGCAAGAACGTCTTGCAACCTGGCCCACACATGACCGACCACTCGTTTCGCTTGAGTGTATCGAATGTATATCACCAAAGGTTGGGCTCAAACTACTGTTTTCCGAAAAGGGTCAGCATCGAAATAGAATAAAGAAACAAAAGGAATTTCTCTAGATAGGTGATTATACACCCTAATGGGAGCGACCCACATAGCCATGCTGTCTGCCCGATTTTTTTTTCATTTCCCGGTTGATGAGGCTTGAGGTTATAATCGACTTTTGGAATATCTGGCCACCATTCACTTTGAATGCCACATTGTCATATCCGTCAAAGCACTGATTGACGTCCATAAATATACTCTGGGTATAAAAGAGGTGCCCCTCTTCGCCACCAACTCGGTATATTTATAAAAATCAACATACGTGGTTTTTTTTGGAAATACTCTGTTGGACATTCGTCCATACAAGTCATCCAGGAACAGGATGAACCGAAGGTACTCTCCTACTGCATCCAATATAGGAATCACCCCATGGTTCAGTAGCAAGTAGTCCTTGCCATCCGTAGATTTCAATCATGACAGAATCATTATTAACTCTAGGGATCAGCCAGAGGTATTTAACAATAATTTTTCCACTCATGAAGACTTACGGTCTTCAGTTGCTCCATCTTCAATCAGCATCTTCAACGTATTCGTATTTATTGGTCGGAATGGTTTTCGAACATAAATTCGATTCCGGTCTTTCCGTACCAACAACGCTTTGGGCATGATTTTGATAGTCGGTTATTTAACTATCAAAATAAACAACCATAAAAATAAAATAGATTCATTGATTTATTACACAGCATCACTTGGCCATAAAAATAATAAATTAGTTTTAATATATTAATATTCTCAGATCATTTTATTCATATACTTGGAAAAATATCTTAAAACACTATCTAATTCTTCCGTTAACTATCATTTCAAAACATTTCTGCAACATTATTTATTATCGATAATTAGAAAATCAATTCAATTTATCACCGTAAACAATTTTTACGAAATCCCCTTTTTGTTTCGTTATTTGCAACACTAATCGTCACTTATCCTTTTTGAATAAACCCATTATAAAACTCATCTCTTTATTCCGAAAATATCGTTATATTTTCATAAATCTCCCTTTATTTACTTTACTAAGGAAATGTCATTTCATATCCTCAAGCCCCTTTTACTTCCGCTACTTTGGAAAATATCCATATGCATTTCTTCAAATTCTTTTATTTCCTTTATTTTGGAAACTCGTTATCTATCCTCAAATCTTCGAAATAATGTTGTATTATATATTCTCAAAATAAATCTCTTCTAGCATCTTTACCATTACAACTAATATCATCTTTCGATAATCCTGAAGTCGTTCAAGTTGGGGTATTCTAATTACCTCTCAGACCATGATCAACAATATTCTTATCTTAACATAGATATGAATTGTAATTCAAAGACCCATCTTCATTCTAATATCTACAATTACCTTTTGACTATTTTATTTAACATACGGTTTTATAAACCTTCTTACTTTTGAAATCCTTTTTTTAAATATATTGTTATTAGTGAATTCATTAATTTCGTAAATAATTAATAAAACATTAACTTTTAAACCTCAATCCCTTTAAACTATTTATTATCCAGATTCTTATTACAATCCTCTTATTAAACCTTTTACCAAATTCAATTACAAAATCCTTGTTCTAAACCTTTCATTCATTCCCTCTGGGAAGTCTTATTTTAAACACGCTCATTTCCACTACTAGAAAATGCTGTTTCAGTGATGGGAAATTCCATCTCAAATCCATCACAAAACACTATTTTGCAACGGATTTGTGATGGATATTACCCTCCCAATTCATTAGGTGCTAGATCCGTCACAGAATGGTTAGTGACGGAAAGTCAACAAATTTTGTTATGTATTTGTCATGGTTCGTAGCAAACCATTTATTTTTTTATATTTCTTTTTGAAAAGCATGTAAAATTATTTCAAATTTCCATCACAGATCCATTGAAAATTTGCTATGGATTTGCTACGGAATATTTATTCTTTCAAACAGCAAATTATTAAATATATTTTAAACTTCTCCGTTGCAACTCCATGACAAATTGTCATGGATTAGCATCAAATTTACCATGGACAATTATTATTCTTCCAACCAAAAAACCATGAAATAAAATATAAAACCCACCATTGCAAACACGTGACAAATTGCTATGGATTTGCAATGAATTCGCTATGAATTACTAATATTTTTCTAATGACCGAATTATTAAATAAATTATAACAAATTAATTAAAAATCCATAACAAAATACAATAGTTTAACACCGAAATTTTGTTTCAATTTGCAAATCCGTGGCAAATCCATAACAAAATTGATAACTAAACACTGAAATTTTGTTTCAGTTTGCAAATCCATGGCAAACCCATCACATAATCCATAACTGTTGTTATGCATTTCTCTAACAATGTTTTCATACAACCTACAAATACATGTATTGTTCTTTGGAATATCACACATAAAAGATTCCACTGTAAAACATGCAAACAGTACAATAATATAGACAAAGATAACTAAATATAAAACAAGTGCTCCTAATACAAATACATCACCAAAATACAAAGTTGACACCCCAGGTTCAAACCACAACCAAAAAATAGCTACTGTCCAAACTGCAAAAAATAAATTATATCTTGTCGCATATAAATATTAACCAAAATATCAACTGTCTACACTGAAGGATGATATACCTAAAGTTCTGGAATATAATGATGGAGGGGGATGAGTGGTTTGATAATCGTTGCTCGATTTGCATCAACCTACTATTCAGTGCTTCACGATTCTCTCTGTCATGTCGACGCTCTACCTCAATCCGTCGAGTCATATTCTTGACGAGATCCATGTCCTCTTGCATGGCAATTAAATTAGCCTCTAGTTCACCTGCTATTATCGAGTCATATTCTTGACAGTTGCTATCATTCATCATCCTTCTTCGTCTTTGTGCCGTGGATAAACCAATCTATAGTGTGAAAACTGTGTATTAGTTGGTAAATATTACATGTACATTGTTCTTCTTTCTGTGCATATAACATGTTGTGTCCAAACTTGATCAATGACACAATTTAGAAACATGGACAAATGAATCTTGCTATTAAATGACAGAACTCATCTCACTCTCCAGACACGGACACAAGCGTGGAATTTTGCATGCACACATGTCATTTGTAAAATACCCACCCAGATCTCTTTTAATAGTCAAACAAAAAATAAAATGCATATGGTACAATTGCAGATTAGTAAACTATACCACCTGCTTCTTTCAAATTCTATAGCTTTTTCATGCTTCATCGTAAATTATAATCCAAAACTAAGATCAAGAGTATAACATAACCATTGGAATAATTGTAAAAAATATACCAAAAAGGAAAAGAAAGAAAGAAACATATATGAAGCTAGTCGGTCACTTTATACCAATTCTTCTTGGGATAGTTTATGTAGGAAATTATATTATTGGGGTTTTTTAAAGACAGGTTTTAAATAGCTTTTTCCAAACTCTGAGGATTTTGTTTTGTAAATTATAACCAAAAGCTCACAATCATATTAACCGTTATTGTACATATTTTTGAGAATCTATCGTTTCATTAACCAACTCATTTTCAGTTGAAACCATTGGATTGACCATATTTATGAATTAATTAGAACGAGCCTCCTTAGATGGTTTAGCATAGGAAAATTTAGTTGCATCGTTAGCCATGCACATTTGGATTTTCATTTTAAGGAAGTGACTAACATATGAAGTGTCATTTGATATTCCATGCATATGCGTATACGCATATATATGCTTAATTTTCTTCGCCGTGTTTGGAGTTTTGGATTCAAATAAGCGTATTAAATATATTGGTTACCAAGTGATACTTCTAAATAACATATTTTACTAAGTTTGAATTAGAATGTAATCAAATCAGATATTTAACTAATATTCTTAATGCATGCAAGATGAAAAATGATATCCACATACATGCAATCATACTAACTCGAACTTACGATTTCAGGAATATCAAGCGCTGAAGCGGAAGCTTCATAGAAACTGGCGACTGCATCATTATTGGAAGCATTCAAATTAAAGGAAGGGATGAAAGCATCACTGAAAGCAGTTAAGGAATCCATTTCCCGTTCCGTTAAGCTTCTTTTTACAAGCAATTCACCACTAGAAGCTGCCTCCAGATCGATTGGAGACCCAAGCAACGCCTTCTCCATTACCATTGGAGATTTCAAGCCCTTCATCTCTTCTGAGGTATTCTTCTCTGCTACTTGTTCTGAAAATACATGCAAAACGAACTAATTCTGTGTTGCATATATGCGTACCAATACACTTTATATGTGGTTAGCTGAGCATATATTTGCATAATAAATAGAATATAACGCTATAAATGCGCACTCTTACCAATCTCCATTTAATTTGCTAGCTTGCTCTCACCGCTGCTTTGTTTTGTTTGTATCTTATCCACAGCTTACACTGCTCTATCGTGTTCACAAACTTAAGCATATGCATATACGCATATGTATGTCTATATATAGATATTTAGGGAAACCTGCTTTAAAAGGAGTTTTGAATAGCAGTTCTTGATATGTCCTAGGAACAAGGCTTCTATAAACATTATTTGAAGCTGTTATTATAATGAGAATGAAACGTGAGACATGCATATTACATGCCCAATCATCATTACATCATATCTTACCAATATTTTATGAAACGGCAGTAAATACTTGGCAGGTAGTCTTCAGTTCAGTTCTGTTATTAGGAAAACCTGCTTCATATTTTGATACATTTAATCATGTGCAATAATAAATTTAAATAAGCAGTGTTCATTTATAATAAGCTATGTCCAATACTGCATAAATAAATATACAAAACCATATGTTAACGGTATGCAGGACATTTATAATGCTTTTATTGAGTTAAATATAAACAACTAAGATCTAGATTTTAATTTAGACTCATAGTGAATTGTTTAATGAGCACTCCTTTAATGAAGAAAATTTAATTCAAAATGGAAATAAATGAATTGTGCCACTGTTGGATTGATAAATAAAGATTGTTTTTATTACAGATATTTCAACATCCAAAATGGAAATAGATATTTTAATATGGCTAGAAATTTTCTAATGGAGATTGCTTTATATATTGAGATTATAGGACCAGTAATTCTTATAAATATAAATAAACATTGCTTCTCCGTCTTGATTTCTGGATATTCATGGACCAGTTCAGAACTAATAAAACTGAAGAAAAAAAAAGCAAACAAAATTTTTATGCACTATAAATTCATTTAAGTGCTAAAAACATTAAAAAAATTACTAAGAATGTTTCCAAGAACAAAGGTAATTTATATAATAATTCCATTTTGTTTTTTCTTGGGAAATAGAGTACAGGTTTTGAATGTAATAGACATTGCCACTGATCTCTCCATATAGGCGTGCATAATCATCTAATATATATACTGATGGATATATTTCCATGATAACATCATTCTTTTTTTGGTATATAGATGCCACAACAAACTGAAAGAAGACAATTCTTTTAACTGTTATACTTCACTTATAATCCCGTATTTGTAGCTTCTTCGTATTATGTTTCCAACTATGACGGCTTCATTGAGATGAGATTTCTAAGATTAATGGTTAAGAGAGAGAGAGAGAGAACGTGATGTTATTTTATTTTATGTTTTTTGTTGATTTGAATGCAAATAAATTTCCATGCTTGAACGATATCCAACTCCCAATCAAGCATTTATCACTCATTCAAAAAAAATTAAATGCAATAAATTTCCATGCTTAAACAACATCTACCTCCCATTCCTGCTTTTATTGCACATTCAATTTTTTTAGTCCTTTTATAATCTTAATTAGTGATACCATTAAATATACCAAAAATACACATATGTGTTTGTTTTCTAACAAACACTAGAAAAAAAAGATCATCTGCCATATTTGAGTTAGTGGCCAACACAATTATACCAGAATATGTTAACATGTTTCATAGTTTGCATTGCTATTGCTATATTCATTAAATAATTGGCACATTTTCAAATCATAACATAAAATTTAAGTGATTGAGGATGAACTGATTTTGTTTACATGTTTCATGCTCAGATTGGTAAGTTTAGTAACATGATATTGAAGTAACAATAAAAATTATTTATTTTCCACACGAACTGAACATGTGCAGCACATGAAAACGGACAATAATACTAAGGCTCCATGTATTTCTCTTTATCGAACATATTTTTTAAGAACAGTGGTGATTTTTGATCATTTTTCTGTTCTGTTTTTTTCCCAAGAAATAAAGTACAAACTTTGACTGTAAGGGACATTACCAGTGATAATTCTTCCCTTTTGTTTGATCTTGATTTTTGATTTTTGCAAGATTAAAGGATTCTTGAAGAGGGAAATGTGTGTCTCTGGAAGTTCCTTCAGTTCAATTATTTTATTTTATATGTAGTTTTCATTCGTTTAGAAACAATAAATTTTCATGCTAAAATAGTCTCCTGCTCCCATTTTCATTTTATCTTAATTGTTATACTAATACGCACACACGCACAACAAAAACACATTTTTTTTTGAAATTCCTGCACAATTATGCATATACAATATGCAGTAGTGTGTAAACATATTATGTAATTAGAACTAATTCTGTTTGTTTATATAGCATACATACATATTATGTCTACAGCATTTAAACTAGATTTGGCTTTTGACCTTACCTTGTCTGCACTTCTGGGCGATAATATTTACAACTTTGGAGAACTGCTAGCACATCCTATCATCAATAGCCTTCTTGGGACAAAAGTGGAATGGATTTTCTCTGTACTTCAAGCATTCAACACTGGCAATCTGAGTCGCTACCAAGAACTATGTCAAGTCCATAATTCTGCTCTGAGTTCACAACCTGCACTAGTGGAGAACGAAAAGAAGCTGTTAGAAAAAATCAACATCCTTTGTTTGATGTAGATCATCTTCAGTTGGCCTGCTGAAGACAGAACTGTTCCACTGAGCATCATTGCGGAACAAACTAGGCTTTCAATCGAAGACGTGGAACATCTTCTCATGAAAAGTCTTTCGGTACATCTTATAGAAGGTGTAATAGATCAGGTGGAGGGAACCATACATGTGTCATGGGTGCAACCCCGAGTTCAGGGAATGCAACAAATTAAATTTTTGAGAGTTAAATTGGATGGCTGGGTAACTAAAGTTCATTCTGCTTTGTCATTGATTGAGGAGCAAGCTCCTGATCTCGTGGCAGCATGATTTTCGCCTTCGTTTCTCGTTTACATATAAATTAAACGTTATATCATAATTATTTGTAGCATCTTGAGTCGATATGAATTGGACTAGAGTTTGTAATTTTATTTTATTTGAGAATTTAATCATGGTGAAATTAATATGATTACAAAAAAAAAAGTGTTCGCTGTCAATATGTTATTTACTACATGTTTATAACCCAAAAAGGATATCATAATCATATTATAGTGCTCAGCGGCTTCTAATGTTATATTAATGTGATATGAAGAAGAAAACAATGGTAATACTAAAATGGTACAAAAGTATGTGCTATGAAGAAGAAAACAATGTTTTCAAGGACATTGATTTTCTTTCAAATAAATAAAACGAAAACAATCAAATTGTGTGCTTTCCTTTGAGATTACACCATCTAAATAAACATACTCGACGAACAACTAATAGGGAGGAAGTGTGTCTATGAATGTATATATATCATGTAATCTTTTGAGTTGGTCTACAAAATCGATATGCACTTGCTCCCTGAAGAGATCTACATTCACTTAAGTAGTAACAAGTTGTATGCACCTTGATTGGTTTTCATACAAGTCCACCTCCAATGTTAATCTGCATTTTTGTTCACATTCTCCATTTGGGAAGCAAATTTTTTTACTGTTGTTGCAGATAATCCAACTTCATAAAGATACTAAACAAGTTTCCAAAATCAATGACATCAATGACTAGTAAAATCACTGATTCAACTACCCATTTCTTCAAAGATTTTAGGCTCTCAAAACAGAAGGAAGGAAACAAAACATAAAACACAATTAAAATTGACCATGTTTAATGTCAAATAATATGAACTATTATATAAGAGAAAATTGCAGCAAAAAAGGAATAGATCAACCAAAATTTTATATCACATTCTTCTTGATATTTGTAGAATTCATATGAATTAGAATTCAAAAATAATCAAAATTTTAACATGAAGCATTCCTATATCAATCAAATCAAAATTTTACTTTTTTAAAAAAGTCACAAATTCAAAAAAACTTACCAATAACCAAGAACACTGGCCTCAAGCGAATGTTGGCAATGGAGCGTGTAACCCAATCCAGATATGAGGTTTAGTTTTGGGCCTCGGTGTGCTTGTTTGGTATGCTTATGTGAATTCAGTTTTAGTCCATTTCCCTATAATCCTGTCAAATAATATACAAAACTAAAATTAGAAAGAAAAAAAATCTACACTGTTAGCTTCTGATCTAGAGCAGCTACTGTGAAAACTCCAACAAAACATTGCATTCATTAGTTTCTAAGTTAAACAATTTCCAATACTATCATATCCATTAGTTTCAAAGTTAAACAACAAGAACTCGCCAATTTCCAATACTGTTAGCACTACAGAAGCACAACCAACATCGCATTCATTAGTTTCAAAGTTAAACAACAAGAACTCGCCAATTTTTAATACTACCCCATCATGCCCAAACTCCTCAAACTGTTGCCACCAGAACTGAATAATGGCCTTAGATTATAAGTGGAATATACAGTAGGATAAGTCGGTGGACTAAAAGAGATAACCAAGGAGTGATGAGATGAACAAATATAAAAAAAGAGAAAGCTAGGTATAAAAGGAATGAAGTCAATTAAGCCCAGGTTCATTTCCTGCAAAATTGAAGAGCTCCAATAAAATATTACAACAACTTGTTCGTATAATTCCGAAAGTAGTTAAATATCCAAATATTACATTGACATAGTCTTTTTTTGGTATCTTATTCAATGAAATATGTCCACCATGTGTAAAATCATATTGTGTTACACATTTTCTAACATAAGATCAGCATAAATAAACATGTTTACTGCAGCAACATAAAAGGAAAATAAAATAATAAACAACAAAATCTCTTTAAACTTACGCAAGCCTATTTTCCCACTGTGAAGACTAACATAAAACCCACACCATTCTTGGTCTCATCAAGAATCCATAGCAATTCCAAACCTAATTCCACATTTAACGCCAAAAACAGATCCAGCAACCCAAACACAACATTAATAAGTTCTGTTGGAAAAAAAATAAGAATCTCACAACTGTTCTTTCTGAAGGACGAATTGCCCCGATTGGCCGGAGAAGGCATGTAGTGGCCAGAGAAAACACATGGATCCCGCGACTGTTCTTGTCGATTACCACTGGTCGCGACTGCTCCCAACCGAAGCTCGCTTACTAACTGCTTTCTTGGGGGTTTTTGCCTTCGGTCGATGTAGTTGGTTTGATTTATATGTGCCATTAAGAAATTGGAAACTAGGGTTTTTCTCTATTTGGGATGGCGATTTAAGAGCTGGGATTATTTTTGACCAAATAACGAGGGACCGACTTTGATATGAATGAATTTCACGCCGATCACCACGTTCATTCACGCAGATCACCGTTGGATTAGGATGAATCAATGGTAGATGTTAAAAAGGCCTGGATTACCAAATGGCTATGGCTGTTATTTTCATATAACACAAAGACAAATTTTTATATCTTTATGATGCTAGACAAATTAAAAATTAAATCTAGAAATAACGTAAATTAAATCTAGAAATAACGTCACATAGCCTCCATTGGCATCGCAATGGCACATGTGACATCAGTTCGAAAATGTTACATCACTAAGACATAACAAATTGGTGATGTATTTGTGATGCACTAGTGACAATAATGAATTCGATGACGTCGCTACATCACTGGGTCACCATGACATTACTAATCGATATCAGAAATCTTCCTTTTTTGTTTTAGTGGTTTAATAAAAAATATAAAGAAAAAAACTAAAATTTTATGAATAGTTTGTAGTTTTATTTTAGTTGTAAGTTTTAAATTATTGAACATTCAATATAATTATCAATTATCGTTATTAATAATAAGTAATAAAAATACATATTAACATTAATTATCAAGTACAATTATTATTAGTCATAGTTATTAATTATAACTTTTAATTATTTAATAATTATTAAAAATTATTAGATAATCAATATTAATTATTTAATAATTATTAATATATTTAATTAAGTACATATTTATTAGTAAACATTAATTTTTAATAATTTGTTAACTGTTAATTATTATTTAATTATAGAATTATTAACTATAAATATCACTTCGTAATTACTAATACGTTTCTTATATTTTAAGAGAAAAACAAAATTACAAATCTATGATAAACGTGTGATAAATTTGTGACGAATTTCTTTTGATATATTTTTTTTTATTAAAAAATAGTTAATTGTATATTACGTCACAAATCCATGGTAAATCTACATAAAAATTGCTACGGGGTTGGGACTTCTTGTTGCAACAATATTTTACTTAATTGTAGCATAAAATTTAGTGACTTTTCAACTATCAGTGACAACTCCATAGCCGATTTGCGATGGATTTTCCATGATCTGTGACAAATAGCATTTGATACCACTTTTCCTTTTTTTTAAGCAAAATTTAGTTATGGTTTACATATCTGTGACAATTCCATGACTGATTTACCACGGATTTGTTAGGAATTCATGTTACGTTACAAAAAAATATGTTGGTCAACAAAAAATTATATTTGAAAAAGAATTTAAAAATTCAACTCAGATCCATCTCAGATCTGACACAATTTTGCTATGGATTTTTCCGTCACAATAGTTATGTCACTAAAACAGCATTTTCTAGTAGTGTTCACTTAATGCTATTATTAAGTAAAGTTAATTTCAAATTAACGTTTTAACTTCCCATCTCCTTTTAAAAACTCGTTTACACCATTCTGGTTTAATATAAAAGTTTTTTTCCATCTCGATTCCCTTTACTTAATTCGAATATTAAGTAACATATATTTGCTTATCGTATTCGATTAAAATCACTGTATAACTTCATTTACCGAACCTGGTTTAAATATAAACCCGTTCATAAAATCACTTTGGAATTTTTATTATATTTCATTACTAGCTTCGACTACTTAAATGAACTTCATTTAAGAAGTAATTTACTTCTCCACTAACAGGAATTAATATTAAATCTCCTTTTAAAAAAATCTTATTAAGTTAAACCATTATTTTTCAAATTATCTCATTAGATTGATGGGCACAAACTAAGTTAATAATCAATTTCAGTTAAAACAGTTGGCTTGATTCATTTAAACGTGATTAACTCATTGATCCACCCTAACTCGTCTTTTCATTTAAATTAATAAATAATATTATTAATTTATATAATCTCATTTCAAAATAATCTTATTGTAATTGTTTCTTAAAAACAAATAATCGCAGTTATTAATCGTTTCACAGTTGCTTAACAATCTTATTAATACAAGATTTTGGTTTATAATAGATAAAGCACGTGCTTCGCGCACGGTAGATTTTGGTACTAAATGGTGGTTAAAAAAATCAACATTTTTTCCCCGTTTATTATCCTTTTTAAAAACCTCATTTAAATAATATATTTAAAAAAAAACTATATTCATTTACACAATAAATTTCATAACTCCACTCCTATTGATTCACCTGACGACAAATAAATCATTGTAATACAGTTTGTATTTTGGCCATCTACTATAAATTCCTCAACCAATATTTCCCATTGGTTAATAACTAAACGAGTTGAGTTTGGGTTTAACAATCAACAATCAATTCAATAAATCCAATCTGATGGGTTCAACAGTTCATATAATGATCATATGCAAATAAATAATCAATTCAACTAATAGCTATCAACCAATAATAATCATCCAAGCATCCAATTTAATTTAAATACGTTTATATTATTATAAATGTAACCAATAAGGTAAGTTACCTTTATTGGAAATAATCGTCCAAATAACGATGTTGTTTTATTTAAATTAAACAACGTTTAATTTAAATAATTGATATAACAGTAGTTAACAATATCCAAACCATCATCAATTCAACCAACAACTAGCAAACATGGCATACAAATAATAAACCCGATTTATAAAAATTCTAAATGGGAGAACTGAGTGAGTTTAACTCACCTTGATTTCCATTCATAGGTAGAACGGTTTGATTCAGTTAAATTAAACAGCGTTCAATTTAACTGGCCAATCCAGCTGCTTCCATATTTGATTAGACCAGTTTCACAACGTCATGCTTGTCGATGAGTTTCAACGTCCCTTTTGTTTTGTTCAACTCTCTGATATTCTGTGAAATTTAATAAGTTAACTATTTAATTCAATTCATTAATCTTTAATTAAATAAATTATACTAATTCGTGCAGTCTGATTACATTTTTATTTTTAAAAGCCCAAAGCCTACTTCACCAGCTCGGTCCACCTTTTACTTGTTCTCCCTTCCCATATATTCGCGGCTCCACCTTTTAACGCATGTACAGGACCGTTTCTTTCTGTTTGCCAATTCCATCTCATGCTTGACCTCTTTTCTTTTCTTTTATTTTTTTATTTGTAAGCCAATAGGCCCATTACCCTCTTACCGGCCCACCCTTTCCAAACCCGCACCACTTTAGTGCCTTTCTTCTCCAAATTTCCGTTTCCTCCTGAAACAATATTTTCATTTTCCTTTCATCTCTTCTGGCGAAAGTAACGTTCTTGTCTTTCACCAGTTACTATTTCCTTCCCACGTCCTGATTAATTTCTCCATTCCAAACACATCACAGACCCAAACCTCCCTCCTCTCCATCACCTATCCAAGCCGCGAACCCCACAGCTGAAGTCACCGCGTACTGCTTCCCTCCCATGTTTTAACAATACGAACCAGAAAAATACCAACTCCACTTTCATCTCCTAACCCCAAACATTTTCACGTTCAGCATATACTCGCGTTTTGCTTTCTCTTCACATTCACCAACGGTTCTTGTTTTCTTTTCGTTCCTTTCTTGCTGCTACCGCCTCATTCATATTTGAACTGCTCTTCTTCCATAAATTTTTCCCACTTCAATTCCTTCAACCTGCTACATGGCTTCCTTGCCAAAACCATGCAAACCGCTCTGCTAGGCGAGTTCTTCTTTCAGTTGAAAACAATGATGCCACCATTTTTTTTAAATAAGAGGCCCACTAGCTCATCACGTAAGACAGCCAACGCCCCATCTTCGTTCTCATCGCAAACAGCAGGGTCCAGTATTCCAATTTTTCTCGCTATTCCCCTTTCCATTTTTCACGTCAGCTTGAGCCCAGCCATTATACCACCTTAACACTGAACTCGCACCACTCTGCACCTCATACACAGTACACGTCCTTCCCATCTGCAGGCATGAAAGCCCAACGTTTCAGCTAGCTTGAAGTACACCGCCCCCTTATGTTCTTGCTGTTGTTTCAAGCTACACCGCTCCCTTTCACCCAGAAACAACCGAAACCGCCACCTTTCGCAACTGCACCCACCATATACTTCTCCATTTCGAACGCAAGCTCGACAATAGATCCTCTCCCTCCATTTTATTTCTGCGTTACATTATACATATATTTATATGTTCGGGTTTGATTTTTCTTTCTGTTGGGAAGAGGAGAGAAAGTGGAAGAAATATATTTAGTATGGGTATGATTTATATAAGGAGTAGAAACCATGGTAGTCACGTTTGCTTGGGAATCACAGTGTTTGGTATAGGCCTGCTGTAGATTAGCTCACTGTTACTGATGGAACTCAGAAAAATAAAATACATGTATATATATATACATTACTTGTTCCGCACGGGTTTAGAAGATTGGCAGGCAAGTAATAGAAATGGTGCGGCACACCAGAAATAAATTTTATGATATTTTATTTGATAGTTGTTCTATCCTTTAAGGGTTATCAGCGTTTGTGCATCTGTTTATAGAGTAGCGGTGTTCAAATAGTTTTGCTTAAATGAAAATATAGAGGGTTGCGCTGTACATATATTTGTATTTATCTAGGATTTAGCTTCAAAACATTTTATTTAGTTTTAGGGTAGAAAGTGGTATACGTTTGATTTTAAGTACGGTTATTACGTTCACCGCCATCTAACATTGACCGTGAAATATTCATACTAACACACACAAACGCCAAACGCAACGAAAACGGACACAATGTTATGTCCTGGCATTACGGTTCCAATGAAATTGACTTCTTTGAAAATCAACTTCGTTTGAAAAAAAGACGCTATTTAGATTCTAATTTATCTATCGGTTCACCCTTAAATTTCATCTAACAAAACAACTCCGTTTAGCTCCAAACCGAAAATATAACAATAATTAATTACGTGTATCCCAATAAAGTTCGTTTCATCGAAAATGGAGATCGTTTGGAGAAATGATTAATTTTAAAACTTATATAATATTCCAAATATTATATTTAAAATTGATTTAAACATTTGAATTCATATGGCCGAAAAATCCGGGTCGTTACATTCTTCCCCCCTTAAAAGAATTTCGTCCCCGAAATTACTAAGTAAGAAGATTGCTCCAAACCCAATTATTTCCAAAATAATTATTTAAAATATTATCTAAAAATAATTTATAAGTTTAAAATTTTTACGAAAATTTCGCCAGCACCTCCTCTATACTGTTTGATTCAAACAACTACAATTTACCATTCCTGGCCTCGCATTGATCAAATGGAAATCAAAACCAAGCGGCTAGGGTATAAAATCAATCACCAAAGCAATATAGTTAAGGTTTACCTATTTGTCGGGCAACCAACACCGTCATCATGAGGCAAATCAACTAACTTCTCTTTCTCTTTCCAACCTGTACTTAACTCAATATCCAATGCCAATAACAGATACATGGTTAAATTATTTTTGTTTCATTGCATATTTGATTTTATTCAAATTATTTATTTTGAATTTTATTTCTTTAGTTTCTATTCATTCAGTTGTTGATGAATTCTTATATTCAACCAATTTATTATTCAACAACACTCAATCAACAAAATCAAATCATCCATATTAACTTATTTTTATGTTAACTCCTGATTCTTTAAATTCCATATATTTGAAATTTTTATCCATAAATTCCAAAATTTTAATTCCCATTTAGTTTTATTAAGCCATTCAAATTTATAATCTAATTTGAATTTCCGTTCAAATCAACCAACAAACTAATATATTAATAGTTCGATAAAAATATTTCCTTTATGTATGAAAATATAATTTGGGTAAAATTAGTTCATTTACCCTCTTTTCAAAACAATATTGTATTAATTATCATTTCTGTTTGAACCGATCAAATAACACAATACAAAATTTCCAAATACGCTCTCTCTTATTACACACTGAATCTCGATCTAGGGTATTACTAACCCAATCTCTATCGAGTTACGCCACAGAGCCAGGGTTATTCCTAAACCATTGCTCTGATACCACTGTAACGACCTGCGGGGATTCGAGCCCGAATTCTGACAATAATACATTCTTTGTATCACTTGCCAGAATCCAAGTATCGAAAACACAGATAGTTATTAGAGAGAAATAAGAGGGTGAGATGGGAAAGAAAGAAAGTTAAGAAAAGAAGAATAAGAAGGAGAACTAATACATCACAAAATCTCACATCACAGCGGAAAAAATATAGTAGAGAAATAACTTTTATTAAGAGCTTGAAATAATACTTACAACATCAGAGTACATCCATACATCCGGACAGTTATAATGGTCTGTCCTTATATATGACACACATCGGAATAATAACAATATGACATCATGCGTCTGAACTCCTTCAGCTCATCTTTGGACTTCAGAACATTCGATAACCTGAACCTGTACAACCCGGTCTAACCCGAGCATTACAAATACCGGGTCAGTCTGGTGAACCAGAGTGAGAAAAACTCGCTAAGTTTAACGGGTCATCCAACTTGATTTTAGAGTCAAAATCTTTACGAAAGAAAGAATAATCGTAAGATCAAATCCACACATAAATACGGACAGTTTTTACCTTACGATAACCCAAAACATTTTGAAATTAATATATTATTCTGATATTATAATAGTGTCTAAATACAAATAAATAGAATCTAGCAGAACGCTTGCATCTCACTCTCTACATATATAGTATACAAACAAAACCCCGGGCGCTTATTGGAGATTGGATTCCGACTATGACAAGGTATGAAACCACCTGCCGATAATGTATCTCTAGAGGCAAATACACTGGGTTCAGCAAGAACGTCTTGCAACCCGGCCCACACATGACCGACCACTCATTTCTCTTAAGTGTATCGAATGTATATCACCAACGGTTGGGCTCAAACCACCATTTCCCGAAAAGGGTCAGCATCGAAATAGATTAAAGAAACAAAAGGAATTTCTCTATATAGGTGATTATACACCCTAATGGGAGCGACCCACATAGCCATGCTGCCTGCCCGATTTTTTTTTTCATTTCCCGGTTGATGAGGCTTGAGGTTATAATCGACTTTTGGAATATCTGGCCACCATTCACTTTGAATGCCACAATGTCATATCCATCAAATCACTAATTGACATCAATAAATATACTCTGGGTATAAAAGAGGTGTCCCTCTTCGCCACCAACTCAGTATATTTATAAAAATCAACGTACGTTGTTTTTTTTTTGAAAATACTCTGTTGGACATTCGTCCATACAAGTCATATGGGAACAGGATGAACCAAAGGTACTCTCCTACTGCATCCAATATAGGAATCACCCCATGGATCAGTAGCAAGTAGTCCTTGCCATCCGTAGATTTCAATCATGACAGAATCATTGTTAACTCTAGGGATCAGCCAGAGGTATTTAACAATAATTTTTCCGCTCATGAAGATTTACGGTCTTCAATTGCTCCATCTTCAATCAGCATCTTCAACGTATTCGTATTTATTGATCGGAATGGTTTCCGAATATAAATTTGATTCCAGTCTTTCCGTTCCAACAGCGCATTAGGCATGATTTTGATAGTCGGTTATTTAACTATCAAAATAAACAACCATAAAAATAAAACAGAGTCATTGATTTATTACACAGCATCACTTGGCCATAAAAATAATATATCAGTTTTAATATATTAATATTCTTAGATCATTTTATTCATATACTTGGAAAAATATCTTAAAACGCTATACAATTCTTCCGTTAACTATCATTTCAAAACATTTCTGCAACATTATTTATTATCAATAATTAGAAAATCAATTCAATTTATCATCGTAAACAATTGTTACGAAATCCCCTTTTTGTTTCGTTGTTTGCAACACTAATCGTCACTTATCCTTTTTGAATAAACCTATTATAAAACTCATCTTTTTATTCCGAAAATATCGTTATATTTTCATAAATCTCCCTTTATTTACTTTACTAAGGAAATGTCATTTCATATCCACAAGCCCTTTTTACTTCCGCTACTTTGAAAAATAACCATATGCATTTCCTCAAATTCTTTTATTTCCTTTATTTTGGAAACTCGTTATCTATCCTCAAATCTTCCAAATAATGTTGCATTATATATTCTCAAAATAAATCTCTTCTAGCATCTTTACCATTACAACTAATATCATCTTTCGATAATCCTGAAGTCGTTCAAGTTGGGGTATTCTAATTACCTCTCAGACCTTGATCAACAACATTCTTATCTTAATATAGATATAAATTGTAATTCAAAGACCCATCTTCATTCTAATATCTACAATTACCATTTGACTATTTTATTTAACATACGGTTTTATAAACCTTCTTACTTTTGAAATCCTTTTTTTTAATATACTGTTATTACTGAATTCATTGATTTCGTAAATAATTAATAAAACATTAACTTTTAAACCTCAATCTCTTTAAAATATTTATTATCCGGATTCTTATTACAATCCTCTTACTAAACCTTTTACCAAATTCAATTACAAAATCCTTGTTCTAAACCTTTCATTCATTCCCTCTGGGAAGTCTTATTTTAAACTCGCTCATTTCACTTAATGTTATTATTAAGTAACGTTAGTTTAATATTAACGTTTTAACTTCCCATCTCGTTTTAAAAACTCGTTTACACCATTCTGGTTTAATATAAAACTCTTTTTCCATCTCGATTCCCTTTACTTAATTCAAATATTAAGTAACATATATTTTCTTATCGTATTCGATTAAAATCACCGTATAACTTCATTTACCGAACTTGGTTTAAATACAAACCCGTTCATAAAATCACTTTGGAATTTTAATTATATTTCATTACTAGTTTCAACTACTTAAATGAACTTCATTTAAGAAGTAATTTACTTCTCCACTAACTGGAATTAATATTAAATCTCCTTTAAAAAAAATCTTATTAAGTTAAACCATTATTTGTAAAATTATCTCATTAGATTGGTCGGCATGAACTAATTTAATAATCAATTTCAGTTAAAGCAGTTGGCTTGATCCATTTAAACGTGATTAACTCATTGATCCACCCTAACTCATTTTTTCATTTAAATTAATAAATAATATTATTAATTTGTATAATCTCATTTGATAATAATCTTTTTGTAATTGTTTCTTAAAAACAAATAATCGCAGTTATTAATCATTTCACAGTTGCTTAACAATCTTATTAATACAAGAATTTGGTTTATAATAGATAAAGCACGTGCTTCGCGCACGGTAGATTTTGGTACTAAATGGTGGTTAAAAAAATCAACATTTTCCCCCTGTTTATTATCCTTTTTAAAAACCCCATTTAAATAATATATTTTAAAAAAAACTATATTCATTTACACAATAAATTTCGTAACTCCACTCCTATCGATTCACCCGACGGCAAATAAATCTTTATAATACAGTTTGTATTTTGGCCATCTACTATAAATTCCTCATCCAATATTACCCATTGGTTAATAACTAAACGAGTTGAGTTTGGGTTTAACAATCAACATTCAATTCAATAAATCCAATCTGATGGGTTCAACAGTTCATATAATGATCATTTGCAAATAAATAATCAATTCAGCTAATAGCGATTAACCAATAATACTCATCCAAGCATCCAATTTAATTTAAATATGTTTATAGTATTATAAATGTAACCAATAAGGTAAGTTACCTTTATTGGAAATAATCGTTCAAATAACGATGTTGTTTTATTTAAATTAAACAACGTTTAATTTAAATAATTGATATAACAGTAGTTAACAATATCCAAACCATCATCAATTCAACCAACAATTAGCAAACATGACATACAAATAATAAACCCGATTTATAAAAATTATAAATGGGAGAACTAAGTGAGTTTAACTCACCTTGATTTCCATTCATCGGTAGAACGGTTTGGTTCAGTTAAATTAAACAGCGTTCAATTTAACTAGCCAATCCAGCTGCTTCCATATCTGATTAGACCAGTTTCACAACGTCGTGCTTGTCGATGAGTTTTAACGTCCCTTTTGTTTTGTTCAACTCTCTGATATTCTATGAAATTTAATAAGTTAACTATTTAATTCAATTCATTAATCTTTAAAAAAATAAATTAAACTAATTCGTGCAGTCCGATTACCTTTTTATTTTTAAAAGCCCAAAGCTTACTTCACCAGCTCGGCCCACCTTTTACTTGTTCTCCCTTCCCATATATTCGCGGCTCCACCTTTTAACGCATGTACAAGACCGTTTCTTTCTATTTGCCAATACCATCTCATGCTTGACCTCTTTTTTTTTTCTTTTTTTTTGTAAGCTCATAGGCCCATTACCCTTTTACCTGCCCACCCTTTCCAAACCCGTACCACTTATAGTGCCTTTCTTCTCCAAATTTCTATTTCCTTCTAAAACAATATTTTCATTTTCTTTTCATCTCGTCTGACGAATGTAACGTTCTTGTATGTCATCGGTTACTATTTCCTTCCCACGTCCTGATTAATTTCTCCATTCCAAACACATCACAGACCCAAACCTCCCACCTCTCCATCACCTATCCAAGCCGTGAACCACACAGCTGAAGTCACAACGTACCGCTTCCCTCCCATGTTTTAACAATACGAACCATAAAAATACCAACTCCACTTTCATCTCCTAATCCCAAACATTTTCACGTTCAGCATATACTTGCGTTTTGCTTTCTCTTCACATTCACCAACGGTTCTTGTATTCTTTTTGTTCCTTTCTTGCTGCTACCGCCTCCTTCATATTTGAACTGCTCTTCTTCCATAAATTTTTCCCGCTTTAATTCCTTCAACCTGCTACATGGCTTCCTTGCCAAAACCATGCAAACCGCTCTGCTACGCGAGTTCTTTTTTCAGTTGAAAACAATGATGGCACCATTTTTTTTAAACAAGAGGCCCACTAGCTCATCACGTAAGACAGCCCACGCCCCATCTTCGTTCTCACCGCAAATAACAAGCTCCAGTATTCCAATTTATCTCGCTATTCCACTTTCCATTTTTCACGTCAGCTTGAGCCCAACCATTATACCACCTCAACACTGAACTCGCACCACTCCGCACCTCGTATTCAGTACACGTCCTTCCCATCTGCAGGCATGAAAGCCCAACATTTCAGCTAGCTCGAAGTACACCGCCCCCATATGTTCTTGCTGCTGTTTCAAGCTACACCGCTCCCTTTCACCCAGAAACTGCCGAAGCCGCCACCTTTCGCATGAACTACACCCACCATATACTTCTCCATTTCGAACGCAAGCTCGCCAACAGATCCTCTCCCTCCATTTTATTTCTGCGTTACATTATACATATATATATATTCGGTTTTGATTTTTCTTTCTGTTGGGAAGAGGAGAGAAAGTGGAAGAAATATATTTAGTATGGTAGAAATAAGTGTAGTCAATCTGAAGCGAAGGGGTATGATTTATATAAGGAGTAGAAACCGTGGTAGTCATGTTTGCTTGGGAATCACGGTGTTTGGTATAGGCCTGCTGTAGATTAGGTCACTGTTACTGATAGAACTCAGAAAAATAATATATATATACATTACTTGTTCCGCACGGGTTTAGAAGATTGGCAGGAAAGTAATAGAAATGGGGTGGCACACCAAAAATAAATTTTATGATATTTTATTTGATAGTTGTTCTATCCTTTAAGGGTTATCAGCGTTTGTCCATCTGTTTATAGAGTAGCGGTGTTCAAATAGTTTTTCTTAAATGAAAATATAGAGGGTTGCGCTGTACATATATTTGTATTTATCTAGGATTTAGCTTCAAAACATTTTATTTAGTTTTAGGGTAGAAAGTGGTATACGTTTGATTTTAAGTACGGTTATTACGTTCACCGCCATCTAACGTTGATCGTAAAATATTCATACTAACACACACAAACGCCAAACGCAACGAAAATGGGCACAATGTTATGTCCTGACATTACGGTTCCAATGAAATTGATTTCTTTGAAAATCAACTTCGTTTGAAAAAAAGACGCTATTTAGATTCCAATTTATCTATCGGTTCACCCTTAAATTTCATCTACCGACAAAACAACTCCGTTTAGCTCCAAACCGAAAATATAACAATAATTAATTATACGTATCCCAATAAAGTTTGTTTCATCGAAAATGGAGATCATTTGAAAAAATGATTATTTTTAAAACTTATATAATATCTTAAATATTATATTTAAAATAGATTTAAACATTTGAATTCATATGGCCGAAAAATCCGGGTCGTTACAGGAGCACACGTTCATCTGATTATTCCGTCGGCTCCGAAGGACTTGAAGGGGAAGCACGCGGCTTCTTGAGATATGTTAGGTTCTCCTGGCAGTCCTCTGTGCGGTGGCAGATGTTTAGGCTGTGCTCGCAGAGGCTGAGTCTGCGCATAACTACTAGGTGGGTGGGCCTTGACTGCAAAAGTAGGTTTGCAGTCAGAATGCTGTGACGCGGTGACACCAGGGTGATTCAGCGGTTGCCTCAACGGGGAGGCGAAGGGTCACGACCAACCAAGATAGTAGATCGTCGGGTACCCGTTATCGGCAGTCAGTGGGATGCGAAAAGACTAGAGCTAAAACCAATAGACCATTCACCTTTCACTATCGAGGTACGATGGTTGAGGGAAGACGCCAACTGGATGTTTATATTGTTTGTTAGGGGCCAGTCGTTTAGCTCTTGTAGTCTTTACTAGTTAAGGGAGGGGCCGAGGTGGGGCCATAGCCACCATGAAAAACAGGCCAGAGGGATATCTGTATTAGGAGGCTCTTTAAGACGGGCCTGTACAGATATGGAAAAGCTCCTGACCAAGTTCTGTGTTTCTTGTATAGTCCTGCCACGGAACTCGGTGCACATTAGAGGACGTACGATTAAGGCATCGAGCTAAAATTGACGATACATATATGGGACAGTCTAGATACATGCATGTCGGCTCTGGTTGTGTATCGTATACTTGAGGGCATTACTCTGGTATGAAACATGATTCGATCGACGATGGTAGTCCGTACGCTTACGTAGCGTAGTAACGGCAGATATATGCGGAACGTAATATTGTATGTAGAATCCGTATGCCACTCCGGAGTAGGTTGAGGGACTACGTTCATTTCTGTGGCATTATGGTAGAGATCGTGCGAGTGAGGTACTATGGGGTGTACCTCAGTATTGAGGGGTAGCTACATATATACTATATTAGGTTAATCCACTAGGAAGTAAATGGTTACGACGTGTGTGAAACCCTTGAGTGTTGTTAACCCAAGTAACCTAATAAATTAGAAAATGTGATTGAACGGTATATGTAGGATTATCCAAAGTGTATAATTTAAATCCAGTCACCAGAACTTACATTTTGACCCCCTCCTCATCACATACTTTCAGTTTAGATTTGTGGCAGAGACATGATAGCCTTGGATACTGGTTAAGCAGTATTATTAATACGGTAAGGCTATATTTTGATTATATTATATTTTATCCATTCCGTTGTGAGATATTTTCTGAGCTCTGACATATTTTATGTCTCTGTCTTTTCTACAGGATAACAAAGCACAACAACTTGAGTTTCGATAGACTGGAATTTTGAAAAAATAAAATAAAAATCAGTCTGTCGGAATTCGGGTTGTTACACTAATGGTAGCGATTCTATAGCGGTAGAGGTGCAAAAAGGTGTTGTGGAGATATAGCGGAGTATAGTGGAGGTGCAAAAAGGTACATTAGATGTGAAACCAAATATTTGAAATTAATTAATTATCATTCTTACATATATGCGTAGAAGAAAATAACAGTAACTAATCTTATATAATAAAATCAAAGAATATCATGGTTATGCACACTAAATTTATTCATTATAATAGATTAGTACAATATATTGGACATTTATGTCTTAAAAATTAGTTTATTACACTAACTTTATTGATTTTTAAGGAGGAAAACCAGTTAACTCAAGCTCTGTATATTAATACTGCTAAAGCAAGTGTTAAAAATCCTTGATTTAGCAAATGCTGTGGGAAATAGCTGGGATAAAGGCGGTTCTACTGTTCATCAGCGCTAAATGTAAATATCATAGCATTTGAAGAGCGCTACAATAACAAGGATTTCACGGGGCTTTAACTGGGATTTAACTGCATAGCTATGGCCACAACTTGTATATGGGCCAAAACAATGTCATGTGATACATTTTTTTACTTTAAAACTCAAATAAATCTATCTAAATTCTAAACTTTGCGAATTTAACTTCACACTATTACTTATGGAAATAATAATTCAATTTCTAACTGCTTCCGTTTCAAAACTAGTACCATCCTTTGGATAATCATGAAGTCGTACAAGTTGGGGTATTTTATTTACCTTTCAGACCTTAACTCGACCCTATTCTTATCTTCAAGATGGATAGAAGTTCGTTAACTCAAAATCTAATATCAAATATATATTACACAAATTCCGTTTACTATTCAATATAAATAAGGTTTTATAAACCCTATCTTGCATTTGTAAGTCTCTTTCCGATTCATAACTGTTTTCACTTAATTCATTTATTAAGTGAACCCTTGCTTAAAATCATCTTATTAGCTTTAAATCTCTTTTATAAACCTTATTTACAAAATAAGGATTTTATTATAAAATCTTTATATAGCATCCTTTATGAATCTTATTTTAAAACTTGGTTATTATTTCCTTTATAAAACTTCAAGCCTTATCAACTCTTATTTGATCATAAATAAAATCTTTTAGAACCTAACTTGCAAATCACATTTAATTAGTTATAAGTTCTCATTTTAGAATTCTAAACATCATCCATTGCCACTTCAAGGTTCTAACTCCATTTACAAGCCATTTCATAAGTATATAAATCAATTCATAAGCTCATTCAAATAGTTGAAATCATTTACAAAACTTAGTTAAGTTTTATTATTTGGAATCTTCAATTTGTAAAGTTACTTAAACATAAGCATTCACTACATAAAACATTTTATAATTTCTTTATAAAATTTGATGATAAATATTGATTTATTTGTAAAACTTCTATTTTATATAACTTATGTATGAATTTGATTCAAAATCTTACTTTGTTAAAAAAATAAATTTTATAACTTCAGACTTAGTCAATTCGCCTGACAGCGAATCAATGTCTTAAATTATTAAACTCATGTCATCTGCTGCCAACTACTTGACCAATATTGTTTATTGATTAAAATCAGTGTTGAATTTAGTTCAACAATCATTATTCAAATCAGATTTTGGTATTACTTATGTTAGATAGTTTATGTGAATAATACGAAAGCAAGTAACATCTAAAACATTAAGGAATCCTAATGGATCCCTCCAAATTGTACTCCTACGTCATAACTCATATATCAACACATATATGCATATAAATTAGATAATCGTATCTAATTCATTTAAGATGAATCTTCCGCTTAAGAGCAGGTAGTGTCAAAAGTCATCCGTTCACAGACGGGAATATATAACCCCAACCAACTAAATAAACAACAAATCGTCCAAATAAACAAACAAACATATCACACAAATAAATATCAATTCAACAATATATATTTAAAAATACGATATGATATAACAGTATTCTAGAAGTTTGAGTTGTCAACTCACCACTAAATCCAAATCAGCTTTTGCATTGTTTTATCTAATTTTAAACGAAAACGTTTAAAATTAGACAAAATTTCAAACAACTCCAAATCACACCAATCCAATTCGTATTTGTAGTACTCGCCAATACGATTCCAATGCAACTTGTTTAGCTCAAATCTGGTTTCGTATGAAATAACTACGAATGTTACATGTTTGTTCACATATTTATATAATTAAAATGTCATTAATCACTAATTACTTAATTAATCATTTAATCTTCTCCTAAACATTTCTTCCTCATTCCAAACAACACGATCCCGCTCCAGGAACTAAACCCAAAATTGTCGAACTTCTTTCCTCCCTCCCTCCCTCCCTCCCTCCCCACTTCACTAATTGGATGAAACCACCGCCATTAGCCTTCTCTTCCCACGAGCTTCGACTTCGATACCACCAATACACGTGCGTGACCCTCCCTAAATTTTCGTTCACAGCCTTCATCACGAACTACACGAAAAGCAACGACATAAAAATCAATGGAAATGCCAAAATATTTACGGCAAGATGTTAAAAGACCTTCTGAACACAAATCCAAGCTTCAATCGAAAAATCAATGTCTCCAAATTTCCAAAAATCTAAACCCTGGTTAAAGACAACTCCCACAACTATCACTGCAAAAATGTCACACTCCCTTATCACGCAGCAAGCTAAAACGAGGAGGAGTGGAAGCTGCACTCCATACAAGCTTAAAGATCTATGCTTTGGAGTTTTAGGGTTTTTGTATGAATTTATTCTGAAATTTAAAAGGGAGGAGCTTCTTTTGTTTTAGAAAAAGAGACGACGGCTCACTCATGTTTCTGAGGATACGAAAAAGGAATGAAGAACTAGATTTAGGTTAGAAATGTATTTATAGGCTAGGATTTAATATAAGGGACAGTTTAGCTCAGGTCCATTTTAAGTTTCAAAATACAATAAAACTCTCTGTCTTATAACTTTATAAATTAGGTTCTTGTTTTTCGAAAATCATTAAAAAAAATCAATAAAAAACAACGTAAAAATTTACCAAACTTCAAAATTTAATTTAACACATAATCATCATCATATTCATGCACAAAACAAAAACAAAAAATCAAAAATATGCACGTTCCAGCGAAACTCAGTAATTTTCCGAAAAATTATTGAAATCGCAACAATTATATTAAAAAATTGCAGAATTTCATGAAATTTTTATTGATTTGCATGAAAAATTCAAATTCAAAGCCTATACTTATTCAAACGTTCATGTATTGCAGAAAAATCAGCAGAAAAATGATAAAAATTGCATACAAATAAAAAATATTTCATCCTCGGTAAATTGCTGCAAATGATGCAACTACTTGTAAAATTTGCAGACATTTCTGCAACTTTTAGTTTAGTAACATAATTTTACATTGCACTGTAAAGTAGTTCCTGATATATCTGCAATTACTTATAATGATTGCAGACATTGCTGCAACTATTCATCCGTCTTTCAACATATGCTTGTATTGTGTGAATAATTGCAGAAATGTCTACACTTATTCACAAAAAGTGCTGATATTTCAGCAATTTTATTGTGTAGAATTCTTCTGTGAATATTTACAATTTTTTGATTTTTTTTTAAATAGCACAAAAAAACACGAAAGTATGATGCTATAGTAAAACAAGGACCCAATTTAAATATAAAGTTAGAGAGGGAGCCGCTTTGAAGACTCTTTGAAAATAGGGATGCCACCCTAATTTCCACTTAACATAATTTATTACACGTTTTTAACGTTTGACATTTATAATTCGCACCATCACATAACACATCGGGTTGATATAAAATTTGAAATCCTACAAAAAATTTAATATTTCAGACCCGATGAAACTGGTTTCGCTGAATTCCGAGATCATTTGAAAAATGGCTATTTTTATGTGTTAAATCAAATTGATAAAATATAAATTAATTTCCAAACACTCAGATTCTAGGAAAATAAATTATTATTATCATATATATATTCAAACAGAATTTTACATAGCTTCAAACCAAATTAAATTTCATTTTAATCTCAAAATTCACGATTTAAATTAATTTGACATTCACATTCTCATTTTAAATTTAACTCCAATCACTAAATCTTAAAATTAATCGCTTTAATATTTAAATTAATTAAATATTCCAGTTATAAAAGTCTGCGTTGTTACAGCTATTAGATAGTGTTGAACCATCACCTTCTTTTAATATAAAAGAGCTTATGTTTTGTACTTTAATAAAAGTCCTTGGCAAATATGGCTGATGCTCATCATGCATGAAAATGACAACTGAATTTCAAACTTTGACAATCCATTGTATTGTCGTGTATGGTTGCGCACAGCAAGGGTATGCAACTTTGCTAAAAACTCGGCAAGCTCATCGACCTAGGATCGTCAAGTACAGATGATGTTTGACAAAGGGTTGAGCGGTTTTGGATACTGGTCCGCTCAACCTAGATCATCAAGTATGATCGATGCTTGATAAAAGCCCGATGAGGCCATGGATCATCAATTACAACTAGTGCTTGACAAGAGTTAGACGGTCCCAGATGCAGGCCATTTAATCAAGATCGCCGAGCATGGTTGATGCTTGGTAAGAGCTCGCCACAACTATGTACCGTCAAGTATAACTGATACTTGGAAAGAACCCGATGAGGTTATGGACCATCGAGTATGGTTGATGCTGGGCAAGAGCTCGACGTGACAACAAATCGTCAAGTATGGCTAATGCATGTCAAGAACCTGACAAGATTATGGACCGTCGAGTATGACTAATGCTTGGCAAGAGCCAACACGGCTATGCTTCGCTAAATACAACTGGTATTTGACAAGAACCCGATGGGATTGCGAATTTCTCGATTTGGCTTGCATTTAGCACAACAAGATATGGATGATTAAGTGTGGATGACGCTTAACATATGGAAACTTAGATCGTCAAATATGATTAATACTTGGCACATACCCGATGTATTTATGGATCATCGATTATGGCTGGTCCTCGAAGAGGGCACAACACAACCACAGATCATCGTGTATGGCTGACACTTAGCATAAAAATATATGGATCATCAAGAATGGTTAACGCTTGACAAGGACCCGGTGAGGTCACTGATTGCAAAATGTGAGTTACGCTTGGCTCGATGAGGCTTGGACAACCAAGAGTGGATGACACTTGATATGCAAAAAACTCGAATATGTAAGACGATGGACGACGGTCATCGTTGGAAGATCATAGTTAGTTAAGTATGGATTATACTTGCAAGAGCCCGAAGAGGCTGCAATCACCAAGCGTGAATTATGCTTATTGTGAAAAAGACAAAGATTGTTAAACGTCATTGAAACTTAGTGTGGAATGGAAAGGATCGTTGGGTATGGCCTGTGCATAACAAGAGCTTAAGAAGGCTTCAAATAAAATATCAGCTCTTTATGAGTTGTAGACTCGGAAATTATGATTAATCCAACGAGATTGTGGACTTAACTATCAGATTGGAACAACCTCGGAAGTCTAGACCGCTTTGGAGAGATCGTGAACCTCAACTATTGAGTTAACGGAAATACAAAACACATCTTCCACAACAAAATATTTTTTTCAAGCCAAGTGTTAATCCACTTTTTTACAAGACCGATACACTTTAGACTTGGGTACATGGATTACTTGATCACTAAGGCAGATGTTCCCGGAGAAATGATTTGATTACTTGAAGATCGAGTTCTAACAATAATAAAAGGCTGCGAACAACTAAAACCGCTTAGATGAGGGCGTCAAAATCAAATAAGTATGAAAACACTAGAAGCTAAACCAGATCAACATGGAATTGGAAAGCTCCAAGCAAGCTTGGACAAACGCAACATCGCAAAGAAACTTAAGACAAGTAGGGTTTGGATTCGGATTGATCGGTTGGCGACCGATGCGGACGGTTACCGATTCAGATCGGCTTACCTATGCCTATTTCATCCCCTTATGTGACGTGGTTACCCCCACGTTCCCATGTTCTCCACTACCTTTACTACTTCCACTCACATCCATACCGACCCAGAACCACCCTGTGTATAAGACCCATGGCTGTAGGGGAAACCAGAATGCAGATCTTAAGGCAAAACTAACACTAGTGGGGGAGTGAATAGTGTTATCAAGGAATTTAAGAAAATCTAAAACTTACATGATCTACTATATGAATCACACACCACAGAGATGATCACAGACACAGAATCAAACACAAACACAGAAATAAACAAAAATAAAATGCAAAAATGGAAAGAACACACTGGATTTTATACTTGTTCGGATTACTCCTATGTCCAGTCCCACACAACGCTGGATTGCGCAGAGTTATATTACTATATCAATATCCAAGTACAATCCCCTTGATTTCTCGGCTACAAGGTTAACACCGCTCCAGCCACTCTTGATTTCATGGCTATAAGATTACCTCCGCTCCTTTTCCTTGATTTCAGGGCTACAAGGAACACACCATTTCCCAAACACTTCCTAAATGATTACAATAGCCCTATAACTCTTCAATAACACTTCACTTCAGAGAGTAATGAGTAAAGAGTGAGAAGAGAAGAAGTTTTATGAAATTAGAATAGAAATCGGCAGAGTAGAAGTGTAGAAATCAATAAAATAAGAAATATTGATGGAGGGATGAAAAGGGGTGAAGATGGAGAAGAAGAATAGTTAAAAAAATTGAATTCAACCCCTATTTATAAGATTTGAAAGGTTGCAACGTTTTTGGAACGTTACAAATATTGAAAAGACACTTCCTTTGAAAATTGAAAAAATGACAGTTGTATGTCGGCATATACATGTATGTATGTCAACATATATACTTAAAATATTTGAATTTTGAACATTTTCAAGTGTTTAAATATATATATATATATATACTATTTTGGAAATTCTTAAATTAAAACATAATGATATAAATGAGTATTATAAAGTATAAAATCATATGAAAACATAAATATAAATTATATAAACATATTTATGAAATTATAAGGTTTAAAACTATATAAATATAAAACTTTAAAAATATACAACTATATAAATATATATAAAATTATATAAACTTTAAAACTTATATTTGAAATCACAAGTAAGATAGAAAAACTATTTGAAATTAGAATTTTGAAAAAACAGAAATTTGAAAAACAGAATTTGAATTTGAACCTGGAGTGCTATTCAGAGTCTTACATATAAACTAGACCCTATTACTATATTTGTCTTGAACTCTTGAATTCTTGATAACTTGATTACTCATGAGTCTTGAAACTTCTCTGAATTCTGAATCTCTTGAAACTCTAAAATAGTACAGTCTTCAGTATTAATTCCTGTGTATAAATCCTGCATATACATGTATATATATTCTAGACAGAAATGTTAGTATATATTTTAGAATCAATGATAGTTGAAATAAGGTTGTTGTCATCAAAACTCCATTCTCTAACAATCTCCCCCTTTTTTATGGTGACAACCTTAGTTTATAAAATATTCACATACCTGTTTATACCTGTTGATTCTGAACCTTCTAATACTCTCCCTTGTCAATATAAATCCTATATACTCTACTTAAACTAAGTTTATATTTTATAATTTCCCACCTTTGGCATTATCAAAAAGAAATTCTAAAAATAGTCCCCCTAAATCCTATATGTATTTATATCTTTAATTATTCTATGGTTTATAAATATTTTTTAATACAAACGATTCATACTAATGCGAATTACCATATTTAAACGATAACACGAAATACTACATACGTTTATACCGCATAAACGAATAAACGAAAAAGAATCCTAACTTCTAATGATTCTTTACTATAGGTGACTTATGGATTGGACAATTGGGGTAATGGAGATAAAAATCCCCATTTCATTCAATTATATTCCCATCTCGATCGAACGAGACTTCACCAACGCATACGACTTGATCATCCTCGTCCATGACTTCTTGTTGTGCCTCTTTTGGTTCTTCCTCTTCCATCATTTCTTCCTCCTCCTCTTCTTCCTCTTCTTCTTCTTCCATTGCTAGATTATCATCTTCGATGATGATTGGATTCACTTGATTATCCACTACAAACTTATAGAGATTCCGCATTATCTTTCCTTGTTTAATTTGCTCTTGATTCATCTGTATTTGAAGTACTTGAATCTCAACGAGCATTTGGAGAGAATACTCCATTTTCTCTCTCAATTTGATTACACAAGAGAGGGTAGAACGTTGAAATAGACCTTCGGATGGTCCAATGGACGATTCAGGGTTAATTTGGTTATTATAATTAGTGGAGGTCATGATTTATTTTGCTTTTGAGTTTTTACAGAAGTGAAATAGGAGAGTGAAGAAGAAAATTCGAAGTGGAGAGTTTAAATGGTTATTGTAACTAACTTTTGGTGGGAATTAATTTTTAAAATTTGGCAGTTATATCTCAACATAGGGATATATGTATGTCGACATACATGCAATTTTAATTTTAATTTTCTGAATTTTATTGTTATTCTTATATCTATTAATACACTTAATTACTTTAGTTCACTTAATGAACAAATACATAATTCTCTTCTAAATTTAATAAATGTTGCTTCGTTTAATGGTTTTGTTAATATATCTACTATTTGTTTATCTTTTTTTTATAAATTCAAGTGAAATTTTCTCTTTACTTACGTTACCTCTTAGAAAATGATGTCGTGCATCAATATGTTTAGTTATTGAGTGATGAGTTGAATTTTTTAGATATATTTATAACGCTCGTATCATCATAGTATATTGATGATTTATTTATATTTAATCCAAAATCATTTAGAGTTTGTTGCATATATATTACCTGTGAACAAGCCAAAGCAGCAGGGATATATTTTGCTTCAGTTGTTGACAAAGATATGGTATTTTGCTTTTTACTAAACCATGAGACTAGTGAATGTCCTAAGAAGTGACATGTTCCACTAGTACTCTTATGATCGGATTTACATCCTGCATAATCATCGTCACAATAAGGAATTAAATCAAATGAATCATCTTTAGGATAAAATAATCCAAAGTCTGATGTATGTTTTACATATCTTAGAATATGTTTTACGGCTTTTTAATGAGTTTCCTTAGGTTATGATTGATATCTTGCACAAAGACATACAATATGCACTATATCTGGTCTATTAGCTGTTATATAATAACGATCCTATCATACCTCTATATAGTTTTTGATCTACGTTTTTTGACGTATCATCTTTACTTAAGGCTATATTAGTTGCCATTGGTGTTGGTCTCCCATTAGTTGTTGTTAAATTATATTTATTAATTAATTCTCTTGCATATTTTTCTTGATTAATAAATATTTCATTCTTTAATTGATGAATTTGTAAGCTTAAGAAGAATGTTAGTTCTCCCATATGACTCATCCCAAATTCTTCGGTCATAATATTTGAAATTTTTTTCATTTTGTTATTTGTCGATCCGAAAATTATATCGTCAGCGTATATTTGTACTAGTTGTATATCTTTATTATTTCTTTTAATAAACAAAGTGTTATATAGTTTTTCTATTTCAAAGTTAGATTATAATAAGTAATTTCTAAATCTATCATACCAAGCCCTAGGAGCCTGTTTTAATCATATAACGTCTTCTTTAACTTATATACGTAATGTGGTATTTTTTTGTCTTCAAAAAGAGGTGGTTGCTCTACATATACGTCTTCTTTAACAAATCCAATTAGAAAAGCGCTTTTAACATCCATTTGATATAATTTGAAATTATTATGATTTGCAAAGGCTAGTAATATTCTAATTGCTTCTAATCTAGGTACGAGGACAAACATTTCATTATAATCTATTCTTTCTTCTTAAGTATAACCTTGTGCTACTAATCGTGCCTTATTTCTTACGACCTCACCGTGTTCATTCATTTTATTTTTATAAACCCAATTAATTCCTATTATAGTTTTATCCTCTGGTCCAGGAACAAGTTCCCATACATCATTCCGAGCAAACTGATTTAATTTCTCTTGCATAGCAAGGATCCATGAATCGTTAGATGATGCTTTTTTTGGATTTTTAGGTTCAATAGTTGAAATAAATGCTGAATTACTCATATTATGAATTAATTACGAAACCTAACGACGGATTCAATATCTCCTAAGATATTTTCTACAGGGTGGTCTCTTAGTAATCTAATTCTTTTATTTGGTTGACTATCTTCATTATTTGTTTTATTAATCTCATTTTCACATTCATCTTCGTTGTGTTGTGTTATATTTTTATGGTTTTTGTCAAAGGATACGTTTAAGGTTTCTTCTATAGTATTGGTTCTAGAATTAAAAAACTCTATATGCTTTACTTCTATCTGAATATCCAATAAATATTCCTTTATCGGATTTAGAATCAAATTTGTCTAGATTTTCTTAATAAAATATTTACTTTCAAATATTTTAAAGCATGATATTTTTGGTTTCTTATTGTACAAAAGTTCATATGGTGTTTTATGAGTTAAGGGTCTGATTGAAATTCTGTTTAAAATATAACAAGGTGTTGCAACTGCCTCAGCCCAAAAATTCTTTGGTAAGTTACTATCAGATAACATAGTTCTCGTACACTCTTGTGTCGATCTATTTTTACGTTTAACTGCTCCGTTTTGTTGAGGGGTTCTAGGAAAAGAAAAATTATGGATTATTCCCTTTTTATTACAAAATTTTTAAAAAATTTCGTTTTTGAATTCTCCACAATGGTCACTACGTATTGTTTTGATTTTTAAGGATAATAGATTTTGAATTCTTTTAATAAAGGTTTTAAATTGATCAAAAGCATCACTTTTATTTTTAAGAAAAAAAGTCCAAGTAAATCTAGAAAAATCATCGACTATTACGTAAACATATCTATTGTGGTTTATTGATTGGGTTTGAGATTAACCACATAAATCCATGTGAATTAACTCTAATGGTTTCGAGGTTATAATTTCCTCTTTTGATTTAAACGAACTTCTTTTTAATTTTCCGAACTGACAAGCGTCACATAAATTACTAACTTTAAACTTCGTTTTGGGTAATCCCCTAATTGAATCTAATTTAGAAATCCTAGTGATGTGTTTGAAATTTATATGACCAAATCTCTTATGCCAGATCCAAGGGTTACTTGTATTGGCCATAAGACATAGATTATCGTTGAAGATTTTCATACTCAATATACCAATAACTTCGATTATTATTTTTGAATTCCTATCTTCTATAAAGCATTTATCTTTCTCAAAGTTTATCTATAGCCTTTATCGCAAAGTTGACTTATACTTAGTAGGTTGTGTTTTAGATTTCTAGCTGATAAAACATCAGAAATAGTAGGGGTTTCAAAATTACCGACATTGCCGATGCCAACAATATATCATTTAGAGTTATCACCAAAGTTGACCATTCCACCATCTTCATATACCAGATTATTAAGTAATTCCGGATTTCCATCATATGTCTCAAACAACCACTATCCAATATTCATTTGTCCTTTTTGATTTCCACCATTTATTCACCAAAATTTGAATTCTCAACAGCCATGTAACACACCATTTCGGAATTTGAATTTTCAACAGCCACTTCACCCATTTTTTCAAATTTTGAATTTCCAATAGCCATATAACACATCTTTTCCTGTATTGGACAACATTTCAGTAGATTGCTTGAAATTTCAACACAATTGTATGCAGACTCTTTCAACATTGATGCAATTCATGAATTGACACTAGTGTTAACAGTCATTTCAAAATTTGCCATTTAATATTTCCAAAAATCAGATTATGAACTTTTTGAAAAACCTTGCTCTGATACCAATTGTTATGGAACGCGGAATGCAGATCTTAAGACAAGACTAACAATAGAGGGGGTGAATAGTGTTTTCAAGGAATTTAAGAAAATCTAAAATTTATATGATCTACTATACGAATCACACACCATAGAGATAATCACAGACACAGAATCAAACAAAAACACAAAAATAAAATGCATAAAAGGAAAGAACATACCGGATTTTATACCGGTTCGGATTACTACAACGTCTAGTCCCACACAATGCTAGATTGCGCAGAGTTTTATTACTATATTAATATCCAAGTACAATCCCCTTGATTTCCCGGCTACAAGGTTAACACCGCTCCTACCATTCTTGATTTCACGGCTACAAGATTACCTCCGCTCCTTTTCCTTGATTTCAGGGCTACAAGGAACACACTATTTCCCAAACACTCCTCAAATGATTACAACAGCCCTATAACTCTTCAATTACACTTCAATTCAAAGAGTAATGAGTAGAGAGTGAGAATAGAAGAAGTTTTATGAAATTAGAATAGAAATCGGCAGAGTAGAAATGTAGAAATCAATAAAATTAGAAATATTAATGGAGGGATGAAAAGGGGTGAAGATGGAGAAGAAGAATAGTTAAAAAACTCGAATTCAACCCTTATTTATAAGATTTGAAAGGTTGCAACGCTTTTGGAACGTTACGAATAATGAAAAGACACTTCCTTTGAAAATTGAAAAAAATGACAGTTGTATGTCGACATATATACTTAAAATATTTGAATTTTGAACATTTTCAAGTGTTTAAATACATGTACTATTCTGAAAATTCTCGAATTAAAACATAGTGATATAAATGAGTGTTATAAAGTATAAAATCATATGAAAACATAAATATAAATTATATAAACATATTTGTAAAATTATAAGGCTTAAAACTATTTAAATATGAACTATAAAAATATATAACTATATAAATATATATAAACTTATATAAACTTTAAAACTTATATTTGAAATCATAAGTAAGATAGAAAAACCATTTGAAATTAGAATTTGAATTTTGAAAACCAAAAATTCGAAAAACAGAATTTGAATTTGAACCTGGAGTGCTATTCAGAGTCTTACATATAAACTAGACTCTATTACTATATTTGTCTTGAACTCTTGAATTCTGGATAACTTGATTACTCATGAGTCTTGAAACTTTTCTGAATTCTGAATCTCTTGAAATTCTAAAACTGTACAGTCTTCAGTATTAGTTCCTGTATATAAATCCTGCATATACATGTATATATATTTTAGACAGAAATGTTAGTATATATTTTATAATCAATGATAATTGAAATAAGGTTGTTGCCATTAAAACTCCATTCTCCAACAATGACTTCATTTAAAGGGATCTTTCTGGCTCTTCTACGCCTAAATTCTGCTGTATTTGAGATTCAACTCATCTCTCTATGCATTTCTTACGTCAAAACATATCTGTATCTGTAGTCCTACTGTATAGTAATTGATTACAACTAGACGTAGGCTCGATCACCAAACCAGTATAAATTTCATGTATTCTTTATTTTAATGCACTTTTGTGTGATTTGTGATATGGTCATTCAGAATTACTTGGATGTTAGGGATTAAATTTGAAGCCAGCATACATGTTGAGATATGGTTTGCTTCATATTGTGAAAATGCCCTTAACCAAGTTTTACAAGTATTTTACTAGCTTTTAAGGTCCGTAAGAATCACTTTCCTTTCTCCGGATTTTTTTAGTATTTGAACCCAAGACAAGATCCAGGGCCGTTCGATCAAATCGTGAAGCCTGCGCAGCGCTGCTCCTGTTTATCTCCAGAATAGTAAGGGAAGAAAAATACCCAAATTGCAACGTTCATCTCCATCGAAATCGAAGGTAGATTTCGCCAAATTTATTGAATTGATAACCCTATTATGAAATTGAAACGATGACTTTCAATCGTCGACATCGCTATGTTATTGTTTTTCCAGTTCTAGTTGGGTTTTCTTTCAAATTGTTAACATCTGTTTTTCTGTAAATTAATCTGCTGGCTAACTAGCACGTGATACTGTAGAGATTATACTTGTTTTTTCATGAAATATTGATATTTTAATTTGTGATTGAAGCTTCTTTAGCAAAATTTTCCATCTTGCAATGACTTTCATGCTACTTCGTGATAAGTTTATTTTATTATACATTATCATGTCCCATTTTATTGCTCACAAAATCTGTTGAAATGAATTAGTTGAATCAAACATGATATGAACTTTGCAATAACCTTTCTCTACTTTGTGGTAATTTTATATTATTTGATATTATTCAATCTTTTTTTAGCTAATGTATTTGTTGGTGACTGAAAAAAAACTAGTCTGATATTTACCTCTTCAGTGCTAATCAACATGACGTGGAAAAGAGGGTGTAGAAAAATAAGAAGCATATTGGTAATGAAATTTATTGAAATAAGTTGTTGGCATCAAACGTAATCTTCATGTATCAAATGTTCAACTTTTAAAGTGTTAGTTTATTCTGGCAAGCAGCAGTATTTTTGTATGCATTTGTCCATTTTTGTGACTGCTCTCACAGGTTAGTGGAGTTGCTAGGTTAAGGATGTTTTTTTTCCTCACAGGGGAGCAAACCAATAAGAATTAACTTGGAAGAGAGTGCAGTTATGTACTTTCAGTCCTCTAAACCAACAAATTTAGCCAACGAAGAAAAAAAAGTTTTGAACTATATTTACATTACAGCCTGACCTTTGTTAACCATGTTTATAGTTTTCATTACTAGAGCTGGAAACATGCTGAAAAATTGGAGACAGTAAAATATGTAGCCAATATATGGTTAGAGACTTGAGAGGGGCTGAAGATGTTTATGCTTAGATTTTATGTTTAGAATTAGCCTCTGATGTATGAAATGTGCACGTAGGCTGTTATATAATATAGTTTGGTTGTAAATCAAGTACCTTTTTTTTAACACTGCTCAGTGACATGTTTTATCTTTAACATTATTTTGATCATCTGTTTCAGTACATCCTTTTTGATCTTGATTTAGCCATTTATTGCTATTTTGAGTGCCTGCCTTTTCATTTGTCTTTCACATTTCATTTTTTGGGTACATACTGATTTGCTAATCTCCACATTTTGAAAATCTTATGTGATTTTATTTTATTTATTAAATAGAACATGGATGATTTGGATTCTAGTATCATTCTTGAAGTTCCTGAAACCCCCCCAGACAGATTGGGTATGTCCAAGAGCAGATCAAGATTTAAACCTCGCCTTAGATGCTTTGACCACCATGATGTAGTCAGAAGCAGCAGCAGCAGCAGCAACAACAATAATGCACCTACGGATGTTGAATTTTTCTTTAAAGAAGCAAACAAAGCCAGAGAACTAACCAAAGATATGGAACCTAAAGGAGCTATCAAGAGTAGAGAAACAATCGACTTGAGTTGTGATAGTCCTTACGGTGGTTGCAATCCGGCAAGTTATGCAGGACATGGAGACAGTGGACAGTTGAAGTCTAGAGATAAAGGGAAGATGGTTGAAAATATTTGCACCAATCTGAAGGGTAAAAATGGTTTTGCATCTTCATCTTGTGGAAGCAGTGCTCAAAATAATGAAAATATTACAACTGGACACAGGCGTCCGATTTGTGGTCAGAGAAAGCTAGTGCAAAATGGTTGTATATCACCAATAAATATTGAGCGCAAGAAAAATAACGGAAAGCAGAAGGAAAAGGAGATTGTGGTCATTAGTCCTGAGTCACATGTGTGTAAAATAAATAGTCCTGATTCTCGTAACATACGATCTGATGAATTCAGTAGAGAAATTACATTGGATGATATTATAGCAGAGAAGGAGCAATCTGTTACTGATAAATCTAATTTGAACAGGTATAGTGTATGCACTTTTACGCTGTTATAACTTGTGAAAAACTCATTAGTTATTGCTTTCTCCTTAGCTTTTGTCCCATTTAATTTATGTAAAACTATATTGACATGATCGATAATCATGCTGGTTAATGTTTTAATTGACCGTGCACATGCACGTTAGCAAGAAGCAGTTAGTTCTCTTGTAGCTCATATGCAGCTTGTTTGCTAAGCAGTCAAATTGAAGTGCAAGCTACCTAGTGTAAATTATGATTAATTACCACCTTAACTTGTATCAAATCCCGCTGAAGTAAAAAATGGCTTCTTGTTTGGTTAGTAGTTAGTACTAAATATTTGAATTCATTTGCATTTTGGAAGCAATTGTAATTTGCACATAGCATCTAAAAGCTATCAGTGCATTGTTATGTTTTTTACGATGATTTACCAAAATATTTCTGCAGTGTGCAGCTACCTAAAGAATCAACTTCCAGTGCAGCAGGAGGCTGGAGAACCACACGAAATCATACAAAAAACCCACAATCAGTTCAGAATTCTCGGGATTTGCGAATAGAGACTGGAAGAAACAACGGCAAGAGAAAACTAGGCTCAACTCTTGTGACTGGTCACAACGAGGAGTGCTCAAGTTCTGGATATAAAACTGCAGAGTGCTCAAATGTTGGACCGTCTAGTCAAATGTTGCATCCTAGGTCAACTAGAAGACAGAGAACTCAGTATGTGATGGGACCAGTTATTGAGGTTGATGACTTGCAGTCTCCTGAAGTCGAATCTCATTCTGTTCGCCAGACTTCACAGCTTATATCTGATGAGATGTTAGCACGTCAACTCCAAGAAGAGCTTTATAATGAAACACCAACTGCAGTAAATACTACTGAGGTCAAGTTAACCTATGTCTTTAGTTCATATTTTTCCCTTGTTCGACTATAACCAGTTTCGTACTCATTCTTAAATCTTTATTGTATTGTATTTTTATCATTTAGTTAGCAACAATAACCAGAGATCTTTTACATGTAGAGTACACGCATGCATGCAAATTTAAAAATGTTATCACTTTCTATATTATTAGCGGCTGTAATGGTTGAAGTACTTAAAATGTAAAAAAAAAAAAAAAAAAAAGTCTTCCTGTCTTCCTCAATTAAGGTGATAGATTATAGGTTAGAATTATCATAAAAGATGCTGGCACATATCGAAGCCGACCAACTCACTATATACGTTTACAATTTAAATGTCAGGAAGATATAAAAGAAGTCATTTGAATAAATTGCTTGGTTATGTTCCAAAATTATCAGCATTTCTTTGAGGAGTACAGCTGTACAGTGATTTATAATTATTTATCATTCTGCAGATTGACGAGAGTATGGCTTTATGGCTACAACATCATGATGAGCAGACACGGCCTCCTCGTGTAAGGCTTCTTGTGTCCGTTATCTTCAAAATTATCCTATAGTGTTGCTATAGTCTTTGAAACCAGTCTATTTATAGCATCACATCGTGATTTTTCTATTTTTCTATAAGATTGTTTAATCAAGAAAACTAATTCCTGGTTAATCGTAAATATTATTGACCATACCTGTAAACTATACCATTTCTCATTTAAGTTTACTGTAGACAATATCAAGTTTAAGCATACATGTTTTATTTTACTCTGCTTCATTAGTAGGATGTTTGCCTCGTCTTTCCAATAAAAGCTGTACTACTTTCTCTTTTTTTATTTTCCCACCCACTAAATGTGAAATAATAGAATGCCATCTACTATATGTCGTAGCACCCATAAATAATGGTTTTTCTAATTTTCTACTAGAGTATTTAACATGGAAACTAAGTTCCCTTTGTCAGGCATTTACTTTTGACCATCTCTGAAAATTATACCCTTTTTTATTTAGATATTATCGAGTTTAAGCATATGGGTTTATTTTTATTCTGCTTTATAATTAATAGGTTATATTGTGTGGTTTCGCCAGTAAAAAGCTATATCGCTTTATCTTTATTTTTTTTTAGTCCATCCAATTTTCTAAACAACATGAATAACAGTATACAATATAGCATATTCAAGCACCCATAAAAAGCTGGCATCCTGATAAAATGCTTGATACGTCTATTTATATAGCTGAATCCATAAAAATAAAAATAAAATCTTTTATGTAGGGTATTCCACATCTCTGCTAATAAATGACTGGATGGTCCCATGAACTGATAGCAATGCCTCTACATGTCTTTACTATTATGGAAAAAAATTGATTGTATGCGGAATCTACTGGTGTTTGCTGCTTTAGCCTTAGTCAGAATTAAAGAATCACTTTCGCATTTTTCATATCCTAAAGCATCCATACATCATGTGCATGTATGTGCATATCGTGTGTGTAATTGGCTAGTGAGATCACAAAGTTTATACATCAGTTTTGACATTACAGGAGGCATAAAAGTACATATAGGACAAGGAATTACAGTTATTTTTTTTTTCTTGGCAAACATTGATATACTGTTAGCTACAAGTTTCATGGAAAAAAAAAATTGCCGTATTAAATTTTATAAGAAATATAAGGCAACCAATTTGCTATGTATGGTTTCAGTAAGAGCTCAGTACGGAAAAAAAATGCCGTGTTAAATTTTATAAGAAATATAAGGCAACCATCATTTCCTATTTTACACTAAAAGTGTCCTTTAGCCTAAGTTTTTGGTCTCTTGTCCTTGTGCCTAAATTTTTCTTTAATTTTGTCTTTCACACTATTTTCCTATAAAAGGATTTCGTAAATTATTTATGGGTTAATGATATATTTATGTGTATGGTGTATAAATAAATAAAAGTCTAACTATCTTGTGCACAAGTGAATAATGGTGTTGAATTTTCTGATTTTTTTCCCCTCTGCTAGTGGCTGTTGTATTATATGCCACATATTTATGTGTCTGAATGCATGAGCTGATCTAATTATACATATATCTCACTGGACATATTTCATATTATTATTTTTGTTCATCTACTCATTCCTGTGTTTGTGTGTAAATTGTTTTAGTATGATTGGTTATTAAGTTAGCAATAACTAACAATAATACAACATAACAAAAAGGGTTAAAATTGCATATAATTTGTGTTTCTTCATATGTATTTCTCTATAACCTTATGCTCGTAAATAAAATGGTTACATAATTAGACCTCTTGTTCTTGTTACTTTCTTACCATTTTACCTCATATCTCAGAAAAAGGAAAAAAACCAACTTTTCCAACCAATTTACCAATCATCACAGTACTGTACAATCTAACGCTAAAGCGCCATACATATAGGTATCAAATCTTACCATAGCACTCAACAAAGGTATGAAGTTGGATCCAACTTTGGTAGAAAGTATGGACCAAGGAGATTTATCTTGTTTTAATTCTTCTACAATTGGAAATGCTAATATATGTTGTCATCAATCATTGCTTGTGAAGCATCCAGTGGGGCCATATGTATGCCTCTGCAGACATAAACGAAAGATACATAATCGGGAATATAATTTATTCAGGAATTTAGCTTAAACTAAAGATGCAGCTTTGTACTTACCTAGGCGTAATGTACACATTATGTTTTGACTATGGAGTCTCTAAAACATTAATCTTACATAAGTTAGATTAAAGTGCGTTCGATTAGAAAAAAAAAAAAAGTATAGGAAAATTATCTTAGAGAATGTTAGCGGCAGCCTGATTAAAAAAATTCTCACGAAACATTTTAAAAATATATCGGACAATCAACCGAGAGAAGCAAGAATATAAGTTAATCTAAAGACACTAACGAATAGTGATATAAATGTATGAAGAAAGAAGATGGAAAATATGTAGATAATGCATCATATAGTCAAATAACAAGTGGAAAGATAATCATGACAAAATACCTTCTTGGACAGTCATTTTTTATATCATTTTTTGGTTAAAATTTAAAACTTGGGAGCCAGTGAATGATAACACTGAAGTGCTATTAGTCAGCACGTTAGAAATATAATACAACGAAAGAAAAAAGTCGGCATATAAATAAAACTACACACACGGAAGTAATAGGTGAAAGCTGTAGTAACAGAGCATGTATTTTAATAACTGAAAAAAGGAGAACTATCAGAAGATACATGCAGTAGGTAGAAGTCAGAACAGATTTAATGGGATGGATCTGCTTTCGTTTCAAATGGGTCGGATTATTTTTCAGACTAGCTCATTTACACCAAACCCATTTGGCCATGGTTCAAGGTATCGCCCGGTACCCTAAAATTTCAGGTGTACCGTATTGGTGCTGGCCCTCAACGAGCCGAAATTAGGGTTGAAATTCGGTTTCGTCATTCATCATTGTAAAAAAGAAAAGCGAAATCATCTAAAACCCTAAATTAATGAAGTCGACAAGAAGAATCCCACGACGAACAAAGCACAACCTTCGACACAGTAGCATCTTAGATTTGTTGAATTTTTTGAAGCAGCAAAGGCGAAGTCACACACAAAGAAGAAGAAGAAATCGTCCGACAGTCCTCGACATCAGCGAAGTCGTGCACAAAGAAGAAGAAGTCGTACCCACAAAGAAGAACAGAATGCGAAGGCGAGTTTATCTAAGAACAGCGAAGTTTTTCCTCTCTTTTTTGGGCTAACCTACATTTTTTTTAATGAGTGCCCAAGTTTTATGTGAAGTGTGGACCGTCAGTGAACTAGGGTAGGCAGTAGTACCCAGTAACCACTTAATTTAGAGTGGGAAGACTATAAGCTTAAATGCGTTGGTTTTGTTTTTTTAGGTCTCGTATTGGATCGTCTTTTTTAGGCTGTAGCCACGTAATTTAATGTAAGTTTTATTTTTCTATAAATTAACATTAACTATGCGTGCAGTTTGTTTTTTTAGTAAATTAGTGTTAAATATGTGTGATAATTTTCTTTATATATATGTGTATATATATATATATATATGCGTATATATATATATATATATATATATATATATATATAATCGTTGCTACAAGTTGATTAACAAACTACCGAAAACCAAAATTTGGACCGAAACTGAAACAAAATCGGAACTTCTGAATTTTACGAAATTATCCGAAATTACCAAAATTTTGAATGACCAAGACCAAAACTGAGTTCTCGAACCTTGCATATGACAACCCTAAATTAACATTTACTTGCGATCAATGTACAGTTTACTGGCATGGTTGGGAAAAAAAATACTTATTCATACCCAGAACATAAATTGCATAGTGTTATGGACTGTTTTTAAAGCAAAAATATATATTTGTAGATTAAGAATGATATAAGTATTCTTTCATTTCTCTCAGTCGGTCAGATTCTTTCATTACTTCACCAATATATATCCAAAATTAGCAAGTGTTATTCCATTTCGATGTTGCAATTTGCATCCCTGCATATATCAGCCTCTTTTGATCCAATGGAAGTATGGAACCCCGTTTTATCCTCAACCTTTGCCTTCACGGTATCTGTTAACTTGCTTATTAACAAAGCAGTCACACGACAATTTTACAGTTTTCTAAGTATTCATGACGAGAGTGCGTTCTTATGGAAGTACGCAACGATTTGGTTGAAGTCGCGAAGTGCTCGGAAAAGGCTAAGAAATATTGTTAACTCCAGATTGACATTGATAATACGAAATCACATTTTGTATTGGGCATCATCGGATACAAAGTTATACTTCGTACATGGCATGGATTGGATCAGACAAAATTATGGTTTTGGCATGTTGTCAGCAATAACCGGCCTCGGCAAGCAACACTCTCATGTTGATCACCTCAAAATATGAGTGCACATCATTTGAATCACCAAAAAAGGCAAGTGTTCAGATCGGGATTTCGTATCTCAGGCCTGGATCAGTTACGAAAGTAGGTATTTTGTATCCTTGGGATACAAAATGCGTATTTCGTATCCCCTCTCTGGATACAAAATTCTCTTCACCACCATGCACTTGCCATAAGTTCTTTTACGTACATATCACTTCAAATGGGCTGAGCGCATCAGTGAACCTTCGGCATGGGGACGACCGGTCTGTGGATTAGATACGAAGCAACTTCGGACTTGATAAACTCAAAATAGCCTGATCACATCGGGCCGATCAGCAAAATCCGTGGGATCAACACATGTTTTTTGGACTTGGCACCCTGGCACTCGGATACGTCCATGATCCAAAATCTTTGCCTAATTAAGGAAATTCCACAACGTGCCAGGCACGAGCCAATCACTCGTTTTTGAGTGATCAACATGTATGGATCACTGTTTTTCAGTACTTGAACTTGGATACGAAATTTCAGCATGCACTTAGATTTTGGCTAACTTCCGGAGAGTTGTTCCGATCCTGAGATCGGCACGACTCCCGAGATATGGAATTTTGGGCTTTAGCCCACCAACTCCACCTATAAATATCCCACTGATGTGACACTTGAGGGGCCTTTTGGTTGTTCGTTTTCAACATGCGGAAAGCTTCTTCTTGGAGCATTTTAATGGTTTATTTCATGGTTTTCATGGCTTTGGAAGTTTTTTTGGACTTATAAACTCCACATAGAAGTTTACTCCCAATATTTTGGCAGTTGGATTGACACTAAGCTTGCTTTTGTACATATTTGGGACTTGGAAGCATATTTTACACATTTTGGCTTGGCCTGATGAAGATGATTATGGCCTAATAGGGAACTAACAAGGACATTGTTATTCTCTAATACGACTTTGTTAAACCCAAAGTATTGAAACTCGGATAATTCTTGTAATTGCAACAATGACGTTGAATATTTACTATGAAAAAGACGTAGGCATTAGTGCTGAACCACTGTAAACTCAATGTTCTTTATTTTTCGTAACTTTGTCTGGATTGTTTGATTAAATTGGATAACTCACTTAATATTAACCCATTGGTGTTGGCGTGTGCAAGTGACCAATTCCCCACATCAACAATTTGGCGCACCAGGAAGCGGTGTTAGATAGCCTTCGTATTTTGGATTGTTAAGGAAACAAATTCTCTCGGATTTCGCTGTTAAATGAAAACATATTAGTTTAGCATGATCGGAAGAAGCAGACGTAGAGGAAAGTCAAGAAATAATCTACTGGACATTCGTCAAATTACGTTACTCGTGAGGGTATCAACGGGGCAATTAAGGGTTTAACCAAGGATTTGACTTCTCGATTAGAACAACTAGAAGAGCACTTTCAAAAACAAGAAGCTACTATGAATACTCTTCTCGTTAGGATTGAAGGTATTGTAAGGCCATCAGGCCTAGGAAATGTTGTAGGAACAAGCTCTAGTGTTCCTCAAGGATTAACTCGGGACTTGGGGGCAATTTACGAAAAACAACCTCGTTTCGACGTCAATCCGCAGACAATAACCAGATCCGCTAAGCTCGGTGGCACCACCCTCAATCTCGTTCAAGACTCGGCTCAGGTTTTGATTAATCAGGTTTCTGATTCTGGAGTTGGTAATGTCGCTCAAGCGTCAGTGCGCGCAATTTTGGATGCAGGAACTTCGGTAGTTCCGAAGGCTAGGTTTATGCCAATCGAGGCACCCCAGGTTAGGATTGAGCCAGATATCTTTGTTGGGGCTCAACAGTTCGCTAATGTTAGACTTGACATCGGAGGCACCAGTGCAGATTTGAATGATTAGAATCGTTGGCTTGGTAGTGATAATGGTGCTCAAATCGCCGACATTATTCGATGATACACTCGAGGCAGTGCCTTTCGCTCGTATTTGGATTGTGTTACTCGTAGTCCATTTACTCAGGATATTCAAAATTCTCGGAACCTGTCGGATTTCAAATTGCTGGTGTTGAAGGCTTTTGATGGTAGGAAGGATCCTATGGTTTATCTGATGCGCTATGTGTGCCATATAGAAGGACTTTTAGCTTCGAAGAATGTTATGGCGAAGTGTCTTTCTCTTTATCTTACCGATATTGTTGCTATGTGGTTTCGATAGCTAGAAAATGAGTCGGTTAATTTTTGTAATGTCTTGGTTGGGAAATTCATCAAACAGTTCAGGGTTCATATAGCTTGACCCAAGAACGTGACGATTCTTATGATAGTTAAGCAAAGGACCAACAAAACTTTACGCAAGTTTTTGAAAAGGTTTAATGCTACTGTGGTTTCTGGTGTTCTAGATAAGACGAATTTCAAGATCTCGCTTCAATGGGATTCACCAAGGAATTTTGGTGAATTTTATTTTGAAGCAGAACAGTTTCTTTGGGAAATGGATGCGAGAACCGACAAAAAAATTCTCGAGGCTAATTCGGTTCAGGGCGAAGGATCGTCCAATTCTGTTAAGGTAAAGGTTGCTTCCTTAATGATCGAAATGCATGGAATCAACCCAAATTCCCTTCATACGTGTAGTTTACTCGCCCTTTGGAAGAAATTTATTTGAAAGTTTATCCGATTGCTCCCTTTAGGAAGCCTCCCGCGAGGGAGTCGACCCAAAGAGAGAATGATTCTAGTAAGCACCGCTTGTTTCACGACCTGGATGGTCACGATACCGGCAGTTGCAGGCATCTCAGGGATATGATTAAGAACGCAGTAGATGCGATAAGCTAGCGAAATACGTTTGGAATTGAGTTGCAATACCGGGACAGGCACGCTTGCCTGCCCCGGCTCGAGATAGGGATGGACTCGGGGCCACTCTTGGTGGTTTGGTCATCAATTGATGTGGTTTTCTGGATTTTCTTGTTTTGCAGCTCTTGGACTTTGGTTCTTTTGGGTTTTGTATTTCTTGGCTTCTTGGTTTATCGGCTTTTCATCTTTCCGCACTCTGGATTTTGGTCTTTGCATTTCGTCTTTTGGGTTCTGACTTTTATACTTTTGGTTTTCCGGTATTTTGGTTTTCCGACTTGTGATTACGACCCTACTTATATCTGGGGCTTTGGCTTATGTATTTTGGCTATTTGGTGATTAAAACTTTGGCTTTATCATCCCTGGAGTTTGGTTATATTGGCTCCGACTTCCTGGATATTATGCTTCTGGATTATCGGCTACAGATGGTTTTAAGTCGGATCACCCACATACAAGATTATGTCTTAATCCTTAGGCGTGCTCTGTACCCGACTATGTATCACCCGCCTCATAATTAACTAATCGCTTTGGTTTAAATAATTGTAGGATGGTGGAGGGTCTAAGTCCATCTACCCATGTACGAGATTGAGCTTTAACCCCTAGTCATTCTTCTTGTGGATGAGAAACCACCCTATCTCTTACACTTGTCTCTGGATTCACCCGGCTTTGAATTTTGAAGGGCCTAAGTCTGCTTATCCATGTACGGGATTAGGTCTTAATCCCCAGGCATGCTCTTTACGAATGGTAAACCTCCTGATTTCATTTACTCATTTGTGGTTACTTGGCTCGAGAGTTTGGAGGGTTAAGTCTGCCTACCCACGTATGAGATTAGGCCTTAATCCCTGGGCATGTTCTTTACGGACGATAAGTCGTTCAGTCTCCTTTGTTTAATTTCCATTTTCTGGCTTAAGGATGACTACGTCGGCCTACCCATGTACGTGGATCGGTGCGACCCCTAGGCATGCTCTGTACCCGACGCTAGTCCACCCCCTTCAAACTTAACGGAACTCAATGAACTTGAAATCAAAAGCGGCTAAGTCGGCTCAGCTACGTATGAGATTGGGCCTGAACCCCTAAGCGTGCTATCAGTTCGACAATAAACTACCAGTTTTTCCTTTGGATTTATTAAAAAACTCCAACCTTTGAAAACTTTAATAAAAATTACTTAGCTCGTCAGGACGCCGTTTGCGAAGTAAGGAAATCTGAAACTGGAATTTCAAACTTTAAAGACTTGGCATAGCAAAGATTTTACTCGCTAAGTATAAAAATCCTGGTCCCCAAGTAAGGATTTGCTTGGGAAGGGGCAGGCCGTCTTGTTAGGATTTGGCATTGCCGCCTCGCCTAGTGGCGGGTAGGGCCCTACCCGTTTGGCTTATCCTTAGTCCTCTTGTCAGGTTTTGGTAAGGGCGTCTTGAACTCTTCTGGCTTTATCCTTGGTCCTCTTGTCAGGTTGACAAGCGCGTCTTGGACTCATCCGATTATCTGGTTATTGGTTATTCTGGCTTTCAGATTCTTCCGATCATATGGTTGTCTGGTTGTTGACTAGTTTAGTTTTCTGGATTTCGTGTCACTTCAGTTTTCTGCCTTTCGGTTATTCTGGTTATCTCTCGTAATACGATCCATAGTGATTGTCGGGTCTCTTTGGTCTTGATTTCCTGGTTAGCACGATCAGAAGTGATTGTCGGTTTTCTTTGGTTTTTTGAATTTTTGGTATTGCGTTAATACGATTTAGCACGATTGTGGCTTGTGGTTTCTTGGATCTCGGCTGTTGGATTTCTACGCGGACCTCTTTTGGTTCACGACCTCTGGATTCTCGGATTTTTGGATTAACTCAAAACACCTCCCTTTTCTCAAGAAAGACATGTTTTAGGAGGCAAAGTGTTGACTCGCTTTTTGGTAAAGCAGTCACACGTTGGTTTTACGATTTTCTAAGTACTCGGGTTTCACGTACGTTCTTGCGGAAGTATGCAGCGATTTGGTCGAAATCGCAAAGTGCTCAAAAAATGCTTGGAAATACGGTTAACTTCAGATTGTTATTGGCAATACAAAATCACATTTCGTATTGGGCATCATTTGATACGAAGTTATACTTCGTACATGGCATGGATTGGATTAGGCAAAAATTATGGTTTTGGCATGTTATCAGAAAAAACCTGCCTCGGCAAGCAGCACTCCCATGTTGATCACCTCAAAACATGCGGCGTGCATATCGTTTGGATCACCAAAAAGGCAAGGTAAGGGTTCAGATTGGGATTTTGTATCCCAGACTTGGATCGGTTACGAAATTTGTATTCCGTATCCTTGGGATATGAAAAAAATCATTTTGTATCCCCTCCTGGCCCTACGAAGTTCTCTTCACCACCACACACTTGCTATGACAGTTTTTTCACGTACAAATCACTTCAAATGGGTTGAGTGCATCAGTGAGTCTTCGGCATGGGTCGACCGATCCTTGGATCGGATACGAAGCAACTTCGGACTTGGTAAACTCAAACAGCCTGATTACATTTGGCTGATCAACAAAATTTGTGAGATCAACACATGTTTTTTGGACTTGGCACTCTAGGATACGAATTTTTTTGCCTGATTTGGCAAATTCCACAACTAGCCAGGCACAAGCCGATCACTTGTTTTTGAGTGATCAACACGTATGAATCACTATTTTTCAATATTTAACCTGGATATGAAATTTCAGCAGACACTTGGATTTTAGCTAACTCCCGGGTAGTTGTTTAGATTCCGGGATTGGCACGGCTCCTGAGATATGAAATTTTGGTCTTTGGCCCATCAACTCCACCTGTAAATACCCTACTAATGCGACATTGATGGGACTTTTGACTGTTCATTTTTAGCACGTGGGAAGCTTCTTTTTGGAGCATTTTAATGACTTCTTTCATGGTTTTTATGACTTTGGAAGGTCTTTTGGACTTATAAACTTCACATAGAAGTTTACTCTCAATATTTTATCACTTGGATCGACATTGAGCTTACATATTTGGACTTGAAAGCATATTCTATACATTTTGGCTTGAGGAAGATGATTATGGCATAATAGAGAACTAACAAGGACTTTGTTATTCTCTAATACGTCTTTGTAAAACTCAAAATGTTTATAAACCATGGTTCAAGGTTTCGTTCGACGAAATTTCTGGGTTATCGGATCGGTACCAGTGGACGGCGGTCCGAAACCGTCCACCAATATCGGTTTCGTTTTTAGGGCATAGAAAAAAAACGAATCTCTTCGTACGCAGAAAAAGGAGGAACAAATCTGAACTCTATAAAATACACAATTTTGAATTTAAACTTACAACAACAAATTCGATGAAAGTTGAATAGTCCAGCAGCATCAAATACTCCACCAGCATCGAATACTCTAGCAACAAATCTTTGTGAGTTACTTAATTTCTTCTCCCCCATGCTATTGCGCGAGCTGAAACAACAATCGATCGATTTCAAAAATCGATTCAATCGGCGCAGTTTTTTTTTGGTTCGAGAAAAGCAGCAGCGTGTTTTATTTCTTCTATGAGAAATTTTCCAGTGTGATGTGATAGCAAGTAGAAACATATAATGCGGTTTTACCTGAAACATTGTGGGCTGGTTTTTGAAAGTTGAAATTTTCCAATGTGATGCGTCTTGTTTGGTTATTCCTTTGGGGCCGAAAGAATTGTGGGCTGGTTTTTTTTACTTGAAGCTGATAGCTGCAATTATATAATTTGCCCTTTCCCTCATAGGTTTTACTGACAACCGAAATTTGAACCAAAACCGAAACTATCAAAATTTATGAAATCAGCTGAAACCAACAAATTTTCAAATGATCGAAAATGAGACCAAAACCGAGTTTTCGAACCTTGGTTGAAACTTGGATAATACTTGTGATTGTAACAATGATGATGAATAGTTACTATGAAGTGAACGTAGACGTTAGTGTTGAACCACTATAAACTCGGTGTTCTTTACTTTTCCGCAATTTTGTGTCTGGATTGTTTGATTAAATTGGATAATTCGCTTACTATTAACCCATCGGGTGTTGGCATGTGCGAGTGACCAATTCCCCACTTCAACAGTATCAATGGTATCTGAGCTCAACCTCCAAAGCAATCATTTTTCCATGTAGGTTTTTCAGGAAAATCTGCATGCCTCCTCTAAGGCCTGAGTACAAGGTGGAGAGTAGATTCCTTCTGAATATGTAATCTGCAAGGGTTCTACCATCCTCCAGCTGCTTTCCTGCAAATATCAATCTTTGTTGATCTGGTGGGATACGCTCCTTATCGTGAATCTTCGCCTTCACATTATCGGTGGTGTTTGAGCTCTCTTTCTCTAGAGTTATGCGCTTCTCTGTCAATGTCTTCAAAAATATTTGCATGCCGCCTCTCAGTCTCAGAATTAAGTGGAGGGTTTATTCTTTTTGAATATTGTAGTCCGCTAATCAACTACGTCAGAATTCTACTGGCTTGACTAAGGCTCCAATTTACACAGAGAGCCATATACACGCTTAGAGTAATCCAGATCATCCTAGTATGATGACACTAAACATGGCATTGGTCCCACCACACAAATAAGTCAACTGAAATATTAATATCATGTTCAACCTTATAAAGTGTCTACTACATGTTTAGATATATTGATGTATTCAAGATCCGATCATGTAAAGTGATATCTTGCATGGTTTCATTTTAAAACTCAATCTATGTCCGGAATTCAGTTAAGCAAAATAAACAATACTAATAATTCTATTTTAGCACCCAATCTATGCCGGGAATTCAGTTGAGCGACAAACAATCCTAATTTTTGTAGAGAAGGCCAAAATTAATACATAAAAATCTCATATGAGACAGTCACTTACTATTCAATTTAGACCTTATAAACCTGTATAAGGATGTCACAGTATGAACAAAATTTAGGCACGATATATATGATTAAATCGCCATTGTCTGTACATAATATTACTGTGAATATATGATTAATTAAGCCTATTTAAAAATAAAATCTATAAAATTAACTGCAACAATTTCATGATATTTCATAATCTTGTCTGAGAATAAGTAGGGTAGGATTATTTCTATATGAACTCAAATCCCAAAACAAAGTTATCGTGTAAAGTACCAACGTTCCATGTCCAAATTTGGGAAAGTAATCTGGGGATTCAATAGTATGTAAACCAGCAATTATTAAGGATGAAAAAAAAAAAAAAAAAAAAAAACCAGATTTGAAAAGGAATCAAATACAGGAAGCATGAATCCAAAGAATTTGTATTACAGAAAGAATTGAACACTAACTGAAAAATGAAATAATGAAATACCTGAAGGGATATGACATGAAGAGAAGCAACGTCCCATTCCAAATTCAGATCACTATAATCGAGTCAAAGATGCTGATTAATTTCAAGGAAACACTTTCTTTTTCTAAATACAGACATGAAGAATTTTCAAATACTTTGGGTATACATACTAACATGTTATGGTAATCGACTGTTCGAGGCGCCAAATGCGGCAAGTTGGAAACTTTAAATTTGTTGGAATTGGAAGAAAAATTCATTGGGGAAGAGGTCGGTTAGTTACAAATGGAGAGGAGTTTCAGGGATCGATTACAAGAGGGCATGGGCTGCAGTTTTTATTGGGAAGGCACGAGTGGTTACGTGGGAAGATTAGGTGGCGAGAAGTTCGTGAGCGGTTAATAAAAGGAGTTAGGGTTATTTTTTTGGAGGGTGTGCTGTGATGGTTAGTAGGAAATAAAAAAATAAATGATGAATAGGTAGAATAGCCAGTTCTATTTTGAAATGAAGAGATATGTGATGTCTACATACAAGGAGTAACTTACCTGCCATAGTTATGAAAGGCGCGCCGCGGCGCATGCCATGGCGCACGGCGCGGCAAGGCGCGACGTTTGCGTCATTTTTGTTTGCGGCACGGCGCATATGAAAAGGCGCACCAAATGGCGCAAATGGCGCACGGCGCAAAATGGCGTGCCTTTTCTTTATTTTATGATTTTTTGTTTTTTTTCGGATTTCAAACTGTTGTAACTACTACTACATATACTCTTACCATCACTACAACCACCATCACAACTACTATTGCTATTATTATCATAATGATATGAAATATGAAAAAACTTGTTAATATCTTTTTTTAGTTATATGAAAACATAACTACATCATCATTATTTCTTATACGATTATCATCCGCGAGCTAATAACCTTACAACTATGTAATTGGCTGATCTTAGCATGCCGATATCTAGAACTGACATATGTTTTATTATCCAACTTAGTTTAGATTCCTTTTAGTATTGTCAAAAGTATATAATTTAATGTATAAAAGATCATAAAATATTGTCTAGCATTGATGCAAAAGCAAATGAATGAAACTCTGAAGCCGTGAACGATATATCAAGAGAAGCAATGTTGGAGGAAGAAAAAAATATTCTCATAAGATAAGCATTCAGCTCTGAAACATACCCTTGGATTTTATTTTATTTTTGCATATACGTAAATATGTCCAATGTCTTTGTACAATTTGTCTGTAACATAAAAATATTTCATGATTTGGTATTTGTTAAATACAATCGAGCATTAAAAAGAATGTATAATATTCGTGACACTGTTGGCCTAGTATCTTTGAATGATATTGATGATTGTAATTAATGGTTAACTGAATATATGACCGATATTGAAGATGAGCTTGTGTTCGACGATGAGGATGACCTGACTTGGTGTGTTGCTGCTAGAGCAACAAGAGTGGAGAGATTCAGTTTTTTAGCTCATCTTGATTGTGTATTATTATTTTTGATTTAAAAGCTATTGTGCTTGAAATTTTATTCTTTATGTTTTTTTTTGTAAAATACATAAAAAAATTGTTCCGCATATTTTAGCCAATTTTTTTTTTTTTTAATCTTTTGTTAAAATATTAATTACATTAAAAAAATAAACATGGACAGTAAATTAAAAAGGCGCGCGCTATTTGCCGCGCCGTGCGCCAAGGCTCCAGAGAGGATTTGCGCCTTTTTGCGCCGTGCGCCATTAGTAACACTGTTTCATGCTTTACAATTTAAGTAATAGATGTTGATAATTATTAGTAAACTAATCCATTTGTAATATTTGCATAATGGTTATGTAATCCTATGGTACTATTTACACAAGGAAACTGATTTCTGGTTAATCAAAATATGGCTCTCACTGAAAACTATGCCATTTTTCATTCATTTTAGGCAGTCTCAAATTTAAGCATAAAAGCACTACTAACAGAGAGTCTGCACCTTGTAGGACGACCCCCATTGATTAGGCCTATCAATTGATATTTTTGAGTGTGGATAATGTCATGTCCGCATTTGTGTTCGAAACAATTTTTGGATATCAGATAACTTGTATCCTCGGTTATAGATGGATATCACGTTTACTTGTTTGCTTACAAGTCACGGTTAATGTATTTTTAAAATAAATAATTTTTTTTGATTTAACATAAAACTATTTTAGTACTAATGCTTATGAAATATGATGATTAAAAATAGTCTTGAGCAACGAATATTCATTTTTACACACTTGCTACTATCTTTATTAATAGACTGGCTTGGAAGCGTAAATTTTTGGTCTGACCGCGAGCTTTCAAAAATACCCTTACATATCATTATCATTATCTTTATATATCACTTAAAAATAGGATCTAGCAATTAAACATTTTTTGTAAATTTAGATTTTTTTAATAAACATTAACAAATCTTAATATTACTTAAAAAAATAATGTCTAACAAATAAACATTCTTTACAATATCGTTTTTTATTAATTAGTACCACAAATAAAAATTATAACTAACATAAAAAATTAGATATTGCAACTTCAAAATAAAAATGCAAACCAACTACACATAATTCTAACATAAAAATATAACTGGAAATTCATGCAAATCATTTTTCTTGAATGTTTTAAACATATATAGTTTCCTAAAACATAATTCATGCGCAAAACATGTGTTATGATCATGCGCGAAGCACATGCTGTATTGCTCGTCTTTATAAAGATCGGTGGATAATTTTAGAATGCGGAGACTATCGTATCCATATCCTTCATTCAGATGTTGGATATTTTTTTCGTTTTTCGCGTACGTATTTGGGTAAATTTTAAATTTTTGGGTTACCCGTTGTCAATTTTACCAGTGATAGGTCTCTGTACCAATATTCTCTGCACAGAGGGGTCCTGGGATCTGTTCCTTGATTGCTTTGGATCCATGATCTACCTGCGTTTTTTAAAGCTGGGTAAATCAAACCGCTCACAATTGGTGACCACTGATCACAATCATCAATTATGAGTGTGTGGTTACAATTCAAAGCAACACAAATTTGTGTGGTTGAAGATGAAAGAAAAGCGTATGCAGATTCCATAAAGCCCAGGAAATATAAATAAGAAACTTCATCGTTGGGATTGGATGCCATACATTCAAAGCCGAATAAAATAATGGTTGTGCACCCTATGCTGTTAATAATGCTCTAAATATTTGATATTGTTCTGCTCTTTATACTGTCCTTCGCCCTTCTAATTTGTGTGAAATATTAGTATACAATTTAATGCTAGTGAATCCTAGTACTCATAACATACAAGTAGTTTGCATGTTGAACTTTTCAGGTAAATTCTTTATCCTAAAACGCTCCATATATCTATTTATGGAACTAAAATCCATGCCTTTCAGTACTATGTTCACTCCTTTTACAATGTAATTTTCTTGTTTTCTTTTCAACAAAATGTGTGTGCATGCATGCTCGTGTGCATATTTTATCTGTCTGACATCTACATTGCATGCTACTCTTTTGATGGGACAGTGGGAAAAAAAAATAGATAGCAGTTCTGCAGGTAATTTTGTGAACTTTGTTACACTTACTATAATTATTAAGTAAATCTTACTCGCAACAAATACAATGACATGTGGGATCAACATTCAACATATATAATGGGTCCTACGAGTCATTATATCTTTTAATTAAAATTTACTTACAATTTTTTTTAGTATTAATGACATTTTGGCTTATGTAATCCCTGCATAACTATTAGCACTGCTACCACTGTTGCCAAGCTCTACTTTTTATTTGACCTTTTTTTTTGTTCTTTCAAAAATGGGTAGCTGATTCTAGAGAGTGTGGACTGTGGAGTGATGGGTTAAAATATAATCACCTGCTCAAAATAGAGGGAAGTAAAAACAAGAGGGAATGATTCAACGAATTCAAGGATCCACCTGTAACATTGTTTTCATATCAAATTTGGTCTCAACTTTCAATGCACACCTTTCAACACTCGGTTCTTTATTATAAATAAATGGATTTCTTACTGTTATGACATTTTGTTGCTTACAGAAATTTCCTGTTATTCGTGATTTGTTTTATTTAAATATGGTGTTTTATCCTTTTTTGTTTTCAGGCTAATCAGAGGCGTTCCCGAAATCCTTCTCGGCGATTTAGTAGATTAGCTATTCTGAGGGAATTCCACAGAACACAGCTCAATACGGTAACTCATATATGATGATACAAAGGTTTTTTACATTTATTTTTGTACATTAGTTGCAAGCTTATACCCTTTGTTTGATTCAATGTGTGATGGTAGTGATTTTTTATATTCTTAATCATACATCTGATAATAGATTGACATTATAAACATCAAATTGCGTTCAGTTAATCTTGATAAATTTAATTATATTAGTTAACCTTCTTGTTGACTACATGCATGTCAAGTTTAGTTTATCCAAATATGGATCATTTTTCTGTCCAAGATGCCGTTCAAAAATATGGGATTTTTTTTTCCAACTGTTTATGATACCTTTGAGCAGCAGCAGACTAAATTCTACTCTTTTTTTGTGTGCGATTGCGTATGACATCTTGAATCCATTGTTTAATTTGCAGGTGATGGAAATGGCAAATAACAATGTCGATGCTGGTGTAACTAGACTGAATAACTTCCTTAACACTCAGCGGGACTTTAATGAGTAAGTACTCATACCACGTTTGAAATTGTTAGCCATTGCTCCCTACTTTTTTTTTTTTTTTTTTTTTGGTATTGAATACATTATCGTTAAATGTGAAACAGAAGGGTGTAAATGTGCAAAATGAACATCAGAAATTTACTGGATGGAATTAACATAAGTAGCATAAGGGGTATATTAGAACATCCCTATCTTATTCTATATACATTCTATCTATACCCATTACTTTATGTTGCATATATATATATATATAGACACACACACACACACATATATATATATACATACATGTATATATATATAAGAGAAAGAGAGAGAGAGGGGAGCATTGAACAGCACCCCAAAAATGAAGCACCCCTTTAGCCCCCTATTTCCACCACTAACTTATACTAAAATAAGTTTTCCCCCGCGGGGGGTGGGGGGGGTGGGGTGGGGGGTGGGGGGTGGTGGGGACCGGGATGTGAGGTGGAAATCAGAGGGGCTAAACGGTTGGTGCACTGTTTGGGGTACTCTTGACCCTATCCCATATATATATATATATATATATATATGTGTGTGTGTGTGTGTGTGTGTGTGTGTATGTGTGTGTGTGTGTGTGTGTGTGTGCACACACCAAAAATCCAGCACCCCGTTTGCACCTTGAGTTAGTGGAGGAAGAGAAAGTGATTGTGTGGTGGAAAAGAGGGAGACCAAAGGGGTGCTCCATTGTTTGAGGTGCCATTGAACCTGCCTCATATATATATATATATGTATATATATTTATGTATGTATATATATATGTATATGTATATATATATAACGTAAATGTTAAGAAAATTTTATAATTGTCATTGCTCAGGAGAAGATTTTCATACTTACCTGTACCTGGAACATAAACTAAAATTTGTAATTTTAGGTTTGTATTTTGTTCAAGTTTTTTTATAGATAAATATATGTTTGCCTATTAAATGGCACGATGCATGATTGTTTCAAGTTAAAGCAATTGCATTCTAAAAGTCTCCATTTAGGGATGATTATGAGATGTTGCTGTCTTTGGATGACAATAACCATCAACATGGTGGTGCTTCTCAGAGTCAAATCAATAACTTGCCACAATCAAAAATTCAGGTGAACTTCTAAAACGATAATCATTTCTTATTGAGGCACACTCCATGACACCCCTATTTTATAGCACTCCATTTGCATCTGAACTGTGGCCACTCATTTAAATAAGTTTGTGGATGAAGAGAGAAATGTGAACTTGTGGCTGAAATCAGGAGGCATTTAGGGGTCCTGCACTATTTGGGGTGCAACAAAATGTTTCTCTTTCTTATTACATAAGCTATCGGTTAATTATTTGTTATTTTGGTGATTATTGCAAGTAGAATGCAAACACTGAGGAACCATGCGCTGTATGCCTGGAGACCCCCGCTATAGGAGACACAGTTCGGCATTTACCTTGCTTGCATAAATTCCATAAAGATGTAAGAATTATTTTCCTCGCAATCAATGTTTTATATATTAGGGTTAAAATGACTTTATCTTCTTTCATTTGGTAAAATATATTCTAGTCCACATGCTTTCTGCTTTTAGGTTTCCATAATCCGAACAAGAGCGATTTACTTGGCACATTTAACATCTTGAAAAATTGTCCAACTGTGATTAAATTACCTGTTTATTTGATGATTTCATGTCGTTTGCTTCCAGTGTATTGATACATGGTTGAAAAGAAAAAGGACGTGTCCAATTTGCAAGTCAGATATAAGGTGATGAATCACTACAAGCTTTTTATGCAATGATCAGAGTGACAACCTTTGGTTTGCAAGCAATGTATCTTTTGCAATAACGTTGAGTTGTGGAGCAGAGGAGTTTAGCTTCGGAACGAAGATGCAAAAAAACCTATATAATTTATGTTGTAGTTTCTTTTATCCTGCCGGGGGTGGCAAGTTACATTTGCATCCAATTTACAATTGGTGGTGTTGTATTTGGTTATTTGTATTCCATATGTTGCTGATGATTCGGCTTTTGGTTGTATTGTTGATGAAATGTAATTTCGAGGTTATAAATGCAACTTAACAGATAATATTATAGTTACTAAACAGAACGTTTTCCTATGGAATTTCTTGGACGTCTTGTTTTGAAATCTTGGATGAACTCTCTGTTAATGCTGTAGGGGTGGTGATATGGTTTGATGTTATAACTTGATTTGGCGGGACTTTGAAATTTGAGAACCAGCGTTACTGCCATGCTGTGATGGTATGAGTTTGAGTTTCCTGCAGGTTTACTCGCCTGTCCAAAATTTCTTTCAGAAGCATTGTGATAGTAATTTTTATTGAGGGGAAACGAGGAGAATGTGGGTTAAAAAAGGGACAAATTTTTTATATGGTTTACTGACAATTTGACATTATCTATCAATAAATTTAGCTTTGAAGTCTTTTATAAGCATCAAATAATTGGTTTCTACCTACTTTTCGTGGTTGATTTCAAATCAAATTGAGTCAAATCCATGACATCAAGTTGATATTTAAAAGAAATTCTAAAATGTTACTTAAAATGCATGAATTCACCGAAATTGCGTAATTTCGACTAATCTACGTCTAGATGATTAATTCTTAGTGCATGCTTATCGTTTAGCATTCACTTAGCAATATTTACAATCTTGACTTTAACCTAAATGATCTTCTGCTTAAATGAAAACCATTTTAATATGCTTTTTTATTTTTTATTTTTTATTTTTTTTGCACGCTTAAATTCTCACTGCTACAACAACGTGATGAAAATAATAAGAATGAGAATCCTTTTCGTTTGTCGTTCTCTAATCATTATTGGAGATACCCTAAGGGTCCGCTCAGAATGAAGTGAATGAGGCATTTGAGTGGAGCATGTGAGTAAGAAAGTTGATTGAACAGAGAATATACTTGTGTGTTGTGAATGGACTATTCGAAATGCAAAATTTAGAATAAAATTGATAACTAATTATGGAAATATAAACACAAATGATAACACAATGAATCTCCACCATCAGATTGCCACTTGATTTCCACTTCTCACATAAAGATAAACTGATTCAACGGCTCATATTTTATGTTTTTCAGTTTGTGTCAAATTTTATGTCTCAATAACCACTTCCATTGATTATTTGATTTATAATGTTTAATGTATGAATAATTTGAAATTAATTAATTAATTAAATTGTTTTTTTTTTTTTTCAAACTAGCTTCCTAATGTGGAGCAGTAAAAGCACTTTGATACACTCGCAAAGCAAAAAATTATTGTCTCGAGCAGACATCTTTTGCATAAGTTGTTAATTATTGTTTCAAAACGGAGCATTTGGTTTACTGCACGTGTTTAATGGATGAAGAATAACAACAGGTCAATTTTTTTTTTGTTCTAAAAGGCTAGTAAGTTTTGATTATTTTGGTAAGGTGAATGATAAACTAAATAACCATTTTAACAACAGTTTTTAGCTAAAACATAAAACATGTAGGATGTACTCCTATTACTTTTGTACGTTTATACATAAAACATGTAGTAAGTTTTGATTATTTTGGTAAGGTGAATGATAAACTAAATAACCATTTTAACAACAGTTTTTAGCTAAAACATAAAACATGTAGGATAAACTAAATAACCATTCTATCTAACCTTGGTGGTTATTAATTCCACCAAGCATAATAGCATATTAATAGTCATGTTCGGTTCTAAAAATCCTCATTTAATTAATGGTTTTCATTTGGTGAATTGATCAATAATCTATGCTAGTGTACTTCAATTGTTAGCAAGTTAACTTATATGCAGTAATAACTATTTTGTATTCTTGTCTAAGTTTTAAATTTTTAAGAATCCAAGATGGCGTTTGTTTGAAAATTGAGCTTTGTAATTTATGATTACTGATGGTTGTTAATTAACATAATCAAACGTTAAATGATTGCTTTTCCATTCTAAGATTACTAATACTGATGGTTGTTAACATAATCAAACGTTAAATGCAAATGAGTTGGATAAAGCTAAACACAAAGCTAACCCATCGCCATCGTCATCTATGTGTCAGCAGCTATTATCATGGTTACAGGTTTTAACCCTTTTTAACAATCATACACCTAATGGTCATAAAAAATAGACGCTAATCGTTAACTTGTAGAAGCAACGCAACGAATAGGCGGTGACAAATATACACCATATTAGCTCAAACTTAGGGATATCCAATTTTTTAAGTGAAAGTAAGTGGATGCTTCCAGCAGGAAAAGAAGTGTACGTATTTTATATGCATCGTAAGCTCAAATATGCATCTCTTGTTTATGAATTAACAATACAGTGATGAAACGACGTAAGTAAATAAGTTCATTTTCTTTATCCATGTATTTTGGTTTTGAGTTCCATATAACGCAGACAATGGAATCATCATCAACAAAGAACGTAGACTCTGTTTGCATACTTCGCCAGTGTTTTAACACCGATTTATGATCAATCGAGTGAGGATTGTTGGAATGAGCAAGAGAAAAAGGAATTTGAAAAGGTGAAGATATAGCAAACCAAAATCTCATATCATCAAAATATGAGTACACACCCCTCTTATATATTACAAGCCAATAGGCTTATATAAAATAAAAAAAGAGGGCTTGTAGAGGAATGTGGGGTTCTTAGAGTCTCTTGATTGTATGGACTGACGATTGGTGCTCCTTTTATTTAATGCCCAGATAGGTACCTCCTTCAGCCTATAAATACGTGCCCAAAACGAGACAGACTTCACTTTTTATCTTCTCATATTACTGCTCCTTCTCCAAAGTAATTCTCTAATCTGGTTTCTATAACTTACTTCAGTCCGTCAGAGTTCCGTTTGCTGGCACCGTGCTACGGGGTTGGTCCTTTTATTATGTGTTTGCGAACAAATTATACAATTGTAAAATCCGCTCGGCTTTCCTAAACAACAAGAATTGTTGTAGAGGGTGTCGAACTCTGGGACCAAAAATATTTTAATTAATAAATCCAATCAAGTTATTCCAGAATTTTGATTGATTGAAAACACAGAAAATAACAACAATTAAATAAAAAAGAGAGATTTATCTAATAAGAGTAAGCAATTAGGGGATAATGACATAGATTAGATTCACACTCATCAATAGCCAACAAATAAATATAGATCTAATTCATGTTTCTGTCACTAACATGAATCAACGATAATTAGGTTCTTAGAAACAAATAAGTAAATAACGACAAGCATAGCCTATGCAGGAGCTGAGCTCTTAAACAACCATAGGCTATCAGGACAGATTCACCAATTAATTTCTAAAACCCTAAGATTAGATCTAAATCTGGTAATTTTTAGATCGAACACGAATATACCCTGTGAAGGAGCATAGCTCTTAAACGACACAGAATATGAAGGTTCAGATCTAACCCTTGATTCAGATCCAGATTTACATGTATAAAGTCCTCATCTATTGGCTATGTGATTCATGTTGAATCATGTCTATTAGCGTCATCACCCCCTAATCAAAGGGGATTAGCTAGACATAGCTAAAGAAGAAGAAAATAAAAAGAAACTAAATAACATGAACATAAATAAAATAAAATAACAACTAAGAGAAATGGAGAAGAAGAGTTTTATTCCAAGAAGAGAATTACAGAATAAAACTAAGTGTGTTTTACAATGAATGAGATAAAGTGTATTTATAGCTGATATGACAAAGGCTACTTGGAAAATTCCATAATATGGGACTAAAGAATTAGCCTAACTAACACATAAGCTAGTGTGAACGTAGCTGTAGAGTGAGAGGCCTTGCAAATGAGCTAATGTGAACGCGTGCAGTGCGTGAATGAGAAGCCTTTCAAAGAGGCTAATGTGAACGCAACATGAGTGAGATGGTTTGCAAATGAGCCAATGTGAACACAATATGAGTCTTTACTGAGCCAAATCTACCCAACTGAACTCTATTTGCAACTGTTCTTCAATCTTTAAACTCTTCAAGCTTTAGTAATTTCAACTTCACTCTTTTTAAGCAAATTCTTCATGCTTTATCCATCAAATGCTCTAAACCAAGCTTTTTATCAACAATCTGAAAACACAGCTATAAATACACAATATTAATTATTTTAAATAGAAAACTAGATAAATAAACGGATAAAATATACATATTTACGTGTATATCAAATACCCCCACACTTATCTTTTTATTCGTCCTCGAATAAACTAAACTAAGATATGTCACACTTTCGTAGGAAACACGATTGCATTTAGTGTATGCAACAAGCCTTTAAACCCCTGGGTGTCCCCAGTAGGACGAGTGTTGTCTCGTGAGGGTTTTCAGCGGATACTACCCACAAAATCCAAAGCGTCTTATGTACGCGGATTAATCAAACAATATATTTAAGGTCTTTCACTTTCCAAGGATTTCACCTAACTTCAATAATAACAGTTTAGTCTCAAATTGTCCATCCCATAATTAGTGCAAAAATGAACAAAAATTTTCAAGCTGAATCGTAATTCCTTGACAACACTGTAATTGTCTTGAAGGTTAAGAGCGTGGTGTCAACCAAAGTTCTACACATCGACAATGTGCACCCAATCATTTATTCAACCCTTTTTTTTTTTGAATAATTTTGCACCAGTGTAACTGTAATGTATTGGATATGAGTTATGCATAGATGAAGGAAAATTTTTGTAAGTTCTAAAAATATTCTAGATAAGAGGGCAAGTGTATTAGTTGAATTTCAAGCTACAAAAGATAAAGTAATACTAAGGCACATATGGACATTTTGTTTCCTTTCATCTCTTCTACTACAATCCTCACTTCCAAGTACAGTATAATGGATGTAGATGGAATGGAAATGGATGCTTCATAGTCAAGAATGATGAAGACTATTTTATTCAGAGAGACTCTCTCTTTATTTCAATTTTTTTTTCTTTTCTCTTTTTTTCTTCTTCTTTATGATGAATGATGAATGGAGATGGAATGGAATGATGCCGTACATTATTTCCTTTGATTCCTCCTCTACTAAACCAATACTTCATGAAAGGAAAATTTTGTGCCCTAGTTACTCTACTTCTATAACCTTAATTCAACACACAAGTCTGGATTGATGTTATACAAAAAGCTGAAAGGAATGATAAGCAAAGTTTCGTAAGATAGATAACCCATATAAAATAAGATGTGGTATATGGTTATCCTACCTTAAAACAAGTACGGAGTGGGTGGTGTAATATTGGTATAAAAAGTGACGTTTTTGACCTTTAGACAAAGGTTCTTGAGTATACCAATATAAGATAAACTTGTCGAAACATGGATGTAAATCGACTAAAACTTGGGTTGGAATAATGTGGGGTATCGAAGAAGAACGCTACAATGAGTCATTTCTCCTTAATTGGGCCAAGTGGATTTTAGAACTTACGATTTTGAAAATTTGTGTGGAAAAGAAAATATTATGCATGAAAACGAACTCAGAAAATCCAACAAATGTAGGTGCAAAATCATTTTTATTTCTTGATTTTTTTTTTGATTATTTTTACTTGCACATTCTAACACGTATAACAAGGGTTGACACGCTTACTCCAGAACACGACTAACGTCTGCACAGTCTCAAGCTAGCATCTTAAAAAGACACATTACAATTCAATGAATAAATAATGTTCATTTCCATCACCCAAAAATTCAACTTATCAAACAAGAACCAAGGTGTTATTTATGAATTTAAGTTAATCCTTGTTCAATGAATGACCTAGTTCATAAAATTTGATTGCTGATGTAATGTAAACTCCCCCCACACTTGAGTGTGACCGTGTCCTCACAGTCGTTAATCAGACACATCTTAGTGAAAAGGAAATAAAATAAGAGACTATTTACATATGTACAAAAGGGGGTTAGTGCGTCTTACCGAATGTAATGTGGCTCATGGAGGACTATGAGCTCTTCCTCTTGGTTTGGTATTGGTTCCAAGTAAGGTTTAAGGCGTTGACCATTGACCTTAAAGGATGATCCATCAGCTGGATTCTCAATTTCTACCGCACCATACGGAAAAACAGTCTGTACAGTGTAAGGTCCTGTCCATCTAGATTTTAGCTTACCCGGAAATAGATGCAGTTTTGAGTCATACAACAGAACTTTTTGACCTGGCATGAAAGTTTTACTAAAATTGATTTATCATGAAAAACTTTTGTTCTGTCCTTGTAAATTCATTCATTTTCATAGGCATCATTTCGAATTTCATCAAGTTCATTAAGTTGAAGCTTCCTATGTTCTCCTGCTTGCTCTAAATCAAGATTCAAAGTTTTTATTGCCCATAACGCCCGATGTTCTAGTTCAACTGGCAAGTGACATGGCTTACCAAAAATCAACCGATAAGGGGACATACCCAAGTTGGTTTTGAAAGCGGTGCGGTAAGCCCAAAGAGCGTCGGTTAACTTTTGGGACTAATCTTTACGATTTCGATTCACAGTTTTCTCAAGAATTTGTTTAATCTGCCTATTCGATACTTCAACTTGCCCACAAGTTTGAGGATGGTAAGGAGTAGATAACTTGTGGGTTATCGAATACTTTCTCATGAGTGCTTCAAAAGAACAATTACAGAAGTGTGTACCATTATCACTGATTATTGTGCGAGGAGTGCCAAACCTAGAGAAGATAATTTCTTTCAAGAAACGCACAACAACCCTGTTATCGTTTGTTTTGCATGGAATAGCTTCGACCCATTTGGAAACATAATCAACAGCTAAGAGAATGTAAAGGTTCCCAAAAGAATTAGGGAAGGGTCCCATGAAGTCTATACCCCACACATCAAAAATTTCGACCTCTAGAATGGGGTTTAGGGGCATCATATTCCGTTTAGAAAATTTCCCTAAGAATTGACATCGATCACAAGTTTTGCAAAATTCGTACGCGTCTTTGAAAAGGTTGGGCCAGTAGAAACCCGATTGGAGAACCTTTTCGGCTGTCTTTTTGGGACCGAAGTGACCACCACAGGCTTGGTCATGATAGAAAGAGAGGACACTATGAGTTTCAGTGTCGGGAACACACCTTCGAATGATTTGATAGGGACAATACTTGAAAAGATAAGGGTCGTCCCAATAAAAATGTTTCACTTGGGAAAAGAATTTGTGTTTATCCTGCTTAGACCAAAAAGAAGGGATCTGCTTGGTGACTAAATAGTTGACAATGTCAGCAAACCAAGGATCAGTGGATAGAGAAAACAGCTGTTCATCGGGGAAATTCTCGTTGATCGGAAGAGAAGAAGACGGGGCATTTGGAAGACGAGACAAGTGGTCTGCAATAACGTTGTCAGATCCTTTTTTATCCTTAATGGTAAGGTCAAATTCTTGAAGTAGAAGGATCCAACGAATGAGACGAGCCTTAGCATCCTTTTTAGAGAAAAGATACCTAAGTGCGGAATGATCGGTATAAACCGTGATGTGTGAGCCAACTAGATAAGGCCTGAATTTTTCTAGAGCAAAAACAACTGCCAAAAGTTCTTTTTCAGTGGTCGTATAATTGATTTGGGCATCGTTCAAAGTCTTACTCGCATAGTAAATGACGTGAAGAATCTTATCGATACGTTGTCCTAGGACAGCGCCAACAGCGAAATTCGAGGCATCACACATGATTTCAAAAGGCAGCTTCCAATTAGGAGAGCAAATGATCGGGGCACAGACAAGTTCATTTTTAAAACGCTCAAAAGATGAAATGCAATCAGAATTGAAGTCGAAAGGAACATCCTTACCAAGAAGATTGGTCAAAGGTCGAGTGATTTTGCCAAAATCTTTTATAAAGCGACGGTAAAAACCAGCATGACCTAAAAAGGATCGGATGTCCTTAACTGATTTGGGAATGGGAAGATTTGAAATAACTTCGATTTTGGCTTTGTCTACTTCAATTCCTTTGTTAGAGATGACATGTCCCAAAACAATGCCATGTTTAACCATGAAGTGACACTTTTCCCAATTAAGCGTTAAGTGTTTATCTTTGCAACGATTAAGAACGAGATCCAGGTGATGTAAACACTCAGTGCAGGAATCCCCGAAGATGGAAAAATCATCCATGAACACTTCCAAAAATCGCTCGATCATATCAGAAAAAATGCTAATCATGCACCTCTGAAAGGTTGCAGGTGCATTACAGAGACCAAAAGGCATACGTCGGTACGCAAATGTACCAAATGGACACGTGAAAGTGGTTTTCTCTTGGTCCTCAGGAGCGATAGGGATTTGATTATATCCCGAGTACCCGTCAAGGAAACAATAGTACTCGTGATCGGCTAGTCGTTCTAACATTTGATCGATAAATGGCAAAGGGAAATGATCCTTTCGTGTTACAGCGTTAAGTTTCCTATAGTCAATGCAAACACGCCAACCAGTCTGGGTGCGGGTTGGGATAAGCTCGTTAGCTTCATTTTGAATCACGGTAATCCCTGATTTCTTAGGTATAACATGAATCGGACTAACCCATTGACTATCGGAAATCGGATAGATGATTCCATTGTCAAGGCATTTAAGGATTTCAGCCCGAACTGCTTCTTTCATGATGGGGTTTAGTCGACGTTGGGGATCACGAGCGGGTTTGGCATCATTTATAAGGTGGATTCGATGTTGGACAATCGAAGGACTAATCCCCTTAATATCAGGCATGGACCAACCAATTGCTTCCTTATTTTTCTTAAGGATGGGAAGGAGCAATTGTTCCTGCTCTAAAGTAAGGTCAGAAGCGATAATGACATGAAAAGTTTCATTGTCTCCTAAGTAAGCGTACTTAAGATGACTGGGCAGCACTTTGAGGTCAGATTTTGGGGGCGACTCAACCGATGAAATTGATTGAGGGATAGACTCATTTGTGAGAGGCTCGACGGGAATCGAATCAGAGACATTTTCGGGAGTATCTTGAAACAAAGTTTCGTAATCTGATTTAATTTCGTTATTCAGATGGTCGAGCTCAGATTCATTATCGTGGACAGCATGGATTTCAGAAAACTGGTCCACATAAGAGTTAGGAGAGTTTTCGGTTCTAAAGATGTTTAGCTCGACGGTCATGTTACCGAAAGAAAGTTTCATAGACCCATTTCTACAGTTGATGAGAGCATTAGAGGTTGCTAAAAAGGGTCGTCCTAGAATCAAAGGGATCTGGTTTGCAGGATTGTTAACCTGTTGAGTTTCTAAGACAATGAAATCAACTGGAAAGATGAATTCGCCTATTTTGATCAACACATCCTCGATTTCGCCCACAGGTTTCTTAATTGACCGGTCAGCAAGCTGAAGGGTAACCTTGGTGGGTTTCAATTCTCCTAGCCCTAATTGGTGATAGACGGAATATGGAAGCAAGTTAACACTAGCACCTAAGTCTAGCAGGCATCTATCGATTTTCTTGTCCCCAGTAGTACATGATATTGTGGGGCAGCCAGGATCTTTGTATTTCACTGGCATCGATTGGGACAAGACTTTGCTTAGAGTTGCCTCTAGAAACACTTTCTTAGGTACATGTGTATGACGTTTTTGAGTGCACATATCTTTTAGAAATTTTGCATATTGTGGAACTTGTTGTATAATATCTAAAAGAGGAATGTTCACTTTAACTTGCTTAAATATTTCAAGGATTTTTTCTAGCTGATCTGTCTTTTTCCTAGGTCGGAGTCTATGAGGAAATGGAGCAGACAACTCAGTAGGTTGGGCTACTTGAGTTTGAGGATGGTCCTTGTCAGAAATGCTCAATGTTTTGATCTGAGTTGGTCGAATTTTCGATAGGGTTTGGAAGATCGTCCGGTAAAGCATTTGGGTTGACCACATGGTTGTCAATCTTTTTGCCAGGTCTAAGAGTCGTGACCGCATTCAAGTGACTAACATTTGAATCTTGAATGATGTGAATTTGGTTAGGGTTAGGATTTTGACGGTTGGGGTTTGGAATGGGTTGACTCGGGAAAGTGCCTCTTTCCCGTTCGCTTACAGAAGTGGCTAACTGACTCATTTGCATTTCAAGTTTAGCGATCGATTGACTCGTGTTTTGCATGTGCGAAGTCAATAAATTTTGAAGATTGGTATTTGATTGGAGATTTTGAGTCGTCGCTTTAGTCAATTCTTCGAGAGTTTTCTCAAGTGATGTCAATCGTTTATCGTCTTGGGGAACAAAAGATTGTTGCGCTTGGTTTTGAGAAGGTGGCGCAGGATGTTGGAATTGAGTTTGTTGAAAGGGAGGTTTCGAAGGATTATTCGAAAATGATTGAAAAGGTGGTCGAACCGCATTCGAATTTGCATTATTTTAGGTCCAAGAGAAGTTAGGATGGTTTCTCTAACCTGGATTGTATGTTGGGGAGAATGGGTCATTCCTAGCTTTGTTAAATGCGTTGAGTTGTTCCAATGAATGTGGGCATTGATCAGCTATGTGGTTAGGATCGTTACATTTGTAACATGAGGTCTGAGACGCTTGAGCTCGATTTATTTGCGTTGATGAATGGACATTATCGAATTTGGATATCACCGCGTCTATTTTTGCTTCTAAGGCTACTGATGATCCTACCGAATGAGCGTTAGATCGGGAATAAATCGATTTCTCGTTAAATCTTTCCCATTGAGCTGATTTTTCGGCCAAATTTTCGAGAAATTGCCAAGCGGCATTGTGATCTTAGGCTAGAAAATTTCCTTGGCACATTGATTCGAGCATGGTTCGAGAGTTATTTTCAAGTCCATCGTATAAAATTTGACAAAGAGTCCATTTTTCGAAATTATGATGTGGACATTTGACTAGAAGCTCTTTAAATCTTTCAAAATATTTTGCAAAGGATTCACCCCCAAATTGACGAAAATTGACGATTTCATTTCGAATTTCGGATGTTTTTTCCAGAGGGTAAAATTTCTTTATAAAAATGTTTACAAATTCACCCCAAGTTCCAATCGTATTTGAAGGCAAGCTATACAACCATTTCTCAGCATAATCAGTAAGTGCAAATGGAATTAACCTAAGTTTGATTCCATCATCACTTAATTGTTGAAATTTCATGGTTGCACAAACTTGTTCAAATTTGGTCACGAAGATATAAGGATCATCACATTCTAAATTGCCGAACTTTGGAAGAGTATTTATGTGATTCGAATGAATTTCAAAGTGGTTACCCGTTGGGGCGAGCAATATGATGCAAGAAGGAATAGAAACCCGATCGGGGAAGTATCTATCCATAAGAGATCGAGGGGGATTTTCTTCGGCCATGGTTAAAGAAATGTTTGTTCGAGCTAAACGATTGTCTGAAGGATCACGAGTCCAATGACGCATGCACTAGCAAGAAGAATAAGGGAAGACGAGAAAAGCAAATTTGAGCGATTTTTTATTTTTTTTACAAAACGAGAATTATTTTAATTTTTTTTAGAGAAAAAGAATTAGACACAATTTTTTTTTTTAAATGAACCTAATGCAATTTACAATTTTTAGAATTATATAATGACGGTTTGATTTATTTCAACAAAAGACTTCTCAGCCAGTTAACGGACATGAGTTATCGGTGCACCAGGAATCACCCTAGCAATGCAGCCGAAGGTTTAAGTACCCTCAGAGGAACAACTAATATAATATTTACGAATCACCGTAATATTTATAAACAGTTATTACTCTGCCGTAGTCTAGACACTGAGAAATAATCCGTTAGAACTAAACCAAATTGTCAAAATATAATGAAGTCCTTAGAAAATAAAAACAAAACTAAGATGAATGCAGTTTTTTTTTCAGTCACAGAACAGTCACAGAACAATCAATTGCAGAGATAAATAAAAAAAAAAAATTTTTTTTACAAGCAAGCCGATGACCTGCAGAAGAGTTTTACAAGCAATGTCTATATTTTTTTTATTTGCAGCAGCGGTCCCTGTAGAGATAGAAAATACTCACCGTGCTCGGCAGTCCGTCCAGTGCAGTTGAGTCGCGCTAGCGCGTTCACACCCCACTAGTCTAAACTAAAATAAAACAAAAACCGACTAGTCTAAACTAAAATAAAAGAAATACTAAACAAGGATAAAAACAGAACATGCTAAGCTTAACAAAATCAACAAAACTAAAAATAAAAATTGGCTTAAGTCAAAAGGCACAAATTCAAGCCAAAGCCACCTTTTAAATATGGCCACCCACTGGTTAAAGGCACAAACCCAAAGAGAGTCACGTACCCAAATAAGAGAAATTTACCACGCTCTCAACACCAAATAGTGACCTTGGCCCCTCCTATTTATTCTTAATCTATTACCAAAGCACGGCAGTAAAATAGGTCAATCCCCACCACAAATTCAGGAATGTTGTTTCTCCTACAACCAAAGTTCGATTTTTTTTAGAATCGATTAAACATTCAAAATTTTCAAGCTATTAATTCAGATTTCTGTTCTTCAATTAGGGTTCACTCCGGTTCGATGAATGTCGCGATTTGGAGGTAAGATGGTTTGTTATTTGGATATCACGAAATTGAATTTGGATTTTCGTATTGTGTTTGGGATTTTCGTTTTGTGATTCACGAACTGAGGTGGATCGCGATGGCTCGCAGGTGGAACAAATGGGAGGCGGTTGCTGATTGGGATGGATTCGATGTGAATTTGCGTGGTGTTGCTGAAGTCAGTGGATGAACGTGAAGCAGAGGGGTTGCATTTTTTGCAAGGAGGATGCGGTGTGGAAGGAGGGTGGTTATAAGCGGAGATTTGCTGTTGAATGAAAGGGGAGTTGATTTGTGGTCGGAAGACGGTAATTTGTAGATCCCGGGGGAGACTTTCAGGTGACAGTTTCAGTGAACTGAGTTTGGTGCAGTAGAATTTGTGGAAGAGGGCTTATCGGTGATGGTATTCGGATTGGGTTTGGCGAAGTTATTGTTGCGATGGTGATTCACGGGTTGCGTGATGGCAGCTGAAGAAGTTTGTGAGGGGTTTACTTGAATTTATGGTTTGTGCAAGGAGATTTTTTTGGCTGTGAAATATTAACCGGGTTCAGTGTAATGATCTTGCTGGGTTGCTACGGTTCTGAAGTGAAGATGGACGTTGAGTCGATGAATGAGGATGGTCGGAGTGAGTATGTAATGAGAGGGAGATTTGTGAAATTTGTAAAGGGATTTTTTTTTCTAATTTTGGAAAGGAATTGTAAAAAGAAAAAAAAAAGGAATGAATAGAAGAAAAATGAAAGAAAACTAGGAAAGAAATCGGGAAAGAATTGGCAAGGTTATATTTTTTTTTCTTTTTATTTAGAAGATCATACTATCAATCCAATACCGAATCAAAACTATCAAAAAAAAAGCAAGAAATAAAAATATTTTTGTGTTTTTTTTAATGAAAAACTAAAAAAAAAATATAACTCGAAGGATTTAAAAATAAAAATTATTTTGGTCCCCGGCAACGGCGCCAAAATTTGTTTGCGAACAAATTATACAATTGTAAACAACTGTAAAATCCGCTCGGCTTTCCTAAACAACAAGGATTGTTGTAGAGGGTGTCGAACTCTGGGACCAAAAATATTTTAATTAATAAATCCAATCAAGTTATTCCAGAATTTTGATTGATTGAAAACATAGAAAATAACAGCAATTAAATAAAAAAGAGAGATTTATCTAATAAGAAAAAGCAATTAGGGGATAATGACATAGATTAGATTCACACTCATCAATAGCCAACAAATAAATATATATCTAATTCATGTTTCTGTCACTAACATGAATCAACGATAATTAGGTTCTTAGAAACAAATAAGTAAATAACGACAAGCATAGCCTATGCAGGAGCTGAGCTCTTAAACAACCATAGGCTATCAGGACAGATTCACCAATTAATTTCTAAAACCCTAAGATTAGATCTAAATCTGATAATTGTTAGATCGAACACGAATATACCCTGTGAAGGAGCATAGCTCTTAAACGACACAGAATATGAAGGTTCAGATCTAACCCTTGATTCAGATTCAAATTTACATGTATAAAGTCCTCATCTATTGGCTATGTGATTCATGTTGAATCATATCTATTAGCGTCATCACCCCCTAATCAAAGGGGATTAGCTAGACATAGCTAAAGAAGAAGAAAATAGAAAGAAACTAAATAACATGAACATAAATAAAATAAAATAACAACTAAGAGAAATGGAGAAGAAGAGTTTTATTTCAAGAAGAGAATTACAGAATAAAACTAAGTGTGTTTTACAATGAATGAGATAAAGTGTATTTATAGCTGATATGACAAAGGCTACTTGGCAAATTCCATAATGTGGGACTAAAGAATTAGCCCAACTAACACATAAGCTAGTGTGAACGCAGCTGTAAAGTGAGAGGCCTTGCAAATGAGCTAATGTGAACGCGTGCAGTGCGTGAATGAGGAGCCTTGCAAAAGGGCTAATGTGAACACAACATGAGTGAGACGGTTTGCAAATGAGCCAATGTGAACACAATATGAGTCTTTACTGAGCCAAATCTATCCAACTGAACTCTATTTGCAACCGTTCTTCAATCTTTAAATTCTTCAAGCTTTAGTAATTTCAACTTCACTCTTTTTAAGCAAATTCTTCATGCTTTATCCATCAAATGCTCTAAACCAAGCTTTTTATCAACAATCTGAAAACACAGCTATAAATACACAATATTAATTATTTTAAATAGAAAACTAGATAAATAAGCGGATAAAATATACACATTTACGTGTATATCATTATGGGAAACAAATTGCTGTTACGTCAATCAGTACATACGACGACAACATTGTTTCAAGAAAACAGAATATTTCTGCACTTCGACATTATTGAAACAGAATATTTTCTGTACCGCTTCAGTCTAGTGCACAATCAGTCACGCTTTCTGTCATTGCTGTAAACACAGTTTGATGTGACAATTATGACATAATTGAGTAACATAGATTGTTGTTACTATCTATTTGTTATACAATTGTGTATTAACAACAATACTAACAATCTGGAAATAATATTTGTTGCAAATGATGCAAAACAACAACAGTGATTCTACACCGATTCAAATGGTGACGAACGCTCAGTCAACGCTTGTTCTTCCAACAATGGCTCTATCCCATGGAGAAAGACCGAAGAAGTCCAATGGAATTAATTTAAAGTGTTGGCAATAGAAATGTTGTTTTACTTAACAACATTGAGCCTCGCCAAGTTTCTGTCTGAAGATGCTCTTGTGGTAGCCGAATTCGAACCTGATGCTACCAAAGTAGAGGCTCTTACTATCTGGAAAAACTCAGATTTCATGTGGAAAAACTATATTCTGAATGATCTGGATGATAGCCTATACAATGTCTATTTTACTATTGCAACGTCTAAACAACTCTGGTTGGCTCTGGAAAAGAAGTACAAAACTGAAGATGCAAGCATGAAGAAATTCATTACTGGAAAATTTCTTGACTTCAAAATGGTTGACTCAAAGACGGTGATCAGTCAAACTCAAAAATTGCAACTTATCATCCATCAACTAGAAGATGAAAAGATGACTATTAGCGAGACTTTTCAAGTTGCCGCAACTATTGAGAAACGACCTCCTTCTTGGAAGGGCTTCAAGAATTACCTTAAACACAAGCGTAAGGAAATGACAATGGAAGAGTTCATAATTCGGCTGTGCATTATGGAAGATAACAGAAATTCTTAGAAAAAGATTTCTTAGAATGTTGCTTCCAAAGCAAATGTAGTTGAATCAGATAAGACAAACAAGAAAAAATGGGAGAACGCTCCTAGGAAGTCAAAGAAATTTCTGGGTTCTTGCTACAATTGTGGAAAGAAGGGGCACAAAGCAGCCGAATGTTGTGCACCGAAGAAGAAGAAGTCAAAAGCAAATATGGATGATGTTTTAAAAGGCATTGCTGATCTTGATTTATGTGTAGTAATATCAGAATACAACCTTGTTGATAACTCAAAGGAATGGTTTGTAGAAATTGGAGCCACTCGACATATATGTGCTAATAAGTGGATGTTTACAACCTATAAAACCACAACTGCTGATGAACAACTTTTTATGGGCAATTCATCTACTTTAAATGTCGAAGACAAAGGAAAAGTTGTTTTGAAACAAACTTCTAGAAAAGAACTAACTTTAAATGATGTTCTCCATGTTCCAGAAATTCGCAAGAACCTGATTTTAAGATCATTACTGAGCAAGCATGGTTTTAAATTGACCTTTGAAGCTGATAAATTTGTATTATCCAAGAATGGAGTGTATGTGCGAAGAGGATATGTGTGTGATGGTTTGTTTAAAACAAATGTAACCACTATTGTACCACACACTAATATGAATAAAAGTGAATATTTTGCTTATATTGTTGACTCTTCTAATTTATGGCATTCTAGAATAGGACATGTAAATTTTGATACATTACGAAAATTAATTAATCCAAAACTTGTACCTAAATATAACATAGACTCCAAGTATAAGTGTCAAATTTGTGTAGAAGTAAAATTGATAAGAACATCGTTTCATCATGTTGAACGAGAGACTGAACCTCTAGATCTAATACAAACAGATGTATGTGATTTGAAAATGTGTCAAACTAAAGGTGAAAAAGGTATTCCATTACCTTTACTGATGATTGTACTAAGTATTGTTATGTTTATCTTCTTAGAAGTAAGGATGAAGTATTCGATGTGTTTAAACAATACAAAGCGGAAGTTGAGAATCAACTCAATAAGAAAATCAAAGCTTTAAGAAGTGATAGAGGAGAAGAATATGAATCCTATTTTGAAGAATTTTGCGCTGAACATTGTATTATACACCAAACTACAACACCATATTCACCTCAATCCAATGGTATAACCGAACGGATAAATTGAACTCTTAAAAAAATGATGAATGCTTTATTGTTAGGTTATGGCTTGCCAGACAACTTTTGGGGAGAAGCTAGTTATTCTTTTAGAAAATCATATTTTGAATAAAATATCCCGAAAGAAAACACCAAAATCTCCTCATGAACTTTGGAAAAACAGACCACTATCCTACGAATACCTAAAAGTGTGGGGGTGTCTTGCCAAAGTAGAGGTACCAAAACCAAAGAAGGTCAAAATTGGACAAAAAACATTGATTATGTATTCACTGGATATGCACAAAACAGTGCCGCTTATCGATTCTTGGTGCACAAATCTGGAATTGATGATATTCATGAAAATACCATCATTGAGTCGAGAAATGTTAGATTTTTTGAACATACATTCCTCTTGAAACTGGGCACTAAAAATCCTACACCTAAGAGATCAAGGGAAGATGAAGTTCCTTATTCTCTTGAGGATTCTGAACAAAGTAACACTCAGCAAAGTAGCATTGAGCAGCAAGTGGAGGAACCAAGGAAAAGTAAAAGGTCAAGGACTTTAAAAACCTTTGGATCGGACTTCTATACCTTTATGTTAGAAGATGATCCATTGGCATACAAACAAGCTAGGCCATCCAGTGATGCCCTTTATTGGGAGGAGGTAATTAGCAATGAGATTGGTTCCATTATGTCCAAACATACATGGAAATTAGTTGATTTAGCTCGAGTATGTAATACCTTAGGTAATAAATGGATATTTAAAAAGAAACTGAAACCTGATGGTTCAATAGACAAGTACAAAGCTCGTACGGTAGTCCAAGGATTTAGACAAAAGGAAGACCTGGACTATTTTGATACATATTCTCCAGTAATGAGGATAACGTAAATTAGAATGTTTATTGCAATCGCATCCATACATGACTTAGAAATACATTAAATGAATGTTAAAATTGCATTCTTGAATGGTGAAATAGAGGAAGAAATCTATATGAAACAACCAGAAGGATTTCTGAGCTCAAAAAAGAGAACAAAGTTTGCAAACTAGAAAAATCACTTTATGGCCTTAAGCAAGCTCCAAAACAGTGGCATGGGAAGTTTGATAACAATATGTTATCAATAAAATTCAAGATAAATGAATCAGATAAATATGTGTACATAAATCACACACATATTGGATATGTCATTGTTTGTCTCTACGTTGATGACCCATTGATCCTAGGCAATAACAAAGCCATAATAACATCTACAAAGGATACGTGATCCTCTAGATTCGATATGAAATACCTAGGACTGACTGATGTGATATTGGGTGTAAAAATTCTGAGAACGACAAAGGGATGCGCATTATCCCAATTGCATTACATCACCAAAATACTTGAAAAATTCAAGTAACATAATGTAACTATTGCAAAATACCAGTGGGTAAAAAACACTGGTGATGGTATCTACCAGTTAGAATACTCTCGTATACTAGGAAGTATCATGTATGTTATGTTACGAGGCCTGGTATCGCATATGCTGTAAGCAAACTAAATAGATTTACCAGCAATCCTGGTAAAAATCATTGGAGAGCGATAATCAAAGTTCTAGGATATCTAAAGTATATGTAGAGCTATGATCTATACTATAGGAAGGATACAGTGATGCAAATTGGATTACTAGATCACATTACATAAAGTCTACAAGTGGATATGTGTTCACATTAGGAAATTGAGCAATTTCATGGAAATCATCCAAACAGACTTGTATCGCTAGATCTACGATGTAATCGGAGTTTATTGCACTAGATAAGACTGCAGAAGAAGAAGAATGGATTCGAAGCTTCTTGGAATACATTCCTAATTGGAGCAAATCTATGTCTCCAATATGTATACATTGTGACAGTCAATCAGACATTGGAAGATCTAATAGTACACTACACAATGGTAAATCTAGGCATATTCGTCGTAGACATAAAACAATAAGAGAACTTCTCTCTAGCGGGGTTATCACAATAGATTACATTCGATCTAAAGATAACACAGAAGATCCATTTACAAAAGGCTTGCCCGAAATGGGTCTAAGGCCTATAGACTAAAGGTTTTTCTAAAATGGAAACCCCACATAGTTGACTAGAGAGCGCAAGATCTAGGTTCAAAGGGACAACGATGTTGAAGAGAAAATTGATGGCACTGTTATACATAAACCATTCCTATGATAAGTCAGTGCATTACATGTTGAATAAGGATAAGTATTAATACTTTTAGTGATATCTGTATTTGAGGAATTATATAATACCCTTTATAGAATCACCTACGTAAGTGCAAAGGCGTCGCTTCAAAGAGAATCATGAGGCCAAATTCTCTAAGCATGTATGAGACCAGACTGGTGTTCAAGGAAAAAACGAACACATACAGAGAATGAAGGGTTATAAGAAACATTTATCATGTGTTATCTACTTTAGAATTAAACAAAATGCTTACAATTCAAGGACAGTTTATGTCTAATGATTCGCCTGTGATTCAAATAGGTAATCATTAGGAAAGTTCAAAGCCCATGTGCTACTTTAGCTGAGGTAATCACAAGAACGGCTTCTCTATGTGGAGGATTGTTGGAACTGAATGAGAAAGAGGAATTTAGGAAGGAGAAGATATAGCAAATCAAAGTTTCACATCATCAAAATATGAATACACACCACTTTTATATATTACAAGCCAATAGGCTTATGTAAAATAAAAAGAAGGGGGCTTGTAGAGGAATGTGGGCTAGGCCTTGACACAATAATATATTAAAGTGTCAAACATTAGGCCTTAGGCCTTGGGGCTCTTGGGGTCTCTTGATTGAATGGGTCGACGGTTGCTGCTTGAGCCAGCGTGCTGAAACGAGAATTTTTTCTTGGAATTTGACCAGCATGTCCGTTCAGCTGAATGGGTGCAACCGTTTGAATTTCGATGCACACACACATTAATACACCACGTGGTTAAAGGGTCGCTACCTTTCCAATTTCAATGGTTATTAATGCCCAGATAGGCACCTCCTCCAGCCTATAAATACATACCCAAAACGAAACAGACTTCACTATTTTATCTTCTCGTTTTACTGCTCCTTCTCCAAAGTAATCCTCTGATCTGGTTTCTGTAACTTACTTCAGTTCGTCGGACCTCCGTTTGCTGGCACTATGCTATGCGGGTGGTCCGTTTTATCCTGAGAAACAAATTGTTGTTACGTTAATCAATGCATACGAAGATAGTATTATTTCAAGGAAACAAAATATTCTGGACTCAAGCATTACTGAAACAGAATATTTTCTGTATCGCTTCAATCTAGTGCACAATAGGTCACGCTTTCTGTTATTGCTGTAAACACAGTTTGACGTGACAATTGTGGCATAATAGAGTAACATTGATTGTTGTTAACGTCTATTTGTAATACAATTGTGTATCGATACCATTTCTAACAACACCCAAATTATATGAAATTCACAATATAATCATAGTACCAAACATTCATAAATCGCAAGATAGGCAAAGCTTAGTTATAGAGTATGTTAAAACTGTAAATGACACAAAATTTTATAGTTATTCGGCAAACGCCAGCCTACGTTCACTTGAAGTAATATTTGTTTACGTTGTTGTTTACAAGTACAGTTGTTGTATGAATGAAGAGAAAAGAAGTTAAAATTATCTCTAAGGTTTGGTACAACTTTCGCTTGGAGAATAGAAGATCTCATTTTCAGTACACTATGTGGTCTATTTATAGAGGTAGGACAACCTCTCGGATCAACATGAAATCACTCCAGGGGCCTCATTTGGGGGAATGATCCATCCCAATAATTGGAGCGTGGCTCTCCCCTGGGGAATCAGTGCCGATCTCTTTAGATTGCACCCTAAGGGGGCGACCCCAGGTTGAGACTCCTTGCTTGTATGATTCTTCAATTGTCGGTTTGATGATTTGCATTTTCAATTTTGAGTTAATGACGAAGTTCCGATGAAGCTTGTGTATCCTAAAGTTCTATGTATCAGATATGTACCGATACGAGACTTAGCCATATTTCCAGTCATGCCTTTTGCTTTGGATATATACCGATTCGATACTTAGCCAAGTTTTGAGCTTTAAACTAGTTTGTCCCAAAGAAGCATTCCAATGAATCCAATTGCATGTGGACTCATATAATCGTCTGTACTCAACGTCTAGGAAATCCACTATCCAAGTCCAAAGTGTAACGATCTTATCAAAAGCTAGGTTAATACTTGCCCCCCAAAGCTTATCTTTATGTAGAAGATGTATTTTGTATGAATCCAGTACCCACAGCCTCTCCAGACTGATCTTCAGTTCCGTGGCCATTTTGAGCCAACATTGACGACCAAGATCACGTTGGATCGTTTATGTAACAACCCATATTTATACAATTAGATATTTAAATATTAACCATTAATAGTTAATGGTTTAAAGTTACATTTTTTCTCATATAATCGAATCAGGACTTTAAACCACTTTCAAAAGTATGGTTTTTGCCGAGTTTTCGGCTAATCTTTTTGAAGAATTTGTTCATTTTTCTTGAAATTTTGTCGAATTTCTTTCTTACGAACCTCTTAATTATTGTTTGATTATTGACTATTTTCTTTTGATTTCGAAGGAGAATTTTTCTTTTTGGATTCACTGGAAACTTAATACTCTTCAAAGATGTCTCCTCCTCTTCTATTTCTGAAACGACCCAAACTGGCCCTTACGGGAAAGCCCGGGATTATGTTGAGAACACGACAAATCAGAACACAAACAATAGAACATTTCATTGCTATTACAATAATTACATCAGAGTACAAGATATCAGAGTAAAAATAAATAATATACATCAGAAAAATATCAAAGATTAAAATTTTACATAGCAGCGGAAAAATAATGCATAACACAACTGAAAGAGATACATAGATACAAAGCTTTCCGAATATAGCTCCAGATGTAAATCTAGGATCCTGGGAAAAGAAATATCTGCAAAAAACAAAACTTTCAGCTGCCTATGTGGAAAATAGGGGAACCCAGAGTTTAGGTTAAAACAATAAACTCCAGGTCACTCATGGGACTTGTGTGAGAGCTAAAACTGTTATTTAAAACTTTACTTTGGAAATAAAGTAAATCAAGGGACCACGCCATATAACACGGAATAGGTTTACCCCCACGAATACCAGTGCATAAAACAGTTTATAGACAACACAATGTTTTTGAAAATTGAAGCTATTATAAGACTCGGGTCCCATCACACAATGCAATGCAAGTCGGAGGATAGAGTTCTCCCTTATAATAGCCAAACATGCTTGGTACATTCAAAACAAATCATTTTGATATTACTATAAGTGTATAGTGTCAAAATCAATTTCAAACATAAATGTATCAATCATAGATGACATAGTATCCCATGCTACTACGTCGCCATACTAGTTCCATAATTAAAACCGAAAAGTCACGTATTGGAAATTGGATTTCCATCATGAGTCTAGGCAAGGGATGGCTCTCACCGATTCGAGACACTCTAGAAAATGTCACAGGATTACACACTGTGGGCAACCTAGTGATCGGTAGGGTTGGTCCACACTTACGTTAGTGGATTGGTTATTCCTGAACACACGTTTCCCAGTCCGATAGGACCTATCCATCGGCTCCGTAGTAACCGAAATGTCTGAGGCGCCTCGATATGCATCATCCACATAGGTAAAAATATAAATGTCCGAGCTCCATACCACGACACACCCATAGCTAGAAAGAAACATCGTGTTCTCCCTACGGTCACTATCCCGTTTTTGACTCATATCGAGGTGTGAGGCTCGCAAATTAATGCTATACAAAAAGCTATGCTATTTAAAGCCGTGCTTTGATCATCAACCACAAGACTTTGCTTTTCAACAGAAGCCTTGATCACTGCATCTCTGCCTGCCACACCGACAATTCATGCCATGCGACTGATATCCATTAATATATAACCTCTAAGCTCATACGTCTTTGAGAAGGGCGTTAAGCAAGAGAATTAATTCTTCGCCACCAAACAGATATATATTTAACAGAAATCAATCAACACAGAATAAAATCCAATTTCAGACACACATCCCTTTACTAGTTCGTTCTAGGTCTGAACGAAACCGGACGCACCTTATTCCTCGTCCCATATGTCCAATATAGGAGAGAGGTCCTCGCATATCCTGTCGATCTCCAAGTACGCCTGGATGATCACCACTTGTTACCTTGTCTTGGGTGTACAGCCCAAACAAGACATCAGTAATCAACCAAATGATGTGAAGATCTCTGGTCTTCAACCACCGTCTTCATCGTCGACTTATCGTCGAATAAATTATTCAGAATGGGTATAAACTCGGCCTTTCTGAATAATTCACGTATCTTATAATCAAGTGTTATAAAAACACAACACACGCCTCATTCCATTCCAGAATATTCTCTTATTCAAATATTCTTTTCACAATTTAAACCAAACTAAGGTTTTCCAAACTAGTCGGGATTAGTGAACCTTATCGAATTAATCGTTTGTTTAATTTCCCAGTCTCAACCTATTCATCCCATGGAGCAAAACCGGTAATACTCCATATCTAACACCACAGTGTTATCGGTAAAATTAATTACCATTTCCCATACAAATCTAATTAAAGATTTAACTATCGCCTGGAGTAAAACTGGTGGTACTCCACTTTCGATCATTTCCCAAATTCGATAATTTAAATTATCACATTCACATTTCATTCTAATTAAAGATTCATTGAAACTCCACTTGGTTTTAATCTTCCCAAAAATCATTATTTAATGATTATTTAACTTTGGAAACCCAAATATTCTACAAAGACAATCTACTATGTACCTTTGATTTCTGCCAGTATATACCCTCTAAGCTTGTACGTCTTAGAGAAGGGTGTTAAGCAAGAGAATAAATTCTCTGTCACCAAACATATATATATATATATATATTTAGCAGAGATTAACAATACAGTTCGAAATACAATGTTAGACATGTAATCTTGTCTTTAACTGGGTAAAAGAACCAATGTCATTTAAAACACAGTTCATGATAAACCCAAAATCACATTCCATTAATTATGGAATCTTCATGGAAAACAAATCAATATATAATCGATATCAATTTCCGTATCCGACTAATAATATAAATGGAATAACGGCAAAGCCTTTTAAATTCCATATATAGTAACATTCTTCCTTCACAGAAGCTCACTTCGATTATTACCAAATCGAATTCCAATTTATTATATTAAATTGGAAAGCTTTACTTTGGAAAATTTCCATTAAATCTTGATAAAAGATTTATATATTCCAAATCACGTTTCACTGTTAAACGGGTTAAAGAACGAATTTCGTTAAAAACACAGTTCACAGTAAACCCAATTCACGTTCCATTTTATTCCAATTACTAAATATAACCGGAAACTCTAATAATCTTAATTAAAAGATTTTTTTCACATGGGGTTTAAGAACAGTGTTATTTAAGACACCATTCATGGAAAACCCAAAATCCAATTTGATATTAAATACAAGGCTCTAAACAGAAATTATATCGGCTTATATTCAATATCAAATTTTGAAACTAACACATATCGTATGGGGAATAACAATATATATCTGTCTTCCAAATCCCTCCACAATATCCGTATAGTCACAGAATCCAATATCAAAATTTCCCGAAGATGATTTCTATTCAAATCCATTCCAATTCATATATTGGAAAATTCTGGTTAGCTTAAAACCATTCTCAATCCCAATTTATTTATTTAAAAACGATGGATTTTTTCTAGTTAATAACTAGTCCATTTTGATAAAAATATATTTTTATCTTTTTAATATGGAAATTTTCATCCTAATTCTCTCCAAATCATTTATTATGATTTTACACAAATTATTAATATTTTTAATAATTTTATTAAGGCCCTTTCAGTCGATTTCCATAAACGGTCATCGAACTACATTTGCAACGCCATTTTCCAAATCTGATTTGTACATAATTCCAGATCCAACCGTTAGATTTCAAATTTCTTATATTCGTTGGAAGGCTCTTTTCGATACGAAGCCAACGGTTCTGGTTTTAGGAGAATCCGACGGTCGGATCTCCCGTAATGTCAATTCGAAGTCATTGGTCGAAATTCGTGAACGGTCGCGACACGGCGCATTCTATTCAATCCATTAATATATATATATATATATATATATATAATATTTCATCGATTTCCATTTAAAACGTATTTTATAAATCGTTTATAAATTCATTTTAAAACGATTCCCATTTTCATTTCAATTTTAAATCAAAATTGAATACTCCTTATCATTATAATATTTGAATGATAATATTTTCAAAAATATCTGATTTTGAAATCATTTCCTTTTTGATATTCATTGTGAAAATGAATAAAATCGATATAAATATAGTTCACGTTCAAATGACGCAAATCTAATCAATACAGCTTCACATGGTTCAATATTTTCGTGCCCATCCAAAATCGGACATCAAATTCGCATTTTAATCTTTTACGGAATATAATTTTAAATATTCGTTATTTTAAAATATTCGTTCTTTCTGAGTTGGAATCAGACACGGTCAATTACAATATAATGTTATTTATATGGATTTCATACATTGCATGTACACAACAATAATGATACACAATCAACCATCATCCAGAGTGCATTACACAACAGCATAAGCATTAAATATAAAAATAATTTATGCTTACAATAGTCTGTCAACCAATTGATTGACACACAACTAAACAGTTGGGATTAACGTACATCAAAAATCATCCCAATACCCGTGTGGGGTTTCAATGAACAAATACTGAATATTATTTGTGCAGTTGGGCGATGTGTAAAATTTATCGACACAATCAATGTCAGTTAAATGGGTGTACATAAACAAATCATCCGATTTGTAAATGAATATTTATTTTCATTTCAGGAGAATTGTATGCTATTCATATATACATTAAAAATTATATTTTTAACGATAAAATATTTATTTTAACACATGAATATTTTATATAGTTCATACATTCAACAAAAGTAATATTTTTATTGTTCAAACATTTTATTCAACACATGAATATTTTATACAGTTCATATACACATTAAAAATTATATTTTTAATGAACAATATTTATTTCAGTTTCGGCATTATAACGACGCGATATTAAAACCGGAGTAATGTCTAGCATTACCCCTCTCCTAATACTGGCTCGTGTCATACACAATAATCAGTCACATTCAATACACCATAATACAATCAATTTTTAACACAACCAAATTTCCATAATACTACCCAAACAAACAATCATGGTTTGTACAATAAAGAGTATCGGAGGTTTCTAAGCCTCGTTTGCATCCTAGTATATATTTAACTGTAAAATAATTAAAGTGAGAAGGAGTTCTCACTTTGGGATCCACTCCGCCGTTATTTTCTGATGTTCTAATTTACTGTTCTGGCTCTAGAATTTGCAAATAAGCTCCAATCTTCATGCCATCTTTATTTCTAGCCTAAACGCGCCACTCCGGACAACTTTCACCTAATGGACTTTTTCCCGAAAATGCTCCATTTCGCCGAAAATCGCGAAAAGACAGTATTTGGACAGTAGACTTTGGATGTGTTTTCTGAACAACTCCACAGTCCAAAATATGACTTTCATATACCCAAATCGAAAAGAAAATCGTGCTTTTCGATTTTGGTATTGTGGAGTTTTGGCCAGAAGTGCTCGGATTGGAAGTTATGGGCTGAAGAGCGTCAGGGTGTTATTTGCAAACAAGAAAACATTAAAAATTGGATTTTTAAGCGGAGGGGGGTCCACAACGGCTATGGGCGATCGGGGAGGTAGCGCAGGTGGTCGGGGAGGTGGCAGGGGGTGCGACCAGTCGGTCAGGGCCTGAGGCGGCGGTTTCGTGGTGATTTAAACGGGTTTGGGGGTTGTTTGAATCGGAGAAAGGGAGGAAGAGCAAGGGGAGGTCGGAGGGGGCGCGACCTGGCTGGAGAGGCGGCGCTGGCGGATCAAAGGGGCAACGAGCAGTTTTATTTTTATTTTTTTTCCATCGACCTGAAATGAACGGGGGGGGGGGGGGGGGGGGGGGAGGGGAGAGAATAAAATGGGGGTTGACTTTTATATAATAATATATATTTAAATTTAAAAAGTTATTTTTAAATTTGAACTCCAAATCGAACCCAATAACTGTCGCCCCTAGCTAAATACCCCCATTCCGGACACAATGGGATATGTCCTGTAAGCCAATTCGACTGTTTCGGTCTGTTTTCATTAAAATTAAAATATAAATTAATATAATAGTCAATTTTGATTTTAATGTACATTTTAATTTACCGGGGCAACATATTGACTCCAAAAATTCTAGAAAATAAATCTAGCTATGTTTTGATGATATGGTCCTAGCAAAACTTATTTCATCGAATTTGGAGACCATTTGAAAAATGGTCATTTTCCAGTCAATTAAATTCAATTGAAATTACCAAACACGTTTAAATTCACCATGCTCACATATTAATTCCAAAAATTTTGAAAATTGGAATATAACAATAATTTGACATTCCGAATCCAATAAAAGTGGTTTCGTCGAAAACAGAGGCCATTTGCAAAATGGCTATATTTAAGGGCTATATATATTATATCAAATATATAAATTCCATTGCGACTATTTCAAATTTTAAACTGGACATAACTTTCAATTTACATTATGAAATCTGGATTCTTCACATTTGTTGGAAAGATATAATTAAACAGATTCAAATATTTCTGGTTTACTGCAATCTAATTTATTTTGAATCTTGTACATTCATTTGAAATTTAAAATCGAATTTTCAAACTACCGCGCCATTTCAGGCCCGTTTTATAATTAAAATAAATTTATACGTTCTAAGTTCGATTAAAATAAATTTTTAGTCGTTATTGTTTAAAATAAATCAATTCAAATATTCAAAATCAATTAAAATAGATAAAATAAAATTTTAAATTGGTTCTAAAAATCCGGGTTGTCACAATCTCCCCCACTTAAAATCTTTTCATCCTCGAAAAGGAACGAGGCTAAAAGTTTTTAACTAACCAACTCAACTTTCATTCTGGCTTTCATTCTTTAACTTTTCAGTTTCTAAGAATTTTCTAATTCTTCAAAAATTTGGTTAACACCGTAAATTTTCGAAAAATTTCTTCATTGCCTCCTTTGTACAGAGAGACCTTTAAAACCGCAACTAGCCTCACAGGGCCCTCATCAATCCAAAAGAAAAAGAAAAAACCAAGCGGCTCGTAAAATCATCAAACCCAATGAATATCGTAAATATGTACCTATTTGTCGGGCATACAATTTTATTCCTCTTCTTAGCTTCCATGCTATGACCTGTTCATTATATACACATGTACATATATGCAATTTTAATCAATTTTCAATTCAGTTCAATATTTGATTCGATTTGGCTAAATTTACCTTTCATTTACATATTGGTTTTATCAGTCCAATATTTTTATTATTTATACTAATAATCAAACAACACAACCAGAAATCAATTAGTTGAATAGCTTTTCAAATATATTGTTTTTATATATAGTCAAAAAATTATAATTTTAGTGTCAAATCACAACAATAGGTTCTAGCTAGTTTTGGTTCTTGCACCAGTCAGTTGGAAATATATAGATATCCCACTTCTGAAACTCGAAAATAACACTGATGATCGGGCCCAATCATCAGAATCACTCCTGGGCGGCTAGAGTGTGATTTTATATCTATCTAGTATATTTATGACTTCGAATATACATTCGTGACGCATATATGCAAAATCTTCATATACTCGATTGTCCAAATCAATTTAAAATAAAATATCCGAATACGTTTGATAAGGTTTAAATTTTCAAAACAAAATTTGTTTTCATTTTTATTTTAAAAATAACAGTCTTTGAAACTCATTCTAGGATACCACTGATCCCATCTCTAACGAGTCATTCTTATTGGATATTACTAATCCAATCTCTGATGAATTCTATTGTTTGGTTCTAATGTGCCTTGTTCTCGAGCTCTGTAAACCAAAGCTCTGATACCAAAAATGAAACGAACCAAACTCTCCCTTAGGGGAAAGCCCGATTGAGTTGAGAACACGACAAATCAGAACACAAACAATAGAACATTTCATTGCTATTAAACATTTACATCAGAGTACAAGATATCAGAGTAAAAACATATAATATACATCAGAAAAATATCATAGATTAAAATACATTACATAGCAGTGGAAAAATAATACATAACACAACTGAAAGAGATGCACGGATATAAAGCTTTCCGAATATAGCTACAGCTGTAAATCCAAGATCCTGGGAAAAGAAATATCTGCAAAAATCAAAACTACTAGCTGCCCGTACGGAAAATAGGGGAACCTGGAGTTTAGGTTAAAACAATAAACTCCAGGTCACTCATGGGACTGGTGTGAGAACTAAAATAGTTATTTAAAACTTTACTTTGGAAATAAAGTAAATCAAGGGACCAAGCCGTATAACACGGAACAGGTTTACCCCCACGAATACCAGTGCATAAAACAGTTTATAGGCGGTGCAATGCTTTTTGAAAAATGAAGCTATTATAAGACTCAGGTCCCATTACACAATGCAACGCAAGCCGACGAATAGAGTTTTCCCTTATAATAGACAAACATGCTTGGTACATTCAAAACAAATCATTTTGATATTACTATAAGTGTATAGTGTCAAAATCAACTTCAAACATAAATGTATCAATCATAGACGACATAGTATCCCATGCTACTATGTCGCCATACTAGTTCTACAATTAAAACTGAAAAGTCACGTATTGAAAATTGGATTTCTGTCATGAGTCGAGGCAAGGGATGGCTCCTCACTGATTCGAGACACTCTAGCAAATGTCTCAGGACTACACACTTTGGGAAACCATATGGTCGGTAGGGCCGGTGCACACTTACATTAGTGGATTGATTATTTTAGAACACATGTTTCCCAGTCCTATCAGACCTATCCATCGGCTTCGTAGTAACCGATATATCCGAGGTGCCTCGTTATCACCACACCAAAACAGGCAACTACCAACGAGTATAACCGTCGCAAACAATTTCAGCAACACTTATTAGTGTTGCTATGGGGGCATGGCAATTCATTTCCAACGCATATAAGCGTTGGTATATTTTCCTTCGCAACGCTTATAAGCGTTGGTAGAATTTCTGTTCCAACGCTTATAAGCGTTGGTAGATTTTCCCTTCCAACGCTCATATGCGTTGGTAGATTTTCGTTCGCAACGCTTATAAACGTTGGTAGAATTTCTTATGAATAATCAATTAATATCATTAATAGTCAATTAATGTTGCTAAAATGACAATTAATAATTAACATGATTCTAACATAGAAAATATTTAATATGAATCCAAAACTAATATTATTCTCAATTTAAAATGTATAACTCAATGAATATCAATAAACAACATTTATAATCAAGTCATAACATTGAATATCAGTTAACAACACACAAATACAATATATAATTTGTTAAATTCAATAAATAAATGAAATTCTACAACTACCGAATACGAAACTCGGGCCATACAACAAAGCCTCTATCTAAAAATTCAAGATTTTCATCATAACCACTACAATTACCCTCCAATCTTCTCTTTTCTTCTAGAAGTACCTACATGCATTCAATATCACAATGATTTGAAGTTATTAGTTAAATCCAAAACATCAATGCTAAAAAAATGATGCAATAGTTCAACATTTAATTTCAAACCGAGCTGCAAATTCAGTTGCAAACTGACTTGCAAACTCAGTTGTGCACCCAAGTTGTTCGGCAAACTGAGTTTCAAACTCAGTTCGCCGAACTGAGTTGCGCAACTCAGTTTGTCGAACTAAGTTGCGCAACTTAATTTTGAAAGCTGAGTTGCGCAACTCAGTTTTGAAAACTAAGTTTGCAACTGAGTTGCACAACTTAGTCGAGATGTGATTAAAAGATGGATTAAGGAGATTATACCTTTACAAGGCCAGTGACCCCATTGTAGAACATACTAAGATACTTTAAATTCCAAAAAAAATGACAAAAAGGAGGAAAAGGTATAACGAACAACAAGTTAAAAATAGTTGTTAAAGTAACCGGGCATATAGAACACACGCCATGTTAGAAACAAAATGCAGTGTCTGAGCTGAGCTAAGCATTTGTTGCTCTCAAGCCGAGTTGCAAGCTCAGTTGTAAGCCGAGTTTGCAACTCAGTTGCAAGCCGAGTTTGCAACTTAGTTGCAAGCTCATACTTTTTTTTCCTGTTTAAATGTAAATTATTGCAACCAAGTACAAAAATAGCTATCTCGTTGTGCTTATTTAAGCAAACTGCGACGTAGACTGTTGGTGGTCATCTTAGAATATCAGTGAAAAATAAATAAAAAATTGCATGCTTCCTTTCCAGCGATATAAACTGTTTGAGTGTAAATGCCAAAACGAGGCCAAATTAAAAAAATCCTGTTAATTATGCTTGGCACTGACTGAGATGAAGGCACCTGAGTTTAGAATAGATTTAGGAATGTGTTTTGAACAAAAAGTATATATATTAAACTAGGGTGGTAGCTTGTTGAACATAGTCTGGTAATGAAAATCATAAAGTAGTAAAATCGAAATGTCAATTATTGCAACTGACATGTTTGTAATTTAAAAGAGCACGCCTCATGCATATATGTCGGTTCTGAAAAGAAAACACATTGGAGAAGAAAATTACCTTCTCAACGCTCTCTTCAAGATCGAGCAGATTTTGAGATGAGGACCAATTACAATCAACGGCAGCACCATTATCTTCAAGCGAAGACGCACATGTAGAATTGGCATCCGCTTTATATCTCGACTTGCTAACGACTTATAAAATCTCAGTTTTTTTACCCAAAAAAACCATTAAAATTTTAAATAAAGATAAAGAATACAAAATAATACCACATATGTGATTAACAGACAGGATTAACTATGGTACATAACAAACAAGATTAGCTATGGTACAAAACAAACACTTACATCCATCCTTGTGCAGACTCTTTTGGCATGTCCTACATGACCTTGCTGCCTTTCGATTAAAGGCCAATCCATACTATTCATTTTGTATTCTTCGCTTTCGGTGTTACTTCAACTTGCAATAATATACTCAAATCACCACCATCAGCATGTTGTTACATGAACCAACCAAATTCACCTATTAGTCTCGGTATTACTGAGCCTGTATGGCTCAGTATAATTGAGCCATTATGCTCAGTTTTACTGAGCCTAAGGCCCAGTAAAACTGAGCATAATGACTCAATTATACCGAGCCTAACAAGCTCAGTTAAACTGAGCTAAGCCTAATAGGCTCTGGTAAATCATTTTACCAATAATACACACAAGTTTTGGGAGGATAAATAATATAGAGATGGGACTACAAAAATGAGATGATTATTCTCTCACAAGTTATTAATACTGCATTATAATAATATATTTGTGACAAATTTATCAAATACCAAAAGTAAAATTGACATTTATTCAATGCAATATCTTTTAAGGCTCAAATATACCGAAACTGAATCAAATTTAACATGTTTCAAAAATCTAAATACGCTACTAATTCCATCTGATTGTCATTAACTCGATATAGCTAATCAGTTTACTATATTATATTATATAACATTCTCGCATACTGTCGTAATTCTTGACTAACTATCACATATACCAGCGTCATTAAGGGTTACAAGTTTAAATTTTTATGTTCTTACTATATTAAAATAACATATGTGCTCAACTATTCATAGCAACAGTGACCTACTTTTAGGATATCCAAGAATAGCAGGGTAGGAATCATCTAAAGATGAATTTTATGTAAGATCTAGTAGCTGCTTTCTGTCATCAATCCTTCATGCCTGTACAGTGCACACGCACCTCTCCATCTCAGACAGCACACACACATACATTCATATACACATACTTGCACTCACGCACACAAATACTTGCATTTACACAGACATGCACATATGCTGCAAGTTCATGTTTTCCACTTGTCTACTAATCCACACATCCTTTCCTTCTAAGTAAAATGCTTGTACACGTTTATATACACCTCTCGTCATGTATGTTTGAGCATGGATACACATAAAAATGGTGCTTTGTAAAAAGGGATGAAGTAATAATTTATGAAAGAAAATGGAGAAATAGGAAGACGATGAAAGTTTGTGGTTGCAAAACAATTCTGCAAAACAATTCTTGTGCAAACTTGGTTTACTTGCTATCCGCATTACAAATTTACAGAGCAAAAAAATTCTGCAAAAGTGTACCTTTAGGCTTCCAGACATTTTTTCTGATTCTTCTTTAGCAACAACCAATTCTCCTTCCAATCGCTCCTATGAAAATCAACCAACAACCCAAGAAGAATAAATATAATAGACATATAACAAACTTCAACACTAGACTGCTTAAAGGTAGGCTCAATAATGACATGTATAAATGGTAATATAGTTCATACAAATACAGTGGTTGTGTTTATACACACAGCCCAAGTAATTAAGGATTGCTTCATTGATACAAGTGACTAACTGATACCCAAGTAATTAAGGATTCCTTCGAAACTCATTAAGGAAGTAGGACCAACTGTCAAAAAGCCCTTGACAAAACCATTCATGTCAGTCATTAACAAATTATGTTCAAACAATGCGACAATTGGTAAATTAAACCAGTGAAATTGCTACAATCACTAGAGGCTATTGAAAAACATTCAAGTTAATATAAAATAAATGTCTCCTTGAACTACTACAATCACTAGTGTTCGACAAATGAAAATTAACATGAAATGTCATAAAGCGGAGCTGCAGTAAAGCATTAACTCAGTACTATTTCCTACTCATTTGTAACTATTTTGTTCCCTTCTACATCAAACAACTTACAACTAAAGAAAGAAAAATATTTGATGTTATCACAACATGGTTTTAACTTTTAAAGTGTGGCTATTAAATGTGAATATTAAATGAAATTAATGGAGAGGAATTTCCTAGCAAATGTGAATAAACGAAGAGGAGTGGGTATTAAATGAAATTAATGGAGAAAATGTGAATAATGTTTTATACATAAGTCTACAACCATGAAGAGGTGCAATAAACTTCAGAAAACATCATCCTCATATTAAATGAACCTGTATCTTATCTAAAAGCAAGCCACCCATCCTAATAGAGAAAGATAAGCAAAGAACATACGGATTTCTCCAAGTCAAGGAAAAACATTCTTTAAAAGTTGAACTATCTACTTCTGTTTTACCTCCTTCTTTCTCTATTTTTTTTCTATAAAAAAATCTTGCTTGTTAATACACAGTTTAATCAAAGAATCTTTATGTTTTTCTAAACTAAAATGTTTATAACTTTTGGAACGAGAGATGAAAGACACTTTATTAAAAAACAGTAAGAAGAAATGGGCAGGAAAGGGAGTGATGTATAAAAACATGATGTTATTTATGTAGTTATGATCACAAAAAAAAAACTGCTGTATGCTTTTAATGTTGCACGTTTCATTTTTCTTGTATGATGTCTATATAAAACCTATATTCTCCTTTGTTAGAATTAATTAATGCTATAATTACGCTCATTTCATTTATTCCTAAAAAATATATCACATCTTTTTTGGCACTAGTACTTAGAATGATCCTATACAAAAAACCGATGTTGAAGATTTGTGAATTATATATGACAGTAATGTTGCATTATTTAACCAAACAAAACACATCCAGTTTATTTAAAATCACAAAGACAAGTAGCGTTGTCCATAACAGTAAATCAAAAAAAATTCAATTCCAGCAACATAGTTAATTTTTTCCAGCAAACTTAAATAAAAAACTATGCTAAATAAATCTCATGATTGCAGATTCCGCGGCTTACCAAAGGCTAAACAATCAGAATTGGCAGCCATTAGGAACTATGAGAGGGAGTCTCACTGGAAACTCATACAACATTGCAAGGAAACAGTACTCGACTCTTGGTAGGACAAATGTAAATGGTGATACTAGTTTATCATCACAACCTAATTGGAGGCATATGGGTTGATTATTGTTTTGAGTTTGCATAGATTCTATATAGATTAGAGGTTACATGAATTAATTATTTCTTCTTATACATATAGGTATCCAACTATCGTTCCCAAATGATATTTTGGAACTGATTTTTGCTGCAAGTTGGTAATTATTATATGACAATGTTATATTACCCTATGTATAAAATCAAATTTTGTTTTCTTAAAAAAAAGCAATATAATGAAAAATAAACATGAAAATGAAAATGATCCCACAGAGGCTTTTATACCTTAAACCTATACCAGATTCAGTCCAAAATATTCAAAGCTAAATAAATATTCGGGGTTTCACATAGCAACATGGGAAAAGCAACATGGCGCTTATTTAACAAGTGTTCTACTATCAAATGCTTATTAAATAAACAATAACTACTAATGAACCATAGGCTATTATAATAAAACCAGACCCACAAAACACCTTATAAAAGCTAACTCATTGTGAATCCTAAAAACTGGATAAATGAAATTTATACCTGAAATCAAAAGCACAAATCGAACAAAATTTACACCTGAAGCGACTGAATGCGATTGAATTCGAGTTGAATGCTAGGTGAATGCGAGCGCAAATCGATCCCCAAAATTGAATCTGAGTTGTTCCCTGAAGCGACCCCCAAAATCCGATTAGGGAGGAACGAAATTGACTTTTTTAATCCCCTTCATGTTGGATTCGCGGGATTTGGATTCGATTTTTTTTATTTTTTTCCTCGTTCTGAAATCGTGAATTTGGATATCTGATGTAGGCGGTCGTTTCTTGTAAAAGCGTTGGGCAAAGAACGGAGAAACTGGAAATAGGGCTACGGACCATTAGTTTACGGTTTTGCCCTTAGAAACCAGCCTTAACAACACAAATAAGCGTTGGCAATAAAAAAATTACAATTATGTATTATTGGTAACACTTTTTTAGTATAGCAACGCTTATTATTGCTATTACCCTACTACACAAGTAAGTGTTGGCAATTGAAAGAAAAAAGGGTTACCAAATGGCCATTATGGTGTAGTGTATCCATCATCCACATAGGTAAAAATATAAATGTATGGGCTCCATACCATGACACCACCCATAGCTTGAAAGAAATGTCGTGTTCTCCCTACGGTCACTATCCTATTTTTGACTCATACCGAGGTATGAGGCTCGCGAATTAACACTATACACAAAGCTATAATATTTAAAGCCGTGCTTTGATCATCAACCACAAGACTCTGCTTTTCAACAGAGGCCTTGATCACTGCATCTCTGCATGCCACATTGACAATTCATGCCATGTGACTGGTATCCATCAATATATAAATTTTGACGGCAAAAAATGTCGAAAACACCAAAGATTCCTATTACTAGGAATTGTAGTTTTGGTTGCAAGACTAAGTAAAAGAAAGCGGTAAATGACACGAAGAATTTCTAGTGCTTCGGCCTCGGAGGAGGCCTAAGTCCACTTTGGAAAGGCGTTGGAATATTATTAATCACTTAAGAATTACAAAGTAGAGGCATGCTCATGAAATTTCATTACATTCACTTTCATAATTGTCATGTGTTAAGTATTTGGTAAAAAGACTATTTAGTCCTTCTTCTCCCTCAAATGGGAGATGCTATTAATGAGGCTCATAAAGCTTTATGAAGGTCCCAAGTGATGAAAATCCAACCTCTTTGAAGTGTGAAGCCATGGGGTATTTATACGAAAGGAGTTAGGTAGAAGTAGGTAAGATTGGGGGACCACATGCAGAAATTCACACCTTCCCCTAGCACCTGCAGAAAATTCGAACCCGAGCCAAGGTACGAAATATCGCACCTGCTGGATGCGAATTTTCGCACCTTATGGGTGGTGCTGGATGCGAATTTTCGCACCTTATGGGTGGTGCTGGGTGCGAATTTCGCACATGCTGGGTGCGAAGATCGACTTTATGGGAGGGGCGAAGGTTAAGGGTATGGGTGTTTTGGTGGCCTGAGGTTCGGGTTCACGGCTCAGACTGCAAGGTCTTTGTTTGGCCATGTTTGGAGGAGCGGCGAGATCGACGGAAGTTGTTGGCTGAATCTTGATTTTGATTCGATCTGGTAATTCTGGGAAACACACTTGTTGGTGGAAATCGGATGAATCGGGCAGTGCCCATAGTTTCGACCTAACTGGTTAGGTCGATCACCACCAGGACTTCCGGGCCTCGGACCCCCACCGGCGCTGCGGCCGGACCCGCTTGACGGCTCTCCTTTGGCTCAGGTGTGGACGGTACTGATGGAGGTCGCGTTCGAGGGATGTGACATCCTGCTAGCGGCCAAAATCGAGTCTTCTGGTATTTGACCCCGGATGATATTAGCGGCGCCTCAGGGCTGTAATATCACGAGATATGTTGAGTCAAGTGTGTCTTGCATGCTTTTGGGAACCAGACCTAAAGGCTGGTTAATAATAACCTCTAAGCTCATACGTCTCAGATAAGGGTGTTAAGCAAGAAAATAAATTCTCTGCCTCCAAACAATATATATTTAATAGAAATCAATCGACACAGAATAAAATCCAATGTCAGACACACATCCATTTACTAGTCTGTTTTGGGTCTGAACGAAACCGGAGGCACCTTATTCCTCATCCCATATTTTCATTACAAGAGAGAGGTCCTCGCATATCCAGTCGATCTCCAAGTACGTATGGACGATCACCGCTTATTACCTTGTATTGGGTGTACAGTCCAATCAAGACATCAGTAATCATCCAAAGGATGTGAAGATCCCTGGTCTTCAACCACCGTCTTCATCGTCGAATTATCGTCCAATCAATTAATCAGAATGGGTATAAACCCGACCTTTCCGAATAATTCATGTATCTTGTAATCAAGTGCTCTAAAAACACAACATACGCCTCATTCCATTCCAGAATATTCTTTTATTCAAATATTCTTTTCACAATTTAAACCAAATTAAGGTTTTCCAAACTAGTCTGGATTAGTAAACCTTATCGAAGTAATCATTTGTTTAATTTCCCAATCCCAACCTATTCGTCCCATGGAGAAAAACTAGAAATACTTCATATCTAACACCACAGTGTTATCGATAAAATTAATTACCATTTCCCGTTTAAATCTAATTAAAGATTTAACTATCGCCTGGAGTAAAACTGGTGGTACTCCACTTCCGATCATTTCCCAAATTCGATAATTTAAATTATCACATTCACATTTCAATCTAATTAAAGATTCATTAAAAATCCACTTAGTATTAATCTTCCCAAAAATCATTATTTAATGATTATTTAACTTCGGATGAATCGGGCGGTGTAAACAGTTTCGACCTAACCGGTTAGGTCGATTACTGCCGGGACTGCGGGCCCCTGGACCACCACCAACGCTGCGCCGAACCCGCTTGACGGCTCGCCTTCGGCTCGGATGCGTACTGATACTGATGGAGGTCGCATCCGAGGGATGTGTCATCCTACTAGTGGCCAAACTCAGGTCTTCTGGTACTGGACCCCGGATGATATTGGCGGCGCCTTGGAGCTGTAATATCACGCGAGATGTTGAGTTGAGCATGTCTTGCATGCTTTTAGGAACCGGACCAAAAGGCCGGTTAACAATATCCTCTAAGCTTATACGTCTTAGAGAAGGGCATTAAGCAAGAGAATAAATTCTCCATCGCCAAACTAATATATATTTAATAGAAATCAATCAACACAGAATAAAATCCAATGTCAAACACACATCCATTTACTAGTTTGTTCTGGGTCTGAACAAAACCAGAGGCACCTTATTCCTCGTCCCATATGTCCAATACAGGAGAGAGGTACTCGCATATCCGTTTGATCTCCAAGTACGTCTGGACGATCACCACTCATTAGCTTGTCTTGGGTGTACTACCAAATCAAGACATCAATAATCATCCAAACGATGTGAAGATCTCTGGTCTTCAACCACTGTCTTCATCGTCGACCGATAGTCAAATCAATTATTCAGAATAGGTATAAACTCGGCCTTTCCGAATAATTCACGTATCTTATAATCAAGTGCTATAAAAACACAACATACACCTCATTCCATTCCAGAATATTCTTTTATTTAAATATTCTTTTCACAATTTAAACTAAATTAAGGTTTTCCAAACTAGTCGAGATTAGCGAACCTTATCGATGTAATTATTTGTTTGGTTTCCCAATCCTAACCTATTCATCCCATGGAGCAAAACTGGTAATACTCCATATCTAACACCACGGTGTTATCAGTAAAATTAATTACCATTTCCCATTCAAATCTAATTAAATATTTAACTATCGCCTGCAGTAAAACTGGTGGTACTCCACTTTCGATCATTTCCCAAATTCGATAATTTAATTTATCACATTCACATTTCAATCTAATTAAAGATTCATTAAAACTCGTCTTAGTTTTAATATTCCCAAAAATATTTATTTAATGATTATTTAACTTCGGATGAATCGGGCGGTTCCCACAGTTTCGACCTAACAGGTTAGGTCGATCGCCACCGGGACTGCGGGGACTCGGACCCCCACCAGCGCTGCGCCCAGATGCGCTTGACGGCTCGCCTTCGGCTCGGATGCAGGAAGATACTGATGGAGGTCGCCTTCGAGGGATGTGACATCCTGATAGTGGCCATACTCGAGTCTTCTGCTACTTGACCCTGGATGATATTGGCGGCGCCTCGGGGCTGTAATATCATGCGATATGTTGAGTCGAGCGTGTCTTGCGTGCTTTTGGGAACTGGACCAAAAGGCCGGTTAACAATAACCTCTAAGCTCATATGTCTCAGAGAAGGGTATTAAACAACAAAATAAGTTCTCTGCCGCCAAACAGATATATATTTAATAGAAATCAATCAACATAGAATAAAATCTAATGTCAGACACACATCCATTTACTAGTTTGTTCTGGGTCTGAAAAAAATCGGAGGCACCTTATTCCTCGTCCCATATGTCTAATACAGGAGAGGGGTCCTCGCATATCCGGTCGATCTCTAAGTACGTCTGGACGATCACCACATATTACCTTGTCTTGGGTGTACAACACAATCAAGACATTAGTAATTATCCAAACGATGTGAAGATTTCTGGTCTTCAACCACCGTCTTCATCGTCGAATCAATTATTCAGAAGGGGTATAAACCCGGCCTTTCTGAATAATTCACGTATCTTATAATCAAGTGCTATAAAAACGCAACATAGCCTCATTCCATTCCATAATATAACGCATCATACACCTCATTCCATTCCACAACATTCTTTTATTCAAATATTCTTTTCATAATTTAAACCAAATTAAGGTTTTCCAAACTAGTCGGGATTAGAGAACCTTATCGAAGTAATCGTTTGTTTAATTTCCCAATCCCAACCTATTCATCCCATGGAGCAAAACTAGTAATACTCCATATCTAACACCATGGTATTATCAGTAAAATTAATTACTATTTCCCGTTCAAATCTAATTAACGATTTAACTATCGCCTGGAGTAAAACTGGTGGTAGTCCACTTTCGATCATTTCCCAAATTCGATAATTTAAATTATCACATTCACATTTCAATCTAATTAAAGATTCATTAAAACTATATTTAGTTTTAATCTTCCTAAAAATCATTTTTAATGATTATTTAACTTTGATAAATCGGGCGGTGCCCACAGTTTCGACATAACCGGTCAGATCGATCGCCGCTGGGACTGCGAGGCCCAGGACCCCCACTGGCGTTGCGCCCAGACCCGCTTGACGGCTCGCCTTTGGCTCGGGGTGCGGCTCGTCTTCGGCTCGGATGCAGATGGATACTAACGGAGGTCGCGTTCGAGGGATGTGACATCCTGCTATTGGCCAGACTCGAGTCTTCTGTTACTGGACCTCGGATGATATTGGCGGCACCTCGGGGCTGTAATATCACATGATATGTTGAGTCGAGCGCGTCTTGCGTGCTTTTGGGAATCGGACCAAAAGTCCGATTAACAATAACCTCTAAGCTCATATGTCTCAGATAAGGGCGTTAAGCAAGAGAATAAATTCTCCGCCGCCAAACAAATATATATTTAATAGAAATCAATCAACACATAATAAAATCCAATGTCAGACACACATCCATTTACTAGTTTGTTCTGGGTCTGAACGAAACCGGGGGCACCTTATTCCTCATCCCAATTATCCAATACAAGAGAGAAGTCCTAGCATATCCGGTCGATCTCCAAGTACGTGTGACGGCCCGCCCCGCACCAGCCTGCATTTCCTCCGAAAGTGCGTTGTACACATACCCGACTAGCATGGGACGGTCGTCAGAAGAAAGGAAAGAAGGGAACGAACTAATCAAGAACCTGTAGAATGTCTCACAGGGCATGGAGTAAAATATAATAATAATAACATACTTGACATAAAACAGGTGAGACAGTGCATAAGCTGATAACTAAAATCAACATCAACATCAGAGCAGCGGAAATCCAAATACAGCTTATTACAACTTTCCAAAATTACTGTCTCTAAACAAAAGAAAGCTAAAGTAGAAGATGCACCACCAATGCCCAAGCAGTGATCTTCAACAACACAGGGAGAATACTATATATATGTATTACGTGGAAGCCTCCTGCTCGTCTCCGGATCATCTACCCGTGCATCGCCAGCTTACCTGTCTCTAGTCTGCTCGTGTGAGCACCCAGAGTAATAAGAGGAGACATAAAATTCTGGGTCAGACATAAAGCCTGGTATGAGCGATAAGCATCTAAACAAAACAATAACAGGCATACTAAACCTTACCTGAACCTAGACCTGCAACCAAAGAGTTAGTACCACATACCGTACACTACTCTAGGGTGCCAGAATAGATAGTGTAAAGAATACGGGGGTGGGGTGTGCATGTCATAATGATAGAAAACAAATCATCCATAGCAACCATCCTCACATCTCTCACTCAGTGCGTAAAGCATACGATGTCCACCACTGTCAATCACTAGACCCATCGAAGTAGTGACGGAGTTCGACTTGTACAACTACTGCTACTACCAAGCTTACCACATGGAGTCATGACCAAATCTGTATAAATGACCCCACTTCATTAGTTTATAGCCCTTTAGTCGTACCTAGGCCATTGCAGTCCTGAATCCGTTCACGTACTTCCCATACATAGTGATCCAAAGTTATAAACATCGACTGCCCCTTGGCATACGTCCCGCAGCAAAGCCCAATCATGAAGTGAACTCATCGGTTCCCAACTGGATCCTTAGCTCTAACTTCCCATATTGGACTACCTTTGCATCTCGGGTTATTGGTCAATACTGGGTCGGGTCGGGTTCTCCTTCTAGCCATCGGTTCGGGTCGGGTCCTCTACTTCGGGTCGGTTCGTAGTCTTCTCCTGTAGCGGTTCGGTTCGGGTCCACAGCGTCGCATCGGTTCGGGTCGGGTATTCCACTTCAGTTCGGGTCGGGTGTCCTCTCCGGGTCGGGTCGGGTGCCATCTCCCATCCAGTTCGTGCTTCGCTCCGATCCGCTCCTTCGTTCTTCACGTGCTCCGATCCGATCCCTCCTTCTTCATCCGATCCGATCCTACTCCTTTAGCCGATCCGATCCCTTCGCCTTACTCCAGTCCTAGCCTTTCATCCTTAAGTCGATCCGATCCGAGCCCTTCGTCTTTAAGTTAGTCCGATCCCCAGCTTAACTAACATGGCCTTCCTTTTTGCCAAGCCTCTTATGTGCCAGATTCCGGTTCGGGTCGGGTTCCTTGCCCAGGTCTCTAATCCGATCCGAGCCCATATCCGATTTGATCTGAAACCCTGCACAATTTTCTGCAACTTTTTCCAGCAACTTGTTTACGCCATTCGACGACGTTTTCGACAAATCTAACTATACTAATCAATCACAAATCATCCCAAACAGTCATAGCAACATAGCAAACTAACCACAAACACCAAAACAATGAATTTACATGTCAAAATGGATCAAATATACCCAAAATCCCATTTTTCCCTTAAGCATGATTAAATGAAACTACTCATAGGGTTAACGAAACTTAGTCAAATCGAACCAAATTTCTAACAGAGGCATAAAATATTATTTGAGAATTTCTAAACATTTTTCCAGAATTTATTAGTGTATAAATTCGCTAATCTTCACTAATTACCCTTAATTAACTGTAATTAGTGCCAAAACGATGCTAATCACTCACCTTTGCCACAAAATAAAACACCAAATCTGAAATACTCTCTGTTTGGGTCGAATTCCTATGTATAACAGCAGCTCCAACCTTGCTCTGTTGCTATTTGGCCCTGATTTGATGTAGTTTAGGATTAATCTTCACTAAAAATGTGTTTTGGAGTGGTTTTAGAGGATGGAAGCCATTACTAGGGTCTCAAGAAGGTTTGTGGCGGCTCAAAACTGAAATGAAAATGATTTCCTAACCCTAATCAGCCCTCCTATGCCTCTAAACCCGAAATTCCCCTCTGGGCCTAGCTGCTAATCACCCGGTTAAGCCCAATTAAGCTATTTTTCACCATCTGAAACTTGTTTCAGCCATATCTCCCAAACGGTGAGTCCGTTTGGCTAATATGACCACTCTACGGAATTGTAAACCATCATCCGGAGCTAATGGAAGTGGTTTCAGGTCAAAATTCCTTTTCAGTCAAAAGTTATAGCCAAAACGGTACCAACTAGGGGTAAAATGGTCATTTAAAAAAATCGGGAAAAATCATGAACATGGGAAATGACCTCAATAGTCGTCTCCCAAAGTTACATGACCACACGACTTCGTATGTGAAAGAAATATTCTACGATCCTATGATGCGTAGAATACGGGTCGTTACAGTACGTCTGGACGATCACCACTTATTACCTTGTCTTGGGTGTACAGCCCAATCAAGACATCAGTAATGATCCAAACGATGTGAAAATCTCCGGTCTTCAACCACCGTCTTCATCGTCGACTTATCATCGAATCAATAATTTAGAATGGGTATAAACTCGGCCTTTCCGAATAATTCACGTATATTATAATCAAGTGCTATAAAAACACAGCATATGCCTCATTCCATTCCAGAATATTCTTTTATTCAAATATTCTTTTCACCATCCAAACCAAATTAAGGTTTTCCAAACTAGTCGGGATTAGCGAACCTTATCGAAGTAATCATTTGTTTAATTTCCCAATCCGAACCTATTCTTCCCATGGAGAAAGGCCGGTAATACTTCATATCTAACACCACGGTGTTATCGGTGAAATTAGTTACCATTCCCCATTCAATTCTAATTATAGATTTAACTATCGCCTGGAGTAAAACTGGTGGTACTCCACTTTCGATCATTTCGCAGATTCGATAATTTAAATTATCACATTCACATTTCAATCTAATTAAAGATTCATTAAAACTCCACTTCGTTTTAATCTTCCCAAAAATCATTATTTAATGATTATTTAGCTTTGGAAACCCAAACATGCCGCATCGACAATCTACTCCATACCATTGATTTCTGCCAGTATATAGCCTCTAAGCTCGTACGTCTCAGCGAAGGGTATTAAGCAAAAGAATAAATTCTTTGCCACCAAACATATATATATATTTAGCAGAGATCAACAATACAGTTCAAAATACAATGTTAGACATGTAATCATGTCTTTAACTGGGTTAAAGAACCAATGTCATTTAAAACACAGTTTACGATAAACCCAAAATCTCATTCCATTAATTATGGAATCTTCACGAAAAACAAATCAATGTATAATCGATATCAATTTCCGTGGAATAATGGCAAAGCCTTTTAAATTCCATATATAGTAACATTTTCCCTCCACAGAAGCTTGCTTCGATTATTACCAAATCGAATATTATATTAAATTGGAAAGCTTTACTTTGGAAATTTTCCACTAAATCTTAATAAAAGATTTATATATCCCAAATCACATTTCACTGTTAATCAGGTTAAAGAATGAATGCCATTAAAAACACAGTTCACAATAAACCCAATTCACATTCCATTTTATTCCAATTACTAAATATAACCGGAAACTCTAGTAATCTTAATTAAAAGATTTATTCTTTTCACATGGGGTTTAAGAACAGTGTTATTTAAGACACCATTCACGACAAACCCAAAATCCAATTTGATATTAAATACAAGGCTCTAAACAAAAATTATATCGGCTTATATTCAATATCAAATTCTGAAACCAACACATATCGTATGGGGAATAACTATACATATTTGTCTTCCAAATCCCTCCACAATATCTATATAGTCATGGAATCCAATATCGAAATCTCTCAAAGATGATTTTTATTCAAATCCATTCCAATTCATATATTGGAAAATTCTGATTAAAACCATTCGCAATCCCAATTTATTAATTTAAAAACGATGGATTTTTTTTAGTTAATAACTAGTTCATAATGACAAAAATATTTTTTTATCTTTTCAAATATGGAATTTTTCATCCCAATTCTCTCCAAATCATTTATTATGGTTTTACATAAATTATCAATAATTTTATTAAGGCCCTTTCAGTCGATTTCCATTAACGTTCATCGAACTGCATTTACAACGCCCTTTTCCAAATTTGATTTAGACATAATTCCAAATCCAACCGTTAGATTTAAAATCTCTTATATTTGTTGGAAAGCTTTTTTCGGTACGAACCCAACGGTTCTGGTTTAGATGAATCTGACGGTCGGATCTCCCTTATTGTCAATTCAAAGTCAATGGTCGAAATTCGCGAACGGTCACGGCACATTCTATTCAAGCCATTAATATATATAATATATATTTCATCGATTTCCATTTAAAACGTATTTTATAGATCGTTTATAAATTTTTTAAAAATGATTCCCTCTTTCATTTCAATTTTAAATCAAAATTGAATACTCCTTATCACTATAAAATTTAAGTGATAATATTTTCAAAATATCTGATTTTGAAATCATTTCCATTTTGATAGTCATTATAAAAATGAATAAAATTGCTATAAATATCGTTCGTGTTAAAATGGCGCAAATCTAATCAATACGGCTTCACATGATTCAATATTTTCGTACCCATCCGAAATCGGACATCAAATTCACATTTTAATCTTTTACGGAATATTATTTTAAAATTTTCGTTATTTTAAAATATTCATTCTTTCTGAATTGGAATCAGACGCCATCAATTACCATAAAATGTTATTTATATGGATTTCATACATCGCGTGTACACAACAATAATGATACACAATCAACCATCATCCAGAGTGCATTACACAACCGCATAAGCATTAAATATAAATAATTAATGCTTACAACAGTCTGTAAACCAATCGATTGACATAACTAAAAAATTAGGATTAGTGTACTACAAATATCATCCCAATACCCGTGTGGGGTTTCAACCAACAAATACTGAATATTATTTGTGTAGTTTGGCGATGTGTGAAATTTATCATCCCAATCAATGTCAGCTAAATGGGTGTACATAAACAAATCGTCCGAATTGTAAATGAATATTTATTTTCAGTTCAGGAGAATTTAATACCGTTCATATATACGTTAAAAATTATATTTTTAACGATAAAAAATTTATTTCAATACATGAATAATTTATATAGTTCATACATTCAATAAAAATAATATTTTTATTGTTCAAACATTATATTCGACACATGAATATTTTATACAGTTCATATACACATTAAAAATTATATTTTTGATGAACAATATTTATTTCAGAAAATTTCGGCATTATAATGGCGCGATATTAAAACCGGAGTAATGTTTAGCATTACCCCTCTCTTGATACTGGCTCGCGCCATACACAATAATCAACCACATTCAATACACCACAATAAAATCAATTTTCAACACAACCAAATTTCCATAATACAACCCAGACAAACAATCATGGTTTGTACAATAAATAGTGTCGAGGGCTCCTAAGCCCCGTCTGCATCCTAGTATATACTTAACTGTAAAATAATTAGAGTGAGAAGGTGTTCTCACTTTGGGATCTATTCCGCTGTTATTTTCTGACGTTCTGATTTAATGTTCTGGCTCTATAATTTGCAAAAGAGCTCCAATCTTCACGCCATTTTTTTCCAGCCTAAACGAGCCATTCCGGACAACTTTCGCCTAATGGACTTTTTCCCCAAAATGCTCAATTTCACCGGAAATCGTGAAAAGACAGTATTTGGACAGTAGACTTTGGACACATTTTCTGAACAATTCCGCAATCCAAAATATGACTTCTATATACCCAAATCAAAGAGAAAATTGTGCTCTTTGATTTTGGTATTGTAGGGTTTTGGCCTAGAAGTGCTTGGATTGGAAGTTATAGGCTGAAAAGCGTCAGGGTGTTATTTGCAAACACGAAAATATTAAAAACTGAATTTTTAAACGGAGGGGGGTCCACAACGGCTATGGGCGTAGAGGGAGGTTGCGCAAGTGGTCGGGGAGGTGGCGGGGGTGCGACCAGCCGGACAGGGCCTGAGGCGGCGATTTGGTGGTGATTTGAACGGGTTTGGGGGTTGTTTGAATTAGAGAGAGGGAGAAGCAAGGGGAGGTCAGAGGGGACGCGACTTGGCTGGTGAGGCAGTGCCAGGGTGGGCAGCGCCGGCGAATCAGAGGGGCAACGGGCGGTTTTTTTTCCATCGATCTGAAATGAACCAGGAGGGGGAAGAGAATAAAAAGGGGTTCACTTTTATATAATAATATATATCCAACTTTAAAAAGTTACTTTTAAATTCGAACTCTAAATCGAACCCAACGACCGTCGCATCTAGCTAAATATCCCCATTCTAGACACAATGGTATATGTACCATAAGCCAATTCGACTGTTTCGATCAGTTTTCATTAAAATTAGAATATAAATTAATATAATAGTCATTATTGATTTTAACGTACATTTTAATTTACCGGAGCCACATATTGACTCAAAAATTTTTAGAAAAATAAATCTAGCTATGTTTTGACGATACGGTCCTAACAAAACCAATTTCATTGAATTTGATGACCATTTGAAAAATGGTCATTTTCCATTTGATTAAATTCAACTGAAATTACCAAACACGTTTAAATTCACCACGGTCACATATTAATTCCAAAAATTATGATAATTGCAATATAACAATAATTTGACATTTCAGATCCAACGAAAGTGGTTTCATCAAAAATGGAGGTCGTTTGCAAAATGGCTATTTTTAAGGGCTATATATATTATATTAAATATATATAAATTCCATAGCGACTATTTCAAATTTTAAACTGGACATAACTTTCAATTTACATTATGAAATTTGGATTTTTCACATTTGTTAGAAAGATATAATTAAATAGATTCAAATGTTTCTAGCTTTACTGAAATCCGATTTATTTTGAATCCTTTACATTCATTTGAAATTTAGAATCGAATTTTCAAACTACCACGCCATTTCAGGCTCGTTGTATAATTAAAATAAATATATGCGTTCTAAGTTCGATTAAAATAAATTTTTAGTCATTATTATTTAAAGTAAATCATTTTAAATATTCAAATTCCATTAAATAGCTAAAATAAAAATTTTAAATTGGTTCTGGAAATCCAGGTTGTTATAATTTCCATCCCTTCTCCTTCCTCCTCCTCTTCCTCCATTTCCGTCCTTCCTCAAAATCCAGTGTTGCCTCTTTTTCGGTAAGTGATCATAAGGAACAAAGATTAGTGTAATTTGCATAAAAGCTATATTGGTTTGAGTAAAATAATTTTTGAACAAATTCGTCTCATTTGAAATCGACTCCGAAATAAGTAAACATTCTTGTAAGTTAAACACTATGAAAATAGAGTTTTCACGATTTGCAAGATTTTTAGGATGAAATTCATCTAAAATGACTAGTGCCCAATTTATGCTGTATTAACCAAAAAGAGAAAAAAGGGCTTTACACGTTTAGAAGTCGGGTTGTTGTAATTTCCCGATCTATGTGTGATAGTTTTTTGTAAAAGGAGATTAGCTTTTCTCGTCCTTGGACATAGCGATTGATAAAGTCATGTTCATCAATTTGAAATATAGAGAGATCTAAACCGGTAAATTTGCAACTAAGAATAACATCCAAAATTTCATAATTTGAAATGATTTCTATCCCTTTGACCCTACTCCACACCAACGTTTCCTTCATAAAAATTTTCTTGCAAATTTACATAAAACATTTTAACAAGATTGGGATAGAAAAAATCATTTTAAAGAGAACCAACTAAATTAAGAACACTGTTATTATCAAAAATAGAGCTGATTTCATAAGAGGGAAAATAAGAGAAAACCACAAATTTTCCAGTATGAACTTTGCCAAAGTTTATATAAGTGATTTAGGCTTGCATAGCTTCATGAACATGAAAAAGAAACGCTTTATTTGTTTTGGGCAGCCTTATGGTTTTTTGAATGGAAGATGATGAAGCCATTGATGAATGTTTTGAAGAGATAAGAGTGTATAAATATAGTTTTGGAATTTGTATTGAAGCGGAATTTGTGTATGGATATGAGGCGAGTACATAAATATGTAATATGTGGATTTTCTGGTTAAAAAGGTAGTCATTGATGACATAGAAGTTGATTAAAGGTTGGTGGAAGTTTTTGAATTTTGAATTCAAATTTAAACACATTGATTCTATACAGTGCGTCGACATAGGGAAAGGGCATGTGTCTACTTGAACTAAGGGACATGACCTTTCGATTTTTTTTTCTATTGTCTATCTAATTGTTTACACACATGTTTATTTTATTACTCCTAGATTTCATAGGAATTAACACACACACGCACACACACACACACACACACACATATATATATATGGAGTCAAAATTCAAATTTTTAAAGGTTAAAAAATATTATATTATTATTATTATTATTTTGGAATTTAAAATTTATCATAAAAACAATTAAATTAAGCAGCCAAACAAAGGAACCAAAAAGCCATATGAAATTAAAATTTTAATATAAATGCATACCTTTTTTAGACCCTTTTTGGCTCTTATCTGACTAGTATGTTGTCGTAAAACATATATTTTCCATTTCGTTGTCTGAATCATTATCGCTTGATGATGTTTCTGAATCTGAATCATCCAACGTTGCTGGGTATGCTCTCTTTCATTTTCTACATGCATCGTTGTTAAGAGAGACCTTTTGTTCATCCGAATATGGACAAAATCATTTCATATGCTTATGTTTGTTGCAGTTATAGCACCCGATATCTGTTTGACCATCGTTTCCGCTTCCCTTTTCTTTATTATGATTCCTTTTGGAATTATTCAACTATCTATATTCAGGAACTTTCAAAAGTTTCTAGTCATCAGTGCAATCTACTCATCATCATTTTCTAAGTCGGATATATCCACAATGGCATTAAGAGCAATTTACTTCTTTACGACTTTCTTATTTTCTCTTCTACCTTGCATTTGTGCTTTAAATGACGTTAAATTACCAATTAATTATTCTATTTTCAAAGTGCTAATGTCATTATCCTCTTTAATAGCAAGTATCTTTTGAGCCCAATTAGGCGTGAGTGAATTTACAATTTTCCTAACTTGATCTTCCTCAAAGAGGTTTTACCATGAGCAATTAGTGATTGTACTATATCTTAAAAGATGCTATACATATTAGATACTGACTCATTTGGATTCATCTTAAATAATTGAAACTAATTAGTCAATATAGAAATCCTGGTATCCTTAACTTTACTAGTGCCTTCATGTGTAACTTGAAATGTTCTCCAAATATTGTGTGCAAACTTATGAACAGGTACCCTATTGAATTCATTCATATCCAAAGAACAAAACAACATATTCATGGCTTTAGAGTTATTTTGTGCAAATACCTTTTGATCAGCAGTCCACTTTGCATAATTAGTCTCAAGTTCAGTATACTTAGTTTGTGTATCATTCCAAATACCTAATCCTATTGACTGTAAATTAATTTTCATCCAACATGCCCAATAAATGTTATTACTTCCATTAAAAAGTGATGATCTGGCAGTGGATTGACCTTTCACAGATGAACTAGTGATCGTGTTATCATTACCGATGTTGGTTGCAACGATCTAGATTTTTAACCGTTAAGTTAAACATTTAAAGTTGGTTTTAAATGTTGATATGGAAATTTAAATAACTCGAATTCAACGAAGTTTGAACATATAAAATAAATTAAATTTAAAACGAGCTCGCAACGTCGCAGTAGTTCATAGTTTTGCGTTTTGTACTTCAACTAAATATATGTGATTCAATATGAGTCGGAATACTTCGAAATAAGAATTGTTTGGATCTGCTGAATTATAATTTTTATGAAAGAGAAAAATATAGGTTTTATCTTATAGATTGAGTTATGTCCAAATCAAAATTTCAAAAATCCATTGTATAATCGTTTATGAACTATGACGATTTATTAAATAAAATAAAAGGATTTTTAATAAATCAGATATCAATTTAACTTGGAATTTAAAATGTTGAGATCCAAATGGGTTTATTTGAAGTTATATAAAATTCTGTTTGAATATATATGAAAATAATAATTTATTATCAAATAATTTGTTTGTTGTGAAATCGATGTATATGTTATCGATTTAATATAGAACTTGAGAACAACCAATTTTCAAATGACGTCGAATTTCAGGTGAACTAATTTTATAAAATCCGTAATGGTCAATTATTGTAAGATTTTAAGTTTCAAGTCAATTGGGGTTTTTTTGTAACCGTGCACAATATAAAACGCGCATTGATTAACCGTTTAAAATAAAAATATGATTTTGCAAATAGTTTCAAAATTCGATGAAACCAATTCCATTGGATCCATGATAGTATATTATTATTGGATTTCATATTTCGTAACTTTTGGGTTTACCGTTTGGCCATACAAGTTATAAATGCTTATAAATAATTTAATTAAAATCGATTTAATTCGTCGAATAAAAGTTTGTATCTTTTCCATACATTCAAATTAAATCTTGAAATTTGTTCGAGTGTGTTTAAAATAATAGTTAAACTTAAAAACATTGGTCGTGGCATTTTAATCAGAGTCCGAAACTGTGAGATATTTTATAAAATAAGGGTCGCTTTATGAATGTCATTTTCAATTCTGCCAAATTTTTTTCCAATCCATAAAAAATGTTGGTGCAACAGCTAGACATATCTTCAAAAATCTACATGCATCTTTTCAAATCTTTGGCCAAAAAAATTTCCATATCTTTTACACGTCATTTTCAATATCTTAGATAAGATAAGCTATCTTTGGTCAATATTCAAGGCTAATCTGGTTGAAAGCGATACTCTAATTCAAACATCGTTGTCTTCGCTTATCTAGTGTAAAACAACACAGCAATATGAAAACGAAATTTTCAAAAAATTCTAATAAATACAAAACTCAATGTAATCACATGAAAATGGATTCATTGAACTTCCAGTCTTGAGATCTACTCTCGACAGTATTAATATTGGATTCGAACATATTTTTTTGGTCACCCTTTTATTATCATCATGGCTTAGATTGGCTTATGTCGGATATCATGTCGGAGGTGCTTGAAGCAATAATCGACATGGAGTTCCTGGAGGCACGTCGTATGTTGTGCAAAATTTTGGGAAGATCTGGTAGAAAATTTTATGGCACTGTTTACTTGGTGTGCATTATGAAGCTCAGGAACAGAATTTTATTGAGGGGGTCGGAGTAATTGTGATTGGCATAGGGTAATGGCGGTTTTGATGAGTAATTCAGCGAAGGTCCTGGTGATGAGTTTCATGCGTTCTAGGGGAAGAGATAGGTGGACACAATCGCGGCAACGGAGAGAGAAGGAATATGAGCGGCTGTTTTAACTTGGTGGAAGAAGGATGATTAAGGAGTTAAAACATGTATGAAGGGTATTTAAATTTTAATTTATTTTGTTAATGACGGTTTAAATTAGTTAAACTTACAATATTAATAAATGTTTCATACGATATCTTATTTCGACGAAATAGGATCCGTTGGAATCGTACTGACGAATACTACGATAGGAACTAGTTAGTAATGATTCAGAACTCATTGGAGTTTTATTAGATTTTGAACGTTTGTTTAAAATTGAACAAAATAGTAGAAATCATCGATTGAAATAAATTGTGAGTTAACTCTCACGCGTTCCGGAATTCTATGATGCGATTAAATTATATAATTGTAACTCACCGTTGATAGTATGAATTAGATGTTTGGTTGCTTGGATGATTATTGTTTATTGTCGACACTTTTATTTATGTTATCTTGGATGCATTAGAATATAATTTCTATTTCATATGCACCTATTTAACAATATTATGAGATGTGATGTAGGGAAAACAAGTTGGAGGCATCCAACTGGATTCCTTAAATATTTGTATGTTACTTGTTTTTCATTTTATTCATATATATGAAATGTTTATCCCAAGAAAAGTTAAATCCTGTTTGGATGTTGATTAGAAATTGACTGTTGAATTTAAAATTCAACAATTGTTGTGTTTTAATCAACAGACAGTATTGATTAAGTAATTGGCAGCAGATGGCCTAAAATCCATTTTCTTAAGATGTTGATTCATCGTCAGGAGAATTGACATAATTAAAATTTAGTTTATAAAATAAAGTAAGATTTTCAATTATATTTTTATAAGTTGTATAAAAATAGAAGTTTTACAAATTTATATTTTATAATTGGTTTTTTAAAGTAATTATATAGCAAATTCTTATGTTATAAGTTTATAAGCAAATAAGTTAGAGATTAACCCAAGGATTAATGGTTTTGTGACAATCGTTTATTTAATAGGAAGAATTATAGGAAACCAGTCAACAAGTAAACCATGTTTTCAAGTTGACTAAGTCAACCATTTTAATTTGGGATTATTTATTTATTTAATTTGTTTTCAATTGAAATAATTTTAACAAATAGTTGTTTAAATTCAACGAGTATTCTTAAAAGTTAATTTATCCTTTTAATTAAACATGTATAAAACAAATTATTTAGTAAATTGTTATTAATTAAGCTAATGATTATTTTAATAACTCTTTGAAAGAGATTAGTTGCTCTAATTTTAGTTAATGATGAAGTTAATAATTATCTTAATAATAAGTAAGGTGGTTACTTATTAATTGGAATCCACAATCAACGTTGTAATGGGATTTTAAGTGTCACAAAGGTTTATGAAAGAGAGGTTTAAAACAAATGCAATAGTTTTAAAATAGTGTTTCTCAAAAAGTGAATTAATAAAAATAGTTATAAATATAAAGGAGATTTTCAATGTAAGGAATTCCTAGTCATATTTAATTTGGATTAGTAATGAGATTTTGGGTAATATTATAATAAGTTTTTGTGTTACAAACTTTATCTGCCTTAAGATAAGAACGTTGTCAAACAAAGGTTTGAGAGGTAAATAGAATACCCCAACTTGAACAACTTCACTATTATGAAGGGATGATATTAGTCTATAATGGTAATATTGTTGGAAATAGTTTATTATTTTCATAAGTAAAGTTTTTTAAACTTTAATTTGTAAAGTTGAAGTTAAATAGAAACCGATAAGGTTTATATAATAAACAATATGTCGTATGATGTTCGTTTTGACCCATATGAGATTGATAATTAAATCTATACCAATTGGCTATGTATATATAATGATATTTTCGAAGTAAAGAAAATGAAGAGGAGATTTCGGAAATGTGTTTATTTAAGGAAATAAAGAAGGGCTATTATTTGTGACGACCCCCAAACCCCGTACGACGGTGGCAAGGGTGATCTTTGGAATATAACACATAAACAGATAACAGCAGAACATAAATAAACAAATACACCAGATAATGTACAATAATACACTGGATAAACATAATCATCAGAGTTACACAGTATACAGGATCATACTTAGTACAAAATACAGTCCAGCTATACATAAATGTCTACAGCGGAAAACAAAACATAATATGTACAATAGGTGCTGAACAACATAAAAAGAGATAAATGGTAGAATCCATATTCAGCTCTAGAAATCCAGAAAGAGCCTGCTAAAACCTGAATACAAGGCTGCTCGTGTAGAAAAAGGGGCACCCGAGTTTGCAAGTGAAACATACTACGAGTTAGTCATGGGAATGGTATGAGAAATCTACTTAACATATTTTATAATATGGCCAATCACAGGACCACGCCGCTTTCGCGGAACGGGTTTACTCCATTGGATTGCCAGTGCTTTAAAACAAGTAAATCTTTTAAACATCGCAATGCTTTTTATAAAAATGAAGCCATTATAAGACTCGGTTCCCATCACACAATGCAACGCAAACCGGAGGATAGAGTTTTTACCTTACAATGGCCAAAATATGCTTGATATGAATAAAACAAAAGCATTTGATATTATTACTAGTGTTTATATGTTTCAAAAACAATTTCAAATTATAAGTATCAATCATAGATAGCATTAATGCCCCATACCACTATGTCGCCATACGTAGGTACACAATCAAAACCGCAAAGTCACATATTTGGAAATTGGATTTCCATCATGAACCGAGGCAAGGGATCGTCCTCACCGAATTCGAGATGCTTTAGCCCGCCCCTCAGGCAAGTACTCAGTCAAGCCTTTGGATCGTTAGGGCCGGTCCACCGATGTGGATTAAAATGCCTGAACACTGCGTTCCCCCGCCCTTTGGGGCGTAAATGAGCCAAATGACTCCATCGGCTCCACATAGTCACCGATATATCCGAGGCATCTCGCAACAGCAACAACCACACAGGTGAAAATAATATAAATGTCAGGGCTGGAAGGTCACTGACACCACCCTAGCTAGAAGGAAACACATGCCCTCCCTGATGTCCTCTCCGTTTCTGGTTCATACCAGGGTGTGAGGCTCGCGAATCAACGTTATACACAAAGCTATGCCACACAGGCCGTGCTTTGATCATCAACCACAAGACTTTGCTTTTCAATAGGAGCCTTGATCATCTGCCACTTAGGCATGCCACACAGGCAATTCACTCTATGCGACTGATTTCTATCGATATATAACCTCTGAGCTCGTACGTCTCAGAGAAGGGCGTTAAGAAAGAGAATAAATTCTCCGCCGCCAAACAGATATATATTTAATAGAGATCAATTAGCACAGAACAAAATCCAATGTCAGACATACAGTCCATTTACAAGTTCGTTCTGGGTCTGAACGAAACTGGAGGCATTATATACCTCGCATATCCATCGATCTCCTAGTACGTCTGGACGATCACCACTTATTATCTATATTTCGGGATGCCTCCCAATCAAGATGTCAGTTATCATCCAACCGAGGTGAAGATCTCCGGTCTTCAACCACCGTCTTCATCATCGACTTCTTATCGCCGATCAATTATTTGAAATGAGATTTAACTCGGCCTTTTCAAATAATTCACGTATATTTAGAATTTAAATCAATTCATTTCAATGGTTAAATTATTCGACATCAATAATTCTGTTTTTAAATTTAATTTTCACGCCAAACATATTCAACCATCAAATATCTAATAAACTGGGTAAATTCGGTTTATTTTCCATTCCATATCGTTTATAATATTTTATAACAATTTATCGCTATTTTTATTCATTTAAATAGCAAATTCATTCAAACGACGCTTCAGGCCATAACGCGGCCGTAGCACTTTTTTCTTCAGATTTGATTTACACATATCTGAAAATCTAACCGTTGGATCTTCACAAATTTTATATCATTAGAAAGATCTTTTTAAAACGAATCCAACAGTTTCATTTTTGGGAAAATCCGACAGTCGGATCTCCCGGTACAATCGTTTGATGTTACGATTTCAAAATACGAACTTCAGCGTCGTTATTCGATTTAATTTAGTTATATTTTTATATATATATATAATCGATTCTGGCACTATTTTTCTTCAGATTTGAATTAAACATTCCAGACAATCCAACCGTTGGATCTTCACAAAGTGGGTGTCGTTGGAAAGATATTTCCAAAGCGAACCCGACGGTTTCGGTTTCGGGAAAATCCGATGGTCGGATCTCTCGCACTAATCGTTTGAAATCACGGTTTCAAAATACGAACTGCAACTTCGTTATTCAATTATTTTAATTATATTTATATATATAAATATAATTCATTCTTCGATTTCAAAACTATATTCATTTCATATATTTGATAAAAATGATATTTTTATCCAACTGATATTTATTTCAACACATCACTATTTTTAACCCTTCATATTCGCAATAAAAATGTAGATTTTATTGTTCAATCTATATATTCAACACGTGAATGTTTTTGACTTCACACATACGATAAAAATATGATTTTTATCGTTCTAGTCCTTTATTCAACACATGAATGTTTTCTATAGTTTATATATATAAATAAAATGTTATTTTTATTGTAAAACAACTTATTTCAAAACACAATTATTTTATATAGTTCATATATGAGATAAAAATGTTATATTTATATTTCAAAGAATTTATTCAACACATGAATTTCTATTCGACACATGAATTTCTATTCAACACATGAATATCGTTTCAACACATGAATTTCTATTCAACACATGAATATAGTTCGATAGTTTATATATTTATATAATAAAAATGTTATTTTTATTGTAAAACATTTTATTACAAAACACGATTATTTTATATAGTTCATATATGAGGTAAAAATGTTATTTTTATATTTCAGAGAATTTATTCAACACATGAATTTCTACTCAACACATGAATATTATTGAAAATTTCGGCAGCGTAATGGCAGGGTAGTTAAAACCGGCACCGTCCCTTGTACGGCTCCTCGCTCTACCTTAAAACCTCACGGTTTTTGACAATGGGGATATCATGCATCTAATTCGTACGCAGACGAGCATGTTTATTTTTCTTTTCTACAAACTAATCCTATGTGGTTTCATCCAAAATAATTCTCAACCACAAACAGGTATTTTCAACCACAATCAATCATTCATGATTTTCACCAAATTTCACATCAACCAATAATCCAAACAATATCACAACCAATAAATATCGTCCATGGTCTGTGGACGAGGGGAGTATATATATATATATATATATATATATATATATTCGTATATAAATATATTTCAATTTCATTTCACTTCATTTCAATCATTTCAACGCATATATAATTTTTGCAACGCATATATAACTTATACATCAAACATACAACTTATACAACTCTTATACATGAGGTGTACAACGCTTATATAACTCATACATCGACTATATAATTTATATATCGTTGTTTTCCATATCGTTTATAAATTAGAAATCTCACATTGGGTTCCACTCCACCAAAAATTGTAGAAGGCTCAGAAAAATATCCGGTCCCTTTTAAAATGTAGAAGACGTCCTCACGGGTCCACTGTCTCTTGTTTCACTGGATTTCGACAAGAGACGAAAAAGATATGATTTTTATCGTGAAATCAAAATCCACGACGGTTTTAGAGTGTTGAAACAGTTAAAATTATATAAACCCGCACTTTCAGCTGACTGTTCAAACGAGGGTTTGATTTTTGCGATCAAACGGTGAAGTGTTGCGTCGATCAGAGGATGCAGCGTCGAAGAGGGGAGGAGGGCGCACCCGCTCGTGGTGGAGGCGGTCAGTTCGATCAGCTGTATAGGCGGCGGCGGCGCTGTGAAGTCGTCGACTTCCCGGAGGTGATTCAGCCTCCACACTCCACGATAAAATCTCCAACAGGTATGGATTTAAAGATCTCTTCGAGGGCTATAAATAACTCTAAAGGAGCAGGTGGTTTTGATTCACGGATTAGAAGAAAAAGAAGAGTGAAGGATCGAAGGTTTTATCGTCGTTCACGATGAAGCGTCGGGGAGAGAGAATGGAGATGGCGCGATGTGATTGGATGAGGGATTTTTTTATATTTTTTTTTAAATTTCAAAAATACCCCTCTTCCCATACTAACTCCAATCCAAACCCAACAACTATCGTCCCTAGCTAAATACCCCTATTCTGAACACAATGGGATATGTTTTGTAGGCCCATTCGACTGTTTCAGTCAGTTTCTCTACAAATTAAAATATAAAACATTCAATGTTTGATTTGAACGTACATTTCAATTTGCCGGGGCCACATACTGATCCCAAAAATTCCAGAAAAATAAATCTAGCTATGTTTTGACGATATGGTCCCAACAAAACTAGTTTCGTCAAATTCTGAGATCGTTTGAAAAATGGCCCTTTTCTAGTCGATCCAATTTAACAAAAATCGACCAAACACATTTTCCTTTGCCACCCTCACATACTAACTTCAAAAATTATGAAATTTGAAACCTAGCAATAATTTGACATCCCAGACCCAAAAAAAGTGGTTTCGTCGAATTTGAGGTCGTTTGCAAAATGTCTATTTTCAAGGGCTATATATTCTCTAAAGCAACCTTTTTGAAAATTCATTTGGCCATAACTTTTGATTCCTACTATGAAACTTCTATTTTTCAGATTCGTTAGAAAGATATTCATAAACAGATTTAAATGTTTTTGGTTTCACTAAAATCCGTTTTATTTTGCACCCGGTACAGTCAGTCAAAGTTCGAATTCAAATTTTGAAACTGCCGCGCCATTTCAGGCCTTGTTTATAATTAAAAATAATTATATTTATTTTCAAACTTTGATTCAAACATACTTTTCGTCGTTATTATTTAAAACAATTTATTTTAAATATCTAAAATCCACTAAAATAGCCAGTCAACAATATGTTACTAAAATTGTTGCTAAAAGATTACAAATTAGATTGATAAAATGGCGGCGAACATCTTCAGTGTGGATCGAAGACGAGAAATTCCCAATTCCATAGGATCTTCGATCGCAACTAATCATTCTTCTTTTCCGTTCTCGGCTTCGGGTTCTGCTTGATCTCGTGATCGTATCTTTGTAAATGGTGGCCAAGATGCTAATTTTAAAGGACTTCATCATCAGTTTTTGAGATCTGGTATGATTTTATTAAAGAATTTTATTAGCATCGATGACCAGATCCAAATCGTTAAGAAATGTCATGAACTCGGAATCGATGTAGGGGGCTTATACAGGCCTAACAACAAGAATGGTGCTAGATTGAATTTATACATGATGTGTCTTGGTAAAGATTGGGATCTTCAGTCAAATAAATATGTAGAAAGGCATCCTTGTGATGGATCCTCACCTCCTGAAGTTCCTGGATGGCTTAAACATATGGCCAACTATGCTGTTATTGAGGCTCGAAAGAAAATGTTAGAGGATGTTGGATATGCGGATGATGGTTTACCGCAAATAGTTCCTGATATTTGCATTGTTAATTTCTACAACAAAGATGGGAAATTAGGTTTGCATCAAGATAAAGATGAAAGCTCTGAAAGCCTTAAGGCTGGTTGCCAGTTGTATCATTCTCCATTGGGGATTCGGCCGAGTTTCTTTACTTTGATGAGAGAGATGAAGTAAAGGCTAAGAGAGTTTTATTAGAATCAGGTGATGTTCTTATCTTTGGCGGTAAAGCAAGGAATATCTTCCATTGTATCACTGGCATTTACAACAATACGGCCCCGGTTTCGTTAATAAAGGAAACAAATATGTGTCCTAGGAGATTAAATTTAACATTTAGACAAGATTGTGTTCAGGGATCTTATGCGGAAGTGGTTCAGCAGTTTAAACCTTCTGTTATTTCTCATAATCGGTCCGCTCCCTCCATTAAGTCGCATGATAGAAGGAATGTATCTAAGATCATATGCTTTAGATGTGGAGACAGGGGTCATTTAGCGAGAGTTTGCAGAAATGCCTCTCTATGCTTCAATTGTAGAAGATTGGTTCATCAATGAAGCAGGTGTCCAGAGTTATATAAAGGAAATTCCGTTTATGATTTAATGAAGTTTAACTGCTTGATGTAATGCCAGAAAATCAGTTCACTATCGGAATTTTTTGCTAATGATTTTGCTAGGAAGAAGATTGATGGGGAATACTTTGTTCTGTTGTTAAGCTGGCATCTGGAAGGGCTTGTGGATGGATTATTGTGGCAAAGCAAGACCTCGAATTCTGTGATGTTTCCTCCATTGCCCCGACCACTTGATAGGAAGGATCATGCTTTATTATTTTGTATAAATCTTCTAAAGCTGAAGAGGATCTTTTTGGATTCATGTTTATCAAATAAGAATAAGGCAATAAAGCTGTTGAATGAGATGCTTTTACATTTTGATACAATCAATATAGCAGTCAATTGTGACCACAACATTCAGGAATTCCAGTCTAACCATTCGCTTGATATGAACTGTTCATCGAAATCTTTGGGCCTCGATTGATTTAATACTATATCTACATCGGCTTTTACTCAGGATGAAGAGGTGATTTCCATATATGATGAGGAGAAGGTTATGCATGGCAACGTTCATGGGGAGAAATTGGGTTTAGGAGACGATAAAAGGAAGTTCATTGATGAAATTTTGATGGGCACTTCAGGTTTTATATGGGAATTTGCAGCGTGTTGATCCTTTACTCCTTGATCCTATAGTGATGAAGTGCATGGGCCTAGTTGAAGGGTCCAGGTGCGTTGATTGTCAGGTAAGTAAGAGAGCGTGGGAAAGTGATTTGATGACCGGTGATGATCTGATAGATTTGAGAGGATATGATGTTGTAGATGTTGCTGAGGATTCCATCTCCTGTTCAAGCTTTGAGGAGAGGATAGATTAGGAAGTGGCTGGTGATATGACGATGTCAAATAGCTTCGATTTGTTAGAGAAATATGAGGATTTGATGGATTCTTATCAGGAAGGGGCTGATGGTGATTCAAAAGCAGAAGTTGATAAACTTGGGGGGTTAGTGGCAGCGACAAATAAAGGGGTCTCTCAGAAGAAAAATAATGGTTTTAGAGTTGGGAGAGTTAAATTTAGGAGGTATGTGGATGGGAAAGCTAATAGTGGTGTTAGTCTTGAGCATCGTTTTACTGGAAGCGAAGACATGATAGGTTTTTCGGTGGTTGGCATAGTTAGTAATGATGTTGATAGACTGGACGTACTGACTCCTTGTAGCTGTGTTAAGCATATGGATGTTAGGAGAGGTGAGATTGTTGTTAGAAGTGGGATAGGGGTAGAAGTGGATTTGGAAGGCATTGAGTTGATGTCAGTATGTGATGTCTTGCGCAACTTGCTGTTTTCTTGGGATAGGGTTGCTGGTTCAGTTATTGTGAGTGAATTGGGGTTGAGACTTATATCCATGTTTTTGAGGCCGTGTTTTGGGGTGTCTCCATCGGAGAGTGTTTACGGGGAGCGTGACTTACCTCGTTCGGTGTGCGGCATTGGAGTTGATCCTTGTTTTTCGAGTAGGGAAGGTCCTGTAGAGATTAGTGGAGAGTTTATTCAGAGTAGTGATGTTCCTTCTTCTTCGGCTAGGAGGGGGAGGCGTAGGAAAGTGGTTCCCAGTACTGGTTTGATTCGTCGCAGTGCTAGGATCAGATGTTGTTCCTCTCCTTTTCGAGGTAGGTCCCCGAGTCTGAATGCTAGCAGTAGCAATTCAGATTTGGGCTCAGGTACGTCTTCTGTTTATGGTAGCGAATATTCTCCATATGCTTTGGGTAGCCTTTCGGTTAGTCAGTTATTTCAGCTCGCCAATGATACAGGTTTTATTTTTACGAATATTGAGTTAGATGCTGATTACATTAGGAGTAGGGAATTAGAGAGAGTATCTTCTTTGAGCAAAAGAGGATTGTTAGTTGGAATATTAGGGGTTTAAATGATCATAAAAAATGTGCTAAGGTTAGGACTTTCTTTGTAGATTATCATATTGATATTGTATTGCTGCAAGAGACTAAGATTGAGAAACCTAATTTCAGTTTTTATACTAGGTTAGGTGGGTCCCTTTTTCGTAATTGGGCATGCCTACCGTCTATTGGTAGTGCTAGGGGGCTCATGATCGGTTGGAAGGATAATCAGTATAGACTTGTGCAGGAATTTCCTAAATTACATTCATTACACATTATATTAGCTTCACTTATAGATAATTCTTCACTGGGCATTACTAATGTGTATGGCCCTCACACAAAGATTGAGAGGAGAAGTTTGTGGGACGAATGTTCGGACTTTAGGAATCTTGCCCCCAATCTTTGGATTGTAGGGGAGGATTTCAACGTTATTAGGTTTTTAGGAGAGAGATCTCCTCGAGAAGGAGATTTCTCTGATATGGAAGAATTCAATGATTTCATTCTTGATAATAATTTGATTGAGATTCTGCTTAACAATAGATCTTTTACCTGGTCTAGGTCTATTATTAGTGACAATCCGTCTTTTGCCTTATTAGATAGATTTTTTATTAGTACGGAGGTCGATGAAAGATTTTCAATTTGTAAAGTAAAAGGGTTACCTTTTTTACATTCGGATCATTGTCCTTTAATCCTTTCGTGTGATTCGAATATGTTAATTAGTAACATTTTCAAATTTGAAAAGATGTGGCTATTAGACACCAGTTTTATTAAACTTGTTACTGTTAAGTAGAATTCGTTATTTTATTTTAGTAATTTGTATAATGGCAATTTGACAAAGATTTTTGTTTCAAAACTTGGTAAATTAAGGGTTTTTCTTAAGAGGTGGAATAAATTTGTTTTTGGTAGTGTTAGAATTAAGAAAGATAAGATTTTATGTGAGTTGTTAGACTTAGATAAGTTAAGTGAATCTAGGACTCTTAATCTAGGTGAGAGAGATAGGCTTTGCAATCTCAGAAATGATTTCAAAATGATTTTGGAAAAAGAAGAAATAATGTGGAAGCAAAGATCAAGTGTTCAATGGATTAAGGAAGGTGATAATAACACGAAATTTTTTCATAGTATGGCTAATAAGAAGAGACGTGATAATTTAATTCATTCTATTTTTTTAAATAATGAGGAATTGTCAGTTCAGTGTTATTTAAATGAAGCTTTCACCAATTATTACAAACAAATTTTTGGGACTAGGATCAAGAGAAGAATTAACGTTAATTGGAAGGACATCTACCCTAATGATGTTAAGGGAGAGTTATTAGATTTAGATAAACCTTTTTCTGAACAGGAGATTTGGAAGGCTATTTGTGAGCCTAGTGACAAAGCTCCGAGGCCTGATGGTTTTTCTGTCCTATTTTACAAACAGTTTGGGAGGTCTTGAAATCTGATGTTATTAAATTATTTAATGATTTTTATAGTGGTGATTTGTGCCTAGGTAATTTCAATTTTGCTAATGTTATCCTTATTAAGAAGAGAGAGGTTGCCAAATTTTTAAAGGATTTTAGACCTATCTCTTTGATAAATGTATCTGTTAAGATTATTTCTAAAGTTCTAGCGAATAGGCTTAGTAGGAAGATGAATGATCTTATTGATCATTCGCAAACTGCTTTTATTAAAGGTAGACAAATAATGGATGGAGTGGCAGCTGTACAAGAGTACATTAATGTATGTGTTAAAAATAATTTTTCATGTGCCATTTTGAAATTGGATTTTGAGAAGGCGTTTGATTCTATTGACTGGGATTACATATGTGAAGTATGTCTTGTTAGAGGTTTTAGTGTCAGATGGACTAACTGGATAATGCTTTTACTTAGGTCTGGTAGTTCTAATATTGTTGTCAATGGGGTTGTGGGAAAGAAGATCCAATCTGAGAGGGGTCTTAGGCAGGGAGATCCCCTGTCACCTCTATTATTTAATTTAGCGGCTGACGTTTTTTCTAGAATTATTAAGAGAGCTGGGAGATTAGGTGTTTTGGGCAATGTTGGTAATGAGGAATTTAACAATGAGTTATCTATACTTCAATTCGCGGATGATTCCTTGTTATTTTCTTCTCATCTACCTAAGCACATTATTGCTCTCAAGTTTACTCTGTATTGTTTTTGTAACACCCCGCCTCCGCTAGGGTCACTCGCAAAGGAATGCACTAGCTTTAGAGGGGCATTAATGGTAAACATGCACAGAAATATCACAAGACAGAACATATAAAATAGCGGAAGTAAAATCAAACTTTCATAACATGAATAAATAAGGTCTAAAGCCTTTTACATCAGAGTACATCAAAACCTGTCTTGCAATAGTAAAGAAGCATAAAGACATTTTCATAAATTATTCCCCAAGTAAAAACAGTAAAGTAGCCATTAGCCAAGAAAAGTCCAAGCCATCCATGATGACCTTCAAGCAGAAGAAGTCCGAACTAAACAACAGTATTTCCTCCCTGTAACCTGGGGGGAAACGGAAGAAAAGAGGCGAAACAAAACGGGTCAGTCAAAAAGACTGAGTAAGCCCTATCTACTATTAGCATAAAAACTAGTAAAGTTAACTGACATGAGAAACTGAGATGAACATAAGCATGATAACAAGATAGATAAGCTAAATCAAAATAACAGGATGAACTACTGAACTCAGATAAACTAAGGTGTCATGATAAATTACGATGTCAAGATAAAACAAGGTATCACATCGTCAGGTTTCTATCAAGTATAATATCCCCAAGATATCTGTCACGTATAACGCCCCGTGATATCTATCCTGTATTTTAGCTCTGCACCTACCGTACTAGTATCCCCACCGTGTCATGTGTTAACCAAGAATGACCCTCACTCAAAAGTCGTGTAATGGTCCATGTCAACCTAATATATCGCATATATAGGTTACTCAACTTGTATGTTTTATTCCATGTAAATGTTCAGTCCCTTGCCGTAGACCATACGGGCTTTCCCATGAGATTCTATATTACTTTAACATAGTTCCATGATCCTTAAGATCAGTTTGGACTGTTACCCTAAACCTAGCTAGGGTCTTCCAACATGAATTATTGTTTGTACAACTAGGACTTATGCTACCTAGGGCTGCTAGGGATTATGCTTACCTATTGCACGTTTTCATATCTCGGTTTGGGTTCAACCACCTAGGGCCACTAGGGATTACGCTAACCGCCAACCGCGCCCTTTTTCCCACGCATTCATCGTGAATCGTTTTTCCATGACTGTATGCACATGTATCACATCGTGCCATCCGAGTCCTGTCACAGGGCAGGTCAGGAAATACAGGACTCGGTCGGGAGCTTTTGATTTATCTGCCGGTGCAGATGCTAAGGTCTGTTTTTCTATCCGTGGCTATGGTCCCATGGGACCCCTCCCTCAACTAGCGAAAGACAAGACAGGATAAATCCTGTATGAGAACACAACACTGGCCAACCCACATCCAAGCCTTACCGCAACCATAATTAGATAGCAATTATGGTCTATTGGGTGTTCTCTGCCTTTCCGTACGTACATGTTTGACCAAAGATGGTAGGTAGCCTGACGAGAAATGCTATCTAGGGTACGACCGTGTCTCGTCGACTATACCCTATCCATCTCCGTCTTTAGGTCGCTCGTATAGCAACCAAGGCATACTCTTGGTTCTTCTAACGCAGACCTTAACCTCTCATGAGCCTAGTATAATTACCTGGCAGCCCATAGAGGGATCCCAAGAATATCCTCACGTTCCCCGAAGCCGCTGCTTCGTTACCCAGTTCGCTGGAGCCTTTATCTAAACCAGATACTTGCTCCTACTCGTATACTTAAACGATGACCTACCGTATCAGGTTACTCATCTATCTATGAACTAGTCTAGATTTCTTTGACTAAGGATCATTACTTAGTTATTCTTCAACTAAGGTTTACCACTTAGCCTTATTCCCGTTATCCTTGTTAACTACGGTTACCCACCTAATTCTCAGAACTAGGGTTTCCATAATGGATTAAGTGTCACTTAAGTTCATGACTTAACCCGTCTACAAATCATGTCAAAATTGGCTAAGTATCCAAGTCCAAGACTTAACCCGTCTACAAATCATGTCAAAACTGGCTAAGTGTCCAAGTCCAAGACTTAACCCTACAAACAATGCTTAAGTTGGTTAAGTGTATATTAACTTGACCCTATCAAATTACTGAGTCAAATCGGTCAAGCGTATTCAAGCGATTCATGACTTAGCCTTATCACGTTTTCACGTTATATTGGTTAAGTATGGGTTAACTTAACCTCAATAAGTTCACGAGTTAGATTGGTTAAGTATAGGTCACTTAACCACATCAAACTAACGAGTTAAATTGGTTAAGTGTTCAACTTAACCCCATTAAACTACCAAGTGGGATTAATTAAGTCTAGGCTAACTTAACCCCATCCGATTATCATGTTTAGACTCGTTGAGTCTAATCTTAACCCCATCCATTAACTGTATCTTTCGGTTAAGTGTCATTAAGAAAACTTACTTAACCTTACCAAATTATCGTGTTGGATTGATTAAGTGTTGGTTAACTTAACCCCGTCCACTAGTCGTGTAAAAATGGTTAAGTGTCATTAGGCAAATCAAGTTACTTAACCTACCCAACCTTGTCATGTTTTGTTAAGTATCATTAGCCTAATCAAATTACTTAACCCACTTGTCCATGTCATATTTGATTAAGAGTCATTAATCAAATTAACTTAACCCTATCATGTGGCATTAATTACTTAATGCACCTCAACCTCTCACATTAGACTTTGTTGTGGTTACTAGTTAAGCCGGTCGGTTCCGGGTAGCTTTACACCACAACTTGGTCTAACCTCGGGTTTAAGCACAACATGACCAACTTCTCACATTGGGTCCTATTGTTTGCAACTACTAGTTAGGCCGGTCGGTTCCGGGTAGTTTTACGTTGCAAACTCAACCCAACCTCGAGTTGGCCACACTTATATTATCTAAGTGTCATGTCCATTATGTTTCCAAAACATATTACAAGTTTTCAAGCAATTGGGTAGACCTAACTTAATAGGTAAATTCCCAATGGGTAGACCTAACTTAATAGGTAAATTCCCAAGCTTATGTTTTTATGCATACTTACATGTCAACTTCCATGTTATATTTCAAGTCATGTTTTCAAGTATAAACACATGTCATATTTAACGTTACATGTTGTCATGTTTATACCCATTTAACCAAATCATGTTCATGTCATTATGTTTTCCCATAATGTGACCCCAACGCTTTTAAACTCGCATAATGGATTCAAAGAAGGAATTTGTCAAAGGCATGACAAAAGTGGATATTAAGCCACAAGTTAATCATGGTGGCAAATGAGGCACAAATGTGTTCATTAACTTGCATGTTACATTATTAAGCCTCAAAACATGCATAAACCCAAACTTGGCACATAAGCGAATCATGGTGACAAAAGATATGGAATGATGACTAGTAACTCGCATATATCATCATATAAGGGTTATGACTTCATATGCAAGTTGACATAAAGGTTATGAGGGTTCTCATGTTGCCTAATGCAACATTTCCACATAAAGGTTGTAGCTTTTAGCTCACAAGATCAAGATAATGACTTCATAAACTTGCATGACATGATAGCATGTATCATACTCAATGATCAAACCCAAACTTGCAACATGAACATTTAACTTCATAGTTAATATCTAAGAGTAGGGAAAGGGCTTACATTGCTATGAAGGCCTAAATCGATTAATCTAAAGCTTGTGATGAAGCCTATGCATGCCATCACCCAAAAACCCAAAGATGAACACTCCAAATCAACAAAAATACCATCTTTATGAACAAAGATCAAAGCTTTTGCCTTGAAATCAACTTGAGAAGCTCTCATACTAACATAGGGACTCTCTAATACTCTCATGATCATGAAACCTCTCATAGAAATGAAGTGGAGGCTAGGATAGTTGAGTGGAGGCCATGAGAGTAGCAATTTTGCCATAGTTTAGTTGCATGAATGAATAATGAGGGTTTAGGGTAGGTTAGGGTCTTATTTATAGATTAGGCAAGTGTTTTAGGCCATAGGATTAAACCTAGATTCAATCCAAGCCATCAAAGCATGTCTTGGGGAAGAAGTCAAGTGTAGGAACCATCTAGGGCCTTTAGATTAAAGATGAACCATGAGAACCATCCAAATGCAAAATCTGCATTTGAGCGAATCGGCCCACGGGTTGACAGCCAAACACCCTGGATTAACCCCTAGTCGACCCAGCGGGCTTGGGTCGACCTCAAAAATCGGCCGGTTCGGTTATTCCCCTCTCCCAATTCGCTGTTTTGAACATTTTTGCATATTTATTTATTTAATTTTCAATTATATATATATCAATATATATATATTTCTCTGCGCAACCCATTTCACTTAATTAAGTATACTTTAATTTGGGAATTTTTCGTGAAACTTCGCGAGGCCATATCTTGGTCATACGGACTCCGATTTTCGAAAACTCGGACTCTATTTCGCGTATTTTTCCGAGACGAACGCAATGGCAAAGCCCGTTTCCCTTGATTCAGATTTTACAGTTTAATTCTGCCTCCATTTATGTTATAATTGGTTATTGAAAATACGGGTTGTTACATTCTCCCCACCTTTTAGGATTTCGTCCCCGAAATCTCCAAGTTAGGAAGAACATATCCTACCATCCATCATCCATCTACTCAAAACATCATCCACAAGCAACCATTGTCCTTAGATGATTTCTAATGCTGTATGAATATATGCAAAACGTGTGTGTACATGTTCCTTAGCTAATGCTAATGATCAGGTCTGAATAATCTTTCTAATGCAAAATATGTATAGTGCCATGAATCCAACATGTATGCAAATAGTCCTAGTCATATAGATACTATATGCGTGCACAATCATTCATTCATATGCAACAACCGCATGATAATACATTCGATTTCATCCATAAACAAGTATAAATACTCGTGCATATGCAATATGAAATGCGACCGAGTCGAGCTAGTATCTAATGTGTATTCGCGCATCCACGAGCAACCACTTGCAACCATATCAATCATAACATGTTTCAAATACATGTTTACATCCATAGGGTTCTACCTAGGATTCCCTGAAATAGGGTCGAGAAGATAAACAAGACAAACTCCTTACGGGGTTTGTAACAGAAAATAGGACCAAGAGGATGTCCACGAAAGATAGCCTACAAGTAAGCTCTACAGAAAACAGGGATCAAGGATATACTCCCAAAAAGAGATATCATGCGCGTATCTAGTCTTCGACCATCAATGTCGTATTTCCTTGAGCTTAATTCCATTGTGCCTTGACCATCTTTTAACTTCGCGATTTCGTAGCTTCTTATTTCCTGTTTCCATAACATGAGCTGGAACTCATTTCTTCGTCGCCTCTCGTTCCACTTGCACTTACCTTTTTCCTAGAATACTTGACGCAAACATGACTGCGTAATCATGATCTCATGCAAGCTTTCCAAAATTCACTAGTGAATCTTGGATCTCGTTGATATACTATAAGGTATTCCATGTAGAAGAACTTTCTTTTGAAAGTAAACAGATGTCAACCAGGTTATCATGCGCACTCACTAGGGCGATCTCTATAACCCATGCATAAATGAAGTAAACCATCCGTCTTATTGGCGAACACCACTAGATCGGGCTTCAAATTTCCAATAAAGGCATCAAGGGATTCTAAGTAACTAGTCATGACAGAACCTCAAAAAGGTTACACGATACTTCGAGGGTATTACCAAGGCTAGTCAAAAGGTCTAACTACCCTCCTATCAAAACCGAGAGTGGCACCCCTTACTGGATAACCACTTCATCCTTAGAATCCATCCATAGCTCATAAGCATTATTTCCAAGCTCAACACTTGACATAGACATTCTCAAATCCAAACAAGCCATGAATAAATGGACTGATTCTCCAATAGGACTTTGAGACAAAAATGGGATTCTCTATTACGCTAGTACTTAAGGTGCAGAGACTCAACTATCGAAGCAGACTCAAATGATACGATGATCAAAACAAAGTCCTAACGGGATTATAGAGAAGAAGAGCTAAACCTTTAACAAGATCGTTACCCTCCTTCCGAGGTACCCTAGAAATGAGAGCATACTATTACCCTCCCGATGATCTTGTCCTTGTCCCATAATACTTAACTATCCACCCCGTTTTACCATGCCAAAGGTACTCTCTCGTCATGGGTTTCGTTGTTCATCTTTCTCCCTCCTTTGAGGACTAAGCCATACCAACAAGTTGCTCATCCTTAAGCTCGTATCCTTTATCCTCTTTCTCACTATCCTTCCTTATAACGCGGCCATTGGTCTCTCGAGAACCACCTCCATCGCATGGAAAGCACTTTCGTAGATAGAAAAGACTAGCCGCAGTTAAAACCACTGTGACTATAGATGGAGGAAAGAAAGGAAAAGAGATTCAATTAAGGAAACAAGGATAGTGCTAATGGCCTTTGGGGAATAGCCTTTTTCTTTTAAAAGAAAATTTTCTTGAAAAATGCTTCTTTGTAAACGATTTTCAAATAGTTTTCAGAAGGTCTTTTAAAAACTTTTGCCCAGTCTGGTAACCTTCTGCTCTGATACCTAATGTAACACCCCGCCTCCGCTAGGGTCACTCGCAAAGGAATGCACTAGCTTTAGAGGGGCATTATTGGTAAACATGCACAGAAATATCACAAGACAGAACGTATAAAATAGCGGAAGTAAAATCAAACTTTCATAACATGAATAAATAAGGTCTAAAGCCTTTTACATCAGAGTACATCAAAACCTGTCTTGCAATAGTAAAGAAGCATAAAGACATTTTCATAAATTATTCCCCAAGTAAAAACAGCAAAGTAGCCATTAGCCAAGAAAAGTCCAAGCCATCCATGATGACCTTCGAGCAGAAGAAGTCCGAACTAAACAACAATATTTCCTCCCTGTAACCTGGGGGGGAAACGGAAGAAAAGAGGCGAAACAAAACGGGTCAGTCAAAAAGAATGAGTAAGCCCTATCTACTATTAGCATAAAAACTAGTAAAGTTAACTGACATGAGAAACCGAGATGAACATAAGCATGATAACAAGATAGATAAGCTAAATCAAAATAACAGGATGAACTACTGAACTCAGATAAACTAAGGTGTCATGATAAATTACGATGTCAAGATAAAACAAGGTATCACATCGTCAAGTTTCTATCAAGTATAATATCCCCAAGATATCTGTCACGTATAACGCCCCGTGATATCTATCCTGTATTTTAGCTCTGCACCTACCGTACTAGTATCCCCACCGTGTCATGTGTTAACCAAGAATGACCCTCACTCAAAAGTCGTGTAATGGTCCATGTCAACCTAATATATCGCATATATAGGTTACTCAACTTGTATGTTTTATTCCACGTAAATGTTCAGTCCCTTGCCGTAGACCATACGGGCTTTCCCATGAGATTCTATATTACTTTAACATAGTTCCATGATCCTTAAGATCGGTTTGGACTGTTACCCTAAACCTAGCTAGGGTCTTCCAACATGAATTATTGTTTGTACAACTAGGACTTATGCTACCTAGGGCTGCTATGGATTATGCTTACCTATTGCACGTTTTTGTATCTCGGTTTGGGTTCAACCACCTAGGGCCACTAGGGATTACGCTAACCGCCAACCGCGCCCTTTTTCCCACGCATTCATCGTGAATCGTTTTTCCATGACTGTATGCACATGTATCACATCGTGCCATCCGAGTCCTGTCACAGGGCAGGTCAGGAAATACAGGACTCGGTTGGGAGCTTTCGATTTATCTGCCGGTGCAGATGCTAAGGTCTGTTTTTCTATCCGTGGCTATGGTCCCACGGGACCCCTCCCTCAACTAGCGAAAGACAAGACAGGATAAATCCTGTATGAGAACACAACACTGGCCAACCCACATCCAAGCCTTACCACAACCATAATTAGATAGCAATTATGGTCTATTGGGTGTTCTCTGCCTTTCCGTACGTACACGTTTGACCAAAGATGGTAGGTAGCCTGACGAGAAATGCTATCTAGGGTACGACCGTGTCTCGTCGACTATACCCTATCCATCTCCGTCTTTAGGTCGCTCGTATAGCAACCAAGGCATACTCTTGGTTCTTCTAACGCAGACCTTAACCTCTCATGAGCCTAGTATAATTACCTGGCAGCCCATAGAGGGATCCCAAGAATATACTCACGTTCCCCGAAGCCGCTGCTTCGTTACCCAGTTCGCTGGAGCCTTTATTAAACCAGATACTTGCTCCTACTCGTATACTTAAACGATGACCTACCATATCAGGTTACTCATCTATCTATGAACTGGTCTAGATTTCCTTGACTAAGGATCATTACTTAGTTATTCTTCAACTAAGGTTTACCACTTAGCCTTATTCCCGTTATCCTGGTTAACTGCGGTTACCCACCTAATTCTCAGAACTAGGGTTTCCATAATGGATTAAGTGTCACTTAAGTTCATGACTTAACCCGTCTACAAATCATGTCAAAATTGGCTAAGTATCCAAGTCCAAGACTTAACCCGTCTACAAATCATGTCAAAACTGGCTAAGTGTCCAAGTCCAAGACTTAACCCTACAAACCATGCTTAAGTTGGTTAAGTGTATATTAACTTGACCCTATCAAATTACTGAGTCAAATCGGTCAAGCGTATTCAAGCGATTCATGATTTAGCCTTATCACGTTTTCACGTTATATTGGTTAAGTATGGGTTAACTTAACCTCAATAAGTTCACGAGTTAGATTGGTTAAGTATAGGTCACTTAACCACATCAAACTAACGAGTTAAATTGGTTAAGTGTTCAACTTAACCCCATTAAACTACCAAGTGGGATTAATTAAGTCTAGGCTAACTTAACCCCATCCGATTATCATGTTTAGATTCGTTGAGTCTAATCTTAACCCCATCTATTAACTGTATCTTTCGGTTAAGTGTCATTAAGAAAACTTACTTAACCTTACCAAATTATCATGTTGGATTGATTAAGTGTTGGTTAACTTAACCCCGTCCACTAGTCGTGTAAAAATGGTTAAGTGTCATTAGGCAAATCAAGTTACTTAACCTACCCAACCTTGTCATGTTTTGTTAAGTATCATTAGCCTAATCAAATTACTTAACCCACTTGTCCATGTCATATTTGATTAAGAGTCATTAATCAAATTAACTTAACCCTATCATGTGGAATTAATTACTTAATGCACCTCAACCTCTCACATTAGACTTTGTTGTGGTTACTAGTTAAGCCGGTCGGTTCCGGGTAGCTTTACACCACAACTTGGTCTAACCTCGGGTTTAAGCACAACATGACCAACTTCTCACATTGGGTCCTATTGTTTGCAACTACTAGTTAGGCCGGTCGGTTCCGGGTAGTTTTACGTTGCAAACTCAACCCAACCTCGAGTTGGCCACACTTATATTATCTAAGTGTCATGTCCATTATGTTTCCAAAACATATTACAAGTTTTCAAGCAATTGGGTAGACCTAACTTAATAGGTAAATTCCCAATGGGTAGACCTAACTTAATAGGTAAATTCCCAAGATTATGTTTTTATGCATACTTACATGTCAACTTCCATGTTATATTTCAAGTCATGTTTTCAAGTATAAACACATGTCATATTTAACGTTACATGTTGTCATGTTTATACCCATTTACCCAAATCATGTTCATGTCATTATGTTTTCCCATAATGTGACCCCAACGCTTTTAAACTCGCATGATGGATTCAAAGAAGGAATTTGTCAAAGGCATGACAAAAGTGGATATTAAGCCACAAGTTAATCATGGTGGCAAATGAGGCACAAATGTGTTCATTAACTTGCATGTTACATTCTGAAGCCTCAAAACATGCATAAACCCAAACTTGGCACATAAGCGAATCATGGTGACAAAAGATATGGAATGATGACTAGTAACTCGCATATATCATCATATAAGGGTTATGACTTCATATGCAAGTTGACATAAAGGTTATGAGGGTTCTCATGTTGCCTAATGCAACATTTCAACATAAAGGTTGTAGCTTTTAGCTCACAAGATCAAGATAATGACTTCATAAACTTGCATGACATGATAGCATGTATCATACTCAATGATCAAACCCAAACTTGCAACATGAACATTTAACTTCATAGTTAATATCTAAGAGTAGGGAAAGGGCTTACATTGCTATGAAGGCCTAAATCGATTAATCTAAAGCTTGTGATGAAGCCTATGCATGCCATCACCCAAAAACCCAAAGATGAACACTCCAAATCAACAAAAATACCATCTTTATGAACAAAGATCAAAGCTTTTGCCTTGAAATCAACTTGAGAAGCTCTCATACTAACATAGGGACTCTCTAATACTCTCATGATCATGAAACCTCTCATAGAAATGAAGTGGAGGCTAGGATAGTTGAGTGGAAGCCATGAGAGTAGCAATTTTGCCATAGTTTAGTTGCATGAATGAATAATGAGGGTTTAGGGTAGGTTAGGGTCTTATTTATAGATTAGGCAAGTGTTTTAGGCCATAGGATTAAACCTAGATTCAATCCAAGCCATCAAGCATGTCTTGGGGAAGAAGTCAAGTGTAGGAACCATCTAGGGCCTTTAGATTAAAGATGAACCATGAGAACCATCCAAATGCAAAATCTGCATTTGAGCGAATCGGCCCACGGGTTGACAGCCAAACACCCTGGATTAACCCCTAGTCGACCCAACGGGCTTGGGTCGACCTCAAAAATCGGCTGGTTCGGTTATTCCCCTCTCCCAATTCGCTGTTTTGAACATTTTTGCATATTTATTTATTTAATTTTCAATTATATATATATATATATATATATATATCAATATATATATATATTTCTCTGCGCAACCCATTTCACTTAATTAAGTATACTTTAATTTGGGAATTTTTCGTGAAACTTCGCGAGGCCATATCTTGGTCATACGGACTCCGATTTTCGAAAACTCGGACTCTATTTCGCATATTTTTCCGAGACGAACGCAATGGCATAGCCCGTTTCCCTTGATTCAGATTTTACAGTTTAATTCTGCCTCCATTTATGTTATAACAGGTTATTGAAAATACGGGTTGTTACAGTTTTGAGATGTTATCAGGTCTTAGGATTAATTTTGACAAGAATTCTGTTATGGTCATTAATGATTTTGGTAATGTAGAGGCTATGGTTGCTAGCACTTTAAATTGTTCTATCATGAAATTTCCTCTTGATTATTTGGGCTTTAAGATTAGGCCTTCGAAACTAAAGAAGGAGGATTGGTTAGTCATAATCGATAAGATTAACAGTAGACTATCAAGTTGGAACAATAGATTTTTGTCTAGAGCAGGTAGTGGTTAATTCAGTACTATCTGCTATCCCTGCTTATTGGATGTCTGTACATAGATTTCCTCAATGGGTTATTGAAAAAATTGATAGAATAAGACGTAATTACCTATGAAGTAGGCGTGGTGATCCTATTTGTAGGGGTTTCAAATGTTTAGTAAACTGGGAGGTGTGTTATAAGTCTAAGAAAGATGGGGGATTGGGGATCATTAATTTAGTTAATTTTAACTCTTCCTTATTAACCAAATGGTTGCGGAAATTTAGGTGTCCTATAGTGTCAACTACATGGAAGGTTATTGTATCTAAATTTTACTATTCAGGAGGAGAGTTTATTGTGGGATCTAGGGATAGTTGGTATAATAGATTATCTTACTTTTGGAAGTCAGTATTAAAATGCTTTGATTTTTTTAACTTAGGTTATAAGGTGATTGTTCATTCGGGTGATATGACTTATTTTTGGCATGATATGTGGATTTCTCGTTTACCACTTAAAATTGAATTTAGGGGACTCTTTAATATTTGTAGTTTTAAAAATGCGTTGATTAAAGAAGTTTTCAGAAGAGATTTGGATCCCCATGGGAGTTTTCTTTTGATCATATCTTAGAAGGGGATATGTTAAGACAATTAGCTTTACTATATGCTAAGTTATCATTATATTACATTGGTGAGCATAGGGACTTTATTAGTTGGGGTATGGATAAGAGTCAAGTTTATTCGGTTAATTCTATGTGTAACTTTATAAATTTTTCGGGAATTTCATTTCGGCCTTTTAAGTTTATTTGGAAATCTAATTCTCCTCCTAAAGCTAAATTTCTAATGTGGTTAATCACTCATAAGAAACTTAACACGGTTGAGCTTCTAAAGAAGAAGAATATCATTTTTGATGTTAAGTGTTGTTTTTGTAATCTTTGGAACGAGGATGTAGATCATTTATTTTTCTCATGCAATATCACAATTTTTGTATTTAATATGGTTTTAAGGATATTTGTTTTTGATTGTCCTAATTCTTACAATAGTTGTGTTGAATATTGGGATTCTTATAGATTTGTTTATAATGGTAGTAAAAGATACATTTTAGATTCTTTAGTCACTATCATAAGTTGGTTCATTTGGTGTGAGAGAAATCAGAGATTTTTTCATTCTAATTATGTTTCTACGGATAGTTTAATAATTAAAATAGTTTATTTTTGTTTGGAATGGATGTCTAATTCATATTACAAGCTATTTGGGAAATTGGGCTTTGAGAGTTTATTTATTAAGGTTAGATTTAATTTGTATCTGTTTATTAGAATCAGCAGTTTTTTTCGTAATAGATATCACATTGGTTGTTAATTTCTTTTATTAGTTTTTTTTCTTCAACACATATATGTATGGTAGATAAATATGTATGAATATATATATATATGCTTATATAATATATATATATATATTTATACACATATACTTCCATATATATATATATGTGTGTGTGTCAAATTACTAATAGTTTATTGAGCTTTTCGCAGATTCAAGTTGTTGATTAAGAGGAAGTACTTAGCGGATAGATGGATGGATTGGTAGCAGTTATTGTGGGGGTTGATTTTTATAGTTAGAGTTGGAGTGTTGTATTTGGTTGTTTTGATTCTCATTGTCTATTTTGATGTGTTTTGTTTGTATTGGATTAGATATACTTCAATATCGGGTGGTGGCCTTGCCGAAATTCGATATTGAAGTATGATGGGTAGTGGTTTATCCGAAGCTCATCTATCTACCTCCTATACATCTATATAGCTGAGTCTGTTATTATGTAGTTGGATTTTGTAGTTTTTTGGCTATATATATATATATGTGTGTGTGTGTGTGTGTGTGTGTGTGTGTGTGTGTGTGTGTGTGTGTGTGTGCGCGCTCTCTTCTTTTCAGAAGATCACACATTTTTTGTTTCAAATTTTTTTTTACTAAAATAGCCAAATTAATTTTTTTAAATTGGCTCAGATTTTCCGGGTTGTTACATTATTTTTAAAGTAATGAAATTAGTGAGGTTTAGGAATAACCATATTGCGTTGAGATAAGAATGTTGAATCGATTTTGAAAATCGATGAAATGATTTTAATGAATGGTTTTTAATTTAAAGCGCCAGAGCTGCTGATGTACTTGGTTGCACTGTTGTGATTTGATAGTTAAAGAACCGACTATTAAATAAATTATCTTTTGGCTTTTGACGTGCTAGTTCTAAGAGATCGGGATGGAAACTAGACACAAAACCACTTCGAACCGACTTTGCATTCAGAAATTAACTTGTAAGGATGCTTATAAAGATGGAGCATTGAAGACCTTGGATCATCATGATCGGAAGAACTACTTATTGAATTTTTCTACTTTGCGACTAGAGGTATTTCGGTAGTGAATCTATCAAGATTGAAATCTTCAGGTTGCAAGACTCCTCGCTACTAATCCTTGGAGTGATACCTATATAGGATATGATAAGAGAGTGCCTTCAGTTCATCCTGTTCCTGGATGACTTGTATGGACGAATGTCTGACAGAATATTTCCTAAGAATCACGTACTTTGATTTTTACAAATATACTAAGTTTGATGGTAGAAAATGGAACTTCTTTTAGATTTACACCCAGAGTATACTTATGAAAATCAATTAGTGATTTGGTGGATCTAATAATGTGGCAGTCAAAGTTAATGTGATGTTCTAAAATGAAAATTGCAACCTCAAGCCTCATCAACCGGGAAATGATAGAAATTAGGCATGCAACATGGCTATGTAGGTCATTCCCATTAGGGTGTATTATCACCATCTAGAGAAAATTCATTTGTTTCTTCTTCGACTTATGTATCTTATGGAAAGCCACAGTTTGGACAAACCATTGGTGATAATATATTCGGTACACTCAAGTTGAATGAGTGGCTGGTCATGTGTGACCAGGTTGCAAGATGTTCTTGTTGAACCCCAGTGTTTCCTCTCTAGAGAACACTGATTAGAACGTGATCTTATATCATGTCATATTGGAAATCCAAACTTCTAAATGAGTCGTACATTTTTAGATGTAAACTAACAATGTTGGAAAGTGAGATGCAAGCTTTCCGACAATATTCATATTTTATTTGCGATTTAATTGACATTATTATAATATCATCGGATTTTATTCTAAAATGGAAATTGCAACCTCAAGCCTCATCAACCGGGAAATGATAGAAACTGGGCATGCAGCATGGCTATGTAGGTCATTCCCATTATGGTGTATTATCACCATCTAGGGAAAATTTATTTGTTTCTTCTTTGGCTTCTGTATTTTACGGGAAGCCGTAGTTTGGACAAAACATTAGTGATAATATATTCAGCACTCTCAAGTAAAATAAGTGGTCGGTCAAGTGTGACCAGGTTGCAAGATGTTCTTGTTGAACCCCGATGTTTCCTCTCTAGAGAACACTGATTAGAAGGTGATCTCATATCTTGTCAAGTTGGAAATCCAAACTTCAAAATGAGCCGTGCGTTTTTAGATGTAAAACCAACAATGTTGAAAATTGAGATGCAAGCTTTCCGGCTATATTCATGTTTTATTTGTGATTTGATAGACATTATTATAATATCACTGGATTTTATTATGAAAAGTTTTTTGGTTATGATAAGGTAAAAACAAGTGCTGTATTTATGTGTGGTCTTGTCCTACGAGAGTTCCATTCTTTCAAAGGATTTTCTAAAATTAAGCAACTAGTTTGTAATATGAATTTATCATTGAAAGTATTCCAGACTGACTCGGGTTGATTTTCCTTTGCTTCAAACTGTGCTCGGGTCATTGTTTGACGATGGAATTTCTACCAAATTAGAAATCCGTCGCGAAGTGTATAAAACCACAAGCACACGGCTTACACTCGCAACACGTTAGTGAATACGAATTGATCCACGAGGAAAGCAGTAAGACTAACTAACTACAACTAAACTAAACTAACAAACTAAGATAGATAAAAATATGAGAGTTAAACAACAACTTAGGAATAAATCCACTCTCTAGATCACATGAATGAACATAAAATGAAACCATGATCTTTCCTTTTTTGGTCATTTGTAAATTTAGTTGATAAGCATAGCTTATTCATGCTATTAATTCGAAAAAATAAACTATCAAACTATAATATACCCACTAAATCACCATACTAGTTTAGATGAAAAATGACAACAAGATAAAGTGAAATATACTTTAAGCATGGCCTATGAACTATTAATTAGAACTATAGACCATCAAAATTTTATTTTAACCTCTACTTAATCGCCATCATCATATGTAGATGAAGATGTAATTACTGAACATATGACTAAGCATAGCCTATTCGGTCCGAACAATATAGGCTACCAAATTCAATAATGAACACATAAAACCAATAACATCAACGTGACATGAAGCACAAAAAGAGAGCATGAATAAAAAATTATGTTGCACCTACGTAATCAAGAGAGCTTCATTACCCCTAAGTTTAAAGGGATTAACTCTAATATATGTAATCATGACAATAAAGATAGACTGCAACATTAAAATAAAGGAAAACGAGAAAACTAATTAACAAAAATAAAACTAAACTACTTGCATAAAATTAAACTACACTAATGCATAAAGTAAATAACAAGAATTAAATGAACAAGAAAATAAATTGCATTAAAATGAAAATTACATAAGAGAGAAATGGCTAAGAAGCCATAAAAGAGAAAGAGAGCTTTCCTCTAAACTAACTAACTAACTAAAAGAGAGGATATTTACATCAACATAAAGGGGTATTTATACATGTTCTAAACCCTAAAAACTTAATCACTTTGTTAGGGACTACCAAAAATACCACTTCATGAAGCTTCCATTAGTCTTTAGCTCCTAATGATGCATTAAAATTGTATGAAGCCTTTTTTGGTCTCCACATGCTAATATATTAACCTCTAATTATTCCACTAAAGAAAGGATGATAATGGGTAGGGTCCTCCACTAATTGTATGTGCATTAATTCCATCTCCATTCCTTTGTATCCACTTTGTGCATGCATATCTCCATATAAACTTCATGTGCATACCATTTTTGCTCCTATATTAATACAAGACACATGAAAATAAACAATTAAATTTTATCAAAAATACATACATGCACAAATGACCATTTTGCCCCAATATGAAGATGAATGCATAATAATTTGATAATTTTGGGTTTTTGATTAAAACATGTAAAGATAGCCCATTATGTTATTTATTTAATTAAAACAAGAATAAATGTGTGAATATAAATGTGCATATTTATGTTCACATCAAATATTCCCACACTTATCTTTTTGTTCATCCTCGAAGAAACTAAAAAACAAAAAAAATCGTTTTCATAGGCAGCACAATTGCATTGAGCGTATGCAACAAGCCGTTAAACCTCTCGGTGTCCCCAGTAGGACGAGTGTTGTCATATGAGGGTTTTCAGCAGATACTACCCACAAAATTCAAATGTTAAATGCAAAAAATATTTACAAAATGCAAGATTCGAAAATATTTACAAGATGAATGCAAGTTTTTAAAAGGATATACACAAATAAGTAATTTATTTTTATATTTTACATGAATGGGTTAACATAGGTTTGGGTCGTCACTATGAAATTTAAGTTTGTTACTAATCAAATCTTCAAAAAAAGTCAGGTTATCGTTACAAACTCCTCCAGCTTGGCCAGTTGTTTTGGTAGAAATATAGTGCAAATATGAAATGAATTCTATAATCGATATCAACAATCGTAAAATGGCATCTTTATTTCCTTTTGGTTAACAAGTTAGGTCAAATAAGTAAAGAAGGTGCTTGGATTTCAAGTGCTAACTATCTCTTTATTTTGAAAAATATTTACATTATTATTATTATTTACAAAAACCTAACTTAAATGACCAAGGTATACCACCCCTACACTACATTATGACTTACGTGAGGGTTGGGACAAAGCTTGGCAGATTGTGCAGACCGACGTTGACTTTGTCAACAACATGTTGGTAATCCTTAGGTGTCCAACTCATGAAATGAGACCAAGGTATACCACCCATGAGAGTTGGGACAGAGCTTGGGGGTTTACACACCAACGCTAAATTTACAAGCAATGTTGGATAACCTTGGATTATTTTATATATAATTTTCTTTTTCTTCTTCTTTTTTTTTGAAGAGAGGGAGTTAAGCGAGAATAACTTAGCACAACTTCACTTAAAAGATCTAAAATGTTATTGTAAGTAATCTAAATCAACCATTCTATTAATCAGATTACAATTCATAAAACATTTCATACTCCTCACCTATGAATCTCCCTATATACTAGTTACACTAAATTTGCTCATAATTCAAACTTTCCTTTCGTTGTCTGTTAAGAAAAGTGATTTTCCAAACATTTTAGTCATAAGACCAAAACCGTATGTTTACTTCATCGTGCCCATTTAAAAGTAAATTAAAATTTTATCTTTTGAGTGAATAAGAAAAGAAAAATCTATGCAAAACCAAAATAAATATGAAACTCCCCCGTACACCTGATTTTGACCGTGTCCCCACAGGCAACCCAAGTGGAAGGAGAAAAGAACAAAGGTTTTTTTTAAATATGCCCTATATTTACACGAGAAAGGAAAAAAAATATTTACAGCATATCAGAAAATATATTGACAAGAAGTAAGTGAAACAGTCTTCTAAAGACCGATTCATTTGTCTCCTCGAGTATGAGAGACACATCTTAAGCTTGAAAAACCAAATCGTAGAAGATTTCGAAGTTAAACGTTTGTTTGGAAAAATGAATGTCATTTTATTAAATATCAAATGAGTTTTTTGTTTTTGATGGTTTTTGCAGTAGATGGAATAAATGATTGAAATTCATGTTTAAATTCACCAATTCATTGAAAATTTGTTTAAAAACAATGATTTTAAAATCCAAATGGTGATTCAAATCTACACATTTAGAATTCAAATCATCTTCGAAAAGATCAAAAAATTTGTTTTCATCAAATTCATCTTCCTTTGTTTTACTCGCAACTTCATTGCATAAATCATTTTCAAATTATAAAGTTGTGATTTGAAATTCATTATTTTTAGAAAAAGGAAGATCGACTTTGAGATTTAGCTCCACCATCTCAAAAGAATTTGAATCCAACTCAATTACCGTATTATTAACAACTTCGTTAAGATTGTTATTTTCCATTTCAAAAGTTTTTATTTCGAAATCATCGATTGTGGTGAAAGATGGATTAATGTTAGAATCGTCAGACGTTTGGATTTGATTTTGTTTCTCACGAAACTTCAAGTAGTTTTCATACAAGAAATATGCGTAGTCATCTTCGTTCATTTGCTCAACAAAATCAAATTTATAATTATTTATATGAGAAATATTATTTTGAAGTTGTTGAGAACAAAAGTTTTCATTTGCACCACAATTGAAATTATTCCCATTGCCAAAATCATTTGAAAAGTGATTCACATTTTCATTTTGAATTTGAAATTCATTTTGGATTTCGAAATTGAATTGGCAAGGGTTATAATCAATATCATTTGAATTTGGAATTGAATTTGAATTTTGATTAATTTGAAAATTTTGACTTGAATTGTTGCACAAGTCTGAAATATATAATTCATTCATTCTATGAATTTCAAGTAAAGATTCAATACTTGTTTCCAAAGTTGAGGGTTGATCGTCGTTTTAAAAATTTTGTGGTGCAAAATCAGGATTATTTTGAAAATTTTGGAAAGAATTATTGCACGTTAATGGATTATAGCATTCATTTGTTCTTTGAAGTTGTTGTGCGCTCGTTTCAAGTATTTCAATTAAAGATTCAAGATTTGAGGGTTGATTGTCATTTTGAAAATTTTATGGAGCAAACTCCAAATTATTTTTAAAATTTTGAAAAGTTGATGGCGTAAAATCCAAATTATTTGTACAATAGTTGTTACTAAAATATCCATATGAATTTGGTGTAAAATTATGTGGATTATATTGATTTTCGCAAACATCGTAAAATTCATGGGAATAAGGAAATTGGGAGATTTTCAAGAAAATGTTTTTTTTTTGAATTTTTTGTTTAAGAGGAAAGGAAATATTCACAAAAGAAATTTGTTTTTTTTTTAGATTTTGAATTTTTTTCTTCTTTTTTTTTCAAAGAGAAAAAGGTGAAAAACAAAATTTACAAAATGAAAAGTTTTTTTTTTTTTTTAGATTTTGACATTTTTTATGTATGCATGAACCTAATGCAACTATATGAATGCAAATTATATATTTACAAATTTTCTAAAATTATATAATGACGGTTAAATTAATTTCAATAAAAAAATCTCAGCCAGTTAAGGGGCAGGAGTTATCGGTGCACCAAGAATCACCCTAGCAATGCAGTCGAAGGTTTAAGTACCTTCAGAGAAACAACCGCTATAATATTTACGAATCACTGTAATATTTATACATGGTTATTTCTCTGTCATAGTCTAGACACCGAGAAATAAATCGTTAGAAATAAACCAATTTTTCAAAATATAACGGTGCCCTAAAAAAAAGAAAAAAATGAGATGAATGCAAAACAGAAATTAAACGTGATTTAACAATGCATACATGAATGTATTTTTGTTTTGGTTTTGGATTTTTTTTAATGCAAATGCAAACAAACAACACAAGAAAAATAGAAACAGGGGTTAGAACACAATACTAGAGCATGCATATTTTTATTATTAATTTATTTTAAGTGATTTTTTTTAAATCAAGCTAGCAGAGCAAAGCAAGGCAATTTTTTTTGCGTGCAATCCCTGTCTCTTCTGTAACAAAAAAAGAAATTGACAAGAACACGATACTCTACTTTTTTTTTCGTTTTTTTCAAAGAAGAGTAGACAAAAGCTAAATAAAACAAAAGCTAATACTAAAAATTAAACAAACTCAAGTTAAGTAATATCTCAGCCCATTTTGAAGCCCACAAGCTCCAATTACAAAATTCAAGCCCAAATTTACAAGCCGCATATTCTGAAGTCCCCCAAGAAAAACGAAATAAAAGTCTCGGTTGTCAGTTCCTTATTCTTTTCTTAAAAAAAAACGGTTCCTCTTCTGATTAGGTCAATTTGCTGATTTTTGAAATCAAAACCAGAATCAAACATCCAAAATTAAAATTCAATTATTTGTCTCAGTCTTCTGGTCTGTTTTCGAGTTTCTAGTGCTGAATTTTTTCTGGTGGTTCGAAAGATTTTGGTAATTATGGAGGCTGGAGTTTCTAGAGTTCTGTGTGACGGTCTGCAAGATTTTAGGTTTGTTGAGATTCAATTGGAAATATGGAGTAGCGTTGGAAACGATTGGGACACTGAGGTCGAATTCAGTTGTACTGGTAATAGTTCAGAAGTTTGAATGATAGAGCTTTGGTTCAGGTTGAATGCTGTCGGGTGGCATCAGTTTTGTTTGATGGAGTATTGGACTGAAGTTGTTTGATGGTAGGGTTGATAAAGATAGTTGCTTATCAGATATGGATGTGCAGGTTGACGAATTTGAAGTAGCGATTTTGAATGAAGTGTTGAGGCAGGGTAGCATGGATGAACTGATGGAAGGAGGGTTTGTGAAGGTTACTAGTGAGATTTGGTTTGGGAAGTGACTGCGGTCGATTTGGGCCTGTTCAGGTTGTGGTTGGTTTGGTTGGGGTATGGATGGTAGTGGCCTTGCCGTGCTGGTGGGAGAGTGCCAGTCAGTTTGAGATGATAGTACCTATAACTTGAATGTACATGAATGAAGTGGCAGGACTCTGTGTGTCGAAGGTGATGGTCGTTTTTGTGTTATAAACTTTATCCATCTTAAGATAAGAACGTTGTCGAACCAAGGCTTGAGCGGTAAATAGAATACCCAACTTGAACGACTTCACTATTATGAAGGGATGATGTTAGTCTGTAATGGTAATAGTGTTGGAAATAGTTTATCATATTCATAAGTAAAGTTTTTAGAACTTTAATCTATAAAGTTGTAGTTAAATAGAAACCGATAAGGTTTATATAATAAGCAATGTGTCGTATGACGTTCATTTTGACCTATATGAGATTGGTAATTAAATCTATACCAATTGTCTATGTATATATAGCGATATTTTCAGAGTAGAGAAAATGAAGAGGAGATTTTGGAAATGTGTTTATTTAAGGAAATAAAGAAGGCTTATTATTTTTAAAGTAACGAAAATATGTAAGGTTTAGGAATAAGCATATTCCGTTGAGATAAGAATGTTGAACCGATTTTGAAAATCGATGAAATGATTTTAATGAATCGTTTTTAATTTAAAGGGCCTGAGCTGCTGATGTACTTGATTGCACTATTGTGATTTGATAGTTAAAGAACCACTATTAAATATATTCTCTTTTGACTTTTTATGTGCTAATTCGAAGAGATCGGGATGGGAACTAGACCCAAAACCACTTCGAACCGACTTTGCATTTGGAAACAAATTTGTAGCGATGCTTATAAAGATGGAGCACTGAAAATCGTGGATCATCATTAGCAGAAGAACTATTTATTGAATTTCTATGCTTTTCAACTATAGATATTTCGGTAGTGAATCTATCATGATTGAAATCTTCGGGTTGTAAGGACTCCTTGCTACTAATCCTCGAAGTGATTCCTATACAGAATGTGGTAAAAGAGTGCCCTCGGTTCATCTTGTTCCTGGGTGACTTGTATTTCCTGGATAAATTGTATGGATGAATGTCTGATGGAATATTTCCTAAGAATCACGTATGTTGATTTTTACAAATACACCAAGTTTGATGGCAGGGAACAAAACTTCTTTTAGATTAACACCCGGAGTATATTTGTGCAAATCAATTAGTGATTTGGTGGATCTGACAATGTGGCATTCAAAGTTAAGGTGATGTTCTAAATAGGAAATTGCAACCTCAAGCCTCATCAACCAGGAAATGACAAAAATTGGGAATGCAGCAAGCTATGGAGGTCATTCCCATTAGGGTGTATTATCACCATCTAGAGAAAATTCATTTGTTCTTCTTCGGTTTCTGTATCTTGCGGGAAGCCGTAGTTTGGACAAACCATTGGTGATAATATATTCAGTACCCTCAAGTTGAATGAGTGGTTGGTCATGTGTGATTGGGTTGCAAAGTGTTCTTGTTGAACCTCAGTGTTTCCTCTCTAGATAACACTGGTTAGAAGGTGATCTCACATCTTGTCATGTTGGAAATACAAACTTCAAAACGAGCCGTATGTTTTTTAGATGTAAACAAACAATGTTGAAAAGTGATATACAAGCTTTCTGGCTATATTCATATTTTATTTTTGATTTGATATACATTATTAAAGTATTACTGGATTTTATTATAAAAAGTGTTTTGGTTATCATAAGGTAAAAAACATGCCATGTTTATGTGTGGTCCTTACGAGAGTTTCATTCTTTCAAATGATTTTCTAAAGTTAAGAAAGTAGTTTGTAATATGAATTTAGCTCTAGAAGTATTCCAAACTGATCCGGGTTGATTTTGCTTTACTTCGAACTGTTCTCGGGTTAGTGTTGGATGATGAAATTTCTATCAAATTAGAAATCCGTCTTGAAGTGTATTAAACAACAAGCGCACGACGTACTCTTATATTACATTAGAGAATACAAGATGATCAGCGGGGAAGAAGTAATTCTAATTTTATTCAATCAAATTAAAAAAAAGTCGAGTGAATATTTAACTAACTACAACTAAACTAAACTAACAAACTAAGATAGATAAAAATATGAGAGTTAAATAATAACTTAGAAATAAATCAACTCTCTAGATAACATGAATCAACATAAAATGGAACCATGATCTCTCTTTTATTGGTCATTTGTGAATTTAGTTTATATGATTATTATAAGCATAGCTTATTCATGGTATTAATTAGCACAAAATAAACTTTCAAACTATAACATACCCACTAAATTACCATACTAATTCAAATGATAAATGACAACAAGATAAAATGAAATATACTTTAAGCATGGCCTGTGAACTTGTAGCGACTCGAACTTCCCCATGAAGGAAAGAACAAATTGCTTTGAGAACAAGACGAATCAGAACACAAACAGAAGTACATTTCATGCTATTACAACAATTTCCATCAGAATACAAGAATATATAGAGTATGAATAAATATTACACATTTACTAAATATCAGAGATTTAAATTACATTTAAATATATAGCAGCGGAAAAATAATACAACGCACAGCTGAAAGAAATACACGTATACAGAGCTTTCCGAGTATCATTCCAGCTGTAAACTAGGATCCTATGAAAATAAGTCTGCAAAACCCAACCATTAGCAGCCGTGCGGAAAATAAGGGCACCTAGAGTTTAAATACAATAAACTCCAGGTCAGTCATGTGACTGGTATGAGAACTAAAACAGTTATTAATCTTTATTTTTAAAGTTAGGTACATCAAGGGACTACGCCGTATAACATGGAACGGGTTTCCTCCCAAGAATACCCAGTGCATAAAACAAACAGCGCAATGCTAAATAAAGAAAAATGAAGCTATTATAAGACCCAGGTCCTATCACACAATGCAACGCAAGCCGGAGGATAGGGTTTTACCTTATAATAGCCAAAGAATGCTTGGTACGCTAAATTTCATCTTTTATTATTACTATAAGTGTATAGTGTCAAAACAATTTCAATCATAAGTATCAATCATAGACAACATGGGTACCATATATCATGTCGCCATACTAGGCTCTACAAACAAAACCGAAATGTCACGTATTGGAAATTGGATTTCCGTCATGAGTCGAGGCAAGGGGAAAGCTCCTCTCCGTTCGAGACACTCTAGCAAATGTCTCAGGACCACACACAGTGATCCTTGGAACCTCCAAGGCCGGTCATCTCTTACTTTTAAGGATTGGAAATTCCTGAATACATGTTTCCCAGTCTTTTCAAACCAATATCTGAGGCGCCTCACATCCAACAACCACACAGGTAAAAATAATATAAATGTCAGGGCTGGTAGGTCACTGACATCACCCATAGCTAAAAGAAATGTCGTGCACTCCTTGAGTCCTTATCCCATTTTTGACTCATACCGAGGTGTGAGGCTCGCGAATTAACGCTATACACAAAGCTATGCCACACAGGCCGTGCTTTGATCATCAACCACAAGACTTTGCTTTTCAACAGAAGCCTTGATCATTTGCCACTTAGGCATGCCACACAGGCAGTTCACTCCATGCGACTATCAATATATAACCTCTGAGCTCGTACATCTCAGAGAAGGGCGTTAAGCAAGAGAATAAATTCTCTGCCACCAAACATATATGTATTAAATAGAGATCAATCACACAGAATAAAATCCAATTTATGACACACATTCCATTTACAAGTTTGTTTTGGGTCTGAACGAAACCGGAGGAACCTTATTCCTCGCATATCCATCGATCTCCAAGTACGTCTGGACGATCACCAACTGATTCCCTCCTCTTGGGTGTACAGCCCAATCAAGATCATCAATAATCATCCAAACGACATGAAGATCTCCGATGTTCAACCACCATCTTCATCTTCGACTTATCGTCAAATCAGTTATTCAGAATGGGTATAAACCCGGCCTTTCCAAATAACCCGCGTATATAATAAACAAGTGTTACACAAACACAACATACGCCTCATTCCAATTCAGAATATTCTTTTATCCAAATATTCACATTCTTATGGAAAGGTTCCCATTAATTTTATCAAAGATAAATTCTTCTAAGTTTATTCTTCAATCTTCTTTTGGATATCATTTCAAACCATATTATGGTTTTCCAAGCTAGTCGGGATTAGTGAACCACGCCGAAGTAATTATTTATTTTATTTCCCAATCCCAACCTATTCATCCCATGGAGCAAAACTGGTAATACTCCATATCTAACACCATGGTGTTATCGTTAAATATTAATTACCATTTCACGTTCAAATCTAATTAAAGATTAAACTATCGCTTTGGAGCAAAATTGGTGATACTCCATTCTCGATCACTTTAATCTAATTAAAGATACATTAAAGCTCCACTTAGTTTCAATCTTCCCAAAAATCAATATCCTGTCTTTAACTGGGTTAAAGAACCAATGTCATCTAAAACACGGTTCACGATAAAACCAAAATCACTTTCCATTGTTAATCGGGTTAAAGTACAGGTGTTATTCAAAACACCGCTCAAGATAAACACCAAAAACCAATTTAAATTCAATTCCAATTAAATACTAATTAACTGGACAATTTCACTAAATCTTAATTAAAAGATTTATTCTTTTCAAAACTGGGTTCAAGAACAGAGTTATTTAAGACACCATTCACGACGAACCCAAAATCCCATTTAATATTAAATACAAGGCTCTGAATAGAAAATATATCGGCTTATATTCAATATCAAATTCTAAAACCAACAAATATCGCATTGGAAATAACAATATAAATATATCTTTCAAATTTCCACAACCATATATGTATAATCATGAAATCCAACATCGAAATCTTCCGAAGATAATTTCGATTCAAATCCATTCCAATTCATATATTGGAAATTCTGATTATTTTCAAAACCATTTCAAATCTAGTTCAAAACTAGTTCATTTCGATAAAAATATATTTTTATCCTTTAAAATGTGATATTTTTTCATCCCAGTTCTTTCCAATTCATGTATTATGATTTTACACAAATTATTAATATTTTAATAATTTTATCAAGGCCCGTACAGTCGGTTTTCAATAACAGCCACCGAACTGCACTTACAGCGACCTTTTACAAATTTTATTTGGGCATAATTCCAAACCCAACCATTAGATTTCAAATTTCTAATATTCATTGGAAAGCTCTTTTCGATACGAACCCAAGGTTCAGGTTTTAGGAGAATCCGACGGTCGGATCTCCCGCAACGTCGACTCGAAGTCAATGGTCGAAATTCACGAATTGCCACGACGCGGCGCATTCTATTCAGGCCATTTAATATATATTATATATATTTCTTCGATTTCAATTCTAAACATATTTTATAAATCGTTTTAAATTCATTTTCAAAACAATTTCAACTTCATATTCAATTTTAAATCAAAATTGAATATTCCATATCATTAACATATAAATGACAATATTTTCAAAATATTATATTTTGAAATCACTTCCTTTTCTATATTCATTGTACAAACGAATATAATCGATATAAATATTGTTCGCGTCAAAATGGCACAAATCTAATCAATACGACTTTATATATTTCAATAACTTCGTTATTCTATTCAACAAATGAATATTTTATTTTTCAACACATGAATATATATTTCTTTCAATACATGAATATTCTCAACACATGAGTATCGTCAACACATGACTATTTTTGTTATTTAATATATTTTATAAAATTATGATTTCTATCGTTTAATTCTTAATCAGACTCCAACCATAAATTAGTAAGAGAATGTCTCCTTAAGTATTAACCCCGAAGGCCGAAACCAACATCAGATCAATACCCAGGAAACCACTCATCTTATCTATTTTCCAGCTAGTTTCTAATTATACATATATAAAGCTGTAAATTTTATTGTTAAAATATTTTGTTCAACACATGATAAGTTTCAACACATGAATATTCTCAACACATGATTATCGTCAACACATGACTATTTATTCCAACACATGAATCTTTATTTTATAATATTCTTTATTTTCCAAATTGGAATGAGGCCCAGTCAATTATCATATAATGTTAATTATATGGATTCCACACAACACATGTATATAATCACAACGATAAATAATCAACCATCATCCATAGTGCACCACACAACTGCATAAGCATTAAATATAACTAATTAACGCTTACACAGTCTATCAACCTATCGATTGACATACATCTAAACAATTGGGATTAGTGTATGCCATATATCATCCCAACACCTGTGTGGGGTTTCAATCCACAGACCCTGAATATTATTTGTGCAGTTGGGCGATGTGTAAAATTTATCATCCCAATCAATATCCTTTAAATGGTTGTACATAAACAAATCGTTCGATTTGTAAATGAATAATTATTTATTCACATTCACGTTAAATTTATATTTTTAACGATAAATAATTTATTTCAACACATGAATATATTTCCATCTATTCCACATCACAATCAATTTTCACAACACAACAAAATCAAACAAGTCGTCCATGGTCTGTGGACGACGGGTGTCGGGTGCTGCTAAGCACCGTCTGCATCCTAGTATATATTTTTAACTAGAAAACAAGAATTCAAGTGAGAAGTTCTCACCGATAGCTAAACCAAACGCCACGACTCTTCATATGTAGAAAATCTTCGCCATGCTCGCCTTTTATCACTTTCGTCGTTCGTTTTCGCTACATATATAAAAATCACATTTTTATATTACTAATATATATATATATATATATATATATATAAATCACATTTTTATAACTACGCTATATGGCTAAGAATCACATTTTTATACTGCTACTATATAGATAAAAAATCTATTTTTATACCGCTATTCATATAATAAAGACCATATTTTTATCACGCTATTCTCTATATAAAAATCACATTTTTATATATAAAGATCATATTTTTATATCTCTATTACATATATAAAAATCTCTCCTTTACACCGCTACTTCCATGATAAAAATCATATTTTTATCTTGCTAGTAATATGATAAAAATTATATTTTTACTTCTCTACATACACAAAAATTATATTTTTAATTTACTACATAAACAAAAATCATATTTTTAATTCCTAAAAATACGACCTTTTCTATTCTAAAAATCCGACCTTTTCTTATATAAAAATATAATTTTTATTTACCATAAAAATCTAATCTTTTTCACTTCTTATTCATGGGAATTAAAACTGAAAATCATATGTTAAATAAAGTGAAATAAATATAAATAAAAACTTACAACTTCTTCGATTTGAAGGGGGGTCAAGGATGTGGCGGCGCAGCCTAGGGAGGCGCGCTAGGGTTTTGGTGACCGCTGTTCTCATGTGGAGGAAGAGGAGGGGGCGCTGCAGCGTGGGGGAAGAGGAGATGGAGGCGCGGGCTCGAAGGGGGAGGGGGCGACGCTGCTTCGCCTACTGCGGCGGCGGCGAGGGCGATGGATCGCCTGAGGGAGAGCGTGATCCCCCCTTTTTTTTGATTTGAAGATTAGAAGTGAACCGGGGGTGAGGGGGGCTGAACGGTATAAGGAGGAGAGAGAGAGTGAAGAGTTGACCAAATATATTTTTATATTATTTTAAATCCCCAAAAAGTAGCTTCAAATTTCAATCTCCAAACGAGACCCACCGCCTGTTGTCCCTAGCTAATTACCCTCATTCCAAATAAAATGGGATATGTATCGTAAGATGATTCGATCGTTTCAACCAGTTTTCGTCAAAAATCAAAATATAAATCTGTAAATTGAATTTGAACGCACATTTCAATTTACTGGGGCCACATACAGACTCTAAAAATTCCAGAAAAATATTTTCTAGCTTCATATTGACGATACGGTTCTAACAAATCTAATTTCATCAAATTTTGAGATCGTTTGAAAAATGGTCATTTTCCAGTCGATTAAAATCAACTGAAACTGGTCAAACGCGTTTTCCTTTGCCACGCTCACATATTGATTCAGAAAATTATGAATTTTAAAACCTAGCAATAATTTAACATCCTAGATCCAATAAAAGTGGTTTTGTCGAAAACCGAGGTCGTTTGCAAAATTTCCATTTTTAAGGGCTATATTTCCATAGCGACTAGTTGGCTAGCTTTTTAACCAAGCCACCAAGGTCCACACACGAGGAAGACGCAATGTTTCGTTCCTTTGACCTGTAAAGTCTTGATCGCGATCGCTCCACCTAGGTTGGATCGCCGTGTCTTCTCCAGCTCGCGATCGCCCCTTGTAGCCTCGATCCGATCCATCCTTGTTAGCTCGATCCGAGCTCCAGAAACCAGAAAATGAAGGCTATGACTAATTCAACCACGATCCGAGAATGTAGGATCTCACGACACCTGTCCACAACTGTCATATTGACCAATTCTCCATCAAGCTACGAACTAGTCCGAGATTCTCGAGATTTGTGTCGCGTATGACCGCGATCCACCTGAAGAAATCAGCTATAAATAGCCCAGAACTTGGCATTTTGGGGATCTTTTGGCAATGGAGAGATCTGGCTCCACTATTATCATATCTCCATTGTTCCTACTTAGAGTTATCCTGAGATTATTGAGAGAATCATGATTGTAAGAGTGAGATCGAGTGAAACTATTGATTGTACTTGCATTCAGCATATAATCAACTACATATAAAGTGGATGTAGGCTCGTTAACGCCAAACCACTATAAACCTCGTGTCTTTTCTGCTTTTCCTTTATATTTCAGCTATAATCCTTCATAGATTAGAACAACTTCGGTGTTAGACCCAATTTTGGATCTAACATTTTGGTGCTTTCACTGAGAACGAATTTTTAGTACATTGGATTATTGTTCTGTTGTTTGGATACTCAAGTCCGAAGAAAACAGTCCAAAACTCCACTGTTTCAGTTTTCGAAGATTTCAGCGAAGTTCAGATATCATGGCTGGAAAGAAGTCTAAGGAAGTATGAGCTTCACAGACGAATGAAGCTGAAAACGAAGCAATTGAAGAAAGTGTGGACGAGCAGCTCGAGGAGGAGGTCATGGATTTCCGAGAGGAGGGGGCGAACCGATCCGTTGTGGGGATCGCGATCCAACCAGCTGAAGGAGTTTCCACACGCTCCCATGACCTCGTCGCGAACCGTCCCCATAACACTTCCACAATCCGATCCCAGGGGGGCACTCCGAGCCATCGAGGTAAGGATCCTACGATCCAAAAAGACAAGCAGACTACGACCCGACCCGGAAAGGAGGTTATGGCTCGATCCTCCCGTGTTGGTACATCTGCTCGACCTGGCTCAAGCTCTTTACGTATAAGAGAGAATGTTGGCGACCAATTTGACCCTTCTGCCCTGGCTACTGAAGGGGATCTCTCTCGCATTATTGACATGTGGGAAAGATTATTTGACGAGTTAGCTGCTCAGCGGCAAGAGAGTTCAGTATTGCGACAGAATCTGACTGCTATGGACAGGCGAATTGACGACCTCATAAGGCAGAGGGTTTCCTCACCAACCCTTCTTCCTTCCCCGGAACACACATCCTCGTCTGAGGAGCCCCGAAGAAACCGACGTTGGCCCCCGCTAGAAAGAGCTGAGAACATAGAGCAACTTCGATCTTGGGAAGAGGAAGTGCTTAACCAGGGAACTAGCAATCGTAACTTGAATGAACCTGCTTTACCGATGAGGAATGGAAACGTGGTTGATCCTGCTCAGAATCGACCCAATCCCCCCACTCGTGACTTAGTTGACCTCGGCAACAGGGGGCAAGGAAGCTCTGCCCGAATCCCAGACTTTGTTGCTGCACGTCAAAGAAATGCTGAAGAAGCCCATCAGGTAAGAAGTGCCGATCCTGAGTCCACCTTGACCTGGGCAGATGTTGAAGCAATGATCAGGGAAAACATGATATCTAGCCGAGGGTATAGGGATGAAGATTGGGGCATAGATCGCAGTCATACGCCTTTTACCGATGATATATTGGAGGTCACATTCCCGAGACGTTTTAATATGTCGACAATGAATCGCTATGCGGGAAAACATGACCCAGTCTAGCATCTGATGCGATATTCCTGGTCCATGAATGCCGCCGCAGCTACAGACGAGATAAAGTGTAAGGCATTCCCTATATTTCTGGAAGATATGGCATTAGTGTGGTTTACCCACTTGCCAACTTGGTCGATATCCAGTTTTAGGGAATTGAGTGAGAAGTTCGTGAACCAATTCCGCCTTCACGCTCAGAGATCTAAGAATGTGATTGAGCTGTCTCTTATTAAGCAGCGACCGGACGAAAGCTTAAGGTCGTACTTTGATCGTTTTAATTTAGCAGTCACAGAAGTTAAAGATCCGCTGAGCAAACTGTGTTGATGGCCTTAATTAACGGTGTCGATAAGGATACCGAGTTTGGAAGATATATGGCCGGCAAACCACCTCCGATCAGAGAAATATTTTATGAAAAAGCTAATGTACGTTTACGACAGGAAGAGATATATGATCGAAAAAGGAAGGCTACTGATAAGGAAGATATCCAGAGCAATGTGGCCATCAAGCAGACAGGAGATAGCTCAGGAAAGGTTGAAGTCAATGTTGGGAATAAAAATCAAGGAAATGGTCGCCAACCGGGAAACAATAATAGCAATAATCGAAAGAGAAACCAAGGAAATGATTCTCAGAGAAGATCTCGACCTAGGCCATTTGAGAGTTTCACACCGTTGAATGATACATTGGAGAATATCTTCATGGATACCTATAATGTCCTTCCATACAAAAGGCCTCCCCCGAGAGAGTCGACAGACAAAGAGCGCGAAACCAAAAAGTTCTATCTATTTCACCAAATCCATGGTCATTCCACAAATGAATGCCGTCACCTGAGAGACTTGGTCGAGAGGCTACTACGAGAAGGAAAACTCGATGAGTACAGGGTCACTCCCAGAGACAGAGGGCAAGCCGCATCGATCCCAAACCAAAATCAAAACCAGAATCAGAATCAGAGCCAGCCTACTCCCCAGCTGAACCCTCAGCAAAAAGGGAAGAACATTGTCATTAACACCATAGTAGGAGGGCTTCATCTGGTCGAGCATAGCTTTAGGGCAATGGACCAGTATGTTAATGCAGCTAAACAGCCCCTCATGGCAGGAGAAGGCTGTAACCCTGAGGACATTTCTCCAGTCAAACAACAGAAGACAATGACTGATGACATCATCTTTCACGACCGAGATAGCATTGGCGTTCACTCCTCAACTGAGGATCCCTTGGTAATCACAGCCACAATTGGTCCGGCCATAGTCCATAAAGTTCTGGTAGATAACGGAAGCTCGGTCAACATTTTGTTTAGGAAAACGTTCGACCAAATGAAACTTGAGCCGAAGGATTTAAAACCATGCGAAGGGTGGATACGTGGATTTAATGGAGCCTCAACTGCTCCAATGGGATATGTAGAGTTGTCGGTAACCCTTGGGGAAGGGGAGCGCCAGAGAGTAAGAATCCTTCCTTTTGTGGATTTGCACATCGAATCCCCATACAACGCATTTTTAGGCCGACCGGCGCTAGCAAAGTTCAGAGCTTGTATAACCCCTTGGTGTTTATTAATGAAGTTCCCGACTGAAGCTGATATAGGTATAATAAGAGGAGATCAAGTCATGGCCCGAGCATGCTACATCGCAGAGTTGAAGATGCTTCGTAAAGGAAAATATGTAGAGACCGAAGGCGCTTCCTCCCCGGCAAGGGAGGAAACGTTATAGCAACTAAAGAAAATAACTATGGGAGAGTCGCCCAGAGAACTGCCCAAGGACATAGATCCCAGAGAGGGCGAAGAGCCTGGGGGAAGAATGGCGACTCCCAATGAAACAACTGTGGATATTCCAATTGATGATGGAAACCCACGGAAGGTCCTGAAGATTGGATCCTAGTTAAACCCTATTTGAGCAAGAGAGTTAATGGATTTCTTGAAAGCCAATTTAGATGTATTCGCTTGGACCCACTCAGATATGTGTGGGATATCTCCTTCGATCATGAGTCATTCGCTAAGCATCAACCCGAACCATCCTCCTGTCAAACAGAAAAGGCGAATGCTTGGCCCGGAGAGGTCAGCTGCTTTGAAAGAGGAAGTTGAGAAATTGAGAAGTAATGGGTTCATCAGAGACTCAACATATCCAGATTGGATTTCCAACCCGGTCTTGGTAAAAAAGGCCAATGGAAAGTGGCGCACCTATATTGACTTCTCGGACCTGCATAAAGCTTGCCCAAAGGACAGTTTTCCGTTGCCAAGAATTGACCAACTGGTGGATTCGACAGCTGGCCACGAACTCCTCTCTTTCATGGATGCTTATTTGGGGTACAATCAGATCCCTATGCACGTCCCAGTCCAAGAACACACAAGCTTCATTATAGATTTGGGATTGTATTGCTATGTAGTGATGCCTTTTGGCTTAAAGAACGCCGGTGCTACATATCAGCGATTGGTCAATAGGATGTTTTACAACCAGATTGGGAAGACGATGGAGGTGTACGTCGATGACATGTTAGTGAAGTCCAAACAATCATCCGACCATACTGCCGATTTAGCAGAAATGTTTGAAATTATCCGGAAGTATGGAATGAAATTAAACCCTTTGAAATGTTCATTTGGGGTAGCATCGGGATTTTTTTTAGGATTTATCGTCAATTCGCGTGGGATCGAGATTAATCCAGACCAGATCGCAGCAATCCGGAATATTCAGAAACCTAGACAGATTAAAGATGTGCAAAGCCTCGTAGGGAAAGTAGCGGCATTGAGTATATTTATCTCCAAAGCAACAGATAAATGTATCCCGTTCTTCGAATCAATAAAGCGAGGAAAGCGCAACTTTGAATGGACCCCTGATTGTATTGAAGCATTCCAGAATCTCTTGAATTATTTAGAAAAACACTCGATTTTGTCTAAACCCGTAGATCATGAAGTATTATTTGTATATTTAGTGGTGTCATCCAATGCGATCAGTTCAGCTTTGGTTAGAGAAGAAGATAAGGTGCAAAGACCAGTATATTATGTGAGTAAGAAGTTGGCGGCAGTTGAACGAAATTATCCAAGGATAGAAAAGCTTGCGTACAGTTTGTTGATTGCATCAAGAAAGCTTCGCCACTATTTTCAAGCTCACCCGATTACTATATACATCGATCACCTGTTAAAACAAGTTCTTCAAAGGCCAGAGGCTTCGGGAAGATTACTTAAGTGGAACATTGAACTAAGTCAGTTCGATTTGAATTTTCAACCCCGGCGATCAATAAGGGGGCAAGTGCGGGCAGACTTCATAGCAGAGTTTACCATCCCAGAAGATGACACAATAAGCGAAGAAGTCGATCCGCCAAGGCTACTCCTCGATCCCAGTGTCTGGAAGTTGTTCACTGACGGAGCAAAGAACGATAGACGATCTGGTGCCGCAGTGGTGCTCGAAACTCCAGAAAAACGGCCGATATACTATGCTCTCAGATTGGAGTTCCACGCCACTAACAACGACACAGAATACGAAGCCCTAATTGCTGGTTTGAAACTCACTAAGGAGTTGAAGATTGCGAAATTAGACATCTTTTGCGACTCCAAAATAGTTGTGAACCAGGTCATAGGAAAATTCCAGGCCAAAAGTCCTTGGCTGATATCATATTTAGAAAAAGTGAAAAAGTTGCTGGATGGTTTTGACCATCACACCATATCCTACATTCCTCGAGCAAAGAACAAAAAAGTAGATAAATTGGCAAAAATGGCCAGTTCTGGCAGTCATGAAAATACAGAACTGGTCCTGATGGAAATCTTATAGTCACCTAGTATAGATCAAATGGAAGTTGATCCGGTACTAGATGTTGAACCTGAAAGGGAGTCGTGGATGACTCCTTTGAAGAATTTCCTAATGTATGGAACGCTCCCTACGAAGAAAAGTGAGAGGCGTGCAATAATTCGGAAGGCCTCTTGGTATGTGTTGTAAGAGGGAGTCCTGTATAGACAAGGATTTTCAATGCCCCTCCTCCGGTGTATTGCCCACAGTGATATTCAGCGCATATTGCAAGAAGTACATGAAGGAGAATGTGGAGATCACACGGGAGGCCAAACGTTGGCGAAGAAAATAATACGATATGGTTATTTCTGGCCAACCGTAAATAAGGATGCGGCCAAATACGCACGACGTTGTGACGCCTGCCAGAGATTTTCTAAGATCCATAGGGCCCCATCAAGCCAGCTGAAGATGGTGACGAGTCTGTGTCCCTTCGCTATGTAGGGAATTGATATCATTGGAAGCCTCCCCATAGCAAAGGGCGGAGCAAAATTTGCTATCGTAGCCGTGGATTATTTTACCAAATGGGTAGAAGCAGAGCCATTAGCCACAATAACAACCAAGCGAGTAATCGGCTTCGTTGTTAGAAACATCATATGCCGATTTGGGATCCCAAGAATCGTCATAACGCATAATGGAACTCATTTTGACAACACTGAGTTTAGAGATTTTGGCCGGAAATACCACATCGAGAAAAGGTACACCTCTGTGGCACATCCGCAAGCGAACGACTAAGTGGAGGCGGCAAATAAAGCGATTAAATCCATCCTGAAGAAGAGATTGAAGCGAGCCAAGGCTATGTGGGTCGATGAATTGCCCTTGGCACTATGGGCCTATAGAACGACGTATAAATCGGCAACGGGCCATACACCATTTTCTCTCGCCTTTGGAACTGAAGCGGTCGCCCGGTCGAGTTAGAAGTACCTTCTCACCGAGTCACCTATTACGACCCGATGACTAACAATGAGTTGCTCCTTAAATCCTTGGACACGATCGAAGAGAAGAGGGACGAAGCCGATTTACGTGCCTTAAGACATAAGCTGCAGAGAGCTCGATATTACAACAAGAAAGTCCGAACACGAACCTTTGAACCCGTAGACCTGGTTCTAAAACGTGTCTTCCCATACTCAGTGCATATGGGTCCGAAATGGGAAGGACCATATTCCATCCTGCGAAGACTTGATAATGGAACCTTCAAGCTAGCAACCATAGATGGAGACGAAATCGCCAAAGTGTGGAACGCCCAGCATTTGCGGCCTTACCTGACGTGAAATCGTCAGTTTCATTCTTTTGTTTTTAGGACCATGTAAAAAGGCACGACTTGCCTAGAATAGTCTGGTTACTTGAACAAAAGATTATAAAGTGGACGTAGGTCATGATTCGACCGAACCACTATAAAAATATCGTGTGTCATTTACCTTTACTGCACCACTACCTATTTGCTTTATCTCGGTTAATATAAATTATTGCTGTTTTTGGGTTTGTCACAGATTATGCAGCAATATTGGAACATCCAATGCATTGTGCCACAAGGTGAAAGAGGAACCATAATCGAGGACCACAAGGTGCGACAAAGTAAATCACCCCACGATCAAACTCTAACTCCCCAGAATCAGGAGAGAGTATAAAGGACGCGAAGATGACATCCGCAGGGCGTGAAGGTGCACCATGATAAAACCGCCTTGCCACCACTCTAACCCGCTGAAGGATCGGGAGAGTATAAAGGCGCCAGAGATTTAGCGCCCCCAGAATTTCTGCCCCGTTGAAGGATCGGAGAGCAGACCTGAAACAAGCTCGAAATCTAACCCGCTGAAGGATCGGGAGAGTATAAAATTGTTAGAAATTTAGCGCTAAAAGAATCCTTTCCCCCCACCTTTCATAATAGGGGGCAACACACATGACTCTAGTCAATCATTAATAAGCCCAGGCCAGGCAGCATATTAAATGATTGATTGGGGCATATACAAACACATCACATCTCTGCACAGAAATTTTAAAATTTTGCTAATGCGATTCATGATTTAATTTTTGATTAATTATGGTTTAAACATTTGTGGCTAATGCGATAAATTAAAATTGCAGGTTCGCAGGTTTAGTTCCCCTTTTTATGTGACTGATTTGTCTTGAAGGGAAACTCTTGTTCATATCACGACAAGGATGAAAGTCAAGGTCGACTAAGATGAATCATCCCCTCATGCCGTTATGTTGGCTACTCAGGAGGTTGCATAGAGATGCAAGGAACTTGGAATCACTGCATTGCATATTAAATTAAAGGCAACAAAAATCAATTTTTATTTACTAAGATGCAGGGATACAAGATAAGATAGCTAAACAAAAGTGAGGGCCATTCTCACAATTACATTTTCTGGCCAGTGGAAAGTCTAAAAATCCTAAGAACAAAATATGAACTAACATCTGCATCCTACTCATGCTTAGGGGTCTATTTTGGCTTCTTGCTCTTCTTCTGCTTCCCCGACTCCTCCTTGTCAACATCCGAACGATCACCTTTTTTCCTCTTCCTCTTATCAACAAGAGGCTCTAGCGAAGAACTAGAAGATTGGGAGGCGAGTCTTGAAGTTATTAATCGGGAGGAGAATCTTATGACAACCCAGTTTTGGGATCGATTTCAGAGATAGGGGGCACGTATACTGGGTCCTGTTCCCCTTTCATAAGAAGCAACTGCTTCTCTTCCTTAGCCTGTTTATCAGCCAAGGTTTCATCACCACCACCCTTGATTTCATCTGTAATAACAACGTCATCCTCTTCATCCTCGTGACCACCGTCCGTGTCCTTCAAAGCAGCAATAACCTCGGCATCTGCAGGAACATCAGTGCTGGGTACCACAGGTTCCACGGTTACCTTTTCACCACCCTCAGTTTGCTTTGAAATCTCAGAAATTTCAGCATCAGTGCCTGAGGGGATGTCAACTTTCTCTGCCTCCGCCTTCTTTTCTCCCCTTTTCTCGGTCAATGTGTCACTTGTATTATGAGAGGCACATGTTAGTAACTCAACGGGCTGCTTCACAGAATGGCGAAAAGTCATAACTGCTTTGAAAAATTGCGTAGAAAATATGGAAATACCTTCAGCTGACATTTCATCCAAGTTTACAGCAGAAGCTCCGACAACCGGAGGAGTTGGATGCAAGGGAATTAACGGATCGTCAGGACTATAGTCCTCAACTTCGAGAGCCTTGAGTTCCGCCGCTGAGCTCGAGCCCTCGTCAAGTTTGCTTTTGCCCTTGGCCTTGGTCTTCTCCTTCTCAACCTCTTCTTGGATTAGGCGTCTTCCCTCCTCCAAATCCTCAGGCTCTTTTCCTTTGAGGAGCCTCTGCATTAGCTGGCCTTCATCAATCTCATTGACCTTCAATCACTGCTTCTCATCCTCGACAATTGCATCCCATATGTTGGCAAGAGTAACGTGATAGTCTGGGATCCAAGAAATGTCTCGAGTTTTGATGACTTGGCCTAAGAAGTCGAATATCAACTCCCCAAAACCTTCTATTTCTTTTTCAGCTTCGGCAAGCTTGTCAGTAGTGGTGGAAGCCGATTCAAGAATGCTGTTAGCATTAGTCTCAGCAAGAACCGCTCGCCCCTCAGCCTGAACAAGTTGGTCACTCAAGACCTCCTTTTCTTTCTCGGCAGTCGCAAGACTGTTTTTCAAGTCCGCTCTCTCCTTCTCCCAAGCAGCCTTCTCAGCATCAAAATGACGTTGCGCTGTCCTCAAATCAGCATTGGCCATTCTAAGATCCTCTATTTTCTTTTTCAAAGATAATCATTATTGGCTGTTAGAACCTAGCTCGCTACGAAAACGTTTCCTAGCTTCCTCCAATTCTGTCTTGTAGTTCTCTACGTCTCGCTGAGCTAAAGCCAGACGGGCCTGTGCATCTTCCAAGTCTTTTTCCATTTTGCTCCTGGCCCTGTCATTATTATCAATTCTCACCTTGGATCTGGCCGCATCCGTTTCTAGTCGACGGATGGCATTTGAAAGGTTAACGGCGTGCTTTTTCATTACCTCGTACTGTTTGGCTACATGGCACACATATCCTATCACCTCAGTATCCCAGTCCCTGGGAACCGGCTCAAGATCCGGTACAAACATCATCCTCTCAAAGAAAATATTGGGGAATTCCTTGTGCAAGCGCGTCAATTCAGCCTGATTTTCGGGGCCATGGATAGCAACTCGTGCAACGAGACTGTCGGAGTCGTGATCGTCAGGAGAGACCAGGGCTTCTTTTCCTTTCTTCACGATCTTGCCCTCGTCTTTATTTTTGTCCTCTGACTTGCGCTGTTTCTTGGAAGATTGGACGTGAGATTGGAGGGGTTAAGTCCCTAGGAAGCTGCTTACCTCCAGCCGGTGCAGTGGACGACTGTGAGGTTTCCCGGAACCATGCCTGGAAGGAGATCGGGATCGTGTAGAATAGGTTTGAGGAGGGTCGCGAGGCCGATAACTATCCCTTCCCCGACTATCACTGCGAGCAGGATTTGGATTTGAATGAAGACTAGGTGTGCCTTCACGAACGGAGCGATGAGAATAAGATCTTTGTAAGTCATTTTACCTACAAAAGAAACAAGTACACATTAAAACCTTGAATATTGTTGGTATAAAAGTGTGGGGTCAGACAGTGCATGTGATTTGTGCATCCCATATAATTCTCCCTAACAGACCAGGGCCCGAAGTTAGGCTCGTTTGGGTGGTTTCTCGTTCTTCAACTGGAGCATTTGTTTCCTCAGAGATAGGAAAAAAAGGGCTCCCCTTCGAAATCTTCCTGTGTATATACATCGTCGGGTACAGGAATCTTGTTCAATTCTTTGAATAACTGCTCCTCTGTTAAATCATCGGGAGCGGCAGGCTCAACCGGTAGAGAGGTCCTTGAGGGGGAATCCCTCGGGGAGGCTGGGATTTCCTTAAGCTCGTCAGCACGGGCCTCATCTCCTCTATATACATTTAAATCTTCATCGTCCTGGTTAATCATCGGTGAAGGACTCTTATGAAGTTTAGTTGTCTCTAATTCCTGTGACGTTCCTTCTCCCTCGGCCGGGGGCACATATTTGTAAGGTTTGCCATCCGCGCCAAGTCCAAATCTTATATCCAGAAGGCGGTGCCTGTGAAGATTCTCATCAGTAATACATTTATTGATCCTTAGGAAGTCAGATTTGCTTTGGAGAAGAAGGGATAGTCGATTACTATACACCGAGCCTTCCGTCTTTGGAAAGGTGTGATCTGCATAGAGAAAAGAAGCATGTTAGCGCTTCGATTTCTTAAACAGGTTATTCATTCAAAGGTTTAAAATTTACTTGATTTAAGCCATCTTCTCGCACACCCAGCCTGTCGCTTTATATAGAACCAATCAGCCTTGGGATCCCCTATGTTGCTGTAACCATCAGACAAGACCTTCCTATTGACTACCGACTCGAAGAAAGAAAAATTTGGGGTTGCTGTAGAACGATGCTTGAAAAGGTAATAGAACTTCAAGTCTTTAAACATGAGCTCAGTTTGCAGTATTTCCGCATACGCGATGTATAAAGTATATAGGGCTGCGTAGGCATTGGGATGAAGCTGCATTGGAGCAATACCCAATCATTTTAAGGTTTCAATGACGATTGGAGGAAACGGAGGAATAGCACCTACTCCGCACATGAGTCGGCTGACTGTCATATACCCTTCCGGAGCTAGATGAGGTCTATGTTCGCTTCCAGGTGTTCTCACATCATCCCATGGGATCCCGTGTTTCAAGCAGATTTTCTTAAGTTTTATGTCATCTAGTTTGGAAGCTAAAGAGTCATTGAATTTCTCAGTTTCTAGTGCACCAGGAATCTCATCGGGAGCTCGGTCATCCACTTCGGACTCCTCATCAGGCGAGGTACTCTCAGATGAATCCGATTTTGTTTCTGCCTCATATTCGGATTCAGAATCCTCACACTCTGGATTAATTGGAAGAACCTCGGGGCTATGGCGCTCAGACATCTCGGGGTCCATCTATGTTTCAGATCTTGAAGGAGAACGGTTACCCGACATTACTGTTTAGGCGAGTAAACAGGAGAAATTAGAATATAAATACCCATCCCCCGTGTGTGTAAGTGCAAGTGTGTACCTGTGCATACATAGGAGAAAAGCATGAAGATTAGCTACATAAGCAAGATATTGGTCATAATGCGCTATCAAGTTACATTATCATTCAGTCCAGAGGAATCATCTTAAGGGCTCTAACCTAACTACCCATCGATATATCAGAAGTTATATTGTGTTTATTAGTCAACGTATGCATCAGATCGTTCATTGGATTGGTTCGTGAGACAGTGTCCGGATCGCTATGTACTGATGGGTCGTGTAGTGTGAACTGGATCGTGGAAGAATCTCGGATCGTTATGGAACCTCGGATCGCGAGACGTTTTGGCACTTGTCCCGTCATCGGATCGCAACAAGCGCCTCACGATTCACCCTGGTTCCCATTTCCACAAAACGATCCTCCTTCATCCTCGCGATCCGATCCGCTGGTCAGATTAACAGTTCATCTTCGTTTCTTCTCCCATCATTTCTCCATCACCACGATGCGATTCGAACTGTAACCTCGCTATCACCACGATCCGGCTCGACATGCTCCTTCTTCTTCCTTCTCTTTCCCCCTCCATCTCCAAACTCGAACGACGGAACCCATGGCACCTCCGTCAGTTTCAAAGCCACGAATGCTACAAAATTCCGCTACCTCCACTTTCCAAACCAATACAAACCCAAGAGAAAAGAAAATGGAATTACCTTTCTAAAGTTTAAAATCAGATGGGCGTTTGGAAATTGAAACTAGGGTTTTTTCTCAAAAGAGCTGGCGGCGCGACAGCGGACGAAGAAGAAAGGGAAAAGAGAGAGGAGATCGGTTTATATAGGTGAGTTATTGACCATTCGTATCCCCTTTTTTGTCCCATTCGATCCGCCGGGCCTGATGGGCCACAAACCGCCGAAGAAGCTCACTGCGATTCAAGTATGGACCCTTCCAGGCGTTGGCCCTTGACGCATGAAACAATCCCATCCAGACGTGCTTCGTGGTTCACCACGGTCCATGATGACAGACGACGATTCGAGCCCCAACATGATTAGCGGATTGGAAAAGAGAAGTTTCAAATTTGCAGAAATACAAAAGTTATTAAATACTATTTCCTACAATGAACTCTGAAACTTACTTGGTATCTCCGAGAGCCTAAAAGATGGGAATTGCCCGATAAGCGAAGAAATGGTTGACGGCCTAGTTAGATATTTATACTCGTTAAGAGGCATAACCATCCACAACGAGGCGACGCTATAAATGAACATGACCAGTGGTTCGCATCGTTTCAAGAAAATGCCCATTCAGCAATTTGGAAGCATGTTCCATCCTCGATAAAACATACTTCGAGAGGGCAAAATGTTGGCTAGCTTTTTGACCAAGCCACCAAGGTCCACACACGAGGAAGACGCGATGTTTCGTTCCTTTGACCTGTAAAGTCTTGATCGTGATCGCTCCACCCAGGTCGGATCGCCGTGTCTTCTCCAGCTCGCGATCGCCCCTTGTAGCCTCGATCCGATCCATCCTTGTTAGCTCGATGCAATCCGAGCTCCAGAAACCAGAAAATGAAGGCTATGACTAATTCAACCACGATCCGAGAATGTAGGATCTCACGACACCTGTCCACAACTGTCATATTGACCAATTCTCCATCAAGCTACGAACCAGTCTGAGATTCTCGAGATTTGTGCCGCGTATGACCACGATCCGCCTGAAGAAATCAGCTATAAATAGCCCAGAACTTGGCATTTTGGGGATCTTTTGGCAATGGAGAGATCTGGCTCCACCATTATCATATCTCCATTGTTCCTACTTAGAGTTATCCTGAAATTATTGAGAGAATCATGATTGTAAGAGTGAGATCGAGTGAAACTATTGATTGTACTTGCATTCAGCATATAATCAACTACATATAAAGTGGACGTAGGCTCGTTAACGCCGAACCACTATAAACCTCGTGTCTTTTCTGCTTTTCCTTTATATTTCAGCTATAATCCTTCATAGATTAGAACAACTTCGGTGTTAGACCCAATTTTGGATCTAACACAACTATTCTGAATTTTCAATTGGACATATCTTTTTATTCCCGCTATGAAATTTCAATTTTTCGGATTTGTTAGAAAGATATTCTCAAGTAGATTCAAATATTTTTGGTTTCTCCAAAATCCGGTTTATTTTGAATCCTGTACATTCATTTGAAATTTGAAATCAAATTTTCAAACTACCGCGTCATTTTCAATTCCTTTTATAATTAAAAATAAATATTTATATTCTAACGACGATCTATAAATATAAACATTCTTGTTCTATTCAAAACAAATTTCTCATCTTTATTATCTAAAATAATTCATTTTAAATATTCAAAATTCATTAAATTTCCCAAAATTTTAAATTGGCTCCGGTTTTCCGGGTTGTTACAGAACTATTAATTAGAATAGGCCATCAAATTTTTATTTTAACCTCCACTTAATCACCATCATCATATGTAGATGAAGAGGTAATTAGTGAAGATATGACTAAGCATAGCCTATTGTGTTTCAACAATATAGGCTATTAAATTCAATAATGCACACATAAAACCAATAACATCAACATGACATGAAGAACAAAAAGAGAGCATGAATAAACAAATTATGTTGCATCTACATAATTGAGAAAACTTCATTACCCCTAAGTTGCAAGGGATTTGCCTCTAATATATGTAATCATGACAACAAAGATAGATTGCAACCTAACATTAAAAAATAATGGAAAAAGAGAGAACTAATTAACAAAAATAAAATTAAACTACTTGCATAAAATTAAACTACATTAATGCATAAAGTAAATTACCAGAATTAAATAAACAAGAAAATAAATTGCATTAAAATGAAAATTACGTAAGAGGGAAATGGCTAAGAAACCATGAAAGAAAAAGAGAGCTTCCCTCCAAACTAACTAACTAAAAGAGAGGATATTTACGTCAACATAAAGGGGGTATTTATACATGATCTAAACCCTAAAACCCTAATCACTTTTATTGGGGACTACCAAAAATACCCCTTCATGAATCTTCCATTTGTCTTTAGCTCCTATTAATTCATTAAAATTGTATGAAGCCTCTTTTGTCTCCACTTGCAAATATATTAACGTCTAATTGTTCCACTAAAGAAAGAGTGATAATAGGTAGGGTCCTCTACTAAGTTGTATGTGAATTAATTCCATATTCATTCCTTTGTATCCACTTTGTGCATGCATATCACCATATAAACTTCATGTGCATACTTCATTTTTCCTCCTAAATTACTATAAGACACATGAAACTGAACAATTAAATTTTATCAAAAATAAATACATGCACAAATGACTGTTTTGCCCCAATATGATGATGAATGCTTGATAATTTGAGAATTTTGGATTTTTGGTTAAAACATGTAAAAATAGCCCAATATGTTATTTATTTAATTAAATCAAGAATAAATGTGTGAATATAAATGTGCATATTTGCGTGCACATCAGTCAGACCAGGAATATTTCCAAATTGGGTTTCGGTTGGAGCTTCAGGAGAGAAGCTGGAGTCAAGTCGTATTTTTGTATTTTCTGGTATTAATTTATTTCCACTGTATGTGTTGTATTGATCTAGTGTATACTCTAATATTGTAACCATATATATATTGTTTCATTTTGTGTAAAGGATTTTGATATATTATGTTTTATTCGTTCTGCTATGAGATTCCTTTCTGCTCTGATTCTGTAATGTTGGCGTTCTTCTTCTTCTTCTTCTTCTTCTAATCTAATATTTCTTTCTATCTACTTCTCACCCTCTAATTTATTTCTCTTAAATATCGGCTTTCTTGTGCCGTTTGAGTGTAACATGGGTAACTAGATGTCAGTTAAAACAGTATGGAAAAGTCGGGTCGTTATATTGGTGGCCATTACTACTATTTTAAAAAATCAGGTAATGAAAATTTTAGAAAACCAATGCTCTGATACAAATTGTGGGTGCAACAGAAGTGGATCTTAAGGAAAACCTAACACTATAAGGAGGAGATGAATAATGTTTGAGAGATTTATATAAATATTTTTCGAGTTACTTCAATTATACTTGTAAATAAGCAAAGTATCATAGATTTATCATAAAAAACACAAAAGAATTCAAAACTGTAAAAAGAAATAAAATAAAAGAAGGAACACACCAGATTTTATGCTGGTTTAGAGTTACCTTGCATTTAGTCCTGTACCAAAACCTATATGGATTTTTAATCACTTCCAAATCTATTACACTCCTGGATTTCAAGACTAGGAGGAGGCACCCTTTGCAATTTTAACTTCTAGGGATAGCCAACTTGATTTTCAAGCCAACGTGTCACACTCAATTTCTTTTCAGGTACAATCAAATCCAACTTGATTAACTGGCCTACAAGTCGTACACTTTTGAGTATAATTGTGTAGATCATACAAGGGAATTAGACCTTATCTTGCTATCGTGATTACAATAGCCATATATAACTCTAATTTGCACTGTGAACTTGATGGATTATGGAGAGGATGATGGAGAATTAAAAATTGTGTAGAACTAGATTGACTTTCTTGAAAATTTAGCAGAATATAATTAGGATTTTGATTAGAAACGACGGAGAAGAAAAGGGGTGAAGAAGAAGACAAAATAATAAACGAATTTTCAAAATCAGAACCTCCTATTTATAGAAGAGAAGAGAAATGTCCATTCACGAAAGGGTATGATGAAAACACATTTCAATTCAAAATTGAAATTTGAAAAAATCGGTTAGTATGTCGACATAGTCAAAGTGCCTATGTTGACATGCCGTTAGTATAAATTTTGAAAATCATATTTTAATAATTGTTTTGAAAATATAAAATATTATAATTCAATTTAAAACTTTGGGAAATTATCATATATAGTAGAAGAAAGTTTTCAAGCATAAAAATACTTAAAAAAATAAATAATTTAAACTTATATATACAATATAATCAAAATCATTATATAAAGTATATTTTAAAATCCAAAACTAAATATTAAATTAGCAATACATATAGCATGAATAATATAAAATATATCAAACTACAAATATAAAGTTTATATTCTTAGAAGTTAAAATATAATATCAAATATAAAATATAATTAAAATTGAAATAGTAAATAGATTTAAAACATAAAATATCAATTAATTTAAAACTTAAATCTTCAAAAATTATTGTAATGTTTGCTTTGGAAAATACTTTAACAAATTTATTTTAAAATAAAAACAAAAATCTAGTTTGAAAAACCATTTGAAAAGGGATAAGATCAGTGTAATCAAGTTTTAACATATATAATTAAGACTCTAGTACTTATCTTCGTCATTCTTAAATTCTTGAACTTTTGATAACTCATTAGCCTTGATATGCATCACTAGTCTTAGTTTGCATCTCCATAGCATCTCCTTAGCTCATCGCAGACAGTCTTGATTATCAACACATATTATAAATCCTGCATTATGCACTATATATAATATATATATGGCAAGGCAAGCTGTTTTTATAGTGGGCATACCACTTGATTATAGAAAGAAAGGAACAGGGTACTGTACACATGCACATAGTAGCTAAACTGATTTGAAGTGTCCAGTCGCTATCAAAGCAACAAAATAATAAAGTTCAGGAAATAACACTAAACGAAAAGATAACTGAAGAGATACTAGTCCTCAACACAACTTAAAGCAATCATATCCTTCATAGAAGGTCCCCGTGTAAGGTGTTATATTCCGCATGAAGGTCCAAAGGCGAAAAGCTAATTGCTCCACATAGAAAGGAGTAGTCGGGAAATAAATTAGATTCATACCCCAAGAGGAGTCCAGCATGAGCATCAAATTATCTTCACCCAATTCTCCATCATCCCACAATTTCAAATCATTACCAACAGGTCTATAGTAGAGACGACGACGGTCCCCCACTACTCCAATGAATTTATAAAAATAAACTCAATATCAAATTTCATGCCAGAGGGGGCATGCACCCAAGCTCTCTCCCCCTCAACCCAAGAGACATCTGGATTAATTGTAACTTCAGGTAATATCGAATCAGGAGGATCTCTAGAAACTATTTCAGTAACTACATCGGTAATAGGTGGATCAGTAACAGGTGGACCAGAAGCAAGAGGATTAGAAATAGGTGGATCAGGGATAGGGGCATCAACACTGGCCTTTCAAACCTAAAGACGAGCATGAGGACGAGGAAGTAGGATTTTTGGAAGGGTCAAAGAACCAGCGGTGACACCACAAGTATCAAACAAATGACTAAAAGACTTGCAAGCCACGCAAATATCAGGTTTCCATCTGTATGTAACCTCCACTAAGTATTCGCGATCTTCAAGCCTAACTTTGATGTGAAAAGGTAAGGGATTATCCGGGGTAATTTCAATCAAGGCTCTGGCATAAACTAGATTCCTACTAGCATCAAAACATTTCGATTTTCCAATATGGCAGGCTAGCCAATTGAACCCAAGAAGTGGATAAAGAACAGAGGGAACATGTGTGAATTGGGTCCAAACTGGAATAGAAAGAACCTGTTCATTTACCTTACCAACCGACGTGATCCATGTCATAACAATGAATGGCTTTCCATCAATTATTGTCGATGGACCCTCTAAGGTACGATTTCGTTCCTCAGGCAGAGAAAACTTCAGGTAAAAGAGGCCATCAACAATGGTTATTCGCAAGGCACCACATAATTTCCACGACGATCTACATATGTTGTTCATGTCCACTTTTGGAGGCTTAGAATCTAAGAAGAAGTTAACTAAATGATCCTTCCAAAAGGACGAGGTTTCCTAAAAAAGTTCTCGTGGAGGAATCGAACCATGCTAAACCTGGGGAATTGTGAATTCAATTGGTGTATACTCACCAACAATATTTGGAAGGTTTACAAATAGGGAAGTCCACACAGGCAATTGCGTGGAAGCAACATTGTGAGTACCCTGACTGATAGGGGAATTAACATAAACAGGTGGAGAGCATTGCTGAAAATCACACGTCTTAGAGGAAGGGGGCTGACTGCTCATCAAACCAACATCAGCTACAAACGCAGAAACACCATCACAACTAGCATTACCCAAACACAACCGTTATTTGGTGGATTCACAACTAAGTTTAAATCGTCAGTCCCAAGACCTAAGGACACCACAACACAGAAAACATCACCAGTTTCGCCAGGTAGAGGCCAAGAAGATGAAGCCAAGCAAGGGAGATAAATGGGACTTACCATAGTTAAAGGGTTGCAAGGAAGATGAGGGGTTAGCTCTTCCATCTTAGCAATTAAGGCATTAAAAGGATGAGAATCTAGAAGCGTATACACAGATCTTGCTGGAGCTCCTTCAGCAACGTAATCGGCTTCAATTTCAGTATCCGACATTGACGCTAAAAATTTGGATCGACTACTGGATCTAGATGTTATCTAGGACGAGAACGGAGGCTTGAATTTGTTTTTCATGTCCATAGAGTGGAAGGAAGAAAAGCGATTAGGTAGGGAAGTGATTTAGAGGAAGAGGCGCAAGTGGTTTAGAGGATTAGGTAGTCACTGGAAAGAAGAAAGAGTCTTCCATTCTATCACTTTCGTTTTTGAATCAAAATTGATGCACTATAAATACCAGTATCTGTTATATCTATTATTGTTATCATCAAAACATCCTTTTATTGCACTAACACTCTACATTGAAGATTCGTATGCGAAGGGATCGTTACTGCAACAATTCGAATCTTTAACAAACAATAGTTAATTAATGGATTAAATAGTTGAGAAATAAAATAAACTGATAAAGTAAATATTAATCAGAAAAATATTGAGAATTAAGCAAAATGGATTTCACAGTTGCGTACTTTATGAAATTTTGATTTAGATAGATTTTTAGTTTGTGTAAATCGAACGAGAAACAAACAAGTTATGATCAATCGAATTTTGAAATTAAATTAGCGAATTTAATTAATAAAGCAACGGTAAATGGGAGAACCATCCCTAAATTGGGTTGACACATGGGTAAACCCATGCGGGTCGACCAACCGTCGAGCCTGGTTCTGGATAATTATTTCCGATGTATTTTTTATGTTTCTTCTATGGTTTGAATTAAAAACCAAAAATATAATGGCCTAAAATATAAACATAAAATACAATGAACCTGGATACCTAACTCTATTATAAATATCCTCCAAAACCTAACCTAGTCTTCACTACTCCATTTCTCTACTTCTCTCAAATAACCTTCTTTTCAAATATAATTACAATGGAGTAGTGAAGACTAGGTTAGGTTTTGGAATAATCTGAAATAACATTATTATGGGGATTTTAGACATGTTAAGAATTGGTAAAATATGGGTTGTAAATTGGATAAATTCTAAAGGAATAATATGCAAACTTGTAAATTAAGATAAGCCGTATTTAATTATAAATTAACTTGTAAACATGTTAATTTGGCATTGATTTGGAAAACATGTTATTTGACAACATGTTAATTTAACATTGATTTGGAAAACATGTTATTTGATATTAATTTGTAAACATGTTTATTTGACATTAATTTGTAAACATGTTATTTGACATTAATCTATAAACATGTTTATTTGACATTAATAGGAAAACATGTTAATTGTACTTAATTTGACATTAAGTAACCTCCATTTGGAAAACATGTTTATTAGAATGAATGGCACTTAATTGCACACTAAGTAACTTGTAGTTGTTAAACATCTAAATAGTGATGTATTGAGCTCGACTTGACCTGACATGGTAAAGCGTTGTAGATTATATTTGTTAATTACAACCTAAAAATATAACAAATACTTATATTCGGCTTATTAAATGAACTTAAGCGTATTAAGTTAACCTTGTCTAATTAATAAGCTAATATTGAAAGGGGTTAACAGAAAACATGGTTATTACTTGCTTGCTTGGAACCCGTATCAGTTAGTACCCTCTTGTTATCATCGGAGTGTCGGGAGAGGCTTAGGCATGATTTACTAACGCTTAATTTTAATAGGTTCAAATTGTTGAAAGGCGCCCGTTCTAATGGGATATAAGGGGATCAGGGAAAATCTAGTTATTACTTGCTTGCTTGGAACCCATATCAATCTAGACCCTCTTGTTATCATCTGAGTCTCGGGAGAGACTGGGGCACGCTTTATTAATTCTTGATTGTAAGAGGTTCAAAATTTGGATGTGGGTATGGGCGCGTTCCGGTGGAATCATGAGCGTGCACTGTTCTGAACAGAAAAGATAAGACACTGTAACTTGTGGATAGGGCTATGTCTTTTTAGTTGGTGGGTTCAGGACTGATATCTAAGAATGCCATAGCTGGCATAGGTTATTCACATCATGTATAGGAAGCCGATCAATGGGTACGTAGCATTAGGAAATCCCTTCCTAATTACTTGTTTCTATCCGAACTGTTAGTAGTTCAAAACAGTCATCCTACTTGAATATGACCATTGCTATCATTACTGTTTTTTTATAAGAATATCGATCCTTATTATCAGTTCATATCAGTTATTGTTCACCTTTAGATATGTATAGACACTTATCCTTTTATGACACTAGAACCATTGTTTATCTATTTTATTCATAACTTAGTAGTCAAGCTAATAATCATAGCAACTCACTAAGCTTTATGTCTGACCCATTTCCTTTCTTCATTTCTCTTTTCTTCCCTCAGACTTACAGGGAGTAAGTGTATAATTTAGATTTCTTTATTGATTTCATCGTGATGGATTTCTGCAAAAGACGGATTACTTCCCGTTCTCTTTCCAAGGTTAGGCTGTATTTTTTCGACTATTTGGGGAATAATATTATATTACTCTGATGTTGTTTTTGATTGAGATTTTTAGACATTACACTTTGGTTAATTGAAACAAAGATTATTTTGTATTTTAAATAAAAATGAAATTTCTTCTTCCGTTGTAAATTTGAATTTTTATATCTTGCGAAATCTTAGTCTCCACGATGTTTTATGTCTTCAAACCTACAATGCTGCATATGTACTTAATGAAATCCTAATACGGGTGACATTAAGTAATGTGGGGTGTTACATTTGGTATCAGAGCCTAAGGTTACCAAGATCACTAAAATTTTGTTTTAAAAGGAAATATTTTCAAAAGAAACCACATTTTTTAGAAATTAAAAGTTACTTTTGAAAATAAAATATCCTTTATAGTCAATTACGACTTTCCTTTGACTCTTTCTAAATATTTATCTTTTTAGTTGAGTTATAAGGCATTTTATCTAAGCTTTCCTATATAGGTTGAAATTTTGATTAATGGACATGCCGTTTAGCTTAGTAGTTGGGAAAGGCCGAGGTTTAAAAGGAACTTGCTGCTTGAAAATATTAAAAAGGGTTAATCATGGATACAAAAATATAGTTTGGAATATAAGAATGACCTAGATTGATTGGTTAAGAAAAAGGGATGCATTTCCATAGTTGGGTGTGTAATTAACATCAAAAACGTCATTGCAAGAATGAATTGATTGGTGGAAATAGGGGCTTTACAGTATTGTGCACTGTCCTCCAACTTAAAAATAATTAAAAACAAATATCTTGCAATTACGAATGTCTAGATTTTCTCAAACTATGTAAATAGATTTTTGTACATTCAGTAATAAACAATTAGGGAATTTTCAAAAAGATAAATTTAAGGATGGCAAGTGAAAGATCAACATGAGTATTGTAATATCCTGTATTTTTGGTAATCAGATATTTAAATTATTTTATCATTTTAAATATTGATCTGGAATTTTAAATGGATTTATAATAAATAATTCATTTATATAACGAAGTTTAAACGTATAACTTATATTAAATTATAATTCGAGCTCGTAACATCATGGTAGTTAGTAATATTACATTTTGAACTTCAATTGAATATACTGGATCCGATATAAGTCGAAATTCTGTGAAACAAGCAACATTTGAGTCTATTTGATTATAATTTTCTAATGTAAGAGAAAAATGAAAATTTCATATTTTAGATTATGAGTTATGTCCAATTCAAATTTTTAAATAATCTCTATGAATCATATATAAATTATAATGTTTATTTAGTGGATTTAATATAGGAATTTCTATATAAATTATCGTTTAATCTGGAATTTTAAATGTTGAGTTTAAAATCTACACTGGTTTATTGTGAAGCTGTATAAAATTTCACAATAAACTAGTTTATTGTGAAGCTGTATAAAATTTCATTTGGAGATATATGATAATTATAGTTTAGAATTGTTTTGGATTTAATTATATTTTATCGATATTTTTTTGGCAAGGCCAAAGGGGTTGAGTGGACCCCTACCACTTTATTAATGTACCGGAGAAAAGAGGATATAAACACACGCACACGGAAACAAAGAAACACGGTACATTAGCACTAGAAGACAACATAAAACACATACTTACTTAAGCTCAGCTGAGCTTAGCAATTATTCCCGGGTCGAAAGTGAAATTCAACAATTTCAGACCATTCCTTACTTCAGCTCGAATGCCTACCCTCAATTGATCATTGTTTCTTGCATCTGCTTGGTTAAATACCCTGTAATTCCTCTCATGCCAAACAACCGAAACAAGTTTCCTCAGCAGAAAACTTAACATCCTCCCCTTACTTCTTTTCCTGTTGGTCTTCCTTTCCAAACTCCTCCATTCAGCCCTACTATTTCGGATGGCACCACATGATCCTGCAGTATGTTTTAATTCATTGCACAATACAAAAGTAATGTCACTCAAAGAATAGATGAGCACGATTTTCCTACTGTGCTCCGCATAAAACACAATGCGGCATAATATCCATTCCACGGCCGATCAGTTTTTCCTTTGTCATTATTGCTTTATTCAGAACTTTCCATAGTAGTAAATTTTCTTTTGCGTTATTATCCCTACACACCAAACTCTTTTATGCCATTTGCATTTCGTTAGTTCGCCAAAAGTCGATAAACAGTGGTATAAGCTTTTAATTTTGAACTTACCTTTTTCATTGCACCATTGCGTTGCTTGATCACATTCTATTCCCACTGAAGGTTGTCGTGCTTCATTCCATAACCGGTTAATACATGGCACAGTAGATAATGGAGGAGATATAACATTATTTTGAATGTAGTTACACACCGAAGCATTTCTGGAAATTCTTAATGGAGTAATTTCATTATCACTGAGCTCAACACAAAAAATCAGACCATTCTTTAGCCACGGATCAGTCCATAGTTTAACTTATGCACATGGTCTTACGTTAAATGGGAAAAATTGCAGAATAGTATTCCTTATCCTGAATATGCTCCTCCACGTCCAACTATTTTTTTTGGAGGAGACATAATTGAAAAGCTTTTGTTTTTAACAACATGAACTAACGACCACCTCACCCATAGACTACTGGTATTATTGAGTAGATCATCAATGTGTTTGACAATCGCCACTTTATTCCAGTTTAACATATTCACCACTCCAAGACCGCCTCTACCATTTGGTTCTTTCCAGCATTGAAAAGACACTGAAGCTTGATATCTTCATACAATCGAACCTTTCCAAAAAAAATCCATATAGCAGAATATACCATTGTAATCAATTTTGTTGGCAGCAGAAACGTTCGCGCCCAGTACACTTTCATAGAGAACACAACTGATTTTATCAAAGTCAGCCTTCCTTCCTAACTCAACATCCTAGTTGTCCAATATGTCATACGAGCAGTTATTCTCATATACGATAGCATACACTGAGAGGTAGTAACCTTAGCAGTACAAAGTGGGAGACCTAGGTATGTAATCGCTTCATTACCATAATTCAAACCAGTTGCATTGTATACGTCATTAACTTGAATATTTGAAAGACCCGCTATCATCATCTCAGATTTCTGTTGGTTCACACGAAGGCCCGTCATTTTATGGAAGCAGTCTAGGGTTTCAAAAATTGTATTCACGGTGATATCATCAGGTTTGCAGAATATCACAAGATCATTCACAAACATTAAGGAAGAAATTCTGGGCTCGGAACATTGTGGATGCAGTTTAAAAAGGCCTTGGTCGATTTTAGCATTTAGCATGCACGTTAGCAGTTCCATAATAATGATAAACATGTACGCAGATAAGGAGTCGCCTTGCTTTATTCCCTGTTTACTATCGAAGAAGCCAACTACAGAGCCATTCAACATTACCTAGAATTTGGAGTAGAGATGCACGCTTAGATCCAGGTTAGGAAGTGAGATGGAAAATTCATGAAACTCATAACTCTTAAACAAAATCCCATTGCAGCATGTCAAATGCCTTCATAATATCGAGTTTAAACATTGCTCTTGGGCTGACGTTGCTGTTTTTATACCCATTAAGAAGCTCATACGACAACAATACATTATCAAATATGTTTCATACCAGGGATAAAAGCAGCCTGATTCATTGATATTAACATTGGTAGAACATTCTTTAATCTGGTAGCTATAATTTTCGAGATGCACTTGTAGATTGTATTAAAGCAAGAGATGGGACATTGGTAGAAAACTCTTTTATCGATATTATATAAGCCTTAGAGTTAGCTATTTTTCAAACGACCTCCATTTTCGAAGAAACTAATTTTATTGGAATACGTATAGCTAGTTATTGCTAGATTTCCAATTTGGAGCCAATCAAAGTTGTTTTATTTGTGTGTGCAATTTAAAGGTGAACCGGTAAATAATTTGGAATTAAAATAATGCCATTGTGCAAATAGACTCGGTTTTCAATGAAATGAATTTCATTGGGACCGGAACATTAAGACATAGTGATGCGTCCATATCCATTTTGTTTGGAGCTCATGTCTGGCGTTACGAATATAACGGTTAGCGGTAAACAACGATATAAGCGGCAGAGCTTAACACCATATAAAATAAAAGTAAAATATTTAAGCTTAATAACTTAGAATTCAAGTACACACGCACATGCATAAGTCATCCTATATGTACTAAACACACACACGTATGCATGCCTAGCCTACCTTTGAACATACCATGTTTTTATGCAATCCGCTTTAGCCAAGATGAAAACTCACCTTACCCTATATTTTATATGCAGACTAATTAAAATATACACAACTTCATCCCTAAGTAAATTCAAGTAGTACACACACAAGATACCCTAAGCTAGTTCCCAAATCAACACCATAACTACTACTTTTCAGACTTGCACATGCTTTACCTACACGCAGACTTCACCAATGCAGAACTATACACGCTGAAAACCTGCTTCCTTCATTCTTAAGTAAAATATGTACACAACCAACTCATATCCGAACCTTCACCATCATGCGTAGTATCACGTCGACCTACCTATATATGAGTACGTAGTCCTACCCTTCCTGTAGGAACTGTGCTTGCCAAGGCACTTTGCATATAAATATCGAATGAAGCCTCACGTAATTCTTATGCCAAAATATAATGTTGGGTTTTAATGGCTTATAAAAAAAATTATGAGAGCGAAGCAGATAAAAAGGGAGAGGGGCTGTTATGTGGGAAGATAGTGAGCTAGAAACATGCGGTAGCATCAGTGGAATGGAGATCGTCCTTTTTATGTGAGTGTTGAATGAAAAAGCATGGTGAAAACCAGTGAATTTGGGGTGTTTGTGGAGCGAACGTCGAGCAGTGGAGAAAGAAGGTTGAGCAGAGGTCTAATAGTGGGGTTCTGATATCAGGCGACATTTAGTGGCAGGTTGGTGATCATGGTGTTGCAGTGTGGTGAGGATGTTGTGTGGGTGGCCCTAGTCGAAGTGAATAATTACATGGTTCGTGAAGGTGCACTATGAAGGAAGCTTATGTGGTAATGAAAATGGGTTCGAAATACAATGAGTAGGTCAGGAGAAGGAGAATTATAGACTGCCTAATTGTATTATTAACATGTGTAAACCTATTGCATGCCTAACCACTTTTAATCTGCCTAATCACGTTTACGTGTGGCCAATTATTTGAACCGTTTGTGCCTAATCTATATTATGTGTGTTGTAGTAAAATGCCTAATCACATATCTAATCCTATAATTAGAAATGCCTAAGTGTATTTATATATGCCTAATGACTTTTTTATCATGCCTAGTACATGTTTTACATGGCCAGTTGGAGAACGTTTCCCCTGATGATATTCAATTATGCCAAATTCTTTTTCAGATGTACTTAATTATTTTTGTAAACTGCCTAATTACGTGGCCTATTTTTGTTAAGTATTTAAACAACCTGATCCTATTTTAGCGCCTAACCCGATTTTTACGTGCCTAGGTTTAACATGCCTAAACATTTATATAGCCCAATGGTCAGTTTAATAACATGATCGAAAGAGATAAAACAATAGGAGAGAGGAAGAATTTAGCAAGTGGAAATAAGGAGTATGTGCCTAATGCCTAATTATAGTTAATCTGGCCGATTTATAACGTGTTCAAAAAAAAGATATAGGTGCATAATGATTTACAAATACGAACTATAAAAGAAGTATACGGTAGCAGGTTGGAAGGTATTTTAGTGTGCCTAATCCAGTTTGTTCGTGGCCAGTAGATTTTAATACAGGTAATTAACGCGACTAATATGTTATGTAATTAGTAAAAACATAGGTAATGTTAATAAATATTAATCTAAGTTTAATTAAAATAAATTAAAATGTGATCGTATAATTTGTGTATCTGCTTATATATTAACAGAATCAAACAAAACAAGGAGTGTTGGAACCATATCAGCAAGCACGAAAATATGGAGCTGATATGGACAGAGTTGAATGCAATTGGAAGTTTTAGTAAATTAAACATTTGTTAAATTTAATAAAAACAATCTGGTTGATGATGAGTGGAAACCCAAGGTAAGTACAACTCACTCAGTTTTGTCCCACTATATCTATATAAGTCGGGTTTAATATTTGTGTTCTATGGTTGTTTATGGTTGGATGTTTACTGAATATATTATTTTATATTGACTGAACTAATTAAGTTAAATGTTCGCTTAATTTAAATCAATCGTTATATTTTAACGATTGTAACCAACTGAGGTAACTTACCTTGTCGGTTATGTTTATACTAACATAAACGTATAAAATTAATAATTGGATGTTTAAATTACTCTTATTGATTGATTGTTACAAATTATATTTGAATATTGAATTGAATGATATTATTTGAGGTAACCTATTTGGATGCAGGGAAAAACAGTTTGGAGGGATCTAATTGGATTTGCTCAAATATATTAAATGTTAACTATTTTTATATTATCATTATATGAACTTTTCTGATTGGATGATTGATTTGGTTGTCGATCGTTGATTGGAAATTCAATGCTTGTTTTGTTTTAAACCAATGGGCGGTATTGGTTGAGTAATTGGGCGAATATGCCTATAAATTAATCAATCGTTTTATAAATATTGATTCACTGTTAGGTGAATCGACAGAAATGAAGTTATAAAATTTATTTTCTAATTGAAGATAGATTTTGAAACCTTTTATTTGGTATAAAAGTTTATTAAAAGGAAATAGATATTTATTATTATTATTTAAGTTTATAAGTAAATTGTTAAATGATTATATAAAGCAAATACGGATGTTAATAAGATTTATAAGCAAATGAGCGGAATTTAACCTATAGTTAAGAGTTGGATATATTGTTTGTAAGAGACAATTAAATAGAATTATTTAAATTAATCATATTATTAATTAATTTAAACGAAGGACTAATTGGGATAGAATTGAGTTTTAACAAGAGGTTATGAGGGGTTTATATTTTATCCGAGTTTTATAAACAAGGTTATAAAAGTGATTTTAAGAAAATACAATGGTTTGAAATAAGTTTTTATTTAACATTTGAATCAAGTAAGATGGAATCGAGATAAAAAGGGGTTTATATTAAACCTAAGTTTTATAAATGAGGTTTATAAAGGAGGTGTGAAGTTAAAACTTTGATTTTAAATTGATGATACTAAATAATGAAATTAAGTGAAATGAATGGAATTGAAACGAGATTTACAAAGTGGAAAATGGTTGAATGGATTAGAGGTATAATAAATGGATTGATAAGAGTTAAGATAAGAAATTAAGGGATTGGTACCTAACTAGAGATTGGTTGAGTTGAGTGATTTTCTGAGTATTAATCTGATGTTGATTTCGGTCTTCGGGGTTGTTGCTTAGGGAATTATTCTCCTGCCAATTTATGGTCAAGGAGTAATGATGGTTGAAGTATATAAATGTGTGAATAAGAAATAGGAATGTTTCCGACTATAAAAAGAGATTTGAGTATATAGAATGATGTTTCCAAAATAACGGGGATAGAAAGAGATTTTGAGAAAATATAACAATATTTTTGAGGTAAAAGGATTTTAAGATATAAGTTGAATAAGTTCCTTCAAAAGGGATACGTGTTAGTTATTGTTTTCAAGCAATGAAACCAAAAGAGATTTTGTGGCGATGTTTTACGTGAAATGGTTGGAACCAAAGTTGGTATATATATTATTTAATTCTAATGTATTTAAAATGGTTTTGAGAATACTTTTATAATATAATAAGAAGTAAATACTAGGTTTTAAAATATTGAAAGATTAAGAAGTTTAATTAGTTTTAAAATAAGACCAAGTGATGCGGAGTACTAAACCAGTAAATTCATTTTATTTTTATGGTTGTTTTTTTGGTAGTTAATTAACCGACCATGTGACGGCCCGCCCTGCACCAGCCAACATTCCCAATGAAAGTGCACTGTGCCAATGCCCGACTAGCACATGACGGTCTCCAAAGAAAGGAAAAGAAATGAATTTGAACTAGCAAGGAACCTGTAGAATATCTCACAACGCATGGGATAAAATATAATAATAACATAATTTTGACATAAAATAGGCGAGACAATGCATGAGTTGGAAACCAAAGCATAATCATCATAGTAGCGGAAATTCATAATACAGCTTATTACAATTCCAACATACTATCTCTAAAGCAAAGAAAAAGGTGCACTACTAATGCCCAAAGTAGTGACCAGCAACAACACAGGGAGATTATATATATATATCATACGTGGAGGCCTCCTGCTTGTAACGACCCGAATTTTTTTGACCGTTTAAAATCGACAATAAACCACACATGTCGACCCAAACAAATCGCAAATACAGGCAGTTATTGGGAAAAGAAGAAAAGAAAGAAAGAAGAGAAAAACCAAACACAGAATCTCACAGCGGAAGGACAATATATAATAAATAAATAGCAGTTAAAGCAGTTGAAATGTATACATTGGTTATAACATTCAAATGAATATCAGAGTTACATATACATACAGATGTACATAATAAGCAGCGGAAATAAATGCAGTGGTTAAACCATACTCATAATAGATATATACGCCAAACTTCGTCTTCGTCCTCCAAGGCAAGGAAATCTTCGCTAACTGCAACATCTGCTGACCCGAGCGTATTGCATAAAAGAAAACACAACAAACACTCGGATCAGCACTAAATCATCTCATATTAGTCAAATCAAAATACGAAATAACAGTAGTGCCATGGGTACAGTAACTCAAGAGATGTTACGGGATTTTCCATCTCTCAAGGATCCGTTAAACTAATACATACATAATATAGTACGCTATTATGATAGTGTCTATCCAATAAAGTATAAATACTGAAAATAGCGTAAGCGGGATTACCATATTACCCTTACGCCGTTTACAGGCATCAACCGTCTATACAGTACCGTAAATTCACCGTACTGGTGTTATCAGAGGGCACTCCATAGAAGGAAATGCTAAATCAAAATCGTATGGGGCTCGATATGGATATATATGACAAGGCACTCGAGGCAATGCCCAGGGTAGGATTCTACCAATTGCACTCCCGGACCGGTGGTAACGCATAGCAGCCACTACCGCCCACCTCGGAACACACTCCCAAAGTCATAAATGGGCCCAAAACATCATCATCATAGTCATAGAAATATTATCGAAGAAGTGTGTCCGATCAAAGGTGCTACCTCAATTAGTCACGGTATAGCTCCTGTTTTAGTCATTTCAATTCTGACCCGAAGGTCAGGGCCATTCGTCATTGCTCACCTTCTTCGATTAAATAAATCGCCTCCAAGTCATCATACTCGTTCTGGATACGTCATAACGTTCACAGTTGTCAAAGTGGTATCGACACTGACAGAGAGTATGCCTTATGCCGACTCCGGTCTCTTTAACAACCAACGCTTACATCTTTTCACATCGGTTGGTTCTTTTACATTTCAAAGGTTCGCTTTTCTATCAAAATATCATCTTCTGTTTCGAACCCAATTTATATTCAACGAAAAAAATTTCCATATCAACGTATCAAATCATACCCAACCGATTATATTCTAAACTAGGAAATATCCCATACCATTATATTATAATCATATAATATTTCCAAACGAAATATTCAAATAGAATATAATTTACCTCAAAGGTTTCCAATTATCGCGGATTCTTATCTCAACTCCATTTGAACCAGTGGTTCAACTCAAGCATCTCCATTCAGAAGAAATTTAAATTTGGAAAAAAAAATACTTGTAAACTAAATGTTTATATAATAATAATAATAATAATAATTTATATAATAAATATATAGATATATATAGAATATAATAGTTAAGATAAATTAGAAATTTAAATATTATATATATACTTAATATAAGATTTACTAGAAACTTTTGAACAATAAATTATAAGGAAATTATTTAAATACGATAGTATTAAGTAAAGGTAATTGATAGTTTAAAAGCTAGAAAAATTATTTAGAATCAATGCATAAATATTTAAAATAAATTTCTCAAATCAAACCCTTTCTTCCTTCCAAACTTCAAATATTTGAATTTATCCTCCGGTCTCAACGGAGTTCATTTAATTCCCTATCTCGTTTCAACCTCGTTCAAAACAACTACTTGATTCAAGAGTTCCGAGATATATATATATTCCAACTGAGTTAAACAACTCAGATACCCTTGATTTCTAAATTCCCCAAAATTTGATTTCCATAAGAATTTTCCTTCTAATCCAACTCTTATTTTGGAAAGTTTCAATTCATATTCAAATCCCAGTTTAGATATTTCTATTTTGGTTTGGAAAATTCCTTCACCCCTTTTTATCATCATCCCAGTTCAGAATCTTTAAAGAATTTGAAAATCGAGTATCGACACATTCTTTTAAATGAAATTCTATCAAGTAAAATTTCAAATATTAAAATCATTTAACCGACCGATGTCTGTATATAATTATCTATCTAATGGCCAAGTGATTTAATATTTGAATTTCTCGATATTTCAGGGATGGATCTATCTTTTCAATCCAAATCAGGGTCACAGAGATTTATCATTTCACTCGGTGTTCTTAATTCATTTTATCGATAAACCCCGGGTTCATTAGATGCCCGCAACATCAAGGGTACAAATGAGATTTATCGTCAAAACCAACATGCAATATGATATACTGAATATGGGCATAAGCGGTGTCAATATCAATTCAGTAATAAAATTCAACCAAACATCCATCACATCATTTCATTCAACTGATCAGCATTAACTGTTCCAGGATTAACAAGGGTTCGAATTCAACTAGGGATTTAAATTAAATTAAATAACTAATCATTTACTTAGATTGCATGTTAACACACTTGCATGTCAAATTTAAACAACACATCAACAATCCAACGCAACCATGCAACCAAACTTACTTCATAATTTAAGTCAATAAATATGAGAATAATTCAGTATTTCTTGAGCGAAGAATCACTCACCTTTGCGTCCGTAGTGGTTCGGACATCCGAAAGAAGCCCAAAATTTTACAGTCTCTAAATGCAACCAAACCAGCGCCAAAACGTCCGCAATTTCGCCACGATCCCAACGCAACAAACCGCGCCCAAATCCGAATTAAAACGAAGGAGTTATCAGCGTTTTATTGTTTGAAATTTAAATATATATAAATAAATATAAAATCCCTCACCCAACCATCACTTGAAACGTCAGCAGGCTCGGATGTCTTCTTCCCGCTCCTTCTCTCTTCAGTGAACAGTGCATCGACTGAAAGGAACCCATAAACCCCGAACTTTGACCGTCCCTCACCACGCACTCCGACCACCGTTCATCATGAGACAACCACCAACGTGAAGCTCATCTCAGGCCACTCCTCCCCGTGGTACTGGCGTCACCTCCGGTCACCCGTGGGGCCCCCGCCGTTGAGCTAAACGGCCACGTTTTCTGACCTTCCTCGACCAAATTCCGACAATCCCCTCTACAATAAATCACATGAATACAACCGTTACACTCGTGTGGACATCCTCTTCAATACCCAGGTCGCCGATTCTTCGATTGACTTCTAAATCAAAAACCCCCAAAATCATGCTTAGGGTCACGAAAATCTGAAACTTTGACCGCGATATCTAGCAAATCCGTCCACTGCATGTCGAAACAAATGGTACCAGCAGCTTCGTATCGCCGAGAGCTTCGAATTGATATATAATACGCTATGGTTTTGAGAGATTTTATTTTCAAGTTTAAATTTTTGTTTTCTAGGGTTTGAAATATTGTTTCAGCCATTACAGAGAAAAATTTTGAGGGAGAAAGTTGTACGTGTAATGATAATGGCTGATGAGGTGTTAAAAGGTTTTGTTTATATAATTATAGAAGGCCCAAATATGAGAGATACTCAATTATCCATTTACAAAGACCTCGTTCACATTTTCTCTCTTACAGCCAAACGGTAAGTCGGATTGTAACGCAAATTGAAATCTTAGCATAATTCACCGTTCCGGTTCCGATGGCGCCAGTTTCGTCGAATTCCGAGACAGTCGCCAAAACGGTTAAATTCTACAGTTAATTAATTAATAAAATATTCAATTTCTCAATTAACTGTTCAAATTCAATTTAAATATTGATAAAAATACATTTTAAAACAAATTATAACTTAAATGAAGTTTCCACATCGATTTTACGCATTTAAATTCCCAAATATGATTATTTGAATTTAAATTTGGAATTTTAGTTATAACTTAACAGCTCAAAATTTTACTATTTCCCATCTTGAATTTGAATTTCAACTATAAACTAAATAATTCAAATTTATCTAATAAATAAATATAAATTTACAATTTACAATATTCTCTAAGCAACACTCATTCCCACATTCCTTATCTCGAGTCAACAAACTCATTGTTATCAAAACAACAAAATTTGGTTTTATCTAATATTAGTCCATTTATAAATTTAAAAGTTGAAATTCAAATATACAGGAAAAATATGGGATGTTACATTCTCCCCCACTTAAAAGCTTTTCGTCCTCGAAAAGAAAACGAAACGAATTTAAGCACATATCTATTCAAAATCCATACTTCAAAATGGCATTTATAAAATAAGTCATATAGTGGTAGAACTCATAAATTTTTCTAACTCCCGAAATCACGAAAAATTTCGGCAGCATCTCCCCTGTACGGAGAGCCCCGGGAAAAATCCCGATATGTATATCAAACCAAAATATACATCTCATCATCGATGAGACATCCCTGAACCAGGGGAAAACAAAACAAAACCCAAAAAATCAATATAATTCCCAAATACATACCTCTTTTGCGTTTTATTTCGCGGGTTTTTACTTACCTTAGCTCTTTATTATTAGCGCAAACGAGCTCCAAGCGTAACACCATCCCTTGCACCTACTAGAACACTCAAACATGCATAAGAATCAAACATACAACAATACATGGCAACAACATGTAATGTATGCAACATATTTCAATATTTCGACTACAAAACAAACATGTTAGAAACAGGCCAGCAAACAAATCATCTATTATCCCTTAATAAATGATGGAATTTGCCTAAGACACTCTAGGCAAAAGCGATAGTATTCATTTCAGGCTTTCCGAATTGTCCGGATTCGTCGAATTCGGATAATTCGTTTGAAATTTATGACCGTTTTAGCGAAGGCGAACGCTTCAGCCCAAACATTGTAAATGCAGGCCTGAAATGTTCAACCCAGTTTTAAGCCCTCTAAACATCATAATTACACTCAGCATATTAAAAGAAAGGTTTAGTTTACATTTTGACCTTTCCGAATTGTACTCGCACATCAAAATCCGACGCTCGATTAGGAAGTTATGGCCAAAACAATGTTGATTATGCGCCTTTGATTTTAATTTCCTGCGCCTATGCTACAACTAAAACATGAATTTCGGCCAAGTAAACATGAGAATTCCGACACTGCGCTACATACAAAAGTTTTAGCTCAATTTCTAAGGTTTCCGAAAAGTTCGGAATCATCCGATTCCGATCATCCATTCAAAAGTTATGGCTATATTATTTTCAGCTTATTGACATTTTCAGGTTTTCGCATAACCATTGATTTATATAAAGTTTTTAAACCTTTCGGACTCAAATACTTCAACAAAGATCGATCATCTAAAAGAAATTATCGCTCCCTTATGCCAAAATGTGACTTATGCTTTTATTGCTTAACATATCCATGTTTGTTTGTTTGATAAAAGTTTTCACTTTCCTTTATATGAAGCAAATTCCATTCCAAGCATATAATTCCAAATGAACTTGAATTCATTCTAACTTTTAGCTTGCTTGGTTATATTACGTTCTTAATTCATTAACATGGATCAAGTTTATTTACTTAATCCAAGTGTCTATTAAATTCTGATTCGACTTATATAAATTTTCCCAAGTTGATTTCGTTCTATTAAATCCACCAAATTCGGGTTGTTTCATTTTATATCACACTTCAATATCTAGAACCCCAGATTAGAATCCATTTAACATGATATTATTCCGAATAAGCCAATTTACTTTTGAATCTTATTTCATTTGTCTGGCACTACGATTCATAACTTTAATCCTTCCCTCATTCGCTTATTCCCATTTTCCTTTTGAGGTTGCTCTATCAACTCGATTCATTTATTAGTCTCTCGAATCATAAATTTCAGTTAAGAACTATTCACAACTCAAGATTTATACTCGGTTCTTTCCATTTCCTAAGTTAAACCTTTATTTAACTCGATTTTTTTTTCTACTCAAATTTGAGTTATGTTCCATATCCTTCATAATTCATGTTTAAAATCATATTCGATGTATCTTCCAATGAGGTTTAACCATTTAAAATTTCTATGACCTCATTTCATGTTTACACAAATCCATCGAGAGTGGTTCCATCAAATTCGGAAACCGTTTGCATGATTTCCACTTTTAAGCTTATATATGTATATATTAATAAATTATATATAACTACATATATATAAATTCCATATTTTAACTTTCAGTTTATTTCACTTGCTCGCTCGATTTGTTTAACTTCGAATCCATATAAATGGATTAAGGTTCGCTATGGTTTATATAAATCATTCTATTTCATCCTGTTTATTCAACTTCCTTAACTTACATAACATTAGTTGCTAGTACAAATCAAATTGTTCTCACTCAATCTAACCATTCACATGAATTCTAAAACGACTCATTAAATTCCTTAAGTTGATTTCCTTAAATTTGAATCCATCGAACTCTGAAAGCCGTTTGTAAATTTCTATCCTGAAGAGCTTATATATATTAATAAAATATATATAAATTCCATAGCGCTATTTCTAAATTTTAATTTAGTCATAACTTACCATTTATAAAGTGAAAACTAAATTTCTTACATTCATTAGAAAGATATGGTCCATTCGATCCTAGAGCTTCTCGTTTTATCCAATTCCGACTTATATTGAATTTTATATATTTATTCAAAGTTAGAAATCGAATTTTCGAACTATCGCGCCATTTCAGGCTCGTAATATAAATTTTATAAATCTCGAATTCAAATTTCGCTTTAAATAGATTTATAGTTGTTATTAGTTGAGGTAAACTAAATACTCGATTCCGGATTTTCAAATCAAGTTTAAAATAACATACATATATACTTATATAATTTATAAAAAAACTTACCATATAAAATTTTAAAACCAAATCTTTGGTCATCAAAAAAACTCAAAATTTAAATTCTGGTTTTAAATTCAAATTCATCCTTCAAATATTATATATTAATACCTTTATATGAAATTTATACTATATGGAGTTAAATCCAAAATCCTTTGTTAAAACTGATTATAATAATCATTGAGTGGTCTCTCCCCCACTTAGACTCTTCGGAGTAACATCGATAATGTGTGCACTCATTACCGACATCGTTTCTAAGGTCCAAGGAGGGATTATACCACTTTGAATAATCTTTAAAACCATTTCTTTTCGATCATACCTAAAATATAGTATTATTTAAAACTTTGGCAACTATTTCCAAAGATACCCCAGGATCAAGTTTCAAGTTCATTTATATTTAAATCCCAATCTTTCTCACCCAATTTTATTTTGGATATCATTTCATTTTCAATTTGTTCTCATAGATCATTTGAATTTTCCTTAAAAATTTATTATCGAATCAACCATATTAGGTAATAGCTTAAAATTACCACCTACTAAAACGATTTCACATATACTTGAACCAATATTATATTTGATATATAAATATTTAGAATATGAATGAAAACCATATTATGTCGATCCATCCTGTTCGATTATTTATAAATTCCTATCGATACGATGGCGTCCCATATATCAACCAGAACCCATAAATATTCAACAGAACAAGCCAACACAATAAAAAAAACATTTTTATATCAAAATACAAATACGCTCACTCATATCACTCAAACTCATTCTAGGGCACTACTGACCCTATCTATAATGAGTTAATTCTCAACAAAGCCAGGGTTATCGATAACCATTGCTCTGATACCAACTGTAACGACCCGAATTTTTTTGACCGTTTAAAATCGACAATAAACCCCACATGTCGACCCAAACAAATCGCAAATACAGGCAGTTATTGGGAAAAGAAGAAAAGAAAGAAAGAAGAGAAAAACCAAACACAGAATCTCACAGCGGAAGGACATTATATAATAAATAAATAGCAGTTAAAGCAGTTGAAATGTATACATTGGTTATAACATTCAAATGAATATCAGAGTTACATATACATACAGATGTACATAATAAGCAGCGGAAATAAATGCAGTGGTTAAACCATACTCATAATAGATATATACGCCAAACTTCGTCTTCGTCCTCCAAGGCAAGGAAATCTTCGCTAACTGCAACATCTGTTGACCCGAGCGTATTGCATAAAAGAAAACACAACAAACACTCGGATCAGCACTAAATCATCTCATATTAGTCAAATCAAAATACGAAATAACAGTAGTGCCATGGGTACAGTAACTCAAGAGATGTTACGGGATTTTCCATCTCTCAAGGATCCGTTAAACTAATACATACATAATATAGTACGCTATTATGATAGTGTCTATCCAGTAAAGTATAAATACTGAAAATAGCGTAAGCAGGATTACCATATTACCCTTACGCCGTTTACAGGCATCAACCGTCTATATAGTACCGTAAATTCACCGTACTGGTGTTATCAGAGGGCACTCCATAGAAGGAAATGCTAAATCAAAATCGTATGGGGCTCGATATGGATATATATGACAAGGCACTCGAGGTAATGCCCAGGGTAGGATTCTACCAATTGCACTCCCGGACCGGTGGTAACGCATAGCAGCCACTACCGCCCACCTCGGAACACACTCCCAAAGTCATAAATGGGCCCAAAACATCATCATCATAGTCATAGAAATATTATCGAAGAAGTGTGTCCGATCAAAGGTGCTACCTCAATTAGTCACGGTATAGCTCCTGTTTTAGTCATTTCAATTCTGACCCGAAGGTCAGGGCCATTCGTCATTGCTCACCTTCTTCGATTAAATAAATCGCCTCCAAGTCATCATACTCGTTCTGGATACGTCATAACGTTCAAAGTTGTCAAAGTGGTATCGACACTGACAGAGAGTATGCCTTATGCCGACTCCGGTCTCTTTAACAACCAACGCTTACATCTTTTCACATCGGTTGGTTCTTTTACATTTCAAAGGTTCGCTTTTCTATCAAAATATCATCTTCTGTTTCAAACCCAATTTATATTCAACGAAAAAAATTTCCATATCAACATATCAAATCATACCCAACCGATTATATTCTAAACTAGGAAATATCCCATACCATTATATTATAATCATATAATATTTCCAAACGAAATATTCAAATAGAATATAATTTACCTCAAAGGTTTCCAATTATCACGGATTCTTATCTCAACTCCATTTGAACCAGTGGTTCAACTCAAGCATCTCCATTCGGAAGAAATTTAAATTTGGAAAAAAATACTTGTAAACTAAATGTTTATATAATAATAATAATAATAATAATAATAATAATTTATATAATAAATATATAGATATATATAGAATATAATAGTTAAGATAAATTAGAAATTTAAATATTATATATATACTTAATATAAGATTTACTAGAAACTTTTGAACAATAAATTATAAGGAAATTATTTAAATACGATAGTATTAAGTAAAGGTAATTGATAGTTTAAAAGCTAGAACAATTATTTAGAATCAATGCATAAATATTTAAAATAAATTTCTCAAATCAAACCCTTTCTTCCTTCCAAACTTCAAATATTTGAATTTATCCTCCGGTCTCAACGGAGTTCATTTAATTCCCTATCTCGTTTCAACCTCGTTCAAAACAACTACTTGATTCAAGAGTTCCGAGATATATATATTCCAACTGAGTTAAACAACTCAGATACCCTTGATTTCTAAATTCCCCAAAATTTGATTTCCATAAGAATTTTCCTTCTAATCCAACTCTTATTTTGGAAAGTTTCAATTCATATTCAAATCCCAGTTTAGATATTTCTATTTTGGTTTGGAAAATTCCTTCACCCCTTTTTATCATCATCCTAGTTCAGAATCTTTAAAGAATTTGAAAATCGAGTATCGACACATTCTTTTAAATGAAATTCTATCAAATAAAATTTCAAATATTAAAATCATTTAACCGACCGATGTCTGTATATAATTATCTATCTAATGGCCAAGTGATTTAATATTTGAATTTCTCGATATTTCAGGGATGGATCTATCGTTTCAATCCAAATCAGGGTCACAGAGATTTATCATTTCACTCGGTGTTCTTAATTCATTTTATCGATAAACCCCGGGTTCATTAGATGCCCGCAACATCAAGGGTACAAATGAGATTTATCGTCAAAACCAACATGCAATATGATATACTGAATATGGGCATAAGCGGTGTCAATATCAATTCAATAATAAAATTCAACCAAACATCCATCACATCATTTCATTCAACTGATCAGCATTAACTGTTCCAGGATTAACAAGGGTTCGAATTCAACTAGGGATTTAAATTAAATTAAATAAATAATCATTTACTTAGATTGCATGTTAACACACTTGCATGTCAAATTTAAACAACACATCAACAATCCAACGCAACCATGCAACCAAACTTACTTCATAATTTAATTCAATAAATATGAGAATAATTCAGTATTTCGTGAGCGAAGAATCACTCACCTTTGCGTCCGTAGTGGTTCGGACATCCGAAAGAAGCCCAAAATTTTACAGTCTCTAAATGCAACCAAACCAGCGCCAAAACGTCCGCAATTTCGCCACGATCCCAACGCAACAAACCGCGCCCAAATCCGAATTAAAACGAAGGAGTTATCAGCGTTTTATTGTTTGAAATTTAAATATATATAAATAAATATAAAATCCCTCACCCAACCATCACTTGACACGTCAGCAGGCTCGGATGTCTTCTTCCCGCTCCTTCTCTCTTCGGTGAACAGTGCATCGACTGAAAGGAACCCATAAACCCCGAACTTTGACCGTCCCTCACCACACACTCCGACCACCGTTCATCATGAGACAACCACCAACGTGAAGCTCATCTCAGGCCACTCCTCCCCGTGGTACTGGCGTCACCTCCGGTCACCCGTGGGGCCCCCGCCGTTGAGCTAAACGGTCACGTTTTCTGACCTTCCTCGACCAAATTCCGACGATCCCCTCTACAATAAATCACATGAATACAACCGTTACACTCGTGTGGACATCCTCTTCAATACCCAGGTCGCCGATTCTTCGATTGACTTCTAAATCAAAAACCCCCAAAATCATGCTTAGGGTCACGAAAATCTGAAACTTTGACCGCGATTTCTGGCAAATCCGTCCACTGCATGTCGAAACAAATGGTACCAGCAGCTTCGTATCGCCGAGAGCTTCGAATTGATATATAATACGCTATGGTTTTGAGAGATTTTATTTTCAAGTTTAAATTTTTGTTTTCTAGGGTTTGAAATATTGTTTCAGCCATTACAGAGAAAAATTTTGAGGGAGAAAGTTGTACGTGTAATGATAATGGCTGATGAGGTGTTAAAAGGTTTTGTTTATATAATTATAGAAGGCCCAAATATGAGAGATACTCAATTATCCATTTACAAAGACCTCGTTCACATTTTCTCTCGTACAGCCAAACGGTAAGTCGGATTGTAACGCAAATTGAAATCTTAGCATAATTCACCGTTCCGGTTCCGATGGCGCCAGTTTCGTCGAATTCCGAGACAGTCGCCAAAACGGTTAAATTCTACAGTTAATTAATTAATAAAATATTCAATTTCTCAATTAACTGTTCAAATTCAATTTAAATATTGATAAAAATACATTTTAAAACAAATTATAACTTAAATGAAGTTTCCACATCGATTTTACGCATTTAAATTCCCAAATATGATTATTTGAATTTAAATTTGAAATTTTAGTTATAACTTAACAGCTCAAAATTTTACTATTTCCCAGCTTGAATTTGAATTTCAACTATAAACTAAATAATTCAAATTTATCTAATAAATAAATATAAATTTACAATTTACAATATTCTCTAAGCAACACTCATTCCCACATTCCTTATCTCGAGTCAACAAACTCATTGTTATCAAAACAACAAAATTTGGTTTTATCTAATATTAGTCCATTTATAAATTTAAAAGTTGAAATTCAAATATACAGGAAAAATATGGGATGTTACACTGCTCGTCTCCAGTACAGCTACTCTTGACAGCTACTCTTGCATACCACCTAACCTATCTCTAGTCTGCCTGTTTAAGCGCACCCAGAGTAATAAGAAGAGACATAAAACTCTGGGTCAGACAAAAGTCTGGTATGAGCGATAAGCAGCAAAACAAAACAATAACAGGTATACTAAATCATACCTAAACCTGGACCTACAACAAAAGAGTCAGCACAACAAGATGTACAGTACTCTAAGGAGACACTAACATATGGTGTAAAGATACGAGGGAAAGAGTGTACATGTCATAGTGATGTCAAACAATCAAGCATAGCAAACACCCTCACATCTCTTACTCAGTGCATAAAGCATATGATATCCACCGCTTTGATCACCCAAATCCTTGCTATGATCACTCTACCCAATGGAGTCATGGAGACTCCACTACACTGATCTATGACCACTAGTCCTTGCTATGTCCACTCTGCCCATGAAGTCATGACGATTTCACTGCACTGACTCATAGCCATGCTACGATCACTCTGCCACATGGAATAATAACTACCCCACTGCACTGATCCATAGCCTAACATTCATCTCTCGGTGGTGAATCAAAACTATGGACGTCGACAACTCCTTAGCACACGTCCCGCAACAAAACCCAATTCATGAAGTTAACTCGTTGGTTACCAACTGGATCCTGAGTTCTACTTCCTATTTGGACTACCTTTGCATAGGGTTTTGGTCTCCTCCCGATCGGTTCAGTCATGTAACATCCCGTATTTTCTGTTAACGGTATAGTAACGAATCAAAGAATAATTAATTTCAAATGTGATAATTAAGGGATATGGGTTACGCTATTGTGTTCGTCTCAGAATTCTTCTTGAGATAGAGTCCGAGTTTGCGTAAAACGGACACCGTATGAAGGAGATATGGACGAACGAAGTTAAGCTGAAAACCAGAAGAAAGAAAAAAAATGCACTGGCGCACTTGGGAAGGGCGCCAGTACAAAAGTTGCATTGGCACACCTGCCAAGTGTGCCAGTACAAAAGTTACACTAGCGCACCTGCCAAGTGTGCCCAGGACGAGCAGAGAGCCTGCACAGCTTTCTGGTGTGATCTGATCCAAACTGTGAGTCGTTGCTGAATCCTTTCTGACTCCTTTCTAAGTCATTAGGGCTGAGGTGTCACCCTATCCTGACTGAATGGTTATGGTTAACTCTAGGATCATCCGATGGCTCAAATTAAATTGAAATTCTACATAAACAACCCAATGCTTAAACCTAAAAATCACAAAAAAATAATCCTGGAACCATCATGTTGTCAATAGAGAACTTGGAGTAGCCGTCACCAATTCAAAGACAAGATAACAACCTGAATTAAAATCAAATTAAAAGTAATCAAATTCAACGATCTACATCAAAGGCGAGCTTACCAATTTCAGAATTCAGATTTCAGAAATCAAGAATTCCTTTTTAGTTTGTAAGTTAGTTATTACGTAGATTTAAGCGCTCTTTTAATTGAATCATGACATGTTGTAATTTGAATACAGAATGATGCTTATGTATAATATAAATAGAGTTTGATTCTCATTTATCTTAAGTTACCATTGCAATTGATCATGTCTATATGCTTGTGGTGATGAACATACCATATTTTATATATTGGGATCTATTATGATTGGGAAATGAACGTATTATGCCAACTAAATGTTGAAACATGTCATGTTATAATTTTGTGGTTACTTGCAAGTTTATGATCTAAAGCACATGCTTACATGTTAGATCAACATTCATGTATATCTAGAACCATGTTAAGTTGAATCTATTTATGTTGCAAGATTGGATTTTAGCTCTCTAATGTTTTAACACATAATTTATCATGCTAAGTTGTGATTTGAATACGTTTATAGTAGCTCACTTTTGTTTAACACACATAAGTTATCATGCTAAGTTGTGATTTAAATATGTTTATAATAGCTCTCTTATATTTAACACACATAAGTTATCATGCTAAGTTGTGATTTAAATATGTTTATAGTAGCTTTCTTATGTTTTGACATACATAAGTTAATATGCTAAGTTGTGGTTTAAAATTGTGTTTATATGTTAAACCTCCATACTTACATGATAATTAGATCCAACTTAGTCACAAGTTCCCCTTTACATGACAAGTTTAATTTGTGTAAGTTCTATGTAAATTCATATGCTATGATTCATGTTAATCAGATCTAAATTTTGCAAGTTCATTATCCTATGCCAAATCTATATGTCACATATTTTTACGCTGTTAGAATATTTCATGTTCTTCTCTTTTCCCTTTTGTGGTTATAAGTTAGGCTAAAATATCGAGCCTAACATTCCTTGTAATTTTGCGAACGTACAAACAAGGGATATCATTGGGCTAAACATGATATGTAATTGGAAGTTTTGACACATGCTAGTGATTAGTGGCATTTAAATGGCATAATTTTTATATATAAAAAGATTATGAACATGATTTAGAGGGAAAGTGAACCATGACAATACTTGATTTATAATTTACACATAAATATGAAGGATAAACATGAAAATTACATGGTATAGATTGGTTCATGAAATGGTATATTTAGTATACCATTAATTGTGAGCATAATTAAAAGGATAATTATGGCATAATTAAATTGGGAATAATTTACATATGGAATTTGTTATAAATAAGAAATATGTAAATTGTAGAAAAGATGATTATGCCTAACCTGAGGTTAGATTGAGTTGTGGTGTAAAACTGCCCGGAATCACCCAACTATCCAGTAACCACAACAATACCTATATAATGTGAGAGGTTAGGGCATTGAGCCCAATAAAAACCCGAGGTTAGACTGAGTTGCAGTGTAAAACTACCCGGAACCGACCGGCCGTGACCGCAACAATACCTGTCTAATGTGAGTGGTTGGTGCTTTAATGAATAAATTAATGCTAAGACAAGAGTTGAATGGTAGGGTTAAGTAAATTTAGAACACTTAACCGTAATAACATGTTAACTAGGCAAGTGGGTGAGGTTAAGTAAAATTAGAACACTTAACCGTTACAACATGTTAAATAGACAATTGGGTGAGGTTAAGTAAATTTAGAACACTTAACCATTGTGACATGTTAATTAAGCAGATGATAGGGTTAAGTTAACTAAGGTAACACTTAACCAAAATATATAATGACACGTGGTGGGGTTAAGTAATACAAGAGGAAAACACTTAACCATTATATAACATGATGTATGGGAAGGGTTAAGTTAGCACAAGAGGGCAACACTTAACCAATATAACATGATTTGAGGTAGGGTAAAGTCGACACCAGAAGGAAACACTTACCAACATGACCTGACGAGTGGATGGGTTAAGTTAACTTGAATTGATTAATGATACTTGACCAATATAACTTGATGAGCAAATGTGGTTAAGTTAAATGGGAAATACTTAACCAATATAGCCTGATGAATGAACAGGGTTACATTAATAAGTCACACTTAACCAATCCAACAAGACAAGTGAGAAGGGTTAAGTTAATAAGAACCACTTAACCAACATGACATGACGAGTAGGAGGGTTAAGTACACATCGGGTTGGTGGGTAATATTAGTAAATATAGGCCCACAAAACTTAACCATTATATAAACATGCTTGAATCCGTAGGAAGGTTAAGTACATGTTGGGTTAGTGGGTAATATTAGTAAATATAGGCCCACAAAACTTAACAATTATATAAACATGCTTGAATCCGTGGGAAGGTTAAGTACATGTCGGGTTCGTGGGTAATATTAGTAAATATAGGCCCACTAAACTTAACCATTATATAAACGTGCTTGAATCGGTGGGAAGATTTAAGTACATATCGAGTTGGTGGGTAATATTAGTAAATATAGGCCCATAAACTTAACCAGTAGGAAACCCTAGCAACGGGGACCCATTTCAGCAGTAACCCACATAGATGTATCACGGTACCCTGAGCTAGGTAAGGTAGGGCATGATTACTGGGCTGATTATAAGCGGTCGATATAGCGGCTGGGGGTATGTCATCTTAGGTTCCGGCGGATTACGGGCGTGCACGTACTCCGGAGTGGAAAAAACAGGCACTGGGTACCAGTAGTTTTATATTGTGCATTCTTGAATCGTGTCGGGATCGCTATCATAAGGATTGATACACCTTATGGTGGGACCAGCACAGGGTAGCTACACGCAAGAGAGGGCCGATTGACACAGACACATGACAATTTAACATAGGTATGGAGCCGATCGACAGGTAGTAAGGGTATATCTAACATATTCATGGCAATTGGACTGATTGAGGTGGAATCCTCAAATATAGATGTACACCTGAAGGCTACCACCACTGCGGGGATTGGGTTCGTATTATACAGATTACTAGTTGAGATAGTAGTTAGATGGTGCAGAGATTATAGTAATGGGTGCGATCATATGCTAAACCTATCTTATCTTATACTAGGGTATTGTCTTATGTTCTGTTACTCATGTCATGATCCCTTTTCCTTGTTTAAATGCTAGTAATCACTGAACTTACCAGATATATTGTCTGACCCGTTTTCTCTTGTCTTCTCTTCTTCCGTTTCCCCCCCAGGTAGTTAGGGACGGAATAACTCAGGTTTGTTTGGACCGTTACTCTTTCCAAGCTTGAAGACTCTTTGACGTGTTGCCTTGGACTCTCTCTTCTATAGCTATGGCTGGCTCATGCTTTATTTGGGGAAATCATTTTATGCTTCTTTATTTTTGTTAAATAAGACAGGATACTTTGGTATTGTAAAACAATCTTTATACAAGCTGTTTATCAATGAAAAAGTTTTATTTATTTGCCTCTGCTTTATTTGTCTGTCTTGTAATTTTTCTGCATCTTGTACTAAAAATGCTCCACCGAAGTTAAGGCATTCCCTTTGTGAGTGACCTTAACGGAGGTGGGGTGTTTTACTTGGTATCAGAGCTGAAGGTTACCGGATCAGATAAAAAGATTTGAAAAATTATTTTCAAACGGCTTTAAAAGAAGCATTTTCAAAAGAAAAGTTTTGTTTTAAAGGCATATTCCCCAAAGCCATATGCACTATCTTTTGATCCTCTGTTTGAATCCTTGTTTCCTTCTTTCCTGTGTCTCTGGGGCTCCTGGCTTTCTGGGAGGTAACCTTATCGCGGCATGGTTCCGTAGGCTTGATGAGACTACGAAACCTTTCAAAGGGCAAATAAGTGCCCAACTTCCATCTATAGCCACAGTAGTATCACCTGCGGCTAATTTTCTTTCGAGCTTTGTAGGATTCTCAATGCGATGGAGGCAGCTTTCGAGAGACATGTCAACAAGTTACACAAGGATGGCAAAGTTGAGAATGAGGGGGTTTGGCTAAGGAGCACAACACAAGGATGAAGAACCCATGGATATGGACTTGTTTCACAAAGGATAGGAGGAAAGAATAGAAAACCTAAAACAAAAGGAAGTATCTTTATTTTGGTATAACGGGTCGTATAATTATGGGCAAGGGCAAGAACAAGGGATATAATTTTCTGGAAGGCAAGTGCATGCTCACCGCCAGCATACCTGAGAGAGAGGTAGTAAGATTTCTGTTGGAAGAGTTTTTCCTTTTTGATTATCCTGTTAGTACTCCTTCTGATTTTAGCGCTTCACATTCGTATATATCTGCTTCCATAGTTAAGTCTCTGCACCCTAGATATTGTATAGTGGAGGATCCCATTATAGTCTCAAATCCAATTGCTGGTTCGACCCATTTATCTTTGACTTGTGAGGATTTGAGAATAGCTATATTTATGCTTATGTTTTTTTGGCTATGGGTTGATTCTAGGCATTGATTGGTTAGCTAGTAATTGTGAAACAAGGGTAGTTAGACTTTCGACTTGCCTCATGAATACCCTTGATATTTCGTACGATACTAAGGGATCAGTTTGTCTTAGTTACCAAGAATCACTTTACTTATCTATTGACAGTTTTCGATCCGTTGGGGTAGTATATGAGTACGCAAGATGTTTTGATTAGGGTAGGGGTTTTCCCCCTAAAATTCGAGAAAGACTTGCGCATGTATCTAGATGACACTAGAAAGCCAATTATGCGATCAACGATAATTCTGGAGCAAGATTGGCGAGGATAGCCAGAGTCAGTAAAGTGCTCAATTGTTTGGTTGTTTTGTTAGTATCATCTCACATAGATCGTCCAAATTCGGAGGAGGTATCTCTTGGGTGCTTGTTTGATATTGGTTTAGGCCTTTGGGGTTTGTACTTGAGGGATGTCGAGTTCGACTAGGATGGCTTGCGTGAGAAATAAATGGTTGGGGCTGGCACCCTGAGTTAGACTGACCTTAAAAGAGGTAATAAGCACATAGTAATCATTAGCTTTAGACCCTTAGATTTGCAGCATGATGGATAAGCTAAGTAGAGGAGATACCTCTAATCATCTTAGGATATACACCTGATATCAAGGTTAATATCTGTTTATCTTGGAAAGATAGTTCGACTACATTGGATACCCTCTAGCATGGTAAGTGATCGAAGGCCTATCTTTACTAGTGGGTTTTGGAAATGGAGGTCAAGAAGCTTCGCAACCATGAAGTTAAGTTAGATAAGGTACAGTGGAGTGAAGCTCAAGAAGATGCGACTTAGAAGACTGAAGACTAGATACGCGCATCTTACCCTTTTTGAGGGTATATCCTTGATTCCTCTTTTTCTGTAAAATCTATTTGCATGCTAGTCTTTAGCTTTTAAATATATCCTCTCGGTCCTACCCTCAATCCTTAGGTAGAAGCCAATGGATGTAAACATGTGTTTGAGACATGTTATGTTTGGTGGATGCAAGTGGTTGCAAGTGTTTGCTCGTGGATGCATATACACACATTAGGCACTAGATCGGCTCAGTCACTTTCATATTGCATATGCAAGAGTGAATTTTTATACATATAAATTGAAACTTGATGTGTTATCATATGGATGTTGCATTTGTATGAATGATTGTGCACTTATGTAGAAGTTATAAAGTACGATTAGGAATAATTGCATACATGATGAACTCATGGCACTGGCATAATTTGCATTAAGGAGGTCAACTGAATCAGTAGACCGTCTGATTTTGTATTAGATAAGGACATGTACACACACTATGTTATGATCATGAAGCATTAGAAAATTTTTAAGTACAATGGATGCCTGTATTTGATGGTTGAGTAGATGGGTGATTGGATGGTAGGATATAAGTTCTTCTCGACTTGAAGATTTCGGGGACGAAATCCTAAAAGGAGGGGAGAATGTAACACCCCGTATTTTCTATTAACGGTATAGTATCAAATCAAAGAATAATTAATTTCAAATCTGAGAATTAAGGGATACGGGTTACGCCATTGCGTTCGTCTCGGAATTCTGCTTGAGATAGAGTCCGAATTTGCGTAAAACGGACACCGTATGAAGGAGATATGGACGAATGAAGTTAAGCTGAAAACCAGAAAAAAGAAAAAAATGCACTAGTGCACTTGGGAAGTGCGCCAATACAAAAGTTGCACTGGCGCACCTGCCAAGTGCGCCCAGACCGAGCAGAGAGCCTGCTTCTGGTGTGATCTGATCCATACTGTGAGTCATTGCTGAGTCCTTTCTGACTCCTTGCCGAGTCATTAGGGCTGAGTTGTCACCCTATCCTGACTGAATGGTTATGGTTAACTCTAGGATCATCCGATGGCTCAAATTAAATTGAAATTCTATATAAACAACCCAATGCTCAAACCTAAAAATCACACAAAAATAATCCTGGAACTATCATGCCGTCAATAGAGAACATAAAGTAGTCATCACCAATTCAAAGACAAGATAAAAACTTGAATCAAAATCAAATTAAAAGTAATCAAATTCAACGATCTACATCAAAGGCGAGCTTACCAATTTCAGAATTCAGATTTCAGAAATCAAGAATTCCTTTTTAGTTTGCACGTTGGTTATTACGTAGATTTAAACACTCTTTTAATTGAATCATGACAAGTTGTAATTCGAATATAGAATGATGCTTATGTATAAGATAAATAGAGTTTGATTCTCATTTATCTTAAATTACCATTGCGATTGATCATGTCCATATGCTGGTAGTGATGAACATACCATATTTTATATATTAGGATCTATTATGATTGGGAAATGAACGTATTATGCCAACTGAATGGTGAAACATGTCATGTTATAATTTGGCAGTTACTTGGAAGTTTATGATCTAAAGCACATGCTTACATGTTAGATCAACATTCATGTATAATTAGAACTATGTTAAGTTGAATCTATTTATGTTGCAAGATTGGATTTATAGCTCTCTTTTGTTTTAACACATAAGTTATCATGCTAAGTTGTGATTTAAATATGTTTATAGTAGCTCTCTTATGTTTAACACACATAAGTTATCATGCTAAGTTGTGATTTAAATATGTTTATAATAGCTCTCTTATGTTTAACACACATAAGTTATCATGCTAAGTTGTGATTTAAATATGTTTATAGTAGCTTTCTTTTATTTTGACATACATAAGTTAATATGCTAACTTGTGGTTTAAAATTGTGTTTATATGTTAAACCTTCATGCTTACATGATAATTAGATCCAACTTAATCACAAGTTCCCCTTTACATGACAAGTTTAATTTGTGTAAGTTCTATGTAAATTCATATGCTATGATTCATGTTAATCGGATCTAAATTTTGCAAGTTCATTATCCTATGCTAAATCTGTATGTCACATATTTTTATGTTGTTAGAATATTTCATGTTCTTCTCTTTTCCCTTTTGTGGTTATAAGTTAGGCTAAAATATCGAGCCTGACATTCCTTGTAATTTTGCGAACGTACAAACAAGGGATATCATTGGGCTAAACATGATATGTAATTGGAAGTTTTGACACATGCTAGTGATTAGTGGCATTTAAATGGCATAATTTTTATATATACAAAGATTATGAACATGATTTAGAGGGAAAGTGAACCATGACAATACTTGATTTATAATTTACACATAAATATGAAGGATAAACATGAAAATTACATGGTATAGATTGGTTCATGAAATGGTATATTTAGTATACCATTAATTGTGAGCATAATTAAAAGGATAATTATGGCATAATTAAATTGGGAATAATTTACATATGGAATTTGTTATAAATAAGAAATATGTAAATTGTAGAAAAGATGATTATGCCTAACCCGAGGTTAGATTGAGTTATGGTGTAAAACTGCCCGGAACCACCCGACTATCCAGTAACCACAACAATACCTATATAGGCCCACAAAACTTAACCATTATATAAACGTGCGCTGAGCCAATTTAAAATTTTTATTTTGGCAATTTTAATGAATTTTGATTATTTAAAATGAATTATTTTAAATATTATCGATGAGAAATTTATTTTGAATAGAATTCGAACGTATATATTTGTTTGAATCATCGTTAGAATATAAATATTTTATTTGTAATTATAAAAGGAATTGAAAATGGCGCGGTAGTTCGATAATTTGATTTCAAACTTCAAATGAATGTACCGGGTGCAAAATAAATCGGATTTTAGCGAAACCAAAAATAATAGAATCTAACAGAGAATATCTTTCCAACGAATACAAAAAATCAAAATTTCATAGCGGGAATCAAAAGATATGTCACGTTGAAAATTCTGAATAGTCGCTATGGAATTCAGGCCCTTAAAATGGAAATTTTGCACACGACCTCAGATTTCGACGAAACCACTTTTGTTAGATCCGAGATGTCAAGTTATTGCTAGATTCCAAAATTCGTAATTTTTCGAATCAATATGTGAGCGTGGCGAAGGAAAACCCGTTTGACCAGTTTCAGTTGATTTTAATCGATTGGAAAATGGCCATTTTTCCAATGGTTTCAGAATTCGACGAAATTAGTTTTGTTAGGACCGTATCGTCAATATGAAGCTAGAAAAAAAAATTCTGGAATTTTTCGAGTTAGTATGTGGCCCCAGTAAATTGAAATGCGCATTCAAATTCAATATATAGAGTTATATGTTGATTTTGACGAAAACTGATCGAATCAGCTTACGACACTTATCCCATTGTGTTCGGAATGGGGGTAATTAGCTATGAACGACAGGCAGTGGGCCTCGTTTAGAGGTCATATAAATAAAGTCAACTTTTTGAAATTATAATAATAAAAAATATATATTTTCCTTCTAAACTCTCTCTCTCCCCTCTCCTATACCCACGATCAGCCCCCCCCCCCCCCGATTTCATTTCGAACAGAACAAAAAAAAAATCGATCGGGGAGGAGCCGCGCCCCCCCTCCCAAGCAGCGCACCGCCAGAGGCAAGGCCCCCCTCCTCCGCTTCCTCCTCCCCCTCGAGTCACGGCAGAGCCCCCCAAGCCCCAGTCTTCCTCGCGCGAGCCCGGGGCTCGAACCTTTCCCCCTCCCCCGACGCGAGATCCGCCCCATCTCCAACCCGCACCCCTGACGCTGATGACCCCCCATGGCCCCTCCTACAAACCCTAGCACCCCTACCTCCGAAGCAAAGTGAGTTTTTACTTATTTTATTTTAAATTAATTAGTTTCAAAAATCAGTTCCTTTTATATAACTTGCATTAGATTTTCTTTTCTAATTTTTATATGAAATGCGAATAGAAACGCTTTGATTTTTAATTTGAAATGTTTTGATTTTTGATTTGAAAAGAATAGGTCTTTAAATAAAACAAGTCGTGATTTTTATTTAAAACAAGTTGTGATTTTTCTTATTTAAAGACATGACGAGATTTTTAATTAAAGAAAGATGAGATTTTTAATTATAGAAAGACGAGATTTTTATATATTGAATAGCGAAGTAAAAATTCGATTTTTATATATTGAATAGCGAAGTAAAAATTCGATTTTTATATATTGAATAGCGAAGTAAAAATTCGATTTTTGTATATTGAATAACGAAGTAAAAAATCGATTTTTATATATTGAATAGCGAAGTAAAAATTCGATTTTTATATATTGAATAACGAAGTAAAAAATTCGATTTTTATATATTGAATAAAGAAGTAAAAAATTGATTTTTATATATGTAGTGAAAGCGGGCAATGAAATTGACAAAAGGCGAGCAACGGTGAAGATTTCTACATATGAAGAGTCGTGGTATTGGATTAGCTAGTCGGTGATAACTTCTCATTTTAAATCTTCTTTTCTAGTTAAAAATATATACTAGGATGCAGACGGTGCTTAGTAGCACCCGACACCCGTCGTCCACAGACCATGGATGACTTGTATGTTTGATTGTTTATTGTGATGAAAATTGATTGTGTGATGTGAAATGAAATAAAATATTTATATAGTTAAAAATATTTTATCGTTAAAAATATATTTTTAACATGAATGTGAATAAATAAATATTCACTAACAAACCGGACGGTTTGTTTATGAACACCTATTTGAAGGACATTGATTGGGACGATAAATTTTACACGTCGCCCAACTGCACAAATAATATTCAGTGTTTGTGGATTGAAACCCCACATGGGTATTGGGATGACATTTGGCGTACACTAATCCCAATTATTTAGTTGTATGTCGATCGATTTGTCGACAAACTATGTGAGCGTTAATTATTTATATTTGATGCTTATGCAGTTGTGTGGTGCACTTTGGATGATGGTTGATTATTTATCGTTGCTATTATATACATGTGTTGTATGGAATCCATATAATTAACATTATATGGTAACTGATTGGGCCTCATTCTAATTGGAAAAATAAAGAATATTATAAAATAAAGGTTCATGTGTTGACAGTACTCATTCGTTGAGATTAGTCATGTGTTGAACGAAATATTTTAATAATAAAATTTACATCTTTATCATATATAAAATTTGAAACTAACTGAAAAATAGATAAGATGAGTGGTCTCCTGGATATTGATCTGATGTTGGTTTCGGCCTTCGGGGTTAATATTTAGCAAATTGCTCTCTTGCTAAATTACGGTTAGAGTTTGATTAAAAATTTAACGATAGAAATCATAATTTTATAAAATATATTAAATAACGAAAATAGTCACGTGTTGACAGTGCTCATTTGTTGAGATTAGTCACGTGTTGAAAGAAATATAGATTCATGTGTTGAATAGAATAAATATTCATTTGTTGAATAGAATAACGAAGTTATTGAAAAATATAAAGCCGTGTTGATTAGAGATGCGCTATTTTGACACGAACGATATTTATATCGATTATATTCGTTTTTATGATGAATATTGAAAAGAGATTTAAAAATCGAATATTTAGAAAAATGAATTGAATTGAATATAAAATGAATATGAATTGAATTGAATATGAAATGAATTCGAACTGAATTGAATATAAAACAAATTCGAATTGAATTGAATATAAAATGGTTTCGAATTGAAATGAATTCAAATCGAATTGAAAATGAACTGGAATTGAATTGAAATCAATTTGAATTGAAATCAAATAGAAATGAATGTAAAAAGAATTTATAAATGGAAAATTCAATTTTGATTTGAATTTGAAATGAAGGTTGAAATTGTTTTTGAAACAAATTTGAAACGATTTATAAAATTCGTTTTGAAAGGAACTTGACGAAATATATATAATATATATATATTATATATATATATATAATGGTCTGAATAAAACGCGCCGCGCCGCGGCAGTTCGTGAATTTCGACCATTGACTTCGAACAGACATTACGGGAGATCCAACTGTCGGATTCTCCTAAAACCAGAACCGTTGGATTCGTATCGAAAAGATCTTTCCAATGAATATTAGAAATTTGAAATCTAACGGTTGGATTTGGAGATATGTCCAAATCAAATTTGGAAAAGGTCGTTGTAAGTGCAGTTCGATGGCCGTTGATGGAAATCGACTGTACGGGCCTTGATAAAATTAATAAAAAAAGTAATACTTTGTGTAAAATCATAAGAAATGATTTGGGAAAAATTGGGATGAAAAACTCCATATTTGAAAAGATAAAAATAGATTTTTATCAAAATGAACTAGTTTTGAACTAGAATTAAAATCCAATTATTTTTAAATAAATAAAATTGGATTTGAAATGGATTTGAAATAACCAGAATTTCTAATATATTTAATTGGAATTTGAATTAGAATTGATTTGTGGGTTTATCATGAACTGTGTTTTAAATGACATTAGTTCTTTAACTTAGTAAAAGGAGTGTTAATGAATCCGTAATTAGATTGAAATATGAATTGATAAGCTAAATTATCAAATTTGGAAAGTGAGCGAGAATGGAGTATCACCACTTTTGCTCCAAAGCGATAGTTAAATCTTTAATTAGATTTGAATGTGAAATGGTAATTAATTTTACCGATAACACTGTGGTGTTAGATATGGAGTATTACCAGTTTTGCTTCATGGGATGAATAGGTTGGGATTGGGAAATAAAATAAATAATTACTTCGGTGTGGTTCGCTAATCCCAACTAGTTTGGAAAACCTTATCGTGGTTTGAAATGGCATCCAAAGGAAGATTAAAGAATAAATTTAAAAGAATTTATCTTTGATAAAATTAATGGGAACTTTTTCCTAAGAATTTGAAATTCAGAAACTAACTGTAGGTTAGCTAAGAAGAATGGTTTCCTGGTTATTGATCTGATGCTGGTTTCGGCCTTCGGGGTTAATATTTGGGGAATTGTTCTCTTGCCAAATTACGGTTAGTGACTGATGAATTGGAATGAGGCGTATGTTGTGTTTGTGTAACATTTGTTTATTATATACGCGGGGTCACTCAAAAAGGTAGGGTTTATACCAATTCTGAATAACCGATTCGACGATAAGTCGAAGATAAAGACGGTGGTTGAAGACCGGAAGTCTTCACATCGTTTGGGTGATTACTGATGATCCTGATTGGGCTGTACGCCCAAGATGAGGGAATCGGTTGGTGATCATCCAGATGTACTTGGAGATCAATTGATATGCAAGGAAAGTGCCTCCAGTTTCGTTCAGACCCAGAATGAACTTGTAAATGGACTGTGTGTCTGACATTGGATTTTATTCTGTGTTGATTGATCTTTATTAAATATACATCTGTTTGGTGGCGGAAAATTTATTCTCTTGCTTAACGCCCTTCTCTGAGACGTACGAGCTCAGAGGTTGTATATCGATGGACATCAATCGCATGGAGTGAATTGCCTGTGTGGCATGCCTAAGTGGCAGATGTTCAAGGCTTCTGTTGAAAAGCAAAGTCTTGTGGTTGATGATCAAAGCACGGCCTATGTGGCGCAACTTTGTGTATATCGTGAATTTGCGAGCCTCACACCTCGGTTTGAGTCAAAAACGGGATAAGGACTGCAGGGAGAGCACGACGTTTCTTTCTAGCTATAGGTGGTGTCAGTGCTTAAACTGGCTGACATTTATATATATTTTTACCTACGTGGTTGTTGGAATGAGGCACCACGATTTTAGGTCTGTTAGGACCGGGTGTAACGACGCGGATTTATGGCGACTTTGGTTATCGACATAACACGATGACGACTAACTAAACATTGAAAAATCCCGATAGTTAATGAAAGAAATTAGAGGGTGAGGATAGATAAGATAGAAACTTAGAATAGAAGAAGAAAAGAAGAATTTACATCATCAGAGTAACACGAATCTCACAGCGGAACGAATAACATATAATATATATCACAACTTTGAAATATAACAGTTATGTATACAATAACACTTATCAGAGTACAACACTTACAACACAGCGGAAATAACTACAGCTATAAAATCCTGAAGCCTTCTGCTCCAAGCTCTCCAAGTATATCTGTAAATCCCGACTACTTGACTGCCCGTACAAATTTAGGCACCCAAGAGTTTAGGGAAAACAAAACAAAATAAACTTCGGGTCAGTCACGGACTGGTATGAGTAAAACAGTTTTAAAACAGTTGAACAGGTATATGATATCTCATAAGATCACGCCGTAAATATGGAACGGGTTTTTCCCTTATGAGAATCCAAACATCTTTGACAAGCAATATCATTCTGATATTATATTAATGTCTAAGTACAAATAGATATCAATCTAGCAGAAACGCTTTCATCTCACGTTCTACATATATAGTATACAATCAAAATCGCAAGCACGTGTTGGGTAATGGATTTCCAACTATGAAAAGGTATTGAACCACCTTCTGCTAGTGTACCTCTAGAGAGGAATACACTGGGTTCAACAAGAACATCTTGCGACCCGGCCACACATGACCGACCACTCATTTCGCTTGAGTGCATCGAATGTATATCACCAACGGTTGGGATCAGCAACCGTTTCCCGAATGGGACAGCATCAACAATAGATTTTATAAATAAATGAAACTCTAGATCAAGTGATTATACACCCTAATAGGTGCGACCTACATAGCCATGCTGCCTGCCTGATTTCTGTCATTTACCGGTTGATGAGGCATGAGGTTACGCTTTATCATCACACCAGATTCACTTCGAATGCCAACATTGTCAGATCCATCGAAAATAACTAATTGACGTCTACAACAGTACATTACGTGATAGCTAAAGAAGTTTCCTTCTCCGCTTCCACTCTTGGTACGGTTGAAGAAATCAATGTACGTGACCTTTCTGGAAATACTCTGTCAGACATTCATCCATACATGTCATCCAGGTTTACATGCCACATCTTTATTCACATAGAATGTCACATCGTCGTACCCGCCAAATCACAAATTGACTTATCCAAAAATAACACGGGTATACAACAAAGAGAAACGAATTCCTCCGCCACCAAACGTGAATACATTTGAAGAGATCAACTTACGCGATCTATTGGATATACTCTGTCAGACCTTCTTCCATACACGTTGTCCTGGGACTGGACAACCCGAAGGCACTATTCAGTATATCCATCTTAGTCACTGTTATCTATGACTTATACAACAGCCTTTGCACTTTACTCCGTCTTCAATTATCTTTGGCATATATGATTCGCAACGCTTATGCCAATACAGAGTGGTTCTTCGGATAATAATCCAACCGGTCTCTCCATATTAAAAACGTTGAAATGGTCAAAACTTCGATAGTCTGTGAGTTAACTATCAAAGAAAAACAAGTGTGCAAACAACGATATTATTTCCAAATGGAAATTATATCGATCAATTGTCATTCAACATTTATCTCCTTAGTTCAAATTTCATCTCCTGTTTCCCTATATTCAACATTTGCTATTTCCTAAGTTTAGAAAATATACGTTATTTATTTTGGGAACATTTTCTCTTTCTTGTTTTCTATATTAGAAAACATTTCTGATTCTTGTTTGGAAAACATTTCCAAAACTCCTACGTTTGGATTAGATAAAACATCGCTATGCCAACTCAACCATTTAATTTAATTACTAAATTCACTTTACCATCCTTTACTGCCGAACCTTGACCATTCCTTTACTGCCGAACCTTAACCATTCCTTAGTTAAAAACGAAGCCAATCAAGTTAGGGAGAGCTACCTCTCAGATCTTTAACTGAACAACACTTCTAACCTTGAAATAGGCAAAGTTCACTTTATATTTCTTTAACTAACTTCCTTACTTAACCTTTCTTTTGAATAACTATATTCGATTAACTCTTTTCGCTTTACTCTATTCGATTAACTCCTTTGGATTAACTCTATTTGCTTAACTCTATTTGATTTACTCTATTTGATTTACCCAATTCACTTAACCCCTGTCGAATAAACTAGATTCGGTAACTCCTCTAACTCTATTCGAATAAACTATATTCGATTAACTCCTCTAACTCTATTCGAATAAACTATATTCGATTAACTCCTCTAACTCTATTCGAATAAACTATATTCGATTAACTCCTCTAACTCTATTAGATATTATAACTCCCCTTTCGAATAACCAATATTCGATTAACTCACTTCGAATAACCAATATTCGATTAACTCACTTCGAATAACCAATATTCAATTAACTCACTTCGAATAACCAATATTCGATTAATTCACTTCGAATAACCAATATTCGATTAATTCAGTTCGAATAACCAATATTCGATTAACTCTACTTGATTAACTCCATTTGAATAACTCTAACTGGTTAACTCTAACTGATTAACTCTGACTGGTTAACCCTAACTGTTTAACTCCAACTGGTCAACCCTATATGTTTAACTCTAATTGATTAATTCTAACTGTTTAACTCCAACTGGTTAACTATAACTGATTTTACTTGGTTTGACTAACTCAATTGATTAACTCGACTGACTAATTCAACTCGATTAACCTAGCGTGATTTACTTGGCTTAACTAACTCAATTGATTAACTCGACTGACTAATTCAACTCGATTAACCTAGCTTGATTTACTTGGCTTGACTAACTCAATTGATTAACTCGACTGACTAATTCAAATCGATTAACCTCACTTGATTTTACTTATCTCGATTAACTGAACTAATCACTTTGATTAACTCGACCAATTCACTTCGATTAACTTAACCAGTTCACTTTGATTAACTTAACTAATCCACTTAGTTTAATCTAACCAATTCACTTAGTTTAACTCAACTAATTCACTTTGATTAATCTAACCAATTCACTTAGTTTAACTTAACTAATTCACTTTGATTAACTTAACCAATTCATTTAGTTTAACTTAACTAATTCACTTTGATTAATCGAACCAATTCACTTAGTTTAACTCAACTAATTCACTTTGATTAACTTAACCAATTCACTTAGTTTAACTTAACTAATTCACTTTGATTAATCTAACTAATTCACTTAGTTTAACTCAACTAATTCACTTAGTTTAACTTAACTAATTCACTTTGATTAATCTAACCAATTCACTTAGTTTAACTCAACTAATTCACTTTGATTAATCCTAACCTGGTAACTAAATTTGATTAACTTAACTCGCTAATAACGTTTATTCCTTTTTAAAGATTTTCTTTTATAATCTATTCATTTCCTAAATAAATATTTCCTTTATAATCCTATTTATTTTCTAAATGGTTTACGAATATTTCCTTTATATTTGATTATCAAATATATTTCCTCTATATTTGATCATCAAACCATTTCTTTTTAATCCTTTTGATTTTATTATTATCTCCTATATAAAAATCCTTTTTCCTTTTATATATAAAATCCCTTGATTTTATATAACCAAATTATTTTCAAAATATACTTTGAAAATCCCTTTTCCACATTCTGGTATTTCTTATGGTATTTAACACACCATATAACAACGATGAATATCGTCTCAACACACAAAATCAACAGCAGATTGTACATCACACCATATATCTAAATATATGAATAACAGCAAAATAAATGTTGAGGAATCCAGTTGGATTCCTCCAACTTGTTTCCCTGCATCACAGATATTAGACAATATAATTAACATCGATATCACTTCACTGTGAAATATTCTGATAAACAGAATCGACATATAAATATTTAACGATTTATACATATATATATACATACATATATATAATTTCTACTAACTGACTCGCAGTTCAATCAAACAGTCAACACATAGCAGTCAACAGATAATTATCAGTTCTAAGAATACGTTGTAAAAATAGAACTGTTCAGAGTTGGTGAGTTTTACTCACATTGGATTGTTATCATTAAAAACGATTAGCTGTCTTTGATTTAGACGGACAATTTATTTTGCTATAAATTGTGAGGGACTCCAATTGACTCGCAGTCAGTTCCACGTGTAGTGTCCGTCCATACGATCCCAACGCAACTTACGGTTCGTCAATCTGACTCCGTATGACCAAGATATAAATGTTACAAGTTATTACATTTTAAATAGAAATAAAACTTGGGTTTTTTAACGTTGTTGGGCCTCACCTCAAAGATACCCGGCCCATCTCCTACTTGAAAACCCGACCGTGACTCCCTTCTTCCCCAAAGTGAAATTCACGACCTCTGTAATATTCCTCTTCACCATTTCCGATCCTTTAACCACCCATAACTCACAAACCACCACATGAATTCAAGAACTAAAATTACCACTTCACTTTCCTTCCCAATCTCTCTCTCCTCATCCCCATTTCGCCTAACTCGAGCCCCATACCCCAGTCGCGTCCGTCAGCCTCGCGAACACCAAGCAGTGACGGGTGCGTCACTTCATATCACGAAATGCCCAAAAAAAACTCCCTTGTCGTGCAACTTGACATCACAAGTCCAAATCCACCACCCTTTTCTTCGAATGAAGTTTCAAGATCCCAAAAAAAAGCCCTAGCCTCTCCGCCTGATTCGACGACGCCAGGAAGATGATTCGAACCACCTGAAATTGGTACCAGATCGAAAAGCATTCCAACGCGAACTCAAGAATATTTGTTTGAAGATTTCCAGTGTTTTATAAGATTTTCAATGATTTTTGAAATGAGGATTATTCACGTTTTTTGTAATAACCCGAAAATCTGGGCCAGTTTAAAATTTTTATTTTGGCAATTTTAGTGAATTTCGAACATTTAAAATAGATTATTTTAAATAAAATCGACGAGAAATTTAATTTGAATATAATTCGAACGTATATAGTTAAATAGATCGTCGTTAGAATATAAATAATTATATATAATTATAAATAGAATTGAAAATGGCCCGGTAGTTCGATAATTCGATTTCAAACTTCAATTGAATGTGCCGGGTGCAAAACAATCCGGATTTTAGTGAAACCAAAAACATTAGGATCGAATTGGGAATATCTTTCCAACGAATCTGGAAAATCGAGATTTCATAGCGGGAATCAAAAGATATGTCCAGTTGAAAATTCTGAATAGTCGCTATGGAATTCAGGCCCTTAAAAATGGAAATTTTGCAAACGACCTCGGATTTCGACGAAACCACTTTTGTTGGGTCCGTGATGTCATATTATTGTTAGGTTTCAAATTTCATAATTTTTCGAATCAATATGTGAGCGTGGCAAAGGAAAACGCGTTTGACCAGTTTCAGTTGATTTTAATCGACTGGAAAATGGCCATTTTTCCAACGGTCTCAGAATTCGACGAAACTAGTTTTGTTAGGAATGTATCATCAATACGAAGCTAGAAAATATTTTTCTAGAATTTTTAGAGTTAGTATGTGACCCCGGTAATTTGAAATGTACGTTTAAAATTCAATATAGTGATTTAAATATAAATTTGACGAAAACTGATTGTAACAGCCGAATCAGCCTATGATACATATCCCATTGTGTTCGGAATGGGGGTAATTAGCTATGGACGACAGGCAGTGGGCCTCGTTTTGAGGTCGAAAATAAAAGTTGCTTTTTGTGGAAAATTAAATAATAAAAATAAAATAAAAGAAACCCTCTCCTCCCTTAACCACCCCCCGTTCAAAATCATTTCAAAGCAAAAAAGAAAAAAAAAAGGACGGAGCCCCCCTCCCCCCCGTCGACGTTCATCGCCGCGCCGCCCAGGGTGGCCGCCTCCGCCAAGCCCCCCCCCTTCCGATCCACCTCCTCCCGTTCACCTTCTTCCCCTCCGCTTCTTCCTCTTCTTCTATCGAGCCTCGCGCCCCTGGACCCGAACCCGCAACCGCCTGCACCGACCTACCCACCTCGACACAGCCCAACCGACCACCGCCCTGCCGCAAGCACAGCCCCCTCCCTTTTTCCCCCGTTTCTCTTCTAGATCCGACGCCCAACCCCGCCTGATGACCACCGACAGCAACGTTCCCTCCCCCCTACCTGCTGTAAGTTTTTTTATTTACTTAGTTTATTTATTTATTTTAAGGTAATATGTTTTATAAAAATGAATAAGGTTTCTATATATTATTAGGACATGGAAAAATATGATTTTTATTTCTATCCTTACGATTTTCGGAAATGAAAGGTGATGATTTTTAAATGTGAAAGCTGTGATTTTTATGTTAAGAAAAGGAGTGATTTTTATTTTAAGAAAGCTATAATTTTTATGAAGAGAAAAATAATATTTTTATTATATGAAAGGTATGATTTTTACTAAGTATAAAGGCTTGATTTTCAATTATAGAAAGGCTAAAAAAATATAATTTTATATAGTATAGATAATAAAAATTCGATCTTTATTGTGAAAGAGATGTAAAAATATGATTTTTGTTTATGTAGAGAAGTAAAAATATAATTTTTACATGATAGGAATATTAAAAATAGCATCTTTATATGTGTAGCAAAATAAAGATTGATTTTTAAAAAGACGTGATTTTTAAAATATAAAAGAAGTGATCTTTAAACTATAAAAGATTAGATTTTTAATAATTGAAAAGGCGAAATCATTATATGAAAAATAGCATAGTAAAAATTCGATTTTTATATATTGAATAGCATAGTAAAAATTTGACTTTTATATATTGAATAGCATAGTAAAAATTCGATTTTTATATATTGAACAGCAAAGCAAAAATTCAATTTTTACATATGTAGTGAATACGGGCAACAAAAGGCGAGAATGGCGATGATTTCCCTAAATGAAGTGTCGTGGAAGTTGGATAGCTATAGGTGAGAACTTCTCACTCTAATTTTCTTTTTCTAGTTATATATATATATATATATATATATATATATATATATATATACTAGGATGTAGACAGTGATTAGCAGCACCCGACACCCGTCATCCACATACCATGGATGACTTGTTTGTTAAATTGTTTGGTTGTGTAGTTGGTTAGTCTATTTGGTTTGAATTGAATTGTTTGGTGAAATGAAATGGATTTGATTGATGTGTGAATGGCGTGGGCCTTCACTAGACCGGGGATAAGGCTAGGCCTCGTCCCGTTTCTAGTATCGTGCCGTTATGCCGCCGAAATTTTCTAAAATATGTTAGAGAAATAAAAATATCATTTTATTGAATAATTGAACTGAATAGAAATTCATGTGTTGAAATAAAATATTTTATTGTTAAAAATATAATTTTTAATGTGAAGTGAATAGAATAAAATAAAATATTCATTTACAAACCGGACGGTTTGTTTATGTACACTTATTTGAAGGACATTGATTGGGACGATAAATTTTACACGTCGCCCAACTGCACAACTAAAATCTGTGTTTGATTGTTTGAAACCCCACACGGGTGTTGGGATGAAATTTGAAGTTCACTCATCCTGATTGATTAAATATGTCGATCGATTGATTGACAGGCTGTTATAAGCGTTAGATATCTATATTTGATGCTTATACAGTGTAGTGCACTTTGGTTGATGGTTGATTATTTTTCAACGCTATTATATACATGTGTTGTATGGAATCCATATAATTAACATTATATGGTGATTGATTGGGCCTCATTCCAATAGGGAAATTAATGAATATTATAAAGGAAAATTCATGTGTTGAATCTATTCATGTGTTGAGTGAAATATTTTAATAATAAAATTATATCTTCATCATGTTTACAATTAGAATCTACTTCATGGTGGAGTCTAATTAAAATCAAACGATAGATACCATAGTTTTATAAAATATTTTACATAACAAAAATAGTCGTGTGTTGAAAGAAATATAGATTCATGTGTTGAATAGAATAAATATTCATTTGTTGAATAGAATAAAGAAGTTTTTGAAAAATATAAAGCCGTGTGGATTAGAGATGCGCTATTTTGACGTGAACGATATTTATATCGATTTTATTCGTTTTATAATGAATATTGAAAGGTGATTTCAAAATTTAATATTTTGAAAGGAAATTCAAATTGAATTAGATTAAAATTCAAACTGAAATTTTATTGAATCAATTTGAAATGAATTCGAATTAAATAAAGTAGAAATGAATTCGAATCGAATAGAAAATGAATTCGATTCGAATTGAATAGAAAGTGAATTTGAATTCAAATTGAATAGAAATGAATTCAAATTGAATTAAATTGGAATTGAATTGAATTAATTTGAAATGAATTCGAATTAAAGTAAATAGAAGGTAAATTCAAATTGAATTGAATTAAAATGAATTAGAATTTGAATTGAATTGAAACGAATTTGAATTCGAATTAAATAAAATAGAAATGAATTCGAATTGAATTGAAATCAAATCGATTTGAAATTGAAGATGAAGCTGAAATTGTTTTTGAAACGAATTTAGAACTATTTATAAAATTCGTTTTAAAAGGAAATCAACGAAATATATATAATATGTATATTATATATATAATGGCCTGAATAGAACGCGCCGCGCCGCGGCAGTTCGTGAATTTCGACCATTGACTTCGAATTGACATTGCGGGAGATCCGACCGTCGGATTCTCCTAAAACCAGGACCGTTGGGTTCGTATCGAAAAGAGCTTTCCAATGAATATTAGAAATTTGAAATCTAACGGTTGGATTTGGAATTATGTCCAAATCAAATTTAGAAAAGGTCGATGTAAGTGCAGTTCGATGGCCGTTGTTGGAAATCGACTGTACGGGCCATGATAAAATTATAAAAAAAATATCTATAGTTTGTGTAAAATCATAATATATGATTTGGGAAAAAATTGGGCTGAAGAATTCCACATTTGAAAGGATAAAAATAGATTTTTATCGAAATAAACTAGTTTTGAACTAGGACTAAAATCAATTTATTTTTGAAATAAATAAATTGAATTTGAAAGTGATTTTAAAAATAATCAATATTCCCAATACGTGAATTGGACTGGAGTTGAATCGAAATTATCTTCGGAATATTTCGATGTTGGATTTCGTGACTATACAGATATTGTTATGGGAATTTGAAAGATATTTTATATCGTTATTTCCAATACGATATTTGTTGGTTTCAGAATTTGATATTGAATATAAGCTGAAATATTTTCTATTCAGAGCCTTGTATTTAATATCAAATGTGATTTGGGTTTATCGTGAATCATGTTTTAGAGGACATTGGTTCTTTAACCCAGTTAAAGGCAAGATGTTGATTTTTGAAAAGATTAAAACTAAGTGGGGTTCTAATGAATCTTTAATTAGATTAAAAATGTGAATTGATAATTTAAATTATCAAATTTGAAAGGTGATCGAGAATGGAGTACCGCCAGTTTTGCTCCAAAGCGATAGTTAAATCTTTAATTAGATTTGAACGTGAAATGGTAATTAATTTTACCGATAACACCGTGGTGTTAGGTGTGGAGTATTACCAGTTTTCTCCATGGGATATATAGGTTGGGTTTGGGAAATAAAATAAATAATTACTTCGGTGTGGTTCGTTAATCCCGACTAGTTTGAAATGATATCCAAAGGAGGATTAAAAAATAAATTTAGAAGAATTTATCTTTGATAAAATTTATGGGAACCTTTCCCTAAGAATGTGATTTTGGAGAATAAAAGAATATTCTGAATTGGAATGAGGCGTTTGTTGTGTTTGTGTAACATTCGTTTATTATATACGTGGGTTATTCAGAAAGGCTGGGTTTATACCCATTCTGAATAACCGATTCGACGAGATGTCGAAGATGAAGACGGTGGTTGAAGACCGGAAGTCTTCACATCGTTTGGGTGATTACTGATGATCTTGATTGGGTTGTACACCCAGGATGAGGGAATCAGTTGGTGATCGTCCAGACGTACTTGGAGATGGATGGATATGCGAGGAAAGTGCCTCCGGTTTCGTTCAGACCCAGAACGAACTTGTAAATGGATTGTGTGTCTGACATTGGATTTTATTCTGTGTTGATTGATCTCTATTAAATATACATCTGTTTGGCGGCGGAGAATTTATTCTCTTGCTTAACGCCCTTCTCTGAGACGTACGAGCTCAGAGGTTGTATATCGATGGACATCAGTCGCATGGAGTGAATTGCCGGTGTGGCATGCTTAAGTGGCAATTGATCAAGGCTTCTGTTGAAAAGCAAAGTCTTGTGGTTGATGATCAAAGCATGGTCTGTGTGGCGTAGCTTTGTGTATAACGTGAATTCGCGAGCCTCACACCTCGGTATGAGTCAAAAACGGGATACGGACCCAAGGAGTGCACGACGTTTCTTTCTAGCTAGGGTGGTGTCAGTGACCTACCAGCCCTGACATTTATATACTTTTCACCTGTGTGGTTGTTGGATACGAGGCGCCTCGGATATAGGTCTGTAAGGACCGGGAAACGTGTGTTCAGGAATTGCCAATCCTCAAAAGTAAGAGAGGACCGGCCTTGGAGGATCCAGGGATTGCTGTGTGCGGTCCCGAGGCATTTGCTAGAGTGTCTCGAACGCGGAGAGGAGCTTGCCCCTTGCCTCGGCTTATGACGGAATCCAATTTCCAATACGTGATATTGCGGATTTAATTGTAGAACTAGTATGGCGACATGATAGATGGTACCCATGCCGCCTATGATTGATATTTATGATTGAAATTGTTTTGACACTATACACTTATAATAGTATCAAATGATTTGTTTTAAACGTATCAAGCATGCTTTGGCTGTTATAAGGTAAAAACCCTATCCTCCAGCTTGCGTTGCATTGTGTGATGGGACCTGGGTCTTATAATAGCTTCATTTTTCCAAAAAGCATTGCGTTGTTTTGTTATATGCACTAGTATTCTTGGGAGGAAACCCGTTCCGTGTTATACGGCGTGGTCCCTTGAATTACTATCTTTAAAGTAAAGTTTTAAATAACTGTTTTAGTTCTCACACCAGTCACATGACTGATCTGGAGTTTATTATTTTAACCTAAACTCTGGGTGCCCCTATTTTCCGCACGGGCAGCTAGTAGTTTTGGTTTTGCAGATTTATATCCACAGGGTCCTGATTTACAGCTGGAACGATGCTCGGAAAGCTCTGTATCCGTGCATTACTTCTAGTTGTGGTTTTGTATTATTTTCCGCTGCGATGTAATTATATGTTATTTATTGTAATCTCTGATATTTATCGAATGTATATTATTCATTTATACTCTGTACATTCTTGTATCTGATGGAATTGTTGTAATAACAATGAAATGTTCTTCCGTTTGCGTTCTGATTTGTCCTGTTCTCAAACGATCAGGGGTTTTCGAACGGTCTTAGTCGGTTTAACGATCGATTCAAATCGAGCGAAATTCCTTGCCGTTACAGTTGGTATCAGAGCTTTGGTTTACAGAGCTCGAGAACAAGACACATTAGAACCATACGAAAGAATTCATCAGATATTGGATTAGTAATATCCAATTAGAATGACTCGTTAGAGATAGGATCAGTAGTATCCTAGAACGAGTGTAAAGAGTATCTTTTTCAAACGAAAACAATTTTGTTTTAAAATTTAAATCGCTTTATACGTATTTGATTATTTATTTATTTTGAATATGGACAGTCCAATATATAAAGATTTCGCGTATACGCGTCATGAACGTATAGTCGAAGTTTTAATATATTGGATAGATATGGAATCACATTCTAGACACCCGGGGATAATTCTGGTGATGTGGCCACATCATCAGTATTTATATTCGTGTTTCGAAGGTGTGACTTCTATATATTTCCATTAGGCTGGTGTGAGAACCAAAACTAATATAGCTAGAATACATTGTTGTGATTGGCATCAAAAACATGATTTTCTGTATATATATATCAAAATTATGAATTTGAAACTCTAATTCACTGATTGATTGATGTTTGTGTTGTTTGTTTGTTTGTTTGATAATTTTTAACCATTTAGACTAATTGAATCAAACATTGAATTGTATTGGAAATTAGTCGCATTTGCTTGCATATACATATACTTACATTGAACAGGTCATAGCAAGGAGGCTAGAGCAGAGAATAAAATTTGTTTGCCCGACAAATAGGTACATGTTTACTATAATTTACTGTTTTGTTTGGGTGATGATGATTTTATGAGCCTATTGGCTAGCCGCTTGGCTTTTTCTTTTTCTTTTTGAGATCAGAAGGCCTATATGGCAATTTCGGGATTTTCCCGTGGCTCCCGGTGCAGGGGAGGTTATGGCGAAATTTTTCAAAAATTTAGGGTGTTAGCCGAATTTTTGAAAATTTGAAAATTCTCAGAAACTGAAAAGTTGGAGAATGGAAGCCAGATCGAACGTAGAGTTGATTGATCAAACCACTTTCGACTTTGTTCCTTTTCGGGGACGAAAAGTTTTAAGTGGGAGAGATTGTTATAACCCGAAAATCTGGGCCAGTTTAAAAATTTTATTTCAGCGAATTTCGAACATTTAAAATAGATTATTTTAAATAAAATCGACGAGAAATTTAATTTGAATATAATTCGAACGTATATAGTTATATAGATCGTCGTTAGAATGTAAATAATTATATATAATTATAAATAGAATTGAAAATGGCGCGGTAGTTCGATAATTCGATTTCAAACTTCAATTGAATGTGCCGGGTGCAAAACAATCCGGATTTTAGTGAAACCAAAAACATTAGGATCGAATTGGGAATATCTTTCCAACGAATCTGGAAAATCGAGATTTCATAGCGGGAATCAAAAGATATGTCCAGTTGAAAATTCTGAATAGTCGCTATGGAATTCAGGCCCTTAAAAATGGAAATTTTGCAAACGACCTCGGATTTCGACGAAACCACTTTTGTTGGGTCCGTGATGTCATATTATTGTTAGGTTTCAAATTTCATAATTTTTCGAATCAATATGTGAGCGTGGCAAAGGAAAACGCGTTTGACCAGTTTCAGTTGATTTTAATCGACTGGAAAATGGCCATTTTTCCAACGGTCTCAGAATTCGATGAAACTAGTTTTGTTAGGACCGTATCGTCAATACGAAGCTAGAAAATATTTTTCTAGAATTTTTAGAGTTAGTATGTGACCCCGGTAATTTGAAATGTACGTTTAAAATTCAATAAAGTGATTTAAATATAAATTTGACGAAAACTGATTGTAACAGCCGAATCAGCCTATGATACATATCCCATTGTGTTCGGAATGGGAGTAATTAGCTATGGACGACAGGCAGTGGGCCTCGTTTTGAGGTCGAAAATAAAAGTTGCTTTTTGTGGAAAATTAAATAATAAAAATAAAATAAAAGAAACCCTCTCCTCCCTTAACCAGGCCCCCCCACGTTCAAAATCATTTCAAAGCAAAAAAGGAAGAAAAAAAAGGACGGAGCCCCCTCCATCGACGTTCATCGCTGCGCCGCCCAGGGTGGCCGCCTTCGCCAAGCCCCTCCACTTCCGATCCTCCTCCTCCCGTTCACCTTCTTCCCCTCCGCTTCTTCCTCTTCTTCTATCGAGCCTCGCGTCCCTGGACCCGAACCCGCAACCGCCTGCACCGACCCCACCCACCTCGACACAGCCCAACCGACCACCACCCTGCCACAAGCACAGCCCCCTCCCTTTTTCCCCCGTTTCTCTTCTAGATCCGACGCCCAACCCCTCCTGATGACCACCGACAACAACGTTCCCTCCCCCCTACCTGCTGTAAGTTTTTTTATTTACTTAGTTTATTTATTTATTTTAAGGTAATATGTTTTATAAGAATGAATAAGGTTTCTATATATTATTAGGACATGGAAAAATACGATTTTTATTTCTATCCTTACGATTTTCGGAAATGAAAGGTGATGATTTTTAAATGTGAAAGCTGTGATTTTTATGCTAAGAAAAGGAGTGATTTTTATTTTAAGAAAGCTATAATTTTTATGAAGAGAAAAATAATATTTTTATTATATGAAAGGTATGATTTTTACTAAGTATAAAGGCTTGATTTTCAATTATAGAAAGGCTAAAAAAAATATAATTTTATATAGTATAGATAATAAAAATTCGATCTTTATTGTGAAAGAGATGTAAAAATATGATTTTTGTTTATGTAGAGAAGTAAAAATATAATTTTTACATGATAGGAATATTAAAAATAGCATCTTTATATGTGTAGCAAAATAAAGATTGATTTTTAAAAAGACTTGATTTTTAAAATATAAAAGAAGTGATCTTTAAACTATAAAAGATTAGATTTTTAATAATTGAAAAGGCGAAATCTTTATATGAAAAATAGCATAGTAAAAATTCGATTTTTCTATATTGAATAGCATAGTAAAAATTCGATTTTTTATATTGAATAGCATAGTAAAAATTCGATTTTTATATATTGAACAGAAAAGTAAAAATTCAATTTTTACATATGTAGTGAATACGGGCAACAAAAGCGACAAAAGGCGAGAATGGCGATGATTTCCCTAAATGAAGTGTCGTGGAAGTTGAATAGCTATAGGTGAGAACTTCTCACTCTAAATTTCTTTTTCTAATTATATATATATATATATATATATATACACACTAGGATGTAGACGGTGCTTAGCAGCACCCGACACCCGTCATCCACAGACCATGGATGACTTGTTTGTTAAATTGTTTGGTTGTGTAGTTGGTTAGTCTATTTGGTTTGAATTGAATTGTTTGGTGAAATGCAATGGATTTGATTGATGTGTGAATGGCGTGGGCCTTCACTAGACCGAGGATAAGGCTAGGCCTCGTCCCGTTTCTAGTATCGTGTCGTTATGCCGCCGAAATTTTCTAAAATATGTTAGAGAAATAAAAATATCATTTTATTGAATAATTGAACTGAATAGAAATTCATGTGTTGAAATAAAATATTTTATTGTTAAAAATATAATTTTTAACGTGAAGTGAATAGAATAAAATAAAATATTCATTTACAAACCGGACGGTTTGTTTATGTACACTTATTTGAAGGACATTGATTGGGACGATAAATTTTACACGTCGCCCAACTGCACAACTAAAATCTGTGTTTGATTGTTTGAAATCCCACACGGGTGTTGGGATGAAATTTGAAGTTCACTCATCCTGATTGATTAAATATGTCGATCGATTGATTGACAGGCTGTTATAAGCGTTAGATATCTATATTTGATGCTTATACAGTGTAGTGCACTTTGGTTGATGGTTGATTATTTTTCAATGCTATTATATACATGTGTTGTATGGAATCCATATAATTAACATTATATGGTGATTTATTGGGCCTCATTCCAATCGGGAAAATAATGAATATTATAAAGGAAAATTCATGTGTTGAATCTATTCATGTGTTGAGTGAAATATTTTAATAATAAAATTACATCTTCATCATGTTTACAATTAGAATCTACTTCACGGTGGAGTCTAATTAAAATCAAACGATAGATACCATAGTTTTATAAAATATTTTACATAACAAAAATAGTCGTGTGTTGAAAGAAATATAGATTCATGTGTTGAATAGAATAAATATTCATTTGTTGAATAGAATAAAGAAGTTTTTGAAAAATATAAAGCCGTGTGGATTAGAGATGCGCTATTTTGACGTGAACGATATTTATATCGATTTTATTCGTTTTATAATGAATATTGAAAGGTGATTTCAAAATTTAATATTTTGAAAGGAAATTCAAATTAAATTAGATTAAAATTCAAATTGAAATTTTATTGAATCAATTTGAAATGAATTCGAATTAAATAAAGTAGAAATGAATTCGAATCGAATAGAAAATGAATTCGATTCGAATTGAATAGAAAGTGAATTTGAATTCAAATTGAATAGAAATGAATTCAAATTGAATTAAATTGAAATTGAATTGAATTAATTTGAAATGAATTCGAATTAAAGTAAATAGAAGGTAAATTCAAATTGAATTGAATTAAAATGAATTAGAGTTTGAATTGAATTGAAACGAATTTGAATTCGAATTAAATAAAATAGAAATGAATTCGAATTGAATTGAAATCAAATCGATTTGAAATTGAAGATGAAGTTGAAATTTTTTTTGAAACGAATTTAGAACTATTTATAAAATTCGTTTTAAAAGGAAATCAACGAAATATATATAATATATATATATATTATATATATAATGGCCTGAATAGAACGCGCCGCGCCGCGGCAGTTCGTGAATTTCGACCATTGACTTCGAATTGACGTTGCGGGAGATCCGACCGTCGGATTCTCCTAAAACCAGAACCGTTGGGTTCATATCGAAAAGAGCTTTCCAATGAATATTAGAAATTTGAAATCTAACAGTTGGATTTGGAATTATGTCCAAATCAAATTTAGAAAAGGTCGATGTAAGTGCAGTTCGATGGCCGTTGTTGGAAATCGACTGTACGGGCCTTGATAAAATTATAAAAAAAAATATCTATAATTTGTGTAAAATCATAATATATGATTTGGGAAAAAATTGGGCTGAAGAATTCCACATTTGAAAGGATAAAAATAGATTTTTATCAAAATAAACTAGTTTTGAACTAGGACTAAAATCAATTTATTTTTGAAATAAATAAATTGAATTTGAAAGTGATTTTAAAAATAATCAATATTCCCAATACGTGAATTGGACTGGAGTTGAATCGAAATTATCTTCGGAATATTTCGATGTTGGATTTCGTGACTATACAGATATTGTTATGGGAATTTGAAAGATATTTTATATCGTTATTTCCAATACGATATTTGTTGGTTTCAGAATTTGATATTGAATATAAGCTGAAATATTTTCTATTCAGAGCCTTGTATTTAATATCAAATGTGATTTGGGTTTATCGTGAATCGTGTTTTAGAGGACATTGGTTCTTTAACCCAGTTAAAGGCAAGATGTTGATTTTTGAAAAGATTAAAACTAAGTGGGGTTTTAATGAATCTTTAATTTGATTAAAAATGTGAATTGATAATTTAAATTATCAAATTTGAAAGGTGATCGAGAATGGAGTACCACCAGTTTTGCTCCAAAGCGATAGTTAAATCTTTATTTAGATTTGAACGTGAAATGGTAATTAATTTTACCGATAACGCCGTGGTGTTAGATGTGGAGTATTACCAGTTTTCTCCATGGGATATATAGGTTGGGTTTGGGAAATAAAATAAATAATTACTTCGGTTCGTTAATCCCGACTAGTTTGAAATGATATCCAAAGGAGGATTAAAGAATAAATTTAGAAGAATTTATCTTTGATAAAATTTATGGGAACCTTTCCCTAAGAATGTGATTTTGGAGAATAAAAGAATATTATGAATTGGAATGAGGCGTTTGTTGTGTTTGTGTAACATTCGTTTATTATATACGTGGGTTATTCAGAAAGGCCGGGTTTATACCCATTCTGAATAACCGATTCGACGAGATGTCGAAGATGAAGACGGTGGTTGAAGACCGGAAGTCTTCACATCGTTTGGGTGATTACTGATGATCTTGATTGGGCTGTACACCCAGGATGAGGGAATCAGTTGGTGATCGTCCAGACGTACTTGGAGATGGATGGATATGCGAGGAAAGTGCCTCCGGTTTCGTTCAGACCCAGAACGAACTTGTAAATGGATTGTGTGTCTGACATTGGATTTTATTCTGTGTTGATTGATCTCTATTAAATATACATCTGTTTGGCGGCGGAGAATTTATTCTCTTGCTTAACGCCCTTCTCTGAGACGTACGAGCTCAGAGGTTGTATATCGATGGACATCAGTCGCATGGAGTGAATTGCTGGTGTGGCATGCGTAAGTGGCAATTGATCAAGGCTTCTGTTGAAAAGCAAAGTCTTGTGGTTAATGATCAAAGCATGGTCTGTGTGGTGTAGCTTTGTGTATAACGTGAATTCGCGAGCCTCACACCTCGGTATGAGTCAAAAACGGGATACGGACCCAAGGAGTGCACGACGTTTCTTTCTAGCTAAGGTGGTGTCAGTGACCTACCAGTCCTGACATTTATATACTTTTCACCTGTGTGGTTGTTGGATATGAGGCGCCTTGGATATAGGTCTGTAAGGACCGGGAAACGTGTGTTTAGGAATTGCCAATCCTCAAAAGTAAGAGAGGACCGGCCTTGGAGGATCCAGGGATTGCTGTGTGCGGTCCCGAGGCATTTGCTAGAGTGTCTCGAACGCGGAGAGGAGCTTGCCCCTTGCCTCGGCTCATGACGGAATCCAATTTCCAATATGTGATATTGCGGATTTAATTGTAGAACTAGTATGGCGACATGATAGATGGTACCCATGCCGCCTATGATTGATATTTATGATTGAAATTGTTTTGACACTATACACTTATAATAGTATCAAATGATTTGTTTTAAACGTATCAAGCATGCTTTGGCTGTTATAAGGTAAAAACCCTATCCTCCGGCTTGCGTTGCATTGTGTGATGGGACCTGGGTCTTATAATAGCTTCATTTTTCCAAAAAGCATTGCGTTGTTTTGTTATATGCACTAGTATTCTTGGGAGGAAACCCGTTCCGTGTTATATGGCGTGGTCCCTTGAATTACTATCTTTAAAGTAAAGTTTTAAATAACTGTTTTAGTTCTCACACCAGTCACATGACTGACCTGGAGTTTATTGTTTTAACCTAAACTCTGGGTGCCCCTATTTTCCGCACGGGCAGCTAGTAGTTTTGGTTTTGTAGATTTATATCCACAGGGTCCTGATTTACAGTTGGAACGATGCTCGGAAAGCTCTGTATCCGTGCATTACTTCTAGTTGTGCTTTTGTATTATTTTCCGCTACGATGTAATTATATGTTATTTATTGTAATCTCTGATATTTATCGAATGTATATTATTCATTTATACTCTGTACATTCTTGTATCTGATGGAATTGTTGTAATAACAATGAAATGTTCTTCTGTCCGTGTTCCGATGTGTGTTGTTCTCAAAGTATCCGCTCTTTCCTTCACGGGGAAGTTACGGGTCCTTACATTTTTGGTTTTTCTAAGATGAAAGTGACGACCACATTTCTCTTTGACCTTGGAAAGAATAAAATTAGGTTTTAAGGGTATTTGTGGTGTATTTATAGGCAAATAAAATATCTAGATATTTTATTTTCATCATTTCATATTGTTTTCTGCCTTCTAAAAATTCCTGTGATCACACACGATACCCAAAAATCACCAAACTGGACATGCTGCTAGAGTTCGACATTACGATCCCAACGAAATTGGTTTCGTCGAATTCCGACTCCATATGCTCACACAGCGTATTTTTAACTGTCAGAATATCGACTATTTCTCACTCTAAAAATCCATACGGCCACACAGTGACTCTAAAAATCACGAAACTGGAAATCTAACAACTATTCGACATTGCGGATCTAACAAAATTAGTTTCGTCGAATTCCGACTTCGTTTGCAAAAGTGGTTATTTTTAAAGCTCTAAATAGCCTATTTAAATATATAAATATATATAAATATAATTAAATTTAATATTTAAAAATAAATATTATCGTCTATATTCACAGGGGAATACTATACAACTCAGAATAAATCCTATATGGGTTTACAACTCGATATTACATCGTCAGAGTTATATCGATGTTCGATTTCTATTTAAATCCTTATATAAAATATAATTAAATCGTTATGGCAGGGCGCTGCATTTCTGAGAATTTGATTTGGACATAAATCAAAATCTACACGACGAAATCCCGATATTTCTCTTCCACTAGAAAGGTATACTCCACCAGCGCCACACGTTTCTTGTTTCACAGAAATCCGATTTAAAACGAACCCTATATACCTAGTTGAAGTTCAAATCGCCAAATAGCGAACTGTCGCGTCGTTACGTGCTCGATTTTAATTATAATATAATTATACATTCAAACTAACGTCGATTGAATATATTCGTCAATATAATTCAACTCTAAGCTGAATTAAATCCTAGGGATGACCCCGTTCACAAAATATTGTGATATTCAATATTTTTTATTATTTCTGAATTAAATATATTATTCTACTAATTAATTTAATTCAATAATCACTTATTTAATTAAACCACCATTTAATTCACTATATCACTATTTATATAATTAAATAAATTAATTATAATACCTCTGACAATGCGGGTTATTACAATCTTCCCCACTTAAAATAATTTCGTCCTCGAAATTACTAAGTTAGAGGACGATCCTATCTATTGGAATTCCTAAGATTTGTTTACCCCTTATTTCTAATTTCAACTGAACCAATTAATATCGACTAAAATATTTATTCATTTCGACTAACTAAAATTTTCAAAAATTCTGAAAATTTTCTAACACTTTAAATTTTCGGAAAATTTCGTCATAACCTCCTTTGTATAGCCCTATCGGTAAAACCACAACTCGCCTCTCTAGGCCATCTCCAACCCAAAAGAAAATCAAACAGCCAAGCGGCTTGTCAGTTCGGCACATAAATCTCATGCTTATATCAAATGTAAACTTGTACCTTTTTGTCGGGCATATCACTATGTCCTTTGCATCTGTTACCAATTCAACATATACCAATGTCATTCCAACTTGATCTCAAATCAATTTATCTTTAACACAACCATTCGCTTATACCTAAGTCGAATTTCATTTCAAACTCAAGCACTATTCTTGATTTCCAATCCATAACTCACCAGCCCAATATAATTCCAGATTATCTCTAATCAAGTTTAATTCCACTTGACATCAATCTATTTCAATACGATTTTCACTTAACTGGCTTTTTATTCCATCTCAGTTTTATTGGATTTTAAATTTTTTACTTTAATTTGTTTTTATCTTAAACAGCCTTTACCTGGGAGTTTCAAATAGCTTGGTTTTTCCCAAAAATCAAATGTCCTTTTCTGGAATTTCAAACCAACTTGTTTTTCTCAAAACAATTCAAAAACAAAATCTTTGGTAGTAATCTGTCACTTAGAAACTCGAAAATCACACCGATGATGCTGCGCAGTCAACATTGCAGTTACTTTCCAGCGACCGTAGTTAGTTCAATACTATACCACTTCAAAACCATTTCTTAAACATTTCCATTTTGAAATATATTTCAAATACCATTCACAAGGCTTTAAACCAATTTAAAATCTCCCAGGATTTTAAATTTCTCTTATACTTAATCCAAATCTGTTAACAAACACCTTTCCAAATCTCCAAGGTTTTAATTTCAATTCTGATTTAGATTCTGATTCAATCCATCTGATCTCACGTATTTCACATATATGAATTTTAATTGGTTATATATAACCATTTCACATGTTATAATCTTACTCGATTATAATCATAACCTATATATGATAATATATCACATATAATTATTGTGTCGGTCCATCGTATTCAAGTGTTTATAAACCCCTACCGATACAGTGGATCAAACTGATCGACCAGAACTCATAAACAACTCAGCCAATGAATCTCCATAATATAAAACCATTTTATATCAAATTACAAATACGCACTCGTATATATACACTCAAACTCAATCTAGGGTATTACTAACCCTATCTCTACCGAGTCACGCCACAAAGCCAAGGTAATTCTTAACTTATGCTCTGATACCAACTTTAACGACCCGGATTTTTGGCTACTTTGGTTATCGACATAACACGATGACGACTAACCAAACATCGAAAAATCCCGATAGTGAATGAAAGAAATTAGAGGGTGAGGATAGATAAGATGGAAACTTAGAAGAAAAGAAGAACTTACATCATCAGAGTAACACGAATCTCACAGCGGAACGAATAACATATAATATATATCATAACTTTGAAATATAACAGTTATGTATACAATAACACTTATCAGAGTACAACACCTACAACACAGCGGAAATAACTATAACTATAAAATCCTAAAGCCTCCTGCTCCAAGCTCTCCAAGTATATCTGTAAATCCCGACTACTTGACTGCCCGTACAAATTTAGGCACCCAATAGTTTAGGGAAAACAAAGCAAAATAAACTCCGGGTCAGTCATGGACTGGTATGAGTAAAACAGTTTTAAAACAGTTGAACAGGTATATGATATCTCATAAGACCACGACGTAAATACGGAACGGGTTTTTCCCTTATGAGAATCCAAACATCTTTGACAAGCAATATCATTCTGATATTATAATAATGTCTAAGTACAAATAGATATCAATCTAGCATAAACGCTTTCATCTCACGTCCTACTATATAGTATACAATCAAAATCGCAAGCAGGTATTGGGTAAGGGATTTCCAACTATGACAAGGTATGGAACCACCTTCTGCTAATGTACCTCTAGAGAGGAATGCACTGGGTTCAACAAGAACATCTTGCAACCCGACCACACATGACCGACCACTCATTTCGCTGAGTGCATCGAATGTATATCACCAACGGTTGGGATCAGCAACCGTTTCCCGAATGGGACAGCATCAACAATAGATTTTAGAAATAAATGAAACTCTAGATCAGGTAATTATACACCCTAATAGGGGCGACCTACATAGACATGCGGCCTGCCTGATTTCTGTCATTTACCGGTTGATGAGGCTTAAGGTTACGCTTTATCATCACACCAGATTCACTTCGAATGGCAACATTGTCAGATCCATCGAGAATCACTAATTGACGTCTACAACAGTACATTATGTGTTAGCTAAAGAAGTTTCCTTCTTCGCTTCAACTCTTGGTACGGTTGAAGAAATCAGTGCACGTGACCTTTCTGGAAATACTCTGTCAGACATTCATCCATACATGTCATCCAGGTTTACATGCCACATCTTTATTCACTTAGAATGTCACATTGTCATACCCACCAAATCACAAATTGACTTATCCAAAAATAACACGGGTATACAGCTAAGAGAAACGAATTCCTCCGCCACCAAACGTGAATACCTTTGAAGAGATCAACTTACGCAATATATTGGATATACTCTGTCAGACCTTCTTCCATACACATTGTCCTGGGACTGGACAACCCGAAGGCACTATTCAGTACATCCATCTTTGTCACTGTTATCTAAGACTTATACAACAGCCCTTGCACTTTACTCCTTCTTCAATTATCTTTGGCATATATGATTCGCAACACTTATGCCAATACAGAGTGGTTCTTCGGATAATAATCCAACCGGTCTCTCCATATTAACAACGTTGAAATGGTCAAAACTTCGATAGTCTGTGAGTTAACTATCAAAGAAAAATAAGTGTGCAAACAACGATATTATTTCCAGATGGAAATTATATCGATCAATCATCATTCAACATTTATCTCCTTAGTTCAAATTTCATCTCCTGTTTCCCTATATTCAACATTTGCTATTTCCTAAGTCTAGAAAATATACGTTATTTATTTTGGGAACATTTTCCCTTTCTTGTTTTCTGTATTAGAAAACATTTCTGATTCTTGTTTGGAAAACATTTCCAAAACTCCTACGTTTGGATTAAGTAGATGTTTAGATAAAACATCGCTATGCCAACTCAATCATTTCATTTAATTACTAAATTCACTTTACCATCCTTTACCGCCGAACCTTAACCATTCCTTTACTGCCGAACCTTAACGATTCCTTAGTTAAAAACGAAGCCAATCAAGTTTTGGTAGAACTACCTCTCAGATCTTTAACTGAACAACACTTCTAACCTTGAAATAAGCAATGTTCACTTTATATTTCTTTAACTAACTTCCTTACTTAACCTTTCTTTCGAATAACTATATTCGATTAACTCTTTTCACTTAACTCTATTCGATTAACTCCTTTGGATTAACTCTATTTTCTTAACTCTATTTGCTTTACTCTACTTGATTTACTCTATTTGATTTACTCTATTCACTTAACTCCTGTCGAATAAACTAGATTCGATAACTCCTCTAACTCTATTCCAATAAACTATATTCGATTAACTCCTCTAACTCTATTCGAATAAACTATATTCGATTAACTCCTCTAACTCTATTCGAATAAACTTTATTCGATTAACTCCTCTAACTCTATTAGATTTTATAACTCCCCTTTCAAATAACCAATACTCGATTAACTCACTACGAATAACCAATATTCGATTAACTCACTTCGAATAACCAATATTCGATTAACTCACTTCGATTAACCAATATTCGATTAATTCACTTCGAATAACCAATATTCAATTAATTCACTTCGAATAACCAATATTCGATTAACTCTACTTGATTAACTCCATTTGAATAACGCTAACTCTAACTGGTTAACTCTAACTGATTAACTCTGACTGGTTAACCCTAACTGTTTAACTCCAACTGGTCAACCCTATATGTTAACTCTAATTGATTAATTCTATCTGTTTAACTCCAACTGGTTAACTCTAACTGGTTTTACTTGGTTTGACTAACTCAATATGATTAACTCGACTGACAAATTCAACTTGATTAACCTAGCTTGATTTACTTAGCTTGACTAACTCAATTGATTAACTCGACTGACTAATTCAACTCGATTAACCTAGCTTGATTTACTTGTCTTGACTAACTCAATTGATTAAATCGACTGACTAATTCAAATCGATTAACCTCATTTGATTTTACTTATCTCGATTAACTGAACTAATCACTTTGAATAACTCGACCAATTCACTTCGATTAACTTAACCAATTCACTTTGATTAACTTAACTAATCCACTTAGTTTAATCTAACCAATTCACTTAGTTTAACTCAACTAATTCACTTTGATTAATCTAACCAATTCACTTGGTTTACTTATCTAGTTCACTTTGATTAACTTAACCAATTCACTTAGTTTAACATAACTAATTCACTTTGATTAATCTAACCAATTCACTTAGTTTAACTCAACTAATTCACTTTGATTAACTTAACCAATTCACTTAGTTTAACTTAACTAATTCACTTTGATTAATCTAACCAATTCACTTAGTTTAACTCAACTAATTCACTTAGTTTAACTTAACTAATTCACTTTGATTAATCTAACCAATTCACTTAGTTTAACTCAACTAATTCACTTTGATTAATCCTAACCTGGTAACTAAATTTGATTAACTTAACTCGCTAATAACGTTTATTCCTTTTTAAAGATTTTCTTTTATAATCTATATATTTCCTAAATAAATATTTCCTTTATAATCCTATTTATTTTCTAAATGGTTTACGAATATTTCCTTTATATTTGATTATCAAATATATTTCCTCTATTTTTGATTATCAAATAGTTTCTTTTTAATTCTTTTGATTTTATAAATATCCTTTATAAAAATCCTTTTTCCTTTTATATATAAAACCCATTGATTTTATATAACCAAATTATTTTCAAAATATACTTTGAAAATCCCTTTTCCACATTTTGGTATTTCTTATGGTATTTAACACACCATATAACAACGATGAATATCGTCTCAACACACAAAATCAACAGGAGATTATATATCACACATATATCAAAATATATGAATAACAGCAAAATAAAGTTGAGGAATCCAGTTGGATTCCTCCAACCTGTTTCCCTGCATCGCAGATGTTAGACAATATAATTAACATCGATTTCACTTCACTGTGAAATATTCTGATAAACAGAATCGACATATAAATATTTAATGGTTTATATATGTATATATACATACATACATATATATATATATATATGTATATATATAATTTCTACTAACTGACTAGCAGTTCAATCAAATAGTCAACACACAGCAATCAACAGATAATTATCAGTTCTAAGAATACGTTGTAAAAATAGAACTGTTCAGAGTTGGTGAGTTTTACTCACATTGGACTGTTATCGTTAAAAACGATTAACTGTCTTTGATTTAGACGGACAATTTATTTTGCTATAAATTGTGACGGACTCCAATTGACTCGCGGTCAGTTCCAACGTGTAGTGTCCGTCCATACGATCCCAAAGCAACTTACGGTTCGTTAATCTGACTCCGTATGACCAAGATATAAAGGTTACAAGTTATCACATTTTAAATAGAAATAAAACTTGGGTTTTTTTAATGTTGTTGGGCCTCACCTCAAAGATACCCGGCCCATCTCCTACTTGAAAAACCCAACCGTGATTCCCTTCTTCCCCAAAGTGAAATTCACGACCTTTGTAATATTCCTCTTCACCATTTCCGATCCTTTAACCAACCATAACTCACAAAACACCTCATGAATTCAAGAACTAAAATTACCACTTCACTCTCCTTCCCAATTTCTCTCTCCTCATCCCCATTTTGCCCAACTCGAGCCCCATACCCCAGTCGCGTCCGTCAGCCTCGCGAACACCAAGCAGTGATGGGTGCGTCACTTCATACCATGAAATGCCCAAAAAATTCCCTCGTCGTGCTACTTGACATCACAAGTCCAAATCCACCACCCTTTTCTTCGATTTAAGTTTCAAGATCCACAAAAAAAAAACCTAGCCTCTCCACCTGATTTGACGACGCCAGGAAGATAATTCGAACCACCTGAAATTGGTGCCAGATCGAAGAGAATTCCAATGCGAACTCAAGAATACTTGTTTGAAGATTTCCAGGGTTTTATTTGATTTTCATTGATTTTTGAAATGAGGATTATTCATGTTTTTGGTTTTTCTGAGATGAAAGTGACGGCCAAATTTCTCTTTGTCCTTGGAAAGAATAAAATTAGGTTTTAAGGGTATTTGTGGTGTATTTATAGGCAAATAAAATATCTAGATATTTTATTTTCATCATTTCATATTTTTTTTGCCTTCTAAAAATTCCTGTGATCACACACGATACCCAAAAATCACCAAACTGGACATGCTGCTAGAGTTCGACATTACGGTCCCGACGAAACTGGTTTCGTTGAATTCCGACTCCATATGCTCACACAGCGTATTTTTAACTGTCAGAATATCGACTATTTCTCACTCTAAAAATCCATACGGCCACACAGTGACTCTAAAAATCACGAAACTGGAAATCTAACAACTATTCGACATTGCGGATCCAACAAAATTAGTTTTGTTTAATTCCGACTTCGTTTGCAAAAGTGGCTATTTTTAAAGCTCTAAATAGCCTATTTAAATATATAAATATATTTAAATATAATTAAATTTAATATTTAAAAATAAATATTATCATCTATATTCACAGGGGAATACTATACAACTCAGAATAAATCCTATATGGGTTTACAACTCGATAATACATCGTCAGAGTTATATCGATGTTCGATTTCTATTTAAATCCTTATATAAAATATAATTAAATCGTTATGGTCAGGGCGCTGCATTTCTGAGAATTTGATTTGGACATAAATCAAAATCTACACGACGAAATCCCAATATTTCTCTTCCATTAGAAAGGTATACTCCACCAGTTCCACACGTTTCTTGTTTCACAGAAATCTGATTTAAAACGAACCCTGTATACCTAGTTGAAGTTCAAATCACCAAATAGCGAACAGTCGCATCGTTACGTGCTCGATTTTAATTATAATATAATTATACGTTCAAACTGACGTCGATTGAATATATTCGTCAATATAATTCAACTCTAAGCTAAATTAAATCCTAGGGATGACCCCGTTCACAGAATATTGTGATATTCAATATTTTTGATTATTTCTGAATTAAATATATTATTTTATTATTTAATTTAATTAAATAATCACTTACTTAATTAAACCACCATTTAATTCACTATATCACTATTTATATAATTAAATTAATTAATTATAATACCTCTGACAATGCGGGTCATTACACCTGGAAACGTGTGTTCAGGAATAATTAATCCTCAAACGTAAGGGAGGATCGACCCTAAAGCATCCAAGGGTTACCCAGAGTGTGTAGTCCGGAGACATTTGCTAGAGTGTCTCGAAGCGGAGAGGATCTTGCCCCTTGCCTCGACTCATGACGGAAATCCAATTTCCAATACGAGATATTTCGGTTTTATTTGTATAGCCTAGTATGGCGACATGATATATGGTACCCTTGCCGTCTATGATTGATATTTATGATTGAAATGTTTTGTCACTATACACTTATAATAGTATCAAATGATTTGTTTTAAACGTACCAATCATGTTTGGCTATTATAAGGGAAAACCCTATCCTCCGGCTTGCGTTGCATTGTATGATGGAACCTGGGTCTTATAATAGCTTCATTTTTCCAAAAAGCATTGCGTCATTTTATTATATGCACTGATATTCTTGGAAGGAAACCCGTTCCGTGTTATACGGCGTGGTCCCTTGAATTACTCTCTTTTAAAGTAATGTTATAAATAATTGTTTTAGTTCTCACACTAGTCACATGACTGACCTGGAGTTTATTGTTTTAACCTAAACTCTGGTGGCCCTATTTTCCACACGGGCAGCTAGTAATTTTGGTTTTGCAGATTTATATTCACTGGAACCTGGTTTACAGCTGGAATGATATCCGGAAAGCTCTGTATCCGCATATCACCTTCAGTTGTGCTTTGTATCATTTTCCGCTGCGATATATGTAAATTTATTGGAATATCTGATATCTGTCAATTGTGCAATATTTATTTATACTCTGTACATTCTTGTATTCTGATGGAATTGTTGTAATAAACAATGAAATGTTCTTCTGTTTACGTTCCATTTTGTCGTGTTCTCAAGGTAATCCGGGCTTTCCTTACCGGGGAAGTTATGGGCTATCATAGTTGGTATCAGAGCTTTGGTTTACAGAGGTCGAGAACAAGACACATTATAACCAAACGAAAGAATTCATCAGATATTGGATTAGTAATATCCAATTAGAATGACTCGTGAGAGATAGGATCAGTAGTGTCCTAGATCGAGTGTGAAGAGTATATTTTTTCAAATGAAAACAATATTGTTTTGAAAATTTAAATCGATTTATTCGTATTTGAATAATTTATTTGTATTAAATTTGGACAATCCAGTATATGCGTCATGAACGTATATTCGAAGTTTTAATATGCTGGATAGATATAGAATCACACTCTAGTTGCTCGGGGATAATTCTGGTGATGTCCGGACATCATCAGTATTTATGTTTGTGTTTCGAATGTGTGATTTCTATATATTTCCATTAGACTGGTGTGAGATCCAAAGCCAGATAGGTTTATTGTTGCGATTTGGCATCAAAAACATGATTTTCTGTATATGTAGTAAAGTTATGAATTTGAAATGATAATCAACTAATTGATTGATGGTCGTGTTATTTGCTTATTGTTTGATAATTTTGAAACCATTTAGCCTAATTGAACCAAATAGTGAATGTATTGAAAATTTATCGCATTTGCATGCATATACATGTACTTGCATTGAACAGGTCATAGCAAAGAGGCTAGAGCAGAAGAATAAAATTGTTTGCCCGACAAATAGGTACATGTTTACCATAATTTACTGTTTTGTTTGGGTGATGATGATTTTATGAGCCGACTGGCTAGCCGCTTGGCTTTTTCTTTTTCTTTTTGATTGAAGAAGACCATGGGAGGCTATATGAAATATCCCGAAGTCCCCGGTGTAGGGGAGGTTATGGTGAAATTTTTCGGAAATTTAGGGTGTTAGCCAAATTTTTGAAAAATTTGAAAAGTTCTTAGAAACTGAAAAGTTGAAGAACTAAAGCCGTAAAGAAAATAATGGAAGTTGAGTTGGTTAGTAAAACAACTTTCGGCTTCATTCCTTTTTGGGGACGAAAAGTTTTAAGTGGGGGAGATTGTAATAACCCGGAAATTCTGAGCCAATTTAACATTTTATTTTGGCAATTTTAATGAATTTTGATTATTTAAAATGAATTATTTTAAATATTATCGACGAGAAATTTATTTTGAATATAAATCGTACGTATATATTTATTTGAATTGCCGTTAGAATATAAATATTTTAATTATAATTATAAAAGGAATTGAAAATGGCGCGGTAGTTCGATAATTCGATTCCAAACTTCAAATGAATGTACCGAGTGCAACATAAACAGGATTTTAGCGAAACCAAAAATAATAGAATCTAATAGAGAATATCTTTCCAACGAATCCGAAAAATCAAATTTCATAGTGGGAATCAAAAGATATGTCCAGTTGGAAATTCTGAATAGTCGTTATGGAATTCAGGCCCTTAAAAATGGAAATTTTGCAAATGACCTCGAATTTCGACAAAACCACTTTTGTTGGATCCCTGATGTCAAGTTATTGCTAGATTCCAAAATTCATAATTTTTCGAATCAATATGTGAGTGTGGCGAAGGGAAACGCGTTTGACCAGTTTTTGTTGATTTTAATCGACTGGAAGATGGCCATTTTTCCAACGGTCTCAGAATTCGACGAAATTAGTTTTGTTAGGACCGTATCGTCAATACAAAGCTAGAAAATATTTTTCTGAAATTTTTCGAGTTAGTATGTGGCCCCAGTAAATTGAAATGCGCCTTCAAATTCAATATATAGAGTTATATGTTGATTTTGATGAAAACTGATCGAAACGATCGAATCAGCTTACGACACTTATCCCATTGATTTCGGAATGGGGGTAATTAGCTATAGACGACAGGCGGTGGGCCTCGTTTAGAGGTCAAATAAAAAGTCAACCTTTAGAAATTAAAATAATAAAAAATATATATTTTCCTTCTAAACCCTCCCTCTCCCCCCTCTCCTATACCCACGATCACCCCCCCCCCCCCAGATTTCATTTCGAACAGAACAAAAAAAAAAAGAGAATTGATCGGGGAGGAGCCGCGCCCTCCCCCCAAGCAGCGCGCCGCCAGAGGCAAAGCCCCTCTCCTCCGCTTCCTCCTCCCCCTCCAGTCACGGCAGAGCCCGCACAAGCCCCAGTCTTCCTCGCATGAGCCCAGGGCTCGAACCTTCCCCCCCCCCCCCCCCGACGCAAGATCTGCCCCACCTCCATCCCGCATCCCTGACACCGATGACCCCCCATGGCCCCTCCGACAAACCCTAGCACCCCTACCTCCGAAGTAAAGTGAGTTTTTACTTATTTTATTTTAAATTAATTAGTTTCAAAAATCAGTTCCTTTTATATAACTTGCATTAGATTTTCTTTTTTGATTTTTATATGAAATGCGAATAGAAATGCTTTGATTTTTAATTTGAAATGTTTTGATTTTTGATTTGAAAAGAATAGGTCTTTAAATAAAACAAGTCGTGATTCTTATTTAAAACAAGTTGTATTTTTTTTAATTTAAAGATAAGACGAGATTTTTAACTAAAGACAAGACGTGATTTTTAATTATAGAAAGACGAGATTTTTAATTACAGAAAGACGAGATTTTTATATATTGAATAGCAAAGTAAAAAATCGATTTTTATATATTGAATAGCGAAGTAAAAGTTCGATTTTTATATATTGAATAGCGAAGTAAAAATTCGATTTTTATATATTGAATAGCGAAGTAAAAATTCGATTTTTATATATTGAACAGCGAAGTAAAAATTCGATTTTTATATATTGAATAGCGAAGTAAATATTCGATTTTTATTTATTGAATAGCGAAGTAAAAATTTGATTTTTATATATATAGTGAAAGCGGGCAATGAAATTGACAAAAGGCGAGCAACGGTGAAGATTTCTACGTATGAAGAGTTGTGGTATTCGATTAGCTAATCGGTGAAAACTTCTCACTTTAAATCTTCTTTTCTAGTTAAAAATATATACTAGGATGCAGATGGTGCTTAGTAGCATCCGACACCCGTCGTCCACAGACCATGGATGGCTTGTATGTTTGATTGTTTGTTGTGATGAAAATTGATTGTGTGATATGAAATGAAATAAAATATTTATATAGTTAAAAATATTTTATCGTTAAAAATATAATTTTTAACGTGAATGTGAATAAAAAAATATTCATTTACAAACCGGACGGTTTGTTTATGAACACCTATTTGAAGGACATTGATTGGGACGATAAATTTTACACGTCGCCCAACTACACAAATAATATTCAGTGTTTGTGGATTGAAACCCCACACGGGTATTGGGATGACATTTGGCGTACACTAATCCCAATTATTTAGTTGTATGTCGATTGATTGGTCGACAGACTATGTGAGCGTTAATTATTTATGTTTGATGCTTATGCAGTTGTGTGGTGCACTTAGGATGATGGTTGATTATTTATCGTTGCTATTATATACATGTGTTGTATGGAATCCATATAATTAACATTATATGGTAACTGATTGGGCCTTATTCCAATTGGAAAAATAAAGAATATTATAAAATAAAGGTTCATGTGTTGACAGTACTCATTCGTTGAGATTAGTCATGTGTTGAACGAAATATTTTAACAATAAAATTTACATCTTTATCATATATAAAATTTGAAACTAACTGAAAAATAGATAAGATGAGTGGTCTCCTGGATATTGATCTGATGTTGGTTTCGGCCTTCGGGGTTATTATTTAGGAAATTGCTCTCTTGCTAAATTACGGTTAGAGTTTGATTAAAAATTTGACGATAGAAATCATAATTTTATAAAATACATTAAATAACGAAAATAGTCACGTGTTGACAGTACTTATTTGTTGAGATTAGTCACGTGTTGAAAGAAATATAGATTCATGTGTTGAATAGAATAAATATTCATTTGTTGAATAGAATAACGAAGTTATTGAAAAATATAAAGCCGTGGTGATTAGAGTGCGCTATTTTGACGCGAACGATATTTATATCGATTATATTCGTTTTTTTAACGAATATTGCAAAAAGATTTAAAAATCGAATATTTAGAAAATGAATTGAATTGAATATAAAACGAATATGAATTGAATTGAAAATAAAATGAATTCGAATTGAATTGAATATAAAACGAATTCGAATTGAATATAAAATGGATTCGAATTGAAATGAATTCAAATCGAATTGAAAACAAACCGAAATTGAATTGAAATCGATTTAAATTGAAATCAAGTAGAAATGAATGTAAAAAGAATTTATAAAGGGAAAATTCAATTTTGATTTGAATTTGAAATGAAGGTTGAAATTGTTTTTGAAACAAATTTGAAATAATTTATAAAATTCGTTTTGAAAGGAAATCAACGAAATATAATATATACATATATATATATATATATATATATTATATATAATGGCCTGAATAGAACGCGCCGCGCCGCGCCGCGGCAGTTCGTGAATTTCGACCATTGACTTCGAACGGACATTACGGGAGATCCGACCGTCGGATTCTCCTAAACCCAGAACCGTTGGGTTCGTATCGAAAAGATCTTTCCAATGAATATTAGAAATTTGAAATCTAACGGTTGGATTTGGAGATACGTCCAAATCAAATTTGGAAAAGGTTGTTGTAAGTGCAGTTCGATGGCCGTTGATGGAAATCGACTGTACGGGCCTTGATAAAATTACTAAAAATAGTAATAATTTGTGTAAAATCATAAGAAATGATTTGGGAAAAATTAGGATGAAAAACTCCATAATTGAAAAGATAAAAATAGATTTTTATCGAAATGAACTAGTTTTGAACTAGAATTAAAATCCAATTATTTTTAAATAAATAAAATTGGATTTGAAATGGATTTTAAATAACCATAATTTCTAATATATTTAATTGGAATTGAATTAGAATTGGTTTATGGGTTTATCGTGAACTGTGTTTTAAATGACATTAGTTCTTTTACCCAGTAAAAGGAGTGTTAATGAATCCGTAATTAGATTGAACTGTGAATTGATAAGCTAAATTATCAAATTTGGAAAGTGAGCGAGAATGGAGTATCACCAGTTTTGCTCCAAAGCGATAGTTAACTCTTTAATTAGATTTAAACATGAAATGGTAGTTAATTTTACCGATAACACCGTGGTGTTAGATATGGAGCATTACTAGTTTTGCTTCATGGGATGAATAGGTTGGGATTGGGAAATAAAATAAATAATTACTTCGGTGTGGTTCGCTAATCCCAACTAGTTTGGAAAACCTTAACATGGTTTGTAATGGCATCCAAAGGAAGATTAAAGAATAAATTTAAAAGAATTTATCTTTGATAAAATTAATGGGAACCTTTCTCTAAGAATGTGAAATTTAGAAACTAACTGTAGGTTAGCTAAGAAGAATGGTTTCCTGGGTATTGATCTGATGTTGGTTTCGGCCTTCGGGGTTAATATTTGGGGAATTTTTCTCTTGCCAAATTACGGTTAGTGACTAATGAATTGGAATGAGGCGTATGTTGTGTTTGTGTAACATTTGTTTATTATATACGCGGGGTCATTCAGAAAGGCCGGGTTCATACCCATTCTGAATAACCGATTCGATGATAAGTCAAAGATAAAGATGGTGGTTGAAGACTGGAAGTCTTCACATTGTTTGGGTGATTACTGATGATCTTGATTGGGTTGTACACCCAAGATGAGGGAATCAGTTGGCGATCGTCCAGACGTACTTGGAGATCGATGGATATGCGAGGAAAGTGCCTCCGATTTCGTTCAGACCCAGAACGAACTTGTAAATGGACTATGTGTCTAACATTGGATTTTATTCTGTTGATTGATCTTTATTAAATATACATTTGTTTGGCGGCGGAGAATCTATTCTCTTGCTTAACGCCCTTCTCTGAGACGTACGAGCTTAGAGGTTATATATCGATGGACATCAATCGCGTGGAGTGAATTTCCCTTGTGGCATGCCTAAGTGGCAGATGATCAAGGCTTCTGTTGAAAAGCAAAGTCTTGTGGTTGATGATCAAAGCACGGCCTGTGTGGCGTAGCTTTGTGTATATCGTGAATTCGCGAGCCTCACACCTCGGTATGAGTCAAAAACGGGATAAGGACTGCAGGGAGAGCACGATGTTTCTTTCTAGCTATGGGTGGTGTCAGTGCTTAAACTGGCTGACATTTATGTATATTTTTACCTATGTGGTTGTTGGAATGAGGCGCCTCGGTTTTAGGTCTGTTAGGACCGGGAAACGTGTGTTCAGGAATAATTAATCCTCAAACGTAAGGGAGGAGCGGCCCCGAAGCATCCAAGGGTTACCCAGAGTGTGTAGTCCTGAGACATTTGCTAGAGTGTCTCGAAGCGGAGAGGATCTTGCCCCTTGCCTCGACTCATGACGGAAATCCAATTTCCAATACGAGATATTTCGGTTTTATTTGTAGAGCCTAGTATGGAGACATGATATATGTTACCCGTTCCGTCTATGATTGATATTTATGATTGAAATGTTTTGACACTATACACTTATAATAGTATCAAATGATTTGTTTTAAACGTACCAAGCATGTTTGGCTATTATAAGGGAAAACCCTATCCTCCGGCTTGTGTTGCATTGTGTGATGGGACATGTCTTATAATAGCTTCATTTTTTCAAAAAGCATTGTGCTGTTTTATTATATGCACTGATATTCTTGGGAGGAAACCCGTTCCATGTTATACGGCGTGGTCCCTTGAATTACTCTCTTTTAAAGTAATGTTTTAAATAACTGTTTTAGTTCTCACACCAGTCACATGACTGACCTGGAGTTTATTGTTTTAACCTAAACTCTGGGTGCCCCTATTTTCCACACGGGAAGCTAGTAGTTTTGGTTTTGCAGATTTATATTCACAGGAACCTGGTTTACAGCTGGAATGATATCCAGAAAGCTCTGTATCCGTATATCACCTTCAGTTGTGCTTTGTATCATTTTCCGCTGCGATATATGTAAATTTATTGTAATCTCTGATATCTGTCAATTATGTAATATTTATTTATACTCTGTACATTCTTGTATTCTGATGGAATTGTTGTAATAAACAATGAAATGTTCTTCTGTTTGCGTTCCATTTTGTCGTGTTCTCAAGGTAGTCCGGGCTTTCCTTACCGGGGAAGTTACGGGCTATCATAAGTCCAGCGATACGGGTATGAGATTGAAGAGCATCCTACGCTGAATCTAAACGTATGTATAACTCGATTTGTAGGAATTGATTTGGTTTTTACTTGATTTTCTTTTTGTGAAATTTTCACTATAAAGACTATCGGCGGTCTTATATAGTTGTATTTGTGGTAGGTAGGATTTGTGGTTGAGAGAGAAGGCTGCGTGGCCTGTGCGGGATCACAGAAAAATGGGGGGAATATTTTTAATTTGATTTTTATATTTTAGTTTATTGATTTTATGCTCTTCTCCTGTCTTTAAAAATCCCTGCGACCACATAGGATACCCTAAAATCACCAAACTGGACATGTAGCTAGAGTTCGATATTACGAACCCAACAAAACTGGTTTCGTCGAATTCCGACTCTGTTTGATCACACAGCGTATTTTTAACCGTCGAAATACTGACTGTTTCTCACTCTAAAAATCCGCACAACCACACAGTGACTCTAAAAATCACGAAACTGGAAATCTAACAACTATTTGACATTGCGGATCCAAAAAATTAGTTTCGTCGAATTCTGAGGACGTTTGCAAAACTGGCTATTTTTAAAGCTCTGAATGACCCATTTAAATATATAAATATATTTAAATATAATTAAATTAAATATAAATAACTTTGTATTATCATCTATATTCACAGTGGAATACCATATAGCTCTACAGGGATTTATAATTTGATATTTCAAATCCCGATTAAATCGATATTCAATTTAAAATGAATTTCCTTTGTTAAAATATAAATAATTCCTTTATAAATTACAAAGGAATTCCACAGCGACTTTTCTAAAATTTGATTTGAACATATCTCAAAATCTACACGATGAAATCCTGATTTTTCTCTTCCACTAGAAAGATATACTCCACCAGCTCCACACGTTTCTTATTTCACAGAAATCCGATTTAAAACGAACTCTGTACATTCAGTTGAAGTTCAAATCGCCAATTTATGAACTGCAGTGCCATTTCGAGCTCGATTTTACTTATATTATAACTTTACGTTCAAACTGTCATTTATATAATATATTCGTTTGTTATTCAAATTCAATTCCAAGCTAAATTAAATATCACAGATGATCCAGTTCACGCCATATCGCCATTTCAGCCAATTCTGATTATTTCAGAATTAAATATATTACTTAATTTATTATTTTTAAATTAAATATTCACCATTATTTATTAAACCACCATTTAATTCACTATATCACTAATATAATTAAATAAATTAATTAAAATACCTCTGCAAATGCGGGTCATTACAGTTTCCATGTCACGAACGGGTCGGTTCGTCGGTGGGGCGATCCGATCCCGTTCCTGCACAACTTTCCTGCGACTTCCAGCGACTGTTTTTACGCCACACAACGGCGTTTTCGACCATGTTAACTATTCTAAACAACCATAAAACATGCCAAACAGTCATAGCAACATTTATAATCATCCACAAATACCAAAACCATAATTTAACATGTATATAAAAATCAAACATATTTAAAAACCCTTGTTTTCCTCATAATCATGTTTAAGCATAACTAACCTTAGAATTAGCAAAACTTAACCAAATTAACCCAAATTTCTAACAGAGGCCTAAATTAATATTCCAGAATTTTCAAACATTTTTCCAGAATTTAATAATGTATAAATTTGCTAATTAACACTAATTACCCCTAATTAACCATAATTAGTGAAAAACAATGCAAATCACTCACCTTAGCCATAAATAAAACTTAGATCTGAAAGTATCTCTGATTTGGGTTGAATCTCTATGTGTTCCAGCAGCTCTATCCCAAATTCTATGCTAATTTGCCTTGGTTTGATGTAGATTAGGCAAAAACTTGATTAAACGGTGATTTGGGATGAATTTAGAAAGTGGAGGCCATTGTTAGGGTTGAGAGGATGTTAGTGGTGGCTGAAAAATGACAAAGAAAAGGTTTCTCTAACCCTAATTATCCCTCATATATCTCTAATCCCGAAATCCCCCAATGGACCTAACTGCTAATCACCCGGTTAAGCCTAATTAAGCTGTTTTTCACCTTCTAAATCTTAATTCAGCCATATCTCCCAAATGGTAAGTCCGTTTGACAACTGTCACCACTCTATGGAAAGGTAAACCATCATCCGGATTTAATGGAAGTGGTTTCAAGTCAAAATTCCTTACCAATCAAAAGTTATCGGCGAAACAAGGTTCGCCAGAGGCAAAATGGTCATTTAAAAATTGGCAAAATTCTTAAACATGGGAAATGACCCCAATAGTCATTCCCTAAAGTTACACGATCATACGATTTCGTATGAGAAAGAAATAAATATTCTACAATCATTCGATACGTAGAATGCGGGTCGTTACAGACTATCTAATCTGTCATATACGACTGTTGGTACGGAAAGACTGGGATCGAATTTATATTCGAAACCATTCCAAACCAGCAAATACAAAATCATAGAAGATGTATATTAAAGATAAAGCAGTTGAAGATCGTGATTCATAAAAGGAAGTTTTACTTGATAAATTACTTTGAAATGCAACCAGAGTATTTTGATGGTAATTCGGTCATGATAGAATCTGCAGATTGCAAGGGCTACTCGCTATTGATCCATAGGAAACTTCCAAGGATGTGGTAGGAGGGTACCTTCGGTTCATCCTGTTCCTGGATGACTTATATAGACGAATGTCTGATAGAGTATTTCTAAAAGACCGCATAAATTGATTTTTACAAACGTACTTCTATTTGGTTGCGGAGAAAACTCTTCTCTTAGCTTGATTCCTAGTGTATTTTTGTGAATGTCAATTAGTGATTTATGGGGAATCTGACGATGTGACATTCAAAGCGAATGGAGGTATTTTATCTTTAAAAGGTAATTTAAACCCCAAGCCTCTTCAATGGGAAAATGACCAAAATCAGATAGGCAGTATGGCTAAGTAGGTCGCTCCCAATTAGGGTGTATTATAACCTGTCTAGAGAAAATATGTTTCCTTCTTTATTCTATCGATGTTATCCCTTTCGGTAAACAGTTTTTGATCTCAACCGTTGGTGATATACATTCGATACACTCAAGCGAATGAGTGGTCGATCATGTGTGGCCGGGCTGCAAGATGTTCTTGTTGAACCCAGTGTACTCTTCTCTAGAGATACACTATCGGAAGGTGGTTCCAAACCTTGTCATAGTTGAAATCCAATCTCCAATAAGCGCATGCAGTTTTGATTGTATACTATGTATGTGGAGCTTGGGATGCAAGCATTCTGCTAGATTGCTATTTATTTTATTTAGACATTATTTTAATATTTGAATAAGATATGGTTTCAAAATGTTTTGGGTTATCGTAAGGTAAAAACTGTCTGTGCTTATGTATGGATTAGTCTTACGACTATCCTTTTCTTTTGAAAAGAAATGTTGACTTTAAAATCAAGTTGGATGATACCTATAAACTTAGTGAGTTTTCTCACTCTGGTTCACCAGACCGATCCTGGCATTTGCATTACTCGGGTCAGACTGAGTTTTATAGGTTCAGGTTATCAGATGTTGTGAAGTCCAGAGATAATATGGAATAGTTCAGACGTATGATACTTATTAGTATTTATTCTGCTCTGATTTGTATATGAGGACAGGTTATTATAACTGTCCAGGTGTATTGATGTACTCTGATGATTGTAAGTTTTTATTTCATGCTCTTAATAAAGATTTATTTCTATATTATATTTTGTTCCGCTTCAATGTGAGACTCTGATTTTATTGTGTTCTTCTTCTTCTTCTTCTTTTATTCTATTTTAATGTTTCTTTCTTTCCTCAACCTTTATTTTCTTTCATTAACTATCTGGTGTTTTCGATACTTGGGTTTTGGCAAGTAATTCAGGATTATGTTTTATTGTCGTAATTCGGGCATCGAATCCATGGTTCTTTACAAGTATACTAATGTTAAAAGGATTATAGGGAAAAGTGTTAATCAAAAGTGGTTGAGGAAGGATAGAAGGCAAAGGTTGGTGAAAGAAGGAATGCTTTCTATCTTTAGTTCTTTCTAGTTTTCCTATTCCATTTAAGAATGTTTTGTCCCTTTTCCTTCGATGCATGGTTAGGGTGGATGTGTGGGGCCATAGCCACGATAAGTTGAATCTTGTGGATCATCTGTATTATAGGCTTAACAGAGCGGTCCTTTACAGATATACTGTACTGTAAGCTTAACGGAGCAGTCCTTTATAAATATATTGTATTGTAGGCTTAATGGAGCAGTCCTTTATAGATATGGTAAATCCCCGAAGGTGTACTGATAGCACCAGTGACTGTTTTGCACTTAGGACCAATTTTAATTTCTGAACCCCATAGGGGTCAGCTTGATTATCTGTGGTGAGCTAGGGCTGAAACTAAAATCTTGATTTAAGAAATGTTTAAGGGCATTTCCGAGTATGGGCTGGTTTTTGGTATAAATAGATCAACCATATAATTTGTTATCCCGGATTCTTTCTTTAGTAGTAGAGTTCGATTGAGGTGCTTATATTATAAGGTTTTGAAGTAGGAAAATTTGGAGGTTAATTAGCCAATTTTAGACTACAAGAAGAAACGGGTCGAGCTAGGTTATACGACAGAATAATTTTTGGGATTTCTTATGATCCGAAGGGTCAATCATGTTGATATTCCTATTTTTCCTTGGTGCATCTCTAGGCAATATCGATCCAGTTCTCTTTGTGCTATATATTCAGAATATAATAAGTGACTGAAGGATTATCTCTAAGAGAGATTGATTTTCAGATCTATATTTGTGACGACACTAAACTTGTAGCATTTTGGGCAAAGCATAAGGTTTTGTGGTTGTACATGAGAATTGAGTTCCATAGTTGGATTGGAATATTTTTCTCCCTAAACCCTATCTTTTGAAAAGATTGGTGTTACTTTTGTGTTGGAGCCTTCCGCATGTATTTTAAGGAAGTAATTGGACTTCAATTGTAATGAAAAAGATTTTCGAAAACGCCCAATAAAATAATTTTTGAAATAATTATCCCTTTTTGGCTTTTTGGAAGTTTAAGAGTTCATGTAACATCAATGGGGATATTTTGTAAGCCTAAAAATTTAACTCGAGATTGTATCTTAAGATTGGATATAAATTCACCATTTGTTGATACGCATTTCTGAGATTTGATGCTTATCAGGATATTGTCAATTGGACAAAATAAGTAAAGCTTTATATTATAACAAAATTGAGGTAAGTAATAAGATTGGTTAATGAATAAGTGAATAAGTGAATAGTGAAAATATAGAGATTTCAAATGAAATAATTGTGTTCCAAGACAAGGGTGTAACAAGGAGGTGTTTTATGGAAATTTATGGAACCACTTTGAGTCGAACTCCATATGTATAAAATTCTAGAAATGGGAATTTTGAATGACAAATATATTTAGATATGAATTTTGTATTTTGGGAATTCATAAAAGCAGCTATATTTATATATTTCAAAAAAGAAAAAATTTCAACTGAAATTTTGCCTCATTATATATATATACACACACACACACACACACATATATATATATATATATATATATATATATAGAGGGGGAGGGAAAGAGAGAGGGGCGGTAGATAAGTCTTTATAGGGTAGGACAATATAAGTGAAAAGAACCAATAAACAAGATGGGTAAGGAAGAAAATATGACTTTACTTGTAATAATAAGGTAAGCTTTTGGATTAGTTCACTTGAGAGTTTCTCCCCGAAGCAACTAAGATGACTTCTAGTATATCCTTGGAAAGTGTAGATCTTAGCACTTCAGCTTATAGATGATGGAATATGGTTGAAACATGTGTTTGAGACATATTATGTTTGATGGTTGCAAGTGGATGCGAGCATTTGCTAGTAGATGCAATGGATGCATATACACACATTAGGCACTAGATTAGGGATCAACTGAACTAGAACACTTACATGTTGTATATGGATGTGTACGCACTTTAATTTATTTTCACTATGAATGAAAAAGGGTTGAATCATCACTTGGATGTTGCATTTTAGTAAATGATTGTTGCACACATATAGAATTATATATATATCATTAGGATTATTTTGCATACACTTTAACGTCCCAGAATTTTAGCAATTTAATAATTAATTAATTTAATTATTTGTATAACCGTTTAGGTAGTTTAAATGGTTTTAATTCAAATATTTGGAATATTCAATTTAAATATAAATAATGTGATAATATATCTAATTTTTGAAATTGTCGGAAATAGTTGTGTTGACAATGTTATGTGAATAATTTAAGATATTCAATTGAGTTTAATTTCGAGCCAGAATAACGAATATATTTATAAAAATGACATTTGGACATATTAACTATAGTATAAATTATACTCGAGCTCGTAACATCGATGTAGTTTGTAATATTACGTTTTGAAGTTTAAATTAATGTACAAGATTCATTATAAGTCAGATTTCTTTGAAACAAGAAACGTTTGAATCTATTGAATTACATTTTTTTTAATGGAAGTGAAAAATCGAGGTTTCGTCTTACAGATTGTAAGTTATGTCCAAATCAAATTTTCAGAAAGTCATTATCGAATCGTTTATAAACCATAACGATGTATTTAATATAATAAAATATTGGTTTTAATTTTGAACAAGATTTTCGAGATGTATTGCTAATTTAATTTGTAGAATTTTTCCATAATTTTCAATTTGGAAAATATGCAACTTTTTATTTAACGTAATTTACACCTTATATCAGTGGGTTTTGGATTTCAAAAAATAGAGTAACTTTTCTGTTTTGTTATATTTTCGGGATCGTGGCACATTTCTCATCACAATGGTATTTTTATTTTTGTCGTTAGCAGTCCATAAGCGAACGAAATTTTATGCAACCAGGTACCCTTAATAAATAACATATATAAATGGTTGCTTCCTTGTTAAGTATACGTACTGCTTCTCCATGCCTACCTTATCTGCTAACACTCGATGAATAGGCTATGAATTGTCATTTATCTTAGCCTGCACTTCATCAAAAAAAATTCAAAGCAAATTGTACCAGGCTATTGAAGCTCATGTCTACCCTATATTGCATATTCCTTAAGTGTTAAGCTTCCATCTTCTATAAATAGACTCTACTTTCCATTATTTTTCCAGTTCAGGAATTTAAGCCGCCAGTAATGGCTGCGATCAAAAAATTAAAACAAACAAAATTTCCCCTCTATAAATCACGTAATATAGATATATGAACTCTTGTCCACTTAAGCTTCATCTCTATACAAGTTTTACAATGTTCGAACTCGAGTATGTTCACTGGAAAGTTTCAGTGCGCCTAGGGCGAAGTTTTCTGGCAACCAAGGCAACTGGGATGGGGTATGATGGAATCAGCTTGGAGAGATGCACAGTTTAAAGGAGTTTGAGGAGTTTTCGTGAAAAAATTGTGTGTGGGTTTTCTACTTTGCGAAGAGCAGTGTACAGATGGGTTCTAGGAGTAAAGCTCGAGTCCATGGCTTTAGGAATGGAGTGGAAGAGAAACTGAAACGATCATTTTTAGTGGTTTCAGTTTATTTTTATTTCGAGCATGGAGGGAGCATGGGATTTTCAAAATACAGCCATGGCAAGTTTGGAAGGAAGAATGGATGCCTGGACGTATAAATCGGGGAAGCCAGTTACTATTGAAGGCGGGTCTGAACTTTGAATAGGGTAATGGGCCGAAATTTTCTTTGGTAAGGCCCAAGTGATAATCTATTATAAGTTTAATTTAATTAAAGGTATTAACTTGTTAATGTGATATTTCGCACATATGTGGTCAGTTTTATGAATGGTTTGTCACATTGGAATCGTATGGACATAGGCTACACAATGGAATTAGTCTGGGACGATTTGGAGCTCGCCACAATTTATGGAAAAATAAAAATCTAATTGGATCTATAGATTGTTATTCTTCATTCAAAGATTAACGACCAATGTGAGTAAACTCACTAAATCTATCTAGTTTTATAATATTATAAACATTATTTAATATTGATAAATAATGATTGAATACTGTGTGATGGTTGTTTAGATGAATTGTAAATAAATTAGTTGAAATATTATATATAGTTATATATATAAATTGTTGACTGAATATTGATTCTGTTTATTATTATAATTCATATTAATATGAAATTAGTATTGTTTATGTTGATTAACATCAGTGAATGTAGGAAAACACGTTAGAGGGATCCAACTGGATTCCTCAACGATTATATTGTTGTTTTTCATGTATTGCATTATATGATGTGACAAATAATCTAGTGTTGATTATTGTATGTTTGAATAACATTGACTCTGAATTTATTTCGTATTTGAATATCATAAAAATATATTAGAAAAGAATTCGAGTTTTGACAAGGGAAAATTTATTTTTAAAGTAGAGATTAAATTTTTATTTGGCTAAAATATAATAACTTGCTTAATTATAGAAAAGCAAGTTGTTTGATTTATAAATAATGTTTATAAATGGGACGAATTATTTGTTATTAAATAATTTGGAATGTAAATTCAAGACCGAACTAAAAAGGGAACTGAGAATTGGTTTCAAAAGAAGGGATGGAATTATTTCGATGTTGAAATAAAAATATAATTGACATAAATCCATAAGTATTTATAATTATAATTCGATGATGTCGAATGTTATTAAAATAATTTATTTTTAGAAATTATATATTACATATTTTAAGATTTGACAAGATATTTAATATTTGATTGAAACAAATAAATGGAGATTAAGTTATAACTTATAATTGGAGATTATGGAATGAAATATGAAGTATAAATTTATAAGATAATTAGATAGATGGAATTTTAAACTATAATGGTATTTACTGTTTAAATCAAGATTTGATTTATTAAAACGAGTCCAGATTTCTATAGTGGAATAATATTCACATTTTAAGTGAATAATTTTTTAAAAGCAAATGTTGTGCAAATTGGAATGGTTATAAAGGAAATTGGTGATGTTTTGGAAGTGATAAATTCAAAACAGAATTTAGAAATTGAGTTGTCCTGGAAGGGTAAAATATTCTGAAGTTTGGAATGTTAATCGAATAAAAATTATTCGAAAGAGAGTTGGATGTTGAATATAGAAAAAACTATTTACTTTCCGATTTTGAATCACAATAATTATTATTTATTTATTCAAAGTAGTGAATCAAAGTTATATTTTAAATTGTAGTATTGTGGAAATAGAGATTGTAACACTATCATTATATTCAATATTTTCAGTAAAAGGGTTGATTCGTAAACTGGATTCGAGAGATGCGTAAGCATTGCTTTGATAAGAGATTAAGAAATGAAGTTAAGAAAATTAGAAACTAACCGGAGACTGGTTAACTTGAATGACTTTCTGAGTATTAATCTGATGTTGGTTTCGGCCTTCAGGGTTAATACTTAGGGAGTTGCTCTCTTACTAGTTTATGGTTATGGACTGATGGACGTGGAAGGATAGTGATGCGTGAATATAAGAAAATGGAAATGTTTTCCAATGATAATGTTTATTTCCTAAATTTAGAAAATAAGTATTTGTGAATATATGGAAACTCCAATTTAAATAAGGAATATTTTCTAAAATATAGAAAATAAATAGTTTAAAATAGAAGGAAATGTTTTCGAAGAATCGTGAGAGGATAAACGAGTTGGAGAAATATTTGGGTAAAGATATTGGAGGGAAAATGGGAAATGAATAAATTATTGATAAATCTATTTAAAGGGGATAAGTGTGAATTGATGGTTGGTGGATATAATTTCCATTTGGGAATAAGATCATTGTTTGTACGGATGTTTTCTTTTGATAGTTTAATAATCGGCAATCAAAGTTTTTGTCCATTTTTTCGTTGTCAATACGAAGAGACCGGGATCAGGTTTATTAAGTGAAAACCACTCCGTATGGGAATTAGCGTTGCGAATCAAATATATTAAAGACAATTGAAGACAAAGTTTATGCAAGGATTGTTTTGGCAATCCTAGGTAGAAATTGCCGAAGATGGATTTACATAATAGAGCCTTCGGTTTTTTCAGTCCGAGGACAACTTGTATGGACGAATGTCAGATAGAGTATACCTTAAAGATCACGTAAGTTGATCTCTTCAAACATATTTACGTTTAGTGGTAAAGAAATTTGTTTCTCTTAGCTCTATACCCATGGTGTTTATGGGGAAATCAATTTATGATTTGGAAGGTGTGACGATGTGGCATTCAATGTAAATGAAGGTGTGGTCTATCAAAAGATACGTTATGACCTTAAGCCTCATCAACCGGAAAATGACAAAAAAATCAGGTAGGCAACATGGCTAAGTGGGTCGCACCAAATTACGGTATGTTGTCACCATCTAGAGAATATATATTTTCTTTCTCGTTCGCTTCTGTATCTCCTAGGAACAATTATGCTTGTATACCAACCGTAACGTGACAATATATTCGGAACATTCAAGCGAAATGAATGGCCGGTCATGGTGGCCGAGTTGCAAGACATTTTTGTTGAACTCCAGTGTATCCCCTCTAGAGTACACTAATCGGAAGGTGGTTCCATACCTTGTCATAGTGGGAAATCCATTCTCCAATAAGAGCCCGCGGTTTTGATTGTATATTATGTATGCAGAACGTGAGATGCAAGCGTTCTGCTAGATTACTATTTACTTGTATTAGGCACTATTATAATATCATTTTAAAAAAATGTTTTGGGTTATCATAAGATAAAAACCATCCGTATTTATGTGTCGATCGGTCTTACGGTTATCTTTTCTTTTGAAAAGTTAAATGAAATTTTTGAAAGTTACTCGCACCAGTCTCATGACTGACCTATAGTTTATTTTGTTTTGTTTTACCCCAAACTCTTGGGTGCCCAAATTTTACGGGATATCAAGTAGTTGGGATTTTATAGATATAGTTGTAGGAGCTTGGAGAAAGAGGTTTCAATGTTAGATATACATATAGTTTATTTCCACTGTGGCATATATGTGATGTACTCTGTTGATGCATGTAATTACAAATATAGTTTTGTATTTCAAAGTTGTGTTATATAATATATTTTATTCATTCTGCTGTGAGATTCATGTTAACTTTGATTTTGTTCTATTGTGGTTTTCTTCTTCTTCTTCTATTCTAACTTTCTTTCTTTTTATTTCTCACATTCTAACTTCTTTTTTTTAATGTTCTGGTATTTGTGATTCTTGAATAGCCGACATGGTGTTTTGTGTTGATTTTTAGGGTCGAAAATTCCAGTTCTTTACATACATATTAGATACATGGCACAATAATTGCATTAAGGAGGTCAACTAAATCAGTTTACCGTCTGATTTTCGCATTAGCTTATGGATATACACACGACACATTTTAATATGTTCATACAAAGCGTTAGAGATTCTAAAGACAATGGATGCCAACCGATGATGGTTGAGTAGATGGACGTTAGCATTCGTAACATTCTTCTAGCCTTGGAGATTTCGGGGGTGAAATCCTTTAAGGAGGGGATAATATAACAACCCGAATTTTTACCAACAATAGTTAATTGATGGATTAACTAATTAAAGAATAAACTAATAAAATAAATATTAATTAGAAACATATTGAGAATTAAGCAAAACAGATTTCACTGTTGCGTCCATTACGAAATTATGGTTTAGATAGACTTTTAGTTTGCGTAAATCAAACGAGAAATGAACAAGTTATCATAATCAAAGTTTGAAATTAAATTAGGGAATTAATTTATAAAGAAACGGTAAATGGGCAACCGAACCCTTAACTGGGCGACACCTATGTCAACCCAAAGGTCGACACATGGGTCAACACATTTTTAAGGTGGGTCGATCCCCCTTCGAGCCTGATAATTCTATAACGAACCAAGATTTTTAATGTTTAAAATATAAAATTTATTTTGATTTAGTAATTAAGAATTTGATATTTGTTTATAATTTTGAAATTTAGTATATTTTGATTTAGTTTTAGATTGATTTTGGAATGAGAATTTAAATGTTAGTGATATTTTGAACTGATAACATAATATGGTTTGAGAAATTTTAAAAAAATTTGATTTTACATTCAACTTGATTTTGAGTTAACTTTATAAGTGTGATTATAAAATTGAATATTGGAATTTAGGTTGTCTTGCTAAAATTAACAATAGTATTATATTTTAAAATTTTATTTGAAAGCGAATAGCTTTATTCAATTTAAACGTTAGCTGTATTTTTAAATTAATTGAAATATATCGTTAGAGAAATTATAAATTTGATTTTTAATTTAACAAAATTGAGATTTTATTTTATTTTGTTTTATTTTGAATTTTGGTTTTAAAATTTACTTAAGATTATAATTAAATAAATTTGTTTGATTAGATTTGTTTAGGTATTGTATTTGAAAGAAATATTGATCTTTGGATTCAATTAGTTTTGTAATTTAAACAATGTTAATGTTTCAAACTAATTTAAATAATATTGTTGTGAAGTTTTAAATTTGTTTTCCAGCTTGTTTGAGAATTTATTTACTTCATGTAGATTTTAATTTGGTTTGAAAATTTAATTTTAGAACTTGTATTTAAGTATGTATGGTTATATATTCATTGTACTATAGATGGTGTTTACACTTTAAAAATATTTGTTTAATGGTGTAGCCACTTGTTCAAATTTAAAGCAACGTTATACCACATGTTTCTTTTGTTTTGGCGCGTCCTCTATCTTCATTTTATTGTGTCCCCTTCTTTCTTTACCCTCTCCTTTCCTTTATTCTATTTGCATTCCTCCTTTCCCTCTTAATTTTCAGCTAAGAAAATCCCCAAATCAAAATCTTTTCCATCCCCAAATCAAAGAAATCGGTCCTCCCTCCTCTGGCGATGCTTCCTTCTCCGAAGATGCTCTCCATTTTTCCCCGTCAGTCACCTCGTCTCCACTAGATCCAAACTAAACCTCCTCAAGCCACAAAGATTTGAATCCCTCGTGTCTCTCATAATAGCCAACGGAACTCACCGCTCCTCACCAAAATCACGCAATGACTCTGTGTGCTTCATCAACAGTCTGCACCGAAGTCGTTGCCTGGCTAGAACTTTTCGATTGTGAACCGCTCTTTCCTCAAATCCTAAGACCGTAATCGAAGGCCACAATCTGACCTAAAACCATCAGCAACTACAACGTCACTACCAGTCACCGATCGCCACCGTGAGATCCTCAAGCACCGCTCCTTCATCGTACAAAGCCCATTACTGCCATTCAAGTTGAGTTGCGCTTCGTCTGCCTTTAAAAAGATAAAAGCTTGCTCCTCAAATCGAGTCAAGGACAACGCCTCATATTGATTTTCTGCGAGTTGTTACTACTGCTCCTCTTCGTCGTCGTTTGACGTAAGTTTAACTTATGATTTAACTTATTTCAAGCTCACTTACTTCACGCTTTTTGTGACACCCCACTTCCATTAGTGTCACTCATTAAGAGAATGCATTAAGTTTTGTGAAGCGTTATAGGTAAACAGACACAGAACATTACAAGACAGATATAAAATATAGCAGCGGAATTTAAAATTTTATTTCAAACATAATTCATAACTTCGTGGTCCAAAATATCACAACTCTGGAACTACATAAAAACCATTACAATAATATAAAGCTTATGTCTTGTACTTATCTGAGTATAGAAATACATAAAAGAAAAAGCATAATTCCCCAAAAGAGACAAAGCCATAGTAGTAAAAGACAAGAACTTGAGAAATACTTCAAAAGCAGCTCCTAGCAAGATGATAACCGAGTCCTAATTAAGCCTAAGTATTCCCTCCCTAAGAACCTTGGGGGGAAATGGAAGAAAGAAGAGGAAACAAAAAGGGTTGGACATAAAGTCTGGCAAGTCCAGTTACTTTTAGCAAGTAAATAAGTAAAAGTAGCATGATAGGCATATAAAGTGGATAAGAAAGATAACACCATAATAGGTATGACAAGGTAAACATGATAGAGTATATACGCTTCTCTAAAGATTACTCTGCACTAATACTAGTATAACCAGAAATGATATGATCCCAACAACTATAAGATGGTAGACTTAGGCATACATCCAGATGTACCCTAACTACCCTAATCGATCGGCTCCCTACTCTGTAGATACTACTTGCCGTCCCCACGGTAGAGGTATCACTTCCTAAAGTGGCAACCCTTCGTTGATGTACATAGCCATACCTACTGGTGTCATGGTCGTCTTAGTCCCCTCTACCCGGCCCATGCACGCACATGTCCCCAGTCAATTTGCACCGCCCACACCGTCTTCCTTATTTGGATCTCTTACATTCAGCCCAGTAAGCATGCCCCAATTCCGACCTAGTTCGGAGTACTCGTTTGATACCTATTTAGGGTTACTAACTGAAATGGGTCCCACAAAATACGATACAAGCTCTCCCTTTTGTATTGTATCCCCTCTAGGATTTCTACTGGTTATGCTTACCTCTATGTATCTTTAATTACATAACCTTATCATTTCCACAAGTTATGCTTACCCTAAGGTGTCTTTAGTTACATAACTTCAACATTTCCACAAGTTATGCTTATCATTAGGTGTATTTAATTACATAACCCCCTCAGGTTAAGTTTGTGGGCCTATATATAAATATTAACCACCCCCTCAGATTTAATTAACCCACCCACTGTTCAAACATATTTACTTAACCCCTATTCAAGTTCATATTCATACATTCCCTAAGGATTCTACTAGGTTAAGTATTCATGGTTTATTACCATATTTCATTTATGGTTACAGTATGCTAGACCTTGCACATTTAGCCTACAATTGGTGAATGTTGGATATGCCAGGCGGGTCCGGGAAGACTTATTCCACAAATCGGGCTTAACCTCAGGTCTTAGCATGTCTCATATTTGTGCACCTAGACCTCTCACATTAGATTCACCACTTATGGTCGCTGGATATGCCGGGCGGCTCCGGGTAGGCTTCCACCATAAGTGTATTCTAACCTCGTGTCCACGCGCAGCTAATCCTATGCATTCCATTACTAGCCAATTTTACCTATGTCGTTATAGGTTATAGGTATCATGCCCCTTTTTCCCCAATTATGTTCATAGTGAAATATATGTCCAAATTCATGTACATATACATTATTCAAATTATGCCAATGTTCACCTTTTTACCATTTATGCCCTAAATTCCCAATTCACAAGATATGCCCAATTTCAATATTTTTCCCCTCGTTCCCAAACTAACGTAATCGCATAATTTAGCGACATGTCTAGGCTCGGAAATAGTCGGACTATATAAAATAAAAGGGAAAGGGTGAAGGGAAGATGACAGAGATGATTATTCTAACAGAATTGACATAATCTTTTCATGGCAAATGTTAAAGATGAACGTACAAGAACAGATAGGTGAACCTGTGATATAAATGGGTTCTAACATAGTAGGGATGTCATAATAGGCATGATTAGATCTAAATAAGGATTTAGATGTCCAACTAATGACAGATCCAAATTAACCACAACATGATAGGTAAAAGATGATCTAAACAATAAATTAGATCCATAATCTAAAGTAGATCTAACTTGATAAAGGTTGAGATCCAAGTCATAAATAATTCAGAATATCATGGGTTCACAAATTACAATAGATCTGAAAAGATTCAGAGAGTAACATGCACAGATCCAAATTATAGTCCTATCATGTTTACTGTTTATTTATTTAAATCTAAAAGCAACTTGAAACTCATAGTGTTTGGATCTAGAGAGGTAGAAGAAGAACAAATCTACACTTGAATATCTAACTTTGATTGCAAAAGAAGAAAGAGTTTTGATTCAGTCCAGGCACCGGCAACACTTAGGCCTCCATTGATTTTTAGTAAAGAAAACTAGAGAAACATGCCTATATTTATAGCTGCCAGCCCCAGAATTCGACCTGCCACCTTAGCCCTAGGGGGGTAAAGGGGTCGACCCATGGGTCGACACCTGCCTCGAGGGGTCGACACCCCCTCTATGGGGTCGAATCCCCTGGGGCAGGAAATTTTACCCTTCCGGAATTTTGATTTTTGTATTGAAATTTGATTTTCTAATTAATTATATATATATATATATAATTCCCTTGCGCGTATACAAACTTCAAACCTTCATAACTTCTTTATACAGCGTTCATTTTATGCAAACCAAATGCTTATCCTGGCCAGAATTTCGAGACAGATGCAATGACACAGTCCATTTCCCTTAATTTTGAATATTAAATTAATTATTAGTTAATTTCTCCTCTTTTAGTGTTATTAAAATTACTGGGTGTTATAGTTTCACTAAATATCTTTGTTTAGGGCTTAGTTGGGTTGAATATTGTTGTTCTTGTTATCGCTTTGCTAACTTGAATTTGTTGTCACGAACTTGGTGAAATTTATATACAAAGCATTCATACTTCATTCATATTTGTTTCAATATGCCATTGAGCGAATGTTTGTGTAGATGTTGATTATGTATTTGCATGTCTGTATATATAAAAAAACATATAAAAAATTAGGACATGCTTGTATGTTTTCCAGGAGTTTAGCCACAGCTGTTTTTATTCTAATAAAATGCAGTCTGTACGGGTAAGCTGAGTTTACATGGAAATGTCTGATTTAGAGATGAGATGAGGGTTGTTTATTTGCTTACATTAGTCTTATATTTCGATTACTAGTACATATTAAACAGAATCTATGTGTAAATCAATTATATGTAAATTGCATTATAAATCATGTTATGTGATTGGAAATTTCCATGTTGTTGAACATTAGTGTTTTATATAATACAACTAAAAAATTGTACTTATCTTTTATTCCAGTCTTGAATCCAGATCAAGTAAATATTGGTGAAACTTAATGTTGATTTAGTTTGATTAGTCATGTTATCTCATCCTTGCACAACCTATTATAATTGGCGTAGTTTATGTTACCTTAAAAAAACAAGTATATATAATCAACATACACATGCATGCTAGTCTATGGGCATTAAGGCCAACCCATATGTTGGATTACCTGGACATTTTAATATGGTTCCCCCTTTTCCATGTGCCAGTTTGAACCCTGAGGCTTGATATTACATAAATTATTTATGCCACTTCCATACATGTTATTTGATATTAGCAACATGATCTAGCATTTTGTTCCATTTGAAAGTGATGTAGTTTCCTCTTGCATAAAATTTGATTTGATATTGGATTTGTTGCTCACTGCATCAAACCAATTATAGGCATGTTGTCTAAATTTTTCTTACTGGGAATTTGATCATTTTAGTTATCATGTCACCTTACACCATTAAACTATGGCTCATTCATTTCTTTCTTGATTGGCCCTTATGTGCAACAAAAATCCTTGGTGAGTAAACTATTATAATCACTTTAATGCTCACCATACATGTTAAATACGACCATTTTATATTGAAAGTTTATGCGGCAGTAAGCCTTACGGTCCATATGCATGCATGTTGTCTGGTCAGCAATATTTCGAACATGTTAATTTCCATGCCTTGTATTACCATTTGGATGTACAATCTTATTCGATGCATGCATATATTCGATCTGCTTGGATAAGTATTTTGGCGGTTCCTTGATTTAAATACTTGAATTTTTTTTATGAAAATGGTTGGGATTAAACAATTCTATTTATGTGTTTATTACAAGGTGACTGACTTGAAATAAGTTTAACCATAACTCGGATGTTTATGTTTTTGCATGAAATGCTCGGGTCAGGTCCTAAGTGTTCTAGATTTAAAGATCTCAGCTCGCGGGAAAGGGGAGAGGCAAGTGAAGACGTGAATATGGACGTGCTCGACAAAACTGTAAACTTTGATTTTATTTAAAATCATGTGTTGTATTTATAAATTCTTCCGCTGTATAAAAATGATATGTAAAACTCTAACATTTTATATAAAATTTTATTCCGCTTGTAAAATATACGATTGTATATTTTCTATGTTGTGATTCTGTGTTATTTTCTATTTAAACCCTATGAGCTAAATAATGATATCTTTCGTTTTGAACGTTCCGAGTTTGTTTAATTACCGACATAGAGCGGTCAAAAAGGCAGGTCGTTACAAAGTGGTATCGGAGCTTTGGTTTGACAAAGCTCATCTTATCAGGTTTAAAAATTCATTAGAGATAGAGTAGCAATACTCTAGAATGAGTGGATAAGACACAAGAAATCACTGTAGATAGAGTATATTTTGAAATTATAAATTATTTTGAAATTTATTAAACCATTTCGAAAAGTGTAATTATTTTAAAATATAATTTATGATGAGATTTTTGAGTATTTATTAACATTGAGATTAGACCATTTAGTATGTATAGATTTTTCATATACGCATGATCAATGTATATACGAAGTCCAATGTATGCTAGGTAGATGTAGAATCACGTTTTAGTCGCTGGAGGATAATTTTGTTGATGATCCGGACATCATCAGTGATTATTTTTGAGTTTCGAAAGTGGGATGACTATATTATTCCGATTTAAACATCGATAAATACTTGAAATTGTTTAGATAAGCATTTGAAATTGATTTGATAAATTTCAATTGAATGTTTGATAAATTAATATGAATTAAAATAGATAAGATAAATTTAAATGAAATACATCTTCATTGTTTGAAAGATATAAATTGAATTCGCAAATGAATTAAGATGAGATTAGCGATAACTTGAAAATTTAAATAGAATGAATGTGTTGAAAAATATAGTTTTACCCTCTTTACCCGTTGTGGTGATTGTTTTCCTTGACTTATCGTCATCTTTTGCTTATCATTATCGATTCAAACCATTCTTACTTGAATTTTTGAAATTGTCCAATAATTTTTGAAATTGTCCAATCTTAATCCCATTCAGAATCCATATACTAGTTTTCGTTGCTTGTCGAGAATATGAGTGAAGTTAAGTGAATTAGTAAAATTAGTCATCCATGAATTGAATTTGAATCAAGTATTTTGGATTATAAGAACAAATAGTGGTACATACTAGTATTTTCGAAAAAATGTTTGAAGTAACCTTCTGAGATATTTTCAAAAAAGAAAATACGAATGGAGAATGTAACGACCCGCATTCTACGCATCATAGAATCGTAGAATATTTATTTCTGTCACATACGAAGTCGTATGGTCATGTAACTTTGGGAGATGACTATTAAGGTCATTTCCCATGTCCATAATTTTTCCCGATTTTTAAATGACCATTTTACCCCTAGTTATCACTGTTTTAGCCATAACTTTTGACTGGAAACGAATTTTGACATGAAACCACTTCCATTGGCTCCGAATGATGGTTTACAATTCCGTAGAGTGGTCACATTAGCCAAACGGATTCACTGTTTGGGAGATATGGCTGAAACAAGTTTCAGATGGTGAAAAATAGCTTAATTGGGCTTAACCGGGTAATTAGCAGCTAGGCCCAGAGGGGAATTTCGGGTTTAGTGGTATATAGGAGCTGATTAGGGTTAGAAAACATTTCTTTAGACATTTCCAGCCGCCACTTTCATCCTTAGACACTCTAACAATGGCCTCCTACATCTAAAACACCCCAAATCACTTTTTAATCGGAGATTAGGCTTAACAACATCAAATTAAGAAGAAAAAGCACCAAAGCAAGGTTAGAGCTGCTGTTGGACATCAGTATTCGCCCCAAATCAGAGGAGTTTCAGTTCTGAGAATTTTGTTTGTGGGCAAGGTGAGTGATTTGCATGATTTCCCACTAATTACGGTTGATTAAGGGGTAATTAGTGTTAATTAGCGAATTTATACACAAATAAAATCTGGAAAAATATTCAGAAATTCTTAAATATTGTTTTAGACCTATGATATGAAATTTGGCTAGTTTGGATAAGTTTTGCTAATTATATGCTTAAACATGATTAAGAGGGATTAAGGGAAAATATGGGGTTTTGGCCATGTTTGATCCATTTTGATATGTCATATTGTTGTTTTGGTGTTTGTGGTTGATTCTCTATGTTTCTATGACTGTATGGTATGCTTTGTGGTTGATTAGAAGTGTTAGATTGGTCGAAAACGCCATCGAGAGGCGAGAATAGCTTGCTGAAATGGTGCAGGTTTGGGGTCGAGATAACCGACCAGGGGAGGTTTTGACCGACCAGGAATGAAGGAGACCGACCGACCCGAGCTCCAGAACGACCGACCAGAAATGGTGAAAGTTAGACCGACCAGGGGAGGTTTTGACCGACCAGGAATGAAGGAGACCGACCGACCCAAGCTCCAGAACGACCGACCAGGTTTGGTGGAATGCGACCGACCAGGGGGGAAACAAAACCGACCGACCAGGTTTGGTGAAATGCGACCGACCAGGGGGGAACAAAACCGACCGACCAGGGACGATGAAAACCGACCAGGATGAAAGATGCTTGACCAACCGACCCAAACAAGATGATGACCAAAACCCGAGATGCAAAGGTAGTCCAGTATGGGAAGTTAGAGCTCAGGATCTAGTTGGGAACCAATGAGTTCGCTTCATGGTTGGACTTTGCTGCGGGACGTGTGCTAAGGGGTTCACGATGTCTATAGCTTTGGACCACTATGGTAGGAGGTACGGAGGCGGATTCAGGGCCATTATGGCATTGGTAGAACCAAGGGCTACGATCAATGAAATGGGTCATTGAAATGTTTGGTCATGACTCCATATGTTTAGCTTGGTCACAGTAGGGTTTCTACAAGTCGGGATCCGTCGTTACCTCAATTTGTCTAGTGTTCCAAAGTGGTAGATATCGTACGCTTTACGCACTGAGTGAGAGACGTGAGGATGGTTGCTATGGATGGTTTGTTTGCTATCATTATGACATACACACCCCACCTCCGTATTCTTTACACTATTCATTATGGCACCTTAGAGTACTGTACGGTATGTGGTACTAACCCTTTGGTTGCAGGTCTAGGTTCAGGTATGGTTTAGTATACCTGTTATTATTCTGTTTATATGCTTATCGCTCATACCAGGCTTTATGTCTGACCCAGAGTTTTATGTCTCCTCTTATTACTCTGGGTGCTCACACGAGCAGACTAGAGACAGGTTAGCTGGTGATGCACGGGTAGATGATCCGGAGACGAGCAGGAGGCTTCCACGTAATATATATATATAGTATTCTCCCTGTGTTGTTGAAGATCACTGCTTGGGCATTGGTGGTGTATCTTCTACTTTGGCTTTCTTTTGTTTAGAGACAGTAGATTTTGAAAAGTTGTAATAAGCTGTATTCCGCTGCTTTGATGTTGATGTTGATTTTAGTTATCAGCTTATGCACTGTCTCACCTGTTTTATGTCAAGTATGTTATTATTATTATATTTTATCCCATGCACTTTGAGACATTCTACAGGTTTCTCGTTAGTTAATTTCCTTCTTTTCTTTCTTCTGACGACCGTCCCGTGCTAGTCGGGCATGTGTACAGCGCACTTTCGGAGGAAATGCAGGCTAGTGCGGGGCGGGCCATCACACTTGGTATCGGAGCTCTAGGTTTCGTAGTTAACCTAGTGAAGTTATCAGGGAGAGATAATATACGTATACGAGAGAGCGTATTTGTGATTACTTTGGTTTTTAAAAGATATATATATATATACTATTACTAGTATAAGGATGAAGTCATACTGCACTAGCACCACTATGGAGTCGTTAATCGTTTCCTTTTCCAGATTGACGATGAGCCGAGATACTAGAGGTGCTGGTAGGGGAGCCAATAATGGGAATGCTGCTGACATGAGGATGATGTTTACTGACCTCGTGAGAGAGATGCTTAGAGATGTACAGAGGGCAGCTCCCAATGGTGGAAATGGTGGTGGTCCAATAGTGCAGGCGCCGAGGGTCGACTTCGCCAAGCTAAACAAGGACTATACTAGCCTTGGTGGGAAGCCGTTCCACGGAACGGAGTCGTCCACGGATGTTCAGGATTGGTTGGATAGTTGCGAACGTATCTTCGAGGATTTGGGTATCGAGGATGCAATGAAGAGAAAGTTAGCGTCCCGTCAGCTGCAAGGGCGGGCAATGAATTGGTGGAATGCTATAAAAGCAGCTACTCCTGAAGATCAGATTACTTGGGAGCAGTTTAAAGCTCGCTTTAGCGAGAAGTTCATTCCAGCTGCTCAGAAGTCAGTGCTGTTTAAGAAATTCTTGCAGCTCAAACAGAATGGCAGGGCTGTCTCGGAGTATATTGCTGAATTCGACACTTTGTCAAAGTATAGGTTATCTCTTATCGATACTGCCGAGAAGAAGAATGATAAATTCATAACTGGTTTGGATCAGTACTTGGGGGAAAAGATTATTAACCACATCGATGAGACGTTTGAGTCGATTGTGGGAAAAGCATTGAGGTCAGAGAGTCTCTACCCTAAGCCGAAGACTGAGGTTGCATCTGCAGAAGAGCCAAAACCACAAGCAAGTGGTGGAGGCAAAGGTGGTTCCCAGAATAAGAGAAAGCAGAATCAGACTAAGGATGGCCAGAAGAAAAAGAATAAGCAAGATGTTGAGTGCTTCAGCTGTGGTAAAAAGGGCCATTATGCTAGTAATTGTCGGGCCAAGCCAGCGGATGGGAAGTGCTTCAACTGTGGCCAGATGGGACATCACAAGGACAAGTGTCCGCAACCCCCCGAAGAAAAACAAATGGTGAAAGCATATGCCCTTAATGCTATTCCTTCTTCGTCGAATGCCCCAACTGCGGCGGAGAAAGGAAAGAATGTTGTCATTCAAGGTATGCTTTCTGTTTACGATGTTCCTGTTAGAGTTTTGTTTGATACCGGAGCTTCCCGTTCCTTCATATCTAGTGACCTGGTAGATAGGTTGGGACTGGAACCCGAGATAGTCGATAGACCATTGATAGTGACGAACCCGATTGGTGGTTCGACTAGCCTTAGTATGATTTGCAGGAATTTGGTCTTATCGAGTCATGGATGCATGTTTGTTTGTGATTGCTTTGTTTTGGGCTTTACTGGGTTTGGCATTATTTTGGGAGTAGATTGGCTCCGAAGGTACGGGGTGGTGGTAGACTGTGAGGGCTTTTTGGTGACAGCTAGAGCGGATGATGGGCGGAGGATAGTGTTTGGTGGTCTACCCAGTGAGGGGGTATTGCCTAGTTTTCTAAACTCCCTCGATGTTCCGCATAGTGAGTTGTCAGGTTTGCCCATGGTTGGCCAGTATCCGGATGTTTTCGAAGAAGTGACCGGACTTCCACCACACTGAGAGATTGAGTTTCGTATTGATTTGGTAAAGGATGCCAGGCCTATAGTGATGCCACTTCGTCGTATGGCACCAAGGGAGCAGCGAGAGCTCGAGGTGCAAGTCAGCGATCTTTGGAAGAAGGGATTTATCAGAAGGAGTGTTTCTGAATGGGGAGCACCAGTTGTGTTTGCTACCAAGGCGGATGGTTCCCTTCGTTTGTGTGTAGACTGCCGCGAGTTGAATAAAGTGACGAGGAAGAACAAGTATCCTCTACCGTGGATAGATGATTTGTTCGATCAGCTGAGTGGCGCGAGAGTATTTTCTCAGTTAGATCTCGCGGCAGGTTTTCATCAGCTTAGAGTGGAAGCTGAGAGTATAGCTAAAACGGCATTTCGTACGCCGTCTGGGTTTTATGAGTGGTTGGTCATGCCATTCGGGCTGAGCAATGCCCCAACATATTTTGTGGATCTTATGAATAGGGTATTCAGAGATCAGTTGAATAAGTTTGTCCTTGTGTTCGTTGATGATATTTTGGTCTACTCGAGGACAGAGGAAGAACACAAGGGACATTTAAGAATAGTGATGGAGGTGTTGAGAAAACACCAATTGAAAGCAAAGTTTTCTAAGTGCCACTTCTGGAAGAGGGAAGTGAGGTTCTTGGGCCATGTTGTATCAGAAAATGGGATTGCCGTGGACCCGGCGAAGGTGGCTACGGTACAGGATTGGCCTACGCCCAAGAATGCAACAGATGTAAGAAGTTTCTTAGGATTAGCTGGATACTATCGTAAGTTTATCCAAAATTTCTCCAAGATAGCAACACCATTGACCCAGTTAACTAAGAAGAATCAAGCTTTTGTCTGGGATGGAAGGTGCGAGAATGCATTCAAGGGTCTAAAGGACAAGTTGACAAGCGCACCAGTGTTAGTCATTCCTAAGGGGAATGAAGAGATGTAGGTATACACGGATGCCTGTGGTACCGGACTGGGTGCTGTATTGATGCAAGGCGGTAGGGTTGTTGCTTATGCAAGTCGGCAATTGAAACCGCACGAGAAAAGATACCCTACCCATGATTTAGAATTGCAGCAATCGTGTTCGCGTTAAAGATATGGAGACACTATCTCTTGGGAGAAAGATTTGAGCTGTTTACAGATCATAAGTCGTTGAAGTATCTCTTCTCTCAGAAAGAATTGAATCTCCGTCAGCAGAGATGGTTAGAGTTCTTAGCTTCCTATGATTTTGACATTGCATATACACCGGGAAAGGGCAATGCGGTAGCTGATGCATTGAGTAGGAGACATGCCGCCCTAGGGGCTATGTTTCTAGAATGGAAGCAACTGGAGTATATCGCGGGGTTTGATTTCAGACCAAAGTGCGAACTGGATCCAGAAATGTTAGCAAGTTTGACGATCAGACCCACTTTGATAGAGCGGATTGGTTCTAGCCAGAGGGACGATCCTAATCTATTAGAAATCATCTCCAAGTTAGAGACGGGTATCGATGAGGAGATGAATGTGTATGGGCTTGATCGAGATGGGTGGCTTAGGAAGAATGGAAGATTAGTTGTACCCAACGTGAATGGTTTGAGAGATGAAGTGCTTCGAGAATGACATCACTCAAAACTGACTATACATCCCGGTGGTAATAAGATGTATTGAGACATGAGACAGACCTACTACTGGGAAGGGATGAAGAGAGATGTTGGGAAGTTTATATCCAAATGCATGAATTACCAGCTAGTTAAAGCCGAGCAAAAGAAGCCTAGTGGGTTGTTACAACCATTAGAAATTCCTGAATGGAAATGGGAGCAAGTCTCGATGGATTTCATCGATGGCCTACCAAGGACTAGATCAGGATATGATAGCATTTGGGTAATTGTGGATCGATTGACTAAGAGCGCAAGATTTATACCAGTCAAATCGACCAGGACAGCAGCCAAGTTGGCAGAATTGTATATGAAGTGGGTAGTGAGATTTCATGGAGTACCCAAAAGCATTATGAGTGACCGAGACCCGTTGTTCACTAGTGGGTTTTGGAAGAGCTTACAAGAGGCTCTAGGGTCAAGATTACATCTCAGTACCGCATATCATCCTCAGACCGACGGTCAGACGGAGAGGGTGAATCGTATAATGGAAGATCTCTTGAGAGCTTGTATATTGGATTTTGGTGGATCATGGGATGACCATTTGCATCTAGTAGAGTTTGCATATAATAATAGCTACCAATCCAGTATCGGTATGGCACCATATGAAGCTTTGTACGGAAGACCATGCAACTCACCATCATGTTGGATAGAGACTGGCGAGAAGTTTGTGCTTGGACCAGATGTGGTGAGAGAAACGTCGGATAAGATTAAGGTCATTCAACAACGAATGAAAGCTACTCAAGATAGGCAGAAGAGTTATGCTGATAAGAGGAGAAGAGACTTGAAATTCTCCGTTGGTGACTTGGTGTTCGTCAAGATCTTTCCGTTGAAGAGCGTGATACGATTTGGCAGGAGAGGCAAGTTCGCACCGAGATTTGTTGGCCCATTCCCTGTTCTTGAACTTGTCGGGAATTTGGCATATAGAGTTGGCTTACCAGAGAAGATGGCGGGAGTTCACAATATATTTCATGTTTCCCAACTAAGGAAGTTCGTTCACGACTCAGATATGACTATTTCACCTGATCAGTTAGAAGACTTCGAAGTAGAACCCGAGGCGGTTGGGAACCGCAAGCCGATTCGTATTGTGGGGCACGATACGAAGCAACTTCGAAGGAAGGCGGTGAAGCTAGTCAAGGTTCAGTGGGGCGAGAACGAGAATGATTGTACTTGGGAGACAGAGGAGAACATTAGGAAGGCATATCCAGAACTCTTTGCCTGGTAAGACTTACTTCGTAATTTAGTTTTCCGCATGCTAGGATAGACTTGTTTTGCTTGGTTGCATGTTTGATTATTGTATATGGCTGTAGGCATGCGGGGTCTTTTGTATGTTTTGGGTTAAGGAATTTCGGGGACGAAATTTCTTAAGGGGGGGAGAGTGTAACGACCCGCATTCTACGCATCATAGGATCGTAGAATATTTATTTCTATCACATACGAAGTCGTATGGTCATGTAACTTTGGGAGACGACTATTAAGGTCATTTCCCATGTCCATGATTTTTCCCGATTTTTAAATGACCATTTTACCCCTAGTTATCACTGTTTTGGCCATAACTTTTGACTGGAAACGAACTTTTACCTGAAACCACTTCCATCGGCTCCGAATGATGGTTTACAATTCCGTAGAGTGGTCACAATAGCCAAACGGACTCACCGTTTGGGAGATATGGCTGAAACAAGTTTCAGATGGTGAAAAACAGCTTAATTGGGCTTAACCGGGTATAGGCCCAGAGGGGAATTTCGGTTTTAGGGGTATATAGGGGCTGATTAGGGTTAGAAAACATTTCTTTAGACATTTTCCAGCCGCCACTTTCATCCGTAGACACTCTAACAATGGCCTCCTACATCTAAAACACCCCAAATCACTTTTTAATTGGAGATTAGGCTTAGCAACATCAAATTAAGAAGAAAAAGCACCAAAGCAAGGTTAGAGCTGCTGTTGGACATCAGTATTCGCCCCAAATCAGAGGAGTTTCAGTTCTGAGAATTTTGTTTGTGGGCAAGGTGAATGATTTGCATGATTTCTCACTAATTACGGTTGATTAAGGGGTAATTAGTGTTAATTAGCGAATTTATACACAAATAAAATCTGGAAAAATATTCAGAAATTCTTAAATATTGTTTTAGACCTATGATCTGAAATTTGTCTAGTTTGGATAAGTTTTGCTAATTATATGCTTAAACATGATTAAGAGGGATTAAGGGAAAATATGGGGTTTTGGCTCTGTTTGATCCATTTTGATATGTCATATTGTTGTTTTGGTATTTGTGGTTGATTCTCTATGTTTCTATGACTGTATGGTATGCTTTATGGTTGATTAGAAGTGTTAGATTGGTCGAAAACGCCGTCGACAGGCGAGAATAGCTTGCTGAAATGGTGCAGGTTTGGGGTCGAGATAACCGACCAGGAGAGGTTTTGACCGACCAGGAATGAAGGAGACCGACCGACTCGAGCTCCAGAACGACCGACCAGAAATGGTGAAAGTTAGACCGACCAGGGGAGGTTTTGACCGACCAGGAATGAAGGAGACCGACCGACCCGAGCTCCAGAACGACCGACCAGGTTTGGTGGAATGCGACCGACCAGGTGGGAAACAAAACCGACCGACCAGGTTTGGTGAAATGTGACCGACCAGGGGGGAACAAAACCGACCGACCAGGGATGATGAAAACCAACCAGGATGAAAGATGCTTGACCAACCGACCCAAACAAGATGATGACCAAAACCCGAGATGCAAAGGTAGTCCAGTATGGGAAGTTAGAGCTCAGGATCTAGTTGGGAACCAATGAGTTCGCTTCATGGTTGGACTTTGCTGCGGGACGCGTGCTAAGGGGTTCACGATGTCTATAGCTTTGGACCACTATGGTAGGAGGTACGGAGGCGGATTCAGGGCCATTATGGCATTGGTAGAACCAAGGGCTACGATCAATGAAATGGGTCATTGAAATGTTTGGTCATGACTCCATATGTTTAGCTTGGTCACAGCAGGGTTTCTACAAGTCGGGATCCGTCGTTATCTCAATTTGTCTAGTGTTCCAAAGTGGTAGATATCGTACGCTTTACGCACTGAGTGAGAGACGTGAGGATGGTTGCTATGGATGGTTTGTTTGCTATCATTATGACATACACACCCCACCCCCGTATTCTTTACACTATTCATTATGGCACCTTAGAGTACTGTACGGTATGTGGTACTAACTCTTTGGTTGCAGGTCCAGGTTCAGGTATGGTTTAGTATACCTGTTATTATTCTGTTTATATGCTTATCGCTCATACCAGGCTTTATGTCTGACCCAGAGTTTTATGTCTCCTCTTATTACTCTGGGTGCTCACACGAGCAGACTAGAGACAGGTTAGCTGGTGATGCACAGGTAGATGATCCAAAGACGAGCAGGAGGCTTCCACGTAATATATATATATAGTATTCTCCCTGTGTTGTTGAAGATCACTGCTTGGGCATTGGTGGTGTATCTTCTACTTTGGCTTTCTTTTGTTTAGAGACAGTAGATTTTGAAAAGTTGTAATAAGTTGTATTCCGCTGCTTTGATGTTGATGTTGATTTTAGTTATCAGCTTATGCACTATCTCACCTGTTTTATGTCAAGTATGTTATTATTATTATATTTTATCCCATGCGCTGTGAGACATTCTACAGGTTTCTCGTTAGTTAATTTCCTTCTTTTCTTTCTTCTGACGACCGTCCCGTGCTAGTCGGGCATGTGTACAACGCACTTTCGGAGGAAATGCAGGCTGGTGCGGGACGGGCCGTCACAGAGAACCCACTTTTGTCGCTAGGAGAAAATTTCAATGATAATTTTTCATCATTGGATTTTATTTTCAAGTCTCAAAGTAGGAGGGACCACTTTGGTAGCTTTGTTCAAACGAAGTTTGATTTGTGAAACATGAGGCGATATGTAAATATGTATATTTTTGAATAATCGAAAGAAAAACCCGAAATTGAAATCTCGAGTATGAGTTAAATGATATACATCCTATTATATTGGGATAATATAATATGTATACCTCGAATGAATATGTCGAAGAAAACCATCGAATATAAATCTCCAATGGACTGAGTAGGAGTTCGATTTTTTCGACTTGTTGAATAAATTTGAATACTTTAAGCGAGACTTGAATTTTTAGTTATTTCTTTATAAGCTCAAAGGAATTGATTGTAAATTTGAATAATTAATTTAATTTGGAGTATAATTGAAATTGAGATTTAAGTTTTGAAGTTGACTGAGATTGAAAATGCAAATGGAAACTCAAGTATAGAGCTATTTTAACCTTGGGACCAACTAGAAATGCAAATGAATTGAATTTGAGGTTAATGTGAGTTTAATCTCAAAATTGGAAACCGACAATTATTAAGAAATTTGAATTTTTGATAATTGATTCGAATTGGATTATTTTGAAAGTAATATTCATTTAAAAACTATTTTATTTGAAATTATGGTATTAGATTTATTATATTATTTAGATTATTTTGTTATAAGCTTTATTGTCTTTGTTTTCAAACTAGATTTTCAAACTTACTTTTCCAAAATCTAATTATTTATTTCAAACCATTTGCAAAACCTGTATGCTCATTTAATTTATTTTCCAAAGCTATCTATTTATTTCAATCTATTGTATATCAAGCTAATTATTTTACAAAGCATATCTATTTATTCAAGTTAATTTTACATTAAGCCTGTTATTTTTTCAAAATTACCTTTATGTAATTAGTTTTTTTTTGATAAAGGTATATATCCAATCCGTACAAATTAAGATCCAAAATGATTGAATGTAACTCAATTGAATATCGAAAATCGTAATGTGAAATCCAAATTGAATATGAATGTTGATAATGAATCAAATTAGAAAATGTGGATTTAAATTTTGAAATTAATTTAATTTGATCTTTAAAAGAGATTTTTGAGGATTATCGATATACGTATATTTTGATGTGAAATTTGAAACTTATATATATGAATTATATAAGTATGAGATTCGAAAATTATTAATTTGGAGTATAATTGTTGTGAACCTGATAATCTTATATAATGGATTTATATGAGAAGGACATACTTGAAAATGAGATTTGGAAAATTTATGTAAATAGATATTTATATAAACGTGATTCAAAATGAATTACTATGTGAACTGGATTTGAAATGATATTGAAATTCAAATCTATTGTGGAAAAATATAATTGATATAGAAATTGGAAATTTTGAAACCTTTGATTTTGAACTTGAAAATTTCGAACCTTATATGGAAGATGTATATAAGAATTATGATTAATTCAAAAACTATTGATTTGGAAGAAGATTGATTTGAAATGAAACCTTATATCAAGAAATATGAGAATGGTATGTTTGAAAACATGATTTGGAAATATTATGAAAATTGATAGTGATATAAGTGAGATATATCGAAACGTGAAATGAAGTATTATATGTATATAGTATTGTATGTTTTCAAAACCAGGGATATAAGGAATACCTTCCATTGAAAGTCTCGAAGGCGCTGGAACTCCTCGGGAGTGTCCATTTGAAAGTCTCGAAGGCGCTGGTCCGTGGGAGTGTCCATTGTGAACTGCAGCTGCGTTGGAGCTCCAATGTTGGAACCTCCATCGAAATTGGTGCCCGTACGATGGGGACATGTATTATATATTATGTTTGATTTTCTAACGAAACTCGAAGGGTACGATGCCTACATTTACAAGCGATTCCACTAGGCTAGTGGCGTAACCAATGTGTAACTGCGATCTATGGCAAACAACCATGGCAAAATTCGAGGGGTGTGATACCCATGGGAACAAGCGATTCTGCTAGGATAGTAGCGTAACCGCCGCGTATCTGCGATCCATGGGGAAGTGAAGTACTTTCCATACCTGTTTTACTAAAAAGTTTTAAAGTATTTTCACTGGAAGTTGGAACAAATATATATTAAAACTTGGAGATTTTTAGTCACACGTTGGATCCATGTATGCTTAAATTTCTGTAAGAACAAAAATAAACTTGTTAAACTTCGAGTTATAAAGTATTTCGAACTTTAGATAACAAATCAATAATAAAAAATTTAACCTTATATAACTTCAACAAATAAACTAAGAAAGAGGGATTTGGAGATTTTGCAAGTGCACAACTTTGAAATATATAACAAAAGACCTTTTTCCTAAATTTCCAAAATGAGAATTGCAAGTTTAAAATTTATGTTTTGTTATAACCGAATTTAAGTTTTAATAAAAGAAGTGTTGTGACATTCAAATAAATTTTTGGATGGTTAATAAATAAATTTAATAGCAAATTAGTATTGTAAAATTTGTATAACTGAACAAACATGAAAAAAACAATCCACTAAAAGATTCAGCATTAAAAAGAAAATATGAATCACGGATTGAAACCAACATAAATGGATTTGAATGAGATCAATCCAAACAAGAATAAACTGAATCTAAGTGTAAATGGATGTTAAGAATTCAATGTAAAAGGATTAGAATTCGACAAATGTGAATCCATTAAGCGACTAAGAAAATGAAGGATGATAACTCTTTAGATGAAATGAAAATGGACTGAAATGGAAAAAAATTGTTAGGCTATGTATATGATGGTAAGTGAATTTAATAAGAATGAATCAGCATGTAAATGATTTGTATGACAGTATATTGATTGTAAGAGAATTTAATATGATGACAAGTGTATGGAATAATAATGGTAGAAATAATAAAGTGAGTGTAATTGGAATGGAAGATGTTAATGTGGATCTTTATAAAAATGAAATGAGTTTGTATTTAAATGGAAACATTGGTTTTGTAAATAAAATATTATTTCATGTATAACGAAATATACATATCGTGCTTGCCTGTGCTTTATATATTAAGTTTTGTTATATACATGATTCTCATTATTTGTTAAGTGTTTTAGTAGGAAGCCATGGTGTGCGCTTTGCATGAGAGCTCGCTTTTGTGCTAAATGTTTAAAATTTTAAGTAAGCATGCTTATAAATGCTGATATAAGGTACACATATCGATTTAATACCATACTTGGTTGTTTTTTTTGTGTTGTTTTCCCTGTCTAGGGATGCCTCATCGCATAAATGAGAGATATATATATTTAGTGTTTTGTTGTTTTGTGTACGAGAAATTTTCCTGATCGAACCGTGCAGAGGAGGTGCTGTCGAAATTTTCCGTAAATCCATGCATTAGGAAAATTTCAAGTCCTAAAACTCCATAACTTATTTTTGTTCCAATAAGTTGTAATAAAGAATAATTTGAATATAATTTAAATAGAAATGAATATTTTGAAGATATAGTATTGTCCCTTCGCTAGTTGACGCGTTAGTTTTCCCTTGACTGTTGTCACCTTTCTCTTATCCTTTGATATATTCGTGCCTGAATTTATGGAATCGTCTGAATCTTATCCCTGTATCCTTTTGCCTTACAACGATCAATCCGAGGGCAAGTGTATTAGTAATTTTAAATTTATGGAAATTTGGTATGACTTGAAAATTGAAATGGTTTATAAAGTGATTTATAAATATATAAAGTTCGACGACTTGAATCACGAGATTTTGAAATGTTTGAAAAACAAAGTAATAGTTAATTCAGAAATTAATATTTCAAAATGATTTATAACTTCAGGGTATGAAATGAAATGATTTGTTACTGAGATTCAAGTAACCCCTGACTAAAGAAAGGTATATACTTCGTGCTCTGTATTCGGTGTCAGAGTCTGGATGTTAACCAGGAGATAGTTAGCTCGTGTCTGTGAATAAAATATACACGGTGTCCGATGTCTGGATAAAAACCAAGATATATACTTTGCGCTCTGTATTCAGTGTCTAAGTCTGGAAGTTAGCCGGGAGATACTTAGCTTATATTGATACATGCGTAGGCTGTGCCTAGTGGCCTTGTCATAGGGAGAAACCTCTCGACTTGGGACATAAATGTTTTATGTCGTTTTATCGTAAATCATTTGAAATTTTCGAAATGATTTTTGGTTTAAAAACCCTGAAGCAAGTATAATTCCATATGAAAATAAAATGAAGTATTTTGAATGTTTATATATGTAGGACTTTAACGATCTCTCCTTTTTTTGGAAGAAAAACCTTAAGGGGGGAAGGAGATTATAACGAACCAAGATTTTTAACGTTTAAAACATAAAATTTATTTGGATTTAGTAATTAAGAATTTGATATTTGTTTATAATTTTGAAATTTAGTCTATTTTGATTTAGTTTTAATTGATTTTGGAAGTGAGAATTTAAATGTTAGTGATATTTTAAATTAATTACATTATATGGTTTGAGAAATTCAAAAAAAATTGATTTCACATTTAACTTGATTTTGAGTTAACTTTATAAGTGTGAATTTAAAATTGAATATTGGAATTTAAGTTGCCTTGTTAAAATTAACGATAGTTTTATATTATAAAATTTTATTTGAATGTGAATAGCTTTATTCAATTTAAACATTAGTTGTATTTTTAAATTAATTGAAATATATCGTTAGAGAAACTACAAATTTGATTTTTAATTTAGCTTGATAATTTATTTTATTTTGTTATATTTTGAATTTTGGTTTTAAAATTTACTTAAGATTATAATTGAATAAATTTGTTTGATTAGATTTGTTTAGGTATTGTATTTGAAAGAAATATTGATCTTTGCACTTAATTAGTTTTGTAAATTAAACAATGTTAATATTTCAAACTAATTTGAATAATATTGTTGTAAAGTTATAAATCTGTTTTCCAGCTTGTTTGAGAGTTTATTTAATTCATGTAGATTTGAATTTGGTTTGAAAATTTATTTTTAAAACTTATATTTAGGTATGTATGGTTATATATTCATTGTATTATAGATGGTGTTTACACTTTAAAAATATTTGTTTAATGGTGTAGCCACTTGTTCAAATTTAAAGCAACGTTATACCACGTGTTCCTTTTGTTTATGTGTGTCCTCTATCTTCCTTTTATTGTGTCCCCTTCTTTCTTTACCCTCTCCTTTTCTTTATTCTATTTTCATTCCTCCTTTCCCTCTTTATTTTCAACTGAGAAAATCCTCAAATCCAAAATCTTCTCCATCCCCAAATCAAACGTTTGCCCAAATCAAAGAAATCGGTCCTTCCTCCTCTGGCGATGCTTCCTCCTCCGGCGACGTTCTCCATTTTTCCCGGTCAGTCACCTTGTCTCCACTAGATCTAAACCGAAACTCCTCAAGCCACACAGATCTGAAGCCCTCCAATCGCTCTCAAAAGCCAATGGCGCTCACTGCTCCTCACCTAAATCACGCGATGACTCCATGTGCTTCACCAGCAGTCCGCACCGAAGTCGTCGCCGGGCCAGGGCTTTTCGATCGAGAACCACTTCTTCCTGAAATCCTAAGACCGTAATTGAAGGCTACAATTTGACCTAAATCCGTCGGCAATTACAGCGTCACCACCAGTCATCGACCGCCGTCTGAGATCCTCAAGCACTGCTCCTTCATCATACAAAGCCGCATTACCGCCATTTAAGTTGAGTTGCACTTCCTCGGCCTTTAAAAAGATTGAAGATTGCTCCTCAAATTGAGTCAAGGACAGTGCCGCATATTGATTTTCTGCGAGTTGTTACTGCTGCTCCTCTTCGTCGTCGTTTGACGTAAGTTTAACTTACGATTTAACTTATTTCAAGCTCACTTACTTCACGCTTTCACTAAATATCTTTTTTTGGGGTTCTATTGGGTTGAATATTTTTGTTCTTGTTATTGCTTTGTTGTCTTGAGTTGGCTGTCACGAACTTGATGAAATTAATATACACAAAGCATTCGTACTTCATTCATATTTGTTTCAACATGCCATTGTGTGAACGTATGTGTATATATGGGTTATGTCTTTGCATGTCTGTATATAAATAAAAAAGCATAAAAAAATTAGGACATGCTTGTAAGTTTTCTAAGAGTTCAACCATAATTGTTTTTATTCCAATAAAATGCAATCCGTACGGGTAAGCTAAGTTTACGTGGAAATGTCTGATTTAGAGATGAGATGAGGTTTGTTTATTTGCTTACTTTAGTGTAATATTTCTGTAACGTCCCGCCTTTTTGACCGCGTCAAATTGGTGATTAAACCAACTTAAAACGTCCAAACTGACGGAGCGTATTTAGCTTACAGAGTTTAGAAACAGAATCAACACAGAGAATAAAGAATAATAAATAACACAGTATGAGATATAAAAATAAAACTTTCCTTTTATAAATCATAGTTTTTGAATACAAGGATTTTTCTACAGCGGAATATAAAATATACTTTGAATACAAGAAAATCTTTACTGTGTAAATCTTCAGAGCGCGCCAGCTGGGAATCCCCATCTTCGTCGATCTTCGAATCCTGACTGAAATCTTTAAATTCTGTATTGCTCGGGTCTGACCCGAGCATTTCATGCAAAAACGCAAAATACTCGAGTCAGGATTAAATCATAGTTCAAGTAGATTAAATTCAGTAGAAACTAAATATATTAGTAAATCCTGATTACCAACACAGATGTCACATATAAAAAAAATCAGTTGTGGTATATGTTCATATCAGAACTGTTTATTTCCAAGGTCGAATGGTCTTGAAAGCTTGTGTGTGTGCAGGTGTATATAATACATACGCGTACACCGCCTCAGCATTCCAGACCGAAATGAAAAAGAAGCATAAATGATCCCAGTAGCTTGCATATTCACGTGCATGTATATACATACACACATGTGTATTGCCTCAACATCTCAGAAACAAAACACGAGTTAATAGCACACGAGTGCATACGGTGTATAATTCAGCACTCAAATGGTCATAGCTATTGGACTGAAGGTGACAGCCTCAAAACGCACCAATACATACAACATACACACGTGAGTCAACGGGTGTGTAGGTGGAACACACATAGAGCAAAGCATGGACTATATAAATCTCACTGTCAACTTACAAAAGGTAATTTATGTGGTATATATATGTAAAGATACTAAACCTTATTAGCCAAACAAACGGGCAAACAAGTTGACCAAGATGTTATGCAAGCATGATAGTGGGTAAGCAATGTGCGAGTGCAAGAGTCTGGTTCAAAACCCACACTTCATCCATTCAAAATCTTATAAGTATTTAATGTTAAACTCAGAATTTTTTTGAAAACCGGTCCAACTACATTTGTAAATAAAGAGTTTCATATCCACTTCTATTTGTGCATAAAGCGCTTCAGTTTTGTGTTGATGACATAACCAAGGCATGCGAAATATCCACAACTACATGATCAGGGCTTCACTTGCTAAGGTAAATTCAGGTTTTCAAATTTCAGTAACCCTATTCGTATCAACATGTATAGATGATAGGTATGCTTCAGGTAAAAATGAGTGACATGTTTCAGGCAACAAATAGGCAAACACATTTCCAGGTAAACAATGCTTCAAGTAAACTAATGAATAACCATGGTTTCAGGTAAACAAATGGACATCATGTTTCCACTCTTACATCAGGGTCACATGAATATTCTAAATGTGCTGCAGCTTTTCTAAACCCCCTATAGTTTCATATTTATAACCGAACACAGTGAAAGTAGTGTGTTCATGGTGCAAATAGGTCATGCAATGTAGAGTAACATTTCATAACAAGGCAATAGGTACAACATAAAACCATTTATCATAATCATGACAAAATATAATATTCCATGAAGGACTTACATGCTAACAGTGAGCAGCAGATGGTAGATGAATATTAACAGCAGGTAAACAATTTATATGACTCTTAAATCCCAACCACGAATCAGGCAATAAAACAATTAGCATAGACACTTGGCACAAAACCACGAATGTTGGGAATGAAATAAAAACGAATATGGTCACAATGCGAGCAGATTAACATCAGTAAGATTTTGATGATCTCACCAAACTTTACAGTGCCTTCGCTATTACACCAAACATGTACCTTGATAACATATTAACATTAAATGCTAACTTTGTATACCATACAGTGAATTATATTCACAACTGATTATGCATATCAATTTTGTATGATAGGTAAATCAAGAAAACATAGCCATAAAATGACCAGCTTTTATCTTAAACTGTTTCACATTGAAACAGTCCTATATGCTATCACGTATGTTGAAGATTACTGACTATATGTATATGTACCAACCCTATATGGTGCAGTTTTTTTCCAACCAAGAGTCGTTAAATAGTATGACTACCATGTTGTATTAACATAGTAATAAAAATGACTTTCTGGGTCTCTAAAATATGGCAACATTTAGTTCGAAAGGCAACAAACACGTATATGGCTGCCCAGCTTTAGCAGAGTGACCGGGTACAACACATTCGCACTAGCACAATGCAAAGAAACAGGGCAAAACATTGCGAACCGTGGATGTGTATATATACGTGTGGCGAAAATATATGTATACACATGAAAACACATATGTGTACATATATATTGCTATCCACGCATTTACATTGTCAAATATTCAACTAGCAAGGACCAGAATTCACACAACAGCTCGCAAACAGCGTCCAAAAATAAAGTGACAGCCAACAAATTAAGCCCCAGATCTTGCTATTTAATTTAGTTTTCTACTGAAATTAAACTACTTGAAATTTATAATTTAATCGTGAGTGAGATGCTCACCGAAACACAGCGGAAGGCGATAGCGATGAGAAGAAAGGAAGTAACTTTGTAGGCTTTTCATTGGTGAATGACTGACGAACGCTGCTGCAGTGGAGGACTGGAGAAGGAGCTATCTTGATTTGACTGAAGTGATGTTAGGGTTTTCGAGCAAGCGAGGAGCGAAACGCCGTTGATTTGCAGAAGGGGCGGAGGCGAACGATTAAATTTTGGGGGAAGAAGCAATCGGCTTCGGTTGCCATTAAAATGGAAGGAAATGAATGATTTTCTCTTTGAAGAGATTTGGGGGAAAATAGAATTCTGCTTGAAGGAATTGGGCTTGCGTGATTTTTATAGGATAGAAGACTGTGGGAATCAAGGAAACGTTGGGATCACGGCATTAGATAGTGTGGTGGCCAAGGCATCGATGGTGTGCGAAGGAATTTACTGAGGTAGGTTTAACCTAAGGTAGGTAATATTTGGGTACACTTAAATATAAATCTTTATGGTTAATTTGTCGTTAAACGTTCAGAACCCATACCTCAAATACGGTCTCCAATTGCAACAAAAATTATATGCACCTCTTCGTCTTCGTGTTTTAAATCAAATAAAATTATTCCGAGTGCAATCCCACTTTGTCTGTACACGACGTTGTTTTATTTTAATTATTTAACCGTTCACCGATTCTATCCTGTTTGTCCATTAACAGCTCCTATTCATTTCAAGATTTTGAAACGTTAACTTAAATTCCTTTGTACACATGAATACACAAATACCAAGCCAATTCTCATATATTTTTAACACATAAAATTTCCAATTTATTAACGTTAACTACGTTTAATTTTAAATTCAATCACTTATATTTTTTTTCAATCGAATTCCAAATTCAATTCAAATATTCAACAATAAGTATTTGATTTTCACCCATCATTCTGAATTAAATATTGAATCCAATTCAACTCAGAATCATATATTCGATTTTCAGTTTCTAATCAGAGCATCAATTATAAAATTGATTATTCAATTTTAAATCTATAATAAATCTCACATTCTAGTAGTCGAAATTTCTGGGTCGTTACAATCTTCCCTCCTTTTAAAACTTTTCGTCCTTGAAAAGGAGAGATCCTTATGGTTATACAAATTTAAATTTTCATATTTGTGTGAGATTCTTCCACAACAAATTTAAATATCGATATTAAGCTATCAACCTTCTTTGTTTATCCGCCACATTCAATTTATTTGATAACCCAAATTTCTTTCTAAAACCAATCTTTTTTAAATTTTCAATCTCTGCATAATTTCGATTTATACCTCTCAAACTATTCCAAACTTCATTATAATATCGTTTGTCAATGATACTTATTCACCGTTGCAGCTGTAATGGGTCTAGACTTTGAAATTATCAATCCAATCCTTCTACCTTCAAGACACTTTATCTTTCCCCAAACACTCATTGAAGAGTGTAAATAGCATCTCTCTTCAAGTTATACATTGTCGACTTGAAAATTCCCCAAATCCGGAATCATTTATAAAAAAAATTCTTTCTTCTTTTTCTTTTTTCGTTCGTACAGAAAACATTTGTGTTAATACCCCAAAGTTGAAAAAGCTTTGAAATCCTTTAACCCATTTAAATTTCAAATTATTGATCTGAAAATATTAGATAACTCGAAGTTTTACAAGTCTATTGTCGTCCTTACAGATGTTAGGCATACGCTGGCCAGGCGCACGACTAAGATCTCCAAGTACCAAATATCCTTGCTTCAACTTCCAGTGAAAATATATTTCAAAAATTCTCTTTAAAATAGATACGGAAAGTACCAATGTGATATCGATAATGTTGATTGTTCATGAATCGCAGATACACAATGGTTCCGTCTAGATCCCCCAGAAAACATCCGTATCCATAGGAAATCACTTCCTTGCGAATTTCGTCATGGAAAGATCCACAGGAGATATTTTTGGAAGCAAAAGACATTCTGATGTTATTGAGCGTAGATTGTTCTGTCTCAGAATCATGGAAACAAATCAAGGAATTATGAAGATACTTCAAGTTTCGAGGACAAAACAAGTCCCAAAGACAAATCAGGTCATGAAGACCAATTAAGTCACGAAGACTAACTGCTGCATCAAATAGGTGGATCACAATCACTAAGATATCTCAACATTTCATGGCTCAATTCTACCTTTAGTAACTCTAGTGGTTACATCTCTTTCACTTGTAGATATGCCATGTGGACCGCAGGTACACAATGGTTACGCCTGGTTCCCCCAGGAAACATTCATACCCGTAAGCTTTCACAGCTCTGCGGATTACGCCCTTACAATTCGACTATAGATCGTAGCAGTCACAATGGTAACGCTTGGTTCCCCCAAGAAACATCCGTCCGCCGTAGGCTATCTGCAGCCCTGCGAATTTCGCTACACGGTCGAACTCCAACGACTCTAGATCGCGGCGATCACAATGGTTACGCCTGATTCCCTCAAGAAACATCCGACCGCCGTAGGCTATCTGCAGCCCTGCGAATTACGCTAGCCGTCGTGTTCTTTCAGACAACTCGAGTTTTATGTCCGGACAACCTACCGCCACCAGCAGCACATCTCAATTAGGCTCGAGATTCAAAAGAGAAGGAAGGTACTTCCCTTATTTTTCTTTGAAAACATATAATCCTTTATTTCACTCATAAACCATACTCATGTCAATTACATAAGATTTTCTCATTGTATAATATTTCATCTTAATTCATTACCTTCCCAAAACAATGTTTTCTGAATTCGTTGTATCCTTATATATATATATTCCATATAAGTTTCGAAACTCCTGTATCCAATATCTAAAATCAAATATCCTCATATTCCCTTCTAATTTCGAAATTCCAGTTTTGATCTCCTCATTAATCCAGATATCTGATATTTTACAACTTGGATTTTCGAATCTATTGGTCATAACCCAATTTGCTTCCAATTTTCCAGTTACTCAAAATTTCCAATTGTTCAATTCATCGGTTATTTTAAATCTTTACATTTTCAAAATTCCACAATTCTTTTCTTCGTCCTTATACAAAATTTCTCATTCACGCTCTATTTCCTTTTCATATTCCCATCCTTCGACCGTAAATTAGCAAGCGAACAACTCCTTAAGTATCAATCCCGAAGGCCGAAACCAACATCAGATCAACATTCAGGAAATTATTCAACTTAACTAATCTCCAGTTAGCTTCTAAATTCCTTAATTTCAATTCTTTATCAAATTATTGCTTACGCAATTCCCGAATTCAGTTTACGAATCTATTTCTCCTACATTCCGTCGCTTTTCATTCTCGTCGTGCGGCTTTTTATTCTTCGGTTCTCACCATTCTGATTTATCAAAATCTGTTAGTCTCACCCGATCTTTTTTTTATCGTTATTTACTTCTAAAAGTAAATATTATTCCTTTTATCGAAATCTAAACTCGTCATATCAAATAAAATTTGATTTTGTTTAAATATCGATTCAAATCTCTTCACAATCTTCCTTCATATATCGCTTTATTTACATTTTTCGTTTACAGTTCACTTCTTGTTAATTAATTAACAAGTTATACTTCCCTATCGAATTCTTATATTCGATTAAACATCATTAGTTTGAACCCAATTACAAACTATCTTGTTGATTTCCGAATAATCTAAATAAATTCATAATACAATTTGACACAATAAAATTTCAATTATAACTTTTTTTCTTCATTTATTTCTATTTCGAATATCAAAATAAAATTCATTGTTTCATTTTTGAAATGATTTCAATTTTCTCATTCCCATTTACATTCCTATTGGAATTCTCATCTTCAATAAATTTTTGTTGCCTTTTATTGCTAAAACACACAATTGTTTCATGATGGCATAGTTAAAAAGCATGTTTTCAAAGCTGGTTGCGCACAGCATATGTATTCAAATTAGCAGTGTACTACACGTGAGTATATGGCACAGTGAAACTTTGAGGTTTTGTCCAATTAAATAAACAAATTTGTTCAGGAACTTGAACAAGGCATAGGCTCAGTCTTCCATATTTCAATTTGAACAAGACAACATGTAAATGGTACCATAATACTGGGTATATAAACCAGATGGCAAATTTCTTATAATTTATTCATGAAGGTGTACCTGTCAATTTAGGCATTTCAAACATTGTTCTGGTCGAATGTGTAACACAGCAAGCAATGGGACAGAGTGTAGTCATCGATATTTCAGCTAGTTACAGTACGGGCCTATGTCTGTTTATATATACAAAAAATGCAGGAAGTAGATGAACATTTCGGACCTCATGCATGTGGACAAGGTGTATTACAACTAAACATCATATTTGAAGCACGAACCTGATGCATAAAGTGATAGCAAGTATGATCATAGGCTGGTGAGAAATGTAGTACTTAATAAGAATCACACGCTTTTCAGAAATGTAAAACACCGCATTACTTGTTCAGAATGGTGTACCAGCTCAACGAAAACAACCAAATTCAGTAATCGATTTCAACGCTTAACATAAGCATATATGCATACATAGTTGTCTGCATATACATACTATTTTGATTCCACTGGCTAATGCCTCACCAATGGCTTATGCCAGATTTTTTTTCCCCTTAAGGGCTCAAAATGGGTTTAAAGTTTTGTCCATTATAGTTTTTTTTTCCTAGATATAACAAACCAATAAGCAGTCCAATACCTATCACACAATAAATTGTTTTTGAATATAACTTCATGAGGACAATTGTAATCAACAACCAACCAGCAGTAAATCACAAAAAAATAGCTAATCATACTTCAACTATTTTATTTTAGTTCAGATTGAAGCTAAAATGCTCGAATCAATGAAAATCGTGAGAAAAACTCACATTAGATGGGTAGGCGACGAGAGGGAACAGCAATGACTCCTGGCCTTAAAGCGGACTGGAATAAAAGAGGCTCGCCAGTTCATCTAGCAACAGCCACGACAACAACACGACACTGGGTTGGCCTCATGGTGGTGAACTACTCCACTGTGGAGCTTTGATCTATTAAAGGCGCAACCTTTGACCCAAGGGATGCTAGGTTTTTCGATCTACTGGAACTCAATTGGGGCGGAGATTTGATTTCAACTTTTTTTTTTCAAATCAATTTCAGTTATCTTTATTTGTTAAAACTCACAATTGATTCGTTGATTTTGTTATACTTATCTTTTCCGATACCATTCAACGATGTATTCGGGATTCATATCTAAGGAGACTTATCGAAGAAAGGTTCTCACAGACCTGGATTCGAAGACTTCTGAAGGCTGGGGATTCCGAACAAAATTTTCAAATCTCAATTTTTTTTTATTCCCGCTGTATTAGTTTCAAAACAATAGTTTCAAAATACTTGATATTTCTAAAATAATTTATCTTTCAAAAATTTATTTTTCAAAACCCTATTCATTTTCAAGATCCGTTTTTAAACTCGATAAGCCATGCTTTGAATAAACCAAAGCTCTGATACCAACTGTAACGACCAGAGGCAGTGGGCTAACCTCCCACCGTGGCTTACAGAGATACCTCTGTAAAGACCCGCAACTTCCCCGTAAAGGAAAGCGTCGGATAGTTCGAGAACAAACCACAGCAGAACGCATACAGAAGGACATTTCATTGTATATTACAACAATGCATCAGATTACAAGAATATACAGAGTATAAACGAATATTACACAGAAATATCAGAGATTTAAATTACATTTAAATACATAGCAGCGGAAAATAATACAATACACAACTAGAAGAGATATACGGATACAAAGCTTTCCGGATATCGTTCCAGCTGTAAACCAGGATCCTGTGAATATAAATCTGCAAAACCAAAACTACTAGCTGCCCGTGTCAAAATAAGGGCACCCAGAGTTTAGGTTAAAACAATAAACTCCAGGTCAGTCATGGGACTGGTGTGAGAACTAAAACAGTTAATCTTTATTTTCAAAGTTAGGTAAATCAAGGGACCACGCCGTATAACACGGAACGGGTTTCCTCCCAAGAATACCAGTGCATAAAACAAACAGCGCAATGCTAAATAAAGAAAAATGAAGCTGTTATAAGACCCAGGTCCCATCACACAATGCAACGCAGTCGAGGATAGGGTTTTCCCTTATAACAGCCAAAGAATGCTTGATACGTTTTAAAACAAATCATTTGATACTATTATAAGTGTATAAAACAACTTCAAATCATAAGTATCAATCATAGGCGGCATAAGCGCCCCATCCCACTATGTCGCCATATATAGGGTTACAATTAAAACCGCAAATGTCACGTATTTGGAAATTGGATTTCCATCTATGAACCGAGGCAAAAGATAGTCCTCAACCTATTCGTGACTCTCTAGCCCGAGCCACCGGCAAGTACTCAGTCAAGCCTTGGAGCGACAGGGCCGGTCCACCGATGTGGATTAAAATGCCTGAACACTACGTCTCCCCACCCTATGGGGTGTAAGTCTGGTCCGTCAGCCGACCAGAATGCATTCGGCCGAAACCGATATAACCGAGGCGCCTCGCAACCGCAACAACCACATAAGTCAAACTCGTCAGGGCGTGTAAAACCACTGACGCCACTTCTAGCTAGAAAGAAACGCAAGTCCTCCCTGAGGTCCGTCTCCCGTTTTTGGTTCATACCGGGTGTGAAACACGCGAGGTAAACGTTACACAAAGCTACGCCACAAAGGCCGTGCTTTGATCATCACCACAAGACTTTGCTTTTCAACAGAAGCCTTGATCATTTGCATCTTAGCATGCCACACAGGCAAGCCATCCTATGCAACCGATATCAGTCACACAGAATGAAATCCGATGTCAGACACACAGTCCATTTACAAGTCCGTTCTGGGTCTGAACGAAACCGGAGGCACCTAGTACCCCGCATATCCATCGATCTCCAAGCACGTCTGGACGATCACTAACTGTTTCCATCTTCTTGGGTGTACAGCCCAATCAAGATCATCAGTTATCACCCAAACGACGTGAAGACTTCCGGTCTTCGACTATCGTCTTCATCTTCGACTTATCGTCGTATCAGTTATTCAGAATGGGATAAACCCGGTCTTCCCGAATAACTCGCGTATATTTTATAAAAGTGTTACACAAACACAACATACGCCTCATTCCAATTCATTAGTCACTAACCGTAAATTAATCAAGAGAATAATTCCCCAAATATTAACCCCGAAGGCCGAAACCAACATCAGATCAATATCCAGAAAACCATTCTGCTTGGCTAACCGACAGTTAGTTTCTAAATTTCACATTCATAGGGAAAGATTCCCATTAATTTTATAAAAGATAAATTCCTTGAATTTATTCTTTAATCCATTTTTGAATATCAATTCAAACTAGTCGGGATTAGCGAACCTTACCGAAGTAATCATTTGTTTTAATTTCCCAATCCCAACCTATTCATCCCATGAAGTAAAACTGGTAATACTTCATATCTAACACCACAGTGTTATCGGTAAATTCAATTACCATTTCACGTTCAAATCTAATTAAAGATTTAACTATCGCCTGGAGCAAAACTGGTGATACTCCACTTTCGATCATTTCAATCTAATTAAAGATTCATTAAAACTCCACTTAGTTTTAATCTTCGACTGGGTTAAAGAATCAGTGTCATTTAAAACACGGTTCACGATAAACCCAAAATCACATTCATTAATTATCGGGTTAAAGAACGAGTGTTATTTAAAACACTGCTCACGATAAACCCAAAAATCAATATCAATTCAATTCCAATTAAATATTATTTAATTGGTACACTTCATTAAATCTAAATAAAAAGATTTAATCTTTTCTCAACTGGGTTCAAGAATAGTGTTAGTGAAGACACCATTCACGACAAACCCAAATCACATTCGATATTCAATACAAGGCTCTGAATAGAAAATATATCGGCTTATATTCAATATCGAATTCTACGACTAACAAATGTCGTATTGGAAATAACGATATCAATATATATCTTTCAAATTTCCATAACAACACCTGTATAATCACGAATTCCAACATCGAAATATTCCGAAGACAATTTCGATTCAAATCCACTCCAATGCAATCATTGGAAATTTTGGTTATTTTTAAAACCCTTTTCGAATTCAATTTATTTATTTAAAAATAAATAGAATTATAATTCTAGTTCAAAACTAGTTCATTTCGATAAAAATCCATTTTTATCTTTTCAAATATGGAGTTTTTCATCCCAATTCTTTCTAAATCATTTCTTATGATTTTACACAAATTATTGCTATTTTTAATAATTTTATCAAGGCCCATACAGTCGATTTCCATTAACGGCCATCGAACTGCACTTACAGCGACCTTTTTCGAATTTGATTTGGACGTATCTCCAAATCCAACCGTTAGATTTCAAATTTCTAACATTCATTAGAAAGCTCTTTTCGATACGAACCCAACGGTTCCGGTTTTAGGAGAATCCGACGGTCGGATCTCCCGTAATGTCCGTTCGAAATAAATGGTCGAAATTCGCGAACTGCCGCGACGCGGCGCGTTCTATTCAGGCCATTATATTATATATAATATATATAATATATATTTCGTCGATTTCTATTTAAAACGAATTATATAAATAGTTTTGAATTCGTTTCAAAAACATTTTCAACTTCCATTTCAATTCAAATCAAAATTGAATTCTTCTTTATAAATTCGTTTCAAAATCCATTTCCATTCAATTCAAATTTCAATTCAATTTGAATTTATTTCACTTCGCTTTCAATTCAATTCGAAATCGTTTTCAATTCAATTCATTTCGAAATCGTTTTCAGTTCAATTCATTTCGAAATCGTTTTCAGTTCAATTCATTTCGAAATCGTTTTCAGTTCAATTCATTTCGAAATCGTTTTCAATTCAATTCATTTCGAAATCGTTTTCAATTCAATTCATTTCGAAATCGTTTTCAATTCAATTCATTTCGAAATCGTTTTCAATTCAATTCATTTCGAAATCGTTTTCAATTCAATTCATTTCGAAATCGTTTTCAATTCAATTCATTTCGAAATCGTTTTCAATTCAATTCATTTCGAAATCGTTTTCAATTCAATTCATTTCGAAATCGTTTTCAATTCAATTCATTTCGAAATCGTTTTCAATTCAATTCATTTCGAAATCGTTTTCAATTCAATTCATTTCGAAATCGTTTTCAATTCAATTCATTTCGAAATCGTTTTCAATTCAATTCATTTCGAAATCGTTTTCAATTCAATTCATTTCGAAATCGTTTTCAATTCAATTCATTTCGAAATCGTTTTCAATTCAATTCATTTCGAAATCGTTTTCAATTCAATTCATTTCGAAATCGTTTTCAATTCAATTCATTTCGAAATCGTTTTCAATTCAATTCATTTCGAAATCGTTTTCAATTCAATTCATTTCGAAATCGTTTTCAATTCAATTCATTTCAAAATATTCGATTTCGAAATCACGTTTCAATATTCATTTTAAAATGAATAAAATCGATATAAATATCGTTCACGTCAAAATGGCGTCAATCTAATCCTCACGGCTTCACATATTTCTATTTTCAAATATTCTATTTCAAATATTTCTATTTCAAATATTTCTATTTCAAATATTTCTTTTTTTCTCGAAACTGGAATGAGGCCCAATCAATTACCATATAATGTTAATTATATGGATTTTCTACAACACATGTATATATCAACAATGATGAATAATCAACCATCAACCAAAGTGCACTACACTGTATAAGCATCAAATATAGACATTTAACGCTTATAGCAGCTTGTCAATCAATCGATCGACATATTTAATAAATCAGGATGAGTGAACTTCAAATTTCATCCTAACACCCGTGTGGGGTTTCAAACAATCAAACACATATTTTATTTGTGCAGTTAGGCGATGTGTAAAATTTATCGACCCAATCAACGTCATTCAAATAGGTGTACATAAACAAACCGTTTGGTTTGTAAATGAATATTTATTTATTCACATTCACGTTAAAAATTATATTTTTAACGATAACACATTTTATTTTAACATATGAATTTATATTCAGTTCATTCGTTAAATAAAATGCTATTTTTATTTTTCTAACTTATTTTAGAAAATTTCGGCGGCATAACGGCACGATACTAGAAACGGGACAAGGCCTAGCCTTATCCCCGGTCTAGTGAAGGCCTACGCCATTCACACATCAATCAAATCAATTCGTTATGCAAACCATAAACTTTGGAGTAAGGGTCTAACCTAGCCTTACTCCTTCGCCTTATAACGGCGCACGTCTAATCCTAACCAATTTATCGATTCGATTTTTCACACCACAAACCACATTCAAACCAATATCACAATCAATCACCAAACAGTCAAACAAACAAGTCCATGGTCTGTGGACGGGTGTCGGGTGCTACTAAGCACCGTCTGCATCCTAGTATATATATAACTAGAAAAATAAATTGAAGGGTGAGAAATTCTCACCTTTAGCTATCCAACCATCTCGACTCTTCTTTTGCAGAAGTCTTCGTCGTTTCGCCTTTTTGTCACCTTCGTTGCTGCTTTCACTACATACGTAAAAATCACATTTTTACTTCGCTATTCAATATATAAAAATCGAATTTTTAGTTCGAAGTTCAATATATAAAAATCGAATTTTTATTTCAAAGTTCAATATATAAAAATCGAATTTTTATTACAAAGTTCAATATATAAAAATCGAATTTTTAGTTCGAAGTTCAATATATAAAAATCGAATTTTTATTTCGCCATTCAATATAAAAAAACTAATTTTTATTCTTCGCTTTCATATATAAAGATCTAAATTTTCTCCTATTTCTTTTCAAAACAAATGTTGATTTTCTTTTCAAAACAAATGTTGATTTTCTTTTCAAAACAAATGTTGATTTTCTTTTCAAAACAAATGTTGATTTTCTTTTCATAACAAATGTTGGTTTTCTTTTCAAAACAAATGTTGATTTTCTTTTCAAAACAAATGTTGATTTTCTTTTCAAAACAAATGTTGATTTTCTTTTCAAAACAAATGTTGATTTTCTTTTCAAAACAAATGTTGATTTTCTTTTCAAAACAAATTTATATATACTTCAAAAACAATCAACAAGGTATATGATTGTAAATAATAACAATAAAAGAAGAAATAAACCACCTTCATCCCCGATTATCACGCTTAAGACGTTTGCTTCGAAGAACTCATCCATTAGCACTTCAACCCGCCCGCAATCCGAGGTGCCGAAGTCTGATCGGAGGCGTCCCCCTCCTGCGCCTCGACGGTGCTTGTCAGCACTGGCCACCGCTGCCAGTTCGGCGGTCCTCAGGCGGAGGAAATCGAGCTCGAACCTCGATTTGGGCATTGGGGGGGTGGTGTTGTTTACACGGGGGAGGAGGAGAGAGGGGGAGTGCGGCCTGACGGGGTGGGGTCCGTGGGTGGTGGCGCGGTCCGATGGAGGTGGGCGGCGGCTATACAAGGGGCGACGGAGGTTATCGAGGAAGGGGCGGGTTTTAGGTTTTTTTTTCTTTTTTTTTTTCCTCTTTCTGTTAAACGAAAACGGGGGGGGGGGGGGGCCAATGAAGAAAAAGGGGGGAAACGAAAATTAAAATAATATATTTTTTTTTTCATTAATTAATTATTTAATTTTGGTAAAAAGGTTGACTTTTACATATGTCCTCGAAACAAGGCCTACCGCCTGTCGTCCATAGCGTTTTACCCCCATTCCGAACACAATGGGATATGTATCGTACGTTGATTTGATCGTTTCGATCAGTTTCCGTTAAAATCAACATATAACTCTATATATTGAATTTGAACGCGCATTTCAATTTACCGGGGTCGCATACTAACTAGAAAAATTCCAGAAAAATATTTTCTAGCTTCGTATTGACAATACGGTCCTAACAAAACTAGTTTCGTCGAATTCTGAGACCGTTAGAAAAATGGCCATTTTTCAGTCGATTAAAATCAACTAAAACTGGTCAAATGCGTTTTCCTTTGCCACGCTCACATATTGATTCGAAAAATTATGAAATTTGGAATCTAGCAATAACTTAACATCACGGACCCAACAAAAGTGGTTTCGTCGAAATCCGAGGTCGTTTGCAAAATGTCCATTTTTAAGGGCCTGAATTCCATAGCGACTATTCAGAATTTTCAACTGGACATATCTTTTTATTCCCGCTATGAAATCTTGATCTTTCGGATTTGTTGGAAAGATATTATCAAATAGATCCTAATGTTTTCGGTTTCACTAAAATCCGGATTGTTTTGCACCCGGTACATTCAATTGAAGTTTGAAATCGAATTATCGAACTACCGCGCCATTTTCAATTCTGTTTATAATTATATATAAATATTTATATTCTAACGACGACGCGTATAATATATACGTTCGAATTATATTCAAAATAAATTTCTCGTCGATATTATTTAAAATAATTCATTTTAAATAATCAAAATTCGCTAAAATGGCCAAAATAAAAATTTCAAACTGGCTCGCATTTTACGGGTTGTTACAATCTCCCCCACTTAAAACTTTTCGTCCCCGAAAAGGAACAAAGTCGAAAGTGGTTGGATTATTAAGCTCTACATTCGATCTGGCTTTCATTCTCTAACTTTTCAGTTTCTGAGAATTTTCAAAATTTCAAAAATTTGGCTAACACCCTAAATTTTTGAAAAATTTCGCCATAACCTCCCCTGCACCGGGAGCATCGGGGAATTTCAAATAGCTTCCCCGGTCCTTCAGATCTCAAAAAGAAAAAGAAAAAGCCAAGCGGCTAGCCAATAGGCTCACAAAATCATCATCACCCAAACAAAACAGGAAATTATGTAGTAAACATGTACCTATTTGTCGGGCAAACAAATTTTATTCTCTGGCTCTAGCCTCCTTGCTATGACCTGTTCAATGATATACATGTATATGCAAACAGATGCGACCAATTTTCAATACAATTCAATATTTGATTCAATTAGGCATAATAGTTCAAAATTAGCAAACAAATAAACTAACAACACAAACATCAATCAATTAGTTGATTAGCTTTTCAAATGCATAACTTTGATATATAGTCAAAAATTAGATTTTGATGCCAAATCACAACAATAGGCCCTATCTAATTTTGGTTCTCACACCAATCAATAGGAAATATATAGATATTACACGTTCGTCACTCGAATATAAATTCTGACGATGAGTACTCAACCATCAGAATCATCTTCGGGCCACTAGAGTATGATTCCATATCTATCCAATATATTAAAACTTCGAATACACGCGGATCAGACGTATACGCAAAATCTTTATATACTGGACTGTCCAACTCAATATAATTAAATAATCAAATACGAATAAGTGATTTAAATTTTCAAAACAAAAATTTGTTTTCATTTTCAAAAATATACTCTTCACACTCGTTCTAGGATACTACTGATCCTATCTCTAACGAGTCATCCCATTGGATATTACTAATCCAATATCTGATGAATTCTTTCGTATGGTTCTAACGTGCCTTGTTCTCTGCTTTGTAAACCAAAGCTCTGATACCAAATGTAAAGACCCGCAACTTCCCCGTAAAGGAAAGCGTCGGATAGTTCGAGAACAAACCACAGCAGAACGCATACAGAAGGACATTTCATTGTATATTACAACAATGCATCAGATTACAAGAATATACAGAGTATAAACGAATATTACACAGAAATATCAGAGATTTAAATTACATTTAAATACATAGCAGCGGAAAATAATACAATACACAACTAGAAGAGATATACGGATACAAAGCTTTCCGGATATCGTTCCAGCTGTAAACCAGGATCCTGTGAATATAAATCTGCAAAACCAAAACTACTAGCTGCCCGTGTCAAAATAAGGGCACCCAGAGTTTAGGTTAAAACAATAAACTCCAGGTCAGTCATGGGACTGGTGTGAGAACTAAAACAGTTAATCTTTATTTTCAAAGTTAGGTAAATCAAGGGACCACGCCGTATAACACGGAACGGGTTTCCTCCCAAGAATACCAGTGCATAAAACAAACAGCGCAATGCTAAATAAAGAAAAATGAAGCTGTTATAAGACCCAGGTCCCATCACACAATGCAACGCAGTCGAGGATAGGGTTTTCCCTTATAACAGCCAAAGAATGCTTGATACGTTTTAAAACAAATCATTTGATACTATTATAAGTGTATAAAACAACTTCAAATCATAAGTATCAATCATAGGCGGCATAAGCGCCCCATCCCACTATGTCGCCATATATAGGGTTACAATTAAAACCGCAAATGTCACGTATTTGGAAATTGGATTTCCATCTATGAACCGAGGCAAAAGATAGTCCTCAACCTATTCGTGACTCTCTAGCCCGAGCCACCGGCAAGTACTCAGTCAAGCCTTGGAGCGACAGGGCCGGTCCACCGATGTGGATTAAAATGCCTGAACACTACGTCTCCCCACCCTATGGGGTGTAAGTCTGGTCCGTCAGCCGACCAGAATGCATTCGGCCGAAACCGATATAACCGAGGCGCCTCGCAACCGCAACAACCACATAAGTCAAACTCGTCAGGGCGTGTAAAACCACTGACGCCACTTCTAGCTAGAAAGAAACGCAAGTCCTCCCTGAGGTCCGTCTCCCGTTTTTGGTTCATACCGGGTGTGAAACACGCGAGGTAAACGTTACACAAAGCTACGCCACAAAGGCCGTGCTTTGATCATCACCACAAGACTTTGCTTTTCAACAGAAGCCTTGATCATTTGCATCTTAGCATGCCACACAGGCAAGCCATCCTATGCAACCGATATCAGTCACACAGAATGAAATCCGATGTCAGACACACAGTCCATTTACAAGTCCGTTCTGGGTCTGAACGAAACCGGAGGCACCTAGTACCCCGCATATCCATCGATCTCCAAGCACGTCTGGACGATCACTAACTGTTTCCATCTTCTTGGGTGTACAGCCCAATCAAGATCATCAGTTATCACCCAAACGACGTGAAGACTTCCGGTCTTCGACTATCGTCTTCATCTTCGACTTATCGTCGTATCAGTTATTCAGAATGGGATAAACCCGGTCTTCCCGAATAACTCGCGTATATTTTATAAAAGTGTTACACAAACACAACATACGCCTCATTCCAATTCATTAGTCACTAACCGTAAATTAATCAAGAGAATAATTCCCCAAATATTAACCCCGAAGGCCGAAACCAACATCAGATCAATATCCAGAAAACCATTCTGCTTGGCTAACCGACAGTTAGTTTCTAAATTTCACATTCATAGGGAAAGATTCCCATTAATTTTATAAAAGATAAATTCCTTGAATTTATTCTTTAATCCATTTTTGAATATCAATTCAAACTAGTCGGGATTAGCGAACCTTACCGAAGTAATCATTTGTTTTAATTTCCCAATCCCAACCTATTCATCCCATGAAGTAAAACTGGTAATACTTCATATCTAACACCACAGTGTTATCGGTAAATTCAATTACCATTTCACGTTCAAATCTAATTAAAGATTTAACTATCGCCTGGAGCAAAACTGGTGATACTCCACTTTCGATCATTTCAATCTAATTAAAGATTCATTAAAACTCCACTTAGTTTTAATCTTCGACTGGGTTAAAGAATCAGTGTCATTTAAAACACGGTTCACGATAAACCCAAAATCACATTCATTAATTATCGGGTTAAAGAACGAGTGTTATTTAAAACACTGCTCACGATAAACCCAAAAATCAATATCAATTCAATTCCAATTAAATATTATTTAATTGGTACACTTCATTAAATCTAAATAAAAAGATTTAATCTTTTCTCAACTGGGTTCAAGAATAGTGTTAGTGAAGACACCATTCACGACAAACCCAAATCACATTCGATATTCAATACAAGGCTCTGAATAGAAAATATATCGGCTTATATTCAATATCGAATTCTACGACTAACAAATGTCGTATTGGAAATAACGATATCAATATATATCTTTCAAATTTCCATAACAACACCTGTATAATCACGAATTCCAACATCGAAATATTCCGAAGACAATTTCGATTCAAATCCACTCCAATGCAATCATTGGAAATTTTGGTTATTTTTAAAACCCTTTTCGAATTCAATTTATTTATTTAAAAATAAATAGAATTATAATTCTAGTTCAAAACTAGTTCATTTCGATAAAAATCCATTTTTATCTTTTCAAATATGGAGTTTTTCATCCCAATTCTTTCTAAATCATTTCTTATGATTTTACACAAATTATTGCTATTTTTAATAATTTTATCAAGGCCCATACAGTCGATTTCCATTAACGGCCATCGAACTGCACTTACAGCGACCTTTTTCGAATTTGATTTGGACGTATCTCCAAATCCAACCGTTAGATTTCAAATTTCTAACATTCATTAGAAAGCTCTTTTCGATACGAACCCAACGGTTCCGGTTTTAGGAGAATCCGACGGTCGGATCTCCCGTAATGTCCGTTCGAAATAAATGGTCGAAATTCGCGAACTGCCGCGACGCGGCGCGTTCTATTCAGGCCATTATATTATATATAATATATATAATATATATTTCGTCGATTTCTATTTAAAACGAATTATATAAATAGTTTTGAATTCGTTTCAAAAACATTTTCAACTTCCATTTCAATTCAAATCAAAATTGAATTCTTCTTTATAAATTCGTTTCAAAATCCATTTCCATTCAATTCAAATTTCAATTCAATTTGAATTTATTTCACTTCGCTTTCAATTCAATTCGAAATCGTTTTCAATTCAATTCATTTCGAAATCGTTTTCAGTTCAATTCATTTCGAAATCGTTTTCAGTTCAATTCATTTCGAAATCGTTTTCAGTTCAATTCATTTCGAAATCGTTTTCAATTCAATTCATTTCGAAATCGTTTTCAATTCAATTCATTTCGAAATCGTTTTCAATTCAATTCATTTCGAAATCGTTTTCAATTCAATTCATTTCGAAATCGTTTTCAATTCAATTCATTTCGAAATCGTTTTCAATTCAATTCATTTCGAAATCGTTTTCAATTCAATTCATTTCGAAATCGTTTTCAATTCAATTCATTTCGAAATCGTTTTCAATTCAATTCATTTCGAAATCGTTTTCAATTCAATTCATTTCGAAATCGTTTTCAATTCAATTCATTTCGAAATCGTTTTCAATTCAATTCATTTCGAAATCGTTTTCAATTCAATTCATTTCGAAATCGTTTTCAATTCAATTCATTTCGAAATCGTTTTCAATTCAATTCATTTCGAAATCGTTTTCAATTCAATTCATTTCGAAATCGTTTTCAATTCAATTCATTTCGAAATCGTTTTCAATTCAATTCATTTCGAAATCGTTTTCAATTCAATTCATTTCGAAATCGTTTTCAATTCAATTCATTTCAAAATATTCGATTTCGAAATCACGTTTCAATATTCATTTTTAAATGAATAAAATCGATATAAATATCGTTCACGTCAAAATGGCGTCAATCTAATCCTCACGGCTTCACATATTTCTATTTTCAAATATTCTATTTCAAATATTTCTATTTCAAATATTTCTATTTCAAATATTTCTTTTTTTCTCGAAACTGGAATGAGGCCCAATCAATTACCATATAATGTTAATTATATGGATTTTCTACAACACATGTATATATCAACAATGATGAATAATCAACCATCAACCAAAGTGCACTACACTGTATAAGCATCAAATATAGACATTTAACGCTTATAGCAGCTTGTCAATCAATCGATCGACATATTTAATAAATCAGGATGAGTGAACTTCAAATTTCATCCTAACACCCGTGTGGGGTTTCAAACAATCAAACACATATTTTATTTGTGCAGTTAGGCGATGTGTAAAATTTATCGACCCAATCAACGTCATTCAAATAGGTGTACATAAACAAACCGTTTGGTTTGTAAATGAATATTTATTTATTCACATTCACGTTAAAAATTATATTTTTAACGATAACACATTTTATTTTAACATATGAATTTATATTCAGTTCATTCGTTAAATAAAATGCTATTTTTATTTTTCTAACTTATTTTAGAAAATTTCGGCGGCATAACGGCACGATACTAGAAACGGGACAAGGCCTAGCCTTATCCCCGGTCTAGTGAAGGCCTACGCCATTCACACATCAATCAAATCAATTCGTTATGCAAACCATAAACTTTGGAGTAAGGGTCTAACCTAGCCTTACTCCTTCGCCTTATAACGGCGCACGTCTAATCCTAACCAATTTATCGATTCGATTTTTCACACCACAAACCACATTCAAACCAATATCACAATCAATCACCAAACAGTCAAACAAACAAGTCCATGGTCTGTGGACGGGTGTCGGGTGCTACTAAGCACCGTCTGCATCCTAGTATATATATAACTAGAAAAATAAATTGAAGGGTGAGAAATTCTCACCTTTAGCTATCCAACCATCTCGACTCTTCTTTTGCAGAAGTCTTCGTCGTTTCGCCTTTTTGTCACCTTCGTTGCTGCTTTCACTACATACGTAAAAATCACATTTTTACTTCGCTATTCAATATATAAAAATCGAATTTTTAGTTCGAAGTTCAATATATAAAAATCGAATTTTTATTTCAAAGTTCAATATATAAAAATCGAATTTTTATTACAAAGTTCAATATATAAAAATCGAATTTTTAGTTCGAAGTTCAATATATAAAAATCGAATTTTTATTTCGCCATTCAATATAAAAAAACTAATTTTTATTCTTCGCTTTCATATATAAAGATCTAAATTTTCTCCTATTTCTTTTCAAAACAAATGTTGATTTTCTTTTCAAAACAAATGTTGATTTTCTTTTCAAAACAAATGTTGATTTTCTTTTCAAAACAAATGTTGATTTTCTTTTCATAACAAATGTTGGTTTTCTTTTCAAAACAAATGTTGATTTTCTTTTCAAAACAAATGTTGATTTTCTTTTCAAAACAAATGTTGATTTTCTTTTCAAAACAAATGTTGATTTTCTTTTCAAAACAAATGTTGATTTTCTTTTCAAAACAAATTTATATATACTTCAAAAACAATCAACAAGGTATATGATTGTAAATAATAACAATAAAAGAAGAAATAAACCACCTTCATCCCCGATTATCACGCTTAAGACGTTTGCTTCGAAGAACTCATCCATTAGCACTTCAACCCGCCCGCAATCCGAGGTGCCGAAGTCTGATCGGAGGCGTCCCCCTCCTGCGCCTCGACGGTGCTTGTCAGCACTGGCCACCGCTGCCAGTTCGGCGGTCCTCAGGCGGAGGAAATCGAGCTCGAACCTCGATTTGGGCATTGGGGGGGTGGTGTTGTTTACACGGGGGAGGAGGAGAGAGGGGGAGTGCGGCCTGACGGGGTGGGGTCCGTGGGTGGTGGCGCGGTCCGATGGAGGTGGGCGGCGGCTATACAAGGGGCGACGGAGGTTATCGAGGAAGGGGCGGGTTTTAGGTTTTTTTTTCTTTTTTTTTTTCCTCTTTCTGTTAAACGAAAACGGGGGGGGGGGGGGCCAATGAAGAAAAAGGGGGGAAACGAAAATTAAAATAATATATTTTTTTTTTCATTAATTAATTATTTAATTTTGGTAAAAAGGTTGACTTTTACATATGTCCTCGAAACAAGGCCTACCGCCTGTCGTCCATAGCGTTTTACCCCCATTCCGAACACAATGGGATATGTATCGTACGTTGATTTGATCGTTTCGATCAGTTTCCGTTAAAATCAACATATAACTCTATATATTGAATTTGAACGCGCATTTCAATTTACCGGGGTCGCATACTAACTAGAAAAATTCCAGAAAAATATTTTCTAGCTTCGTATTGACAATACGGTCCTAACAAAACTAGTTTCGTCGAATTCTGAGACCGTTAGAAAAATGGCCATTTTTCAGTCGATTAAAATCAACTAAAACTGGTCAAATGCGTTTTCCTTTGCCACGCTCACATATTGATTCGAAAAATTATGAAATTTGGAATCTAGCAATAACTTAACATCACGGACCCAACAAAAGTGGTTTCGTCGAAATCCGAGGTCGTTTGCAAAATGTCCATTTTTAAGGGCCTGAATTCCATAGCGACTATTCAGAATTTTCAACTGGACATATCTTTTTATTCCCGCTATGAAATCTTGATCTTTCGGATTTGTTGGAAAGATATTATCAAATAGATCCTAATGTTTTCGGTTTCACTAAAATCCGGATTGTTTTGCACCCGGTACATTCAATTGAAGTTTGAAATCGAATTATCGAACTACCGCGCCATTTTCAATTCTGTTTATAATTATATATAAATATTTATATTCTAACGACGACGCGTATAATATATACGTTCGAATTATATTCAAAATAAATTTCTCGTCGATATTATTTAAAATAATTCATTTTAAATAATCAAAATTCGCTAAAATGGCCAAAATAAAAATTTCAAACTGGCTCGCATTTTACGGGTTGTTACAACCTCAGAACTGCTTTTACGGCCAGCCTCTCGACTCGACCAACCCACATTGTCGGGAGATGTAAGGGTAAGAGTCTCCCGTTCGCCACCAAACGCGAAGCGAGAACCCCCTATCATCCGTACCAATTAAGCAACCAGCTCTGATACCAACTGTAACGTCCCGCCTTTTTGACCGCGTTAAATTGGTGATTAAACCAACTTAAAACGTCCAAACTGACGGAGCGTATTTAGCTTACAGAGTTTAGAAACAGAATCAACACAGAGAATACAGAATAATAAATAACACAGTATGAGATATAAAAATAAAACTTTCCTTTTATACATCATAGTTTTTTAATACAAGGATTTTTCTACAGCGGAATATAAAATATACTTTGAATACAAGAAAATCTTTACTGTGTAAATCTTCAGAGCGCGCCAGCTTGGAATCCCCATCTTCGTCGATCTTCGAATCCTGACTGAAATCTTTAAATTCTGTATTGCTCGGGTCTGACCCGAGCATTTCATGCAAAAACGCAAAATACTCGAGTCAGGATTAAATCATAGTTCAAGTAGATTAAATTCAGCAGAAACTAAATATATTAGTAAATCCTGATTACCAACACAGATGTCACATATAAAAAAAATCAGTTGTGGTATATGTTCATATCAGAACTGTTTATTTCCAAGGTCGAATGGTCTTGAAAGCTTGCGTATGTGCGGGTGTATATAATACATACGCGTACACCGCCTCAGCATTCCAGACCGAAATGAAAAAGAAGCATAAATGATCCCAGTAGCTTGCATATTCACGTGCATGTATATACATAGACACACGTGTATTGCCTCAACATCTCAGAAACAAAACACGAGTTAATAGCACACGAGTGCATACGGTGTATAATTCAGCACTCAAATGGTCATAGCTATTGGACTGAAGGTGATAGCCTCAAAACGCACCAATACATACAACATACACACGTGAGTCAACGGGTGTGTAGGTGGAACACACATAGAGCAAAGCATGGACTATATAAATCTCACTGTCAACTTACAAAAGGTAATTTATGTGGTATATATATGTAAAGATACTAAACCTGATCAGCCAAACAAACTGGGAAACAAGTTAACCAAGATGTTATGCAAGCATGATAGTGGGTAAGCAATGTGCGAGTGCAAGAGTCTGGTTCAAAACCCACACTTCATCCATTCAAAATCTTATAAGTATTTAATGTTAAACTCAGAATTTTTTTGAAAACCGGTCCAACTACATTTGTAAATAAAGAGTTTCATATCCACTTCTATTTGTGCATAAAGCGCTTCAGTTTTGTGTTGATGACATAACCAAGGCATGCGAAATATCCACAACTACATGATCAGGGCTTCGCTTGCTAAGGTAAATTTAGGTTTTCAAATTTCAGTAACCCTATTCGTATCAACATGTATAGATGATAGGTATGCTTCAGGTAAAAACGAGTGACATGTTTCAGGCAACAAATAGGCAAACACATTTCCAGGTAAACAATGCTTCAAGTAAACTAATGAATAACCATGGTTTCAGGTAAACAAATGGACATCATGTTTCCACTCTTACATCAGGGTCACATGAATATTCTAAATGTGCTGCAGCTTTTCTAAACCCCATATAGTTTCATATTTATAACCGAACACAGTGAAAGTAGTGTGTTCATGGTGCAAATAGGTCATGCAATGTAGAGTAACATTTCATAACAAGGCAATAGGAAGAACATAAAACCATTTATCATAATCATGACAAAATATAATATTCCATGAAGGACTTACATGCTAATAGTGAGCGGCAGATGGTAGATGAATATTAACAGCAGGTAAACAATTTATATGACTCTTAAATCCCAACCACGAATAAGGCAATAAAACAATTAGCATAGACACTTGGCACAAAACCACGAATGTTGGGAATGAAATAAAAATGAATATGGTCACAATGCGAGCAGATTAACATCAGTAAGATTTTGATGATCTCACCAAACTTTACAGTGCCTTCGCTATTACACCAAACATGTACCTTGATAACATATTAACATTAAATGCCAACTTTGTATACCATGCAGTGAATTATATTCACAACTGATTATGCATATCAATTTTATATGATAGGTAAATCAAGAAAACATAGCCATAAAATGACCAGCTTTTATCTTAATCTGTTTCACATTGAAACAGTCCTATATGCTATCACGTATGTTGAAGATTACTGACTATATGTATATGTACCAACCCTATATGGTGCAGTTTTTTTCCAACCAAGAGTCGTTAAATAGTATGACTGCCATGTTGTATTAACATAGTAATAAAAATGACTTTCTGGGTCTCTAAAATATGGCAACGTTTAGTTCGAAAGGCAACAAACACGTATATGGCTGCCCAGCTTTAGCAGAGTGACCGGGTACAACACATTCGCACTAGCACAATGCAAAGAAATAGGGCAAAACATTGCGAACCGTGGATGTGTATATATACGGGTGGCGAAAATATATGTATACACATGAAAACACATATGTGTACATATATATTGCTATCCACGCATTTACATTGTCAAATATTCAACTAGCAAGGACCAGAATTCACACAACAGCTCGCAAACAACATCCAAAAATAAAGTGACAGCCAACAAATTAAGCCCCAAATCTTGCTATTTAATTTAGTTTTCTACTGAAATTAAACTACTTGAAATTTATAATTTAGTCGTGAGTGAGATGCTCACCGAAACACAGCGGAAGGCGATAGCGACGAGAAGAAAGGAAGTAACTTTGCAGGCTTTTCATTGGTGAATCGACTGACGAACGCTGCTGCGGTGGAGGACTGGAGAAGGAGCTGTCTTGATTTGACTGAAGTGATGTTAGGGTTTTCGAGCAAGCGAGGAGCGAAACGCCGTTGATTTGCAGAAGGGGCGGAGGCGAACGATTAAATTTTGGGGGAAGAAGCAATCGGCTTTGGTTGCCATTAAAATGGAAGGAAATGAATGATTTTCTCTTTGAAGAGATTTGGGGGAAAACAGTATTCTTCTTGAAGGAATTGGGCTTGCGTGATTTTTATAGGATAGAAGACCGTGGGAATCAAGGAAACGTTGGGATCACAGCATTAGATAGTGTGGTGGCCAAGGCATCGATGGTGTGCGAAGGAATTTACTGAGGTAGGTTTAACCTAAGGTAGGTAATATTCGGGTACACTTAAATATAAATCTTTACGGTTAATTTGTCGTTAAACGTTCAGAACCCATACCTCAAATACGGTCTCCAATTGCAACAAAAATTATATGCACCTCTTCGTCTTCGTGTTTTAAATCAAATAAAATTATTCCGAGTGCAATCCCACTTTGTCTGTACACGACGTTGTTTTATTTTAATTATTTAACCGTTAACTGATTCTATCTTGTTTGTCCATTAACAGCTCCTATTCATTTCAAGATTTTGAAACGTTAACTTAAATTCCTTTGTACACATGAATACACAAATACCAAGCCAATTATCATATATTTTTAACACATAAAATTTCCAATTTATTAACGTTAACTACGTTTAATTTTGAATTCAATCACTTATATTTTTTTTCCAATCGAATTCCAAATTCAATTCAAATATTCAGCAATAAATATTTGATTTTTACCCATCATTCTGAATTAAATATTGAATCCAATTCAACTCGGAATCATATATTCGATTTTCAGTTTCTAATCAGAGCATCAATTATAAAATTGATTATTCAATTTTAAATCTATAATAAATCTCACATTCTAGTAGTCGAAATTTCTGGGTCGTTACAATTTCGATTACTGGTATATATTGAATAAAACCTATGTGTAAATCAATTATATGAAAATTGCATTATAAATCATGTTATGTGATTTGAAATTTCCATGTTGTTGAACATTAGTGTTTTATATAATACAACTCAAAAATTGTACCTATCTTTTATTCCAGCCTTGAATCCAGATCATGTAAATCTTCATGAAACTTGATGCTGATTTAGTTTAATTAGTCATGTTCTCTCATCCTTGCACAACCTATTATAGTTGGCGCAGTTTGTTGAGAACAAGATTTTGATCGATGCCAACAAATGAAGTCGCAATGGAATCATGTTATAGAGATAAGGTTTAAAAGTATATATATACATTGAGTCGTGTTAGAATTATGTTATCTATCCTCAAGTATACACGAATGTGCAAAACAAAGTAATATATATATAAGCCTTACAAAGCCAGGAATATACAATAACTAGTCTACCAGCCAACTAGTAGAAAAAGGACCTGTCAACTGGTCAGCCTGTTTTTTGTATATAATAGCTAGTTTTGGAAATTTTTAAATACGATTTAATTCAACCAGTCAACTGATGATTTTTAACCAGTCAACTGATTCGAAACAACAAATATTTTCTGTAGAGTCATCATCTTTCATGAAGAGATTCCTCTTCAATAATCAATGGAGATGGACATAACTTTTGATAGAGACTCTTCATGAAGGAATGCTACTCTTATACTATTATGTAAACAACTTCAAACATGTTTTACAACAACCAATTTTACTTATTATAATTCTACTCTCTCCATTCTCTGAAATTACATTCTTTGCAAACAAAAGCTCTCCTAATTCAAATACTTGTTGAATCCTTGAATTGATTTAATATCACTTGATTCAACAAGTAATTCTCTTCCTTAAATCTCTGCATTCAACTCATATACTCGAGGATAAGATTATAGGAAGGTTGTACTTAAACTGTTGACTATCCATATTGATTCATGAACACAAAGCAGAAGTAAAAACAGGTGTATTTGTTGAAGTCCTATGTATTTGCTCAGGCGAGAGGCACCCTTGTTGAGGCTTGGGTGTACTGACCTATTCCTCCAGGTTAAAAGAGGGCGTGATAGTGAATTCCGAAGAGGAGCTTAGGGACTGGACGTAAAGCGAGAAGTTCGAACTGGTATAAAATTCCTGGTGTCACTTTACTTTACTTATTACTTTTATTTACTTGTGTTATATCATATTAGTTCTTATATTAGCTAGTGAGTACATCATCTATATTTCTGCTATATCCATAGAGATCATGTTTAAGTCATACACACCAACTTTCCAATTGGTACCAGGGCAAGGTTATCACATAACCGTAAAATCGTTATTTGATATTTAGATAATGTGGATAATAACTCTAGTACTAGCAATAACACCGGATATACTGAAGGCCAATCAATTGCTAGACCACCCTTCTTTAATGGCATGAACTGTTATTGGGCTACTCGAACGAGGATTTATATGCATGGAATATCACACAAAAAGAGTACATACAACCTACTACACTATTCACAGAATGGTCTGCATCTGAAAAGGTAGAGGCTAGTTCTAATGCTAAATCTATGAACATGTTGCATTGTGCTTTAGATAGAAATGAGTTCAATCGAATATGTATGTGCAACACTGCATATGAAATCTGGAGAACACTTAAAATTACTCATGAGGGTACTTACAAAGTTAAATAGAGCAAAATATCAATGCTCAAGACTCAGTTTCAAAATTTTAAGATGAGTGAAAATGAATCCATAAATGATATGTATTCACGCTTTCAAAACATTTATCATTCTTTGCTAGGATTAGGAGAAAAGTATTCCGACTTTGATATAGTATCAAAAAATTTGAATTCTTTAACGGACGAATGGGAGAGAAAAGTATTAGCGGTCGAAGAAGCTAATGATCTCTCTGCCATGAAACCAGAAGAATTGATCAGTAATCTAATGTCTTATGAAGTAAATTTGCAGGCAAAGAAAGCACAGGTACAAGATAAGAAAAATTTAGCTTTCCATGCTGAAAAAGAAGATTCCGATTCAGATGAAGAAGATATTGCATTTGTTGCTAAGAATTTTAGAAAATTTCTAAAATACAGAAAAGGACAAAGCAAAAATATAAAGAAGAACTCATCAAAAGAACCTGACCCTGCTATAGTAGAATGCTTCAATTGTCACAAGACTAGACACTATCAAAAGAATTGTCCAGAATTAAAGAGAAATCGCAAAAATGAAAAATCAAAGAGATGAGCATTTTCAGTCACTTGGGATAACTCGGATTCATCTTCCGAAAGTGATAACGACAGTTATAGTGAGCAAGCAAATGTGTGCTTCATGGCTAAGGATAATGATATTAGTAATTTTACTTTTGATGAATTAGTAGAAATTAATACTGAAATTTTAGAGTCTAGGAAAACATTCAAGCGAAAGTTTAAACAAGATAACGAAGTTAAAATGAAAGAATAATTTAAGAGAGATCTTTTAAAAGATGAAAAATAAATTTTAGAAGAAGAAATTAGAAAATTACAAGATTCTATTTCAATAGCAAATTCTCATATTTCTATGTTGAGTCAAGAAATTGAGACTCAAAAGAATAAAAATGATTTATTAGCATCTGAAAATCATGAAAATACTAAAATTAAAATTATAGAGTTAGAAAACTCTAGTTTAAAAACTAAGTTAGAAAGCATTTCTAAATTGTAAATAATTTTAACAAGGGTAGAGAGAATTTATCTAAAATATTAAAAATTCTCAACCGGCTTTTAGTAAAAAAGGACTTGGGTATGATAAAGAAATTAATTCAAAAAGAAAATCCAGTTAAAAAATTCTAATATTAAACCAAAAATTTCTAGTAGTAAATTAAATATTTCTACTACGAAAAAAAATTTGGATAATATTAGTATATGGATTCCGAAGACAAATAATGTTCTTATTAGGAATAAATATGTTAAAAAAAATTTAGATTCTGTTCATTATAATAGTATTTATTTTTTTCAAAAAGGAACCTAAGGCCTCTTGGGTTTGGCTTCCTAAGACTTAACCTTTAGGACCCTAACGGAGGAAGTGGGTACCATATTTATTTTTTTATTTTTGCTCGTACCAAATTTTTTTTGTTTGTAACTAGCATTGACCAAAAAGGAGTTCTTACATACTTAAATCATTTCTGTAAGTTATTTCTATACTTAATGATCTTTTTATATAGTTTACTTAATTTCAAACTAAAATAGAAATTCTATTTTTAGCATTTTTAATCCACCAGACAAACCTTTTATTAACATAGCAATTTTGTAGTTAACTTACTTCGGTTTAAAAGGAATGGTTGTTACTAATTTTGCCATTCATTTTGATATACTATTTTTAGTATATAATCTAGTATAAATATTTGAGAAAAGTATTGTTCTAACCAAAACAATAAAAACGAAAACTAAAAACCTTAACATATCATGTCAAAGAAAGAAAAATCCCCATCAACACCAACCAAATCTTCAGACAAAACTTCATCCGACTCTATCAACATCATAACATCTCCTACTCGAAACCAGGAGCCAACTCTTAGATGGCAAGAGTATCGAACTGGGTACACTTCGGAAGCCAAGAAGAGAAAAGAAGTCTTGGTGTCGCCATCAACAAAAGACAAAATTGATGATATTCGACACTATCAACATGAAAAACTAAAATTACAAAGAGAAATATATTATGAGTACAAAGCAAACTTCAGATAGGTTAAATTTTTCTTGAAACTGTAGCTCTTCAGATTTTTGGAAGATCAGTTGTTCTAGAACCAAGGCATTACCCTCTTTCTACAACTCCGGAATCGTCAAAGAGACCCACTACTTTATGGAGTGCATGGAAGAAAACCAATAAGAAGGAAAGTCCAAACTCATGGGAAAAGAACCATCAACAGAATGAAGGAGCTAGGACACCCAGGAATCAACCTCATCTAAAGAGTAGAAATCAAATCATAGAAATTTTTATTTTTCCTCAATAAGACTTGCATTGAACAATAATGCAAAGTATTTCCAAAGTTTTTTTTATGATAGTGTTATAATGTGTCTTCATAATAAACATATATATATATATCTTCTCTTTTCAATTAATTATTTTACGATCAATAAACATTCAAGAAATAATCTCAGAATTTTAAACTAGGGCTGTTGTTAAAAAAAAAATAGCAACCAGTCGACTAGTAATATATCCACCAGTCGACTGGTTAACTGAAACTGTGACAGCCCACCCCGCACCAGCCTGCATTTCCTCTGAAAGTGCATTGTACACATGCCTGACTAGCACGGGACGGTCGCCAGGAGAAAGGAAAGAAGGGAATTAACTAACAGGAAACCTGTAGAATGCCTCACAGCGCATGGAGTAAAATATAATAATAATAACATACTTGACATAAAACAGGTGAGACAGTGTATAACCTGATAACTAAAACCAACATCAACATCAGAGCAGCGGAAATCCAAATACAGCTTATTACAACTTTCCAAATTTATTGTCTCTAAACAAAAGAAAGCTAAAGTAGAAGATGCACCACTAATGCCCAAGCAGTGATCTTCAACAACACAGGGAGAATACTATATACATATTACGTGGAAGCCTCCTGCTCGTCTCCGGATCATCTACCCGTGCATCACCAGCTAACCTGTCTCTAGTCTGCTCCTGTGAGCACCTAGAGTAATAAGAGGAGACATAAAACTCTGGGTCAGACATAAAGCCTGGTATGAGCGATAAGCATCTAAACAAAACAATAACATGTATACTAAACCATACCTGAACCTGGACCTGCAACCAAAGAGTTGGTACCACATACCGTACAATAATCTAAGGTGCCATAATAAATAGTGTAAGAATACGGGGGTGGGGTGTGCATGTCATAATGATAGCAAACAAATCATCCATATCAACCATCCTCACATCTCTCACTCAGTGCGTAAAGCATACGATGTCCACCACTGTCCCATAGAAGTAGTGACGGAGTTCAACTTGTACAACTACTGCTACTACCAAGCTTACCACATGGAGTCATGACCAAATCTTTACAAATGACCCCACTACATTGGTTTATAGCCCTTTAGTCGTACCTAGGCCATTGCAGCCCTGAATCCGTTCACGTACTTCCCATACATAGTGATCCAAAGTCATAAACATCGACTGCCCCTTGGCACACGTCCCGCAGCAAAGCCCAATCATGAAGTGAACTTATCGGTTCCCAACTGGATTCTGAGCTCTAACTTCCCATATTGGACTACCATTGCATCTCGGGTTATTGGTCAATACTGGGTCGGGTTTCCCTCCTAGCCATCGGTTCGGGTCGGGTGTCCATTCTGAGTCGGGTCGGTGTGTTGTCCTCCCCTGTAGCGATTCGGGTTTCCAGCATTGTATCGGTTCGGGTCGGGTGTCCTCCTCCGGGTCGGGTCGGGTGCCATCTCCCTTCCAGTTCATGCTTCCGCTCCGATCCGCTCCCTCGTTCTTCACGTGCAACGATCCGATCCCTCCTTCTTCATCCGATCCGATCCTAGTTCAATTAGCGTGGCCTTCCTTCTTGCCAGTTCTCCCAAGTGTCAAGTTCCGATCCGAGCCCTTCGTCCCTAAGTCGATCCGATCCCCAGCTTAACCAACATGGCCTTCCTTTTTTCCAAGCCTCTTTTGTGCCAGACTCCAGTTCGGGCCGGGTTCCTTGCCCAGGTCTCCAATCCGATCCGAGCCCATATCCGATCCGATCCGAAACCCTACACAACTTTCTGCAACTTTTTCCAGCAAATTGTTTACGCCATTCGATGATGTTTTCGACAAATCTAACTGTACTAATCAATCACAAATCATGTCAAACAGTCATAGCAACATAGCAAACTAACCACAAACACCAAAACAATTAATTTACATGTCAAAATGGATCAAATATGCCCAAAACCCCTTATTTTCCCTTAAGCATGTTTAAGTAAAAATAATCATAGGGTTAACAGAACTTAACCAAATTAAACCAAATTTCTACCAGAGGCATAAAATATTATTTTCGAATTTATAGATATTTTTCCAGAATTTATCAGTGTATAAATTCGCTAATCTTCACTAATTACCCTTAATTAACTGTAATTAGTGTCAAAACGATATTAATCACTCACCTTGGCCACAAACGAAATTCTCAGAATTGAAACCTTGCTGATTTGGGCGAATACTGATGTCTAACAGCAGCTCTAGCCTTGCTTTCGTGTTTCCTCTCCTTAATTTGATGTAGATTAAGCCAAAACTTGATTAGAAAGTGATTAGAAGGTGATTTGGGTGTTGGAGGCCATTGCTAGGGTTGCAAGAAAGAAAGTGGCGGCTGGGAAATGAGGATAAGATCGTTCTTTAACTGATTTCAGCCTCCTCCTTACCCTAATCCCGAAATCCCCCATTGAGCCTAGCTGTTAATCACCCGAATAAGCCCAATTAAGCTGTTTTTACCATCTGAACTTGTTTCAGCCATATCTCCCGAACGGTGAGTCCGTTTGGCTAATGTGACCACTCTACGGGATTGTAAACCATCAACCGGAGCCAATGGAAGTGGTTTCAGGTCAAAATTCCTTTCCAGTCAAAAGTTATCGCCAAAACAGTGCCAATTAGGGGTAAAATAGTCATTTAAAAATTGGGAAAAATCATGAACATGGGAAATGACTCCAATAGTCGTCTCCCAAAGTTACATGACCATACGACTTAGTGAGTGAAAGAAATAAATGTTCTACGGTCCTATGATGCATAGAATACGGGTCGTTACACTCTTCCCCCCTTAAGAAATTTCGTCCCCGAAATTCCTTAACCCAAAACATACAAAGATCCTGCATGCCTAACAGTCACATACAACAATCAAACATGCAAAACAAGCAAACAGGCCTATCCTAGCATGCGGAAAACTAAATCGAAGTCAAAATCTTACCAGGCGAAGAGTTCTGGATATGTTTTCCTAATGTTCTCCTCTGTCTCCCAAGTACAATCATTCTCATCCTCGCTCCACTGAACCTTGACTAGCTTCACCGCCTTCCTTCGAAGTTGCTTCATGTCGTGCTCGACAATACGAGCCGGCTTGCGGTTCCCAACCGCCTCCGGTTCTACTTTGAAGTCCTCTAACTAATCAGGTGAAATAGTCATATCTGGGTCGTGAACGAACTTCCTTAGTTGGGAAACATGAAATACATTGTGAACTCCCGCCATCTTCTCTGGTAAGTCAACTCTATATGCCAAATTCCCGACTGGTTCAAGAACAGGGAATGGGCCAACAAATCTTGGTGCCAACTTGCCTCTCCTGCCAAATTGTATCACGCTCTTCAACGGAGAAATCTTGACAAACACCAAGTCACCAATGGAGAATTTTAGGTCTCTTCTCCTCTTATCAGCATAACTCTTCTGCCTATCTTGGGCAGCCTTCATTCGTTGTTGAATGTTCTTGATCTTATCTGAAGTTTCCCTCACCACATCTGGTCCAAGCATAAACTTCTCGCCAGTCTCTATCCAACATGATGGTGAGTTGCACGGTCTTCCGTACAAAGCTTCAAACGGAGCCAGACGGATACTGGATTGGTAGCTATTATAATATGCAAACTCTACTAGATGCAAATGGTCATCCCATGATCTACCAAAATACAATATACATGCTCTCAAGAGATCTTCCAAAATACGATTCACCCTCTCCGTCTGACCGTCGGTCTGAGGATGATATGCGGTACTGAGATGTAACTCTGACCCTAGAGCCTCTTGTAAGCTCTTCCAAAACTCACTAGTGAACAACGAGTCTCGGTCACTCACAATGCTTTTAGGTACTCCATGAAATCTCACTACCCACTTCATATACAATTCTACCAACTTGGTTGCCGTTCTGGTCGATTTGACTGGTATAAATCTTGCACTTTTAGTCAATCGGTCCACAATCACCCAAATGCTATCATGTCCCGATCTAGTCCTTGGTAAACCATCGATGAAATCCATCGAGACTTGCTCCCATTTCCATTCGGGAATTTCTAATGGCTGTAACAACCCACTAGGCTTCTTTTGCTCGGCTTTAACTAGCTGGCAATTCATGCATTTAGTTATAAACCTCCCAATGTCTCTTTTCATCCCTTCCCAGTAGTAGGTCTGCTTCATGTCTCAATACGTCTTGTTACCACCGGGGTGTATAGTCAGTTTTGAGTGATGACATTCTCTAAGCACTTCATCTCTCAATCCATTGACATTGGGTACAACAAGCTTTCCATTTTTTCTAAGCCATCCATCTCGATCAAGCCCATACTTGTTCATCTCCTCATCGATACCCATCTCTAACTTGGAGATGATTTCCAATAGGTTAGGATCGTCCCTCTGACTAGAGCCAATCCGCTCAATCAAAGTGGGTCTGATCGTCAAACTTGCTAACATTTCTGGATCCAATTTGCACTTTGGTCTGAAATCATACCCAGCGATGTACTCCAGTTGCTTCCATTCTAGAAACATAGCCCCTAAACTAGCGTGTCTCCTAATCAATGCATCAGCCACCGCATTGCCCTTTCCCAGTGTATATGCGATGTCAAAATCAGAGGAAGCCAAGAATTCTAACCACCTTTGTTGCCGGAGATTTAAATCCTTCTGGGAGAAGAGATACTTCAACGACTTATGATCTGTAAACAGCTCAAATCTTTCTCCCAAGAGATAATGTCTCCACATCTTTAACGCGAACACAATCGCTGCCAATTCCAAATCATGGGTAGGGTATCTTCTCTCGTGCGGTTTCAATTGCCGACTTGCATAAGCTACAACCCTACCGCCTTGCATCAATACAACACCAAGTCCGATACCACAGGCATCCGTGTATACCGTCATCTCTTCATTCCCCTTAGGAATGAATAACACTGGTGCGCATGTCAACTTGTCCTTTAGACTCTTGAATGCATTCTCGCACCTTTCATCCCAGACAAAAGCTTGATTCTTCTTGGTCAACTGGGTCAGTGGTGCTGCTATCTTGGAGAAATCTTGGATAAACTTGCGATAATATCCAGCTAATCCCAAGAAACTTCTTAAATCTATTGCATTCTTGGGCGTAGGCCAATCCTGTACCGTAGCCACCTTCGCCGGGTCCACGGCAATACCATTCTCTGATACAACATGGCCCAAGAACCTCACTTCCCTCCTCCAGAAGTGACACTTAGAAAACTTTGCTTTCAATTGGTGTTTTCTCAACACCTCCATCACTATTTTTAAATGTTCCTTGTGTTCTTCCTCTGTCCTCGAATAGACCAAAATATCATCAACGAACACAAGGACAAACCTAATCAACTGATCTCTGAATACCCTATTCATAAGATCCACAAAATATGCTAGGGCATTGGTCAGCCCGAATGGCATGACCAACCACTATAAAATCCAGACGGCGTTCAAAATGCCGTTTTAGCTATACTCTTAGCTTCCACTCTAAGCTGATGAAAACCTGTCGCGAGATCCAACTGAGAAAATACTCTCGCGCCACTCAACTGATCGAACAAATCATCTATCTGCGGTAAAGGATACTTGTTCTTCCTCGTCACTTTATTCAACTCGTGGTAGTCTACACACAAACGAAGGGAACCATCCACCTAGGTAGCAAACACAACTGGTGCTCCCCATTCAGAAACACTCCTTCTGATAAATCCCTTCTTCAAAAGATCGCTGACTTACACCTCGAGCTCTCCCTGCTCCCTTGGTGCCATACGACGAAGTGGCATCACTATAGGTCTGACATCTTTTACCAAATCAATACGGAACTCAATCTCTCGGTGTGGTGGAAGCCCGGTTACTTCTTCGAAAACATCCGGATACTGGCCAACCACGGGCAAACCTGACAACTCACTATGCGGAACGTCGAGGGAGTTTAGAAAACTAGCCAATACCCCCTCACTGGGTAGACCACCAAACACTATCCTCCGCCCATCATCCGCTCCAGCTGTTACCAAAAAGCCCTCACAGTCTACCACGACCCCGTATCTTCGGAGACAATCTACTCCCAAAATAATGCCAAACCCAGTAAATCCAAAAACAAAGCAATCATAAACAAACATGCATCCCTAACTCGATAAGACCACATTACGACAAATCATGCTAAGGCTAGTTGAACCACCAATCGGGTTCGTCACTACTAAAGGTCTATCGACAATCTCGGGCTCCAATCCCAACCTATCTACCAGCTCACTAGGTATGAAAGAACTGGAAGCTCCGGTATCAAACAAAACTCTAACAGGAACATCATAAATAGAAAGCATACCTTGAATGACGACATTCTTTCCCTTCTCCGCAGCAGTTGGGGCATTCGACGAAGAAGGAATAGCATTAAGGGCATATGCTTTCACCATTTGCTTTTCTTTGGGGGGTTGTGGACACTTGTCCTTGTGATGTCCCATTTGGCCACAGTTGAAGCACTTCCTATCCGCTGGCTTGGCCCTACAATTACTAGCATAATGGACCTTCTTACCACAGCTGAAGCACTCAACATCTTGCTTATTCTTTTTCTTCTGGCCATCCTTAGTCTGATTCTGCTTTCTCTTATTCTGGGAACCACCCTTGCCTCCACCACTTGCTTGTGGCTTTGGCTCATCTGCGGATGCAACCTCAGTCTTCAACTTAGGGTAGAGACTTTCTGATCTCAATGCTTTCCCCACAATCGATTCAAACGTCTCATCGATGTGGTTAATAAGCCTTTCCCCCAAGTACTGATCCAAACCAGTTATGAATTTCTCATTCTTCTTCTCGGCAGTATCAATAAGAGATAACCCATATTTTGACAAAGTGTCGAATTCAGCAATATACTCCGAGACAGCTCTTCCATTTTGCTTGAGCTCCAAGAATTTCTTAAACAGCACTGACTTCTGAACAGCTGGAATGAACTTCTCGCTAAAGTGAGCTTTAAACTGCTCCCAAGTAATCTGATCTCCGGGAGTAGCTGCCTTTATAGCATTCAACCAATTCAATGCCCGCCCTTGCAGCTGACGGGACACTAGCTTTCTCTTCATCGCATCCTCGATGCCCAAATCCACGAAGATACGTTCGCAACTATCCAACCAATCCTGAACATCCGTAGCCGACTCCGTTCCATGGAATGGCTTCCCACCAAGTCTAGTATAATCCTTGTTCAGCTTGGCAAAGTCAACTCTCGGCGCCTGCACTATTGGACCACCACCATTTCTACCATTGGGAGCTGCCCTCTGTACATCCCTAAGCATCTCTCTCATGAGGTTAGTAAACATCATCCTCATGTCAGCCGCATTCCCATTATTGGCCCCTCTACCGGTACCTCTAACATATCGGCTCATCGTCAATCTGTAAAAGGAAACGATTAACGACCCTATAGTGGTGCTAGTGCAGCACGACTACATTCTTATACTACTAATAGTATATATATAGCTTTTAAAAACCAAAATAATCACAAATACGCTCTCTCGTATACATATATTATCTCTCCATGATAACTTCCCTAGGTTAACTACGCAACCTAGAGCTCTGATACCAAGTATGATGGCCCTCCCCGCACCAGCCTTCATTTCCTCTGAAAATGCGCTGTACACATGCCCGACTAGCACGGGACGGTCGTCAGGAGAAAGGAAAGAAGGGAATTAACTAACAGGAAACCTGTAGAATACCTCACAGCGCATGGAGTAAAATATAATAATAATAACATACTTGACATAAAACAGGTGAGAGAGTGTATAAGCTGATAACTAAAACCAACATCAACATCAGAGCAGCGGAAATCCAAATACAGCTTATTACAACTTTCCAAATTTACTGTCTCTAAACAAAAGAAAGCTAAAGTAGAAGATGCACCACTAATTCCCAAGCAGTGATCTTTAACAACACAGGGAGAATACTATATACATATTACGTGGAATCCTCCTGCTCGTCTCCGGATCATCTACCCGTGCATCACCAGCTAACCTGTCTCTAGTCTGCTCCTGTGAGCACCCAGAGTAATAAGAGGAGACATAAAACTCTGGGTCAGACATAAAGCCTGGTATGAGCGATAAGCATCTAAACAAAACAATAACAGGTATACTAAACCATACTTGAACCTGGACCTGCAACCAAAGAGTTAGTACCACATACCGTACAATACTCTAAGGTGCCATAATAAATAGTATAAGAATACGAGGGTGGGGTGTGCATGTCATAATGATAACAAACAAATCATCCATAACAACCATCCTCACATCTCTCACTTAGTGCGTAAAGCATACGATGTCCACCACTGTCAATCACTAGACCCATCGAAGTAGTGACGGAGTTCAACTTGTACAACTACTGCTACTACCAAGCTTACCACATGGAGTCATGACTAAATCTTTACAAATGACCCCACTTCATTGGTTTATAGCCCTTTAGTCGTACCTAGGCCATTGCAGCCCTGAATCCGTTCACGCACTTCCCATACATAGTGATCCAAAGTCATAAACATCGACTGCCCCTTGGCACACGTCCCGCAGCAAAGCCCAATCATGAAGTGAACTCATCGATTCCCAACTGGATCCTGAGCTCTAACTTCCTCCATTGGACTACCTTTGCATCTCGGGTTATTGGTCAATACTGGGTCGGGTCGGGTTTCCCTCCTAGACATCGGTTCAGGTCGGGTGTCCATTCTGAGTCGGGTCGGTGTGTTGTCCTCCCCTGTAGCGGTTCGGTTCGGGTTTCCAGCATTGTAATGGTTCGGGTCGGGTGTCCTCCTCCGGGTCGGGTCGGGTGCCATCTCCCTTCCAGTTCGTGCTTTCGCTCCGATCCACTCCCTCGTTCTTCACGTGCTCCGATCCGATCTCTCCTTCTTCATCTGATACGATCCCAGTTCAATTAGCGTGGCCTTCCTTCTTGCCAGTTCTCCCAAGTGTCAAGTTCCGATCCGAGCCCTTCGTCCCTAAGTCGATCCGATCCTCAGCTTAACCAACATGGCCTTCCTTTTTTCCAATCCTCTTTTGTGCCAAACTCCAGTTCGGGTCGAGTTCCTTGCCCAGGTCTCCAATCCGATCCGAGCCCATATCCGATCTGATCCGAAACCCTGCACAACTTTCTACAACTTTTTCCAGCAACTTGTTTATGCCATTCGACGACGTTTTCGACAAATCTAACTATACTAATCAATCACAAATCATGTCAAATAGTCATTGCAACATAGAAAACTAACCACAAACACCAAAACAATTAATTTACATGTCAAAATGGATCAAATATGCCCAAAACCCCTTATTTTCCCTTAAGCATGTTTAAGTTAAACTAATCATAGGGTTAACAGAACTTAACCAAATTAAACCAAATTTCTACCAGAGGCATAAAATATTATTTTCGAATTTATAGATATATTTCCAGAATTTATCAGCGTATAAATTCGCTAATCTTCACTAATTACCCTTAATTAACTGTAATTAGTGTCAAAACGATGCTAATCACTCACCTTGGCCACAAACGAAATTCTCAGAACTGAAATCTTGCTGATTTGGGCGAATACTGATGTCTAACAGCAGCTCTAGCCTTGCTTTCGTGTTTCCTCTCCTTAATTTGATGTAGATTAAGCCAAAACTTGATTAGAAAGTGATTAGAAGGTGATTTGGGTGTTGGAGGCCATTGCTAGGGTTGCAAGAAAGAAAGTGGCGGCTGGGAAATGAGGATAAGATCGTTCTCTAACTGATTTCAGCCTCCTCCTTACCCTAATCCCGAAATCCCCCATTGGGCCTAGCTGTTAATCACCCGGTTAAGCCCAATTAAGCTGTTTTTCACCATCTGAACTTGTTTCAGCCATATCTCCCAAACGGTGAGTCCGTTTGGCTAATGTGACCACTCTACGGAATTGTAAACCATCATCCGGAGCCAATGGAAGTGGTTTCAGGTCAAAATTTCTTTCCAGTCAAAAGTTATGGCCAAAATAGTGCCAACTAGGGGGTAAAATAGTCATTTAAAAATTGGGAAAAATCATGAACATGGGAAATGACTCCAGTAGTCATCTCCCAAAGTTACATGACCATACGACTTCGTGAGTGAAAGAAATAAATGTTCTACGGTCCTATGATGCATAGAATATGGGTCGTTACAGAAACCCAAACACATGGTTCCAGTCATAAACGTTCTATTTAGCTCTACCACCCCATTTTTTTCATTTCTCAAACTTTCTAAAAACATCTAAAACCCTAGAAACTCCAGAAATTCCATCATGGCTCCACCTAAACATCAAAGAGAGACTGGATCATCCTCTAGAACAAGAACAAAGATGCCAATCGAACCCTCAATTGATCAATGTCAAAGGAATGATCTAGCCAAGAAAAGATGGAAGCTTCTATCTAGTCTAAAATTTATGCCAAGCCCTTTTGTAAAGTTTGAGGATTGCTATTCCTACGGTCTACAACAACTACCTCATCAAGATAGACTTGAATCTCTTTTAAATTGTAATCAAAATAATATCAAAATTAATGTCATCAAGATAAAGCTCTTTTTTGCTAATATGAACTTGGATCATCAAAACCCTTCTAATTCACAAAATTATGTTTGGAGTCTTGTGTGTAGGCAACTTATTTTCATCTCTATTGGTAGACTTGGAGAAGTTTTAAATTCACCGATGGATGGGATAGCTTTGAGCGAGTTAAATTGTGAATATGGTGTAAGGGATGAAGTAAGTCATCTCTTTATTGATGACTACTCGGGCAGATCTTGAACCAAAGGGCTACGACCTAATTCTAGGGTACTTCATCATGTTCTTACTCGAACAATCCTTCGAAGATCCAGAACTCATGATCTTGTGTACTCGGACACTTTCAGGGCTTTGTATGCAACTTTTTCTCATGTGAAGATTAATTGGATGCAAATAATTATGGACCATCTTCTTCTTTATACACAAGGAGTGACCACATATTTTCATTATGGTCAATATTTGATGAGAACCTTTGAAAGTGCAAAACTTCCAAAATCGGACTCAGAAATGGTTGAAATAAAAATATTGGATAAGACGAATTTGAAACAAATGCATATGCCTTTTCCAACTATTCGAATCAAGAGCCTGGCAAGTTGGAAAAAGAGAAGATTAGATCAACCATCATCGACTACAACTCATGCTAATCCCGAAGATGTCCGACTGACAGAACCATCTCAAACATCAAGACAAGCACTTGATGTTGTTGCTCGCAATCAACTTCTTCTAGAAGCGAGACTTAAAAGAATGGACATGAAAATGGATAAGAAGTTCAACAAAGACAAGGATTTTCTAGGAAGGATGTGGAAATCTATCTCATGTTCTCTTGCGGCTACTGGTCCTGTAACGGATCCGGAAAAACGACCTATTTCACCTATCAATTGGACTTCCTCTGAAAGTACCGAATCTTATGGCTTTTAGCTTAGTAAATTGTTATGTATGCTATCTGCTTTAGTATCTTTTAAACTTATGTTTTTGGTTGTGTAATAACTTGTGGTAGAAAACTCTATTTTGGTTGTATTGAAATTCATGCATTTTTAATGGTTATGTGTTTATTTTGCATCATTGTTATTCGATTACTTTATGCTTTTAATGCTTAATTTCTTTTTAATCGATGACAAAGGGGGAGAAATATCTCTCTTATGATTCCATGCTATTAGGATATTTGTGCTAACATGTTTTGTTGTAGGAATCAAATGGTAAGCTTACAAAATTATGAACTAACAAAATATTGCAGAAATTCAGGGGGGAGCTAAACATACAGGGGGAGAAAATCCAAAGTGTATTCATCAATCAAAAAGGGGGAGAAATATCTCTCTCTCCTGATTCCATGCTATTGAGATATTTGTGCTAACATGTTTTGTTGCAGGAATTAAATGGTAAGCTTATAAAATTATGAACTAACAAAATATTGCAGGAATTAAATGGTAAGCTTATAAAATTATGAACTAACAAAATATTGCAGAAACTCAGGGGGAGTTAAACATTCAGGGGGAGAAAATCCAAAGTGTTGTCATCAATCAAAAAGGGGGAGAATGTTGAGAACAAGATTTTGAACGATGCTAACAAATGAAGTTACAATGGGAATCGTGTTATAGAGGTAAGGTTTAAAAGTGTATATATATATATATACATTGAGTCGTGTTAGAATTATGTTAAAATCTATCCTCAAGTATACACAAATGTGCAAAACAAAGTAATATATATATAAACCTGAAAAAACCAGGAATATACAAAAATTGGTCTACCAGTCGACTAGTAGAAAAAGGACCAGTCGACTGGTCAGCCTGTTTTATGTATATAATGGCTAGTTTTGAAATTTTTTAAATACGATTTAATTTGACCAGTCAACTGATGATGTTTAACCAGTCGACTGATTCGAAATAGCAAATATTTTCTGAAGAGTCACCATCTTTCATAAAGACATTCCTCTTCATTAATCAATGGAAATGGACATAACTTTTTATAGAAACTCTTCATGAAGGAATGCTACTCTTATACTATTCTATAAACAACTTCAAACATGTTTTACAATAACCAATTTTACTGATTATAATTCTACACTCTCCATTCTCTGAAATTACATTTTTGCAAACAAAATCTCTCCTAATTTAAATACTTTTTGAATCCTTGAATTGATTTAATATCACTTGATTCAATAAGCAATTCTCTTCCTTAAATCTTCGATTTTAACTCATATTCTCGATGATAAGAATATAGGAAGGTTGTATTTAAACTGTTGACTATCCGTGTTGATTCAAGAACACAAAGCAGAAGTCAAAACGCTTCTATTTGTTGAAGTCCTGTGTGGTTGCTCAGGCAAGAGGCATCCTTGTTAGGGCTCGGGTGTACTGACCTATTCTTCCGGGTTACGAGAGGGCGTGATAGTGAATTCCGAAGAGGAGCTTCGAGACTGGACGTTGGGTGGGAAGTCCGAACCAATATAAAATTCCTAGTGTCACATTACTTTACTTATTACTTTTATTTACTTGCGTTATATAATATTAGTTCTTATATTAGCTAGTGAGTATATCATCTATATTTCCGTTATATCCATATAGATCCTGTTAAAGTCATACACACCAAATTTTAACAGTTTATGTTACCTTAAAAAAACAAGTATATATAATCAACATACACATGCATGCTAGTCCCTGGGCACTAATGCCAACCCATATGTTGGATTCTCTGGACATTTTAATATGGTCCCCCTTTTTCCATGTGCCAGTTTGAACCCTAAGGCTTTATATTACATATATTATTTAAGCCACTACCGTACATGTTATTTCATATTAACAACATGATCTAGCATTTTGTTCCATTTGAAGGTGTTGTAGTTTCCTCTTGCATAAAATTTTCTTTGATACTAGCTTTGTTGCTCACAGCATGAAACCAATTATTGGCGTGCTGTCCAAAATTTTCTTACTGGGTATTTGATCATTTTTGTAACAACCCAAGGGATTCGAAGCCCGATTTCCAACAATAATACACAAACCCGTATTATTTGCCAGAACTCAAGTATTGAAAACACCAGACATTTAAAGAAAGAAAATATAGGGTGAGATAAGAAAGAAAGAAATATTAGAATAGAAGAAGAAGTACACAAAAACATCAGAGTCTCACATCGTAGCGGAATAAAATATAATAGAAATAAAACTTTATTGAAACTTTGAAATAAAAACTTACAGTCCTTATACTGCATCAATACATCTGGACAGTTATTTTAATCTGTCCTCATATACAACACACAGCGGAAAAATTTCTAGATATCATACGTATGAACACCTTCAGCTTGTCTCCGGACTTCACAACATCCGATAACCTGAACATGTACAACCCGGTCTAACCTGAGCATTTACAAAACACCGGATCAGTCTAGTGAACTAGAGTAAGAAAACTCGCTAAGTTTAAAAACATCACACAACTTGATTTTAAAGTCAAATCTTTTCTTTTTGAAATCATAGCTTAATCTGATATTATAATAGTATCAAAACATATTTAAACAACAATCTAGCGGAATGATTTCATTTCATTCTCCCATATTAGTATACAATCAAAACCGCGGGCTCTTTTTGGAGATTGGATTTCCAACTATGACAAGGTATTGAACCACCTTCCGTTAGTGCATCTCTAGAGGCGAATACACTGGGTTCAACAAGAACATCTTGCAACCCAGCCACAAATGACCGACCACTCATTTCGCTTGAGTGTATCGAATGTATATCACCAATGGTTGGGGCGACCCACCGTTTCTCGATAGGGGACAACATCAAAATAGATTAAAGAAGGAAATGAATTATCTCTAGATAGGTAATTATACATCCAACTTGGGAGCTACCCACTTAATCATGCTGCCTTCCTGATTTTTGTCATTTCCCAGTTGAAGAGGCTTTAGGTTTAACAGTACCTTTAGCACAACACACCACATTCACTTTGAATGCCACATTATCAGATCCGCCAAACCACTGATTGACGTCCCCAAAAATTGTAATGACCCGCATTGGCAGAGGTATTATAATTAATCTATTCAATTATTTAAATGGTGATTAAAAGGATTTAATGATCGATTAATTAAATAACTTTGAATATCTAATTAGAATAATAAATTAAATAATATATTTAATTTTGAAATAATCAGAATTGGCTGAAATGGCGATATGGTGTGAACTGGATCATCTGTGATATTTAATTCAGTTTAGAATTGAACTAGGATAACGAATATATTATTTGAACGACAGTTTGAACGTAAAATATATATTATAATTAAAATCGAGCTTGAAATGGCACTGCAGTTCGTTATTTGGCAATTTGAACTTCAACTGAATGTACAGGATTCGTTTTAAGCCGGATTTCTGTAAAACAAGAAATGTGTGGAGCTGGTGGAGTATATCTTTCTAGTGGAAGAGAAAAATCAGGATTTCATTGTGTTGAATTATAGATATGTCCAAATCAAATTTTAGAAAAGTCGCTGTGGAATTCCTTTATAATTTATAAAGGAATTATTTATATTTTTAAAAGGGATTTCAACATAAATAGAATATCGGGTTGACCCAGATCGAAATATCAAGTAGAAATCCATATAGGATTTATTTTGAACTGTATGGTATTCCACTGTGAATATAGACGATAATATTTAATTTTAAATATTAAATTTAATTATATTTAAATATATTTATATATTTAAATGGGTCATTTAGAGTTGTAAAAATAAGACACTTTTGCAAACGAAGTCAGAATTCGATGAAACTAATTTTTTTGGATCCGCAATGTCAAATAGTTGTTAGATTTTCAGTTTTGTGATTTTTAGAGTCAGTGTGTGGCCGTACGGATTTTTAGAATGGAAAACAGTCAGTATTTTGACGGTTAAAGATACGCTGTGTGAGCGTACGAGGTCGGAATTCGACGAAACCAGTTTCGTTGGGACCGTAATGTCGAACTCTAGCTACATGTCCAGTTTCGTGATTTTTAGGTATCGTGTGTGAGCACACGAATTTTTAGAAGTCAGAAATAAATATAAAAAAAGAGATTTAATAAAATATCCTAATTGATAAATGATCCCTAAGAAGCCACATCCTTTAGTTTTCAACCACATGGAAAATCCCATTCCCTTATATAATCGAATCACACTCAACCGCCATGGTATTTTCCATTTCCTCAAACAAACGCAACAAAGGAAATCAAAATACAAATCATATAAAATCATCAATCATGTATGAACGGATTCGGCATCAAAGGAACTTCGATTCCGTATACGTTTTGCAGGGTGCGGTTCATTTCCGTTGATGCTCGGTTTATGAGCAGCGTTCTAGGGTTGTATTTCTTGGGAGTTTGAAGCTGTAATTCGAGGATTGGCTAGTATAGTTGAGTTTGTGGTGGAATCTTGAGCAAGTCGGCAAGGTATTGGATGATTTCGTGATAATAAATGTCGATGGTTTTATGTGATACCGCGGGTTTGAGCTGGAAACGAGATGAAGAGGTGATGATTGAGGGTTGCTATTTGGGGTGGGGGTAGAAGAGGGATCGAAGAGAAAGTCATTGGTGGAAGTGTTGTTGAATTTGGTTGTGTATTTGATGGTGCGGTGGAGGTTTAAACGTTGGGAAATGGTGGAGTGGCTATTACAGGAGCTCGTGACTTTGATTTTGGGAAGAAAGTTTAAGCGGTTCGGTTTTAAAAGGGTTTGGGCCCTGTTGATTAAAGGTGAGGCCCATCTAATATTAATAATCCACGTTTAAATTAACCAAATAACGTCTAAGCTTGTAACTGCTATATCTTACTCATACGATATCAGAAATTCGAATGGTTGGATCTGTTAGGATTGTATGGACGGGAGCAACACAATGAGACTGACTGGAAGTCCATCGGAGCTCGTTACAATTTATCGTGAAATAAATTGTCAGAATCAAATCAAGCGACAATTATCGTTATATATCGATGATAGTCCAATGTGAGTAAATCTCACTAACTCTGAATAGTTTATAATTTCATGTTGTATTTTTAGAACTGTTAGAAATTGTCTGATTGTTGTGTATTGACTGTTTGATTGAACTGCTAGTCAGTTAGTTAAATTTCTATATTGATTCTGTTTAACAGGATATATCATATGGAACTGAAAGTGATGTTATCTATATTGGTTAACATCTGTGATTCAGGGAAACAGGTTGGAGGAATCTAATTGGATTCCTCAAAATTTATTTTTACTGTGATTCATATATTGTGATATATGATGTGATATATAATCTGTTGTTGATTGTGTGTGTTTGGACGATATTTGTCGTTGTTATATGGTATGTTAAATACCATAAGAAATACTGGATATGGGAAAGAGGATTTTCAAAGTGTATTTTGAAAATGAATTATTTATATAAAATCGATGGATTTTATATAGAAAAGGAAAAGGATTTTTATAAAAGAAATATTTATAAAAATCAAAGGATAAGTAGAATAAAAGGAAATCATTTGTAAAGTGAAGAACCGTTACTAAAAGTAAATCTTTATAAATGAATAGTTTTTTCGAAAAGGAGTTAATCGAATTAGTTATTCGAATAGAATAAAGGAGTTTATCAGATATAGTTTATTCAAATAGAGTTAAAGGAGTTAAAACGAATATGGTATTCTAAAGTTAGTAAATCGAATTAGTTATTCGAAAGGGGTTAGTCGAGTCGAGTTAGTTGAATATAGTTAATCGAATATTAGTTATTCGAATTAGGTTAAACCAGTTAGGGTAAAACCATTAGAGTTAAACAGTTAGTGTTAATCAGTTAAAGTAAATCGATAGTGTTATATCGAACTAGAATTTATTGAAAAGAGTTAAATCGAACTAGAGTAATTTAAATAGAGTAATCGAATATAGTTTATTCGAATAGAGTTAAAGAGAAGGAGTTATCGAATATAGTTATTCGAAAGGAGTTATCAAATCTTGTTAATTAAAAGGAGTTAATAGAATATAGTTTATTCGAATAGTGTTAGAGGAGTTAATAGAGTATAGTTTATTCAAATAGAATAAAGTAGTTATTGAATATAGTTTATTCGAAAAGAATAAAAGAGTTAATAGAATATAGTTTATTCGAATAAAGTTAGAGGAGTTATCGAATATAGTTTATTCGAAAGGGGTTAAGTGAATAGAGTAAATCAAATAGAGTAAATCAAATAGAATAAATCAAATAGAGATTTATTCGAATGAGAGTAAAGTAAGGAAGTTAGTAAAAGGAATATAAAGTGAACTTTGTCTATTTTCAAGGTTAGAAACGTTGTTCAGTTAAGGTCTGAGAGGTAGTTTTACCCCAACTTGATTGACTTCAATTTTAACTAGGGAATGGTTAAGGTTCGGTAGTAAAGGAAATGGTTTGAGTTGGCATAGCGATGTTTGTTTAAACATCTATCTAAGTCCAATGAAGAAGCTTTGGAAATGTTTTCCAAATAAGAAACCAGAAATGTTTTCTAATAAAGAAAATAAGAAATGGCTTTCCATTGTTAATAACATATATTTTCCAAATTTAGAAAATAAGAAATATTGAATATAGGGAAACAGGAGATAAGTAAATTAATGAACTAAAGGGATAAATGTTGAATGATGTTTGATCGATATAAATTTCCATTTGGAAATGATATCATTGTTTGCACACCTATTTTCTTTGATAGTTAAATCACAGACTGTCGAAGTTTTTGACCATTTTAACGTTGTTAATATGGAGAGACCGGTTGGATTATTATCCAAAGAACCACTCTGTATTGGCATAAGCGTTGCGAATCATATATGCCAAAGATAATTAAAGACGGTGTTATGCAAGGGCTATCCTGTTTACAGAATAGTACCTTCGGTTCATCCTGTTCCTGGATGACTTGTACGGATGGATGTCTGATAGAGTATTTCCAGACGATCACGTATATTGATTTCTCCAACCATACCAAGAGTGGAAGCATAGAAGGAAACTTCTTTTAGCTAACACATAATGTATGGTTGAGGACGTCAATCGGTGATTTGATGGATTTGACGATGTGGCATTCAAAGTGAATCTGGTGTGATGATAAAGTGTAGCTTCTAGCCTCCCATCCGGTAAATGACAGAAATCAGGCAGGCAACATGGCTAAGTCGGTCGCACCGAAGTAGGGTGTATAATCACCTGATCTAGAGTTTCATTTACTTCTAAAAATCTATTGTTGATGCTGTCCCATTCAGGAAACGGTTGCTGATCCCAACCGTTGGTGATATACATTCGATACACTCAAGTGAAATGAGTGGTCGGTCATGTGTGGCCGGGTTGCAAGATGTTCTTGTTGAACCCAGTGTATTCCTCTCTAGAGGTACACTAGCGAAAGGTGGTTCCATACTTTGTCATAGTTGGAAATCCATTACCCAATACATGCTTGCAGTTTTGATTGTATACTATATATGTAGAACGTGAGATGAAAGCGTTTCTGCTAGATGATTATTATATTGTGTTGATAGACATTATTATAATATCAAAAGGGTTTTTGATATAAAGATAATTTGGATTCTCATAAGGGAAAACCCATTCCGTTATACGGCATGGTCTTATGAGATATCGATTACCTTCTTGAACTTTTTAAACTGTTTTACTCACACCACTTCCATGACTGACCCGGAGTTTATTTTGTTTTGTTTTCCCTAAACTCTTGGGTGCCTAAATTTGTACGGGCAGTCAAGTAGTCGGGATTTACAGATATACTGGAAGAGCTTGGAGCAGGAGGCTTCAGGATCATATAGCTATAGTTATCTCCGCTGTGTTGTAAGTGCTGTACTTTGATAATGATATGTATATTCAAGTTCAGATTTGTATTTCAAAGTTATGTTATGAAATATATTTATTCGTTCCGCTGTGAGGTTCGTGTTACTCTGATATTGTGTTCTTCTTCTTCTTCTTCTTCTATTCTAAGTTTCTATCTTATCTTTCCTCATCCTCTAATTTCTTTCACTAATGACTGGTATTTTTCGATGCTTGGTTAGTCGACATCGAGTTTATGGAGATAACCAAAGTCGTCAAAATCCCGGGTCGTTACAGTTGGTATCAGAGCTTAAGTTAAGTGAATTACCTTGGCTCTGTGGCATGACTCGGTAGAGATAGGGTTAGTAATACCCTAGACTGAGATTGAGTGTATATATACGAGTGAGCGTATTTGTCATTGATATAAAAATTTGCTATATATTGTGGAGATTTATTGGTTGAGTTGTTTATAGGTTCTGGTCGATCAGTTTGATCCACTGTATCGGTAGGGATTTTGTAAACACTCGAATACGATGAACCGTCATGGTATGTTTTGAAAAGAGGGTAAATTAAAATAAGTTTACCTAAGGTATATCCTGATATAGAGAAGATATATATCAAAATTATAATATAGTGGATATATTGGTTGTTAGTATAATCGAGTAAGATTATAAGTAAATGGTTATGTAAATAACCAATCAGAATTCATATAAGTGAAATACGTGAAATCAGATGAGTTAAATCTGAAATTTTAACTAAGAATTGAATAAAACTTTGGAGAATTGGATAAGTGTTTGTAAATGAATTTGGGTTAAAAATAAGGAAAATTTAAGATCCTAGGAGATTTTAAATTGTTTTACAAATAGTGTGAATTATATTTTGAAATGAATTTCAAAGTGGAAATGTTTAGAAATGGTTTTATAGTATTGAACTCACTTCGATCGCTGGAAAATAGATTCTGATGATGACAGCTGCATCATCAGTATTCATTTTCGAGTTGTAAGTGACGAATTACTACCAGAGATACTGTTTTGAAATTGTTTTGGGAAAGACAAGTTGTGTTGAATTTCAAATGAGATTTATAATAAAGAATGAATAAAGAAAGTTTGAAAAGTAATTTGAATAAAGGAAGTTCAAACATAAAATGTAAAAAAGAAAATTCAAAGGGGATTTGAATATAGAGAATTCAAAGGGGATTTGAATATAGAAAATTCAAAGGGGATTTGAATATAGAAATTCAAATGAGATTTGAATAAAGAAGATTTAAATAACGGAAAAGTGAATATAGAATTCAAATAGTTAGAAATGAAATTTGAATATAAAATTCAAATAGATTGAAATGGAATTTGAAAATAGAATTTGAAAATAGAATTTGAAATAGGAATTCGAATGTAGAATTCAAATAGAATTGAAATGGGAATTGGAATATATAATTCAAGGTAGTTTGAAAATATAGGATTTGAATATCAAAAGTGAAATGGAATTTGAATATAGAAATTCAAAGGGAGTTTGAATATATGAAATTCAATGAAATTGAAATAGAGTTTGAATATAAAAATTCAAATGGAATTCAAATATAGAATTTGAATATAGAAAATATAACGGGATTCAAATATAGGATTTGAATATCGAAAGTGAAAATGAAATTTGAATAAAGAAGATTCAAATAGAATTGAATTTGAAATTTGAATATAGAAGATTCAAATAGAATTGAAATGAAACTCAAATATAGAATTTGAATAAGGAAATTGAAACGAAATTCAAAAATAAAATTTGAATAAGAGGGTTGAAATGAAATTCAAATATAGAATTTGAATAAGAGAATTGAAATGGAATTTGAATATAGGAAATTCAAATAGAATTGAAATGGAATTCAATTAGTTGACAAACAAGTTAAACTTATATTTGAACATGTATATTCAAATAAAAAGGTGAAATAGGTAAACCAGTTAATTAGCCATTAGTAAATGGATCTTGAATTGAAGTTGAACTTTAGATAAGTAAAAGGGACTGGTAAATTTATAATTGAAATCGGATATGAAACCTGAGTTTGAAAAAGTAGAATTTGATTAGTTTATAAGTAAGTTAAAATATATTTGAACATGTCATGTTCAAATATAAAAGTGAAATAGACTAAAGAGTTAATTAACAAATTAATTAGCGAATTGAGTTAAAACGATCAGGTATAGTCAAAATTGATTGGGCAGGTATAAATATATATGAGATAGGTATGGATAACGTATGAAGATATATAAATAGAATGCTCGATAAAGGTATGTATTTAATTCATATATGAGATTTTATGCGCCGTATCGGATAGCCGCTTGGTTTTTTCTTTTTCTTTTGGATTGGTGAGGGCCATGGTAGGCTATTTGAAATATCCCGATGCTCCTAGTACAAAGGAGGTTATGGCGAATTTTTCCGGGAATTTAAGGAGTTAGAATATTTTTAAGATAATTTGATAGTTAGAAATCAACGTATCGATATATATATACATATATAAATATATATATATAGAAGTCGATAAGGAAACGAACTTAGAAATAGAATAGTAAACTCAAAAAGGAAGACTAAGAATAAAATCTAGTCAGAACAGAAAGAGAAAGTGTATATGTGTTTAAAGGTGAAGAAGTAGTTGTATGGTATTGATTATTCGAGTAAGTAGTCATATGTGTTTTCATGTTATAAATGTTATTCAGTCAAGGTCTGAGAGGTAGTTATACCCCAACTTGATTGATTTTATTATTATCCAATAAATAGTAAGATTTCAAGCTCTAAGATCAATGCTGAATAAGAGTTAGTTGAATATAGTATTTGGGTTGTCGTAGCGATGTTTTACACAACATCCGTTTTAACCCAAATAAGTGTAAACTTGGAAATAGAATAATAAATATTTCCTAAGTATAGAAATAAACGAGATCGGAAAAAAGATAAGTAATTGGAGTATTTTCCAATTATAAATAGGATTATAAAGGTTATTGATTTAGACAATAAAGGAAGGCGATATTCAGAAATGTTTTCCAAATAACATAAAAGGCCAATATGGTTATTGAAAATATTTGGTTAACAAATATTGATAAAGAAATAGAGAAATGATTTAACTAATGGAATATTGATTATGGGCTCAGTTGAATTTCAAAAATATGAAAATTTGATTTTTGAAAAGAGTAAACTCTTTGAAAACTCCCAGGGAAAGACTGTTTGAATTTAAAATAAATTTAATAGAAATTTGTGAAAGCAAATTTGAATTAAAGTAAAGCCAGTAAAGTAGTAACTGAGATTGAATTAGAATGATATCAAGACAAATTAGATCGTGAGATTCAAATTTGAAGTGTAATATGATAATCAAGTTAAGAGTTGGGAATCGAGAAGAAACTCGAGTTGAAAGGATATTTGGCTCGGATATAAGCGAATGGTTGTGTTGTGGATAAAAGCAGATTGGAATTTGATTGGGATGACCCTTGTATCCGCTGAATTGATAACAAGTGGAAATGAAATAATGATATGCCGACAAAAGGTACAAGTTTATATTTCTATTGGATATAAGATTTATGAGCCGAATTGGCAAGCCGCTTGGCTGTTTGATTTTCTTTTGGGTTGGAGATGGCCCAGAGAGGCGAGTTGGAGTTTGAGATATTGACCAGTACTGTGACGGCAAGGAATTTCGCTCGGTCCGAACCAGTAGCTAAACCGATCCAGGCCGTTCGAAACGCCTTATCGTTTGAGAACATGACAAAACAGAACGCATACAAAAGAACATTTCATTGTATATTACAACAATGCATCAGATTACAAGAATATACAGAGTATAAATGAATATTACACAGAAATATCAGAGATTTAAATTACATTTAAATACATAGCAGCGGAAAATAATACAATACACGACTAGAAGAGATATACGGATACAAAGCTTTCCGGATATCGTTCCAGCTGTAAACCAGGATCCTGTGAATATAAATCTGCAAAACCAAAACTACTAGCTGCCCGTGTCAAAAATAGGGGCACCCAGAGTTTAGGTTAAAACAATAAACTCCAGGTCAGTCATGTGACTGGTGTGAGAACTAAAACAGTTATTAATCTTTATTTTTAAAGTTAGGTAAATCAAGGGACCACGCCGTATAACACGGAACGGGTTTCCTCCCAAGAATACCAGTGCATAAAACAAACAGCGCAATGCTAAATAAAGAAAAATGAAGCTGTTATAAGACCCAGGTCCCATCACACAATGCAACGCAGCCGAGGATAGGGTTTTCCCTTATAACAGCCAAGGAATGCTTGATACGTTTAAAACAAATCATTTGATACTATTATAAGTGCATAGTGTATAAACAACTTCACATCATAAGTATCAATCATAGGCGGCATGAGCGTCCCATGCCACTATGTCGCCATATATAGGTTTACAAATAAAACCGCAAAGTCACGTATTTGGAAATTGGATTTCCGTCTATGAACCGAGGCAAAAGATAGTCCTCAACCGATTCGAGACAATCCAGCCTACCATGTCTCAGGAACAGCCGCAACTGCCCCCTGGATCGTCAGGGCCGGTCCACCGATGTGGATTATTATGCCTGAACAATACGTCTCCCCGCCCTTTGGGGCGCAAACGAGCCAACGAATGACTCCATCGGACCCGGATCGTCCGATCAAACCGAGGCGCCTCGCAACAGCAACAACCACATAAGTCAAACTCGTCAGGGCGTGTAAAACCACTGACGCCACTTTTAGCTAGAAAGAAACGCAAGTCCTCCCTGATGTCCTCTCCCGTTTTTGGTTCATACCGGGTGTGAAACTCGCGAAGCAAACGTTACACAAAGCTACGCCACAAAGGCTTTGCTTTGATCATCACCACAAGACTTTGCTTTTCAACAGAAGCCTCGATCAATTGCCACTTAGGCATGCCACACAGGCAATTTACTCCATGCGTTTGATGTCCATCAATATATAACCCCTGAGCTCGTACGTCTCAGAGAAGGGCGTTAAGCAAGAGAATAAATTCTCCGCCGCCAAACAGATATATATTTAATAGAGATCAATCACACGGACTAAAATCCAATGTCAGACACACAGTCCATTTACAAGTCCGTTCTGGGTCTGAACGAAACCGGAGGCACCTAGTACCCCGCATATCCATCGATCTCCAAGTACGTCTAGACAATCACCAACTGTTTCCATCTTCTTGGGTGTACAGCCCAATCAAGATCATCAGTTATCACCCAAACGACGTGAAGACCTCCGGTCTTCGACCATCGTCTTCATCTTCGACTTATCGTCGTATCAGTTATTCAGAATGGGATAAACCCGGTCTTTCCGAATAACTCGCGTATATATTATAAAAGTGTTACACAAACACAACATACGCCTCATTCCAATTCATTAGTCACTAACCGTAAATTAATCAAGAGAATAATTCCCCAAATATTAACCCCGAAGGCCGAAACCAACATCAGATCAATATCCAGAAAACCATTCTGCTTGGCTAACCGACAGTTAGTTTCTAAATTTCACATTCATAGGGAAAGGTTCCCATTAATTTTATCCAAGATAAATTCCTTGAATTTATTCTTTATTCTATTTTTGAATCTCAATTCAAACTAGTCGGGATTAGCGAACCTTACCGAAGTAATCATTTATTTTAATTTCCCAATCCCAACCTATTCATCCCATGAAGTAAAACTGGTGATACTTCATATCTAACACCACGGTGTTATCGGTAAATTCAATTACCCCTTCACGTTCAAATCTAATTAAAGATTCAACTATCGCCTGGAGCAAAACTGGTGATACTCCATTCTCGACCATTTCAATCTAATTAAAGATTCATTAAAACTCAACTTAGTTTTAATCGTTAACTGGGTTAAAGAATCCGTGTCATTTAAAAAACACAGTTCACGATAAACCCAAAATCACATTCATTAATCATCGGGTTAAAGAACGAGTGTTATTTAAAACACTGTCCACGATAAACCCAAAAATCAATATCGATTCAATTCCAATTAAATGTTATTTAATTGGTACACTTCATTAAATCTAAATAAAAAGATTTAATCTTTTCTCAACTGGGTCCAAGAACAGTGTTAGTGAAGACACCATTCACGACAAACCCAAATCGCATTTGATATTCAATATAAGGTTCTGAATAGAAAATATATCGGCTTATATTCAATATCAAATTCCACGACTAACAAATATCGTATTGGAAATAACGATATAGATATATATCTTTCAAATTTCCGTAACAACACCTGTATAATCACGAATTCCAACATCGAAATATTCCGAAGACAATTTCGATTCAAATCCACTCCAATGCAATCATTGGAAATTCTGGTTATTTTTAAAACCCTTTTCAAATTCAATTTATTTATTTAAAAATAAATAGAATTATATTTCTAGTTCAAAACTAGTTCATTTCGATAAAAATCTATTTTTATCTTTTCAAATATGGAGTTTTTCATCCCAATTCTTTCTAAATCATTTCTTATGATTTTACACAAATTATTACTATTTTTAATAATTTTTTTCAAGGCCCGTACAGTCGATTTCCATCAACGGCCATCGAACTGCACTTACAGCGACCTTTTTCGAATTTGATTTGGACGTATCTCCAAATCCAACCGTTAGATTTCAAATTTCTAACCTTCATTAGAAAGCTCTTTTCGATACGAACCCAATGGTTCCGGTTTTAGGAGAATCCGACGGTCGGATCTCCCGTAATGTCCGTTTGAAATAAATGGTCAAAATTCACGAATTGCCGCGGCGCGGCGCGTTCTATTCAGGCCATTATATTATATATATATATATAATATATTTCGTCGATTCCTATTTAAAACGAATTATATAAATAGTTTTAAATTCGTTTCAAAAGCAATTTCAACTTCCATTTCAATTCAAATCAAAATTGAATTCTTCTTTATAAATTCGTTTTAAAATTTATTTCAATTCAATTCAAATTTCAATTCAATTTGAATTCATTTCAATTCGCTTTCAATTCATTTCGAAATCGTTTTCAATTCAATTCATTTCGACATCGTTTTCAATTCAATTCATTTCGACATCGTTTTCAATTCAATTCATTTCGAAATCGTTTTCAATTCAATTCATTTCGAAATCGTTTTCAATTTAATTCATTTCGAAATCTTTTTCAATTTAATTCATTTCGAAATCGTTTTCAATTCATTTCATTTCGAAATCGTTTTCAATTCATTTCATTTCGAAATCGTTTTCAATTCAATTCATTTCGAAATCGTTTTCAATTCATTTCATTTCGAAATCGTTTTCAATTCAATTCATTTCGAAATCGTTTTCAGTTTAATTCATTTCGAAATCGTTTTCAATTCATTTCATTTCGAAATCGTTTTCAATTCAATTCATTTCGAAATCGTTTTCAATTCATTTCATTTCGAAATCATTTTCAAAATCGATATAAATATCGATCACGTCAAAATAGCGTCAATCTAATCAACACGGCTTCATAAATTTCTATTTTCAAATATTCTATTTCAAATATTTCTTTTTCAAAAATAGTCGTTATTATCAAAATATTTCGTTCAACACATGACCAATCTCAAAGGATGAGTACTGTCAACAGATGAACCGTTATTTTATAATATTCTTCAAATTGGAATGAGGCCCAATCAATCACCATATAATGTTAATTATATGGATTTTCATACTACACACGTATATAATAGCATTGAAAAATAATCAACCATCAACCAAAGTGCACTACACCGTATAAGCATCAAATATAGATATCTAACGCTTATAACAGCCTGTCAATCAATCGATCGACATATTCAATCAATCAGGATGAGTGAACTTCAAATTTCATCCCAACACCCGTGTGGGGTTTCAAACAATCAAACACAGATTTTATTTGTGCAGTTGGGCGATGTGTAAAATTTATCGACCCAATAAATGTCCTTCAAATAGGTGTACATAAACAAACCGTCTGGTTTGTAAATGAATATTTTATTTATTCACATTCACGTTAAAAATTATATTTTTAACGATAAAACATTTTATTCCAACATATGAATTTCTATTCAGTTCATTTATTCAATAAAATGATATTTTTATTTTTCTAACTTATTTTAGAAAATTTCGGCGGCATAACGGCGCTATGCTAGAAACGGGATAAGGCCTAGCCTTGTCCTCGGTCTAATAATGGCCACCGCCATACCCATATCAATCAAATCACTTTCGTTATGCAAACCACAAAATTTGGAGTAAGAGTCTAACCTAGCCTTACTCCTTCGCCTTATAACGGCGCACGTCTAATCCTAACCAATTTATCGATTCGATTTTTCACACCACAAACCACATTCAAACCAATATCGCAATCAATCACCAAACAGTCAAACAAACAAGTCCATGGTCTGTGGACGATTGTGTCGGGTGCTACTAAACACCGTCTGCATCCTAGTATATATATAACTAGAAAATGAAATTGAAAGCTGAGAAATTCTCACATATAGCTATCCAATCAACTTGACTCTTCTTTGATAGAAACCTTCTTCGTTCTCGCCTTTTTGTTACCTTCGTTGTCCGCTTTCACTACCTATGTAAAAATCGAATTTTTACTTCGCTATTCCATAAATAAAAATCATATTTTTATTTCGAAGTTCAATATATAAAAATCCCATTTTTATTTCGAAGTTCAATAAATAAAAATCATATTTTTATTTCGAAGTTCAATATATAAAAATCCCATTTTTATTACTATGTTAGATAGATAAAAATTATATTTTTATCACGCTATTTTCCATATAAAAATTTCGCCTTTATAAAAACATAGGCTTCGCCTTTTCAAATTCAAAGATTTCATCTTTATAAAATCTCATCTTTATTCTTCTACACATATAAAGATGATATTTTTAATATTCCTATCATGTAAAAATTATATTTTTAACTCTTTACCCAACCAAAAATCATATTTTTACATCTTCTACTTAATAAAGATTATATTTTTAATACTTTAAAAATATAAAAATCATATTTTTAATATTTCTATATAGTAAAGACTATATTTTTAATTCTTTAAAAATATAAAAACTATATTTTTATCACGCTAAAAATATAAAGATCATACCTTTTACCAAATAAAAATCCTATCTTTTCACCTTTTAAAGTTCTAATCTTTTTCCATTTAAAATTCAAACCTTTTCTGTTTTAAATTCTTTTTAAAATCAGTTTTAAATTACTCTTTAAAATCAGTTTTAAAATTCCTAAAAAAAAAAAATCAGTTTTAATTTTCTATAAAAAATCAGTTTTAATTTTCTATAAAAAATCAGTTTTAATTTTCTATAAAAAATCAGTTTTAATTTTCTATTTTTATAAAATAAAAATAAAACAAATAAATTAAAAAAACGACTTACAGGGGGGGCTGTGCTGGTGGCGTCTCGCCGGAGGTGGATCGGCGGTGCCCTCGAGGTGGCGCAGGCTCGGGGTGGCGGTCTTCAATTGCAGCGTCGAGATGAGGAGAGGGAGGTCGGAGGCGTGGGAGGGGGTTGCGACGTCGAGGGCCAGGCGGGGATGGATCCGAACGGTGGTGGCTTCGGAGGGCGTGAAGGCGGTGCGTCCATCTGGGGAGGGAAGAACGAGAGCAGTAGGGTTTTTTCCTTCTTTTTTTTTTTTTCTGAAATTCGATTTTGAAATAAAGAGGAGGGGGGCCAGAAAGAAAAGGGAGAGAGATATATTTTTTTTTTATTATTTTATTATTTTATTTACTAAAAGTTGACTTTTTCATACGACCTCGAAACGAGGCCCACCGCCTGTCGTCCATAGCGTTTTACCCCCATTCCGAACACAATGGGATATGTATTGTAGGTTGATTTGATCGTTTGAATCAGTTTCCGTTGAATTTACATTTAAATCACTATATTGAATTTTAAACGTACATTTCAAATTACCGGGGTCACATACTAACTCTATAAATTCCATAAAAATATTTTTTAGCTTCGTATTGACGATACGGTCCTAACAAAACTAGTTTCGTCGAATTCTGAGACCGTCAGAAAAATGGCCAATTTCCAGTCGATTAAAATCAACTAAAATGGTCAAACGCGTTTTCCTTTGCCACGCTCACATATTGAATCGAAAAATTATGAAATTTGAAACCTAGCAATAATTTGACATCACGGACCCAACAAAACTGGTTTCGTCGAAATCCGAGGTCGTTTGCAAAAAGTCTATTTTTAAGGGCCTGAATTCCATAGCGACTATTCAGAAATTTCAACTGGACATATCTTTTGATTCCCGTTAGGAAATTTCGATTTTTCGGATTCGTTGGAAAGATATTCACAATCAGATCCCATTATTTTTGGTTTCACTAAAATCCGGATTATTTTGCACCCGGTACATTCAATTGAAGTTTGAAATCGAGTTATCGAACTACCGCGCCATTTTCAATTCTATTTATAATTATATATAAATATTTATATTCTAACGACGACGCGTATAATATATACGTTCGAATTATATTCAAAATAAATTTCTCGTCGATATTATTTAAAATAATTCATTTTAAATAATCAAAATTCGCTAAAATTGCCAAAATAAAAATTTTAAACTGGCCCAGATTTTACGGGTTGTTACAAGTACAAAGGAGGTGCTGGCGAAATTTTTCGAAGAGTTAAAGCGTTAGAAAATTTTCAGGATTTTTGGAAATTTTCGTTGATAAGAATTAATTAATAATTTAATTGAAATTAATTTGGTTCAGTTGAAACTGAAGTTAAGAAGTGAACAAATATGTTCTAACCAGTCGATAAGGTCGTCTTCTAGCTTTAGCAATTTCGAGGACGAAATTATTTTAAGTGGGAAAGATTGTAATGACCCGCATTGGCAGAGGTATTATAATTAATCTATTTAATTATTTAAATGGTGATTAAAAGGATTTAATGATCGATTAATTAAATAACTTTGAATATTTAATTAGAATAATAAATTAAATAATATATTTAATTCTGAAATAATCAGAATTGGCTGAAATGGCGATATGGTGTGAACTGGATCATCTGTGATATTTAATTCAGTTTAGAATTGAACTAGAATAACGAATATATTATTTGAACGACATTTTGAACGTAAAATATATATTATAATTAAAATCGAGCTTGAAATGGCGCTGCAGTTCGTTATTTGGCGATTTGAACTTCAACTGAATGTACATGATTCGTTTTAAGTCGGATTTCTGTGAAACAAGAAACGTATGGAGCTGGTGGAGTATATCTTTCTAGTGGAAGAGAAAAATCGGGATTTCATTGTGTAGATTTTGAGATATGTCCAAATCAAATTTTAGAAAAGTCGTTGTGGAATTCCTTTATAATTTATAAAGGAATTATTTATATTTTTAAAAGGGATTTCAATATAAATCGAATATCGGGTTGACCCAGATCGAAATATCAAGTAGAAATCCATATAGGATTTATTTTGAACTGTATGGTATTCCACTGTGAATATAGACGATAATATTTAATTTTAAATATTAAATTTAATTATATTTAAATATATTTATATATTTAAATGGGTCATTCAGAGCTGTAAAAATAAGACACTTCTGCAAACGAAGTCAGAATTCGATGAAACTAATTTTGTTGGATCCGCAATGTCAAATAGTTGTTAGATTTCCAGTTTTGTGATTTTTAGAGTCACTGTGTGAGCGTACGAGGTCGGAATTCGACGAAACCAGTTTCGTTGGGAACGGAATGTCGAACTCTAGCTACATGTCCAGTTTCGTGATTTTTATGTATCGTGTGTGAGCACACGAATTTTTAGAAGTCAGAAATAAATATAAAAAAAGAGATTTAATAAAATATCCTAATTGATAAATGATCCTTAAGAAGCCACATCCTTTAGTTTTAACCACATGGAAAATCCCGTTCCCTTGTATAATCGAATCACACTCAGCCGCCACAGTATTTTCCATTTCCTCAAACAAACGCAACAAAGGAAATCCAAATACAAATCATATAAAATCTATAAAATCATCAATCATGTATGAACGGATTCGGCACTAAAGGAACTTCGATTCCGTATACGTTTTGCAGGGTGCGGTTCACTTCCGTCGATGCTCGGTGTATGAGCAGCATTCTAGGGTTGTATTTCTTGGGAGTTTTAAGCTGTAATTCGAGGATTGGCTAGTATAGTTGAGTTTGTGGTGGAATCTTGAGCAAGTAGGTAAGGTATTGGATGACTTGGTGATAATAAATGTCGATGGTTTTATGTGATACCGTGGGTTTGAGCTGGAAACGCGATGAAGAGGTGATGATCGAGGGTTGCTATTTTGGGTGGGGGTAGAAGAGGGATCGAAGAGAAAGTCATTGCTGGAAGTGTTGTTGAATTCGGTTGTGTATTTGATTGTGCGGTGGAGGTTTAAACGTTGGGAAATGGTGGAGTGGATGTTACAGGAGCTCGTGACTTTGATTTTGGGAAGAAGGTGTAAGCGGTTCGGTTTTAAAAGGGTTTGGGCCCTGTTGATTAAAGGTGAGGCCCATATAATATTAATAATCCAAGTTTAAATTAACCAAATAACGTCTAAGCTTGTAACTGCTATATCTTACTCATACAATATCAGAAATTCGAACGGTTGGATCCGTTAGGATCGTATGGACGGGAGCAACACAATGAGACTGACTGGAAGTCCATCGGAGCTCGTTACAATTTATCATGAAATAAATTGTCAGAATCAAATCAAGCGACAATTATCGTTATATATCCATGATAGTCCAATGTGAGTAAATCTCACTAACTCTGAACAGTTTATAATTTCATGTTGTATTTTTAGAACTGTTAGAAATTCTGATTGTTGTGTATTGACTGTTTGATTGAACTGCTAGTCAGTTAGTTAAATTTCTATATTGATTATGTTTAATAGGATATATCATATGGAACTGAAAGTGATGTTATCTATATTGGTTAACATCTGTGATGTAGGGAAATAGGTTGGAGGAATCCAACTGGATTCCTCAACATTTATTTTTACTTTGATTCATATATTGTGATATATGATGTGATATATAATCTATTGTTGATTGTGTGTGTTTGGACGATATTTATCGTTGTTATATGGTATTTTAAATACCATAAGAAATACTGGATACGGGAAAGAGGATTTTCAAAGTGTATTTTGAAAATGAATTATTTATATAAAATCGATGGATTTTATATAGAAAAGGAAAAGGATTTTTATAAAAGAAATATTTATAAAAAACAAAGGATAAGTAGAATAAAAGGAAATCATTTGTAAAGTGAAGAACCGTTACTAAAAGTAAATCTTTATAAATGAATAGTTTATTCGAAAAGGAGTTAATCGAATTAGTTATTCGAATAGAATAAAGGAGTTTATCAGATATAGCTTATTCAAATAGAGTTAAAGGAGTTAAAACGAATATGGTATTCGAAAGTTAGTAAATCGAATTAGTTATTCGAAAGGGGTTATTCGAGTCGAGTTAGTTGAATAGAGTTAATCGAATATTAGTTATTCGAATTAGGCTAAACCAGTTAGGGTAAAACCATTAGAGATAAACAGTTAGTGTTAATCAATTAAAGTAAATCGATAGTGTTATATCGAACTAGAATTTATTGAATAGAGTTAAATCGAACTAGAGTTATTTAAATAGAGTAATCGAATATAGTTTATTCGAATAGAGTTAAAGAGAAGGAGTTATCGAATATAGTTATTCGAAAGGAGTTATCAAATCTTGTTAATTAAAAGGAGTTAATAGAATATAGTTTATTCGAATAGTGTTAGAGGAGTTAATAGAGTATAGTTTATTCAAATAGAATAAAGTAGTTATTGAATATAGTTTATTCGAGTAGAATAAAGGAGTTATCGAATATAGTTTATTTGAAAGGGGTTTAGTGAATAGAGTAAATCATATAGAGTAAATCAAATAGAATAAATCGAATAGAGATTTATTCGAACGAGAGTAAAGTAAGGAAGTTAGTAAAAGGAATATAAAGTGAACTTTGTCTATTTTTAAGGTTAGAACGTTGTTCAGTTAAGGTCTGAGAGGTAGTTTTACCCCAACTTGATTGACTTCATTTTTGACTAAGGAATGGTTAAGGTTCGGCAGTAAAGGAAATGGTTTGCGTTGGCATAGCGATGTTTGTTTAAACATCTGTCTAAGTCCAATGAAGAAGCTTTGGAAATGTTTTCCAAATAAGAAACCAGAAATGTTTTCTAATAAAAAAACAGGAAATGGAAATGCTTTTCATTGTTAATAACGTATATTTTCCAAATTTAGAAAATAACAAATACTGAATATAGGGAAACAGGAGATAAGTAAATTAATGAACTAAAGGGATAAATGTTGAATAATGTTTGATCGATATAAATTTCCATTTGGAAATGATATCGTTGTTTGCATACCTGTTTTCTTCGATAGTTAAATCACAGAATATCGAAGTTTTCGACCATTTTAACGTTGTTAATATGGAGAGACCGGTTGGATTATTATCCAAAGAACCACTCTATATTGGCATAAGCGTTGCGAATCATATATGCCAAAGATAATTGAAGACGGTGTTATGCAAGGGCTATCTTATTTACAGAATAGTACCTTCGGTTCATCCTGTTCCTAGATGACTTGTATGGATGGATGTCTGACAGAGTATTTCCAGACGATCACGTATATTGATTTCTCCAACCGTACCAAGAATGGAAGCGGAGAAGGAAACTTCTTTTAGCTAACACATAATGTATGGTTGAGGACGTCAATCGGTGATTTGATGGATTTGACGATGTGGCATTCAAAGTGAATCTGGTGTGATAAAGCGTAGCTTCTATCCTCCCATCCGGTAAATGACAGAAATCGGGCAGGCAGCATGGCTAAGTCGGTCGCACCAAAGTAGGGTGTATAATTACCTGATCTAGAGTTTCATTTACTTCTAAAAATCTATTGTTGATGCTGTCCCATTCAGGAAACGGTTGCTGATCCCAACCGTTGGTGATATACATTCGATACACTCAAGCGAAATGAGTGGTCGGTCATGTGTGGCCGGGTTGCAAGATGTTCTTGTTGAACCCAGTGTATTCCTCTCTAGAGGTACACTAGCGAAAGGTGGTTCCATACCTTGTCATAGTTGGAAATCCATTACCCAATACGTGCTTGCGGTTTTGATTGTATACTATATATGTAGAACGTGAGATGAAATCGTTTCTGCTAGATGATTATTATATTGTGTTGATAGACATTATTATAATATCAAAAGGGTTTTTGATATAAAGATAATTTGGATTCTCATAAGGGAAAACCCGTTCCGTTATACGGCGTGGTCTTATGAGATATCGATTACCTGCTTGAACTGTTTTAAACTGTTTTACTCACACCAGTTCCATGACTGACCCGGAGTTTATTTTTTTTTGTTTTCCCTAAACTGTTGGGTGCCTAAATTTGTACGGGCAGTCAAGTAGTCAGGATTTACAGATATACCGGAAGAGCTTGGAGCAGGAGGCTTCAGGATCATATAGCTATAGTTATCTTCGCTGTGTTGTAAGTGTTGTACTTTGATTATGATATGTATATTGAATTACAGATTTATATTTCAAAGTTATGTTATGAAATATATTTATTCATTCCGCTGTGATGTTCGTGTTACTCTGATATTGTGTTCTTCTTCTTCTTCTGTTCTAAGTTTCTATCTTATCTTTCCTCATCCTCTAATTTCTTTCACTAATGACTGGTAATTTTCGATGTTTGGTTAGTCGACATCAAGTTTATGGCGATAACCAAAGTCGTCAAAATTCTGTCGTTACAAAAATACTCTGGTCATTCGTTTGTAACAGAAATACGTTTGTAAAAATCAATGTACATGATTCTTTAAGAAATATTCTGTCAGACATTCGTTTATATAAGTCATCTAGGTATAGGATGAACCGAAGGCACCCTCCTACCACATTCTAGTGTCACCCTATAGATTAGTAGCGAATAGTTCTTGCAAATCCATAGATTATAATCATGATAGAATCACTATTGAAATATCTCTGGCCGCTAAACTAGAGAAATTTAACAAGTGGCTCTTCCGCTCCTGAAGATCAACAGTCTTCAATTTCTCCATCTTCAATAATCATCTTCTACGTATTCGCTAGTTCGGAATGGTTTTCGAATATAGATTCGATCTCGGTCTTTCCGTACCAACAATCGTATAGGTCAGATTTGATAGTCGGTTATTTAACTATCAAATAAAACAGCCATTCAATCATAAAATAAAAATAGATTTACTAGTTTAGTACCTAGTATCACTTGGCTTTTTTAATTTAAATAATTAAAAAAATGGTTAATTTACAAATTAAAACTCTTTTTTTTATATTTTAACATAGCATTTCACTTCTTATTTAACATGAGATTATCCTCAAACTATTCAATTATAATACTTGGGAAAGTATTCTACACTCATACTAAAATCCCTATTCCAATATCCTTTATAAAAATTTGCCATATTTTATTCGTTATCCAGTATCGGGAAATCACTTCAACTTACCATTCGTAAAACAACGTTACGAAATCTCGTTTATTTCATTATTTGAAAACCCTAATAAACTCGTACTCTTATAAAAACTTATTTCAAAACCCAACTTCTCATTTACTTTTTTCCCTGGGAAATATTGTTATATTTTCACACAATCTTCATTTGTTTCCGTTACTTTGGGAACCATATTATATATATTCTGGAGTCCTTTATTCCCGTTACTTTGGAAATTCTAATATATATATATATTCTCAAATCTTTTTACTCCATAGGTGGAACATTTTTATCACTTCCTCACGCAAATCTATACTTCCACGTTCATTAGTCCCTGACCGTAAGTTGGTAAGAGAATAATTCCCTAACCGAAGTCCGAAATCAACATCAGATGAATATTCAGAAAATCACTCAACTCAATGAATCTCCAGTTAGGTTTCAACTTAACTCGTTATCAACTTATACTATTCCATTTCTAATTCATTCGACTATTTACCCTTTGAAAATCTTGTTTCAATTTCATTCATCCACCTAATCTAGTTAATTAGTATCGCCACTTCAAAACAACATCTTTAACTCTACATCTCTTTTATAAATATTATTTATAAACTTGGGTTTAACATAAATCATTTTAATATCTCAATTTCCTTTTACTTAATACAAATATTAAGTAAATATTTAATTTAAGCTATCGTATTTGCTTAAAAATCCTTTTCATAACTTAGTTTAAAAATGGGTTTTATATATAAACCCATTCATTAACTCCTTTCAAGTCTTAACTGTATTTTATTTTGAATCTGAGTACTTATTTAAATGAATTTCATTTAAATAATAATCACTAAAATCCTTATTGATTAAAATAATAATTTACTTCATTATTAACTACTGTAGATGTAGTTAAATTTTGTAATAAATAAATAAATACTAAATTCCCTTTTTAAAGTCCTATTAGTATTTAACAACTATTTGTTAAACTATTCTATTCGATTAATTAAAAGTAAATTAATCTAATAATCAATCTCAATTAAAATAATTGAATTAGTCAACTCATCCCATGATTATCCCGTTAATCAATTCCAATTAATCCTCTTTTTAAATTTAGTTAATAATATAATTAGTTTAAATAACTTCGTTTAATTGTTTCATAAAACAATTAAATCAAATTCTTAACTTTTACCTTAAATTCTGCTTAACTGCTTATGAATCTTATTTACATAAGAATTTGTGTTATAAAATCATTATATAATTATTTATAAACTTATATAATTAATAATAAATATTTATTTCCTTTTCACAAACTTTAATTCAAAAAAATAGATTTCAAAATCTATTCTTAGTTATAAAATAAAATTTATAACTTCCTTTCTGTCGATACACCGACAGTAAATCCATATTTATCAAATGATTGATTTCTATGCCATGTGATGCCAATTACCCGACCAATACCATCCATTAGTTAATATCATAACAAATGTTGAATTACGATTCAACAAACAATTAAAAAACCAATCATCAAATCAGGTTGGTCGTATAGTTCATATAATGGTAATATGAAAATAACAATAAATTTGAGGAATCCAGTTGGATCCCTCCAACCTGTTTTCCCTACATCCAAATACGTTACCACAATTTCAATTTAATAAACAGTTATAATATTCAACAATAAATAAATCACAGTAATCCAAGCACCCATATTTTAATTTAATAAGTTTATATTATTATAGATAAAACCAACGAGGTAAGCTACCTCCTTTGGAAATAATCATTTAAAAATAATGACTGGTTCAAATTAAATTAAACAAATGTTTAATTTAATCAGTCCAGTTCAACACACACACACACACACACATATATATATATATATATATATATGTGTGTGTGTGTATATATATATAACATCTATCAAACAAGTAACAAACATAGCATAAAAATAAATAAACCCGACTTATATAAATATAAGTGGGTAAACTGAGTGAGTTAAACACACTTTGGTTTGTTCCATTTTATTGCTGTAGCAGTTTGGTTATAGTTAAATTAAAACAGACGTTTAATTTAACCGTAATTTCCAGCTATCTCCATCTATATCTAAAACAGTTCCAGAATGTCCTGTCCGTCCATATGATTCTAGTCTCTCCTGTCTGGTTCAATTCTGATAATGTCACAAGCAGTTATTAATATTTTAGTCTAACGATTGATATAAATAGCTTATTAACTCCTAAATTATAATTAATTATCAAATAAATAAATTTACTTTATGTTTAAGATAACCAGATTAATCCAATTATGCCTGCTTCTTGTCTTGTTTTTCTCCTTCGCATTCATTCCAAACTTCTGTACACTTGCTCCTCTTCTGTTTGAAATAATTATATCACGTAAACATGCAGCACCCAAATGAAGACTGTTCTTCGTATTTCATTTTTATGCATGAAATAAAATAGTAGTTCTTGTATATTCCTTCACGTTCTTCAAATTGAAACTATACAGTGTATGCCGCACACAACAAAATGCTCCATTCTTCTCTTCAGTAGGCTTCACGTTGCTCATGTTCTTCCTTATGTATATGCACCATTCCCAAGCATTGAACCAACTAGGCCCTTTTTCCTAGTTTGCTTTTGTCCAATAAAATACAGCTGGTACGCCTCCCTTGCATAAAAATGTGCCCATCTGTTTTTGTTTATTTTGCTACCCAACGTTAATGCTTCACATTTGAAAACAAAAGCATCCATTTGTATCATTCCAACTCGTCCCTTTGTTTTCATGAACTCCTTCCAATTTTGTTACGTTAAAACCCAATGCATTTAGCCCACCTTCCACGTCATTTGTTCTTTTCTTCACGTGACCCTCTTCTTAATTTGTGAAGAACCTGTGACTTCTTTGTTTTGTCATCATTCAATGTACACGAGCCCACTGTCCCATTTGAATTGGAAACAAGTCTCGATCCTTCATGTTTCCCTTTGTTTTAAAACTTACGCACTTCTTCACTGCTTACTGGTTATTTTATCATGCACATACCTTAAACCCATCACCGCTGCTTTTCAACACATCTCCGCCCCCTTCTCTACATGCCATTCACCCTTCTGCACGCTTTCTTTGTTCTTCATTCTATATTCCTTCCATCGCTGCTTAACAGTCTGGTTCCCTTTTCAAACTCTTCCCTAAGCCGACATTCTTCACGTTATACTTACTGCTACACGCGATTTGCTTCATGAACAGGAATGCACCCAACTTTCTTGCCACCATATTATTCTCCTGTCCATTTTTAAACTCTCCAACCCAATGTATTTAACAACCCAAAAACGTCATACTTAGTCTCAAGTCGAATTTTTCCACCACTCCGAGAACATACAGACCATCTCCCCGAACTCTGGTCTCACGCTAGCCCCCACGTTCTCGATCTCACTGTTCCACCTGAGAAACACATAGTTATCGATCCTCATAAACCCACGCCACTGATGTGCCTTGCGACTGCCATTTATTTTAGTTCGAGAAGCTTGAATGAATGGCTTCAATGAAGTATTTACACATTTATAGAGGGGACTTAGATTCCCCGTGGGAGTTTACCTATGATAATATTTTAGATGGGGGAATGCTAAGGAAATTAGCCTTACTTAAAGCTAAGTTAGCTTTGTATCATTTGGATGAGAATGGACATTGTATTAGTTGGGGTTTGATAAGAGTTTAGTGTACTATGTTAATTCTGTGTATAATTTTATTAATTTTTCTAGTGTTTCGTTGTACCCTTCTAAGTTTCTTTGGAAATCTAATTCTCCTCCTAAAGCTAAGTTTCTTATATGATTGATTATCTATAAGAAGCTTAATACGGTTGTGCTTTTAAAGAAGAAGAATATTATTTTTGATGTTAAGTGTTGTTTTTGTAGTCTTTTGGATGAAGATGTTGATCATTTATTTTTCTCTTGCAATATTACCAATTATATTTTAAATATGGTTTTAAGGATTTTTGTTTTTGGGTGTTTTAATTCATTTAGTAGTTCTATTGATTATTGGGATTGTGGTAGATTTGTAACTCAAGGCAGAGATATGTGTTGTATTCTTTAGTTACTATCATTAGTTGGTTCATATGGTTGGTGAGGAATCGGAGATTTTTTCATTCTATTTCATTTTCTGCTGATAGTTTAATCATTAGGATTGTTAATTACTATCTGGATTGGATGTCTAGCTCGCTCTATAAGTTTTTTTAGTGAATCTCATTTTGAGAGTTTTTTTGGCTAAGGTTAGATTTAATTTGAGTTTATTTATTAGAATTAATAGATATTTTAGATGTAATCAATCTCACATTTATTGTTAATTTCTGTTTTTTTTTTGTGTTGCTTTATTGTCTTTTTTTCTTTTTATTTCTTCTTCACATATATGTTTGGACATATATATATATATATATTCTTTTATATATATATATATATACATATACTCATACATATATGTGATGGTTACTTACGGTTTGTCTAGTTTCTTTCGGGTTTCAAGTTGTTGATTATAGCTGAGGAGCTTAGTGGGAAGCTATCTGGATTGATGGTTGAATTTTTCTTTGAAGATTCTTTTGTGTGCGGGTTCACAGAGTTTTAGAGTTGTTATGTTATCTTTTTTGTTGTATCTAGCTTGGAGTGATTAGTTTTTGTATGGGAGTAGATATACTTCATAATCAGGTGGTGGCTTTGCCGGAATTCGATATTGAAGTATGATGGTCGATGGTTTATCCGGAGCTCATCTATCTACTTTCTTTTACATTCATTTAGTCATGATTTATATTGCTTTTGTATCCTTTTGGTTCTGCAGTCGGATATTGTAGCCTTTTTATATTATATTATATATATGCTCTCTTCTTTTTAGAAGATCACACATTTTTGTTTTCAAAAAAAATTAGTGAATAAACATGCAAATCACTCACCTTAGCCACAAATGAATGTTAGATCAGAAACCTCCACTGATTTGGCATAGATTCCTTTGTGTGCAGCAGCTATATCTCGGATTGATGCTAATTTGACTTGATTTGATGTCGTTTTGTTTAATATGTGATTAAAGGGTGATTTGAGAGATAAAAGCCAATATTAGGGTTAGAACAAGGTTTGTGGCGGCTAAGAAAATGAAAAGGAATCATTCTCTAACTCCTTTCAGCCCTCCCATAACCCTAATCTCGAATTTGGTTATGGGCCCGCCTGCTAATCACCCTATTAAACCCGATTAGGTTGTTTTTCCATCTTCGTATCTTATTTCAGCCATATCTCTCAAATGTAGGTCAGTTTGATTAATGTGACCACTCTACGGAAAGGTACACCATTATTCGGATCCAATGAAACTAGTTTCAGGTCAAAACTCCTTACCAATCAAAAGTTATAGGCGAAACAAGATTCTATAGGGGCAAAACGGTCATTTAAAATTCAGAAAAAATCGTGAATGTGGGAAATGACCCCAGTAGTCATTTCCCAAAGTTACACGACCATAAGACTTCGCATGAAAATGAAATAAGTATTCTACCATCCTTCGATCCGTGGAATGCGGGTCGTTACACTCTCCCCCCTTAAGAAATTTGCCCCCGAAATTCCTTAACCAAGAAACATACAATGGTGCCCCGCATGCCTATCAGCCATTTACATACAATCAAGCATACATAATAACAGAACAAGTCTATCCTATCATGTGGTTTACTAACAAGGGAGTAACTATATCGCGATTAAAATCTTACCAAGTAAAGAGCTCTGGATACAACTTATTTATGTTCTCCTTCGTTTCCTAAGTGCAGTCGTTCTCGTTATCACCCAATGGACCTTAACCAGTTTCACCGTCTTCCTTCAAAGCTGCTTTGTGTCGTGTCCGACAATACAATTCATTCTGTGGTTGCCAACTGCCTCATATTCTACCTCGCTATCATCCAACTGGTCTGGTGAGATAATCATATCAGCATTGTGCATGAACATCCTTAACTGAGAAACATGAAATACGTTGTGCACTTCCGCTATCTTGTCAGGTAATCTAACTTTATACGCTAAATTACCAACTTGTTCGAGAATTGGAAGTAGACTAACAAACCTTGGTGCTAATTTACCTCTCCTACTAACCGAATCACACTCTTCAACGGAGAAATCTTGACGAATACCAAGTTGCCAATGGCGAATTTCAAATCTCTTCGTCTTTTATTAGCATAACTTTTCTACCTATCTTGGGCAGCCTTCATTCGCTATTGAATAACCTTGATCTTATCTGAAGTTTCTCTTATTGCATGTGGCCCAAGCACAAATTTCTCACTAGTTTCCAACCAACATGTTGGTGAGTTGCACGGTCTTCCGTACAAAGCTTCAAATGGAGTCATACCAATACTGGACTGATAACTATTATTATATGCGAAATCAACCAGATGAAAATGGTCATCCCATGAACCCCCAAAATCCAATATACAAGCTCTCAAGAGATCCTCTAATACACGATTCACTCTCTATGTTTGACCGTCGGTTTGAGGATGGTACGCGGTACTGAGATGTAATTCTGACCCTAAAGCCTCTTGTAAGCTCTTCAAAAACCCATTAGTAAACAATGGATCTCGGACACTCACAATAAACTTAGGTACTCCATGGAATCTCACTACCCACTTCATATATAGTTCTGCTAACTTAGCTGCCATTCTATTCAACTTGACTGGTATAAACCTTGTGCTCTTGGTCAAACGATCCACAATCACCCAAATGATATCATGACCCAATCTAGTCCTTGGTAAACCATCAATGAAATTCATTGAAACTTGTTCCCATTTCCATTCAGGTATTTCTAACGGTTGTAACAAACCACTAGGCTTCTTTTGCTTGGCTTTAACTAACTGGAAATTCATGCACTTGGACATAAACTTCCCAACATCTCTCTTCATTCCTTCCCAATAGTATGCCTGCTTCATGTCTCGATACATTTTGTTACCACCGGGATTTATAGTCAGCTTCGAGTGATGACACTCTTTGAGCACATAATATCTCAATCCATTTACCTTGGTTACAACCAGCCTCTCATTCTTTCAAAGCCATCCTTCTTGATCAAGTCCATACTTGTTCATTTCCTCACCATCGATACCCATCTCTACTTTGGAGATGATTTCCAATAGGTTAGGATTGTCCCTTTGACTGGAACCGATCCTCTCAATCAAAGTTAGTCTGGTCATCAAACTTGCTAACATCTCTAGGTCCAATTCTCACTTAGGTCTGAAATCATATCATACGATATACTCCAGTTGCTCCCATTCCATAAACATAGCCCCCAAACTGGCATGTCTCCTACTCAATGCATTAGCTACCGCATTGCCCTTCCCGGGTGTGTATGCGATATTGAAATCATATGAAGCCAAGAACTTTAACCATCTCTGATGACGATGATTTAAATCATTTTGAGAGAAAAGATACTTTAACAACTTATGATCAGTAAACAACTCAAATCTTTCTCCCAAGAGATAGTGTCTCCACGTCATCAACACGAACACGATCGCTGCCAATTCTAAATCATGGTTAGGATACATTTTCTCATGCGGTTTCAGTTGCCGACTTGCATAAGCTACAACCCTTTCTCCTTGCATCAGTACAACACCTAGTCCGGTACATGGGCTTCTATGTATACCGTCATCTCTTTGTTCCCTTTAGGAATAACTAACACTGGTGCACACGTTAACTTTTCATTTAGACTTTTAAATGCATACTCGCACCTTCCGTCCCAAGAAAATGCTTGATTCTTCTTGGTCAATTGAGTTAATGGTGCCGCTATCTTGGAGAAGTCTTGGATAAACTTACGATAATATCCCTCTAACCCCAAGAGACTTCTCACATTCGTTGCATTCTTGGACATAGACCAATCTTGCACCTTAGCCACTTTCGTAGGATCCACGGCAATACCATTCTATGAAACAACATGACCCAAGAACCTCACTTCCTTCTTCCAGAAGTGACATTTAGAAAAAAATTCTTTCAATTGGTGTTTTCTTAGCACCTCCATCACTATCCTCAAATGTTCCTTGTGTTCTTCCTCTGTCCTCAAGTAAACCAAGATATCTTCCACGAAAACAAGAACAAACTTATTTAATTGATCCCTGAAAACCCTATTCATAAGATACACAAAATATGCTGGTGCATTGGTCAACCCGAATGGCATGACCAACCACTCATAGAATCCAGACGATGTTCGAAATGCCATTTTAGGCATACTCGCAGCTGCTACACAGAGCTGATGAAATCCTATCGCGAGATCCAACTGGGAGAACACTATTGCTCCATTTAACTGATAAAAAAATCATCTATCCATGGAAGAGGGTACTTATTATTCCTAGTTACCTTGTTCAACTCGCGGTAGTCCACAAATAAGCGAAGGAAACCATTTTCCTTAGTAGCAAATACAACTGGTGCTCTCCACTCGGAAACACTTCTTCGGATAAATCCCTTCTTAAAAAGATTTCCTACTTTCACTTCGAGCTCTCACTGCTCCCTTGGTGCCATACAACGAAGTAGCATCACTATAGGTCTGGCATCTTTCTCTAAATCCATCCGAAACTTGATCTCTTGGTGTCGTAGAAGTCCAGTCACTTCCACGAAGATGTCCGGATACTCGGCAGCAATAGGCACGTCTGACAACTCATCATGCGGGATGTCGAGGGAATTCAGAAAACTAGCCATCACCCCATCACTAAGTAGGCAACCCAATACCACGCTCCTCCTATCGTCTTCTCTAATGGTCACCGAAGACCCCTCACAGTCTACCACCATCCCCATTATTTTGTATCCAATAGACTCCCAAAATAATGCCAAACCCAGTAAAGCCTAAAAAAAATGCAATCATAAGCAAACATACATCCATGATTTGATAAGACCAAATTATGACAAATCATACTAAGGCTAGTCGAACCATCGATCGAGTTCATCACAACAAAAGGCCTATCGAAAATCTCGGGTTCCAATCCCAACCTATCCACCAGGTCATTAGATACGAAGGAATGGGAAGCCCCAAAATCAAACAATTCTTGAACAGGAACGTCATAAATAGAAAGCATAACTTGGATAATGACACCCTTCCCCTTCTCCACCGTTGTTGGGGAAGTCGACAAAGAAGGAACAACATTGATAGCATATGTTTTCATGATCTACTTCTCCTTTGGGGTTGTGGACATTTATCCTTGTGATGTCCCACTTGGCCGCAACTGAAGCACTTTCTGTCCGCTGGATTTGCTCGATAATCTCTGGCATTGTGGCCCTTCTTGTCATATCTATAACACTCGATATCTTTCTTATCCCTCTTTTTCTGACCGGCCTTGTCTTGGTTTTGCTTTCTCTTTTTTTGGGACTCCTTGTTAAGCTTGGCGAGATTGGCCCTAGGCGCCTGCACTACTGCACCACCACTGTTAGTAGCATTAAGTACTGCTCCTAGAGCATCCCGAAGCATCTCTCGCATGAAGGTGGTAAACATCATCCTTATATCAGGGAAATTCCCATTGTTGGCCCCTGAACCTGCTCCCTCTTCAACTCCCGATACTGTACTCCTTGTATTTCGGCTCATCATTTAATCTGTAAAGAGAAAAAGATTAACCATCTCCTTAGTGGTGCCCGTGCAGTGCGACTTCATCCTTGGATATACTAATAGTATATAAATAGTTTTTGAAAACCAAAATATTACAAATACGTGCTCTCATATATGTATACTATCTCTACCTGATGTCTTCCCCTAGGTTAACTATGCAACCTGGCTCTGATACCAAATGTGACGGCCTGCAACGCACCAGCCGACATTTCCCCGAAATGTGTTGTGCCAATGTCCAACTAGCATGGTACGATCATCAAAAGAAAGGGATTTGAAACTATGAATCATCAAGAACCTGTAGTATATCTCACAGCGCATGGAATAAAATATAATAATAACATAACTTGATGTAAAACAGGCGAGACAACGCATAAGCTAAAAACTAAACCATATTTATCAGAGTAGCAGAATCCAAGATACAACTTATGATCCAAACCATTATTACAACTTCAAAATACTGTCTCTAAACAAAATAGAAAAGGTACGCTACTAATGCCCAAAGTAGTGACCAGCAACAACACAGGGAGAATATTTGTATATAGTATGTGGAAGCCTCCTGCTCGTCTCCGGACAACTACTCGTGCATAACCACCTAAGTTGTCTCTAGCTTTCTCGTTTAGGAGCACCTAGAGTAATAAGAAGAGACATAAAACTCTAGGTCAAAAGAAAGTCTAGTACGAGCGATAGTAGCAAAATAAAGCAATAACAGGTATAAATAATCATACCTGAACCTGGACCTTCAACCAAAGAGTGAGCACAACAAGATGTACAGTACTCTAAGGTAACACTAACAAACAGTGTAAAAATGGGAGTGTGCATGTCATGGTGATAGCAAACATCAAACATAGAAATCATCCTCACATCTCTCACTTAGTGTGTAAAGCGTACGACATCCACCTCTTTGATCACGAGACCATTGGGGCCATGATGGAGTCCGACTCCTTACAACTATCGCTACGACCACTTTGCCCTTTATGACCCTGATGGAGTCCGACTCCATACAACCTCTAACCCCACTGCATTGGTCCATAGTCAATGCCCCCTCTCTTAATAGTGAACCAAATCTATAGATATCGATAACCCCTTTGCACACGTACCACATCAAATCCCAACTCTAGAAGTTAACTTGTTGGTTCCCAGCTGGATCCTGAGTAATAACTTCCCATTTGGAATTCCTTTGCATCTTGGGTTTTAGTCGAATTGGAGTTGGTCTTCAGAAGAGTCGTCGCGTAGCAGCAGCTCCAAACCCGGTTCGGTTCGACCTCCATACCTGATTTGGTTCGGTGCTCATAGTCCACGCCTCAGTTCGATTCATGCTTATTGGTTCGGTTCAGCCTTTCTTTCCATGCTCAAGCTTCCATTCGGTTCGGCCATCCCCATCTAGTTCGGTTCAGTGCTTGTAGTCCAGTTCGGTGCTACTCCATTTCGTTCTAGTTCGGTGTTCCATTCCAACTCCAACCCCATACAAGTGGCCTTCCTTTTTGCGATGCTTCTCCTGTGTCAAGCTCCGTATCAGCCCATCCCCTCCGGTACGGTTTGGCTACCGATCTGATCTTCCCTAGTCGAACAAAAAACCTGCACCTTTTCCAGCGAGCGTATCTCGTCCATTCTCACCATATGACGGCATTTTCAATCAATCTAACTTTACTAAAACAATCATAAAACACATCAAACAGTAGTAATAACATGTGTAATCAATTAAATACATTAGAACATCAATCACATTGTCATTTAGGATCAAACATACCCAAATCCATGGTTTTCCCCTTAATCCCCTTAATCATATCTATCATTAAGATTAGCAAACTTAATCTAAATTAACCCAAATTTTTATCGGTGACATAAAATATATTTTAGAATTTTTACTTATTTTTCTAGATTTTTCTGAGTCATAATTTCGCTAATTATCACTAATCATCCCTAATTAGCCATAATTAGTGAATAAACATGCAAATCATTCACCTTAGCCACAAATGAATGTTAGATCTGAAACCTCCACTGATTTGGCACGGATTCCTATGTGTGCAGCAACACTATCTATGATTTGATGCTAATTTGACTTGATTTGATGTAGTTTTGCTTAATATGAGATTAAAAGGTGGTTAAAGTGTGATTTGAGAGATAAAAGCCATTATTAGGGTATGAACAAGGTTTGTGGCAGTTGATAAAATGAAAAGGAATCATTTTCTAACTCCTTTCATCCCTCCCATAACCCTAATCCCGAATTTGATTATGGGCCCATCTGCTAATCACCTTATTAAGCCCGATTAGGCTGTTTTCCCATCTTCAAATCTTATTTCAACCATATCTCTTAAACGGTAAGTCCTTTTGGTTAATGTGATCACTCTACGGAAGGATAAACCATCATCCAGATCTAATGGAAGTGGTTTTAGGTCAAAACTCTTTAGCAATCAAAAGTTATAGGTGAAATAAGATTCTCTAGGGGCAAAAGGGCTATTTAAAATTCGGCAAAAATCGTGAATGTAGGATATGACCCCAATAGTCATTTCCCAAAGTTACACGACCATAAAACTTCGCATGAAAATGAAGTAAATATTCTATGATTCTCCGATAAGTAGAATGCGGGTCGTTACAGATTACACTATTGTTTTTCATGTACAATACTGTACAGAGATTAAATCAAACTATTGCAAATTTGAGGAATGAAAAATGAAATTTATTATTTGTTATGCTACAACAACTGTATCAAGTGGAAAGGGTACATATTCTACACTAAAAACTGAAATTTATGATTTGCTAATATGAAAAGTTGCTACATTTTATCCTACAAAAGCATAACTTATCGTCTTTGGCTTTACACATTTATAATTAGGTTAACATGACAAGTTTAATGGCTTAGCTTTCAATACGAAGAGTTAAATGTCAGTTTCTGCAAATGGATGTGAGTCTATTGGATCAAATAAAAATCAAGGTTGCTAGCTATGTTCTTTCCACACTGCCTGTTAAATCCTTTACTGAACCTATACCTTGCCTTTCCAATTGTATGTGCACCTGCCCATTATAAAGAAAATGGTCGATACATCATGTTAATATTGCTCTTGTATCTGTTTACTCATATCTGTAAACTTACCTAAGAGGGCAACCATGTCTTTCTGAGACAAACCCATATTTTGAAACACAAACGTCAGCTTGCCGATGTCAGAAGTGGGAGTAGAGATGCTGTTGTCGGCGGCTTGCAAGAAGTCTGTCAAATTGTCTCTTCTTCCCATCTCCACGTCCCATGTGGGTCCACCAGATAGAGCGACCGAGTCTCTTGCCACTATCATCAGTATATCAGCGCAAACGGTCTTTGGACTAACCTACCCGAGCTCGCTTTTGATGTCGTCAATGACTTTGAATCCTTTCAAAAAATTCAAGTTAGGTGCAGTTGTTTTTTCCCTTGAAAAGTCATCGTATCAACCAGAAGCAATGATGCATCGCATCCCTCCATTGCATAAACGTTATCGACGTATAAGCGGATGCATTTATGACATATAACATGTAAACGAACAAACACACATTGATGAAACAGTCATGGAAGTGCAATCTCTAAAGCGATGCAGCCATGCGTGGATCGGTACTGATGGCACGTTCCATGCCGGATTGATTTCAAATGATTGATTTTAGGACCGAACATAGAAGATTTTGGATGTGCTTGTGAATTATGACTACATAAGGATTAAACGATCGTTTTCCAAATTCTTGACAAGTTTATGCTTTCAACTATATGGTTTCATTTACGATTGGTATCCAATTTAGGGATGTGCCTAGGGAAGGACCCAAAAATAAAAGAAGAGAGGTCCCCAATGTATAAAAACAATGGATAGCATACCTCTCTACATGTAAAGATGATAATGGACTTATATACAAGGGACCAATGCTCAAGTGGATCAACTTGTTATAAATTGCATTTTTACCACTATATCTTAATTTAGCAATCTTATGTAGACATTCCACCTATGTCACACTTCATATATGGCTTCTTCTCAATATTGGGACCATCGTGGAAACATAGATATCAATAAATTTTTGATTAAGATAATCAATCAAGCAGAAGGTGATGAAGACTAGAATAGCTTTTATATAATAATGAACAAACTTATAATAAATAGAAAATTTGCTGATGATTGTTATAAGTTATTATTGGGAATTTGGAATATGTATTCAATGCGATTAGAAGAAAAATGAAAGGATTAAAGTGGTTGTGTAGGTCCACTAGATGACTGCTTGGCTTGGTAAACGATTTAAGGACAAACTGGATGAGAGTGACAGAGCACAGCAACTTCCAAAATGTGTATTATATGTAGATGTTGTTTCCTTGTGATCTGCTGTAGTTATTCGGGATGTGGATTTATATGTCTTCATTATTTAACTTGCCTTTGTAGATTTAGTAGGTGATGTTACCTCATAGTCTTATTTATTATTGTTGAATAGTTTGTGCAGTAGGCGTTCCATATAGCCTTTTTTGTATCTTTTTTTCTTTACCAACCAGTGTTGAAATTTTCATAAAGAAGTGAAAATAAATGTTATATTGAACCACTCCTTGCTACTAATCATAAAGTTAGTTATGATATCGGGTGGGATTAGATCATGTATTTTTATTGAAACTAGGATTTAAATATATATTATATACGAAGGACTCAACCATAAATTAGACTTCTACATCAATTATAAAGTGGTTCCCATTTAATTCACTTTCCCAAATCATTTACTTTTCCATAAATCATGATCATTTAGTAAAGAGGTTATACCATTATCATCATTTATAGAAAGTGCAATATATGGTTAATCCATTGCTCATCAATTAAGAATTTAGTTCGAAAATAATATACACAAGTAGTAAAACTCTAGGTTCAAAAAATCTGAATGTTGAAAATCTCGACTTTCAAATTATTGGAATTTGTACCCAAGTGGTTAGACATGTCACATAAGTCGTTATTATCTCTATTCAAAATATAATAACTTCTTCATATTGATTTGGAATTATGTGATACTTCGACCACTGAACTTGCAAATAACAACCATGGTTTGATTTAGCAAATAACAAGCTACATACACATCTCTAAACTCCTACTTGAATAGTTCATATGTTAGATACTTCATATTCCAAATGTATGCTGTAGTCATCTATAGCAATTAATGGTTGATCTAGCAAATAACAAGCTACATCCACATTTCTAAACTCTTACAAACGATGATTAAATAATGCATTCATCTCTAACTCATTTGGCAGTCTTGTAAAAATTTACTCGTAACAGTTAGGATTTTGACAATTGGTAATACCGTCATATTCCAACTTTTAAATGCAAACAATAATTTAGCGACTCTTATCTTTAAATAACTAGATAGTCTTGTAGAAATTTACCAATAATATTTTGTTGAAAATTTTGAATTCGAAATTCTAAATAACTAGAAAGTACTTCAATTGTTTATGGCTAATGTGATACTTTTCCTAATTCTCCATTTTTTTTCTTTCACTACTTTCAAGCTCATATATCTTTAGGAAGTTCTTGGCATGAATCATTCATGAATTCAAGGGAACTATGCTTCTCTTTATCATCCTTATTCAGGTGTGAAATATGAAATTCATATGTTTTCTCAAGCCCTTTGGAACCAAGGTTTTCTTTCTTAAGTCAAGATTTGGCTTTAAAAGTGATAATCACTTTGCACACAAAGTGGATCTAGACTTGATTCTTAATTTTGAGAAAATTTCGCAATCCCTAATCAAGTTAGATTTTATCCCCGAATTCTCATCTTCAGGGGTTATGGCCTTATAATTTAGTATTGTAATGTTTCCTTTCCTTATAAATTTAACACCTATTTGAACTCTTCATTGCTGCAGGCAGGGGAGTTCTGTGACACCCCACGTACGTTTATGTCACTCTATATCAGAATGCATTAAGTTCTGTGATGCGTTATAGGTAAAAAGAAATAGAATATCACAAGATAGATATAAAATAGAAGCGGAATTTAAAACTTCATTATTTAGCAGAAAAACATGTCGTAGTCCCAAAACCAGTTACAACATCAGGCTAAAATACTAAAACAAAATACATGAAACCAAGACATTTATCTTACACCAAAAGCCATCAGAGTACAGGAATGTAAAATCATAATCCCCAATAGTAACCATAATAAAGTAGACAAGTAGTCAAAGCGATACATCAAAGTAGATCTAAATCCAAGTAGAAACAGAAGAGAGAATTCCTAGTCAAGGCTGAGCGTTCCCACCGTGAGAACCTGAGGGGTAAAAGGAAGAGAGGGAGAGAAAAGGAAACAAAACGGGTCAAACATAAAATTTGCCGAGTCTAGTGACTTTTAGCATATAAAGAAGTAAAAGCATCATGATAGGCATATAGACTGGATGAGAGATAAAAGTATCATATAATAGGTATGAATAGATTGAACAGAATAAGCAGAATAAACATGGTGAACTATGCTTCTCGGTTACTTTCTCTGCACCAATACTAGTATATCAGATTATGACAGGATTAGGTGTCCCCTAATTACTTAACAGAAACAGAATGATCCCTACATAAGCATAATGGTAGTTCTAGGTGTACTCTAATAACGGGTTTTGCCCAAGAAGAAATAATACGCATCTCAAAATAAATAACGGGCGTTACCCCAAACAAAAGTAATAGGTACCTCAATAGAAACAGACATGACTAGATGTACGTTAATCACTACCCCCAAGTGATCGACTCCCTAACTTGTAAATACCCTGTGTCGGTCCCACAGTAAGGTTTATTACTTCCTAAAGTGGCAACCTACAGAATGATAATATTTTCAAAATGTTATATTTTGAAATTACTTCCTTTTCTATATTCATTATAAAAACGAATATAATCGATATAAATATCGTTCGCGTCAAAATGGCGCATATCTAACCAACACGACTTTATATATTTCAATAACTTCGTTATTCTAGTCAACAAATGAATATTTTCTTCAACACGTGAATATATATATTTTATTCAACACATGAATTTATTTTTATTCAACACATGAATATTTATTTTATTCAACACATGAATTTTCTTTCTATTCAACACATGAATTTTATTTTTATTCAACACATGAATATATATTTCTATTTAGCACATGAATTTATATTTCTATTCAACACATGAATTTATATTCTATTCAACACATGAATATATATTTCTATTCAACACATGAATTTATATTCTATTCAACACATGAATATATATTTCTATTCAGCACATGAATTTATTTTCGATTCAACACATGAATTTATATTTTATTCAACACATGAATATATTTTTAAAATTGGAATGAGGCCCAATCAATTACCATATAATGTTAATTATATGGATTCCCTACAACACATGTATATAACAGCAACGATAAATCATCAACCATCATCCAGAGTGCACCACACAACTGCATAAGCATTAAATATAAATAATTAACGCTTACACAGTCTGTCAATCCATCGATTGACATACAACTAAACAATCGGGATTAGTGTACGTCAAATCTCATCCCAATACCCGTGTGGGGTTTCAAATCAACAAACACAGATTTTATTTGTGCAGTTGGGCGATGTGTAAAATTTATCGTCCCAATCAATATCAGTCAAATCAGTGTATATAAACAAATCGTCCAATTTGTTTATAAATATTTATTTTATATACACGTTAAAAATTATATTTCTAACTATAAAATATTTCCACTATAAAATAATTTATTTCATTCCACATCACACAATCAACTTTCACAACACATCAATCAAACAAACAAGCCATCCATGGTCTGTGGACGACGGGTGTCGGGTGCTACTAAGCACCGTCTACATCCTAGTATATATTTCAACTAGAATTTAAAATAAAAGTGAGGAGTTCTCACCGACTAGCTAAACCAAACGCCACGACTCTCCATATGTAGAAAATCTTCGCCGTGTTTTCCACGAGATCTGTTTCACGTAGTACATATTAAAAATCACATTTTTAACATCGCTACTTGTATAGAAAAGATTATATTTTTACAATGCTATATACATAGAAAAGATTATATTTTTATAATGCTATTTATATAGAAAAGATTATATTTTTCCAATGCTATTTATATAGAAAAGATTATATTTTTACAACGCTATATACATAGAAAAGATTATATTTTTACAACGCTTTATACGTAGAAAAGATTATATTTTTACAACGCTATTTATATGGAAAAGATTATATTTTTACAAAGCTATTTATATAGAAAAGATTATATTTTTACATGTATAAAAATCGCATCTTTATGTTATAAAAATCTAAGCTTTCTTGTAGATAAAAATATACGCTTTCATACTTCAAAAATCAAATCTTTTCGCTATTTAAAAGTTGAACCTTTCACTATTTAAAAATCATAACTTTATCTATTTAAAAATCGAAACTTCCTATATGTTAATCACATTTTTATCATGCTAAAATATATATGCAAACTTTGATATGTTATATAAATAAATAAAAATCAAAACTTTAACCATAAATTCATATATTTAAAACCTATTTGATTTTATAAACTGTAAATCATAAGTCTTATGATCTAAAACATTGAATAAATAAAGATTAATAAAAAAAACTTACAGTATCACATTTGGGGGAGGTTTGCTGCGTCGGATCAGCGACACAAATGGGGGTTTGCACCGGTCGTACGGTGGCCGGAGGATGGCTCTCAGATAGTGGAGCATCGGGTTTTGGGCGCTAGAGCTTTTGGGGGTCTCACGGTGTCATTGAATGGGGGGGAGATCGATGGACACGGGAGAGAGGGGGCGTGACCGCTGGTGGCGCGACTAGGGGGGCTCCGCGATGGAGTGCGGCGGTGGCGGAAGTTGATTTGGGGCTGGGTTTGGGCAATCGGGTTTTTTTATTTATTTACTTTGATCTGGTCAACAGGGGGGAGGTATGGGAATATATAATTTATTATTTTATATTTATTTATATATTTTTGCCTCCTAAAAGTTGAGATTTCGTCCGGACTTCAAACGAGACCCAACGACTGTCACCCCTAACTAATTACCCCCATTCCGAACACAATGGGATATGTATCGTAGGTTGATTCGAAAGTTTCTATCATTTTTCGTCAAAATCAAAATATAACTCTATATATTGAATTTGAACGCGCATTTCAATTTACCGGGGCCACATACGGACTTTAAAATTCCCTGAAAAATATTTTCTAGTTTCGTATTGACGATACGGTCGTAACAAAACTAATTTCATCAAATTCTGAGATCGTTTGAAAAATGGTCATTTTCTAATCGATTAAAATCAACTGAAACTGGTCAAATACGTTTTCCTTTGCCACGCTCACATATTGATTCAGAAAATTACGAATTTTGAAACCTAGCAATAACTTGACATCTCGGATCCAACAAAAGTAGTTTCGTCGAAAACCGAGGTCGTTTGCAAAATTCCCATTTTTAAGGGCCAGAATTCCATAGCGACTATTTTGAATTTTCAACTAGACGTAACTTTTGATTCCCGCTATGAAATTTCAATTTTTTGGATTCGTTGGAAAGATATTCTCAATTCGATTCTAATATTTTTGGTTTCGCTAAAATCCAGTTTATTTTGCATCCTGTATGTTCAATTGAAATTTGAAATGGAATTTTCAAACTACTGCACCATTTTCAATTCTTTTTTATATTTAAAATAAAATATTTATATTCTAACGACGATTCATATAAATATATATGTTCTAATTCTATTCAAAATAAATTTCTCGTTGCTATTATTTAAAATAATTCATTTTAAATAATCAAAATTCATTAAAATTGCTAAAATAAAAATTTTAAATTGGCTCGGATTTCCGGGTTATTACAGTAAACAAATATGTCATTTAAAGTAGAAAGCATATCTTGTAAATAAATATGTCATTTATTTAGAATAATGATTTGTCAAATAAAAATATCACTTTTATTTAGAATATAAAATGTCATTATATTAAAAAGGTCATCATATTAGAAATGTCATCATATTATAAATGTCATCATATTATAAATATCATCATATGAGAAATTTCATTATATTAAAAATGTCATCATGGTAGAAATGTCATGTTAGAATAAAATGTCATTTTAGTTTGAAATGTTATGTTAATATAAAATGTCATTTAATTTAGAAATGTTATGTTAAAATTAAAAATGTCATTTTTATCATGTAGTTAAAATAAAAATAACGTTAACATTAATGTGATAGTTGAAGTTAAATTATAAATATCCATTTATAATTTAACAATGAAATTTGGCTAATTAGATAAATAATTCAAACTAAATTATAATTGGTTAAATTTATTAACTAATGGTTTATTTAAATAAATTGTTGTTGTTTGAAAACCCCACACGGGTGTTGGGATGATATTTGACATACACTAGTCCCAATGTTTAACTAATTGTCAATTGATGGATTGACAGTCTGTGATGAGCGTTATTTACTTATTTTAGTGATCACACAGTTGTAAATTTTACTCTAGATGTAAATGGATTTCTTAATGATTATTTATCATTATTGTTATATACATTATGAAATCCATATAACTGAAATTATATGGTAATTGTTTGAGTCGTATTCCGATTCAGAATATCTTTTATATAAAGAATAATTTAAAGTGAAGAATCTTTTAAATAAAGAATATTTTTTTAAGATAAAGACTACTTTAAAATAAATTTAGTACAGAATAAAGTTATGATTTTTATGTCCGTCTTAGAATGGATGCAAATATTAAAAAAAAATGTAGCCGAGTTAAGTAGCAAACGCCTTTTTACCCAAACGGATTTATCGATTGATTTTATTCGTTTTATAATGAATATAAACAAGTAGTGATTTTAAAATATAATATTTTAAAATTTAATATTTTAATATGATATAAATATAGAATATTCACTTTTGATTTAAAATTGAAAATGAAGTTAAAATTGTTTTAAAAGGAAATCGGTGATATAATATAATATATATATATATATATATATATATACATATATTTAATGGCATGAATAAAACGCGCCGCGCAGCGACCGTTCGTGAATTTCGACCATTAACTTCAAATAGATGTAACGGGAGATCCGACCGTCGAACTCTCCAAAAACCAGAACCCTTTGGTTCGTATCGAAATGAGATTTCCAATGAATATAAGAGATTTGAAATCTAACGGTTAGATTTGGAATTATGTCCAAATCAATTTCAGAAAAGGTCGCTATGGATGCAATTCGGTGGTCGTTATTGGAAACCGACTGTATGAGCTTTGATAAAATTATTAAAAATATGGAAAAACTATGTAAAATCATAATTAATAATTTGGAAAGATTTTGGATGAAAAATTCCATATTTGAAAAGATAAAAATATATTTTTATCGAAATAAACTTGTTACTAATTAGAATAATAATCCAGTGTTTTTTTTTAAAATAAATAAAATTGGATTTTGGGTTGTCGTGAATGGTGTCTTCAATAACAATGTTCTTAAACCCAGTCGAGAAAAGAATAAATCTTTTAATTAAGATTATTAGAGTTTCGAGTTATATTTATTAATTGGACTAAAATGAAATGTGAATTGGGTTTATCGTGAACTGTGTTTTTAACGACATTTGTTCTTTAACCCGATTTACAGTGAAAATGCAATTTGGAATTTATAATTCTATTTATTAAGATTTAATGGGAATTTTCCAAAAGTAAAGTTTTCTAATTTAACATATTTAATTGGAATTGAATGGAATTCGATTCAATAATAATCGAGATGAGGTTCTGTAGAAGAAGACGTTACTACATATGGAATTTAAAAGGCTTTACCGTTATTCCATTTATATTATTAGCCTAATACAGAAATTTATATCGATTATATATTGATTTGATTTCTGTGAAAATTCCATATTTGATGGAAGGTGATTTTGGGTTTATCGTGAACTGTGTTTTAAGTGACATTGGTTCTTTAACCCGGTTAAAGACAAGACTAATTTCTTACAGTTGAATTATCATTAAATAATGATTTTTGGGATTAAAACCAAATTGGAGTTGTAATGAATCTTTAAAAAGTAGATGAAGATTAAAGGATAAATTTAAAGAATTTATATTTGATAAAATTAATAGGAACCTTTCCCTAATAATGTGAATATTTATTTAAAAGAATATTCTGAATTGGAATGAGGCGTATGATGTGCCTTTATAGTATTTTATTATTGATTATAAAATACGCCAGTTATTCGGAAATACCGGGTTTAACCAATTCTAATAATTACTATGACGATTAAAAGTCGAAGATGAAGACGTTGGTTGAAGACCGGGGATCTTCACATCGTTTGGATGATTACTGATGTCTTGATTGGAAGGCATCCCAAGACAAGGTAATAAGTGGTGATCGTCCAGACGTACTTGGAGATCGATGGGTATGCGAGAACCTCTTTCCCGTATTGGACATATGGGATGAGGAATAAGGTGTCTTTGGTTTCGTTCAGACCCAGAACGGACTTGTAAATGGATGGTATTTCTGACGTTGTATTCCTTTATGTTGTATTCGTTGATCTCTTCTAAATATATATATCTGTTGGTGGCGGAGAATTTATTCTCTTGCATAACACCGTTCTCTGATACGTACGAGCTTAGAGGTTATATATTGGTAGAAATCAATGGTATGGTATGGACTGACAATATGGCATGCTAAGATGCAATTGATCAAGGCTTTTGTTGAAAAGCAGAGCCTTGTGGTTGATGATCAAAGCACAACCCATTTTAGGCATAGCTTTGTGTAGCGTAACTTCGCGAGCCTCACACCCCGGTATGAACCAGAAACGGGAGAAGGACCCCAGAGAGGACATGCATTTCTTGCTATCTAGGAGTGGTGTCAGCATTTACAAGCCCTGGCATTTTTACTTATGTGGATGATGGATTGCGAGGCGCCTCGGTTATTTGAGTCCCTAGTGGCTCTATTTACGCCCCATAGGGTGGGGAAACGTATTGTTCAGGCATTACTAATCCACTAACATATTTGTGGACGGGCCCTGGCGCTCCAGGCGCAGTTGTGACTGAGTCCTGAGGCTCGGGCTAGAGGGTCTCGAATTCGGTAAGGACGGATCCCTTGCCTTGGTTCATGATGGAAATCCAACTTCCAATATGACACCATACGGTTTTGATTATATAACTAGTATGGCGACATAGTATATGGTAGTTATGTCGTCTATGATTGATATATTATGATTGAAATGTTTCTGAAACATATATACACTATAATAATATCATCTCCGTTTTATCGTATCAAGAATTTTAAACTATTATAAGGTAAAACTTTATCCTTCGGTTTGCGTTGCATTGTGCGTTGGGACTTGAGTCTAATAATGGTTTCATTTTTCTAAAAAGCATTGCTTTGTTTAACGATTTACTTTATTTCTTGCACTGGAAATCCAATGGAGTAAACCCGTTCCGCGTTAGCGGCGTGATCCTGTGATTAGCCTTATTATTATTAGATACGTTAGGTAAGATTTCTCATGCCAGTCCCATGACTGACCCGTAGTTTGTTTCATTTTGCAAACTCGGGTGCTGTAACGACCCGCATTCTATGCATCTAGGGATCGTAGAATATTTATTTCTTTCTCATGCGAAGTCGTATAGCCATGTAACTTTGGGAGACGACTATTGGGATCATTTCCATGTTCATGATTTTTGCCGATTTTTAAATGACCATTTTGCCCCTAACTGATCTTGTTTCGGCCATAACTTTTGATTGTTAAGTAGTTTTGACCTAAAACCGCTTCCATTAGATTTGGATGATGATCTACCTTTCCGTAGAGTGGTCACATTAGCCAAACGGACACACCGTTTGGGAGATATGACTGAAACAAGGTTTAGAAGGTGAAAAACAGCTTAATAGGGCCTACTTAGGGTGATTAGCAAGAGGGCCCATAACCCATTTCGGGATTACGGTTATGGGGAGGCTGAAATCAGTTAGGAAACGATCTATTTTCATTTTCTCAACCGCCTAAAACATTTCCCTAACCTTAACAATGGCCTCCAACACCCAAATCACCTTCTAATCACCATTTAATCAAGTTTTAGCCTAATCTATATCTAATCAAGGCAAGTTAGCGTCAAATTGCGAATAGAGCTGCTGGAACATACAGAGATTCGACCTGTATCTCTGATACTTTCAGATCTATAAGTAATTTGTGGCTAAGGTGAGTGATTTGCATTGTTTTTCACTAATTACGGCTAATTAGGGGTGATTAGTGAAATTATAACTCAGAACAATCTGGAAAAATTTGTAAAATTCTAAAATGCTAATTTAGGGTTCTGATAGAAATTTGGGCTGATTTGGTTAAGTTTTACTAATCCTATCGTTTGATTTGCTTAAACATGATTATGAGGAAAATAAGGTTTTTTTGGTATGTTTAATCTATATTATCATGACTATTTGTTGTTTTAGTGTTTTGGATGACTATGCATGTCGCTATGGCTGTTTGGAATGATTTGTGATTGCATAGAAAAGTTAGATTGGTCGAAAATGCCGTGGAATGGCGTAAACAGCTTGTTGGATAAAGTGCAGGAAATATGCAGGAGACCAGATCGGATCGGATCGGATCCTCCGAACCCACTCGTGGAGCATCCCACGACCGACCCCGACCCGCTCGTGAATAATGGCACTGAACCGACCCACTCGCATCAGATCCTCCTCACGAATCGCCGCTTCTCCACATGTTGGCCATGAACCCACTCATGCTCGAACCCTACGAGCCAAAGGAGGCACAACGACCCGAACTCAATGGGTGCTCATGATCCGAACCGAGGGCCATGGCACGACCCACGAACCGATGACCAAGAGGAGGGAGCACGAACTGGTTGTCTCTTCCAAGCCGACCTGACCAGGAGCACCACAAGCCTCCTAGAAGATCACGAACCGAACCGAGGAGCATGGCATGAGCTGAACATCTGAACCAATCCGAAGGAGACCATAACCCGAGATGCAAAGGTAGTCCAAATGGGGAAGCTTATACTCAGGATCCAGTTGGGAACCAACGAGTTAACTTCATGATTGGGCTTTGTTGCGGGACGTGTGCTAAGGAGTTATCGACGTCCATAGCTTTGATTCACCACCAAGAGACGATTGTTAGGCTACAGATCAGTGCAGTGGGGTAGTTATTACTCCATAGGGTAGAGTGATTGTAACATGGCTATGAGCCAATGCAGTGGAGACGTCATGACTTCGTGGGGCAGAGTGGACATAGCAAGGACTGGTGGCTTTGGATTAGTGCAGTGGAGTCGCCATGACTCCATGGGGCAGAGTGATCATAGCAAGGATTCGGGTGATCAAAGCGGTGGATATCATATGCTTTACGCACTGAGTGAGAGATATGAGAATGGTTGCTATGCTTGATTATTTGAAATCACTATGATATGCACACCCCTCCCCCGTATCTTTACACCATCTGTTAGTGTCACCTTAGAGTATTGTACATCTTGTTGTGCTAACTCTTTGGTTGCAGGTCCAGGTTCAGGTATGGTTTAGTATACCTGTTATTGTTCTGTTTTGTTGCTTATCGCTCATACCAGACTTTTGTCTAACCTAGAGTTTTATGTCTCTTCTTATTACTCTAGGTGCTCTTAAATGGGCATACGAGAGACTGGTCAAGTGATTATGCACGAGTAGCTATGTCGGAGACGAGCAGGAGGCTTCCACGTATGATATATATAGATATTCTCCCTGTGTCGTTGCTGGTCACTACTTTGGGCATTAGTAGTGTACCTTTCTTATTTTGCTTTAGAGAGAGTTTTAAAAGTTGTAATAATGATGATGTGGAACATAAGCTGTATCTTGAATTTCCGCTGCTATAATGATTATGGTTTATTTCTCAGCTTATGCACTGTCTTGCCTGTTTTATGTCAATTATGTTATTATTATATTTTATTCAATGTGCTGTGAGACATTCTACAGGTTCCTTGTTATTCAAATTCCCTTCTTTCCTTTCTTTGTCGACCGTCCCGTGCTGGTTGGATATTGGCACAATGCACTTTCATTGGAAATGTCGGCTGGTGCGAGGCGGACCATCACATTTGGTATCAGAGCTCTAGGTTGCGTAGTTAACCAAGGTAAAGACACTAGGGAGAGATAGTATACATATATGAGAGCGCATATTTGTGATCTTTTGGTTTTTAAAAGCTATATATATATATACTATTAGTATATTTAAGGATGGAGTTGCACCGCACTGATACCGCTAAAGAGATGGTTAATCATTTCTCCTTACAGATTGAACGATGAGCCGATACATGAGGGGTAATGGTAGAGGAGCTAATAATGGGAATGCTCCTGATATGAGGACGATGTTCACTGACCTCATGAGAGAGATGCTTAGGGATTTTCAGAGGGCAACTCCTAATGCTGCAAATGGTGGTGGTGCAGCGGTGCAGGCGCCAAGGGCCGATTTCGCCAAGCTATGCAAGGATTACACTAGTCTTGGTGGGAAGCCGTTCCACGGAACGGAATCGGCTACAGAAGTTCAGGATTGGCTTGATAGCTCTGAGCGCATATTCGAAGATTTGGGTATCGAGTATGCGACGAAGAGAAAGCTAGCATCCCGTCAGTTGCAAGGACGGGCGATGAATTGTTGGAATGCTATTAAGGTAGCTACTCCAGAGGATCAAGTTACTTGGGATCAGTTCAAGACCCACTTTAGCAATAAATTTATCCCAACTGCTTAGAAATCAGAATTGTTTAAGAAATTTCTGGAGCTTAAGTAGAATGGTAGGGCAGTCTCGGAGTACATTGCTGAATTCGATACTCTATCAAAATATGGATTATCCCTTATTGACACTACTGAGAAGAAGAACGAGAAGTTCATAACTGGCTTAGATGGGTATTTGGGGGAAAGGCTTATAAATCATATTGGTGAGACTTTTGAATCGATTGTTGGGAAAGCATTGAGGTCAGAGAGCCTTTATCCTAAACCCAAGACTGAAGTCGTTGTTGCATCAGCAGAGGAGCCAAAGCCGCAAGCAAGCGGTGGAGGCAAGAATAATTCTTAGAACAAAAGGAAACAGAATCAGACCAAGGATGGTCAGAAGAAGAGTAAGAAAGATGTTGAGTGCTTTAGCTATGGCAAGAAGGGCCATTATGCTAAAGAATGTCGAGCAAAGCCAACGGACAGGAAGTGCTTCAACTGTGGCCAAGTGGGACATCACAAGGATAAGTGTCCGCAACCCCCTAAAGAAAAGCAGATTTTAAAAGAATATGCTATTAATGCTGTTCCTTCTTCATCGAATTCCCCAACTGTGGCGGAGAAAGGAAATAATGTCGTTATCGAAGGTATGCTTTCTGTTTATGATGTTCTTGTTGGAGTATTGTTTGATACTGGGGCTTTCCGTTCCTTCATATCTAGTGACCTAGTAGATAGTTTGGGATTGGAGCCCGAGATAGTCGATAGACCTTTAGCGGTGACGAACCCGATTGGTGGTTCGAGTAGCCTTAGTATGATTTATCGTAATGTGGTCTTATCGAGTCATGGATGCATGTTTATTTGTGATTGCTTTGTTTTGGGCTTTACTGGGTTTGGCATTATTTTGGGAGTCGATTGGCTCCAAAGATACGGGGTAGTGGTAGACTGTGAGGGTTTTTTGGTGACAGTTAGAGCGCATGATGGTGGAGGGTAGTGTTTGGTGGTCTACCTAGTGATGGCGTAATGGCTAGTTTTCTAAATTCCCTCGACATCCCATATGATGAGTTGTCAGATGTACCTGTGGCTGGCCAGTGTCCGGACATCTTCGAGGAAGTGATCGGACTTCCACCACACCGGAAGATTGAGTTCCGTATTGATTTAGAGAAAGATGCCAGACCAATAGTGATGCCACTTCGTCGTATGGCACCAAGGGAGCAGCGAGAGCTCGGGATTCAATTGAGCGATCTTTTGAAGAAGGGATTTATCAGAAGAAGTGTTTCTGAGTGGGGAGCACTAGTTGTGTTTGCTACCAAGGCATATGGTTCCCTTCGATTGTGTGTAGACTACCGCAAGTTGAATAAGGTGACGAGGAAGAATAAGTATCCTCTACCGCAGATAGATGATTTGTTTGATCAGTTGAGTGACGCGAGAGTGTTCTCCCAGTTGGATCTCGCGACAGGTTTTCATCATCTTAGGGTGGAAGCTAAGAGTATAGCTAAAACGACTTTTCGGACGCCGTCTAGATTCTTTAAGTGGTTGGTCATGCCATTCGAGTTGACCAATGCACCAGCATATTTTGTGGGTCTTATGAAGAGTATGCCAAGATCAATTGAATAAGTTTGTTCTTGTGTTCGTAGACGATATCTCAGTTTATTCGAGGACAGAGGATGAACACAAGGAACATCTGAGGATAGTGATGGAGGTGTTGAGAAAACACCAATTAAAAGCAAAGTTTTCTAAGTATCACTTCCGGAGGAAGGAAGTGAAATTCTTGGGTCATGTTGTTTCAGAGAATGGTACTGTCGTGGACCGTGCAAAGGTGGCTACGTTACAAGATTGGTCTACACCCAAGAATGCAACAGACATAAGTAGTTTCTTGGGATTAGCTGGATATTATCGTAAGTTTATCCAAGACTTCTCCAAGATAGCAACAGCGTTGACTCAGTTGACCAAGAAGAATCAAGCTTTCGTCTGGGATGAAAAGTGCGAGAATGCATTCAAGAGTCTAAGGGAAAAGTTGACATGTGCACCAGTGTTAGTCATTCCTAAAGGGAATGAAGAGATGATGGTATACACAGATGCCTGTGGTACCAGACTAGGTGTTGTATTGATGCAAGGAGGTAGGGTTGTAGCTTATGCTAGTCGGCAACTGAAACCGCATGAGAAAAGATATCCTACCCATGATTTGGAATTGGCAGCCATCCGTTCGCGTTGAAGATGTGGAGACAATATCTCTTGGGAGAAAGATTCGAGTTGTTTACTGATCATAAATCATTAAAGTACTTTTTCTCCCAGAAGAATCTAAATCTCCGACAGCAAAGATGGTTAGAATTCTTGGCTTCCTACGATTTCGATATTGCATATACACCAGGAAAGGGCAATGCAATGGCTGATGCATTGAGTAGAAGACATGCCAGTTTAGAGGCTATGTTTCTGGAATGGAAGCAACTTGAGTACATCGTTGGGTATGATTTCAGACCAAAGTGCGAATTGGATCCAGAAGTATTAGCAAGTCTGACGATCAGACCCACTTTGATTGAGCGGATTGGTTCCATTCAAAAGGACGATCCTAACTTATCGGAAATCATCTCCAAGTTAGAGATGGGTATCGATAAGGAGATGGACAAGTATGAGCTTGATCGAGATGGATGGCTTAGGAAGAATGGAAGACTAGTTGTGCCCAATGTCAATGGATTGAGAGATGAAGTGCTTCGAGAATATCATCACTCAAAACTGACTATACATCCTAGTGGTAACAAAATGTATCGATACATGAAGCAGACCTAGTAGTGGGAAGGGATGAAAAGAGACGTTGTGAAGTTTATATCCAAATGCATGAACTGCCAGTTAGTTAAAGCTGAGCAAAAGAAACCTAGTGGTTTGTTGCAACCATTAGAAATTCCAGAATTGAAATGGGAACAAGTCTCAATGGATTTCATTGATGGGTTACTAAGGACTAGATCGAGCTATGATAACACTTGGGTGATTGTGGAATGATTGACCAAGAGTGCAAGGTTTATACCTATCAAGTCAAAAAGAACGGCAGCTAAGTTAGCGGAACTATATATGAAGTGGGTATTGAGATTTCACGGAGTACCCAAAAGCATTGTGAGTGACCGAGACCTGTTGTTTACTAGTGGATTTTGGAAGAGCATACAAGAGGCTCCAGGGTCAGAATTATATCTCAGTACCACGTATCATCCTCAAACTGATGGTTAAACAGAGAGGGTGAATCGTATATTAGAAGATCTCTTGAGAGCTTGCATATTGGATTTTGGTGGATCATAGGATGACCATTTGCATCTTGTAGAGTTTGCGTATAATAATAGTTATCAGTCCAGTATTAGTATGGCTCCATATAAAGCTTTGTACAGAAGACCGTGCAACTAACCGTCATGTTGGTTAGAAACTGGTGAGAAATTTGTGCTTGGGCCAGATGTGATAAGAGAAACTTCAGGCAAGATTAAGATCATTCAACAGCGAATGAAGGCTGCCCAAAATAGGCAGAAGAGTTATGCTGATAAGAGGCGAAAGGATTTGAAATTCTCCATTGGCGACCTAGTATTTGTCAAGATCTATCCATTAAAGAATGTTATTCGATTTGGAAGGAGAGGAAAGATGGCACCAAAATTTGTTGGTCCATTCCCAATCCTCGAGCAAGTTGGGAATTTGGCATATAAAGTTGAATAAGATGGCAGAAGTTCATAACGTATTTCATGTTTCCCAGTTAAGAAATTCGTGCACGACCCCAATATGACTATTTCACCTGATCAGTTGGATGATATCGAAGTAGAACCCGAGGCGGTTGGGAATCACAAGCCGATTTGTATTATCGAGCATGATACGAAGCAACTTCGAAGGGAAGCAGTGAATCTAGTCAAAGTTCAGTGGGGCGAGAATGAGAATGACTGTACTTGGGAGACACAGGAGAGCATTAGGAAGATGTATCCAGAACTATTTGCCTGGTAAGATTTTAATTGGAATTTAGTTTTCCGCAAGCTAAGATAGACGTTTGTTATTTTGTATGTTTGATTGTTGTGAATGGTTGGTAGGCATGCGGGATCCTTTACTTATTTCTTAGTTAAGGAATTTCGGAGGCGAAATTTCTTAAGGAGGGAAGAATGTAACGACCCGCATTCTACGCATCATAGAATATTTATTTCTTTCTCATGCGAAGTCGTATAGCCATGTAACTTTGGGAGATGACTATTTGGATCATTTCCCATGTTCATGATTTTTGCCGATTTTCAAATGACCGTTTTCCCCTAGCTGATCTTGTTTCGGCCATAACTTTTGATCGGTAAGGAGTTTTGACCTGAAACCACTTCCATTAGATCCGGATGATGGTCTAACTTTTCGTAAATGGTCACATTATCCAAACGGACTCACCGTTTGGGAGATATGGCTGAAACAAGGTTTAGACGGTGAAAAACAGCTTAACCGGGCCTAATTACGGTGATTAGCAAGATGGCCCATAACCCATTTCGGGATCAGAGTTATGGGGAGGCTGAAATCAGTTAGGAAACGATCTATTTTCATTTTATCAGCCGCCTAAAACATTTCCTTAATCCTAACAATGGTCTCCAACACCCAAATCAGCTTCTAATCACCATTTAATCAAGTTTTAGTCTAATCTACATCCAATCAAAGTAAATTATCGTCAAATTGGGAATAGAGCTACTGGAACACACAGAGATTCGACCTATATCAGATATACTTTCAGATCTATAAGTAATTTGTGGCAAAGGTGAGTGATTTGCATTATTTTTCACTAGTTACGGCTAATTAGGGGTGATTAGTGATGATTAGTGAAATTATAACACAGAAAAATCTGGAAAAAATTGTAAAATTATAAAATATTATTATAGGGCTTTGATAGAAATTTGGGCTAATATGGTTAAATTTTAATAATCCTATCATTAGATTTGCTTAAACATGATTATGTGGAAAATAAGGGTTTTTGGGTATGTTTGATCTATATTATCATGACTATTTGTTGTTTTAGTGTTTTGGATGACTATGCATGTTGCTATGACTATTTGGAATGATTTGTGATTGCATAGAAAAGTTAGATTGGTCGAAAACGCCATCGAATGGCGTAAACTGCTCGTTGGATAAAGTACAGGAAATATGCAGGAGACCGGATCGGATACTCCGAACCCACTCGTGGAGCATCCCACGACCGACCCCTACCTGCTCGTGAATGATGGCACCAAGCTGACCTGCTCGCATCAGATCCCCCTCACAAACCGTTGCTGCTCCACATGTTGGCCACGAATCCACTCTTGCTTGAACCCCACGAGCTAAAGGAGGCACTACGACCCAAACCCAACGGGTGCTCACGATCCGAACCGAAGGCGATGGCACGACCCGCTAACCGATGACAAAGAGGAGGGAGCACAAACCGGTTATCTCTTCCAAACTGACCCGACTAGAAGCACCACAAGACTCCTGGAAGATCACAAACCGAACCAAGGAGCGTGGCATGAGCTGAACATCCGAACCAATCCGGAGGAGACCATAACCCGAGATGCAAAGGTAGTCCAAATGGGGAAGCTTATACTCAGGATCCAGTTGGGAACCATCGAGTTAACTTTATGATTGAGCTTTGTTGCGGGACGTGTGCTAAGGAGTTGTCGACATCCATAGCTTTGATTCACCACCGAGAGATGATTGTTAGGCTACGGATCAGTGCAGTGGGGTAGTTATTACTCCATGGGGCAGAGTGTTCGTAGCATGGCTATGAGCCAGTGCAGTGGAGTCGTCATGACTTCATGGGGTAGAGTGGACATAGCAAGGACTAGTGGCTATGGATTAGTGCAGTGGAGTCGCCATGACTCCATGGGGCAAAGTGATCATAGCAAGGATTTGGGTGATCAAAGCGGTGGATATCGTATGCTTTACGCATTGAGTGAGAGATGTGAGGATGGTTGCTATGCTTGATTGTTTGACATCACTATGACATGCACACCCTCCCCCGTATCTTTACACCATCTATTAGGGTCACCTTAGAGTATTGTACATCTTGTTGTGCTAACTCTTTGGTTGCAGGTCCAGGTTCAGGTTCAGGTATGGTTTAGTATACCTGTTATTGTTCTGTTTTGCTGCTTATCGCTCATACCAGACTTTTGTCTGACCCAGAGTTTTATGTCTCTTCTTATTACTCTGGGTGATCTTAAATGAGAAGACTAGAGACAAGTCAGGTGATTATGCATGAGTATCTATGACGAAGACGAGCAGGAGGCTTCCATATATGATATATATATATTCTCCTTGTGTCGCTGCTGGTCACTACTTTGGGCATTAGTAGTGTACCTTTCTTATTTTGCTTTTGAGACAGTTTTAAAAGTTGTAATAATGATGATGTGGAACATAAGCTATATCTTGAATTTCCGCTGCTATGATTATTATGGTTTAGTTCTCATCTTATGCACTGTCTCGCCTATTTTATGTCAAGTATGTTATTAGTAAATTTTATTCCATGCGCTGTAGACATTCTACAGGTTCCTTGTTAGTTCAAATTCCCTTCTTTCCTTTCCTTGGCGACCGTCCTGTGTTCGTTGGACATTACCACAATGCACTTTCATTGGAAATGTCAGCTGGTGCGGGGCGGGCCGTCACAGGTGCCCTCTTTTCCACATAGGCAACCTTGTATTCAGGTTTTAGCAAACTCATTCTGGATAGCTATGGAGCTGAAGATTAATCCTATCATTCCTATTTCGCTATTTAGACTTCATTTAGTATATCATGTTTAGTTGTTCCACTGCATTGTATTTAATCTATTGTAATTTTATCTTCCGCTGTATTATTATTTATCGATGTACTCTGATATTATGTACTCTGATGTTGCATTATTATGATGTAATAAAAGTCTTCTTTTATCTATTCTGATGTGTTGTATGCCCAAAATTAGCGTATCCGAGTTTTGAAGATCTTAGTCGATTTTACGATCGATTAGGTCCGGGCGAAATCTGAATTGTTACAATTGGTATCAGAGCTTTGGTTAGCTCAAATCTTTGGGGTACAACTCGTTAGAACTGAACAAAAGACTCATCAGAGGTAGAATTAGTAATATCCTATAAAAGAATACTCATTAGAGATAGGATCAGTAGTATCCTAGAATTAGAATACTCGTTAGAGACGGGGTTAGAAATGCGCTAGAATGAGTTGAGAGTAACAAATTATAATTAGCGTATTTGTGATTATATATATAATCCGATCTTAGAAAATATGATTTTTAATATATAAAAGTTATATGTATTTGAAAAGCTAATCAACTAATTGATTGATGATTATGTTGTGTGATTATTAGTTCAACTAATAAAATTATTAAAATCAATAAAAGAATGAAAATCAAATTGGTTAATTAAACAACTAATAGCTCTGTTCCTTTTCGAGGACGAAAAGATTTTAAGAATGGAAGATTGTTACAACCCGAATTTTGGAACCAATTTAAAATTTTTATTTTAGAAATTTTAATGGATTTTACATATTTAAAATGGTTTATTTTAAATAATTATGACTAAGAATTTATTTAAATCGAAGTTAGAATGAATATATTTATTTTAATTTTAAAAGGAGTTGGAAATAGCGTGATAGTTTGAAATTTTGAATTTGAACTTTGACCGAATGTATAGTATTCAAAATAAATCGGATTTTGGTAAAACCAAAAATACTAGAATTTGTTTAAGACTATATTTCCAGCGAATCTGAAAAATTGAAATTCCATAACGGGAATCAAAAGTTATGCCCAATTTAATATTCAGGACAGTCGCTATAGAATTTATATATATTTTAATATTAAAAATAGTCATTTTTCAAACGACCTTCGTTTTCGATGAAACCAATTTTGTTGGATCCGAAATGTCAAATTATTGCTAGATTCCAATTTTCATAATTTTTGGAATTAATATGTGAGCGTGGAAAAAGAAAATGTGTTTTGTCAATTTCAGTCAAATTTAATCGACTTGAAAATAGCCATTTTTCAAACGGTCTCCAAATTCGATGAATTAATTTTGATAGGACCGTATCATCAAAACATAACTAGAAATAATTTTTCTAGAATTTTTAGAGTTAGTATGTGGCCCCAGTAAATTAAAATGTACGATCAAATTAAATAATTAAATGAATTATATTTTAAAGTAAAGAAAAGTGGGCTGAAACGATCGAATGGGCTAAGGAGACCTAGCCTGTTATGTCCAGAAGGGGGTATTTGGCTAGGGGCAACACTCGCTGGGCTGAATTTGGAGCTAGTATAAGTTAATGGGTTTTTTGGGAATTTATGAATTAAATATTATAAATATCCCTTAGGAAATGAAACCCTAATCCTAATTCTATTTTGAACAGCCGCCACCCTCATGAAGCAATGGCTGAAAACGTTGGAAACAAATTCCTTAATCCCTCCTATTTCTTCGCAAATTAAATCAGGGTCTCAACGCAAACAACAAAGAGATTTCTACCCTCTACGAATTCATACGGTTTTGATGGAAATTGATGTTGTCAAGTTCTCAAATGGGGAGCTCTAAGTTGGGTTGTTCGAACCCGTTTTCACGGTGGAGGGGCCCGCCGAGTTTGAAGCCAGAGGGGGCATAGGTGGAGTGGAGGATGCTCGACATCGTGGCAAGTTTGGATGGTGGTCACGGTGATCCTAGGTTGGCGCGCAGGGAACCCTAGCGGTTGATCTCGATGGGTTCAGCGTTGAGTTACAGAACGAAGATGTAACGACCCAGGATTTTAGGGCCAATTTAAAATTTTAATTTTAATGAATTTAAAGTATTTTAAATGATTGATTTATTTTAATCGAAGTTAAAACGAATAAATTTAATTTATATATAAAAGGAATTGAAAACAAGCGCTGCAGTTTGAAATTTTGATTTGAAACTTTAACTGAATGTACAGGACGCAAAATTTAACGGATTTTAGTAAAACCAAAAATATTGGAATCTATTTAAAAATATCTTTCCAACGAATCCGAAAAATCGAAATTTCATAACGGGAATCAAAAGTTATGGCCAATTCAATATTTAGAAAGGTCGCTATGAAATTTATAAGGGCCAAAATGCTACATTTTGCAGAATAAGGAATTAGGACCCGAAACCATCTCCATTGGTTTTAGAATGTTGTTTACATATAAAAATGACTATAAGAACTTATATTTTTGAGTTTCGGAAAAATTCCACTATTTTTGGTATTTTTAAATATTAAAATATACACCTGAAAAATAGAATTTTTGCAAACGAACTCCGAATTCGACGAAACCAGTTTCTATGGATTCGGAATATTAAATTAAGGTTAAATTCTAAAATTTATAATTTTTGGAAGTATTTTGTGGCTTGTATAATTTTTACAGTGGAAATACAGCCTATTTTCAGACTTCGGTAATTTATAATAAATTCATACGGAATCGGAAAATTACGAAATCAGGTTCGTTGGGTTCGTAATGACCTGAAATAATTATGTTTAAAAATTTATTAATTTTGAAATTCGCATGTATTTATAAGAATTTCTGAATTGAAGAAAACAGTTGAAAATTGAGTAATTGGGCACGTAATGATATTTGGGCCCAAACCAAAATTAAACCCATGGTATATATTATTTTTTTTCTGAGATTTAGGGCTGAAATTCGAAATGTACAGCAGCCACTTCTATTTTCCATCGTTTTTCTCAATTTCCATGGCGGCTCTCTCTTCCTCTAAAATTTGTCGAAAATAAAATCTCTTCAAACCATAGCAAATTATATGTCCTCTCGAAGGTCTCGACGATACGAAGCTAATGGTGTAGTCGGTTTTGTCAAACAGCACTCGGATTCGCCGGAATCTCGACTTAAAGCTCGCTGTTTTCGAAATTCAGAAGCTCAAAACGTAAATCAAGAAATTCCCGTGAATCGAGGAAGAACTAGACGAAGTCACGAACACGGAAGTTCTTCGTCTACGTGAGGTGGAGGTGCTCGCCAAATTTCAGGCAGTTTGGAGGTGTGAGGCGGCCTGTGGGACCCGCGAGGCGAAATCCTTTCTAGGCGATTTCCCGATGATTGGAGAAGCTTTAGGGGCGGCTCTTTCTGGTGGTGGTGCGTCTCGCCAAGACGAAGACATTGGCGGTGGTCCCGTGGCATCAGGTGGCCCGAGGCAGCGGCAAAGTGCGGTCAAAGTTCGGCGGTGAACAGTGTTTTTCGGTCAATGGGCTGAGGGTATTTTCTATTTTATTTTTAAATTATTTAATTAATTTCCAGAACTTTAAAATTGCATAACTCACTCATACGAAGTCGAAAATCGACGATTTCAGGTGCGTTGGGATCGTGGCGACGAGATGGACGCGTGGACACTAATTTTGTCCAATTCTGAGACAGTGAAATTTTTAGGTATTTTCACGAATATTAATTAATTATTTAATTACCCGATCTTTAAAAATTCATAACTCTTTCATACGAGGTCCGTTTGACGAACCGTAAATTGCGTTGGAATCACAAAATTAAGAGCTTCGCGATGGCGCAGACCGCAGCTGAAAAGGAGACAGTAAAATTTTGGCCAAAAATTCAAGGTGAGAGTTCACTTCTATTTTAATTAATTTAATTTAATTCATACTATGCGATGTGAACCTGCTATGAACAAATGCGATGTGAATCAGCTAGGACCAAACCTCTGTATGTATGCTAGATCTAATGTTGTGAGTATTCACTTTATTTAAATTAATTATAGATCTATTATTTGATGTATGAAGTATGATGTTTGAATTGTATGGTTGATGTTTTGAATGATTAGAAATAGTAGATCTGAAATTTAGCATCGATGAATATATTTGTTGTTGTTGTGTTTCATGGAAAAATAAGATTAGCGATGTGTGTATGACATGAAAACTTGAATCACTATAGAGGTAGGAAATTTAAGTTGGACGATGTTAATATGACATGAAACAAAAGTTAGAGATTTTATTGTTTTTATAAAAAGATTATATTTTTATTGATTATATAAAAAGTTATATATTTTGTTGTTATAAACAAAAGACCACATTTTTATTGCGAACATATAAAAGTATATGTTTTGTTGATTTAATGAGATGGATAGATTTTACATTTGAAATTTGTAAATATAGTTGCAATGAAAAACGGTGTTTAATTTTACATTAGAAATATGTAAATATGAAAATGCATTGATATGAAGAATAACATTTTTGTCATGTGATAAATATAAAATGCACTGTAAGGAAAATAACATTTTTGTTTAAATGTTAAAAATAGAAATTTCATCATATGAAATTATTCACCGTATGACGATTGACATTTTTTGTCAATGTTTATATAAGAAAATAAACACCGTATGATGATTGACATTTTTTGTCAATGTTTATATAAGAAAATAAACACCGTATGTTGATTGACATTTTTGTCAATATTTTAAAATAGAATTTGTCGCCATTTGAGATAAGTATATTTTTGTTCATTTACAAAATAGAATTGGCCGCTATATGTAATGAACTAATATTTTGTTCATTATCAAAATAAGAAAACATCGTATGTAAGTGAATATATTTTGTTCATTATCGAAATAAAGAGCACCGTATGTTGAATGAACAAATTTGTGTTATTTTAAAATAAAGAGCACCGTATGTTGAATGAACAAATTTGTGTTAAAATAGAAATTTGCATTGCATAAAATGGTATTTTGTCATGTTAGAAAAATAGAAATTTGCATTGCATAAAATAGTATTTTGTCATGATAGAAAAATAGAAATTTGCTTTGCATAAAATGGTATTTTGTCATGTTAGAATAAGTAAATAATGCATTGTATGTAAAATAAAGCATTGTATGTATAGCATAGTATTTTGTCCAAGTTAGTAAATAATGCATTGTATGTAAAATAATGCATTGTATGTATAGCATAGTATGTTGTCCAAGTAAGTAAATAATGCATTGTATGTAAAATAATGCATTGTATGTATAGCATAGTATTTTGTCCAAGTTAGTAAATAATGCATTGTATGTAAAATATGAAAATAATGCATTGTATGTGAATAGTATTTTTGTCATTTTTATTTAATGTTTAACATATAAGAATGCATTGTAGGTGAATAGTATTTTTGCCATTTTTATTTAATGTGATAAAAATATAAGTTTGCATTGTATGTTAAATAACATTTTTGGTCATGTTATAAAAATATAAGTTTGCATTGTATGTTAAATAACATTTTTGGGCATGTTATAAAAATATAAATTTGCATCGTATGATAAAATAGCATTTTGTAAAAAATGAAAATATTTACCGTATGATTGATGGATACTTATTTTGTTAAATATGAAAATGTCACCGTATGATTCATTAACATTATTTTTAATGTTATGTACTAAAAAAATGTCACCGTATGAGATTAACATTCATTTGTGTTAATATTAGAATTATAAAAAAAAAAAATCACCGTTTGTTGAATGGAAATTTTTTTGTTAATGTTATATAGAAAATTTCACCATATGATAATTTAACATTTTTGTCTATATTAAAAATATAGAAAATGCATTGTATGATTCATTAACATTTATTTCTAATGTTAATGGAATGGAAAATAAAAGAGAAAAACTCACTATATGGTTCATTAACATTTATTGTATGTACATGTAACATTATTTTAAATGTTAATAAAAAGAGTATTTCTATCGTAGGAAGAGTACATTATTTTTAATGTTAAAAATAAGTAATTTACAATGCATGGGAAATCGACATTAGTTATAATGGTAATTTAAAGAGGATTAACTGTAGGAAAGAGATTACATTTTATTTATGCATTATATTATAAGAATAACACCATTGTATGATATTAACATTTTAATGTTAATGTTAAAAAGAAAATAACACTGTATGTAGTTAACATTATTTTTAATGTTAATATAAGAGAAAATTTCATCGTATGTCAAGTTAACATTTAATTTTAATGTTAACACATAAGAATTTATACCGTATGGTATTAACATTATTTTATAATGTATATAAAAAGAGAATTCACCCCGTAGGAAGGTTTAACATTATTTATAATGTTAAATAAAAGAAAAGAAACTGTATGTAAGAATTAACATTATTTATAATGTTAAATAAAAGAAAAGAAACTGTATGTAAGAATTAACATTATTTATAATGTTAAATAAAAGAAAAGAAACTGTATGTAAGGTTTAACATTATTTATAATGTAAATAAAAGGAATGAAATGTATGCAAGAATAACATTATTTATAATGTTAAATGAAAGATAAGGAACTGTATTGGAACATTAACATTATTTATAATGTAGGTAAAAGGGAACTTACACCATAGGAAAATGTTCATTGTTCATAATGAAATTGGAAAAGATATATATAAAGAAATGAATGGGATGGCACATTATAATTTACATTCTTAAATGAAAATTATAAAGTATAAAATAAATAATAATGAATTAAAAAAGGGAAGAATTATCGTCTAATCCTAAACTACATTGTCAGGTAAGTAGAAAAGTGAAAGTTAAGAGAAACGTAAGCTGCACGTAGGGACGACAAACTAAACGAATTATATATATATATATATATATTTATATATATAATTAAAATAACGATATGAAATATGTTTTTCTCAAAATATATGAATGCGAGATTATTTGGAAAGTCCGGGTTAATCCCATTCCAAATGATCGTACGATTCCAAGAATTCAAGTATGAAGACGGCGCATGAAGACCATAAATCTCCCATCGAATGGACAACGATCAAGACTCTGAATTGGTTTGCTCCCAATTCAAGGGTCGGGGTAATTGCCCAAACGTACGTGTTGATTTCACGGGTTTGACCCTAGTTCAGACCTAGAGCATGGGTATAAATGGATAGTGTGTCTGACATCGTACCCCACAAAGTATTATGTTGTTGATATTCAGTTAATATATAAACGATTGGTGGTAGAGAATTTATTCTCTACTTAACACCCGTTTATATAGTGACGGAAGATCAATAGTACGGTATGGAGTGACGGTGTGGCATACTAAGATGCAATGATCAGGGTTTCTTGTTGAAAAGCAGAACCTTGTGGTATGAAGAACATGACTTCACGAGCCTCACAAACCGGTAGAGTCTAAAAAGGGGGAAGGGAACGCAGGGAAAGTAGCACGTTTCTTTCTAGTTAGTAGTCATTTTACTTTTGGAGGATGATGAAATGAGGCGCCTCGGATAGGTCCTATAGGACCGGGGAACGTGTACTTAGGAATAACTAATCCTCTAAGCTGTATGTGAGGACCGGCCCTGCCATTTCCAAGGGTTAACTGCGGGTAATCCTGAGGCATTAACTAGAGTGTCTCGAATCGGTAAGGAGTCCTCCCTAGCCTGGACTCATGATGGAAACCCAAATTTCCAATACGACCCCGACGGATTTGATTGTATTACTAGTATTGGAGGCATAATATATGGTACCTATGCTTCCTAGGATTGATACTTATAATTTGAATTATTTTAAAACATATACACCCTAATAATAGTATTAGTTTCGTATTTGGCGTATTTAGCATGTTTAACCACCATAAGGTAAAACTCTATCCTCTTGGTGTGCGTTGCATTGTGTGATGGGACCTGAGTCTTATGGTGGTTCCATTTTTCAAAAGACATTGCGTTGTTGACGACTTATTTAATCATTTATTATGACACTTTAAATTATGCACGGCAGTCCCTTAGAGTAAACCCGTTCCGCGTTAGCGGCGTGGTCTTTTGGATTTGCCTTATTTTTAATAGTTACTGTAGTTAAGAACTCTCACACCAGTCCCACGACTGACCCATAGTTTGTTTCACCTTTTTGCAAACTTGGGTGCCCTCTCTTCTACACGGGCAGCCAAGTAGACAGGTTCATTCTTTGCTTGGAGTTTTCTTTGAAGCTACTTATTTTCTCTCTCTTGGATTCTGCTTGGGAGAAGAGGTGATGACTTGGAGCTTGAAGACTTTTTGTTTCTATTGGCATCTTTTCTTTTCTTTTTAGACATCAAACTTATTTCTTTTCTGCAAACTTGTTGTAATAATCTTAGTTTTCTGTGACTGTGGAATTTCTGTGATTGATGACATTATATTTTTCCGCTGCTATAATGTTATTACTCTATGAATCTCCTTTGCTATATTGTATCTGTTTTCTGTTTTATTGTATTTATGTTGTATTCCAAAAATGATTTCTCATGCTTTCACTCGTGGAAGTTTGGGGTCGTCACAGAAGAGGAAAGGGATTTATCCCCTGATGATGTAATTAAAAACCTAACCATATTTTAATTATATTATTTATACATTCAAATCTAAGAAAATTCATAACTTTTTCATATGTTATCGGAATTCAACGAAACTGAAAGCGTTGGAATCAGAAAAACGAGGTCTACGCGATGGAACTGACCAGGTCCAAAACTGAGCACTCTGGAAATTCAGGAAAATTTGAATGCTATCTGCAGAAAATTCAGAAGGAATAAAATCAATGTGAGATCTCTATTTTTAAAATAAAATTTATTATTGTTTGTGATGTGAAATTTATATTTATGCTATATAAAATTTATATTTGTGTGGTATAGACTTTGAATTGATTGTCTGTGGTTGATGAATGGCTAGATTTTGAATGAGGTATGTTAAAGATATGATTTGGTTTGATTAGAACATTCTCATGTTAGGAAAAATAATCATATGAAAAAAAATACGGTTTTGTTTGACAATTTTTTTTATCATGTTAGGAATAAAATATTTTAAAATGACAAAAAAAAGAAAATATTACCTTTTTATTGTATATACGAATCCCAAATTTGGCATATTGGAATTAAAATGTTTATACAATCTAAATTACATTTTTATTGGAATATCGAATCATTAAAAAGAGTAAACAAAATGAAAATGTCCCTTTCTGTTGAATTAGAGTCTACATTAAAATACCATGTTTATTGTTACATGTTAAAAGAGTAGAAATTGCAATTCGAATAAAAACATTATTTTATTTGCCATGTTAATGCATAATTTGTGGTCACATTAAAATACCATGTTTATGTTACAAGTTAAAAAGAGTAGAAATTGTAAACAAATAAGAACCTTATTTTTATTTGTTATGATAATGTAAGAATTGTCGACAAAACAAAATATCCTTCTTGTTGAATCAAATTTGTGTCAAAACAAAATATCCTTTTTGTTAAATCATATTTGTGTTAAAAAAAAAATCCTTTTTGTTGAATCATATTTGTGTCAAAACGAAATATCCTTTTTGTTGTAACATAATTGGGTCAAAACAAAATATCATTTTTGTTATAAAATGTTAAGTTTGACAAAAATAACATTTTTGTCATAGAATGTTAAATTAGATAGAAATATCATTTTTGTTATAAATTGAAAAGTTTGACAAAAATATCATTTTTGTCATAGAATGTTAAATTAATAGAAATATCATTTTTGTTATAAAATGTTAAGTTTGACAAAAATATCATTTTTTCATATAATGTTAAATTAAATTGAAATATCATTTTTGTTATAAAATGTTAAGTTTGACAAAAATATCATTTTTGTCATAGAATGTTAAATTAAATAGAAATATCATTTTTGTTATAAATGTTAAGTTTGACAAAATATCATTTTTGTCATAGAATGTTAAGTTAAATAGAAATATCATTTTTGTTATAAAATGTTAAGTTTGACAAAAATATCATTTTTGTCGTAGAATGTTAAGTTAAATGGAAATATCATTTTTGTTATAAAATGTTAAGTTTGACAAAAATATTATTTTTGTCGTAGAATGTTAAGTTAAATAGAAATATCATTTTTATTATAAAATGTTAAGTTTGACAAAAATATCATTTTTGTTATAGAATTTTATATTAAAAACATTATTTTGAATAGAAAATGTTATATTAAAAGAAATATGTCGCTTAGTTAGAAAAACATATTTTGTAAACAAATATGTTACTTATGTTGAAAACATATTTTATAAACAAATATGTCATTTATGTTGAAAAACATATTTTGTAACAAATACGTCATGCAATTTAAAAAAACATATTTTATAAAAAATATGTCATTTAAAGTAGAAAACATATTTTGTAACAAATATGTTATTTAAAGTAGAAAACATATTCTGTAACAAATATGTCATGCATGTTAGAAAACATGTTTTATAAATAAATATGTCATTTAAAGTAGAAAGCATGTCTTGTAAATAAATATGTTATTTATTTAGAATAATGATTTGTCAAATAAAAATATCACATTTATTTAGAATATAAAATGTCATTATATTAAAAAGGTCATCATATTAGAAATGTCATCATATTATAAACGTCATCATATGAGAAATGTCATTATATCAAAAATGTGATCATGGTAGAAATGTCATGTTAGAATAAAATGTCATTTTAGTTTCAAATGTTATGTTAATATAAAATGTCATTTTAGTTAGAAATGTTATGTTAAAATTAAAAATGTCATTTTTATCATGTTAGTTAAAATAAAAATAACGTTAACATTAATGTGATAGTTGAAATTAAATTATAATTATCCATTTATAATTTAACAGTGAAATTTGGCTAATTAGATAAATAATTCAAACTGAATTATAATTGGTTAAATTTATTAACCAATGATTTATTTAAATAAACCGTTATTGTTTGAAAACCCCACACGGGTGTTGGGATGATATTTGACGTACACTAGTCCCAATGTTTAATTAATTGTCAATCGATGGATTGACAGTCTGTGATGAGCGTTATTTATTTATTTTAATGCTCACACAGTTGTAAATATCACTCTGGACGTAAATTATTTATCGTTACTGCTATATACATGCAATGTATGAAATCCATATAACTGAAATTATATGGTAATTGTTTGAGTCGTATTCCGATTCAGAACATTTTTTATATAAAGAATAATTTAAAGTAAGGAATCTTTTAAATAAAGATTATTTTTTTAAGATAAAGAGTACTTTAAAATAAATTTAGTAAAGAATAAAGTTATGATTATTATGTCCGTCTTAGAATGGATACAAATATATATATATATATATATATATATAAAATAAAAGAAGCCGAGTTAAGTAGCAAATTCCATTTTTAACCAAACGGATTTATCGATCGATTTTATTCGTTTTATAATGAATATCAAAAAGTAGTGATTTTGAAATATAATATTTGAAATATTAATATTTTAATATGATATAAATATAGAATATTCAATTTTGATTTAAAACTGAAAATGAAGTTAAAATCATTTTAAAAGGAAATCAAGGATATATATAATATTTATTTATTTATTTATTTATTTATTTAATGGCATGAATAAAATGCGCCGCGTAGCGACTATTCGCGAATTTCGACCATTAACTTCAAATAGATGCAACGGGAGATCCGATTGTCGGACTCTCCAAAAAACGGAACCGTTGGGTTCGTATCGAAAAGAGTTTTCCAATGAATATAAGAGATTTGAAATCTAACGGTTAGATTTGGAATTATGTCCACATCAATTTCAGAAAAGGTCGCTATGGATGCAGTTCGATGGCCGTTATTGGAAATCAACTGTACGGGCCTTGATAAAATTATTAAAAATGTGGAAAAATTATGTAAAATCATAATTAATAATTTGGAAAGATTTTGGATGAAAAGTTCCATATTTGAAAAGATGAAAATATATTTTTATCGAAACAAACTAGATATTAACTAGAATAATAATCCAATGTTTTTTTTGCAAAATAAATAAAATTGGATTTTGGGTTGTCGTGAATGGAGTCTTCAATAATACTGTTCTTAAACCCAGTCGAGAAAAGAATAAATCTTTTAATTAAGATTATTAGATTTTCCAGTTATATTTATTAATTGGAATAAAATGAAATGTGAATTGGGTTTATCGTGAACTGTGTTTCTAACGACATTTGTTCTTTAACTCAGTTTACAGTGAAAATATAGTTTGGAATTTATAAATCTTTTTATTAAGATGTAATGGAAATTTTACAAAAGTAAAGTTTTTTAATTTAACATATTTAATTGGAATTGAATAGAATTCGATTCAATAATAATCGAGATGAGGTTCTGTAGAAGAAGACCGTTACTACATATGGAATTTAAAAGGCTTTGCCGTTATTCCATTTATATTATTGGTCTGATACAGAAATTTATTTCAATTATATATTGATTTGATTTCTGTTTTCATATTTAATGGAAGGTGATTTTGGGTTTATCGCGAACTGCGTTTTAAATAACATTGGTTCTTTAAACCGGTTAAAGATAAGATTAGTTTCTTAAAGTTAAATTATCATTAAATAATGATTTTTGGGATTAATGCCAAATTGGAGTTGTAATGAATCTTTAAAAAGAAGAAGAAGATTAAAGGATAAATTTAAAGAATTTATGTAACAACCCGGAAAATCTGACCCAATTTAAAAAATTTATTTTGGCAATTTTAATGAATTTGAATATTTAAAATGAATTATTCTAAATAATAACGACTAGAAATTTATTTTAAATAGAATTACAATGTATATATTTATATGAATCGATGTTAGAATATAAATATTTATTTTAAATATAAAAAGGAATTGGAAAATGGCGCGGTAGTTTGAAAATTCGATTTCAAATTTCAAATGAATGTACAGGATTCAAAATAAACCAGATTTTAGCGAAACCAAAAATATTAGAATCTATTTGAAAATATCTTTCCAATGAATCCAAAAAATTGAAATTTCATAGCGGGAATAAAAAGTTATGCCCAATTGAAAATTCAGAATAGTCGCTATGGAAATATAGCCCTTAAAATAGTGATTTTGCAAACGACCTCCGTTTTCGATGGTACCACTTTTTTTGGATCCGGGATGTCAAATTTTTGCTCAATTCCAAAATTCATAATTTTTGAAATTAATATGTAAGCGTGGCAAAGGAAAAAGTGTTTTGACGGTTTCAATCAATTTGGATCGACCAAAAAATGGCCATTTTTCAAACGGTCTCCAAATTTGATGAAATTAGTTTTGTTAGGACCGTATCATCAATACGAAGCTAGAGGTAATTTTTTGGGAATTTTTAGAGTTAGTATGTGACCCTGGCAAATTGAAATGTACGTTTAAAATTGAATATACAGATTTATATCTTGAATTTAGCAGAAACTGATCGTAACAGCTGAATTGGCTTACAGGACATACCCCATTGTGTTCAGAATGGAGGTAACTAGCTATGGATGACAGTCGTTGGGTTTCGTTTGGAGGTCAAAATAAAAGTCAACTTTATGGAATAGATTATTTAAATAAATAATATTATATATAATAAAACCCCCTTCTATTCTCTTTCCTCCACCGTTCAGATCCAAAATAAAAAAAAACGCGCGATCGATAGTGACTGCCGCTTCTCCCCAGGCGCCGCCCGTGCGCGCGATCCCTCCGACCTGCGCCCCAACCCCGACGAACGCCACCCTCTGCCTTCCTCCTCTCTACCTCTTCTCCTCCTCCATCCAATAAAATTGTATCCCAAAAAAAATCCTGAAGACCTAGTCCCGCACCATCGCTCAGCCGCCGACCACCACTTCTCCCCTCCGACCATCCACGACCCCCCGACCTCCAGCAGCAACCCCCTCTTCCCAGTTCGTCTGTATGTTTTCTTTCTATCGATTTTTATTTATTTAATTAAAGTAATTGGTTTTAAACAAGGATAAAAATTAGTTTTTCTTTGTGTTTTAACATAGCATAAAAATGGATTTTTATAATGAAGGAAACGATTTAAAAATATAATTTTTATGATGCAATAACGTATAACAAGATTAGATTTTTAACACATGAAAGATTAGATTTTTTAAATAAGGAAAGACGAGATTTATAATGTATGAAGAACATTATAAAAAAATATGATTTTTATCCATTAAGAGTTGAAATAAAAATGAGATTTTTATATATATAACATCATAATAAAAATGCGATTTTTACATGTATAGAGTCGAAATAAAAATTGGATTTTCATACATATGTTTTTGAAATAAAAATTTGATTTTTATATATGTATTAGCGATAGAAAGAACTTATTTTTATATATATGTAGCTTTAATAAAAATAGTATACATATGGAATAGCGAAGTAAAAATAGATTTTTTATCTATATAGTAGCAGAATAAAAATATGATTTTTATATTATAGAGATAATAAAAATATGATTTTTATATTATAGAGATAATAAAAATATGAATAAAAATATGATTTTTATATTACAAAGATAATAAAAATATGATTTTTATATTATACAAATAATAAAATATATTTTTTAGTGAAGCAAAAATATAATTTTTTGAATTGAAATAAAAATGTGATTTTACTATGAACAGCGGGAAAAGATCGCATTGGAATTTTGGGCAAATCTGAACCGTTCAGACATAGAGGATGGAGGAGTGGGTCCCAATGGTGAGAACTTCTCACTTTAATTTTATTTCCTAGTTAAAATATATACTAGGATGCAAACGGTGCTTATCAACACCCGTCTTCCACAGACCGTGGACGACTTGTTTGTTTGTTTGATTGTGTTGTGATAATTGATTGTGTAAAGTGGAATGGAATAAATATTTTATAGTTAAAAATATAATTTTTAACGTTATATAAAAAAATAAATATTTATATACAAATCAGACGATTTGTTTATGCACACATTTAGTTGATATTGATTGGGACGATAAATTTTGCACATCGCCCAACTGCACAAATAAAATTCATTATTTGTTGATTGAAACCCCACACGGGTATTGGTATGATATATGACATACACTAGTCCCAATAATTAGCAGTATGTCGATTGAATGACAGGCTGTTGTAAGCATTGAATATTTATATTTAATGCTAATGTAGTGTAGAATGCATTTTGTATGATGGTTGACTGTGTTTGATTGTTGTCGTGTTTATGTGTTGTTGAAATCCATATAATAACATTATGTGGTAATTGGCTGTGTCTGATTCCAGTTCAGAAAGAAGGAATATTTTAAAATAATGAATATTTTAAAATAATATTCAGTAAAAGATCAAAATATGATTTTGATGTCCGATTTGGGATGGACATTGAAATATTTAAATATATAAAGCCGTGTTGATTAGATTAACGCCATTTTAACATGAACAATATTTATATCGATTTTATTCATTTTTATAATGAATATCGAAAAGGAAGTGATAACAAATTCTAATGTTTTGAAAATACTATCATTTGTATATCGATGACAATATGTCGATCGATTGATTGACAGGCTGTTGTAAGCGTTGAATATTTATATTTAATTCTTATGTAGTGTAGAATGCACTTTGTATGATGGTTGACTGTGTTTGATTGTTGTTGTGTTTATGTGTTGTATGAAATCCATATAATAACATTATATGGTAATTGACTGTGTCTGATTCCAGTTCAGAAAGAAGGAATATTTTAAAATAACCAATATTTTAAAATAATGAATATTTTAAAATAATATTCAGTAAAAGATCAAAAATCTGATTTTTGATGTCCGATTTGGGATGGACATGGAAATATTTAAATATATAAAGCCATGTTGATTAGATTAACACCATTTTGACGTGAACGATATTTATGTCAATTTTATTCATTTTTATAACGAATATCGAAGAGGAAGTGATTACAAAATCTAATATTTTGAAAATACTATCATTTGTATATCGATGATATGGAATATTCAATTTTTATTTGAAATTGAATATGAAGTTGAAATCATTTTGAAAACGAATTTAAAACGATTTATAAATTACGTTTTAAATGGAAATCGACGAGATATATATATATATAATGGCCTGAATAGAACGCGCCGCAGTAGTTCGTGAATTTCGACCATTGACTTCGAATGGGCATTACGGGAGATCCGACCGTCGGATTTTCTAAAAACTGTAACCGTTGGGTTCGTATCGAAAAGAGCTTTCCAATGAATATTAGATATTTGAAATCAAACGGTTGGATTTGGAATTATGTCCAAATCAAATTTGGAAAAGGTCGCTGTAAGTGCAGTTCAATGATCGTTTATGGAAATCGACTGTACGGGCCTTGATACAATTATTAAAAATACCAATAATTTGTGTAAAATCATAATAAATGTTTTGGAAAAAAATTGGGATGAAAAATTCCATATTTGAAAGGATAAAAATATATTTTTATCGAAATGAACTAGTTATGAACTGGAATTAGAAATCCAAATTTTTTAAAATAAATAAATTGGTTTGAAATGGTTTTAAAAATAACCAGAATTTCCAATATATGAATGAGAATGGATTTGAATCGAAATTATTTTCGGAATATTTCGATATTGGATTCCGTGATTATACGGATATTGTGGAGGAATTTGGAAGATATATATATCGTTATTCCAATACGATATTTGTTGATTTCAGAATTTGATATTGAATATAAGCCGATATATTTTCTATTCAGAGCCTTGTATTTAATATAAAATGGGATTTGGGTTTGTCGTGAATGGTGTCTTTATTAACACCGTTCTTAAACCCAATTGAGAAAAGATTAAATCTTTTTAATTAGATTTAAAGAAGTATACCAATTAATTAATATTTAATTGGAATTGAATTGGAATTGATTTTTGGGTTTATCGTGAACGGTGTTTTAAATAACACTTGTTCTTTAACCCGATTAACAATGGAATGTGATTTTGGGTTTGTCGCGAATGGTGTCTAAAATAACACTGTTCTTGAACCCCATTTGAATAGAATAAATCTTTTAATTAAGGTTTGAAGAAGAATTACCAATTAATTAACAATTAATTGGAACTGAAAATGGACTGTGAATTGGGTTTATTGTGAACTGTATTTTTAACGACATTCGTTGTTTAACCCGATTTACAGTGAAAGGTGATTTGGAATTTATAAATCTTTTTATTAAGATTTAACGAGAATTTTACAAAGTAAAGTTTTCCAATTTAATATATTAATTGGGAATAGAATGGAATTCGATTGATAATAATCGAGGTGAACTTTTGTGGAGGAAGACTGTTAATACATATGGGATTAAAAAGCCTTTGTCGTTATTCCATTTATATTATTTGTCGGATACGGAAATTGACATCGATTATATATTCATTTGTTTTTCCGTGAAGATTCCATAATTAATGGAATGTGATTTGGCTTTATCGTGAACTGTGTTTGAAATGACATTAGTTCTTTAACCCAGTTAAAGGCTGAATTACATGTCTATCATTGTATTTCAAACGGTATGGTTAATCTCTGCTAAATATATATCTGTTTGGTGGCAGAGAATTTATTCTCTTGCTTAACACGCTTCTCTGAGACGTACGAGCTCAGAGGTTATATATCGATAGAAATCAATAGTATGGTGTAGATTGTCGACGCGACATGTTTGTGTTTCCAAAGTTAAATAATCATTAGTATTGATTTTTGGGAAGATTAAAACTAAGTGGAGTTTTAATGAATCTTTAATTAGATTGAAATGTGAATTGATAATTTAAATTATCAAATTCGGAAAATGATCGAGAGTGGAGTATCACCAGTTTTGCTCCAAGCGATAGTTAAATCTTTAATTAGATTTGAACGGGAAATGGTAATTAAATTTACCAATAACACCATGGTATTAGTTATGGGGTAATATCAGTTTTGCTCCTTGGGATGAATAGGTTGGGATTTGGAAATTAAATATCTGGTTACTTCGGTAAGGTCCGTTAATCCCGACTAGTTTGGAAAACCTTAATATGGTTTGAATTGATATCCAAAGGAAGATTAAAGAATAAATTTAAAGGAATTTATCTTTGTTAAAATTAATGGGAATTCCCGAAAGATGTGAATATTTAAATAAAATAATATTCAAAATTGGAATAAGGCGTATGTTGTGTTTTTATAGCACTTGTTTATTATATACGCAAGTTATTCGGAAAGGCCGGGTTTATACCCATTCTGAATAACTAATTCGACGATAAGTCGACGATGAAGACGGTGGTTGAAGACCGGAGGTCTTCACATCGTTTGGATGATTACTGATGTCTTGATTGGGCTGTACACCCAAGACGAGGTAATAAGTGGTGATCGTCCAGACGTACTTGGAGATCGACGGATATGCGAGGGCCTCTCTCCTGTATTGGACATACGGGACGAGGAATAAAGTGCCTCCGGTTTCGTTCATACCTAGAACGAACTTGTAAATAGATGTATGTTGGACATTGAATTTATTCTATGTTGATTGATCTCTATTAAATATATATCTGTTTGGCGGCGGAGAATTTATTCTCTTGCTTAACGCCCTTCTCTGAGACGTACGAGCTCATAGGTTATATATCGATAGACATCAGTCGCATGGGGTGAATTGCCTGTGTGGCATGCTGAGATGCAAATGATCAAGGCTCCTGTTGAAAAGCAGAGTCTTGTAGTTGATGATCAAAGCACGGCTTTAATACAACATAGCTTTGTGTATAGCGTTAATTCGCGGGCCTTACACCTCGGTATGAGTCAAAACGGGATAAGGGAACCCAAGGATGACATGACGTTTCTTTCTATCTATGAGTGGTGTAAGGGTTTTGCATGCCCTGACATTGTTATATTTTACCTATGTGTTGCTGGATTGCAACGCGCCTCGGTTATATCGGTCTCTTTGGAGCCAATGGATATAGGTCCTATATGACCAGGAAACGTGTGTTCAGGAATTGCCAATCCACTAATGTAAGTGTGGACCAGCCTTGGAGGATCCAGGGGTCTTCTGCGGGAGATCCTGAGGCATTTGCTAGAGCGTCTCGAAGCCGGCGAGGAGTAGTACATCCCTTGCCTCAACTCATGATGAAATCCAAATTTCTAATACGAAATCACGGATTTGATTGTAAACTTATATATGGCGGCATAGTGGCATGGGATGCTCATGTCATCTATGATTGATATTTATGATTGAATTTGCTTTTGGAACATATATGCACTAGTAATAATATCAAAATGATTTGTTTTAAATGTACCAAGCATGTTTGGCCTATTATAAGGTAAAACTTTATCCTCCGGCTTGCGTTGCATTGTGTGATGGGACCTGAGTCTTATAATAGCTCCATTTTTCCAAAAAGCATTGCGCTGTTTATGCACTGGTATTCTTGGGAGGAAACCCATTCCGTGTTATATGGCGTGGTCCCTTGATTTATCTTATTTTTAAAGTAAAGTTTTAAATAACTTTTTTAGTTCTCACACCAGTCACATGACTGACCTGGAGTTTATTGTTTTAACCTAAACTCTGGGTGCCCTTATTTTCCACACGAGCTGCTAGTAGTTTTGGTTTTGCAGATTTATATTCACAGGATCTGGTTTACAGCTGGAACGATATTTGGGAAGCTCTGTATGCGTATATCTCCTTCAGTTATGTTTTGTATTATTTTTCCGCTGCAGTAATGTAATTTGAATCTCTGATATTTTTCTGATGTGTAACATTTATTTATACTCTGTATATTCTTGTACTCTGATGTAAATTTTTGTAATAAGCAAAGAAATGTTCTTCTGTGTGTTCTGATTCGTCTTGTCCTCAAAGCAATCTGTTCTTTTCTTAACGGGGAAGTTCGGGTCTTCACATTTGGAATCAGAGCTTTGGTTTACAGAGCTCGAGAACAAGGCACATTAGAACCATACGAAAGAATTCATCAGAGATTGGATTAGTAATATCCAATGGGAATGACTCGTTAGAGATGGGATCAGTAGTATCCTAGAACGAGGGTGAAGAGTGTTATTTTTAAAATAAAAATGAAAACAAATATTGTTTTGAAAATTTAAACTTTATTCAACGTATTTGAATATTTATTTGTATTGAATTTGGACAATCCAATATATAAAGATTTTGCATATACGCCTTGCAAATGTGTATTCGAAGTTTAAATATACTACATAGATATAGAATCACACTCTAGTCGCCCGGAGATGATTCTGATGATGCCGCAGCGTCATCAGCATTTATGTTCGAGTCCCTAAAGTGGGATATCTATATGATTTCAATTGACTGGTGTGAGAACCAAAACTTGATAGGGTTTATTGTTGTGAATTGGCATCAAAAATATGATTTTCTGTGTATGTATCAAAATTATGAATTTTAAATGTTAATTCACTAATTAATCGATGGTTGTGTTGTATGATTATTTATTATCTAATTAAACCATTATGTGAAAGAACGGTACATATAACCAAATTGTATCAAATATTGAACTGACTTGAAAATTATTAGAAATTGCATGTATATACATTGAACAGGTCATAGCAAGGAGGCTAGAGAAGAAGAATAAAATTGTATGCCCGACAAATAGGTACATGTTTACTAATTTCTAGGGTTTGGATGATTTTATGAGCCGATTGGCTAGCCGCTTGGCTTTTTCTTTTTCTTTTTTTGAGATGAGAGGGCCTATGTGGCGGTTTGGGGATTTTCCCGGTGCTCCCGTACAAAGGAGGTTATGTCGAAATTTAGGGTGTTAGCCAAATTTTTGGAAAATTTGAAAATTCTTAGAAACTGAAATATTGATGAAAGAAAGACAAACTGAAAGTTAAGTTGTTTAGTAAAACAACTTTCAGCTCCGTTCCTTTTCGAGGACGAAAAGATTTTAAGTGGGGGAGATTATGACAACCTTGAAAATCAGAACCAATTAAAAAAATTTATTTTGGCAATTTTAATGAATTTTGAATATTTAAAATGAATTATTTTAAATAATAATGACTAGAAATTTATTTTGAATAAAATTAGAACGTATATATTTATATGAATCGACGTTAGAATATAAATATTTATTCTAAATATAAAAAGGAATTTGAAAATGGCGCGGTAGTTTGAAATTTCGATTTCAAATTTCAAATTTCAAATGAATGTACATGATTCAAAATAAACCGGAGTTTAGCGAAACCAAAATATTAAAATCTATTTGAAAATATCTTTGCAACGAATCCGAAAAATTGAGATTTCATAGCGGGAATAAAAAGTTATGCCCAATTGAAAATTCAGAATGGTCGCTATGGAAATATAGCCCTTTAAAATAGTGATTTTGCAAGCGACCTACGTTTTCGATGAAAACACTTTGTTGGATCCGGGATGTCAAATTATTGCTAGATTCCAAAATTCATAATGTTTGAAACCAATATGTGCGAGTGGCAAAGGAAAATGTGTTTTGACAGTTTCAGTCAATTTGGATCGACCAGAAAATGGCCATTTTTCAAACGGTCTCCAAATTTGACGAAATTAGTTTTGTTAGGACCGTATCGTCAATACGAAGCTAGAGGTAATTTTTCGGGAGTTTTTAGAGTCAGTATGTGACCCCGGTAAATTTGAAATGTACGTTTAAAATTGAATATACATATTTATATTTTAAATTTAGCGGAAACTGATCGTAACAGCCGAATTGGCTTACAGGACATATCCCATTGTGTTCGTAATGGGGGTAATTAGTTATGGACGACAGTCGGTGGGTTTCGTTTAGAGTTCGAAATAAAAGTCAACTTTATGGAATAGATTAAATAAATAAATAATATTATATTATATATAATAAAAGCCCTTCTATTCTCTTTCCTCCACCATTCGGATCCAAAATGAAAAAAAAGCATGATCGAAGGAGGCCGCCGCCCCTTCCCAGGCGTCGCCGCCGTGCACGCGAGCCCCTACGACCTACGACCCAACCCTGACGAACGCCACCCTCCGCCTTCCTCCTCTCTACCTCTTCTCCTCATCCATCCAATAAAACCGTACCCTAAAAAAAACCCTAAGCCCTATTCCCGTGCCATTGCTCAGTCGCCGACCACCGCATCTCGCCTTCGACCATCCACGACCCCCTGACCTCCGACAGCAGCCCTCTCTTCCGAGTTCATCTGTAAGTTTTATTTCTATCAATTTTTATTTATTTAATTAATGTAATTGGTTTTAAACAAGGATAAAATCAGTTTTTCTTTGTGTTTTAACATTGCATAAAAATGGATTTTTATAATGAAGGAAAAGATTTAAAAATATAATTTTTATGATGGAATAGCATGTAAAAAGGTTATATTTTTAACACATGAAAGACTAGTTTTTTTAAAATAAGGAAAGACGAGATTTTTAATGTATGAAGAACATTATAAAAAAATTTGATTTTTATCCATTGAGAGTTGAAATAGAAATGAGATTTTTATATATACAACTTTGAAATAAAAATGCGCTTTTTACATATATAGCGTCGAAATAAAAATTGGATGTTCATACATATGTTTTTAAATAAAAATTTGATTTTTATATATGTATTAGCGATAGAAAGATCTGATTTATATATATATATATATAAATATATAGCTTTAACAAAAATCGTATACATATGGAATAGCGAAGTAAAAATAGAATTTTTGTCTATATAGTAGCGGAATAAAAATATGATTTTTATATTATAGAGATAATAAAAATATGATTTTTATATTATAGAGATAATAAAAATATGATTTTTATATTATAGAAATAATAAAAATATGATTTTTAGCAAAGTAAAAATATAATTTTTAGAATTGAAATAAAAATGTGATTTTTACTATGAACAGTGAGAAAAGATCGCATTGGAATTTTGGGTAAATCCGAACCGTTCAGAGATAGAGGATGGAGGAGTGGATCCCAATGGTGAGAACTTCTCACTTTAATTTTATTTTCTAGTTAAAATATATACTAGGATGCAGACGGTGCTTAGCAGCACCCGACACCCGTCGTCCACAGACCTTGGACGACTTGTTTGTTTATGTTGTGAAAATTGATTGTGTGAAGTGGAATGGAATAAATATTTTATAGTTAAAAATATAATTTTTAACATGTATGTTAATAAAATAAATATTTATATACAAATTGGACGATTTGTTTATGTACACACATTTGGCTGATATTGATTGGGACAATAAAATTTACACATCGCCCAACTACACAAATAAAATTCATTATTTGTTGATTGAAACCCATAAAGGTATTGGGATGATATATGACATACACTAGTCCCAATAATTAGCGGTATGTTAATCGATTGATTGACTGGCTGTTGTAAGCGTTGAATATTTATATTTAACGCTTATGCGGTGTAGATAGCACTTTGGATGATGGTTGACTGTGTTTGATTGTTGTTGTGTTTATGTGTTGTATGAAATCCATATAATAACATTATATGGTAATTGACTGTGTCTGATACCAGTTCAGAAAGAAAGAATATTTTAAAATAACGAATACTTTAAAATAATGAATATTTTAAAATAATATTCAGTAAAAGATCAAAATCTGATTTTGATGTCTGATTTGGGATGGACACGAAAATATTTAAATATATAAAGCCGTGTTGATTAGATTAACGCCATTTTGATGTGAACGATATTTATATCGATTTTATTCATTTTTATAATGAATATCGAAAAGGAAGTGATTTCAAAATCTATTGTTTTGAAAATACTATCATTTGTATATCGATGATATGGAATATTCAATTTTGATTTGAAATTGAATATGAAGCTGAAATCGTTTTGAAAACAAATTTAAAACGATTTATAAAATACGCTTTAAATGGAAATCGATGAAATATATATAATATATATTATATATATAATGGCCTGAATAGAACGCGCCGCGCCGCGGTAGTTCATGAATTTCGACCATTGACTTCGAACAGGAATTATGGGAGATCCGACCATCGGATTCTCCTGAAACCAGAACCATAGGTTCATATCGAAAAGAGATTTCCAACGAGTATTAGAGATTTGAAATCTAATGGTTGGATTTGGAATTATGTCCGAATCAAATATGGAAAAGGTCGCTATACGTGCAGTTCGATGACCGTTTATGGAAATTGACTGTACGGGGCTTGATAAAATTATTAAAAATATCAATAATTTGTGTAAAATCATAATAAATGATTTGGAAAGAATTGGGATGAAAAATCCATATTTAAAAGGATAAAAATATTTTTTTTATCGAAATGAACTAGTTATGAACTAGAATTAGAAATCCAATATTTTTAAAATAAATAAATTGGGTTTGAAATCGTTTTAAAAATAACCAGAATTTCCAATATATGAATGGGAATGGATTTGAATCGAAATTGTCTTCGGAATATTTCGATATTGGATTACGTGATTATATGTATATTGTGGAGGAATTTGGAAGATATATATGTATATATATATATATCGTTATTCCAATACGATATTTGTTGATTTCAGAATTTGATATTGTATATAAGCCGATACATTTTCTATTCAGAGCCTTGTATTTAATATCAAATGGGATTTGGGTTTGTCGTGAATGGTGTCTTTATTAACACTGTTCTTAAACCTAATTGAGAAAAGATTAAATCTTTTTAATTAGATTTAAAGAAGTATACCAATTAATTAATATTTAATTGGAATTGAATTGGAATTGATTTTTGGGTTTATCGTGAACGGTGTTTTAAATAACACTTGTTATTTAACCCGATTAACAATGGAATGTGATTTTGGGTTTGTCGCGAATGGTGTCTAAAATAACACTGTTCTTGAACCCCATTTGAATAGAATAAATCTTTTAATTAAGGTTTGAAGAATAATTACCAATTAATTAACAATTAATTGGAACTGAAAATGGACTGTGAATTGGGTTTATTGTGAACTGTATTTTTAACGACATTCGTTGTTTAACCCGATTTACAGTGAAAGGTGATTTGGAATTTATAAATCTTTTTATTAAGATTTAACGAGAATTTTACAAAGTAAAGTTTTCCAATTTAATATATTAATTGGGAATAGAATGGAATTCGATTGATAATAATCGAGGTGAACTTTTGTGGAGGAAGACTGTTAATACATATGGGATTAAAAAGCCTTTGTCGTTATTCCATTTATATTATTTGTCGGATACGGAAATTGACATCGATTATATATTGATTTGTTTTTCCGTGAAGATTCCATGATTAATGGAATGTGATTTGGGTTTATCGTGCACTGTGTTTTAAATGACATTAGTTCTTTAACCCAGTTAAAAGCTGGATTACATGTCTCTCATTGTATTTCGAACGGTATGGTTGATCTTTGCTAAATATATATTTGCTTAGTGGTCTCTTGCTTAACACCCTTCTCAAAGACGTACGAGCTCAGAGGTTATATATCGATAGAAATCAATAGTACGGTGTAGATTGTCGATGCGACATGTTTGTGTTTCCAAAGTTAAATAATCATCAATACTGATTTTTGGGAAGATTAAAACTAAGTGGCATATCCAGCATCCACACATTGTAGGCCTAATGTGGGAGGACTAGCCCAATATAACCATAAATGGACATGGTAATGAACTGGACTACTTAACCAAACGTAATCCATAGGGATCGTGTGAACTTAGACTTAAGTTGAGGTTAAGTAAAAAAAATTTAGTAAAAATGCAGGGTTAAGTAAATCTTGGGTAAGTGGGTAATATTATTGTGTGTGTGTATGTATAGGCCCACAAACTAAACCGTTAAATAAACATGCTTGAATCAGTGGGAGGGTTAAGTACATCTAGGGTTGGTGGGTAATATTTGTATATATAGGCCCACAAACTTAACCATTATACAGTTATGTAATTAAAGATCAACCTTTAGGGTGTACATAACTAGTATAGGTCTATATAATTAAAGATCACCCTTTCTGGGTATACATAGTCAGTAGAAAGCCTAGTGGCGATATAAGACAAAGGGGAGAGCTTGCATTATATTGTGTGGGAGTTATGTAATTAAAGATTACCCTTTAGGGTATACATAACTAGTATAGGGCTACGTACATAAAGATCACCCTTTTTGGGTATACATAGCCAGTGGAAAACCTAGTGGGGATACAAGTCAAAGGGGCAGCTTGTATCATATTGTGTGGCACACATTTCAGTCAGTAACCCGTAGTTGGTATCAGAGTAGAGAACTCCATACTAGGCGGAGAAGGGGCACGCTTACTGATTGATTATAAGCGATCCAAACGAGACGGATGGTGGGAACGGCGCAAACCGACCGGGGACATGTGCGTGCATGGGCCGGGCAGAGGGGGACAAGGCGACCGTAACACTAGTAGATAGGCCTGTGTACATCTTGGGTTGCCACTTTAGGGAAGTGATACCCCTACTGTGGGGCCAGCATAGGACATCATCAGAGTATGGAGCCGATCGATTAGGGTAGTGGTTAGGGTATACTCGGATGTATGCCCTAAGTCTACCAACTCATAGTGGAAAGGATCATCTCGTCTTGATTATACTAGTAATAGTGTAGAGTAGTTTTTAGTGAAGCATATATACACCTTACCTTATCTGCCTTATCACACCTGCCATTTGTACAGTGAACCCTCTTATCCACTTTATATGCCTGTCATGTTTACCTTTATTTATTTACTGTCTAAAAGTTACTAGACTCGCCAGACTTTATGTCTGATCCCTTTTTTTTTCCTTCTCTCTTCCGTTCCCCCCAGGTTCTCAGGGAGGAAACACCCAAGCTTAGTAAGGATTCGGATATCAACTTCCTAGGAGCTACTTCTGAAGTATGGCTTGAATCTCTGTCTCTGCTATGGCTTACTCTTTTGACTGGGGAATAATGTTTTCTTTTAATTCCTATGTACTCTGATTATGCAAGACAGGAGTATTTTGTTGTAATGGTTTTATGACTCATGATATTGTGAAACAAGGTATTTTGGTGATTTAATAAAGTTGTTTATTTCCGCTGCAAATTTTTTTATATCTATCTTGTAATATTCTGTGTCTGTTTACCTAAACGCTTCACGAAACTTAATGCATTCCCTTTGTGAGTGACACTAACGGACGTGGGGTGCTTCACTTGGTATTAGAGCTGAAGGTTACCATATTAGATAAAAGTTTTGGAAAATATTTTTCAAAAAGGTTTTAAAATAAAGTATTTTCAAAAAGAAAAGTCTGTTTTGAAAATATTCCCCAAGAAGCCATATGTAGTATCCTTCGGTCCTTTATCTAAATCTCTTCCTTTTTCTTTTTTAGCATGTTTGAGGATCTTAATCTTCCCGAGGGCAAACAGATACCCGACTAGTTCATAAGGTATCTGGAGGCTAGGGCTGATGCCGCAGGCCCAACAGACGTTCCTCCTCCCCCAACTGCAGCCGTTCCTCCTCCTTCTCCTCCACTTGTGAATGCTTTCTCAAAGATATGTAGAGACTTTAGAGATATGGGCGGAAAGAACTTTAGTGGGACTGAATCATTCGTGGAAGCAAGAAACTGGCTCAAGGAAATAGAAGATTTGTTTGTTATCTTTGAAGTGGACGATAGGCAGGAGGTACAATTAGCTGTATGGTTACTCAAGGATGAAGCCTCTTTCTGGTGGGAAGTTACTAATGCGAAAAGACTAGTTGAGACTTGGGAGGATTTCACAATGAGGTTTGAAATGAAGTTCCTCTAGCAAGATGAACGATGCCTACAGATGGAGAAGTTCTTAGCACTCAAACAGGGAAGCCTATCGGTTAAGGAATACGTCAACCAATTCAACCAGCTGGCCAGATTCGGAATGGAGTTGGAAAAAACTCCACATAAAAAGGCTCTCCGTTTCGTTAAAGGGTTGAATGAGCCACTACACAGTCTAGCTATGTCCCATGTACCTTTGGGTGCGACTTATGAGAGACTGGTGGATATGGCACTGTTACAGGAGGAAGACAAGGATGGGAAGAAAGAGACAAAAATGGGAGCACCTCTAGACAGGAAAGTGGAGGAATCACAGAATAAGAAGGTGTGGCCCAAGAAAGGGCAACAACAACAACACCCACAACAATAGCAAAAGAAAGGAGGGAAAGATGAAATAGGCAGGGATAAGAAGAAATGTCACAATGGTAGGAAGGAAGGTCACTTGATTAAATATTGCAAGAGAAGGAAGGTCAATTGCTTTAATTGTGGAGAACTTGGACACTATTCTACAGAGTGTCTAAAGAAACAAGGATAGCAGGGACAAGGGCAAAGAGCTGGGACTTCTGGAGGGAAGATGCATGCTCTCGCAATCAGTGCGCCTAAAATAGGTAGAAAAAAAATTCCGTAGAAAGCTTAGTTTCTCTTTCAAACTTTCCAGTTAGAACACTTTTTAATTCTGGTGCTTCACACATGTTTATATCTAGTTCTATAATTGAATCTCTGCACTTAATTACTAGTATCGTAGTAGATCCCATTGTTTCAAACCTCATTGGTGGTTCGGCTCATTAATCGATGATTTGTAGGGGTTTGAAATTATCTGTGGTAGGCGTCGAGTTTGAATGCGATGCATATGTGCTTGGGTTTTTGGGCTATGGGTTAATTCTAGGAATGGATTGGCTTACTACGTACGGGGCCATGCTAGATTGTAAGAGGAGGGTTGTTAGAATTCTAATTTGTCATAGGAGGACCCTCGAAATTTCTTGTGACCCACAAGGGTCGGTTATGCTTAGTTTCCTAGAATCTCTTGATGCATATATCGATGATTTGCAATCTGTTTCAGCAGCCCGAGGTTATCCTGATGTTTTGCTGAGGTTTGGGGTTTACCCCAAGGCATGAGATTGGTTTTCGAATATACTAGGTGGATATTGCAAAGCCAGTTACATTGCCTATGCGACATGGAACCCCTAAAAGAAAAGAGGGAACTTGGTAAGCAAGTGGGGGAGTTACTCGGGAAGAGGTGTGATAGGTGAATCATATCAGGATGGAAAACCTATTAAAGACAGTCCTTGAGGAAGCCCATCAATCTAAGATGATTATTCATCCAAGTGGCAATAAAATATATAGATTCCAAGGAAGTGGAGCCAAACTTGTGGAAGGAAGTAAAAGTAGAGAAGACGGCGAGGATGTGACTTGGGAAACTGAAGATAAAGATCACGCTTCATAACCTTTCCTTTAGGACTATGTTCCTAACTTCTTTTTCCAAAAAAAATTCGTACTTGTTTCTATCATTCGTCTGTATCTTATCGATCGAATCTTCGACCTTCAGGTAGGGAACCCATGGATGTAAACATGTGTTTGAAACATGTTATGTTTGATGGACGCAAATGGATGCAAGTTTTTGCTAGTGGTTGCCTGTGGACGCATATACACACACATTAGGCACTAAGATCGCCTCAATCACTCTCATACTACATATGGATGTGTGTGCATTTTTCTTTTTCCTCATGGATGAAAATGGACGTATCACCATATGGATGTTGCATTTGAACGAATATGTGTGCACACATATAGAACTTATATGATATAATAGGGATGGTTGCATACATGTTGGATTCATGGCACTAACATACATTGCATTAAGGAGGTCAACTGAATCAGTGGACCGCCTGATCTTGGCATTAGTGATGAGACATATACACACACCTTTGCATATATTCATAAAAACATTAAAAATCTTTTAAGGACAATGGATGCTTGTGGATGATGGATGAGTAGATGGATGATGGATGGTAGGATGCATTCTTCTTAATTTGAAGATTTCGAGGACGAAATCCTTTAAGGAGGAGAGAATGTAGCACCCCGTAATTTTAAAATATTAAAATGAGCAAATTAAAGGACACTTAATTTTTAGAAAAAGAATTAAGTGAAATGGGTTACGCCATTGCGTTGGTCTTGGAATTCTGCTTGAGATAGAGTCCGAGTTTGCGTAAATCGGGCTCCGTGTGACGAAGTTATGGAGCTTAGAAGATTTCAAGTTTTAACAAAAATTAAATTAAAATAATAATTAATAATAAAAAAGCAATTCGAATTTCAAAAGAGAAGAAGCGGGCTGAGCGGGAAAATTCCCGCTCAGAGGTGTCGACCCCCCCAAGGGGTGTCGACATAGGTGTCGACCCCCCTGTAGGGGTCGACCCCATTGGCCAGATCTGGGCTAATGTGTCCAGATGACGATTTTTGGTGTTTAGGGCTTAGGTGTCCTTTTCCGGTTGGCCAGGTGAGGTGTCATGATGGTTTGGATGGCTTAGATTGATCTTAGACTGATCTAAGGGCTCTAATCAATCCTATGCTTCTATATAATCACATCTAACATAAACCCTAAATCATTCATGAGCCTATATGATGCTGCATCCTAAACTAACATAGCCGCCATAACAAATCAAATTCAAGATAAAAATCAAAGTCTACATCATGGGTTAAGCTTAACAAATTCAGAAATCAGATCCCAAAATTCAAGATCCGTCCTTTTTCTATGAGTTATAGTCACTTTTAGGTTTAAATAAATGAATGTGGATTATGAAAGACCGTGATTTGGGTATATGTAGTAGATCAAATCCTTTATGCAAGTAGGTTATGTCAATTTCTCTAAAACCAACGCTATGAGTATAGTTATTTTTAAGTTAGATATTTAAAAGTAATCATCTTATGAATTTGAATTGTATATGCTCTTGTAATTAAAAACAACTTGGATTTATCATACTTGTGGATCTAAAATATTCTATGGCTTAGATCTCAATGTTCATCATAATTAGATCTATTGTAAATCCTTAATCTATGGCATCTTAACTTATTTATGTTAGATCTACTTTCTTTAGATCTAATCCTTTTTGGGTGAATTCATTATGTTACATATGCGGATCTTATCTTTTCCCTAAGTTTGTGGTTGATTTGAGATTACCATTTTCTAGATAATTGAACCGTTGTTTAGATCTAGAACTTCATATTTTGATTTATTGAGATCTGTTATTATGGGACATATGAATTATTATTTGGATCTAGACCTTTATGTTAATCTAACTTTTGAATCAAAACATGTTGCAATGTCGCCCTTACTATGCTAGATCTAGGTAATTGGATACCAAATGTTAATCTAAATCTGTTGAGAACTTGACATGTGAATCCACCTTTATTCCACTTTAATTATGCTAGATCCAATTAGGAGACATTTAAATCTCATCATGCTTGATTTGACATTGGATTGCATAAGTTATCAGTTTTGAATATCCGCACTGTTGTGATAATAACATGTCCTTTCACTTTGTTACCATGTCAGTATGTTTATGTCAATATAAGTTGAGACTGTCATGATTATCATATTCCCTTTTCATTGTTATAGCTAGGCTACTTCATAGCCTAGATGTCGCCAAACTGCGTGCGAATACGTTAGATAGGAACGGGGAAAAGGGGTTTATAATTGGCATGTAAATCTTTATATGAATTGATGTGTAATCCAAATTGTTAATAAAATAGGTATTGACACCTATAAAAGGAAAGGATTAACTAATTAAATTAAATTAAATTAATTAATCAAAAGTGCAATGTTTAGCAATTAAAATTTGAAATTAAATTAACACTTATGACACGAGGTTAGATTACATTAGTGGTAGAAGTCTGTCCGGACCCGACCGGCATATCCAGCAGCCACTAATGTTGAACCTAATGTGAGAGGTCTAATTGTATGAATACGACATGGGCTAAGACACGAGGTTAGACCCAACTGTGGAATAAGACTGCCCGGACCCGACCGGCATATCCAACATCAACACGTTGTAGGCCTAATGTGGGAGGTCTAGCCCAATATAACCATAAATGGAAATGGTAATGAGTTGGACTACTTAACCAAACATAATCCATAGGGATCGTGTGAACTTAGACTTAAGTTGAGGTTAAGTAAATTTTCTTTTTAGTAAAAAGGGAGGGTTAAGTAAATCTTGGGTAGGTGGGTGTAACGACCCAGAAAATCTGAACCAATTTAAAAATTTTAAATTGGCTAAAATAATGGATTTTAAATATTTAAAATAAATATTTTAAATAATGGCGATGAAAACTGAGTTTGGATCGACAATTGAAAATGAATATAATTAATTATAATTATAAACAAGGCCTGAAATGGCGTGGCAGTTTCAAAAATTGAATTCAAACTTTGTCGGACTGTACCGGGTGCAAAACAATCCGGATTTTAGTGAAACCAAAAATAATGGAATCTAATTGATAATATCTTTCCAACGAATCTGACCAATCGAAATTTGATAGCGGGAATCAAAAGATATGTCCAGTTGAAAATTTTGAATAGTCGCTATGGAATTCAGGCCCTTAAAAATGGACATTTTGCAAATGACCTCGGATTTCGACGAAACCACTTTTGTTGGATCCGCAGGGTCAAGTTATTGTTAGTTTTCAAATTTCATAATTTTTCGAATCAATATGTGAGCGTGGCAAAAGAAAACGCGTTTGACCAGTTTCTGTTGAATTTAATCGACTGGAAATTGGCCATTTTTCAAACGGTCTCAGAATTCGACGAAACTAGTTTTGTTAGGACCGTATCGTCAATACGAAGCTAGAAATATTTTTCGGTAATTTTTAGAGTTAGTATGCGACCCCGGTAATTTGAAATGTACGTTTAAAATTCAATATAGTGATTTAAATGTAAATTCAACAGAAACTGATTGTAACGATCAAATCAGCTTGCGATGCATATCCCATTGTGTTCGGAATGGGGGTAATACGCTATACACGACAGTCGGTGGGTCCCATTTCGACTTCGAATAAAAAGTCAACTTTTAAATAAATATTTATTATTATTAAATTTCTATTTAAAAGTTATAAATGTGTGAGAATTTCTCACTCTTCAATTTCTTTTTACTATATATATATGTGTTGAAATCAAAGTGAATTGCTATATATAAATATATATATATATATATATGTACGCCCATCGTCCACAAACCATGGACTATCTTTTGCCTTGGTTCATGACGGAAATGCAATTTCCAATTACGCGACCGTGCGGTTTTGATTGTATACCTATATATGGCGACATAGTGGTATGGGGCATTAATGCCGTCTATGATTGATAGTTATGATTTGAAATAGTTTTCAAAACATATAAACACTAGCAATAATATCAAATGCCTTTGTTTTATTCGTATCAAGCATATTTGGCCGTTATAAGGTAAAAACTCTATCCTCCGGTTTGCGTTGCATTGTGTGATGGGAACTGAGTCTTATAACGGTTTCATTTTTATAAAAAGCATAGCGATGTTTAAAAGAAAAAACCCGACTTCATTCAGGCGCCCCTTTTTTTTCATCGCCGATCGACTGCCTCAGGCGAGGCGCCGCCCACCACCGGAGCTCCACCCTCGAAGCCGCTTCCCCCGTTACCCTAGCACCGCCTTCCCCGTTCGAGACCTCGAAGCCGCCTCCCCCGTTCGAAACCCTAGCGCCGCCCCCCTCGAAGCCAGCTCCGAGCTTAGCTGTCACCCCCCTTCTTCGAGATACAGTAAGTATTTTATTGTATTTTTATTTTTATTTTAATTCTTTAAAACTAATTTAGAAAAGGTTTGAACTTTAAATTAGAAAAGGTTTGAACTTTAAAATAGAAAAGATCAGATTTTCAGAATGGAAAAGATCATATTTTTAAAATAGAAAAGACAGAATTTTTATTAAGTAAAAGAAGTAAGATATGAAAATTTATATTTTTAAAGCAATAAAAATATAATTTTTACATCATAGGAATAATAAAAATATGATCTTTATATATTGAATAGCGAAGTCAAAATGCAAGTTTTATATATTGAATAACATAGTAAAAATTCGATTTTTACATATATAGAGAATACGGGCAACGAAAGCGACGAAAGGCGAGATTGGCGAAGATTTCTATAAAGGAAGAGTCGTGGGATTGAATTAACTATTCGGTGAGATTTCTGATTTAAAAATTATAAATGTGTGAGAATTTCTCACTCTTCAATTTCTTTTTACTATATATATATATATGTGTTGAAATCAAAGTGAATTGCTATATATAAATATATATATATATATATATATATATATATACGCCCCTCGTCCACAAACCTTGGACGATATTTATTGATTGAAATTGTTGTGAAAATTGATTGATAGCGATTGATTGTTTGGGATTGTGTGTGATTGATATTGGTTGATTGTGGTTGAAAAATACCCATTTGTGGTTGAGAAATATTTGGTTGAAACCACATAGGATTAGTTTGTGGAAATGAAATAAATATATACATGCTGCCTGCGTGCGAACTAGATGCATGATCCCCATTGTCAAAAACCGCGAGGTTTTAAGGTAGAGCGAGGAGCCGTACTAGGGACGGTGCCGGTTTTAACTACCATGCCGTTATGCTGTCGAAATTTTGAATAATATTCGTGTGTTTGAATTACTTTCATATGCTTAAACTATATTTATTCATTGAATAGAAAACCTTCATGTGTTGAATTGATATTCATTCGTTGATTAGAAATTCATGTGTTGAATGGTATTCGCGTTTTAAAATATAAAAATCACCTTTTATCGACTATATGAACTGTGTAAAATAATTTCCCAATCAACGTCCTTCAAATAGGTGTACATAAACAACCCGTCCGGTTTGTAAATGAATATAACACAGATATTTTACAATTCACTTTGATTTCAAACCCCGTTCTCTCGGAAACAAGGGTTATCTTTTGGAATATAACACAGAAACATATAATAGCAGAACAGAATTAAATAAATACACCAGATAATGAACAATAGAATATACTGGATAAAAGTAATCATCAGAGTTACACAGTATACAGGATCTTACTTAGTACAAATACAGTTCAGCTATACATAAATGTCTACATCGGAAATAAACAAAATATGTACAATAGGAGCTGAACAGCATAAAAAGAAATAAATGATAGAATCCATCTTCAGCTCCAGCTATCCAGAAAAAGAACCAGCTAAACCTGAATACAAGGCTGCCCGTGTAGGAAAAGGGGCACCCGAGTTTGAAAGTGAAACAAACTACGAGTCAGTCATGGGACTGGTATGAGAAATCCACTCAACACATATATAATTGGCTAATCACAGGACCACGCCACTTCCGTGGAACGGGTTTACTCCATTGGATTGCCAGTGCTTTAAAAACAAATCTTTCTTTTAAACATGGCTATGCTTTTTATAAAAATGAAACCGTTATAAGACTCAGTTCCCATCACACAATGCAACGCAAACCGGAGGATAGAGTTTTTACCTTATAACGACCAAATATGCTTGATACGAATAAAACAAAGGCATTTGATATTATTGCTAGTGTTTATATGTTTTGAAAACTATTTCAAATCATAACTATCAATCATAGACGGCATTAATGCCCCATACCACTATGTCGCCATATATAGGTATACAATCAAAACCGCACGGTCGCGTAATTGGAAATTGGATTTCCGTCATGAACCAAGGCAAAAGATAGTCCTTACCGAATTCGTGACTCTCTAGCCCGAGCCACAGGAACAGCCGCAACTGCCCCTTGGAGCGACAGGGCTGGTCCACCGATGTGGATTATAGTGCCTGAACAATACGTTTCCCCTCCCTTTGGGGCGTAAATGAGCCAACGAATGACTCCATCGGACCCGGATCGTCCGATCAAACTGAGGCGCCTCGCAACAGCAACAACCACATAGGTGAAAAGTATATAAATGTCAGGGCTGGTAGGTCACTGACACCACCCTAGCTAGAAAGAAACGCATGCCCTCCCTGAGGTCCTTCTCCCGTTTTAGGTTCATACCGGGGTGTGAGGCTCGCGAATTCACGTTATACACAAAACTACGCCACACAGGCGGTGCTTTGATCATCACCACAAGACTTTGCTTTTCAACAGAAGCCCTGATCACTGCATCTTAGCATGCCACACAGGCAATTCATGCCATGCGACTGATGTCCATCGATATACAACCTCTGAGCTCGTGCGTCTCAGAGAAGGGCGTTAAGCAAAAGAATAAATTCTCCGCCGCCAAACAGATGTATATTTAATAGAGATCAATCAACACAGAATAAACTCCAATGTCAGACACACAGTCCATTTACAAGTCCGTTCTGGGTCTGAACGAAACTGGAGGCACTAAATACCTCGCAAACCCATCGATCACCACGTACGTCTGGACGATCACCACTCATTATCCATATTTCGGGATGCCTCCCAATCAGGACCTCGGTTACCATCCAAACTAGGTGAAGATCTCCGGTCTTCGACCATCGTCTTCATCTTCGACTTTCAATCGTCAGTCAATCATTTGAAATGAGAATTAACTCGGCCTTTTCAAATAATTCACGTATATTTAGAATTTCAAATCAATTTATTTCAATGGTTAAATTATTCGACAACACCAATATTGTTCTTTAATGTAATTTTCACACCAAACACATTCAACCATAAAATACAACATAAATCAAGCAAATTCAGTTTATTTCCATTCCATATTGCTTATGGTACTTTATAATGATTTATCGCTATTTTTATTTATTTTAAAATAGCCCATTTATTCAAAATGACGCTTCGGGCCATAACGCGGCCGTGGCGCTGTTTTTCTTCAGATTTGATTTACACATATCTGAAAATCTAACCGTTGGATCTTCACAAAATTTACATCATCAGAAAGGTCTTTTCAAAACGAATCCAAGGTTCCAGTTTCGGGAAAATCCGAAGGTCGGATCTCCCGGTACAATCGTTTGAATTTTCGATTTCAAAATACGAACTGCAGCGTCGTTATTCGATTAAATATATAATTATATTTATATATATATAAATATAATCGCTTCTGGCGCTGTTTTTCTTCAGATTTGAATTAAACATTCCAGACAATCCAACCGTTGGATTTTTGCAAGGTTGGTGCCGTTGGGAAGATATTTCCAAGGCGAACCCGACGGTTGAGGTTTCGGGAAAATCCAATGGTCGGATTTCCCGTACTAGTTGTTTGAAATCATGGTTTCAAAATACGAACTGCACGGCTTCGTTTCATTTTAATTTTATTTATATTTATATATTTATATAAATATAGTTCATTCAATGATTTCCATATCGTTTTCACTTCAAATATTTTTCTAACACCTTAAAATTTTGGAAAATTTCGCCATAACCTCCCCTGCATCGGGAGCATCGGGAAATTGCAAATAGCTTTCTCGGTCCTTTTAATCTCAAAAAGAAAAAGAAAAAGCCAAGCGGCTAGCCAACAGGCTCATAAAATCATCACCCAAACAAAACAGTAAATGTGTACCTATTTGTCGGGCACAAAATTTTATTCCTCTTCTCTAGCCCCTTTGCTATAACCTGTTCAATGAATATGCATGTACATATATATACAGTTCTTATCATTTATCATTTTCTATTCAACTTCATATTTGATTTCTATTTGGTTTAAAAACACCATTCATTCTAATGTTACATAATAGGTGCAAATCATTTCATTAGCTAATTAATGAATATTTCAACTCATATATGTTTATTTTGAACAAGTGGCTATTTTTAACACTTCACATTTCAACGATTCATGCATACAATAAAAATGTGATTTTTATTGTAAAACGATTCATTTCAAAACACTATTATTTGATATACTTCATATTGGTGATAAAAATAGGATTTTTATCATAAAACAATTTCTTTAAAACGAGATTATTTTACACAGTTCATATAGTCGATAAAAGGTGATTTTTATTATCCAACAATTTATTTCAAAATATGAATACCATTCAACACATGAATTTCTAATCAACGAAAGCGACAAGAAGGAGAAATAGGCGAAGATTTCTATAAAGGAAGAGTCGTAGTATTGGATAGCTATCGGTGAGATTTCTGATTTAAAAATTATAAATGTGTGAGAATTTCTCACTTTTCAATTTCTTTTTACTATATATATATATATATATATATATGTGATGAAATCAAAGTGAATTGCTGGGTAATAAAAATCACCTTTTATCGACTATATGAACTGCGAAAAATAATCTCGTTTTAAAGAAATTGTTTTATGATAAAAATCCTATTTTTATCACCAATATGAAGTATATCAAATAATAGTGTTTTGAAATGAATCGTTTTACAATAAAAATCACATTTTTATTGTATGCATGAATCGTTGAAATGTGAAGTGTTAAAAATAGCCACTTGTTCAAAATAAACATATATGAGTTGAAATATTCATTAATTAGCTAATGAAATGATTTGCACCTATTATGTAACATTAGAATGAATGGTGTTTTTAAACCAAATAGAAATCAAATATGAAGTTGAATAGAAAATGATAAATGATAAGAACTGTATATATATGTACACGCATATTCATTGAACAGGTTATAGCAAAGGGGCTAGAGAAGAGGAATAAAATTTTGTGCCCGACAAATAGGTACACATTTACTGTTTTGTTTGGGTGATGATTTTATGAGCCTGTTGGCTAGCCGCTTGGCTTTTTCTTTTTCTTTTTGAGATTAGAAGGACCGGGAAAGCTATTTGCAATTTCCCGATGCTCCCGGTGCAGGTGAGGTTATGGCGAAATTTTCCAAAATTTTAAGGTGTTAGAAAAATATTTGAAGTGAAAACGATATGGAAATCATTGAATGAACTATATTTATATAAATATATAAATATAAATAAAATTAAAACGAAACGAAGCCGTGCAGTTCGTATTTTGAAACCATGATTTCAAACAACTAGTACGGGAAATCCGACCATTGGATTTTTCCGAAACCTCAACCGTCGGGTTCGCCTTGGAAATATCTCCCCAACGGCACCAACCTTGCAAAAATCCAACGGTTGGATTGTCTGGAATGTTTAATTCAAATCTGAAGAAAAACAGCGCCAGAAGCGATTATATTTATATATATATAAATATAATTATATATTTAATCGAATAACGACGCTGCAGTTCGTATTTTGAAATCGAAAATTCAAACGATTGTACCGGGAGATCCGACCGTCGGATTTTCCCGAAACTAGAACCGTTGGATTCGTTTTGAAAAGACCTTTCTGATGATGTAAATTTTGTGAAGATCCAACGGTTAGATTTTCAGATATGTGTAAATCAAATCTGAAGAAAAACAGCGCCACGACCGCGTTATGGCCCGAAGCGTCGTTTTGAATAAATGGGCTATTTTAAAATAAATAAAAATAGCGATAAATCATTATAAAGTACCATAAGCGATATGGAATGGAAATAAACTAAATTTGCTTGATTTATGTTGTATTTGATGGTTGAATGTGTTTGGTGTGAAAATTACATTAAAGAACAATATTGGTGTTGTCGAATAATTTAACCATTGAAATAAATTGATTTGAAATTCTAAATATACGTGAATTATTTGAAAAGGCCGAGTTAATTCTCATTTCAAATGATTGACCGACGATTGAAAGTCGAAGATGAAGACGATGGTCGAAGACCGGAGATCTTCACCTAGTTTGGATGGTAACCGAGGTCCTGATTGGGAGGCATCCCGAAATATGGATAATGAGTGGTGATCGTCCAGACGTACGTGGTGATCGATGGGTTTGCGAGGTATTTAGTGCCTCCGGTTTCGTTCAGACCCAGAACGGACTTGTAAATGGACTGTGTGTCTGACATTGGAGTTTATTCTGTGTTGATTGATCTCTATTAAATAGACATCTGTTTGGCGGCGGAGAATTTATTCTTTTGCTTAACGCCCTTCTCTGAGACGCACGAGCTCAGAGGTTGTATATCGATGGACATCAGTCGCATGGCATGAATTGCCTGTGTGGCATGCTAAGATGCAGTGATCAGGGCTTCTGTTGAAAAGCAAAGTCTTGTGGTGATGATCAAAGCACCGCCTGTGTGGCGTAGCTTTGTGTATAACGTGAATTCGCGAGCCTCACACCCCGGTATGAACCTAAAACGGGAGAAGGACCTCAGGGAGGGCATGCGTTTCTTTCTAGCTAGGGTGGTGTCAATGACCTACCAACCCTGACATTTATATACTTTTCACCTATGTGGTTGTTGCTGTTGCGAGGCGCCTCGGTTTGATCGGACGATCCGGGTCCGATGGAGTCATTCGTTGGCTCATTTACGCCCCAAAGGGAGGGGAAACGTATTGTTCAGGCACTATAATCCACATCGGTGGACCGGCCCTGTCGCTCCAAGGGGCAGTTGCGGCTGTTCCTGTGGCTCGGGCTAGAGAGTCACGAATTCGGTAAGGACTATCTTTTGCCTTGGTTCATGACGGAAATCCAATTTCCAATTACGCGACCGTGCGGTTTTGATTGTATACCTATATATGGCGACATAGTGGTATGGGGCATTAATGCCGTCTATGATTGATAGTTATGATTTGAAATAGTTTTCAAAACATATAAACACTAGCAATAATATCAAATGCCTTTGTTTTATTCGTATCAAGCATATTTCGCCGTTATAAGGTAAAAACTCTATCCTCCGGTTTGCGTTGCATTGTGTGATGGGAACTGAGTCTTATAACGGTTTCATTTTTATAAAAAGCATAGCGATGTTTAAAAGAAAGATTTGTTTTTAAAGCACTGGCAATCCAATGGAGTAAACCCGTTCCACGGAAGTGGCGTGGTCCTGTGATTAGCCAATTATATATGTGTTGAGTGGATTTCTCATACCAGTCCCATGACTGACTCGTAGTTTGTTTCACTTTCAAACTCGGGTGCCCCTTTTCCTACATGGGCAGCCTTATATTCAGGTTTAGCTGGTTCTTTTTCTGGATAGCTGGAGCTGAAGATGGATTCTATCATTTATTTCTTTTTATGCTGTTCAGCTCCTATTGTACATATTTTGTTTATTTCCGATGTAGACATTTATTTATAGCTGAACTGTATTTGTACTAGGTAAGATCCTGTATACTGTGTAACTTTGATGATTACTTTTATCCAGTATATTCTATTGTTCATTATCTGGTGTATTTATTTAATTCTGTTCTGCTATTATATGTTTCTGTGTTATATTCCAAAAGATAACCCTTGTTTCCGAGAGAACGGGATTTCGGGTCATCTCAGTGGGTAATATTTGTATATATATATATGCCCACAAACTTAACCATTAAATAAACATGCTTGAATCAGTTGGAGGGTTAAGTACATCTAGGGTTGGTGGGTAATATTTATATATATAGGCCCACAAACTTAACCATTACAGAGTTATGTAATTAAAGATCACCCTTTAGGGTATACATAACTAGTATAGGGCTATGTAATTAAAGATCATCCTTTTTGTGTATACATAGTCAGTAGAAAGCCTAGTGGGAATACAAGACAAAGGGGAGAGCTTGTATCATATTGTATGGGAGTTATATAATTAAAGATCACCCTTTAGGGTATACATAACTAGTATAGGGCTATGTAATTAAAGATCACCCTTTTTGGGTATACATAGTCAATGGAAAACCTAATGGGGATACAAGACAAAGGGATAACTTGTATCATATTGTGTGGGACCCATTTCAGTCAGTAACCCATAGTTGGTATCAGAGTAGAGAACTCTGTACTAGGCGGAGAAGGGGCATGCTTACTTATTAAGTATAAGCGATCCAAACGAGACGGATGGTGGGAACGACGCAAACCAACCGGGGACATGTGTGTGCATCGGCCGGGCAGAGGGGGACAAGACGACCATGGCACCCGTAGATAGGCCTGTGTACATCTTAGGTTGCCACTTCCGGGAAGTGATACCCCCTACTGTGGGGCCAGCACAGGACATCAACAGAGTAGGGAGCCGATCGATTAGGGTAGTGGTTAGGGTATACTCGGACGTATGCCCTAAGTCTACCAACTCATAGCGGAAAGGATCATCTCATCTTGATTATACTAGTAATAGTGCAGAGTAGTTTTTAGTGAAGCATGTATACACCTTACCTTATCTGCCTTGTCACACCTGCCATTTGTACAGTGAACCCTCTTATCCACTTTATATGCCTGTCATGTTTACCTTTATTTATTTACTGGCTAAAAGTTACTAGACTCGCTAGACTTTATGTCTGACCCCTTTTGTTTTTCCCTCTCTCTTCCGTTCCCCATCAGGTTCTCTGGGAGGAAACACCCAAGCTTAGTCAGGATTCGGATATCAACTTGCTAGGAGCTACTTCTGAAGTATGGCTAGAATCTATGCCGCTGCTATGGCTTACTCTTTTAACTGGGGAATAATGTTTTCTTTTAATTCTTATGTTCTCTGATTATGCAAGATAGAAGTATTTTGTTGTAATGGTTTTATGACTCATGGTATTGTGAAACAAGGTATTTTGGTGATTTAATAAAGTTGTTTATTTCTGCTGTAAAAGTTTTTATAACTATCTTGTAATATTCTGTGTCAGTTTACCTAAACGCTTCACGAAACTTGATGCATTCCCTTTGTGAGTGACATTAACGGACGTGGGGTGTTTCACGTAGCTTCTTAACCTCGAACCAAGTATACAGGTAGGAACTCATCTAACTGTCGCCTCCCTTTCCGCCTCTACTTCCTCAAGCATGGTCGGCTTAACAACCTCTGTTGTATCGTGCAGGCATTTCCGCAAATGAGAAACGTGGAAAACATCATGAACACCTACAAATCTCTCTGGTAGTCTCACCCTATAGGCTATTTGACCTATCCTTTCAACTATGGGAAATGGCCCTACAAATCTTGGAGCCAATTTCCCTATATTTCCAAAGCGAACCACATTCTCCAAAGGTGATACTTTGATGAAAACCATGTCTCCCACCTTAAACTCAATATTATTCCTTCTCTTATCTGCATAGGACTTCTTCCTATCCTGAGCTGTCTTCATGCGTCGGCGGATAAGATCAATCCTTTATGAAGTCTGTCTAATTATCTCAGGCCCAAGTAGAAGCGTATCCGTAGACTCTCACCAGTAAGTTGGTGATCTACAAGGTCATCCATACTGTGTCGCGAAGGGTGTCATGTCTATATTAGCCTGACAACTGTTATTGTAGGCGAACTCAACCAATGGGAGATTCTCCTTCCAAGTCCCTCCGAAATCTAGGATACACAGCCTCAGAAGTTCCCCAATAACTCTATTCACCCTATCAGTCTGCCCATGGGTCTTAGGGTGATATGTGGTGCTCAAACATAACTGTGTACCTAATGCCTCTTGCAGGCTCTTCCAGAACTCACTAGTGAAGATAGGGTCGGATCACTCACTATGATAGATGGAACTCCATGTAGACGGACTATTTCACGAAGATAAACTAATACCAACCAAGCCTTCATTCTCTTACTCTTAACAGGAATGAAATGAGCACTCTTGGTATGCATGTCTAGTATAACCTAGATGTTGGTGTTGCCTTTCCTCGATCTAAGCAAACCATCGATGAAATCCACAGAGACGCTCTCCCATTTCCACTGTGGACCTCCAAAGGATGAACCAAACCGCCAGGCTTTTTCTGTTTAGCTTTGACTTGGTGACAAACTAAACATCGAGAGACAAACTCCGCTATATCTCTCTTAATCCCAGTCCAAAAGAAAACTCTCTTCATATCCCTAAACATCTTATCGCCGCCTGGATGGATAGTTATCCTAGAATGATGGGCTTCCTTAAGGATTGCCTTCAACATATTTCCAACTAGGGGAACACAAGACCACCCATCCCTTTGTAGCCACCCTCTATCATCCATGGAGTATCTACTAAGGTGACTAGAAGTCTCCCCTCTACTGAGCCTATCCAAGATGTCTTCTATTTGTAGGTCCTCTAGTTGCAAAGATCCTACCTGATCCATAAGTGTAGGTCGCACCTCTAAGGATGCTGACAAATTAGGTGTAAGATCCGTAGATGGCCTAAAATCAAAGGTTGATATGTACTCCAAACTCCGCCTCACTACGAATAGAGGACTCAAAGTAATCCTCTGCCTGCTCAACGCGTCCTCCACCACATTTCCCTTGTCAGGGTTATAAACAATCTCAAAGTCATAGGACGCTAGGAAGTCCATCCATCTCCACTGTCTCAAATTGAGATCCTTTTGCGAGAACAGATACTTGAGCGACTTATGGTCCGTGTATAACTTGAACCTCTCTCCAAGCAGATAATTCCGCCAAGTCTTAAACGCGAATACTATAGCAGCCAATTCCAAATCATGGGTACGGTAGTTCTTCTCATGAACTATCAATTGTCTACTAGTTTAGAATAATACCCTTCCTCCTGCATTAAGAAAACACCAAGCCCTATACCGCATGCATCAGTGTATACTGTTAACACCTTGTTCCCATCCGACAAAGTTAGAACTAGGGATGTTGTCAGAGCCTTCTTCAATCACTGAAAAGCATCCTCACAGTCAATGCTCTAAGAAAAGTTCAGATTCTTCTTTGTCAGTCTGGTGAGTGGGGCTGATATCTTTGTGAAGTCCTTGATAAACTTCCTATAATAGCCTGCTAAACCAACAAAACTCCTCACCTACATTTCATTCCTTGGAAACTTCCAATCTGGAACTACAACTACTTTTGCGGGATCCATCGCTATCCCATCCTTGGAGACTACATGCCCTAGAAACCTTACTTCCTCTCTCCAAAAGTGACATTTGGAGAATTTCGCCTTAAGTTGGTGTGCTTGTAGAGTCCTCAAAACCTCCCCTAAATGTAGGGCATGCTCTTCCTCACACTTCAAGAAAATCAGGATGTCATCCACAAAGACCACAATGAACTTATTCAGAAACTCCCTGAACACCCTACTCATCAGATCCACAAAATATGAGGGTGCATTCATCAACCCAAAAGGCATGACTAGCCACTCAAAGAAACCATTTGGAGTTCTAAAAGAAATCTTATCTATACTGTTCTCGACCACCCTCAACTAATGAAATCCCGTGGCCAAGTCTAACTAAGAGAAAACAGATGCGCCGATAAGTTGGTCAATCAGATCATCAATCCTCGAAAGTGGGTGCCTATTTTTTTTGTAAGCTTATTCAACTCCCTATAATCTATACATAGACGAAGTGAACCGTCTGCCTTGGTAGCGAAGACGAATGGAGCACCCCATTCAGATATACTTCGTCTAATAACCCCCTTCTCAAGTAGCTCCACTACTTGTTTGCTAAACTCCCTCCTTTCCCTAGGAGACATGTGGCGTACATGCAATGTGACTGGCTTAACGTTATCCACAAGTATATCCAGAAAACAATCTCATGCCTCGTAGGTAAGCCCTTAACCTACTCAAAAACATCTGGATACTCACATACTACAGGCACTGATCGCAAATCATCGATAGAAGCATCAAGTGATTCTAGAATACTAAGCATGACAGACCCCTTTGGGTCATAGGAAATCTCGAGAGGCCTTGCTCGGCAAGTCAAAAGTTTAACAACCCTCCTCTCACAGTCTCGAATGGCACCATACATAGCAAGCCAATCCATCCCTAGAATCAGACCATAGCCCAGAAAACTAAGCACATACATGTCGCACTCAAACTCGGCGCCCAACATAGATATGCTCAAACCCCGACATATCATAGACAGAAGATTCGTGCCCCTAATGGGGTTTGAGACAATAATGGGATCAGAATCAATTCTAGTATTAAGGTGCAGAGAGTCAACCACATAATCATATATGAAAGAGTGAGAAGCGCCAGAATCAAAAAGAGTCCTAACTGGATGATCGAAAAGAGAAATCAAACCTTCAACAGAAACATTCCTACCATTGTCTAGTACACTGGCCTCGAGAGCATGCACCTACCCTCCTTATGATACTACCCTTTGGCCATGTTCTTGCTTCTTCGGGGACTCCTTAGTACAGTGTCCGACTTTACCACAGTTGAAGCAAGCATTCTTCCTTTTTTGCAATCTTTGACCAAATGACCCAACCTCCCACAACCATGACATTTTTCTTGCCTTAAGCTTTGTTGTTCTTTTCACCCTTCTTTTGCAGTTCTTTCTTGGGACACACTTTCTTGTTTTGCGTCTCATTAGTCTTAGCCTCCTTATTCTCATTCTTACCATCTTTGTGCATTAAAGCCATATTAACCAGCCTCTCAAAAGTATCCCCCATCGGAATGTGAGACAATGCCAATGCTTGAAGAGGTTGATTTAATCCTCTTGCAAACCTTAAAGCTTTCTTGTGCAGGGTATTAACCGGTTCTAAACCAAATGTTGCCAACTGATTGAACTTATTGACATACTTTTTAACAGACATGCTTCCTTACTTAAGTGCCAGAAATCTCTCCATTTGCATATTCTCTTCTGCCGGAGAGAGAAACTTCACCACGAATATCCATCGAAAATCATTCTACGTATCAACCGGATTCCCTACTTGCGCCACTTTCCACCAGAACAATGCCTCGTCCTTAAGCTGCCATGCAGCCAACCGCATCTTCCTGTAGTCATCAACCTCAAAAGGCCTAAACAAGTTCTCTGTCTCTTTTAACCAATTCTGTACTTCCACAAAGTTCTTAGTTCCACGAAATGTCTTTCCTCCCATACCACATAAATCTTTGCATATCTTAGAAAAAATATCTACTTCAGAGGTGGAGGAACAATGGCTGCAGATGGGGGAGGGGCATCACATTGGCCTCCGGCAGGCTCCGTAACCAAAAGATAACTACGTAACCAAGTTGGTATCCGAATTCCCTTAGGAAGATTCGATTCCCCAAACATGCTGAAAAGAAATGGAAAGGGATTGAAATAGAGAATCGAAAGATATTTTATATGGCTTTGGGGAATATGTTTTTCAAAAACAAACTTTCCTTTGTAAATACTTTTTTTTGAAACTTTTTGAAAACAATTTTTAAAACCTTTTATCCGATCTTGTAACCTTTAGCTCTGATACCAAATGTGACACCCCACGTCCGTTAATTCCACTCTTTATTAGAATGCTTTAAGTTCCATGAAGCATTATAGGTAAACAGAAATAGAATATCACAAGACATATATAAAATAGTAGCGGAAATTTAAAACTTCATTATTTAGCAGAAAAACATGTCATAATCTCAAAACTAGTTATAACATCAGGCTAAAATACTGAAACCAAAACATCTGTCTTGCACTAAAATCCATCAGAGTACAGAAATGTAAAATCATAATCCCCAATGGTAACCATAATAAAGTAGACAAGTAGTCGAAGTGATACATCAAAGCAGATCCAAATCTAAGAAGAAAACAGAAGAGAGAATTCATAACCAAGCCTGTGCGTTCCCACTGTAATAACCCGAAAATCTGGGCCAGTTTAAAATTTTTATTTTGGCAATTTTAGCGAATTTTGATTATTTAAAATGAATTATTTTAAATAATATCGACGTGAAATTTATTTTGAATATAATTCGAACGTATATATTATATACGTCGTCGTTGGAATATATAATAATTATATATAATTATAAAAGAATAGAAAATGGCGCGGTAGTTCGATAATTCGATTTCAAACTTCAATTGAACATACCGGGTGCAAAACAATCCGGATTTTAGTGAAACCAAAAATAATGGAATCTAATAGTGAATATCTTTCCAACGAATCCGAAAAATCAAAAGTTCGTAGCGGGAATCAAAAGATATGTCCAGTTGAAAATTCTGAATAGTCGCTATGGAATTCAGGCCCTTAAAAATAGACATTTTGCAAATGACCTCGGATTTCGACGAAACCAGTTTTGTTGGGTCCGCAGTGTAAAGTTATTGCTAGGTTTCAGATTTCATAATTTTTCGAATCAATATGTGAGCGTGGCATAGGAAAACGCGTTTGACCAGTTTTAGTTGATTTTAATCGACTGGAAATTGGCCATTTTTCATACGGTCTCAGAATTCGACGAAACTAGTTTTGTTAGGACCGTATCGTCAATACGAAGCTAGAAAATATTTTTCTGGAATTTTTCTAGTTAGTATGTGACCCCGGTAATTTGAAATGTACGTTTAAAATTCAATATAAGGATTTAAATGTAAATTCAGCGGAAACTTATCGAGACGATCGAATCAGCTTGAGAGACATATCCCATTGTGTTCGGAATGGGGGTAAAACGCTATGGACGACAGGCGGTGGGCCTCGTTTCGAGGTCATATGAAAAAGTCAACTTTTAATGAATAAAATAATTAAATAATAAAAAAAAAATTCTCTCTCCCTTCATCCTTTTAACCGCTCTGGCCCCCCCCTTCTCTCATTCCCAAATCGATACAGAAGAAAAAAAAAACGTTGAAGCTCCTCACCTTCGACGCCACGCTCCACGCCGACCCCACTCCGGCGATCGGCCCTCCCCTGGCCTCGTCGCCCTCCAATCCCCCTTTCCCCGTCCGCTCGTAGAACCCTCTCCCCAAACCCCTGAAGCAGCCAACCACCGAAGGGCTAGCTCCAGCCACGCCCCGGCCGCTAGTCGGCCGCCGTACCACCTTGAAGCCGCCACCGAGCTGGACGTGGGTCCCCTCGTCAGGCGCGCCTCCTGATGCTCCTCGACGTGGACTCCCTTAACCTGATGAAGCCGCCGTAACCCCCACCTCCTCCAACCTAGAACGCAGTAAGTTTTTTTTTTTTATTTATTTATTTATTTTATTTTATTTATTTCATTTCTATTTTATATAAACAGTAAAAACTGGATTTTTATATATAAAAAAAAAAACGATTTAAAAAGAATTTAAAAAAAAAAACTGATTTTAGTTATGATTTCAAAACTGGATTTTAATTAGTTGAAAACTGATTTTCTTTTTAAAGTAAAACTGAAATTTTATATAAAGTAAAACTGAAATTTTATATAAAGTGAAAACTGATTTTTATATATAGAAAAATAGAATTTTTAAATATTGAACTTCGAAAGAAAATTTGATTTTAAAATATTGAACTTCGAAAGAAAATTTGATTTTTAAATATTGAACTTCGAAAGAAAATTTGATTTTTAAATATTGAACTTCGAATGAAAAATATGATTTTTCTTATGTATAAAAGTATAATCTTTAGGCGTTATAAAATAAAGATTAGATTTTTAAAATAAAGATTAGATTTTTAAAGTAAAGATTAGATTTTTAAAATGCAAAAGATTAGATTTTTAAAATGCAAAAGAAGATATTTTTAAAAGTAAAAGTTTGATTTTTATATATTGAATAGTATAATAAAAAAATCGATTTTTATATATTGAACATCGAAGTAAAAATTCGATTATTATATATATTGAATAGCGAAGTAAAAATGTGATTTTTACGTATGTAGTGAAAGCAGAAACGAAGGTGACAAAAAGGCGAAACGACGAAGACTTCTGAAAAAGAAGAGCCGAGGAGCTAGGATAGCTATATGTGAGAATTTCTCACCTTTCGTTTTCTTTTCTAGTTATATATATATATATACTAGGATGCAGACGGTGCTTAGTAGCACCCGACACAATCGTCCACAGACCATGGACTTGTTTGTTTGGCTTTTTGGTTATTGATTGCGATATTGGTTTGAATGTGGTTGGTGGTGTGAAAAATCGAATCGATAAATTGGTTAGGATTAGACGTGCGCCGTTATAAGGCGAAGGAGTAAGGCTAGGTTAGACCCTTACTCCAAATTTTGTGGTTTGCAAAATGAAATTGGTTTGATGATGTGTGAATGGAGTGGGCCTTCACTAGACCGGGGACAAGGCTAGGCCTCGTCCCGTTTCTAGTATCGTGCCGTTATGCCGCCGAAATTTTCTAAAATATGTTAGAAAAATAAAAATATCATTTTATTTAGAGAATGAATTGAATAGAAGTTCATATGTTGGAATAAAATGTTTTGTCGTTAAAAATATAATTTTTAACGTGAATGTGAATAAATAAATATTCATTTACAAACCAGAAGGTTTGTTTATGTACACCTATTTGAAGGACATTGATTGGAACGATAAATTTTACACATCGCCCAACTGCACAAATAAAATCTTTGTTTGATTGTTTGAAAACCCCACACGGGTGTTGGGATGAAATTTGAAGTTCACTCATCCTGATTGATTAAATATGTCGATCGGTTGATTGACAGGCTGTCTTAAGCGTTGAATATCTATATTTGACGCTTTTACAGTGTAGTGCACTTTGGTTGATGGTTGATTATTTTTCAATGCTATTATATACATGTGTTGTATGGAAATCCATATAATTAACTTTATATGGTAATTGATTGGGTCTCATTCCAACTTGAAAAATAAAGAATATTATAAAATAAAAGTTCATGTGTTGACAGTACTCATTCATTGAGATTGGTCATGTGTTGGACGAAATATTTTAGTAATAAAATTTGCACCTGTATCGATATAAAATAAAAGTTCATGTGTTGACAGTACTCATTCATTGAGATTGGTCATGTGTTGAACGAAATATTTTGATAATAACAACTATTTTGAAAATAGAAATTTATGAAGCCGTGTTGATTAGATTGACGCCATTTCGACGTGAACGATATTTATATCGATTGAAAACGATTTCGAAATGAATTGAATTGAAAACGATTTCGAAATGAATTGAATTGAAAACGATTTCGAAATAAATTGAATTGAAAACGATTTCGAAATGGAATTGAAAACGAATTCAAATTGAATTGAAAGTGAATTGAAATGAATTCAAATTGAATTGAAATTTGAATTGAATAGAAATGAATTTTAAAACGAATTTATAAAGAAGAATTCAATTTTGATTTGAATTGAAAAGAAAGTTGAAATTGCTTTTGAAAACGATTTCAAAACTATTTATATAATTCGTTTTAAATAGAAATCGACGAAGTATATATTATATATATTATATATATAATATAATGGCCTGAATAGAACGCGTCGCGCCGCGGCAGTTCGCGAATTTCGACCATTTATTTCAAACGGACATTACGGGAGATCCGACCGTCGGATTCTCCTAAAACCGGAACCGTTGGGTTCGTATCGAAAAGAGCTTTCTAACGAATATTAGAAATTTGAAATCTAACGGTTGGATTTGGAATTATGTCCAAATCAAATTCGAAAAAGGTCGCTGTAAGTGCAGTTCGATGGCCGTTGATGGAAATCGACTGTACGGGCCTTGATAAAATTATTAAAAATAGCAATAATTTGTGTAAAATCATAAGAAATGATTTAGAAAGAAGTGGGATGAAAAACTCCATATTTGAAAAGATAAAAATGGATTTTTATCGAAATGAACTAGTTTTGAACTAGAAATATAATTCTGTTTATTTTTAAATAAATAAATTGAATTTAAAAAGGGTTTTAAAAATAACCAAAATTTCCAATGATTGCATTGGAGTGGATTTGAATCGAAATTGTCTTCGGAATATTTCGATGTTGGAATTCGTGATTATACAGGTGTTGTTATGGAAATTTGAAAGATATATATATTTATATCGTTATTTCCAATACGACATTTGTTAGTCGTAGAATTCGATATTGAATATAAGCCGATATATTTTCTATTCAGAGCCTTGTATTGAATATCGAATGTGATTTGGGTTTGTCGTGAAGGGTGTCTTCACTAACACTGTTCTTGAACCCAGTTGAGAAAAGATTAAATCTTTTTATTTAGATTTAATGAAGTGTACCAATTAAATGATATTTAATTGGAATTGAATTGGTATTGATTTTTGGGTTTATCGTGAACAGTGTTTTAAATAACACTTGTTCTTTAACCCGATAATTAATGGAATGTGATTTTGGGTTTATCGTGAATCGTGTTTTAAATGACACTGATTCTTTAACCCAGATAATGATTAAAACTAAGTGGAGTTTTAATGAATCTTTAATTAGATTGAAAAGATCGAGAATGGAGTATCACCAGTTTTGCTCCAGGCGATAGTTAAATCTTTAATTAGATTTGAACGTGAAATTTAGAAACTAACTGTCGGTTAGCCAAGCAGAATGGTTTTCTGGATATTGATCTGATGTTGGTTTCGGCCTTCGGGGTTAATATTTGGGGAATTATTCTCTTGATTAATTTACGGTTAGTGACTAATGAATTGGAATGAGGCGTATGTTGTGTTTGTGTAACACTTATTTAAAATATACGCGAGTTATTCGGAAAGACCGGGTTCATCCCATTCTGAATAACTGATACGACGATAAGTCGAAGATGAAGACGATGGTCGAAGACCGGAGGTCTTCACGTCGTTTGGGTAATTACTGATGATCTTGATTGGGCTGTACACCCAAGAAGATGGAAACAGTTAGTGATCGTCCAGACGTACTTGGAGATCGATGGATATGCGGGGTACTAGGTGCCTCCGGTTTCGTTCAGACCCAGGACGGACTTGTAAATGGACTGTGTGTCTGACATCGGATTTCATTCTGTGTGACTGATATCGGTTGCATAGGATGGTTTGCCTGTGTGGCATGCTAAGATGCAAATGATCAAGGCTTCTGTTGAAAAGCAAAGTCTTGTGGTGATGATCAAAGCACGGCCTTTGTGGCGTAGCTTTGTGTAACGTTTACCTCGCGTGTTTCACACCAGGTATGAACCAAAAACGGGAGACGGACCTCAGGGAGGACTTGCGTTTCTTTCTAGTTAGAAGTGGCGTCAGTGGTTTTACACGCCCTGACGAGTTTGACTTATGTGGTTGTTGCTGTTGTGAGGCGCCTCGGTTATATCAGTTTCGGCCGATGCATTCTGGTCGGCTGACGGACCAGACTTACACCCCATAGGGTGGGGAAACGTAGTGTTCAGGCATTTTAATCCACATCGGTGGACCGGCCCTGACGATCCAAGGGCCCACCTGAGTCTGGGTCCTGAGGGGCGGGCTAGAGCGTCTCGAATCGGTTGAGGACTATCTTTTGCCTCGGTTCATAGAAGGAAATCCAATTTCCCAATACGTGACTTTGCGGTTTTATTTGTAAACCTATATATGGCGACATGATATATGGTACCCATGCCGCCTATGATTGATACTTATGATTTGAAGTTGTTTTATGCACTATGCACTTATTATAGTATCAAATGATTTGTTTTAAACGTATCAAGCATTCTTTGGCTGTTATAAGGGAAAACCCTATCCCCCGGCTTGCGTTGCATTGTGTGATAGGACCTGGGTCTTATAACAGCTTCATCTTTCTTTATTTAGCATTGCGCTGTTTGTTTTATGCACTGGTATTCTTGGGAGGAAACCCGTTCCGTGTTATACGGCGTGGTCCCTTGATTTACCTAACGATTTAAAATAAAGATTAATAACTGTTTTAGTTCTCACACCAGTCACATGACTGACCTGGAGTTTATTGTTTTAACCTAAACTCTGGGTGCCCCTATTTTGACACGGGCAGCTAGTAGTTTCGGTTTTGCAGATTTATATTCACAGGATCCTGGTTTACAGCTGGAACGATATCCGGAAAGCTTTGTATCCGTATATCTACTTCTAGTTGTGTATTGTATTATTTTCCGCTGCTATGTATTTAAATGTAATTTAAATCTCTGATATTTCTGTGTAATATTCATTTATACTCTGTATATTCTTGTAATCTGATGCATTGTTGTAATATACAATGAAACGTTCTTCTATATGCGTTCTGTTGTGGTTTGTTCTCGAACTATCCGCGCTTTCCTTTACGGGGAAGTTACGGGTTTTCACAGTTGGTATCAGAGCTTTGGTTTACAAAGCTCAGAGAACAAGACACATTAGAACCATACGAAAGAATTCATCAGATATTGGGTTAGTAATATCCAATTAGAATGACTCGTTAGAGATAGGATCAGCAGTATCCTAGAACGAGTGTGAAGAGTATATTTTTCAAATGAAAACAATTTTGTTTTGAAAATTTAAAATCAATTATTCGTATTTGATTATCTATTTATATTGAGTTGGACAGTCCAGTATATATAGATTTTGCGTATACGTCTGATCCGCGTGTATTCGAAGTTTTAATATACTGGATAGATATAGAATCATACTCTAGTGGCCCGAAGATGATTCTGATGATTGACTAGTCGTCATTAGTATTCATGTTCGAGTAACGAAGGTGTGATATCTATATATTTCCATTAGACTGGTGTGAGAACCAAAAATTAGATAGGGCCTATTGTTGTGATTTGGCATCAAGAACCTGATTTTTGACTATGTATCAAAATTATGAATTTGAAACTCTAATTCACTAAGTGATTGATGTTTGTGTTGTTTGTTTAATTGTTTGCTAATTTTGAACCATTTATGCCTAATTAAATCGAATATTGAACTGTATTGAAATTTGGTCGCATTTGCATGCATACATATATATATTGAACAGGTCATAGCAAGGAGGCTAGAGCAGAGAATAAAATTTGGTTGCCCGACAAATAGGTACATGTTTACTACATAATTTCCTGTTTTGTTTGGGTGATGATGATTTTGTGAGCCTATTGGCTAGCCGCTTGGCTTTTTCTTTTTCTTTTTGAGATCTGAAGGACCGGGGAAGCTATTTGAAATTCCCCGATGCTCCCGGTGCAGGGGAGGTTATGGCGAAATTTTTCAAAAATTTAGGGTGTTAGCCAAATTTTTGAAATTTTGAAAATTCTCAGAAACTAAAGAGTTGGAGAATGGAAGCCTGATCGATCGTAGAGCTGAATAATCAAACCACTTTCGACTTTGTTCCTTTTCGGGGACGAAAAGTTTTAAGTGGGGGAGATTGTAATAACCCGAAAATCTGGGCCAGTTTAAAATTTTTATTTTGGCAATTTTAGCGAATTTTGATTATTTAAAATGAATTATTTTAAATAATATCGACGTGAAATTTATTTTGAATATAATTCGAACGTATATATTATATACGTCGTCGTTGGAATATATAATAATTATATATAATTATAAAAGAATAGAAAATGGCGCGGTAGTTCGATAATTCGATTTCAAACTTCAATTGAACATACCGGGTGCAAAACAATCCAGATTTTAGTGAAACCAAAAATAATGGAATCTAATAGTGAATATCTTTCCAACGAATCCGAAAAATCAAAAGTTCGTAGCGGGAATCAAAAGATATGTCCAGTTAATTCTGAATAGTCGCTATGGAATTCAGGCCCTTAAAAATAGACATTTTGCAAATGACCTCGGATTTCGACGAAACCAGTTTTGTTGGGTCCGCAGTGTAAAGTTATTGCTAGGTTTCAGATTTCATAATTTTTCGAATCAATATGTGAGCGTGGCATAGGAAAACGCGTTTGACCAGTTTTAGTTGATTTTAATCGACTGGAAATTGGCCATTTTTCATACGGTCTCAGAATTCGACGAAACTAGTTTTGTTAGGACCGTATCGTCAATACGAAGCTAGAAAATATTTTTCTGGAATTTTTCTAGTTAGTATGTGACCCCGGTAATTTGAAATGTACGTTTAAAATTCAATATAAGGATTTAAATGTAAATTCAACGGAAACTTATCGAGACGATCGAATCAGCTTGAGAGACATATCCCATTGTGTTCGGAATGGGGGTAAAACGCTACGGACGACAGGCGGTGGGCCTCGTTTCGAGGTCATATGAAAAAGTCAACTTTTAATGAATAAAATAATTAAATAAAAAAAAAATAAAAAAATTCTCTCTCCCTTCATCCTTTTAACCGCTCTGCCCCCCCCCCCTTCTCTCATTCCCAAATCGATACAGAAGAAAAAAAAACGTTGAAGCTCCTCACCGTCGACGCCACGCTCCACGCCGACCCCACTCCGGCGATCGGCCCTCTCCTGGCCTCGTCGCCCTCCAATCCCCCTTTCCCCGTCCGCTCGTAGAACCCTCTCCCCAAACCCCTGAAGCAGCCAACCACCGAAGGGCTAGCTCCAGCCACGCCCCGGCCGCTAGTCGGCCGCCGTACCACCTTGAAGCCGCCACCGAGCTGGACGTGGGTCCCCTCGTCAGGCGCGCCTCCTGATGCTCCTCGACGTGGACTCCCTTGACCTGATGAAGCCGCCGTAACCCCCACCTCCTCCAACCTAGAACGCAGTAAGTTTTTTTTTTTATTTATTTTATTTTATTTATTTCATTTCTATTTTATATAAACAGTAAAAACTGGATTTTTATATATAAAAAAAAACGATTTAAAAAGAATTTAAAAAAAAAAAAAACTGATTTTAGTTATGATTTCAAAACTGGATTTTAATTAGTTGAAAACTGATTTTCTTTTTAAAGTAAAACTGAAATTTTATATAAAGTAAAACTGAAATTTTATATAAAGTGAAAACTGATTTTTATATATAGAAAAATAGAATTTTTAAATATTGAACTTCGAAAGAAAATTTGATTTTAAAATATTGAACTTCGAAAGAAAATTTGATTTTTAAATATTGAACTTCGAAAGAAAATTTGATTTTTAAATATTGAACTTCGAATGAAAAATATGATTTTTCTTATGTATAAAAGTATAATCTTTAGGCGTTATAAAATAAAGATTAGATTTTTAAAATAAAGATTAGATTTTTAAAGTAAAGATTAGATTTTTAAAATGCAAAAGATTAGATTTTTAAAATGCAAAAGAAGATATTTTTAAAAGTAAAAGTTTGATTTTTATATATTGAATAGTATAATAAAAAAATCGATTTTTATATATTGAACATCGAAGTAAAAATTCGATTATTATATATATTGAATAGCGAAGTAAAAATGTGATTTTTACGTATGTAGTGAAAGCAGCAACGAAGGTGACAAAAAGGCGAAACGACGAAGACTTCTGAAAAAGAAGAGCCGAGGAGCTAGGATAGCTATATGTGAGAATTTCTCACCTTTCGTTTTCTTTTCTAGTTATATATATATATATATATACTAGGATGCAGACGGTGCTTAGTAGCACCCGACACAATCGTCCACAGACCATGGACTTGTTTGTTTGGCTTTTTGGTTATTGATTGCGATATTGGTTTGAATGTGGTTGGTGGTGTGAAAAATCGAATCGATAAATTGGTTAGGATTAGACGTGCGCCGTTATAAGGCGAAGGAGTAAGGCTAGGTTAGACCCTTACTCCAAATTTTGTGGTTTGCAAAATGAAATTGATTTGATGATGTGTGAAGGGCGTGGGCCTTCACTAGACCGGGGACAAGGCTAGGCCTCGTCCCGTTTCTAGTATCGTGCCGTTATGCCGCCGAAATTTTCTAAAATATGTTAGAAAAATAAAAATATCATTTTATTTAGAGAATGAATTGAATAGAAGTTCATATGTTGGAATAAAATGTTTTGTCGTTAAAAATATAATTTTTAACGTGAATGTGAATAAATAAATATTCATTTACAAACCAGAAGGTTTGTTTATGTACACCTATTTGAAGGACATTGATTGGAACGATAAATTTTACACATCGCCCAACTGCACAAATAAAATCTTTGTTTGATTGTTTGAAAACCCCACACGGGTGTTGGGATGAAATTTGAAGTTCACTCATCCTGATTGATTAAATATGTCGATCGGTTGATTGACAGGCTGTCTTAAGCGTTGAATATCTATATTTGACGCTTATACAGTGTAGTGCACTTTGGTTGATGGTTGATTATTTTTCAATGCTATTATATACATGTGTTGTATGGAAATCCATATAATTAACTTTATATGGTAATTGATTGGGTCTCATTCCAACTTGAAAAATAAAGAATATTATAAAATAAAAGTTCATGTGTTGACAGTACTCATTCATTGAGATTGGTCATGTGTTGGACGAAATATTTTAGTAATAAAATTTGCACCTTTATCGATATAAAATAAAAGTTCATGTGTTGACAGTACTCATTCATTGAGATTGGTCATGTGTTGAACGAAATATTTTGATAATAACAACTATTTTGAGAATAGAAATTTATGAAGCCGTGTTGATTAGATTGACGCCATTTCGACGTGAACGATATTTATATCGATTGAAAACGATTTCGAAATGAATTGAATTGAAAACGATTTCGAAATGAATTGAATTGAAAACGATTTCGAAATAAATTGAATTGAAAACGATTTCGAAATGGAATTGAAAACGAATTCAAATTGAATTGAAAGTGAATTGAAATGAATTCAAATTGAATTGAAATTTGAATTGAATAGAAATGAATTTTAAAACGAATTTATAAAGAAGAATTCAATTTTGATTTGAATTGAAAAGAAAGTTGAAATTGCTTTTGAAAACGATTTCAAAACTATTTATATAATTCGTTTTAAATAGAAATCGACGAAGTATATATTATATATATTATATATATAATATAATGGCCTGAATAGAACGCGCCGCGCCGCGGCAGTTCGCGAATTTCGACCATTTATTTCAAACGGACATTACGGGAGATTCGACCGTCGGATTCTCCTAAAACCGGAACCGTTGGGTTCGTATCGAAAAGAGCTTTCTAACGAATATTAGAAATTTGAAATCTAACGGTTGGATTTGGAATTATGTCCAAATCAAATTCGAAAAAGGTCGCTGTAAGTGCAGTTCGATGGCCGTTGATGGAAATCAACTGTACGGGCCTTGATAAAATTATTAAAAATAGCAATAATTTGTGTAAAATCATAAGAAATGATTTAGAAAGAAGTGGGATGAAAAACTCCATATTTGAAAAGATAAAAATGGATTTTTATCGAAATGAACTAGTTTTGAACTAGAAATATAATTCTATTTATTTTTAAATAAATAAATTGAATTTAAAAAGGGTTTTAAAAATAACCAAAATTTCCAATGATTGCATTGGAGTGGATTTGAATCGAAATTGTCTTCGGAATATTTCGATGTTGGAATTCGTGATTATACAGGTGTTGTTATGGAAATTTGAAAGATATATATATTTATATCGTTATTTCCAATACGACATTTGTTAGTCGTAGAATTCGATATTGAATATAAGCCGATATATTTTCTATTCAGAGCCTTGTATTGAATATCGAATGTGATTTGGGTTTGTCGTGAAGGGTGTCTTCACTAACACTGTTCTTGAACCCAGTTGAGAAAAGATTAAATCTTTTTATTTAGATTTAATGAAGTGTACCAATTAAATGATATTTAATTGGAATTGAATTGGTATTGATTTTTGGGTTTATCGTGAACAGTGTTTTAAATAACACTTGTTCTTTAACCCGATAATTAATGGAATGTGATTTTGGGTTTATCGTGAATCGTGTTTTAAATGACACTGATTCTTTAACCCAGATAATGATTAAAACTAAGTGGAGTTTTAATGAATCTTTAATTAGATTGAAAAGATCGAGAATGGAGTATCACCAGTTTTGCTCCAGGCGATAGTTAAATCTTTAATTAGATTTGAACGTGAAATTTAGAAACTAACTGTCGGTTAGCCAAGCAGAATGGTTTTCTGGATATTGATCTGATGTTGGTTTCGGCCTTCGGGGTTAATATTTGGGGAATTATTCTCTTGATTAATTTACGGTTAGTGACTAATGAATTGGAATGAGGCGTATGTTGTGTTTGTGTAACACTTATTTAAAATATACGCGAGTTATTCGGAAAGACCGGGTTCATCCCATTCTGAATAACTGATACGACGATAAGTCGAAGATGAAGACGATGGTCGAAGACCGGAGGTCTTCACGTCGTTTGGGTAATTACTGATGATCTTGATTGGGCTGTACACCCAAGAAGATGGAAACAGTTAGTGATCGTCCAGACGTACTTGGAGATCGATGGATATGCGGGGTACTAGGTGCCTCCGGTTTCGTTCAGACCCAGGACGGACTTGTAAATGGACTGTGTGTCTGACATCGGATTTCATTCTGTGTGACTGATATCGGTTGCATAGGATGGTTTGCCTGTGTGGCATGCTAAGATGCAAATGATCAAGGCTTCTGTTGAAAAGCAAAGTCTTGTGGTGATGATCAAAGCACGGCCTTTGTGGCGTAGCTTTGTGTAACGTTTACCTCGCGTGTTTCACACCAGGTATGAACCAAAAACGGGAGACGGACCTCAGGGAGGACTTGCGTTTCTTTCTAGTTAGAAGTGGCGTCAGTGGTTTTACACGCCCTGACGAGTTTGACTTATGTGGTTGTTGCTGTTGCGAGGCGCCTCGGTTATATCGGTTTCGGCCGATGCATTCTGGTCGGCTGACGGACCAGACTTACACCCCATAGGGTGGGGAAACGTAGTGTTCAGGCATTTTAATCCTCATCGGTGGACCGGCCCTGACGATCCAAGGGCCCACCTGAGTCTGGGTCCTGAGGGGCGGGCTAGAGCGTCTCGAATCGGTTGAGGACTATCTTTTGCCTCGGTTCATAGAAGGAAATCCAATTTCCCAATACGTGACTTTGCGGTTTTATTTGTAAACCTATATATGGCGACATGATATATGGTACCCATGCCGCCTATGATTGGTACTTATGATTTGAAGTTGTTTTATGCACTATGCACTTATTATAGTATCAAATGATTTGTTTTAAACGTATCAAGCATTCTTTGGCTGTTATAAGGGAAAACCCTATCCCCCGGCTTGCGTTGCATTGTGTGATAGGACCCGGGTCTTATAACAGCTTCATCTTTCTTTATTTAGCATTGCGCTGTTTGTTTTATGCACTGGTATTCTTGGGAGGAAACCCGTTCCGTGTTATACGGCGTGGTCCCTTGATTTACCTAACGATTTAAAATAAAGATTAATAACTGTTTTAGTTCTCACACCAGTCACATGACTGACCTGGAGTTTATTGTTTTAACCTAAACTCTGGGTGCCCCTATTTTGACACGGGCAGCTAGTAGTTTCGGTTTTGCAGATTTATATTCACAGGATCCTGGTTTACAGCTGGAACGATATCCGGAAAGCTTTGTATCCGTATATCTACTTCTAGTTGTGTATTGTATTATTTTCCGCTGCTATGTATTTAAATGTAATTTAAATCTCTGATATTTCTGTGTAATATTCATTTATACTCTGTATATTCTTGTAATCTGATGCATTGTTGTAATATACAATGAAACGTTCTTCTATATGCGTTCTGTTGTGGTTTGTTCTCGAACTATCCGCGCTTTCCTTTACGGGGAAGTTACGGGTTTTCACACCCACCTTGAGAACCCGAGGGGAAGGAAGAGAGAAAAGGAAACAAAACGGGTTAGACATAAAGATTAGCGAGTCCGGTGACTTTTAGCATATAAAGAAGTAAAAGCATCATGATAGGCATATAAGCTGGATGAGAGATAACAGTATCATATAACAGGTATGAACATGCTGAACAGAACGAGCAGAATAAACAGGGTGGACTATGCTTCTCAGTTACTTTCTCCGCACTATATCAGATTATGATAGGATTAGGTGTCCCCTAATTACTTAACAGAAATAGAATGATCCCTATAGAAACATAATGGTAATTCTAGGTGTACTATAATAACGGGTTTTACCCAAGCAGAAATAACAGACACCTCAACAGAACTAACGGGTGTTACCCCAAACAGAAATAACAGGTGCCTCAACAGAAATAGACAGGACTAGATGTACCCTAATTACTACCCCCAAGCGATCGGCTCCCTAACTTGTAAATACCCTGTGTCGATCCTAAAGTAGGGTGTATTACTTCCTAAGTGGAAACCTGCAGAAGGACACAGACCTATTTACTAGTTCTACAACAGCTTATTTCCCCTATAGACCGAACTCATGCACGCACATGACTCCGCTGGAACGCTCCTGTATACACCCCTTTTATATGAACCTCTTACAATCAGTTCAGCATGTGTTCCCTGACCCTTACCTAATACGGGGTCCCCGTTTAATACCAGAATAGGTTGCTGACTAAAATGGGTCCCACAAAATAGATGACAACAGTAAAACCCGTAAACTTGTGTCCCCCAATTAACTAGGATTTTTAACAGGTTAAGCCTACAGATTAACAGGTTTGCCTAACCCTTACAGATTAACAGGTTAAGTTTCACAGCTTAACAAGTTTATATAACCCCCACAAATTAAACAGGTTTACTTAACCCTAATAGATTAAACAATTTACTTAACCCCAACATATTAAATAGGTTCCACATGTTGTTTACAGTTTCATTAACATGTTCCGCTTAATCTATAAATTAAGCTTACAGATTTAAATGCCCCAAATATCAAGTCATAATTCACAGTATTAAGATATGCCCTAAATTTTAGTCATATTTACAATATAGGTTATTCCCTCAAATTCCAGTCATTATTCATAGTACAAGATATTCCCCTAAATTATCATTCCCAGTCATTCCCAAATTTTCCTAATTACTTTCGTATGCATGTTTCAGTGATATTGGCTTAGGCTCGAAGGTAGCCTAGGCTATAAAATAAAAAGGGAATGAGATAGAGAAGAATAAAAATAGGCATATAATAACTAAAATAGGCATATAATAGCAGAAATAGATATATCATAAATAAGCATATAAGAACTGATCAGCAGATCAGGTGTACAGAAGAATACATGTAATAAAAAACTGTTTAGATATGAATCAGATTCTTAACAGGCATAGGTTCAGATCCGGATTTGTAAACACGTTAAGGTTACTATTAAATTTTTTATCTACAAGTGATCTAAGCATAAGAAATCTTTCTGATATATGTATATTGGCTAATATTGAAGAAGATAGTCTAATTCAATCCAACCAGAGGCAGCATATCATTGTCTCTATTGTTTTAGGTGTAGATAAACAATATAAATGTTGATCTTTATATAGGCTATCTCCAACCAACCCAGCCACCAAAAAAGTCCAGGTTCAGAGAAATGAATTTGTTCAGATCCAGTGTGGGTCGACCCACCCCACCTGGGTCGACCTATGGGTCGACCCACCTGCTCTTGGGTAGACCCCTAATGGGTTAATTTCCCTTGCTGGTTTCCCACTTCGCTATTTGATTTATTTTGAAAATTCTAATTAGTTTTATTTATACATAAAGCTCTTATATGCATACAAACTTCTAACCTTCATATCTTTCTCATATGATGTTCGTTTTACGCAAAATTGGATTCTATCTTAAGCAGAATTATGAGACAAACGCAATGATACAGTATGTTTTACTTAATTCGCAATATATAATTAAGTACCCTTCCGTTTATCATTATCATGTCCTTTGAAATTACGGGGTGTTACAAGTTCTTTGGCTTTTTTAATTTTGTTCCTTAAGCCATATGCGTCTAAAAATCCCTTTATGACATAATAATCCATGCCAAAACAACAATCTAAATTTGATTAAATCTCGAGGGGACATGATTGATTAAATTTGATTTTATCTACTTTGTCTTTAAGACCTTTTAAAAAACCAATACCCACCAAGGCCTCGAAAAATTCTCTTAAGTACTTCGGTAAGATTAAAGATCATGAGTCTAAGAAAGGGGAACAAAGAACAAATTAGGGATCCAATCATTTTTTTCTACAATAAAATATTAGTTGAAGTATGTATCAATGTCTTCATGATGATCATGGAAAAAATTCAAGCTATATTGGATAAGATGGTCCAAAGTTCTCCTTCAAAGAGGAACTTCTCGGATTTGAATGAGTTGAATCGACGAAGGTAATTTTCGGCGAAATAGATTAGAAGGAATATAGGAATTAAAAACTATAGTAAAAGGATAGGATTAATCCTACCTTAAAAATTGAGATAGATCCCATAAAGAAAACATCATATATAAATAGATTAATCATAGATAAGAATAGAATTGTATTGCGGAAAATTTTGGAACCGCTTTACTGATAGCTGAAAGCAACCATATGAATCTACTTGACTAAACGACTGAATAGAACTACTAATGAAAATTTAAATAGCTAAGTAGTTGAACAAAATTGCTTATCTTCATAATAGATCTAAGAAGATATGACTTGATAGCCCTATCTTTCTTAGTGAAAAACAATGGGAATCTCTATTGATATCTCAAAGCACTTAAAGAATGGAGTTTGTTGAGAAGAAAATTCCATCTAGTTCTTAAACGGCGCTATAAAATTATTATCTGCTTTCGATTACAAAATGCTACTATCATATGGTTATATGTTTCTCTTATGATTTTCAGATCTTATTATCATATGGTTTCCTGGACTTCACATGTTTCTATGATTCTCTTATAATTTTTGAATACTATTTTCATATTATTTTCTGATCATCACGTGGTTTTCTAATTCTTTTATGATTCCTTGATTTTATTATTATCAGTAGTTTCCTAATCTTCTTATAGATTTCTAATCTTGCATTAGAAGGTTTCCTGATGGATATCAATTTTCTTCTTATTATCATTTTCTCTCCCTAGATTTTCTTAATGGCTTTCTGATTTGATGGGTTTTGATCTCTTTATGATTTTATGTATTCTTCATGTTAGATGTTTTTTGATGTTCTTGTTAGGTGGCCTTCTGTTTACTTCTAAGTTTCTGATCCATTATTGTCAGATTGAGTTATGGTTTTTTTAGTTGCTTCCTAATTTGATTCTTTTTTTTGACTTTCTTCTTGTTTTTAATCTTACAATATAGTTTTTGAGATTCTTATAAGACGATTTCTCAATCTTCTCATTATTAGACAATTTTCTTATCTTATTACCTGAGGGTTTTCCTGATTTTTTTTATTGTCAGTTGGATTCATGATCTTCTTGTTAATAGATGATTTGTGGTTATCTAATTAATTTTTGATTAGTTAATGAATATCTACTTTTATTCTTGTAACTTGATGGTTTACTACTTTTCTTTTTGTTACCAAATGGATTACAATTATTAGACGAATTTACAGATTTAAACTAATTATCTAAAGGATCCCTAAGTGTTATCGGATGGTTCTTCTAGTCTTCACATTACCTGATAGCTTCCTATGTTTTCTTATTACCACACAGATTTTTTAGCCTTTTATGGATTTCTTATTACAACTAAAAGAAACATTAATCCTCTTTAAAGATAGGATTCTAGTCTTCTTCTTGTTAGATATTTTCTAGCCTTCGCGTTATTACCAAATCAATATCTGCCTCCTGCATACTATCCGAAGATGTCCCTTCGAGATAGGAAGTGTTATGTTATCTTTGTGTCTATGCCAAAACAACGATTCAAATTTGATTAAATTTATGAAAATTGTCTTTATAAATTGTTTGAGAATCATTACCATCATCCGAGAATTTAAAATTGCCTTTTATAAATTTTGAATTGAATGATGTTGGAACAGGGGTCTATAGTATTAAGCCAAACTTTCATAAATTTGATTTTATTTATTTGGTTTGTTGTAGGCGAAGTTCCAGAGTGTTGTGTGACATCTATGAAGCTAATATTAAAGGTAAATAATGTATCTAGTCTTTGTAGTATCATCTGCATTTGGGCATTAAATTATGGGTGGCTAAATACTCGACAACTATTGTGATACAACATAACATACACAACCCTAGGATGGTTAGGTTATTAAAGGCCCACATACTGTAATTTTTACTGTTTGCCTAATGTGATGAATTACTCATGAAAACTCGTAATTGAGTGTTAAAATATGATCATTTATGAGGAGCATCTTTATTAATAATAAGGGGTTACGTTATAGCCACAAATAAAATGTCAGGCTAGTTGAAAGGTTGTTTACTTGATGATGATCTTGAAGATATAACATATTACAGCGATCAAAGTTAATAGGATTCTTTTCTACATTTGCTTTCCAAACCAATGTTTATAAAATATAAATGCTTTTCAACCGCAGTAAATTTGGACATGAATCAATGGGCAACATATATTGATACCTAATGAATACTATATCCCTATTCTAGAAAGGAAAATAGGAGATTTTTTTTCTTCAGTAATGCCATTTTACATAGTGCATAATGAATGTTTCAATCTTGTATCATCTCCTACCATCTTATTTCCCTCCCATATGTACAATTTTTTTTCTAGTTCAAATGATTATGTAGTTATAACTGTTATGATTTTTGTGCGCAGCGGAAGCTTGACCAAACACCATGAAAAATAGGATCTTTATCACCCAATCACTTGAAGATGAATTTGATTGAAAAACAAAAAAAAAACAATATAAAAAATATTGGAAATATGAGCATACGATATTCCATCCAACCACCCTCTTTATTGATTCACTAATAAAAATTGTTTACAAACGATCTCAACTATCGTTACAAACAATTACAACTTGAAACAATAACCTTATTGAGAAATAGGTAGAGAATATCTAATGGCTAAATTTTTTGAGGAGAAAGACAATGAAGAATAATGGCAAATTTTCCACACCTAATGAAGAGATTAGCTAGCCCTTTTTATAGTGAGAATTGCTTCATGTCCAAGAAAAACTTGGCTTCATGCTCAAGAAAACTTGGCTCCCAAATATCTTCATATATGTTATAAAACTATTTGGTTAAGCACCAAATATCCTTGCAATAAATGTCCACAAAAATAGAAACCAATATCTCTTCATAAAATCTAGCACCAAATCTCTTCATCAAATCTAACAACAATCTCTCCACAAAATATGTAAGATTATTTGTTGCCCAAAATTGTGATTTGCGTATCACCAATTTCAACACTCCACCTTGATACCAAATCACAACATCTCCTCCACTCAAACAATAGCCCCTTAGCTCTCACTTTCAACCTTTCTTTCTCAATTAACACTATTACAAACCTCCACCATCGCCCACTAATGATGCACCTCCCTTATCCGTGCACCATGCCACTAGCGATCTTCAAAAGCATTTGTAATACCACAAAGACCACCATCTCGTCTTTCTGGATTTCACAACTCGACATCCGTCTTCCGCTTGACATGATCTCTTCATCTCCGAGACCCCTCGAGCATCATCAACATCTAGACCCTTGTCGATACCATGATCATCTACCTTAGGACCATCAGCAGTGACCATATTAACCTCTCCACCTTACTGTGGACTAGGTTCTTCAACCGTCACCCGCCTTTCATTATTGACCACCGAACCGACCAAACTATATAGGTTTCCCTCCTCCAAAACTCCTCGCATCATCACACGACCACCCTTCTTCACTCTCAAAACTCCACCTCGAGTCTTATAAGTTCAACCGCGGCGATCTAACTGACCGAGAGATATGAGGTTATGCGAACAAGTGGGTATGTGCCTCACACCGGCCACTTCTCTCACCACTCCATCATGCATCCGAAACCTAACAGCTCCAACTCCACAAATTTGTATCTCTACTCAATTGGCCGTCTTTATCATGCCAACACTCTTCTCATATGAAGAAAAACTTTTCACATTACGACATATATGAAAACTGGCGCCTGAATCCATCTTTCAAGGCTCCACAACACTAAATAAGACATCAGATGAAGAATCACTTTCGGTACCTTCAGCAAAACCTGCTTGTGCCAAATCATTATTATTATCACTTTGCGCCTTCTTCTTATCCCTCTGATAAGCATAACAATCATTGCGCTTACGGCCTTTCTTACCACAATAATAACAAGCACCTTTACCATTAGCCCCTTTCTTCATACTTCTTGTATCTTTCCCCGAGTCCCTTGCTACCATCGCCTCAGTTCGAACTGATTTCAACTCCGACCCTTTTCTCCTTAGCTCCTCATTCAAAAGACTACTTCGAACCGTTTCTAAAGAGATAGTTCCATTAGCATATGAATTACTCAATGAAACAACCAAAGTCTCCTAACTTTCTTAAAGGGAACTCATCAGCAAAAGAGCCTGCAACTCATCATCAAAATTGACCTTCATATTTGCCAATTGATTGATGACATCCTGAAACTGGTTCAAATGATATGCAACAGACTTCTCCTCATCCAATCGAAGTTGCACCAATTTTCGAACCAGAAAAGCCTTACTTGTAGCACTTCTCGACTCATACAAAGATACTAATTTGTCCCACAACCCTTCGCGGATTCATCATAACTAGCCACATGGTGGAATACAAAATCATCCAAATATAGATGAATCAACGCAATCGCCTTTTTTTTCATTTTCTTCCACTTTCCCTCATCCATATTCGAGGGCTTCACCCCATCTCCATCAATGGGATCATGCAAATCATTGAGATATAGAATGTCCTCCATCTTCGGCTTCCATAAACCCCAATTCTTCCCATTTAAAATAGCCATCTTTGAAAACATCATCATCTCTACATCTCCAATTTTCAATCCAACAAACACTCCAAGCTATGCGATGATCTGGCTCCGATACCAAACTGTTATTATTTTTGTGCGCAGCGGAAGCTTAACCAAATGCCAAGAAAAAGGATCTATATCACCCAATCACTTGAAGATGAATTTGATTGAAAAACAAAAAAAAAACAAAAAAAAATATCGGAAATATGAGCACACGATATTCCACCCAACCACTCTCTTTATTGATTCACTAATAAAAATTGTTTACAAACAATCTCAACTATCGTTACAAACAATTACAACTTGAACCAATAACCTTATTGAGAAATAGGTAGACAATATCTAATGGCTAAAAAATTGAGGAGAAAGACAATGAAGAATAATGGCAAATTTTCCACACCTAATGAAGAGATTAGCTAGCCCTTTTTATAGTGAGAATTGCTACATGCCCAAGAAAAACTTGGCTTCATGCCCAAGAAAACTTGGCTCCCAAATATCATCATATATGTTTTAAAACTATTTGGTTAAGCACCAAATATCCTTGCAATAAATGTCCACAAATATAGCAACTAATATCTCTCCATAAAATCTAGCACCAAATCTCTTCATCAAATCTAACAACAATTCTCTCCACAAAATATGTAAGATTATTTGTTGCCCAAAATTGTGATAGCGCGTATCACCAATTTCAATAATAACGGCACAACCTGTGGCAAAATTACTAACTGTATTTGGAATCCCTTAGTGTAATTAGATTACTGTTTTGTAGGTTCCCCTAAAAATATTGGCAGCGATGGTCTTTCTCGATACCGCATCGATTTTCACGTTATTGAGGTTTGACCATTATGGTCTTAATTCCTCTTTTTTTTAAGTAAAGAAACTATTTTGACGCTGAGTTATATGTGTATCAAAATTTCAAATTATGTGATCAATGTTAATTTTTATCAAATAGGACACTAATACATACCCGTTATATACCAAGAGTGTCTTAATTAATTAAGTGTGGTAAACAATAGCTCTCTTATGGTAACAAGTTTGCATTTTCATGAAATAACAACATATCTTGAATTCACAGGAACCATAAGTATATTTAATGCATGAATTAATGTAAAAAGCAAAGATATCGCTACTAATAATCACTGGTATGAATAAATGCAGACATCCCACTAATTTTATTGTTAAGACTTTATGGTTAGGAAGACCATTATTGGCCTCAATTTTGGATTAAAATATGGATCACTTTTCCTTCTCTCTTTCTAGAGCTTCTTCTTGCAAATTAGTAGGACATGAAAGATATCTCAATTTGCAAATATTAGTAGGACATATCGGCATGTATGTCATAAAGTATATCTCTTAATTTTCTGATAACATGAATATAATTACAATAATTGAGTTATTGGAGTTAGGTTACTTTAGTGTAGTAATTTCAATAATTGAGTTACAGATGCTCATACCGAGGTTAGTTTTCTACTGCTAAGAAACATATGAATATTTCTCAAAAAGTTCTTATTCAAGCCATCGGCCAATTTTAGCAGTTTTATGTTAGCATAGTAATTTTATGTTATTTCAGCCATCCAACGTTAGCAGTGTTCCGCTACTAAGAAGCATAGGATGTAGATGGATACAATAATCTCAAAAAGTTTTTATCTCTCAAAAAGTTCAATAATTGACTGACTTGGTTGTAGTTTTATGTTAGTAGCCACGATGTAGATGGATATAACTATTGTTTTATTAATATGAATCCGAAAATTTGCCTTTCAACAATGTTAGTTTGTGGGTTTTCGTTGATGATGGAGGTGATGATTGCTCAAGAAGAAATTAAGCAACAATACTATTACATAACGTATGATATATATGAACAATGAATATTGTAATATTATTATGGTGAAGTTGAAATGTAATGTACTGCTGTTGAACTTGGAGTGAACAGTAATATTATTTTTGCTGCTGCAAAATGTTAGACTTCTAAGTTTGTAATATATTGTTGAACTTTAAAATTAGTTTGTTGTTAAATTTGGTCTTTATGTTGAATTTATTCGAAGTTTTTGGATATTTCTTTTGTGGTAATATGTCAAATATGTAAATGTTTGTACTGAATAGGAACTACTTGAGGAGGGGAAATCTTATTTCGTTTTTTAAAATAATGTCAATTAGCAACGACTAAAAGCTGTTGCAAATTGAAAAAAGGCAATGAGTAAAGGCCATTGCAAATTGAAAAATCGCAACGGGTAAAGGCCATTACAAATTTTAGCAACCCTAGATTTAGCAATGGCTTAGAGCCATTGCAAAATCAATTTGCAACAGCTTAAATTCATTGCAAATCATCGTTTCTGGTCTAGTGGCAGTAGGTAAGTCATTATAGGATAAGACAATATAAGTGGAATGAACCAAGAAACAAAATGGGTAAGGAGGAAAAGTATGACTTTTACTTGTAAGACTAAGGTAAGCTTTTGGATTAGTTCACTTGAAATTTTCTCCTTGAAGTAACTAAGATGAGTGAGATGAAAAAACTACACCGAGAGATTCAAGTTTCTTACTTGTATTCTTTTGACAAGTATTTCCTCTTTGATATTCTATCACCAGCTTCTTCCTTTGATTAGGGACTTCCTTCTAGTATACCCTTAGAAAGTGTAGATCTTAGGACTAAGCTGATAGATGATGGGATATGGTTGAAACATGTGTTTGAGACATGTTATGTTTAATAGTTGCAAGTGGATGCAAGTGTTTTCTAGTGGATGTAGTGGATGCATATACACACACTAAGCACTAGATTAGGGATCAGCTGAATTAGAACACTTAAATATTGCATATGGATTTTTTCACATTTTAATTTATTTTTTCTATGGATGAAAAAATGGTTGAATCATCACTTGGATGTTACATTTTGATGAATGATTATTGCACACGTATAGAATTTTATATTATCATTCGGATTATTCTGCATACATATTGGATACATGACACAAACATAATTGCATTAAGGAGGTCAACTGAATCAGTAGACCACCTGATTTTCGCATTAGCTTAGGGACATATACACGACACCATTGCATATACTCATACAAAGCATTAGAAATTCTAAAGACAATGGATGCCAGTGGATGATGGTTGAGTAGATGGGTGTTAGCATTCATAACATTCTTCTAGCCTTGGAGATTTCGAGGAAAAATCCTTTAAGGAGGGGAGAATGTAACAACCCGAATTTTTGACAAACAATAGTTAATTAATGGATTAATTAATTGAGGAATAAACTGATAAAATAAATATTAATCAAAAAAATGAGAATTAAGCAAAATGGATTTCACTGTTGCGTCCGTTTACAAAATTCCGATTCAGTAAATCAAACGAGAAATGAACATGTTATGATCAATCAAAGATGAAATTAAATTAGGGAATTTAATTAATAAAGCAACGGTAAATGGGTGACCCATCCCTTAACTGGGTCAACACCTGTGTCGACCCAGGGGTCGACACACAGATCAACACATGTCTAAGGTGGGTCGACCCACCTTCGAGTCTGGTTCTGGATAATTCTTTCTAATGTATTATTATATGTCTTCTATGGTTTAGATTAAAAACCTAAAATCTATTGGCCTAAAATATAAACATAAAATATAACGAACCTGGGAATAAAATCCAATGAACCTAGACACCTAAGTCTATTATAAATAGTCTCTTAAACCTAACATATTCTTGACTACTCAATTTCTCTACCTCTCTCAAATAACCTTCTCCTCAAATATAATATTAATGGAGTATGGGGGCTTGGTTCTACAAATATTTGTGTGGGATATTCATGAATAGAGAGGATCTACCAAAGCTTATTTGATTTGCTCATATATTTTTGAGTATTACTATGATTATCAGATTTCTTCCAAGTTAATATTAAAATATATACAACAGTTATTGCAGTGACTTCATATCTAAATAAAAAGGATTAAGATAGTATATAGACTGGATGTGAAAGTTTGACAATTATAGTGTTTATAAGTTCGTCTTTTACAAGTTATTGTTTATTTTATTTGTTGTCTATTATTTATTCCTAGGCAATTGTTATTTGTTTACAAATAAATTCTTCTCCTTTATCCCCTTCTCTGTCATTTTCTATTTATAGACTTATAATGCCTATTTATTCATTTCTGTTTATCTCTGAGCCTAGATCTGTTACTCCTTTTTTCTTTGTTTTGCGCTGAACCTAGGCCTACGAGAGACTAGGCCTTTACCATTAAATTTGCGTAAAAGTGGAATAATCTGAAATGATTTTAATAAGGGAATTTTAGGCATAATAAGAATTGGTAAAATATGGGATGTAAATGGGGTAAATTCAAAAGGAAGAATATGCAAACTTGTAAACTGGGATAAGCCATATTTAATTACAAATTAATTTGTAAACATGTTAATTTGGCACTTATTTGGAAAACATGTTATTTGACATTAATTTATAAACATGTTAACGTGGTATTGATTTGGAAAACATGTTATTTGACATTAATTTGTAAACATGTTAATTTGACATTAATTTATAAACATATTATTTGACATTAATTAGTAAACATGTTTATTTGACGTTAATTAGAAAACATATTAATTGTACTTAATTTGACATTAAGTAACTTGCATTTGGAAAAACATGTTAATTAGAATGAATGGCACTTAACTGCACATTAAGTAACTTTTAACTGTAAAACATTTGATCAATGATGTATTGAGCTCGACTTGACTTGACTTGACATGGGAAAGCGTTATAGACTACATTCGTTAATTACAACCTAAAAATATAACAAATAGTTTTATTGGGCTTATTAAATGAACTTAAGCGTGCTAAGTTAAACTTATCCAATTAATAAGCTAATCTTGAAAGAGGCTCATAGAATACCTAGTTATTACTTGCTTGCTTGGAACCCTTATTAATCAGTACCCTCTTGTTATCATCTGAGTCTCGGGATAGTAAAGGGCATGCTTTACTGATGCTTGATTATAAGAGATTCAAATTCTTGAAAGGGGTCCGTTCAAATGGGATATAAGGAGCTTAGGGAAAAATCTAGTTATTACTTGTTTGTTAGCTTACTTGCTAGCTTGCTTGCTTGCTTAAAACCCATATCAATCAGTACCCTCTTGTTATCATATTAGTCTCCGACGAGAGAAGAGCACGCTTGACTGATGCTTGATTGTAAGAAGTTCAAAATTCGGAGTTGGGTGCGGGCGTGTTCCGACGGAACCATGAGCGTGCATTTTTTCGAATAGGGAAGATAAGATGCTGCAATGCCTATGGATAGGGCCTTGTATTTTTAGTTGATGGGTTGATATCCCCTATTAATGACATTTTTCGTTAACATCCAGATTATAGAATGTAATGTATGCATTCACGAAATTTGCCATGGTCATGACTCAAAATCTCCGGGAAATAATCCTAGATCTGGAATGGGTAAACCTCTATGCCACGATGACGACATTATGTATTCCAATAAGAAAAAAAACAGGCTAACGCCTCCCTTAATTCGTGGATGAAAGCATCGCAACATTTATTAAGTCCGATGAATCCCTCATGCCAGATCATCCCAAGAGAGGAATTTAAATCATGATACAGATCGGGTTAGGAATTCGTATACGATTTTGTTACATCAATGTTTGGGAAGCGTTAGGGTCAGCATGAGAATATGGATCAACCATGGCAGCCTTTTAAGGCGAGGATAAGGGGACCTTATGTTTCCACAGGGTCCTCTTCCTCCGCTATCGGAGCACCCTGGTTGATCTCCTCATCAGAGAGGTTAGTGTTAACTCCCTATTTCATCATTATGACACTACAACATTTCAAATTGTGAGGTGTATGGGACCCGGAATTCTCCATTTACAAATTGTAGATATATTACAAGAATTGATGATTTGCTCTTCTTGAGAAGAAAGGAACTAAATTGAGAAATGAAAAGTTCATCCCCCTTCACGTGGTTTCTAGGGTCAAATTTAAAGAGAATCTGAGGTCTTTCGATCAGTAGGTTGTTGGGCCTAAACGATTTCTGTCGGTCGCTATTGTTCTTGGTCTCGGGCATCTGGTTGTCGGTCCTCCTTAGGTGCCGGTTACAGTTCTCGTAGCGAGGTTTCCGGGTGAATTGGGGCCTCCTCTAGGTGGAAGGCATTTTGTTGCCGAGACGGGTTGCGAAGGTGTTTTTAGTTTCTCAATGGATGCCTCCAAGTGTCGGTCCTTTATCGTAGGCTTTCGGATGTAGGCTTTCGGCTTTATCGTGGGTACTTGGAGGGGCTCGCCCTTATGATGTATGTGTATATTCGCTGAATTAGAATCATTAATGGTTCTGGTACTAGGTGGATTAGTATGAGTAGCCTGTATCCTTGCTTGAGTCTCAGTTTAACCCTTCGGTTTGACTCCTTGGAAGGTAGCATTCGGTGATAACCATGTTGCTTACGAAGGTAACCCCTTTCGTCATCTGTAGGGTCATTCTTTCAGGGGTTGGTTACAGACCATCTTTATGTTCTGACCCAATTTTCTTCTTCTTCTTCTTCTTCTAATGTGCTGTCGCTACATTGGTTAATTCCTGGTGGGTAGACTATGTTGGATGAACCTTCGCTTATACTTCGTAGGTTTTGGGACCCTTCTCTTCGGAGGGGGTATCGGCCTGAGTTGCTCTCGAATTCTTAATCCCTTCCTTATGTTCATTTGACATCCCTTCACTGTCATCTTGTGCTAAGGCTGTTTTGGTAGTAACATTTGCCCCCCTAGTGAAGGGATGTCTTCGACTTTTCAAGTCAAGCTTCTTTTTCTAGGCTTTTTCCTATTTGTTTGTCAATTACTTTCCAATGTTAAGTTATGCCATAGGCCCTGCCAAAGAGATTCGCTTTCGACGCCTTGTGGAGGAATGAAGTGACCTAGATTCAGGCCTCGATGGAAGATTGAGAACTCTTTCCAACAATGATGTTGAGTCGAATCCTATCCAGAGTCGGACGGATAAAGATTAAGGAGCCGAATTCACTCATATTCGGGGACTTAAAGGTTGAAGACCGGGAACCTTTCTGGTATGAATGAAGAGACGAATCCACCCAGTTTCAGATATTTAGATTAAGGACCGGAAACCCTTCCGGCATAATGAAGAGCCGAATCCACCCAGATTCAGACACTTTTAGTTTAAGGACCGGAAACCCTTCCAGTATTAATGAAGAGACGAATCAACCCAGATTCGTGTATTTTTAGATTAAGGACCGGAAACCCTTCCGGCATTAATGAAGAGCCAAATCCACACAGATTCGGGTATTTTTGGATTAAGGACCGGAAACCCTTTTGGCATTAATAAGGAGCGAAATCCACCCAGATTCAGATATTTTTGGATTAAGGACCGGAAACCCTTCCGGCATCAAGGAAGAGCCGAATCCACCCAGATTCAGGTATCTTTAGATTAAGGATCGGAAACCCTTCCGGCATTAATGAAGAGCCGAATCTACCCAGATTCGGGTATTTTTAGATTAAGGACTGGAAACCCTTCCGGCATTAATGAAGAGCCAAATCCACCCAAATTCAGGTATTTTTAGATTAAGGACCGGAAACCATTTCAGCATTAATGAAGAGCCGAATCCACCCAGATTCGGATATTTTAGATTAAGGACCAGAATCCCTTCTGGCATTAATGAAGAGCCGAATCCACTCGCATTTGGGTATTTTTAGATTAAGGACCGGAAACCCTTCCGACATTAATGAATAGCATAATCCACCCGGATTTGGGTATTTCTAAAATAAGGACCAGAAACCCTTCCGGCATTAATGAAGAGCCGAATCCACCTAGATTTGGGTATTTTAGACTAAGGACCGGAAAACCTTCCAGCATTAATGAAGAGCCGAATCCACCTGTATTTGGGTATTTTTAGGTTAGGGACCGGAAACCCTTCCGGCATTAATGAAGAGCCAAATCCACACAGATTCACGTATTTTTAGATTAAGGACCGGAAACCCTTCCGGCATTAATGAAGAGGCGAATCCATCCAGATTCGGGTATTTTTAGACTAAATTCCGGAAACCCTTTCGGCATTAATGAAGAGTCGAATCCACCCAGATTCAGGTATTTTAGATTAAGGACCGGAAACCCTTCTGGCATTAATGAAGAGCCAAATCCACCCGGATTCGGGTATTTTTAGATTAACGACCGGAAACCCTTTCGGCATTAATGAAGAGCTGAATCCACCCAGATTCAGGTATATGTATAGAGAACCAGAACTCCCTCTAGTATTAGTAAAGTGAGTATCCCCTTCGAATTGTTTTTGGGAAGCAGAGGTTGTATGTGTGTAATGAATTCCAATTCACTCCCAACTAGTTCCATTGTGTAGCCACCTTCCATACGATCCCAGCAGATCCGACCTTTCAAAATTTTGATATCGCATGACCCATATATTAAATTTACAAGTTTAAATACTAATTTAAATTAAATTTGAACTTTAAATTATATAAATCGTGGGCTTTAACCCATTTTCTTCAGCCCACCCATGCAAAAACAAACAAGCCCACCTACTGTAGCACCTTCCCCATCGTTCCTCTTCACCCAGAAAGCAACCCGACATTTTCAAACCTTTAACCCTACCTCTTCCTCCCTTTTACTCCATATAAATTTAAACAACAAACACCGAAATGGTCCTCTCGAAAATCTTTTCACCTCCATCCCAAATTCACCAAGCTCGCACACTGTTTTCTAGAATGTGATTTCTAGGTTTCAACACGGATGAACAGTGAACTCGCGATGTCTTTGATCACTTAACTCTTCAAAACTTCACCAAATGACGCGCCACAGACTCCTGATCTCCACTACAACCCCTCTTCCACCCAGCTTTTTCCTTGGCTCGCCGACAACCCAGCCCAGTCGTCGCTGACCCAAAACATCTGAACAGAATTTGCATGGAATACCTCTAAATTCCCACAAACAATACTCCTCAATGCTATAATCACCAATAACCTTTCCCAATCGAACCCCAAGAATTTTCAAAACAAGAAACCTAGGTTTCGCTGTTATAACGTCAAACTCCTTCTGGGGTTGTCGCACCCAATAATGGTACAATGAGATGAAGAGCAACTGCATCTAAGCTCAAATATTCGATTCCAAGATTTTTCGAATTTTTCTTTGATTTTTAAATGAATTTTGAAGTGGATGAATTTCCTTTGTTTTATTTTCCTGGAAGAACGACGGCAGAGGAAATTGACCATGGAAAAAAAATGACTAAGGGTTAGAAGATTGGTAGAGTATTGATAGGATAAAAATATTATTTTTATATTTATTAATTTATATTATATCACTACTGCATTTATTTTCTAAAAATCCGTATGATCACATACGATACCCAAATCTGATGAAAATTGACGTACACCTACAGTTCGACATTACAGACCCAACGAAACTGGTTTCGTCGAATTCTGAGTCTGTTTGCTCACACAACATATTTTTAAAGTTAAATTATTGACTATTTTTCACATTAAAATTCCGCACGGCCACACACTGACTCCAAAAATCACGAAAATTGAAATTTAAGAATAATTAAATAATCCGGATCCAACAAAATTAATTTCGTCAAAAACGGAGGTCGTTTGCAAAAATGACTATTTTTAAAGCTCTAAATAAACCTATATAAATATTAATACACTTAAAATAATTAAATTAAATATTAATAAATTCATATTATCGCATATATTTACATAGAATATTATCCAGCTCCAAAATAAACATATCGGGATTTATAACTCGATATTTCAAAGTTCCCAGTTATATAAATATTCAATTTATATTAAAAATCCATTAATAATATAAATAAATCGTTATAAATTATAACGAATTCCATAGCGACTATTTTAAAATTTGATTTGGGCATAACACGTAATCTACACGACGAAATCTTGATTTTTCTCTTACATTAGAAAAATATAGTTCACCAGATCCGAATGTTTCTTGTTTCACAGAAATCTGATTTAAAACAGATTCTGTATATTCAATTGAAGTTCAAAACGTAATATTAGAAACTATCGCGCCATTTCGAACTCGATTATAATTATGTTATAATTAATACATTTAACTGACATTTATAAATAAATTCGTTAATATAATTCAATTCTAAAATGAATTATATATTTTAAATTGTCCAACTCACACAATATTGTCAATTTACTATTTCCAACTATTTCAGAATTTTATATATTATTCTATTATTTATATTAATTAAATATTCAATATTATTTAATTAAACGACCATTTAAATCTCTAAATCATTATTTAAATAACTAAATAAATTAATTATTATACCCTAAAAATACGGTACGTTACAACATGCTTCTTGAGCCTCCCTTTGGGTTTTTGTTGTCAAAGCAGAGGATGTACGTGCTTTGTTGGCCACTCTCTTGGCCTACGCGTCCGGAGCGCTTAGCTAGCTTATCCATAAGCAGGGCCCAAGGACTTACCCGACCTCCCTCCAGGAGGTGCCTTATCCTGACCATCGTAGGTGATGATAAGGGCTTAGAAACTTATACGGGGCCATCATAGGCACAGAACTAAGGTTTACTCTTTTGACGCTCTATACGGGCCACCGTAGGCACTAATAGAGGCTTATACGTCACCCCTCTCCAAGGGGTGCCTTATCCTGACCATCGTAGGCGATGGTAGGGGTTTGCGTTCCCTTCTGCGGGTAAAGTGGAACATAAGCAGAGGCAGAACGTGCTCTTTTACGAGCAGAGGTAGGATGTGCTTAGTTTGAGTAAAGGCAGGGCGTACTCTTCTACGCGCAGAGGCAGGGAGTACTAATTTTTAAATGCACCGCCACGACCATTTATGGTGTGGAACAGTGGCTTATGCTTTCAATGCTTTAACCCTGCCCCCTCTTGTTTAGGTAAGGAGAAAGACTAACATAATCATCCCCCTCCGGGGGATGCCTTGCCCTGGCCAATTTTGGCGACGACAAGGGATTCAATCCTTTTTCCAGCTCGATCCCTTTTGGGTTTCTCACGAGCTACTGGGAGGGTTTCCATGCCCCTAGTTGTATGATGATTTCTTGGGTGAAAGATCTTGTCTTTTATTCCTTTATGGTTGAGAAATATGGCCTCAATTGTTCTGAGTTCCATGTCCTTGGAACAAGATCGCCATTGGGTCTGCATAGCTGATATGTGCTGGGTATGACTTCTTGATGGACTATTAGGGGTCCTTCCTAATTTGGACCTAGAGGACCATCAGTCGGATTCTTGGTGTTAGCCATTACTCTTCGCAATACTAATTCACCCTTGGTGAAGGTTCTAGCTTTGACCATGGAATTGTAATATTTTGTGATCTTTCTTTGGTATTCTATGGTTCTGATTGCAGCCTCATCCCTTAGTCCTTGTATCAAGTCTAGTGATACTTTTCTCAACTCCTGATTGGGGTTAAATGCATATGCTACCCTTCTATGTGATGGAATTTCAATCTCAACCGAAAGCATAATTTCACATCCATATGTTAGGGAAAAGGGGGTGTGTCCCATAGCTGTTTAGGTAGAAGTTCTGTATGCCCATAGCACTAGAGGCAATTCCTCTGCCCAATTTCCTTTAGCCTGATTTAGGGGTTTCTTAAGGGTTGTCTTAGTGGTATTATTTGCGGTTTCCACAGCTCCGTTAGCTTTCGGGTGGGCTACCGAGGAGAAACTTTTAAATTTTGGATGATTCCATTTTTCTCACAAAACCGGGTGAACTCTTCGCTCTTGAATTGTGTTCCGTTGTCCGATATGATCTTATGTGGGATTCCGAAGCAGGTAACGATATTCTTTATTATTAATCTTAATACCTTTTGGATGTGATAACCGGAAGGGGCTCCGCTTCCACCCACTTGGTGAAGTAGTCGATAGCTACTACGACATATCTAGCTCCTACCTTAGAGAGTGATAAGGGCCCAATTAAATTTATTCCCCACATATCAAAAGGCCAAGGGCTCGATATAGTGGTTAGGTCGATGGGAGGAAGTCGTGGCACCTTAGAGTACTTCTGACATTTTTCGCATCTCTTGACATATTCAACCGCTTGACTAACCATCCATAACCAATAATAACCTTGTCGCATGACCCTTTTGGCCAGTTTAATCCCGTTGGAATAGTCCCCGAACCATCCTTCATGAGCCTCTTTTAATAGGCTGAGTCCATCTTCGAAACCTACACACCTTAAATAAGGAAGTGAATGTCCCTTTTTATAAACTACGTCATCTGTGATCACGAATGTGGGAGCTTGGTGTTTTATCTTTCTTGCATCTTGTTTACTAAGAGGTAATGTCCCCCTTAGGAGGTAGTCCTCCATGGGAGTCATCCACGTAGTTTCCTGTTGGTGGCATGTTTCCGTTATGGGGGACTCCCTCTCGGAGTTTCTTTCTTGGTCTTCTCTGTTTCCTCTTCTTAAGGCTTGGGATCTAGTCAAAGCCAATAACTCTTCTCCCATTTCTGATTCTTCCTGTTCGATGCTGGGCATCTCCGTATATCCCACTGGAACTATTCGGGTTTTGGGGGCTCCTCGTTAGCTGGCTAATTTGGCTAGCGAATCTGCCTGGTTATTCACCTCACGGGGTATTTGATGAGCTGAGAAGTACTCAAACAGGGAAAGCATCTTTATTACCTTCTTTATGCATAAGATGATATGCTTATCTTTGGTTTGATATGTTTATTTTATTTGGTTCACCATTAATTGCGAGTCGCTGAAGATTTCTGTCCTCTATATCTTCAACTATAATGCCAGATTTAGACCAGCTATCTTGGATTCATATTTAGCTACATTGTTGGTTGCCGGGAACCCTAACTTCATGGCGTAGTGAAAGCGGTGTCCGTCAGGGGTGATTGTTATGTAACCTTCCCCTGCTCCCTTCTCGTTGGAAGCTCCATCTACAAATAGTTGCCATTTGCTCTTTGAGTCATTTTCTTTAATCGATTGTTCGGAAATGAAGTTTGTGCGCTTGTTTACGAAATCTGTGAGAGCTTGCCCTTTGATTTCTACTCGAGGATGAAACTCAATTTCATATTGGCTAAGCTCAATACCCCATTTAATTAGCCTTCCGAGGTCTCTGGTTTGCTTAACACTTGTTTGAGTGAGAGGCTAGTTAAAACTTTAAAATGGTACGCCTAGAAATAACCTCTGAGCTTTCATGCGGTAAGGATTAAGCAATACGCTAGTTTTTCTATGACGGGGTATCGGGTTTCCGCATCCTTTAGCCTTCATCTAACATAATATATAGGATGCTGAGCCCTCTTGTCCTCTCTTATCAGGACTAAGCTCAATGCATATTCGGAGACAGCCATGTATAGGTATAGAGTTTCTCCATTCTCTGGACTGGACAAAACCGGAGGCGTTAAATAAACTTTCAACTCTTGGAATGCCTTCCTACATTCTTCGTTCCATTCGAACTTCTTCTTTTTCTTTATGACATCGAAGAAATGGACGGATTTATCGGTGGCCTTAGAAATGTACCTGCTGAGTGTCGCTACCTTCCCGTTTAGGCTCATGACTTCCTTGTTGGTTTTAGGTTCCTTTATGTCCTTAATGTCTTGTATTTGGTCGGGGCTAGCTTCAATTCCTTGCTCGCTTACCAAATATCCTAGAAACTTCCCTAATCGAACTCCGAAGGAACATTTTTGAGGGTTTATCTTCATTTGGTAACTTCTCAAGGCACCAACATTTCTTCTAGATCCTTTAGATGATCCTCTGTTTTAGTGGATTTCACTAGCATGTCATCCGCATATACCTCCATATTACGCCCTATCTGCTCTTGGAACATCCTGTTTACCAACCTTTGGTATGTCACCCCTGCATTTCTCAAACCGAAGGGCATTACTTTATAACAAAATGTTCCCCAGTTGGTGATGAAGCTTGTGTGCTCCTCATCGGGTTTGTGCATCGGGATTTGGTTGTACCTCGAATAAGCATCCATGAGGAATAGTATCTTCTGTCCGCTCATGGCATCAACCAACTGATCGATCCATGGGAGAGGGTAACAATCTTTCGGACAAACTTTGTTTAAATCTATGTAATCAACACACGTTCTCCACTTCCCGTTGAACTTCTTCACTAGCACGGGATTGGCTAACCATTTTGGGTAATGGATCTCTCGGATAAACCAGTTAATTTCCAACTTTCTGACTTCCTCCTTCAAGGCCTCTATCCGGCCTTGATTATATTGTCTCCTTTTTTGTCGGACCGGGGTTATCGAAGGGTTAATGTTTAATGCGTGGCTCATAATTGAAGGATCGATACCAACCATGTCCGAATGGGCCTAGGAGAAAACATCTTTGTTGAGCTGGAGGAAGTGGATTAAGTCGCTTCGGAGAGGTTCTGTTAGCCTCTTCCCTATGTTAACGACCTTCGATTTATCTTTCGAGTCAACGTTTACTTCTTCTATTGGTTTTATCCTTTCGATATCTTCTCTAGAGTCTAACACTGTGATAATTTATCCTTCTTCAGTTGAGTTCACCTCATTGGACCTTTTCCTCTTCCTTTTCAAAGAAGCGTACCTAACATTAGTGTGTTTGTCAGTCTTATTTATTTTTATCTTGGCTTCAAATGAGGGATGTATGAGTCCCTTATTTGAAGGCATAAAAACAGTAGAAGAATCAAAATACAAAGAATACTCCCTTTTGTATTTTTCGACCGTTGCGACGTACAACTCTCGGGAGCTAAACTATTCTCCTCGGATGGTACCCCATCCCTGCTTGGTCAGAAATTTTAACATGGGATATTTGGAAGAAACGAAGGCATCCATCTCCTGCAAACTCGGTCGTCCGAAGAACGAATTGTAATAGGACGGCTGATCAATCACTATGAAGAGCTTTTCGAAAGTCCTGTGAAGAGGGGACAACTCCACTCGAACCAAAAGGTTGACTTGACCCACTGGAGTTGACCCTTTATTGTTGAATCTGAAAATTTGTTCGTTTCTAGGCTCTAGCTTCTATTCGGAGATTCCCATTTGACTGAAGGCGTGCTTGAAGATGACATTGACGGCGCTTCCGGTATCCACCAATATTTTAGAAATGACCAAAAGCCTTATCTGCGCCGTTATCATGAGGGGGTCTTTATAGGGGTGACGGACCCCTTTCATCATTTCTTTCGGAGAGACCATGAGGTTATGTATTTTGAGAGCATAGCGCGTGCTCTTCAATGATGGTTTCTCTTGGATGGAAAAGATTCCCTCCAAGTCTTCCTTCGCGTACTGGTTCCTGGCCTTCGGAAAACTTCCGGCAGGGTGTGCTCCTCCATGTATCACATTGATTCGGTTTATGGAAGGCCCCAGATCTAGGTTATTTTCCCCCGTAGTGACTCCTATCGTGTTTATTGAAACCTTCTGCAGTCCTCGTGCACATTGAGCTGATGCTGCTTTATTTGAAACAAACTCACTCAAATGTCCCTCTCGGATTAGTTTCTGGATAATCCCGTATAATACCTTGCACTCGTTTGTCTTGTGTCATTGGTTTTATGAAGCTCGCGGTATTTACCGTCGGCATGAGGTTCGAGGCAATTTTTGGCTTTGAACGAGACTGGGAAGTTATTGACCCTTTCTTTTGCAATAGCATACACATATGAGATGGTCTTGTTCAAGGCAACTGAGTTGGTGTTAGAGTCTTCCCACCTTGACTACCTATGATTCCCTTCCGTGAGCTTTCGTCCGAAGTTCGACCTTCCTTCCTCTCGAGGCTCGAACTTCCTCTTCGTGAAGTGCAGTTTGTCCATACGGATAAATTGTTGACTTGGAAGTGGAAATCCTGCAAGTCTTTGCAGCCGTGGATATATAACTCCTTCCAGAAGGGTGTGTTTTCAATCAGCCCTGTGTGTATGGCGATTAGCTTGTCGCGATCATTCATATCCTTGGCCTTTAAGGCTTCAATGTTGAACCTTTTCAGATAGTCCCCTAGAGACTTCCCTTGTCTCTGTTTGATGTTGGCGATGACTGTATAGTCTACTGTTGGATCTTTGCAAATGCAGAACTGCGCGGATAATTCATAGGAGAATTGTTTCCATGAGTAAATGGTGTTTTCCCTATACTGGCAATATCACTTCGCCGCAACCCTTGAAAGGTCACCGGGAAGAGGCGGCACCTGACGGCTCTGGAAGCATTATAAAGATCCATCTTGCTATCGAAAGCCATCAGATGATCGTCGAGGTCAGTTGTTCCCAGATATTTTATGTAGGGAACTTTGACCCTTGATGGTATTATGGTATTCATAATCTCATCGATGAACGGTGCCACTCTTTCGTTGTCATTAACCTTGTCATCTAGCTTCTCTTCCCCTTGCTTCCCAGCAAGTCCTTGATGGTCTTTTGAGTGACATCTTTGATGTGAGCTTCCGTGTTGTCATAGTCCTCTCTTTTGGGATCATAGATTTGGAGGTGGAGCTCCCAGAGTGTTCCTGTTCGCACTGATTCCCTTAATGATCTACTCCTGTCAGATGAGACTTCTTTTTCATGGAAGAAGTTGCCTGAAGCTTCCCTTTTGCTTTTGACTGTTGAACGGGAGCCTTCCTTTTTGGAGATTCATTTGTCTCTATCTGACTGGATCTAGTTAGCTTGGAGGATTTTTGTGCCTGGACAGCATTGACTTGAGCCTGCATTCCTTGAAGTTGCCTTTCCAAGACCGAGATTTTTGCGACATTTCTTCCATGGCGTTTGAGTCTAGTGGTTGTTGTGGATTAGGGGCGACTTCTTTCTCGTTATTATTCGAGTTGAGCATTGGGCCCTCATTTCCTTCGAGGGTGACGTTGGGATCTAGCTCTTTGTTTTGTTCCTTCAATTTCTTCAAATTCATTGGGAACGATAAATTCACCCAGTTAGCTTTAAAAATTAACCACAAGGTCGGAGGTTCATGCCCTCCTTCTAGCACCAAAATGTTAACGACATTTTTCGACAACACCCGGATTACATAATGTAATGTATGCGTTCACGAGATTTGTCGTGGTCATGACTCAGAATCTCCGGGAAATAATCCTAGATCTGGAATGGGTAAGCCTCTATGCCATGACGATGACATTTTGTATTCTAATAAGAAGAAAACAGGCTAGCGCCTCCCTTAAGTTCATGGATGAAAGAATCGCAACATTCATTAACCCTGATGAATCCCTCGTGTCAGATCTTCCCAAGAGAGGAATTTGAATCACGACAGAGATTGGGTTAGGAATTCGTATATAATTTCATTACATCAATGTTTGGGAAGCGTTGGCTCAACATGGGAATATGAATCAACCATGGTATCCCATTAAGGCGAGGATAAGAGGACCTCATGTTTCCACAGGGCCCTCTTCCTCTGCTACCGGAGCAACTTGATTGAACTCCTCATCAGAAAGGTTAGTGTTAACTCTCTGTTTCATCATTATGACACTACAAGATTATCAAACCATGAGGTGTATAGGACCCAGAATTCTCCATTTATAGATTGCTGATATATTACAAGAATTGATAATTTTCTATTCCTAAGAAGAAAGGAACTAAATTGAGAAATAAATAGTTCGTCCCCTTCACGGGGTTTCTGGGTTCCTATTTATAGAGAATCCGAGGTCTTCCTTCAGTAGGTTGTTGGGCCCAAACAATTTCTGCCGGCTGCTATTGTTCTTGGTCTCGGGCATCTGGCTGTCGGTCCTCCTCATGGAGCCGGTTACAGTTCTCGAAGCAAGGGTTCCAGGTGAATTTGGGACTCTCCTAGATGGAAGGGAGTTTGTTGCCGATACAGGTTGCGGAGGCATTTCGAGTTTCTCAGTGGGTGCTTCCAAGTATCGATCCTTTATCATAGGCTTCCGAATGAAGGCTCTCGTCTTTATCGTGGGTACTTGGAGGGACTCACCCTCGCGATGTACGTGTATATTCGCCGAATTAGAACCATTAATTGTTCATGTACTAGGTGGATTAGTACGAGTAGCATGTATCCTTGCTTGGGTATCGGTTTAACCTTTCGATTTGACTCCCTGGAAGGTAGCTTCTGGTGAAACCCATGTTGTTTACGAAGGTAACCCCTTTCATCATCTGCAGGGTCGTTCTTTCAAGGGTCAGTTACAGACCATTTTTATACTTTGACCTGACATTCTTCTTCTTCTAGTGCCCTGGCGCTAATCGGTTAATTCCTGGCGGGTAGACCATGTCGGATGAACCTTCGCTGATACTCTATAGGTTTCGGGCCCCTTATCTTCAGAAGGGGTATCGGCCTAAGTTGATCTCGAATTCTTCATCCCTTCCTTATATTCATTTGACATCCCTTCACTATCGACTTGTGCTAAGGTTGTTTTGGTAGTAACATCCCCAAATGCCATAGCTGGCACAGGTTATTCACATCTTTTATAATAATCCTATCGATGCGTAACATTAGGAAACTCCTTCCTAATTACTTGTTTCTATCCAAACTTGTAGTAGCACAAAATAGTCAGATTGCTTGAATATGACCATTGAAAAGTTAGGTGCGACGATGAATGAATAATTGGTATGCACTGGATCGATGATTGTCAATATATTTATGTAGAATTTGAAGCGCAGTAACCACAACAGCAATAAAATAATTTTAATAGCAGCAAAAATATAAACCACACAGTTGATTTATATTTTCGTTGCTATTAAAATTATTTTACTGCTGTTGTGGTTACTGCACTTCAAATTCTGCATAAATATATTGGCCATCATCGATCCAGTGCATAACGATTATTCATTCATCGTCGCACCTCACTTTTCAATTGGTATCAGAGCCTGGTGTTCTAGATATCGTAACAACATCCTAGAAAAAATGGCAATATAGAAATCTAGTCAAGTAATTAGAAAGTGGAAGAGCAACAAAGCGGAATCAAGAAAGCAAGGAAGCAAATGTCTCATGGATAAAGCCAAATTACAATCGGTATGTGTATCATTATATAAAGATCTTTTGGTTGACCATGAAAAATTGTTAAAAGATTTTAAAAGTTTAGGTAAACTTAATGTAGTTATTTTATCCAAGTATAAAGATTGTAAGCAAGAAAAATCCAAACTAAAAGAGGAAAACAATTTTTTAGTTAAACAAGCCAAATGTTTTGAAAATTCCTTAGAAGAGCTTGTTTTTCAAAAAAGATTTCCTTCAAAAAGAAAATGAGCAACTAGATGATAAAAACAATGTCCTTTCAAAGGAAATCAATGGTTTACAAAATAAAAATACATCTTTACAAGATTCTTTAAATATTTCTAGTTCTTTAATTTTGTCTCTTGAAAAAGAGAATGAGGCTTTAACAGAAAAGAATTTAGAATTATCTAAATAATGTGAGATTGTAAAAGTTAATAATAATATTTTGCAAAAGGAAATTTCTAAATCAAAAGAAAATGCTGAAAAATTATAGTCATCTTTAGATAATTCAGAATCTCAAATTAGTCGTCTCGAAAATGAGAATAGTACTTTAAAAAGGAAGAATTCTAAATTAAATAAGGATATTGATAGCAAAGTTTCTTTTGAAAATATGAATCACGACTGTGGAATCAAATTTGAAAAATGTACAAATAAACTCATGAAATTTAGTAAAGGTAAAAATGATTTAAATACGATCTTATCTAGATCTTAACCTTTAGAGGACAAAAGTGGCTTAGGATATAATAAAACCTATGCACATCCAAGATCTAATCATTATAGAATTTAATTACTTCTATGAGTAGAGATTTCCATAATTAATCCAGAATTACGAAAAGAAATATCATAGAAATTATTTAAGAATTTGGGTTCCTGTAAATTGGAAAAATAGAGAAAATTATAACGATGATTATTTTAATTTAGTAGTTAATAATGAAAATTTTATCTTTAAAGTTTCCATTAAAACCTCTTGGGTATGGTTACCTTTCATCTAACCCCTAGACCCAAAAGAAACAAGTGGGTACCAAAGTATATACATCATATTTTTTTTGTAGGTACACCACAACAAAGAGAAAGGCTATTTTGGTATCTCTATCGAACGTGTAATAAATAGTCTCATATGCTCTTTGAAAGCTATCTATCCTTGTTTTCTCTTATTTGTGCTTGATTTCTACTTTATCACGTTACATATTCTTTTTAATCGATGACAAGGGGGGAGGAAAATTATGGAGTATATATGCATTATATACAAACATTTAAGTACAGGGAAACAAATGGTAAATATTTTACATATGCACTAACAAAATGTTGCAGAGAAGCTTTATATTTAGGGGGAGATAAATATATGCAAGCATACATTCATGGGGAGATAATAAATAACTCTATAAGACTGTAAGAGGTTGTCATCAATCAAAAAAGGGGGAGAATGTTAGATTACAAGTTTTTGATTCATGACAAAGAAGAAGAGAAGATCAAAACAAAAGTGATATAGATTAAGATTATCTATTTAATTGTGTCTTAGATGTGTTATATATGTTAAAATCTATCCTCAAATATATAACATATACAAATGCACTTATGAAAAGACACTTCACGAAAAGGCATTTCGCGCAAAAAGACACTTCGCGAAAAGACACTTCGTGAAAAGACACCTCGCAAAAAGTCACTTCGTCGCTTTGTAAAAAGACACTTCGTGAACAGTGAAAAGACACTTCATCACTTCGCGAAAAGAAACTTCGCAAAAAGACACTTCGCGGAAAGACACTTGATATTTCCAACGGTCATATTTTACAACAGCCATATTTTATAACAATCATATTTTCCAACGGTCATATTTTACAACGGTCATATTTTCTAACGGTCATATTTTACAACGACCATATTTTCTAAAAGGCATCATCTTTCATGAAGATATTCCTCTTCATTTATGAAAGGAAATAGGTGCATCTCTTTGATAAAGCTTTTCATGAAGGTTGACAACTCTTCAATGAATATATATACATCACAAACATGTTTTCCAAATCACTGAATCTTCTCATATTTTCTGATCTTAAACTCTATACATTCTTGCATACTATAAAGCTCTCCAATAGTCAAATTACTTGTTTATCTCTTGATTCAATAAGTAATATACTTCCTTCAATCTTCACATAACGTTATATACTTGAGGATAAGATTATAGGAAGGGTGTACTCAACTGTTGGCTATTCAGTGTTATTCAAAAACACAATCAGAAGTCAAACTCTTGTTATTTGTTGAAGTCCTGTGTTAATGGTCAGGCGGGAAGTCCTGTGTTGGTGCTCAGGCGGGATATCCATGTTGGTGCTCGGGTGTATTGTATACCTATTCCTACGGGTGAAGAAAGGGTGTTGATAGTGAATTCCAGAAGGAGTCTGGGACTAGACGTAGGACGGGAAGTCCGAACCATTATAAAATTCCTGGTGTCACTTTACTTACTGCTTTTATTTATTTGAGATATTCTATTTAGCTTAGTTTTACCTACATAACTATTGTATTAATCTAAGTTAGTATATCGTAGTAATTTCCGCTTAAGTCCATATACAAAGATTCTTAAAGTCATACACCGACTTTTCAACCATTACTATCATTATTATCATTTTCATAAGAATAACCCAACCATATTATCAATTCATATCAGTTATTGTTTACCTTTAGATATGTACATACACTTACCCTTTTATTACACTAGAACCATTGTTTATCTATTTTACTCATAACTTACTAGTCAGGCTGATAATCATAGCAGCTCACCAAGCTTTTTGTCCGACCCATTTCCATTTTTCCTTTCTCTTTACTTTCCCCCAGGCATATGGAGAGAAAGTGTATAACTCAGATTTCTTTGTTGATTTCGCCGTGATGGATTTCTGCAAATGGTGGATTACTTCCATTTTTCTTCCAAGGTTAGGTTGTAGCGTTTTTACTATTTCAGGAATAATATTATTTTACTCTGATGTTGTTTTTGACTGAGGTTTTAAGACATGGAACTTTGGTTAATTGAAACAAAGATGGTTTTGTATTTAAAAAAAATGAAAGTTCTTCTTCCGCTGTAAATTTATATTTTTATGTCTTGTGAAATCTTAGTCCCTGCGATTTTTTATGTCTTTATACCTACAATGCTCCTGTAACGACCTGGAAAATTCGACGTTTGAATTTGCAACAATAATACATAATCTCGTATTACTTGTCAAAACCCAAGTATCAAAAACCCAGATTGTTAATAGAAAGAAGTTAGAGGGTGAGGAAAGAAAAAAAAGAAATATTAGAACCGTAGAACAAGATGATCAAAATTTCACAGCGGAACGGATAAAATATAATGTATCTTTACATAAAGAAACTATATATATATATATATATATATATATATATATATATGTAAATGATTACAACATCAGAGTATATATTCATTTCAATCAACACATACACACAACTAAATAAACTAGTATCATAAAATGTGGATATACATCTCGACTCTAGCTCGTCTTCTGAAGCTCCAAGCGGAACCTAACTTGATAATACACTCGGTCTGACCCGAGCACATTTGAAGCAAAGAAAAATTCACCTGCATCAATCTGCAATACTTTAAGTGATAAATTCATATTGCAACCAACTTTTTTAACTGTAGAAATTCCTTTTGAAAGAAAAGGGTAATTGTAAGACCAATCCGTACATAAATACAGACGGTTTTTACCTTATGATAACCCAAAACATTTTCTAAATCAAATCCGATGATATTATAGTAATGTCTATCAAACCACAAATAATAACCATCTAGTAGAACACTTGCATTTCATGCTCTACATACTTAATATATAATCAAAAACTGCATTGATCGTATTGGAGTTCGGATTTCCAACATGAAAAGCTATGGGACCACCTTCCAACAGTGTACCTCTAGAAAGCAATACACTACGGTTCAACAAGAACATCTTGCAACCCGACCACTCATTATCACTCGAGTGTATCGAATATATTGTCACCCTATGCAACCACCTTACTTCCGGAAGATACAAAAACGAAAGGAGAACAAATAGAATTTTCTCCAGATGGTTACAAATATACCCTAATATAAATGACCCACTTAGCTATGCTGTTAAACTGGTTTGTATCATTTTTCGATTGATGAGGCTTGAGGTCACAATTACCTTTTCAGAACATCATACCTTCATTCACCTTGAATGTCACATCGTCAGATCCGTCAAATAACTAAAAAATGTTCACAAAAACACTATGGGTGTAAAGCTAAGAGAAGGTGTCTTCTCCGCCACCAAACTTGGTATATTTGTAAAAATCAACGTACGTGAGTTTTCAAGAATAGACATTTATCCGTACAAGTTAGAGAAATCCAATAGTAGTTCTTATGCTTATGAAGATCCATGGTTTTCAATGTTCCATCTTTATAATCATTATGGAGATTAGTTTTTGAATGCACAGTTGGTTCGAAGTGGTTTTGGATTTAGTTCCCATCCCGATCTCTTCGAAACAACACATCAAATGTCCAATAAGATATTCCATTGATAATTGGGTTTTTAACTATCAATCTCAAACAGTATGGTCAAGTATATTAGCGGCTCGATCATTGCATTTAAAATCAATTATTAAAACTCTTAATTGATTCTTACAAAATGATTCTATATTTTATCTCAACATACCTCTCCTATTTCATTACCTTGAAAATAGTAATAAAAAACACATTTACCAAATTCCTTCCTTTATTTCGTTATCTTGAAAATAGTGCTATAATTTTATCAAATGGTATAATTATAAATTACGCTTCAACTTGGCTAAAAAATGTTGAATTATACATTGTTTGCTCTCAAAATCGAATAGTTTTATTTCTATTCCAGTATCTTGCAAATAACATTGAAATATTCTTCTTATAGCATAATAAATTAATCCCAACATCCTTCAACCATCACAAACTAATACCATCCCTCGATAGTAGTAAAGTCGTTCAAGTTGGGGTATTTTAATCACCTCTCAGACCTTGATCGACAATGTTCTTATCTTGGAATATATAGAAGTTTATAACTCAAAAACATATCAAACCAATCTCATTTTTCTCATTTTAACTAACCTATGATTTTTATAAACCATAACTTTGCTCTTTGAAAATCTTTATCGATTCTAGTCATTTTTTTACTTAACTCGTTGATTAGTGCATCGCTTTAAACTTTTTATATCATTGTATTATAACTTACTCAAAATTATTTAACACATATTATAAAACCAAAATTTTGATTTTAAAAAAAAAACCGCATTTATCAATTTCTTACCCAAAACCATAACATCTTATTATAACTTCTTTTTTAAAATCCCTTAACCATCTTCTTGGAAATCTTATTTTAATTTCACTTATTTACCTAAATTTGGTAAATTTTTGTTACATTCATCGCACTAGCTTCACAAACTTCATTTACAAACCTTGTTTGTAATCAGATTGTAAATTCCTTATAAAATCCTTCATAAACTTTTAATTAAATCTTATTCGATCCCTTCTTTAATCAAATCCCAATTAAAAAGTAATTTCCTTATTATGGATTAAAATATTAATAAACTTCATCGCTAAGTACAGCAAAATTAGTCAATTTTATTACTAGAATAATTAATCAATAATAATTAATTTTATTAATAAATAGCCCGATAATTACTTTTGAAAACATAATTAATTAAGGATTAATTAACTTCAAAGATTCTTGTTAGTTTAAACAATTATTAGTTAAAACTATTTCTAATAAATTATATTTCCGATTGAAACTCTTTGACTAAGCAAACTTAAAAACATAGTTAACTCGGTTCCTTTTAATCCTTCTTATTAAATTAAGTAAAACTACAGTTAATTTAATACAACTCGCTAACCTTTCAGTCTTGCTTACTTATTACGAACAATCGAATTTACTGTATAAGTTGTTTATTAATTCCTTTGTAAACTATGATTTTAAATAGTGATATATTTATAAAACGTCGATCTCGAAAATCTTATAAATATAAACTTGAAAACTACCATACAATTATAGAAATAAATTTTATAACTTCAATCGCATCAATTCGCCTGACAGCAAATCAACATCCATAAAGACGGGCTTAAGCCTTTCACTGCCAACCACTTAATCAATATTGTTTGTTGATTTAAAATACAACGATAATTGAATTCCAATTCAACTATTTACATCCAATCAACACTCAACATACAATCAGGGTATAACATCATTTTGGATAAAAATTCATGTATGAGTGATATAAATAATATGAAAAACAAATAACATAAAATATTTGCTCTAATTAGATCCCTCCAACTTATTCTTCCCAGCATCACAGTCCATAACATCATATTATAATAGCCTATAAATATTTTAAGCTAAATTATTCAATAAAAATAATGTCGTAAACCATTATTTAAACAATAAGCATCCAAGGCAACCAATTATCTAATTTAAACCATTAACTATAAATTTTAGTTATATGAATTTAACACATCAAAGAACGCTAGAAAGCATGAGAGTTAACTCACAATTTTATTTCTGATTCGACGGTTCAATGAATTCAGGTCGATTCATTTAATTTTAAACAGATGTTTAAAATTAAATTAAATTTCCAATAGTTCCAAAGCCAATCAAATCAGCTTGACAGTGTATCCTTCCCGATACGGTTCCAACGAATCTTGTGTTGTCAAATTCTGATAACGTATAAGAGAGTTATACATATTACAAGTTTAAGCCATTTTAAATTGTCATTAATTTAATTATCAATTTAATAAATCCTTAACCTTACTTAAACCAGGATTAGGCCATGTATACTCTTCTTTTTCTACCTTTGTATATACGAAACATGCATGTAGCTTACCAGATTGCCGAACGCTTAACCTACTCCCCCACCATCAATGCTTCATGAAATTTCATAAAATCACTGCCAACTTCCTCTCCTTCCAGAGCTCCATCTCGCTGTTACCTCCATCCTCAACTCGCGGCAACCCACGATGGTCCCATTCTGAGCTTACGAAGTCTAGCTGCAGGAAAGCAGCAAAAATTTTTTCCACCAAAATCTTGCTGACGTGCTCGTCTCATGCCCATATATTTAATGCCACCGACCTCTATACCATTTCCGACCCTAATCTTCAGTTTTACTGATGTTGTGCCTTGCCACCATCGTCAATTTTTTGACAAAACCCATTTTGAAAATTTTATGGAGTTCAAACCCCTCTGTTCATCCCTGTATTTGCGTTGCCGCGGGTTTTCCGTTAATCATGAGCTCACCTTCCCCGCTCCGTCCATGTCACCCATCTTCATTCCCCTTTGATTATCTATAGGAAGAAACAACCCACTCCAACATGCTCCATTCACGACCTGTCCATTTTCGTATTTCGTCCGTAACTTTTTCATTTGGACTCCGTTCGCGAAACTCCAAACATGAAAGTTGGCCAGAATTCCAAAACGAACGCATTGGTTAAAGTTTTGTGGCCAAATTCCATTGTTTACAGAAATTCCTATTTTTTGAAATTCTAATAATTAATTGGGTTTGTTTTCTGTACGTCCCTGGAAAGTTTTAAATAGAAACGACCTCCCTCCCCAACTTTCATTTCAAAGCGGTTCTTTAAAATCAAAGTTACATGTTTTCTTTAAAAAAAAGCGCTGATATATAAAAAAAATTCTAAAATCCGCAGATATTCCCTGAAGACTATAAAAAAAATCACTTGTTTACATGTATGCAAGTATACACAATAGTTGCACACATGTATGCAAGTATTCACGAAGCAGTTTACACTAAAATTTTGCGTGAAATATTGCATACATGCATGCAACTATTCTAAATACTTGCATACATGTATACATGTAAATCATGAAGATTTCAGGTTGAAAAAAATGCATGAATACTTGCATGCATGTATGCAAATACTTTGTTTTCTTACATACATGTATGCAAGTAAAAATGAACTAATATTTGTGCCTGTAGATTTCTGCATATATGTGTGCAAGTATTCTGTTTTATTGCATAGGTTTATGCAAATAATCATGAACCGATTTGCATGATTGCGAATTATTGCACACTTGTATGCAAGAATCTGTATTACTTGCATGCATGTATATAAAAAAGCAAACGCAGATGCAACACTGAAATAGTTGCACGGATGAATGCAAGAATTTCAAATATGTGCACACTATGGTGCAATTAACTGCCATTTCGCCGTTTTTCTGTATTTTTGGTTTTTGACATGTTTTTTTGATGGTTTTATGAGCTAATTTTTTTGACTATTACATGTTTAATTTAAATATGAATTTGTAACGACCCAGAAAATCTGAACCAATTTAATTTTTTTTTTAATTGGCTAAAATAATGGATTATAAATATTTAGAATAAATATTTTAAATAATGGCGATGAAAACTGAGTTTGAATCGACAATTGAAAACGAATATAATTAATTATAATTATAAACAAGGCCTGAAAGGGCGCTGTAGTTTCAAAAATTGAATTCAAACTTTGTCGGACTATACCGGGTGCAAAATAAAACGGATTTTAGTGAAACCAAAAATATTTAAATCTGTTAGTGAATACCTTTCTAACGAATCTGAAAAATCGAATTTTCATAGCGGAAAGCAAAAGTTATGGCCGAATGAATTTTCAGAACGGTCGCTATGGAATTTATATAGCCCGTGAAATTGGCCATTTTGCATACGAGCTCGGAATTCGACGAAACCACTTTTGTTGGGTCCGGGATGTGAAGTTATTGTTAGGTTTCAAATTTCATAATTTTTGAAGCTAGTATGTGAGCGTGGCAAAGGAAAATGTGTTTTGATCAATTACAGTTAAATTGGATCGACTAAAAATGGGCCTTTTTGCAAACGGTCTCAGAATTCGACGAAACTAGTTTTGTTGGGACCGTATCGTCAAAACATAGCTAGTTTTATTTTTCTGGAATTTTTTGGAATCAGTTTGTGGCCCTGGCAAATTGAAATGTACGTTCAAATTAAATATTGAATGTTTTATATTTTGATTTGAATGGAATCTGACTGAAACAGTCGAATGGGCCTGCGTAACATATCCCATTGTGTTCGGAATGGGGGTAAAACGCTAGGGATGATAGTCGTTGGGTTTAGATTGGTGGTCGCGTCAGAAAGCCCCTTATAAAATCTATGGACCAATCAGAATTTAATAAAAAAAAATAACGTTTTCTCTCTCCCCGATTAGCAGCGATCGACGGCGGAACTCTTTCTCGCCGCTCCCATCCGATTTCCGACCAAACCAGGCGGAATTAGCCCCTCCTCCAGTTGAAGATTTTGAAGAGCACGAGAAGATCTTCAAATCCATATATAGTTTGGATTTTTCATTGTGTGGATTGGAAGAACCGACGTCACGAAGTTCGGCACTTCGAACCGCCGCCGCGTCCTCCTCCCTGCGTCGAAGTGGGCCCCACCTACCTCCGACTGAGCGCCGTTCCAAGCACTACAAGGTGGTGTACTCTGATCGTCTCCAAGTTGCACGGATCGAAGGAAAAATCGAAACCTAGTTTCGAAGATTTCAAACAGGTTTACGGCTAATCTATTTTAAACTGATTTCGACAGTTTTAAAGTGTTGCAAACTTTGAAAAATCATATCTTTTTGCTATGTTAACGAAATTCGATGAAACAGGAAACATTGTGACCGTGTGGACGTCTTCTACATTTTAGAAGAGACCGCGTATTTTTCTGAGCCTTCTGCTATTTTTGGTGGAGTGGAACCCAATGTGAGATTTCTAAATTAAAAACAATATGGAAAACGACGATGTATAAATTATATAGTCGATGTATGAGTTATATTAGCATTGTACACCTCTTGTATAAGCGTTGTATAAGTTGTACGTTCGATGTATAAGTTATATATGCGTTGTAAAAATTATATATGTGTTGAAATAAAAGTGAATTGCTATATATAAATATATATATATATATATATATATATATATATATATATATATATATATATATACGCCCCTCATCCACAAACCATGGACGATATTTATTGGTTGAATGTTGTGAAAATTGATTGATAGCGAATGGTTGTTTGGGTTTGTTTGTGGTTGATATTGATTGATTGTGGTTGAAAAATACCCGTTTGTGGTTGAGAAATATTTGGTTGAAACCACATAGGATTAGTTTGTGGAAATGAAATAAATATATACATGCCGCCTGCATGCGAACTAGATGCATGATCCCCATTGTCAAAAACCACGAGGTTTTAAGGTAGAGCGAGGAGCCGTACTAGGGACGGTCCCGGTTTTAACTACCCTGCCATTATGTTGCCGAAATTTTGAATAATATTCGTGTGTTTGAATTATTTTCATTTGCTTAAACTATATTTATTCATTGAATAGAAAACCTTCATGTGTTGAATTGATATTCATTCGTTGATTCGAAATTCATGTGTTGAATGGTATTCATATTTTGAAATAAATTGTTTGATAATAAAAATCACCTTTTATCGACTATATGAACTGTGTAAAATAATCTCGTTTTGAAAGAAATTGTTTTATAAGAAAAATCCTATTTTTATCACCAATATGAAATATATAAAATAATAGTGTTTTGAAATGAGTTGTTTTACTATAAAAATCACATTTTTATTATATGCATGAATCGTTGAAATGTGAAGTGTTAAAAATAGCCACTTGTTCAAATAAATATATATGAGTTGAAATATTCATTAATTAGCTAATGATATGATTTGTACCTATGTATGTAACATTAGAATGAATGGTGTTTTTAAACCAAATAGAAATCAAATATGAAGTTGAATAGAAAATGATAAATGGTAAGAACTATGTATATGTACATGCATATTCATTGAACAGGTTATAGCAAAGGGGCTAGAGAAGAGGAATAAAATTTTGTGCCCGACAAATAGGTACACATTTACTGTTTTGTTTGGGTGATGATTTTATGAGCCTGTTGGCTAGCCGCTTGGCTTTTTCTTTTTCTTTTTGAGATTAGAAGGACCGGGGAAGCTATTTGAGATTTCCCGATGCTCCTGGTGCAGGGGAGGTTATGGCGAAATTTTCCAAAATTTTAAGGCATTAGTGAAATATTTGAAGTGAAAACGATATTGAAATCATTGAATGAACTATATTTATATAAATATATAAATATAAATATAATTAAAACGAAACGTAGTCGTGCAGTTCGCATTTTGAAACCATGATTTCAAACAACTAGTGCGGGAAATCCGACCATTGGATCTTCCCGAAACCTCAACCGTCGGGTTCGCCTTGGAAATATCTTCCCAACGGCACCAACCTTGTAAAAATCCAACGGTTGGATTGTCTGGAATGTTTAATTCAAATCTGATGAAAAACAGCGCCAGAAGCGATTATATATATATATAATTATATTTAATCGAATAACGACGCTGCAGTTCGTATTTTGAAATCGAAAATTCAAACGATTTTACCGGGAGATCCGACCGTCGGATTTTCCTGAAACCGGAACCGTTGGATTCGTTTTGAAAAGACCTTTCTAATGATGTAAATTTTGTGAAGATCCAACGGTTAGATTTCCATATATGTGCAAATCAAATCTGAAGAAAAACAGCGCCACGACCGCGTTATGGCCCGAAGCGTCGTTTTGAATAAATGGGCTATTTTAAAATAAATAAAAATAGCGATAAATCATTATAAAGTACCATAAACATTATGGAATGGAAATAAATTGAATTTGCTCGATTTATGTAGTATTTGATGGTTGAATGTGTTTGGTGTGAAAATTACATTAAAGAATAAAATTGGTGTTGTTGAATGATTTAACCATTGAAATAAATTGATTTGAAATTCTAAATATACGTGGATTATTTGAAAAGGCCGAGTTAATTCTCATTTCGAATAATTGACCGACGATTGAAATTCGAAGATGAAGACGGTGGTTGAAGACCGGAGATCTTCACCTCGTTTGGATGGTAACTGAGGTCCTGATTGGGAGGCATCCCGAAATATGGATAATGAGTGGTGATCGTCCAAACGTACGTGGTGATCGATGGGTTTGCGAGGTATTTAGTGCCCCCGGTTTCGTTCAGACCCAGAACGGACTTGTAAATGGACTGTGTGTCTGACATTGGATTTTATTCTGTGTTGATTGATCTCTGTTAAATATACATCTGTTTGGCGGCGGAGAATTTATTCTTTTGCTTAACGCCCTTCTCTGAAACGCACGAGCTCAGAGGTTGTATATCGACGGACATCAGTCGCATGGCATGAATTGCCTGTGTGGCATGCTAAGATGCAGTGATCAGGGCTTCTGTTGAAAAGCAAAGTCTTGTGGTGATGATCAAAGCACCGCCTGTGTGGCGTAGCTTTGTGTATAACGTGAATTCGCGAGCCTCACACCCCGGTATGAACCAGAAATGGGAGAGGACATCAGGGAGGGCCTGCGTCTCTTTCTAGCTAGGGTGGTGTCAGTGACCTACCAGCCCTGACATTTATATACTTTTCACCTGTGTGGTTGTTGCTGTTGCGAGGTGCCTCGGTTTGATCGGACGATCCGGGTCCGATGGAGTCATTCGTTGGCTCGTTTACGCCCCAACGGGCGGGGAGACGTAGTGTTCAGGCATAATAATCCACATCGGTGGACCGGCCCTGACGATCCAAGGGGCAGTTGCGGCTATTCCGGAGACATGGGCTAGATTGTCTCGAATTCGGTAAGGACTATCTTTTGCCTTGGTTCATGACGAAAATCCAATTTCCAAATACGTGATCGTGCGGTTTCGATTGTATAGATATTTGGCGACATAGTGGCATGGGACGCTCATGTCGTCTATGATTGATAGTTATGATTTGAAATTGTTTTCGAAACATATAAACACTAGCAATAATATCAAATGCCTTTGTTTTATTCGTATCAAGCATATTTTGGCCGTTATAAGGTAAAAACTCTATCCTCCGGTTTGCGTTGCATTGTGTGATAGGAACTAAGTCTTATAACTGCTTCATTTTTATAAAATGCATTGCGTTGTTTAAAAGAAAGATTTGTTTTAAAGCACTGGCAATCCAATGGAGTAAACCCGTTCCACGAAAGTGGCGTGGTCTTGTGATTAGCCATATTATATATGTGTTGAGTAGATTTCTCATACCAGTCCCATGACTGACTCGTAGTTTGTTTCACTTTCAAACTCGGGTGCCCCTTTTTCTACACGGGCAGCCTTGTATTCAGGTTTAGCTGGTTCTTTCTCTGGATAGCTGGAGCTGAAGATGGATTCTATCATTTATCTCTTTTTATGCTATTCAGCTCCTATTGTACATATTTTGTTTATTTCCGCTGCAGACATTTATGTACAGCTGAACTGTATTTGTACTAAGTAAGATCCTGTATACTGTGTAACTCTGATGATTACTTTTATCCAGTATATTCTATTGTTCATTATCTGGTGTATTTATTTAATTCTGTTCTGCTATTATATGTTTATGTGTTATATTCCAAAGATAACCCTTGTTTCCGTCAGAACGGGATTTTGGGTCGTCTCAGAATTTTTGTGATTTTTTGACCTATTTTTGAAAAATAGGGACCTAATTTATAATAAGGGTAGAACCGGATGTGAGACTAATTTTGAAACTTATTAGGGACATGTGCCAATTATTCACTAATTAATTTATATCGCCAAAATTCCGCGTTGTTACATTAACTCAACATAACTTAAATTAAAGTGAAAATTAGGGAGGCATCCCTATTATACTATCATATTGTATAGTCGGTCCCTATTAAAGTTTCATTATAAACTCGGTCCCTATTTTCTAGAAATAAATAAAATTATTGCTAATATGTCAGCAAGTTTCATAAATAATTGTTGATTGTTGGATCTAGCTTAACCCTAGAGGGGGTGAATAGTGTTTATTGAAATCAATTCGAGATATTAAGAAATATCACAATAAAGATTATAATAGAGAAATATAAATGTAGAAATAAATAACACAGTTTTTACCTAGCTTAGGCAAATCTTGCCTACTGCTTCATTTCTAAGATCTTTAATAGGTATTAAAACAGATCTCGCTTACAAACACTATATACTCGCAAACCCTGGGCTGCTGTTCTAATCCTAGCTCAAAACCCTAGACTGATCTTTATCCCCTAGATCAGATTTTCCCCTAGATACAAACTCGTAGCTAGTAACCCTTAGTTATTACAGACACTAGAAAATTGCTAGTTAAAATCCTATAAATAGATGACCTAGTTTTTACAGAAAAAACTAGAAAACAAAACGACAATTTACAAAACAAATAAAATAATGCACTTTAAAATAAAACAAAACCCCCCTTTTTTATAAATTAAAACACAAGGCCGACCCCTTTTTATTTGTCAAGCCTTATTCTTCTTTCTCTCAAAAAGGGCGACCGATCCTATTGAAATATTATGGTTCTGGTTCCAATTCAAATCGCGATTACGAAGATGAATGTTTTGGAAATTCTATGAAGCTCGAATCTTTGTTACTTATTCATCGATTGAATTGGTCCGTCTTACGATTGAAAATATTGTGAGTAATTTCTGATTTCACTTCCCTTTTTCTCATGAATTTGTTGTGGTTTTGATATGATTGCCTGTGATGATGTAGGTGATTCTATAGGATAATATAATCCTATAACTTGCTCTGATTTCAAGAATGGCTTGCACTGATTATTATGTGATATTTGGCTTGAGTCGCCTTATTTGAATTTGGCTCGGTTTTTGATGATTTGTGAGAATTCTGTAAATAATTTATGTTGTTTGAGGCCCTCTAAAATTCCCTTGCGTGATTGAATTTGTGCCTTGATTAAATTGGATGGCTCGGCTTTGAGTCCCCTTTGTTGATATCTGAAATGTTGTATGGTTTTGCCATTTCTTGCTGAAAATATTTTCTTGCCAAATTTAATTCTGTTTCATTGCAAAACAATATTCAAAAATCTAGAAACAAAATTGAAACGACCGGGAATTCTGCTCGATCCGAATCAGTCGCTAGACCGACCAAGACCGTATGAAACGCCTGATTGTTTTGAGAACACGACAAATCAGAACGCAAACGGAAGAACATCTCATTGTATATTACAACAATTCCATCAGAATACAAGAATATACAGAGTATGAATTAATATTACACATTATAAAATATCAGAGATTACAATACATTACATAGCAGTGGAAAATAATACAAACACAACTGAAGGAGATATATGGATACAAAGCTTTCCGGATATCGTTCCAGCTGTAAACCAGGATCCTGTGAATATAAATCTTCAAAACCAAAACTACTAGCTGCCCGTGTCAAAATAAGGGCACCCAGAGTTTAGGTTAAAACAATGAACTCCGGGTCAGTCATGGGACTGGTGTGAGAACTAAAACAGTTATTTAAAATTTTACTTTAAATCAGATATATCAAGGGACCACGCCGTATAACATGGAACGGGTTTCCTCCCAAGAATACCAGTGCATATAATAAAACACCGCAATGCTTTTTGGAAAAATGAAGTTATTATAAGACCAAGGTCCTATCACACAATGCAACGCAAGCCGGGGGATAGGGTTTTCCCTTATAATAGCCGAACATGCTTAGTACGTTTAAAACAAATCATTTGATACTATTATAAGTGTATAGTATCAAAACAATTTCAAATCATAAGTATCAATCATAGACGGAATGGGTACCATATATCATGTCGCCATACTAGTTCTACAATTAAAACCACAAAATCACGTATTTCGAAATTGGATTTCCATCTGTGAACCGAGGCAAAAGATAGTCCTCAACTGATTCGAGACAATCTAGCCCATGTCTCAGGATCAGAACGCATCAACCCTTTGGATCATCAGGGCCGGTCCACCGATGTGGATTATTATGCCTAAACACTACGTTTCCCCGCCCTTTGGGACGTAAATGAGCCAACGAATGACTCCATCGGACTCAGATCGTCCGATCTAACCGAGGCGCCTCGCAACAGCAACAACCACATAAGTCAAACTCGTCTGGTCGTGTAAAACCACTGACGCCACTTTTAGCTAGAAGGAAACGCATGCCCTCCCTAAGGTCCTCTCCCGTTTCTGGTTCACAACCGGGGTGTGAGGCTCGCGAATCAACGTTACACAAAGTTATGCCACACAAGCCGTGCTTTGATCATCAACCACAAGACTCTGCTTTTCAACAGAAGCCTTGATCATTTGCATCTTAGCATGCCACACAGGCAAACCACTCTATGCAACCAATATCAGTCACACAGAATGAAATCCGATGTCAGACACACAGTCCATTTACAAGTCCGTTCTGGGTCTGAACGAAACGGGAGGCACCTAGTACCCCGCATATCCATCGATCTCCAAGTACGTCTGGACGATCACCAACGGATTCTCTCCTCTTGGGTGTACGGCCCAATCAAGATCATCAGTAATTATCCAAATGACGTGAAGACCTCCGGTCTTCAACCACTGTCTTCATCTTCGACACCACGTCGAATCAGTTATTCAGAATAGGATGAATCCGGTCTTTCCGAATGACTCGCGTATATAATAGACAAGTGTTACACAAACACAACATACGCCTCATTCCAATTCATCAGTCACTAACCGTAAATTAATCAAGAGAATAATCCCCGAAATATTAACCCCGAAGGCCGAAACCAACATCAAATCAATACCCAGGAAATCGCTCTGCTTAGCCAACCTACTGCTAGTTTCTAAATTTCAAATTCTTAGGGAAAGGTTCCCATGAATTTTATCGAAGATAAATTATTTTAAATTTATTCTTTAATCTTCCTTTCGAATATCACTTCAAACTAGTCGGGATTAGCGAACCACACCGAAGTAATCATTTATTCTATTTCCCAATCCCAATCTATTCATCCCATGAAGTAAAACTGGTAATACTTCATATCTAACACCACGGTGTTATCGGTAAATTTAATTACCATTCACGCTCAAATCTAATTAAAGATTTAACTATCGCCTGGAGCAAAACTGGTGATACCCCATTCTCGATCTTTTCAATCTAATTAAAGATTCATTAAAAATCCACTTAGTTTTTATCTTTGACTGGGTTAAAGAATCCATGTCATTTAAAACACGGTTCAAGATAAACCCAAAATCCCATTCCATTTCAATCAGTCCCTAACCGTAAATTAGCAATATGCAATTCCCTAAGTATTAAACCTGAAGGCCGAAACCAACATCAGATCAATACCCCAGAAACCACTCAACTTAACTAATCTCCAGTTAGTTTCTGATTTTCTTAACTCCTTTGGGTCTAAGAACAGTATTATTGAAGATATCGTTCACGACAACCCAAAATCACATTCCATTAATTATCGGGTTAAAGAACAAGTGTTATTTAAAACACTGTTCACGATAAACCTAAAAATCAATACTAACTCAATTCCAATTAACTATTATTTAATTGGTACACTTAATTAAATCTAAAATAAAAAGATTTAATCTTTTTCTCAACGGGCTTAAGAACAGTGTTAATGAAGACACTATTCACGACAAACCCAAATCACATTTGATATTCAATACAAGCCTCTGAATAGAAAATATATCGGCTTATATTCAATATTAAATTCTACGAAAACTTATTGGAAATAACGATATAAATATATCTTTCAAATTCCCATAACAATACCTGTATCATCACGAAATCCAACATTGAAATATTCCGAAGACAATTTCGATTCAAATCCATTCCAATTCATATATTGGAAACTCTGGTTACTTTCAAAACCATTTTCAAATTCAATTTATTTATTTAAAAATAAATAGAATTATAATTCTAGTTCAAAACTAGTTCATTACGATAAAAAATCTATTTTTATCTTTTCAAATATGGAGTTTTTCATCCCAATTCTTCCCAAATCATTTCTTATGATTTTACTCAAATTATTATTATTATTAGTAATTTTATCAAGGCCCGTACAGTCGATTTCCATCAACGGCCATCGAACTGCACTTACAGCGACCTTTTTCAAATTTTATTTGGACATAATTCCAAATCCAACCATTAGATTTCAAATTTCTAATATTCGTTAGAAAACTCTTTTCGATACGGACCCAACGGTTCCAGTTTTAGGGGAATCCGACGGTCGGATCACCCGCAATATCTGTTCGAAGTCAATGGTCGAAATTCGCGAACTACGTGGCGCGGCGCGTTCTATTCAGGCCATTATATTATATATATAATATATATAATATATACTTCGTTGATTTCCCTTTTAAAAAACGTATTTCTATAATTCGTTTTCAAAACGATTTCAACTTCATTTCTAATTCAAATCAAAATTGAATTTTTCCTTATAAATTCGTTTTAAATTCATTTCAAATTGATTTCAATTCAAATTGATTTCTAATTCAATTTCAGTTCGTTTTCAATTCAGTTCAATTTCAATACGAATTCATTTCTTTTCAATTTCAATTCGAATTCAATTCTATTCAATTTCAATTTGAATTCATTTCTATTAAATTTCAATTTGAATTCATTTCTATTCAATTTCTATTTCTATTCTTTTCAAAATATCAGATTTTGAAATCACTTTCGATATTCATTATAAAATGAATAAAATCGATATAAATATCGTTCACGTCAAAATGGCATCAATCTAATCAACACGGCTTCATATGTTTCTATTTTCAAATATTCTATTTCAAATATTTCTATTTCAAATATTTCTATTTCAAATATTTCTTTTTCAAATATTTCTTTTTCAAAACTGGAATGAGGCCCAATCAATTACCATAGATTTTACTTCTATGGATTTACATACAACGCATGTATACATCGACAATGACAAATAATCAACCATCATCCAAAGCGCATTCTACACTGTATAAGCATCAAATATAAATATTTAACGCTTATAACAGTGTGTCAATCAATCGATCGAAATACAACTAATTATTGGAATTAGTGTATGTCATATATCATCCCAATACCCGTGTGGGTTTCAAACAATCAAACATAGATTTTATTTGTGCAGTTGGGCGATGCGTAAAATTTATCGTCCCAATCAATATCAGTCAAATATGTGTATATAAACAAATCGTTCGATTTGTTTATATTAATCTATTTCAATTCATATACACGTTAAAAATTCGATTTTTAACTATAAAAATATTTTTAACTATATAAATATTTTATTTCATTTCACATCTCATCACACAATCAACAACACATCAAAACCAAACAAACAAGCATACAAGCCGTCCATGTTCTGTGGACGACGGGTGTCGGGTGCTACTAAACACCGTATGCATCCTAGTATATATTTTTAACTAGAAATTTAAATTAAAAGTGAGAAGTTCTCACAGACTAGCTAATCCAAACGCCACGACTCTTCTTATGTAGAAATCTTCGCCGTTCTCACCTCTTGTCACTTTCTTTGCCCGTATTCTCTACATATATAAAAATCATATTTTTACTTCGCTATTCAATATATAAAAATCGAATTTTTACTTTGCTATTCAATATATAAAAATCGAATTTTTACTTTGCTACATATATAAAGATCAAATTTTTATCATCATACCTATATAAAAATTATATTTTTTAACTTTTCTATATTATAAAAATTATATTTTTAATCTTTCTATAATATAAAAATTATATTTTTATTACTCTACAAATATAAGGATCTTTTTTTTAAACATGGCATTATAAATATTAAAATTGAAAATATAAAATAAATAAAAACACTCACTGTTTTGTTTTTTTTTTGTCGGAGGGAGGGTTTGACGCGGGTTGCAGAAGTTCGACCGATCTCCTGGGGGTGGAGTGATGGGGGGCGCGTTTATGGTTGCGGTGGCAGTAGGAGGCTCACGGCGGTCTTCTGATGGTCGGGGATAGGGTTGGTTGCGTCGATGTGGTGGTGGAGAGGAGAGGGAAGGGGGAAAACGGAGGGGGAGGTGGCGCCGATCGCCAGAGGTGGAGGGGGAAGTCGCGATGTCCGGCGGCGGGGAGGGGTTGAGCGACGTGGGTTTGATCGTAGGTTTTTTTTATTTCTCGTTCAGATCGAACGGAAGTGAGGGAGAGAGAGAGAGAAGGGTAGAGAGAGGAGTTGGTCAACCTTATATATTAAAATATATATTTTATTTATTTTCATTCCAAAAGGGTACTTTATCATTCGAATCCCAAACCGAACCCAACGACTGTCGCCCCTAGCTAATTACCCTGATTCCGAACACAGTGGGATATGTATCGTAAGCTGATTTGATCGTTTCAATCAGTTTTTGTCAAAATCAAAATATACCTTTATATATTAAATTTGAACTCGCATTTCAATTTACTAGGGTCACATACTAACTAGAAAAATTCCAGAAAAATATTTTCTAGCGTCGTATTGACGATAAGATCCTAACAAAACTAATTTCGTCAGATTCTGAGACCGTTTGAAAAATGGCCATTTTCCAGTCGATTAAAATCAACTGAAACTGGTCAAACACGTTTTCCTTTGCCACGCTCACATATTGAGTCAAAAAATTATGAAATTTGAAACTTAGCAATAACTTGACATCACGAATCCAACAAAAGAGGTTTCGTCAAAAACCGAGGTCGTTTGCAAAATGGCCATTTTCAAGGGCCGAAATTCCATAGTGACTATTCTGAATTTTCAACTGGACATAACTTTTTATCCCCGCTATGAAATTTCAATTTTTCGGATTCATTGGAAAGATATTCACAAATAGATTCAAATATTTTTGGTTTCACTAAAATCCGGTTTATTTTGAACCCTATACATTCATTTGAAATTTGAAATCGAATTATCGAACTACCACGCCATTTTCAATTCCTTTTATAATTTAAAATAAATATTTATATTCTAACGATGCTCTATATAAATATATACGTTCTAATTCTAATCAAATTAAATTTCTCATCGTTATTATTTAAAATAATTCATTTTAAATACTCAAAATTCGCTAAAATTGCCAAAATAAAAATTTTAAATTGGCTCGGATTTTCGGGTTATTACAATCTCCCCCACTTAAAACTTTTCGTTCCCGAAAAGGAATGAAGCCGAAAGTTGTTTAACAAATCAACTCAACTTCCATTATTTTCATTACGGCTTAAGTTCTTCAACTTTTCAGTTTCTAAGAACTTTCCAAATTTTTCAAAAATTTGGCTAACACTCTAAATTTTCGAAAAATTTCGCCATAACCTCCCCTGCACCGGGAGCACTGGGAAAATCCCGAAATTGCCATACGGGCCCTCTGATCTCAAAAAGAAAAAGAAAAGGCCAAGCGGCTAGCCAATCGGCTCATAAAATCATCATCATCCAAACAAAACAGTAAATTATTGTAAACATGTACCTATTTGTTTGGCAAACAATTTTATTCCTCTGCTCTAGCCTCTTTGCTATGACCTGTTCAATTTAAGTACACGTATATGCAAGCAAATGCGACTAATTTCCAATACAATTCACTATTTGATTCAATTTGGCTATATGGTACAAATTTTAATTAATCAACCAATAATCAACAACACAACCATCAATCAATTAGTTGATTAGCTTTTGAAATTCATAACTTCGGTACATAGTCAAAAAACAGATTTTTGATGCCAAATCATAACAATAAGCCCTATCTAGTTTCGGTTCTCACACCAGTCAATTGGAAATATATAGAAATCTCACTTTCGAAACTCGAAAATAAATACTAACGATGGTACCCCGCCACCAGAATTATCTCTGGGCACTAGAGTGCGATTCTATAATTATCCAATACATTAAAACTTCGAATACACGTTTGCAAGACATATATGCAAAATCTTTATATATTGGATTGTCCAAATTCAATAAAAAATAAAAAATCAAATACGAATAATTGATTTAAATTTTCAAAACAAAACTTGTTTTCAATTTAAAAATATACTCTTCACAATCGTTCTAGGATACTACTGATCCCATCTCTAACGAGTCATTCTAATTGGATATTACTAATCCAATATCTGATGAGTTCTTTCATATGGTTCTAATGTGTCTTGTTCTCCGAGCTCTGTAAACGAAAGCTCTGATACCAAAATGAAACGACCGGGAATTCCGCTCGATCCGAATCAGTCGCTAGACCGACCAAGACCGTACGAAATGCCTGATTGTTTTGAGAACACGACAAATCAGAACGCAAACGGAAGAACATCTCATTGTATATTACAACAATTCCATCAGAATACAAGAATATACAGAGTATGAATTAATATTACACATTATAAAATATCAGAGATTACAATACATTACATAGCAGCGCAAAATAATACAAATACAACAGAAGGAGATATACAGATACAAAGCTTTCCGGATATCATTCCAGCTGTAAACCAGGATCCTGTGAATATAAATCTGCAAAACCAAAACTACTAGCAGCCCATGTCAAAATAAGGGCACCCAGAGTTTAGGTTAAAACAATAAACTCCGGGTCAGTCATGGGACTGGTGTGAGAACTAAAACAGTTATTTAAAACTTTACTTTAAATCAGATATATCAAGGGACCACGCCGTATAACACGGAACGGGTTTCCTCCTAAGAATACCAGTGCATATAACAAAACAGCGCAATGCTTTTTGAAAAAATGAGGCTATTATAAGACCCATGTCCTATCACACAATGCAACGCAAGCCGGGGGATAGGGTTTTCCCATATAATAGCCAAACATGCTTAGTACGTTTAAAACAAATCATTTGATACTATTATAAGTGTATAGTGTCAAAACAATTTCAAATCATAAGTATCAATCATAGACGGCATGGGTACCATATATCATGTCTCCATACTAGTTCTACAATTAAAACCGCAAAATCACATATTTGGAAATTGGATTTCCATCTGTGAACCGAGGAAAAAGATAGTCCTCAACCGATTCGAGACAATCTAGCCCATGTCTCAGGATCAGAACGCATCAACCCTTTGGATCGTCAGGGCCGGTCCACCGATGTGGATTATTATGCCTGAACACTACGTTTCCCCGCCCTTTGGGGCGTAAATGAGCCAACGAATGACTCCATCGGACCCAGATCGTCCGATCTAACCGAGGCGCCTCGCAACAGCAACAACCACATAATTCAAACTCGTCAGGGCGTGTAAAACCACTGACGCCACTTTTAGCTAGAAGGAAACGCATGCCCTCCCTAAGGTCCTCTCCCGTTTCTGGTTCACAACCGGGGTGTGAGGCTCACGAATCAACGTTACACAAAGCTATGCCACACAGGACGTGCTTTGATCATCAACCACAAGACTTTGCTTTTCAACAGTAGCCTTGATCATTTGCATCTTAGCATGCTACACAGGCAAAACACTCTATGCAACCGATAACAGTCACACAGAATGAAATCCGATGTCAGACACACAGTCCATTAACAAGTCCGTTCTGGGTCTGAATGAAACCGGAGGCACCTAGTACCCCACATATCCATCGATCTCCAAGTACGTATGGAAGATCACCAACGGATTCTCTCCTCTTGGGTGTACGGCCCAATCAAGATCATCAGTAATTATCCAAACGACGTGAAGACCTCCGGTCTTCAACCACCGTTTTCATCTTCGACACAACGTCGAATCAGTTATTCAGAATGGGATGAACCCGGTCTTTCCGAATAACTCGCGTATATAATAGACAAGTGATACACAAATACAACATACGCCTCATTCCAATTCATCAGTCACTAACCGTAAATTAATCAAGAGAATAATCCCCCAAATATTAACCCTGAAGGCCGAAACCAACATCAGATCAATACCCAGGAAGTCGCTCTGCTTAGCCAACCTACAGCTAGTTTCTAAATTTCACATTCTTAGGGAAAGGTTCCCATTAATTTTATCAAAGATAAATTATTTTAAATTTATTCTTTAATCTTCCTTTTGAATATCACTTCAAACTAGTCGGAATTAGCGAACCACACTGAAGTAATCATTTACTCTATTTCCCAATCCCAACCTATTCATCCCATGAAGTAAAACTGGTAATACTTCATATCTAACACCATGGTGTTATCGGTAAATTTAATTACCATTTCACGCTCAAATCTAATTAATGATTTAACTATCGCCTGGAGCAAAACTGGTGATACTCCATTCTCAATCTTTTCAATCTAATTAAAGATTCATTAAAACTCCACTTAGTTTTAATCTTTGACCGGGTTAAAGAATCCATGTCATTTAAAACATGGTTCACGATAAACCCAAAATCCCATTCCATTTCAATCAGTCTCTAACCGTAAATTAGCAAGTGAGCAATTCCCTAAGTATTAACACCGAAGGCCGAAACCAACATCAGATCAATACCCCAGAAACCACTCAACTTAACTAATCTCCCGTTAGTTTCTGATTTTCTTAACTCCTTTGGGTCTAAGAATAGTATTATTGAAGATACCGTTCACGACAACCCAAAATTACATTCCATTAATTATCGGGTTAAAGAACAAATGTTATTTAAAACACTGTTCACGATAAACTCAAAAATCAATACTAATTCAATTCCAATTTACTATTATTTAATTGGTACACTTCATTAAATCTAAAATAAAAGGATTTAATCTTTTTCTCAACTGGGCTTAAGAACAATGTTAATGAAGACACTATTCACGACAAACCCAAATCACATTTGACATTCAATACAAGGCTCTGAATAGAAAATATATCGGCTTATATTCAATATCAAATTCTATGACCAACAAATATCGTATTGGAAATAACGATATAAATATATCTTTCAAATTCCCATAACAATACCTGTATCATCACGAAATCAAACATCGAAATATTCCGAAGACAATTTCGATTCAAATCCATTCCAATTCATATATTGGAAATTCTGGTTACTTTCAAAACCATTTTCAAATTCAATTTATTTATTTAAAAATAAATAGAATTATAACTCTAGTTCAAAACTAGTTCATTACGATAAAAAATCTATTTTTATCTTTTCAAATATGGAGTTTTTCATCCCAATTCTTCCTAAATCATTTCTTATGATTTTACACAAATTATTATTAATAATAATAATTTTATCAAGGCCCGTACAGTCGATTTCCATCAACGGCCATCGAACTGCACTTACAGCGACCTTTTTCAAATTTTATTTGGACATAATTCCAAATACAACCGTTAGATTTCAAATATCTAATATTCTTAGAAAGCTCTTTTCGATACGAACCCAACGGTTTCGGTTTTAGGAGAATCCGACGGTCGGATCTCCCGCAATATCCGTTCGAAATCAATGGTCGAAATTCGCGAACTACCACGGCGAGGCGCGTTCTATTCAGGCCACTATATTATATATATATATATATAATATAATATATAATATATACTTCGTCGATTTCCCTTTTAAAAAACGTATTTCTATAATTCGTTCTCAAAACGATTTCAACTTCATTTCTGATTCAAATCAAAATTGAATTTTTCCGTATAAATTCGTTTTAAATTCATTTCAAATTGATTTCAATTCAAATTGATTTCTAATTCAATTTCAGTTCGTTTTCAATTCAGTTCAATTTCAATACGAATTCAATTCTATTCAATTTCAATTCGAATTCAATTCTATTCAATTTTAATTTTAATTCATTTCTATTCAATTTCAATTTGAATTCATTTCTATTCAATTTCAATTTGAATTTAATTTTTTTTTCAAAATATCAGATTTTGAAATCACTTTCGATATTCATTATAAAATCGATATAAATATCGTTCACGTCAAAATGGCATCAATCTAATCAACACGGCTTCATATGTTTCTATTTTCAAATATTCTATTTCAAATATTTCTATTTCAAATATTTCTTTTTCAAATATTTCTTTTTCAAATATTTCTTTTTCAAAACTGGAATGAGGCCTAATCAATTACCATAGATTTTACTTCTATGGATTTACATACAACGCATGTATACATCGACAATGACAAATAATCAACCATCATTTAAAGTGCATTCTACACTGTATAAGCATCAAATATAAATATTTAACGCTTATAACAGTTTGTCAATTAATCGATCGACATACAACTAATTATTAGGATTAGTGTATGTCATATATCATCCCAATATCCATGTGGGGTTTCAAGCAATCAAACACAGATTTTATTTGTGCAGTTGGGCGATGTGTAAAATTTATCGTCCCAATCAATATCAGTCAAATATGTGTATATAAACAAATCGTTCGATTTGTTTATATTAATCTATTTCGTTTCATATACACGTTAAAAATTCTATTTTTAACTATAAAAATATTTTCAACTATATAAATATTTTATTTCATTTCACATCACATCACACAATCAAATACACATCAAAACCAAACAAACAAGCATACAAGCCTTCCATGGTCTATGGACGACGGGTGTCGGGTGCTACTAAACACCGTATGCATCCTAGTATATGTTTTTAACTAGAAATTTAAATTAAAAGTGAGAAGTTCTCACAGACTAGCTAATCCAAACGCCACGACTCTTCTTATGTAGAAATGTTCGCCGTTCTCGCCTCTTGTCACTTTCTTTGCCCATATTCTCTACATATATAAAAATCATATTTTTACTTCGCTATTCTATATATAAAAATCGAATTTTTACTTTGCTATTCAATATATAAAAATCGAATTTTTACTTTGCTATTCAGTATATAAAAATCGAATTTTTACTTTGCTACATATATAAAGATCAAATTTTTATCATATACCCATATATAAATTATATTTTTAACTTTTCTATATTATAAAAATTATATTTTTAATCTTTCTATAATATAAAAATTATATTTTTATTACTCTACAAATATAAGTTCTTTTTTTTAAACACGGCATTATAAATATTAAAACTGAAAATATAAAGTAAATAAAAACACTCACTGTTTTATGAATGAAGTATATGAAAAGTTGATCACTTGTTCGAATATTATCTAATCTTTATTGATGGCGGCTGAAACTTCTCTATCGTTTTCTTTGAATAATTCTCGCTCAAAACATTTTCTTTCCCAATCTTTATCCTGTAAATCAAATCAGATTGTGAAGGGAGATAAAGTGAATGCTTTTGTTCGTTCGGATGGGGTTTCTACGAAATTTCAATTTCGTCATGGTGGTTGTTTTAGATGTGGAAGCAGTAATAATTTTGTGAGGAGTTGTAGAAACCAAATCAGATGTTATAACTATGGTCAATCGGGTCATCACTACAGCAATTGTTTGATTTCTTCAAAAGGGGAATTTTCTGGTGAGTCTCTTGATGGATTTACAAGAGATGAGAGAGGTGTCGTGAGGAATTTGGGACAAGGGCGAAAGAATCCTGTATCTCGAGAAAATACTTTTAAATGGAAATTCCCCAAGGGTCGTTTTTGTTTCAGATGCGGAGATACAAGTCACATTGTTAAAGATTGCAGGAATCTTGTTCGATGTTTCTCTTGTGGTGTTCTAGGGCATCAGAAGTTCAATTGTCCAGAGGTTTTTAAGGGAAAATCGGGCTTTGATTTCTTGCATTTCAACTGCTCGTGTCTATGCCGAAAACTAATTGCTTTTAAGAATTTATTCGAAATGGTATATTCTGGGCAGAAGAATGATGGAGCGTATCTTTTGTTATTGATGGGTTGGCACATTGAGGGTCTTGTAGATGGAATCCTATGGCGTAGGTGTGACCCTTGTGTTTCAAGAGCTGACGTCTTCCCTCCCTTACCTTGTCCTCTCGATAGAAAGCAACATGCTTATTCTTTTTGTCTAAATTTCTTGAAGTTGAGAAGGATTTTTTCTGATTCGGTTTTTAAGAATAAGAGAAAGGGTCTTTTATTATTAAATGAGATCCTTGGGCATTTTGATGTAATCAATAAGGAAGTAAATTGTAATATTGGTGTTGATGCTTTTAGGACCAATTCAAAAGGGGAGGAAGAAGACTTTGTTGTGTATTCTGTAGGGCTTTCTAATCCGAGGAGTAATGTTTTTCAGTCGCTTGTTGATTATGCCAAAGAGGATGTTTTGCATTATCAGGCTGATGTTGGTTCGAAGTGTTTAGAAGATGAATTGGTGGAGTTTGCTGTAAGGGATTCTGCTATATAAAGGTTTGATTCATTACTTCTGGATCCGTTTGTTCAGGAGTGCCTGGATAGTTTTGAGAAATGGTGTGTTGATGAGAATATGTGTAATGAGGTGTTGGGGTAGGTTGGGTATGGGAGTGATGACTGGAGTGGATCGGATTGACATGCAGGGGTTCAAAACTGTCAGTCTCGATGATCCTACTCCTTGGCAAGTTGCTGAAGACTTAGGACTGTCAAACAGTTTTGGGATCCTTGAGGAGATTGATGAAGAGGAGGTGTTATCTAAAAAGGCTGATCCTTTTTCATATGGAATGAAGCGATGTTCTTTAGTAAATGTAGGTGTCTGTTGTGAATTTTCTTATAAGGAGACTGACATTGTGAAGGACTCAATTTTGAAACCTGTGGTGAGACTGTTTAATAAGAGGGGAGTGGTTGGTTGGAAGTTTGGGAAGAAATCGCGATTTAGTGGTTTGAGGAAGGGATTGTTTTTTGATTCAAAGTCTTTGAAGCATATGGATAAGGGGAGTGGTTTTTCACTTTCTTTAGAGATGAAGCGGTGGCCAGCTTTGTATAAGAGTGTCTGTTTTGGAGCAGTGCTTTCAGGTTTGGGGGACAGCCATGTTAGTAGCGTTTGCGGTGCTCTAGACAATGCTGATGTCAGTTTGATAGATAGAAGAAGTAAGGCGGCTAGTACTGTGGATATGAAATCAGATAAGCTTTCATGGGTTTATAATTTTAATCAGGTGAAGACTTTGGCAGCTAAAAAGATTTTAATGTTCTCTAAGCAGTTTTTTGATGGTAACAAGGGTAAGAGGAGTAGAATTACTACTGTTGGGAAGCTTGATCTATGGTCTGCAATGAATAAAGGGATTTGTGTGATTTTGGTGATTTCTGGATTAAGAAATAATATGGGCTCCTACTCTCGTTGTGATAATACGATTTGTGATTCAGGATTGAATAACAATCAGGCCTTAGATGGTTCGCATGAGGATTATGGTGAGAATTCTGTTGTTTGTGATATGTCTTTTTCTCGGGCTAGGAGAGGTAGGCGCAGGAGAGATTCTCCTAGCTTGGTCATGGTTCGTCGTAACGCGCGTATTAGATCTTGTGTTGTTTCTCATCATGGTTAGTTATCAATGTTAGAAGGTTGTTTGGATCTGTTCGAAGAAGATCGCAGGCTACGGTGTGTAGAGTTGTGCAGAGGAGCTGTTTTGCATGCTGATTTGATTTGAAGAGGGTTTTTGCTTTGGAGTTTTTTGTGTTCTGTTGTGGAGAGGTAGTCTTTTCTATTATGTTGTTGTTTTTGGGTTCGAAGTGTCTAGTCTTGGCTCGTGTTGTTTTTTTTATTGTTTTCTAGGCTGGTAGTTGTTTTCTGTAACCTCTATTTTACTTATATATATATATATATGTGTGTGTGTGTGTGCTCTCTTCTTTTTAGAAGATCACACATTTAGCTTTCAAAAAAATACACCCACTGTTTTGGTTTTTTTTTTGGTCGGAGGGAGGGTTTGACGCGGGCTGCAGAAGTTCGGCAGATCTCCTGGGGGTGGAGCGACAGGGGGGCGCGTCTATGGTTGCGGTGGCGGCAGGAGGCTCACGGCGGACTTCTGATGGTCGGAGCTAGGGTTGATTGCATCGATGTACTGGTGGAGAGGAGAGGGAAGGGGGAAAACGGAGGGGGAAGTGGCGCCGATCGCCAGAGGTGGAGGGGGAAGTCGCGATGTCCGGCGGGGGGGAGGGGTTGAGCGACGTGGGTTTGATCGCAGGTTTTTTTTTATATTTCTCGTTCAGATCGAACGGAAGTGAGGGAGAGAGAGAGAAGGGTAAAGAGAGGAGTTGGTCAACCTTATATATTAAAATATATATTTTATTTATTTTCATTCCAAAAAGGTACTTTATCATTCGAATCCCAAACTGAAACCAACGACTGTCGCCCCTAGCTAATTACCCCCATTCCGAACACAATGAGATATGTATCGTAAGCTGATTCGATCGTTTCAATCAGTTTTTGTCAAAATCAAAATATACCTCTATATATTGAATTTGAACTCGCATTTCAATTTACTGGGGTCACATACTAACTCGAAAAATTCCAAAAAAATATTTTCTAGCTTCGTATTGACCATACGGTCCTAACAAAACTAATTTCATCAGATTCTGAGACCGTTTGAAAAATGGCCATTTTCCAGTCGATTAAAACCAACTAAAACTGGTCAAACACGTTTTCCTTTGCCACGCCCACATATTGAATCGAAAAATTATGAAATTTGAAACTTAGCAATAACTTGACATCACGAATCCAACAAAAGTGGTTTCGTCGAAAACCGAGGTCGTTTGCAAAATGGCCATTTTCAAGGGCGGAGATTCCATAGCGACTGTTCTGAATTTTCAATTGGACATAACTTTTTATCCCCACTATGAAATTTCAAATTTTCGAATTCTTGGAATGATATTCACAAATAGATTAAAATATTTTTGGTTTCACTAAAATCCAGTTTATTTTGTACCCTATACATTCATTTGAAATTTGAAATCGAATTATCGAACTACCGCGCCATTTTCAATTCCTTTTATAATTTAAAATAAATATTTATATTCTAACGACGCTCTATATAAATATCTACGTTCTAATTCTAATCAAATTAAATTTCTCGTCGTTATTATTTAAAATAATTCATTTTAAATACTCAAAATTCGCTAAAATTGCCAAAAAAAAAAGCCTCGGATTTTCGGGTTATTACAAAAATTGCCTTCTTGCCAAAAATGGTTTGCCAATATTTTAGAATGATAAAATACTTGATTTTTGGACATAAACCTGAATGATTTTCATGAGAGATTTTCTGGAAGAATTAAAAATCTCTATGCCGAGTTTGGATTGATCTTTACCAAATATAAAATGATGTTCCTTGACATTGCTGGAAATCCATGAATCATTTTAATCCAAAAATGTTTTTGAACTTTTTTGAGAAGTTTCATGCATGATTGATGGCTTTGAAATAATTTGAATTGATTTCCATTTTTCTACAAAATCACACGTGTTTCTGGAATCATTTTGGAATACTTGAAATATCATCTTGTCAAAAATGATTGTGTATCATAAGATGCTGAAATGTTGCTTTTCTGAATATCATTTTGAATGTGATATATTTGCCTTTATCAGCATGATAAATATCAAATTTCGCATATATATGCCTGCCGCTGCATTTATAGTCACTTGCTTCATGCATTTGAGTTTAACTTAAACCTTGTTACCTGATATATATATATATATATATATATATATATATATATATATATATATATATATAAATGCCACCTTCTTCTTGAACTAGTTGTGCAATATTTGATCCCTGGCTTGATTTCACCTCCTATTTATGTAGCTTGTTTTGCTGCTTTGATCATTTGAACGGCCTTGTCATCCTTGCATCATGCACGAATATAACCCGACTGCACATGCTTGAAACTTGTTCCTTGATTCATCAATGTGTGATAGCAACACTTGAAGTCTAACTTGCACTTGAATAAAATGTGTGCCATCCATTTTCTTCACGCAGTTCAGTCTTGACTGCTTGAAATAGATTAGCAAAAAAAAAAATTCTTGTTACATATTGATTTTTTGGAAACTTGCTAAATTGTTTTGCAACTTTCCCTGCTTTATGTCTTGTAAATTGCTGCACTTTTGTATATTGAATTCTAGCTTACATATAGTGTCAGTGTATATGAGAGAGAATCTGAATGTAAATGTATATGAGTGACTGTATATGAGAGAGAGAGATTGTACAACTGAGTATGTCAACGTATGTATAAACAGAGTGAACTGTAGTGAGGAGCAATGTATACAAACGAAATTGAATGTGAATGTATTGTATTTCAGTGAAATGTACAAATAGTGGAGTTATAAATTTGTACTATTGAAAAGTTGAAATAAAATATTATATTTAAATAAAATACTGTTCGAGTGTTTAAATTCTTGTGCAGTAGTATTATATTCAGATATAAATATTATATTCTGTGTGTGATGTAGTATAGCAGTACAATTAAAAACACATTTATAATAATAAATATATGTTTGTTATCATCAAATAAAAATCGTAGAATTGTTAGATACAACAATCTCCCCCTTTTGATGTGTTTGGAATAAGGGTATTTAGCTAGGGGCTACAGTCGTTGGGTTCAATTTGGTGTTCAAATGAGAAATCATTTTTTATTCAAATTTAATAATATTAAATATAAATTATAAAACCCTAGAAATTGCAACCCTAAGTCAAAATAATCTATGCTGTCAACTCTCGTTCTACCCGCCCCCAAAGGAAAACCAACAATCCTAACCACTTTAAACTTCGCTCTCATCTTTCTTCGAATGTACTCAATAGAATTCAGAAATTGTAAAAAAAATTCGAAGAGGGATTGGAGATCTTCAAACCCATATAGGCATGATCGTATATCGTGCGGTGAACTTGTCGAATTTGTGCCTTGAATGGCTTTAGTTTGAGGCTTGTTTCAGGCGCCACTAGGGCATCAAGTTTGGCGCGACTCCCGGAGGTAGATGGCGATGCTCTGGCAGTTCGAGGGGCATATTCTGATCGGTGGCGAAGGGTTTAGGGAAGCGGCGGCGTGCTAGGGTTTAGATGAAGGGTGGGTTCGTTTTGGGTGAAACGATTTCAACGTTGAGGAAGAAGGAAAATTGTCGGCCCAAATTTCTTAAGAATGTAAATTATTTAATTAATTTATTAATTATTTTAAATTATGCTATTAAAATGTTTGTGACCCTGTAACTTCTTCATACGAGGTCGATTTCGACTAATTCAATTGTGTTGAAATCAGAAAAATGAGAGCTTCGTGATAGAACCGACCAGAATGGAAATGGAGCCAATTAGAATTTGGGGCAAATTTAAATTCAAATAGTACTAAATTCAGAAATAAAGAATGACAGAGTGGAAATCGATGGTGAGAACTCTCTCTCACTTAAATTATTTTACGGTTATTATATAAAAGGTTGCATATGGGGCTGAGTAGCTCCTAACACTATTTTTTTTGTATAAACCATCGTTGATTATTTGTTTGGATTGTGATTGAGATTAATATTATTATATATAAAATTATTTATATAAAATGTATATAAAATTATCATGAAAATAAAATAAATATTCATTAACAAATCGGAAGATTTTTTTATGTACACTCATTTATCTAGTATTGATTGGGACGATAAATTTTGCATGTCGCCCAACTGCATAAATAATAATCAGTATTTGTTATTTAAAAACCCAACATGGGTATTAGGATGATATTTGACATACATTGATCCTAATAATTAGTGGTATGTGTATCAACGGGTTGACAGACTGTATAACCGTTATTTATTTATTTTAATGCTTATACAGTTGTAAAATGCACTTTGGATATTGCATGAATTTTTAATGATTGTTTATCATTATTGTTGTATACATGCGATGTATAAAATCAATATAACTGAAATTATATGGTAACTGATTGAGTATGATTCCAATTCAGAATTAACGAATATTTTAAAATAATATTAAGTAAATATTGAAATGTGAAGCCGTGTTAAGTAGTTAAACGCCATTTTAACACGAACGGGATTTTCTTTCGATTTTATTCATTTTATAATGAATATTGAAAAGTGATTTCAAAATCAGATATTTTGAAAATATTATCATTTTTATATTATAATGATATGGAATATTCAATTTTGATTTGAAAATTAAAATGAAATTGAAATCATTTTAAAATGAATTTAAAATGAATTTATAAAGAAATATTCAATTTTAATATGAAATTGAAATGTAATTGAAATCGTTTTAAAATGAATTTAAAACGAATTTATAAAGGAATATTAAGTTTCGATTTAAATTTGAAATGGAAGTGGGAATCATTTTTTCAAACGAATTTTTAAAATACGATTTAAATGGAAATCGACGAAATATATATAATATATATTATATATATTTAATGGCCTGAATAGAACGCGTCGCGCAGCGACCCTCCGGGAATTTCGACCATTAACTTCAAATGGACGTAACGAGAGATCCGACCATCGGATTCTCCAAAAACCAAAAACATTGGAGTTTGTATCGAAAAGAGCTTTCCAATGAATATAAGAGATTTAAATTTTAACGGTTAGATTTGGAATTATGTCCAAATCAATTTCAGAAAAGGTCGCTATGGATGCAGTTCGGTGGCCGATATAGGAAACTGACTTACGGGTGATAATATTTTTAAAAAAAATACGGAAAAATTGTATAAAATCATAATAAATGATTTGGAAAGATTTTGGGTGAAAAATTCCATATTTGAAAAGATAAAAATATATTTTTATCGAAATGAACTAGTTAATAACAAGAATAATAATCCAATTATTTTTAGAAATAAATAAACTGGATTTGAAAATGGTTTTAAAATAACCAAAATTTTATAATGAATAAATTGGAATGGATTCGGAATGGAAATAATCTTCGGAATATGATTCCAGGATTGTACAGATATTGTTGAGGAATTTGGAAGATATATATATATATATATATATATATATATATTGTTATTCCAAATACGATATTTGTGGGTTTCAAAATTTGATATTGAATATAAGCTGATATAATTTCTATTCAGAGCCGTGTATTTAATATCAAATGGGATTTTGGGTTTATCATGAACGGTGTCTTAAATAACACTGTTCTTAAACCCAGTTGAAAAAGAATAAATCTTTTAATTAAGATTTAGTAAAATTTACCAATTAATTAATTTAACTGGAATGGAATTGGATTTTGGGTTTGTCGTGAATGGTGTGTTTACTAACATTGTTCTTAAACCCATTTGAAAAAAGAATAAATCTTTAAATTAAGATTTAATGAATTTTTCCAATTAATTAATATTTAATTGGAATTGAATATAAGAATTGGATTTTTGGGTTTATCGTAAACGGTGTTTTAAATAACATTTGTTCTTTAACCCAAATAACAGTGAAGAATATGATTTGGAATTTATTATCTTTTAATTAAATTAATGGAATTTTCCAAAATAAAGTTTTCCAATTTAATATATTTAATTGAATTGAATGGAATTCGATTTGGTGATAATCAAGATGAGCTTCTGTGAAAGAAGACCATTATTATACATGGAATTTAAAAGGCTTTGTCGTTATTCCATTTATATTATTAGTCTGATACAGAAATTTATATCGATTATATATTGTTTTGTTTTCTGTGAAAGTTCCAGTTTGATGGAATATGATTTTAGGTTTTTCGTGGATTGTGTTTTAGAGGACATTCGTTCTTTAACCCTATTAAAGACAGGATTTCATGTCTGACATTGTATTTTAAGCTGTGTTCGTTGATCCCTGCTAAATATATATCTGTTTGGTTGCGGAGAATTTATTCTCTTGCTTAACAACCTTCTCTGAGACGTATGAGCTTAGAGGTTATATATTGGTAGAAATCAATGGTAGAGTATAGATTGTCAGTGTGGCATGATTGATTTCCCAAAGTTAAATAATCATTAAATAATGATTTTTGGGGATTAGAACTAAGTGGAGTTTTAATAAATATTTAATTAGATTGAAATGTTAATGTGGTAATAAATTTTGCCAAATTTGAGAAGTGTTCGAAAATGGAGTATCACCAGTTTTACTTCATGCGATAGTTAAATCTTTAATTAGAGTTAAACATGAAATGATAATTGAATTTACCGATAACACAGTGGTGTTAGATATGGAGTATTACCGGTTTTGCTCCATGGGATGAATAGGTTGGGATGGGATAATAAAATGAATGATTACTTCGGTAAGGCGTTAATGCCAACTAGTTTGATAAACCTTAATTTGGTTTAAACTGTGAAAAGATACTATAAAATCTTTTGAAGTGATTTCCAAAGTAATGGATTAAACAGTGTGTTTAAAAGTGATAATCTTTGATAAGAATAATGAGAACCTTTCCAGAATAAAGAAACATGAATAAAAGAATATTTTGGATTGGAATGAGGCGTATGAGGTGTTGTTATAGCACTTGATTATAAGATACGTGAGTTATTCGGAAAGACCGGGTTTAACCCATTTTGAATAATTGATACAGCGACTAACAATCGAAGAGATTGATGATGGTGCAAGACCAACGATCTTCACATTGAATGGATGTGTTGCTGCTGATGCCCATGATTAGACTAGCTACCTTGAAGGGGCTACAGTGGTAGTCGTCCGGACGTATTTGTTGATTGTTCAGATATACAAGGGCCTCTCTCCAATATTGGACATACGGGAGGAGGAATAAGGTGCCTCCAGTTTCGTTCAGACCCAGAATGGACTTCTAAATGGATCGTATGTCTGACGTTGTATTCCTTAATACTATATTCATTGATCTCTGCTAAATATATATCTGTTTGGTGGCAAAGAAATTAAACTCTTGCTTAACACCCTTCTCTGAGATGTATGAGCTTAGAGGTTATATATTGGTTGAGATCAATGGCATGGTATGGATTGACAATGTGACATGCTGAGTTGCAATGATCCAAGCTTTGTTAAAAAGCAAAGTTTGGTGGATGATTATCAAAGCATAGCTTTAATTAGCATAACTTTGTGTTGAGCTAATTTGCAAGTCTCACACATCGGTATGATGGTTAGATCAGTATACATTCGAGAGGAGGATGGATTCGGTAGGCCGAGATAGGCTGGGTGTGGTCGCTCCACATCTGGTAGGGATAGGGAACACCACCCGATTCTCAGAAGGATAGAGTAAGTGGCATTTTCTCATGCATGGGACGTAAGTCGCAGAGATAATCGATATCCTGGATATAGTGCAGATGTGCATTACGATGTTTTCTCATGCACGGGACGTAAGTCGTTGAGTATTGCACTATGAGATAGATCTTTCGAATTTGGATCCATCATGATGGAAATCCAACTTCTAATACGACATTTTACGATTTTAGTTGTATACTATTAGCGGCATAGTGGTATGGTACTTTCATGTCGTCTATGATTGATACATTTATATTTGAAGTTGATTTCTTCACTTATAGTAATAATAAAAGATAAATTTCACGTACCACGCATATTTGGCTATTATAAGGTAAAACTCTATCCTCGACTGCGTTCATTGTGTGATGGGACCTGAGTCTTATAATAGCTTCATTTTTCTTTATTTAGCGTTGCGTTGTTTATTTTATGCACTGGTATTCTTAGGGGTAAACCCGTTCCGTGTTGTACGGCGTGGTCCCTAGATGTCCTACTTTAAAATCAAATTAATAGCTGTTTTAGTTCTCACACCAGTCCCATGACTGACTCAGAATTTATTAGTTTTAACCTAAACTCTGTGTGCCTATATTTTCCACATGGGCAGCTAGCAGTTTTGGTTTTCGTAGATATTTCTTTTACCAGGATCCTGGATTACAGCTGGAGCTATATTCGGAAAGCTTTGAATCCGTGTATTTCTTTCAGTTGTGTCGGTTATTATTTTCCACTACGCATTGTATTTATACTTTTTATTTCCGCTACTATGTATTTTAATTTTTGATAATTTTCTATGTAATATTTGTTCATACTCTGATATATTCTTGTACTCTGATTCAATTGTTGTAATAAGAAATGAAATGTTTTTATGTTTGTGTTCTGATTTGTCGTGTTCTCAATTCAATCTGGGCTTTCCCGTAAGGGTGAGTTTGGGTCGCCTCAGCATGGTATCAGAGCTTAGGTTTACAAAGCATGATAACAAGACACATTAGAACTGAACGAAAGAATTCATCAAAGATAGGATTAGTAATGTCCTATAAGAATGACTCGTTAGAGATAGGGCTAGTAATACCCAGACTGAGTTCGAAGAGTATTATTCGTAAAAAATATCAATGAATTTAATTTTGAAAATTATATTATATTATACGTATTTGAGTATTTTATTTTATATTGAATTTGGACTATCAAATATAGGAGATTTTTAATATACCTCTGATCCATGTGTATTTGAAGTCTCAAATATACTGGATAGATAAAGAATCACACTCTAGTCTCCCGGAGATGATGCTGGTAATAGATATATCATCATCAGTGTTTATGTTCGAGTTTCGAAAGTGAGATATCTATATATTTCCAATCGACTGGTGTGAGAACCAAAACCTAGATAGGGTTTATTGGTTGTGATTTGGCACTAGAAATATGATTCTGACTATATACAAAAGTTATATGTTTTGGAAATTTAATTCACTAATTGATTGATGGCTGTGTTGTATGATAATTAGTTTGACTAATTAAAATATTAGAACAATAAAACAAATAAGAGGACAAAAGGGTAAATTTAGCTAAATCGAATCAAATATTGAACTAAATTGAAAATTGATTGAAATTGCATATATGTACATGTGTATATAATGAATAGGTCATAGCATGAAAGCTAATGAAGAGGAATAAAATTGTATGCCCGGCAAATTGTTACATGTTCACTATATTCATTGGGGTTGATGATTTTATGACCGCTTGGATTTTTCTTTTTCTTTTGGATTGATGAGGGCCCTGTGAGGCAAGTTGCGGTTTTAAATATCAACCCGTACAAAGGTGGTTATGGAGAATTTTTTTGAAAATTTAGCGTGTTAGCTAAATTTTTGAGAAAGTGGACAATTCTTAGAAACTGAAAAGTTGAAGAATGAAAGCTGAGTTGGTTAGTTAAACAACTTTCAGCTCTGTTTCTTTTCGAGGACAAAAAGATTTTAAGTGGGGAGATTGTAACAACCCGGACTTTCAGAACCAATTTAAAATTTTATTTTAGCTATTTTAATGGATTTTGAATATTTAAAATGATTTATTTTAAATAATAATGACTAAAAATTTATTTTAATCGAAGTTAGAACATATAAATTTATTTTAACTATAAACAGAGTTAGAAATGGCGCGGTAGTTTGAAAATTCGATTTTAAATTTCAATTAAATGTACAGAATTCAAAATAAGTCGGATTTGAGTAAAACCAAAAATATTTGAATCTGTTTAATTATATCTTTCTAGCAAATGTGAAAAATCCACATTTCATAACGAGAATTGGAAGTTATGACCAGTTTAAAATTTAAAATAGTCGCTATGGAATTCAATATACTATATAACCCTTAAAAATAGCCATTTTGCAAACGACTTCCGTTTTCGATGAAACCAATTTTTTTGGATTCAAAATGTCAAATTATTGTTAGGTTTCAAATTTCATAATTTTTGGAATCAATATGTGAGCGTGGTAAATTTAAACGTGTTTTGATAATTTTAGTTTGAATTGGATCGACCAGAAAATGGCCATTTTCAAACGGTCTCCAAATTCGATGAAATTAGTTTTATTAGGACCGTATCATCAAAACATAGCTAGATTTATTTTTCAGTAATTTTTGAAGTCAGTATGTGGCCCCAATAAATTAAAATGTATGTTCAAATTCAATATATATTGATTTACATTTTAATTTTGACAAAAAATGAACGAAACAGTCGAATTGACTTACGAAACATATCCCATTGTCCTCAGAATGGGTGTATTTAGTAGAGGCGACAGTCGTTGGGTTCAATTTGGAGTTCAAATGCAAAATCACTTTTTATTCGAATTTAATATAAATTATAAAACCCTAGAAATTGCAACCCTATATCAAAATAATTTATGCGGTCAACTCTCGTTCTACCCGCTTCCAAAGGAAAATCGACGATCCTAACCACTCCAAACTTTTCCCTCATCGTTCTTTAAATGTACTCAATAGAATTCAGAAATTGCAAAACAGAAATCGAAGAGGGATTGGAGATCTTCAAATCTATATAGGCATGATCATATATCGTGTGGTGAACTGCTCGAGTTTGTTCCTTCAATGGCTTCGGTTTGAGGCTTTTTTACGCGCTACTAGGGCGTCGAGCTTGGCGCGACTCCCGGAGGTAGATGGCGACACTCCGGCGGTTCGAGGGGCATGTTTTGATTGGCGGCGAAGGGTTTAGGGAAGCGGCGGCGTGCTAGGGTTTAGATGAAGGGTGGGTTCGTTTTGGGTGAAACGATTTCAACATTGAGGAAGACGGAAAATTGTCGACCTAGATTTCTTAAGAATGTAAATTATTTAATTAATTTATTATTTATTTTAAATTATGCAATTAAAATGTTTGTAGCCCTGAACTTCTTCATAGAGGTCGGATTTCGGCAAATTCAGTTGCGTTGAAATCAAAAAAAATGAGGACTTTGCGATGGAACTGACCAGGATGGAAATGGAGCTAATTAGAATTTGGGACAAATTTAAATTCAAATAGTACTGAATTCAGAAATAAAAAATGTTGGAGTGGAAATCGACGGTGAGAACTCTCTCACTCAAATCATTTTACCGTTATTATATAATAGGTTGCAGACGGGGCTTAGTAGCTCCTAACACTACTTTTTTTGTACAAACCATGGTTGATTATCTGTTTGGATTGTGATTGGGATTGATATTATTGTATATAAAATTATTTATATAAAATATATATAAAATTATCATGAAAATAAAATAAATATTCATTTACAAATCAGAGAATTTGTTTATGTACACCCGTTTATCTGATATTGATTGGGACAATAAATTTTACACGTCACCCAACTGCACAAATAATAATCAGTACTAGTTGTTTGAAAACCCCACACGGGTATTGGGATGATATTTGACATACACTGATCCCAATAAATAATAGTATGTCAATCGATTGGTTGACATACTGTATAAGCATTATTTATTTATTTTAATGCTTATACAGTTGTAAAATGCACTCTAGATGTTGTATGAATTTTTAATGATTGTTTATCATTATTGTTGTATACATGCGATGTATGAAATCCATATAACTTTAATTATATGGTAATTGGTTGGGTCTGATTCCAATTCAGAATCAACGAATATTTTAAAATAATATACAGTAAATATTGAAATGTGAAGCCGTGTTAAGTAGTTAAACGCCAATTTAACACGAACGGGATTTTCAGTCAATTTTATTTATTTTATAATGAATATCGAAAAGTGATTTCAAAATCAGATATTTTGAAAATATTATCATTTTAATATTATAATGATATGGAATATTCAATTTTGATTTGAAAATTGAAATGAAATCTAAATCGTTTTAAAATGAATTAAAAACGAATTTATGAACGAATATTCAATTTTAATTTGAAAATTGAAATTTAATTGAAATTTAATTGAAATCGTTTTAAAATGAATTTAAAACGAATTTATAAAGGAATATTCATTTTTGATTTAAATTTGAAATGGAAGCGAGAATCGTTTTTTTAAACGAATTTATAAAATATGATTTAAATGGGAATCAACGTAATATATATAATATATATATTATATATATTTAATGGCCTGAATAGAAGGCGCCGCGCATTGACCCTTCCCGAATTTCGACCATTAACTTCAAATGGACATAAAGGGAGGTCCGACCGTCAGATTCTCCTACAACTGGAACCATTGGGTTCGTATCAAAAAGAGATTTCCAACAAACATAAGAGATTTAAATTTGAGCAATTACATATGGAATTATGTCCAAATCAATTTCACAAAAGGTCGCTATGGATGCAGTTCGGTGGCCGATATTGGAAACCGACTGTACGGGCGATAATAAAATTTTTAAAAATATGGAAAAATTGTGTAAAATCAAAATAAATGATTTGGAAAGATTTTGGATGAAAAATTACGTATTTGAAAAGATAAAAGGTATTTTTTTATCGAAATGAACTAGTTAATAACAAGAATAATAATCCAATTATTTTTAAAAATAAATAAATTGGATTTGAAAATGGCTTTAAAATAACAAGAATTTTTCAACAAATAAATTGGAACAGATTTGGAATGGAAATAATCTTCGGAGTATTTCAATTTTGGATTCCGTGATTATATGAATATTATTGAGGAATTTGGAAGATATATATATATATCTAATTATTCCCAATACGATATTTGTTGGTTTTAGAATTTTATATTGAATATAAGCCGATATAATTTCTATTCAGAGCCTTGTATTTAATATCAAATAGGATTTTGGGTTTGTCGTGAACGGTGTCTTAAATAACACTGTTCTTAAACCCAGTTGAGAAAAGAATAAATCTTTTAATTAAGATTTAGTAAAATTTATCAATTAATTAATTTAATTAGAATGGAATTGGATTTTGGGTTTGTCATGAATGGTGTCTTTACTAACACTGTTCTTAAACCCAGTAGAGAAAATAATAAATCTTTAAATAATGATTTAGTGAAGTTTTTCAGTTAATTAATATTTAATTGGAATTGAATAAAAGTATTGGATTTTTGGGTTTATCGTGAATGGTGTCTTAAATAACATTTGTTCTTTAACCCAAATAATAGTGAAGAATATGATTTGGAATTTATAGTACTTTAATTAAGATGAACGGAATTTCCCAAAGTAAAGTTTTCTAATTTATTGTATTAAATTGGAATTGAATTTGTTTTGGTGATAATCGAGATGAGCTTCTGTGAAGGAAGACCGTTATTATACATGGAATTTAAAAGGCTTTGCCGTTATTCCATTTATATTATTAGTCTGATACGGAAATTAATATCGATTATATATTGATATGTTTTCCGTGAAAGTTCCAGTTTGATGGAATATGATTTTGGGTTTATCGTGGACCATGTTTTAAAGGACGTTCGTTCTTTAACCCTATTAAAAACAGGATTTCATGTCTGACATTGTATTTCAAGATGTTTTCGTTGATCTCTGCTAAATATATATATGTTTGGTGGTGGAGAATTCATTCTCTTGCTTAACACCCTTCTCTGAGACGTACGAGCTTAGAGGCTATATATTGGTAGAAATCAATGGTATAATATAGATTGTCAATGTGGCAGACCTGATTTCCCAAAGTTAAATAATCATTAAATAATGATTTTTCGAGATTAAAACTAAGTGGAATTTTAATGAATCTTTAATTAGATTGAAATGTTAATGTGGTAATAGAATTTGCCAAATTTGAGAAGTGTTCGAAAACGTAGTATCACCAGTTTCACTTCATGCGATAGTTAAATCTTTAATTAGATTTGAACGTGAAATGGTAATTGAATTTACTGATAACACAGTGGTGTTAGATATGGATGCTACCTGTTTTGCTCCATGGGATGAATAGGTTGGGATGGGATAATAAAATGAATGATTACTTCGGTAAGGCGTTAATCCCGATTAGTTTGATAAACCTTAATTTAGTTTAAACCGTGAAAAGATACTATAAAATCTTTTGAAGTGATTTCCAAAGTAATGGACTAAACAGTGTGTTTAAAGGTGATAATCTTTGATAAGATTAATGAGAACCTTTCCAGAATAAAGAAATACGAATATTCTGGATTTGAATGAGGCATATGATGTGTTGTTATAGCACTTGGTTATAAGATATGCGAGTTATTCAAAAAGACCGGGTTTAACCCATTTTTAATAATTGATACGATGACTAACAATCGAAGAGATTGAAGACGGTGCAAGACCGACGACCTTCACATCGAGTTGACTGGTTGCTACCAATTCCCATGATTGAAGTAGCTACCTTGAAGTGGCTACAGTGGTAGTCGTCTGGGCGTATTTGTTGATTGTTCGGATATGCGAGGGCTTCTCTCCTGTATTGGACACACGGGACGAGGAATAAGGTGCCTCCAGTTTCGTTTAGACCCAGAACGGACTTGTAAATGGATGGTATGTCTTACGTTATACTCCTTTATACTGTATTCATTTATCTCTGCAAAATATATATATGTTTGGTGGCGGAGAATTTATTCACTTGCTTAACATCCTTCTCTGAGATGTACGAGCTTAGAGGTTATATATTAGCAGAAATCAATGGTACGGTATGGATTGACAGTGTGACATGTTGAGTTGCAGTGATCCAAGCTTTTGTTGAAAAGAAGAGCTTGGTGGATGACGATTAAAACATAGCTTTAATTAGCATAGCTTTATGCAGCGTTAATTCGCAAGCCTCACACATCGATATGATGGTAAACTGATGGTTAGATCAGTAAACTTTCGGGAGGAGAATGGATTCGGTCGACCGAGATAGGCTGGGTATGGTTGCTCCACATCTGGTAGGGATAGGGAACACCCCCCGATTCCCAGAAGGATAGAGTAAGCGGCATTTTCTCATGCACAGGACGTAAGTCATGGAGATACTCGATATCCTGAATATAGTGCGGATGTGCATTAAGGTGTTTTCTCATGCACGGGACAAAAGTCGTTGAGTATTCCACCACACGATAGATCTTTCGAATCAGAAGCCATCATAATGGAAATCCAACTTCCAATATGACATTTTACAGTTTTAGTTGTATATTATTGGTGGCATGGTGGTATGAGACATTCATATCGTCTATGATTGATACATTTATATTTGAAGCTGATTTCTTTACTTATAGTAATAATAAAAGATAAAATGTTGCGTACCAAGCATATTAGGCTATTACAAGGCAAAACTCTATCCTCGACTGCGTTCATTGTGTGATGGGACCTGAGTCTTATAATAGCTTCATTTATCTTTATTTAGCATTGCACTATTTGTTTTATGCACTAGAATTCTTGGGGGTAAACCCGTTCCATGTTATAAGGCGTGGTCCCTTGATTTACCTAACTTTAAAATCAAATTAATAACTGTTTTAGTTATCAAACCGGTCTCATAACCAACTTGGAGTTTATTGTTTTAACCTAAACTCTGGGTGCCCATATTTTCCACACGGGCAGCTAGTAGTTTTGGTTTTTGCAGATATTTCTTTCCCCGAGATCATGGATTATAGTTGGGGCTATATTCGAAAAGCTTTGTATCCGTGTATTTCTTTCAGTTGTGTCAGTTACTATTTTCCGCTACGCATTGTATTTATACATTTTATTTTCGCTGCTATGTATTTTAATCTTTGATATTTTTCTGTGTAATATTATTCATACTCTGATATATTCTTGTACTCTAATGTAATTGTTGTAATAAGTAATGAAATGTTCTTATGTTTGTGTTCTGATTTGTTATGTTCTCAATTCAATCCGGGCTTTCCCGTTAGGGTGAGTTTGGGTCGTCTCACTCCCTCGTTGTTATCATCAAAAGGGTACAGAAATTAAAATAGTGATGAAAAAATTACTAAAAATATAATATCGGTTTAAGAGGAAGAACGTTCATCATAAATCTCAATTAATCAAATAAAAATCATAATATTCTAAGAACTATTGGAAAATTTCACATTGTAGAATGATGGATTTACGATGAAATTTATATAAACGGTGAGAATTTTAAAACAAATGATTTTCAATAATTTTTAAAAGAATTTTTAAAAATGAAGAACAAAACAGTGATGGATTTGGACTACGATTATAAATTCAATTTAAGTGATGCAATCAAATGATCTCATGTCCCAATTGCTATCAATCAACAAATCATAATATTTCATTAAGTATAAACACATTTCACAAAATAGAAAATTGGATTAATAGGCTGGTTTTCACATACCAAGGAGAATTTAAAAAATATATTTATAGAAAATTATTTCCTTTTTATTTATTTAAGAGCACATTGACCACACATAACCAGATCTTGGATTCTTAAATGAGGTCAGTTGCAGCTTAAAAATAAGTAATCTCATAACCACGCATGACCAGAGCTTGAATTTTTAAATGAGGTTAGAGAAACACTTATGGATATTATATTTTAAATTTATGTTTCAAAAGAAAAACTCCTCAGTATATAAAACCAATATGGAGGATAGAAATGTGGTAGGTACATAAATGGTTGCGAAATAAATTTCTAAATTAATCATATTATGAAATATGCTCAACTGTACCAGGATTCTTAAAAATTTTAAATTATCACTAATTATGAAAAAATAACACAATCACATTTCCATCACATATTTCCACTATTTATTCAAGATGATTTTAAAAATATTAAACTCTCCACGTTAATACAAAATCATGATGGAGGGCAGAATGATGATACAGTAAGAAGATGTTCATGAAATAAATGCCAATTCAAGGATATTATAAAAAATGCTCAAAAATCATGAGAATTTAAATAAAATTTCCTTTTGCTGTGATATATACTGTAGTCACAACTCATCACAATTTCAAAACCAGACAATAATTTTGATGATTTCTAAATACAATTTATTTAGGTTATTAGTTTCATTTTCTGAATAAATAATTAATAAATGATTTAAAAATTAAAAAATCAATTACAAGAGGGATTTCAAAAGATTTATACAAGACTAGATGGAAAAATTATATACAGGATGAGAATAATATTAATAAAAAAATCAGCACTTTTAATCTGATACAACTTGTTGTCTCTGTTAACGGGGATTTTAATACCACCCTAGTGGCTAACGAAGATATCTCAGACAATAGTATCCAATCACAGAGCCCAAGCAAATAATTCTAACAGTTCAATTCCATCAATTAAGGCAGCAAGACACATTCAAAATAAGTTTCACAAGAAGGTTTCCAGAAAATTTTCAACAAGTCCAAAAAGACAAACCATGGTCCAAGATTTATAGAAATGGTTTTATTTGAAATCACTTGATGGTATGTGAAAACATCAAGATTCAATGGATCGATCATATAGGTTATTAATACCAAAGCCCGGGAGTGTGTGAGATTCAATATATTAATCAATATCAAATGATTTCAAACAAAACAATATCCAAGTAAGTGACCTTGATTTCAGAATGAATTTCAAGATGTAGCACAAGAAAGATTTTCAATTCAGAGTAGTTAAGTCAATCAGAAAAACTTTGAACCTTTTATTAGGGCACCAGAAGATACCAAAATTACCTAAAAACACTTTCAAAGCGAATTCTTTTATCAGAGCAGCACAACAATCAATTTTAAAATAGACTTGTTAAGAGAATTTTTCTCAAATGTTTCCAATAGTCACAGGAGATGATTCATGACCCAAGATTAAAAATACAGTTTATTTTAAATCATTTGAAGGAATATGAAAGTCTCAAGATTCAATGAATCGATCACACCAGATTATAAGTTTCAAACCCAACATTTGTGTGAGATTCACGAATTAATAATTTTAAATGATTTCAAACAAACAAATATTCAAATCAAATAATCATGAAATAACAGTGAGTTTTAAGACCATATCTTCAAATAATTTCCCATAATTATTTCTGACAACCACAAGAAAAAAATTCAATATATTTACATTAAGCTTGAGAGGCATTCATGATACAAAATTAAAACAATTTATTTTAAATCACTTGAATAAATGAAAATTTTGGGATACTAAGAATCAATCACCCAAGATTATTAATTTCAAATCTAAGAGGTGTGTGAGATTCAAAATATCAAAAATTTCAAGTGATTTCAAACCATCAAATATCAAATCAAAAAATGATAGTGAATAAAAAAGAATTTCTAAGCTATGATACCATCAAGTCAAATGATTTTCAAAACAGAAATATTCAAGCCAGTCCAAAAATCAATGAACTCATCACAACTGAAATTAGCAGTGTGTTGTAATGAGTATAAATTTTCAAGTCTTTCAAAAGTGAATTAGAAGAGACTCAAAATAGCAGAGTGTGTGAAATTTCATTAATTTTTCAGATCTTCAAAAATTTAGAATTCAAATTAACCGTGTTCAAGATATAATAAGAATGCTTCAACACAGTCAGGAATTCAGAAATCAGAAATCAGAAAAGAATTGAACTTCAAAATAATTGCAGATATTTACAAGTTTAAATTCAAAATCCAGAAATGCTTAAAACATGAGAGTTTTATTCAAATGAAGCGAATTTCCAGAAAATCATGAATTCTGCAATTTGAAGTACGAAAGCTCAAAATAAAAGAAAAATAATATGGCCATGACAACTCGAATCAGAGAAAAAAATAAAAATAAACAGAAGGGGTAGAAGGAGAGATAAATAAATAATATTAGCAGAGATAAGTTTAGAGATCATCAGAATATGATGTGAGCAAATGAATCTCTAACTCAGCAAACTTGGCTAAGGAATTATGAATGATACATAAATGTGGAATAACTTGAATTCAATTCTCTTTTGTAAAGCAATTCCTCAGCCTCCACCAGTACCTAATAGTTTAGGGAATCAAGTGGTCTAACAAAATTTGTAAAACCACTCTGAAATGTGTTCATAAGTTTTGGTTCCCAACCCTGCTTGTATACCAAACAATTTGAATTTATCTTCGTGCCTTTAGGAACCCAGATCTGTTTGAACTTAACAGAACTCATTTTATTTCCATTTGGGATCCAAGATTGTTTAAATGGTTTGTTACCAAACAAATTCTTATTTCGTTCATGATTTAAAAATCCTTTGAATTTTTCTGGGTTTAAATTTTCAAAACAATCTTTTTCAAAATAGTTTGAAGAATTTTTAAAACTGTTTGGATTTAGTTTTTCAAAAACATTTATATTCCCAAAGCCAAGACCACTCTTATTTCCAATAGAAACTTGATTTTGTAACAACATATTCGACGATTTTTTCCCCATTAGAGAATTTATCCAAAGTTGATTATAATCGTTGAATTTTGGATTTAAGATCACCGTTTTCTTTGATTAAATCTGAACAACGATGAATAGTGATCTTTCTTTCAATATCATGTTGTTTCAGAACCTAATTTTCAGATTCAAATAATTTGTTTTTGTCTTAAGACTCAGAGCTTTCAAATTCAAAAAGTTTTTGCTTTTCAAACTCATGTTTTTCAAAATTCTTGAATTTCACAATTTCACTTTCTAACATTTTAAAAATCAAATTAGTTTTCAATAAACTTTCTTTTTTAGCAATTTCATGTTTGGAATTTTTGGTAGTCTTAAAATATTCAAATCCCTTTTGTAAAGAATTGTTTGTATCATTTAGGTCAATCTCGTTGTCTTTTAAAATCATAATTTCCTCTTCAAGCTTTTGAATGTTTTTATTGAGATGAACGAGATCATTGTTAACCCATCAAAAGACCAAGCCTAGGATGGAACTGCAAAACAGGCACTCGCAACATCTCATGTGACTGCATCTCCAATCAAAGTTGGACACGAATCATGACCCAGGTGCGGGAGCCAAGGTCGATCGTTCATATTGGGGCAAAGCCGCTCAAACATGGAAACAAAACAAGTCACCCATTCAAAATAGGCGGGAGCGACCTCGTGGCACAACCATAGGGACGGACAGCGCCATACAAAGGCAGCAAGAGAACAAGCGCCCTAAAACCAAAAAGGTCAGTCACACAAGGAACAAAGGAGAATTGGTTCCAGTCCCACATACTTCTCTTATAAGGTCTCTCAAAGCGGTCATGCTCACCTGGATGCCCGCTCCTACGGGTTCGCACGACTACTCAAGATGCTCGCTCCATTGAGTCGCTCGCACATGGTAACCAAATACAGCCACAGACAGCTTGCTACAGCTAGCAGATGGCATGGTTGTAATTAATAAAATGAGCGACCTGTAGTTGGCATAAATAGACTTTAGGTCATTTCCCAAGGGGAGCTCACCTATAAATACACGATGGCTACCAACACAAAGGGACCCGATCTTTGAAACCAGAGAGTGCTGCCAAATTCTATCCTCAACCACTGATTCAGTCATGGCGTCAAGAACAATTTTATGATCATAGAAGACGGCGCCACTGTAACAACCCGAAAATCTGGGCCAGTTTAAAATTTTTATTTTAGCAAATTTTGAATATTTAAAATGAATTATTTTAACTAATATCGACGAGGAATTTATTTTGAATATAATTCAAATGTATATAGTTATATAGATTGTCGTTAGAATATAAATATTTATATATAATTATAAATAGAATTAAAAATGGCGCGGTAGTTCGATAATTCGATTTCAAACTTCAATTGAACGTATTGGGTGCAAAACCATCCGGATTTTAGTGAAACCAAAAACATTAGGATCTAATTGAGAATATCTTTCCAGCGAATCCGACAAATCGAAATTTCATAGCGGGAATCAAAAGTTATGTCCAGTTGAAAATTATGAATAGTCGCTATGGAATTCAGGCCCTGAAAAATAGACATTTTGCAAACGACCTCGGATTTCGACGAAACCACTTTTGTTGGGTCCGTGATGTCAAATTATTGCTAGATTCCAAATTTCATAATTTTTCAAATCAATATGTGAGCGTGGCAAAGGAAAACGCGTTTGATCAGTTTTAGTTGATTTTAATCAACTGGAAATTGGCCATTTTTCAACGGTCTCGGAATTCGACGAAACTAGTTTCATTAGGACCATATCGTCAATACGAAGCTAGAAAATATTTTTCTGGAATTTTTCTAGTTAGTATGTGACCCCGGTAAATTGAAATGCGCGTTCAAATTTAATATATAGATTTATATGTTGATCTTAACGGAAACTGATTGTAACGATCGAATCAACTTACGACACATATCCCATTGTGTTCGGAATGGGGGTAAAACGGTATGGACGACAGGCGGTGGGCCTCGTTTTGAGGTCGAAAATAAAAGTTGCTTTTTGGTAGTAAATAAAATAATTAAATAATAAAATAAAATAAAAAACCCTCTCCCCCCTTTATACTCTGCCCCCCCCCCCCCGATATCAGAACAAATCAGGAAAAAAAAAGAGAAAGAATCAGGTCGCCGCCGCTCCACCCTTCGCCATCGTCACCCACGACCGCACCCCCATGCCGATGATCCTCCCCGTCGCCACCTTCCCCTCCTCCTCCTGCGACCTTCCGCGAGCCCATACCCCTCGAACCCGCGTCAGCCTCCAACCCAAACCCATCGCACCCCCCGCGCCTCCTCCTCAGCTCGCCACCTGCCCTCCCTCCGCTTTAGATCGGACTCCCGCCGTGCGCCCCAACCTCCGACAACTCTCCTCCCTCCTTGAACGTACACTGTGAGTTTTAGTTATATTTTATTATTTGTTTATTTTAATCTATTCAATGTAATTATTTTAAAATTATAGATCCGTTTTTATATGGAGTAGCATGAGAAAATTTAGACCTTTTATTATGGGTATAGGAATAAGAATACGGTTTTTATGTGTTAAGATCTGAAATAAAATGCGGGTTTTTATATGGAAAATCTCATGATGAAGATTTGATTTTTAGGAAAAATAAAAATATAATCTTTATATTTGAAAAGGCGAAAACTTTATATTTGAAAAAGCGAAATCTTTATATATAGTAGTGTTGTAAAAATAGAATTTTTATATATTGAATAGCATAGTAAAAATTCGATTTTTATATATTGAATAGCAAAGTAAAAATTTGATTTTTATATATTGAATAGCATAGTAAAAATTCAATTTTTATATATTGAATAGCATAGTAAAAATTCGATTTTTATATATTGAATAGCAAAGTAAAAATTCGATTTTTATATATTGAATTGCATAGTAAAAATTCGATTTTTATATATTGAATAGCAAAGTAAAAATTTGATTTTTATATATTGAATAGCATAGTAAAAATTCGATTTTTATATATTGAATAGCAAAGTAAAAATTCGATTTTTATATATTGAATAGCATAGTAAAAATTCGATTTTTATATATTGAATAGCAAAGTAAAAATTCGATTTTTATATATTGAATAGCATAGTAAAAATTCGATTTTTATATATTGAATAGCAAAGTAAAAAATTCGATTTTTACATATTGAATAGCATAGTAAAAATTCGATTTTTATATATTGAATAGCATTGTAAAAATTCGATTTTTATATATTGGATAGCAAAGTAAAAATTCGATTTTTATATATTGAATAACATAGTAAAAATTCGATTTTTATATATTGAATAGCAAAGTAAAAATTTGATTTTTATATATTGAATAGCATAGTAAAAATTCGATTTTTATATATTGAATAGCATAGTAAAAATTCGATTTTTATATATTGAATAGCATAGTAAAAATTCGATTTTTATATATTGAATAGCATAGTAAAAATTCAATTTTTATATATTGAATAGCAAAGTAAAATTTTGATTTTGATTTATTAAATAGCATAGTAAAAATTCGATTTTTATATATTGAACAGCGAAGTAAAAATTTGATTTTTGTATATTGAATAGCGAAGTAAAAATGTGATTTTTATATATATAGTGGCTACGGCCAACGAAGAGGACAAAAAGGCGAGAACGATGAAGATTTCTATAAATGAAGTGCCGTGGAGTTAGGATTGCTATCGGTGAGAATTTCTCACCTTTCAATTTCTTTTTCTAGTTATATATATATACTAGGATGCAGACAGTGTTTAGTAGCACCCGACACCCGTCATCCACAGACCATGGATGGCTTGTTTGTTAAATTGTTTGGTTTAGTAGCTAGTTAGAATATTTGGTTTGAATTGAATTATTTGGTGAAATGAAATTGATTTGATTGATGTGTGAATGGCGTGGGCCTTCACTAGACCGGGGATAAGACTAGGCCTCGTCCCGTTTCTAGTATCGTGCCGTTATGCCGCCGAAATTTTCTAAAATAAGTTTGAAAATAAAAACATCATTTTATTTAAAGAATGAACTGAATGGAAATTCATATGTTGAAATAAAATGTTTTATCGTTAAAAATATAATTTTTAACGTGAATATGAATATAGTGAATGTGAATAAATAAATATTCATTTACAAACCGGACGGTTTGTTTATGTACACTGATTTGACTGACATTGATTGGGATGATAAATTTTACACATCGCCCAACTGCAAAAATAAAATCTGTGTCTGATTGTTTGAACCCCACACGGGTGTTGGAATGAAATTTGAAGTACACTCATCCTGATTGATTAAATATGTCGATCGATTGATTGACAGACTGTTATAAGCGTTAGATATCTATATTTGATGCTTATACAGTGTAGTGCACTTTGGTTGATGGTTGATTATTTTTCAATGCTTTTATATACGTGTAATGTATGAAAATCCATATAATTAACATTATATGGTGATTGATTGGGCCTCATTCCAATTTGAAAAATAAAGAATATTATAAAATAAAGGTTCATGTGTTGACTGTACTCATCCGTTGAGATTAGTCATGTGTTGAGCGAAATATTTTAATAATAAATTTTACATCTTTATTAATATAAAATAAAGGTTCATGTGTTGACGGTACTCATTCATTGAGATTAGTCATGTGTTGAACGAAATATTTTAACAAAAATAGTCACACGTGGACGGTACTCACTCGTTGAGATTAGTCGTGTGTTGACAAATAGAAATATTTTGATAATACGAAATATTTTGATAATAAGAAATATTTGAAATAGAATATTTGAAAATAGAAATATATGAAGCCGTGTTGATTAGATTAACGCCATTTTGACATGAACGATATTTATATCGATTTTATTCATATTAAAATGAATATTGAAAAACGATTTCGAAATGAATTGAATTGAAAACGATTTCGAAATGAATTGAATAGAAAACGAATTTGATTTCAATTGCATATATAACGAATTTGATTTGAATAGAAAACGAATTTGATTTCAATTGAATATATAACGAATTTGATCAAATAGAAAACCAATTGACTCGAATAGAAAACCACTTTGAATTGAATCGAATTGAAAATGAATTCGAATTGAATTTAAAACGAAGTGAAATGAATTCAAATTGAATTGAAACTTGAATTGAATAGAAATGAATTTTAAAACGAATTTATAAGGAAAGATTCAATTTTGATTTGAATTGAGATGGAAGTTGAAATTGTTTTTGAAACGATTTCAAAACTATTTATAAAATTCGTTTTGAATGGTAATTGATGAAATATATAATATATATTATATATATACATAATGGCCTGAATGGAACGCGCCGCGCCGCGGTAGTTCGTGGATTTCGACCATTTATTTCAAATGGACATTACGGGAGATCCGACCGTCGGATTCTCCTAAAAGCGGAACCGTTGGGTTTGTATCGAAAAGAGCTTTCTAACGAATATTAGAAATTCAAAATCTAACGGTTGGATTTGGAGATACGTCCAAATCAAATTTGGAAAAGGTCGCTGTAAGTGCAGTTCGATGGCCGTTGATGGAAATCGACTGTACGGGCCTTGATAAAATTATTAAAAATATCAATAATTTGTGTAAAATCATAAGAAATGATTTGAGAAAAATTGGGGTGAAAAACTCCATATTTGAAAAGATGAAAATGGATTTTTATCGAAATGAACTAGTTTTGAACTAAATTTAAAACCCAATTATTTTTAAATAAATAAATTAGATTTAAAAAGGGGTTTTAAATAAATCGGAATTTCTAATATATTTGATTGGATTTGAAATGGGTTTACCGTGAGCAGTGTTTTAAATAACACCAGTTCTTTAAGCCGATAATAAATAGAATGTGATTTGGGTTTGTCGTGAACTGTGTTTTAAATGACACTAGTTCTTTAACCCAGTAAAAGGAGTTTTATTGAATCTGCAATTAGATTGAAATGTGAATTGATGATTTAAATTATCAACTTTAGAAAATGAGCGAGAATGGAGTATCACCAGTTTTGCTCCAAAGCGATAGTTAAATCTTTAATTAGATTTGAACGTGAAATGGTAATTAATTTTACTGATAACACCCCGGTGTTAGATATGGAGTCTTACCTGTTTTGCTTCATGGGATGAATAGGTTGGGATTGGGAAATAAAATAAATAATTACTTCGGTGTGGTTCGCTAATCTCGACTAGTTGGGAAAACCATAATTTGGTTTGATATGACATCGAAAGGAAGATTAAAGGATTAATTTTAAAGAATTTATCTTGGATAAAATTAATGGGAACCTTTCCCTAAGAATATTCTGAATGGGAATGAGGCATATGTTGTGTTTGTGTAACATTTGTTTTTACTAACGCAGGTTGTTCGGAAAGGCCGGGTTTACACCCATTCTGAATAGCCGATTCGACGATATGTCGAAGATGAAGACGGTGGTTGAAGACCGGAAGTCTTCACATCATTTGGATAATTACTGACAATCCTGATTGAGCTGTACACCCAAGAGGATGGAAATAGTTGGTGGTCGTCCAGACGTACTTGGGGACGGATGGATATGTGAGGAAAGTGCCTCCGGTTTCGTTCAGACCCAGAACGGACTTGTAAATGGATGGTGTGTCTGACATTGGATTTTATTCTGTGTTGATTGATTTCTTTTAAATATACATCTGTTTGGCGGTAGAGAATTTATTCTTTTGCTTAACGCCCTTCTCTGAGACGTACGAGCTCAGAGGTTGTATATCGATGGACATCAGTCGCATGGCATGAACTGCCTGTGTGACACGCTAAGATGCAATGATCAAGGCTTTTGTTGAAAAGCAAAGTCTTGTGGTTGATGATCAAAGCACGCCTACGTGGCAGCTTTGTGTATAACGTGAATTCGCGAGCCTCACACCTCAGTATAAGTCAAAAACGGGATACGGACTGTAGGGAGAGCACGATGTTTCTTTCTAGCTTTGGTGGTGTCAGTGACTTACCAGCCCTGACATTTATATACTTTTCACCTATGTGGTTGTTGGATGAGGCGCCTCGATTTTAGGTCTGTAAGGACCGGGAAACGTGTGTTTAGGCATAATTAATCCTCTAACGTAAGTGAGGACCGACCCTGAAGATCCAGGATTGCCCAAAGTGTGTAGTCCGGAGACATTTGCTAGAGTGTCTCGAGCGCGGAGAGGAGCTTGCCCCTTGCCACGACTCATGACGGAATCCAATTTCCAATACGTGATATTGCGGTTTTAATTGTAGAACTAGTATGGCGACATAGTGGTACGGGACATTCATGCTGCCTATGATTTATATTTATGATTGAAATTGTTTTGACACTATACACTTATTATAGTATCAAATGATTTGTTTTAAACGTACCAAGCATGTTTGGCTATTATAAGGGAAAACCCTATCCTCCGGCTTGCGTTGCATTGTGTGATGGGACCTGGGTCTTATAATAGCTTCATTTTTCGAAAAAGCATTGCGATGTTTATTCTATGCACTGGTATTCTTGGGAGGAAACCCGTTCCATGTTATACGGCGTGGTCCCTTGAATTACTCTCTTTTAAAGTAAAGTTTTAAATAACTGTTTTAGTTCTCACACCAGTCACATGACTGACCTGGAGTTTATTGTTTTAACCTAAACTCTACGTGCCCCTATTTTCCGCACGGGCAGCTTGTAGTTTTGGTTTTGCAGATTTATATTCATAGGATCCTGGTTTACAGCTGGAATGATATCCGGAAAGCTCTGTATCCGTATATCACCTTCAGTTGTGCTTTGTATTATTTTTCCGCTGCTATGTAATTTATTGTAATCTCTGATATTTATCGAATGTAATAGTATTCATTTATACTCTGTATTTTCTTGTATCTGATGGAATTGTTGTAATAGCAATGAAATGTTCTTCCGTCTGCGTTCTATTTTGTCCTGTGCTCAAATCGATCAGGGGTTTCGAATGGTCTAGATCGGTTTAACGACTGATTCGGATCGAGCGAAATTCCTTGCCGTCACATTTGGTATCAGAGCTTTGGTTTACAGAGCTCGAGAACAAGACACATTAGAACCATACGAAAGAATTCATGAGATATTGGATTAGCAACATCCAATTAGAATGACTCGTTAGAGATAGGATCAGTAGTATCCTAGAACGAGTGTGAAGAGTATATTTTTCAAATGAAAACAATAATTTTTTTGAAAATGTAAATCGTTTTAAACGTATTTGATTATTTATTTATTTTGAATTTGGACAATCTAGTATATAAAGGTTTTGCATATACGCGTCATGAACGTATATTCGAAGTTTTAATATATTAGATAGATATAGAGTCACACTCTAGTCGCCCGGAGATGATTCTACTGATGACTATATAGCATCAGTAGTGTATGTTCGAGTTTCGAAGGTGTGATATCTATATATTTCCATTAGACTGGTGTGAGAACCAAAACCAATATAGCTAGAACACATTGTTGTGAATTGGCATCAAAAACATGATTTTCTGTATATGTATCAAAATTATGAATTTAAAACGTTAATCCACTAAATGATTGATGTTTGTGTTGTTTGTTTATTTGTTTTATAATTTTGAACCATTACGTCTAATTGAATCAAATATTGAACTGTATTGAGAATTAGTCGCATTTGCTTGTATATACATAGACTTACATTGGACAGGTCATAGCAAGGAGGCTAGAGCCAGAGAATAAAATTTGTTTGCCCGACAAATAGGTACATGTTTACTACATAATTTACTGTTTGTTTGGGTGATGATGATTTTATGAGCTTATTGGCTAGCTGCTTGGCTTTTTCTTTTTCTTTTTGAGATCAGAAGGCCTACATGGCAATTTCGGGATTTTCCCGTGGCTCCCGGTGCAGGGGAGGTTATGGCGAAATTTTTCGAAAATTTAGGGTGTTAGCCAAATTTTTGAAAATTTGAAAATTCTCAGAAACTGAAAAGTTGGAGAATGGAAGCCAGATCGAACGTAGAGCTGATTAATCAAACCACTTTTGACTTTGTTCCTTTTCGGGGACGAAAAGTTTTAAGTGGGGGAGATTGTAACAACCCGAAAATCTGGGCCAGTTTAAAATTTTTATTTTGGCAATTTTAGCAAATTTTGAATATTTAAAATGAATTATTTTAAATAATATCAACGAGGAATTTATTTTGAATATAATTCAAATGTATATAGTTGTATAGATCGTCGTTAGAATATAATTATTTATATATAATTATAAATAGAATTAAAAATGGCGCGGTAGTTTGATAATTCGATTTCAAACTTCAATTGAACGTATCGGGTGCAAAACCATCCAGATTTTAGTGAAACCAAAAACATTAGGATCTAATTGAGAATATCTTTCCAGTGAATCCGACAAATCGAAATTTCATAGCAGGAATCAAAAGTTATGTCCAGTTGAAAATTCTGAATAGTCGATATGGAATTCAGGCCCTGAAAAATAGACATTTTGCAAACGACCTCGGATTTCGACGAAACCACTTTTGTTGGGTCTGTGATGTCAAATTATTGCTAGATTCCAAATTTCATAATTTTTCGAATCAATATGTGAGCGTGGCAAAGGAAAACGCATTTGACCAGTTTTAGTTGATTTTAATCAACTGGAAATTGGCTATTTTTCCAACGGTCTCGGAATTCGACGAAACTAGTTTTGTTAGGACCATATCGTCAATACGAAGCTAGAAAATATTTTTCTGGAATATTTCTAGTTAGTATGTGACCCCAGTAAATTGAAATGCGCGTTCAAATTCAATATATAGAGTTATATGTTGATTTTAACGGAAACTGATTGTAACGATCGAATCAACTTACGACACATATCCCATTGTGTTCAGAATGGGGGTAAAACGCTATGGACGACAGGCGGTGGGCCTCGTTTTGAGGTCGAAAATAAAAGTTGCTTTTTGGTAGTAAATAAAATAAAATAAAATAAAAAACCCCTCTCCCCCCTTTATACTCTGCCCCCCCCCCCCCCCCCCCGATATCAGAACAAATCAGAAGAAAAAAAAGAGAAAGAATAAGGTCGCCGCCGCTCCACCCTTCGCAATCGTCACCCACGACCGCACCCCCCTGCCGATGATCCTCCCCGTCGCCACCTTCCCCTCCTCCTCCTGCGACCTTCCGCGAGCCCATACCCCTCGAACCCGCGTCAGCCTCCAACCCATCGCACCCCCTGCGCCTCCTCCTCAGCTCGCCACCTGACCTCCCTCCGCCTCAGATCGGACTCCCGCCGTGCGCCCCAACCTTCGACAACTCTCCTCCCTCCTTGAACGTACACTGTAAGTTTTAGTTATATTTTATTATTTGTTTATTTTAATCTATTCAATGTAATTATTTTAAAATTAAAGATCAGTTTTTATATGGAGTAGCATGAGAAAATTTAGACCTTTTATTATGGGTATAGGAATAATAAAAATCTCATGATGAAGATTTGATTTTTAGGAAAAATAAAAATATAATCTTTATATTTGAAAAGGCGAAAATTTTATATTTGAAAAAGCGAAATCTTTATATATAGTAGTGTTGTAAAAATAGGATTTTAATATATTGAACAGCATAGTAAAAATTCGATTTTTATATATTGAATAGCATAGTAAAAATTCGATTTTTATATATTGAATAGCAAAGTAAAAATTCGATTTTTATATATTGAATAGCAAAGTAAAAATTCGATTTTTATATATTTAATAGCATAGTAAAAATTCGATTTTTATATATTGAATAGCAAAGTAAAAATTCGATTTTTATATATTGAACAGCAAAGTAAAAATTCGATTTTTATATATTGAACAGCAAAGTAAAATTTCGATTTTTATATATTGAACAGCAAAGTAAAAATTCAATTTTTATATATTGAATAGCAAAGTAAAAATTCGATTTTTATATATTGAATAGCAAAGTAAAAATTTGATTTTTATATATTGAATAGCATAGTAAAAATTCGATTTTTATATATTGAATAGCAAAGTAAAAATTCGATTTTTATATATTGAATAGCAAAGTAAAAATTCGATTTTTATATATTGAATAGCATAGTAAAAATTCGATTTTTATATATTGAATAGCATAGTAAAAATTCGATTTTTATATATTGAATAGCATAGTAAAAATTCGATTTTTATATATTGAATAGCATAGTAAAAATTCGATTTTTATATATTGAATAGCAAAGTAAAAATTCAATTTTTATATATTGAATAGCATAGTAAAAATTCGATTTTTATATATTGAACAGCGAAGTAAAAATTCGATTTTTGTATATTGAATAGCGAAGTAAAAATATGATTTTTATATATATAGTGGCTACGGGCAACGAAGAGGACAAAAAGGCGAGAACGATGAAGATTTCTATAAATGAAGTGCCGTGGAGTTAGGATGGCTATCGGTGAGAATTTCTCACCTTTCAATTTCTTTTTCAAGTTATATATATATACTAGGATGCCGACGGTGTTTAGTAGCACCCGACACCCGTCATCCACGGACCATGGATGGCTTGTTTGTTAAATTGTTTGGTTGAGTAGCTAGTTAGAATATTTGGTTTGAATTGAATTGTTTGGTGAAATGAAATTGATTTGATTGATGTGTGAATGGCGTGGGCCTTCACTAGACCGGGGATAAGGCTAGGCCTCGTCCCGTTTCTAGTATCGTGCCGTTATTCCGCCGAAATTTTCTAAAATATGTTAGAAAATAAAAACATCATTTTATTTAAAGAATGTACTGAATGGAAATTCATATGTTGAAATAAAATGTTTTATCGTTAAAAATATAATTTTTAACGTGAATATGAATATAGTGAATGTGAATAAATAAATATTCATTTACAAACCGGACGGTTTGCTTATGTACACTGATTTGACTGACATTGATTGGGACGATAAATTTTACACATCGCCCAACTACATAAATAAAATCTGTGTTTGATTGTTTGAAACCCCACACGGGTGTTGGGATGAAATTTGAAGTTCACTCATCCTGATTGATTAAATATATCGATCGATTGATTGACAGACTGTTATAAGCGTTAGATATCTATATTTGATGCTTATACAGTGTAGTGCACTTTGGTTGATGGTTGATTATTTTTCAATGCTATTATATACGTGTAATTTACGAAAATCCATATAATTAACATTATATGGTGATTGATTGGGCCTCATTCCAATTTGAAAAATAAAGAATATTATAAAATAAAGGTTCATGTGTTGACTGTACTCATCCGTTGAGATTAGTCATGTGTTGAACGAAATATTTTAATAATAAATTTTACATCTTTATCAATATAAAATAAAGGTTCATGTGTTGACGGTACTCATTCGTTGAGATTAGTCAAGTGTTGAACGAAATATTTTAACAAAAATAGTCACACGTGGACGGTACTCATTCGTTGAGATTAGTCGTGTGTTGACAAATAGAAATATTTTGATAATACGAAATATTTTGATAATAAGAAATATTTGAAATAGAATATTTGAAAATAGAAATATATGAAGCCATGTTGATTAGATTAACGCCATTTTGACGTGAACGATATTTATATCGATTTTATTCATATTAAAATGAATATTGAAAAATGATTTCGAAATGAATTGAATTGAAAACGATTTTGAAATGAATTGAATAGAAAACGAATTTGATTTCAATTGCATATATAACGAATTTGATTTGAATAGAAAACGAATTTGATTTCAATTGAATATATAACGAATTTGAATCAAATAGAAAACCAATTTGAATTGACTCAAATAGAAAACCACTTTGAATTGAATCGAATTGAAAACGAATTCGAATTGAATTTAAAACGAAGTGAAATGAATTCAAATTGAATTGAAACTTGAATTGAATAAAATGAATTTATAAGGAAAGATTCAATTTTGATTTGAATTGAGATGGAAGTTGAAATTGTTTTTGAAACGAATTCAAAACTATTTATAAAATTCGTTTTGAATGGTAATTGACGAAATATATAATATATATATATATTATATATATAATGGCCTGAATGGAACGCGCCGCGCCGCGGTAGTTCGTGGATTTCGACCATTTATTTCAAACGGACATTACGGGAGATCCGACCGTCGAATTCTCCTAAAACCGGAACCGTTGGGTTCGTATAGAAAAGAGCTTTCTAACGAATATTAGAAATACAAAATCTAATGGTTGGATTTGGAGATACGTCCAAATCAAATTTGGAAAAGGTCGTTGTAAGTGCAGTTCGATGGCCGTTGATGGAAATCGACTGTACGGGCCTTGATAAAATTATTAAAAATATCAATAATTTGTGTAAAATCATAAGAAATGATTTGAGAAAAATTGGGGTGAAAATCTCCATAATTGAAAAGATGAAAATGGATTTTTATCGAAATGAACTAGTTTTGAACTAAATTTAAAACCCAATTATTTTTAAATAAATAAATTAGATTTAAAAAGGGGTTTTAAATAAATCGGAATTTCTAATGTATTTGATTGGATTTGAATTGGTTTTACTGTGAGCAGTGTTTTAAATAACACCAGTTCTTTAACCCGATAATAAATAGAATGTGATTTGGGTTTGTCGTGAACTGTGTTTTAAATGACACTAGTTCTTTAACCTAGTAAAAGGAGTTTTATTGAATCTGCAATTAGTTTGAAATGTGAATTGATGATTTAAATTATCAACTTTAGAAAATGAGCGAGAATGGAGTATCACCAGTTTTGCTCCAAAGCGATAGTTAAATCTTTAATTAGATTTGAACGTGAAATGGTAATTAATTTTACCGATAACACCCCGGTGTTAGATATGGAGTATTACCAGTTTTGCTTCATGGGATGAATAGATTGGGATTGGGAAATAAAATAAATAATTACTTTGGTGTGGTTCGCTAATCTCGACTAGTTGGGAAAACCTTAATTTGGTTTGATATGACATCCAAAGGAAGATTAAAGGATAAATTTTAAAGAATTTATCTTGGATAAAATTAATGGGAACCTATCCCTAAGAATATTCTGAATGGGAATGAGGCGTATGTTGTGTTTGTGTAACATTTGTTTTTAATATACGCGGGTTGTTCGGAAAGGCCGGGTTTACACCCATTCTGAATAGCCGATTCGACGATATGTCGAAGATGAAGACGGTGGTTGAAGACCGGAAGTCTTCACATCGTTTGGATAATTACTGACGATCCTGATTGGGCTGTACACCCAAGAGGATGGAAATAGTTGGTGGTCGTCCAGACGTACTTGGGGACGGATGGATATGCGAGGAAAGTGTCTCCGGTTTCGTTCAGACCTAGAACGGACTTGTAAATGGATGGTGTGTCTGACATTGGATTTTATTCTGTGTTGATTGATTTCTATTAAATATACATCTGTTTGGCGGCGGAGAATTTATTCTTTTGCTTAACGCCTTTCTCTGAGACGTACGAGCTCAGAGGTTGTATATCGATGGACATCAGTCGCATGGCATGAATTGCCTGTGTGGCACGCTAAGATGCAATGATCAAGGCTTTTGTTGAAAAGAAAAGTCTTGTGGTTGATGATCAAAGCACGCCTACGTGGCAGCTTTGTGTATAACGTGAATTCGCGAGCCTCACACCTCGGTATGAGTCAAAAACGGGATACGGACTGCAGGGAGAGCACGACGTTTCTTTCTAGCTTTGGTGGTGTCAGTGACTTACCAGCCCTGACATTTATATACTTTTCACCTATGTGGTTGTTGGAAGAGGCGCCTCGATTTTAGGTCTGTAAGGACCGGGAAACGTGTGTTCAGGCATAATTAATCCTCTAACGTAAGTGAGGACCGGCCCTGAAGATCTAGGATTGCCCAGAGTGTGTAGTCCTGAGACATTTGCTAGAGTGTCTCGAGCGCGGAGAGGAGCTTGCCTCTTGCCTCGACTCATGACGGAATCCAATTTCCAATACGTGATATTGCGGTTTTAATTGTAGAACTAGTATGGCGACATAGTGGTATGGGACATTCATGCCGCCTATGATTTATATTTATGATTGAAATTGTTTTGACACTATACACTTATTATAGTATCAAATGATTTGTTTTAAACGTACCAAGCATGTTTGGCTATTATAAGGGAAAACACTATCCTCCGGCTTGCGTTGCATTGTGTGATGGGAAATGGGTCTTATAATAGCTTCATTTTTCGAAAAAGCATTGCGTTGTTTATTCTATGCACTGGTATTCATGGGAGGAAACCCGTTCCGTGTTATACGGCGTGGTCCCTTGAATTACTCTCTTTTAAAGTAAAGTTTTAAATAACTGTTTTAGTTCTCACACCAGTCACATGACTGACCTGGAGTTTATTGTTTTAACCTAAACTCTGGGTGCCCCTATTTTCCGCACGGGCAGCTTGTAGTTTTGGTTTTGCAGATTTATATTCACAGGATCCTGGTTTACAGCTGGAATGATATCTGGAAAGCTCTGTATCCGTATATCACCTTCAGTTGTGCTTTGTATTATTTTTCCGCTGCTATGTAATTTATTGTAATCTCTGATATTTATCGAATGTAATAGTATTCATTTATACTCTGTATATTCTTGTATCTGATGGAATTGTTGTAATAGCAATGAAATGTTCTTCCATCTGTGTTCTATTTTGTCCTGTGCTCAAAACGATCAGGGGTTTCGAACGGTCTAGATCGGTTTAACGACTGATTCGGATCGAGCGAAATTCCTTGCCGTCACAGCCACCCTCTTTCCCAATCATCCACCCATTCTCCTTCTCCTCAAATTTTACCATTCTCTTGTGTAATCCCAAGATTGAAGTATATAAACAAGGGTATATTGAGTGAATGCAAATATGTATGGAAAGAGAGAATTGATGTATTTTGTAATCCTCACAATATTATTGAAACTCACCTTCATAGTAGACATAGGCCTAGATAACGACTGGACCACTCTAAATCTCCACTCTACTTTACTTTTCTTGCATTTTTCATTTTTAATTGCTAATTAAACATGGTTCCATTTAGATCTCACCAATTTGGTGAAGTACAGCTTAGTACCTTGGGTGTTCAGACCATTTTTGGTGTAAACATTTTGGCGCCCACCGTGAGGCCGTGTTTTCTTCTTTCCCCATTTCAGATCCGATAAGGTTTTCTGAGAGGCACTGTGCTTGAAATCATAAACACGCCAAAGGAAATCACCAACAAAGTGGACGATGCCTTCGGTGTTGCCCCTTCGCCTACCATCCATCCCGGAGAGAAGGAATCGGTAAGAGTTGAGGCGGCAGTAACCAAGAAGGAGTTAGAAGAGGCGATGATAGGGATAACGAGCCAAATAACTACTGCAAACAACGCACTGATGAAGAAGATCGAGTCAATTCTCATTATCCAAGCCCTAGTCACAAGAACCACACCAGGTGTCGCTGACTCTCCGTTTGCTCGAGCAGGTCGAGCAAGCGAAATGAAGTTTTCTGCTGAGCAAGAAAGTTCCACTCCAAAAACTGTGAGTCATGATTATAGGCCCTGGCAAAGGCCCGGCAAGGAGAAAAGCGCTCGTTCCACGGATCGGAATGAAAAGCGAAGGTATATTTAAAGTGCAAGAGGTGAAGCCAAGCAATTGCAAAACAAGCAGCATAAAAGGAAACCACACTTTTTCAAGAATTCGGAATTCACCTCCCTCAACGACACAACAGAGAACATATTTAAGGCCACTAAGAACACTATAAAATATCCAGCTCCAGAACGGATGCCAGTCAGAGATGCTACCATGAAATCAGGAAGGTTCTGTCAATTCCATGACCAACCAGGACACAATACTAACGAGTGTAGACACCTGAGATCGTTAATCAAGAGGCTGGTCAGGGAAAGCCATTTGCAACAATATGTCCAAGGCCATTGTCCCGCTTCTCTGCAAACAAGGGGCAGCAAACCCTCCGAGGAGAAGGCCTAAACTAGCCCAGAACTAATGTTTGACTAAGGAACAGTAACCGGTGTCATGATCATGGGATTTTGAACTAAAGTTCCTGTGACTCCTTTTTATTACTCCATTTTTATTCTGTTTTCTTAAGAAATAGTAGTCGTTTTACTTTGATTTACCATTTGCTATATTCATGTTTGACGATGAATTACTTACAAGTGCCGTGTATAAAGGAAACTTTCGTGTGCCTATCTGGGTGCCGTATTCATCACTTCACGCTAAAAGCTGATTTTTCGAATGTAGGGCATGATAGAAGCAATTAATCACACCCATCCTAATTGCAAACGGAAGGTTCTCAAAACACGTCTTAAGCAAAACAGCTTGAAAGCATCACAAAGCATGCAAACCAAGTTGGATGTATAAATGTATCACCTCAACAAGACATGTTGTCCTAAGACAAACAACAAGCTAAAAGGTGGAGCTTCCCTAAGTAAGCACTTGCTGGAAAAGATGACATCAAGCTTCAAAAAAGGTATAAAGGAAATGATAAAAATGTCCCACGGATAAATACTAGGCTGGAAACATCAGTCCTAGTGTCGGAAGGACCGACAAAACACGCTGGAAGTACCAGCGCAAATCAGAAATCCTAGCCAAAAGGGGGTAATCAGAAATCCTAGCCGTATGGGGGTATCCAACGAGGCCTTTCAATCCTAGAAAAATAAGGGCTAATAAGGCCGAATTGGGTCGAAATTGGAACCCATGACCTCCCATGGGGGCACCCAAAAGATAACACACAATAACCACGTGTTATTTTAATAAAATAATCATAAGTTGATCAAATGAAATTATGATTCAGATAAACAGAATCTATGAAATTGAAAAGAGCTTTGGTATGGGGACTTCACTATTGTGTAAGAAATCACCAATGCCCACTCCAAAAATACCACAAGCTAATTACTACTTTATTGCAAGAACTATTCGAACGATAAGATTCGCGTGAACAACAAACTAAAGGTGCGACCACTCATAAGAATGAAAATTAAAAAACTATGATAACACCCAAATGATACAAACGTAAGTGCGCAAACATAAAATATTAAGCAAGGGCCGGCACTCGCACAAACAACCGGTCTGAATACGTAACAGGTGAAAGAAAATAAGCTGGAATCAGACCATAAAGGTCACAAACGCTATTTCTTATGCAGAGGAAGATGAACCGACTATTCTGGCATTTGCTGGTCTGTCCATACAGAAGGGCCGACAAAAGAAAAATTATGATCCTAAACTATTAACCAGCTGGCTTTCTTTTGCGTTTCAAGGTAGACACAGCCTTAGTATTCCAAATCTCATATTCATCATCCGGATCAGGCACATCCGGTAAAGATAGGTCATCTGGCGAAGGCGCGATGAAAGGACTAGCGTTGGTAGATATTAAGACAGAATTGATGGCGGCAGGCTGAGTAGTGGCGCCGCAAGCAGATAAGGAAGGTGGCGAAAGCACATCTGATGCAAATGGGTAACAAGCACTAAACTCAGCAATCTCAGGAGAAGTAATAAGAAAATCCAAATCCAGGGTAGATTGATAGATATCAATTTTACCTGAAATTACTGGGTATACAAAGTCAGCCCCACAATTGTTTGCATCTGAAGAAGTATTGCCGTAGCTCGTGTACTGTGTAGCAACATTGTCCTGATCTGGGCACTCAGTATTGGGTCGAGCTCTAGCGACCCCAAAGGCAGAGCGATCTATAGGGCAAACAAGGGAGCTCGAAGTATCAATTCCGATGGAGTCAGGTGGGGCATAAGAAGAGGTAGCATCTGAATGTCCCATCCTAAACGATTGAGCTCGCTCGTTTTCCAATATCCTCCTACCTTCAACTAGAGCCTTGCGGTCTTTGTCTTCTAAAAGCCGTTCTTAAAGGAACTCATCATCAAAGTCATCGGAATACGAAAGTATTTTCTCCCAAACAAGTGCCAGAGTTCGCGGAAATTCCTTGTTCAAATAACTCAAGCTTCCGCAACTCATAACACTGAAAACGTAGAATTGAAACAGAGTGTTATCGGTCCTGATCTTGGCTTCATCAAGATCTTTTTGCAACCTGATTTTATCCTCCTCAAAGGTCCTAAGGGTTTCATCCTGAGAATAAATTTGACCTTTGAGAGCTGTGTTTTCCTGTTTTAAAGAAAGTAAAGCTTTCTTTTCTAAAGACAAGTGGTGCTCAGCAAACTCTTGAGCAGATTGAGCTTCTAGAAGCCACACTCGCACACACTCCAACTCCCTCCTGAGCTCGATGTTGCTGGCCTCTAAACCACTCACTTTAATGCTTCCGTTCTTCAAAGAAGTAATCTCAGATTCTTGGGATCTAATCAATTGGATCAGGCCAGCTTTGTCGTTTTTCAAGGTTTCAATATGGTCAAGGTATTGAGCGTTCAATTTCTGGAATTCATAACCAAATTTGACCCAATGTTCCAGTCGCCTATCAATGTCATTCATGATAAAATTCAATTGTGTCTCAAATTGATTCTTAACAACATTTAGCTGATAGGTCATGCTACTTCTTATGGTATCCAAACTTTTCACAATATCTTGCCTATCTTTGGGATGTAAATCCAAGTCAAAATGCATTCCCCTTAAGTCCCAACCGGTAAAGAGATCTTTAAGTGTTATGTTCCCAAAAGAAACCCTTTAAGGTGGACGATTGCGTATTATCTGGACTTGAGCAGGGGTCGGGACAATGGACCTTGCAGAAGGTTCTGTCGATGCAAGCACTTTAGCCTGGTAAAGTCCCTCACACCTTAAAGATTTAACCATTGGAAGTTCAGGGGTATGTTGGACCTGAGAACTGGAAGACAATTGGGGATGCTTCAAATAACAGGGAAGATGAGACTGTAAGAGGCTTCGTGGATCAGTAAGATCCGCCTGTTGAGAGAAGCTATCCGATAACGAGTAGTTCGCATTAACACCTGAAAAATAAATAAAGAATTAATTCAGCAAGCGTTCAGAGATTATCAGGTTTAGAGAAATTATGCCACAAGTAAGATGATATCAAAACTGGTTCCAGGGGAAGTTATGAAAGCGGAAGCTTTTCCAGGACACTGAGCAGGCCCTCGGATTCCTCCCATATCAAATACAGCAGGTTCAAACATCACAACATCACCCTGGCTCAAGTATTTGGCAGAGTCCAAATCCCCCAGGTCTCCAAAAGTCCCTGAGGAACCATCCGCCTGCGTAACTGTGACGGCCCGCCCCGCACCAGCCTGCATTTACTCCAAAAGTGCGCTGTACACATGCCCGACTAGCACGGGACGGTCGTCAGGAGAAAGGAAAGAAGAGAATGAACTAATCAAGGAACCTGCAGAATGTCTCACAGCGCATGGGATAAAATATAATAATAACATACTTGACATAAAACAGGCGAGACATAGCATAAGCTGATAACTAATAATCAATGTCAACATCAGAGCAGCGGAAATCCAAATACAGCTTATTACAACTTTCCAAATTTACTGTCTCTAATCAAAAGAAAACTAAAGTAGAAGATGCACCACCAATGCCCAAGCAGTGATCTTCCACAACACAGGGAGAATACTATATATATTACGTGGAAGCCTCCTGCTCGTCTCCGGATCATCTACCCGTGCATCACCAGCTAACCTGCCTCTAGTCTGCTCGTGTGAGCACCCAGAGTAATAAGAGGAGACATAAAACTCTGGGTCAGACATAAAGCCTGGTATGAGCGATAAGCATCTAAACAGAGTAATAACAGGTATACTAAACCATACCTGAACCTGGACCTGCAACCAAAGAGTTAGTACCACATACCGTACAATGCTCTAAGGTGCCATAATAAATAGTGTAAGGATACGGGGTGGGGTGTGCATGTCATAATGGTAGCAAACAAATCATCCATGGCAACCATCCTCACATCTCTCACTCAGTGCGTAAAGCATACGATATCTACCACTTTGGAACACTAGACAAATTGAGGTAACGACGAATCCCGACTTGTAGAACCCTGCTGCGACCAAGCTAAACACGTGGAGTCATGACCAAACCTTTCAATGACCCACCACATTGGTCGTAGTCCTTGGTCCTACCAATGCCATAATGGCCCTGAATTCGCCTCCGTACCTCCTACCATAGTAGTCCAAAGCTATAGACATCGATAACCCCTTAACACGCGTCCCGCAGCAAAGCCCAATCATGAAGCGAACTCGTTGATTCCCATCTGGATCTTGAGCTCTAGCTTCTCATTTGGACCTCCTTTGCATCTCGGGTTTTGGTCATCATCTTTATCCAGATCGGTCTTCATTCAGTTCGTAGTCATCACCGTCGGATCGTGAATAACCTCCTCCCCAGCTCGGATCGTGGCACAATCTCCAGGTCGGGTAGCCATCATCGGATCGTGCTCCACCTCGGATCGGTTCGCGGATCGTATCGCCTTCACCAGGTCGGATCGGGTCGAGGCACTCCCACTGGTTCGGGTCGTGCTCCATAGCTCGTGGCGCTTCCCTTCGGTCGTGGAGGCACATCGGTTCGGATCGTGAGCTTCTGAAGTGGATCGGTTCGGGTATGCTCACGAGAGGCGGATCGGGTCGTGCCATCGGATCGGGGTCTTCAGCCATCGGCGGATCGGGTCGCGCCATCGGATCGGATCGCCCTCACTCCCACCGATCCAGTTCGGATGATTTCCTGTAGTTCTTCCAGCGAGCAGTTTACGCCATTCGACGGCGTTTTTGACAAATCTAACGCTTCTAATCAATCATAAAACACACCATAGAGTCATAGCAACATGTAATAGCAACTACAACAGCAAACAACCATTCAAATGAATCAAAATGGATCAAAAGTGGCCAAAACTCCTCATTTTCCCTTAAGCATGTTTAAGTAAAACCGATCATAGGGTTAACAAAACTTAATCAAATCGAACCAAATTTCAACCAGAGGCATAAAACATTATTTAAGAATTTCTAAACATTTTTCCAGAATTTATTAGTGTATAAATTCGCTAATCTTCACTAATTGCCCTTAATTACCGTAATTAGTGCAAAAACTATGCAAATCACTCACCTTTGCCACAATAAAACTTCCAAATCTGAAGTGAACCTCTGATTTGCACGAATTCCAATATATAACAGCAGCTCTACCTCGGTCCTAGTGCTAATCCTCCTTGATTTGATGCCTCTAAGCCTTAATCCTTGATTAGGAAGTGATTTTGGGTGTTTTAGAGAGATTTAGAAAGTGGAGGCCATGGCTAGGTTAAGGGGAATGAAAGTGGCGGCTGGAAAATGTCTAAAGAAATGTTTTCTAACCCTAATCAGCCCCTATATACTCCTAAACCCGAAATCCCCCTTTGGGCCTAGCTGTTAATCACCCGGTTAAGCCCAATTAAGCTGTTTTTCACCATCTGAAACTTGTTTCAGCCATATCTCCCAAACGGTGAGTCCGTTTGGCTAATGTGACCACTCTACGGAAAGAGAAACCCTCATCCGGAGCCAATGGAAGTGGTTTCAGGTCAAAATTCCTTTCCAGTCAAAAGTTATGGCCAAAACAGTGCCAACTAGGGGTAAAATGGTCATTTAAAAATCGGGAAAAATCATGAACATGGGAAATGACCCCAATAGTCGTCTCCCAAAGTTACATGACCAAACGACTTCGTATGTGACAGAAATAAATATTCTACGATCCTATGATGCGTAGAATGCGGGTCGTTAACAGGCAAACAAAACCTTCGACGGTCATTCCAGAAATAACATCGACCCTCGAACCGTCCGCATCCTCATCGACTCTGTGACGGCCCGCCCCGCACCAGCCTGCGTTTCCTCCGAAAGTGCGCTGTACACATGCCCGACTAGCACGGGACGGTTGTCAGGAGAAAGGAAAGAAGGGAACGAACTAATCAAGAACCTGTAGAATGTCTCACAGCGCATGGAGTAAAATATAATATTAATAACATACTTGACATAAAACAGGTGAGACAGTGCATAAGCTAATAACTAAAATCAACATCAACATCAAAGCAGCGGAAATCCAAATACAGCTTATTACAACTTTCCAAATTTACTGTCTCTAAACAAAACAAAGCTAAAGTAGAAGATGCACCACCAATGCCCAAGCAGTGATCTTCAACAACACAGGGAGAATACTATATATATATATATATATATATATATATATATATATATATATTACGTGGAAGCCTCCTGCTCGTCTCCGGATCATCTACCCGTGCATCACCAGCTAACCTGTCTCTAGTCTGCTCGTGTGAGCACCCAGAGTAATAAGAGGAGACATAAAACTCTGGGTCAGACATAAAGCCTGGTATGAGCGATAAGCATCTAAACAGAATAATAACAGGTATACTAAACCATACCTGAACCTGGACCTGCAACCAAAGAGTTAGTACCACATATCGTACAATACTCTAAGGTGCCATAATAAATAGTGCAAGAATACGGGGGTAGGGTGTGTATGTCATAATGATAGCAAACAAATCATCCATATCAACCATCCTCAAATCTCTCACTCAGTGCGTAAAGCATACGATATCTGCCACTTTAGAACACTAGACAAATTGAGGTAACGACGAATCCCGACTTGTAGAAACCCTGCCATGACCAAGCTAAACACATGGAGTCATGACCAAACATTTCAATGACCCACTTCATTGGTCGTAGCCCTTGGTTCTGCCAATGCCATAATGGCCCTGAATCCGCCTTCGTACCTCCTACCATAGTGGTCCAAAGCTATAGACATCGATAACCCCTTGGCACGCGTCCCGCAGCAAAGCCCACCATGAAGTGAACTCGTTGATTCCCATCTAAATCTTGAGCTCTAACTTCCCATTTGGAATTCCTTTGCATCTCGGGTTTTGATCGAGTTGGAGTTGGTCTTCAAAAGAGTCGTCGCGTAATCACAGCTCCAATCCGGTTCGGTGCTCCTTTGGTTCGGGTTCTCCTCTCGGTTCGGTTCGGGTCACAGTACTCCATCCGGTTCGGTGCTCCTTCGGTTCTCCACTCGGTTCGGTTCGGGTGTCCTGCTTCTGCCGCCATTTCTTCAACTACTTCCGAGTCCTTCAGAGTCACAGTCCGGGTCTCCCTTGTTGTCCCTGAAGTTCCACGCTGCTGGAGATGCCACCACCTTGGTTCGATTCGGCTACCCGACCCGATCCCCTTATCCGATCTGATCCCGCTCTTTAGCTTACTCCGATCCGATCCTGCTCCATGGCTCCGATCCGATCCTTTGTCCAACTCCAACTCTAAGTAAACGGCCTTCCTTCTCGCCAATCCTCCTCCAGTGACAAGTTCCAATCCAGTTCGAATTCCCTTGGTCAGTTCACAAATCCAATCCGACCCTTACTCCGATCCGATCCGGTTCGGAACCTGCACACTTCTACAACTTTCCAGCGAGCTTTCTACGCCATTCGACGGCGTTTTCGAAAAATTTAACACTTCTAATCAATCATAAAACACACCATAGAGTCATAGCAACACATGATAGCAACCACAAACAGCAAACAACAATTCAAATGAATCAAAATGGATCAAAAGTGGCTAAAACCTCACATTTTTCCATAGTCCCTCCTAATCATGTTTAAGCACATACTTAGTAAAACTTAATCAAATCGTCTAAATTTTCTAACAGAGGCATGAAATATTATTTAAGAATTTCTAAACATTTTTCCAAAATTTATTAGTGTATAAATTCGCTAATCTTCACTAATTACCCTTAATTACCGTAATTAGTGCAAAAACAATACAAATCACTCACCTTTGCCACAAAATAAAACACCAAATCTGAAATACTCTCTGTTTGGGTCGAATTCCTATGTATAGCAGCAGCTCCAACCTTGCTCTGTTGCTATTTGGCCTTGTTTTGATGTAGTTTAGGCTTAATTTTCACTAAGAAATGTGTTTTGGAGTGGTTTTAGAGGATGAAAGTCATTATTAGGGTCTCAAGAAGGTTTGTGGCGGCTCAAAACTGAAATGAAAGTGATTCCCTAACCCTAATCAGTCCTCCTATACCTCTAAACCCGAAATTCCCTTCTGGGCCTAGTTGCTAATTACCCGGTTAAGCCCAATTAAGCTGTTTTTCACCATCTGAAACCTGTTTCAGCCATATCTCCCAAACGGTGAGTCCGTTTGGCTAATGTGACCACTCTTCGGAAAGAGAAACCATCATCCGGAGCCAATGAAAGTGGTTTCAAGTCAAAATTCCTTTCCAATCAAAAGTTATGGCCAAAACAGTACCAACTAGGGGTAAAATGGTCGTTTAAAAATCGGGAAAAATCACGAACATGGGAAATGACCCCAATAGTCGTCTCCCAAAGTTACATGACCATACGACTTCGTATGTGAAAGAAACAAATATCCTACGGTCCTATGATGCGTAGAATACGGGTCGTTACACCCCCCCCCCCTTCCTTAAGAAATTTCGCCCCCGAAATTCCCTAATCAGAACATACACAAAGGTCTCGCATGCCTATCAATCATAAAACAAACATGCAAACAAGCAAAACAAGTCTACCCTAGCATGCAGAAAACTAAATTACAAAGTAAATCTTACCAAGCAAAGAGTTCTGGATTTGCCTTCCTAATGCTCTCCTCTGTCTCCCAAGTACAATCACTCTCGTTCTCGCCCCACTGGACCTTGACTAGCTTCACCACCTTCCTTCGAAGTTGTTTCATATCGTGCCCCACAATACGAATCGGCTTGCGGTTCCCAACCGCCTCGGGTTCTACTTCGAAGCCCTCTAATTGATCAGGTGAAATAGTCACATCTGAGTCGTGAACGAACTTCCTTAGTTGGGAAACATGAAATACATTGTGAACTCCCGCCATTTTCTCTGGTAAGCCAACTCTATATGCCAAATTCCCGACTAACTCAAGAACAGGGAATGGGCCAACAAATCTTGGTGATAATTTGCCTCTCCTGCCAAATCGTATCACGCTCTTCAACGGAGAGATCTTGACAAACACCAAGTCACCAACGGAGAATTTCAAGTCTCTTCTCCTCTTATCGGCATAACTCTTCTGCCTATCTTGAGCAGCTTTCATTCGTTGTTGAATGACCTTAATCTTATCTGAAGTTTCCTTCACCACATCTGGTCCAAGCACAAACTTCTCGCCAGTCTCTATCCAACATGATGGTGAGTTGCACGGTCTTCCATACAAAGCTTCATATGGAGCCATACCGATACTGGATTGGTAGCTATTATTATATGCAAACTCTACTAGATGAAAATGGTCATCCCATGATCCACCAAAATCCAATATACATGCTCTCAAGAGATCTTCCAAAATACGATTCACCCTCTCCGTCTGACCGTCGGCCTGAGGATGATATGCGGTACCGAGATGTAACTCTGACCCTAGAGCTCCTTGTAAGCTCTTCCAAAACCCACTAGTGAACAACGGGTCTCGGTCACTCACAATGCTTTTAGGTACTCCATGAAATCTCACTACCCACTTCATATACAATTCTGTTAACTTAGCTGCTGTTCTGGTCGATTTGACTGGTATAAGCCTTGCACTTTTAGTTAGTCGATCCACAACTACCAAAATGCTATCATGTCCCGATCTAGTCCTTGGTAAACCATCAATAAAATCCATCGAGACTTGCTCCCATTTCCATTCGGGAATTTCTAAGGGCTGCAACAACCCACTAGGCTTCTTTTGCTCGGCTTTAACTAGCTGGCAATTCATGCACTTAGATATAAACTTCCCAACGTCTCTTTTCATCCCTTCCCAGTAGCAAGTCTGCTTCATACCTCGATACATCTTGTTACCCCCGGGGTGTATAGTCAGCTTTGAGTGATGACATTCTCTAAGCACTTCATCTCTCAATCCATTGACATTGGGTACAACAAGCTTTCCATTCTTTCTAAGCCATCCATCTCGATCAAGCCCATACTTGTTCATCTCCTCATCAATACCCATCTTTAACTTGGAGATGATTTCCAATAGGTTAGGATCGTCCCTCTGGTTAGAGCCGATTCGCTCAATTAAAGTGGGTCTGATCGTCAAACTTGCTAACATTTCTGGATCCAATTCGCACTTGGGTCTGAAATCAAACCCCACGATATACTCCAGTTGCTTCCATTCTAGAAACATGGTCCCTAAACTGGCATGTCTCCTACTCAATGCATCTGCCACCGCATTGCCCTTTCCCGGTGTATATGCGATGTCAAAGTCATAGGAAGCCAAGAATTCTAACCACCTTTGTTGCCGGAGATTTAAATCCTTCTGGGAAAAGAGATACTTCAACGACTTATGATCTGTAAACAGCTCAAATCTTTCTCCCAAGAGATAGTGTCTCCACATCTTCAACGCGAACACGATTGCTGCCAATTCTAAATCATGGGTAGGGTATCTTTTCTCGTGCGGCTTCAATTGCCGACTTGCATAAGTTACAACCCTACCGCCTTGCATCAATACAGCACCCAGTCCGGTCCCACAGGCATCCGTGTATACCGTCATCTCTTCATTCCCCTTAGGAATGACTAACAATGGTGCGCTTGTCAACTTGTCCTTTAGACTCTTGAACGAATTCTCGCACCTTTCATCCCAGACAAAAGCTTGATTCTTCTTGGTCAACTAGGTCAATGGTGCTGCTATCTTGGAGAAACCTTGGATAAACTTACGATAATATCCCGCTAACCCCAAGAAACTTCTTACATCTGTTGCATTCTTGGGCGTAGGCCAATCCTGTACCGTAGCCACCTTTGCCTGGTCCACCGCAATACCATTCTCTGATACAACATGGCCCAAGAACCTCACTTCCCTCTTCCAGAAGTGACACTTAGAAAACTTTGCTTTCAATTGGTGTTTTCTCAACACCTCCATCACTATCCTTAAATGTTCCTTGTGTTCTTCCTCTGTCCTCGAATAGACCAAAATATCATCAACGAACACAAGGACAAACTTATTCAACTGATCCCTGAATACCCTATTCATAAGATCCACAAAATATGCTGGGGCATTGGTCAGCCCGAATGGCATGACCAACCACTCATAAAATCCAGACGGCGTCCGAAATGCCGTTTTAGCTATACTCTCAGCTTCCACTCTAAGCTGATGAAAACCTGTCGCGAGATCCAACTGAGAAAATATTCTCGCGCCACTCAACTGATCGAACAAATCATCTATCCGCGGTAGAGGATACTTATTCTTCCTCGTCACTTTATTCAACTCGCGGTAGTCTACACACAAACGAAGGGAACCATCCGCCTTGGTAGCAAACACAACTGGTGCTCCCCATTCAGACTCCTTTTGATAAATCCCTTCTTCAAAAGATCGCTGACTTGCACCTCGAGCTCTCGCTGCTCCCTTGGTGCCATACGACGAAGTGGCATTACTATAGGCCTGGCATCTTTTACCAAATCAATACGGAACTCAATCTCTCGGTGTGGTGGAAGCCCGGTCACTTCCTCGAAAATATCCGGATACTGGCCAACCACGGGCAAACCTGACAACTCACTATGCGGAATTTCGAGGGAGTTTAGAAAACTAGCCAATACCCCCTCACTGGGTAGACCACCAAACACTATCCTCCGCCCATCATCCGCTCTAGCTGTCACCAAAAAGCCCTCACAGTCTACCACCACCCCGTATCTTCGGAGCCAATCTACTCCCAAAATAATGCCAAACCCAGTAAAGCCCAAAACAAAGCAATCACAAGCAAACATGCATCCATGACTCGATAAGACCACATTACGACAAATCATGCTAAGGCTAGTCGAACCACCGATCGGGTTCGTCACTACTAAAGGTCTATCGACAATCTCGGGCTCCAATCCCAACCTATCTACCAGGTCACTAGATACGAAAGAACTGGAAGCTCCGGTATCAAACAAAACTCTAACAGGAACATCGTAAACAGAAAGCATACCTTGGATGACGACATTCTTTCCTTTCTCCGCCGCAGTTGGGGCATTCGACGAAGAAGGAATAGCATTAAGGGCGTAGGCTTTCACCATTTGCTTTTCTTTAGGGGGTTGCGGACACTTGTCCTTGTGATGTCCCATTTGGCCACAATTGAAGCACTTCCTATCCGGTGGCTTGGCCCGACAATTACTAGAATAATGGCCCTTCTTACCACAGCTGAAGCACTCAACATCTTGCTTATTCTTTTTCTTCTGGCCATCCTTAGTCTGATTCTACTTTCTCTTATTCTGGGAACCACCTTTGCCTCCACCACTTGCTTGTGGTTTGGCTCTTCTGCAGATGCAATCTCAGTCTTCAGCTTAGGGTAGAGACTCTCCGACCTCAATGCTTTTCCCACAATCGACTCAAACGTCTCATCGATGTGGTTAATAAGCTTTTCCCCCAAGTACTGATCTAAACCAGTTATGAATTTCTCATTCTTCTTCTCGGCAGTATCAATTAGAGATAACCCATACTTTGACAAAGTGTCGAATTTAGCAATATACTCCGAGACAGCCCTGCCATTCTATTTGAGCTCCAAGAATTTCTTAAACAGCACTGACTTCTGAGCAGCTGGAATGAACTTCTCGCTAAAGCAAGCCTTAAACTGCTCCCAAGTAATCTGATCTTCAGGAGTAGATGCCTTTATAGCATTCCACCAATTCATTGCCTGCCCTTGCAGCTGACGGGATGCTAGCTTTCTCTTCATCGCATCCTCGATACCCAAATCCTCGATGATACGTTCGCAACTATCCAACCAATCCTAAACGTCCGTGGCCGACTCCGTTCCGTGGAACGGCTTCCCACCAAGGCTAGTATAATCCTTATTCAGCTTGGCGAAGTCGACTCTTGGCGCCTGCACTATTGGACCACCACCATTTCCACCATTGGGAGTTGCCCTCTGTACATCTCTAAGCATCTCTCTCATGAGGTCAGTAAACATCGTCCTCATGTCAGCAGCATTCCCATTATTGGCTCCCTACCAGCACCTCTAGTATATCGGCTCATCGTCAATCTGAAAAAGGAAACGATTAACGACTCCATAGTGGTGCTAGTGCAGTACGACTTCATCCTTATACTAGTAATAGTATATATATATATAGCTTTTAAAAACCAAAGTAATCACAAATACGCTCTCTCGTATACATATATTATCTCTCCCTGATAACTTCCCTAGGTTAACTACGCAACCTGGCTCTGATACAAAGTGTGACGGCCCGCCCCGCACCAGCCTGCGTTTCCTCCGAAAGTGCGCTGTACACATGCCCGACTAGCACGGGACGGTTGTCAGGAGAAAGGAAAGAAGGGAACGAACTAATCAAGAACCTGTAGAATGTCTCACAGCGCATGGAGTAAAATATAATATTAATAACATACTTGACATAAAACAGGTGAGACAGTGCATAAGTTGATAACTAAAATCAACATCAACATCAAAGCAGCGGAAATCCAAATACAACTTATTACAACTTTCCAAATTTACTGTCTCTAAACAAAAGAAAGCTAAAGTGGAAGATGCACCACCAATGCCCAAGCAGTGATCTTCAACAACACAGGGAGAATACTATATATATATATATATTACGTGGAAGCCTCATGCTCGTCTCCGGATCATCTACCCGTGCATCACCAGCTAACCTGTCTCTAGTCTGCTCGTGTGAGCACCCAGAGTAATAAGATGAGACATAAAACTCTGGGTCAGACATAAAGCCTGGTATGAGCGATAAGCATCTAAACAGAATAATAACAGGTATACTAAACCATACCTGAACCTGGACCTGCAACCAAAGAGTTAGTACCACATACCGTACAATACTCTAAGGTGCCATAATAAATAGTGCAAGAATACGGGGGTGGGGTGTGTATGTCATAATGATAGCAAAAAAATCATCCATATCAACCGTCCTCACATCTCTCACTCAGTGCGTAAAGCATACGATATCTGCCACTTTAGAACACTAGACAAATTGAGGTAACGACGAATCCCGACTTGTAGAAACCCTGCCATGACCAAGCTAAACACATGGAGTCATGACCAAACATTTCAATGACCCACTTCATTGGTCGTAGATCTTGGTTCTGCCAATGCCATAATGGCCCTGAATCCGCCTTCGTACCTCCTACCATAGTGGTCCAAAGCTATAGACATCGATAACCCCCTGGCACGCGTCTCGCAGCAAAGCCCACCATGAAGTGAACTCGTTGATTCCCATCTAAATCTTGAGCTCTAACTTCCCATTTGGACTTCCTTTGCATCTCGGGTTTTGATCGAGTTGGAGTTGGTCTTCAAAAGAGTCGTCGCGTAATCACAGCTCCAATCCGGTTCAGTGCTCCTTCGGTTCGGGTTCTCCTCTCGGTTCGGTTCGGGTCACAGTACTCCATCCGGTTCGGTACTCCTTCGGTTCTCCACTCGGTTCGGTTCGGGTGTCCTGCTTCTGCCGCCATTTCTTCAACTACTTCCGAGTCCTTCAGAGTCGCGGTCTGGGTCTCCCTTGTTGTCCCTGAAGTTCCACGCTGTTGGAGATGCCACCACCTTGGTTCGATTCGGCTACCCGACCCGATCCCCTTATCCGATCTGATCCCGCTCTTTAGCTTACTCCGATCCGATCCTGCTCCATGGCTCCGATCTGATCCTCTGTCCAACTCCAACTCTAAGTAAACGGCCTTCCTTCTCGCCAATCCTCCTCCAGTGACAAGTTCCAATCCAGTTCGAATTCCCTTGGTCAGTTCACAAATCCGATCCGACCCCTACTCCGATCCGATCCGGTTCGGAACCTGCACACTTCTGCAACTTTCCAGCGAGCTTTCTACGCCATTCGACGGCGTTTTCGACAAATTTAACACTTCTAATCAATCATAAAACACACCATAGAGTCATAGCAACATGTGATAGCAACCACAAACAGCAAACCACAATTCAAATGAATCAAAATGGATCAAAAGTGGCTAAAACCTCACATTTTCCCATAGTCCCTCCTAATCATGTTTAAGCACATACTTAGTAAAACTTAATCAAATCATCTAAATTTTCTAACAGAGGCATGAAATATTATTTAAGAATTTCTAAATATTTTTCCAGAATTTATTAGTGTATAAATTCGCTAATCTTCACTAATTACCCATAATTACCGTAATTAGTGCAAAAACAATACAAATCACTCACCTTTGCCACAAAATAAAACACTAAATCTGAAATACTCTCTGTTTGGGTCAAATTCCTATGTATAGCAGCAGCTCCAACCTTGCTCTGTTGCTATTTGGCCTTGTTTTGTTGTAGTTTAGGCTTAATCTTCACTAAGAAATGTGTTTTGGAGTGGTTTTAGAGGATGGAAGCCATTACTAGGGTCTCAAGAAGGTTTGTAGCGGCTCAAAACTGAAATGAAAGTGATTCCCTAACCCTTATCAGTCCTCCTATACCTCTAAACCCGAAATTCCCTTCTGGGCCTAGTTGCTAATTACCCGGTTAAGCCCAATTAAGCTGTTTTTCACCATCTGAAACCTGTTTCAGCCATATCTCCCAAACGGTGAGTCCGTTTGGCTAATGTGACCACTCTACGGAAAGAGAAACCATCATCCGGAGCCAATGGAAGTGGTTTCAGGTCAAAATTCCTTTCAAATCAAAAGTTAATGCCAAAACAGTACCAACTAGGGGTAAAATGGTCATTTAAAAATCGGGAAAAATCATGAACATGGGAAATGACCCCAATAGTCGTCTCCCAAAGTTACATGACCATACGACTTCGTATGTGAACGAAACAAATATCCTACGGTCCTATGGTGCGTAGAATACGGGTCGTTACAGACTCTTCGGTCGCTCCCTTCGATAATCGACAACGAAGGCTGACCACTTATGTCAGGGATTAGATGCTTCTTTTTAAAAGGCTTACTAGCAGAACATGGAGAGTGAACCAAGGTTTTTCCACGAGATCGTGTGGAGTGAATTAGCTGGTACTTGCGGAGGTTTTCCTCTGAAAGAAACACCTCTCTGCTCCTTTCCTTTTTGTCAATAGAAATTAAAGATTTAAGGAGGGCTTGATCCAAAGTAAGACCCACAACGGAAGGAATCACTACAAGAATCTTAGAGAAAGCCAGATGAGAACGTGAAAAAAAGATTAAGAACCCAGAGAGCAAAGGCTTAGTTACCTCCTTCTGCCCATTGTCCATAGAATTTACAAGGACACCGGACGAAGAATATTGATCCGGGAACCCCTTAGCACCATCCGTCAGGCCAGCGATGATTCTATCATGCATACTTTCCATAAAAACGAAAGAAGGACCGTCTTTCTCCCCCCTCTTAAAAGTATATAAAGAACAAATATATGCAAATGTGGGTTCCTGCTGCCGGACTCTCATGAAAAGTATGTATAACCCAAGCAGAATTTGATATCCATTAGGATGCAACTGATATAGGGAAATGGCCAGTTGCTGCAAAATGGATTCTATATAAGGGTTAAAGGGGAAAACCGCCCCACTAGACAGCATGTGATAATTGACCGCTACATACCCAAAGGGTGGACAATCCGCTAATTCTTCCTTTCTGGGAAATCTATTTTCACCTTTTGAAAACCCGAAGCGATCGCACATTCCTAAATACTGATCAAAGGATAGCGTCGATTTACGGCAACTGATTGCCACCCTATCAAAAAAGCGAGGTTGAGGATGAATCTGACTCACTGTCAAGTCAGAGCCAGTAGCCGAGGCAACCTCAAGTTCCTGATCCAGACCCTCTCGTTCCCCAAACATGATGGGTTAACTAGGACTAAGATGAATTAGTAAATAGCCACATGTCAGCACAAATAAGCATGCTTAAAAGGAAATTATGAAATGAGTCCTTTGAAGTTAAAGAAAGCAACTCAAGATAAATACATCCTCCAAACCAGATTATCATCCCTACCTGATAGAAAGGGTTTACTATCGCGTAAAGGAAGGATTATAAATTCAAAAGTATGAGAAATGCAGGTTCTGATTTGGATGGTCACGACTGTTAATCGCACCTACCAAGAGAATAATGAGAAGGGAAGAGCGTAAGTCCTGCTATGACATAAGTATTCGATTAAACATCTGATAAAGCATGATGAATTAGGAAATATCGTTTCATAGGCATTTCAGTGAATAATTTTCCAGCATAAAAAGGCTAAAGTTAATAACATAAGTCAGAACCGTCAGTGAATTCCATGGAGAGTTCAAGTACATACCAAGTCAAATCAACACTTCTCAAATATCACAACCATGTATTCTAACGACTCGATGCCGCCAATTGAGAACGTCTTTTACAAAACCAAGAGAATTAACCCAGAATCAGAGGTAAAAGAAAGGAAGTTCACTTACGAGCAAAATTCAATTTGGAGAAAGTAGCGTTGTACCTGGAAACAAAGGTAAGGAAAATCATCAACTGAAGTAGGGTCAAGCAAGACAATCAATCAGAATAAAGAAAATCGGAGCTCCAAGAAGCAACAGCGAGGTCTTCTGTGATGAATATGCCATTGGAATAATTCATCGAAGAAATATAAAAGCGGAAAAATGAAGAGACAATGTATAAAAGGACTAGAAACCCCTTTTATGATATGACAGCTCAATTAAGATCTAGTGATCCGGTTTAACATACCCGGGAAATATCCCGCCAAATGTTCAAAGACATGCAATTGTCGAAATATCCAAATTTTGAAAGCGCAAGCTATCTGTGAGGACACCTATTTTGCAGCTCCATCCAACGCCATTTCATCTCATTACTTCGAAGCTCATACTTCTTAATGTCTTAAAAACTACGAACTTCGAGGGGCAAATGTTAACCCATCAAAAGACCAAGCCTGGGATGGAACTGCAAAACAGGCACTCGCAACATCTCATGTGACCGCAACTCCGATCAAAGTTGGACACGAATCGTGACCCAGGTGCGAGAGCCAAGGTTGATCATTCATATTGGGGCAAAGCCGCTCAAACATGGAAACAAAACAAGTCGCCCATTCAAAGTAGGCGGGAGCGACCTTGTGGCACAGCCATAGGGACAGACAGCGCCATACAAATGCAGCAAGAGAACGAGTGCCCTAAAACCAAAAAGGTCGGTCGCATAAGGAACAAAGGATAATTGGTTCCAGTCCCACATTCTGCTCTTATAAGGTCTCTCAAAGCGGTCATGCTCACCTGGATGCCCACTCCTGTGGGCTCTGACAACTACTCAAGACGCTCGCTCCATTGAGCCACTCGCATATGGTAACTGAATAAAGCCATGGACAGCTGGCTACAGCTAGCCGATGGCATGGTTGTAATTAACAAAATGAGTGACCCATAGCTGGCATAAACAGACTTCAGGTCATTTCCCAACGGGAGCTCACCTATAAATACACGATGGCTACCAACGTAAAGGGGACACGATCTTTGAAACCAGAGAGTGTTGCCAAATTCTATCCTCAACCACTAATTCGGTCATGGCGTCAAGAACAATTTTATGATCATAAAAGACGGCGCCATCCTCTTTCTTAATCATCCATCCATTCTCCTTCTCAAATTTTACCATTCTCTTGTGTAATCCCAAGATTGAAGTATATAAACAAGGGTATATTGAGTGAATGCAAAGATGTATGAAAAGAGAGAATTGATGTATTTTGTAATCATCGTTATAAGATTGAAACTCACCTTCACAGTGGACGAAGGCCTAGTTAACGGCTGAACCACTCTAAATCTCGCCTCTACTTTACTTTTCTTGCAATTTTCATTTTTAATTGCTAATAAACACGGTTCCATTTAGATCTTACCAAGTTGGTGAAGTACAACTTAGTACCTTGGGTGTTTAGACCATTTTTGGTGTAAACAATCATTTTTCAATTTCAAACAATTTTCACAATCAGAATTTTCTAATTTCTTGACATTTGAAAATTTTGATTCCAAACAGTTAATTTTGTTGGTCAATTCATGATTTTTAGATTTTAAAGTTTTATTTTTTCGATGGAGATTATCAACATTTTTTTGTTAAATCAGCACACGAATAAACTAAATCTTCATATAAGAAATTTTCTATCTCATCGTCTGTTGAGTCTCCACCGTCTGATCCATCTGAATTTTCATTTGTTTCTCCTTCCAAGCATATATCTGAATCTAAGTTGACATTCTGGGATTTTGAGCAGTTGTTGTCTGTTCCCTACAACTTGTGGGAGTTTTCCAGATATCCTACGTAGTTAAACAATGGGAGATAAATTTTAATTGATCTTACCAAGGTAGGAATAAATAATATGCATAGAACGAGCATTAAAAACCTTATTCCTCTTATCTAACATATCTCCAAAGTTTTCAATAATATTCCAAAATTCAAAATTAACATATTTTAAATAGAATTCGATTTTTGATTTCCAAATTAAAAAATCTGTCCCATTGAAAATAATTGGAATATCACTGGACTGACTCTCACTATACTGACAACTAGGGAACACCATCTCTATAGTTAATATAATACCATGCTTTGATATCACTTGTTGGATCTAGATTAACCCTAGAGGGTGGTGAATAGGGTTTATTGAAATTAATTTGAGATATTAAGAAATATCACAACACAGATTGTAACAAAGAAATATAAATAAAGAAATAAATAACACAGTTTTTTCCTAGATTCGGCAAACCGTGCCTACTGCTACATTCCTAAGATCTTTACTAGGTATTAAAACATATTTTGCTTACAAACCCTATAAACTCGCAAACCTTGCTCCTATTCTAATGCTATGCTCAAAACCCTAGACTAATCTTTATACCCAAGATCATATATTTTTTTTCCCTAGCTACAAACTCATAGCTAGTAACCCCTAGTTATTACAGACACTAGAAAACTGCTAGTTAAAATCCTGTAACTAGATGACTTAGTTTTTACAGAAAAAAGTAGAAAACAAAATGACGATTTACAAAATATACAGAACAACACACTTAAAAATAAAACAAAACCAAAAACCCCCTTTTCATAAATTAAAACACAAGGCTGACCCCTTTTTTATTTGTTAATCTCTATTCTTCTTTCTCTTTAAAAATGGCGGCCGATCCAATTGAAATATTAGGGTTCTGGTTCCAATTCAAATCGCGATTACGAAGATGAATGTTTTGGAAATTCTCTGAAAGCTCGAATCTGTGTTGCTTGTTCGTTGATTGAATTGGTCCTTCTTACGATCGAGAACGTTATGAGTAATTTCTGATTCCAATTCCTTTTTGCTCTTGAATTTGTTGTAGTTTCGATACGATTGCCTGTGATGATGTAGGTGATTATGTAGGATAATATAACCTATAACTTGCTCTGATTTCACGAGTGGCTTGCACTGATTATTGAATGATATTTGGCTTGAGTTGCCTTGTTTTAATTTGGCTCGACTTTGATGATTTGTGAGAATTCTGGAAATATGTGATGTTGTTTGAAGCCCCTTGAATTTCCCTTGCGTTATTGAATTTGTGCCTTGATTAAATTGGATAGTTCGGCTTTAAGTCCCCCATGTTGATATCTGAAATGTTGAATTGTTTTGCCATTTCTTGCTGAAAATATTTTCTTGCCAAATTTAATTCTGTTTCATTCCAAAATAGTATTCAAAAATCTAGAAACAAAATTGCCTTCTTGCCAAAAATGGTTTGCAATTATTTTGGAATGATAAAACACTTGATTTTTGGAAATAAATCTGAAAGATTTTCCTCAGAGATTTTCTAGAAGGATTAAAAAATTTCTATGCCGAGTTTGGATTTATCTTTTCCAAATATAAAATGATGTTTGCTTGACATTACTGGAAATCCATGAATCATTTTAATCCAAAAATGTTTTTCAAATTTTTTAAGAAGTTTCATGCGTGACTGGTGGCTTGGAATCAATTTGAATTGATTTCTATTTCTCTACAAAATCAGACGTGTTTCTGGAATGCTTGAAATATCATCTTTCCAAAAATGATTGCGTATTATAAGATGCTGAAATGTTTATTTTCTAAGTATCATTTTTAACGAGATATATTTGCCTTTACAAGCACGCTAAATATAAAATTTCGCATATATATGCTTGCCACTGCATCTATAGTCACTTGCTTCATGCGCTTGAGTTTACTTAAGCCTTGTTACTTGATTTTTTTATTTGAAAATTGGTAAATTTTATTGCTAAATACCAATCATATACTTCATTTATATGCCTCTTCAAAACCTTATGCCCCCTAACCTAAATGGGTGCCACATAAGGAAAAAGAGCACATATAAAATCCATATATTAACATTACAATATAACATTTCTCTATAACTGATAACAACAATAAACTATGACCCTCTCTGGCATGCAAGCCTAATCATCACAACCAATATATACATTCAACCTGTATCTACCAAATCGATCCCCCACCTTTGCAAAATGCCACGTTAAAATTTGAACTCCTCGTCTTTGTACCATTTCCTTTAACCAAATAAAAAATGTCCTTTTCAATCATCTGCAATCTCACTTCCTTCACTATCTTCTTATCTTGAAAAATTCTTGCATTTCTTTCCATCTAGACATGATAAAATGTTGTAGTCAAAGCAGCACTAGTTATATCATAACATTTATCCCTTCCTTTAAAACCATTTGAAATCTTCATTGCCTCATCTTCAACTGAGCCTGTGACATTAGCATTCACACCTAACTTTAACAAAATAGCAAACTAGATAAACTGAGAATAAACACACTCATAAAACAAATGACGTATTGTTTCCTCACTATTACTACACAGAGCACACAAACATTCATGAATAATTCCAAAACTTCTTAATCTTGACTAAGTGCTTAACCTATCAATTGAAGCCAAATAAGAAATAAATGACATTTGATTATCATTTTTCAAATGCCAAATAATCTTATAAAACTTCTTCACTTGGTGTTTCTCTCTAACCTTCTCCCGTACATTCTTAAATGAAAATTCACCTCCACCACTCCAAGCATAATAATCTACTGCCTTATCATTTTTCACAACCACTTCATTTATAACCTGCTCAACCTCACGTGTAGCAGGATGCAAGCTAGGATTCAACGAGCCATTTTGAAGTATACAAGAGACTGCTTCATTTGCCCTGCCAATTTAACTAAATCTAGAAGCACCAATTAAGTCAACCAAACATTTACTATTGATCCACGATCAAACCAAAGCAAAGTGGCACTACCATTAACTATCACTTTATTAAATAATTGATGACCTGATGTTCGATGCCGTAATATTGATTTCCATGTACACGAAGCATTGCTGTCTATATTCATATACCAAAACGACTTATTTCGACAATATCTTGCATTCATCCAGTAGCTCCATAAAGAAGAATTTGACAAGAATTTCCACTTCAACTTGACACATGCAGCCTTCCTTAAGGCCATGAATAGCTTTAATCCAATCCCACCTTCAATTTTGGGTAAACACAGCTTTTCCTATTTAACTTTTGCAGATCCACCCTAAAAGAAGCCGCACAAATCATATGTAGCTTCTGAATTGAATGCTCTGGGAGCTGATATACAAACAACTAATAAAGAACAATTGGATTTATCTTCGCTTGAATTAACTCTGCCCTACTCGCAAAGCTCAAAAAGTTCACATCCCATGCTTGAATTTTACTCTAAATCTTATGCAACAATGCTCGACGATCATTAAAATGAATATAATTTGATGATAAGGGCACACCTAAATATTTGAGTGGCATAACACCAGTTTGGAAACCTAATATATCAGCCACATCACTTCCATGTCTAACATGAGAACTAAGATACATGTTAGCCTTCTGTGCACTAACATTTAAACCACTAACCTGTTTTATTCTTTCAAACACACCTTCCAAAGCCATTGCTGATTTTGTATTACATTTACTAAACACCAGTAGATTATCGGCATATAGTAAATGTGTAATAACAGGCTCAAAATTAAGAACAGGAGTGAAAGATCCTTCAAGCAATACCTCATTCATGTGAAAAAATCCATTGCTATAGCAAAAATATACGGTGAAAGAAGATCCCCTTGCCTTATTCCGCGATTCAAAGTAATAAAACCATTTGGAATTCCTTGTATCAATATAGAGAAAGTAGGGGATGAAATACATTCGTAAATCACAGTGACAAAATGTATAGGAAATCCCATTCGTGACAAAATATGACATATAAATTCATGATCAATCATGTCATAAGCCTTATATGGATCTACTTTGACGCAAAATTTATTAATTCCATGCTTTTTAAAGTCTCTAAGTAGTTCATGAGCAAGTAAGGTGTTGTTACCTATATGTCTCGAAGGAATGAAAGCACATTGGTTAACAAAGATTAAATGCAGCAAGAACCATTTGATTCTATTACATAAAATCTAACTAAAGATTTTATAATACATGTTACAACATGCAATAGGACGATGCTGAGAAATATATGTAGGCCTATCCACCTTAGGTATTAATGTAAGAAAGGTATGATTAATACCCTTAGGCAATTTTACAGATTTGAAAATATCTCGGAGAGCACTTAACAAACCAAGCTTGACTTCTTCCCAATGAACATTATAAAACTTAGAATTTAACCCATCAAGACTAAGACGAGCATCGTCATGAATAGAATCAATAGAAGATTTAATTTCTTCTAAAGAGATTGGATTAAGAAGTACCTAACATCCATGATTATTTATTACAACAATCGATTGAAAAGGAGGAAGCTCGTTATCTGATGTACCATTTCACAAATTCTGAAAATAATTGATAGCTGCATCTGCAACTTCATCTGCCTTAAAAATTAATTCTCCATCTGATTTGATTAAAGCTTTCAAATGATTAGAATATCTCCTAGCATGCATCTTTGAATGAAAGAATTTAGAATTGGTGTCTCCATCTTGCAACCAAGATACCTTTGCTTTTTGTTTGAAATTCCAGAATTTAATCATCTTCTGCTAAATTCTTGTTTAGCCTCTAGCATTTGCTCATATAATGCTACATTCTTAGGATCATTATCACACATTAATTCCATATCTTTGAATTTAGCTTCAACTTCTAACAATAAGGCATCATCTTTAGGTCTTGTCATATTCCATACCTTCAGCTCACTCTTACATGCTGATAACTTTTGCAGAAAAGTATAAGAAGGAAATCCCCATACATCTGCATTTAATCCTCTCACAATACAATCAATGTATCCATCCTTAAAAATCCAGTCGTTAGCATATCTGAATGGGAAACCTTTCTTCAAATTGGACTGATTAAAATCCAAAAGCAGTGGATTATGATTGCTAGAGAGTTGTGATAATGATAACACCTTAATCTCGTTGGTAAGCTTGCATGATTAACAAAAGTCTTGTCACCAATCCTCTTCGTCTCCATGTATATTTGAATCCAATAGCCTTGATCTCTATCAAACCTGCTTGCATTAAACAATTATTAAATGCCATTAATTGCTGAAAAGGTACAGATAAGCCTCCTTTTTTATCTAAGGGTGATGATGAGTTGTTGAAGTCTCCCACACTCACAATCAATTTGATTAACTTCCTGCACTATATGTTGCCAAAGAATTTGTCTCTCGCTAAAAATATTGCTAGCATAAAACACAGTGACCACTATAACCAAACCACCAAGATTTCTTGCTTGATCTGTAACATGTTGCTTTGAAGAAGAAAGTATAATGATTGGCCACAGAATCACAATTCTACCAACATAATCCGTATTATCAAAAGGTAATATATCCCAATTTCTAGGGATTAAACGGCTAAAATTCTTCATATTCTCTATATCTAGTTTATTTTCGTCTAAAACAACAAATGTTGATTTAAATTTTGTCAGCAGGGATAACACTTCATGCATGCGATGTGAAGTATTCATCCCTCTGACATTCCAAGTAATAATCGTCATTTAATCACAGAATTGCTCCTAGTTGTCCTTTTAGGAGGAGCATTTGTAGAAGCAACTTCCTTACCTTCCCCTTTCAAGTGAGCTAAACAATCCATATACTTTGAAACCCCTTCAAACATGTCTCTGTTTTCCTCTAGTGTAGGATCTTTAGATTTGTTGTCTATTATATGCTTCAGGTCATCAGGAATGATTTTGTTTGGCAATTTAGAATTCAATCATTCCAAATCTTCATTATTATCAATAGCTTCGTAATCCTGGTTTCTAGAATAAGACGCAACTTCTTTCTTCTTTGGAACCAATGAAGGCTCTGTTGATACTTGATGAATAGAATATTTGTGCCCAAACACATTACATTTCTCACATCTAAATGGTACAAACTCATGTTCTACCCTTATAACCTTTTTAATACCAGAATGAAGCATAATAGGTATCCTATTATCCGATTTAGAATCCAAAGAAATTTCAATCAATACTCAAGCATACTTGGTAACTTTTTTAGACAAAGTATTTAAATCTGTTCTAATCGACATCCCCAATTAGTTAGCAATTATTGATAAAGCATGATTTGTCCACATTTCCATATCTAAATTAAACAGTTTATCCCAGATCTGAACAATAACAGGATTATCTTGCTTAAACACAAAACCTGGATACCATTTATAAATCATTAAGAGTTGCCCAAAATAAGAGTACGTCGATGTTTTAAGCACCTCAAAACAATCCGATGAATCCTCAAACTGTACAATAAAGTGAAATCCAGGGACGGTATGAACTCTGAAAATACCTTTCGGCTTCCAAACCTTACCAATATAGCCCTTAAATCTGATCATTGAGAGCTTAAACCAAACAGGATGAATCGCAATAGTATTGTGCCATATATCTACTGAGAGATTTAAAATATCTTCAGAAAAAAAAATTGGTTCTCTGCTGGTTTCACAAAACTTAATAATGACAGATCATCTTCATTGAAAGGATCAGAATTAGGATTAGGATTTGGATTCAAACTTGACAAAGTAGATTTCGATTTAGAAGGAGGAGATTTAGGTGATTTTGATTTTTTTTAGGCGGAAAACCATATATATATATATATATATATATATATATGCCACCTTCTTCTTGAACTAGCTGTGCAATCTTTGATCCCTGGCTTGATTTCACCTCCTATTTTTGTAGCTTGTTTTTCTGCTTTGATCATTTGAATGGCCTTGTCATTCTTGCATCATGCATGAATATACCTGACTGCACATGCTTGAAACTTGTTCCTTGATTCATTAATGTGTGATAGCAACACTTGAAGTCTGACTTGCACTTGATAAAATGTGTGCTATCCATTTGCTTCATGCGGTTCAATCTTGACTGCTTGAAACAAATTATCAAAAAAAAAAAAAAAAAAATCTTGCTTACATAAAAATTTCTGGAAACTTGCTAAATTGTTTTGCAACTTCCCCTGCTTTATGTCTTGTAACCTGCTGCACTTTTGTAATCTGAATTGTAGCCCCTCATGCTTTGTTATATTTGTTCACACATGCCATTTCTTTGATCATTGAGTTTCTTTTGTAACTTGAGATTCATCATTCATATTTATTGTTGTGTAGACATGAATACATTGTTGTGTTGACTGTCTTGTACTCGGCCTATTTGAGAATTTTGAACTGACTTGACTTTGCTTGTTACATGCTTGTGCATCTACTGTTTGATTTCCTGAGGCTTTCTTTGGGCTTGAACTTGACTTGTGCATGGCTTGACCACGTTGCACCATGATGCTTGACACTTGACTTGTCTTGTTATATACTCGACCATATAGCTTGCTATGTACGTTTGGTTATGCTGTCCATTTATGTTTTCCATGTCGAGTTTCACTGTCATGTTTGCACTAAGTTGTAGCATGGTCCATTGTGACCGCTCCTCAATTGCTCACTTGTTGAACCACTTTTCCTGCTGTGTAGATACATACATACATACATACATACATATATATATATATATATATATATATATGCACATATGTGTATGTATATATGTGTTTGTGTCTGCATATTTATTGTATTTCTTGGTTCAATCCATACATGATATTTGATTGTATTGTCCCTGCCCAAAAATGTATGTACATACATACAATGTATATATATACATGTATAATGCACGTCCAGAGAATATATATATATGTGTGTGTGTGTGTGTATATATGTGTGTGTGCTAGCACTACAGACAATATCTACCTAGTGGTATTTACAGTGTATCATTGTGAATATTCCAAGCTGTATAGACACAGATGGATTTCCAAAAAAATCAGATTAAGTCATGAAAAATGATGAGAAACACACCAAAATTCCGAGGCATTAAAATTTTAAAATAAAAATAATATCTGCTAGAAATTAAAATATTTTTGTTCTAGATTACCGTTGTGTGTTTCTGTGACAGGTAAGTAGGAGTCTGGACAGACCGTGAAGACAGAGTTAGAAGGAAAAACTGATAGTGTCAGTGTATGTGAAAGAGAATTTGAATGTAAATGTATGTGAGTTTCTGTATATGAGAGAGAGATTATACAACTGAGTATGTCAATGTATGTGTAAACTGAGTGAGCTGTAGTGAGGAACGATGTATACAAATGAAATTGAATGTGATTGTATTGTATTTCAGTGAAATGTACAAACAGTGGAGTTATAAATTTGTATTGTTGAAAAGTTGAAATAAAATAGTATATTTAAATATAATACTGTTTGAATATTTATGATCTTGTGTAGTAGTATTCTATTTAAATATAAATATTATATTCTGTCTGTGATGTAGTATAGCAGTATAATTACAAACACATTTATAATAATAAATATATGTTTGTTATCATCAAATAAAAATCATAGAATTGTTAAATACAACAATCTCCCCCTTTTGATGATGACAAACATAAAATAAGATGTTGAATATAATATTATAATAAGTGGAAAATAGGGAGAAAGACAAATTTAACAAAAAATTTGGTGCAAAGTATGGAAAGCTTAGAATTTAGTGAGAAGGACAAATTTTAGTGTAAATGGAAAAAGGATAGTGGGCCCCCTGAATTCCATTTTTAGTGTAAATGTGTCCTTCTCCCTAATTTTGAAACTTTCTATACTTTTCACCAATTTTTTTACAAAGTTTGTCCGTTAAAAGAAAATCCTCTTAAAATAAATGTGTTTGACAGTGAATTATTGAACTCCCCTTATTTGTATGCTCCCCCACAACAAAACTCTCCCTAGATATGTGCATGAGTGGATAATAATAATTAAAACTTCAATATTAAAATATTCAAAGAATATCCACTCATCGATCAAAATCTTAACCCTTTCTCTCCCTTTTGATATCATCAAAAAGGTACATAAATTAAAATAGTGATGAAAAAATTGATTAAAAATATAATATCAGTTTAAAGGAAGAATATTCATTATAAATCTCAATTAATCAAACAAAAATTATAATATTCTAAGAACTAGTGGCAAATTTTACATTGTAGAATGATGGATTTACGATGAAATTTATATAAATGGAGAGCGTTTAAAAAAAATCAATTATTTTCAAAAGAATTTATAAAAATGAAGCACAAAATAGTGATGGATTTGGACTATGATTATAAATTCAATTTAAGTGAAGCAATCAAATGATCTCAAATCCCACTATCTATCAACCAACAAATCATAATATATCATAAAGTGTTAACACATTTCACAAAATAGAAAAATGGATTGATATGCTAGTTTTCTCATACCTAGGAGAATTTTAAAAAAGTATTAATAGCAAATTATTTCCTTTATTTATTTATTTATTTATTTATTTAAGAGCACACTGATCATGCATAACCGGATCTTGGGATTTTAAATAAGGTCAGTTGCAGCTTAAAAATAAGTAATCTCATAATCATACATGACCAGAACTTGGAATTTTAAATGAGGTTAGAGAAATACTTATGAATATTTCAAGACATCATAAAAATTGTACAACAATCACAAGAATTTAAATAAAATTTCCTCTGGTTGTGATATATACTGTAATCACAACTCATCACAATTTCAAAATCAGATAATAATTTTGGTGAATTCTAAATAAAATTTATCTAGGTTATTGATTTCAATTTCTTAATAAATAATCAATAAATGATTTTAAAATTGAAAAATCAATTACAAGAGGGATTTAAAAAGATTTATACAAGATAAGAAGGAATATATATATATATATATATATATATATATATATATATATAGGATGAGAATCAGATTAATAAAAAATTCAGCACTTCTAATCTGATACCACTTGTTGTCTCTGCTAACGGGGATTTTAATACCACCCTGGTGGCTAACAAAGATATCTCAGACAACAGTATTCAATCATAAAGCCTAAGAAAATAATTCTAACAATTCAGTTCCATCAAACAAGGAGCAAGACACATTCAGAATAAGTTCTGCAAGAATGTTTTCAGAAAATTTTCAATAAGTCCAAGAAGACAAATCATGATCCAAGAATTAAAGAAATGGTTTATTTGAAATCACTTGAAGGTAAGTGAAAACTTCAAGATTCAATGAATCGATCACATAGATTATTAATACCAAACCAAGGAGTGTGTGAGATTCAAGATATTAATCAATATCAAATGATTTCAAACAAAACAATATCAAAGTAAGTTATCATGATTTCAAAATGAATTTCAGGATGTAGCATAAGAAAGATTTTCAATTCAGAGTAGTTAAGTCAATCAGAAAAACTTTGAACCTTTTATCAAAGCAGTAGAAGATACCAAAAACAGCCAGTTATCTAGAAACATTTTCAAAGCGAATTCTTTTAGCAGAGCAGCACAACAATCAATTTTAAAGCAGACTTATCAAGAGAAATTTTCAAAATATTTCTAACAGTCACAAGAGATGATTCTTGACCCAAGATTAAAAATATATTTTATTTTAAATTATTTGAAGGAATATAAAAATTTCAAGATTCAATGAATCGATCACACCAGATTACAAGTATCAAATCCAAGATTGTGTGAGATCAACGAATTAATAATTTCAAATGATTTCAATCAAACCAATAATCAAATCAAATGATCATGAAATAACAGTGAGTTTTAAGACCACATCTTCAAAGAATTTCCTATAATTATTTCTGACAACCATAAGAGAAATTTGTAATATATTTACATTAAGCTTGAGATATATTCATGATTCAAAATTAAAACAGCTTATTTTAAATCACTTGAGTTAATGTAAATTCCGGGGTAACAAGAATCAATCACACAATGCTATTAATTTCAAATCTAAAAGGTGCATGAAATTCAAAATATTAAAAATTTCAAGTGATTTTAACCCATCAAATATCCAATAAAAAATGATCATGAATAAAAAAGAATTTCTTGGCTCTGATACCAACAAGTTAAATGTTTTTCAAAACAGAAATATTCAAGCCAATCCAAAAATCAATGAAATCATCACAACTGAAAATTAGCAATATGTTGTAATGAGAATAATTTTTCAAGTCTTTCCAAAGTGAATTAGAAGAGACTCATGTAACAACCCGAATTTCGACAGACCGGTTTTTTTTTAAATTCTAATCTATCAAAACTCGTGTTGGTTTGCTCTGGTATCATGCAGAAAAGACAGAGATATAAAATATATCAGATCTCAGGAAAACATCTCACAGCGAAATGGATAAAATATAATGTAATCAAAATATAGCCTTTCCGTAGTAATAATACTGCCTAACCATAGCTATCATATCTCTGCCACAAATCTAACCTGCGAGTATGTTATGAGGAGGGGGTCAGAACACAAGTTCTAGTGACTAGATTTAAACTATACACTTTGGATAATCCTACATATACTATTTAGTTATATTTTCTTATTCATTATGTTACTTGGGTTATCAGCACTCAAGGCTTACACACACGTCGTACCTATCTACTTCCCAGGGGATTAACCAGTATATATGTTGCTAACCCCTTCCCACCAATATTAAGGTACACCCTATGGTACCCTATTGGTCTCAACCGTAATGCCATAGAAATGTACGCAGTCTCTTATCCTACGCCTGAGCGACGTATGGATCCCTATATAACAATGTTACATTCCACATATACCTATCATTACTATGCTACATAAGCATACAGACTTCCACCTTCGATCGAATCAAATTTCATCATAGAGTAATGCCCTTAAGTCTACGATACACCACCCAGAGCAGACATGCATGTATCTAGTCTTTCCCATGTATGTATCGTCAATCGTATTCGACGCCTTAACTGCACATAACCTCTAATATGCAATGAGTTTCGTGGTAGGGCTTATACAAGAAACACGGAATTCAATCAGGAGCTTTTCCATACCTGTGCAAGCCCACCTTTAAGAGCCTCAAAATACAGATATCCTTCAGGTCTGTTTTTCATGGTGGCTATGGCCCCACCTCAGCCCCTCCCTCAACTAGTAAAGACCACAAGAGCTAAGCGACTTACCCCTAACAAATAATCTAAACATCTGGTTGGCGTCGCCCCTCAACCACCGTGCCACGATAGTAAAAGGTGGATGGCGTCTTGGGTTTAGCGCTAGTCTTTTCGCATCCCACTGACTGCCGATGACGAGTACCCTACGATCTACTATGCTTGTTGGTCGTGACCCCTACCTCCCTGTTGAGGTGATCGCCAAATCGCCCTTGTGTCACCTCATCACTACTTTCTGACTGCAAAGCTACTTTTGCAATCAAGACTACTCACCGGGTAGTTACGCGCAGACCCAACCTCTGTGAGCTCAGCCCGAACACTACACCACCATAGAGGAGTAGCAGGGGAACCTTCCACGTCTCCGAAAGCCGCGTGCTTCCCCTTTCAGTCCTTCGGAGCCGACAGAACGATCAGGTGAACGTGCGGTCCGCTTGTGTCTCATGACATCACGATGATCTACCCTGTTGGGTTATTCACCCTCAAACGTATGGATTGGTCCAAGCACCTCAGTTTGATGCGTTATTAGACCCTATGTCTAAACGTTCAATTATGTGCTTGCTCTATCTTATCAGGTTCCCATTTAAATTGGTTATTCCCATTCATATTGACTTCTTATTCAAGTTACCAAGTTCCTTTTTCTTATTAATTTCAGTCATATAACTTAACCCATTTAAGATTATTAATAAGCCCACAACATGTTATTCTCTAAATTGTGATCCAAGGCAGTAATCTCCAATCCCTTTATATTATTTCTTGATTTCATCATTACAATAATACGTTGTACTTAATATGTAATTAAGTATATCTAAATTCACATGTTTTCTGTTTAACATGTCACTTATTATTTATGATTAAATATAACTTATTTCATTTCATAAGTTTGCCTCATTCTTTTTTATTTAATCATAATTCCATCTTATACTCTCTCTATCACTAATCGTTGTTTACTTATTAACTTAGTTCTCTTAACTAAGGTTTACTAATAAGTTTCTCTTCCCATAAATATAACTTATGTTGTCCTCATCCGTAGATTACAGATTCTCGTTCTTACAAATAACTTAATTTACAATTAAATACAGCTTACCTCATTACATAAGTTATTCCATTTTCTTTATCGTTTATTACAACCTAAATTATAATTTCTATTTGTCCCTAAGATAAGCCTACCTATTAACATTCTCGTTAATGTAACTTATTTATAATAGGTTATTATCATTCCCCGTTCATTCCAGTCCTTTTACTTTTGTAACTTTCATTCAGTTCCATTCATTTCCATTAACTACAATTAATGCCATTTATTTCCATCCATTTATATTCATATATTTATATATATTCTTATGTACTAGACCTCTCATATTAAGCCTACCACTTGTGGATGCTGGATTTGCCGAGCAGTTCCGGGCATACTTCTTCCACAAGTTGACTTAACCTCGTGTCTTAACACTGTTACATGTTTATTTACGCACTAGACCCTTCATTAAATTAATAACTTGTGGACGCTGGATTTGTTGGGTGGTTCCGGTCAGACTTCTACAAGAAATTGAATTTAACCTCGTGTCTAAGTGCAGTTACAGTTTTTTATTTACTGTAAATTTAAGCATGTTCATTCTGGATTTGCTAGGTGGTTCCGGTCAGACTTCTACAAGAAATTGAATTTAACCTCATGTCTAAGTGCAGTTACAGTTTTTTATTTACTGTAAATTTAGGCATGTTCATTCTTTCAAGTTTTACTGTATCTATACTTTACATGTCATAATTAATTTCACATTAAGTCCATTTCTAATTGTCATGTCAAATGTTTTACCTAACATGTAATTAACTTCATTTTAAAATGACAACATAGACTCATAAAATCGTGTAATTATTCCTTTCTAACAATTTAACATGTAACTATCACAACTCTACAGTCAAAGGTTCAAGTATACTATGTCACAGGTTAATAATTAAGCGTTCAATTACATAATATGTCACAAATTATCATGTAATTAAAATTTACGTGTAAACAACATTAATTCTTTCCACATTTTCAACAAGTTTACATTTCCACATGTTAACATTTCAGCTTTTTAATCATTTTAACATATAATCATATCAAATTAACATTTCTTACAGATTTACATTGCATGTTAACGGGTAATGTCAAATGATAACATACCATTATAAAAAATGATATAACTTAAATACACTCACATTGATATGCTGATCTAGAAGAGAATCTCTTTGGATTGGTTGCAGATGGAGAGTCATGAGTTTGTATTGTCGTTGCAGTTGAAAACGCCTTATTTTATGAATTTGTCGTTGTTGACGATAAATTTTCTTTTTAACCTTCATTTAGATAGCGCTCCAATATTATAATCAACAATTTTATTCAGAAATTATATAGAGGAAGAAGAAGAGAGTGAAAAAACATCAAATGGGAATGGAGAGTTATAGGGTCCTTTATATATAAAGCTCAAATTGACACTGACCTTCTATTTTCCATTATGAAATCTATTCTCTCTATGTTATAAGGCCAATAGGAAGTAGCCATGTCAATAACAATTTTGAGTTGGACCAATAGAATAAAGCCAACAAGGCATGCATTTTTATTTCCTACTAATTAAATGTGCCAATTAGGCGCCACATTAATTTTCTACCGTTATACACATTAATCCCTTTTTCACCTTTATTTATTATGTGCGTACATTCTTCATATATTTTTAAGTATATACACATATCCTCCCTTTTTATTCATTATGTCAATTACTGCTTTGGCTCTTTTTTTAAATAGATTACGCGCCTATTTTCCTTTTTCTATATATTTGCTTGCACATTTTGTATGTATGTATATAACCTTATAAATTGTTCCTTGTTTAAATTTTCTCTTTCCGATAATACTTATTGTTTACCTTCTATTGTCTATCATTAATTCTTTTACTTTTGAATTTTGAATGTTATGTGTATATAATTATACACATCTTCATTATTATTTTACATGCCTAATCTTTTTATTTAATGCAATCATTTTACCATGTTTTCTTTTTCCTTATTTCAATCAATCCATTGCATTAATAGCGCATGTATTATCTTCCCTTCAATTTTGAATTATATTCAAATATAAGGTCCTTATATGTATACAAAACTTATAATGACCATTTTACGCGTATATATATGTGCACAACTTATATTTCGTTTTCAAAATTCAAACGGTGTTGTACCATTATTTAATTCTTGCCATATTTCTTTGATTGCAGCCTTATCTTGAACTCTATCTCTTATATATATATATATATATATATATATTCTTTACTTCCTTATATGTGTATTTATCCTTATATGTGCGTTTATACAAATTTTCTCTTTAGAACATGTGTTAATTTTAGTCGTTCCCTTAAAACAAAAATATGATTCCGATGGGGATCAAACTTGTACCTCTTGTATGCAAGCCAATGCTCTAACCAACTGGACTACTAAGGCTATTGTTAACAAGACTTAGAACAATGGTAATTACTGTTCTCTTCTTACTTCTCTTTTTCATGTTTGTTACAATACTTCATTTAACCCATTGCATAAATCTTTTTCTTTTGTTTCTCTTTTATTATTAATGCATAATCAGTGCATGCAACATATTTACACCGCATGCAACCAATCTTTTCTTTCTTTTAGTGCATGCATTACATTTTTATTTACATTAATCTTTTTATTCTTTTTCATTGCATGTATTTATTATATTTTCCTTTAAAATATTTGTGTCTATACATATATATATATATATATATATATAAACATGCATTATTTAATTGTTGCAAAATGCGGGATGTTACATTCTCCCACCCTTAGGAAAGTTCGTCCTCGAAATTTGATAAGGGTAAAAATCAATTAACCCCTCACATAATATATATCCATCATGTGTGTATCCAATATTTGCAAACATTGTGCACTTGTGCAAAGTCAAATATAACATAATAATACAAGTATGCCTAAGCGGTACCTCCTATGTGTATGCAAGTTTTTCAAAAATCTTTTAAAATATGATGCTCACATCCTAAATATACTGGCATTCTACATGAATGCAATATTTTAAAGACCAAGACTACTTTTTCATCCAAATTTTCCCACACTCTTACTGAGGAATAGCGTACTTCATCCAATTTTTGCATCCAAAACCCTACCAAGCAACGTTATTTTTCGAATTTAAAAAAAAAAATCTAATTTTCTAAATTCGATTTCTTATGTTATAAAAAGGTGGAAAACGGAAAACTTCACATCTTCTGTTTTTCTTATATGTACATTTTTCCAACCGCACTTGGATTTTATGTAACAATCTATATTGATTCCCCCATTTTCCTATCCAAGAACAACACACATAAGAAAATTTTCTTTATTATAGCTTTTCTTTTTCATTTTATCTTGGAAATTTTTATTTTTATCCATATTTTCTCATAATTTTCCATTTTTCTTTAACTGTCGTATTTGTTGCTTTATTGAATTTGTTGTTTCCTTTTCAGTTGTACATTTCTCTTTTCTTAGCTTATTTAATCATCTGATCTAAGTTTTGTTTTCAAATAAGCCTTCTAGTCTTCAACTAAAATAGGAAAACAGACACTCTACACAGCTACTACTAAGGCCCAAGAACCTCGGGGCTATGCCCCCCTCAGACAACAAGCTTGAACCACGGGATCAATGACAAGTTTAGGTGTCATCCTAACTACCCAACGGGAACAAAATAACAGAACGATTCCAATAGAAATACAATAACGGGTTGCACCCCTAACATGAAAATTATCAACTGGATCTAAATACTTACTTGCCCTTTACCATATAGTAGTCACCACTAGTCCTAGTTGTGTACCAATAATTATTTCAAGCAGCACCTTAGGCTTTTCAATGCTTACGCATACTAAGGGAGCTTACCATTATTCCAAGATAATTCTTACTACTTACTTCATAGCCTCAAAACTTTTCCTCGTCTTCCCTAGGTACTAATCTCACCTACTCCATACTTTTAAAACATGATTTGGTGTTTTCATTTCACTTTTCTTTCAAAAATTAAAAATGTCAAAACTTTATTTTCATCATCAAAAGTTACTTTTGCCAAACCATAAAACATGTCATTTAATAAAAAAATGCAAATCATTTTTTTTTCAAATCACAAAAGCTGGAGTACACAAGGATAACTATTTCTCAATTATGTTCACAACTTCTCTTACTTCCTAATATGTTCTTTACATATTTTAAAACTATAACTTTTAAGATTAAAACTTGAAAACACCATAAACCGTCGCCCAAAAGCTTTTATTATTTCAAGTTCTTAAAAGTTCGAAATGGGGTTAGATTCAAAGTGGGTTTTTAATTTTCTAGGCTATCATAGACACTCCCACAAGGTCAATTATCTCAACTATATGTATTCCTAATCCATTTTTCTATTTTTAAACTTTTCCAATTTATAAGGTTTTACTGCCAAACCCGCTAATTTGAAATACTAACATATGGGATCCTCTTTTCTCCATTTCAGAAAAATATATTGTACACTTCCCACCTAAATTTCCTAAGGATCTCAAACTTCCATATTTATTCCTTTAATTTACAAAACGTTATCCCAGTTCTTACCATATTATACTCTTTTTATTTAATGGGTTCCTCTATGGATGTACATATATATATAATATATTTATATTTTTAAAATACAAATATGTTCACTCACTATCTATATAGAAATCCTAAACCTAAGCTATGATACTAGATGTAACAACCCGAATTCCGACAGACCGAATTTTTTTCAAGATTCTAATCTATTAAAACTCGTGTTGGTTTGCTCTGGTATCCTGCAGAAAGGATAGAGATATAAAATATATTAAAGCTCAAAAAAATATCTCACAGCGGAATGGATAAAATATAATGTAATAAAAATATAGCCTTACCATAGTAATAATGCCGCCTAACCAGTGTCCGAAGCTATCATAACTCTGCCACAAATCTAACTTGCGAATATGTTATAAGGAGGGGATCAGAACACAAGTTCTAGTGACTGGATTTAAACTATACACTTTGGATAATCCTACATATACTGTTCAGTTACATTTTCTTATTTATTAGGTTACTTGGGTTATCAGCACTTAAGGCTTACATACATGTCGTGCCCATCTACTTCCAAGGGGATTGACCAGTATATATGTAGCTAACCCCCCCCCCCCCAATATTGAGGTACACCCCATGATACCCCACTCGCACGGTCCCCACCATAATGCCATAGAAATGTATGTAGCCCCTCATCCTATGCCGAAATGACATACAGATCTCTATATAATAATGTTACATTCTACATATATTTATCATTACTATGCTAAGTAAGCGTACGGACTTCCACCTTCGATCGAATCAGATTCCATCATAGAGTAATGCCCTCAAGTCTATGATACACCACCCAGAACAGACATGCATGTATCTAGATTTTCCCATGTACATATCGTCAATTGTATTCGATGCCTTAAACGCACATAACCTCTAATGTGCACCAAGTTATGTGTAAGGGATTATACAAGAAACACGGAACTTGATCGGGAGCTTTTCCATATTTGCATAGGCCCACATTTAAGAGCCTCAAAATACAAATATCCTTCAGGTCTGTTTTTCATGCTGGCTATGGCCTCACCTCGGCTCCTTCCTCAACTTGTACAGCCTACAAGAGCTAAGCGACTTACCCCTAACAAACAATCTAAACATCCGGTTGGCATCTCCCTTCAACTACAGTACCTTGATAGTAAAAGGTGGATGACGTCTTGGGTTTAGCTTTAGTCTTTTCGCATCCCACTGGCTACCGATGACGGGTACCCGTCAATCTACAATCCTTGTTGGTCGTGACCCTTACCTCCCTGTTGATGTGATCGCCGAATCACCCTAGTGTCACCTCGTCATAGCTTTCTGACTGCAAAATTACTTTTGTAGCCAAGCCTACTCACTAGGTAGTTACGCGCAGACCCAACCTCTATGACCACAGCCTGGACACTGCACCACCATAGAGGACTACCAGGGGCACCTTCCACGTCTCAGGAAGCTGGGTGCTTCCCCTTCCAGTCCTTCGGAGTCGACATAATGATCAAATGAACGTGCTCTCCCCTTGTGCCTCATAACATCACGATGATCTACCTCGTTGGGTTATTCACCCTCAAACGTATAGACTAGTCCAAGCGCTTCAGTTTAATATGTTATTAGGCCCTATGTTTAAACATTCAATTATGCGTCTGCACTGTCTTATCGGGTTCCCATTGAACTTGGTTATTCAAATTCACATTGACTTCTTATTCAAGTTACCAAGTTCCTTTTTCTTATTAATTCCAGTCATATAACTTAACCCATTTAAGTTTATTAATAAGCCCACAACTTGTTGTTCTCTAGATTGTGATCCAAGGTCTATAATCTACAATCCCTTTATATTATTACTTGATTTCATCATTACAATAACACGCTCTACTTAATATGTAATTGAATATATCTCAATTCACATGTTTTCTGTTTAATATGTCACTCATTATTTATGATTAAATATAACTTATTTCATTTCATAAGTTTACCTCGTTCTTTCTTATTTAATCACAATTCCATTTTATACTGTCTCTACTACTTATCGTTGTTTACTTATTAACTTAGTTCTATTAACTAAGGTTTACTAATAAGTTTCTCTTCCCATAAATATAACTTATGTTGTCCTCATCCGTAGATTACAAATTCTCGTTCTTACAAATAACTTAATTTACAATTAAATACAACTTACCTCATTACATAAGTTATTCCATTTTCTTTATCGTTTATTATAATCTGAATTATAATTTCCATTTGTCCCTAAGATAATCCTACCTATTAACATTCTCGTTAATGTAACTTATTTATAATAGGTTATTATCATTCCCCGTTCATTCCAATCCTTTTACTTTTGTAACTTTCATTCAGTTCCATTCATTTCCATTAACTACAAATAATACCATTTATTTTCATCCATTTATATTCATATATTTATATATATTCTTATGTACTAGACCTCTCACATTAAGCCTACCACTTATAGATGCTGGATTTGTCAGGCGGTTTCGGGCAGACTTCTTCCACAAGTTGACTTAATCTCATATCTTAGCACCGTTACATGTTTATTTACGCACTAGACCCCTCATATTAAATTAACAACTTGTGGATGCTGGATTTGCCAGGAGGTTCCGGACAGACTTCTACCACAAGTTGAGTTTAACCTCGTGTCTAAGTGTAGTTACAGTTTTCTATTTACTATAAATTTAGGCATGTTCATTCTTTCAAGTTTTATTGTATCTATACTTTACTGTCATACTTAATTTCACATTAAGTCCATTTCTAATTGCCATGTCAAATGTTTTACCCAACATGTAATTAACTTCATTTTAAAATGACAAATATACTCATAAAATCATGTAATTTTTCCTTTCTAACAATTTAACATGTAACTTATAACGACCCAAGGATTCTCGGCCCTGAAAATCGACATAAATACCTTTACCGTAACTCATGCCGACCTTCGAAACACCGAAAACATTGGAACGTTATTAGAAAGAATTCAGAGGGTGAGATAAGAAAGAAAGAAATATTAGAATAGAAGAAGAAGAACCAACATAACACAGAGTCTCACATCGCAGCGGAACAAAATATAATATGGAAATATCTTTATTGAGAGCTTGAAATAACAAACAATCATCAGAGTACATCAATTTATCTGGACAATTATAATAATCTGTCCTCATATACAACACACAGCGGCTAGATACTAGATCTGAACACTTTCAGCTTGTCTTTGAACTTCACAGCATTCGATTAAATGAACCTGTACATCCCGGGCTAATCCGAGCATTTACAAAACACCGGGTCAGTCTGGTGAACCAGAGTGAGATAAACTCGCACGGTATTAAGGTATCACACAACTTGATTTTTAAGTTAAAAAACCTTTTGAAAGAAAAGGAAAATCATAAGACCAAATCCACACATAAATACAGACGGTTTTTACCTTACGATAACCCAAAACAGTTTGAAATCAATATTTTGTCTGATATTATGATAATGTCTAAATACAAGTAATATCAAATCTAGTAGAACGCTTGTATCTCACGCTCTACATATATAGTATACAAACAAAACCGCAGGCGCTTATTGGAGATTGGATTCCAACCGTGACAAGGTATGGGACCACCTACCGATCGTGTATCTCTAGAGACGAATACACTGGGTTCAACAAGAACGTCTTGCAACCCGGCCCACACATGACCGACCACTTATTTCGCTTGAGTGTATCGAATGTTTATCACCAACGGTTGGGTGCGACCCATCGTCTTCCCGAAAAGGGACAACATCGAATAGATTAAAGAAGCAAATAAGATTTCTTCTAGATAGGTGATTATACACCCTAATGGGAGCGACCCACATAGCCATGCTGCCTGCCCGATTTTTGTCATCTCCTGGTTGATGAGGCTTGAGGTTAGAACACATATGGTCATCATATACTTTGAATGCCACATCGTCAGATCGTCCAAATCACTAATTGACGTCCACAAAAATATTCTGGTCGTTAAGCAAGAGAGTTGCCCCTCTCCGACACTAACAAAGATACGTTTGTTAAAATCAACGTACGTGACCCTTAAGAACTACTTTGTCAGATATTTGCCCATACAAGTCATCTAGGAACAGGATGAACCGAAGGTACTCTCCTACTGCATCCAATATAGGAATCACCCCATGGATCAGTAGCGATCGTCCTTGCAAATCCACAGATTCCAACCACGATAGAACCCAGTATATCTCCGGGTCGAATCAGAGATTGTAAGTGGTCCTTCCGTTTTATGAAGATCCATGGTCTTCACATGCTCCATCTCGATCGTCATCCGATATCTTCTATATTTTCGTATTTGTTGGTCGGAATGGTTTTCGAATATAACTTCGATCCCGGTCTTCCCGTACCAACAAACGTATAGGCCAAATTTTGATAGTCGGTGATTTAACTATCAAATAAAACAACCATTCAACCATAAACAAAAATAGAATTTACTGTTCAGTATTCAGCATCACTTGCCTTTCTAATTCAAATAATTAAAACATCTTATTTCCCAATATCCTGGAAACTCGGTATTTCTTCTTTGACAAAATTTTATCTATGAAAAATCTCTCAATTTCCTTTATTCTATTGTTTGCAAAACATTGGCTAAAACATTATTTAAAAATCCATAATAGAGGAATCAAATCAACTTATTATTCGTCAAACATTGTGAAATTTATTTACTTCACAGCTTCCAGTGTTTATTCTTATTGAATAAAAACCAAATCTTACGGTTTTTCTTCTGTGGCAATTCTCTTATATTTCCTTTTTGACTTTTGAATTCTCATTCTGTATGTATCCACCAATGTTTCACTAAACATTGCATTATTATTTCTAAATGAAAAAAATAAACTCTTACTGTCCTTTATATCACCATGACTAATATCACCTTCAGATAATTTCGAAGTCGTTCAAGTTGGGGTATTTTAATTACCTCTCAGACCTTGAACAACAACGTCCTTACCTTCAGATAAATATAAGTCATAATCCAAACAAATATCTTGTTCCAATATCGATTCAAATTCTATTTAACTATTTAATTCAAACCATAGCTTTATAAATTTACTTTATCTCTTAAAATAAAAACTAATATTGCTTAACCCATTGGTTACTCAACTTCTTACCATCACTCTTATGAACTTCCAAAAATACTTTGTTTCCAACTGGGTTATTATCACCTCCCTATTACCAAACTCTTTTCAAATCCCTTTACCACATTTCCTTTCATTCCTGGGAATCTCACTATCCAATTACTTACTTAATTCCACACTTAAGTATTTCTAATTCCAAATCACTTCTTTACATCTCGTTTGCTTTATAAACCTTGTTTTTACATCTCAGGTTTAATTTTAACTCCTTTACACCTTTATTTCTTCTACTCAATCAAATCATTAAGTAACCCTCCCATTTAAGCTTATAAGTTTGCTTAAATCCCCTTTATGACTTCATTGTAAACTCAAGTTAAGATATAAAACTCGTTCATAATCTTTTCTCAAAACTTAAATCAATCCCCGTAAATTTCTCCTTTAATAATATAATTCAATCAAATAACTTCATATAATTGTTTCTACGAAACAATTTATCGAATTCTTAACCTTTGGGGTTTTACTGCTCATCTACTTACACGTTTACTCTATCAAACAATTTAATACTGACTTATAAACCTTTGAATAATAATAATTATTATTATTTTCTTTAAAAGTCACTTTATTCAAAATAATATATTTAAACCCTATTTTGGTTATAACTAAATTTATAACTTCAATATGATTAGTTCACTTGACGATAAAAATCCATAATTGTATAATGATTGACTTCTAGACAGTGATGCCAAAATACTCAACCAATATATTCACTGGTTAAAACAAATCACATGTTGAATTTTCAATTCAACTTTTATAGATCAAATCAATTGTCCAATCAAAGCTATTTCCTTTATCTGATAATAACACCCATCAATTAGCAAAAAGATCACACAAATAATTCAAACCATTTAAATCACACTATGTTATAACGTGACCCATCAAGGGAAATTTTCTTTATTGGATCAGAACAAGGTTTGGTGTTTTACTGGAATTAAATGTCCGTTTAATTCCATCGATTAAATCAAATATATATATATAACTGGAAAATGGTCAAATACTAGCAATCAGAGCACACAGAAGTAAAACCCAATTTATATGAAATATAAACAGGAAGAAACTGAGTGAGGTTAACTCACCTTGATTGGTTGGGTCATTTAGCGCTGGTTTTAATTAAATTAAACAACGTTTAATTTAATTTAAAATTTTCCATCCTTCCAGTCCTGATAGACACTGCTCCATCTCGATCCTCTCGTCTCTGGGTTCTAACGGAACTGACCGTGTTTAATTCTTTTAACCCATGGCCCAAAGCCCAACCCGCTTCTCCTCAAAACCCTACCATCGTCACATTTCTTTCATTTACTCCACCGCCTCCAAAAAAACACACCGCCTCCACAACAATCCTCCAATGGCCGACACAAAATCTCAGATCCCCTTTCCCTTTCTGTTCTATCCGAGATCAACATCAGTCACCTCGCACCACCCCTTCGCTATTCACCTCCACCTTCCAGATTTACTACCACCAATCAACGAGCCAACTTGAAACTTATTCGAACCCTAAGCCTTGGTTCGAGCTGAGCATCAGTGGATCCATCGGGCTTATACGGATCCGAAGCGCAGGCATCTCCAAGCTAAGTATTTTAACTCAATTTTTGTTTTGATTTTTTTATAAGTGGTTCGAACGATTTTTGTTCACTGTATTTGTTCGAATTGCTCTCTGAAATTGATGAAACTTCATGTGTGAATACATGTGTATATATAGTGGTTGATTTAGTTGGATTAGATCAACGTCTATCATCGTTTGCCCTAGGTAGATTTGTCTATGCTTAGTCCATTGGGGGTTTTTCTTTCAGATCAGTGTACTGTGATGGAATTGTGATGGGTATTGATCACTGCAACTTGTTTTGGTAGAGATTTGATAAATTAAATTTAGATTTTTAGTACAATTTTGTTCATTGTGATTGACTTGCATAAATTAGGTGGGATTTGAGTCTATGAGTTATTCACTTGGTACAGATTTGAAATTGTATCATGGATTTTGTGTTCAGATTTGCATATACATGTCAATAGTCCTTGTATGAATTTGTATATAAAACTACTATATATATAAATACTTTATTGCTGTGAATTTGATATATGAATATATATATCACTTCTGTCTAGATTTGCTGTATACAAAAATATATACATAGATTTGATTTTAGCTGTTCATGGTGCTTGCTTAGATTTGAAGTCGTATGTTAGATTCTACATTGGATTTTTAAATATATGGCAGTCGCTGTATCTTATAAGGATTCGATTTGTATATATGTATATATATATATATGAATCAATATATATTAACTTACTTCTTTGTACATATTTGAAAAAAGAAAACAGTATATCTGTACAGATATATTTTAGATCTTTCTTAGCTGTTCCATACTATCCACTACCATTTGTTTAGCTGTTTCGAAATCTTATAAAGATTTTATAATATCTTCTTTGGTTTAGCTGTAAAGTTTGATGCCATTTTTTTGTTTATTATTTGGTTAGAGATGAACAATCTATCACATGAAAACCACATATTACTGATTATGGGCAGCCTCCAGTATCTGTTCTGTTTGTCATGAGAAGTTTACCTTTTTTTATATTTAATTAAATGGAGTTTCATATACGAATTTCTAGCAATATCCTTCCAGAATCTTGTAATCTTTCTGATTTGTACAGCTTCTTAGTTGTGCCCTCTTGCTGATTTGTATAGTTGTTCATCACTTATTTCCTTTTAGCCGTTCCTTTCCTGTGCCTATGAATTCCTTAGCTACGTATACATTTGGTTGTCCGTACATATATATATATATATATATATATATGTTTTTCATTTAACTGTGCATTGTAGTGATAGAATTGATGTATACATATGTATACCCCTATTTCTATTCAGCTATGTATCTCTCTGTTTCTTCTCTGTATGGTTTACTGTTTCACGTAACTGTTTATATAGCTGTTATATTCATTAGCTGTTCATGTGAATATATTTATATATATATTGTTTCACTTAGCTGTTCAATAGAAATATATTGGTCTTTATTTAGCTGTTCTCATGGCTTTTCCTTTCTTTTCTTCTCTGTTTTCAGGTCAATACTTATGGGGACAATTCGTTGTTGCTCCTTTGAATTAAACATGTCATATAGGAATTTGTATAATGAATTGTTATGTATATTTGGTTATGAAATGTTCGGCCGAGAATATATGAACGTATATGTTGTTTTTCTTTGTATTCACATTTGGACAAACAAAAATGCATGGATATATGATTTTCTTTTAGTGTATATATTTCAATTTTATTTCTTGTAGCAAAATTTCAATTGATGAACAAAGGAGATGAAATGATATATTCGGTTTCACATGTTTTGCCGAACCAAGTAAAATATGGTTTGTTAACGTCATATACTAGCATTAGATTTGGTTTATTATTTCAATCTCATGTAACCTTAATACAATTTAGATTAAGTTTCAAATGATAATAAATTAGTACCATCGTATTTAAGCAAACCACTTCAATTCCCAACAACAAAAATTTAGAGCTCAACATTTCAAAGTCCTGGGTTTATAAACGATATTCTATTTATATAAAAACCCTTCTATAACTATATATATAAATTATACATCTATATATTAATTAATAAACAAATTATATATAGTAAATCCATTTAAAATTCCAAATCGATAATTAAATAATGCCATATATTAAATATCTGAGTACAGGAAATGCAGGTCGTTACATAACTATCACAACTCTACAATTAAAGGTTCAAGTATAATATGTCACAGGTTAACGATTAAGTGTTCAATTACATGATATGTCGCAAATTATCATGTAATTAAAACTTACATGTATACAACAGTAATTATTTCCAATTTTTTAACAAGTTTACATTTCTATATGTTAACGTTTCAGCTTTTTAATCATTTTAACATATAATCATATCAAATAAACATTTCTAACGGATTTACATTGCATGTTAACGGGGAACGTCAAACGATAACATACCATTATCAAAAATGATATAACTTAAATCCACTCACATTGATATGCCAATCTAGAAGAGAATCTCTTCGAATTGGTTGCAGATGGAGAGTCATGAGTTTATATTGCCATTGCAGTTGAAAACGGCTTATTTTCTGAATTTGTTGTTATTGAGATAAATTTTCTTTTTAATCTTCATTTAGATAGCACCCCAATATTATGATTAATAATTTTATTCAGAAATTATATGGAGGAAGAAATAGCAAATGAGAATGGAGAGCTATAGGGTCCTTTATATACAAAGCTCAAATTGACACTGACCGTCTATTTTCCCTGATGAAATCTATTCTCTCCACGTTATAAGGCCAATAGGGAGTTGCCAAGTGTAACAACCCTGAATTTTGAGGCCAATTTAAAATTTTTATTTTTAGAAATTTTAATGGATTTAGAATATTTAGAAATAAAATCTTAGATGTGTTAGCAGGAAAATATCATTTTGTTTGATCATGTTGTATTAACATGAAATGCCACCTTCCTTGATCATGTGGTATTAATATAAAAAAAATGTCATTATCATATGAAATGTCATATTAGTGTAAATGCCATTATAGTTAGAAAGGTATGTTAGTATAAAAATGCCATTTTAATTAGATAATGTTATATCAAAATAAAAATAACATAAATAGGAAATTGTTTATAAATTTCATTTATGTGGCATTAACATTCATAGGAAATTTATTACAAATAAATAGCCATTTATTTGTCATTTGAATTTGGTTAGGGTGATTTGCTGAATTACATCGTTGTATGATAGAAATAAAGGGTGTAATTTAATATTGGAAATAAACTACAATAGATTGCTAAAGTCCATTAAAGTGAATTAATAAGGTAATGGTAGAAGACTGATTACAATAGAATAATTGATTTACTTATGCAACCATTTGCTTCTGTCCATATACATTTAACATATAACCATATTTGGATTGCTAATTTATTTTATTTTATTTTTTAAATCGTGTAACTCATTGACATAATTAAGTCAAACCAAATTTAGTGGAATAAAAAATATATATGTACTCAATGAAATTTAATTACAATTGAAACCAAACACTATAAACCAGTGTAATAACTAACTTGAATTTTGGTATGTGAATTTGTTTTAAAAATATCGTGAATTATTTAAGCAATTAAAACGATATATATATATATATATATATATATATATATATATATATATAATGTAGCATTTTGAAATAAACTTGTATGGTTAAGATGATGACTGCGAATTATGAATGTAACATGTGTAAATAAATACTAATTGGTCATATGGTAATTATGATGTTATATATTTTGAAATTTTAAATTCACAAACTTTGTCACAATTAACATTAAACTAGCATTAATTCTTTCCATTTTATCCTCTCTCTTTCATTGTTATCTATTTTTGAATTTGAAAAATGTGTCATTATAGCGTGTCATAAAAGGGGATGTCAGGAAACAAAAATGGGAAGTAAATAAGCCATCCTTAGTCAGCAATTCATTTTTCTTTGTCACATATAACATACAAAATGTGAATGGGCCTTGAGGACTAAAAGAACAAATAGCAATGATATATATATATAACTTAAAAATTTACAAAGCCAAAATCCTAATAGTGATATGACCAGCCGCCACCAATTTTTTGAACGGCCATTGTATTCTCTCCTTCCTCCCTCACTTATTACAATTCTTTCATCAATTCTAAGAATATCCAAATGGGAAAAATCCTTAAGAGAGTTATACAGTTTCAACGGTCACGATCTCCCCAGGCTCATGTTGGTGGCGCAAGTGGAGGAGGTTGGCAACGACTTGGCGATGCATTCAAATCTGGCGCTGGTCGATTCTGGTGATGTGCGTTTTGAAGAAGGAGCAGTTTACAGAAAGGATTAAGGGTAACGATTTAATTAGGATAATATAATTCAAATATGTAACTAAAGTATTGAATGATTAAAAGCCCATATCTTATCCAAATCAGAACGGAATACAGCGATTTTCAAAGCGTTGAAATTGTAAAGAAAAGATCTACGAGATGGAGTTGAATAGATCTAAAACAGAGCATTTTGGAAATTCAGGAAATTTCAAATCTGAATTATTCAGTGGGAAATTCTATTCTTTCATTTTATAATTAAATTTTTTTAATGATAATTGTAGTATTCTTCATATGCCGTAATACTCTGCTGTTTTCTATACATGATTTGATCTGTGTATTATTAGAATGTTGAAATTAACGTTTATGTTAATTAGAGAATTGAATCAAACAAAATTATCTTTGTGTTATTAGAATGTTGAAATTAACGTTTATGTTAATTAGAGAATTGAATCAAACAAAATTATCATTTTGTTATTAGAATGTCGAAATGAATGTTTATGATAATTAGAGAATTGAGTTGCAACAAAATTATCATCTTTGTCAAATATAAGAGTTGTGGAAAAAATTATCATCTTTGTCAAATATAAGAATTGCGACAAAATTATCATCTTTGTCAAATGTAAAAGTTGCGGAAAAAAATAGAATGAGAAGTTTGACATGAGACTTGGCACCCAATTATATATTGTTATCCTATGTATTGACATGAAAAACTTACACCAAAACAACATGATTACATGTATTATTATGAGGAACGGACATCATAATTGACACCAAAATATTAGTTGTTGGCATATATAGGAATTGTTATGGAAACATTGACACAAAAATATTAGTTGATATCATATGTAGAAATACGAAGGGGGTATGAAATTGACATAAAATAAACATATTTTTAGTGTCGTTAAGTTTTATATAATATAAAGATATTTTTAGCGTCGTTAAGATTCGTGAAAATGAGCATAATTTTAATGTCATTAAGTTTCACCAAAAATGAAATATTATTTTTAGTGTCAAGTTGTGTCATTAAAAATGAAACATAAATTTAGTGTTCTGTAGAGTCATTAAAAATGAATATTTTTAGTGTCATATCGAAACATTGAAAATGAACATATTTTTAGTGACATGTTGATTCAACTAAAAATAATATATTCTAAGCGTCATTTAGTTGCAATTTGAAATAACATATTTTTGTTGTCAATTATATTAGAATAAAAAGATTTCATGTTTAATGTAATATGGTTCATTAGAAGGATTAAACAAAAAGAAAAAAATGTTTAATTAGAACAAACAAGCAATTTTTATTAGGAACATGATTATGTAAGATAAATTTGTCATTTAAGTAAAATTTGAATTTATTATTTATGTAAAAATTGAATTTGTCATTTATGTAAAAATTAATTTGTCAGTTATGTGAAATTTAATTTGTCATTTATGTGAAGATTGGAATTGGCATTTATGTTAGGATAAACTTGCCCTCCATGTTAAAATATTTTAATGTCATTTATTGAAAATGTCATTAAATTAGAATGTCATTAAAACTAGAATATCACTAGATTGAAAATGTCATTAAATTAGAATGTCATTAAAACTAGATTATCACTAGATTGAAAATGTCGTTAAATTATAATGTCATTAAAATTAGAAGGTCATTAGAATTCATAGAAAATATGTTTCCATATAAAATATCCTCTTTATATGACATTAGAATTCATCACTTTTATTTTGAGAATGGCACGTGAATTAAAAACATCAATTTTGTTAAGAAGTGCCATGTAAAATAATATTTTTAGTAGAACAATTATAATGATTAACTAAAATTGTACTTGGACACGAGGTTAGGTCACATTTGTGGTGGAAGTCTGCCCGGACCCAACCGGCATATCCAGCAGCCACAAATGTTGGGCCTAATGTGAGAGGTCCAAGTGCGCAAATAAACATTGGGCCAAGACACGAGGTTAAGCCCAACTTGTGGGATAAGTCTGCCCGGAACCGACCGGCCTATCCAGCATCCACTAGTTGCAGGCCTAATGTGAGAGGTCTGGCCCATATTAAAAATATAAACGGTTAAATAGAGAATTGGACAATAGAATCAAATTTACCTTTTCAATGTAATTATAATAGATAGAAATTTGCACTGTTACGAAAATTACATTTTTAATGTAATTTAAAAGAGAGGGATTTTACACTATATTGAAAATTACATTTTTAACGTAATTAAGAAGAAGAATTGGATGATGTAATCAAATTTGCATTTCTTTAATGTAATTTAAAAAGTTAGAATTTTTCACTGTAATGTTAACTACATTTACAACGTAATTAAAGAAGGAAATTTTACAATGCAATTGAAAGATAGGATTTTTCAGTATAATGTCAATTACATTTTCTTAATGTAATCAAAAGAAGAAATATTACATTTTTTTTGTAACAAAAGAAGTTAGAAGAATTACATTCTTTATAATGTAATAAAAGAGAATATAGTGTGAAGAATAAAAAAAAGAAAATTCACATTTTCTATAGTGTAAAGAATAAGACGGAAATACTACATTTCCAATAAAATGAGAGAAAGAGTGTAAATAAAATATGAAATAGACATTTACATTTTCTTATGTAATAAAAAGAAATATTTTGGATGATACTTTCATTTACATTTTCATTAAATAGGATAGGTAGAAGAAAAGGAAAACATTTATTCACATATAGTAAATAAGAAAAAGAGATGTCTTAACGACATTTTCTATGCAGTAAAAGAATAAATTGAAAGTTACATTTTGGTTGTTATTTATTAATAAATAAATGTGGGAATGTAATTGAAATGTTCATCGAACATGATACCTTGATATGATACATGAACATGATTGTGTGTTGTTTGTTTGGTTGATTCGTTGCCCTTATATGTTGATGGCTACATGGAATGATTTATATCTATTCTTATCAAAATAAAAATAGTGATAAAAAAATAACGTTATGAAATAATTTAAATGATAATTATGCGAAGATTATTTGGAAAGTCCGAGTTTACTCTCACTCCAAATAATGATACGACGTTCGAAGAATTGAAGACGGCGATTGAAGACCAACGATCTTCACATCGAATGGGTAACTAGTGTTGAGGCCCTTGATTGATTTGCTCCCAAGACGGGGCTAAGATGGTAGTTATCCGGACATAGTGTTGATTTGTAGGGATTTGGCTTTCGCTCAGACCCAGAGCATAAGCTTACAAATGGATGTGTGTCTGACGTTGAATTTTGTTCTATGTAAATTGATTTCTATTAATATATGACCGTTGGTGGCAGAGAATTTATTCTCTTGCTTAACACCCTTAGAGGTTGTGTATTAATAGTTATCAATCGCATGGCGTGAATTGTCAATGTGGCACGCTAAGATGAACATGATCAAGGCTTTGTTGAAAAGCAGGCCTTGTGGTTATAACGTTACTTCGCAAGCCTCACAACCCGGTTGAGTCTGAAACGGGAGAAGGGAACGCACGGAGAGCAGCACGTTTCTTTCTAGCTTGAAGTGGTGTCGGTGCTTAAACTGGCTGATATTTACTTATGTGGATAATGGAATGCGGCGCGCCTCGGATGATAGGTCCTATAGGATCGGGAAACGCGTGTTCAGGAATAACTAATCCGCAAACTTGTATGGTGGACCGGCCCTGCAGCTATCCAAGGGTTCTCTGCGGGGAATCGTGAGACATTAGCGAGAGTCTCTCGAATCGGTAAGGAGCTCCTCCCTAGCCTTGACTAATGATGGAAACCCACTTTTTAATACGACACCATGCGGTTTTGATTGTAGAACTAGTATGGCGACATAGTAGGATGAGAGTACTATGCCGTCTATGATTGATACATTATGATTGAAATGTTTTTGAAACATATATACACTAACAATAATATCAAATCCGTTTTATCGTATCAAGCATTTTTGACCATTATAAGGTAAAACCCTATCCAACGGTTTGCGTTGCATTTTGTGATGGGACTTCGGTCTTATAATGGTTTCATTTTTCTAAAAAGCATTGCGTTGTTTAACGATTTACTTTTAATTATGCACCGGCAATCCATTGGGATAAAACCCATTCCGCGTTAGCAGCGCGGTCCTTGGATTTGCCTTATTACTATTAGTTATATTAGTTAAGAATTCTCACACCAATCCCATGACTGACCTGTTGTTTGTTTCCACCTTTACAAACTCGGGTAACCTCTTTCCACATGGGCAGCCGAGTAGTTTGTCTACAGGTTCTTATCTCGAGCAGGATTCTGGATTGAAGCCTAAAGTTGTGTCCAGAACATAGTTGTCTTCCGCTACCTTAGTTATTTTATTTCCGCTGCAATGTATTAAAATATTGTAATTTATCTTCCGCTGTAGTATTATTCAATATACTCTGATATGTTCTATACTCTGATATAACATTATTGTAATGTTTATAAAAGTCTGCTGTTATTGTTCTGATATTGTTGTAGCCCAAAGTAAGTGTATCCGGCGATTTCCCGCAAGGGAAATTTTCTCGTCGTTTCATTTTGGTATCATAGCTTTGGTTAGCTCAAATCTTTGGGATACAACTCATTAGTACTGAACAAAAGACTCATCAGAGATTGGATTAGTAATATCCAATAAGAATACAGATTAGAGATAGGATCAGCAGTATCCTAGAATGAGAAAACTCATTAGAGATGGGGTTAGTAATGCCCTAGAATGAGTTGAGAGTAGCAAGCTTATAATATACGTATTTGTAATTATAATCTATTTTAGAAAATATGATTTTTGAATATATAAAAGTTATATATTTTAAAAAGCTAATTAACCAATTGATTGATGATTGTGTAGTGTAATTATTAGTTCAACTATAAAATTATTTAAATCAATGAATGAATAATGAAGAATAAAAAAATTGAGTAGGATAATTAAATAGTTTTAGCTTCGTTCCTTTCCGAGGACGAAAAGATTTTAAGTGGGGGAGACTGTAACAACCCTAAATTTTGGGGCCAATTTAAAAATTTTATTTTTAGAAATTTTAATGGATTTAGAATATTTAGAAATAAAATCTTAGATGTGTTAGAAGGAAAATATCATTTTGTTTGATCATGTTGTATTAACATGAAATGTCACCTTGCTTGATCATGTGGTATTAATATAAAAAAATGTCATTATCATATGAAATGTCATATTAGTGTAAATGCCATTATAGTTAGAAAGGTATGTTAGTATAAAAATGCCATTTTAATTAGATAATGTTATATCAAAATAAAAATAACATAAATAGGAAATTGTTTATAAATTTCATTTATGTGGCATTAACATTCATAGGAAATTTATTACAAATAAATAGCCATTTATTTGTCATTTGAATTTGGTTAGGGTGATTTGCTGAATTATATCGTTGTATGATAGAAATAAAGGGTGTAATTTAATATTGGAAATAAACTACAATAGATTGTTAAAGTCCATTAAAGTGAATTAATAAGGTAACGGTAGAAGATTGATTACAATAGAATAATTGATTTACTTATGCAACCATTTTCTTTTGTCCATATACATCTAACATATAACCATATTTGGATTGCTAATTTATTTTATTTTATTTTTTAAATCGTGTAACTCATTGACATAATTAAGTCAAACCAAATTTAGTGGAATAATATATATATATATACACTTAATGAAATTTAATTACAATTGAAACCAAACACTATAAACCGGTGTAATAACTAACTTGAATTTTGGTATGTGATTTTTTTTTTTTAAATATCGTAAATTATTTAAGCAATCAAAACGATATATATATAGAATGTAGCATTTTGAAATAAACTTATATGGTTAAGATAATGACTACGAATTATGAATGTAACATGTGTAAATAAATACTAATTGGTCATACGGTAATTATGATGTTGTATATTTTGAAATTTTAAATTCACAAACTTTGTCACAATTAGCATTAAACTAGCATTAATTCTTTTCGTTTTATCCTCTCTCTCTTTCATTGTTATCTATTTTTGAATTTGAAAAATGTGTCATTATAGCGTGCCATAAAAGGGGATGTCAGGAAACATAAATGGGAAGTAAATAAGCCAGCCTTAGTCAGCAATTCATTTTTCTATGTCACATATAACGTACAAAATGTGAATGGGCCTTGAGGAATAAAAGAACAAATAACAATGATATATATACACCTTAAAAATTTACAAAGCCAAAATCCTAATAGTAATATGACTAGCCGCCATCTCTCCTTCCTCCCTCACTCTAATACGACTCTTTCAACAATTCTAAGAATTTCCAAATGGTAAAAATCTTTAAGAGAGTTCTACAGTTTCAACGGTCACGATCTCCTCAGGCTCATGTTGGTTGCGCAAGTGGAGGAGGTTGGCAGTGACTTGGTGGTGCATTCAAATCTGGCGCTGGTCGATTCTGGTGATGTGCGTTTTGAAGAAGGAGTGGTTTACAGAAAGGATTAAGGGTAACGATTTAATTAGGATAATGTAATTCAAATATGCAATTAAAGTATTGAATGATTAAAAGGCCATATCTTATCCAAATCAGAACGGAATAGAGCGATTTTCAAAGCGTTGAAATTGTGAAGAAAAGATCTACGAGATGGAGTTGAATAGATCTAAAACAGAGCATTTTGGAAATTCAGGAAATTTCAAATCTAAATTTCAGTGGGAAATTCTATTCTTTCATTTTATAATTAAAATTTGTTAATGATAATTGTAGTATTCTTCATATGCCGTAATACTCTGGTGTTTTCTATACATGATTTGATCTGTGTGTTATTAGAATATTGAAATTAACGTTTATGTTAATTAGAGAATTGAATCAAACAAAATTATCATTGTGTTAATAGAATGTTGAAATTAACGTTTATGTTAATTAGAAAATTGAATCAAACAAAATTATCATTTTGTTATTAGAATGTCGAAATGAATGTTTATGATAATTAGAGAATTGAGTTGCAACAAAATTATCATCTTTGTCAAATATAAGAGTTGCGGAAAAAAATTATCATCTTTGTCAAATATAAGAGTTGCGACAAAATTATCATCTTTGTCAAATGTAAGAGTTGCGAAAAAAAATAGAATCAGAAGTTTGACATGAGACTTGGCACCCAATTATACATTGTTATCCTATGTATTGACATGAAAAACTTACACCAAAACAACATGATTACATGTATTATTATGAGGAATGGACATCATAATTGACACCAAAATATTAGTTGTTGCCATATATAGGAATTGTTATGGAAACATTGACACCAAAATATTAGTTGATATCATATGTAGAAATATGAAGGGGATATGAAATTGACATAAAATAAACATATTTTTAGTGTCGTTTAGTTTTATATAACATAAACATATTTTTAGCATTGTTAAGATTCGTGAAAATGAGCATAATTTTAATGTCATTAAGTTTCACCAAAAATGAAACATTATTTTTTAGTGTCAAGTTGTGTCATTAAAAATGAAACTTAAATTTAGTGTTCTGTAGAATCATTAAAAATGAATATTTTTAGTGTCATATCGAAACATTGAAAACGAACATATTTTTAGTGTCATGCTAATTCAACTAAAAATAATATATTCTTAGCGTCATTTAGTTGCAATTTGAAATAACATATTTTTGTTGTCAGTTATATTACAATAAAAAGATTTCATGTTTAATGTAATATGGTTCATTAGAAGGATTAAACAAAAAAATGTTTAATTAGAATAGACATGCCATTTTTATTAGGAACATGATTATGTAAGATAAATTTGTCATTTATGTAAAAATTGAATTTATTATTTATGTAAAAATTGAATTTGTCATTTATGTAAAAATTAATTTGTCATTTATGTGAAATTTAATTTGTCATTTATGTGAAGATTGGAATTGGCATTTATGTTAGGATAAACTTGCCCTTCATGTTAAAATATTATAATGTCATTTGTTGAAAATGTCATTAAATTAGAATGTCATTAAAACTAGAATATCACTAGATTGAAAATGTCATTAAATAGGAATGTCATTAAAACTAGAATATCACTAGACTAAAAATGTCATTAAATTAGAATGTCATTAAAATTAGAATATCACTAGATTGAAAATGTCGTTAAATTATAATGTCATTAAAACTAGAAGGTCATTAGATTAAAAAGGTCATTAGAATTCATAGAAAATATGTTTCCATATAAAATATCCTCTTTATATGACATTAGAATTCATCACTTTTATTTAAGAATGGCACATGAATTAAAAACATCAATTTTGTTAAGAAGTGCCATGTAAAATAATATTTTTAGTAGAACAATTATAATGATTAACTAAAATTGTACTTGGACACAAGGTTAGGTCACATTTGTGGTGGAAGTCTGCCCGACCCGACTGACATATCCAACAGCCACAAATGTTGGGCCTAATGTGAGAGGTCCAAGTACGCAAATACAAATTGGGCCAAGACACGAGGTTAAGCCCAACTTGTGGGATAAGTCTGCCCAGAACCGACCGGCCTATCCAGCATCCACAAGTTGCAGGCCTAATGTGAGAAGTCTAGCCCATATTAAAAATATAAACGGTTGAATAGAGAATTGGACATTAGAATCAAATTTACCTTTTTTATGTAATTATAAAAGATAGAAATTTGCACTGTTGTGAAAATTACATTTTTAATGTAATTTAAAAGAGAGGGATTTTACATTATATTGAAAATTACATTTTTAACGTAATTAAGAAGAAGAATTTGATGATGTAATTGTGACGACCCGAACTTCCCCGGTCTCCGAAGAGAAGAGAAAGAACGAATTGTTTTGAGAAAACGACAAAACAGAACGCATACAAAAGAACATTTCATTGTTTATTACAACAATTCCATCAGAATTCGAGAATATACAGAGTATGAATGAATATTATACAGAAATATCAGAGATTTAAATTACATTTAAATACATGACAGCGGAAAATAATACAATACACAACTAGAAGAGATATACGGATACAAAGCTTTCCGGATATCATTCCAGCTGTAAACCAGGATCCTGTGAATATAAATCTGCAAAACCAAAACTACTAGCTGCCCGTGTCGAAAATAAGGGCACCCAGAGTTTTGGTTAAAACAATAAACTCCAGGTCAGTCATGGGACTGGTGTGAGAACTAAACACAGTTATTAATCTTTATTTTAAAGTTCGGTAAATCAAGGGACCACGCCATATAACACGGAACGGGATTCCTCCCAAGAATACCAGTGCATAAAACAACAGCGTAATGCTAAATAAAGAACAATGAAGCTATTATAAGACCCAGTTCCCATCACACAATGCAATGCAAGCCGGATGATAGGGTTTTTACCTTATAATAGCCAAGAATGCTTGATACGTTTAAAACAAATCATTTGATACTATTATAAGTGCATAGTGTATAAAACAACTTCAAATCATAAGCATCAATCATAGACAGCATAAGCGCCCCATCCCACTATGTCGCCGTACTAGGCTCTACAAATAAAACCGCAAATGTCACGTATTTGGAAATTGGATTTCCATCTATGATCCGAGGCAAAAGATAGTCCTCAACCGATTCGAGACGCTCTAGTCCACCTCTCAGGACCCATACTCAGGTGGGCCCTTGGATCGTCAGGGTCGGTCCACCGATGTGGATTAAAATTCTTGAACACTGCGTTTCCCTGCCCTATGGGGCGTAAGTGAGCCAACGAATGGCTCCATCGGACCCGGATCGTCCGATCTAACCGAGGCGCCTCGCAACAGCAACAACCACATAAGTCAAACTCGTCAGGGCGTGTAAAACCACTGACGCCACTTCTAACTAGAAAGAAACGCGTGCCCTCCCTGAGGTCCTTCTCCCGTTTTTGGTTCATACCAGGTGTGAAACTCGCGAATCAACGTTACACAAAGCTACGCCACACAGACCGTGCTTTGATCATCAACCACAAGACTTTGCATTTCAACAGAAGCCTTGATCATTTGTCACTTAGGCATGCCACACAGGAAATTCACTACATGCGTTTGATATCCATCAATATATAACCCCTGAGCTCGTACGTCTCAGAGAAGGGTGTTAAGCAAGAGAATAAATTCTCCACCGCCAAACAGATATATATTTAATAGAAATCAATCACACAGACTGAAATCCAATGTCAGACACACAGTCCATTTACAAGTCCGTTCTGGGTCTGAACGAAACCGGAGGCACCTAGTACCCCGCATATCCATCGATCTCCAAGTACGTCTGGATGATCACCAACTGTTTCCATCTTCTTGGGTGTACAGCCCAATCAAGATCATCAGTAATTACCCAAACGACGTGAAGACCTCCGGTCTTCAACCACCGTCTTCATCTTCGACACCACGTCGAATCAGTTATTCAGAATGGGATAAACCCGGTCTTTCCGAATTACTCGCGTATATTTTAAATAAGTGTTACACAAACACAACATACGCCTCATTCCAATTCATCAGTCACTAACCGTAAATTAATTAAGAGAATAATTCCCCAAATATTAACCCCGAAGGCCGAAACCAACATCAGAACAATATCCAGGAAACCATTCAGCTTAGCTAACCGACCGTTAGTTTCTAATTTTCACATTCATAGGGAAAGGTTCCCATTAATTTTATCAAAGATAAATTCCTTGAATTTATTCTTTAATCTTCTTTTGAATTTCGATTCAACTAGTCGGGATTAACGAACCTTACCGAATTAATCATTTGTTTTAATTCCGCAATCCCAACCTATTCATCCCATGAAGTAAAACTGGTAATACTCCATATCTAACACCACGGTGTTATCGGTAAATTCAATTACAATTTCATGCTCAAATCTAATTAAAGAATTAACTAACGCCTGGAGCAAAACTAGTGATACTCCATTCTCGATCTTTTCAATCTAATTAAAGATTTATTAAAACTTCACTTAGTTTTAATCTGTGACTGGGTTAAAGAATCAGTGTCATTTAAAACACGGTTCACGATAAACCCAAAATCATATCACATTTCAATCAGTCCTTAACCGTAAATTAGCAAGTGAACAATTCCCTAAGTATTAACCCCGAAAGCCGAAACCAACATCAGATCAATACCTCAGAAACCATTCAACTTAACTAATCTCCAATTAGTTTCTGATTTTCTTAACTCTGTTGGGTCTAAGAACAGTATTATTGAAGATACCGTTCACGACAACCCAAAATCACATTCTATTAATTATCGGGTTAAAGAACAAGTGTTATTTAAAAGACTGTTCACGATAAACCCAAGAATCAATTCGAATTCAATTCCAATTAAATATTATTTAATTGGTACACTTCATTAAATCTAACTAAAAAGATTTAATCATTTTCTCAACTGGGCTTAAGAACAGTGTTAATGAAGACACCATTCACGACAAACCCAAATCACATTTGATATTAAATACAAGGCTCTGAATAGAAAATATACCATCTTATATTCAATATCAAATTCTACGACCAACAAATATCGTATTGGAAATAACGATATATATATATCTTTCAAATTCCCATAACAATATCTGTATCATCACGAAATCCAACATCGAAATATTCCGAAGACAATTTCGATTCAAATCCATTCCCATATAATTATCGGAAATTCCGGTTATTTTCAGAACCATCTCAAATCCAATTTATTTATTTAAAAATAAATAGAATTATAATTCTAGTTCAAAACTAGTTCATTTCGATAAAAACTATTTTTATCTTTTCAAATATGGAGTTTTTCATCCCAAATCATTTCTTATGATTTTACACAAATTATTACAATTTTTAATAATTTTATCAAGGCCCGTACAGTCGATTTCCATCAGCGGCCATCGAACTGCACTTATAGCGACCTTTTCCAAATTTGATTTGGACATAATTCCAAATCCAACTGTTAGATTTCTAATTTCTAATATTCGTTAGAAATATCTTTTCGATACGAACCCAACGGTTCCGGTTTTAGGAGAATCCGACGGTCGGATCTCCCGTAATATCCGTTCGAAGTCAATGGTCGAAATTCGCGAACTGCCGCGGCATGGCGCGTTCTATTCAGGCCATTATATTATATATATATATATAATATATACATCGTTGATTTCCCATTAAAACGTATTTTTATAATTCGTTTTCAAAACGATTTCAACTTCATATTCAAATTCTAATCAAAATTGAATTTTTCCTTATAAATTCGTTTTAAATTCATTTCAAATTGATTTCTAATTCAATTTCAGTTCATTTTCAATTCAATTCATTTTCAATTCGAATTCATTTCTATTCGATTTAATTCGAATTCATTTCAATTCAATTTAATTCGAATTTCAATTCTTTTCAAAATATCAGATTTTGAAATCACTTTCGATATTCATTATAAAATGAATAAAATCGATATAAATATCATTCATGTCAAAATGGCGTCAATCTAATCAACACGGCTTCATATATTTCTATTTCAAATATTTCTATTTCAAATATTTCTATTTCAAATATTTCGTTTTCAAATATGGAATGAGGCCCAATCAATTACCATATAATGTTAATTATATGGATTTTCTACAACACATGTATACAATAACAACGATGAATAATCAACCATCATCCAAAGTGCATTCTACACTGTATAAGCATCAAATATAAATATTCAACGCTTATAACAGTCTGTCAATCAATCGATCGACATACAACTAACTATTGGGATTAGTGTATGTCATATATCATCCCAATACCCGTGTGGGGTTTCAAACAGTCAAACACATATTTTATTTGTGCAGTTGGCCGATGTGTAAAATTTATCGTCCCAATCAATATCAGTCAAATGTGTGTATATAAACAAATCATCCGATTTGTTTATTTTTATTTCATTTCATATACACATTAAAAATTCTATTTTTAACTATAAAATATTTTTAACCATATAAATATTTTATTTCATTTCACATCACATCACACTATCAACTAGACATCAAAATCAAACAAACAAGCATACAAGCCGTCCATGGTCGGTGGACGACGGGTGTCGGGTGCTACTAAACACCGTTTGCATCCTAGTATATATTTCAACTAGAAAATCAAATTAAAAGTGAGAAGTTCTCACCGAGGGTTCCACTCCGCCAGTTTTATTTCTGAACAGTTTCATTTCCAGTGCGTAGCGTTCTTCTTCGTGATTTCCACGTAATCTGTTTTCACGTGGTATATATTAAAAATCACATTTTTAATACAGTGCTATATAGATAAGAATCACATTTTTATTCTGCGTTATTTCTTTTCTTCAAAAATCACATTTTTAACACGAAGCTATATATATATATTTAAATCACGTTTGAAAATCGATGCTATATATTTTAAAAACCACAGTTTTGCTCAAGGTTATTTATATAAGAAAATTCATATTTTTATCTAGTTAAAGATCGTATTTTTATATAAGTAAAGATCGTATTCTTATCTTTTTATAACTATGCTATTTTTATTTTCAAAAATAATGTTATTTATATTTTCAAAAATATTGTTATTTCTATTTGAAAACAAATGATATTTTTTTTTTAAATAATGTCTTTTCATATTTACAAATCAATGATAATTTATATTTTCAAAAAGAATGCTATTTTATATTTTAAAACAATGCAAACTTATATTTTTAAAACCATGCAAATTTATATTTATAAAACCATGTCATATATATTTTCATGAACAATTCAAATTTCAGCTTTTCAAATCATGTAAATTTCAGTTTTGAAATCATATAAATTTCATTTTTAAAATCATCCTAAATTAATTAACTAATTAGTTAATTTATTACCTTCACATTTAAAACCATCGTTCCCTATAGCTTCAGAAAACTGTCGCCATATACATCTCCTCGCCGGCGCCACCACCGTTGACCGGACCCCCATCAGCATTGCTGCCATCGAAGCCCCAACCGCGCTCAACCTCCACCTGAAGCCGCTAGACCTGCGGTGGTCCCAGTCGCCCATTAGAACCCACGAAATGCGCCAACTTTGAGGGTTGATTTCACGAGATTCCCGAAGAAAAACCCAATCTCCACCGTATGAAACTAAAGATCCTGAGAAGCCTTTCCATTTTCGTTTATGAAGTTTGGATTTGTTCGGCGTTGATGTGAAGATCGAACGAGGTTTGAGATGGATCGGTTTCCGCCTTTGAATCGTTAGAGTGGTGGCGGGCTTGAGATTTGACGAGGGATAAAAGAAATAAGGGTTTTTGACCCTATGTTGACCACTCATAAATTAATATTTAAATTAATATTTAATTCCATCTATAGTTATTAATCGCTTCGAACTCCAAATCAAACCCAACGGCTGTCGCCCCTAGCTAAATACCCCTATTCCGAACGCAATAGGATATGTTTCGTAAGCTGATTCGACTGTTTGAGTCAGTTTATCTTCAAATTAAAATATAAAACATTCAATATTTAATTTGAACGTACATTTCAATTTGCCGGGACCATATAATTATTCTAAAAATTCCCAGAAAATAAATCCAGCTATGTTTTGACGACACGGTCCCAACAAAACTAGTTTCATCGAATTTTGAGGCCGTTTGAAAATGGCCCATTTCTGGTCGATCCAATTTAACTGTAATTGACCAAAACACGTTTTCCTTTTCCACACTCACATATTAACTTCAAAAATTATGAAATTTGAAACCTAGTAATAACTTCACATCCCGGATCCAACAAAAGTGGTTTCGTCGAATTCCGAGGTCGTTTGCAAAATGGCCATTTTCACGGGCTATATAAATTCCATAGCGACCTTTCTGAAAATTCATTTGGCCATAAATTTTGCTTCTCGTTACGAAACTTCGATTCTTCAGATTCGTTAGAAAGATATTCTCAATTAGATTCCATTATTTTTGGTTTCACTAAAATCCGGTTTATTTTGTACCCGGTACATTCAATTGAAGTTTGAAATCGAATTATCGAACTACCGCGTCATTTTCAATTCCTTTTATAAATACAAATAAATATTTATATTCTATCGTCGATCTATATAATATATATGTTTGAATTCTATTCAAAATAAATTTCTCGTCGTTATTATTTAAAATAATTCATTTTAAATAATCAAATTTCGCTAAAAGTGCCAAAATAAAAATTTTAAACTGGCCCAGATTTCCGGGTTATTACAGTAATCAAATTTGCATTTCATTAATGTAATTTAAAAAGTTAGAATTTTTCACTGTATTGTTAACTACATTTACAACGTAATTAAAGAAGGAAATTTTACAATGCAATTGAAAGATAGGATTTTTCAGTATAATGTCAATTACATTTTCTTAATGTAATCAAAAGAAGAAATATTACATTTTTTTGTAACAAAAGAAGTTAGAAGAATTACATTCTTTATAATGTAATAAAAGAGAATATAGTGTAAAGAAAAAAAGAAAAAAAAATCACATTTTCTATAGTGTAAAGAATAAGAAGGAAATACTACATTTCCAATAAAATGAGAGAAAGAGTGTAAATAAAATATGAAATAGACATTTACATTTTCTTATGTAATAAAAAGAAATATTTTGGATGACACTTTCATTTACATTTTCATGTAAATAGGATAGGTAGAAGAAAAGGAAAACATTTATTCACTTATAGTAAATAAGAAAAAGAGATGTCTTAATGACATTTTCTATGCAGTAAAAGAATAAATTGAAAGTTGCATTTTGGTTGTTATTTATTAATAAATAAATGTGGGAATGGAATTGAAATGTTCATTGAACATGATACCTTGATATGATACATGAACATGATTGTGTGTTGTTTGTTTGGTTGCTTCGTTGCCCTTATATGTTAATGGCTATATGGAATGATTTATATCTATTCTTATCAAAATAAAAATAGTGATAAAAAAATAACGTTATGAAATAATTTAAATGATAATTATGCAAAGATTATTTGGAAAGTCCGAGTTTACTCTCATTCCAAATAATGATACGACGTTCGAAGAATTGAAGACGATGATTGAAGACCGACGATCTTCACATCGAATGGGTAACTAATGTTGAGGCCCTTGATTGATTTGCTCCTAAGATGGGACTAAGATGGTAGTTATCTGGACGTAGTGTTGATTTGTAGGGATTTGGCTTTCGCTCAGACCAGAGCATAAGCTTACAAATGGATGTTTGTCTGACGTTGAATTTTGTTCTATGTAAATTGATTTCTATTAATATACGACCGTTGGTGGCGGAGAATTTATTCTCTTGCTTAACACCCTTAGAGGTTGTGTATTAATAGTAATCAATCGCATGGCGTGAATTGTCAATGTAGCACGCTAAGATGAAGATGATCAAGGCTTTGTTGAAAAGCAGGCCTTGTGGTTATAACGTTACTTCGCAAGCCTCACAACCCGGTTGAGTCTGAAATGGGAGAAGGGAACGCACGGAGAGCAACACGTTTCTTTCTAGCTAGAAGTGGTGTCGGTGCTTAAACTGGCTGATATTTACTTATGTGGATAATGGAATGTGGCGCGCCTCGGATGATAGGTCCTATAAGATCGGGAAACGTGTGTTCAGGAATAACTAATCCGCAAACTTGTATGGTGGACCGACCCTGCAGCTAACCAAGGGTTCTCTGCGGGGAATCCTGAGACATTAGCTAGAGTCTCTCGAATCGGTAAAGAGCTCCTCCCTAGCCTTGACTAATGATGGAAACCACTTTTCAATACGACACCATGCGGTTTTGATTGTAGAACTAGTATGGCGACATAGTAGGATGGGAGTACTATGCCGTCTATGATTGATACATTATGATTGAAATGTTTTTGAAACATATATACACTAACAATAATATCAAATCCGTTTTATCGTATCAAGCATTTTTTACCATTATAAGGTAAAACCCTATCCTCCGGTTTGCATTGCATTTTGTGATGGGACTTGGGTCTTATAATGGTTTCATTTTTCTAAAAACCATTGCGTTGTTTAATGATTTACTTTTAATTATGCACCGGCAATCCATTGGGATAAAACCCGTTCCGCGTTAGCGGCGCGGTCCTTGGATTTGCCTTATTACTATTAGTTATATTAGTTAAGAATTCTCACACCAGTCCCATGACTGACCTATTGTTTGTTTCCACCTTTACAAACTCGGGTGCCCTCTTTCCACACGGGCGGTCGAGTAGTTTGTCTACAGGTTCTTATTTCGAACAGGATTCTGGATTGAAGCCTAAAGTTGTGTCCAGAACATAGTTGTCTTCCGCTGCCTTAGTTATTTTATTTCTGCTGCAATGTATTAAAATAGTGTAATTTATCTTCCGCTGTAATATTATTCAATATACTCTGATATGTTCTGTACTCTGATGTAACATTATTGTAATGTTTATAAATGTCTGTTGTTATTGTTCTGATGTTTTTGTAGCCCAAAGTAAGCGTATCCGGCGATTTCCCACAAGGGCGATTTTTGGGTCGTTTCACCAAGTCAACAATAATTTTGAGTTGGACCAATAGAATAAAGCCAACCAGGCATGCATTGTCATTTCTTACCAAATAAATATGCCAATAAGGTGCCATATCAATTTTCTACCATTATGCACATTAATTCCTTTTCCATTTTTATTTATTATGTGCATACATTCTTCATATATTTCTAAGTATATACATATCTTCCCTTTTTATTTATTATGTCAATTCCTGATTTGGCTCTTTTTTTAAATAGATTATGCGCTTCTTTTCCTTTTTCTATATATTTGCATGCACATTTTGTATGTATGTATATAACCTTATAAATTGTTCCTTGTTTAATTTTTCTCTTTCCATTAACACTTATTGTTTACCTTCTATTTCCTATCGTTAATTCGTTTACTTTTGAATTTCGAATGTTATGTGTATATAATTATACACATCTTCCTTATTATTTTACATGTCTTGTCTTTTTATTTAATGCAGTCATTTTACCATGTTTTCTTTTTCCTTACTTCAATTAATCCATTGCATTAAATTAGTGCATGTATTATCTTCCCATCAATTTTGAATTGCTTTGAATTGTAATATCCTGGATTTTTAGCGATCATATAATTAATTTATTTAATTATCTAAATGGTGATTTAGAGATTTAAATGGCTTGAATTCAATTAGTTTGAATATTTAATTAAATAATAAAATTAGTGTCGCTTTTAGAATGTCGGTGTTAATATTTACTAACATCTTTACTAATACTAGATTAAGGCCCGTGCTTCGCACACGGGCAGATGCTGGAACAAAAATCACTCACTGATCTTTTCCTATCTAAGCAATATGCTATACACTGTTTTCAAAGATTTAGCTGAAAATGAATCTGACCAAATGCTTTAAAAATCAAACTAAATCCTTGAATCTTGGTCTTTCCTTCTTGTTGTTCACTTCGCCCAAAGTAATTCTTTCAGCTGTAACAAAGAAACCGTCCACTTTCAAAACAGATTAAAGATCAAAGACCCAATTAAAATTTCAAATTTTGAATACGTTAATCCCCTCTTTCCGATAGCTTCACGTCGATATCCATAACATTAAAGGAACCCATCATATAAAAAAAGAAAAGGATAATAATAATCTATAGTTGAAACTTATTATCCTGTCCCTTATCAACATAGTGATATAAAGCCAACCGATCATTTTCAAGGATACTGGCAAAAATCTTAGATAATTCCTTACAAAATCTAAATACCTATCTCACATGTGCAACGACACCTCTCCGAATGTTACCCAATATAATACACATCGTTTTTAGTCTTGAACAAATCTTTTAAAGGAAAAAAATATATGTACTTACACATGCAAAGATCAGTAGGCTGCCACCCAGTCCATTCTAAGTCAACACAGGTATTACACATTTGTATACAAAATTTAATGCATGCACATGATAACAGTTGAATTAAACAGAGCCTATGACCCTACTCTATCTCCTATTTACTTGACAATCAAGCTGCTAGGAGCCTTGCTCTCCAAGCTATTATAAACCGTGACTACCAAGGCTACTCCATTTATAAATTAACATCCTGCACCCTTTCTCTGTACACAAGTCACTAAATTCCTTACTCAATTTTCGCATTCCTCATTTTAGCTCGAAATCATTTTTTTTTTAATCAACGAGAACATCACACTGCAAAAATCCAATAATAATTCAAAACAAAATTCGATAAATCTTAAACTTGAATCTGGGAATCTATTTGACTATGCTCTTCAAGTTGGTGTGATTAAAATTGGGTGCGATGTGGGTATTTCACTATTTTGGGTCTAATGTTATGACAGTCGACTTTGGGTGGTGATTTAAGGGTTTCGATGCATTAATTTGGCCTTCTGGTTTGACATTGGATTTGTGGGTTGTCTCGATAAGATGAAGGAGTTGTCGAAGGGAAGTAGCGGTGGTTTTCAGTATGATGATCGATGGGGGGAGGTTCGTCTTTGTTCGCAGCAACTTTGAAAGGAGTTTTGGAGGTTAGATGGTAAATTCTTGAGGACTTGAGTACCATAATTTGTTCAAATTTTACTTTTCTGTATCCACCGAAGTTGTGTTTCATTGTGGAGGAGTTCAACTTTCGTTTCGTGGCGGTGATTTGCGGTCGAAAGGGGGTCAGCGAGTTTAGCAGGAAGCGGTTTCAACATGTTCACTGAAAGGAGGAGATGTGAAGGGGATTATGGGATCTCTTGGTTACGGTTTACTTGATAACCGCGAGCCTACAACTAAGGAATGAAAAACAGGAATTTCGTGATTTATTCCTTAACTGAGCAACAAATTTTTCAAGTCAAAATAAATAAGTAAAGAATTAAAGAAGAAGATACAAAGGGTTTAAACGTTAGATGTGTGATACAAAGTACCATATCAGTTCCTTACTTAAAGCGGTGGGTTCATACCAGAAAGGTCAGGTTGTAGGGGGTCAGTAAGGTGATAATGTGCAAAGCGTTGGGGTTGTTGGAGTTGTTAAATCTGTGGGCTGAATGTGAAAACGAGAATGTGGAGAAGTTAGTAGAAGACGAATGTATTAATGATAAAAAAGAGTAAAAATTTAACACCCCGTATTTTCTGTGAACGTATAAGTAACAAATCAGAGGATAATTAATTTTTAAAATAAGAATCAAGGGAAACGGGTTGCGCCATTGCGTTCGTCTCGGAATTCTGCTTGAAAACAAGTCCGAGTTTGTGAGAATCGGAGTCCGTATGACCAAGTTATGGCCCTCCAAAGTTTCAGAAATACTCAGAGTTCAAAACAGCTCGAATTCGAATTCAAAATTCGAATTTCAAACGCAGAACAACCCAGGTCGACTGGGGAGTCGACTGGGCAGTCGGCCCCCCCAGACCAGGTCGACTGGGCAGTCGACCTGGGTGTCGAACTGGTCCCCGAACCTGGTTTTGAGCCTGGGTGCATTCTTATGTATCTGGTCTGATTTCTGTCTAGATTCGTTGACTTGACCCTATTTAAACAGCCCCAAACCTAGCCTTCTCTACACACAATTCTATTCTGCTTTTACTCTACCTCTGTTCTAATAAAAATAAAAAATGGTGTCGCTACTCTGCTGGAATCAAAACTAGAAGCTAATCAACATCAACCTAAGCAACTCAATTCAAATTAGAGATTAAAGCTTCTGCAACGATTCTACAACAATTAAAGTTCTTTCTTTAATCCAACCAAGGCAAGTACTGTTATTTTCCGATATAAACGTTAATTCTGATTATGACATGAATTGTAATCTGAGATTATATCTGTTCTGTTCGGTTTAGATCTACCTTATTCTGTATTTCTTTTTTCTTTCTGTTCTATAGCCAGGCTACCACGAGCCTGAGCCAATCTCATAAGAGATTAACATACGCTAAAATGTTTGGGACAGTAAAACAAATAATGCATAAATTGGGCATGACCAATAGGTGACTGATTTGAGGAAAGAACATGGACTGTAACTTGAACATAAATCTGAGACATATGAATGGACATGTTATATTTATAACATAAAGGGGTATTGAACATATGATTTGAGGAAACATAATTGGACATAAATATAGACTGTATTGAACATATGATTTGAGATAAAGAGAATATGGCTTAGATATAAAGATTTACATGAAAGTAGGATATCTATTAATGTAAATAAACACCTAAGTAAGGGATCTTTGGGATATAGGACACGCATAGTTATCGATGACTATATTTGGTATAATTTATATATGGATCTTCTGTACTATGCAAGTTTAATAAAAATTGAAACATATGATATATGGTAAATTATGACTATAATTTGTGCTATGTAAATTTAATGCAAACATGGGGTATATGATCATATTGTGAATCATGACTATTGTTTATGCATGTGAACTTAGGCAAGATTTATAATTAGGCAAGATATGTTTGTGAAACTTTAAGGAATGATTAAATCTGTTATATTTTCCAAATTTGCTAGATCTGCTATATTTGCCTAATCTGCTAGTTCTATTATATTGCCAATCTGTTAGTTCTGTTATATTGCTTAATCTGCTAGTTCTGCTCTACTGCCTAGTCTGCTAGATCTGTTCATCTGCCAAATCTGTCATCTGCTAAGTCTGTTGAAAATGCCAAATCTGCTAAACTAAACCTATTGAGATGCCTAATCTGTTATCTCCTAAATCTCCTAGTTTGCTTAATCTGCTGAATCCGTTAAGTCGCCTAAATCTGTTATCTGCTATGTCTGTTAAGTTGATATATTCAGTCTGTTATTGACATAATCTGAATTAGCTATGAATAATTGACATGTATATTAGGCGTGGTCATAAATGGTAAATTATTAATTAATTGGCCACAAATATAAACATGGCTAACTCTAGGTTAGAATGAGTTTGCGGCGTAATTCTGCCCGGAACCGCCCGGCACATCCAATGGCCGCAAACAATAGGTTCAAATGTGAGAAGTTAGTAATAACGTGCTTGAAACCCGAGGTTAGACTCAGTTTGCGGCAGAAATCTGCCCGGAACCAACCGGCCTAACCAGTAGCCACAAACTGTCAGTGTAATGTGAGAGGTCTGGGCATTAATATTTAATTAATGAAAATCTGAGATAAATATGATGTCTAAAATGTGTTGGGCGGATAGGATTAAACCCACTAGACTGATGAATTTAATAAATCTGTTCCGTGAATCTGTAGGCCCAATTACAAAGTTAGACAAATCTGTAAGTCTGTTAATATGTAACTGGTTAATCGGTAAGTCTGTTAAATCTGTATATCTGATCCGTTAGTCTGAAAACTTGTCTGTGAACTGGTTGATCTGAATTTTGTATGTCTGAAATTGTAAACAAGTTAATCTGAAATCTGTTAGTCTGGGGACACAAGGTTAGGAGGGGAATTACTTGTGTCATCTGTTGTTTGGGACCCATATTAGTCAGTAACCCTTTCTGGTATCAAAACTTTGACCCAACAGTAGGTAGGGTCCGGTCACGCTTACTGAACTAATTATAAGCGGTTCATTCTGATAATGGCGAGGGGTGTTGATGGTGCGTTCCAACTGGGTCATGTGCGTGCATGGATCCCGGTCTGCCTCTGAGGATGTAAGACGCCGTGACATCTGTAAATAGGTTTGTGCCAATTGGTTGTCACTTTAGGGAGTGATACACCCTACTGTAGGGCCGATACAGGGTATTTATGTATTAGGGAGCCGATCGCTTGGGGTAGGGTTTTAGGGTACACTTAGTTTTGTCTGTTTTTGTTGGTACCGTCTGTTTCTATTGGGTGGTAACACCTGTCTATTTTTGCGTGGTACCGTCTGTTCAGGTGGTAAAGGCCCATTTACTAGTGTACACCTAATTCTATATTCTGTTTCCGTAGGGATTAATCTGTTTCTGTTTCTGTCTGTTTCTGTTCGGGTGGTAAAGGCCCATTATTAGCATTCTGTTTCTGTTGGGGTGGTAAAAGCCCATTACTGGCATTCTCTTCTAGGGAAATTATTCTGTACCCATTTCTGTTTCAGTTTAGACATTAGGGTGACACCTAATTCTGTTATACTAGTATTAGAGCACAGAAGTAAGATAAATAAGACGCATGGCTTAGTCTACATCATTCTGTTTCTGCTGTTTAACCTAAGTATATCTGCTGCTCATGTTACGGCCATCTCTTATCCAGTTTGCTTTCATGTCATTATTATTATTATCTGTTCATATACTGAAAGTCACTGGACTTGCCAAACTTTCTGTCTGACCTTGCTTGTTTTCACCCCCTTTTCTTCCGTTCCCCCCCCCAAGGTTTTGTAGAAGGGAATACTCTAGCTTGATCCAGATTTCTTCTGCTTGAAGTGCTTAAAGTATGGCTTGTCTTCTTCTATGGGGATTATGATTTTAAACTATGCATTCTGAAGGCTTTTGTGCAAGACTGATATTTTGTACTTGAATTCAAATATTGTGATTTGAAAGGATGTAACCAAGCTTATTTCAGTTTCCGTTGAAATAAAGTTATAAATTCTTCAAGTATTGTTTCTCTGTTTTGTAATATTCTGTTATGTTTACTAAAACGCTCCACCAAAGTTAAGGCATTCCCTTTGTGAGTGACCTTAACGGAGGTGGGGTGTTACACTTGATATCAGAGCTGATTACCAGATTGGGTAAAGTTTTTGAAAACTATTTTCAAAAAGTTTTTGAAAGGAAGTATTTTCAAAAATGAAGCTTATTTTGAAAAACATAATCCCCAAGAGCCATATATCTTACCTTCAGTCCTTTTTGTAATTGAATCTTTCCTTTTTCGTTTCAGTATGTCTGAAGCATCTGAGATACCAGAGGGTGTTCATGTACCCGGTTGGTTTCGTCAATATCTTGAGGCTAGGACCGCCGCCGCATGTCCAGCAAATGATCCCCCTCCTCCACCCCCTCCTCGTGCAATTGCTTTCTCAAAGATCTGTAGAGATTTTAGGGCCATGGGTGGGAAGGATTTCAAGGGAACTGAATCATTCGTAGAAGCGAGGAACTGGCTCAAAGAAACTGAGGATCTATTCGTTATCTTCAAGGTGGACGATAGGCAGAAGGTACAGTTGGCGGTATGGCTGCTCAAGGACGAAGCTTCCTATTGGTGGGAAGTCACTAATGCCGAGAGGCCAGTTGAAACATGGATGGATTTCAGAATAAGGTTTGAGACAAAATTCCTCTCGCAAGCTGAACGGAGTCTACAACTGGAAAAGTTCTTATCTCTTAAGCAAGGAAGTATGATGGTCAAGGAATACGTCAACCAGTTCAACCAACTGGCTAGGTTCGGATTGGATTTAGTCAACACTCAACATAAAAAGGCTCTCCGCTTTGTTAAAGGATTGAACGAGCCACTACACAGCCTAGCCATGACCCATGTATCCATGGGAGCAACTTACGAGAAATTGGTGGACATGGCACTACTGCACGAGGAAGACAAGGGCCAGAAAGAGACAAAGAAGGAAGAACCACAGAATAAGAAAGCAGGGCCCAAAAAGGAAACACAAAAGAAGGATGAGAAGTCTAAAGATAAGAAGGGGAAAAAGTGCTTTACTTGTGGAAGCTCGACTCTTCTGAACAAGGATTGCAGAAAAAGGAAGGGCACTTGCTTCAACTATGGTGAGATAGGACACTTCACTAGGGACTGCCCGCAGAAACGAGGGCAAGGGCAGAGGGTAGAACCCACTTCTGGAGGACAGGCGAATGCTCAAGGGACTGGTAGATAGGGTAGAAATAAGAAAATTCAAGTAGAAGGTTTAAATTTTCTTATTTGATTGTTGAGTTAAAACTCTTTCTGATTCTGGCATTTTGATTCTGTAATCGATACCCTGCACTTTAATACTAGTATTGTTTCTGATTCCGCTGTAGACTCAAACCCATAAGGGTTATGACTCGTCTGTTTGTGAGAGATTGGGGTTTGAGAGATATCTGTGTTAGGCGTCAAGTAGGACACATACATTCTGGGTTTTATCATGCTTAGTTCAGTAACCTGATCTGTACCAGTAATCTGTAAATATCTGAATACTTCCGATAAGGTTAAGATTTCCAGTTTTGACATTATCTAAAGAGGGTAATCCTCTGGGTGTCAATTTGATGTTGGTTTCGGTCTTCGGGGCCGATACTTAGGACCCATGTCTAATGGGAGCCAAGTTTTTGTTTTATCTGTACTCGCTTCCATCATTCGACTGTATCCTATCGATCGAATCCTCGAACTTTAGGTAGAAACTAATGGGTGTAAACATGTGTTTGAGACATGTTATGTTTGATGGTTGCAAGTGGTTGCTAGTGGTTGCTCGTGGATGCATATACACACACTAGGCACTAGATCGGCTCGAAACACTCTCATACTGCATATGGATGTATGAGCATTTTCAATTTTTGTTGATGCAAAATGATTGACTCAGCACATGGATGTTGCATATGACTGAATGGATGTGCACTCATATAGAAATGATATGTATCAAGTAGGAAAATTGCATACATGTTGGACTCATGGCACTGGCATAATTTGCATTAAGGAGGTCAACTGAATCAGTGGACCGCCTGTACTTTGCATTAGATAAGGAACATATACACACACTTTTGCATATGCTCATACAACATTAGAAGTTTCTAAGGACAATGGACGCCAGTGATTGATGATTGAGTAGATGGATGTTGGATCGTAGGACACATTCTTCTTAACCTGAAGATTTCGGGGACGAAATCCATTAAGGAGGAGAGAACGTAACACCTCGTATTTTCTATGAACGTATAAGTAACAAATCAGAGGATAATTAATTTTTAAAATAAGAATCAAGGGAAACGGGTTGCGCCATTGCGTTCGTCTCAGAATTCTGCTTGAAAACGAGTCCGAGTTCGTGAGAATCGGAGTCCGTATGACCAAGTTATGGCCCTCCAAAGTTTCAGAAATATTCAGAGTTCAAAACAGCTCGAATTCGAATTCAAAATTCGAATTTCAAACGCAGAACAGCCTAGGTCGACTGGGGAGTCGACTGGGCAGTCGACCCCCCCCCCCAGACCAGGTCGACTGGGCAGTCGACCTGGGTGTCGACCTGGTCCCTGAACCTGGTTCTGAGCCTGGGTGCATTCTTAAGTATCTGGTCTGATTTCTGTCTAGATTCATTGACTTGACCCTATTTAAACAGCCCCAAACCTAGCCTTCTCTACACACAATTCTATTCTGCTTCTACTCTACCTCTGTTCTAATAAAAATAAAAAATGGCGTCGCTACTCTGCTAGAATCAAAACTAGAAGCTAATCAACATCAACCTAAGCAACTCAATTCAAATTAGAGATTAAAGCTTCTGCAACGATTCTACAACAATTAAAGTTCTTTCTTTAATCCAACCAAGGAAAGTACAGTTATTTTCCGATATAAACGTTAATTCTGATTATGACATGAATTGTAATCTGAGATTATATCTGTTCTGTTCGGTTTAGATCTACCTTATTCTGTATTTCTTTCTGCTTTCTGTTCTATAGCCAGGCTACCACGAGCCTGAGCCAATCTCATAAGAGATTAACATACGCTAAAATGTTTGGGACAGTAAAACGAATAATGCATAAATTGGGCATGACCAATAGGTGACTGATTTGAGGAAAGAACATGAACTGTAGCTAGGACATAAATCTGAGACATATGACTGGACATGTTATATTTATAACATAAAGGGGTATTGAACATATGATTTGAGGACACATAATTGGACATAAATATAGACTGTATTGAACATATGATTTGAGATAAAGAGAATATGGCTTAGGTATAAAGATTTACATGAAAGTAGGATATCTGTTAATGTAAATAAACACCTAAGTAAGGGATCTTTGGGATATATGACATGCATAGTAATCGATGACTATATTTGGTATAATCTATATATGGATCTTTTGTACTATGCAAGTTTAATAAAAATTGAAACATATGATATATGGTAAATTATGACTATAATCTGTGCTATGTAAATTTAATGCAAACATGGGGTATATGATCTTATTGTGAATCATGACTATTGTTTATGCATGTGAACTTAGGCAAGATTTATAATTAGGCAAGATATATTTGTGAAACTTTAAGGAATGATTAAATCTGTTATATTTGCCTAATTTGCTAGTTCTGCTATATTTGCCTAATCTGCTAGTTCTATTATATTGCCAATCTGCTAGTTCTGTTATATTGCTTAATCTGCTAGTTCTGCACTACTGCCTAGTCTGCTAGATCTGTTCATCTGCCAAATCTGTCATCTGCTAAGTCTGTTGAAAATGCCAAATCTGCTAAACTAAACCTATTGAGATGCCTAATCTGTTATCTCCTAAATCTGCTAGTTTGCTTAATCTGCTGAATCCGTTAAGTCACCTAAATTTGTTATCTGCTATGTCTGTTAAGTTGATATATTCAGTCTGTTATTGACATAATCTGAATTAGATATGAATAATTGACATGTATATTAGGCGTGGGCATAAATGGTAAATTATTAATTAATTGGCCACAAATATAAACATGGCTAACTCGAGGTTAGAATGAGTTTGCGGCGTAATTCTGCCCGGAACCGCCCGGCACATCCAGTGGCCGCAAACAATAGGTTCTAATGTGAGAAGTTAGTCATAACGTGCTTGAAACCCTAGGTTAGACTCAGTTTGCGGCAGAAATCTGCCCGGAACCAACCGGCCTAACCAGTAGCCACAAACTGTCAGTCTAATGTGAGAGGTCTGGGCACTAATATTTAATTAATGAAAATCTGAGATAAATATGATGTCTAAAATGTGTTGGGCGGACAGGATTAAACCCACTAGACTGATGAATTTAATAAATCTGTTCCGTGAATCTGTAGGCCCAATTACAAAGTTAGACAAATCTGTAAGTCTGTTAATTTGTAACTGGTTAATCGGTAAGTCTGTTAAATCTGTATATCTGATCCGTTAGTCTGAAAACTTGTCTGTGAACTGGTTGATCTGAATTCTATATGTCTGAACTTGTAAACAAGTTAATCTGAAATCTGTTAGTCTGGGGACACAAGGTTAGGAGGGGAATTACTTGTGTCATCTGTTGTTTGTGACCCATATTAGTCAGTACCCCTTTCTGGTATCGAAACTTTGACCCAACAGTAGGTAGGGTCCGGGAACGCTTACTGAATTAATTATAAGCGGTTCATTCTGATAATGGCGAGGGGTGTTGATGGTGCGTTCCAACCGGGTCATGTGCGTGCATGGATCCCGGTCTGCCTCTGAGGATGTAAGGCGCCTTGACATCTGTAAATAGGTCTGTGCCAATTGGTTGTCACTTTAGGGAGTGATACACCCTACCGTGGGGCCGACACAGGGTATTTATGTATTAGGGACCCAATCGCTTGGGGTAGGGTTTTAGGGTACACTTAGTTCCGTCTGTTTCTGTTGAGTGGTAACACCTGTCTGTTTCTGCGTGCTACCGTCTGTTCGGGTGGTAAAGGCCCATTTACTAGTATACACCTAATTCTACATTCTGTTTCCGTAGGGATTAATCTGTTTCTGTTTCTGTCTGTTTCTGTTCGGGTGGTAAAGGCCCATTATTAGCATTATGTTTCTGTCTGTTTCTGTTGGGGTGGTAAAGGCCCATTACTGGCATTCTCTTTTGGGGAAATTATTCTGTACCCGTTTCTGTTTCAGTTTAGACATTAGGGTGACACCTAATTCTGTTATACTAGTATTAGTGCAGAGAAGTAAGATAAATAAGAAGCATGGCTTAGTCTACATCATTCTGTTTCCGCTGTTTAACCTAAGTATATTTGCTGCTCATGTTACGGCCATCTCTTATCCAGTTTGCTTTCATGTCATTATTATTATTATCTGTTCATATACTGAAAGTCACTGGACTTGCCAGACTTTCTGTCTGACCTTGCTTGTTTTCGCCCCTTTTCTTCCGTCCCCCCCCCCCCAGGTTTTGTAGAAGGGAATACTCTAGCTTGATCCAGATTTCTTCTGCTTGAAGTGCTTAAAGTATGGCTTGTCTTCTTCTGTGGGGATTATGATTTTAAACTATGCATTCTGAAGGCTTTTGTGCAAGACTGATATTTTGTACTTGAATTCTGATATTGTGATTTGAAAGGATGTAACCAAGCTTATTTCGGTTTCCGTTGAAATAAAGTTATAAATCTTTCAAGTACTATTTATCTGTCTTGTAATATTCTGTTCTATTTACTAAAACGCTCCACCAAAGTTAAGACATTCCCTTTGTGAGTGACCTTAACGGAGGTGGGGTGTTACTAAAACGCTCCACCAAAGTTAAGACATTCCCTTTGTGAGTGACCTTAACGGAGGTGGGGTGTTACTAAAACGCAGGAATTGAATGTGAAGTTTTCAAACGCGTAAGGATAAGAACGTTATGATTTACCATTGTATGCTGAAAAATTCAATGTTTTTTGAATGAGTGGAATGAGGGTAGTGAGTTAAAACATGGACTAAGTTAATGATTTAAAACATTGGGTACATTGGGTGTTGGTTCTCTGAATATGGAATTTCACGTTGGTCTTGATCTTTAAAATGAAAAGGGGAAGTTTGAGTTCGGCGAAAAGGTAAGGAGTTGATGGAGTTGCGACAGGAAGTTTATGGTGGGTACCGATTGTGGAATTATGGAGTAACGATGGAGCTACGGCTGGAATAGTCAATCAAGGAGAAGTTGTTGTGTTCAAATTCCTGGAGGAGGAGGAGGATATACGACCAAAATTCTTTGTTATGGGTAATTAAGGAATTTTTGATCAAGAATTTAATATAATTATATAATTAATTGTTATATAAAAATATATAAGATTATAACACTTATAACATGGTTAAATGTTAACAGAATTGGACGAAACCAGACACATCGGAATCATAGCAATGAGATCTACACTGACATGGCTGATAACAGATCAACTGGATTTCGTGATAAAATCAAACGCATGTTTGATTTAAAACAAACCCAAAGAAGAATAGTCAACTGCAAACCAATGTGAGTGAGTAAAATCACTAACTCTGCTTCATTTATATTTTTATATAAACGAGTTTTAAATTTATTTATAGTAATTTTATACTATGCAATGGTTGCTTGGTTGAATAGTTGATAAAATTGGTTGATATGATTACATTGTTGATCGATTATTATTATTATTTTTTGAGCAAAAAATGTGTGATCTTCCAAAGGGAAGAGAGCACACATATCTATAATAAAAAGTGGTACAAATATCCAAATACATACCCAAACGGAAGTCACACATAGTAATGTAAGGGGTATTAGATAGATGAGTTCCGGCAAGGCCACCACCCATCATACTTCATTATCGAATTCCGGCAAGGCAACCACCCGATAAGAAGTATATATCTATCCCCATACATAAACTATGAACACAAACAAGAGAAGAAACAATCACCAAAATACAAAACACCTCTACTTATCATACACCAATATGACCAAAGTAAATGAAAAATAATCAATCCGATCAGCAAGCCCAAGAACTCCACAGTTACATCAACAACCTGTAATCTGCAAAAAAAACTAAAACAAAATCATGAGTAAACTTACACGTATATATGAATATATGCCTAAATGTGTATATAGACATATATCCATATATACATGTATGAAGAGAAAGACATAAAAAATACACAAGCTAGAATAAAGTGACTACCCAAGTGAAAATAAATCAGCAACCCAGACGAGATCTATTACATCTAAAATATCTATTTATATGAATAAATAAACTCAGATTTAATCTAACCTTTAACAGGAAACGCCCAAATTGCAATTCACCAAATAGTTTGTAGTGCGAATTAGACATCCAGAACAGACAGAAATTTACAATGTTGATGATTAAATTATCCTTAGATACTGAAGTTGAATGAAAAATTCTTTGGTTCCTCTCAACCCAAATGAACCAACTAATGAATATTACCAAATAATCCAATACATATTTCATTCTGGAATTATATCGTAATCTATAAAAATTCCAATAATTTGTACAGCTACTAAAGGAATTAAATCCATCGAAAGTAAAAATCCTAATAATCATATTGAAAATAGAAAAGGTAAAATAACAAGAGAAAATTAAATGATCTACATCCTCCTCACCAATATTACAAAAACAGCATTTTACATCAAAAAAACATTCTTTATTTTTAACTGCTCAATCGTGTTAAGCTTCTTGTGGATGATCAACCACATTAGAAACTTTGCTTTAGGTGTAGAATTAGATTTCCATATAGTTTTAAAGGAATTTAATGAAATACCAGAAAAATTAATTAAACTATACATAGAATTAACTGTGTAAACTAAACTCTTATCTAAACCCCAGCTAATATTGTCACCATTCTCGTCTAAATGGTACAATGCTAACTTAGCTTTAAGTAAGGCCAATTGTCTTAATAAATCTTCCTCCAAAATGTTATCGAAGGAAAACTCCCACGGAGGATCTAAATCTGCCTTGTAAACATCTTTAATTAAAGCATTCTTAAATCTACTGATGTTATAAAGCTTACTAAATTCAATTTTTAGTGGCACTATAGATATCCAAGTGTCATACCAAAAATAAGTAAGATTTCCTGAATGGACTAACACTTTACAACCTATGTTAAAAAAGTCAAAGCAATTCAGTACAGATTTCCAAAAATGAGATAATCTATTATCCCACCCACCACTATTACCTACAATAAACTCTCCTCTTGAGTAATAAAATTTGGAAACGATAGACTTCCAGGAAGCCTTCACTTCTGGACATCTGTACTTCCATAACCATTTAGCGAGAAGAGCAGAGTTAAAATTATGTAGATTAATGATCCCAAAACCCCCCTCTATCTTAGGTTTACAACACGTGTCCCAATTAACTAGACATTTATAACCTTTACAACTAAAATCACCATTCCAAAGATAATTACGCCTAATCCTATCAATCTTCTCAATGACCCATTTAGGAAATCGATGAACAGCCATCCAATAAGATGGAATAGCTGATAACACTGAATTGACTAAAACTAATCTACCTGCTCTAGATAGGAATCTATTATTCCAGTTTGATAGTCTATTGCTAATCTTATCAATGATTACTATCCAATCTTCCTTTTTAAGCTTCGACGGTCTAATTTTAAAACCTAACTAATCAAAGGGAAATTTCATAATCGAACAGTTTAATGTGATAGCTACCAAAGTCTCAACATTATTAAAATCATTAAGAACCATCACAACACTTTTATCAAAATTTATTCTAAGGCCAGATAACATCTTAAAACAGAAGGATAAACTTAAGAGCAATAATGTGCTTCGGCAAGTGGGAAGAAAATAGTAATGTATCATCTGCAAATTGGAGGATCGATAATTCATTATTAAATTCCCCATTCCCAATACTACCTAGAACCCCTAACCTCCCTGCTCTCTTAATAATTCTGGAGAAAACATCAACTGCTAAGTTAAATAAAAAAGGCGATCAGGGATCACCTTGCCTAAGTCCTCTCTTAGATTGTATCTTCTTACCCACTATCCCATTTACAACAATGTTGGAACAACCAGACATAAGCAATAACAAGATCCAGTTAGTCCATCTAACACTAAAACCCCTAGCGAGACATAATTCACATATAAAATCCCAATCAATTGAATCAAATGCTTTCTCAAAATCTAACTTCAAGATGGCACATGATATATTATTCTTACAACAAATATTAATGTATTCCTGCACCGCTGCCACACCGTCCACTATATTTCTACCTTTTATAAAAGCAGTTTGGGAGCAATCAATAAGATCGTTCATCTTACTACTTAACCTATTCGCTAGGACTTTTGAAATGATCTTAACAGATACATTTATAAGAGAGATTGGCCTGAAGTCCTTTAGAGAATTTGCTCCCTCTCTCTTATGAATGAGAATGACATTTGCAAAATTAAAACTACCTAAATGCAATTCACCACTATAAAATTCATTAAATAAGTCAATGATATCGGACTTTAAGACTTCCCAAAATTGCTTATAAAAATTAACAAAAAAACCATCCGGTCTAGGAGCTTTGTCACTAGGCATATCACTAATAGCCTTCCAAATCTCATGTTCAGTGAAAGGTTCATCTAAACTATCAAGATTTATCCTAGTTCCATAAGGATATAAATCATTCCATCTAACATTAGTTCTTCTTTTAACCTTATTACCAAAAATCTGTTTATAGTAACTGGTGAAAGCTTCATTTAAATCCTTTTGTAAAGTCAATTCTACATTATTGACAATAATCGAATTAATCCTATTATCACGTCTCCTCTTATTTGCCACACTATGAAAGAAACTCGTGTTATTATCCACTTCCTTAATCCATTGTATACGAGACCTTTGTCTCCACATAATCTCTTCTTTTTCTAAGATCTGTTTGAGATCGTGTCTGAGATTGCTATATTTATCCTTCTCATTGGTATTAAGTATCCTTAACTCACTGATTTTATCTAAATCTAACAACCCACACATAATCTTATTCTTCTTAATTCTTACACTTCCAAAAACATATTTATTCCAACGTTTAAGAAAAAATCTTAACTTACCTAACTTAGCAACAAAGATCTTCGCACTATTGCCACTATATATACTATTAAAGTAAAACAGTGATTTCCATTTAACAGAAACAAGATTGATGAAACTAGAGTCAAGCAACCACATCTTTTCGAATTTAAAGCTGTTACTAATAGATATATTCGACTCACACGTGAGTATGATAGGACAATGGTCAGAATGTAAAAACGGTAATCCCTTAACTCTATAAACCGAAAATCTATCCTCTATATCAGAACTAATAAAAAATCTATCTAATAAAGCAAAGGAAGGACTATCACGAATGTTCGACCAAGTGTACAATCTATTATCCAAGGAAATCTCTATTAAATTATTATCTAGTATGAAGTCATTAAATTCCTCCATATCTGAAAAATCACCTTCTCGAGGTGATCTCTCTCCTAAAAATCTAGTTACATTGAAATCACCCCCTACGATCCAAAAATCAGGGGATAGATTCCTAAAATTTGACACTTCTTCCCACAATACTCTTCTCTCAATCTTAGTGTGAGGGCCATATAAATTAGTAATACCCAATGAAAAATTATCATAAAGAGCTGTCAAAATAATGTGCAAAGAATGTAACTTATGATACTCATTTACAAGTCTAAATTGGTTATCTTTCCAACCAATCATTAGTCCCCCAGCTGTACCAATTGACGGTAAATACGCCCAACTACGAAAAAGGGACCCACCTAACCTAACATAAAAGTTAAAATCCGGGCATTCAATTTTTGTCTCTTGAAGCAATATAATATCAATGTGATAGTCACTAAAAAAGTCCTAACTTTAGCACATTTTTTAGGATCATTTAAACCCCTAACATTCCAACTAACAATCCTCATCTACTCAAAGAGGAAACTCTCTCTAATTCCCTACTCCTAATGTACTCAGCGTCAATCTCAATATCAGAAAAGATAAAGGCAGTATCATTAGCAAGCTCAAATAACTGACTCGTCGTAAGATTCCCTAATGCAAAAGGGGTATAGTCACTACCAAAATTTGTAGAAATACCTGAGCCTCGAACTGAACTACTACTAATAGCATTCAGATTCGAGGACTTACCTTGTGATGACGAAGAACCATTTCTGATCCTAACACTGCGCCGGATCAATCCCGAACTCGGAATCCCTCTCCTACATCTCCTCCTTCTAGTCGAAGGGGTGGAAACTTCCTTACTCAAACAATGATCGTCACTAATCTCCAGCGAACCATTTCTATCTGGCAAACTGGTATCAGCAGCGAGTACAGATCGATAACAGTCAAACTCACATGCTATAACACCATAGCTCGGCCTTAAAAATAATGAGCAGAGACGCTCCCCCCTCCTACTAATGAGCACTGAAATCAAAGCACTATCCATCAAAAACGATACACTATCAGAAATCGTATTTGCTATCAACAATTTCACTTCTGTCCACCTCTCACTTGCGTGCACTGCATCAGTATCCAACATGGCTACTGCCTCCATACCTGACATGCACCCATTCTCACTACTGAATACAATCATTTGCTCATCATTCCTATAAGGACACAACACCCCCAATCCATCCATATTATCACCGCCTATACCAGTAGGGAGACAGCTAACAATCCTCACCATAGTAAGAACTGCATTGAAATCTACTGAATTGCTTTTCAGTTTGACATACCTCCCAACTTTGACTTTTACCCTTTCCACTTTAAATCCTTTTCGATATGATGATACCCCATCGCAAGAAAGCCCGGTATCCTGCTCTGGAGTAATCTGATCGAAATCACACCCATCCTCAAAGTTGTCCAGCATTTCAAAGTTGTTTGAGAGAGTAATATCATCAGCCACTTCCCAGTTAACTTCCAAATCAGATCTGGAGATTGAATCCCCAACATTATTCTTCTCAACATAACCGCCCATGTCTAACAAGTCGTCACCTATCAACCGATCCCTTTTCCTCATAACCATGCATTCAGAAATAAGGGTATTCACACATGTCCCCATGCAAAATGACACAACAGGGTCATAGAATAATTAATCCAAACGCCTCATATCACTCTCATACCCAACTGTACCCACCCAATAATCATCACTAACACTCCCTATCATATCTGCCACGTTCAAATTGTCCACCTGAATACAATCCACATATGACTTGTCACCCATACTTTCTGTACCAAGTATCGAATGGACAGTATCCTTTCGAATTGAATTTTTTAGCATTATGTCCGAATTACTATCACAATTGATGATAGAGTTTATGACATCGAAGTGCTTCAGGATTTCATTTAAATATAGACTAGCTTTCCTCTTGTTTCTAGCCTTCGAATCAGCATACATCCTTCGTTACTTCAAAAAAGTTAGACAGAAACAGAGGGCATGATCTTTTCTTTGTAAAGGTCGAGGCAATGGAGGAAACACCACACTACTTTCAATCCTCGTATTCCACAAAATTCCATCAACTAGACTCTCGAGATGCCACCCCAATAACAAAAGCAAGTACCCCCCATCATTTTCCATTCCAGGAAAATCCAGAATATAAAGGTCGGATAGCGAAATGATGTTCTGGCAAATACTCGAACAGTTGAAGTGCACTATGTCAATAAGAGAATTTCCTCTAGCCATCATCGGGCACTTATACTTTCTATGACCCAATACACCATAGTTAAAACAGCGTGTACCATTTCGACAATCCCTTGCTAAATGGGACGATTCACCACATTTGAAGCAACTGCGAACATTACTCTTTTTACTAGGAACAGCGTTTTTTGACATAACAGAATTCCAGTCCAAAGAAGTAGCAGACTTTCTTACCATGTCGGCATATGATAACAAAGAAGAGAGGCTGGAATTAATCATTCCTGATCTCATAGCTACAGGAATTGAGCCTTCTTCTTCGTTTGAAATCTGAGTAACTTCATGCATTCTCATGTAATCGCACTGCCTGAAAGTTAAATTTAGCCGCCCCGGCTTCATATTGGTTTCCCTAATGAGTGTTTCCGGCGTTGTATTCTTGAATATGCGAGAATTGCCATGAAAAATGCCCCTTGATTTGCCACCGAATATTAATACATCACCCGACTTTAGTAATATTCTCTTTTCCACAAACCCTTTACTATCATCCCTGAATATAAATTCCGCCGAATCACCAATGGAGAAGGAAACTACTGGAAGGCCTGCTTGTAAACTGTCGAAGCTTTCATCTTTGTCTTAGTGTAAACTCAATTTGCCTTCTAAATTGTAAAAGTTTGCAATGCATACATCGGGAGTCATATTCGGCAATTCTTCAATACTACCCCTGTTTTCCACGATAACATTGTGCGCCAACCCCATGTATTCACCAACCAGTTCCAAGTATTCTACTGGTATTTCATACGGAAAAAACACATCACTCCTTCTTCTAGCCTCATATTGCTTTGTTTGTATATTCCAGAATTTGCCAAAGCACATCATATAAAGGTTAAGTCTAGCCCCATTATTGAAACCAGGTCTAAAGAACCCACCTTTCCCAGATCCTAGATCTTGACATCTTTTAACAATCTGAATCTGATCAGAAAGCCTAATACAATTCTTTAACAAAATCAACCCAGAACCCAGAATTTGATGACTCTTCACGTGTTCATCATTTAAATTCATCTGCCCTTCTTTTTGAATCGAACATATGTTGAAGCCTGAATCATCGAAAGCTACATCCGACCGGTTCGAATAAATCTTGTTCGATTGTCTTCTGCAATTTCTTGCAATATGACCGTATCCACCACACTCATAACATCGAACGTCAGAACGATGGGTTAGATTTCCCTTCAGATTAGATTCAGTCGACGATAATTGAAAGGGCGAAAGATTTGTACGAGATCCATTCCAAGAAGTCGAAGAAAGAACAGCCGCCATGTTCCTTTTGTTTCTCATCTCGTAAAGAAGCGAAAGATTTATATTTCTTGTTGATCGATTATTAGTTCTGATATTTCATATTGATGTGAAATAGTATTATTGATGCTGATTAACATCTGTGGATGCAGGGAAATAGGTTGGAGGGATCCAACTAGATTCCTCAACGTTTATTTAACTGTTTTTTTGTTGTTGTTGTGATATATGATGTGTTATATAATCCATGATTGGATATGTTGTGTTTGATTTACCCTGGCCCTAGAAACTTGGTATTTTAGATACCGTAAAACATTTTCGAATGCGGAAAAGGAAATTGAAATTTAAAAAAGGAATTCATTTCCAAAATAGAAATTAAATTTCGAATATAGTGGAAAATAGAAACCTGTTCAAGTGGATAAATCAAGAAGTTGTTTGTAAATAAAAATATAAATTAAGTGAATTATTAAACAGGATAAACTGGAATATAAGTTCAAATATGAATTTATATAGGAAAGTGAAAATCGGTTTTGAAACCAATATTTGAAAATAGATTTGAACTTAGCAAATTATAAAAGAAATTATTAAAGAGGTTTTAAATGATTGGAATAAAAAATGAGATTTGTATGAAAAATTGAATAGAAGTTATATATAGGGATTGGGTTTAAGATATTATTTATAAATACGAAATTGAAATTGATTTGGTTGTAAATAAAAGAAATATATTCACGGTTAAAGTGAATAATGGTTTAAAGCAAATATTTTACAAATGAAATATCTCTAAAGGAAATTTAGATTTGAAATATGAATCCAAACTGGAAATTTAATGAAAAGGGAAATGGGTAATAGTTTTTAAAATAAAACGATGAGTTTTAGTTCAAAATTCAGAATATAAAATGTAGTGTGATTACGTTTTGTAGATTGGAATGGTTAGAAAGGAATTTGGTAATGATTGGAAAGGATAAATTCAAAAGTAAATTTGGAATTTGAATCAACCTGAAATGGTAGATAAATTCCGAAGTTCGGAATATCAATCGAATGTTGATTATTCGAGAGAGAGTTATTTATTGGAATTCGATTATATCGAATTTAGGGAAGTATTTATTTTTACTTTTCATTTTGAATCAAATTTGTTTATTTATTTATTTAATTATTAATTGAATAAATAAATACAAGTTATATTTTTAATATACCAATTATTTGGGAACTACGATTATAACGCTACCATTATAAATCTAAACAGTGATTATAATGCTACTGTTATAATAAATGTTTTGTAAATCTAAACAGCGATTTTAACGTTGTCGTTTTAATAAATGTTTTGTAAATCTAAACAGCGATTTTAGTGCTGTCGTTATAATAAATGTTTTGTAAATCTAAACAGCGACTTTAACTCTGTCGTTATAATAAATGTTTGGTAAATCTAAACAGTGACTTTAGCGCTGTCGTTATAATAAATGTTTTGTATATCTAAACAGCAATTTAAGCACTGTCGTTATAATAAATGTTTTGTAAATTTAAACAGCATTTTTAGCGCTACTGTTATAATAAATGTTTTGTAAATCTAAAAAAGCGATTATAACGCTGCCATTATAATAAATGTTTTATAAATCAAATATTTGGAAACAACGATTATAACGCTACCGTTATAATCAATGCTTTTCCGTAAAAGAAGTGTATTCTTAGAATGAATCCGAGAGTCGCGTAAGCAATGTTTTGTTTGAAGTTGTGAACTCTGACTATTTCAAAGTTGAGAATGTTGTTCAATTAAGGTCTGAGAGGTAATTATACCCCAACTTGATTGACTTCATGATTGATGGAGGAATGGTTAAGGTTCGATAGTGAAGATGGGTTAGCAATATGGTTAGTTAATAATTGATTAGTGGTTCGAGTTAAAATAACGATGTTTTATAACATCGCGTTAATTTAAAGGATTTTGAAATATCTCCCTAAATAAAATGAGAGATATTTTCTATGCATAGATAATGAAATGAATTTGTCAACAAGGAATTTATAAATGGGATATGCAAATATTTTCCGATATTAATAAGGTATATTTTCTGAATATAGAAAACAAGGATTCATGAATATTTAGAAATGTTTTCTGACTGGAATAAGAGATATTTTTTATCGAGTAAAGAAATTAGGATATTGGGAATGTTTTCCAAGAATCGAGAGAGAAATAGAGCTTCAAAAGGATACAAAAGATGGGAAATGGGAATTGGAAACGATAATATAATAAGGAATTAATATAAAAAGGGGTCAGTGTTGTCTGATGATTGATCGTTAGAATTTCCAATTGGAAATAGGACCGTTGATTGTATGGATGTTTCTTTGATAGTTAAATCACCGAATATCAAAGTTTTGATCTACTTTATACCTTCGTTGTCAATGTAGAAAGACCATGATCAGATTTATTATCTGAAAACCACTCTGTATTGGCATAAGCGCAACAAATCAACTAATGCTAAAGATAATTGAAGACGGAGTAAAATGCAAGGGCTATTTTGTTAATCCTATGTAGAAATTGCCCATGATGGATTAATAGAATGGTGCCTTCGGTTTATCCAGTCCCAGGACAATGTATATGGACGTGTTTGATGATGTGGAATTTGAAGTAAATGGTGGCAAGATGTTCTGAAAGATAATCGTAACCTCAAGCCTCATCAACCGGGAAATGACAAAAATTGGGCAGACAACATGGCTATGTGGGTAATTCCCATTAGGGGTATTATCACCTGATCTAAATAAATTTTCATTTGTTTCTTATTCTACTCGTCGCTGTATGCTTTCGGTAACGGTTGCTGATCACAACCATTGGTGATAATATGCTCGATACACTCAAGTTAAATGAGTGGTCGGCCATGTGTGGCTGGGTTGCAAGATGTTCTTATTGAACCCTAGTGTATCCCCTCTAGAGTACACTGATTGGATGGTGGATCCATACCTTGTCATAGTTGGAATCCATTCTCCAACAAGTGCCTTGCGGTTTTTGATTTTAGACTATGTATGTGGAGCGTGAGATGCAAGCGTTCTGCTATTTGGTTATTTACTTGATTAGACATTATTATAATATCACTGGATTTTCGTATCAAAGTGTTTTAGGTTATAGTAAGGTTAAAACCGTCCATGTTTATGTGTGGGCTGGTCTTACTATTATCCTTTTTTTCAAAAGGATTTTTTTCAAAGTTAAACAAATGGTTGGAGTTTACTCACACCAGTCCCATGACTGACCCAGAATTTATTTTGTTTATTTTCCCTAAATCTTGGGTGCCCAAATTTGTAAGGGCAGTCAAGTAGTCGGGATTTTACAGATTCAATTGGAGGTGCTTGAAGAAGGAGGCTTCATCGGTCAGCTATAGACTATCATATTTTCCGCTGTGTACTATGTTGTATCTGGAAACAAGTGTTTATAACTGTTCCAGGAATAACTGTTGTGCTCGGATAATGGTATGTATATACTGTTACTGATTTGTATTTCAAAAATTATGTTACTAATATATTTTATTCTTTTCGTTCTGAGTTTGTGATCTTCGCTTTCTTCTATTCTAATATTTCTTTCCTTTGATTTTCTCATCCTCTAACTTCTTTCTATTAATGATTTGTATTTCTGTGCAATTTGGGTTGGACATGTGGTGTTATTAGTTGACTCAAAGAGTACCGAAATTCGGGCCATTACATCTGGTATCAGAGCTGAAGGTTGAGTAGTAACCTTGGCTCTGTGGCGTAACTCAATAGAGATGGGGTTAGTAATATCCTAGATTGAGTTTAAGTGTATATATCTGAGCGCGTACTTGTGGATTTGCTATAAAAACCGTTTTATATTGTGTTGGCTGGTTTGTTGAGTAGTTTATGAATTCTGGTCGATACAGGATGTACAACTACATCGATAGGTGTTTCTAAACTCTCGAACACAGCAATTCGATATAGTATTGTTTTAAAATGGGTAAATAAAATAATTTTGCCCAAAATTATTTTGATATGAAAGGAATGGTTTCTGAAATATTATAGTATATGGATATATTGATTGTTTTTACAATCAAATGGAATTATAAAACATTGAGATGGTTATTTAAAAACCAAATTGAATTTGTATAAGAGTGGAATATACAAATAAGCTGAATTACAATTAAATTCAAACCAAAATTTGGAATTTAAATCCCGGTTGTTTAGAAAATATTTCTTGATGTATTTCAAAGGTAATATAGCATTGCTTCAAAAGATTTTTGAATAAGAAAGGTTTAAATGGATTTTTAAAGGGATTAAGCACTGAAATCACTTCAGTGGCGAGAAAATAATTCTGATAATGGATTGCTACCATAGTAATTTGGGAATGAAAAATTTATTTGAAAAGGACAAGATTTTTTTTTAGAAATTCAAATGTTTTGAATTGAGTTGATTATAAATATATGTTTATAAAAATATATGATTTCAAACTAATTTGAAATAAAACCCAGAAATTTGAATTCTGAAATTAAAATTTAACCTGTATTATTTGAATAAAGTGAAATGTTAAAAATGTAACAAATGAATTGAAACTTAACTTAAGTTAAATAAAAATGGGCTGAATTAGAATAATTACGAATGAAATTTAATCAAGAGAAATGTTGATATTCGAATTATTAATATGAATTCAACATATGAATAAGCAAGTTGAATATATATTGGATGTTGTTAATTGGAATTTAATTGGATTCAAGTATAATAAGTGGATTGACTTAAATAGAAATCAGATTTGAATTGATAGAATGAAAGTGAACTAATCAGAAGTTTATTAGAGTGTTAAAAACTGGAAGTTGAATTGATTTGAAACCAATTGGGAATGGATATATGTATGCTGAGCAGATATTGAATGGAAGCAAATGCAAGAGATAGAATTATACCCGACAAAAAGGTACATGTTTACAATATTACTTAGGTTTGATGGTCTTATGAGCCTATGGGGCAAGCCGCTTGGATTTTTGATTTTCTTTTGGATCGGAGAAGGCCTAGAAAGGCGAGTTATGGTTGTACCGATTGAGCCGCGCAAAGGAGAAGCTGGCGAAATTTTTCGAAAAGTTAAGGTTTTAGAAAAAAAACTTTTGATAATTTAAAATCCAGTGTTAATTGTAATTGAAATAAGAAAACCAGAATTGGTTAATAAAATTTCAAGTGAAATGATGAAATTGATAAATGGATTTAAAATCAATTGGAATGGGTGTGGATAGGCAGAAGAGCATATGGATTGAAGACAAGAAAGTGATGATGGATTGTCTAAAAATGATGGACATATCATTTGGAAAGAATTATGACTGGTCGAGTATTGGTATGAGAATTCGGAAGTTGGATAAGAACTAGGTTATGAAGGTATAGAATATAAAATTTCAACTAAGTAGGGTATGAGGAGTTAGAGTTATTGCATTTTTACTGCTTAACAATTTGGAGGACGAAATTGTTTTAAGGGCGAAGGAATGTAATATCCCGGATTTTTAGCGATCATATAATTAATTTTTTAATTTCTAAATGGTGATTTAGAGATTTAAATGACTTGAATTCCATTTGTTTGAATATTTAATTAAATAATAAAATTAGCGTCGCTTTTAGTATGTCGGCGTCAATATTTACTAACATTTTTACTAATACTAGATTAAGGCCCGTGCTTCGGACACGGGCAGATGCTGGAAAAAAAATCACTCGATGATCTTTTCCAAACTAAACAATATACTATACACTATTTTAAAAGATTTAGCTGAAAATAAATCTGACCAAATGCTTTATAAATCAAATATTTGGAAATAGCGATTATAACGGTACCGTTATAATCAATGTTTTTCCGTAAAAGAAGTGCATTCTTAGAATGAATCCGAGAGTTGTTAAGCGATGTTTTGTTTGAAGTTGTGAACTTTGACTATTTCAAAGTTGAGAATGTTATTCAATTAAGGTCTGAGAGGTAATTATACCCCCACTTGATTAACTTCGTAATTGATGGAGGAATGGTTAAGGTTCGAAAGTGAAGATGGGTTAGCAATATGGTTAGTTAATAATTGATTAGTGGTTCGAGTTAAAATAATGATGTTTTATAACATCGCATAATATCTCCCCAAATAAAATGAGAGATATTTTCTCTGCATAGATAATGAAATGAATTTGTCAACAAGGAATTAATAAATGGGATATGGAAATCTGATATTAATAAGGTATATTTTCTGAATATAGAAAACAAGGATTCATGAATATTTAGAAATGTTTTCTGACTGGAATAAGAGATATTTTTTATCGAGTAAAGAAATTAGGATATTGGGAATGTTTTCCAAGAATCGAGAGAGAAATAGAGCTTCAAAAGGATACAAAAGATGGGAAATGGGAATTGGAAACGATAATATAATAAGGAATTAATATAAAAAGGGGTCAGTGTTGTCTGATGTTTGGTCGTTAGAATTTCCAATTGGAAATAGGACCGTTGATTGTATGGATGTTTCTTTGATAGTTAAATCACCGAATATCAAAGTTTTGATCTACTTTATACCTTCGTTGTCAATGTAGAGAGACCATGATCAGATTTATTATCTGAAAACCACTCTGTATTGGCATAAGCGCAACAAATCAACTAATGCTAAAGATAATTGAAGACGGAGTAAAATGCAAGGGCTATTTTGTTAATCCTATGTAGAAATTGCCCATGATGGATTAATAGAATGGTGCCTTCGGTTTATCCAGTCCCAGGACAATGTATATGGACGGGTTTGATGATGTGGCATTTGAAGTAAATGGTGGTAAGATGTTCTGAAAGATAATCGTAACCTCAAGCCTCATCAACCGGGAAATGGCAAAAATTGAGCAGACAACATGGCCATGTGGGTAATTCCCATTAGGGGTATTATCACCTGATCTAAAGAAATTTTCATTTGTTTCTTATTCTACTCGCCGCTGTATGCTTTCGGTAACGGTTGCTGATCACAACCATTGGTGATAATATGCTCGATACACTCAAGTTAAATGAGTGGTCGGCCATGTGTGGCTGGGTTGCAAGATGTTCTTATTGAACCCTAGTGTATCCCCTCTAGAGTACACTGATTGGATGGTGGATCCATACCTTGTCATAGTTGGAATCCAATCTCCAACAAGTGCCCTGCGGTTTTTGATTTTAGACTATGTATGTGGAGCGTGAGATGCAAGCGTTCTGCTATTTGGTTATTTACTTGATTAGACATTATTATAATATCACTGGATTTTCGTATCAAAGTGTTTTAGGTTATAGTAAGGTAAAAACCGTCCATGTTTATGTGTGGGCTGGTCTTACTATTATTCTTTTTTTCAAAAGGATTTTTTTCAAAGTTAAACAAATGGTTGGAGTTTACTCACACCAGTCCCATGACTGGCCCAGAATTTATTTTGTTTATTTTCCCTAAACTCTTGGGTGCCCAAATTTGTAAGGGCAGTCAAGTAGTCGGGATTTTACAGATTCAATTGGAGGTGCTTGAAGCAGGAGGCTTCATCGGTTAGCTATAGACTATCATATTTTCCGCTGTGTACTATGTTGTATCTGAAAACAAGTGTTTATAACTGTTCCAGGAATAATTGTTGTGCTCGGATAATGGTATGTATATACTGTTACTGATTTGTATTTCAAAAGTTATATTACTAATATATTTTATTCTTTTCGTTCTGAGTTTGTGATCTTCGCTTTCATCTATTCTAATATTTCTTTCCTTTGATTTTCTCATCCTCTAACTTCTATCTATTAATGATTTGTATTTCTGTGCAATTTGGGTTGGACATGTGGTGTTATTAGTTGACTCAAATTGTACGGAAATTCGGGCCATTACATGAATTATATTCATATACATGATCCTTATATGTATACAAAACTTTAATGACCATTTTATGCGTATATATGTGCACAACTTATATTTTGTTTTCAAAATTCAAACGGTGTAGTACCGTTATTTAATTCTTGCCATATTTCTTTGATTACAGCCTTATCTTGAAATCTATCTCTTGTGTGTGTGTGTGTGTGTGTGTGTGTGTGTGTATATATATATATATATATATATATATGCACATATATATGTATATATTCTCAAATATATACATATATTTTCTTAACTTCCTTATATGTGTATTTATCCTTATATGTGCGTTTATACATATTTTCTCTTTAGAACATGTGTTAACTTTAGTCGTTCCCTTAAAACAAAAACGTGACGCCGGTGGGGATTGAACCTGTACCTCTTGTATGCAATCTACATGCTCTAGCCAACTGGACTACTACGGCTATTATTAATAAGGCTTAGAACAATGGTAATTATTGTTCTCTTCTTACTTCTCTTTTTCTTGTTTGTTACTGTATTTCATTTAACCCATTGCATGAATCTTTTTCTTTGATTTTTTTTTTATTAATACATAATCAGTGCATGCAACATATTTACATCGCATGCAACCAATCCTTTCTTTCTTTTAATGCATGCATTACATTTTTATTTACATTAATATTTTTCTTCTTATTCAATGCATGTATTTATTATATTTCCCTTTTAAATGTTTGTGTCTATGCATATTTCAGAAACCCAAGGACTCAACCGTAAGGATATGTAAAATATAGGATTTCCAATCCTAGCAGGAAAAGGAGGGAAACAGATACTCAATTTAAAGTGAGTAAACATAATTCCATACTCGATATATATATATATATATATACAATCACACATTTGCATTATTTAATTATTACAAAATGTGGGGGGTTAGAACCCAAAACATCAAAGTTGTGTGAAATTTCATTAGTTTTTCATATCTTAAAAAATTTAGAATTCAAATTAACTATGTTCAAGAATAACAAAAATTCTTCAACACAATTAGGAATAAAGAAATCAGAAAAGATCTAAACTTCAAAATAATTGCAGATATTTACAGGTTTAAATTAAAGATCCTGAAATGATTAAAACATGAGAGTTTTATTCAAATGAAACGAATTTACAAAAAATCATGAATTCTGCTATTTGATGTAAGAAAGCTCAAAGTAAGAGAAAAATAATATGGCAGTGACAACTCAAATCAGAGAAAAAATAAACAGAAGGAGAGATAAACAAAGAATATTAAGAGATGAGTTTAGAGATCATCAGAATATGATGTGGGAAAATAAATCTCTAACTCAGCAAACTTGGCTAAGGAACTCTGAATGATACAGAAATATGGAATAACTTGAATTTAATTCTTTTTTGTAAAGCAGTTCCTCAGCCTCCTACGGTACCTAACAGTTTAGGGAATCAAATGGTCTAACAATATTTGTAAAACCACTTTGAAATGTGTTCATGACTTTTGGTACCCAAATCTGCTTGTATAACAAACCATTTGAATTTATCTTTTGCCTTTAGAACCCAAATCTGTTTGAACTTAATTAAACTCATATTATTTCCATTTAGGATCCAAGATTGTTTAAATGGTTTGTTACCAAACAAATTCTTATTTCCTTCATGATTTAAAAATCCTTTGAAATTATCAAGGTTTAAATTTTCAAAACGATCTTTTTCAAAATAGTTTGAAGAAATTTTAAAACCATTTGGATTCAATTTTCCAAAAACATTTATTTTCCCAAAGTCAAGACTACACTTATTTCCAATAGAAACTGGATTTTGTAACAACATATTCAACGATTTTTTCCCATTAGGGAATTTATCCAAAGTAGATTCTAATCGTCGAATCTTGGATTTAAGATCACCATTTTCTTTGATTAAATCTGAACAATGATTTTTAGTGATCTTTCTTTCAGTATCATGTTGTTTCGAAACCAAATTTTCAGACTCAAGTAATTAGATTTTGGCTTGACACACAGAGATTTCAAATTCATAATGTTTTTTCTTTTCAAACTCAAGTTTTTCAAAATTCTTGAATTTCACAATTTCATTTTCTAACTTTTTCAGAATCAAATCAGTTTTCAATAAGCGTTCTTTTTCAACAATTTCATGTTTAGAATTTTGGTAGTCTTAAAATTTTCAAATTTCTTTTGTAAAGAATTATTTATATTTTTTAGCTCAATCTCATTATCTTATAAAATCAGAATTTCCTCTTCAAGCTTTTGAATGTTTTTATTGAGATGAAAGAGATCATTTTTCAATTTCAAACAATTTTCACAATCGGAATTTTCTAATTTCATGACATTTGAAAATTTTGATTCCAAACAGTTAATTTTGCAAGTCAACTCATGATTTTTAGATTTTAAACATTTATTTTTCTGAGGGAGATTATCAATAGTTTTTTGTTAAATCAACACACAAAAAACAAAAACTTCATATGAGAAATTTTATGTCTCATCGTCTGTTGAGTCTCCATCGTCTGATCCATCTGAATTTTCATATGTTTCTCCTTTCTAGCATATCTCTTAATCTGAGTTGACATTTAGGATTTTGAGCAGTTGTTGTCCGTTGCATACAACTTGTCGATAGTTTCCAGATATCCTGCGCAATTAAGTAATGAGAGATAAATTTTAACTGATCATTACTAATATAGGAATAATAATATGCATAGCATGAGCATTAAAAACATTATTCCTCTTATCTGTTATATCTCCCAAATTTTCAGTAACATTCCAATATTCATAATTAACATATTTTAAATAGAATTCGATTTTTGATTTCCAAATTAAAAAAAAAAACTCCCACTGAAAACAATTGGAATATCACTGGACTGACTCTCGCTATACTAACAACTAGGGAACAACATAGTTAATAAAATACCATGCTCTGATACCACTTATTGGATCTAGATTAATCCTAAAGGAGGTGGATAGCTCCTACCTATGCTAGCCTTAGAACAGAGAAAGTAGAACCTTGTAGCTACCAGGGTTTATTGAAATTAATTCGAGATATTAAGAAATATCACAACAAAAATTATAACAGAGAAATATAAATGTAGAAATAAATAACATAGTTTTTACCCAGCTTCAGCAAACCCTACCTACTACTGCATTTCTAAGATCTGTACTAGGTATTAAAATAGATCTCGCTTACAAACCTGGTAAACTCACAAAGCCTGCTCCTGTTCTAATCCTACGCTCAAAACCCTAGACTGATCTTTATCACCTAGATCATATTTTCCGCTAGCTACAAACCCGTAGCTAGTAACCCCAGTTATCACAAACACTAAAAAACTGCTAGTTAAAATCCTATAACTAGATGACCTAGCTTTTATAGAAAAAACAAGAAAACAAAATGAAAATTTACAAAACAAATAAAACAATACACTTAAAAATAAAACAAAACCAAAAAAACCCCTTTTTATAAATTAAACTGCAAGATCGACCCCTTTTTTATTTGTCAAGCCCTATTCTTCTTTCTCTCTAAAAATGGCGGCCGATCCAATTGAAATATTAGGGTTCTGGTTCCAATTCAAATCGCGATTACGATGATGAATGTTTTGGAAATTCTCTGAAGCTCGAATCTTTGTTGCATGTTTGTTGACTGAATTGGTCCTTCTTGCGATCGAAAACGTTGTGAGTAATATCTGATTTCAATTCCTTTTTGCTCTTGAATTTGTTGTGGTTTGTGATGATGTAGGTGATTATATAGGATAATATAATCCTATAACTTGCTCTGATTTCACGAATGGCTTGCGTGATATTTGGCATGAGTTGCCTTGTTTGAATTTGGCTCGGTTTTGATGATTTGTGAGAATTCTGGAAATATGTGATGTTGTTTGAGTCCCCTTGAATTTCCCTTGCATGATTGAATTTGTGCCTTGATTAAATTGGATGGTTCGGCTTTGAGTCTCCTTTTTTGATATCTGAAAGTTGAATAGTTTTTTCACTTATTGCTGAAAATATTTGCTTGCCAAATTTAATTTTGTTTCATTCCAAAACGGTATTCAAAAATCTAGAAACAAAATTGCCTTCTTGCCAAAAATGGTTTGCAAATATTCTGTAATGATAAAATAGTTGTGTAACGATTCAGATTTTGCCCGGACCTAATCGATCGCAAAATCAACTAAAACCCGAATACGCCAATTTTGGGCATACAACACATCATAACAAATAACAGAAGACTTTTATTACATCATAATAATGCAACATCAGAGTACAGAATATCAGGGTACATCGATTATAATAATACAACAGCGGAAGATTAATTTACAGCAAATTTAATATAATGCAGCAGAAGACTATCATTAATCTGGCCACAGCTTTGAGCTTCAATCTAGAATCCTGCTCAAAAATTAAATATCTGCAGACAAGAGACTCGACTGCCCGTGTGGAAATAAGGGCACCCGAGTTTGCAAGTGAAACAAATGACAGGTCAGTCACGGGACTGGTATGAGAAATCTTACTTAACCTATTTAATAATAAGGTCAATCACAGGACCACGCCGCTAACGCGGAACAAGTTTACTCCATTGGATTGCCAGTGCATATACTGTTCGATTTTATGCCCTAGAGGCAATCCATTTGATGTGATAAATAACGTTGTTGTTTTATTTGGAATAAAAATAGTCTGTTATGTTATATTTACTGCATAATATAAATAATAATTTAATAGAAGTCCTTAGAATAATAATACAGAATTATATGGTTCGAGTAAGATTGAACTTGAGATTATATAATGTGATAAGTATTATAATTCTTAAATGTCCCTAGTCGAGTTTTATTGTTTATATAGGACAACAATAAAGCGTTGAGACTAGTATATTGATTGACTGATGATCACATCTCATTGATCATTAATATACGTGATATTAAAGTCAAGATATAAATACGTATTGGAGAATAGCGTATTGGGCTGACCTACCGTGAGATAACTACATGGAACATAATCAACAGTATCATAAGTTGTTCCCATAGTGACAATGATGTAATAGTTCTTAGACCTGAAATCATTATAATTTTATTCGAGGATATTTGTGTTTTGATATCATCTAAAGTTATTTCGTAACAGAGTAATGATAACAGTGATTATTGGATATAGCTCGAATCGAATGAAAATTATGAATGATCTAGACGGAATTTAACCCTACGATATAATCGTAGTGATATCCATGGGCCTCTTGATTGAGTGAGACTGTGAAATGCATGGCCGTGCTCAAATATTGATTTGTTTAAACAATCTACTCATCGATCAAGATAAACGGATTAAATTATAAAGAGGATGATACGTTCCATGCCTCAAGTTTAATCCTGAATATAACGGTTAAAAGGATTATATTACATTGAAACACTGGTCATTGAAAAGGTTGTACCGAATCGAGTATTATTATAACTTGGGTAGCGGCGATGTATTAATAGATGCCGCTCACTGTTTATAATTTAAATACGATTTAAATTATTGCCAACGTTGTAATAACCTATAGGGTCACACAATAGAACGTTGTAAAGGAGATTTTATTTTAGACAAATAAAATATCAAAATGTTGATATTTTATTTGAAACTGAAAGAGTATTCATTAGGTTCCTATTTGATAGTGAAGCTTTGGTTTAAAAGGAACATATACGTTCCTTTAAAATCACGGCTTGAACCCTAGGCTTAGGGATATATATTAGAACGAACCAGAAAATTCGTTGATATCCTGATCCAAATGGAAAACCTAAAATTCTATGGCAGCTAGTACCGCTCCTTTTACTTTCATCTTCAATTTGATTGAAGAAGATCGGCGTTCTAGTGGATTCCTCTAGAGGCTCTACACTTGAAGGGCTCCAGATTTGATTCTTCCTGTATCTTCTCTGCTTTGAAATCGATTTGGTTTTCATCTGGAATCGACGCTTCAGGTATAAAGTTTTAATCCCAATTTACAGAAGTTTTGATTTGTTTTTCTTGCTTAGATCCTAATTTAAGTTGTTAAAACACAAATATGGAACTCGATTAGATCAAGAAATTCCAACATATACTACTACCATAAATAAAGATATGGATCTACAATGCATCAATCAACATGCAATTCCTTAATCTACCCATTTAGGCTTGATCCCTAAACTTAGATTTCAAAATCCAATTCACTTTACAGAAATTATTTCTTTGGACTTTAACCCTGATTTATTATTTCTAATCATTTTGAAATACATATCTATTTTTTTATATCAAAGTAGATTTCACTTCGGGACTTGAAAAAAAAAACATTTGGAAATATGAATTCCAAAATGTAACAAAACACAAAACAAGTATGAAACCAAATATCGGTCATGTTACCTCAGGATCGGGCAGTACGCAACCTAACCGAACCAACACACACACACACACACACACACACACACATATATATATATATATATATATGTGTGTGTGTGTGTGTGTGTGTGTGTGTGTGTGTGTGTGTGTGTGTGTGTGTGCGCGCGCGCGCACCTAACGGCTACACTAACAATGCACCGTCCCACCAATTGGGGAAGACATGCACGCCCTTGCACTGTTAGTCAATTTCGGGTCACCCGCATCTTTAGCAACATACTTGCTAAATCATTTTATATCCCGAAATAGGGAAAATCATTTCACAACATAATAATTACAAGTACTTTCAAATCTGTATAGATTTCTACTTCCAAATCATTTTGAAATCATCGGGTATAGTCCTCGAAATCCTTTCTGTTTTATAAAACATTTTATAAAACATTCCCTACCCAAAATCGGGAATATTATTCTTTTTACTTAAGAAAACACTTTTCATAATCATTCATTAAATTTGAAATAAACAACATCGCTAACCACCTTATAGCTAAATCGTGAAGTGTTTCACAAGGTGTTAGCATACATATATTTTTACCCAACCCCATGCTAAATGTAAAAACATATTTTGCTCATAAACTGGTTGAGCACAATCCAAACATTCAATCAATCACAATCTATATCAATAACCAAGTATATTTGGTTAAATCACATTTCATGTTACAATGAAAGAGTATTTTATTGTCGACACATTTTCTACATTTCCTATGTATACAATAAAAAGATATTTTATTTTCTATACAATTTCTACATTTCATATGTATACAATAAAAGAATATTTTATTGTTCATACATTTTTACATTAACAAATGTAATTTCTTATGTTAACATATTTTATCAAACGATACATCTTTTAATGATTCATTCTTTGCATTCAATAAAAATGTAAATTTTCAATGTTGAACTTTTCTATTTCAAATAATGATCATTTCTCATTACTTCTTACATTCAATAAAAATGGAAATTTTTATTGTTAAACTTTTCTATGTATTCTAATGACAAACAAAGAATAATTTATTTGTACACATTTTTCTATGTATTCTAATGACAAATAGAAGAATAATTTATCTGTACACATTTTTCTATGTATTCTAATGACAAATAAAAGAATAATTTATTTGTATACAAATTCCTATCTTTAACATAACAAATAATAGTGAATATTTATTCGTACACAAATTTCAATCTTTAATATGACAAATAAATGTGAATATTTATTTGTTAGCATATCTCTATTTCAAAACAATGATCATTTTTACACATTCTATTTATACAATAAAAATGTGTTTTTTTTATTCTTAACATAATTTTATTTTCTATAATGATCATTTTTATTCTTTTCTTATATACAATAAAAATGTGAGTATTTACTGTTAACATATCTTCATTTAAAAAAATGAACATTTTTAATCCTTTCTATATATACGATAAAAATGTAAATTTTATCATTAACATATTTTCATTTCAATCAAATGAACATTTTTAATCTTTTCTACATATATGATAAAAATGTAAATTTTATCGTCAACATAATTTAACAATTCTAATTTGTTAAACATGACAATTATAATTTAACAATTCCAATTTGTTAAACATGACAATTATAATTTAACTAAACCAATTTGTTAAACATGACAATTATAATTTAACAATTCTATTTTCCTAGTTTCTTACATTACACTAGAATTGTGAATTTTTAATGCAGATATGTTTTTATTTTAAAACATGAACATTTTTATAATTTTTATTTCAATTCAACAAAATGATAAAAATGATTCTTTTCATTTTTGTTGAAAATTCTGATTCAACAAAATGATAAAAATGGTTCTTTTCATTTTTGTTGAAAATTATAATTCAACAAAATGATAAAAATGTTTTTTTTTTTTTTTTGTTTCGACTAAACTATTTGACAAAAATGAACATTTTATTTCAACTAATGTGTTTTAATAAAAATGAACATTTAATTCCAATTATTCTAATTTGTCAAAAATGACCATTATTGTTTAACTCAATTCTAATTAACAAAAATGTTAATTATTGTTTCAACTATTCTAATTAATAAAAATTATCATTTTTTTTAAATATTCTAATTTGACAAAATTGACAAATATAATGCAATAATTGTACCTTGACCAAAATGACAATTTTAATTCAATTATTTCAATTTGTCAAAAATGACAAATTTTGTCCAATCACTCTAATTTGTCAAATTGACAATTTTAGTCCAACAACTCTAATTTGTCAAATTTAAAATTCTAATCCATTTATTCTTCTTCAATAAAAACTGGTATTTTTGTTTTCAACAGTTTTTTTTCAACATAAACATCGTCAAATTAATGGATCTACATAACGACATCAGTACTAGATCAAATCACGTATCATACAAATAGAATTTAATAATGTATAATTTAACACATCCATTCTAAATCAAATCACGAATCAGGCAAATAGAATTTAACGGTGTATAATTTAACACATCAATTCTAGATCAAATTATGTATGATGATCAAGTAGTTTTCATTATATAAAAGAAAAGAAATAGGATTTCTCACTTTGAGGGTTTTGAATTCTTCAAAATTTTAGATCGCTTTGTTTTAAATCTGGTCTATTCTGGAATGTAGTGCTCGACTCAACGATTCCAGCGCATCTTGAATTTTTGAATTCTGATGTCAAACGAATTAGTTATAGCATTTTAAACATTTTATAATTTAATAAGATCATTAATTGAATTAATTAAATAAATAATTACATAATTATCCTTCTTCAACAATCTCGTTCAAGGCCTTCACCTTCAAAGAAAACTTCACTCTCAAACCTCGCCTGCGCTCGCCACTTCGGACCACCGGCCATCCATCTGAGCCACCCACGTCGAAGGTCCGACCATCCCCTCTCTAGCCTGGCCGCCACGGCCATCTTGATGGGCCCCTTTGCCCTGTAATTTAGTGAGAGCGCCGCTTCTTTGAGGAGCTGAATCGAGCTGAACACTAAAGGAAAATCGATCACCGCCGTATAATCTTGTAGAGCAATAGAATCTCTACTAAATTCGCACTGGATGTTTTGAAGGATCTAGCATGGATTAGGATTAATTAGTGAACTAATTTCGAAGGATCCGGGCCATGAAAAACGTGGGCGGTGGCTGTTGAATAATGGATGGGGTGTTTAGGGTTTAGGGGTAACACGGAATATGATGTATATATATATATATTTCTATAATTATTTTATTTATTTAATTCAACTTAATTTCAATAATACTAGTTTAGCACCTTGAACTTCAAACTAATCCCAACGACTATCGTTCTTAGCTAAATACCCTCGTTCCGGACACAATGGAATATGTTTCATAACCCAATACGGCTGTTACGATCTGTTTTTCTCAGAATTAAAATAGAAATCAATATATACTGAATTTGAACGTACATTTTAATTTATCGGGGCCACATACTGACTCCAAAAATTCGAAAAAATTATATTTGGCTATGTTTTAACAATACGGTCCTAACAAAACTAATTTCATCGAATTTGGAGATCATTTGAAAAATGGTCATTTTCTGGTCGATCCAAATTGACTGAAATGGACAAAACACATTTTCTTTTGTCATGCTCACATATTAATTCCAAAAATTATGAAAATTGGAATTTTGCAATAATTTGACATTCCGGATCCAACTAGGGTTGTTTCGTCAAAAACAGAGATCATTTGCAAAATGGCTATTTATACGGGCTATATATTATATCAAAGTAGTATGTGGCCCGTGCTACGCATACGGGCAGAGTGTAAATATGGAAATGTTGATGGCAGTAATGTCATTGTTGAACGTAATGACAATAATTAATTTGACGGAAATACCACTCAGTGCGGCAGTGTATCAAATATTTGTAATATGATGATGTCGTATGAAGTTTATAGTCATTGATAATTTGTTGTGTAGGTATAAATAGTATGCAACGTCTTAGATGAGCGTATTAGTGCATGTAATTTGAAAATGAATATAATCTTTTTCAATCCTAATGTGAAACAGTCGTGGTTGGAACCAAGGCTTCAGCTTGTGTATGTAAGTTAATGGAAAAAGACTATGGACAAATTGCATCAGCGAGTATCTCGCTGATATCAAATGTCTTTTAATTGTGTGTATTTTTTCACATGTTCTTTTCGTAAAAGTGTAATAGTAATCACCGCACAGTAGAAAATGGACATCACAGGTGTGGTGTAATACATGTCATGTTACACGTTTGCAAATTAGGAAAAGAGCAGCATTTGATTGCATGTTGCATGGTCGTTCCAGGCCGAAGAATCATATAACTTTAAAATGAGACGGATAACATAAATATCGGTATAAATGTAAGATGAGATAGAACCATAAAGTTGTAACAGATTCATTTCACAGATTCATTTCACGTTGCATGAAGTACAAAGTCAGTGTAACAGATTATATGGACAGATTAATGTTATTTCTGCAGTTTGGATAACATAAAATTAAGCATTTTAAGCAATTAAAATCAAGTTATCCCATTGTAATCTCTGAAAAGCCGCACAGTATTGAACCTGATGTTTCTTTTCGTATGCTTTTAAACCTAAAGAAATATAAGATAGACTTTAAAATCTAAGAGGAAAAATTATTATAGCTTCGGATTAAATAACAACAATTGGATCCTTACATTAATAAGCACATAATTTTTTTTAAAACCTACCTGCTTTTACGCAGTTCAAAAATCCGTCCATCGAACTATATGCATAGAAAATGTTTCACACAGGATCAAAACGAAAATGGAATAAGGATTAGAGTCAACAATCTTGTTAAGTAAATGTTACCAAAATAATAATAATAATAATAATGTTGTACAAAAATCTTGTGAAATAAAAAGTAACTTGAGCAATTGGTGCAAATTTATCCAATCCCACATTGCAACCATTAAGCAACAAAGTTGATTCCAGTCTTTAATCGTATTTCATATCCGAATCCTGCAAAATAGAAACTGATGTTCAACAGGTTAAACAGTAACTCTTGTACTCTTAGTTTAATATCCATACCAAAAATGAAAATGTTAAGCGAAATAAATATTAACCTTTGGTGTTTGGGTAAATGTACATATTTAGATGCTTTATTAAACCTATATTGTAAAGTTGTTCGTGCTAAATCAAAAAATTCATAAACACAGGAGGAAGTTCCACTTTTACATTGTTAACCACACAAACAATGATTTACATCATATTGAATATTTATTTTTTTATAATGTTATTTTCCAATAATATGTCGTGTGCAATGCACATGTTGCACGTTTGTTAGTTTTACAATTTTAGTATTTTCAAATCCAAAATTAAACAACATTAGGGGCAATGCAGGTGTGGAGCTCTGACAATAAAACACCATTAATTTTGTAGACAAAATCTACTTGACATACGGCAGTACCACACATTACATAATTGCACTCGGGATTTCAAATACTTTTCCAATCCTTGTTCAAGCTTCACAGCTTTTGCCAGTACCGCGTCCTTCCATGGCTTCTTGATAGTTAATCAACCTCTCGTATAGATCAGAATCTATAGAGGCTAATAAACCACAAACAGACCAAGTACAGTCGATTTCAGAAATTACCAAATATTTAAATGGAAAAATTTAGCTTTGGTTGGTGATGTAAGTTGAAAAAAGGTAAACACATCACTTTATTTACTACAAACTAAAACAAATATATTAACTATTGCGTCAATAAAGTTAGAATAGGATTCCATTCTAAACTAATTACACATACAGTAGTATATTTAAGGGCAATACGATAATTGAAACAGCACAAAAAATAAAGCATTTATTTTGCTAAGATGGGCACCAGTTTGTATTTTTTCATGGAGACCGAACTTCTTATGCGCGTTAGATACATGAATCAAACTTCAAGGTGTTAATTCCTTCCATATTCATGAAAAAGAATGTACTCCAATGACAGGTGTTAATGCCTGGTAAATGTGCCGGACCACCTGCCCAGCAATTATGGTTTGAATGCCTCGTTCTTTAGCTGATAGAGCAAATGAGTGCATTCTTCCACGTTTCTCAAGCTTCTCTACAGCATCAGCATTGACATGTTCAATTGCAAACGTCAACGCTTCACATCATATTGAAATTGGTCATGTAAAAGACCTTCATTTATTAAGAAGAAAATTATACTTAAAAAAAAATCTCCTTATCAAATACTGAAAATTGATCACCACCATAAAAAAATTAAACCTATAAAAATATAGTCCTAGGCCTGATGATAAATATAAGAGGGGAAAAAAAATCTAATGTATACAATTTTGAAACAGTCGTATTAGATACCTATATTCGACCACATCTTGTCATCATCAAGTTTTGTACATCATATGCATTCAACCAACAAATATATTATATTTTTAATCATAGCTAATAGAAAGGTAGATAATTTACATGTAAATGAACTATAAATTTTGTAACAGTACTCATGTTTCCTAACACAGCATTTCACTTATGATCCTTTACTAACTAAGCTCAGAAAAGAACAAATTTTGACAGAATGCCAACTTATACAAAAGGAAAATTTATTGGGACAACAAACGATGATGCGATTGATCTCAACCCTTGGTTTGACCCCTAAGTTCAACTCCATATGTGAACACGATGGGATCCAATGGTCAACATCTATTGTCATCAATTATTTTACATTTTCTGTCCAAATAGAGAACATAGTATAAATTTCAAAATGTTTTTTGTTTACTGAACCATCATATTCCTAAATGAAAGTAATAACTAATCTAATTAATTTATTACGCTATACAATAAAAATTCTATTTTTTTTCAATAGCAACAAATGTCTGTCTTAAAAATGAATGAAGAAAAAAAAATTAAGATCCTGTTAAGAAGTTCTAGAGAAAGGCAATTTTCTATTATATGGTTGTTTTTAGAAAAAGGTACTTCTTCAAAAGAATTCAACATTAAGTTGTTTTCATTATGGTTAAAGAGGACTAATACATCTATACGTTTACTTTGTGCCATTTTATAAGATTATGAAATAGAAGAATGAAACCGGAAGGAAAAAACATGCCTGTTATCTTGCTAATTATCTCGTTCACTTCCTTTATTATTGCATCAGCATCTGACGCAGACAATCCCTTCTTTAATGGAGGTCATCTTTTATAAAGAAATGTAACATCAGTTCATGGAGCTTACCTACAAATATTTGCAACTGGACAGGAATCTCTTGCACACAAACAAAGAGGATTGGAAATTGGAATGAAATATGACAAACAGCTATTAAAATGAAACATGGCCTATGAAGATAAAATTAGTTTGCGTAAATTTTATTCGTTAGTGGCCAGAACTTTTTGAACATCTCTGTTACATTAGGTTTTGTTTGAATGTAATTAATGAACCATAACAATATCTTATTCTTCTAGTTTTTTACAGCGACATAAACGAATATACACTGACAAAAGGTGCATCAAATTAGTGAATAACTATGGCAGTTTCTCAATTTAGGTTAAACGTTGTTGGATATATTTAAATTTTCACTATTGAATAACATACAGAAAAATATTTTACATGTATAATCAGATTCAAAATACATCATGTCATTTTCATTAAATAACTATACATATGCATCAAGTCATTTTCATTAATTAAAAAATTTTATACATGCGCAAATACGTTGAAGTTCATGAGTGTAACTATCTAATTCCTTTCATTTATAGTTCAATTCTAGCAGAACATATAGAATTTGTTTTCTTAAACCAACTGCACTTCAAATTTTGATGAAGACAGCACCCAAGATGGGTCAAACAAATATCATGATTCAGTTGGAAGCTTAGGTCAGGAGTTTATGGTTGATGGAACATGGGTCTCAAGATCAAGGATTTCTCATGTGCAACATTATATGAATGATAATGCAAATGCCGATGAAGAGGGAAATACCGAACATGATAGAAATGGATTTGTTTCAAATATATGTATCACGAAGGAATTCAGGAGCGTGTCAGGAATTTCTGATGCAGAAACTCAAGAAGTTTATCCTCATGAAATTGGAACCCCAAATTTGAGAATATGTTTAGAGACTATGAAGCCACTATATCTGCTACTCAGTTGTCATTTTAAGAATAAAGAGCAACATCTGTTCAAAGGTCCACAGAATTTTCAACCTTTGCCAAAGATGATTTTCTTTATAATATGGATAATGCAAAAAATGAAGGATCAACTGTTGTGGGAAATGAGAATAAAGAAATCATTGCAACTTATAAGAAAGAATTATCTTCTAACCAATCTGAAGATCAAGAACAAAGAGAGTAGCAGCATAACAGCTGACTAATGCTAGCACTTAATTTCATTTACGTTTTTCTGATTGTTTTGACAGAAGATTGCAATGAACCTATGAAGAATACATATTTGTAAATGAAAACAAAAATCATAGTAAGTTTTTATAATCCACGTATCAATACTGGAAATCAAAGTGTTGTGATATTAAAATCTGTACAGGTTCAATAGCTCAAAATGAAATCTTAGCAAAATAAGAAGATATATTTTGCAGATGAATCAAATAGCGTTGCTAAAAATATTGAAAGCATTCAGTAAATAAAACAATCACCTTTAGCAGTATTTTAATGTAAATGGTACTATTTTAGGTGTTATGGAACAAAATTAAGAATTTAAGATAATGTTTATTGACATTAATGGTAATGGGACTGTTTAATAGCTTCGTAAATTGTTTAGGAAATTTTACAGGATTTAGTTGAAAGTAACAGTGTGTTCTTAGTAGTTAAAATCACAGACATTTGTTTTGTACACGAATAAGAAAAACAGTAAATATATTCCTAAGTGGTATGGCGTTTTTGAATAGGTTATCAACATCCTAAATGATTATTGGTTACAGTAAATAGAAAATGAATAGTAAATCCACCATATTATTTTTCACTACAAAGTCAGTCATGAGCATGTTAAAAAAACCATATTTCATCCTCAGAATTGCAAGCTAACTCATAGCGCAAGGACAAAATCTTGTTTGCCAAAATCATGTTTTTGGAATATTTTAATATTTTCAGCGGGAAAGTAACTTCTACTCAGAAAGCATGGAAAAGGCAATGCATAGTCAAAAAAGCGGAGGTAAATAGTGTTCATGCAATTATACATTAGAAATAACGCAGTGCTAGATTGTTATAACCTAAATGCACGCTTCATTCACAAAAATCGAAGAAAATAATAAGTAGATTATATCAAGTAAAATATAGAGGTACTCTCAACAACAATTAGAAAAGGACTGTGTTATTTCAACCGAAAAAGCAGGAGTCATTTTCAGCGAAATTGATTTCAATTGTCACGGATTATACCCCCATGAATTACGTTCCTAACCCCTCCTAAATTCCTCTCCGTTCATTATTTGATCCTGCTTTTTTAACCACTTTTTTCCCTTGTCATTCTAGCATGATCCATTAGAAAATTACTGAAAGATAAATTCCAGCTGAGAATCTTAAGTTGATTTGGGCTGGCCCAAAATTTATAACCTAATACATTTTTTTTTTACTGTATCTTACCGTTCAGAATTTGTAATAATGAATATTAATTATTATTTTCTGTAAATAACGGTATACCTTTAAATTACCCATATGATTATCAAAAGCATTAACTATCTCCACGGCAACACCAATGTTCACATAAATGGTTGCATTTATGATTACTGTATTAAATACAAATTTATGGAAGTTAGTATTGAAAAATATCCATAATCAAGGCAATATACGTGAAATCATCTATTGTTTGTAATAAAACAAAACCAAAATGAAAGGAATTTATCTTTAATGGTAAACATATAGAGAAATAACAAACATGTAAAATATTAGGTAGACCCTTTATGTGAATTGGCAATTATGTTTACTAAAGCACATTGCTTATACATAATTAACTCTACCGTAATAATAAGTAAATAAGTCAATGTCCTATAGTTTAAAGTAAAGTAATGTCAAATATGGTTATTGTTGGTTATTTAGCCTATCAAATACCTAGAAGCACTTGTGTTTCAAAACTGTAGCAAAAATTGTAACTCTCTCATTTGGCCGACCAGATGAGTAGAGAGAAATCACAAATTACCTTTTTAGGAGTAGGTTAGCGAAAGGTTACAAAATATGGGAATGTCATAGCATATGAATGTTTAAAGCTATGCATATCATCTGACAGTAGGAAGTAAACTACGAAAATAACAAACATTAGAGTTACCATATTTTAGCTCAAACACATGTTTACATGAAATACATCTCAAATTTGCATGAATATATGTCATTTTTCAACACGTTTCAATTCAAGAATATAGGATCAAACAAAACCAGATATCTTCTAATAAAAACCATGTTTATTAAGTGTTGTGTTTCATTATTAAAAGTTGTCTTCTTATATTTGAAGGCGAGTTATCGTATTGTATATTATATAAAACGTCATACCTCGTATTGTTTAGCAAACTATAATCGACATGCTACACCTTTATTGTTCATGATTGATTGTTTTCATTTCATGTCTACATTTCTAAGATCCTGTGGCACTAAATTCCGGTTTCATTTCAAATATTGGATTTAGAAAATACAAAAGGCACATCCTAATTTATGTTTACACAACTTCTAAATTGAAACCCTTACTGTCGTGTAATATTGTTTCCCATTTCTATGAATACATGCCAGAGTTTATTTTTATACCAAATTCTATAAATTCACCTTCAATGGTACTTTGGGCCATTAGTATAACAGGAAGAAGTGACATTCAAAGTAAATAACCTTCATTATTTTCTTTAAAATTGAATTCAAGTAACAACGATTGATTAGGTCTCTATAGAACTGGTGATGTACTTTAAATCAAAAAATTAGAGCAACTGGAATTTACAACATGAAAGTAGGACCATTCATATTTCCTGCACGGAATATGTTTACCTCAAAAATATATGGATACAATTTGAAAGTAGCAGTTTGAAAACTAAGTGACATTAAATCCAATTATCATAGTTAGTTTGTAATTCATGGAAGTGAATTGGGCTTTTGAATATAGATGACATTTTCTAATCAAAACATACCCCAAAGAAGATAATTAATTGGGAGATTGTGAGAGAATGATTCACCCATACCCATAAAAGACAAATATTCAAAGAACTGATTAAAGAGGTAAATTCTAAGCTTGAACCAAAATGTAGCATAAATATTTAACCGGATACTCCAAGTACCAAGAAAGTAGATTAGTTTGAATGAAAAATACATTAATGAAAAAGTTTTAGACTGAAAGTAGATTAGCTAATAAATGTCCATTCATACTTAAGGAATTTTCGTCTTACATTTCAACTACTGTAGTCGAAAATACAAAAAGGGGGAAATTATCTTATTGTATTACACCATTTTGTTAGTAGATCATGGAATGCAGGGAAAGAAAGCATCTCTTTCTTCGTTTAGGTTCAGGTCTTTCAAGTTTAAAAATTAAGTTGGAATGTCAAATATTGGTTATTTTTTCATTTATAACATTAAATTTGAAGAAATATTTTGCAAATTACTATAAATCAGTACCTTCATCTTAACTAAAGAAAAGAACGTGCACAAAAGCTAAATATTCAGCACCTTCATCTAAATTGCTAGCTGAATAGCTAATACTATAGCAAAATCACAAAATTTATATCATTTGAAAATAGAAAAAGGAAAATACCAATGGCATTTTGAGGGAATTAGCAGAAGATAAGTAGAGATTAAATAATCATTCATTTATGGGAAACAAACGTATACTCGTTAAAAATATGGTTACCACATAAAAATGAATCCATTTCAAATTTTATAACTCATCCAAAAACATGCTTAAACGTAAATTTAGTATTCGGATAAAGAGAGTATTATTAGACATTTGTTTTCGATCAAATATCTGAACTTTGTATGTTTTGTTTCATAATCAGTAAAAGGAACTGAATTTGATCACATCTTCTTTCCATGTGTTACCATTCTTTAATTTTGCCATAAATAAAATCAAATTACGTGGTTTTATAATCGTAATGTTAATAGATGTTAGAATAAGTTATTTCTCGTTTCAATCACTAACATTATTTAATATGTTTCAAAAAAGGAATCCTATATAGATAAGGAAAGACGATCAATATAGCTAGTTAGATAAAGGGCTGCTAAACAGAATAACTAAACTTCTGTGGTAGCTTTTACTCACCCCATCATTGGTTAGATCCAATTTTGTTATTTTTAAACCTAAAACTACCAATCGGGTCCACAATTAATACCCAACCGATAATATAGAAAATAGCAGCATAACTACTAACTAATGCTAGCATGTAACTTCAGTTATGCTTACGTGATTGTGTTGATAAAAGATTGAAATGAATCTATATGAAGAATACATTTCAGTAAATAAAAACGATATTCATACTAATTTATCATAATCCAAATACCAATACTGTAAATCATAGTTTTGTAATATTAAAATCTATAAGAATATTACAGCCTAAAATGAAATTTCAGAAAATGATAAGATATATTTAGCAGTATCTAAAAGTAAATGATATCTATTGTAGTGCCTTAATGAGTCAAACAGCTGTGTTAAAAATATTGAAAGCGTTGAGAAAGAAAGTCGCAAATGGTATTATTTCAGGTATTATGGACTAAAAATAAGAATTTAAGATAGTGTCTAATGACATTAGTAGTAATGAAACTGTTTCATAACTTAGTAATTTGTTTGAGCATTTTTAAATAACTTGGTAAAAACTAATAACGTGTTTTTAGTATTTATAATATTGTAGCACAGATCAGTAAGCATGCTTTAAACCTTTGAATCGGTACATTAAATCAATCAACTGCGAATTATTTTGGAACATTTTTTTCCTTTCAGCGCGTAACCGGTAAATCGATTTATACCAAATTTGCATTATGACCGAGTTATAGAACTCAAATGTCAAATTTAAATGTTAAACACCAAAAGTAGTATTTTTCCAACATTCATTACATCATTCATGATCTCATTTAAACACCTTCTATTGCTGACATAAAATAAACTAACAAAGAAAATCAACTTGAAGCATTAATGTTACATAAAATTTACTGGTTCAAGTACCAATCTGATGCGCAAAATTACATATTTTTTTTTTTTAATTCAACTTTGAAATAGCAGCAGAATGCATAGGCATAGAAGTGGTAAGAAAAAGAATCTAGCTTATCAATTGACATTATACCGCAAATTCACTGAAATTAGATGGAAGATGTTGATAACATATTTTAGCAAACCATTATCGAATAATTATCTCGAGTACATAAAAACTTCACCTGCATAACTTGATGTCAATTTTCTATTTTTTTATGGTTAAGTCTGATGAATGAAATCCGAGTCTAAAATTGAATAATACTTGCTAACATTTGGGGATGTAGTAGACAAAGAAGTATGGGTTAAAGAATGTAGGTACAATAAACACTCAAATTTAGTTTTCACTATATCAAAAATTATGTCACCAGGTTATGCATGTAACTGAAAGCAGTAATGATAAACATTAATTAAATCGCCTGCACAACTGGTAGCCACACCTTTGGATTTGAATACAGAGGTACAGTAACATTACATGCTTGTTGACCCAACTTATAACAATAGCAAGATTGTATAACATACCTCGTTTTCTCGTTTGCAACAGTATTCTAACTAAGATGGAAAAGCAGGAAACGCCAATGTGCATACCAAAAACTGTAGGTAAACCACATCAGATAAAGTTTAATAACCAAATGATATAACAGATAATAGAGCCAAATTTAAATCAGGCGCACAAAGAATAAGTAGACCAGAAAATAAAACCTTTCGTAATGACTGAAAAACGACGCATAAGCTAGAATTAGTCATCTACTGCAGAAGATAATAACTATCAAATTGATAAAGGAGGAAAAAAAAATCAGAGAACGAATTTATTAACCTAAATTGATTAAACGGTTGGCAATTGTTGGAATTGAAGCGAATAAGAAGAGGGAGGTAGTTTATCTGGTACGGTGCCCTACCAGTGGTGATACGAACAGCACGTAGTCAGCAGGGTAGAAGAGGACAATCGGAAGGTGGCGAAAGGTATAAGGACGGCTGACGATTTGAGGAGGAAAAGTTGCGCTGCTAGCAAAACCGCGTAGGCTACGGATTGTAGGAGGATAAAGTGATTGGGAAATAATGGATTGACTGATCAGGTCGCCAGAAAGAAGGGTGAGGGTAAAGAGGGTAATTAGGGCTGATAAGAGCAACAAAGTATGGGATGAGCGGAGGGCGCCATGTTGGTTGCGCAAGAAATCAGTGGGAAGAGAGGGTAGGAGGTTGATCGAACGTGCGAATGAACAAATTGGTTATCGCAAACAAAGAGAAACGCGTTACCAAAAAGGGACAGATGTCGCACCCAAGTGATTTGGTTTCTGCTATCCAGTACAAGTAATAGATTCTATAGCGACTATTCTAAATATTCAACCGGCCATAACTTTTGATTCCCACAATGAAATTTTAATTTTTCAGATTCTTTGGAAAGATATTGTTAAATAGATTCAGATATTTTTAGTTTCACTAAAATCCGTTTTATTTTGCGTCACATACAGTCAGTCAAAGTTCAAATTCATATTTTCTAGCTACCGCGCTATTTCTAATTCCTTTTAAAATTAAAATAAATATATTCATTCTAACTTTGATTTAAATAAATTTTTAATCGTTATTATTTAAAATAAATTATTTTAACTATTTAAAATTCAATAAAATAGCCAAAATAAAAAAATTAAATTGGCATTGATTTCAGGGTTGTTACAACTTGATTTCTGGAAATAAATCTGAAAGATTTTCATCAAAGATTTTCTGGAAGGATTAAAAATCTCTATGCCGAGTTTGGATATATCTTTGCCAAATATAAAATTATATTTGCTTGATATTACTAGAAACCCATGAATCATTTTAGTCGAAAAATGTTTTTGAACTTTTTTTGTACATTTGGTTATACTGTCCATTTATGTTTTCCATGTCGAGTTTCACTGTCATGTTTGCACTGAGTTGTAGCATGGTCCATTGTGGCCACTCCTCAGTTGCTTACTTATTGAACCACTATTCCTGCTGTGTAGATACATACACATATATATGCACATATGCGTATGTATATATGTGTTTGTGTCTGCATATGTATTGGATTTCTTGGTTCAGTCCAAACACGATATTTGACTGTATTGTCCCTGCACAAAAATATGTGTATATACATACAATGTACGTGTATACATATATAGTGCACGTCTAGAGAATATATATATATATATATATATATATATATATATATATATATATATGGGCACTACAGATGATGTCTACCTTGTGGTATTTACAATGTATCACTGTGAATATCACAAGCTGTATAACCACAGATGGATGTCCAAAAAAAATCAGATCAAGTCATGAAAAATGATGAGAAACAAACAAAATTTTAAGGTAAATAAAATTTTAAAATAAAAATAATATCTACTTGAATTTAAAATATTTTTGTTCCAGAGTACTGTTGTGTGTTTCTATGACAAGTAAGCAGAAGAATGAACTGACAGTGAAGACAAAGTCAAAAGGAAAAAGTGATAGTGTCAGTGTATGTGAGAGAGAATCCGAATGTAAATGCATACGAGTGACTGTATATGAGAAAGAGAGAGAGAGATTGTACAACTGAGTATGTCAGTGTATGTAACTGTGGTGAGGAGCGATGTATATAAATGAAATGAATGTGAATGTACTATATTTCAGTGAATTGTACAAATAGTGGAGTTATAAATTTGTATTGTTGAAAAGTTGAAATAAAATATTATATTTAAATAAAATACAGTTTGAATATTTAAATTCTTGTGTAGTAGCATTCTATTTAAATATAAATATTATATGTTGAAATAAAATATTATATTTAAATAAAATACAGTTTGAATATTTAAATTCTTGTGTAGTGGTATTCTATTTAAATATAAATATTATATTATGTTTGTGATGTAGTATAGTAGTACAATTACAAACACATTTATAATAATAAATATATGTTTGTTATCATCAAACAAAAATCATATAATTGTTAGATACAACAGTCACCTCCTTTTGATGATGACAAACATAAGATAAGATTTTGAATATAATATTATAATAAATGTGTTCGATAGTGAATTATTAAACTCCCCCTATTTGTATGCACCCCTACAACAAAACTCCCCATAGATATGTGCAAGAGTGGAAAACAATAATCAAAACTTGAATATTAATATATTCAAAGATTATCCACTCATCGATCAAAATCTTAACTCATTCTTCCCCTTTTGATATCATCAAAAGGGTACAGAAATTTAAATAGTGATAAAAAAATTGACTAAAAATATAATATCAGTTTAAGAGGACGAACGTTCATTATAAATCTTGATTAATCAAACAAAAGTCATAATATTCTAAGAACTAGTGGAAAATTTCACATTGTAGAATGATGGATTTACAATGAAATTTATAAAAATGGAGAGAGTTTTAAAACAAATGATTTTCAATTATTTTCAAAAGAATTTTAAAAATGAAGCACAAGACAGTGATGGATTTGGACAGCATTATAAATTCAATTTAAGTGACGCAATCAAATGATCTCAAATCCCAATAGCTATCAATCAATAAATCATAATATTTCATAAAGTATTAACCCATTTCGTAAAATAGAAAAATCGATTGATAGGCTGTTTTCATATAACGAGGAGAATTTAAAAAAAATTGTAGCAAATTATTTCCTTTTTTATATATTTATTTAAGAGCACACTGACCACGCATAACCAGATCATGGATTTTTAAATGAGGTCAGTTGCAGCTTAAAAATAAGTAATCTCATAACCATGCATGATCAGAGCTTGGATTTTTAAATGAGGTTAGAGAGACACTTATGGATATTATTTTTTAAATATCTGTTTCGAAAGAAAAACTTCTTCGTATAAAATCAATATAGGGGATAGAAATGTGGTAGGTACAGAAATGGCTGTGAAATAAATTTCTAAATTAATGATATTATGAAATATGCTCAACTATACCGGGATTCTTGAAAATTTTCAATTATCACTAATTCGGAAAAAATAACACAGTCACATTTCCATCGCATATTTCCACTGTTTCTTCTAGATGATTTTAAAAATATTAAACTCTCCACATTAATATAAAATCATGATGGATGACAGAATGATGATAGATTAAGAAGATGTTCGTGAAATAAATGCCAATTCAAAGATATTATAATAATTGTTCAACAATCACGAGAATTTAAATAAAATTTCCTCTGGTTGTGATATACACTATAGTCACAACTCATCACAATTTCAAAATCAGATAATAATTTTGATGAATTCTAAATACAATTTATATGGGTTATTGATTTCACTTTCTGAATTAATAATCAATAAATGATTTTAAAATTGAAAAATCAATTAAAGAGGAATTTAAAAAAAAAATACAAGACAAGAAGGAAAAAAAATATAGAGGATGAGAATCAGACTAATAAAAAAAATTCAGCACCTCCAATCTGATACCACTTGTTATCTCTGCTAATGGGGATTTTAACACCACCCTGATGGCTAACAAAGATATCTCAGACAACAGTATCCAATCATAAAGCCCAAGCAAATAATTCTAACAATTCAGTTCCATCAATCAAGGCAGCAAGACACATTCAGAATAAGTTTCACATGAAGGTTTTCAGAAAAAATTTAATAAGTCCAAGAAGGAAAATCATGATCCAAGATTTAAAGAAACGGTTTATTTGAAATCACTTGAAGGTATGTGAAAACTTCAAGATTCAATGAATCGATCACATAGCTCATTAATACCAAAGCCAAGGAGTGTGTGAGATTCAAAATATTAATCAATATCAAATGAGTTCAAACAAAACAATATCCAAGTAAGTGATCATGATTTCAGAATGAATATCAGGATGTAGCACAAGAAAGATTTTCAATTCAGAGTTGTTAAGTCAATCAAAAATTTTTTGAACCTTTTATTAGAGCAGCAAAAGATACAAAAAAACAAGCAGTTATCTAAAAACATTTCCAAAGTGAATTCTTTTATTATAGCTGCACAACAATAAATTTTAAAGCAGACTTGCCAAGAGAAATTTTCACAAATATTTTCTAGCAATCAGAAGAGATGATTCATGATCCATGATTAAAAATACATTTTATTTTAAATCATTTGAAGGAATATAAAAATCTCAAAATTCAATGAATCGATCACACCAGATTATAAGTTTCAAATCCAAGATTTGTGTGAGATGCACGAATTAATAATTTTAAATGATTTCAAACAAACAAATATTCAAATCAAATGATCATGAAATAACAATGAGTTTTAAGACCATATGTTCAAAGAATTTCCCACAATTATTTCTAACAACCACAAGAGAAATTTTCAACATATTTACATTAAGCTTGTGAGATATTCATGATACAAAATTAAAATAGTTTATTTTAAATCAGTTGAATTAATGTAAATTTTGGGATAATAAGAATCAGTCACACAAGATTATTAATTTCAAATCTAAGAGGTGTGTGAGATTCAAAATATCAAAAATTTCAAGTGATTTCAAACCATCAAATATCCAATCAAAAACGATCATAAATAAATAAAAAATCTTGGCTCTAATACCATTAAGTCAAATGTTTTTCAAAACATAAATATTCAAGCATCTCCAAAAATCAATAAAATCGTCACAACTGAAAATTAACAGTGTGCTGCAATGAGTATAAATTTTCAAGTTTTTCCAAATTGAATTAGAAGAGTTTCAAAACAGCATAGGTGTATGAAATTTCATTAATTTTTCAGATCTTTGAAAATTTAGAATTCAAATTAACTATTTTCAAGATATAACAAGAAAGCTCCAACACTGTTAGGAATTCAAAAAACAGAAAAGAATTAAACTTCAAAATAATTGCAGATATTTACAAGTTTAAATTCAAAATCCAAAAATGATTAAAACATGAGAGTTTTAATCAAATGAAGCGAATTTCTAGAAAATCATGAATTCTGCAATTTGAAGTAAGAAAGCTCAAATTAAAAGAAAAATAATATGGCAGTGACAACTCAAATCACAGAAAAAATAAAAATAAACAGAAGGGGTAGAAGGAGAGATAAACAAAGAATATTAACAGTGATGAGTTTAGAGATCATCAGAATATGATGTGACCAATGAATCTCTAACTCAGCAAACTTGGCTAAGGAACTTTGAATGATACAGAAATATGGAAAAATTGAATTCAGTTCTCTTTTGTAAACTAGTTCCTCAGCCTCCTCCGGTACCTAATAGTTTAAGGAATCAAGTGGTCTAACAAAATTTGTAAAACCACTCTGAAATGTGTTCATGACTTTTGGTACCCAAATCTGCTTGTATAACAAACCATTTGAATTTATCTTTGGGCCTTTAGGAACCCAAATCTGTTTGAACTTAACTGAACTCGTTTTATTTCCATTTGGGATCCAAGATTGTTTAAATGGTTTGTTACAAAATAAATTCTTATTTCATTCATGGTTTAAAAATCTTTTGAAATTATCAGGGCTTAAATTTTCAAAATGATCTTTTTCAAAACAGTTTGAAGAAATTTTTAACCATTTGGATTCCGTTTTTCAGAAACATTTATTTTCCCAAAGCCAAGACCACACTTATTTCCAATAGAAACTTGATTTTGTAACATATTAAACGATTTTTCCCCATTAGAGTATTTATCCAAAGTTAATTCTAATCGCTTAATTTTGGATCTAAGGTCACTGTTTTCTTTGATTAAATTTGAACAATGATTATTAGCGATCTTTCTTTCAATATTATGTTGTTTCAAAACCAAATTTTCAGATTCAAGTAATTTTATTTGTGCTTGAGACACAAAGATTTCAAATTCAAAATGTATTTTCTTTTCAAACTCAAGTTTTTCAAAATTCTTGAATTTCACAATTTCACTTTCTAACTTTTCAAAATCAAATCAGTTTTCAATAAGCTTTCCTTTTCAGCAATATCATGTTTGGAATTTTTGGTAGTCATAAAATTTTCAAATTCCTTTTGTAAAGAATTGTTTGTATCTTTTAGCTCTATCTCGTTATCTTTCAAAATCAAAATTTCCTCTTCAATTTTTGAATGTTTTTATTGAGATGAATGAGATCATTTTTCAATTTCAAACAATGTTCACAACCAGAATTTTCTAATTTCATGAGACTTGAAAATTTTGATTCCAATCAGTTAATTTTGCTAGTTAACTCATGATCTAAAGAATTATTTTTCAGATGGAGAATATCAACATTTTTTGTTAAATCAGCACACAAATAAACTAAATCTTCATATGAGAAGTTTTATATCCCATCGTCTGTTGAGTCTCCATCGTATGATCCATCTGAATTTTCATATGTTTCTCCTTTCAAGCATATATCTGAATCTGAGTTGACATTTTGGAATTTTGAGCAGTTTTTGTTTGTTCCATACAGCTTGTCCAGAGTTTTCCAGATATCCTACGCAGTTAATCAATGAGAGATAAATTTTAATTGATCATTACCAAGATAGGAATAAATAATATGCATAGCATGCGTATTAGAAACATTATTCCTCTTATTTAACATATCTCCCAAATCTTCAATAATATTCCAATATTCAAATTAACAGATTTTAAATAGAATTCAATTTTTGATTTCCAAATTAAAAAAAAATTGTCCCATTGAAAATAATTGGAATATCACTGGACTGACTCTCGCTATACTAACTAGTAGGGAACACCATCTCTAGAGTTAATAAAATACCATGCTCTTATGCCACTTATTGGATTTAGATTAACCCTAGAGGGGGGTGAATAGGTTTTATTGAAATTAATTTGATATATTAAGAAATATCACAACAAAGATTATAACAGAGTAAATGCAGAAATAAATAACACAGTTTTCACCCATCTTCGACAAACCCTGCCTAGTGCTGCATTTCTAAGAACTTTACTAGGTTCTAAAACAGATCTCGCTTACAAACCCTGTAAACTTCTAAACCCTGCTCCTGTTCTAATCCTACGCTCAAAACCCTGGACTGTTCTTTATCCCCTAGATCAGATTTTCCCTTAGCTACAAACCCGTAGATAGTAACCCCTAGTTATCACAGACACAAGAAAACTACTAGTTAAAATCCTATAACCAGATGACCTAGTTTTTACAGATAAAACTAAAAAACAAAATGATGATTTACAAAACAAATAAAACAATACACTTAAAAATAAAACAAAACCAAAAAACCCCATTTTTATAAATAAAACGAAAGGCCATCCCCTTTTTTATTTGTCAAGCCCTATTCTTCTTTCTCACTAAAAATAGCGGCCGATCCAATTGAAATATTATGTTTCTATTTCCAATTCAAATTGCGATTACGAAGATGAATGTTTTGGAAATTCTCTAAAGCTCGAACCTTTGTTGATTTTTCGTCAAATGAATTGGTCCTTCTTGCGATCGAAAACATTGTGAGTAATTTCTGATTTCAATTCCTTTTTGCTCTTGAATTTGTTGTGGTTTCGATATGATTGCCTGTGATGATGTAGGCGACTAATCCGATAATATAATCCAATAACTTGCTCTGATTTCACGAATGGCTTAAACTGATTATTGCATGATATTTGGCTTGAGTTCCCTTGATTGAATTTGTCTCAGTTTTGATGATTTATAAGAATTCTGGAAATAAGTGATGTTGTTTGAGGCCCCTTCAATTTCACTTGCATGATTGAATTTGTGCCTTGATTAAATTAGATGGTTCAGCTTTGAGTCCCCTTTGTTGATATCTAAAATGTTGAATGGTTTTGCCATTTTTGCTGAAAGTATTTTCTTGCCAACTTTAATTATGTTTCATTCCAAAATAGTATTCAAAATCCGAAAACAAAATTGCCTTCTTGCCAAAAATGGTTTGCAAATATTCTAGAATGATAAAATACTTGATCTTTGGAAATTAATCTGAAAGATTTTCATGAGAGATTTTTTGGAAGGATTAAAAATCTCTATACCATGTTTGGACTGATCTTTGCCAAATATAAAATGATGTTTGCTTAACATTACTAGAAACCCATTAATCATTTTAATCCAAAAATGTTTTTGAACTTTTTTTGAGAAGTTTCATGCATGATTGATGGTTTAGAAACCATTTGAATTAATTTCCATTTCTCTACAAAATCACACGTGTTTTTGGAATGCCTGAAATATCATCTTGCCAAAAATGATTGCATATTATAAATAAACTTACACCCTTGTTATTTTAAATGTGTCAGTTTTTATCTTTAAAATAATTTGGACAAAATATACAATAATTACAGTAAATAACCCTTTATAAGCTTTTGAACCTTAAAACAAATATTAAACACAAAAATGGTTGTCTCGGTCGTTAGTTTAGACCAGAACATAATTAATAAACAATATAAGAATATAAATTATTAACTATGTTAACTGCATTCAAAATATAAATATATATTTACCTTATCCATCTAAATCTGTGTAAATAACGCTAAAACATTATAATAATAAATGTTTGTTGTCATATGTTTGAATAGTTTCTGTTTTTATGGGTATATATATAGAAATATGAATGGAAATAATATTTTTACCATTATAGTAATAAATGTAATTGATTTGCTATATAAATAAAAAAAGGGTCCTAAGTAAGGTAATAACTATTGTAACCATGAACATTTTGGCGAGTTAATTAAATAGGATAAATACGCCTAAATGGTTACAATTAAAATTGGTATTTAGGAATAGAGATTGTAGCTCTAACTAGAGAATAAATAAATAGCGAACTTATATATATATATATATTCACATAAGAATTAAATGGAATACTGTTTGCAATCACTTTAAAAACCGGTCGGCTCTGCCAGAAAAATATATGGAATTAAATTTGTGGTAATATTTGGGAGTTACATAATTAGATTAGAATTCATATGTGATTGATGTAAATGACATTTAATAAGATAATGAATTCCTAAGGAAAATATGATCGTTAGTGTCATAAATGGCAGATTGTCATGATAATAGAAATAAATGGCATTAAAAGGGGAATTAGTAGGCATTGATTGGAGTAGTAAATGCTAAGTCCAATAAGGAAATTATTAAGTAAACATCATAGGATAGGAGGTTATAGGTTTTCATTATTTTATTCCTGTTAATATACAATTAATATAACTAAGAAGAAGGATTGGACTTAGTAGGTTAATGATGTGAGGGCATTTGTCCTAATCGACGGAAGTCTGCACTTTCCGGTAGTCAGATATATGTACAACTGATGTGAGAAATCATTAACCATGGGAACTTGTGATAACAGTTAATTGTGTTGCAAGGATTATTTTCTAAAATGAGTTTTATTTCAAGTGTGAGGTATTAAGTAGTTATAGGACCCGCCTCTCGACCAAAAGAGGAAACCTTAAAAAGGAAATAATTTATAAGACTAAGACTGCTTCAGGTAGATGTATTAAATAGTTAGATCCACATTTAAAAGGGTATCAAATGATCGCATAGCTCGCCTCCTTAAAAATAAGAAGTATTAAATGGCTATTGGGTACAAGTTGGGTAATCCCCGCATAGGTCCGCTGCCTCTCGGTAGTAAGTGACTGGAGCGAGAGTATGCCTTGGGATTAGATATTAAATGATAGTTAAGGAGGTATCATGAGTCTGCCTATCCTGTGGGAAGTATTAAGTGTTTAGGTGATTATCTAACAAGGTCAGCTAGATAGTAACATGCGGGTCCACAATTAGGGTCTTAAATGGTATTGTGCTCCTACCTGAACCTCGTATTAAGTGGCTGGTTACTACCTCTCGCCTTAGGAAGTTTTTTTGGGTATTTTCATGAATGACGGAAGCCTTAAATTAGTAGAAATTAGTAGCTAGTGTTCTCTAATGTAACGAACTGTCTTTTTTGACCGCTTCAAGTCGGTAATTAAACCAACTGGAAACGTTTAAAATGATAGTGTTGACAGTAAAAAATGTCGTAAACACCAAAGATTCCCAATAAATAGGAATTATAAATATGGTTGCATAAACAAGAACATTAAATAGAACATAAGCAGTAAATAACACGAGATTTATAGTGGTTCGGCCTCAGTGAGGGTCTACGTCCACTTTGAAGAGTCGGTTGGAATATTATTAATCACTTGGAAGAATTACAAGGTTGAGACTATCTCATGACATCTCAATACATTCACTTTTCCTGATGTATGATGTCATAATTATCATATATTGAATAATAAGGAAAAAGACAATTTTGTCCTTCTTCTTCCTCAAAGAGGAGATGCCATTAATGAAGCTTCATGGAGGTCTCCAAGCTCAAGAATTCAACACCTTTGAAGTGTGAGGCCATGGGGTATTTATAGGAAGTGTTTATGTAGGGGTTAGGTAGGAGTAGGTAGAAATGGGGCCCATCTTCCAGAAATTCGCACCTCTTACTGTTGGGCCTCGGAAATTTGCACCTAGGGTGAGGTGCGAAATTTCACACCCTGCTGGGTGCGAAGTGGATTTCAGTGGGAGAAGTTGTCGAGGCTGGTTAGTTCTTTTGAGGCGTCGAAGCTCCTCAACACAAAATGAAGGAATCCACCGTTTTGCTGGTCCGAAGTGAAGGAATCTGAGCTTCCGGCATGGAGAAAATTGGATGAATCGAGTGGTGCCCACAGTTTTGACCTAACCGGTTAGGTCGATCGCTGCCAGGACTGTGGGGCCCCGGACCCCCACCGGCGCTGCGCTCGGACTCGCTTGACGGCTCGCCTTCGGCTCAAATGCGGACAGATACTGATGGGGGTTGCGTCTGAGGGATGCAACGTCCTGCTAGTGGCCAGACTCGAGTCTTCTAATACTGGCCACCCAGAAGATATTGATGACATCTACGGGCTGTAATATCACGCGATATGTTGAGTCGAGCGTGTCTTGAGTACTTTTGGTGACCGGACCAAAAGGTCGGTTACCATTTTCCCCCCAAAGTACGTCTTGTCTTGACATGATGTGCTTTGGAATGAAAGTTGAGATGATAGTTGGGTTGCGGATTTATCCTGCAAATTATAGGAAAAACATGTTAGTTAGTGGGCACACTCGTTAGGGAATCGTGAGCGAGCCGCTGTTGGTTTGGTGTCGCACTCTCATTGCTTAGTATCTACATAGTGCCGTCGTCGCGCGTTTTAGGCGATTTGATACTTGCAGGGGATGTGCCTACGTGGTCGCTTTAATGATTGAGCATTTGGTGAGTATGCAAGTGGTCGTTGAGTCGTGATTGACTTGGTAGCTACGGCTTCGAAGGTAAGTAGATGTAGCCGTATTTCGGCGTACGATCTCGAATTCTGATCTTGGAATGTTCGTTTGGGGCATACCGATCCCCCGATTGTAGTTACTACCTTTCTCCTCTTCTTCGGATAGAAAATCATCGTAAGGCACGAAGGATGCCAAACTACTTCTTTTGTATTTTGGATGTTTGAGGTGTTGTTAGGTTTTCGGGAGAAGGGAAGAGAGAGGTGGAAAGTAAGAGGGCTTTCAGATTTGGTACCCAAGAACATGAAGCGGCGGATCTTGGGAAACGGGATTAGGAATTTGGATAAAGGTTGCCAAGCATGTGTGAATACGGGATCGGGCTTTGTGTCCCAAATGCTTATTAAATCTTTCACGCTCTTCGGGAGTTCGAATCTTGGTTGAGGAGATGACAACTAAGCCGACGCACGGGAGCACGAGACATAACTTAGCACTCCCATGACTTTGTCGAGCCTTGTCTTCGATCATAAGTTTGTAAACTTGATCCTTGTCATGGCGCCATATGAGCGGGCTGTGATTAGTAATTTTTGGTTTCGCGATGCGGTCCTCAAGAAATGGGCTTGCTTGGACTGTCGTATTGAAGTCTTATATAAGATATCGACACGTAGTCGAGCTGTTAGTCTTGGGATCTAATCAGTAACCTAACCACGATGCGGCTGCATCTTGACTTAGGTGTTGCACTAGCGGTTGGTGATGTCCGTGGCGTTAATTATTGAAGCTAAAGGTTGCCACCATGTTCTGGAGTACCAGTTTTTTATGGAGTCAGGGTATTGATGGAAGCCGAGAAGCCTCCATGGCCTGAACTTTGGCTTCGGATTTCTTCCATTGCGAGGTGAAGGTGCTCTAAACACGGGGGCTCCGTAGGATGCTGTGAAGATGATGCTAGTGCAGAGACTTAAGGGGATTTGATCGGGTCTTGAGATTGTCAGGCCGATGCGACAATCCGTAGAGGGTTTCCTCAGGCCTAGGTACCTGCTAAATTTTGCTCGACGTCAGGGATGAGCTAGCAAGCTCGGATCGTTGCTCAATGTTTCATGTTTGGTCGGTGATTGGAGTTGAACGTAACACAATTGGTTGGCGAATAATTCTGGAAATGAACTTATGCGGACTGATCGCTCGGATATGCGCGCAAGATGCGGGCATATGGTCAAGTTGTTAGTCTCCAACCGAATTATGTCGGGGTCATTATCCGGTTTGAAAAATGGCGCTGATGTATGCCGGTAACTACTGCCATAGTTATCCAAACTAGGTGTCGTCGTCGCGTTTCGATGCGCTTGTAGATATGCATCGAGGGGTCTGAGTTAGCTTCATGTTGCATTTGAGTATGAGTTTCTGGCAGGACACTGAGACTTTGCGAACCCAATGAAACGACCATGGGAACTCGGGAACTTGTCTAAATTCTCCAGCTCCTCGGGGAACTGGTGATTGTATCGATCCCTCTGTCCTTTGGTTCGGGCTTCTACGCCCGATCTACCTAGTATTGGGGGGAGATTAGAAGTTTCCAAGACCCGATCTTTTGGGTCTGGATCATCCTCGTGGCGAGGTGTATTTTCCTCTTTAGAATGGTTGCCCCGAAGGTTGAGGTGATGGAAACGCCAGCGCGGGGGCTAGTAGGTATCCTCCCCAGGTCCTGCGATGAGTAAGCTAGTGCAGAGATAGGTGGGGGACCGTCCCCGATCTCGAGTACTTGTCAACTGAAGAGGTTGCGAGTGATGAACCCTTAACAGTCAAATAGATGCTTCTTTTGCTGGACTGCCCCCCTTTGGAGCGGAGGTGACACCGGGCTATTCCCCCATGCCTCCTTAAGCATCCGAGACCCGGTTAGAGTTACAACAGGAACACTCTGGAGAAGTAGGAGGAACTGTGGACTTCGGGATACCACATTCATGTGAGCCTCTTTGGAGGAGGAGAAGTTGTGGTTGACCGGGTGTAGCTGATGTAAGCGGGCAAGAAATGCAAGCTGGGGTGGAGAATCAGGAAGCCCGACTGGTGGTAAAGTCAGAGGGGAAGACGGACAGGATAAGGCTGCCATACAAGATGCCCGGGCAAAGTCTAGTCAGGATGCCCAGGAGAAATCTGCTATCGTGGTGGCGAGGAGGTAGGCCGATGCTGAGGCAGAGAAGGAGAGGGCCTCTGAGTAGGCTAGGAATAAGGAGAGCCGCCGGTGACGCTCGCTAGAATAGGGAGAGAGGACCCTTAGCACACTTGTAGCGGATGCCATTATGTGGCTTTGGGCCAGGCACTCAGCTGATCAGAAGACTGCCGAAGATGCTGAGAAGAGAGCGGAGTTAGGCGCCAAGAAGGCTTAGGGAGACACCTATGTTGGATTGGTCCTTGCTTATTACAACGTCCCTCAGCTGTTGCCATGTGTTGCTCTCAGGGAGGCTATGATGATTACAAGCGGCGAGGATGATGGCGGAAGGTGCGCGTCGATGCCTCATGAATCCATTACTCTTGTGTAGAGTAGAGGAGGAGGAAGCAGTTCTGGAAGGGAAGGGCCCATCATTGGTGGTGACCTGCCTGTATCGAACTTGTATAGACAAAAGAAAAGAAAAGAAAAGAAAAGGATAAGTAGCATTAGTAGTTGTTAAAGGAATTAAAGATATTTTGGATTAAGTGAACCAATAGTATATGCGAGTGCGGTCCTCGCTTTTGGTCCTTAAAGACATGGTGTGGTATTCACGAGTACCCTATCATCAGAGAGAAGAGATGTTAGACATGTAGTTCGTCTTACGTGTGCATGAAATGGAATATGAATTAGTAAAGATCGCATTTCGTGTTAAGTGTTCGAACGTTCTTCTCATGTTTTCCGACGGTACTTGCACAAGCGTACTTGTTGTTACACCAACAGGAATGCGATCGGAGACCACGCTCTGGGTTGATTGTTTCCGAGGGGTGTGATTGTGTGTCGCACCCTTGGTCGTTGTTCCAGAGGAGTGAGACAGAGTACCGCGCTCTGGGTTGTTGTTCCAGAGGGGTGAGATAGAGCGCAGGCTTCTAGTAAGTTTCCCGCATCTCAGGAAACTCGTATATTGTGAAGCCAAGCTTGAACGCCTGTTGTTTTTCCTTGGGTTGCCCGGGGAAATCCCAAGTGTAGCGAAGGCATATGACGTCGCGTTATGCGGTCCGTCCGGTGTGTGGCTCTCTGTCTTTCATCGGGTTGGAGCGAGGGACGGCGTCGTTTATTCGCCGGAGAAAAGCTCCGATCATCAGCGCGTAGGGTCCGATCGTGGCCATGAGCTGCACCTAAGCCTTTAGGGCTTCGGGGAACGATTTAATGTCGGTCTCGGTGCTGCGCCTAGATTCGACAGGTACCCGTAACCAGGGGGAAATGTACATCGCTCCCGGCTATATGTTGGGCGGCCCCAAGTCGTGTGGGACTTGGGCGAATGATTTATCCTCGGCCTCGGCCTTGGGCTGAGGTTCGAGTTAGAGGTTTTTTATACTCGGTCGTGCCGCGGGCCAGCGACTCGAGTGGTGTGGCCGGATCCCGTGCTCGGGGCGCCGGTCGTTGCCAATGTTGTTTGGCCCCGATGTTGGATCGAGGTTCGGATGGCGGCACCGGCTCCCGTGGCCAAGGAACCGATGCGGCGATCGAAAGTTTGAACGCAAGCTGCTTGTCAGGATTAATCAGACACGTCATGCACGGAGCAAACATGGAAGGGATACAAGAAACTGAACATCACTCCTATGGATATCTCTGGTAGTAGTAGCATTTGCAATGCCTCGAATTGTAGGAAAGAAAGACATCGTTGGAAGGCCTGAATTGATTGCTCACTAGGTTACGTAGAGTAGAGGCGAAGATGTTCGCTGTTCCATGCCCTTGGGAGTTCGACTCCGTCCACGGTTGAGGGTTTGAAAGTTCCATCGCTGAGCTTCCGTTGTATGAGTGTGGGCCTTCCTAACGAGGGGTGAGGCCTGCTGGTGGAGGAAATACCCGTTGACGAGGTTGCCGATGTTGAGGTCCTTATGGCGGACTCTAGAGTTGAAGTATCGGGCTACTCATTGCTGATTAAAGCTTGATCCAGGGGACCGGTTCCTGAGTCGGAGATGTTGATCCAGTGTAGTGCGCTCATGTATAAGAATTAGCCATAATGGTTGACTATAGGTTGGACAGAAGCCATTTGGAGGGCTTACAGTGCTTGAGGCCTGATAACAACTAGATCGGTGCAAAAGGCGACTCGCGCGAGGTGAGTTATGAGGCATGGATGCTCATTGTTGCCACAGTCCCGACGATCCAGGGGGATGATCTTGAGGGATTAATTGTCGGTCGAGTTTTTGTTTAGTGGGAATCTTTGATGAGCGTTGAGTGGCTCGGAGACCCTATGCAGTGCGGATCTCCGATGAGCGTCGAGTGGCTCGAAGGTCCCGCATAGTAGGAACCCCCGATGAGCGTTGAGTGGCTCGGAGATCCTGTGCAATGGGAATCTTTGATGAGCGTTGAGTGGCTCGGAGTTTCCATGCGGATGAGTTCCTCAATGTTGTCCTGCAAGTGGCGAAACATGTTCGTATTGTATCTGCGGATGGTGTAGAACCGACAACATCCTGTAGAGTCCCTTGGCGCGTTCGTCGGACATTTTGGTCTGGGCCTTTTGCACAGTTGGGAGTTGTAGGTTGTGGGATAGATGTTCTCAGGGGTGTTGTTGAGAGTAGTATAGATATTTTCTCAGGGGTGTTGTTGAGAGTAGTATAGATATGGAAGGATGGAGGTCGAAGATGCTTCCTCTTGCTATTGCGACTACCTTTGATGTTGCCGGCGTGAGCAAGATTGTGCAGAGCGGTGGAATTTTCTCAGGGGTATTGTTGAGAGTAGTATAGGTATTTTCTCAGGGGTGTGGTTGAGAGTAGTATAGATATGGAAGGACGGAGGTCGAAGACGCTTCCTCTTGCTATTGCGACTACCTTTGACGTTGCCGGCGTGAGTAAGATTGTGCAGAGCGGTGGAATCAGAGTTGCTGGAGCTCTGGGCGTTATCACGAGGCAGAATGTTGAGGGTAGTAACTTGATTCCTTTATGCTAGATTTTGGCATAGGAAGTAGTCGGCACTTATGCAGAAGAACTTCTGAGTCCTTGATTGTCTTTGACCGATCCATGCTCTAAGTTTGAAATCAGGTGGTATGCTCTTTGTAAGATGGACGAGCGTGACTCGAGGAGTGGGTTCCTTGACTTCGGCAAAGGCAGTGTTGGATTCTGCGAGATGGCCTTTGAGAGTTCACAGGTGCCTTGGTAACTGTTCGAGACTAAGAGGATGTCTCTGGGTATTACGATGTGCATCTTGGATTGCACGACCTGTCTTTTGGCGAGTTAGGAAGTCGGGACCGGATAGAGCCGTCTTAGATAAGGACGGGGAAGCACTTGCACTTTATGGCATTGGTGATGTGTAATGAGCCCACGTGCCATTTGTGGCAGCTATCGAAGCTTCGAGAATCATGGCTTCTTTAAGTATGTGGTGAGCGTTAGAATGTCGGAGTGTTGGCGCCACTGGCACCATTTGGTATTATGGCTAGCCGAAGTGAATGGGTTACGCCTCGTACCGCTTTTGCAGACATCGTGGGCGTGCCCCCGTGATTCCCTTATGATCCATGGATTGTGTTGGCGACAATCAGAGGTTGGGCTACCGCCGCATTATAGAGGTCGTGATCTAGTCCTGGACTTTGGAGCCTAGCGCACCTTCTTGGCGGAAGGCCTTTGGTAATCCGGGAGTCTCCGACTTCGGTTGCATGATGTTGTGGAAGTCAATTGAATTGAACTTGGGCCCAGTTAGATGCTACAAGCGTAGGTGATAAGTACGGACTCATAGCAGTTTGAGTCCGCCCAGCGGAGGCTTTAACGTCAAAGTCGGGGACGGCCGGGATGATGTGTTCCGCTTCTAGTGGTGACCCTGATATTGTAGAGATTAGAGGTCAGTCGTGCCTTCATGGAATGCCACATGTGGTGTGTTGGAGTGTCAGGACCACTCAGATTTGTGTGTGATCCTAGTGAATGGATAATTCCTGGAGTGTAACGATGAATGACACCTGCGATCTCTGACCCATTTTCGAAAGCAATGCCTCTAGTGCTAACGTCCAAGTTGGGAGTCGGATGATTGAGAGGAAGGTCCTGTTGGATTTCAACTGGAGGGACCACATCAAGCGTAATTCTGACTCATGAAACAATAGGAGGAGTGCCATCCAAAGCTGCACGCGTTGGTGCTTGAGCAACATTATCAACTGCAAAGCCTGACCAATCGAAGCACATCGAGCTGGAGCGATGTCGGGATTAGGGGTACCCCCGAGTGTAGCGGGACCGGCACCATTCCGAAGAGTGGTGTCGGCTAGTCGGTTAGTACGCGGGGTTCCCCCCAAGTCCCGAGTCGATGGTGGAGGAGCATTGGTACTTGCCTCCGTAATGCATTCTTGGCCAATCAGATCTGAAGTGCTTCTTATCATGTCTTCAATTCTGGCGAGGAAGGTATTGAAAGCTTCTTCCTACCGCTTGAGTCAAGCTTTCAAATCGGTGGTAGGATTATTGAATGTTCTTTTGATGCCCCCCCCCCCCCGAGTGACGTAATTCAATGGAGGTCTAGTTTTGGTATAGCTATCGAGTTTGGGCGAGCTGGTGTGCACCCGGATTCGGAAGCACTTTGGTCCGACGAGCTACTGGAAGAGCGGGACTCTGGTTGCGAGTGGCGATAGTTGGGCTCTTTTGAGTTGATGGTTGGTTACACGGTCTCGGTTTGTTACCATGTTTCTTGGCCGTAAGCGATGATGGTTCGATCATCATCTCTTTTCTGTTGTTGTTGTTGTCGCCATACGAATGTTGGAGCGGATGGTGATGTTTTTAATGAGACTGAACTTTCTTCCTTGACGTGGGCCCTTAGCTTCGAAAGGAGAAATTTCCGATGTGGTGCGCCGTGAGCGGGCGCGGTTCTGGGCAACCTGAAGTAGAATGACGATGCGTCGACTCTTTTTTTTAGAAGTTGGCGCATAAGATTGATGTTGATCTTCAATGCCTAGCGCGAGAGTTGCATTCTCATATTTCTTATTAAGCGTGTGAATCTGTGCTTGAGCCGCAGGAGCTTCGGGGTCCACAAGTGGAAGAAGATCCGTTTCGAAGCGGGTCCCCCGCCGCTCGGGGCAGGTGAGAGGTACCAGTGTCAATTGCGGCCAATGGCGATGAGCGTTAGGTTTGCCGGAATTCTTCTTAACGCTGGCGGGAGTCATGATGCTCTTTGGACGTACTGCTCAAGGCGCTTCTCGCGGATAAGCTTTTCGATTATGTCTTTGATTTGACGACAATTATTGGTATTGTGCTCGTATATGTCATGGTATCGACAGTACTTGCCGGTCTTCTTCTCATGATTAGTGGATTCCCTATTGTACGGCTTCTTGTATTGGAGCGCATTGCATGTTTCTCGGTAGATTGTTTCCAAGTCTTCATTTAGCGGGGTGTAGATCTCGTACGTCCTGTGAGAGCCAAACTTCTTGGGTTCTGTAGGAACTTGTCCGTTGTTGTGGCCGCCTTACCTACTGTTGTTCGGCCTTTTTTTGTGGGGACATGCCCCCTTGTCCTTATCAAAGAGCTTCACTATCTGTTTCCCTTTGATGCTGTTATTTATGGTATCCGCATGTGGATTGTTGGGAAGACTGGCCCTGGGGAGTCGATTTCGTCTCGCCTCTTCTTGACATAAGTATTGCCTAGCCTTTTCATGGAAAGCGTCGAGGCTTTTTGGCTGCTTCCAATCGATCCATGCCCTGAATCCGGAAGTAGGGAGGACACCTTTGGCTAGTTGACAGAGTACGATGCAAGGATCTGGATCCTTGACCTCGGCGAGCGTGACATTGAACCGAGAGAGGTAGCTTTTGAGCGACTTGGTTAGTCCTTGGCATAGGTTAGACAAGGTGAGGGCATTCTTCGGAGTTGGGATGTGCACTCTGAATTGCTTGACCAATTCTACTGCTAATTGGCCGAAGTTGTTAATGGAATCGAGTGGGAGGCGAGAGAACCATAACAAAGTGGTTCCTGATAAGAAGACTAGGAAGCACTTGCATTTGACTGGATCATTGCCCCGGCTCGAGTCCATTTGCCATTCATTTTGATTTAAGAAGGTACAGGGGTCGGTTATGCCATCATAAAGCGGCATCTATGGCATGCTGAAGCGGCGTGGCCATTCAGCTTCATTTACCCTCCTGGTGAAGCGGTTGCACCTAATGTGTGCTTCCCATGAATCATGCATGTTTCCTCGCCTCTCCCTCATTAACCTTCAGACCATGTTGGGGAGGTATGTTCGATGGGGATCCACCATCGGGACCCATGGGTTTTGGCGAGGTTTCGGGGTCCTATTGCGAGGGCGTTTCCTACGATGGACGTCCGGATTCTCTTCCTCCATGTCCTCGACATCTATATTTGGATCTTAATGAAGAGCGGATTGATGCGGATCCTGTTCTGGAAGAGCGCGGGCCATTGGAATAGCGGGTCCATCATCCTGATTAGCGGTCATTGAGTTGTGTCGAGGAAGAGGTTAGTTCGTAGGATCTGGTCCGTCATTGATAATCAAGCAAGAGCGATCTCGGTACTGTGCCCCTCCGCTATATGTGACCGTAGTTCGGTCACCGTAGCCACTCCCATTGTCGTTGGCGTAGCCATTGTCGAGAGTGTTGGTGCAAACGGCAACGTTGTTGATGAGACTAAACCTCCTTCTTTATCCGCGGGAGGCAGAGTCGAGGCTGAGTGAGGCGGAGTCGAGGCCGAGTGAGCCAGAGCCGAGGTCCGCGGGAGGCGAGTCGGGGCCGAGGTCCGCGGAAGGCGAAGTCGAGGCCTAGGTTAGCGGGAGGCGGAGACAAGCCTCGAGGTCCGCAGTAGGCAAAATCGAGCCATGGGGTCCGCGGGATACGGAGTCGAGGCCGAGTGAGGCGGAGTCGAGGTCAAGGTCCGCGGGAGGCGGAGTCGAGGCCGAGTGAGGCGGAATCGGGGCCAAGGTCTGCGTGACGCGGAGTCGAGGCCGAGGTCCGCGGGATGCGGAGTCGAGCCTCGAGGTCCGCGGTAGGCGGAGTCGAGCCACGAGGTCCGCGGTAGGCGAAGTCGAGCCATGAGGTCCGCAGAAGACGGAGTCGAGGCCGAGTGAGGCAGAGTCGAGGTCGAGGTCCGCGGGAGGCGGAGTCGAGGTCGAGTGAGGAGGAATCGAGGCCGAGGTCCACGCGAGACGGATTCGTGGCCGAGGTCAGCGGGAGGCAGAGTCGAGCCTCGAGGTCCGCGGTAGGCGGAGTCGAGCCACAAGGTCCGCTGTAGGCGGAGTCGAGCCATGAGGTCCGCAGGAGGCGGAGTCGAGGCCGATTGAGTCGAAGCCTTCTATCCCTCAATTAAAGCGCCAAATGTTGACGGCAAAAAATGTCATAAATACCAAAGATTCCCAATTACTAGGAATTATAAATATGGCCGCATAGACAAAAATATTAAATAGAACATAAGCAGTAAATAACACGAGATTTATAGTAGTTCGGCCTCAGTGAGGGCCTACGTCCACTTTGAAGAGTCTGCTGGAATATTATTAATCACTTGGAAGAATTACAAGGTTGAGACTATCTCATGACATCTCATTACATTCACTTTTCATGATATATGATGTCATAATTATCATATACTGAATAATAAGGGAAAAGATAATTTTGTCCTTCTTCTTCCTCAAAGATGAGATGCCATTAATGAAGCTTTATGGAGGTCTCCAAGCTCAAGAATTCAACCACTTTGAAGTGTGAGGCCATGGGGTATTTATAGGAAGTGGTTAGGTAGGAGTAGGTAGAAATGGGGACCATCTTCCAGAAATTCGCACCTCTTGCTGTCAGGCATCGGAAATTCGCACCTGGGGTGAGGTGCGAAATTCCGCACCTGATAGGTGCGTGCGAAATTTCACACCTGGTAGGTGCGAAATTTCGCACCCGGCTGGGTGCGAAATGGATTTCGACGGGAGGCGTTGTCGAGGCTGGTTGGTTCTTTTGAGGCATCAAAGCTCCTCAACACGAAATGAAGGAATCCACCGTTTCGCTGGTCCGAAGTGAAGGAATCTGAGCTTCTGGCATGGAGAAATTTGGATGAATCAGGCGGTGCCCACAGTTTTGACCTAACCGGTTAGGTCGATCGCTGTTGGGACTGTAGGGCCTCGTACCCCCACCGACGCTGCGCTCGGACCCGCTTGACGGCTCGCCTTCGACTCGGAGCATGGCTCGCCCTCGGCTCGGATGCGGACGGATACTGATGGGGGTTCTGTCTGAGGGATGCGACGTCCTGCTAGTGGCCAGACTCGAGTCTTCTGATACTGGCCCCCCAGAAGATATTGGCGACACCTATGGGTTGTAATATCACGCGATATGTTGAGTCGAGCGTGTCTTCAGTACTTTTGGTGACCGTACCAAAAGGCCGGTCAACAGATAGATAGTTATTTAGCTTACAGGGTTTAAACAGAAAATGCACACAAAATCATGTAACAGAAAAGATAACAATGTCTCACAATGAAATTTTATATACAAAAATCGGAGTTTTACAAAATTCATTTATACAGCGGAATAATAAAATATGTACATACTGTAAAACTTTATTTTTAAAATTTATGTAATATTTTATTATTCCGCTGTAATGAATTTTGTAAAACTCTAATTTTTTATATAAAATTCCATTGTGAGACATTATTATCTTTTCTTTTAAGTGATTATGTGTGCATTTTCTATTTAAACCTTATAAGCTAAATAACTATATGTCGTTTTGAACGTTTCGAGTTGGTTTAATTACTAACTTGAAGCGGTCAAAAAAAAGTAGGTCGTTACATCTAATTTATATTAGTGTAGAGTAAACCACCAAGTAATGCATTAAGTGATCAATAACTCCTCTTGGGGTCTTAAGTGATCAAAAGGATTCATCCTTATCTTAAATTGATAGTGAGGTCTTAAGTGGATGTATAGAAATAATTACCTCCTTATGGATTAGTGAGTAGTTGGAAGTCCGCATTTTAGTCTTTAGCAATTGGTTGAATGGTGGTTTAAAGGCTTCGTACTTATGCGTAAAAGTTCTATCTCAGTATTAGGATATCATTATCTTTGGGGAAGGCTACCTTAGTTATGGTAGTTTTTCGTCATGCGTAAACTTTTACAATGTTAGATTAGAATTACTAGCCTTGTTAGACATATGTTTTGGTTCTGACCAAACGGGATGCTTTTGTGTATTGTAGACAGTGTTACACATTTTCTACTCACCAAGACTTATTGTTCTGACCCCTCCTCATAAAAACTCTCAAGTTTTTTTTGGGAAGGAAGGTCTTAGCAGGTATTTGGTTTAGTTTGCGGTTCTAGTTCTCTCATGCTCTATATTGATTTGGCGATATGCTTTAAGGTAGTCACCTTAGTCGGTATTAGTTATCTTATTTTGTTTCCACTGTAAGTTAGCTTTATTCTACTATGATTATGCTCATGCTCATTATTTGCAAGTACCAGATTTATACTATCCGTGCTTGGATGGGTTGAGCTTAGGTTTCGATGATCAGAGGAATTAATAAATTAGGACTAGTGAGAGAATGGAATAGAATTTCTTTTCTATTTTCTTTCTTACTTGACTCTAGATATTCCGTCGATGAGGTAGTCGTGGGATTATTCATTTAGGATAGGTTTTTAACGACAAGGAGTTAGAAGGTTTTTGAGTTCGAGTATTTTGCTAACCTCGATTTACCCAGTGGTGCGCATGATGATTTTGTTTTGAAGAGCACGAGGACGACATATGGTGAATCCTATGGATTTGAGCTTGGTGACTGGACGAAAAGCTAGCAACAATTGAGTTAGTTGCTTTTCTTGTTTTAGTCTTCGTTGGGAGTTCTAGTTGGTGTCCTTCTCTTGATCTTAAACAGGAAATTCACATTAATGTGTCATTATAGTCCGGATATCCTTTCAATAAAATTGTCCATTTGAGTCCTTAGTCCTATGTTCGAGGAGATTTCAGTTTTTAAAACTGTTTAGAAAATTAAAAAGGGGCTTCAGAACATTTAAACTATGATTTTCGAGAAATTGTTTTGTGAGTAAAGCCTTGAATAAAAATAATAAATTTTAGAAATTTAAATTTAACCATGTTTCGGATCGTTCGATTTTGTGTAATTTTAATGTATAATCCATTTTGGTAAAAAGAAGGAATTTGAAAATGACAAGGTGATGTGCACGTAAATATGCACATTTATATTCACACATTTACTCTTGTTTTAATTAAATAAATAACATATTGGACTAGTTTTACATGTTTTAACTAAAACCCAAAATTCTCAAATTATCATGCATTCATCTTCATATTAGGACAAAACAGTCATTTGTGCATGTATTTATTTTTGATAAAATTTACTTGTCCATTTTCATATGTATTGTAGGAATTTAGGAGCAAAATTTAAGTATGCACATGAAGTTTACATGGAGATATGCATGCACAAAGTGGATACAAAGGCATGGGGATGGAATTTATTCACGCACAACTTAGTGGAGGACCCTACTTATTATCACTCTTTCTTTAATGGAACAATTAGAGGCTAATATATTAGCAAGTGGAGACAAAAAAGGCTTCATATAATTTTAATGAATCATTAGTAGCTAAATACAAATGAAAGTTTCATGAAGGGGTATTTTTGGTAGTCCCCAACAAAATGGATTAGGTTTAGGGTTGAATAAACATGTATAAATACCCAATGTATGCTCATGTAAATATGCTCTCCTTTAGTTAGCTTAGTTTAGAAGAAAACTCTCTTTTTACTTTCATGGCTTCTTAGACATTTCCCTCTTATGTAATTTTCATTTTAATGCAATTTAATTTCTTGTTCATCTAATTCTTGTTATTTACTTTGTGCAATAGTGCAGTTTACTTTTATGCAATTAACTATTTTTATTTTTATTTTGTTAATTAGTTATCTCTTTTGTTTTGTTTATGTTTATCTTTATGTTGCTATCACTTTTTTTGTAATGATTACATATATTAGAGGCTAATCCCTTTCAAGTTAGGTTAATGAAGCTCTCTTGATTATGTAGATGCAACATAATTTGTTTATTCATGCTCTCCTTTTGTGTTTCATGTCATGTTGATGTTATTGGTTTTATCTATTCATTATTGAATTTGATAGCCTGTATTGTTGACACCAAATAGGCTATACTTAGTCATATGTTCACTAATTAGCTCTTCATCTATGTATGACGATGGTGATTAAGTGGAGGTTGAAATAAAAATTTGATGGTCTATAGTTTTAACTAATAGTTCATATGCATTGTTTTTGAAGTCTACAGAATCTTGAACAAAATGGCCGGAACATTTCTTTTCTGAAATTGAATGAGATTAGTTATTTTTCAAAACAAACAAGAAAAACAAAATAATAAATCAAATTTGTCAGAGGATAATAAATTCAAACCTTTGTTTCAGTTTAGCAGAGATGCATCAAATTATTGGTTGAAACTACTCATTTATAAACAAGAAGTGATGCACCTTATATGTGTGTATGATCCTAATCATTTTCTTTTCTTTTCTAACGATAAAGCTGGTTTTGATTTTGCATGTAATTTTACAAAATAAATACTCCATTTCCAATGAAAGGAATTGGGTATTTATACCAAACTTTTAAAACTTTACGCTCGCACTTTTACATGAATTCGTATTTGTAAAACAATCCATAAGTTTCTTATCGCAAATTCTAAAAGGCGGCAAATTCAAAACATAGTATACTGAAAAAATATAAATAAACAAGTTTCGAATGTATTTTGCAGATTCATTGTTGGATTGGTGATGCGTTCAGAGGCGAAAACGGCTTCGATCGATGTCACTGGTGTTGGTACCTTAGCTGTGTAAGAACCTCTAAATGGGGCCGTGGAAATTGAAAAAAGAAAAAGAAGAAAAAAGCTCTCTACTACAATCAAGCATGTTTCTTTTAAGCCTCTTATATTGTGTTTAAACTTCGGAAATGTCATCATTTTTAGAACCAAGTAGCTCATATGATCCATTACTTAATTTAAGTTGGGACAGCTCAAAATTAGTAGGAAAAGGTCACTCATTCTTACAAAAATAGTAATGTAGCAATATTCCAGAGATGAGCATGATTTTCCAAATTCAAGTTAGTTAGTTACCTTTTAACCATTTCAAATGCTATAACCGAAATGCAAAATTTGAACCGATAAGTTCGATCTATATGTGTATGAATGATTAGATATAGAGATGATGAGAGAGAGAGATTTTCCAAGCTTTTTCTCGGAGAGGATATGTCAGGAAATGGCAAGGGTGTTTGAACTGCATTTGCAATTTTGAATGCCATTACTAGTCTTTATGGTACTTGCGACACATATTCATGTACTTGAATATAGGCATTCATATGATATATTTACTCATCATTCGCCATATTCAAAAATATTTTATTCTTATGTAGCTACTATATTTGGTCAATGCTGGAGGTTAGAGCCTTTATCCCTAAAAAAGAAAGGGATGTGGAGAAGAGAAATGGATTGTTTTTTATCGATGTGCGATTATATAGTTGAATTTAGCCCTTCTGTCCAAACTTTGCCCGATGAAACTACTATTGAGGTGAGCCTTAACTATCTTAAAGTTACCCATCATACTAATTAAAACATAACACTGGTACAACTTGTATTATAAGATAGGAAAGAAGGGCATACATTTTGTAACATAGTTTGTTTAAGATCGTATAATAAAGATCCTTTTTCTTTCTGTAGGTTATGGAAAGCAGACCAAGATCAGACATTTATATCAATCTTCCAGCACTTGAAAAACTTGACAATATGCTAATTGTAAGATACCGAGTTTGAATATTTTCAAAACACAAACCAGAAAATAAAAACTCGTATTTGTGCTTAATATATCCTTCATATGGTATATTAGATAGCTTTGAGAAAACCGAATTCTGGTATGTGGATGAAGGCAGCGATTCCCCAAGCCCAAAGATATCGAGTTCATTTGGAAGAGTGATGCATCGCAATGATGAGAAATGGTGGCTTTCAATTCCATGTGTACCCGAGTTCAGACTTAACGAAATATCAAGAAAGGATTTGAAGAAAAGGACAGAATGTGAAATCAGATTCATAAAGCAGCTATGGAAATCAATAGCAACATACTTGCAGAAATGGCTTTGCTTGAGTCATATCTGTCTACCCTTCCTAAGCTAAAGTCTACTAAAAATAAAACTGCAAAAAATATTAATAACCATTCACGTAATCATCCTTAATTGAATAGTCGCGAACATTAATCGTCCTTAATTGAATACCTGGTTTTTATTTTTTAAAACATATTAACATATGTTAATCTTATACCTGGTTTAATCTTATACATGGTTTTTATTTCTTAAAATAATAACAGTTATATATGATGTTATATGCTCAACATAAATCAATGAGCACTTATTTGAATTCAATACACACACCACTTCAAATTAGATTTGAAAGAAGTAAATTAAGTGTTTACTCGCCTTTATATTACTATTGTTTGTATTTTGCTCACTGCTTAGCTAAAACAATATGACGGTTCCCCTCAAAACTGCAAAAAACAAATAATAACCATTCACATAATCATCCGTAATTGAATAGCTCCGAACATTAATCGAATTACCTAAAAAGAAATTGGATCTTATATCTGGTTTAACCTTATACCTGGTTTTTCTTTGAACCTAAACAGTTTAAGAGGAAACATATTAACAAATGTTTAATCTTATACCTTGTTTTTCTTTAAAACATACTTGCATATTTACAAATAAATAGCCAAAATCATTTATCCTACCATTTGTAATGAAATAAATCAACTTTACATACTACTTCCTTTTGTATCTCCTTACTCACAGATTATACATACACTGACCTCAATTGTTTATAACTAGGCAATAATGCATTTAGTATCACAACTGCATTATGGAATTGAACTACACAATATTAGCAGTACCTTGTCGAAGTCCATAACATAATTCAACTTATTTCTGACAAATCAATGTTGCAATGTCTATATGTATAACCCTAAATATCAATCAACTAAACAATAATAATTATATATGATGTTATATACTCAACAGAAATCAACGAGCACATATTTGAATTCAATATGCATACCACTTTAAATTAGATTTGAAAGAAGTAAATTAAGTGTTTACTCACCTTGTATATTACTGCTATTTGTAATTTACTCACTGCTTAGCTAAAATAATACGACAGTTTCTGTAACAACCCGGAAAATCAGAACCAATTTAAAATTTTTAATTTGGCTATTTTAATTAATTTTTAATGTTTAAAATAATTTATTTTAAATAATAACGACCAAAAATTTGTTTGGATCGAAGTTATAGCAAATATATTTAATCTAATTATAAAACAAGGCCTGAAATAGCGCGGTAGTTTGAAAATTTGAATTCGAACTTTGACTGACTGTACAGGATGCAAAATAAAATGGATTTTAGTGAAATAAAAAATATTTAAATCTATTTAAGAATATCTTTCTAATGAATCTGAAAAATCAAAATTTCATTGAGGGAATCAAAAGTTATGGCCAAATGAATTTTCAGAAAGGTCGCTATGGAATTAGTACAGCCCTTGAAAATAGACATTTTGCCAACGACCTCCGTTTTCGACGATACCACTTTTGTCGAATCCAGAATGTCAAATAATTGGTAGGTTTCAAATTCCATAATTTTTGGAGTTAATATGTGAGCGTGGCAAAGGAAAATGTGTTTGGTTAATTTCATTCAATTTGGATTGACCAGAATATTACCATTTTTCAAACGGTCTCCAAATTCGACGAAACTAGTTTTGTTGGGACCGTATCGTCCAAACATATCTAGATTTATATTTCTGGAATTTTTAGAATCAGTATGTGGCCTTGGCAAATTAAAATGTACATTCAGATCCATATTTGAATGTTTTATATTTTAATTTGAAGAATAAATGACTGAAATAGTTGATTGGGCCTACGAAATATATTCCATTGTGTTCGGAATGGGGGTAATTAGCTAAGGACGATAGTCGTTGGGTTTGAATTGGATTTCGTTTGGAAAAACAGATATTTTTGGAATTATAAATAGCACGGGCCAATCAGATTTTTTATTAAAAAATTATATTTTCTCTCTCCCCGATCGCGATAAACCACGGAACCGCTTTGCTACCTTCTCTCTTCGATTACTCCCTCCACACTCTGAATTAGCTTCCACTCCAGTTGAAGATTTTGCAGAGCTTCACATCCTCTTCAAATCCATACCTAATGTGTATTTTTTCGTGGAATATTGGAGGAGATCGAAGCCCCCAAAGTCCATAACTTCGAGCCGCCGCTGCCACTTCCTCCGTACATCGAACGGAGTGCCTCCACCACGGGTAGGAGCGCGACTCCTTCCCCTTCGACGCTGCATAGCCCAATCCTCGCATCGCTTCACGGTTTGGGTGAAAAATCCAAAACTAGTTTGGAACCATTTGCTGAAAGGTACGGCTTTGATTTATTTAAACTGATTTCGACAAATAAAAGCATTGCCAAATTAAAAATCATATCTTTTTGCTATGTGGTCGAAATCCAGTGAAACAAGAGACACCGGGACCGTGAGGATGTCTTCTACATTCTAGAAGAGATTGAAGAACTTTTGGAGCTTCCTACAATTTTTGAAGGAGTGGAACCCAATGTGAGATTTCTTAATTCAAAACGATATGGAATGGCAATGTATAAATTATATAATCGATGTATAAGTTATATAAGCATTGTGCACCTCATGTATAAGCGTTGTATAAATTATATGTGTGATGTATAAGTTATATATACATTGTAAAAGTCATATGTGCGTTGAATGGATTTGAAATGAAATGTAAATATATTTATATACGTATATCTATATATATATATATATATACTCCCCTCGTCCACAGACCATGGATAATATATATTGGTTGTGATTGTTTAGATTTTGGTTGACGTGAAATTTGGTTGATAAATGCGAATGGTTGATAATGATTGTTTGTGGTTGAAACAAAATTGAAATTGTTTGTTGAAAAATCCATTGTGATATGAAAATGAATCGAAATATTTAGATTATAAGGATAAGCCCCTTAGGGAATGCCGTGAGGCGTAAGATAGTGTGAGGAGCTGTACTCGGGACGGTGCCAGTTTTAAACCCCCTACCGTTATGCTGCCGAAATTTTCTGAAATATTCATGCGTTTGATTTATATTCATGTGTTGGAAAAATATTCATATGACGAATGAATAGTTTGAAAGATAAAAATCACATTTTTATCATGTACATGAAGTATATAATATATTCATGTTTGAAATAAATTGTTTTAACAATAAAAATCACATTTTTATTATATATATGAATCGCTAAAAATATTCATGTTTGAAATGAATTGTTTTAACAATAAAAAACACATTTTTATTATGTATATGAATCACCAAAATATTCATGTTTGAAATAAATTGTTTTAACAATAAAAATCATTTTTTATTATATATATGAAGTGTTAACAATAGTCATGTGTTGAAATAATTATTTGTTGGGTAAAAATATTATTTTTACCACATGTGTGAAATGAAAATGGTTTGGAATTCGAAGAACGGATTATATATATGTATATATATATAATTAAAATAAAACGAATAACGATGCTACAGTTCGTATTTTGAAATCGTGATTTTAAACGATTATTACGGGAGATCCGACCGTCGGATTTTCCCGAAACTGAAACCGTTGGGTTCGCTTTGAAAATATCTTTCCAACGATACCAAATTTGTTAAGATCCAACGGTTAGATTGTGCGAAATGTTTAATTCAAATCTGAATAAAAAAATCACCAGAACGGATTATATATATATATATATATATATATAATTAAAATAAAACGAATAACGATGCTGAAACAACCCGTAAAATCCGAACCAATTTAAAAAAATTTAATTGGCTATTTTAGTGGATTTTAAATATTTTAAATAATAACGACAAAAAGTAAGTTTGAATCAATGTTTGAAAATGAATATAATTATTTCTAATTATAAACAAGGCCTGAAATGGCGCGGTAGTTTCAAAATTTGAATTCAAACTTTGACTGACTGTACCGGGTGCAAAACAAAACGGATTTTAATGAAACTAAAAATATTTAAATCTATTAGTGAATATCTTTCTAACAAATCTGAAAAATCGGAGTTTCGTAGCGGGAAGCAAAAGTTATGGCCAAATGAATTTTCAGAAAGGTCGCTATAGAGTTTGTATAGCCCGTGAAAATGGCCATTTTGCAAACGACCTCAGAATTCGACGAAACCACTTTTGTTGGATCCGGGATGTCAAATTATTGCTAGGTTTCAAATTTCATAATTTTTGAAGCTAGTATGTGAGCGTGGCAAAGGGAAATGTGTTTAGTCGATTTCTGTTAAATTGGATCGACCAGAAAAGGACCATTTTTCAAACAGTCTCAGAATTCGAGAAAACTAGTTTTGTTGGGACTGTATCATCAAAACATAGCTAGATTTATTTTTCTGGAATTTTTAGAATCAGTATGTGGCCCCGGCAAATTGAAATGTACGTTAAAAATAAATATTGAATGTTTTATATTTTAACTTGAAGAGAAACTGACTGAAACAGTCGAATGGGCCTACGAAACATGTCCCATTGTGTTCGAAATGAGGGTATTTAGCTAGGGACGACAGTCATTGGGTTTAGATTGGAGTTCGTATGTGAAGAGGGGTATTTTCAGATTTAAAATAAATAAAAAATATTTATAAAACCCCTGGGCCAATCATAATCCTCCGTTTTATCTTCTCTCTCCCCGACGTTCCCTGTCGCACCACGGAAATAGCTACACCCCTTCTCTCTTCATTTTCTCCCTCTACAAGCAAACTCAGTCCCTCCTCCAATTGAAGATTTTGAAGAGCTCGAGACGAGCTTCAAATCCATACCAACTGAAGATTTTTTCGCTGTGTATTTGGAGAGGATCGACGCCAGGAAGTTGCGGCCTTTCTACCGCCGCCGCTCACGCCAGGGATGACCGGAATCCACCGCATTTCAGCCGCCAGGGCGCCTCTCCATCCTCTTCGACGCAGCGCCCTCCGATCGTCGTAATACTTCACAGATTTGCTGAAAAATCAAAACCTAGTTTTGAACAGGTTTAGAAAGGTACGGTTTAAATTATATTAAACTATTTAATAACACTTTAAAGCGCTACGGTTTTTGATTTCACTGTAAAAATCATATCTTTTTCGTTTGTTGACGAAATTCAGTGAAAAAGAGACAGTGGACTCGTGCGGACGTCTTCTACATTTTAGAAGAGACCGGATATTTTTCTGAGCCTTATGCTATTTTTGGTGGAGTAAAACCCAATGTGAGATTTCTGAATTATAAATGATATGGAAAACGACGATGTATAAATTATATAGTCGATGTATGAGTTATATAAGAGTTGTACACCTCATGTATAAGCGTTGTATAAGTTGTACGTTCGATGTATAAGTTATATATGCGTTGTGAAAATTATATATGTGCTGAAATAGAAGTGATATATATATATATATACGCCCCTCGTCCACAAACCATGGACGATATTTATTGGTTGTGATTGGTGTGAAAATTGGTTGATAACGAATGGTTGATTAGAATTGTTTGTTGTTGAAATTGATTAATTGTGGTTGAAAACTACCCGTTTGTGGTTGAGAATTATTTGGTTGAAACCACATAGGATTAGTTTGTGGAAAAGAAAAAAATAAACATGCCGCCTGCGTGCGAATTAGATGCATGAAATCCCCATTGTCAAAAGCTGCGAGGCTTTAAGGTAGAGCGAGGAGCCGTACTAGGGACGGTCCCGGTTTTAACTACCCTGCCGTTATGCCGCCGAAATTTTCTGAAATATTTCAATGTTTGATTTATATTCAGATGTTGAATGTTAAAATTAAAGTCATGTGTTGAATGTTGAAATAAAATTCATGTGTTGAATAGAAATTCATGTGTTGAAATAAATTCATGTGTTGAATGGAGTTCGTGTATTGAATAAATTCTTTGAAAGATAAAAATAACATTTTTACCTTATATATAAACTATATAAAATAATCGTGTTTTGAAATAAATTGTTTTGCAATAAAAATCACATTTTTATTATATATATATATATAATATATAAAATAATCGTGTTTTGAAATAAATTGTTTTGCAATAAAAATCACATTTTTATTACATATACATAAACTATAGAAAATATTCATGTGTCGAATGTTGAAATAAAATTCATGTGTTGAATAGAAATTCCTGTGTGGAAATAAAATAAATAAAATTTATGTGTTGAATAGAAATTCATGTGTTGAATAGAAATTCTTGTGTGGAAATAAAATAAACAAAATTCATGTGTTGAAATAAATATCTGTTGGATAAAAATATCTTTTTTATCAAATATGTGAAGTGAAAATGGTTTTGAAATCGAAGTATCAATTATATTCATATATATATATATATATATATATATATAATTAAAATATATCGAATAACGAAGCTGCAGTTTGTGTTTTGAAACCGTGATTTCAAATGATTAGTGCGGGAGATCCGACTGTCGGATTTTCCCGAAACCGAAACCGTTGGGTTTGCCTTGGAAATATCTTTCCAACGACACCCACTTTGTGAAGATCCAATGGTCGGATTGTCTGGAATGTTTAATTCAAATCTAAAGAAAAACAGCACCAGAATCGATTATATATATATAATTAAAATAAATCGAATAATGACGCTATAGTTCGTATTTTGAAATCGAAACTTCAAACGAGTGTACCGGGAGATCCGACTGTCGGATTTTCCCGAAACTGAAACCATTGGATACGTTTTGAAAAGATCTCTCTAATGATATAAAATTTGTGAAGATCCAACGGTTAGATTTTCATATATGTGTAAATCAAATCTGAAGAAAAACAGCGCCACGGCCGCGTTATGGCCTGAAGCGTCGTTTGAATGGAATTAGCTATTTTTAAATAAATAAAAATAGCGATAAGTCGTTATAAAATAGTATAAACGATATGGAATGGAAAATAAGCCGAATTTACCTGGCTTATTAGATATTTGATGGTTGAATGTGTTTGGTGTGAAAATTACATTTAATAACAAAATTATTGATGTCGAATAATTTAACCATTGAAATGAATCGATTTAAGTTCTAAATATACCTGAATTATTTGAAAAGGCCGAGTTAAATCTCATTTCAAATAATTGATCGGCGGTGAGAAGTCGATGATGAAGACGGTTGTTGAAGACCGAAGATCTTCATCTCGGTTGGATGATAACTGATGTCCTGATTGGGAGGCATCCCGAAATATGGATAATGAGCGGTGATCGTCCAGACGTGCTTGGAGATCGATGGATATGCGAGGTATATAGTGCCTCCCGTTTCGTTCAGTCCCAGACGAACTTGTAAATGGACGGTGTGTCTGACATTGGATTTTGTTCTATGCTGATTGATCTCTATTAAATATATATCTGTTTGGCGGTGGAGGATCTATTCTCTTGCTTAACGCCCTTCTCTGAGACGTACGAGCTCAGAGGTTATATATCGATAGAAATCAGTCGCATGGAGTGAGCTGCCTGTGTGGCACGCCTAAGTGGCAAATGATCAAGGCTTCTGTTGAAAAGCAAAGTCTTGTGGTTAATGATCAAAGCACGGCCTATGTGGCATAGCTTTGTGTATAACATGAATTCGCGAGCCTCACACCTCGGTATGAACCAGAAACGGGAGAGGACCTCAGGGAGGACATGCGTTTCTTTCTAGCTAGAGGTGGTGTCAGTGCTTAAACTGGCTGACATTTATATTATTTTCACCTGTGTGGTTGTTGCTATTGCTAGGCGCCTCGGATATATCGGTGACTATGTGAAGCCGATGGAGTCATTTGGCTCATTTACGCCCCCAAATGGCGGGGAAACGTAGTGTTCAGGCATTTTAATCCACATCGGTGGACCGACCCTGTCGCTCCAAAGGCTTGCCTGCGCGCTCGCTTGAGACATGGGCTAGATTGTCTCGAAGTCGGTAAGGACTATCTTTTGCCTTGGTTCAGGATGGAAATCCAATTTCCAAATACGTGACTGTGCGGTTTTGATTGTATAGCTATATATGGCGACATAGTGGTATGGGGCATTAATGCCATCTATGATTGATACTTATGATTTGAAATTGTTTTTGAAACATATGAACACTAGTAATAATATCAAATGATTTGTTTTATTCGTATCAAGCATATTTTGGCCATTATAAGGTAAAAATCTATCCTCCGGTTTGCGTTGCATTACGTGATGGGAACTGAGTCTTATAATGGCTTCATTTTTATAAAATGCATTGCGATTGTTTAAAGATTTATTTGTTGTAAAGCACTGGCAGTCCAATGGAGTAAACCCGTTCCGCGAAAGTGGCGTGGTCCTGTGATTAGCCATATATTAGAATGTGATAAGTAGATTTCTCATATCAGTCCCATGACTGACTCGTAGTTTGTTTCACTTGCAAACTCGGGTGCCCCTCTTTCTACACGGGCAGCCTTGTATTCAGGTTTTAGCAGGCTCTTTCTGGATAGCTGGAGCTGAAGACGGATTCTACCATTTATCTCTTTTTATGCTGTTCAGTTCCTATTGTACATATTATGTTTTTTTTTCGCTGTAGACATTTACGTATAGCTGAACTGTATTTGTACTAAGTATGATCCTATATACTGTGTAACTCTGATGATTATGTTTATCTAGTGTATTATTTGTACATTATCTGGTGTATTTATTTAATTCTGTTCTACTATTCTCTATTTATGTGTTATATTCCAAAGATTACCCTTAACACCATCGTACAGAGTTTTGGGGTCGTCACAGACGCTGCAGTTCATATTTTGAAATCGTAACTTTAAACGACTGTAACGAGAGATCCGACCATCGGATTTTCCTGAAACTGGAGCCATTGGATCCGCTTTGAAAAGAACTTTCCAATGATGTAAAATTTGTAAAGATCCAATGGTTAGATTTTCATATATGTATAAATCGAATCTGAAGAAAAACAACGCCATGGCCGCGTTATGGCCTGAAGCGTCGTTTAAATAAATGGACTATTTTTAAATAAATAAAAATAGCGATAAATCGTTATAAAATATTAAAATGATATGGAGTGGAAATAAACCGGATTTACTTGGTTTATTGGATATTTGATGGTTGAATGTGTTTGACATGAAAATTACATTAATGAACTGAATTATGGATGTCAAATAATTTAACCATGGAACTGAATTGATTTGAACTCTAAATATACGTGAATTATTTGAAAAGGCCGAGTTAATTGTCATTTCAAATAATTGATCGACGATTATAAGTCAAAGATATGAAGACGGTGTAAGACCGATTATCTTCACATCGAATGGATGGCTACTAATGCCTTTGATGGGAGTTGCTGCCCTAAAGGGGTTACAGTGGTGGTTGTCTGAATGTACCTGTTGATCATTCGGATGTGCGAGGACCTCTCTCCTGTATTGGACATATGAGACGAGGAATAAGGTGCCTCTGGTTTCATTCAGACCCAGAACGGACTTGTAAATGGACTGTGTGTCCGACATTGAATTCATTCTGTGTGATTGATATACGTCAGTTGCATGGCGTGAATTGCCTGTGTGGCATACTGAGATGCAGTGATCAAGGCTTTTGTTGAAAAGCAGAGCCTTGTGGTCGATGATCAAAGCACGGCTTTAAATAGCATAGCTTTGTGTATAGTGTTGATTCGCGGACCTTACACCCCGGTATGAACTAGAAACGGGAGAGGACATCAGGGAGGACATGCATTTCCTTCTAGCTAGGAGTGGTGTCAGCGTTTTGCAAGCCCTGATGTTTTACTTATGTGGATGATGGATAGCGAGGCTCCTTGGTTATTTCGATCTCTGTGGAGCCAATGTTTTGGTTGGGATATGACCAGTTTACGCCCCATAGGGCGGGAAAATGCAGTATTCAGGCATTTTAATCCACTCCGTGTGGACCGGCCCTGACGATCTAAGGCTTGTCTGCATGCTTGCCTGAGGCTCGGGCTAGAGAGTCTCGAAGCGGTAAGGACAATCCCTTGCATTGGTTCATGACGGAAGTCCAATTTCCAAATACGACATCGTGCGGTTTTGATTGTAAACCTATATATGGCGACTTAGTGGTATTGGGTACTTATGCCGTCTATGATTGATAATTATAATTGAAATCGTTTTTGAAACATATAAACACTAGTAATAATATCAAATGCTTTTGTTTTATCCGTATTGAGCATATTTTGGCCATTATAAGTTAAAACTCTGTCCTCCGGCTTGCGTTGCATTGTGTAATGGGACCTGAGTCTTATAACGGCTTCATTTTTGTAAAAAGCATTACGATGTTTAAATGATTTACTTGTTTTTAGCAATGGCAATCCAATGGAGTAAACCCGTTCCGCGTTAGCGGCGTGGTCCTATGATTGGCCTTACTATAAAATAAGTTAAGTAGATTTCTCATACCAGTCCCATGACTGACTCGTAGTTTTACTTGCAAAATCGGGTGCCCCTATTTCTACACGGGCAGCCTTGTATTCAGGTTTTAGCAGGCTCTATCTGGATAGCTATGGAGCTGAAGATGGATTCTATCACATCTTTTAATGTTGTTCAGCTCCTGTTATGTATATTATGTTTGATTCCGCTGTAGACATTCTATATAAAGCTGAACTGTATTTTGTACTAAGTATGATCATGTATACTGTGTAACTCTGATGATTATGTTTATCCACTGTATTCTATTGTACATTATCTGGCGTATTTATATATTTCTGTTCTGCTGTTACTGTTTATGTGTTAAATTCCAAAGATTACCCATGCCACCATAGTTTCCCTCAAAATTATTAAAAAAAAAACGTTCACATGATCGTACTTAATTGAATAGCCGCGAACATTAATTGAATTACCAGAAAAGAAGTTGGATCGAAATTTCGAATGAGACATGGTTTCGATTTAAAATTTAATCGGATATAAATTTCAAGATCGTTGCATCGCAAGAAGCCTAGATCTGAAGGAGAAGACGATGTATTTTCGGGGGTTAGGTTGTTTTAGGGGAGTGAGATAAGTGGGACAGGAGGTAATGGGGTATGTACATAAGTGTGAAATTTTTTCCCAGTAGCATTAGAACGGGAAAAAGCCGTTCCAAGACTACCATGGCCAAAAGTCATGATAAATCAATTTACCACGGGCAAAACCTGTTCCAAAATTGCCACCGCCCAAAGCCGTGGCAAATGCTCTGCTTTTTGGTGTGGCAAAACTGGCATTATGGTGTAGTTCCACTTTCTTGCCTTCACAAGTCACCTCTCATAAACATTTAGTTCGACCACGGGTTTTTACACTTCAACACCGAGCTTCAATCACTCCTGACCACTCCAGCTCTTCAATTTTTACATTCACCAACTGCAAATACCACAAAACTGTACACGATCATAACTTCTCCAACTACATAGCAACCGTCAAAATCCTGCACCATAATCACCATCAAACAGCTAGCAAAAATCACTTCAACCTCTCAAACTCCATCACTAACTTTAAAGTCTCAAAACACCACTTACCCTTTAATTCACTATGCACCCCTACCAACTGCTCCTTTCCACAATTCCACCTCTTGAAAGCACCTGGGAGAAGTCACCAATTCAACTCCCATAGCCACATACAAGGTACCATACCACCTTCTTCTTCACTTCACAACCAATGTCCATCTAGTTCAAACGTGTCCTGCTGCCATCTCACCCAAACACCCAAAACCGCTCAATTCGTTTTCAAAACCACATTGCAAATCCGAATTGTAACGTCAACCTAAATCCGCAATTGCACCCAAAACAGCGAGCCGCACCTCTTAGAAAGCTACTCAGAAATCCGCAACCCTAAGCGCCGCAATCAAAACCAAAGCACTCAGTCACCACCTGAATCCGCTAATCAGAATCCAAATCGAAATCGCGACTTCACCGACCGAATTATCAGAAATCTTCGACCATAATAAAAGAACTTCTGTTGTGATTTTTGATTTTCGATGTCCTTTTCGAATTGTGTGATTTTGACTATGGTTTTCTTTATCGTTTTCTAGGATAATATACCATATTTTAAGCTGTGAACTGGAAGTCGTGTAACTATTTTTTAGTTTATGTGGCTCTGGGTTTGCTTTTGTGGCTTTTGACGGGCCTGTTGTACATTTTACTTTATTGTTTTTTTTTTCCTTTTTTGTGGCAAAATCATTTTTTTAAGTTTACTTTCTTTTACTAGACTATTGTTTTTAGTACCATATTTCCAAAAAAAAAAAAGTGTTTGTTTCCATATAAAAAAGGAAAAAAAATCTTCATTTTGCTTTTGCTTAAATTTTCAGGTAGTAAAAAATCACAAGGAGAATTGCTTGCTTGTGGGAAATTGCACTGTTTTGCTTGCTTTAAAAAAAAGAAATTGCCACTAAAAAAATTGCTAATAAATTCTGCACGCTTTGATATTGTGCTCTCAGCCTTATTTTTATTTTCTTTGCATTGTTGTTTGCTTTCATTTGCATAAAAAATCCAAAAACAAAATAAAAATTCATTCGTAGTTGCATCATTAATCCACATTTAAATTTCTTTTTTGAATTCATCTTATTTTTGTTTTTATTTTCTAAGGACATTATAATATTTTGACAAATTGGTTTATTTCTAACTAATTATTTCTCGGTGTCCAGAGTACGACTGAATAATAACCATTTATAAATATTACGGTGATTCGTAAATATTATAGCAGTTGTTCCTTTGAAGGTACTTAAACTTTCGGACGCATTGCACGGATGATTCCTGGTGCACCGATAACTCCTGTCCGTTAACTGGCGGAGAAATCTTTTGTTGAAATTAACCTAACCGTCATTATATAAATTTGGAAAAATGTAAATAAGTAATTTGCATTCATATATTTGCATTAGATTCACGCATATATATAAAAAACAAAAAGAAAATTCAAAATTTTCAAAAAACCAAAAGAAATCCATTTGTAAATAATCTGTGTCCATTTTTTAAAGCATTCTGTTTTTTTTAAAAACCTTTCAAAACTCAAAATCCAAAAAAAAACAAAAAATCTTTTGTAAATATTTATTTTCTTTTTTAAAAAAACAAGCTTTTCAAAAATCCAAACATTTTCTTGAAAATGTCCCAAATTCCTTATTCGCAATTTTTTTACAATAGTTGTGAAAACTAATATAGTCAATATAATTTTACACCAAATTCATGTGGATATTTTAATAACAACTATTGTACAAACACTTGCACCACAAAATTTTCAAAATGATAATCAACCCTTAAATCTTGAATCTTTACTTGAAATGAGAACACAACAACTTCAAAGAACATATGAATGGTGTAATTCATACATGGGCAACAGTTCAAGTGAAAGTTTTCAAAATAATCAAAAATCAATTTCACCTCCAAATTCAAATGATTTTGAAAACAATTTGGATTTTGCACCACCAAATTTTCAAAATAACAATCAAGCCTCAACTTTGGAAGCAAGTATTGAATCTTTACTTGAAATTCAAAGAATGAATGGATGATATATTTCATACTTGTGCAACAACTCAAGTCAAAGTATTAAAAATAACCAAATTTCGAATTCAAATTCAAATTCAAATTCGAATAATTTTGATTATGATCCCTGCCAATTCAATTTCGAACTCCGATGAATCTCAAAATCAAAATGGAAATGTGAATAACTTTTCAAACGATTTTGGAAATGGGAATAATTTCAATTGTGGTGCAACTGAAAATATTTGTTCTCAACAATTTCAAACTAATTTTCAAATAAATAATCATAAATTTGATTTTGTTGAGCAAAATTACACGAATATGTTATATGAAACCTACTTGAAATTCATGAGAAACAAAATCAAATCTAAATGTGTGACGATTCGGATAATAATCCACCTTTGCCTACAATCAATAATTTTCAAATAACAACTTTTGAAACTGAAAATAACAATCTTAACGAAGTTGTTAAAAAAACACGGTAATCGAGTTGGATTTCAATTCTTTTGAGTGGGTGGAACCAAATTTCAAATTCGATATTCCTTTTTCTGAAAATAACAAATTTCAAACAACAATTTTGGATTTTGAAAATGATACATGCATTGAAGTTGTTGACAATTCACCAAAGGAAGACGAATTTGATGAATATGAATTTTTGAACTTTTCGAAAATGAGTCGAATTTTAAAGTGGTAGATTTGTATCACCATTTTGATTTTGAAATTGATAATTCAAAAGAATTTTCAATGATAATTTTGAAATTCAGTGTGGTGGAAATAAACACGAAATTCAATCCATTATTCAGTCTACCCCAAAAATCATGAAAAATAAAACAACTCATTTGATTTTTAATTAAGCGACATTCGTTTTTACAAATCTACATTCAACTTCAAAAAAAATTATGATTTGGTTTTTCATGCTTAAACGGTGTCTCTTATACTTGAAGAGGCAAATGAATCTGTCTTTAGAAGACCGTTTCATTTACTTCTTGTCGATATGTTTTCTGATATACTTTAAATAATTTTTTCCCCTTTTCTCTTGTAAATATAAGTTATATTTTCAAAAATTTCATTTTCCTTGCATTTGAGTTGACTGTGGGGTCACATTCGTAATCAAGTGTGGGGGGAGTCTCATTTTCATTTTCCTTTTCATAGTTTAAGTTTGCATTTTTTTTCATTTTTCTTAAAAAAAATTCAAAACCAAGAAGAAAATAAAAAAAATTGCATTTCTATTTGCTTTAAGACATGATGGAGTTAGCATACAATTTTGGTCGTACGATTTAAATACCGAAAAAATCACTTCTCTTAATGAATAACAAAAGAAAAGTTTGAATTATGAGAAAATTTAGTGTAACTGGTATATAAGGAGATTCATAGGTGATGAGTATGAAATGTTTTTTGAATTGTAATCCGATTAATAGAATTGTTGATTTAGACTACTTGCGATAACATTTTAGATCTTTTTAGTGAAGTTGTGCTAAGATATTCTCTCTTAACTCCTTCTCTTCAAAACAAAAAGAATATATATATAATAATCCAAGGGTATCCAACATTGCTTGTAAATTGTGACGGCCCGCCCCGTACCGGCCGACATTTCCAACGAAAGTGCGTTGTGCCGATGTCCAACCAACATGGGACGGTCGCCAAAGAAAGGAAAGAAGGGAATTTGAACTAGAAAGAAACCTGTCGAATGTCTCACAGCGCGTGGAATAAAATATAATAATAACATACTTGACATAAAACAGGCGAGATAGTGCATAAGCTGTAAACTAAACCACAATAGCAGCGGAAAAATTCAAATACAGCTTATGTTCCACATCATCATTATTACAACCTTTCAAGCTACCTCTAAAGCAAAGTAAAGGAAGAGTACGCTACTACTGCCCAAAGTAGTGACCATCAGCGACACAGGGACAATATATATATATATCTTATGTGGGAGCCTCCTGCTCATCTCCGGATCAGCTACTCGTGCATAACCAGCTATCTTGTCTCTAGTCTCCCCGTTTAAGACACCCAGAGTAATAAGAAGAGACATAAAACTCTGGGTCAGACAAAAGTCTGGTATGAGCGATAAGCAGCAAAACAGAACAATAACAGGTAAACTAAACCATACCAGAACCTGGACCTGCAACCAAAGAGTTAGTTCAACAAGATGTACAATGCTCTTAGGTGACACTAACATATGGTGTAAAGATACGGGGGTGAGGGTGTGCATGTCATAATGATGGCAAACAATCAAGCATAACAACCATCCTCACATCTCTCTTTCAGTGCGTAAAGCAAACGATATCCACCGCTTTGATCACCCAAATCCTTGCTATGATCACTCTGCCCCCATGGAGTCATGGCGACTCCATTGCACTGATCCATAGCCACTAGTCCTTGCTATATCCACTCTGACCCCATGAAGTCATGACGACTCCACTGCACTAGTTCATAGCCATACAACGATCACTATGCCCCATGAAGCAATAACTACCCCACTGCACTGATCCGTAGCCTAACAATTGTCTCTCGGTGGTGAATCAAAGCTATAGACGTCGACAACTCCTTAGCACACGTCCCGCAGCAAAGCCCAATCATGAAGTTAACTCGTTGGTTCCCATCTGGATCCTGAGTTAGAACCTCTCATTTGGGCTATCTTTGCATCTCGGGTTTTGGTCTCCTCTGGATTGGTTCGGTCCTTCAGTCATCATCGGTTCGGTTCGGCCGTCCTGGTTCAGTTGGAGATCACCTGCTTCGGATCGGATTGCTCCATATGGGTTGGGTCGGGATGACACCATCAGTTCGGGTTGGGCTCATGGTACAGGTTCGGGGTTGAAGATAGTACCCCGGTCCGGGTCGTGTCCTTCCATTGGTTCGTGGTTCCTTCAGGCATCACCTCGTGGTGCATCGAATCGGAGGAGGTGGTTCGTGATAGCTCCGGGTCGTGGTCTCCAAGTGCGAGCAGATCGGGTTGAAGAGCTTCAGACATGAATGGTTCGGGTGTCCCACAAGCAGATCGGTTCATAGCCTTCAAATGCGGTTCATGATACATATTCCACGAGTGGGTCAGCGGGGTCCGATCCGATCTCTGCTCAATTCCTGCAACTTTTCCAGTGGCTATTTTACGCCACACAACGGCATTTTCGACCATTCTATCTTTTCTAATCAATCACAAAGCATACCATATAGTCATAGCAACATGTATAATCATCCATAAACAAAACAACAATTTGATATGTCAAAACGGATCAAACATACCCAAAACCCATGTTTTCCACTTAATCATGTTTAAGCATAACTACTAATATGATTAGCTAAACTTGTCCGAATTAACCAAATTTTCTAACAGAGGCCTAATATAATATTTAAGAATTTCTAAACATTTTTCCAGATTTTTAACATGTATAATTTCATTAATTAGCACTAATCACCCTAATTAACTGTAACTAGTGTAAAAACAATGCTAATCACTCACCTTAGCTACAAATAAACTCAGATCTGAAACTTATGGACAAAATGGTTCGGATTCCAATACACTCTAGCAGCTCTACCTCGATTTTTGTGCTAATCCGCTTTGATTTGATGATAGATTTGGCTTAATTAGCGATTAGAAGGTGATTTGGGGTGTTTTAGCAAGCGGAGGCCATTGCTAGGGTTCAAAGGTTGTAAGTGGCAGCTAGGAAATGAAATAAAAACTGATTTACTAACTCATCTCAGCCCTCCCAAAATTCTAATCCCGAAATGGGTTATGGGCCCTCTCCCTAATTAGGCCCGGCTAAGTTATTTTTCACCTTCTAAACCTCGTTTTAGCCATATCTCCCAAACGGTGAGTCCGTTTGGCTAATATGACCACTCTACGGAAAGGTAAACCATCATACAAATCTAATGGAAGTGGTTTCAAGTCAAAACTCCTTACCAATCAAAAGTTATGGCCAAAACAATATTATCTAAGGGTAAAACGGTCATTTAAAAATCGGCAAAAATCATGAACATGGGAAATGACCCCAATAGTCCTCCCCCAAAGTTACATGACGATACGACTTCGTATGTGAAAGAAATAAATATTCTACGATCCTTCGATGCGTAGAATGCGGGTCGTTACATTCTCCCCCCTTAAGAAATTTCGCCCCCGAAATCCCTTAACTAAGAAACAAGCAAAGTATCCCACATGCCTACGAACCATTCACAACAATCAAACATACAAAAACAAATAAGTCTATCCTAGCATGCGGAAAACTAAGTCGCAATTAAAATCTTACCAGGCAAAGAGTTTTGGATACGTCTTCTTAATGCTCTCCTCTGTCTCCTAAGTACAATCATTCTCATCCTCGCCCCACTGAACCTTGACTAGATTCATCGCTTTTCTTCGAAGTTTCTTCATATCGTGCTCGAGAATACGAATCGGCTTGCGGTTCCCCACTGCCTCGGGTTCTACTTCTATATCATCCAACTAATCAGGTGAAATAGTCATATCGGGGTCGTGCACGAATTTCCTTAACTGGGAAACATGAAATACGTTATGAACTTCTGCCATCTTCTCCGGTAATTCAACTTTGTATGCTAAATTCCCAACTTGCTCGAGGATTGGGAATGGACCAACGAATCTTGGTGTTAACTTGCCTCTCCTACCAAATCGTATTACGCTCTTTAATGGAAAAATCTTGACAAAAACCAAGTCGCCAATGGAGAATTTTAAATCTCTTCTCCTCTTATCAGTATAACTCTTCTGCCTATCTTGGGCAGCCTTCATTCGTTGTCGAATAACTTTGATCTTATCTGAGGTTTCTCTTATCACATCCAGCCCAAGCACAAATTTTTCACCGCTTTCTAACCAGCATGACGGTGAGTTGTATGGTCTTCCTCACAAAGCTTCATATGGAGCCATACCAATACTGGATTGATAACTATTATTATATGCAAACTCTACTAGATGCAAATGGTCATCCCCTGATCCACCAAAATCCAATATGCAAGCTCTCAAAAGATCCTCTAATACTCGATTCACCCTCTCTGTCTGACCGTCGGTTTGAGGATGGTACGCGGTACTGAGATATAATTCTGACCCTAGAGCCTCTTGTAAGCTCTTCCAAAATCCACTAATAAACAACGTGTCTCGGTCACTCACAATGCTTTTTGGTACTCCATGAAATCTCACTACCCACTTCATATACAGTTCTGCTAACTTAGCTGTTGTTTTATTCGACTTGACGGGTATAAACCTTGCACTCTTAGTCAATTAGTCCACAATCACTCAAATGCTATCATGGCCTAATCTAGTTCTTGGTAACCCATCAATGAAATCCATTGAGACTTATTCCCATTTCCATTCTGGAACTTCTAATGGTTGCAACAAACCACTATGTTTCTTTTGCCCAGCTTTAACCAACTAGCAGTTCAGGCATTTGGATATAAACTTCCCAACGTCTCTTTTCATCCCTTCCCAATTGTAGGTCTGCTTCATGTCTCGATACATTTTGTTACCACCGGACTGTATAGTCAGTTTTGAGTGATGACATTCTCTAAGCACTTCATCTCTCAATCCATTTACATTGGGTACAACTAGTCTACCATTCTTTTTAAGCCATCCATCTCGATCAAGCCCATACTTGTTCATCTCTTCGTCAATTCCCAAATCTAACTTTGAGATGATTTCTAATAGGTTAGGATCGTCTCCCTGACTGGAACCAATCTGCTCAATCAAAGTGGGTTTGATAGTCAAACTTGCTAATACTTCTAGATCCAATTCGCACTTTGGTGTGAAATCATACCCAGCGATGTACTCCAGTTGCTTCCATTCTAGAAACATAGCCCCTAAACTGGCATGTCTTCTACTCAATGCATCGGCTACCGCATTGCCCTTTCCTGGTGTATATGCGATATCGAAATCGTAGGAAACCAAGAATTCTAACCATCTTTGCTGTCGGAGATTTAGATCCTTCTGAGAGAAAAGATACTTTAACGATTTATGATCGGTAAACAACTCGAATCTTTCTCCCAAAAGATAATGTCTCCACATCTTTAATGCTTACACGATCGCTGCCAATTCCAAATCATGGGCAGGATATCTTTTCTCATGCAGTTTCAGTTGCCGAGTAGCATAAGCTACAACTCTACCTCTTTGCATCAATACAACACCTAGTCTGGTACCACATGCATCTGTGTATAAAGACATCTCTTCATTCCCTGTAGGAATGACTAACACTGGTGCACATGTCAACTTTTCCTTTAGACTCTTGAATGCATTCTCGCACTTTCCGTCCCTGACGAAATCTTGATTTTTCTTGGTCAACTGAGTCAACGGTGCCGCTATCTTGGAGAAGTCTTGGATAAACTTACGATAATATCCAGCCAACCCCAAGAAACTTCTTACATCTATTGCATTCTTGGGCATAGACCAATCTTGTACCGTAGCCACCTTTGCAGGGTCCATGGCAATACCATTCTCTGAAACAACATGGCCCAAGAATCTCAATTCCCTCCTCCAGAAGTGACACTTAGAGAACTTTGCTTTCAATTGGTGTTTTCTCAACACCTTCATCACTATCCTCAAATGTTCCTTGTGTACTTCCTCTGTCCTCGAATAAACTAAGATATCATCCACAAACACAAGAACAAATTTATTCAATTTATCCCTGAATACCTTATTCATAAAATCCACAAAATATGCTGGTGCATTGGTCAACCCGAATGGCATGACCAACCACTCATAGAATCCAGACGACGTCCGAAAGGCCGTCTTAGCTATACTCTCGGCTTCCATTCTAAGCTGATGGAAACCTTTCGCGAGATCCAACTGGGAGAACACTCTCGCGCCACTCAACTGATAAAACAAATCATCTATCTGCGGTAGAGGATACTTATTCTTCCTCGTCACCTTATTCAACTCACGGTAGTCCACACACAATCGAAGGAAACCATCTGCCTTGGTAGCAAACACAACTAGTGCTCCCTACTCAGAAACACTTATTTTGATAAATCCCTTCTTCAATAGATCGCTTACTTGCACCACAATCTCTCGCTGCTTCCTTGGTGCCATATGACGAAGTGGCATCACTATAGGTCTGGCATCTTTCACTAAATCAACACGGAACTCAATATCTCGGTGTGGTGGAAGTCTGGTCACTTCCTCGAAGACGTCCGGATACTGGCCAGCCATAGGCACATCTGACAGCTCACCATGCGGGATGTCGAGGGAATTTAGAAAACTAGCCATTGCCCTATCACTAGGTAAACCACCAAACACTACCCTCCGCCATCATCCGCTCTAACTGTCACCAAAAATCCCTCACAGTCTACCACCACCCTATACCTTTGGAGCCAATCGACTCCCAAAATAATGCCAAACGCAGTAAAGCCCAAAATAAAGCAATCACAAACAAGCATGCATCCATGACTCGATAAGACCACATTACGACAAATCATGCTAAGGCTAGTTGAACCACCAATCGGGTTCGTCACTGCTAAAGGTCTATCGACTATCTCGGGTTCCAATCCCAACCTATCTACCAGGTCACTAGATATGAAGGAACGGGAAGCTCCGGTATCAAACAATACTCGAACAGGAACATCATGAACAGAAGGCATACCTTAAATGATGACATTCTTTCCTTTCTCCGCCGCGGTTGGGGCATTCGACGAAGAAGGAACAGCATTAAGAGCATATGCTTTCACAATCTGCTTCTCTTTAGGGGGTTACGGACATTTATCCTTGTGATGTCCCACTCGACCACAGTTAAAGCACTTCCCGTCCGCTGGCTTCGCTCGACATTCTTTAGCATAATAGCCCTTCTTGTCACAACTAAAGCACTCCACATCTTTCTTATTATTTTTCTTCTACCCATCCTTGGTCTGATTCTGCTTTCCCTTATTCTGGGAACCATTCTTACCTCCACCGCTTGCTTGCGGCTTCGGCTCTTCTGCAGATGCAACCTTAGTCTTCGACTTAGGGTATAGACTCTCTGATCTCAAAGCTTTTCCCATAATCGATTCAAACATCTCATCGATGTGGTTAATAAGCCTTTCCCCCAAGTACTGATCTAAGCCTGTTATGAACTTCTCATTCTTCTTCTCGGGAGTGTCAATAAGAGATAATCCATACTTTGATAAAGTATCGAACTCAGTAATATACTCCAAGACTGCTCTACCATTCTGCTTAAGTTCCAAGAACTTCCTAAACAATTTTGATTTCTAAGTAGTTGGGATAAACTTATCATTGAATCGGGCCTTAAACTGATCCCATGTAACTTGATCCTCTGGGGTAGCTGCCTTAACAGCATTCCACCAATTCATCGCCCGTCCTTGCAGCTGACGGGATGCTAGCTTTCTCTTCGTCGCATCCTCGATACCCAAATCTTCAAAGATGCGCTCATAACTATCAAGCCAATCCTGAACTTCTGTAGCTGATTCCGTTCCGTGGAACGGCTCCCCATAAAGACTAGTATAATCCTTGCATAGCTTGGCGAAATCGGCCCTAAGCACCGGCACCGCTGCACCACCACCATTTGCAACATTGGGAACTGCTCCTTGCACATTTCTAAGCATCTCTCTCATGAAGTCAGTGAACATCATCCTCGTATCAGGAGAATTCCCATTATTAGCTCCTCTACCGGTACCCCTAGTATATCGGCTCATCGTTCAATCTGTAAGGAGAAAACGATTAACCATCTCTTCAGTGGTGCCAGTGCAATGCGACTTCATTCTTAAATATACTAATAGCATATATACATATAAACTTTCGAAAACCAAAATATAACAAATAAGCGCTCTCATATACGTACTACCTCTCCCCGGTGTCTTTCCCTAGGTTAACTACGCAACCTAGAGCTCTGATACCAAATGTGATGGCCCGCCCCGCACCAGCCGACATTTCCAACGAAAGTGCACTGTGCAGGTGTCCGACCAGCTCAGGACGGTCGCCAAAGAAAGGAAAGAAGGGAATTTGAACTAGCAAGGAACCTGTAGAATGTCTCACAACGCATAGAATAAAATATAATAATAACATACTTGACATAAAACAGGCGAGACAGTGCATAAGCTGAAAACTAAACCATAATAGCAGCGAAAAAATTCAAATACAGCTTATGTTTCACATCATCATTATTACAACCTTTCAAGATGTATCTAAAGCAAAGTAAAGGAAGAGCACACTACTAATTCCCAAAGTAGTGACCATCAGCAACACAGGGACAATATATATATATATATATCTTACGTGGGAGCCTCCTGCTCGTCTCCGAATCAGCTACTCGTGCATAACCAGCTAACCTGTCTCTAGTCTGCCCGTTTAAGAGCACCTAGAGTAATAAGAAGAGACATATCTGGGTCAGACAAAAGTCTGGTATGAGCGATAAGAACCAAAACAGAACAATAACAGGTATACTAAACCATAATTGAACCTGGACCTGCAACAAAAGAGTTAGCACAACAAGATGTACAATACTCTAAAGTGACACTAACATATGGTGTAAAGATACGTGGGTGGGGGTGTGCATGTCATAATGATGGCAAACAATCAAGCATAGCAACCATCCTCACTTCTCTCATTCAGTGCGTAAAGCATACGATATCCACCACTTTGATCACCCAAATCCTTGCTATGATCACTCTGCCCCATGGAGTCATGGCTACTCCATTGCACTGATCCACAACCACTAGTCCTTGCTATGTCCACTCTGCCCCCATGAAGTCATGGCGACTCCATTGCACTGGCTCATAGCCATACTACGATCACTTTGCCCCATGAAGCAATAACTACCCCACTACACTGATCCACAGCCTAACAATCGTCTCTCGATAGTGAATCAAAGCTATGGACGTCGACAACTCCTTAGCACACATCCCGGAGAAAAGCCCAATCATGAAGTTAACTCGTTGGTTCCCATCTGGATCCTGAGTTACAACCTCTCATTTGGGCTACCTTTGCATCTCGGGTTTTGGTCTCCTCTGGATCAGTTCGGTCCTTCAGTCAGCATCAGTTTGGTTCGGCCATCCTAGTTCAGTTCGTGATCACCTGCTTCGGATCGGGTTGCTCCATATGGGTCGGGTCGGGATGACCCCATCGGTTCGGGTCAGGCTCGTGGTACAGGTTCAGAGTTGGAGATAGTAACCCGGTCCGAGTCGTGTCCTTCCATTGGTTCGTGGTTCCTCCAGGCATCAGCTCGTGGTGCATCGGATCGGAGGAGGTGGTTCGTGATAGCTCCGGGTCGTGGTCTCCAAGTGCGAGAAAATCGGGTTGAAGAGCTTCAGACATGAATGGTTCGGGTGTCCCACAACCAAATCGGTTCGGAGCCTTCAAATGCGGTTCATGATATATATTCCACGAGTGATCAGGGGGCTCCGATCCGATCCGATCTCTGCTCAATTCCTGCAACTTTTCCAGCGGCTATTTTACGCCACACGATGGTGTTTTCTACCATTCTATCTTTTCTAATCAATCACAAAACATACCATACAGTCATAGAAACATGTATAATCATCCACAAACCGCAAAACAACAATTTGATATATCAAAACGGATCAAACATACCCAAAACCCATGTTTTCCCCTTAATCATGTTTAAGCATAACTAATGATATGATTAGCAAAACTTGTCCGAATTAACCAAATTTTCTAACAGAGGCCTAAAATGATATTTAAGAATTTCTAAACATTTTTCCGGATTTTTAACATGTATAATTTCGTTAATTAGCACTAGTCACCCTAATTAGCTGTAATTAGTGTAAAAACAATGTTAATCACTCACCTTAGCCAGAAATAAACTCAGATCTGAAACTTTTGGACAAAATGGTTCGGATTCCAATAAACTCCAGCAGCTCTACCTTGATTTTGTGCTAATTTGCTTTGATTTGATGTAGATTTGGCTTAATTAGCGATTAGAAGGTGATTTGGGTTGTTTTAGCAAGTAGAGGTCATTGCTAGGGTTCAAAGGTTGTAAGTGGCGGCTAGGAAATGAAATGAAATAATAACTGATTTACTAACTCATCTCAGCCATCCCATAACCCAAATCCCGAAATGGGTTATGGGCCCTCTTGCTAATCACCCTAATTAAGCCCGGTTAAGCTGTTTTTCACCTTCTAAACCTTGTTTTAGCCATATCTCCCAAACGGTGAGCCGTTTGGCTAATGTGACCACTCTACGGAAAGGTAAACCATCATCCGAATCTAGTGGAAGTGGTTTCAGGCCAAAACTCCTTACGAATCAAAAGTTATCTCCAAAACAAGATCAGCTAGGGGCAAAATGGTCATTCAAAATCGGCAAAAATCATGAATATGGGAAATGACCCCAATAGTCATCTCCCAAAGTTACATGACCATACGACTTTGTATGTGAAAGAGATAAGTATTCTACGATCCTTCGATGCGTAGAATGCGGATCGTTACATAAATATAGCATTGGTGTGCAAACCCGCCAAGTTCTGTCTCAACTCTCACGTAAGCCGTAATGCAGTGCAGGGATGGTATACCTCGGTATCATTTCATGAGTTGGACACCTAAGGATTACCGACATGTTGTTGACAAAGTCAGTGTTAGTTTGCACAATCCGCCAAGCTCTGTCCTAACCCTCACGTAAGTCGTAATGCAGTGCAGGGGTGGTATACCTTGGTCTTTTCAGTTAGGTGTTTGTAAATAATAATAATGTAAATATTTTTCAAAATAAAGAGAGAGTAAGCACTTGAAATCCGAGCATCTTCTTCGCTTATTTGACCTAAATTGTTAATCAAAAGGAAATAAAGATGTCATTTACGATTGTTAATATCGATTATGGAATTCATTTCATATTTACACTATGTTTCTACCAAAATAATCGGCAAAGCTGGAGGAGTTTGTAACGATAACCTGACTTTTGCTTGAAGTTTTGAAGGCTTGAATTTCATTGTGATGACCCTAACTTGTGTAACTCATTCAATTCAAATTTAAAAGTGAATTACCCATTTGTAAATATTCTTTTGAAAACTTGCATTTATCTTGTAAATACTTCCGAATTTTGCATTTTGTAAATATTTTTTGCATTTAACATTTGGATGTTGTAGGTAGTATCCGCTGAAACTCTCACAAGACAACACTCGTCCAACTGAAGACACCCAGAGGTTTAATAGCTTGTTGTATATGCTCAATGCAATCGTGTTCCCTATAAAAACGGATTCATCTTAGTTTTTTTAGTTTATTCGAGGAAGAATAAAAAGATAAGTGTGGGGGTATTTGATGTGCACGTAAATATACACATTTATATTCACACATTTATTCTTGTTACAATTAAATGAATAACATATTGGGCTATTTTTATATATTTTAACCAAAAAACCCAAAATTCTCAAATTAGCATGCATTCATCTTCATATTGGGGGAAAACGGTCATTTGTGCATGTATTTATTTTTGATAAATTTACTTGTTCATTTTCATGTGTCTTATAGGAATTTAGGAGCAAAAATGAAGTATGCACATGAAGTTTACATGGAGATATGCATACACAAAGTGGATACAGAGGAATGGAGATGGAATTAATCCACATGCAACTTAGTGGAGGACCCTATCCATTATCACTATTTCTTTAATGGAACAATTAGAGGCTAATATATTAGTAAGTGGAGGCAAAAAAGGCTTCATATAATTTTAATGAATCATTAGTAGATAAAGACAAATGGAAGCTTCATGAAGGGGTATTTTTGGTAGTCCCCAACAAAATGGATCAGGGTTAGGGTTAAATAAATGTGTATAAATACCCCATGTATGCTCATGTAAATATGATCTCCTTTAGTTAGTTTAGTTTAGTGGAAAGCTCTTTTTTTTATTTTCATGGCTTCATAGCCATTTCCCTCTTATGTAATTTTCATTTTAATGCAATTTAATTTCTTGTTCATCTAATTCTTGTTATTTACTTTATGAATTAGTGTAGTTTAAGTTTATGCAAGTAGTTTGTTTTGTTTTGTTTTTGTTAATTAGTTCTCTCTTTTGCTTTTTTTATGTTTTTTATGTTGGAATCACTTTTGTTGTCATGATTACATATATTAGAGGTTAATGCCTTTCAACTTAGGGGTAATGAAGCTCTCTTGACTATGTAGATGCAACATAATTTGTTTATTCATGATCTCTTTTTGTGCTTCATGTCAGGTTGATGTTATTGGTTTTATATGTTCATTATTAAATTTGACAGCCTATATTGTTGACACTAGATAGGCTATGCTTAGTCATATATTCACTAATTACCTCTTCATCTACATATGATGATGGTGATTAAGTGGAGGTTGAAATAAAAATTTAATAGCCTATAGTTCTAATTAATAGTTCATAGGTCATGCTTAAAGTATATTTCACTTTCATCTCATTGTCATTTTTCATTAGAACTAGTAGGGTGATTTAGTGGGTAAGTTATAGTTTGATAGTTCATATTGTGCTAATTAATAACATGAATAAGCTATACTTATAATAATCATATCGACTAAAGTCGCAAATGCCCAAAAAAAGAGATTATGGTTTCATTTTATGTTGATTCATGTGATCTAAAGAGTTGAGTTATTCCTAAGTTGTTATTTAACTCTCATATTCTTATCTATCCTAGTTTGTTAATTTAGTTTAGTTGTAGTTTTAGTTAAAATTTCACTTGATTTTGTTTTAATTTGATTGAACAAAATTAGAGTTACTTCTTTCCCTATGGATCGATTCGCATTCGCTAATGTACTACAAGTGTACGCCAATCGCTTGCGGTTTTATACACTTCGTGATAGATTTCTAATCAATAGGATATTCGTCGTCAAACACAAGGAATAAGCCTCAAAATTTAGAATCTATAATTACCCCTTTCTTGCGATTTTAATATTCCTTTTTCAAATATTTTGGATGCTTTATAAAAATTATCACAAATAACATTTTTAAAGATTTAAAATTCTAGACACTCTAGAACATGGAACGATTATTCCAATCAGTGGGATAAATCGGAATATAAAATTATAAATAAATATATATAAATATATATATTGAGACCCTCAGTTAAAAATAAAATTTAATATCGAAAATGTTTTCAAATATTTTCTCTTAGAAAAGAACTAAGGAAATTTCTTTTCAACTTACGGTATTTGATTTCGTAAATCGTTCATGTTGTCCTTAGGTTTGAAGGAAATCCGTTTTATTTAATTTTGGATTTCTTGCTGAGTTTTCTTTTCGATAATTCATTTGTTGTAGTCGTAGCCTTTTACCGAGACTACTTTGAGTCTTTGGAAAGGAGTTTGACTGCAGCCTATGGTACCACCATGATGAGGATAAAGCATTTTTTGGATCACATTAAATCTTAAGAGATGACGCAAGATGATTAATATTTTAATCTGACTCCTATAGGGTAAAGGTCCAACCTTTGTCCAAAGCTCGATGTATAGTTGGCCGGTTAGATTACCTAGAGTGATCAACTAGTTAATGAGTTCTGGTACAACTTGAACCTAAGACCCAGCCATAAAAGTAGTGTCCAAATTTTCCTACCTGAACATCTTTCTTTCATCTTTCCTTCCTCATCTAGCTGAACTATATTTTGTTCTTCTCTTTCTTTTCTAATGTTGCATCTCCTTCTTTTCATGTGCTAGTTTTCTCACTAGATCTCGATTCTCGCCCCACTATGACTCTAAGATCTAACCCTAATTTCTTCTTTCTGACCATTTCTTGGACCATGATACCTACTTGCATTACCCGATCTTTCTTGTTCCATTTAAGTCTCATTCTCAGGGAGAAGGACCATTTGGTTTGATCAGATTGTGCATAAGGTTTCATTGCTTTAGGGCTAAGGGAATTAGTCGTAGCAGTTGGACTTGCACCGTTCCTTTGCTTCAAAGTTTTTTAGTAGAGTCGTTGTTTGTGCTGCTTCCACCTTTGCCATATCTTGTTGGAATGAATTTTGATGGAGACAATCGTTGTTTCAGAGGTGGAGATTAAGATGTCTTTGGATGGTCTTTCAGAGGAGGATATCGATGAAATTTTAGAGGCATATGTATTGTACGTGAACTTGAATGGTGTTTGGTTTGACCAGCTTTGGAGATTTTGCAGGAAATCTCTTCTTCCTAAATGTTAGTTTTTCAGTCAGTAATCTATGTACGAAACTGCCCATGTAGATGTGTAACTCATTTAACACATTATTCCGAAGATGAGAAGTTACGACTAGATTTGTCTCATGATGCGGAAATCAATCTTTTCTTGGACGAATGGCGTAACCATCATTTAGTACACAACATCTTTGATTCAGCTCGTTGTCCTCATGTGTTGTTTCGCAGAGTTACTTTTTGTATTTTCACATATCCACTTTTGTCTTTAGATAATGTAAGGAGAATCTCCGTGAAAAGCAGTTTTATGGTAGGTTTCTTTTGTCATCGCTGATTATCTCTTAGAAGAGATGGTGATATGGAAACTTTCAACGACATCAGCTGTGTCTACAACACGAAATTGAGCATTCTACTACCATGATATGGCTAATCAAAGGTTATGGAAATGGATTGAGATCCAGTCGTGGGGCAAGATGTCTAGTTGTTTATAGGCAATGTTTTAAAGTTTTGGTGTTGTTGTCTTTGTTTTTCTTCTCTTTCCAGCAATTTTCTCTTGGCTTAGTGGTAGTAGTGGCTTTGTGCTTATAACTGTTAGTGTTGTTGTTTTTGTAAATCTCACGATGATGTAATGAGATTTCAGTTGTGCTTATCATTCATCCTCCATCATATTTGAAATAGAAATAAATTTTCTTATCTAACTAACGGTTGTCTTAGAGCTGTAAAGTATAGCATTTTATAGTGGATAAATTTTAGCGAAGGACAGACTTTTGCGTTGTTTTTTCATTGGTGTATTTATTATTTGTTGCTTGTTCTATTTTAACCTAAAATTTATTTTTGGGTTTTGGATGTGGTTTCAGTTTTCGCATTTTTTCGCATGACCGACTTTCTTCAACGCCAACATGCGACTTGATTTGATTAAGTTTCCACAAAATATATTTTTGATATTTTTTTCAAATGTTGTTTAAAAAAGTCCTTTCTAAAATTTACGTTTTTCTAATTTGCATTCTTTTAATCCGAATTATGTGAAAACATAGATTTAGGTTTGGTAGTTTACGTATGTTTAAACTTCTATTTTGTATACAAATAGATGGCTTAAATGTAGTAAAATGCACGTTGCCAAAAAATTGTTTTTATGTGAATCCGATAAGGGAAGTTAAAAAAACACCAAAAAGAAATTTCAAATTTTACATAAGAATTTTAAACTGGAAATTTACTTTTCTGGAAAATTTTGATTTTTAAAGTCACATGTAAAGCATAAGAAAGATTTTGTATGATTTGTTTGCGCATTTTAGCGGTTCATTAGGAACGATGATGCATTGATAAAAAGGGAAAGATTGTTTTAGCCATAGAAATGTTATTTTCATTCCTTATCGACAATGCGCGCAAGTCGTTAATTAACTCGTTTTACGTTTTAGAGTTTGCCTTAAGTCTCATTTATAGTCTACAGTTGGAAAATTTTGGAGTACTTTGGGGCTATTGAGGTAAATTCCATTGTAGGACGAGAATTGAAACATTTATAAGCGGAAAGAACGTTGAATTTCTCCGCTTTGATCTCCTTCTTTAAGCTTGGGAGAAATTAATAGGAAACGGTTTAGATGCGTTGACATGTTGGATGGTAGGGTTTGATGCAAAATTGGTTGTTTTACACTTTCGTATGTAGTCGTATAAGGATTATGGATGAGAAATATTTTCAAAATTTGCACTTATATAGAACTTCAGTATATTTTGGGATGTTTCCATTATGTTTGAAAAGTGTTTTTAAAATGAAATGCATATATATAAGAGGATCCAGTTTAGAATCATTATGCATGAATATTTTGTTGTTGCAATTCATTTTGTACATTGTGCACATGCGCACGCTGGTTGAAAAAATGGATGTACACTAATTGATTTTGTAGACACTACAACAAAATAAGGTTTTCATAGCATTTGAAAAATGCTATTATAGCCTAACATAACGTTTCAAAGAACGTCATGTAACGACATGTTATCTTAGACCTTCTACTTTAAATAGCGAGAAAAAAACGCTATGAAAGATGACTTTTATATAGCGTTTTTATTTGTTATCGAACAAAAACGCTATAAATATATTATCCGATAATGACTTCTTATAGCGTTTGTGTATATGTTTCTATAGCGTTTAATTTGTATGTTAAACCATTTCTTCAGTTATACTATAACATTTCCAGTGTCGCTTTCTATATCGTTTTTTTTTCGTTTTTAAAGCGCTATTAATTGTATTATTAATGTATTATTATTTTTCCTTTTATACCATCCTTTCAGCTTTTTTCACGTATACACACATTTAAACATTTTTATCCACATATAAATATACTAAATTCTCACAAACAAATATATAAATTACAATATAATATTCATACATATCATTCAAACAACTTAGTAGCTCATACATACGGTTTTATTAACTTTTTTATGTCCACACATAATATATTATACATTTTTACGTCCAACTTAGTATTACAACATTCCCTCTTTAGAAAAATCTCAGACTTGTCTTGAAGTCTACTGCTCAACTAATGCATGCCTGCAAGCTAAGAATAGATAAGATGATATAAAGCTTATATCTCTACCTTGTAAGAATACACAACTAAAAATTTATAGCATACATAAATGCATATACGAAACATTCAACAAGTAAAAATCAAGCTGAGAATCGATTACTTTTGGACGTTGTTTATATGAAAAACCCAAATAAATGAAACCATCAGATGACATGTTCAGTATTCCATACACACCCACAGAAATTCTCCACATAAATGTACCAAAGATGATGGGGATTATTAAGTTTATGAAGCTACATTAACAAATGATGAAAACATTCCATATTTCATGTATGGTATTGGTCTACAAGACAGAATCGGAAATAGTATGCTTTGGAGCAAACAGCAAAATGACCACCTAAAGAATGGTACTTGATAAAATTCAGTGAGCACACATGTTTGCTAATCAAATTAGTTTCTTCTTAACGATTATTAGCCTAAGAACTAATTTTCAGAGTGTCAAAATTATTTTAGAGTGACTTCATATTATTTGCTAAAAAGATTACCAGACAAAATTATTATCTGATGTTTATAAAACTTAATTAGTTCTATTTATCTTTCAGAGTGACCTCATATGTTTTAACTGCAGTATATTTTTTTTTGCCATATATATAGAAACAACAGGTTAACAAAGATATAAATAGGGTGTGACTACTGGTACCCCAGAAATCTCTTCCAGCCACCACGAAATGTTGTTTGGAGGTGAACGACCGAATGACCTTCATGTTCTTCGGTCGTGAGCGGTCGCCGAACAGTGCAAATTTTGGCAACTTGTCGTTCAGTGGTGAACGGCCGAACTGGTCGGCCGAAAATAGAAATTGGGTACGAATATTAACACCGTATAAATATACAGTGTTAACAGTTGATTGGAACTGTTGGGCAAAGGATAACTAAACTTAGAAATCAGACACACGAGCGCGCATGAACATACGCTTTTAGAAACAATGTAAGAAAAATCACTGCTATGCATATGTTCGAAAAGTACCTGATAATACATGAAGAAATATTATGTGATACAAACCTATCTAATAGTGCACAACAATTGTAGGTGCTCCATTAATAAATTAATGTCCAAAACCAACCGCTCTTCAAACCTACAGGTATATGTTTCAAAAATCTGTAAGGTATTAAATTACTACAAAAAAGGAAGGCAACAGCCAAAGTGTGGAATAATAAATAGAAGGGTAAGATAAAAACCAAATCATGAACAACGCACACAGTCCTTTTCTTTCAATTTGGATATCTTCATAGGAGCTATTGACACAGACATGCTAAATATGCCTAAAATCAGTGGCACAGCCTCCCAATACTTATCTAGTGTGTGCATTAACCTGATAAGGTAGCTGATATGTTTAACTCTTTCTTAATGTCTACTTCTCCAAACATTAATGTGTGCTAAACATCATCATTTTAGAATCAAAAAGTAGATGCAACATATCTCCCACAATATAAGTCTTACAAAAAATAATTATTAAGTATTATGATAACATGACTAGCAAAATCTATGCACTATCATCAGGAAAAAAAGAAAACATTCACTTACATGATTTCACTATCAGACCAGCTTTCTCCAAGCAATCACAATTTCAACTCATATGTTCATTCACTTATATGACCTGCAAAATCAAATCATTCTTATCAAATATCAGTTTATGTGTACATCAGTTCATATGAACTAAACAGTTGGATTATAGTCCCAGGTCCTAAAAAGATAAATATAATTTTAGCTAAAATTGTTGCCATATCTGATATCATTTGTTGGCTCCATCACTGGTGTTTTCCACTGCCCAATTTTAAATATTATAATTGGTTACATAAGGTACGGAACATCACATTTGTTTAAAAATGAGAAGAAAAAGAAACACTAATTCGTTATACATAGAGAACACATAGGGAAAGAAAAAAAATCTCATACATAGAGAACACATAGGAAAAGAAAAAAGTGTCAATTACAGTGAAAAACAGTTATACATAGATAGAGAATGGTCCACATTACTTTTAGGTATATTAAGTTTCGCCAAATTGGAAGGAAAAGAGTACGAAAACAAACCATATTAGAGTAGACCGAAGCTTCAAGAACTTTCCTTAAATCACTTTCCTCTGCAGGTAGATTGCCCACCAAAATGGATTTTGACCACTCTTCATTGCACCTGCTTCTAGATGAAAAATCCAACTTCTTTAACCAATTTTTTATCATTAACTCTCAAATTTTACACAGCCAAAAAAATGACACAAAATAGTGTTTCCAAAGAATTGTTTTATTGCTTCTGCTGCTCTACTTTCTGTAATAAAATATTGCTTGCATGCATTATACCTTGTTTGCTAGATGAAAAAAGACCTATATTTTATTATTCCAAATTGGCATTGTACCTCTATAATCTCTAGGGATACCAAGAATTATAGTTATATTACCTGTCCATCAAAGAAAGGTCTGACATCTGCAAGCATATCATTCTTGAATCTCATCTTTTTTTACCATCGGTATCCATGCAACTCTGCATGCATACATACTGAAGAGGCATTGATCAACAAATTCATTGTGAGGGGACATTTTATAGAACTTTCAACATCAAAGGGTACGCTTACCTTCTTTATGTCCCAAAATTCTTGTCCTGTTATTGTACCACTCATGTCGAGATCCTTGTGTACCTCGCCAATTCTCTGCAAAGGAATAACTTTTAGTGATTGAAAACACTGGCCATATACTCAAATAAGCTGACCATGTTAGCATTTAACTTGAAATCAGTCTTTGTAATTTTGGAAAAACCCAGTACATAAGGGTATATGTATGTTCAATAAAAAGGGAAGGGAAACACATTATCTACTTGCCTAAGTAAATTTGTCTTATCACAGTTGAAGTAGACCAAACAGGTCCAAATTTCGATCTATAAAAAATTGCTGCAAATAAGTTTATAATTAGTTCTATTCCAAAGAATGATTTTTTTTTAATCAATTATGAGATATCCACGTGCAATTCAGAGATATCGCTATTATTATTGTTTTTAATCAACAACGATTCAAGTTGAAATAAGGGCTGGCTATATCAAAATAAGGACCAAAAACCTCTTAGTTGGCTGACAAGGACAAGCAGTCATACTGTGGATCAACTTAGGTTTTGAGAATGCGTACCTAGTATCAACATTTAAATTTCAAAGAAAATTACCAAACCTATGAAATAAATAGCACAGGATACCTTTTTGCATTGAAATACCTCAAAAGATAGATGCAACACATGATTGAATACTATTGTACCATGCAGCATATGCATGGATACTGTTGTACCATTAAACAAGCAATATAAAAAAACCTTTTCAATCAGCTAAGCATCTCACACTACTTTAATTTTTTTGTGAATGAAGGGATATAGCATGGTTTGAGATTCCAGCCGGTTTGCCGGAATCCGACCCATTTTGGTCCGGTTTCGGCAATGATCGGACCGGAACCTGCCTCAAAAATGGTTTTCGGAGCACAATAAAAAGAATACTTTAGAGAGGAGAAAAAGAAAAATGAAAAATAGAAGGCGAGAAGGAGAGAAGGTGAAATCTATATAATAAAAAGCATGAGTTAGTTATAAAAAAGACAAAGAGGGGCCGAGATTTATTTTAAACAAAGACATCAAGCGGCTGGGAATTATATTCAGCGATGACCACGTTCCTCCACTAACAGAATACTTCTCCACTTCCTCAACGATGCATGCTTCTCTTCTCCATATAACCGCTCCCACCATTCACCTGTCTGTCAAATTGCAGTGCTATGTTAATGGTCCATTTATCTTCTTTTCCTTGCACCAACAACAATTTGGCTTCTTAGGTAATGCTCTGTTCTCCATTTCTTAGTCCATCTTCATTTGCAAATTTGTGATGTACAATCTTTTCCGCTGGTTTGCTTCCCTTTTCCTCTATGTGCTTTATGGTTGTTATTTTCATATTCAAGTCCATTTAACTATTGTTACATTGCTATTTATCTTATGCACTCGGTTGTCTGCAGTTTTACTTCATTCACCCGGTTGCACACGAACCGTTTGATGAAATGTTTAAAATAAGCATCTGAGCCATCTTTGTAACAAAATGTTGTTTCTCTTTTCATATAGCATAAACTGGGTCTGAATATGTTTCCCAAAGTTTCTAGCATACTATATTTTAGTTGACTACTACTGAAAATACTGATATCGGCTGCTTATAAATTGGAAAGTTCCAATGCTAATTATTTTTAACGGGTACATGTTGGGGTTTACTTGGCTTCGTGTTCTCATTCATATTTGTATGCAACTAAGTTGTTTAAAAACTATTTATTGCACTATTTGTAACTTGGTTAAACTTCTTCCTTTAACTATATGATGGAAAACAAGCCAACACCTAAGAAATTCAGAACTCTCATAACCCTATTAATGGAAAAAATATTGCCATTAATATTGAACACTATTAAATTCATTTGGACTTTACAATCTTTTATATCCCGTTCCTTGCAGAAACATTTGAAACTTATCTGTTAGCCTTACCGAATACTTTTCTTGGTTGATGCTCTTTAAGTTATACCTATTGGTGAGATGCATGAGCTTTTAAAGTCAGCTTAAGTAAGTGATTTATAATGATAATTGATTTATTGTTGAATTTCTCATTTGTCTGATGTAAACCAGTTGTTCCCTTTGGCATTTGTTTTTTAAAAATGGCTTTGTTGATTTATGTTAAGCAATACTAATTTATTATTTATTGAGGGTTACGTCAAAAAAGGCACCAAATAATTTGTCAACATGTTAATATACTTTTGAAGTGTTGCTTAGTTATTGATAATGGTTGAACTGTTCATGTAGTGGTATGGAACATTGAGGAACCACTTTTGGTTGACACAAGGTTCCTTGGTAGTCTGTCATAGCTGTTTTGTCTCGGTATATATTATGAATGTTTTTCCAATTCATATTTTCTGCCCATACACATTGAATTGTACTTATTCACAGCATTTGCCAAAGCGGTACACTGCATACAATTGAAGTTGCATGCTCTACCGAAATAGGAGCGTACCAGGTTACTGTGATTGAATCCATTTTCATATTAGTAACCAGTTGAGCCTACATGACTCAGTTTCTTTACCTAAGATCAAGGGCAATAAAATGTGTTATTAGCACATCATGCATTTTTATTTCTACTACCCAATATTTATAAACCATTTATAAATTCCATTTTATCCCCATTATACCAATTGTCACCATCACAATCAATACTTTATATAATCATTGTCAGTCAATCCTTTATAACTGATTTAGTTGAAAGAATAGAATTCAGCTGTGGTGGCATGATATAGTGATATGCCTTTTATTTACAAAGTCATTGGTGCTGCTGCTACTCCAAATAGCTGGATGGATCTTAATGACTCTCTTAGGATGGCATGTTGTAAACTCAGGATTATCATAATGTGAGAGGGGTAAATGAGGACCTTACTCCTCAGACGTGACTGACTCATTCAACTAATCAAATTTTTAGCAACCTGATTCAGTAGTCCATTCCTTTAATGTTATAATGCATATAGTATATGCACGTACATAAACACACAATCTGTTGTCCAGATGTGGTAAGGAGTCCACGATATATAATGCTTTATGTATAGTTCTTTATTGTTTCTTACCATAGGTTAAAATAATAAAAATGTTATCACAAGCTAATTCTCTTTTCCATTTACTCAAGAAGAAGAATATGTATCTTACTTGCAGCTCCTCGATGGACATGATTGAAAAGAAGCAAAAAGGATGCAAGGGATTAAAGAGAACAATGCACATAATGAAAATGAGCACAAGACTTTGCCGTAGAGAACGCTTTAGACAGTTTCGTTCGTTTATGAAATTAAATAAAATGTTGTAAAGGATCTGCTAAAAATAGGAATTGTTAGCAACACTGCGCTTAATTGCCAATTTCTTTTTAATTATCTCACCCTGAGAGTTTATAGCAATTACTGAATTAGTATCGCTCCTGTGTTGATGGCATTGGTGCAGACTTTATGTGTAAAATTATGATATTGTGTGATATGTTAGCGTTTTGAATATATTACAATGCATTTGTTTTTATCTACACACATTATTTCTTTTTTAAAGATAATCTCCACCTTGAAATTTTCAATGCATCAGCAAAGCGATTTGAACTTAAGATGAGATTCTTATGTCTTGCTCCAGTTGTTGTACTCTTCTGCAAATTATGTTTCATTTATTTTATTTTTCTTCGATACCCTTATCACTGTTTTGCTCAATTTCGGATCTAACAAAATCGGTTCCATAATAAAGTTAGATCTTCTACCTTTTACTTTTTTTTCTGTTGTACTCCAACTTTGATTTGAATTTGTTCTATAATGACCTTCAATACTAGGTCGATTCAACATTAATTTTTGATATTTTGATATTATTTTTCTTTGTAATTTTACTTGCGATTTTAATTTCTTCTTCTCTAGCTCTTTATGTGAACGTAAATGGGATGGAGCATATAAGAATTTGATTGTAGCCAAAGTTGATGGGTTAAGATTGATATGGGTTCTGCATCATTATGTACCTGACAAATGTTTGTGTTGTTGAGGTTAGACACATGTTATTTCTATCTTTAAATTTCGTTTAATCATCTACCATATGCTACATTTGGATTTGCAAAAGTGAAATAACAAATTTATCTGTTTGGATACAGCAGTTTTTTAGTTAGGATTTAATATTTCTCCCCAGGCTTTGTCTTAAGTTACATTCCGGTTATTTTCCTTTTTCCTCTCATCTTAAGTTACCTCAATTGTTTGTTTTTTGTCTGTTGTATTTAGCTGTTTGTTATGCGTTAATTTCCATGCCTTTTAACTTAAATTTGTAATCTGTGTTGTTTTTCATACCTACTGCTGTACATTTTTTCACCTGCTTTAATGTGTTAACTCTTAGGTTCCTTTATTCTGTTATCTTTGTATTTACTTATTCTATTTAGTGATACGGCAAATACTTTCATCAAATTTTATGTCCCCAACATTAAACTCCATCTTTTACATTCAAATTTTAATGTCTTAATGCCTTGCTACATTTGATTTCTTCTGCCATTTTTTCTCTAAAATTAATTACATTTGCCATTACTACTGGCCTCTTTACTAAACGGTTCTATTTTTCACCCAAATACATAATTATACTTTTTTCCTGCCTTCTTTTGTTGCGATAATGTTTTAAGCCAAATATATAACTAATTATTTTCGTTAGTTTGAATTACAAATGCCTACTGATTGTAAACGGGACTGCTGTTTCATTGGTTGATTGCTTCAGCATAATTAAACCATAAGAGCTATTTATACGTTAAGCAATGTATTAAGATGAACTAATTAGATAGATTGTTATGTGCTACTTCTGACCGTTTATATTTTCTTCAACTTCAGTGAACTCCTTGATCACTCCATTCTCTCGTCCATAGTTAATGAATTTAATCTTCTCCTATGTAACCATCACAATAATGAATGTTCACTTTTTAAAGTAGCAACGAAAAATTTCATTTCTCTGTTAATTGCATTAATTTCTCTTCATCAAATATCGTTCAATTCATACTACTATTAAATATTAAATTTAATTTTAACGATACATCAAATATATGTCAACTAAATGGTAAGGTCTTTACTAATGTTTTACACTATACAAACACCCAAAATGCTATTATTTATGTTTATACATCGTACAAATTGATTATTTTCATATACTAATATTTAAGTAGTATGTTATTATTTAATAAATGCTCTGAAACATGTTTGCATACCCATGAACATATTTGGTATTCAAAAATAATATAAAGGCATGATGATAGTGAATCTTATTACTGGTAGCATATAAACAATATATCTTCACATTTTCATGTCTTTTAACACGTACTTACAATTAGTAAAAACATTTATATACCAGTATGGTCATTACTAAAGTAGTGGGACTGATTGCTAGCAACATTACAAGACTCTGATAACCAAGAACCTTTATCATAGCTGATATATTGAGAAATTTATTCGGTCTGCAAACTGTCATGTGCAATAAAAAAAAATACTTTTGTTTTACAGTCAAAAATATAGTACCATATAAACAATCAAATCCTCACACTATTACTATAATATGCTCCACACACATTTAATTCTCTCCTCCTTGATTACGGTAATATGTAAACTGATTTTTCATGTAAGAAACCAAATACAAATTTTTCCTACTCTCCAATTTCTAAAAGCTTTGATGATAATATCACCTTGCCGTATTTAATTACAATTAAATATTAGATGCCATTTCAAATTGCCCTTCCATGTTTACCACTGCACTAATTACTATTTCTTAACACCAATAATTGCAATAAAAACAAAATTAATTAATTCAAACAGACAAACTTTATTACATGTGCATCTATTTCCATTGCTTACTACTTCTTTATTTTGTATGCATATATCTTATCAACTTTATAAACCTAAAAATAATAATCTTCAGTAATAAATTAACTTCCCACCTTCTTATTTATATTACCAATTTTTCCATTTGCTTTCTTACCACATCTTCCTTCTTAAACTAATATATAAGGAGCGGTTTAAAGTTAGAAGTTTACCATATATATATATATATATATATATATATATATATATATATATATATATATATATATATTCTTACCACTTATCTTTCCATTTTAACTATAACAAATAATTTCATTATTATTCAATGGAATTGATTATTTTATAAAACTAAAGTGTGTCTATGCAACCATAAGATGATGTGCATCATCCTATAACAATATTCTTCAACACCCTTATTATCAAAGGTAATATCTGGGAGGACGGAGATGATGATGTAGCAAAAGTTGTTGGTTCAAACTTTGCAAATCAACACAGACGAAATTGATTAATTCATCATTTCATGCATACATATTTTCATCAACTTAACTGCAGCACGTAAAAATTGACATTGTTTAGACTACATACAAACTGTTATACATACAACATTTACTTTATGCAAATTTTACATTCCACATTTCAATCCTAACAAATACATATGTTAGTTACATTATATATGTCACTATTGTATGGTACATATTCTAGGCGAATTCTATTTATGCATCAATAATTAATTTTTTAACATACACCAATGTTTTAATTAAAAAAAACCATGACTATGTTACCCTTATACTTAATTGCATTTTCAACTTTTCCTCATAATGCATCTGATTAAAACTTTAAAATCTGTAATATATGATTAAATCTGTAGAATTTTACGAAGTTAATTAAATATAAAATATCATTTTAGGCAACTTTTACAACTAAACACTCTAATTCAATGTGTTCAATCATCTAAAAGTGGAACCGATTTTTAAACTAAAACAATCAAATGGTTTTAAAAATTAAAGCCCTTTTTTTTTAAATTTTAGGTAAATTTATTGCAGTAAATTCTCGGTTTTATGTAATTTAGTTTTAAGGTCAAAGAGGGAAGATGATTAAAATATAAAAGAGTAATTTTACGAATGACATGTTGTATGAAAAGAAATTTTTAGTGTATACTATTTCATTTCATTTCACGGCGCGTATTAAGAAATTATGGGTGTATGAATAGAAATAGCTATATTCTATCCGCTTATACATGCAAACTCGAACATCCAGTAGTCTATGCTCCCGTGCATAGCACGGGTTTCCACTCGTCGAGAATAAAGAAACACGACAGCAACAGATAGTGGGAGGAAGGGAGCGACAAAATGTAAGGGTTTTTTTTTCTTCCGTTCGATTCAAACAGCCTTGATTTGGTTTTGATTGGACTTCTTTCGTGGGTTGGGCTTGAAAATATGGACTCACAAAGTTTCTATTAGTCAGTTTGTTAATAAAAACTACATCCTGAGAATAATGAGGCGCCTTATGTATAATTATAACAAAATACAATGTATTATGTAATTATAAGTTGCTTTGCAGTTGGAAATAATTTGTATAGCATTTACGTCAAAATTTCATATATTAAGTTTCATATTATTTCACAAATTTGCAAAAAAGACTATCGGAATTTACAAAACAAAAACAAAATGGAACAGAGTTTCTGAAATGGAACCGAAATCTCTAGATCACCGGAACGGTACCGGAACATGGAATCCCAAACCCTAGGGGTATAATAGAAGATCGAGAAGACGACACTCATCGTCATCCGCCCAAAATACAAAGTTCATGTTTAAGTGAGGCAACAGGCAACTTGTTTACAGTCCTACCCCTATTACCCACACAAACTGTTTCTGGTACATCACCATTGAACCAAGCACCCGCAGACTAGTTCCAAATACGTGTCCGTGATTTCTCTCGAAAGGTTTACATAATTAAAGCAATATGCACAACATGGCGCATATGACATACATGTTACTCTTTTCTTAGAAAGTGAGATGCCTAACTAATCAATGTAGATTTAACATTAAGCACCATGACACATTTGTGAAAAGGGCTGCAATCATGAGGATTTTTCGAAGGTCATTTATTCTAGCACAACTCGCTCATACTGGCTTACATTCACAGTTCTGACGGAATCTGAAGATTTATGTAAAATGATGTGAAGTCAAGAGAAGTGTGCAAATAACATACCAACACAATCAAGACAGGATACAGGTATTGTTGTTCGTAACAATGCAAATATAGTACGAACCTGATAGCAATCAATATATTGTCACTATCCAATTGTCACGTCAAGAAGTGTTACTAATTCGAAGTAGAATCAAAATTATCAACGGCAAAAAGTGTGACCAAATTTGCAAGAGTAAAAAACCGTAGCAAAACAAAGAGCCGAAAGAAGTACATGTCAGTAATGTCCGAGTTCAGAATAAATCTGTTTTCTTGAAACAATATTGCCCCCATCTACGGCGCTGAAGGTATACGAGCAATTATTTCCCAAGATGAAACGGACCGATCTCTGCAATGTAGCGCTTACAGTTGCAGAGCAACGACGAACTCAAGTAAGGTATTTTAAGAACAGAGCGCTAGGGAAGACGAAGGAGACAAAATGAACTAATTTTCTGGATGATCAGTGGCTCTATCAAACCATCCATATATAGCGGTGGAGGAGTGCCTTTCTGGGTAGTCGCGACTGTCCGTACAGGCGCGCTGGTTCAAACGGTCGCATCTGATCACTGTTCAGGCGAACAGACGCATCCGCTGGTCCAAACGGTCGCATTTACGCAAAAAGGAACCATTTTCTGCATATTAAACAGTCGGCGATCCATGGATCATGAGACCCCAAGAGCCCCAAGGCCCTTATCTTTGACATTTTAATATTTAATATGAAATCCCAATGCTTACATAGCTCATTCATTCAAGTCCTTATGTGCTCATGTCATTTGTTTGATATAGCATGTGGGGCTTCGGTATTTATGGAGATATATCCACAAAACATACACAATGTGGGACTTTGTTTCTTTGTATTTCTCTACTACCAAATAACCTCTTCTTCCCTAACCTTCTCACTCATTTCCAACAATCCCCCACATGAATGAGAGGTTACTTAATTTTGTTCTTAAATTTTGTGAAACATTTAACGTATCGTTAAAAGTAGCGCAATGGCCTTGAACTTTTCCTAGTGTTTATTGTTATAACCTACTGGCGAATCAATGGACTAGATTGTCTTTGAATTGTAAGCCTTTTGTGTAAGTATATAAAGATAACACACACTAAGTGTTTCTAAATCCCTTGGTTCTCTGTTTGTGTTTGTTTTTGCCATGAACACCTACTTGGTCTCATGAGTGTTTAAAGAATTCGACCTTACAATTCTTTTTGAAGCGGCGTCTTCACACTCACGTAGGTGATTCTATACAGAGTATCCCGTAATACTCCACTTGGGTCTTTTATAACACCACAGTATAGACATCATTAAAAGCTAAGCTTATCCTATTTTCCGACGGGTTGTGCGCTAACTTATCATAGGAATGGTTTGTATTTTAACAGTGCCATTAAGTTTATCTTTAAACTTAGTTGTCCCTTTGAACCTAGATCTTGGGATCTCCAGTCAACTAGGTGGGGTTTCCGTTTAGAAAAACTTTTAGATCATAGGTCTTAAACCCATTCCCATCGATAAGGTTTGAACTTTCTCTCTTGGCAAGCCTTTAGTTAGTGGATCCGCAATGTTATCTTTTGACCTTACATAGTCTATAGTGATAGCTCCATCAGAGAGAAGTTGTCTTATGGTTTTATGCCTATGATGAATATGTCCAGATTTACCATTATACAATGTACTATTCGCCCTTCCTATAGCAGACTGACTATCACAATGTATACAAATTGGAGGTACTGGTTTTTCCCAATTTGGAATGTCCTCTAAAAAAACCCTAAGCCAATCTGCTTCTTCCACGGCTTTATCTAGAGCAATGAACTCAGATTCCATTGTTGACCTTGCTATGCAGGTCTGTTTGGATGATTATTCCACAAAATTGCTCCATTTCCCAATGTAAACACATATCCACTTGTGGATTTTGTGTCATTTGAGCCCGTTATCCAATTGGCATCACTATATCCTTCTACTACTGAAGGATACTTATCATATTGCAACACATAGTTTTTTGTATACTTTAGATATCTGAGGACTCTGAGTATTGCTTTCCAATGATTTTTACCAAGATTGCTAGTATATCTACTTAGCTTGCTTACAGCGTACGCAATATCAGGCCTAGTGCAATTCATGACATACATAATAATTCCCAGTATACGAGAGTATTCAAGCTGATATATACCATCACCAGTGTTCTTTACCCAATTTTGGTTCATATCTACTGGCGATTTTGTAGTAGTTAAATAATACTGCTTGATTTTTTCAAGAATTTTAGCAATGTAATGTGACTGAGATAACGCATATCCATGTGGTGTCTTTATAATTTTTACGCCCAAAATTACATCGGCCACTCCTAGGTCCTTCATATCGAATCTAGAGGATAACATGTCCTTCGTAGATTTTATTATGACCTTATTATTTTCTAGGATCAGTAAACCATCAACATAGAGACAAACAATGACATATCCAGCATCTATACATTTTATATAGACGCATTTATCTGATTCAATTATTTTGAATCCATTTGATAACATTGTTTCATCAAATTTCTCATGCCATTGTTTTGGTGCTTGTTTAAGGCCATAAAGAGATTTTACTAATTTGCACACCTTATTTTCATTTCCTGTGCTTAGAAACCCTTTTGGTTGCTGCATATATATTTCTTCTTCCAGTTCACCATTCAAAAACGCAGTTTTCACATCCATTTGGTGTATTTACAAATTCAATATAGATGTGATTGCAATAAGCATCCTAATTGATGTTATTCTGGTAACTGGAGAATATGTATCAAAGTAATCCAGATCTTCCTTTTGTCTGAATCCTTTTATTACAAGTCTTGCTTTATACTTGTCTATTGAGCCGTCAACCTTTAGTTTCTTCTTAAATATCCATTTATATCCTAGTGGTTTTGATCCTTTAGGGAGATCCACTAGTTCCCACGTATGCTTTTGTAGAATGGATTCTATTTCACTATTGATGACTTCTTTCCAATAAGGAGCATCGGGAGATGACATTGCTTGTTGGTAAGTTAGAGATTCATTTTCTATCATATATGCATAGAAATCAGGTCCAAAGGATTTAGACGTCCATTGTCGCTTGCTCCTTCTCGGTTCCTCTATCTCACTTTCATCATTCATTTTTCTTTGATCAACATTATACTCGGGAGTATCTGGATCTCTTGGCCTCTTTTGAACACTAATTTCAATAGAGGTTTTTAGAGGATAAATGTGTTCAAAGAATCTTGCATTTCGAGACTCGATAATGGTGTTTTCATGAATGTCATCAATTTCAGATTTGTACACCAAAAATCGATATGCACTACTATTATGAGCATATCCAATGAATATGCAATCTATAGTCTTTGGTCCTATTTTGACCTTTTTTGGTTTTGGAATTTCTACTTTGGAAAGACACCCCCAAACTTTTAAGTATTTATAGGATGGTGGTCTGTTTTTCCAAAGTTCATGGGGAGTCTTAGGCATTTTCTTTCGTGGTATTTTATTTAAAATATAACTTGCCGAAAGAATAGCTTCTCCACAAAAATTATCTAGCAAGCCAGAGCTTATTAGTAAGGCATTCATCATTTCTTTAAGAGTTCTATTTTTTTCGTTCAGCTATACCGTTGGATTGAGGTGAATAAGGAGTTGTAGTTTGGTGTATTATACCATGCTCAGCACAGAATTCCTCAAGTGGAAACTCATATTCTCCTCCTCTATCACTTCTTAAAGCTTTAATTTTTCTGTTGAGTTGATTCTCAACTTCTACTTTATACTGTTTAAACATATCGAATGTCTCATCCTTACTTCTAAGGAGATATACATAACAGTATCTTGTACAATCATCTATAAAGGTGATGAAGTACCTTTTTCCTCCTCTAGTTTGACACATTTTCAAGTCGCATACATCAGTATGTATTAAGTCTAGAGGTTCGGTTTCTCTTTCAACATGATGAAATGAGGTTCCTATCAATTTGGCTTCAGCACAAATTTGACATTTGTAATTTGAATCAATTCTACACTTAGGTATGAATTCTAGATTGATTAGTTTTTGTAAAGTATCAAAATTCACATGACCTAGTCTAGAATGCCATAGATAGGAGAGCCAACCATATAAGCAGAAGATTCAATTTTATACACATCAATGTTTGGTACAGCAGTGGTTACATTAGCCTTAAATAGGCCATCACATACATAACCCTTTTATAACACCCCATGGCCATTAATGTCACTCACAAGGGGAATGCATTAATGCCATGAAGCGTTATAGTAGTATAGAATAGATAAATTACAAGAATAAATAAATGAAACACAGCGGAAGATTAAACTTATTTCATAGCATCATAACTTCAAAACAAGCTTACATAAGTAGTCTCCAAAAACCATTACAACAGGATCAATTGTCTTTTCCAAAAACTTCAAAGTACATAAAGAAGCAAATACTTAAATAACATAAATGCATAGATCCCCATTGAGCATAAGCAAAGCCATAAAGATGAAAGAGTCCAAAGCAATACATCTACCCTTTTCAAGCTACTGAAAGAAATCGGCACTAAGCTGTAGTGTTCCCTCCTTGCAAACCCGAGGGAGGGGGAAGGAAAGTGAAACACCCCACCTCCGTTAGGGTCACTCTCAAAGGGAATGCCCTAATTTTGGTGGAGGTTTATAAGTACAAGTCACAGATATACAAGACAGATATAAGAACACATATTTGTAAACAGCGGAAGAACAACAAACTTTATTTCATAAAGTCAAATACGTGTTACAACAACATCCTTTCCAAAAACATAACATAACACTTTCATAATCTGTCTTGAGTAGATTATTTAAAGAAGCATAAATAAAACATAGATAAACTGCAAAAGCCCCATAGTGGATTGTCCAAAGCCATAGTTCAAAACAGGAAAGTCCAAGCAATACATTTCTCTTCTTCAAGCTGGATGTTGAGGTAGGTCAAGCTGCTGTGTTCCCTCCCTGAGGACCTGGGGGGGAAACGGAAGAAAGAAGACGAAAGAAAAGTAGAGTCAGACATAAAGCCTGAGTAAGTCTAGTACTATTTTGTCTATGAATAAAGAACTGGGTATGATAAGTATAAACAAGAAGTGGGCATGCACTATAAACTTGGTTAAGTTGTCTAGGGTCGAATATACTATCGTACCCCATGTTAATCTCTGAACCCATATAAACTAGTTTCCAATTTGCACCCCATAATCAGGGTGATGTGATCCATTCTATGATGATCGGCTCCTACTCGCATAGTTACATGTGTCTTACGGCCCCCGATGTCGTAGTTACCTATGCTGGTCCCACCATGGGGTGTATCAAGTCCCATAGTGGCAACCCGACACAACCTTAGAGTGCACAGGTATGCTACTGGTGTCCAGTGCCTTATTTTTCTGCGCCGGAGTGTGTGCACGCCCGCACTCCGTTAGAACCTACACTGCTACACCACCGCCGTCGATTTGACCTCTTACAATCAGCCCAGTAATCGTGCCCCACCCTGCCTAGTTTCAGGGTATCCTGATACACCTTTTAGGGTTACTGCTGAAAAGGGTCCCCCGTTACTAGGTTTTCTATCTCTAGCCAACATGCTAAGTTGGTTAAGTGTTTTCTAACCTAACCCCCACCAGTCCGTTTAGTTTAGCATGTTCCATTTTGATTAAGTCTTTAGTTTACTTAATCCTAACAATCCTGACTCAGCCTTAATTGTCTTATTAAGGCCCTGACCTCTCACATTAGACAGGTATTGTTGTGGCTGCCTGTTGCCGGTTGGTTCCGGGCAGTCTTACGCCACAACTCAGTCTAACCTCGGGTCCTTATTGGGCTCCATGTTTAACCTCCCACATTGGATAGGTATTGTTGTGACTACTGGACAGCCGGGCGGTTCCGGGCAGGTTTACATCACAACTCAATCCAACCTCGGGTTAAACACATCGTATGTTCTACATTTACATATTTTGTCTTTCTTCTTTATTTATATGTAAATATTTGCGGCCCATTATTAAGTTAATGGTGTAAAGGTCACACCAATTATGGGCCCAACCCATACTTGAACTTGGGCCCTTCTATTTTATATTTTCATTAATTAATTAATTTTAACCCAACGTTATTTTCCCCCGTTTTACACGTCCGTTTATATATATATTGGGCTTAGCCTTTTAAAGCCCAATTTAGCCATGCGAAAAGGGGAGGCTTATGGCGTGATTACATACACAAAAAGGGGAAGGTGAGCGTATGAACTTGCAATATGACGTTGGGAATACAAAATAGAAACTGGTGTACTTGCATAGTAGTGACATATACTTTGGTCATAAAGCATAGGTGACATGAATCAAAGCATGTGAACTTGTAGTTGAGATAAGAGTCTAAATTGGGTATCATTATTGACACATAGTCATAACTACAACATGAACCTATACTTTTATTTATGCATAATGTCAAACATAAGCATGGCATAAATATCTCTAACATGAAATCATGATTCTTACTTTAGTCATGTAAACTTGCAAAAAAGGGATTTTGAATCTAATCCTAACTATGTACCACATATGTCATCATATAATTCTTGTAAACAAGATAGACTTAATCATGGATTTCAATTATGCCAAATATCATTCATAACCTAGCCATATTCATAAGTTTGCAAATAGGTTTTCTAGTACAAAAGCATGGCTTAATACATGATGCCAAATTCTCAACATAATTTCATATGGATAATAACCAAACTTGTTCCAATTACTTACAAAATGATTTATGCATAAAAATATACATCATGGTGGCATAGAAGCAAACCCCAAACTTGCATGAATTTAAATCAACTACATACATGTAGCTTCAACATGGCTTACATAATTTGCGAAATATTCCAAACGTATACTTGCATAGAACTACCGCATGTAGTTCTTTATAATGAATAACATAATTCATAAATATCCAAACGTATATAATATTTCAAATTGATAAGAACGCACAAATATGAATTACTTTATTGCCACAATTCAAGCATACAAACCAACACAATTGTTTATTCATACCAAAGTAATACTCTACTTACAATGGTGTGATGAATCCTCTAATTTAGGGATTGAAGACGCAAATTCCTTTGTTGAATTGATTTGTTTAGGTTGCTTTAAGCTTTATAATCTTCCTCCTAATCCTCTCTCCAATTTGGTGGCTACTCCTAGTCGTTCCTCAGCAACATGGCGGCTATGTTCTTATTTTTGAATGAATAGATTAGGGTTTAGTCTAGGGTTGTTTATATAGAGGTTAGGAACTGATTAGGACCATTGATGTTGCCTGGATTGATCGTAGCCATTCATTCGATAGAGAGACCAATTAAAACTTGCCACCTAGCCCTAATGACAAAGCAGACCACAGAAAATCGACCACATAGAGAATAGGCCAGCCGGGTTAGACTGGGCTCGACCTGGGTCTGGACCAGGTCGACAGCCCTGTCGACAGGCCTGTCGACCTGGTTAGACCAGGTCGACAGCCCAGTCGACCTGGGTGCGTCTGGCGGGCCTGGCCCATTGGGTCCCACTTCGGAATTTTTAATTGTTTTATTCTGTTTGAATTTTAAACTTAATTCTCAATCTTCCGAAGGCCATATCTTCTTCATACGGACTCCGTTTTTCGAAAACTCGGACTCTATTTCGCGTATTTTTCCGAGACGAACGCAATGGCGTATCCCGTTTCCCTTAGTTCTTTGATTTCAGATTAATTATACTTTAATTTGTTAATTTCACAGTTATAGAATTTTCGGGGTGTTACATTCTCCCCCACTTAAAAGGATTTCATCCCCGAAATCTTCAAGTTAGGAGGAATGTATAACCTAACATCCAATCATCCATCTACTCATCCATCAAACACGAGCATCCATTGTCCTTAAAAGACTTCTAATGCTTCATGATCATATGCGAAGTGTGTGTGTACATGTACTTTTCTAATGCAAAATCAGGCGGTCTACTGATTCAGTTGACCTCCTTAATGCGAATTATGTAAGTGCCATGAATCCATTATGTATGCAAATTTTCCTATTCATGATTCTACATGAGTGCACAATCATTCAATACAAATGCAACATCCACATGACAACACATTAAAGTTCAACCATATACGAATGCAAACATATATGCATATGCAATATGAAGTGACTGAGCCGATCTAATACCTAGATTGTGTGTGTATATGCAACCACGAGCAACCACTAGCAATCACTTGCAACCACTTGCAACCATCATCCATAACATGTTTCAACTACATGTTTCCATCCAAAAAGATTCTATCTAAAAGATACGGTCGAGGAAATATACCTAAAAAGATGGATAAAAGCGCAACTTAAGGAAAAGGAAAGATCAAGGATGTACCCTCGAATAGAAAAGGGTAGGCAGTACGGATTCTAGCTTCAGTTTCCCAAGTCGCGTCTCCCTCGGCGTCGCTCCATTGAACTTTGACGAGCTTGACTTCACGGTTGCGTAGCTTCTTCACTTCCGTTCCTAAGATGCGGGTTGGAACCTTTCTTATGGTTGCTTCGCGTTCCACTTCGGCCTCTTCGAGTATATTTGGCTCTACCACTTCAGCAGACTCATGTAGACATTTTCGGAGATGTGAAACGTGAAAAACGTTGTGGACTCCAGCCAACTTCTCGGGTAGCTCTAATCTATAGGCCATTTTCCCAATTTTCTCGATAATAGGGAATGGCCCTACGAACCTTGGTGCTAGCTTTCCTGTGGTTCCAAAATGAACGACGTTTCTTCGTGGTGATACCTTGAGAAAAACTCTGTCTCCAACCTCAAATTCAAGGTCGGTCCTTCTCTTGTCGGCATAGGACTTTTGTCTGTCTTGGGCCGTCTTCATCCTTCTTCGTATTAGGTCTACTTTCTCTGAAGTCTCTCGGATCATATCTGGTCCAAGTATGAGCTTATCAGTAGACTCCCACCAACAAGTGGGCGATCGGCATGGTCTTCCATATAAAGCTTCGAAGGGCGCCATTCTGATGGTTGCTTGATAGCTGTTGTTGTAGGCGAATTCTACCAAAGGAAGGTGGTCTTCCCATGTCCCTCCGAAGTCAAGGACGCATAGTCTTAAAAGGTCTTCCAAAACTCTGTTCACTCTCTCTGTTTGGCCGTCGGTCTGGGGATGATAGGTTGTGCTCAAGCATAACTGCGTTCCTACTGCTTCTTGCAGACTCCGCCAAAACTCACTAGTGAAGATGGGGTCTCGGTCACTAACAATGCTAGATGGTATTCCATGGAGTCGAACGATTTCCTTAAGGTAAAGTGATGCTAGGGATGAGGCAGTTCTTTTACTTTTGACAGGTAAAAAGTGGGCGCTTTTAGTAAGCATATCCACTATTACCTAAATACTAGTGTTTCCTCTCCTAGACCTAGGCAGCCCATCGATGAAGTCCATTGAGATGCTATCCCACTTCCACTGCGGGACCTCCAAAGGATGTAGCAGTCCGCCAGGCTTTTTCTGTTCTGCCTTAACCCGTTGGCACACCATACACTTAGAAACGAATTCTGCCACGTCCTTTTTCATGCCGTTCCAAAAGAAAGTCCTTTTTATGTCTTTGTACATTTTATCTCCGCCTGGGTGTATCGTCATCTTGGAGTGATGTGCTTCCTCGAGAACCTTCTTTATTAAATCTTTCGTCTGTGGGACGCATAGTCTTCCGTCTCGCCTTAGCAAACCCCTATCGTCGATGGAGTATCTGTTGAGGTGACTTGAAGTCTCACCCCTAATTAGCCTATCAATTATTTCCACAAGCTGAGGGTCATCGCGTTGTGCTGTCCCTACTGAATCCACTAAAGTTGGGCGCACTTCGAGAGATGCTAGCAAGCCTGGTACGAAATCGGAGGAGGGCCTAAAGTCGAAGCTGGCTATAAACTCTAGGCTTTGTCTTTCAACAAACAACGGGCTTAGGGTCAATTTCTTTCGGCTCAACGCGTCTGCCACTACGTTGCCTTTGCCCGGAGTGTAGGAGATTTCGAAATCGTACAAGGCAAGAAACTCCATCCATCTTTGTTGCCTCAAGTTAAGATCCTTCTGCGAGAAAAGATATTTCAACGATTTATGGTCAGTGTAAAGTTCGAACTTCTCACCTAGGAGATAGTGTCGCCAAGACTTGAGTGCAAAGACGATGGCGGCTAACTCAAGATCGTGTGTTGGGTAGTTCTTTTCGTGCACCTTCAATTGCCTCCCGCCATAAGCTACTACCCTTCCTTCTTGCATTAAGACGGCGCCTAGCCCTGTCCCACATGCATCCGTATAAACAGTGAACATCTTGCTCCCATCTGGCAGCGTCAAAACTGGGGCTGTTGTGAGAGCCCTTTTTAGTCGTTGGAAAGCAAACTCGCAATCCAAGTTCCAATTGAACGCTAGGTTCTTCTTAGTCAATTTCGTGAGCGGAGCTGAGATTTTCGCAAAATCCCTTATGAACTTCCGATAGAAACCTGCTAGTCCTAGAAAACCTCGGACCTCAGTTGCATTCCTTGGTGTCTTCCAATCCTGTACCGCTACTACCTTAGCAGGGTCCACCGCTAACCCTTGTTTGGATACTATGTGCCCAAGGAACCTCACCTCTTCTCTCCAAAAGTGGCATTTGGAGAATTTGGCTTTTAGTTGATGGAATCGCAAAGTTTCCATGATTGCCCTTAAGTGTTGAGCATGTTCCTCTTCACTCTTTGAGAAGATAAGGATATCATCTACGAAGACCACGACGAATTTGTTGAGGAAATCTCTAAATACCCTACTCATTAGGTCCACGAAGTACGCAGGTGCATTTGTCAAGCCGAAAGGCATGACAAGCCATTCAAAGAAGCCGTCTGGGGTTCTGAACGCCGTTTTATCGATGCTATCTTCAGCCACCCTTAGCTGATGAAAACCGGTTGTTAAATCGAGTTGGGAGAAAACAGACGCTCCTACAAGCTGGTCAAACAAATCGTCAATTCTAGGGAGAGGGTGCCTATTCTTTTTCGTTAGCTTGTTGAGCTCCCTATAGTCAACACATAGACGGAGTGAACCATCCGCCTTTGTAGCGAACACCACTGGAGCGCCCCATTCTGAAATGCTCCTCCTAATGAACCCCTTTTCTAGAAGCTCTTTAATCTGTTTACTGAGCTCTTTCCTTTCTCGTGGAGCCATGTGTCTAACGGGCAACGCAACGGGCTTTGCATTATCTACAAGATATATGCGGAAGTCTATTTCCCGCTTTGGAGGCAAGCCCTTCACCTCTTCGAAGACATCCGGATATTCCCGGACCACTCTAACTGATTGCAAATTTTCAATGGAGGCATCTAGCAATTCAAGATAACTAAGCATAACCGCATACGAGGGATTACAAGAAATTTCCAAAGTATTACCGAGCTGGGTTAGGAGCCTAACAACCCTTTTCTCACAATCAAGGATGGCCCCATTACTGGATAACCAATCCATACCCAAAATCAAACCATACCCCGAAAAGCCCAAAACAAAGGCACTACATTGAAATTCTACACTTAGAATAGAAATTTTCAATCCCACACAGATCATAGACAAATGAGCTGGGCCCCCAATTGGGTTTGAAGCAATTAAGGGGTCCTCTACCATACTAGTTTTTTAGGTGCAGAGATTCTACTAGAGCAGACGAGATAAAGGAGTGTGATGCGCCAGAATCAAACAAAGTGCGAACGGGGTGATCATAAAGATAAACTACACTTTCTACAGAAGTATTTATACCTCGCTGTTGCAGAGGTGGCGCTTCCAGCACATGAACCTGTGCCCCTGGGGTGGATCCAGCCCTCTGCCCCTGTCCTCGTTTCTTTGGGCAGTCCTTAGCCCTATGGCCCGTCTCACCGCAAGAAAAGCACCCACCATTCTCCTTGGCCTTCTTTTTCCGGCAGTCCTTTACTAAGTGCCCCACTTTGCCACAGAAATTACACTTCCTCTTCTCTTTGTTGCCTTTCCCGCCCTTCTTAAAGTCTGTCTTCTTAGGCTGCAAACCTTCTTTCTTCCCTTGAGAGCTTTCTGCCTTTGTCTCCTTCTTGCCCTTATCCTCTTCATTCAGCAATGCCATTTGCACCAATCTTTCATACGTGGCTCCCATGGGTATATGGGTCATGGCCAAACTGTGTAGTGGCTCATTCAACCCTTTGACGAAACGGAGAGCCTTCTTGTGCGGGGTACTGACTAGGTCAAGCCCAAACCTAGCCAGCTCATCGAACTGATTCACATACTCTCTGACTGTCTTGTCCCCTTGCTTAAGAAATAAGAATTTTTCCAACTACAAACTTCTTTCCGCATCTGAGAGAAATTTGGTCTCAAACCTTGCCCTAAAGTCCTCCCATGTCTCCACTGGTCTTTCAGCATTAGTGACTTCCCACCAGTAGGAAGCCTCGCCCTTCAATAGCCACACTGCCAACTGTACTTTTTGTCTATCCTCTACCTCAAAGATGATGAATAGGTCCTCCGTTTCTTTCAGCCAATTTCTGGCTGCCACAAAGGACTCAGTTCCATGAAAATCCCTTCCTCCCATAGCTTTAAAATCTTTACATATCTTAGCAAACGTTTTTCCCCGTGGAAGAGGTGGAGGAAAAGGTGCCGCTGCGGCTGGATGATTTCCTTCAGCTGGGGGAGGAGGAATGGTAGGACCTGGCTGAGTGGCCCCTGCTTCTAAGAACCGTCTAAACCAACCAGGTATTGGCACCCCTTCCGGCAAGTTAAGTTCTTGGGACATGCTGAAACAAAAAGGGTAGATTCAAAACGAAGGATAAGAGATAGTTCCTATGGCTTTGGGGAGTGGACTTTGCCTTTTTAAAATAAAATAATATTTTTCTTTTAAAAATGCTTCTTTAAATTTCCTTTTTGAAAATAATTTTTCAAAACTTTTTATCTTATCTGGTAAACCTATGCTCTGATACCAAGTGAAACACCCCACCTCCGTTAGGGTCACTCTCAAAGGGAATGCCCTAATTTTGGTGGAGGTTTATAAGTACAAGTCACAGATATACAAGACAGATATAAGAACACATATTTGTAAACAGCGGAAGAACAACAAACTTTATTTCATAAAGTCAAATACGTGTTACAACAACATCCTTTCCAAAAACATAACATAACACTTTCATAATCTGTCTTGAGTAGATTATTTAAAGAAGCATAAATAAAACATAGATAAACTGCAAAAGCCCCATAGTGGATTGTCCAAAGCCATAGTTCAAAACAGGAAAGTCCAAGCAATACATTTCTCTTCTTCAAGCTGGATGTTGAGGTAGGTCAAGCTGCTGTGTTCCCTCCCTGAGGACCTGGGGGGGGAACGGAAGAAAGAAGACGAAAGAAAAGTAGAGTCAGACATAAAGCCTGAGTAAGTCTAGTACTATTTTGTCTATGAATAAAGAACTGGGTATGATAAGTATAAACAAGAAGTGGGCATGCACTATAAACTTGGTTAAGTTGTCTAGGGTCGAATATACTATCGTACCCCATGTTAATCTCTGAACCCATATAAACTAGTTTCCAATTTGCACCCCATAATCAGGGTGATGTGATCCATTCTATGATGATCGGCTCCTACTCGCATAGTTACATGTGTCTTACGGCCCCCGATGTCGTAGTTACCTATGCTGGTCCCACCATGGGGTGTATCAAGTCCCATAGTGGCAACCCGACACAACCTTAGAGTGCACAGGTATGCTACTGGTGTCCAGTGCCTTATTTTTCTGCGCCGGAGTGTGTGCACGCCCGCACTCCGTTAGAACCTACACTGCTACACCACCGCCGTCGATTTGACCTCTTACAATCAGCCCAGTAATCGTGCCCCACCCTGCCTAGTTTCAGGGTATCCTGATACACCTTTTAGGGTTACTGCTGAAAAGGGTCCCCCGTTACTAGGTTTTCTATCTCTAGCCAACATGCTAAGTTGGTTAAGTGTTTTCTAACCTAACCCCCACCAGTCCGTTTAGTTTAGCATGTTCCATTTTGATTAAGTCTTTAGTTTACTTAATCCTAACAATCCTGACTCAGCCTTAATTGTCTTATTAAGGCCCTGACCTCTCACATTAGACAGGTATTGTTGTGGCTGCCTGTTGCCGGTTGGTTCCGGGCAGTCTTACGCCACAACTCAGTCTAACCTCGGGTCTTTATTGGGCTCCATGTTTAACCTCCCACATTGGATAGGTATTGTTGTGACTACTGGACAGTCGGGCGGTTCCGGGCAGGTTTACATCACAACTCAATCCAACCTCGGGTTAAACACATCGTATGTTCTACATTTACATATTTTGTCTTTCTTCTTTATTTATATGTAAATATTTGCGGCCCATTATTAAGTTAATGGTGTAAAGGTCACACCAATTATGGGCCCAACCCATACTTGAACTTGGGCCCTTCTATTTTATATTTTCATTCATTAATTAATTTTAACCCAACGTTATTTTTCCCCGTTTTACACGTCCGTTTATATATATTGGGCTTAGCCTTTTAAAGCCCAATTTAGCCATGCGAAAAGGGGAGGCTTATGGCGTGATTACATACACAAAAAGGGGAAGGTGAGCGTATGAACTTGCAATATGACGTTGGGAATACAAAATAGAAACTGGTGTACTTGCATAGTAGTGACATATACTTTGGTCATAAAGCATAGGTGACATGAATCAAAGCATGTGAACTTGTAGTTGAGATAAGAGTCTAAATTGGGTATCATTATTGACACATAGTCATAACTACAACATGAACCTATACTTTTATTTATGCATAATGTCAAACATAAGCATGGCATAAATATCTCTAACATGAAATCATGATTCTTACTTTAGTCATGTAAACTTGCAAAAAAGGGATTTTGAATCTAATCCTAACTATGTACCACATATGTCATCATATAATTCTTGTAAACAAGATAGACTTAATCATGGATTTCAATTATGCCAAATATCATTCATAGCCTAGCCATATTCATAAGTTTGCAAATAGGTTTTCTAGTACAAAAGCATGGCTTAATACATGATGCCAAATTCTCAACATAATTTCATATGGATAATAACCAAACTTGTTCCAATTACTTACAAAATGATTTATGCACAAAAATATACATCATGGTGGCATAGAAGCAAACCCCAAACTTGCATGAATTTAAATCAACTACATACATGTAGCTTCAACATGGCTTACATAATTTGCGAAATATTCCAAACGTATACTTGCATAGAACTACCGCATGTAGTTCTTTATAATGAATAACATAATTCATAAATATCCAAACGTATATAATATTTCAAATTGATAAGAACGCACAAATATGAATTACTTTATTGCCACAATTCAAGCATACAAACCAACACAATTGTTTATTCATACCAAAGTAATACTCTACTTACAATGGTGTGATGAATCCTCTAATTTAGGGATTGAAGACGCAAATTCCTTTGTTGAATTGATTTGTTTAGGTTGCTTTAAGCTTTAGAATCTTCCTCCTAATCCTCTCCCCAATTTGGTGGCTACTCCTAGTCGTTCCTCAGCAACATGGCGGCTATGTTCTTATTTTTGAATGAATAGATTAGGGTTTAGTCTAGGGTTGTTTATATAGAGGTTAGGAACTAATTAGGACCATTGATGTTGCCTGGATTGATCGTAGCCATTCATTCGATAGAGAGACCAATTAAAACTTGCCACCTAGCCCTAATGACAAAGCAGACCACAGAAAATCGACCACATAGAGAATAGGCCAGCCGGGTTAGACTGGGCTCGACCTGGGTCTGGACCAGGTCGACACCCCTGTCGACAGGCCTGTCGACCTGGTTAGACCAGGTCGACAGCCCAGTCGACCTGGGTGCGTCTGGCGGGCCTGGCCCATTGGGTCCCACTTCGGAATTTTTAATTGTTTTATTCTGTTTGAATTTTAAACTTAATTCTCAATCTTCCGAAGGCCATATCTTCTTCATACGGACTCCGTTTTTCGAAAACTCGGACTCTATTTCGCGTATTTTTCCGAGACGAACGCAATGGCGTATCCCGTTTCCCTTAGTTCTTTGATTTCAGATTAATTATACTTTAATTTGTTAATTTCACAGTTATAGAATTTTCGGGGTGTTACAGAAAGAAAAGAGGTGGAAACAAAACTGGTCAGACATAAAGTCTGGCGAGTCCAGTAATTTTAACAAATAATAGGTAAGGTAAATGATCAAGAAATAAATAGGCATCATGATATGGCTGTAACATAGATAAGGTAGATAAAAAAGGATGGACAAGATGATTCCGTTCCTAAGTACTAAGACAATCCTACACCTTAACTAAGCGAACAACCCTCCAAGTACTAACCCCGAAGACTGAAGTCAACATCAGACTAGCACCCAAAGGACTATCCAACTCAACCAACATGTATTTAGTTACTCCGCACTTTTGCTAAGTTGAACCACATTACTTAATTACACCGCACATCTACTAGTCTCTATTTACTAAAGGTTGATCCCTTCCCACTAATTGTACCCACATGACAAACTTGGTAGTTACTTGTACCTAGTTGCTATCGTAGGTGTCGGCTTGCTCCTACACCGCTAAGGTACCCTTACCCTACCCATTTGATCGGCTCCCTAAACCCCATAGGCACCTGTGTTGGCCCTATAGTGGGGTGTATCACTCCCCAAAGTGGCAACCCCGATACCAACATAAAATGCACGGCCATACCTACACGATGCAACAACGTCTTACCTACCAGCCCGGACCCATGCACGCACATGAACCCATTGGACTCACGTTGCCACCGCTATTCACGTTTTGACCTCTTACATTCAAGTCCAGTAAGCGTGCCCCAACCCCGGCCTAGTACCAGGCCCAATTAGATACTCAAACGGGTTACTAGTTGAAACGGGTCCCCCATCCGACACAAGGCTCCCACCTATGCTTGGTCCCCACTAGATTTTTCACCCACTTAACCATTTTAATTTAAATGTCCATGTCTTGCACATGTTATGGTTAAGTCCATACTTACATGTCATAATTTACATGTCTTATCTTATACCGGTTAAGTCCGTATTTACATGTCATAATTTACATGTCACCTCACTTAACCCTCTAACCATACCCATGTCTTATTATGGTTAGTATTCCTTAATTCATTCTTATGATGAACGATGCATGACCTCCCACATTAGACCGAACGCTTTGTGGCCGCTGGATTTGCTGGGCGGTTCCGGGCAGTCTTATGCCACAAACCGGGTCTAACCTCGTGTCATTAACCGTTGCGCCTACAATTCATTCCTTTGACCTCTCACATTATACTTCCAATTGTGGCTGCTGGATTTGCCGGACGGTTCCGGGCAGTCTTACGCCACAATTGCGCCTAACCTCGTGTCAAAGGTTTATTAATAATCGTATTTCACCCATACCCAATTTTCATGTCATGTATATCCAATTAAACATATAATCATGTTTATAATATTGCCTATTCCAAATTGTCACTAATTACATATTAATTAGCCTCAATTACAAATTTACAATTATAGGCAATTTCATCAATTCCATGTAATTCATACCCAAATATGCCAATTTCACATATTATCCAATTATCCAAAATATCCAATAATATCCAATTTTCCATATTTCACATATTCCCATTGTTCCCACGTATTTGCATTCGCGCGTATTTTTAACATAGGCTCGAAGGTAGCCTAGATCCAAAAATAAAAGGAACAGGGATAAGAAGAGAGAATCAAATCACAGAAAATTGGAATTAACACAACATCATGAAATAAAGGGGCATGTAAACTGGCATAGAGGCATAATGACAGATTCAACATGAATAAACTGATAAAGGTATGAACTTTACATAGAAACATAGGCATATGATGACATGAATCAAAAAGGTGAAGACTTGGATGAGATTTAAATTACATACATACATATGAATCCTCTTTACAGCTTCATCATGTTACTTTTAATCCCATTATATTGTGAAAATCACCATACTCACCTTTCATGGTTAAAGAATAGAATTATTCATTGAAATTGGTGTAGAAACGTTGCGGTGTTGCTGATTTATCTTCTTGAATTGTTGTAGAAGCTCTAATCTTTAATTTGAGTTGAAGTTGAACACTTGAGATTTGATTTAGAGGCGGCGGCTAGGGTTTAAGAGAGAATTTGACAGCATAATGGTGTCATAAATAATATTTATGAATTAGGGTTAGGTTGTATATATAGGTATAGGAAGTTATTTAGGCCTTAGGATTAACCCTAGAACTGATCTGGACCACTCTGATGCCATATCATCCCTTCGGGCGAATCGGACCACGGGTTGGCAGCCAAACACCCTGGATTGACCTTTAGTCGACCCAGCGGGGCTTGGGTCGACTCCAAAAATGGTGTCGGTCGGCTATTCCCCATCCCAATTCGTTGTTTTGAACTTTTTTTTGAATATTTATTTATTTAAGTTTTATATATATCTATATATATATTTCTCTCATATGCATACAAACTTCATGGCTTAATAACTTCTTCATAATTAACCATTTTCACACTAAACCACTTTTTGAACTACGTTCACACTAAGCCACTTTTTAGCCATTCCCCAAAAACAAAAATATAGCGCTGGCAGGGATCGAACTCTGTACCACTTGTATGCAAGTCACATGTTCTAACCAAATGAGCTACTAAGTCTTTTTCTTACAAACCTTAGAACAATGCTAAACATCATTCTTTTCTCATTCCTCTTTTTCAAATAAATTATTCTTTAATTTGTTATTTTAATATTCTCCGAAAATACGGGATGTTACACCTTTCCTATGTACACTCCATTCTTAGACAACACAAATTTATCAGCCACAAATGTTAGTTTGAAGCCATGCTTGCTGAGCAACGATCCTGAAATTAGATTCTTGCGAATTTCTGGAACATGTAGAACATCATTTAGAGTGAGTTCTTTTCCAGAAGTCAATTTCAGCACAATCTTTCCCTTGCCTACGACCTTCGATGTGGACGAGTTACCCATAAACAGTTGTTCTTCATTAGTAGCACTTTTGTAGTTTGTGAACATCCACTTATTCGAGCATATATGCCTAGTGGCTCCAGTGTCTACAAACCACTCCTTGTTGTTGCCAACAAGGTTGCATTCCGAAACAACTGCACACAAGTCCATTTCAGAAACACCGTCTGAAACTTCCTCCATATTTGCTTCTGATTTCTTCTTTTTGGGTGGGCCACGACATTCTGCAGCTTTATGACCCTTCTTTCCTCAATTATGGCATGACCCCTTGAATTTCTTTAACTTCTTAGGTTGATTGTCACGTTTTCTCTTATTGGACTTGTCCGTCTCGACAACGTTTGCTTTGGCAACCACATTTCGAGAAATCTTCTTTTCAGAATTTCTATTATCTTCCTCAATTCTCAATCGAACTACAAGTTCCTCCATTGTCATTTCTTTGCGCTTGTGCTTTAGGTAGTTCTTGAAGTCCTTCCACGATGGAGGAAGCTTCTCAATAGCAGCGGCAACTTGAAAAGATTCGCTAAGGGTCATCTTTTCATCTTCTAGTTGACGAATGATAAGTTGCTGTTCTTGAATTTGGTTGATCACATCTTTTGTATCGACCATTTTGAAGTCAAGAAATTTCCCAGCGATGAATTTCTTCATGCCTGCATATTCAGTTTTATACTTCTTTTCCAAAGCCAACCAGAGTTGTTTGGATGTTGCAACAGTGCAGTACACATTGTATAGACTGTTGTCGAGGCCATTTAAGATGTAATTTTTACACATGAAATCAGAATTCTTCCAAGCAGTAAGGGCTTCAACTTTAACTGGATCTGGTTCCAATTTTGCAACGACTGGAGCATCTTCTGTAAGATACTTTGCAAGGCCCAATATTGTCAAGTAAAATAGCATTTTTAATTGCCAACGTTTAAAGTCCACTTCGGTGAACTTTTCTAGCCTTTCTCCGTGAGACAGTGCCATTGGTGTAACCACGGGTGGAAAAGGATGGGTTACAGGTGGTGTTGGCGCAGCAGGACCACTATTGCTTTTAGCCATTATCGTTTTCTGCAAAACGAAAATATTGTTTCAAGATTGTTGTTCGTAACAATGCAAATATAGTACGAACCTGATAGCAATCAATATATTGTCACTATCCAATTGTCACATCAAGAAGTGTTACTAATTCGAAGTAGAATCAAAATTAGCAACGGCAAAAAGCGTGACCAGATTTGCAACAGTAAAAAACCATGGCAAAACAAAGAGCCGAAAGAAATACCTGTCAGTAACGTCCGAGTCCAGAGTAAATCTGTTTCCTTGAAACAATATTGCCCACTTTACGGCGCTGAAGTATACAGCAATTGTTTCTCAAGATGAAACGGACCGATCTCTACAATGTAGCGCTTACAGTTGTAGAACAACGATGAACTCAAGTAAGGTATTTTAAGAATAGAGCAGCAGGGAAGAAGAAGGAGACATAATGAACTAATTGTCTGGATGATCAGTGGCTCTGTCAAACCGTCCATATATAGCGGCGGAGGGGTGCCTTTCTGGGTAGTCGCGACTGTCCGTACAAACGTGCTGGTTCAAACGGTCGCATATGATCACTGTTTAGGCGAACAGACACATCCGCTGGTCCAAACGGTCGCATTTCGCAAAAAGAAACCATTTTCCGCATATTAAACAGTCGGCGGCCCCTTGGATCACGAGACCCCAAGAGCCCCAAGGCCCTTATCTTTGACATTTTAATATTTAATATGAAAGCCCAATGCCTACATAACCCATTCATTCAAGTCCTTATGTGCTCATGTCATTTGTTTGATATAACATGTGGGGATTTGGTATTTATGGAGATATATCCACAAAACATACATAATGTGGGACTTTGTTTCTTTGTATTTCTCTACTACCACATAACCTCTTCTTCCCTAACCTTCTCATTCATTTCCAACAGATACAAAATCCCAACTCACAAAAAGAACGTATTGATTTCCATGAATTTACAGATAATGATAGTGAAGTGCTTACAGTATCCAAACGGCAGCCTATAAATAATACAAAATTACCTTGTAGAAATCTTATATATGTTAGCAACATGAAAATCACCTAGAAAATCAAATTAATAACATTAGAATTAAGTAATGAACTATTTTAAAAGAAGATTTTGCATTATTTATAATACCTATAAGAATATCAAGTTTGTCCCTCTATGCAACATTTACAAGAATCATGAAGAAATTCCTCATTTTGATTACGACCTGCATGACAATTATATACAAGTTAGTTGGTAAACAGTAAGCATCACTGATGTGTGCACATTGACATGTAACTAAATAATATAAGTAATATATAGTTATGTTCAAAATGTGCATCTTTTGCTTGTGTTTATGTTACCAACTTAAATATTTTGTAGTTTTTATGGAGCAAATTATCGGAAACATAATCTTGTAATCAATGTCATTTATGTTTCCAAGTCAGTAATAAATTTAGAAGAATAAAACTGTGAATCATTTATTAAAAGTTTATATAGAATTCATTTTAGCATATATTTTGTACAGATTTATAACAAGTTTATGCACTAGCCGTTTGGATCCCACAAATATGAAAGTATGTGGGACTTTTATCACAAGACATAGTTTGGTTGCATGTTACTCCCTATATAATAACTTGCTAAATAAAATGAGAGCATATTAAAGCATATCAAACCGACAAAATGTAGAAATAAAAGATCCATTTACTAAGGTATATTGTTGACGTATAAAGTTGGTAACTAATGACAGTCAACCCTCAATCGTGTGTATAACACGCAAAAAATAATCATAGAATGCATAAAAGTAAATAAATACAAGGGAAACGCAAGATTTTTATAGTGGTTTGGCAAAGATGATGCCTAGTCCACTTTATATATATTGATTTGATTTTGATTACAAGTACAATTTGTTTTTTATTTGAACAAAGTGAGAAATGAACACAAAATCGTTATGTTTCATAAATGAGTTGGCTAATTTTGGAGTTAGCCGTAGAATCTGAGCTTGAGAGAGGAAGTTCTTCCCAAAAAGTCACTTTTCCATTCTTGGCATGGAGATATTTATAGATAAAGAGGTGGGCTGATTGAGATGCAACGTGTCTTGCCTCATTTGCGGAGTTTGTACTCATGGAGCTCGACCATTTGGAATAGTTGCGGTGGTGGGACCCGGTCTATTGCTAATTAATAATATCCTCGAGAATTGTGGCTTGCATGGCACTCAAGATGAGGTGTATTAAACGCAGAGCTTTGGCCGGAAGTTGTTGACTACCTTTAATGCTGAGAATCGGGTTATGCAATGAATAACTCATTAGAATATTTCCACATAGATCCAAAGATATCTGATCAATCCAATCTTTAAGGGAATGGTTGACTCGTTTGGTTTGGGAGAGCGATTATATCGAGGAATGAAGTGACGTTGTTCGAGGAAAACCAGCTCGGGAGAAATCTTATTCGGGCTTTCTGAAGTAGGAACTGACCACTAGGGTCAGTCGATTTTGTTTTGCGAGCCTTTTGACATTGGGCATCGATCTATTGGACCTCAACGACTTTTACCAAAAAGTTGGTCAACACTCTGCCCCTCAGAATGCATCTTTCTTGATGAGGGAGGTGCATTCTGAATATTATGTCGAAGCTCAATGTCGTGGTAGCTATGGTTGCGTCGAACCATGTTAGGGCCAGAAATTCGATGATCCTGGTAGTTGTGTTAAGGCCAGAAATTCGACAACCAGTGTAGATCGCATTAAGGCCGGAAAACCGACAACCACCTAGGACCATATTAAGGCTGAGAGTGCTACGAAAATAGTCTTCATCGCAATATCCAATACCTGTAAGGATGGTGCAGGCCATTCTCGGTTTAGAGATGGCTATGAGCTTGGTTTGGCGAGTATTAGCCATACTTGGCTTTAAAGAATTGGCGAGCGGTAATGACACTTAGCTTAGAGAGGTAGTGAGTATTATCTATACTCAGCTTATGGAGGTGGCGAGTATTATCCATACTCATCTTATGGAAGTGGCTAGTATTATCCATACTTGGCTTACGGAGGTAGTGAGTATTATCCATACTCGACTTTGGAAAGTGTTAACCAAGCTCTCCTTACATAAGCTTATCTATACTCAGTTAATGGAGTCAGACGGTTCTGGTGATGGGTAAGTGATATTTGAGTGTTTGTTGTACTTCTGTCAGAAACTTGTGAAGTTTCGGCGATTGGAAAGTGCACTCGACTTAGGGAAGAGGCGAGTATCTTCCATACTCGTCTAAGAGAAATCTGACCATACTCGGCTTGGGGAGTAAGCTTAGACATGGTGGCAGGCATTGGCCGTTTCTTAAACACGGTGGCTCAGCACTGACCATATTCGGGTGAGCTAGCGTCAGTCATGCTCGGCTTAAATCATTCAAACATAATCCATGTTTGCAAAAGAAAGTTCATTGCTACTAAAGAGCTATTACAAGGAAACAAAAATAAATTCTAAATGAGTGATAACTGAATCCAGAGCACGGTTGGAAGCTAAATCCTAACCCCGTATGTGTGTACTTTATCACACCCATATTATTGAAAGGAAATAAAAACACATTTGAAAGAAGTCTAAATCTCATTTAATTAATGATGATGCCGCGATTGTTGGGCCCAGGGTCCTTTACATTTCTTGGAGCTCGAGGACCAGCCTGAGGAGCTTGGGTAGAAGATTTTAGCGACATCGCCGCTGTGAGATGAATATTTGGTTCTGTCCGGCCGGTGTGAGATGAATATTTGGTTCTGTCCGGCCGTTGTAGGGCTTTATGGACAGAAACTTGAAGTTTGGAGGATTGCAGGAGTTTTTGATTTCCCTGGAGAAGGGACTGCAGTGGATATCATCTATATCTTGTTGAGAAGAAGTTCCCCGGGTCAAGCGTATGATGATGCTTGCAAGCTGACTTCCATCTCCGAGGAGTCGTTGCCATGAATCCAACTCTACGTTGGGGAGAATCTCAGTACTAAGGTATGTCGAAAGCATGCTTGGAAGGGTGGTCGTTGATTGGGCTCGACCTCCGAGAGTTGAGTGAAGGTGAGTGCGAGGGTCCATCGCAGTTTCGAGGCCCGGTTTTATCGCGGCTGGGACTGCCCGGTCATTATTGAACGAAACCACACATGTCCCTATCGGGAGTAATAGGCTCGGGCAAGTGGTACGAATCCGAGATTGCCCCTTCTCGGAGCTATGTCAGAAGGGTTTATAATAGTATTTTCCTCCGCTATGTTGGGAACCAGTACGGTAGAGTGGTCTTCCTGATTCGAAGGGAAGGCTCCACCAGCTCTTCATTGGAGGAGAGGCGGCATAAGACGAGTCTGCTATAAGATGTTGGGTTGTAATGGAAATGGCGCTATTCTCGATTGACCCAACTGTTGTTCGGTCGGTCCTGGGAATGGAGTTGTTCCTCAGAGTGGAAGCAAAATGGTCAGGCGACCTAGATCTTGATCGGGGGCCTCTTGAGAATCTGCAACTGCATTAGTGGTAGAAAGTGACCCTCCTAGCAATGGTTGGCCAGGAGGTGGTATCGAGCCAGAGGAAGAAAAGGTATGGTCTGATCTGCAGCTTGTATTTGTGCAGACCAAAGATCAGTTACTGCCCCTGTCCCGCTCGGTGTAGGAAATGATACTGGAATGTTTTCTCCCTTATCCATCCGAGCGAGAAGGTGATTCATTGCTTCCTGCTGTTGTCTGAGGAGTTCACCCTGAGATGTTATTTGGCCCCTGAATTCGGTCAGAATCTTGTATGTGTCATCCCTGGTAAGATATGGAGACGTGTCTTCATGAGAGGAGACTTTCTTACATGCCTCTACAACATGTGCTTCTGCTGCGTAGGCGTTTGTAGGACAAAAAGGTGTTGCATCTTTCATTCGCTTGATCGCCATTGATCGGAAATTGCTGAGGGTCGTGAGGTAGGTCAGTGCGTGCCCCTTCCTGGCGCGTCAAAGTGTTGACGTCAAAAGTTGGTCACTAATGATAGTCAACCCCCATCGTGCATAGAACACACGAACAATGATCACAGAATGCAAAAAAGTAAATAAAGACAAGAGACGCACAAGATTTTTATAGTGGTCTGGCAAAAATGATGCCTACGTCCACTTTATATGTATTGATTTGCTTTTGACTACAAGTACAATCTGTTTTCTATTTGAATAAAGTGAGAGATGAACATAAAATCGTTGTGTTTTAGAAAAGAGTTGGCTATTTTTGGAGTTATCCGTAGAATCTGAGCTTAAGAGAGGAAGTTCTGCCTAAAAAGTCTCTTTTCCATTCTTGGCATGAAGGTATTTATAGATGAAGAGGTGGGCTGATTGAGATGCAACGTGACCTGCCACTTTTACAGAGTTCGGACACGTGGAGCTCTATCATTTGGAATAGTTGCAGTGGTGGGACTCGGTCTACTGCTGATTAATAGTAACCTCGAGAATTGTGGCTTGCGTGGCACTCAAGATGAGGTGTATCAAAAGCAGAGCTTTGGCTAGAAGTGATTGACAGCCTTTAATGCCTTGAGAATCAGGCTAAGCAATGAATTACTCATTTGGATATTTCCACGTTGATCCAAATATATATGATCGATCCTCGGTTGGTTCGGGAGAGAGATTATGTCGGGGCATGAGACGCCGCTGTTCGAGGGAAACCGGCTCGGGCGAAATCTTGTTCGGGATTTCTGAAGTAGGAGCTGACCGCTGGGGTCGGCCGATGCTGTTTTGTGAGCCTTTTGACATTGGACTTCGATCTATTGGACCGCAACGGCTTTTACCAAAAATGTGGTCAACATATACCATACAACATTGTAGGACAGTTAATGTGACGACTGCCCATAACTCCTACACTAAAGAAGAGAAATAATGCACAAAAGACGTGTCAGGCAGCTATGGACGATCATCAAGGTAAAATAACACAAGCATAACATGTCGTACAACTCACGGTGCAAGGATAAAATATAATAGAACATATACAACAGACAATAATAGTGAAGCATATTTGAGCAGAAAACTCAAAACTTTCATAACAACTAGAAAGTATATCCATATAACCGGGATTACAACATAAATGTCTATACAAATTTGCCTCACTACAACACCTAGAGACAATCATCACACAGCGGAAAAAACAAAAACTATATAGTAGAAAAACATAATACCCCAGCCTCTTGCTCGCCACCAAACTGCAACATCGTCCTCACTAAGATGTCACCTGCCACTTAGTCTGCCCATCCAAAAATCGGATGAACAACCCAAGGTAAAAAGAGGGAAACAAAAAACCTTGAGTCAGACAACAGTCTTAGTGAGCGATAAAACTGCTAACTAACATCATCAATAAAGTATATGAGAACAGGTGGATAAATTAACTAGTCTACCCACAACACCAGAGAAGAACTCAATCCCTTCTCCCCACATCGGACAGTGATAGCCTTTACAAACAAGCATTTCAACCATACATCCATTGTAATCAGAACAACCATTCATTCATAGCAATCAGAAGTAACCAAACAATAGAAATCATGGCAACCAATTATATCTCACGTAAACCATCCTAATCAAATTCAATATTCCTCAAGCACAATCCCCAGTTGCCTAAACCAATATCAGACAAGCACCTAATAAACATCTCCTTTGACGTTAGACAATCTACATGAGATGGTACAAACCAAACATCCAACATTCATGACTGACTCTGGCTATCACAACCAATCCTGCTTTGAAATCATCGTTAATCGTATGACTGCAATGACACACCATCAAATGTCAAAGGCTAATGGAAAACCCCGGTTCTAGCTGAGACCTTGTACGCCATACAACGAAATGTACCTAGGCCAGTTCAAGCTGCCCAGGGTATTCGATCATACAACGAAATCGTGTGACCCCTGCTTTGAGTCCGCTAGAACTTATGACAATGATAATTCCTTAGCCTTCGGTATCTCTAGTTGTAATCGATGACAACCGTCCAACCATTATCAACAAACTCAAAACACCCTTGATTTGTCATCACATTCGTTGTATTACGATGATCAACGAACACATCACAACACTTCGACATTCTCACTCGAATGCACTCTGAAACCATCACCATTCTCGAACCAAAAATAAACACCAACAATAAGGTTCTCTACATTCGGGTCTTTCCCTTTTTTAGTCGCAACTGACCTATACCCCATGACCCAACTCACCAACCAACGACCTGACTTCCCCTGGTTCAGCCCAACCTCCCATTGACCTAATCCCCATACCGTGCCATGGCCTGGTTCAACTCCAACGGTCCAGCGGTCTGAACCACCCGCCTCTTTCCTTCACACAGTCTAACTAACCACGACCTATCTCCTAGGTCGTTCCAACGAACTAGCGCTTCTAGAGTGCCACGACGATCTACTCTTCGACATCCTAACCTCTCATGAGACTTCATGATCTAACTAGTCTAACCAACCAGCTACTGCCACATCACTAATAACGACCTACGACCTAATTCTCCCTTGCGACCTACGACCCAAAGCCTTTCCACTCCCTGAAGCTTTTTCCAATGACATGAGCCATTTCTTGGAGAAGAAGATATCGACCGGACTTAAGAAAATGACCTAACTCCATATCTAATCAAAATAGCTTCAAATTTGACCAAATCTTCAACAAATGACAACATCGATGAAATCCACTCATCTAATTCAACAATAAAAACACTTCATGAAACCAACAACAACCTCAAAACGACAATTATCATTCATAATCATAGAAAATTTTCTAAATCATGATAAATCAGTAAATAAACTATCATGATGGATCTAACTTGCATAAACATATGAATTAACATAAGAATTATCGGTTTAAAGTTGATCTTGTGTTGAATCGATTGAAAATGTACTTACCATGATGTATATCTAGGTGAAAATGATGAAATTAAGATCAATAACTCATATACTTGATTGAATCCGTGTGAGAGATGCATATCACTCACCAATTCTCCAAAATAACACAAAATTACTTGGATCTAAATCTGAACAGCGAAGAATTAGCATTAAAATCTTCGATTTTGAAGAAATCTCTCTTCGATTGATGTAGATCTAGCTTCAAAAGATGTAGATCTTTGATTCTCTTACGTAGATCTAAAATTTTAATGGTGGAAACTATATTTGATTGAGCAAGGAGGATTATGAGCTCAACCAAATAATAGAATGAAGAAAAGTAACCCTCTCTCCATGCCTTTAACCCCCTATTTCTAGCCTCCCACCAGCCCACTAATGAGCCTCTCCAAATAAGCCCACTAATGGCTCAAAACCTGAACAGCAAACTGTGAAATACTAAAACACTGATTCCTCCCAAACCTTGAACCAAATCTTTAATGTGACCACTCTAGGGAATTGACATCACCATTTACTTTCCGATGAGACTGACCTCAGCACCAGATTCGATCCTAGTCAAAAGTTATGCCTTGTACAAGACTAACAGGGGTAAAATGGTCACACACAAAAATTCTCACATCCTCATAAACAACGTATCCAAATATGAGAATGATCCAACCCATAGGGAATTAAATAAAAATATTTTACAATCCTCTGTACGTAAAACGCAGGTTGTTACATCCCCCCTCCCTCCCCCCCTGGTTTTGAATTTCGCCGCCGAAATTCCAACAAACACAAGAAACCAAATTAACGATTTTGCATGCCTATCATCCATGAGCAGACAATTCTACCACCTAAACTAGCAACCATCAAACCATGCATTCATAACCTTATCCTAGCACGCAAAATTATATTAATGATAAAAGCAATAGTACAAGTTACAATGATGCAAGGAGATGCAATACTAATGGGTCATACCGACGAAGAGTTCTGGATGGTTCGCCTTCATACTCTCTTTCGTCTCCCAGGTACAATCGTCACCTTCCTCACTCCATTATAGCTTGACCAACTTAATTGTCTTCCTCTTAAGCTTTTTCGTGTCTGGACTTAACTTCTAGGTCTTCGTACTGCTCAGGAGATACCACCACATTTGAATCATGCATGCATTTCCAAAGAAACGACACATGGAAAACATTATGCATACTCGACATATTCTCAGGTAACTCTAACCTATACGCAAGCTTTCCAATCCGCTCGGCTATCAAAAATGGTCCAACAAACCTTGAAGCTAACTTTCCTTTACTTCCGAATTTAACCGCATGCTTTAACGGCGAAATCTTCACGAAAACCATATCGCCAACGTCGAATTCCAAATCTTTTCGACATTTATTAGTGTATCTCTTAGGAGATCTTCTAAAACTCGGTTAACACTCTCGGTCTGACCATCAGTCTGGGGATGATAAGTCGTACTCAAACATAACTCGGTTCCCAAAGTCTCTTGCAAACTCTTCCAAAATCCACTTGTGAACAATGGATCTCGATCACTTACTATACTTTTTAGGATACCATGGAATCGAACTATCTATTTAACATAGAGCTCAGCCAACTTAGATTTTGTCCTATTCGATTTGACAGGAATAAACCTAGCACTTTTGGTCAAGCGATCCACGATGACCCAAATTCCTTTGTTTCCTTCCCTGGTTCTAGATAGTCTGTCGATGAAATCCATCGATATCTGCTCCCACTTCCATGTTGGAACTTCTAATGGCTGAAGCAATCCACTCGGCTTCTTCTGTTCAGCTTTCACCAACTGATAGTTCCTGCATTTGGAAATAAACTTTCCAGTATCCCTTTTCATCCCTTCCCAGTAGTAAGATCGCTTCATGTCCTGATACATCTTATTGCCACTAGGATGAATCTTCAATTTCGAGTAATGAAATTCCCTCAGAGACTCATCTCTCAATCCATCGATATCAGGAACAACCAGTCGTCCTTGCTTTCGAAGCCAACCGTCTCGAACGACCTAGAACTCTTTATCCCTGGTTCCAACTTCTGGATGAACTCGTCAAGCTTCGCATCTCGCTTTTGGCTATCGCCAATCCTTTCGATGAAAGTACGTCTTATCGATAAGCTTGCCAAAACTTCAGGTTCAAACTCACACCGTGGTCTGAAATCAAATCCCACCAAGTACACGAGGCTCTTCCATTCTGAAAACATCGCTCCCAACCTTGCGTGTCTTTGACTTAACACATCGGCAACTGTGTTACCTTTACCAGGAGTATAGGTTATGCCAAAATCATATGAAACCAGAAATTCTAACTATCGTTGCTACTGAAGATTCAAATCCTTTTAGGAGAGAAAATACTTTAACGACATTTGATCCATAAACAACTCGAATCGAACTCCCAACAGGTAATGTCTTCACATATTTAGAGCAAACACAATCGCTGCCAACTCCAAATCAGGAGTTGGATAATTCCTTTCGTGCAGCTTCAGCTGTCGATTCGCATAGACCACAACCTTATCCTTCTACATTAACACTACTCCAAGTCCAGTACTACATGCATCGGTGTATACCACCACCTTTTCATTCCCACTCGGAATGGTTAAAACGGGAGCACTTGTCAATTTCTCTTTCAGGATTCCAAAAGCTTACTCACACTTTGCATCCCATGTGAAAACTTGGTTCTTCTTCGTCAATCCTGTTAAGGTGCAGCTATCTTGGAGAAATCCTTTATAAAACAGCGATAATATCCCGCCAACCTAAGGAAACTTCTCACGTCTGTTGCATTTTTAGGTCAATCCCAGTCCTCGATTGCTGCCACTTTAGCGGGATCAACCGCCATTCTATTTCCAAAAACTATTTGTTCTAAGCATCTCACTTCACTCTTCCAGAAGCGACACTTCAAAAACTTAGCCTTCAGCTAATGCTTTCGCAAGATTTCTAAAACAACTCTCAAGTGTGTCTTATGCTCTTCCTCATTCTGAGAGTAAACCATAATATCATCCACGAACACAAGCATGAACTTGTTCAACTAATCTCTGAAAACTCTATACATAAGATCCACAAAATACGTTGGCGCGTTAGTCAACCCAAATGGCATCACCAACTATACGAAGAAACCAGATAGTGTCCTTAAAATAGTCTTCGGCACACTATCATTCGCCACTCTCAACTGGTAGAAACCTGTTGCCAAATCCATTTGAGAAAGCACTTTGGCTTCGCGAAGTTGATCAAACAAGTCATCAATCCTCAGCAATGGATACTTGTTCTTCTTGGTCACTTTATTCAGCTCACGATAATCCACTCACAATCTTAACGAGCCATCAACCTTGGTTGCAAATACAACTGGTGCCCCCCATTCGGAAACACTTCTCTGAATGAATCCTTTTCCTAAAAGGTCTCGTACTTGCAACCTCTAACTCTCGTTGTTCTTTAGGCATTATCCGCCTAAGAGGCATAATGATAGGTCTAGCACCCTCGACCAAAATGATTCTAAACTCGATCCCACGATGCGGCGGCAAACCTTTACTTCTTTAAAGACATCCTCAAACTCATTAGCGATCAGCACAAATAATAAGTCTTCCTGTGGAATCACAAGCAAAGATAAATAGCTCACAAAGACACCATCTTTGGGCTTACATCGAATCAAAACCTTTCACCCTTCTGTAACAACCCGCCCCGCACCAACTGACATTCTTTCCAAAAGTGCGTTGTATACATGTCCAGTTAGCACGGGACGGATCGTCAGAAGGAAAGGAAGAAGACGAAGAATCAACAAGGAACCTGTAGAATGTCTCACAGCGCATGGAATAAAATATAATCATAACATACTTGACATAAAACAGGTGAGACAGTGCATAAGCTGAATACAAACTATCATAGCAGCGGAAAATCCAAATACAGCTTATGTTCCACATCATCATTATTACAACTTTTCAAACTGTCTCTAAAGATAAAAGCAAGATAAGGGAGGTACACTACTAATGCCCAAGTAGTGACTACCAACGACACAGGGAGAATATCTATATATATATCATACGTGGAAGCCTCTTGCTCGCCTCCGAATCAGCTACTCATGCCTCACCAGCTAACCTGTCTCTAGTATGCTCGTGAGGGCACCCAGAGTAATAAGAAGAGACATAAAACTCTGGGTCAGACAAAAAGTCTGGTATGAGCGATAAGCAACAAAACAGAACAATAACAGGTATAATCCAATCATACCTGAACCTGCACTTGCAACCAAAGAGTTAGCACTACATACTGTACAACACTCCAAGGTGCCACTAACATATGGTGTACAGACATACGGGGGTGGGGGTGTACATGTCATAGTGATGGCAAACAATCAAGCATAGCAACCATCCTCGCATCTCTCACTCGGTGCGTAAAGCATACGATATCCACTACCTTAGTCACCTATCCATTGGGCCATGACGGAATCCAATCCCGTACAACTATCGCTACAAGCCCAATATCCGTCTCTCAGTGGTGAACCAAAGTTATGAATACCGACAACCCCTTTGCACACGTCCCGCAGCGAAGCCCAATCATGAAGTGAACTCATTGGTTCCCAAATGGATCCTGAGCTTTAACTTCCATTTGAACTACCTTTGCATCTCGTGTTATTGGTCATCACTGGATCGGTTCAGTCCTCTGTCCTTCTTCTCTCTCGGTTCAGATCGGTATCCTCCAAGTGCTCCGGGTCGGGTCGGGAGTCTCCAAGTCCCTTAGCAGTACGTCGGTTCCGTTCGAGCTCTCCATGTCACATCGGGTCGGTTCGGGTTCTCCAGGTCACATCGGGTCGGTTTGTCAACTGTCTTCCTTCCGTCCCTTACTTGATCTTCTGGTCCGATCCGATCCCCATTCCTATTCTCATCCACTTCGATCCGATCCCCCTCACTTCCCTTCGAGTCGATCCGATTTTCCCTTCTCTAGCTCGATCTGATCCCAGTTCAACCATTGAGGCCTTCCTTTTTGCCACACTTTCCCATTGTGCCAAGCCTCGGTTCGGTTCGGTGATCCCTTGCCCAGACCTCTATCCGATCCGAGCCCATTCCTCCGATCCGATCCGAAAACCTGCATTGTTTTTCTACAACTATTCCAGCGAGCATTTTACGTCATTCGACGACGTTTTCGACCATAAAATCTATTCTAATCAATCACAAAGCATACCATACAGTCATAGCAACAAGTAAAAGTGACCTCAAACACCAAAACATCAATATGATAGGTTAAAATGGATCAAACATGGCCAAAACCCCATATTTTCCCTTAAGCATGTCCAAGTATAATTAATGATAGGATTAGCAAAACTTAACCAAATTAACCCAAGTTTATATCAGAGGTCTAAAACATCATTTAGGAATTTATAAATATTTTTCTAGAATTTTATCATGTTAAAATTCGCTAATTAACACTAATTACCCTTAATTAACCATAATTAGTGAGGAACTATGCAAATCACTCACCTTAGCCACAAATAAGCCTTAGATCTGAAATAAATCTCTGATGTGACGCGAATACTAATGCTAAACAGCAGCTCTAATCTTGATTTGGTGAAGATCTCCTTTGATTTGATGTTGCTAAGCTTAATCCTTAATTAGAAAGTGGTTTGGAGGTGATTTAGAGGTTGGAGGCCATTTTTAGGGTTTTTAAGAGGTAAGTGGAGGCTAGAAAACTGAAATGGAATGAAACCCTAACTCTTTTCAGCCTCTCCATAACCTATTCCCGAAATGGGTTATGGGCCCATTCAATAATCACCCTATTTGACCCGGTTAAGCAGTTTTTCACCTTCCAAATCTTATTTCAACCGTATCTCCCAAACTGTAAGTCCGTTTAGCTACTATGACCACTCTACGGAAAGGTAAACCATCAAACAAATCTAATGGAAGTGGTTTCAGGTCAAAATTCCTTTCCAGTCAAAAGTTATGGCCAAAACAGTATCAACTAGAGGCAAAACGGTCATTTAAAAATTGGCAAAAATCATGAACATGGGAAATGAACCCAATGGTCGTTTTCCAAAGCCACATGACCATACGACCTCATATAAGAAAGAAATAAATATTCTACGATCCTGCGATGCATAGAATGCGGGTTGTTACACCTTCCATATCCCCGACTCTCACCTCAAGCTTCTCGCAATTTGCCATTGCCACATACCTCTTGAGTTGAGCTAATCCATACCCAAGATAATCCTAAATCCAGTGAAGTTAACAAAGCAATCACACGTAAAAGAGTAGTTATGACTCGATAACACTAAACCACGACAAAGCATACACAGGCTAGATGAACCCCCGACTGGATTAGTGACAACCAAAGGTCTATCACAAACCTCGGGTTCTAAACCCAAGCAACAAACAAGCTCATTACAAATGAATGAATGTGATGCTCCAGTATCAAATAACACTCGAACTGAAACACCTTTAACTGAAAGAGTACCTTGGACGATGACACCCTTTCCTTTCTCCTCTGCAGTAGGAGCTCTTGAAGAAGATGATACGACCTCAAAAGCATAATCCTTCACTATCTTCTTCCCTTTAGTGGATTCCGGACAATCCTTCTTATCATGCCCAGGTTTTCCACACTTGAAGCACTTCTTCTTAGCTTTGAGATTCTTACAATCCTTAGAATAATGGCCCTTGTGCCAGTAATTATAGCAAATCACTTCATCTTTCTGTCTCTTCTAGTCATAATTCCCTTTCTGCTGTAGTTGCTTTCTCTTTTTATTATTATTACCACCATATTGTGCTTTTGGGGCTTCCTTTGTTGCAACAACAATAGTTCTTCTTTAGGAAACTAGCTCTCATGCCGCATAGCTTTTTACACAATCTTCTCATATGGATCATCAAGATGTTCCACCAAAGGTCTTCCTATATAGGACCCGTAACAAACTTCTCGTTCTTCTAATAGGGTGTGTCAAATATATGAATGAGCATATCTGACAAGGCCTCAAAATCAGAAACATAATCAAGTACAGGCCGACCATTCTATTTAAGCTCCACAAACTTCTCGAATAGATCAGGCTTCTAAGCGGTAGAGATAAACTTCATCTTGAATTTGACTTAAAATTGTTCCCATGTTATCTCGTCTTCCAGACTTTCCAAAGTAACAGAATTCCACCACTTCATGGCCCTGCCTTGCAGCTGTCTTGACACAAGCTTTCTCTTAGTTGCATCATCTATACACAAGTCTCCAAAAATAGGAATACAAGCCTTTACAAACAAGCATTTCAACCATACATCCATGGTAATCACAATCAGATGTAACCAAACAGTAGAAATCATGGTAACCAATTATATATCTCATGTAAACCATCCTAATCAAATTCAACATTCCTCAAGAACAAGCACCGGAGGCCTAAACTAATATCATACAAGCACCCAAGAAACATCTCCTTCGACGTCAGACAATCTACGTGAGACATACAAACTAAACATCCAACATCCATGACTGACTCTAGCTATAACCGGCAATCCTGCTTTGAAACCATCATTAATCGTATGACTGGCAACGACACGTCATCAACTTTAAAGGGCTGATGGAAAACCACGGTTCTAGTTGGGACACCATACACCATACAACAAAACGTATCTAGGCCCGTTCAAGCTGCCCAGGGTACTCAACCATACAACGAAATCGTGTGACCCCTGCTTTGAGTCTCATGGTATCTCTAATCGTCATCGACGACCGCCATCCAACCATTATCAACAAACTCAAAACACCCTTAAGTTGTCATCACATTCGTTGTATTACGACAATCAATGAACACATCACAACACTTCGGCATTCTCACTTGAATCCATTCTCGAACCAAAAAATAAACACCAACAATAAGGTTCTCTACATTCGGGTCATTCCCTTTTTGGTTCGTAACCGACCTATACCCCATGACCCAACTCACCAACCAACGACCTGACTTCCCTCGAGTCAGCCCAACCTCTCCACGACCTAATCCCCGGACCGTGCCACGACTTGGTTCACCTCCAATGGTCTAGCCATTTGAATCACCCGCCTCTTTCCTTCGCACGGTCTAACTCACCATGACCTATTTCTTAGGTCGTTTCAACGACCTAGTGCTTCCAGAGTGCCCCCAACGATCTAGTATTCGACGTCCTGACCTCTCATGTGACTTCATGATCTAACCAGTCTGACTAACCAGCTACTGCCACGTCACCAATAATGACCTGCGACCCACGATCCTAAAGCCTTCCCATGCCCTAAAGCTTTTTCCAACAACTTGACCCATTTCTTGGAGAAGAAGAAAACGACTCGATTTAAGAAAAATGACTTAACTCTTGATCTGACCAAAAAATCTCCAATGACCTCAGCACCAGATTCGATCCCAGTCAAAAGTTATGCCTTGTACAAGACTAACAGGGGAAAATGGTCACAAACAAAATTGGTAAAAATTATGGACATGTCTCACATCCCCATAAACAACATATCCAAATATGAGAATGATCCAACCCTCAGGGAATTAAATAAAAATATTTTACGATCCTCCAATACGTAAAATGCAGGATGTTACAGTTAAGATAAAGAAGTTTCCTAACACTTACACATAGGTCTATATGTACAAATGGTCATGCCACCTCCATTTTTTGTGATTCTTCCATCTTACTGATTATGAACAATAATTATTCAGTAACGTAGAAAAGCTATTATTTTGGATAAGCTATAGGCCATATAAGGAAATAAGGCACTCAAGGATTTAAGGCTCAAGTTATTGATTAGTGATATCAAGGAAGCAGTTGAGCAGTTGTTACTATGGGTGAGTTTTCCCACAGAGAATAAGGTGTATTTAAGATTGTCGCATGATTAGGTAGTAACTGTTAGTCAGTGGCAGCCTAATTTTCCATGTCCTTTAACTATACAAATGCCAAATTCATTTTTGATTGCATAATAAGTAAAAAAAGACATTTCAATCATTTAGTCAACTAATTATGCATTAAGAAACATGCCTGACAATGTTTACAGTTGTGGACAAACTTAAAGCTTGTGGAGATGATACTGGAAGGCAGCTTTCTAATAGTAAAACTCGATCAATTTCCTCTTTTGCACTTGCTAGGTGAACTAAACAATTATCTGAACTTCAACAATACATGAAGTTTATTTATTATTCCAACCACATTTACTGTTGTATGTTCAAAAATGAGACACACAATACATAGTTAACATATGACCTTTAATTGTACAACATGTGAAAACAAGGTTACAAAGACAAGATTAGACAGCCAGTGAGGAGATTATTGCTCAAAACTAGTTTCATGAATTTTTCAGATAAACACCGATTGCATGTTCTTATTTCTGCTTTTATTTTTTTGCAGTGTTATCTTTTATTTTCAGGATGTTGGAGATTACCACAGTATTTGTAAAAGACCGTATAATAAGTTCTTACTATAAGTCACTGATAAGGAGAAAGGAAAACCAAAAGAACTTTTTTGATTTGACCTAACGCTTTTGATAGAAATAGTTTACTTTCCATCATGTATGATGATATAATTTCATCCAACGTTATTTTTTACACCCAACATTCTGCATATTGAGCATAATCAACTCTCGCACAAACACAACATAATTACACAAAATAATCAATGATATTTTTAGGATGCTTCTTTGATGAAAAACTATTTTATCTTTATAATATTATACCATCATAGAAATTAATATGATCATTTTGTATCATAGCCCATTCTGTAGACTATTGCATTTATCTTAAACAACCTATTTAAAACTAGTTCTACTTAGATCGATATTCGAACACAATAGATGGATTTGACATTTTAATACATGCTCATACAAATTGTAATTAGATCTATTTGGAAGTGCAAACGGTATTTTGCACTGTATGTCATACACTGATAGAAAACCCCATAGGTATTGCAGATTATTAGAATATGATCTCATACATTACATTATCGATATTTTTGCCATAAGAATGAAAAAGGAATAATAGGTTAAAATGTTGGCAATATGCTTATTACTACCAACATGGTAGGAGGCAGTAAACTAAAATTTACTATTTTTTTGCACATATGAATATATGACGTTCTGTATGTAATAATATATATTTTTCTAAATTAAAATTTCTTAAGCCATATGTTTATGCTTTTCTCATAAAGTGCTATGTTTTATATCATTTCTTATCCACATTCTGGTCTAAAGCTGAATTGCAAAGCGATGTATAAACATAACTATTAAATATGATGTCTACTTAAAAAAAGAGGTTTCAAACCAAAATTTTATAGTAGGAAAATGGATCAAAGATGATATAAAATCATTTTTCAAAAGTTACTTGAAATTGATGCACCGTTTGAATTCCGACCAAATAATTACAAAATGAACAATACTAGCATGTTCTCACCCAAAAAAATTAATTAAGGTAATTGAACCCTCCTATTCAACTGTTGTGCTCTCCTCGAATGGCCTTGTAGTAGAAATGTTATACCATAACAATTATTCAAGAAAAATACAACATATCTACTTTATTATTCTAAACAAAATACACTTTAAATTTTAGATTTCTACACTAAATAAGTATAGTACCTGTTTCGAGCTCTCTTAGACGGTCATCAATCAACAGGCCGCTGACCTAAATTGTTGTCAACCACCGGTTTGCTCATATAATAATACTATTCTAGATTGATGTGTTATCCATATCTACATATAAGAATAGGCAACTAATCTAAATTGAAGTCAATCACTAGCTTGCTCACATAAATACTAGAAAATCTTGCTTCGAACAACTTGTAAATATATGATAAAACCTGTAATAACAGTTCGAATCGAAGAAGCAAGGATGATGGTTGCACATAGTATTTCAAATTCGAGAAGCGCGGATGGTGGATGTGTTTAGGGATTGGGTCCGTTGAGACGTATATTAGGGTTACTCTGCGATTAGGGAATGGGATCCATTAAGATTCAAATTAGGTTTACGCCGATGGTGATATCGATCGACTGCGGATTATAAATGGAAGCAGCGATCGACTGTGGATTATAGATGGAAGCAGCGATCGACTGTTAGGATTTTGTTGAGTAATTATAGTGTTGATAAGGGAGACTTTATGTTATAGATGGTGGCAGTGATCGACATTTTTAGGATTTCATGGACTATTTTGTAGAGCCAGTAAGGGGATGGAACATGTTTTTCTAAGGAAGCAGACAATACACGTTTTTTCCCCATGAAATTTTTTATTTCCCGCCTTTCTTGTCGTATAACATTAAGCATGCAAAATTAGTTCAGCAAATAGCGTTCAAAACCATACATTAAAGAGCAGAGAGTGGGAACTGGTGGAAACGATGTACGCTGATGCTATCAGAATTACATATTATTGTAGTGAGATTAGGATGAAATTTCTTTTAATGAGGGAAGAATGTAACAACCCGGAATTTTGATGATAATTAATTTAGTTATTTAATTAGATTCCAAAAATGGAATTTTCACAAACGATGGAATCTGACCATGAAACTTGCACTGTTGCATTCGTGATGGAATTCTGGTTAACTTTCATGTTTGAAATTTCACAAACGAAGTCCGTGTGAAAAAGTTACGGACGAATACAAAAATGGATAGAAAATAAATAAATAGAATATATTTATATATTGTAATATATCTTTTCCCCTGCCAGGTCAACCAAAGCGGTCGACCCTGATAGTGGCGGGTAAGGTTTGTTTATATAATTTATGTTATATTAACGTACAGATCTTTATGTAATTAAATTTAATGGTCTATGGTCATTTCTACGTCCATAAATAAAGGGCTAGACCCCCACTCTTTTATTCATATTTTATGGAGGCAGCAGCAAAGTTCTACTATTTCTAATCCTCTAATTTCTTCTAAAACACAAATTATAAACATATACAAATCAGATTAACAAGAATTGAAGAGATTAGATTCAGATCTATGAAAAAGAGGTGGTTCTACGAATAGGTAATTTATATTATTAAATTTCCTTCTTCTTTTCCTATTCCTCTTTCAGATCTACAAATGTGAATTTATGTTTGTGAATCCCATTGAAAATAAATTGTAGATCTGTAGGATTTGGAAATTTTAAGCCTAAAAGTTGTGTTAGATTCAGATTTGGATAGCTTTCAGGTGAGTGGGAAATTATATACATTGTTTGTAATAACTTATATAGTTCATTTGTGTTGAATCTGAATTATATGCCTAAGAGTTATCAGATTTTTTTATTTCATCACATTTGAAATATTATGAATATAGTTTAAGTGTGGAATCGTAGGCCTTTTAAATTAATATCATTGTATAGCCTACAATTGTTTTTAGATTTGTTGTGGTTATTTTAAACACCTTGGATCTGGAAATCAGTCCCAAAACCATTCTTATATTTGAAGTTTTATTCCAGATTCATAGAAATTGAATGTTAAATTGTAATTGTGCAGTTTTGGTTAAAATAATAATAATCATGTTTGTGGTTTTACTTGGTTAGTGTAGTTTTGTCCTTTTTGTTCTTTTTTACAATAAAAGACATTACTTGAAATTTACAAGGAACATAAATAATTAAAAAAAAAAAGGATGTGCAAATTCACGTAGTTTGCGAAATCTATTCTAAATAAACATCATCCTATTTCCTTCTGATTTGAAATGTGTCCATTTTCTCCTTTTAAAATAGTTTGGACAAAATATACAATAATTACAGTAAATAATCCTTTACCGGATTTTATATCTTAAAACAAGATCAAACACAAAGAGGATTGTTTTGGTCGCTAGTTTAGACCAGAACATAACTAATAAAAAGTATAAATTAGTAATTACGCTAACTGCAAAATATAAGTATATATTAACCTTATCCATCCAAATCTGCATAAATAGCGCTAAAACATTATAATAATAAATGTTTGTTGTTGTGTGTTTGAATAGTTTCCGTTTTATGGGTATGTATATAGAAATATAACCTGTAATGAATGGAAATAATATTATGACCATTATAGCAATAAATGTATTTGATTTGCTATACAAATAAAAGGGTCATAAGTAAGGTAATAATTATTGTAACCATGAACGTTTTGGGGAATTAATTGAATAGGATAAATACGCCTAAATGGTTACAATTAAAATAGGTACTTAGGAATAAAGATTGTAAGTCCAACTAGGGAATAAATAAATAGCAAACTTATACGTATATATATATTCACATATCAATTAAATGGAATTAAATTTGTGGAAATATCTGGGAATTACAATAATTAGACTGTAATTCAAATGGGTCCGAGATAAATGGCATTTAATAGAATATTGAATGCCTAAGGAAAATATGACTGTTTGTGTTGTAAACGGAAGATTATCTGGATAATAGAAATATAAAAGGGGAACTAATGGGGATTGACCGGCGTAGTAAAGCTAAGTCCAATAAGGAAATTAATAATTAAATGTTCTAGGATAGGAAGTTATAGGTTTTCCTTATTTTATTCTAGTTATTCCAGAATCATAATAATTAAGAATAAGGATTATACTTAGTAGGTTAATGATGCGAGGTCAGTTGCCTTAATCGACAGTAGTCTGCACTTTCCAACAGTTGGGTATATGTACAACTTATGTGAGATACCATTAACCATAGGAACCAAGAAGATAGTTAATTGTGTATTGAGGATTATTTCCTAAAATGATGTTTATTTCAAGTGTGAGGTATTAAGTGGTTGTAGGACCCGTCTCCCTCCTAAAAGAGGAAACCTTAAAAAGGAAATAATTTATAAGCGTAAACTTGCTTCGAGATAGAGGTATTAAGTAGTTAGATCCACCCGTAAAAGGGTATTTATGTGATTGCGTAGCTCGCCTCCCCGTAAATAAGAAGTATTAAATGACTATTGGGTATTTGGGTAATCCTCGCGTATGTCTTCTTCCTCTGGGTAGTAAGTGACTGGGGTGAGAGTCCGCCTTGGGATTAGGTATTAAACGACAGTTAAGGTCCTAAGGAGGTACCATGAGTTTGCGTACACTTCTGGAAGTATTAAGTGGCTAGGGGATTATCTAATAAGACCAGCTAGATAGTAACATGGGAGTCTACTAGGAGGGCCCTAAATGGTGTCATGCTCCTACCTAAACCTGGTATTAAGTGGCTGGTTACAATTTCTCACCTCATGCAGGGTTTTTGGATATGCGTGAATGACTTAATCGTTAAATTAGTGGGACTTAGTAGCTAGTGTCCTCTAATTTATATCATTGCAGTTTAAACCACAAGTAAGACATTAAGTGGTCGATAGGTCCGTCTTGCATCACAAGTGATCGAAAGGATCCACCCTTATCTTATATTTATAGTGAGGTCATAAGTGGTTGTATAGAAGTAGTTAACCTCCTTATGGATTAGTGAGTAGTTGGGAGCCCGCCTCTTAGTCTTTAGTAATTGGTTAAATGGTGGTTTAAAGGCTTCATACTTATGCGCAAACGTTCTATTTCAGTATTACGATATTGCTTATATTTGGGGAAGGCTACCGTAGGTATGGTAGTTTTTAATCATGCGTAAACTTTTAGAAGGTTAGATTAGAATTACTAGCCTTGTTAGACATATGTTTTGCTTTTGACCGAACGAGATGCATTTGTGTACTATAGATAATGTAATACATTTTCTACATATCAAGACTTGTTATTCTGACCCCTTCCTTATAACAACTCTCAGGTTTAGCTTTTGGAAGAAAGGTCTTAGTAGGTGTTCGGTTCGGTTTTCGATTCTCGTTCTCTCATGCTCAATATCGATGTGGCGATATGCTTTAAGGTGGTCTCCTTAGTTGGTATTAATTATTTATTTTGTTTATGTTGTGAGTTGATTTTGTTTTATTCTGATTATGTGCATGCTCATTATTTGTAGATACCAGATTTATACTCTGCGTGCTTAAATGGGTTTGAATTTCGATTTCCGTAGAAATTTGGGATTAGAAAAGTGTGGGATGTTGCAATATATGTCTACTAGAAAGTGTGGGTGACCTTGGCCTTCATAAGACTCAGGATGTTTGCAAGGCCTACGCTTGTAAGTGTAACGGCGCAATTTTCGATGCCTCGAAAGTCGTGTCATTATTGAAAGAATTTAGAAGATGAGATAGAAAAGATAGAACTAATAGAATAAAAGAATAAGAAAATATCAGAATCTCACAACTGAATTTAACAAATATAATATCATATCATATATTACATATCAAAGTTTGTTACATCATAGAATACTTCATACATCTGACATGGATACTAGCCCAACACAAACATTCATCTTGATACTTAGATATAGATATAACTGATAAGCTGACTCCATGACTTCCTGGTCCAAAATACTTCAAAGGATTTCCATTCATCACCTAGATCACTTGTCTACCCATAACAATTGTTATGAGTACCTAAGAGTTTAGGAAACACAAAAAATAAACTCTGGGTCAGTCAGGGGACTGATGTGAGTAAACACATTAAATAGACTAGAAAACAGGGAAATAAGGAATAGGGTTTTCCATTTGGATAGATTAATTTACTTTAGAAATCTTTAGACCAATCCATAACTAATATATGGATAATGACCCAAGTATTTTATATCAAAACATTTGATATTATGATAGTTTTTATCAAATAAATAATCATCTAGTGAAACGCTTGCATCTCATGTTCACGTATATAGTATAAAATCTAAAACCGCAGAGCGCTTATTGGAGATTGGATTCCAATAGACAAGGTAGGGGAGCACCTGTCGATCAGTGTACTCTAGAGAGGATACACTGGGGTTCAACAAGAACGTCTTGCAACCCGGCCTCACATGATCGTCCACTCGTTTAGCTTTAGTGTAACGAATATATTACCACCTCCACGGTTGGGATCAGCAACCGCTACCGAATGCTGCAGCAGTGAAAAAGAGATGAGAAAACAAAAGAAATTACGCTAGATGGTGATAACACACCCTGCTTGGGTATGACCCATCTAGCCATGCTGCCTTGCCCGGTTTTTTTCCATTTCTTGGTTGTGAGGTTTGAAGTCACGTTTATTCTTCTGACAGATTATTTCTTCAATTACTTTGAATGCCACATCATCATATCTGTCAGAACACTCATTTGATTTCCCAAATATATTACGGGCAATAAAGCTAAGAGAAACGAATTTCTCCGCCACCAACATAATATACTTACGTAAATTCGATGTGTAGAATCTAATAGATATACGTTGTCAAACACCCGTCCATTCGGGTTTTTTCTGGGACTGAACAGACCGAAGGTACTATTTAAAATAGCCCTTGCATATCGTCGTATTCAGTATTCTGACATGCGTTGTATAAATCAAATCGAAGTGGGATATTAATCCCGAACTATTCGAAACAATTAACGTAATGTCTTTTTAAAGGTAGACGACAATGATGTCAACTATAGTTTGATTAATTCATTCCATATATTCTTTAAATCATACGCTTCGACCAAACAAAATAGCATATCTCTGTATTGTTTAAAATCAAGATATTTGTCTGTCTAATATAAACGAACAACTAAAGCACGTACTTCGCACATGGTAATTGGCACACTAATATGTTAGTTCATTTATTTTGATAATCAATTTGCAATTTTCCCCTTTGTGGATTATTGTTTATTTCAAAACAACGTTAATAATTTAAATTATATAAATTTTCTATTAAAAATTTATATTTTCTTTTTGATTTGATTTTTAGTTTCGTCGAATCCTTTTTAAAGGCTAGCTACTACGACTCGTCTCCCTCCCATTTTTCTTCAAAGGCCCAAGATGTTGGCCCATCTCTTTTTACTTTTGATTTATTTTTATTTTTTTCTTTTATTTTACTTTCCCATTTTTATTTAAAAAAAAACCTGCTAAACTTCTTTGGCCCAAATCCCCCTTCCTCCTTTCCTTTTGCCATCTTCTTTTCTATTATTTGTTATTTTCTGTTTTAATTCTCGAAGCCCTTAACCTAATGCCTCGGCCCAAATATCATCCCAATACTCCTTTCCTAGTCTACGCCCTCTTCTCTTCTTCTTGTATTTCCTGCGGTCACCTCTTCTTTCCTCGATTCAACATTTCTGCGCTCGTCCTTCCTTTTTGTTTCTTCTTTCACTACTACAGATTGGAAAACATACATCATCTTCTTTCCTGTTTCTAGTATGTAACGTATATAGCCTTATATACTTTCGGGTTTAACTTTTATTTTCCTCAGACGAGCCATATTCCTTCAGATCGAAAGCATCCCTATTCCTATATTGATCATGTCCTTTTCCAGCTGTCTTTCTCCTTTTCTTTTTAAATTCGTTTTATTCTTATATATATATATATATATATATATTTAAAACTGTGTCAAGGCAAAAAGTACACAGACCATCTGTTCTCTCCCTTCCACACTTTTACTTCTTTTGCTTTAGAATTCATCTCAGGCGTGCATACACACTTATGCACGTGCACACACTTTCCGGTTGACCTGCATTGGTCACAACCCCTTCGACAAACTCCTCTCCCCCTCCGGACGTCATCCATGAGTCCAACCTCCTCTCCGATCACCAACATCAGATTTTGGTGTTTCACTCCAACCTTCACAAACAACAGACCCTAACTTCGATTACTCTTCTGCCTTGCTGCGCCACTGCCGTAGCTCTCGAGCTCAAAACTTCACCCACTTGATGACGACACGAAGCTCAACCTCCTCCCGTTAATTTGGTTAAACTCGGTGCTACCTATTTTATGGTTTTAATTACTAGCGATCACCAATACAACAATATTTGTGTTTACTGTCTTTACTATTTTGCTTGCGTCTTAAAACAATCACATTTCCCATGTACGTTCATATTTGCATTGAACAGGAACTAGTATCCTGTACATTCATATCCTTAAACACATAAACCTAGCTCCGATGTGCTCGCGTTACCTCATTCATGCCGGTACCAAGAACTCTCTCTTTTCAGTCTTACTTTCCCTTTTTTGAAACATATATTAACGAAGTAAACAAACAACTTTCCTATTGAATTCAAGACCTATAGCTCATCCAAAATCCAGTTGCGTATTTTTATACAACAGGGCGTAAAACTGAGTTTCTGTTTTAAACACACGGAGGCCTTGTATAAGTGTTTATGGTGTTTAAATCAATAACAGATCAATATATGTGTCCTATGCGAGTTAACACAGACAAGAATGCATACTTAACACTTGTGAACATTCAATAACAATCACAACAAAGATTTAATAAAAGGTAAAGGTGAGTTTACTCACAGGCCAGTTATCATTCTATTCTGGGGTTTGAATCTTATTATATTAGCAATGTGAACACAGTTCTAGAAATCTATATTAATACTTGGACAGAAACTCTAGAATAAAGATGGTTCAAATTCAGTTTACTCACTATGTTTGCTCTCCTTTTCTGCTGCTAGATCAAACTCAGCGTTTTGGTGTGGAGAAATGCATGGTTCAAGTGGTATATATAGCCAGTTTTCACCATACACAATTCATTTCTTCTCCTTAATTTAAGGGATTTTGGTTTTACTTAAAATAAGGCTACAGTTCACTATTTCCTTAGACTTATCTCTTTTCTATTCCTATGCGACTTGCTTTCAGGAAAACAAGGCATAAACAATGAATTGTTTAATTAGATTTTTGACCAATCATTTTGTCTTATGTTTCATCTTCTAGAACATAATCTTTTCAAACCATACTTCATTTAATGCTTGCCGAATGATCATATCTCCTCAAATTTTCTTTTCAATTAACAATGGATTCCTTCAACTTTAAGTCTTAGATATTTTGTTTCAAAGAGAATTATTTACTTTACAACTTGAATTGTTGTGTCCTAGGTACCAGTCCTCTTATCCTTAGTCATACTATTTTGGGTACCATTAAATTAAGATACTTACTTCATATAACTTGCCATTGTTTTGTCTTCTCATATGTTCTTAGATATTTTTCCTATTTAGTCAATGGGTAAAACATGTTGTGTGTATACTACTTTATGTGTCCATGTACACATATGTGGCCGAAATGAATCCCCTACCATGTTTGTTTTATCAACCTTATTTGTTCTCTTTTGTTTTAAAGTCCTTTATATTTTCTAAAGTGGCTAAATCCCCTTTTTACATATGTATACTTTGTCATCACTTTCATGTGCAAGTTAAAGGTTTTTAGTTGCTATATTATTGCTTTGAATTGGTGTTAACTACTTATATATGTTGTTATATTTCCCATATGTATTTATGTTTTGATGTTGCATACATATATTATATTTTCAAATCTAAAACATAACCAAATATGTATATTATATAGAGTATTCATACACAAATACATATGATTCAAATTGTCTTAGTTTGTTAAGCATACACATTTTATTTTAATTACCTTATTAAAATCAATTGTCAAAAGTTAGAAAAAGTCAACACATTACAGTCCACCCCCCTTAAAAGAATTTCGTCCTCGAAATTATAAAGTCACGAGTAGATTCCAATTTATAGTCATATTCCTATACGTTTGTACCTTCCAACCAGCCTCCTTATCTATTAGGAATTCAGTCATCTTATTTCTAAAATCCAAAATTCTGATTTCATTACAAAACCAGTTTACTTAACTCACATGGGTTTATATCCAACTAACAACTCTAGTCTAGTTTTTATTACCGGGAATACCAATTTTATCCACTGGATATTTCTAAATCTAATTCAACTTATTTAACTTATCCCGGGCTGACCCTATTTTTACTCCTCTTATTAAAGTTTAAGATACTTTTTAATTCAATTTTAACTCTATTTGACTCGTCCTGAGGTTGACCCAGATCCTTTAACTCCTTCCATTGGTTACCGTGTTTGTCCTACTTGCCCCTTGGTCACTTCTTCCTCGAGAATTCATATTCAACTTTCTGAGTATACGGTTTGAAAATTTATACTCAATCGGAAGATATTCCTAGGGATAACTTAAGTCAATAACTAGGGTCGTCCTATACTATAATAGCTTTTATAAAAATACGCTCTCTCGACACCTACCTTTACCTTAACTCAATCTAGGATGTTACAAATCCTATCTCTACTAAGTTACGCAACAGAGCCAAGGTTACTACTCAACTGATAGCTCGGATACCGACTGTAACGACACGATTTTTGATGCCTCGAAAGTAGTGTCATTATTGAAAGAATTTAGAAGATAAGATAGAGAAGATAGAACTAATATAATAGAAGAATAATAAAATATCAGAATCTCATAGCGGAATTTAACAAATATAATATCACATCATATATTACATTTCAGAGTTTGTTACATCATAGAATACTTCATACATCTTACATGGATACTGGCCCAACACAAACATTCATCTTGATACTTAGATATAGATATAACTGATAAGCTGACTCCATGACTTCCTAATCCAAAATACTTTAAAGGATTTCCATTCATCACCTGGATCACTTGTCTACCCATAACAATTGTTATGAGTACCCAAGAGATTAGGAAACACAGAAAATAAACTCTAGGTCAGTCAGGGGACTGGCGTGAGTAAACACAGTTAAATAGATTAGAAAACAGGGAAATAAGGAATAAGGTTTTCCATTTGGACAGATTCATTAACTTTAGAAATCTTTAGACCAATCCATAACTAATATATGGATAATGACCCAAGTATTTTATATCAAAACATTTGATATTACGATAGTTTTTATCAAGTAAATAATCATCTAGTGAAACGCTTACATCTCACGTTCACGTATATAGTATAAAATCTAAAACCGCAGAGCGCTTATAGGAGATTGGATTCCAACAGACAAGGTAGGGGAGCACCTGGCCGATCAGTGTACTCTAGAAAGGTTACACTGGGGTTCAACATGAACATCTTACAACCCGACCTCACATGACCGTCCATTCATTTAGCTTGAGTGTAACGAATATATTACTACCTCCACGGTTGAGATCAGCAATAGCTACCGAATGCTAACTAGCCATGCTGCCTTGCCCGGTTTTTTGTCAATTCCTGTTTGTGAGGTTTGAAGTCACGTTTATTCTTCTGACATATTATTTCTTAAATTACTTTGAATGCCACATCGTCATATCTGTCAGAACACTCATTCGATTTCCTAAATATATTGCAGGCAATAAAGCTAAGAGAAACGAATTTCTCTGCCACTAACGTAATATACTTACGTAAATTCGATGTGTAGAATCTAATAGATATACGTTGTCAGACACCCATCCATTCGGGTTTGTTCTGGGACTGAACAGACCGAAGATACTATTTAAAATAGCCCTTGCATATCGTCGTCTTCAGCATTCTGACATGCGTCGTATAAATCAAATCGAAGTGGGATATTAATCCTGGACTCTTCGAAACAATTAACGTAATGTCTTTTTAAAGGTAGACGATAATGATGTCAACTATAGTTTGATTAATTCATTCCATATATTCTTTAAATCATAAGCTTCGACCAAACAAAATAGCATATCTCTGTATTGTTTAAAATCTAGATATTTGTCTGTCTAATATAAATGAACAACTAAAGCACGTGCTTCGCACACGGTAATTTACACACTAATGTTAGTTCATTTATTTTAATAATCAATTTTCAATTTTCCCCTTTGTGGATTATCTTTTATTTCTAAACAACATTAATAATTTAAATTATATAAATTTTCTATTAAAAATTTATATTTTCTTTTTGATTTGATTTTTAGTTTCGTCGAATCCTTTTTAAAGGCTAGCTATTACGACTCGCCTCCCTCCCGTTTTTCTTCAAAGGCCCAAGATGTTGGCCCATCTCTTTTTACTTTTGATTTATTTTTATTTTTTTCTTTTATTTTACTTTCCCATTTTTATTTTTAAAAAACCCGACCAAACCTCTTTGGCCAAAATCCCCCTTCCTCCTTTCCTTTTGCCATCTTCTTTTCTATTATTTCTTATTTTCTGTTTTAATTCCCGAAGCCCTTAACCTAATGCCTCGGCTCAAATATCAGCCCAATACTCCTTTCCTAGTCTACACCCTCTTCTCTTCTTCTTGTATTTCCTGTTGTCACCTCTTCTTTCCTCGATTCAACATTTCTGCGCTCCCCCTTCCTTTTTGTTTCTTCTTTCACTACTATAGATTGGAAAACATACACCATCTTCTTTCCTGTTTCTAGTATGTAACGTATATAGCCTTATATACTTTCGGGTTTAACTTTTTCTTTTCCTCAGACGAGCCATATTCCTTCAGATCGAAAGCATCCCTATTCCTGTATTGATCACATTCTTTTCCAGCTGCCTTTCTCTGTTTCTTTTTAAAATCTTTTTATTCCAATATACACACACACACATATATATATATATGTATTTAAAACTGTGTCAAGGCCAAAAGTACACAGACCATCTGTTCTCCCCCTTCAACACTTTTACTTCTTTTGCTTCAGAATCCATCCCAGGCGTGCACACACACTTTCTGGTTGACCTGCATTGTTCACAACCCCTTCGACAAACTCCTCTCCCCCTCCAGACGTCATCCATGAGTCCAAACTCCTCTCCGATCACTAGCATCGGATTTTGGTGTTTCACTCCAACCTTCACAAACAACAGACCCTAACTTCGATTACTCTTCTGCCTTGCTGCGCCACTGCAGTAGCTCGATCGAGCTCAAAACTTCACCCACTTGAAGACGACACGAAGCTCAACCCCTCATTCCCCCTGTTAATTTGGTTAAACTTGGTGCTACCTATTTTATGGTTTTAATTACTAGCGATCACCAATATAGCAATATTTGTGTTTACTGTCTTTACTATTTTGTTTGCGTCCTAAAACCGTCACATTTCCCATGTATATTCATATTGCATTGAATAGGAACTAGTATCCTGTACATTCATATCCTTAAACACATACACCTAGCTCCTATGTGCTCGCGTTACCTCGTTCATGCCGGTACCAAGAACTCCCTCTTTTCAGTTTACTTTCTCTGTTTTGAAACATATATTAACGAAGTAAACAAACTAGCTCATCTGAAATCCAGTTGCGGGTTTTTATACAATAGGGTGTAAAACTGAGTTTCTGTTTTAAACACACGGAGGCCTTGTATAAGTGTTTACGGTGTTTAAATCAATAACAGATCAATATATGTGTCCTATGCGAGTTAACACAAACAAGAATGCATACTTAACACTTGTGAGCATTCAATAACAATCACAGCAAAGATTTAACAAAAGGTAAAGGTGAGTTTACTCACATGCCAGTTATTATTCTATTCTGGGGTTTGAATCTTATTATATTAACAATGTGAACACAGTTCAAGAAATCTATATTAATACTTGCACAGAAACTCTAGAATAAAGATGGTTCAAATTCAGTTTACTCACTATGTTTGCTTTCCTTTCCTGCTGCTAGATCAAACTCAACGTTTTGGTGTGGAGAAATGCATGGTTCAAGTGGTATATATAGCCATTTTTCACCATAAACAATTCATTTCTTCTCCTTAATTTAAGGGATTTTGGTTTTACTTAAAATAAGGCTACAGTTCACTATTTCCTTAGACTTATCTCTTTTCTACTCCTATGCGATTTGCTTTCAAGAAAACAAGGCATAAACAATGAATTGTTTAATTAGATTTTTGACCAATCATTTTTTCTTATGTTTCATCTTCTAGAACATAATCTTTTCAAACCATACTTCATTTAATGCTTGCCGAATGATCATATCTCCTCAGATTTTCTTTGCAATAAACAATGGATTCCTTCAACTTTAAGTCTTAGATATTTTGTTTTAAAGAGAATTATTTACTTTGCAACTTGAATTGTTATGTCCTAGGTACCAGTCCTCCTATCCTTAGTCATACTATTTTGGGTACCATCAAATTAAAATATTTACTTCATATGACTTTCCTATGTTTTGTCTTTTCATAGGTTCTTAGATATTTTTCCTATTTAGTCAATGAGTCAAACATGTTGTGTGTATACTACTTTATGTGTTCATGTACACATATGTGGCCGAAATGAATCCCCTTCCATGTTTGTTTTATCAACCTTATTTGTTCTCTTTTGTTTTAAAGTCCTTTATATTTTCTAAAGTGACGAAATCCCCTTTTTACATATGTATACTTTGTCATCACTTTCATGTGCAAGTTAAAGGTTTTTAGTTGCTATATTCTTGCTTTAAATTGGTGTTAACTACTTATACATGTTGTTATATTTCCCATATGTATTTAGGTTTTGATGTTGCATACATATATTATATTTTCAAATCTAAAACATAACCAAATATGTACATTATATAGTGTATTCATACACAAATACATATGATTCAAATTGTCTTGGTTTGTTAAGTATACACATTTTATTTTAATTACCTTATTAAAATCAATTGTCAAAAGTCAGAAAAAGTCGGGACATTACAGTAAGCTTTGGGTCAGGTTCAGATCCAATGATTCCCTGTAGGCCGTCTTTTTGCTTGCCAAATATAGGCATCTCGAACCTACCAACTTCTCCGGGATCCCTTCTGTAATGACTGACCCATAACTCTAGCACCAAATTAAGTAAGAGCGTGTTGTCTGTTGTTCCAGGCTGGCGTGGGACGATCACCATGGAAAAATAACTCGAAATAACCTTATCGTATAACTTACATCGCATGGATAGAATATAATCACTACGCCACAAATTGAATCAGACAATAGCGATCAAACAACATAAGATAGATTCTTTGTTATCCTACTTTTTTGCATAACATAAGGAGAAATCATCTAATGTCTAACAAAGCCCATGAAATCATTATGTTATGAAGACATCTTGCATGACGGTCAAACAACAGTTTATATGTTGTTTGATTGCAGTTATAAAAAAATTATATTTGACTTCACACAAATGTTTTTTCCTCCAAAATGTTGGTTAACTTTTTTTCCCTCTCATATTTTAGATATGATTTCAGACCATACTTTTATGTTGTTCGATTATAGTTATAAAAAATTCAAATTTGGCTCCAAAGAAATTTGCTCTCCCGCCAAAAAATGGTCAATAGTTTAATTTTTCCTTTTCATACTTTAATTTTGTATTCAGACTATATTTATATGTTGTTTGAAGAAGTAGTCAAAAAAATTATTTTTCAGTTTGTTTCCACCTCTATGTTTTATCGTTTTCGTTGTTTATTGGGGTTATGAAAATATTACGTGTCAAGATCCATAGTAGTGTTAAGATCCATAATATACTTTACTTTCAAACTCACGGTTTTATTTTTCCTCTTGTTCTTATTATTATTTTTCACTCTCTCTCTCTCTCCCCCCCCCCCCTCCCCGATAATCTCTCTATCTCAAAACCCAATTCAACCCTAATCTCGATGATTCGGCAGCGAAACCCTAATATATGCGATAGTACGGTAAACCCCAATTCTCCTGGCTTTTATTTATGAAATTATGATGGCAATTTGGTGATTTTTATTGGTTGTTATTGGTTGTTCTATTATTGGGAAATTTGGCTATTGTGATTACTGCAATTGTACTCTTTTATTGTTCTTCATCTTGTTGGTTTGGCTACTCACCGATTTTAGTTTTATTCAGTGGTTTCAAATCTACTTTCTGTTGTCAGTTAGTATTGAATAAAAATTGGTTTGTACTAAAAATTACTTATTGTGCATGTGCCATTAGATATACAAGTACATGACCATGCTTCCGTAATTCATATAGTGTCCAAAAATTTTGTTACTACATTTGTGCATTGTTAAATGCCAGCTGATTTTGTAAATTAACATCGGTTCTTAGATTGGAATTCTTTTGTGGACAAATATAAAGCCACTACTCAAGAATTAATATGTGCATGAAATGTGCTTACATGTGTTGTACTTTAGTAACTTATCATACCTTTGATCTTAGGTTAGTTCAGAACATGTATTTCGTAATTTTCTTTCTTTTTACAACTCCCATCATTGGTGGCTACAGAAATTTGAAATGAATGATACATGTTATCCTTTGGAATTAGTTCTTATTTAATGTTTCAAGTTTCTAAATGCAAAACAATTGATTGTTATGTATGCAGAAGCTATATGCAGATAGATTACATCACCTTGAGCTTGGGAATAATGCTTGATAAGGTTCTGATTAGATATGTACTTCATTATGGATTGGTTTCAAAAGATTTTTTATGCAGATTTAATAACATTAGAGATCAATATGCAATGGATTCTCAGCTTAGTATAAAGTTTTCATTATTGATCTCTTGTGCAATTAAATCTACAACGGAGGCTCCACTTATCAATTTATTGCTTGAATCTTGTCTTTTACTAAGATGTATGGTGTGTGTGAGTTCTAGATGATGGAGATAAGTATTCAGGTGAGATTTCTATCATGGATCTATGTTGAATCAAGATAATTCATGCATATAAATATGGTCTTAGTACTATTTAGCATTTTTTCGTTTTCTTTTACAATATGTCATGCATTTTGTAATTATAAAGTATGAACATGATTGATCCTACAAACAATGTTATGCTACTAATTTGCTTGCCTCAAAATTCTATTTTAGGTTCTTGTTAATTGCTCCAGGTTATCATAAGATGCAGAGCAATTTTCCAAAGAAGTGGGTTTCATTCCCTCTTCCATGTGTTATGTGTTTATGACATTCTCTGTTTTAGTTAAATTTGTGTTGATATTCATATTGGATAAAATTCCATGTATTCTTATGCTCTTTAAACTCTCAAACCTATGCAGTCTTCTTCTTAAATAAGCGATTTTGTAATTGAACAAGTACAATACTAATGTCAAAAAGATTTTTTTTTTACTTTTACAATTACTTAGTGATATAATTTAACCAGCGTTGTAGTGTTTAAAAAGTTAGAGAGTGAATATTATTCAATGTTTATATGGGAAACCAATTTACATAATGTACACAATAATACATCATGAAACGTAATAAAAAAACAAGGTCGATCAGAACAACCAAAATCTGCTATTAGAGGTAGCAATCAGAAAGCAATAATGTTTTGTACATTTACATTTGATTACATGTTGATAATAAAGCATTGTGTTATATCATGATGTGATGGTATATTATTGATTAAAAATGAAGGCATCTATATTTTGCAGTTAGAGCTTAATCAGTAATTGAAATATTCATTGTTATCTTTTTGGTAAACATGTTCTTGTGAAATTATTGGTCTAAGTGGTTGGCTTCAGAATGATATATGTGGCAGCGATTATTCATAACTTTTATCTGGGTTGTCACTTCAATTTGGAAGCATGGCTATAAGGTGAGATTTCACTCACGATTAACTTTCTTTCAAGTTTATTAATTCACATGAAATACTAGAAATATAATAGTTGACAATTTCATTTATGTCTGGTTCGGTCCTTCACCAAGAAATAAACATTGATGTTGTCCATAAGTCATTGGGGCCATCAGCATGTATTTGGGCATTTTAATGTGTCACACCTGATAGTCCTCTACTGCGTATTTACCCTATTACATTTGGTGACAATATGGTATGTTTGCAAGCCTGGCCATGACTGAGAAAATTTTGTTGCATTTCTTATAACCTGAAATCTTGGACTTGCGTAATGACCCTGACCCATGCATGTTGGCCTTAATTCTTAATTAAGGATCAAATTCTTGATTAATGGTCAAATATATCAAAAATAATTTTGTCTATGTATGTGTATGGAACAAGTGTATATGTAGTTGCTTCACAGTGTAAATGCATGTAGCAAATTAACACTGGTCTTAAAGTAGCCTGTATGCTTGTTAGTGTGCAATGTACTTCACTATGTAAATGCCTATAGCAAATTGACACTGGTCTTAAAGTAGCCTGCATGCTTGTTGGTGAGCACTGCACGTGTATTTCTAATTTTGTCCAAAGAATAGCCACTTTTGTCCAAACAGGCTTATCTCTTGCAACACGTGAAGGTCTAGAATAGCTTGTTTATATTTATGTATATGATAATTGAAAATGGTGACCCGATGCTTCTGTTAATTATACTCAAAGATTACTGCTGCTTCATGCCATAAATTTCTACCAATTGGCCAACATTTTGGAATCAACTGAAGACACTTCCATATGCTAATAGGCCATAAATATGCTGCAACAATCCTACAGGTTTGATCATTTCTCCATGCGCTCTATGTGTATAACACTTTCATAGAATATCTGAATTTAGTTTTGTAACAACCCAGATTTTTCGACCATTTGAATTTGAATATTTAAATCTACTTTAAATATTTTATTTGGGATATCAATAGATTTTAATATTGAATTCGTTTATTAAAATGAAGTTTGATCATTAAATTTATATATAATTATAAATCAAGCTCGAAATGGTGAGGTAGTTTGTAATATTGAGTTTTGAACTTCAATAGAATATACAGGATCCGATATAAGTCGAAATTCTGTGAAACAACAAAAGTTTGAATCTTGTTGATTATAATTTTATAATAAAAGAGAAAAATCAAGATTTCATGTTATAGATTGTTAGTTATATCCAAATCAAATTTTGAAATAGTCGCTATGGAAATTGTTAATAAACGGTAATGTTTAATTAATAAATTTGTAAGTGTTTTTATATAATTTGAATACCGTTTTAACTCGGAATGTTGATATTAAGTTGTATAATCCATATTTGTTTATATTTGAAGCTATATGATAATTTTATTAGGATATTTTCGATAATTATAATTTATTATTATTTAATGGAATTATTTGGGAATTTATTTTTATTTATTTGATATTTTATAAGCGTTAAAATAGCCAATTTGCAAACGACCTTGGTTTTCGATGAAATTAGTTTCATTGGAACCGTAACGTTAAATTATTGCATTATATTAAATTTTGTGGCAAACCGATGCTACCTCTTGTTGGTCCCTAAGGGACGGAGGAGGCTAGGTTAGCAGAAAGATGGTTATTGGTTCAAGGACGCATGGTGACTTTGCTTTTGCAGGGTAAGAAGGGGTAGAGAAAATGCCCTGAACCAATGTCCGAGTACCAGGCGCTACGTCGCTGAAGTAATCCATGTATGTGACTTCGGTAACCAAAAACATCCCTGTTTTTATTTAATTGTTTTGTCGATTTAATTTGGTAATTAAGAATAATTGATTATCTAACGAACTCCATTTTCAATGAAATTAATTTTATTAAACCCGTAATGATTTATTAAGTTAGTATTTCAATTTTCAAGATTTTTGGAATTTATATGTTGTAGTATATAATTTAAATGTGTACAGATTCTTGTTGTGCTATTACAAAGGAATTTTCACAAACGATCTCGGAATTCAACGAAACATGTCCCATTATGTCCGGACTATCTAATTATGATATGGTGCAAATTTTCATTACAAATATGAGTGGTATGAGGCAGTTTTTGTGTGAAGCTTATAGCGTAGGTTTCATTAAATAATTATATTTTATCTCTCTATATAAACATCACTTAACCCTAATTTCACCACGTCAACCTAAGTTTAATGGTCAAACTCTTCCAACGTCTCCATTAACCCTTTCAGTTGCCAAAATTGATCGAGTTTCCTCCCTTAAAATCTTCTAATTCACTAATTTAAATGAAAATCGCCCTACAATAACTATGTTAAGCTTAAATAGATGTATAATCTCAACGGCTATGATCGAATATTTTTCATCGATGATGCCGGAATCAATTGAGGAAGCTGCGAGGGTTTTTGTGTTATTGGCAATGATGGGTAGGCCGGATGTGTCAAGACTATGGGTGGAGGTCGGCGAGGTTTCTGCGCTCCTACTGTGAAGATTGGTCGTCATTCGATCATTAGAGGTAGGCACGGTGGGTGGTTTGAAGCAGCTTGTTGAAACCATGAAAATCGAGGAGCAATATGATGCAATTCAGACCGTATTATGGTATATAAGAATATAATTAGTTCATACTAATACAAAATTAAAATATAATTAATTATGTTTTTAAATTTATTAATTAATGTATAAGGTTTAGCTCATTATAGGTTTAAACAATCTGGCTAGAACCCTGGAATTACAGTCGTGATCAGAAGCAGTGAAGAATAGGATTGGGCCTATAGTTTTTCCCAAACCAAAGAATAAACAATGTAAATATGTTGGTCTGTCTAATTTTAATTAAGTAGTATTTAGTTTAATTAACTCGTGATAATTAAAACATGAAATTGCAAGCTGATAAGGTAGGTGTGAAACAAAGGGAACAAATATAAGAAAAGTGGATCAGGCCCATAACCAAAAACGAAGAAGACGTTGTGACACCCTACGTCCGTTAATGTCACTCTTTATCAGAATGCATTAAGTTTCATGAAGCATTATAGGTAAATAGAAATAGAAACATTACAAGACAGATATAAAATAACAGCAGAATTTGAAACTTTATTGAACAGAAAACATCGTGGTCCGAAACATAGTTACATCATAAGTCTGAAATATAGAAAACCCATTACATCAACTTAAAACTTCTATCTTGTACTAAAATCATCAGAGTACAATAATAAAAGAAGCATAGTTCCCCATAAATTTAGCCATATCAGATAAGACAGAAAATCAAAGCGGTACATCTAAGCAGCCCCAAGCAAAATGAAAGAGAGAATCCAAATCAAGCTTGAGAATTCCCGCCTTGAGAACCTGGGGGAAACGGAAGAGATAGAAGAGGAAACAAAATGGATCAGACATAAGTCTAGCGAGTCTAGTTACTTTTAGAATATAAATAAGTAAAAGCATCATGACAGATATACAAACTAGATGAGAGAGATAACAACATCATAAGGCAGGTATAACAGACCGAGCAGGATAAACAAAGTAAACATGATGGAATATATTACACTTCTCAAGTACTTATCTCTGCACCAATACTAGTATAACAAGAACAAGATGATCCTAACTAGAACAAAATGGTAGACTTTGGTATACTTCTTAGGTTTTACCCTAACGATAATAACAAGTAGCCCAACAGGAATGACAGGTGTTACACCAAACAAGAATAACAGGCTCCCAACAAGCAAGACAAGATGTACCCTAATTACTACCCCCAATCGATCGGCTCCATATCCCATAGATACCTTGTGCTGGCCCCACAGTAGGATGTATCACTTCCTAAAGTGGCAACCCGTTATTTTCAAGATGTGCACAACCATATCTATTGATGTCATTGCATCTTATATTCCCGAGCAAGAGGACCCATGCACGCTGATGACTCCTATGGAATGCTTCGTCAACATCCTCACCCAAGTGACCTCTTATAATCAGCTCAGTAAGTGTGCCCCGACCCTGACCTAGTTCAGAGTACTCGTTTGATACCTATATGGGTTACAAGCTTCCCTCCTAGGCTTGCATCCCCACTACTAGGATTTTAACAGGTTATGCCTAACAGTTTAACAAGGTTGCATAACCGCCACATGTAAAACAGGTTAAGTTTGTCGGTATATATATATATATATATATATGTATGTATGTATGTGTATATAGCCCGCCCTCACAGATTTAACTAGATTAACTTAACCCCCACTGATTTAATCAAGTTCACTTAACCCCTAATCAATTTAACAGGTACATGTAAGCCCCCATAGATTTAAACAGGTTAAGTATTACAGGTTAATAAGTTATCCACTTATGTCTTATTAATGGAATAGACCTCTCACATTAAGTATATTACTTGTGGATGCTGGATATGCCGAGCAGTTCCGGGCAGGCTTCTACCATAAGTCGTACTTAACCACGTGCCTTAGCACAGCTACGTGTACATTTATGCACTCGACCCCTCACATTAGATTAACCACTTGTGGACACTGGATTTGCTGGGCGGTTCCGAGCAGACTTCAACCACAAGTGTAATCTAACCTCATGTCTAAGTGCAGTACAGTTTCTAATTGCTTTGAATCTAGGCATGTTCATTCTTAACCAATTTTCATGTTTATCCAAGATTATGCTCCAAATCCCAGTTTGATTCATAATACAAGTTTTACCCAAATTAAAGTTTTAGATCAAGGTATAAATTATGCCCAAATCCCATTCATGTTCTAATATAAGTTATGCCCCAAATTAACATTCCCCATCGTTCCCAATTTCATGCGCTCACATATTTCAGCGATAGCCCTAGGCTCGAATGTAGCCTAGCTATAAAAAATAAAAAGGGAAGGAGGGAAAGAAGAAAACAGGAATAAGCATAATAACATGCCAGGAATATCAACAATGGGCATACTAACTGAATAGGTATATGGTGACAGAAATAGGCATAATGACAGGCATAATGACAGAATGGACATATGATTACAAACTTAAGCATGATAACAGAACAGGCATATCAGGAATAGGCAAATGAGAACTAATCAGTAGATTTGTTGAACAAGTAATAACAGATCTGATTAGTTATGATTCAAGTTATTTACATGCACTGATTTAGATCTTACTTATGAACATGTCAGGATTAATTTTTACATGTTTACATCTAAAAATAACATAGACTCACTGTGACTAGATCTAAAGAATAAAGAAGTGATTTTGATGTCGTAGCCGAGATCCTCGAATCCGTATAACTTGTTATTGCAGAAGAATAAGCTATTTTAATTTGAGTTGGACAGCACATCGTTGTCTCCATTGTTTTTGGTGAATAAAACAATGGGACTGAGGTCCTATTTATAGCCTAAGATCAACGTATCTTATTTAGAAACGCGTCCAACTGCACAGAAATGGATCTGCACAGATCTGACTAGGGTCGACCCCGGAGTCGACACCCATAGGGAACGGGATCGAACCCTAATAGGCTGATCTTCCCCCTTACACCGCTGTTTGATTTTGAATTTTTAATCTGTTTTGTTTATATATAAATGGCTTATATGTATATAAACTTCAACTCTTAATATCTTCTTCATACGATGTCCGTTTTACATAAACTCGAAGTCTATCTTAAGATGAATTCCAAGATGAACGTAGTGGTGCAGTCTGTTTCACTTAATTCCCAATATTTAATTAAGTATTCTTTAGTTTATCATTATAATGTTCTTTAAAATTACTGGGTGTTACATTCTCCCCTACTTAAAGGATTTCGTCCCCGAAATCTCCAAGTTAAGAAGAATGTATATCCTAACATCTGTATCCATCTACTCATCCACCAATCACAGGCATCCATTGTCCTTTAAGATTTCTAATGCTTATATGAAGATATGCAAAGGTGTATGTATATGTCCCTATGCTAATGTAAAAGATCAGGCAGTCTACTGATTCAGTTGACCTCCATAATGCAATGTATGTTAGTCCCATGAATCCAACATGTATGCAAATAATCCTATTATAACATGTAAGTTCTATATGTGTGCACAATCATTCATCCAAATGCCACATCCACATGATGATACACCAATTTTCATCCATTAAAAGAATAAAAATATGCACATGCATCCATATGCAGTATGAGAGTGATTGAGCCGATCTAGTGCCTAATGTGTGTGTATACGCATCCACAAGCAATCGCTAGCAAACACTTGCACCCACTTGCATCCATCAAACATAACATGCTTCAAACATATGTTTACATCCATGGGTTCCCCACCTAAAGGTCGAAGATTCAATCGACTGGACATACTTAAACGATAGAAAAAAGTGCGAATAAAAGCTTTGGAAAAAGAAGTTAATAAAATACCCTTTAAAAGAAAAGGTTACGAAGCACGAATCTTGTCTTAAGTCTTCCAAGTTGCATTCTCGGGGTATACTCCCCATTGAACTTTCATCAATTTGACCTCTCATTGCGTATCTTCTTAACCTCTTATTCAAGAATACAGGTAGGAACTCGTTTAACTATCGCCTCCCGTTCTACCTCTACTTCCTCAAGCATACTCAGCTCAACTATTTCTACGGTATCATGCAAGCACTTTCGTAAATGAGAAACGTGGAAAACATTATGAACACCGGACAGTCTCTCTGGTAGCTTTACTCTATAGGCCATTTGGCCAATCCTTTCTGTTACGGGAAATGGCCCTATAAATCTTGGTGCCAATTTTCATACAAATCCAAAACGAACCACATTCCTTAAATGTAATACCCCGTAATTTTAAACGACACTAAAGATGATAAATTAAAGAATAATTAATCTAAAATACACTGTTAACAATGAATTAAGGAAAAGTTAATTAAATATTAAGAATTAAGTAAAATGGACCGCGTTATTGCATCCGTCTTAGAATTATGGTCAAGATAGACACTAAGTTTGCGTAAAATGGACTTCGTATGAAGAAGTAATTTAGGTTTGAAGCTTGTATACATATAAGGAGAATATATATATAATTAAATCAGAATTCAAAAATTCGAAACCAGAAAATCCAGTGTGCAAAACAGCGAATTGCCGACCATTTGGGGTCGACCCGAGGCCCTGTTGGGTCGACCCCGGGGTCGACCTAGGCTCTTTAGGGTCGACACCGGGGTGGACACCATAAAGGGGGAGGCAACCCCCTGCGCAGATCTGGGCAGATAATTGTTTCTGAACGTGGACCGATTTTGGAGCTAGATTCGTGATGTAACGAACCGTAAAATTCGATGCTTGAATTTTCGACACAAATACACCCCGTGTCCAAACTCGAGTACTGAAAATCCAGAACATTAAAGAAAGAAGTTAGAGGGTGAGATAAGAAAGAAAAAATATTAGAATAGAAGAAAAGGAAGGAGAAGAACTAAACACAATACACAGAGTCCCAAATCGCAGCGGAATAAAATATAATACAAATAGATTTTTATTGAAAACTTGAGATAGCACTTAAAATTCATCAGAGTACAGCGGCCATTCAATTCATCTGGACAGTTATAATAGTCTGTCCTCATTTACAACACACAACGGAGTAATATCCACATATATATATCATACATCTAAACTCCTTCAATTTGACTCCTGAAGTCCGTATCATCTTATCCTCAACCCGTATAACTCGGTCTGACCCCACTCGGTTTGACCCGAGCATTACAAATGCACAGCTCAGTCTGGTGAACCAACGTGAGTAAAACTCACTAAATTATTAGTATCATCCAACTTTATTTTAAAGTTAAAAATCATTTCGAAAGAAAAGGATAATCGTAAGACCAATTCACACATAAACATGGATGGTTTTTACCTTACGATAACCCAATTATTTTTTAAATCAATATCTTCTCTGAAATTATAATAGTGTCTAAATACAAATAAATATCAATCTAGCAGAATGATTGCATCTCATGTTTCATATATATATTATACAATCAAAACCGTAGGCGCTTATTGGAGAATGGATTTCCGACTATGACAAGGTATGAAACCACCTTCCGATCAGTGTACTCTAGAGGGGATACACTGGAGTTCAACAAGAAAATATTGCAACTCTGCCTACACATGACCGACCACTCATTTCTCTTGGGTGTATCGAATATATTGTCACCTACGGTTGGTACCAACATAACCGTTCCCGGGAGATACAGAAGCGAAAAGAAGTAACAAATGTGAATATTCTCTAGATGGTGACAATACACCCTAATGGGGGCGACCCAAAAAGCCATGCTGCCTGCCCGATTTCTGTCATTTCCCGGTTGTGAGGCTAGAGGTTATAATCGCATTTCTAGTTCAACTGACCACCATTCACTTTGAATGTCACATCGTCAGATCCATCGGAAAATATTGATTGATTTCCCAAAAAATACTCAGATTGTTAGGCTAAAGAAGTTTCCCTTCTTTGCCACCAACTTCGTACGTTTGGAGAAATCAACGTACGTAATACCTTTGGAAATACTCTGTCAGACATTTGTCCATACAAGTTGTCCTGGGATTGGACAAACCGAAGGCACTCTCCTACTGCGTCTTAGGAATCACCCTCTGGATCAGTAGCGAGTAGTCCTTGCCATCCGTCGATTTCAACCACGACAGGATCACCATCAAAATATCTCCGAGCGCGACTCCAGAGAATTTGACCAGTAATCCTTTCGCTTATAAAGATCTACGGTCTTCACTGCTCCATCTTCAATCCATATATTTTACGTTCACGTATTAGTTAGTTCAGAATAGTTTTCGAATAAATTTGATCCTGGTCTTTCCGTACTAACAATCGTATGGGCCAGATTCGATAGTCAATTATTTAACTATCAAATAAAACAACCATTCATCCATAAAAGAAAATTGAATTCACTGATTTAATATCCATTACCATTTTAGCCTCTTTTCGATTAATCATTCATTTATTCAAAACTTCTCCATTTTTTTCAATAATTGAAATACTCGTTTCTCTTCTTATATATGTATATATAATCATATTCAAAAGCCCCATTCATTCTAAAATCCTCTTAGGCACGTATTTCTCATTTCGGTTATTAGTTTCTAACCATAAACAGTAAGATAATAATTCCCTAAGTTTCAACCCCGAAGGCCGAAACCAACGTCAGATCGACACTCAGAAAACTATTCAACTCACTAATCTCCAGTTAATTCAAATTTCCTTAACTCCATTTTTAACTCCTAATGAATGAAATTTCCAATATCAATTACCATTTTCAATGAAATGTTATCTCAAATTATAACTATTCAAATATTTTACTTATGAATAGCATTTACAAAACTTTGCTACAACCTTTATAAAATATTCCCTTAAGGGTTTGATTTGCAAAACATTTGCCAAATATTTATTTCTAAACTGAAACAAGATTATTCTTATAACGATATATTTTCATTAACCAATTCAATTTCATTTTAAACTTCGTAAAATAAAGTCTTGATTTCATAAATAATTTCCATAACATCTTTATAGATTTATTACAACTCAATTCAGCTTTACTGCATTCCATATCCAAAATGTATGTATATAAATATTGTTTGTAAAATTCTTTATTTTTAATATTTATTATCCAAAATCTTATATAATTATTTGAATTAGTTTCATTCAACTTCAATTATAATTTATAATTTAAAACCCTTTCCAACAAATTTTCATTTGTATATTTCCATTTGTCCCAGTTTATCTTACCCATAAATAATATCCATTCTCGCTTATTTAATCAACCTGCATTTTTACTTGCAACTTCAAGTTTAAATTCCATTTACAAATTCAATTGAGTTATTTTATTTTAATAATCTCTTATATAATGCTTCATGAAATTGGAAAATTTCAGTCCATTTAAAATATTGATATATAAACTCGGTTTCCAACTTTCTTTCCAAATTCTCACTGAAACCATATTTTCCCCAAATTCCCAAATGGTAATTGTTTCATTCCTTTATAAATGTTTGTTTATAAAATCGCTTTATTAATCAATTTGTTTCAAACAAATATTTTCCTTTAAATTGTATTTGTAATTCGGATTTCCAATGAACAATTATATTTAAAAATATATGGTTTTCCTTGAGACAATTTCAATCTATTTTAAAATAATGGTTTATTTTTCGATTCCCATTTCTTTTCCAAGTTCATACATACTCCACATTTTTCTTAAATCCCCCAAATAATAATTCCACTTTTTATAATGTCGTTTATAAAATCACTTCTTCACGATATTTATTTAAACAAATATTTGCTTTTAAATTCTATTTAATTTGGATTCTAACTAACCATCTTTATTTAAAAATAAATTTTCTTTAAATACTTTTATTTATTTAAATTTTGTTTTAAAATTCTTACATTATTTTTGACACTCAAGAATATCAAAAATACCAAGGTCAAATGTTATCCCACACCCAAACATGTCATACACTATCACAGGTGATCAATCATACCATATAACAACATGTATATGGAAACAAATAAATAAATGTTGAGGAATCCAGGTGGATCCCTCCAACATGTTTTCCTGCATCCATGGATGTTAGTCAACAATAATAATACCCATCCTGCTTCGAGGCAGGACATCGCGGTATAGAAGGTCATCCACTATATATATTGTGGGGCGCATAGGGAAATCATCCGCTAATGGTACTGGGGCATCCGCTAATGGTACTACGGGCATATCCAATCATCAATATTATTATTATATATTATTATATAATATTATCACTTTATATCAAGCAATTATCATCCATCAAGCAAATAGTAAAATTTGAACTATTAAAATAGTTCCCAAAAATTTAACTGAGTGAGTTTAACTCACCTCGATTCTTCCTTTGTTTAATATTCGTTTAATTCCAGAGCGTCACAGCTATGAACAGTCTCGAAATGTCTTGAATGAATTTATTCCTACGATTTATTTTTAATTAATGATTAGATATCTATTAACTTCTAACGATGACTAAATAAATTATTTCCATGAATATTAAATTACGTTAAAGAAACGTATACCTCACAGATACCATAATCCACCTGATCATTTATGAAGTATATGCTCCAAGTCATCGACCCAATATTGCTGTGAATCAGCTCCCAAATGCTTCCTCATCTCGTTACATCATTTCACCAAACACCTCATGAACAATTTCCATAACCCATTGTCCTGTTATCATTCCCCCACTAAGATGACCTCGACACCCCTAAGATGCCTTAAACCCCACTGATCTATAATACTGCACATTGACAAATCCCATTTCTACCATGCTTGAACTCCACCATCCCAAATGTTTTAAAGTGGCAACCCAGCAAGAGAACAAAGAATGAACTTACCCATTTTTCAACTGTCTAACTCCACAAAATCGAATACCCCAAGTCCATCAAACCAGTCACACTCAACGCCTTCCATCCATGTTTCCAGGCCACTCCCTCATTTGGCAGACACCATCCCCAAAATCAACAGCCTAGAACTTCCATTGTCCAGTCAATACTTCTCCACATCTGGCCATTTCCAGTAACACTCATTCCCAAAACACAGAGATTGAATGTCTAAACGCCACACTGCATGTTGTTGCCATTCCTCAGATCTAACACACATTCACTGTTCGAACACTTCATTCTCATCGTTCAACTACCAACCGAACCCCTAAATCTGCATATAAAAAGACTCCAGTTCATTCATACCCGCATCGACCTCTCAGAATTATGTCGTCGTTCCCTAGTTCGACATCACAAAATCGAACTACACTGCCACTCCAAATCGCACAGTTCAACTTTGGACACCCCACTACTCAATTCGATAATCAGTACATCTATCGAACTCCAGTTCCACGGTCGAGCTCCACTTCCACACGCACACCTCAACCCCGCTTAGGAAACACCTCTGAAAAATCTCCAAACAGATCCCGACTCCCTTCCTAACATGCAAGTGCTTCCAGTCAATGTCGATCTACATAATTTGTCGCGATTTCCAAATGCGATGTGGATTTAAATTTATCCCTTTTTTTTTAGTGGATTTGGTTCTCGTGATTTCCTGGAATTGGTTTCGACTTTGATTTTTGAATGGAAGAAGAAAAAGGAAATAAAGAAAGGAAGTAGATTGGTTTGAGGATGCAAAAAAATGAATGCGATGGATTCAATTTATAGGCGAGGGAGAGGCAGATAGAAACGATGCCCAATTGAATAGGGTGTAGAGTAGAGTAAGGTTACAGTGTACTGAAGCATTGTGGAGAAAAAAAATTGAATTCGAATGGGACAACTGAAAAAAGAAGACGACGTGATTTTTGTAGAATAGCTGAGCTAAGGAAGCATAGGTCGTCTCCTATATATAGAGAATTTTTATTATTGATTTTTTTTAACCGCGGTGACTTAAATTAAAATAACGTGCGGTTCTGAACCCCGATTTAAATGCAACAAAAGACATTTCTGTGGTCCTACCATCATTCTGGACACACTAAAACAGTTTCCACGGTCTAATTCGACCATATACAGACGATATTAAATTAAATTGATGATTTAATATTAAATTCGATTAATATATATTGACTCAAATATGAACAATTTTATCTAAAATAAATTCTCATTATCATATATATATTTACAAACTAAATTATATAATTCCAGAATAAATTAACTCGAAACTCTAAACTCGATATTTCATTTTCCAGTTAAACCAATATTCTGTTGATTTAAAATCGATTTATTTTATTAAATAAATCATTATGGTTTATAAATGTTTTCACAGCGACTATTTCAAAGTTTGATTTGGCCATAACTCACAATATAAAATACGAAATTCTGATTTTTCTCTTTCATTACAAAATTAAAATTCCATAGGTTCGAATATTTCTTGTTTCAGCGAATTCCGATTTATAACGGATCCGGTACACTCAGTTGAAGTTCAAATCGTATATTACGAATTACCGCACCATTTCGAGCTCATTTATATTTAATATTCATTTCAAGCTTCATTTTAATTTAAGTAAAATTCCACTTATATTCTGAATTCAATATTTAAACTAATTTAAATATTCAAATTTAAATCGATAAAAATGTGGGACATTACAGTGAACCCTAGGCTATATAAAGAACCCTAATCCTAGGTTTTATTCATCTAAAAAAATGGTGGCGATGGTGGAGCTCTACTGCAACGTAAATTGAATAGCCTATTCTTCTCCAAAATCAATTCAGTAAACATTATACAAATTCAACGATTGCTACAACAATAAATCCAACATGTTCTTCTTAGTTATTTGGACCCATTTCCTTATATCTATTCATTGTGAGTTCATGTTATTTTTAGATCTCAATATTTAATTGGTAATCATAAAATGTATATAAAAATTGGATATTGGATTTATGCCTAAACAAGTTTTATTATGACTAATTATCAGATCTGCCTTTATATGTTCATACCGCCACCATGTTAAATCTTGTCATAATATATCTATTCAGTTTTATGCCTATTTCTGTCATTGATTTGTCATTATACCAGTTTTGATTCTCTTCTTTCCCTCTTTTCCCTATTTATTTTTATAGCCAGACTACCTTCTAGCCTAGGCCTAACACTGAAATATGCGAATGCGCGAACTTGGGAATCGTTTGGGAAAAATATGATTTGGGCGTAAATTGGAACATATGTTAAATATGATTTAGCATAAATTGGAACATTTGTAAATATTAATTTGGGGCATAAATTGGAATATATGTGAGTATGAATTTGGGCATAACTTGTACTGAAATATGTGAATATGAACAAGGGACATAAATTAGCAAATATGTGAATACGGATTTGGGCATAATATATATATATATATATATATATATATATATATATATATATATACATATACACACACACACACACACACCTTGATTTATGACTTGGGAAAAATGGCATATTGTGCATAATGAAATGTGAATTAAAAAGGGGCGTAAAAATCTATATTTGGAATAGGGAAATTTATTAATATGAATATGCCTAAAATAATGGAACTGTAGTAACGCTTAGACACTAGGTTAGATTGCACTTGTGGTATAAGTCTGCCCGGATCCGCCTGGCATATCCATCGACCACAAGTGGTTAATCTAATGTGAGGGGTCTAATGCATAACAAAACCACGACACAAGATTAAATCTAAACTTATGGTTTAAGTCTGCCCGGAGCCGCTCGGCATATCCAGCATCCGCAAGTGGTTGACTTAATGTGAGAGGTCTGGGGCATTAACATGTATGAACAGAAAAGATAAGATGTTTAAGCTTGTCCTAGGGACAAGTGGAATTATAATTTAGGTTATAATAAATGAAAAAGGGAATAGAATAACTTATGTAAGGGGATAAACTATACTTAATTGTAAATTAAGTTATTTACAAGAACAAGAATCTAAAATCTACGGATGAGGACAACATAGGTTATATTTATGGAAAGGAAACTTATTAGTAAACCTTAGTTAAGAGTACTAAGTTAATAAGTAAACAATAATAAGATGGAATTATGATTAAATGAGAAATAATGAGGAGACTTGTAAAATGAAATAAGTTATATTTAATCATAAATGGTAAGTGACATGTTAATTAGGAAACATGTGAATTGAGATATACTTAATAACATATTAAGTAGATCATGTTATTGTAATGATGTAACCAAGCAAGAATACTAAAGAGATTGTGGATTACAGACCTTGGGCCATAATCTAGAGAATAACATGTTGTGGGCTTATTAATGAACTTAATTGGGTTAAGTTATATAACCAAAATTAATAAGCAAGAGGAACTTCGTAACTTGATTAATAATTCAATATGAATGAGAATAACCAAGTTAAATGAAAACCTAATGAGGTAAGGCAAGCACGTAAAATAATGTTTAGACATAGGGTCTAGCAACATATTAAAGTGAGGCGCTTGGACCATTCCGCACGTTTGAGAGTGAATAACCCAACGGGGTAGATCATCATGGTGTTATAAGGCACGAGCGGAGTGCAATTTTATCTGATTATGATGTTGGCTCCGAACGACTGGAAGGGGAAGCACGCGGCTTCTTGAGATACATAAGGTGCTCCTGATAGTCCTCTATGTGGTAGCAAATGTTTAGTCTGCGCTCACAGTGGTTGGGTCTGCGCGTAACTACTAGGTGGGTGGGCATTGACTGCAAATGTTGCTTTGTAGTCAGAATGCTATGACGCAGTGACACTAGGGTGATTCGGCGGTTGCCTCAATGGGGAGGTGAAGGGTCACAAACAACAAGGATAGATTAAACCTAGAGGGAGGTGAATAGGGTTTATTCAAATTTTACGAGATATTAAAATTTAACACAGATCACAGAATATAGCAGAAATAGAAATGCAGAAGTAAATAACACACAGAGATACCCAGCTTCGGCAAAACCCTACCTACTGCTGCATTCCTAAAGTTTCTACTAGGTAATAGAACAGATCCCGCTTACAAGACCATGTAAACTCGCGAACCCCTCGCTCCTATTCTAATCCTACGCTCAAAACTCTAGACTGATCTAATCCCCTAGATCAGATTTCCCCTGATTACAGCCATGTAACCAGTAACCCTAGATTTTACAGACTCTAGTAAACTGCCAGTTAACACCCTAAATGGTTTCCTAGAATTTTACAGACTCTAGTAACTGTTCAGATGGTTTACAACTCAAATTCAAAAACAACAAAATGAAAAACAATTCAAAGAAAACCCTAGATAAAATGAAAACAAAGGAAAATAAATCTCCTTTCCCTTCAATAGGCTTGGCCGACCATATTCATTCAGGTTCCACCCTTATTCACTTTGTCCCGAGTCTTTTCACTTGTGGAATAAAAATGGCGGCGGTGTTGGGAAATTTCTAGGGTTTCTTTGGTTCCTCCAAATAGATCCAATTGATGATGTTAATTCTGGTGCTCAAATTTGTCTTTCTCTCAGCTTTCCGATACTTTGATTTGGAGAAATTTCTGATCGAAAACGTTATGAGTTATCTGAATTGATTTCTATATTTTCTCTTAAATTGTTGGAAATGGTTTTCGATAGATTATTTCTAGTGATGAGTTGGTTGATCTTATAAGATAATAAAATCCTATACTTAACTCTGATTTCTCGACTTGTACTAATTGCATGTATTTCCATTTTTGGTTTCTCATCTTTGATTGTACTTGCGTGATTTCCTAAAAACGTTGACTTTGTAAAATTGTCTTGATTTTATTCATGAATCCAGACATGAAATTAGCCCCTATATTTGGTGGCCCTTGCGTGAAAGATTCTGGAATGAATTGTTGAATGAAATTATTCCAAAAATGATTTTTGGAATTGTGACATGCTTGTTGCTGTTCTCGTTTATGCTACTTTCATTAGTAATGAGTAATTCTGGAAATAAATCCTTGGTTCTTGCCAAATATTATTCACTGACTTGTTTTCTTTAGCAACATTGAATTTTCTAGAAATGTTTTAGAACTTGCCAAAATAAAACTTTTTCAAACGTGGAAATCAATGGTTAATTTTTGAAACATTATAATGTTTTCCAATTATTCTCTTTGATTTACCTATGAAATAAATTTGCCATATATTCCCATTCAAAAACTGGAAAGTATTGTTGCAAATTTGTAGCTCTTGATGGTTTATTTCTTGAAACTGCAACTAATTATGTCCAACCATGTTTGCCAGTCTTTACCCATTTACCTGTGAATTTCCTTGCTGCTGCTCTTGGCATTTCTTGAAGTATTTGATTATGTTATCCTGTATTATGTTTATATGTGCATTCATATCCATTCAGTTCCATTCATGAAGTCTTGCCATGATGCATTTGGTACTTGCATGTTCTGTCTTGTGTATTTTGCCTTGTGTTCATCAGTTTGTAATGTGCACCTCCATGCTACGTCAACCATTTTGGTCATATTCTTTGCTCTGCCATGTTGTGAGATGAACCATGATAATACATCCATGTCCACTGAATTTTTGTGTTGCCATCCATGTAATCATATACATGTACATATTGGCACCATATTTTGTGCCATGCTTCCAGTATTGATATGCTCATTTGCTACTGAACATTCTTGCACGCGCTTGTTGAAAATCATTTGATATGCATTGGTCTGATTGTTTGGGCTGTCTCTTTTGTCCATGCTGACCTTGCTTGTTCATTTTGATGCTGCATTGATTTGAACTATGCTCGACCACATTGGCTTCACTTGTTTGCTGAAATGAACATGTTGTTGTTTGACTATTATGATCTGCACCTTGACTTGCTTCATGTTAGCACATACTGGTTTTACTTGACCTGGATTTCGCTGCTTTTGTTGTTTTGACTTGAAAATATGGATTTATTATACATTGTGTTGTGCACACACAACACCATACTGGTTTTGACTTTGATGCACCATACATGTATATATGCTCTGTCCCTTGGACTTGATCACCAAGCTGTGTACAGACCTGTTGCATGTTTGTGCTTCAAACTTGTGCTGAATCATTTGATATTTGCTCCTAGTTTGAGCTGCATGTTTAAGTGCTCGGCCATCGATGTTGATGACCACATACATATGCACTGAGTTGAGTTGGTCCACATGGTTGCTTCTCAGTTTCTCGCATTGTATTTTGATTGGCGAGGCGGTGCACACGTGTATATTTATACACGTGTGTATATGCAGCCATCCAGTATTATTTTCCCTGTCCCTGTACTGTACTGTATATATGTATATACATATTGTCTGCCTTGTTGTATTTACAGTGTATCACTGTGAATATCACAAGTTATCTAGACACATATGGATGGATATATAAATCAGATCAAGTCAGAAAAAATGATGAGAAACACACTAAAATTCTGAGGCAAATAAATTTTTAAAATAAAAATCATATTTGCTAGAATATAAAATATTATTGTTCCTATTTACTCTGTGTGTTTCTGTATATGACAGGTGTGGAAGACTGGACTGAGTGAAAGCTATGAAGATAGAAGACAAAAGATGAAGTAGAGTGTCAGTGTATGTACCAGTAAGTGTGTGTATATATATGAAATTGTACAATGCGTGATAGAGTGTTGTAGTGAGGAGCTGTGTATTTGAAAATGATATGAATGTGTATGAAATGTATATAAGTGAGTTGTATAAATAGTGGAGTTGAAATATTTGTACTATTTAAATATTGAAATGAAATATTATATTTAAATAGAATACTGTTTCAATTTTTGAATTCTTGTACAGTTGTATTTAATTTAAATGTAAATATCATATTCTTGTTTGTGATGTATATATGAAACAGTACAATAACAAACACGCTTATAATAATATATATTTGGTTGTTATCATCAAACAAAAATCATATAATTGTGTACAACATTGTTATATACAACAATATCCCCTTTTTGAGGATGGCAAACAAATATTAAGATTTTGAACATAATAAATGTGTTTGATAGTGAAGAAATGAACTCCCCTATTTGAAAGCTCCCCCTACAACAGTAAACTCTCCCTATAACTGTGCATGTGTGAAAAGAATGAAAATTGAATGAATTTTCAAAATTAAAATATTTATAAATTATTAAACCACAAATCAAAATCTTAACTCATTCTCCCCCTTTTATTATCATCAAAAGGATTCAGAAATTAAAACATAGATGAAAAATCACTAAAAATATAATATTAGCTTAAGAGGAAGAACGATCATCACAAATCTTAATCAATCAAATAAAAATCGTAATATTCTAAGAACTAAAAGCAGATTTCACATTGTAGATAATGACAAATTTATAATGAAATTTATAAAAATGGACAGAGTTTATAAAATGAATTTGCAATTATTTTCCGATAAAAATTTTATTAAAATTGAGCAAAAAAAACAGTGATGGATTTGGACTATAATTAATAATTCAATTTAAGTGACAAAATCGAATAATCTCAAATCCCAATAACTATCAATCAACAAATCATAATACATCATAAGACATTAACGCATTTCACAAAATAGAAGATGGATTGATAGCTGGTTTTTACACACCAAGGAGAATTAAAAAAAATATTTATTTCTTTTTCATTTCTTTTTATTTAAGAGCACACTGACCATACATAACCAGAGCTTGAATTTTTAAATAAGGTCAGCCGTAACTTAAATTATAAGTAATCTCTTAACCATGCATGACCAGAGCTTGGATTTTTAAATGAGGTTAGAGGAAAACTTATGAATTGATTTTATTTATATTTATCATTTTCAGTTCTAATCGAAAAACTCCTCAGTATATAAAACCAATATGGATGATAGAAATATGGTAGGTATAGAATTGGTTTTTGAAATAAATTTCTAAATTAATCATATTATGAAATATGACCAACTTTACTAGGATCATTGAAAATTTTCAATTATCACTAATTCCGAATAATAACATTGTCCCATTTCAATCACAAATATTTCCACTATTTATTCAAAAATGATTTTTAAAAAATTTAACTCTCCACATTAATATAAAATCGTAATGGATGGCAGAAGGATGATAGATAATGAAGATGTTCGTGAAATAATTGCCAATTCAAAGATATTATAATAATTGTTCAACTATCACGAAAATCTAAATAAAATATCCTCTTGTTGTGAAATATACTGCTGTCATAGTTCATCACAATTTCAAATTCTGATAATAATTTTGATGAATTATAAATACAGTTCAATTTGGATATTGATTTCAATTTTTTAATGAATAATCAATAAATAATTTTAAAATTGAAAATCAATTACAAGATGGATTTAAAATGATTTATATAAGACAAGGGAGATAAAAAAAAATATACACAATGAGAATCAGAATCTATACCACTTGTCTCTATTAATTAATGAGAATTTTAACATAACACTGGAGAAGAACAAGGATATCTCAGACAACAGAATTTTTAATCACAAGGCCCAAGCAGACAAGATAAACTAATCAATCAAATTAATTCCATTTATCAGAGTAGCAGTCAAATTTAATCAAAACAAGCAGTTACCAAAATATTTTCAAATCAATATCAAAGTGGCAAAAAAAAATTCAAAGCAGACTTGACAAGGAGATGTACTTCCACATATATTTCAGATGGTCTCAAAAGATGATTCATGATTCAAGATAAAAAAATACAGTTTATTTGAAACCATTTGAGGAATATGAAAATCTCAAGACTCAATGAATTAATCACTGCAGATTATAAATTTCAGATCCACGATTAGTGTGAGATTCAATAAATGAATAATTTCAAATGATTTTAAAAAAACAAATATTCAAGTCAAATCATTATGAGATAGCAATGAGTTTTAAGACCTGTATTTCAAAAGAATTTTTCACAATTTTCTCTGACAAGCATAAGAGAAATTTCAGATCATTTACATCAAGTTTGAGAGATATTCATGATCCAAAACATTTAAAATAATTTATTTGAAATCACTTGAATCAGTGTCAAGTTTTGAGATACAATCAGTCACACAAGATTGATAATTTCAAATTTAAAAAGTGTGTGAGATTCAAAATATCAAGAATTTCAGATGATTTCAAACAAAGAAATTTCAACCATAATGGTCATGAACAAAGATGAATTTCAAGATGTATCACTATGATTCAAGACAAAGCAGAATATTCAAGCCAATCTGAAAACCAATGAAATTATCACAACTGAAAAATAGTGCTGTGTTGTAATGAGTATATTATTTCAAGCTTTTCTAAAATGAATTAGAAGAAACTAAAAACAGCAGAGATGTGTGAAATTCCATTAATTATTCAGATCTTCAAAAAATTAAAATTCAAATTAACAGTGCTCAAGATATGACAAGAATACATCAAAACAGTTATGAATTCAGAAAACGAAAAATAAACTTCAAAACAATTGCAGATATTTGCAAGTTTAAATTCAAGATCTGGAAATAATTAAAACATCAGAGTTCTATTCAAATAAAGTGAATTTCCAGAAGATCATGATTGTCATTAGAAGTTAAGAAAGCCCAAGAAGAAGAAAAATATGGCAGTGTCAAATCAAACAAAAAATAGAAGGGATAAATGGAGGAATAAACAAATAAAATACTTACAAAGATGAGTTCAGAGATCATACCTGAAATACTTGTAAACCAGAATCTCCGACTCAGCAAATCCTGGCTGGAGGAACTGTGAATGATATAGAAGTATAAACCAGGTTGATTTCAAATTTCTTTTTGCTCAGCAGTTCCTCAGCCTCCTCTAGTACCTAACAGTTTGGATGATCGAGTGGTCTAACAAAAATAATAAAACCACTCACAGTTGTATGCATATGTTTTTGTACCCATACTGGTTTGTATAACGAACCATTAGAATCAACTTTTGTACCCTTACGAATCCAAATCTATTTGAATTTAACGAAGCCCGTTTTATTTCCTTTTGGGATCCAAGATTGTACAAATGGTTTATTATAAAACAAATTCTCATCTCGGTAATGATTCGAAAATCCTTTGAAATTATCCGAGTTCAAATTATCAAGACGAATCTTTTCAAAGAAGTTGAAGGATTTTTAAAACCATTTGAATTTCGTTTTTCAAAAATATTATTTTTCCCGAAGCCAAGACCACATTTGTTTCCAATAGAAACTTGGTTTTGTAATAGCATATTCAACGATTTTTCCCCATTAGAAAATTTATCCAAAGTTGATTCTAATCGTTCAATTTTGGATTTTAGATTGCTATTTTCTTTTATTAAATTTGAGCAATTATTTATAGTGATCTTCTATTCAATATTGGACTATTTCAAAACCAAATTCTCATTTTCAAGTAATTTAATTTTGGCTCAGGATTCGGAAATTTCAAGTTCAAAATGATTTTGCTTTTCAGATTCAAGTTTTTCAAAGGTTTTGAATTTTTCAATCTCAAGTTCAAGCTCTTTCAAAATCAAATCCGTTTCAAACAAATATTGTTTTTCAGCAAATTCATATTCATAATTTTTTGTAGTCTTAAAATTTTCAAATTCCTTTTTTAAAAAATTGTTTGTACTTTCAAGCTCAATCTTGTTCTCTTTTAAAAACATAATTTCATTTTCAAGCTACTGAATATTTTTATTTTGATGAACAAATTTTTTTTTCCAAAACCAAACAACTTTTACAACTAGAGTTTGAAGATTTCCTGACCTTCTCAAGTTTTGATTCCAAAATATTATTTTTGCTGATCAACTCAAGCTTTTCAGATTTCAGAGTTTTATTTTTCCGATGGAGATTATCAATAGTTTTTGTTAAATCGGTACACATATAAACCAAATATTCATATGAAAAAACTTTCAGTCTCTGAATCTCCATCGTTTGATCTACTTGAACTTTCGTTTGTTTCTCCTTTCAAGCACAGAACTAAATCTGAATTGACATTTCGGGGTTTTGAGCTGCTGTTGTCAATTTGTCCATACTTCCTACTGAGAGTATTCCAGATTTCCTACGCAGTCAAACAATGAGAGATAAGATCAAGCTGATTACTACTAAGATAAGAATAGAGAATATGCATGACACGAGCATTTATGACTTTATTTTTCTTATCTAGCATATCACCCATATTCATAATAATATTCCAATATTCAGAATTAACAGATATTAGGTAGAATTTGATTTTCGATTTCCAAATTAAAAAATCTGTCCTATTGAAAATAATTGGAATATCATTGGACTGACTCTCAGAGGACTGACAACTAGGATCCATGGTTCCAGACTTAATGAAATTACCAGGCTCTGATACCACTTGTTGGACCTAGATTAACCCTAGAGGGGGTTGAATAGGGTTTATTCAAATTTTACAGGATATTCAAATTTATCACAGATCACATAATATAGCATAAATAGAAATGCAGCAAATAACTCACAGAGTTACCCAGCTTCGGCAAAACCCTACCTAGTGTTGCATTCCTAAGGTTTTGACTAGGTAATAGAACAGACCCCACTTATAAGACCATATAAGCTCGCGAAACCCTCACTCCTATTCTAATCCTACGCTCAAAACCCTAGACTTATCTAATCCCCTAAATCAGATTTCCCCTAGTTACAGCCCTGTAACCAGTAAACCTAGATTTTACAGACTCTAGTAAACCGCTAGTTAACACCCTAACTGGTTTCCTAGAATTTTACAAACTTTAGTAACTGTTCAGACGGTTTGCAACTCAAATTCAAAAACAATAAAATGAAAAACAATTAAAAGAAAACCCTAGGTAAAATGAAAACAATGGAAAATAAATCTCCTTTCTCTTCAATAGGCTTGGCCGACCATATTCATTTAGGTTCCACCCTATTTCGCTTTGTACTGAACTCTTTTCACTTGTGGAATAAAAATGGTAGTGGTGTTGGGAAATTTCTAGGGTTTCTCTGGTTCCTCCATATCGATCCGATTGATGATGTAAATTCTGTTGCTCGAATTTGTCTTCCTCTCAGCTTTCTGATACTTCAATTTGGAGAAATTTCTAATCGAAAACATTGTGAGTTATCTTAATTGATTTTCTATATTTTCTCCTAAATTTTTGGAAATGGTTTTCGATAGATTATTTCCAATGATGAATTGGATGATCTTATAGGATAATAAAATCCTATACTTAACTCTGATTTCTCGACTTGTATTGATTGCATGTATTTCCCTTTTTGGTTTCTCGGCTTTGATTGTACTTGCGTGATTTCTTGAAACATTAACTTTGTAAAATTGCCTTGATTTTATTCATGAATCCAGACATGAAATTAGCCCCTTTATTTGGTGGCCCTTGTGTAAAAGATTCTGGAATGAATTGTTGAATGAAATTATTCCAAAAATGATTTCTGCAATTCTGACATGCTTGTTGTTGCTCCCGTTTTTGCTGCTTTGATTGGTAATGAGTAATTCTAGAAATAAATCCTTGGTTCTTGTCAAATATTATTCACTGACTTGTTTTCTTTAGCAACATTGAATTTTCTAGAAATGTTTTAGAACTTGCCAAAATAAAACTTTTTCAAACCTGGAAATCAATGGTTAATTTTGGAAACATTAAAATGTTTTCCAATTATTCTCTTTGATTTACTAATGAAATAAATTTGCCATATATTACCATTCAAAAACTGAAAAGTATTGTTGCAGATTTGTAGCTCTTGATGGTTTATTTCTTGAAACTGCAAATAATTGTATCCAACCATGTTTGCCAGTCTTTTCCCATTTACCAGTGAATTTCCTTGCTACTGCTCTGGGCATTTCTTGAAATATTTGCTAATGTTATCCTGCATTATGTGTATATGTGCATTCATATCCATTCAGTTCCATTCATGAATTCTTGCTATGATGCATTTGATACTTGCATGTTCTGTCTTGTGTATTCTGCCTAATGTTCATCAGTTTGTAATGTTTACCTTAATGCTGCGCCAACAATTTTGATCATATGTTTTTCTCTGCCATGTTGTGAGTTGAACCATGCTAATACATCCATATCCACTAAATTTTTGTGTTGCCATCCATGTAATTATATACATGTACATACTGGCACCATATTTTATGTCATGCTTCCAGTATTGATATGCTTATTTGCCACTGAACATTCTTGCACATGGTTATTGAAAATCATTTGATATGCATTGGTCTGATTGTTTGGGTTGTCTCTTTTTTCCATGCTGACCTTTCTTGTTCATTTTGATACTGCCTTGATTTGACCTGTGCTCGACCACATTGGCTTCACTTGTTTGCTATAATGAACATTTTGTTGTTTGACTATTATGATCTGCACCTTGACTAGCTTCATGTTAGCACACACTGGTTTTACTTGACCTGGCTTTCATTTCTTTTGCTGTTTTGACTTGAAAATATGGATTTATTATACATTGTGTTGTGCGCACACACACACCATACTGTTTTTGACTTTGATGCACCATACATGTATATATGCTCTGTCCCTTGGACTTGATCACCAAGCTGTGTACAGACCTGTTACATGTTTGTGCTTCAAACTTGTGCTGAATCATTTGACATTTGCTCCTAGTTTGAGTTGCATGTATAAGTGCTCGGCCATTGATGTTGATGACCATATACATATGCACTAAGTCAAGTTGGTCCACATGGTTGTTCCTCAGTTGCTCGCACTGTATTATGATTGGCGAGGCAGTGCACACGTGTATATTTATGCACGTGTGTATATGCAACCATTCAGTATTATTTTCCTTGTCCATGTACTATATATATGTATATACATATTGTCTGCCTTGTTGTATTTACAGTGTATCACTATGAATATCACAAGATGTCTAGACACGGATGGATGGACATATAAATCAGATCAAGTCATGAAAAATGATGAGAAACACAACAAAATTCTGAGGCAAATAAATTTTTAAAATAAAAATCATATTTGCTAGAATATAAAATATTATTGTTCCTGTTTACTGTGTGTGTTTCTGTATATGACAGGTGTGGAAGACTAGACTGGCTGAAAGCTGTGAAGACAAAAGATGAAGCAGAGTGTCAGGTGTATGTACCAGTAAGTGTGTGTGTGTATATATATATATATGAAATTGTACAATGAGTGATAGAGTATTGTAATGAGGAGCTGTGTATTTGAAAATGATATGAATGTGCATGAAATGTATATCAGTGAGTTGTACAAATAGTGGAGTTGAAAGATTTGTACTGTTTAGATATTAAAATAAAATATTATATTTAAATAAAATACTGTTTTAATTTTTGAATTCTTGTACAGTTGTATTTTATTTAAATGTAAATATTATATTCCTATCTGTGATGTATATATGAAACAGTACAATAACAAACACATTTGTAATAATATATATTTGGTTGTTATCATCAAACAAAAATCATATAATTGTGTATACAACACCGATATATACAACAAGTAGATCATCGGATACCCATCATCGGCAGCCAGTGGGATGCGAAAGGACTAGAGCTAAAACCAATAGACCATTCACCTTTCACTATCGGGGTACGGTGGTTGAGGAAAGACGTCAAATGGATGTTTAGATTGTTTGTTATCAGGGGAAGTCGCTCAGCTCTTGTAGTCTTTACTAGTTAAGGGAGGGGCCGAGGTGGCGCCATAGCCACCATGGAAAACAGACCCTACGAATATCTGTATTTTGAGGCTCTTAAAGGAGGGCTTATACAGGTATGGAAAAGCTCCCGGCCGAGTTCCGTGTTTCTTGTATCGCCCTGCCACGGAACTCAGTGCACAATAGAGGACGTGTGATTGAGGCATCGAGCTACAATTATAGTACATACATGGGACAGTCTAGATACATGCCTGACTTCTCTGGGTGACGTATCATAGACTTGAGGGCATTACTCCGGAATGAAATCTGATTTGATCGATGGTGGCAGTATGTATGCTTATGTAGCATAGTAATGACAGATATATGCTAAACGTAACATTGTTATACAGAGATCCGTACATCACTCCGGCGTAGGATGAGGGACTGCATATTTTTCTGTGGCATTATGAGGGAGACTGTGCGAGTGGGGTATCATGGGGTGTACCTCAGTATTGAGGGGTAGCTACATGTATACCATATTAGGTTAATCCACTGGGAAGTAAACGGGTACGACGTGTGTATAGGCGTTAAGTGTCGTTAACCTAAGCAACCTTACAATTAAGAAAATGTAATGGAACGGTATTTGTAGGGATCATTCTGTTTCTGAGGTACTAGTATTGGTGCGGTGCAGAGAAACGTATTTAAAAAGCACAATATGTTCTGTTCCAACTTATCTTGCTCAGTTCGCACTTGTTATTGTTGTCTTGTTCTTCTAGTTTTTATATACCTGCCATGATACTTTTATTTATTTATATTTAAAAGTAACTGGACTCGCCAGACTTTATGTCTAACCCTTTTTTCCTCTTCTCTCTCTTTCGGTTTCCCCCCAGGTTCTCAGGGTGGGAGTGCTTAGAGTTAGTTTGGATTCTTTCAGCTTAGCTTAGATTTTGGATATTGATGTACCGCTTTCACTTCTTGTCAACTCTCTTATGGCTTCGCACAGTAAATGTGGTTTTATGCTTTTGTACTCTAATATTTTTGGCTAGACAGATTATTGATGTAATTGGTTATTTCGAACTTATGATGTAAACTCGGTATTTGGGACCATGATGTTTTGATTTAAATAAAGTTTTTAATTCCATTGCTATTTTACATGTCTGTCTTGTGATATTATGTTCTTATTTACATATAATGCTTCATGAAACTTAATGCATTATATATAGAGTGACATTAAGGAGGTGGGGTGTCACATTTGGTATCAGTGCATATGGTTAAAAGATCAGATAAAATATTTTGAAAATGGTTTTCAGAAAGGTCCCAAAAAAAGTATTTTAAAATAAAAAGTCTGTTTTTGAAATGCATATTTCCCAAAGCCATAAATATCTTCTCGATTCTCCACTTGATTCCTTTTCCTTTTTGTTTGGGGAAATGTTTATTCCCGAAAGGGTATCCCCATTTCGGCATGGGTCGATAGGCATGTTAAAACTACGGTGCATGTCGAAGGGCAAAGAAGTGCCCAACCTCCATCTGTAGCCGCAGTAGTTTCACCTGCGGCTTATTTTCTCTTAAGCCTCGTAAGGATTTCCGTGCGATGGAGGCAGCTTTCAAGAGACTGTTTAGCGTGTTGCACAAGGATGGTAAAAAGGAGAATAAGGGAGTTGGGGATAAGAGCACACCCCAAAGATGAAAGAAAATGGTGGCTTAAGAAGGGAATATAAATGAAAGAAGAAAAGATGAAATACCATAATTTCGGAATGGGGGGTCATCTGAAAAAGGATTGTAGAAAGAGGAAAGGCCTTTGTTACCACTTTGGTAAGGCAGGAGTACCCAAAGTGACAAGGACAAGGACAAGGCCAGAGGGCAGGAACTTCTAGAGGGCAAGCTAATGTTCTCATTGTTGGTAGACAGGATAGAGGTAGGAAAGTTTTCGTCGAAGATTTGATATCTATTTCTGATCATCCTGTTAGAATTCTTTTTCCTAGCGCTTCGTATCCTTTTATATCTGATCCTTTAGTTGAGTCTCTGCACCTAGATACTAGTATGGTTTTGGATCCCATTATTGTCTCAACCCCCATTGGAGGTACGGCTCATTTATCGATGATTTGTTGGGGTTAAATAATCTCTGTGTTAGGCGTCAAGTTTGATTGCGACACATATGTTCTTGATTTCATAAGATACGGTTTGATTCTAGGGATGGATTAGTTAACCATATATGGAGCCATTCTAGATTGTGAGAGGAGGGTCGTTAGACTTCTGACTTGCCATGGAAAGACTCTCGAGATTTCTTATGACCCCAAAAGCGTTGTCATGCTTAGTCTCCTAGAACCTTTTGATATATCTATTGATGATTTGCATTTTGTACCAATATTTGTGAGTATCCTGATGTTTTGATGAGTTTCAGAGTTTACCCCGAGGCACGTGGTTGGTTTTCACATATATTTGGTGGACAATGCAAAGCCAGTTGCATTGCCTGTGTGACATGTGACATCTAAAGAAAAAGGGAACTTTGTAAGCAAGTAGGGGAGCTACTTGAGAAGATGTTTGATAGGTGAATCATATCGGGATGGGAAACCTATTGAAGACAGTCCTTGTGGAAGCCCATCATTCTAAGATGACTATTCATCCAAGCGGCGATAAAATGTATAGAGTTATGAAGAGGATTTTCTTTTGGACTAGGATGAAGAAGGATGTAGCGTATTTCATCTCTTGATGTTTAGTTTGTCGGCGGGTCAAAGCTGAGTAGAGGAAGCCCGACGGATTGCTTCATTCGTTGGAAATCCCACAGTGGAAGTGGGAGAGCATCTACATGGATTTCATAGATGGGTTGCCTAGATCAAGGAAGGACAATACCAGCATTTGGGCTACAGTGGACAGGTTTACTAGGAGCGCCCATTTTATTCCAACAAAGAACAAGAGATTAGCGACATGGTTGACATGGCACCCTTCGGGACACTATATGGATGACCTTATAGATCACTGACTTATTGATGGGAGTCGACAAGACAGACTTCTACTTGGACCCGATAGTATTAGAGACACTTCAGACGAGGTCGATCTTATCCGCAGACAAAGTGAAGACAACACAGGACCGACATAAATCATGCACATATAAGAGAAGGACTAATATAGAGTTCCAGATAGTGGAGCCAAACTTGCGAGAGGAAGTGAAAGTAGAGAAGGAATCAATGATGGGACGAGTTCCGACTTGCATACTTGGGTCGGAGGTTAAGAAATTATGCAACAAAGAAGTGAAGCTAGTAAAAGTGCAATGGGGAGAGGACCGTGAGGATGCTACTTAGGAGGCTGAAGACAAGATTCGTGCTTCATATCCTTTCCTTTTCGAGAATATGTTCTTAACTTCTTTTTCCAAGCTTCGAATTAATACTTGTATCTATCATTTGAATATCTCCTATCGATCGAGTCTTTAGGTAGAAAACTAATGATTGTAAACATGTGTTTGAGACATGTTATGTTTGATGGATGCAAGTGTTCGCTAGTGATTTCTCGTGGATGCATATAGACACACAATAGGCACTAGATCAGCTCAATCACTTACATATTGCATATGAATGTGTGTGCATTTTAAATTTTTATGTTAGAAAATGGGCGTATCGTTACAATGATGTTGCATTTGGATGGATGATTGTGCACACATATAGAACTTACATGTATTAGGATGATTTGCATACATTTTGGTTGCATGGCACAAACATACATTGCATTAAGGAGGTCAACTGAATCAGTAGACCGTCTGATCTTTCGCATTAGTTTACGGACATATACACACACTATTGCATATGTTCATAAAGGCATTAGAAACTCCTTAAGGAAAATGGATGCTTGTGATTGCTAGATGAATATATGATAGATGGATGTTAGGATATACGTTCTTCTTAACTTAGAGATTTCGGGGACAAAATCTTTTGAGTAGAGGAGAAAGTAACACCCCGTAATTTTAAACGACACTAAAGATGATAAATTAAAGAATAATTAATTTGAAATACACTATTAACAATGAATTAAGTAAAACTTAATTAAATATTCAAAATTAAGTAAAATGGACCGCGCCATTGCATTCGTCTCGGAATTCTGGTCAAGATAGACACCAAGTTTGCGTAAAATGGACTTCGTCTGAAGAAATTATTAAGGTTTGAAGTTTGTATGCATATAAGGAGAATATATATATATATAAATTAAATCAGAATTCAAAATTTCGAAACCAGAAAATCCACTGCGTAAAATAGCGAAGGGCCGACCGTTTGGGGTTGAACTGAGACCCTATTGGGTCGACCCTGGGGTCGACACCATAAAGGGGGTCGACCCCCCCCCCCCCCCGAGATATGGGTAGATAATTGTTTATGAACGTAGACCGATTTTGAAGCTAGATTCGTGAACCCTAGGCTATATAAAGGACCCTAAATCTAGGTTTTATTCATCTAAAAAAATGGTGGCGATGTCGAAGCTCTGATGCAACGTAAATTGAATAGCCTATTCCTCTGCAAATCCAATTCAGCAAACATCATACAAATTCAACGATTGCTACAAAAACAAATCCAATGTGTTCTTCTCAGTTATTTGGATCCATTTCCTTAGATCTATTCACTGTGAGTTCATGTTATTTTTAGATCTAAATATTTAGTTGGTAATCATAAAATGTATATAAAAATTGGATATTGGATCTACGCCTAAACAAGTTCTATTATGACATAATTACCAGATCTGCATGTATACGTTCATACCGCCACCATGTTAAATCTTCTCATAATATATCTATTCATCTTTATGTCTATTTCTGTCATTGATTCATCATTTTTCCAGTTTTGATTCTCTTCTTTCACTCTTTTCCCTTTTTATTTTTATAGCCAGGCTACCTTCAAGCCTAGGCCTAACGCTGAAATATGCGAACGCGCAAAATTGGGAATCGTTTGGGAAAAATGTGATTTGGGCGTAAATTGGAACATATGTAAAATATGATTTGGCATAAATTGGGACATTTGTAAATATTAATATGGGGCATAAATTGGAATATATGTGAATATGAATTTGGGCATAACTTGTACTGAAATATGCGAATATGAACTAGGGACATAAATTAGCAAATATGTGAATACGAATTTGGGCATAATACACACACACACACACACATATATATATATATATATATACCTTGATTTATGACTTGGGAAAAAGGGCATATTGTGCATAATTAAATATGAATTAAAAAGGGGCATAAAAATCTATATTTGGAATAGGGAAATTTATTAATATGAATATGCCTAAAATAATGGAACCGTAGTAACGCTTAGACACGAATTGCACTTGTGGTATAAGTCTGCCCGGAGTCACCCGGCATATCCAGCGACCATAAGTTGTTAATCTAATATGAGGGGTCTAATCCATAACAGCACCATGACACGAGGTTAAGTCTAAACTTGTGGTTTAAGTCTGCCTGGAGCCGCCTGGCATATCCATCATCCACAAGTGGTTGACTTAATGTGAGAGGTCTGGGGCATTAACATGTATGAACAAAAAAGATAAGATGTTTAGGCTTGTCCTAGGGACAAGTGGAAATTATACATTAGGTTATAATAAATGAAAAAGGGAATAGAATAACTTATGTAAGGGGATAAGTTGTACTTAATTGTAAATTAAGTTATTTACAAGAACAAGAATCTGAAATCTACGGATGAGGACAACATAAGTTATATTTATAGAAAGGAAACTTATTAGTAAACCTTAATTAAGAGAACTAAGTTAATAAGTAAACAATGATAAGATGGAATTATGATTAAATGAGAAAGAATGAGGAAACTCATAAAATGAAATAAGTTATATTTAATCATATATGGTAAGTGACATGTTAATTAGGAAACATGTGAATTGAGGTATACTTAATAACATATTAAGTAGAACATGTTATTGTAATGATGTAACCAAGTAAGAATACTAAAAAGATTGTGGATTACAGACTTTAGGCCATAATCTAGAGAATAACATGTATTGGGCTTATTAATGAACATAAATGGGTTAAGTTATATAACCAAAATTAATAAGCAAGAGGAACTTAGTAACTTGATTAAGAATCGATATGAACGAGAATAACCAAGTTAAATGAAAACCCGATGAGGTAAGGCAGGCGCGTAAAAGAACGTTTAGACATAGGGTCTAACAACAAATTAAAGTGAGGCACATGGACCAGTCCGCACGTTTGAGGGTAAATAACCCAATGGGGTAGATCATTATGGTGTTATAAGGCACAAGCGGAGCACACTTTTATCTAATTATTCTGTCGGCTCTGAAGGACTGGAAGGGGAAGCACGTGGCTTCCTGAGATACGTAAGGTGCTTCTGGTAGTCCTCGGCAGATGTTTAGGCTGTGTTCGCAGAGGTTGGGTCTGCGCGTAACTACTAGGTGGGTGGGCCTTGGCTCCAAATCAGTCAGAATGCTATGACATGTTGACACTAGGTTGATTCGGCAGTTGCCTCAACGGGGAGGCTAAGGGTCACGACCAACAAGGATAGTTGATCATTGGATACCCATCATCGGTAACCAGTGGGATGCGAAAAGACTAGAGCTAAAACCAAAAGACTATTCATCTTTCACTATCGGAGTACGGTGGTTGAGGGAAGACGCCAAATGGATGTTTAGATTGTTTGTTATTAGGGGCAGTCGCTTAGCTCTTGTAGTCTTTACTAGTTGAGGGAGGGGCCGAGGTGGGGCCATAGCCACCATGGAAAGCAGACCCTAGGAATATTTGTATTTTGAGGCCCTTAAACGCGGGCCTGTACAGGTATGGAAAAGCTCCCGACCGAGTTTTGTGTTTCTTGTATCGCCCTGCCATGGAACTCAGTGCACATTAGAGGACGTGTGATTGAGGCATTGAGCTACAATTACATTACATACGTGGGACAGTCTAGATACATGCCTGACTTCTCTGGGTGACGTATCGTAGACTTAAGGGCATTACTCCGGAATGAAATCTGATTTGATCGATGGTGGCAGTCTGTATGCTTACGTAGCATAGTAATGACAGATATATACAAAACATAACATTGTTATACGGAGATCCGTACGTCACTCCGACGTAGGATGAGAGATTGCATTCTTTTCTGTGGTATTATGAGGGAGATTGTGCAAGTGGGGTACCATGGGTTGTACCTCAGTATTGAGGGGTGGCTACATATATACCATATTAGGTTAATCCACTCAGAAGCAAATGTGTACGACGTGTGTATAAGCGTCGAGTGTTGTTAACCCAAGCAACCTGACAATCAAGAAAATGTAATGGAATGGTATTTGTAGATCATTTTGTTTCTGAGATACTAGTATTGGTGCGGTGCAGAGAAACGTATTTAAGAAGCGCAATATATTCAGTTCAAACTTATCTTGCTCAGTTCACAATTGTTATTGTTATCTTGTTCTTCCAGGTTTTATATACCTGCCATGATACTTTTATTTATTTATATTTAAAAGTAACTGGACTCGCCAGACTTTCTGTCTGACCCATTTTGTTTCCTCTTCTCTTTCTTCCATCCCCCCGCCCTGGTTCTCAAAGTGGGAGTGCTTAGAGTTAGTTTGGATTCTTTCAGCTTAGCTTGGATTTTAGATATTGATGTACTCCTTTGACTTCTTGTCAACTCTCTTATGGCTTCGCATGGGAAATATGGTTTTATGCTTTTGTACTCTGAAATTTTTGGCAAGACAGATTAGTAATGTAATTGGTTATTTCAAACTTATGATGTAAACTCAGTATTTGGGAACATGATGTTTTGATTTAAATAAAGTTTTTAATTTCGTTGCTATTTTACATGTCTGTCTTGTGATATTATGTTCTTATTTACCTATAACGCTTCACGAAACATAATGCATTTTATATAGAGTGACATTAACGGATGTGGGGTGTCACATCAAAGTTGATACCTTGATGAAAACCATGTCTCCTACTTCAAACCCAATATCGGTCCTTCTCTTATCTGCATAGGACTTCTGCCTGTCCTGAGCTATCTTCATTCGCCTTCGAATAGGACCAATCTTTTTTTTCTGAAGTTTCTCTAATCATCTCAAGTCTAAGTAGAATCCTTTCTGTAGACTCTCACCAACAAGTCAGTGACCTACAGGGTCGTCCATAAAATGCCTCGTAGGGTGCCATGCCGATGCTAGCCTAATAACTGTTGTTGTAGGCGAACTCTACCGAAGGAAGATGCTCTTCCCAAGTCCCTCCGAAGTCTAGGATACGCAGTCTTAAAAGATCCTCAAGAACTCTATTCACCCTGTAACACCCCACGTCCGTTAATGTCACTCATAAAGGGAATGCATTAAGTTTCATGGAACGTTATAAGTAAACAGAACAGAATATTACAAGACAGATAAAGTAGTACATGAAAATTTTATAACTTCATTGCAGCAGTAACAGAAATAAGCTTGGTTACATCTTCAAAACAACAAAACCAAGTACATAATATCAGCCTTGTACAAAAGCCTTCGGAGTACATAATTTTAAAGCCATAGTCCCCAACAAAAAATGCCATAAATAAGCAGAATCAAAGCCAAGCAATACATCTTCCAACTTCAAGCTGGAACAAAGAGATATTCGAACTAAGCTTGCATATTTCCTCCTTGAGAACGTGGGGGGGAATGGAAGAAAAGAGGCGAAACAAACTAGGTCAGACATAAGTCTGGTGAGTCCAGTGACTTTCAGCATATAAACGAATAATAGCATCATGACATGAAATAAAACTGGATGAGAGATAACGGGAACCATAATAACAGGTATAAACGAGATAAACGGAATAAAGCAGAGTAATCTAGACCAAGCTATGCTTCTCACTTACTTTTCCTTGCACCAATACTAGTATAACAGAATTAGGTGTTGTCCTAATGTCTAAACAAAAACAGAACGATCTCTTCAGAAATAGGATGCTAGTAATGGGCCTTTACCACCCTAACAGAGACAGATGGTACAGAAACAGAATGCTAGTTATGGACCTTTAACACCCTAACAGAGACAGACGGTACAGAAACAGAATGTTAGTAATTAGGTGTACACTAATGACGGGCATTTACCACCCCAACAGACGGTAACACACAGAAATAGACAGGTGTTACCAGCCAACAGGAACAGATGGTGCCCCACAGAAAAACACAGAACTAGTTATACCCTAAATTCTACCCCAAGCAATCGGCTCCTTTATACATAAATACCCTGTGTCGGCCCCATGGAAGGGTATATCACTCTCTAAAGTGGCACCCTACAGAAAGACACAGGCCTATTTACAGATGTCATGGCATCTTAACTTCCCCAGAGCAGACCAGATCCATGCACGCACATGACCCAGATGGAACGCGCCATCAACACCCCTCGCCATTATCAGAATGAACCTCTTATAATTAGTTCAGTAAGCGTGCCCTGACCCCTACCTAGTGTTGGGTCACCGGTTGATACCAGAAAGAGCTACTGACTAATATGGATCCCACACAGCAGATGACACAAGTAAATACCCCCTCCTAACCTTGTGTCCCCAGACTAATAGATTTCAGATGTACAGATTTCAGATTAACTAGCTTACAGATCATATATACAGATTAATAGGTTTACAGATTAACAGATCATATTTACGGATTTACAGACTTCATATTAACGGATCAGATATACGGATTAACAGACTTATAGATTAACATGTTTCACTTGCATTAAGCCCACAGATTTACGAAATGGGTTTGTCAGATTCATCCGCCTAGTTGACTTAACCCCATCCACTTATCAAATCAATATGTATTATTGGTTAAGCTTACCTTAACCCTATCCACTTATTCATGTAATATTGGTTAAGTTGTCATCTTATTCATGTTAACTTAACCTCACCCACCTAACATGTTTTGGTATCATATTCATCTTTGATCAACATTAATTAGTTATTAATGCACAGACCTCTCACATTAAGTCGATAGCTTTTGGCCGTTGGATGTGCCGGGCGGTTCCGGGCAGACTTCTGCCACAAGCCAGACTTAACCTCTTGTCTAAGCATCTTTTAGTTGTGCCTACGACCTCTCACATTAGACTGACCGTTTGCTGGTTAAGCCGGTTGGTTCCGGGCATGCTTCTACCTCAAATGGAGTCTAACCTCGTGTCTAGCATGCTTATCTTAGCCAATTTATTCATATACATCGTAGGCTTTCCAATTACAGTATTCAGTTTCAACAAATTAAACAGGCTCCACAGACTCTTTTACTATTCCATTAACATATTTCGCTTAATCATAAATTAAGCCTACAAATTTGCATGCCCAAATTACAGTCATAATTCACAATATAACATTTGCCCCAAGTTTTAGTTAAATTGCGCAGTACAGGTTATGCCCCAAAAACTCCAGTCATGATTCATAATACAAGTTATGCCAAATTATCGGCTTTGATTACAGTGTATGCCAATTACCCAAAATCCCAATTTAGGTGTGTTCATATTTAACCATTATCCCTATTTCAATATAGGTTTTCATACCTAAGTTATATATCACTATACACAATAATCCCCTTCTTCCAAATCATAAACCATCATATAAAGTATGCCCCAAATTTAGGTCTTAAATTACAACATGTGTTATGCCCCCAAATCAGTTACATGTTTACAATTCAATTTATGCCCCATTTGCATATCATTCAATATTTTCCCAAACTTTTCCCACGTCATTCGTACGTATAATTCAACGTAAAATATAATTAGGCTCGAAGTTAGCCTAATCTCATAAATAAAAGGAAAAGAAGAGAAGGGAAGAGAATCATCAAAACTGGCATAAAATAGACATATGAAGTATGAGCGGGCGTAGAGCAAGAAAATAGATCCAATGGGTATAGAAGGACAGAAATAGGCATAATCTCAGATTCATATTTATTAACAATGTCAGGATGACAATTAAATTTCATTTCTGAAAGTAACATGAACTCACCTTGGCTGGATATAAAAGAAGAGAAATAGGTGTTGTAGTTGTAGATCTATTCTTATTTTCCAATATGAATACTCCTATTCTGATTTGCTTTAGCGTAGAAGAAAGACTAGCTTAGATTTGTCCAGCATGGAGGCTCCATGAATTAGTGTATTGTGAGTTAGGTTTAGGTCTAGGTATGTTTATATTTATTTTTATTTTTACCATATTTTCAATTAATCCTCCAATTGGTCCTTTTCACACTAAACCGCTTTTTAATTGAACTGTGTTCACACTAGGCCACTTTTTAGCCATTTCCCTAACACAAAAATATGGCACTGGCAGGGATTGAACTCAGAACCTCTTGCGTACAAGCCACATGTACTAACCAAATGATCTACTAAGTCTTTTGCTAACAAGACTTAGGACAATGCTACACATTATTCTCTCATTCCTCTTTTTCATGTTTTGCTGCAATATTTAATTTGAAGATATCTTCTTCATTTTAAATCAGTTTTCTACAAACTATTGGTCCAAATTAACTAGAAAATCGCCACGAACGCAATGACGCTAATTTCGTGACCAAATTCTAGAGGCTCTTCAAATTATCCTTTTTTTTAATGTTCCCATGCATTTCTTCGTATTTCATGTATTGCATGTAATTTCTTTTATTTTTATTTTTCTTTATTTCACTACATTAACTTATTACATTCAATTTTATTGTCATTATTTAATTTCTCTCTCAAATATATATATGCATATAATATATATACATATTTCCACATTTTTTATTTCATTAAAAATGCGGGGTGTTACACCGTGTTCGTCTGTCCATCGGTCTGTAGGTGATAAGCGGTGCTCAAACACAACTGTGTGCCTAATTCCTCTTGTAAGCTCCTCCAAAACTCACTAGTGAAAATGGGGTCACGATCACTCACAATACTGGAAGGTATCCTATATGGGCGGACTATCACACATAGATAAACTGCTGCCAACCATGTTGTTGTCCTCTTACTCTTAACAGGAATGAAATGAGTGCTCTTAGTAAGTTTGTCAACTACAACCCAAATACTGGTGTTGCCTTTCCTCAATCTAGGAAAACCATTAATGAAATCCATAGAGATGCTCTCCCACTTCCACTGTGGGACTTCCAAAGGATGAAGTAAAACTCTGGGCTTCCTTTGCTCAGCCTTGACTTGCTGGAAGATCAAACATCGGAAACGAACTGCGCTACATTTTTCTTTATCCCAGCCCAAAAGAAAATCCTCTACGTAATCTTATCACTGCCTGGATGAATAGTCATCCTAGAATGATGGTCTTCCTCAAGGACCGTCTTTAACAAACTCCCAACTCGTGGAGCACAAAGCCTTCCATCTCATCGCAGCCATCCCTTATCATCCATGGAATATCTACTGAGGTGAGTGGAAGTGTACCCTCTACTGAGCCTATCATGGATATCTTCTAGCTGTGGGTCCTCTCGCTATGAAGTTCCTATCTGATCCAACAAAGTAGGTTGCACCTCTAATGATGCCAATAAGCCAGGTGTGAACTCGGTGGAGGGTCTAAAATCAAAAGTCGATATAAACTCCAAGCTCTGCCCCTCTACGAACAGAGGACTCAAAGTCACTCTTTGCCTACTCAATTCGTCCACATTACCCTTGCCAAGGGTATAAGCTATCTCAAAGTCATCGGACGCTAGGAACTCCATCCATCTTTGTTGCCTCAAATTGAGATCCTTCTGCTAGAAAAAGTACTTGAGAGATTTATGATCGGTGTACAACTCGAACTTCTCTCCAAGTAGATAATGGCGATAAGTCTTAAGTGCGAATATTATGGCAGCTAACTCTAAGTCATGGGTAGGGTAGTTCTTCTCATGAACTCTTAACTATCTACCTCCATAACATACTACCCTTCCCTCTTGCATCAGAACCGCACAAAGCCCTGTACCACAAGCATCAGTGTATATTGTGAACAGCTTGTCCCCATCAGGCAAAGTCAAGACTGGGGTTGTTGCAAGATCCTTCTTCAACCGCTGGAAAGAATCCTCACAGTCTATACCCCAAGAAAATATCAGATTCTTCTTCGTAAGCCTAGTGGGTGGGGTTGATATCTTTGCGAAGTTCTTAATAAACTTCCTATAATAGCCTGCTAAACCAATAAAATTCCTCACCTTCGTTGCATTCTTTGGAATCTGCCAATCTTGCACTACAACAAAAATACCATTTTACAACACTGTTTCTGCGACAGTTCACTGAAATGTTGTAGAAGAGTTAGCTTTTTCATGACATATGGTAAGAAAAATGTTGTTATAGATTTTTCTAAACAACATTCTTTGCACAAATGTTGTAAAATAATAAATATTTACAATGTTTACTTAAAATGTTGTAAAAAATAAAATAACAATGACTTTTCAACATTGTATTATATTTGCCTTTTCATAACACATACGTAATGTTATCGAAACATGCAACTAAGACTACAATTTTTAAACATTGTAATTTCGTAGTATTCGACAATAGCTAATAAACGTTTTAAACTCGTGTTTTATATCAACAAAAAATAGTTGTATATTCTATTTATTTTTCAATTTACAACATTTGAATAATGTTATCTCAATTCTTTTTAGGACAACGTTTATTTCATGTTATTATTAACAGTATATTTAACAACTTTTGATTAATATTGTTAATATTCATATTTCAACAATATATTAGTAACATTGCTATAAGTACGTTGTATGACTTTTATATGTTATTGTTCAAAATTGTAATAAGGACATCAAATTATGACCATTATAGGAAATTAATTTTTTAACTTGATGATGTAATCTTGTACTAGACCAAAATATTTTAGTAGCCTTTAATGATGTTTGCTTGATACTGTAAAGTACATGGTATTTCATAAGGTTAACTAGTAGTGTAAAATATTTTGTTAATTGATTTGTTACTAGTTTGAATAGTTCGTTATGCAATTCCATGTTTAGACAATCTTTTATCATCATTCGTCCAAATCGTAAATTTTACAAGATATGCATCGTTTATAATAATCAGGCTTTTTTCCTTTATAATTCTCTTAATTGTATTTTGAGCAGAATTCCAATTGCTGGAAGTCGGAAAAAGCGGTACAGAAAATGGAATTCCATTTTTTTCCAATTGACGCGATCAAAAGCATAGAGTTTGCAGCAGGTCCATACAAAGTAAATAAATTGAGAACCATGTACAAAATACAATGAATTGCATCCCAAAAGATGAAAAACGACCTATTCAAATCGATTCAAACCGACTTAAATGTAGTTTTTTTATTAACAAAACTTTTCACGGATTGAAATGAATGTTGTAAGTATATAAAACAAGAGCAGTGGGAATGAATTAGGAAACTTAATGATCTTTCTGGCAATTACTTATAGTGATTATTCAAACATAAGTGGGAAGTAATGCATAACATTAGCTTTCTACAAAATCATGTGTCTAGCAAATCTATTTTATGTGACACTTTGAGTCCTAATTGTTTACTATTACTATTTCTATAGTTTGATGTTTTCTTCTCCATGCAACGAAGCCGCTTCCATCCTTTCCTAACCACTCAGGTTAAGCTATTAAATGTTTATTAATTTTATGTATAATGGGTTTAGTATGTTTGTAAGAAAAATAAAAGAAAATGATGCATGAAGAAGATTAAGATGGATCTTAAAAGTTAAAACCAGCCCTTCATATCAAATGTCAAAAAAATACGCTAATTATTATGATGTTATCAAGTAGTGTGATTTTCAATCATACGGAGGGACAACGTTAAGCATAAATTGATGTTGTTGATAGCTTTGATATAAATAGAGACGGAACGAGTGAATGACATAGTCTTAAAATTTATGAAGAAAAATGGTTATGTTGAGCATGTTTGTTAATTGTCTTATTAGTAGTGCATACCATAGTTATCAAGATCAGACCGTCGGATGGACCTTCAAAACCGCCGACCATTGGTTATGGCGGCTGGGAAGTCACTAGAACCGCAACTTACATTGAACCTCGACATAACCGCATTAAAACCTCCAAAACCTCAATAGAGTAGAAATTATTAAAGTATTTTTCTATGATTTGTGTATTGATTTGAAAATTTAGGGTAAAATTAATGACAGGTATCGTTTTCGAGGAAGAGCAGATGCAAGGTTTTTTGGAGCTGAAACTTCGCATTAAAAACCTTATGTGTATTTCTATTTGTCGTTGTTTTCACATTTAGCACCTTTTTAATTAAAAAAAATTGTTTAAGTCCAAATCTTTATTTTATTTGCAAATTACGGGAAAGTAATGTACGGTTCTGATGGTTCGATCGATCCGACCTTTTAAATCTTTAACCCTAGGTCATTACAGTTTGATTTACGGTTTGGTTCTGTTAACTATGGTGCTACCAAATTGCTCGTAGCGTTGATAAGAAGTGAACTACCTATAGAAAAAAATAGCAACGATAAGGTGGATAAAAAAAATAAAAATATACTGATTTCAAATAGCAAGTTATGCTTGAAAGTAGGGTGAATGAACTAAATCATGTCGTTGATGTAAATGAAACTTACCTAAAGCGGAACAGTTATCTAATTTCGTAGACTCTCTCTCCTTGAGCATTATTGAAGGTACGATTCTTTAATTTTCCAAGTTAACGTTTGCAAATTTTAATTTTGAAAATCAACGATTTTAAATGGAACATAAATTGATTTAGTTGCATATATATTGAAATATGAAATGATTTTTGAATATTAAAAATTTATTTTAAATTCAAACTTGACCTGATTGAGTAAACATGAAAGAAGAATTTAATACTTTTTGAATCATATTGATCTTATTGTTGAATTTTAAATTTTATTTTTCATGTTTCGTTTAAAGTGGAAAGCGAGAAAATAAAAGTTAAATTATATGAATAGACTTGAGAACTGAATGGAATCTAAATATAATTCAATTCATTATGTATAACAAAAAGAATTTGTCATATATCTTCCTCGTTGTAGATTAAAATTCTAAATTATGAAGATTGTCTAATTTATCTTTATTGGTTGTTTTATACAATGAATGCTCTCGGATTCTCGATATTATGAGTATGAATTGGTTTTCTATTCACTCAGTATGGAGTTTGATGTGATTTTCAGTACATTCAAATCAAAATTATGAATCTTTTAATTTAAGCGGACTCAAGTTAACATGCTGTCATTTATATCTTAGTTTCTTTTAATATGAATTCCTTATTAATATCGTAGCTTTTGGAGTATCAAATATAATTTGGGTTCATCAATTAACACTCCTATGATTGCTCTATAGCCTTACCCCCCCCCCCTTTAAAAGATAATAATTTATTTCCACTTGTATCCTTTAGCGATAAATAACTTGTTTAATATGTGTATTTATCTTCCATCTTCATGTCACATCTTTTCTTATTCAAATTGTCATGACTTATGAACACTAAAACAAGCGAGCCAACAAATTTTACAGACGATGTACTACCATAACAAATGTGGTTCATTCAGTCTATCCAAGAATAATGATTTGAAAATGCAAGTTTTTTGTTTTAGCACAAACAACAATTAAATTTATAACAATACATACATAAGCCAGTCTTAATAGGGTGTATTGCAGCGTCTGAGCAGTAGGATCAAGAAATTCCAAAGTGTACATTTTTGAAAATAAATTTAATATCAATACTATGTTTGGTAACTATACGCGAACGTGACGTATATGTGCATTTATATTAAAATGAAAGCGTTGCATTGACCACTGCTTTATTCAAATACTATTTATTTTATTTTGTTTAAGATGTCGATCACCTAATTTTCTTGTCTGTAGTATTAAATTTTACGAATTTGCAAAGATTTAAAAGGTAGAGCAATAAGTTATAGGAAGCATGAGAGGAAATTTTTTTAATGTGAATAAGAAAGAAATGTTATTTTTGGAATACATGGGGTGCGTAGAGAAATAAATAAATGTGTGTTTTATTTTGTAATTAGCGTGGGGGAGGAGGAGAGAGGTGAAGAGTAAGTAAATCATGGGATGATGATAGAAGTATCCATATAAATTACCACTTTATGTGGTTATTTGATTAAGAGATTCCAATATGTGATCGACAACGATAAATAGCAATAAACTCATTATCATCAATTAATTTGAAATAATAACATACTTAACTCTCTTTTTTTCCAAACGTCAGCAGATATCACAGCGTACCAACCCCCAAATTATCGACTACCCCTTCATTCTCATAACCCTAAAAATCTCTCAACAGCCGATTACCAAAAAAAGGCGGATGATTTTCTTCGATCCCGCGCAAAAAATATCTCCCTCCTGCACGATTCTTACGCGACCCCAGTTCTCTTTGCTTGCGCAGTATTTTTCTCTTATTTTCTCCGAATTTAATCACTGGTAACTTTCTCTATCTTTATTTTTAATCTCCTGCTTATTTTCGGTAGGGTTTCTGAATTAATAGTTGAAAATATTATCGTACGTCGGTGGAAACTGAGATTTATCAACAGATTTTCGTGTTTGCCTTTAGGGGTTGATGTTGGAACCTATGCTGGATTTCAAGTTGCTATAAGGCTTCTCAGGTAAACACACGCTTTTTCATTTTTAGTCCTGTTTTGTTTTGTCTAGTGTTTTATAATTTCCAGTAAGGACAAAGTGGTGTTGCTTTTTTCAGGTTGCTTTTACCATAACTATTTACCCTTGAACTATTTTTGCGTTGAAAGCTAATTTGAAGTGCTAAACATGCATGTCCTGTTGTTTTCTTCCACCCTTTATAAATATGCTGCGAAGACAGCTATGTGTAATCGAATAATTTATGCTTGAATACTAACCATCTGTTGCAACACTACCAGTTATTTTTTGAGTTAATAATTTTAGTCTCATAGAGTCATATAGACAGGGCCGGTCCAAGGGTATTGGATGCCCTAGTCGAATAAGTATTTTTGTTCGTTTCGCTGCCCCTTAACCAAAAAAAATAAAATGATGACCAATAATCACTTTCAATGAAGAAACAAAAAATGCACATGGAACCAAAGGAGCAAACAAATACAGGTTTAAAAAAAAGAAAGATAAACCAACCTGATATAAATGAATCCATGCTCTTAAGATATACAGTATCATCATAATGTTCTATCAAAACACTAGTATCTGACTGACATCTCCTTACAACTACGTTTTACAGTAAAAAAAAAAAAAGTACGACATCCACCCCCAATTTATCAATTAAAGGACCATGGCTATTGAATGCTTTGATTTGGTACAGTAGGTGGAGAGGTTCTAAATACATGTTTTCTACATCTCTGAAATATGCTATCATATAGAAAATCAAATTGTATTCCTTCTCTCTCTCTCTGTCTCTCTCTCTGTTCACAATGAACAAAATGTGATCTGCTTCTAATATCTTGTAGGTACCATATCATATAGAAGAATGAGTTCAGATTGACAGATCGTGATGATACTATTCACTAATTTATATCCAGGAAAACGAACAAAGGTGAGGACTACGTATAATTTGCCATCAAATATTGTGAAATAATAATAATCTAAAGATGAACTCACGTTGTTTGAGCGGAGGCTTATCCAAATTGTGATTTGAGGCTCTAATATGAAACTGAAGTTAGGGTTAGCCGTTAGCAATTTGACGGCTGCAATTTGAGAGTCTGAGTTTAGGGTTTGCTATTTGAGATAAGCCGGTTGCAGCGGCGATGACGATTGCAGCGACTAAAAATTGGAGATAGAGGCGGTTGCGATTTTCTTTTGCAGCAGCGATGGGAGATGAGCAGAGCAGATCGTTTTTTTTTGTTGCCCCCGTTTCCTGCGATGCCCCAGTCCTTTGTCTCCCTCGACTATGCAGTGGGCCGGGCCTGCATATAGAACGAGATGAATGTCCATTAAATTGTGCGTGCTCCATCAGGGAAATACCATAGCAAGTTGTGTTATTTAAATATACATTTCGCTAACAATCAGTGGTGTTGCTTAGGCTTCGTTAAACCTTGCCTACACTTTGTTTTGAAGCATGATGCCTAAGCATCAAATAATGTCAGAGTGCTTCACTTCAACTTAGGTTATCTTGCACTTTTTATATAATTTCAGATATATCTTGTACTTTGCACAATGTTTTGGTAGAAGTGACAATTAGAGAATGGTCAAAATTGCTTTTTTAAAATACTTTTCAATATAGTCCTGAATAGTGTGTGCCATGGCGATAGATGTGGTGCATGCATCTTTCTTCCATGTGGGCGGGGTGCATGGAAGCCGCAACAAATAGCGCAAATGGTCATATCCCGGAAATACGTATAGAGCTAAAATGACTAGCTTATTCATTTTTTTTTTTTACTTCTTATTGATTTCATTTTTCACAATCCAAACTAAACTCCAACAGTTGGCGTGTTTATCATATATTTTTTATTGAGCATATAAACTATAAAGTATCGTTTGGTCTATTTGTTGAGCCAAAATTTACCATTGTTTTGTTGTTGTTCATATAATGTTTAATAAGGAGATGATATCTATTTGTAAGTCAATCTTCATCTTTTTTTAAAGTGTATCCTTGTTGAGTTTGTAAACTGTTTTCGTTAAGTTCGCATGCTTCCATCATTTTTATCATAAGAACCGCTATGCCATGGTTCTTAGGATGAAACATTTATTTTTGGCATAGTTATGACTTCTATTACTATTTATGCTTGTGTGTCATCTTTATGATTGACTACATATCGTACATGTGCTGATTTGAAAGACGCAATTGCAAGTTTACATGTGCTGATTTGAAAGATGCAATTGCAAGTTTACATGTATGATGCATCGACGCTCAGCGTTTCACTTCTATTTCAAAATATAGGAATTTTGATCGCTTCAGCGTTTTGATTTTTTTCTTAACTTCCCATTTACTCATGTGACCCATGTATTCCCATCCCCTTATTCCTTCCCCCCAAGAATCGGTTACCCCCACTTTTTTTCGTGGCACAAAAACTTCTTCCTGTGCGTTCTTCGCTTAGTAGACGATGTTTTTCCCAAGGTTCAAGAACTCGGTTTCGGTCTCGGTTTCGGCCGTTTGAAAATTTGTTAGTTTCGACAGGTTTCGTAAATTTCGTTAGTTTCGGTTTTGTTTCGGTTTCGGTCAAGATTTCGGTTTTCAGTATTTTGATAATGAATTTGTGAACGGTAAATAAAACAATATACAGTATAAAGTTATAAACGTTAAAAAAACAATATACAGTATGAGCATGCAGTCCTCTATTAACAAGTATTCAAGAAGGCAGTGTTGAAAAATACTACAATACATACAGGCACGTAAAAACATATGTGCAGTCCCAAATAAAACAATATAACACGTATTCAACCAAGCTGTCCTCAAATAACATTATGTGCCTGCACATATAAAACATACAGGTGTACCATAAAAGAAAAAAAAACGAACACGTGTTGAGCCCAATTCCAAAGCACCCCCTCAAATAATCGGCTTTTCCCCCAAAATTTCCAATTCGAGAAGCGGCAAAATTTGTCCAGACAAACACACGGGAAAAAAAAATTAAAAATGATGCCGTTGAAATCGATTCAAGAAGGCGGCAAAAAATTTCGATCAACTTGCGAAGAGGAAATACTTACGAAGATCGGTTTTGAAGATTATAGGCTGCTGCTATTCTTCTAGATTTAATCTGAATTATTGCTGTAAGTTTTCAGTTCGATTGAATCGATTTTATAGGCTTTCGAATATAGTAGATAATTTGATTTTCACTGTGGATTCACGTTTGTGGTAATTGATGAGTTTGATTTGATTACTTTTCCTTTTCCACTGTCGGTCCTTTTGGTGTTTGAATTATTGGTGTTTCAAGCGTTCCTTCTTTTCTGTCGAGATTCGCTTTTTTTTTTTTTTTTTTTTTTTAATGCCTTAACAGCGATACCTATTTTGTTGGCCGATTTCGTACCGACCTTCAGCGGTACCGGTCCGGTAACCCCGAAATTTCGGGGTGCCGGACGATACCTTGAACCTTGGTTTTTCCTCTTCCCCATCAACTGCTCATTCCCTTCTAGGCCCCATCCGCTAATTTCCTTCCAACTCCAATCTAAATTTTCGCCTGATCCCTCCTCTTCTTCACTATCCTCTTCCTCCTCGACCTTCTAACCCCGCTGATTACCCAATCCATCGCTTGATATTAACCCATCCACTAACCCCAACTGTTTCCTTTCTGCCGTCTATACCCAATCACCATCAATTCCTGCTATTTTCCTTTTAAAAGTTCATTCGATATGCAACCGTCTGTGATTTGATAAACTTTGCTGCTTGCTTCCCTGGGTGACTATTGGTTTGGGTCAAATGAAACAGCTAATATGCTCCATGGTCGCTGACGGCAACGACCGAGGATGGTGCGCATGCTTCGTCCCTTCATCATAGGTTAGTAATGATATATGTACACTTCTACACTTTTATCGTAATTTGCATTACATGTCCTACTGATTTGGTTAAAGTTAGAACGTTGTTGAGGAGGAAATGTCTGTCGACTCTTATTTCCAGTTTTAACACCTGCCTATTGACTACGTTAATAGCAGAAATTGCTTCACGGAGAATATCTATTTCACGACCCACAAGGTGAAGGAAGTTGAACCCTATTGCCGGGTCATACTGCTTATAATTAAGTTAATTATATTAATTGCAATAATTTTGCAAGTAGACATACAAAAAATGATTTATTATTTCTGCATAATTTTTAACTATATGTGCTCTCTACAAATTATCCAAACGAATGTGGTCTTTAGTCTTTACAAAATATTACTTATTCTTCATGATTTTTCGTTGATCAAGTTATACATAAGTTTTTATCATAATTTCAGCGGCATTGATGACTTTATATTCATTCCTATATATGGATTGGTTACGGATGTGGCATTGAACTGATTTACCTTCTACTTGCCATGTAAATTCTTATTTTCCTTTTTGTTACCACTTTTTTTTTAATTAAGATGGAGGTGTAGATATTATGACTTTTTTGTGTAAAGGTTTTGTACCCATCAATATCAACCCTGTTTTTCGAACTTATTTTGAGAAATTCCAACTACTAACACTGTGAATGTGAAACTTAGTAACCAACTAATGATATACTATTAACATGTTGCATGTTTTTCTTTTTAAGTTATATAAATTATTGTTGTACACTTCTTCTTTCAGCTCTCATTCACAATGATCCATAGTTTCAAATAAATTGTACAGCATTCATGCATAATATTTTACCACATCATAATAAGAAAATCAATCATGCTATCATCTACCTTTTAGTCCAATATCCAATATAATTTTTCGTTTGTCATTTTCTCTTTTATTGGAATCTCTATCTACTCTCTAATGCATCAACGTCACTATAGCCATAGGTTATGCTAAAACATTTGCAGTTTTTACATATTTATCATTATAAATGTAGACTTCAGTTGATTGGAATTTTGGATTCAATGGGAACCATTTACTGCTGAAGTTAGCTTTTGAGTTCTTACCTTTTTGATATATATGTGTGTGTGTATGTACACACACACACACACACACACACACACACACACACACACACACATATATATATATATATATATATATATATATATATATATCGAAATATGAGCTGTGAACTGTACTCTTATTAATTTCCATTTCTGCATCTTATTTAGCAGAGGAAATATTTAACTTTGTACCTAGACTTTATTTTTACCTTTGGTGCTAACTTGCCAAGTTAGAAATGTAAAAGAAAAATTACCATGAAATTTGCAATAGCAGCACAAAAAACAACATTCATATTTCAGAATGCCCTTACTTTGCTATATGTGGAAATCCAAAGTAATTTTAACCAGTAGACATGTGGGATGAAATTAAAAGGGTATATATTCACCACTTGCATGCACTTGTGCTTAAAATATATCTGGATTTTAACATTTTCTTAATAAATAAGCAAATACAATTTTGGCATGTCAGCTTTACTGGACCAACTCTGTGCGTACGGATTGTTTCATATATACGGCTTGAGGTACGTCGGCTAACACCGCTCCTGAAGTCATCAGATGAGCTGGTTATGATGGAGCCAAAGCCGATGCTTCTTTTCATTCTTCCTGCAGGTAATTCATTTTGCTTCTCTCTCTTTTTCCTGTTCTATTTCCTTACTTCTATGACTTTTTTAATTAAAATAAAAAACTCAAAAGAATTTGCCAAAAATGGAGTTTAGTGTTGCTGTGATTTGATCGATGAACAGCTGAGCGCTGATTACAAGGTTAAAAGTATAATGGAAACATCATCAGTGCGTTTAGAGAAGTATATCTAAATGCAGGTAGTTTACATTCAATCATATATGTAGATGGTTTATGGAAGTATAATGGAAACATCATCAGTGCGTTTAGAGAAGTTGACTATCATCAGTGCGTTTAGAGAAGTATATGTAAATGCAAATAGTTTATAGAAGCAAGAAGCAGTTGACTATTACATGCATTTAGATAATCGACATATAGTTTGGAGATAACCAGTGTTATTAATGGCACACGGCGTAAAAATACGCAAAACCCTCTCTAGAGCCTTGGCGCGCGGCACGACAAATGACGCGCGCCTTTTTAATTTACTGCACGTGTTTATTTTTTTAATAAATTTAATACTTTAACAAAAAAAATAAAAAAAATTCAATATATTTTTCTAAAATATATGCAACAATTTTTTGATGCATTTTACAAAAAAGCATAAAGCATAAAATTTCAAGCACAATAGTTTTCGTATCCAAAATAATAATGCACATTACTGACAAACTATAAATCTGAATATGATAAATTTAATGCTCAATTGTATTTAGCAAATACCAAATCATGAAATATTTTTATGTTGCAAACAAATCGTACAAAGATATTGGACATATTCACACATAAAAAATATATCCAAGGTTATGTTTCAGAGCTGATTGAATGTTAATTTTCTGAGAATGTTTTCTCTTACTCTAAAGCTGTTTCTCTTAATTTATCGTTCACAGGTTCTCATTCCCATTCATTTGCTTTTGCATCTATGTTGGACAATATTTTATGACTTTTGTACATTACATTATATATTTTTAACGATATTAAAATGAATCTAAACTATATTGGATAATAAAACATATGTCAGTTCTAAATGCCGGTATGCTAAGGTCAGTCAATTACATAATTGTAAGGTTATCAACTCGTTGATGATAATCGAATAGGAAATAATAATGATGTGATTATGTTCTCATATAATTGAAAAAAATAATATTAATAGAGTTATTCACATTTCATGTTATTATGATAGTAATAGTAATAGTAGTAGTGATGGTGAGAGCATTTGTAGTAGGGTAGTTACTGCAGTTTGAAATGCAAAAAAAAACATGAAATAAAGAAAAAAGCGCGTCATTTCTCCGCCATGCGCCATTTGGCGCGCCTTTTCATGTGCGCCGCGCCTAGGGGTGTCAAATGGGTTGGGTTAAAAATTTACTCAATCTATTTAACATAAAAAATACCCAATCCATTATACCCATTTATAAAATGGGTAAACCCAACCCAACCCACCAATTTAATGGGTCAAACCAACCCAACCTGCCTAACCCATTTTTATTGAAATTGTTGCTTATCACATTGACGATGTCATTTAATTTTACTTGCAAAAGTAGACCCATGAAGCTAAAACATAGAAACTGCAATTGCAACAGCAATATCGATCAATTTCACATACAAAAACATAAATTGAAAATCATTCAAACTGTAATACTTACAGCACCAGCTTTAATTGAAATATCATTAGAGTGTACTCAATAATTAGTATGACGGAAAACATAACATCCTTAAAAAAACTAAATAACAACTGCAATCAAATATCATCAAAAAAAAAAAAAAAAAAACATAATAGTTGCAATCTGCTGTTAAAAGTGAATGCATAATATCATTTGCAGTAGTCAGTTATGTCTTTTATGCATTATCCCATGATTTTTGACAGCGTTTGGATGTGATAACGTTCCTAAAAAAATTGCCTGCACACAACAATAAACAAATGATTTGAACATTTCAGTTAAAATAATATTAAAATATGAGACATAGAAAAGGAAAAGACAGTACATATACAAATAACAAGTTCCGAAATGCCCGAAATGCTAGAAAGAACAGAATTTTGATTGATTAAATTATAAAAAATGCTTAACTTAAAAAGTCTTAAATGGCATTATGCACCTTTTATATGCTAATTGCAGTCAATGCATATGTGTGTTAATGTTTTGTTTTGGTGTCATTTGAGTGTATATTTTATATTTTGACATAGTAAAATTAGAAATATAGAGCTAGATATGATTAACCTCTGAATCAGATGATGTGATTCCCTACAATCACATTTTTCTGACAGCGAATCCCGGCTTCATGTAAGGTTATTCCTATTTAAAAAGATAGAATTCGACTGAGTCTAAATCAATCAATTGGAAGCTAAATTTACCAGTTCGCATCATCATGTGCAAGTTATTTATTTATCTGTCCTATTTAGATCAATTTACCTCAAAGACATCAAGCCCAACATAGAACATAAGGTTCACTTTCAGATGCTCTATGAATGCAGCTTCATCGATGACTGGGCTTGCATTTACATGAATTGTTTCCTGTAAGTAAATAGTTAACAACATGAACTTCGAACATAAACTTTGTTTTTGTCATGTATCTGTATTTGTTGCTTCCTTTAGTCTGTCTAACAAATAGCTGTTGAAAAAAAGAATTTTTTATAGTTTTAAGTCTTTCCTGAATAAACATTTCCAAAAATCCAAATTTGTTCCAAAGCACAAAATCTAAAATAAAGAGATTGTGTTACATAACAGTAATGCGGGTTCGAAACCTGGAATGACATGCTAAGAGCTTACCATGTGCATACGCTAAGATCAACCACTTATGTGGTGCTCGCGGACCGGGCTAGGTGCATCAGGGAGGGTCTTATGACTGTCGGTTTCCCTCCTGAACAAATTCAAATACTAATAATAATAATAATAATAATAATAATAATAATAGTGGTACTGCACATAACAGTGAAATAAAAACTTCTTTGTCTAAGAAATCCTAACATGTTAAAGATTAATAAATAAAACAAACATAATTATACCTATGGATAGCTGACAATTTCCTTGCATGTTATTTTTAAACATGGTAAATTGATGTCAAGAAGATTCAATCCCACGATCTCCAAGTACACAAAATCTTTGATGTTAAAGAGCATGTGAATCACAAATAATTTATACTAAGTGTCCACAAAGAACCTCACACACACAGTTCATTTACAACATATAATGCATTTATACTCATATTACAGTGTTCATTTTCAGAGTTCATTAACAGCATGTAATTCATTTACAGTTTGGTAGCAAATCCCAACAGCTTGTATCACTTTGTGCAAAAGACTTAGAGGTGATAAACGTTCAAATTACGGTATAAAAAAAGGGTATTTGGGGACTCTAGAAGTTGAGTGTCATCTGTAGATACATATACGACAAAAAGAAGCCTTACGCTAAATTTTTGAAGCCTTGTCCTAAACCGATGTATGACTTGAAGAATACTGCAACCACAACAGGGTGATCAAACTTTTTGTCACAACTGGAGCGTTATGCTAAAGTCTCCATAAAATACTTTTTTGGGAATGGCAGCGTTGATAGACCCAAGGGCATGTATTTCTCAAAAGGATTTACTTATACGGGAGTTATGGTTTAGAAAATCAGTACCCACCATATAAAATATAGCACTGCATAGTACAAAATTATTCCATCTTCAATGCATAAATGTGGGATTGTTAACCCAGTTGTTATATTAGATTTGATGAAAGAAATAAATCTACCTTAACTGTGTATGCATATAACAACAGTTGAGCATGAAGCAATTCAGTTGCATCAAATGAGGAATATAACAAACAGATAAGTTAATTAACAGAAATGAATATAGTAGTACAGCATAATTATTGTAGTTTTTCATAAATATAAGTTAGCAGTTGTAACAGAAAACCTAATGCTATCATTGAACTTAGTCATCCCCAACATAGAAAGTTCAGAGATTCTATTGACAAAGTGATCAACCAAATATCTAATGGTCTAAATCTACGAATATACGTTTGTAATATCAACAATCTAAATTTTAAAACATCAAAACAGACAAAATAGAAATTGGTAGAACTGGAGATTTACATATAATATCAACAATCTAAAATTTTATGTGCAGTATTACATGTTAGAAGATTGTCTATTTAAGTAATTCATATATAAACTCCACTCAAACTGGAGATTTACAGGTGTAGTAAGTTTTTTAGCATCTGTTTATATATGCTCACAGTCTATCTGAGTAGGGAAACATTAGTGGTCTTATTTAATTGAACAAGCCAGACAGATTAACTTATCCTAGATTGTTATGGGTGATTTTAACTTTATATTGTACAACCAGCATAGCCTTAGTTAAGGGGTTTGCAACACTCTTGATGATGATGAATTTTGCAACTATTTCAACTAGCTAATTTATATAAACCCAATTTTGTTGGTAATTAATTTATATGGAGGAGTCATAGTAAAATAGATATAGTTTTTGTCAACAATTATATGAACCTAATTCATCATTATAATTCAGTTTATTGTTAAAAAAACGTTGACTCCATGATAAAGCTGATTTACTTATTGCCTGGCAATACTAAAGCCAGCCAACTTGGCCAGCTGCCCAAAAATAAATTGAAATGAAATTCACTATGTTAAGCATATGACCAAGTACAAAGTATACATTGTTAACTGAAATAGGCTACTGCCACTGGAACTGAATTCAAAATATATGTATTAATAAAAACATAGCATTTGATTATTGCATACAAAAGGGCATTACAAATTTACGACCAAACAGTCACCAAACCTTTAATATTTTTCTGAAACCACGATGAGTTCTAATATGCCTATACCAAGTATCCCATAAAGCTCACATATTAACACCTTAAAGACCGTGATGAAAAGATAACCACACCTAACCGATCTCATTAGAACCATCGGCGTTACAATCCACAGATGCCAACATCATTTGATAGCCAACAATACTCAGTAAGACATACACAAACGTTCAAACTATAAGTGAGTGATTTTTTTATGTACACTTCAATTTCATTTTCCAGGATTCGTACAGTATAGAGTTCTAACATTATTATCTTAAAGTCCATAGAAGAAACAATTGTGTTGTATAAGTCAATATGATTATTTCTTCTAGTAGTAAACAATCTAAAAATCTCCTCGAATGTACAAACTGAAAGTAGCAATAACTGCAGTAAAATACTCAAAACTCAAACTTTTAACCTAACAAATAAAAACCAATTAATCAATGATAAAATCAATACCATGCGTCGATCCATGAATTTCGATTTTGTCAGCTCAAACCCCGACCACCAGCTCTCGGAATCCCTGAATGAGAGCACGTAACTGCAAACGAATGATTCATCTAATCGGCTACTGTAGTTCTTAATAAAGAAAACGAGGAGTCTATAGTCAGGTATCTCAGAATATAGTGTCAGAATTGTGTTTTGGATATATAATTTAATTACTGTCATATTTTGAATATGCTTTTCAAATGGTGTGAGAAAGTCTATAGTCGGTCGCAGCAGTCGGCTATGTAGATGTAGCCAATTAACTTTGCTATCTCCCTAATGGAAAATCCTTCAGTTTTAGCTATGTAGATGTGATAGAAAATTCTGCTTTTAAACTACTTGTTCTCCTTATAGTAATTTGTGTGTTTCTTGTTCAGCAGGCCACGGATCTATGTCGGTGGGTGCATATCCATCGCAGCAGTCGCCTATGCAGTCCAGCACGTTCGGGACTGTGCAACAGGACATGCAATTTTTTTGATCAGCAGCAACCACCATATATGCAACAATATTCAGATATGCAGCAGTTTTCAAGACCGCCTATGCCTTATCAGCCACCCCACAACTTAGAAGAATGTCAACAGCATGAAGGTACCACTTGTTTGCTTGCTTCACTTGTGCAAGTAATGTATGTACATAACAGTTAGTGGACTTATTTGCTTTGTTTTTTGGTTGCTGAAAGTAAGTTGTGCACTTTGTAGTGAACATGTTGGATTATCTTTTTGTTAATGTAATATTGCATATGTTGTCTTCACCTTCTTGTTAAAATAAAGTGTATACAATATCTTGCTGAATCTATGAGTTATGTCAATTCGAGTGCTTTATCATTTGTGTGCCGCTGTTATATATTACGTGGTTTCTATATATTATCGAATAATTTTTGATGTGTATGAACTAATAATGATGTTATGCATTTTTAGTGATATTCCATCGTTTGTTATTGTGTATTTTGTATCTGTGTAAATTTAAGATAGAATTTCGGTCTTTAGAAGTCAGTATTAAATATATTTGAGATTGTAGTATATAAATATTGTTGATATATAAAACACCACATGTTAAAATTGTTGTCATAGTTTATGTACAATGTTTGTCATGAGTTGTAAAATGTCATTGTTGTAATTTTTTTTTTTTTTCAACAATGATTCACATTTGTGGTTGTAATACAAAAAATATAACGATTAAAATAGTTGTACAAACTTTGTTCTACAATGTTAAATAACTAATGCAAATGAAGTTTAGTTAACATTTAAACAACGTTGTCTGGTTTGTATTTACAACGTTGATTAAATATGATAAAAGCTTAAAATATTATAGTTAATAATTGTTGTATAAAAATAATACACAACTTTTGTTGAAAGATGTGAATGATGATTCTACCATGGACGGATAAAGTTGTTGAAATTAAGATACAACATATGGAAAACACCGGAAAAAAACTGATATACAACATATAAATATTATCGTAAAAAAGTGTGTTAAAATATTTGAAATACGTTGTCATTGGCTATCTCATAACATTTTAAAAAAATTGTAAATAATTTTTCATTTAGTTGTTGGTGCTTTCACGATATTTACATTTTGTTGCAATAAGCTCTTCTACGACGTTTTATACAACATTTAAGTGAATGTTGTAAAAGGAACCCCATCTTTCACAACTGTGGATATAACAACATTATGCTAAATGTTGTTAAAATACATAAACAACACTTTTTCAGTGTTGTGAAATGGTATTTTTTTGTAGTGTTGAACTGCAACTAGTTTCACGGGATCTATTGTTATCACATTCCTCACATGACCTAGAAATCTCACCCTTTTTTCCCAAAAATGACATTTGGAGAATTTCGCCTTAAGCTGATGCACACGGAGGATTTTCAAAACCTCCGTTAAATGTCGGGCATGCTCTTCCTCGCTCTTCGAGAAAATCAAGATGTCATCAACAAAAACCACAACAAATTTATTTAGTAACTCCCGAAACACCCTACTCATCAGATCCACAAAATAGGCGGATGCATTCGTCAATCCAAAAGGCATAACGAGCCATTCGAAGAAACCATCTGGAGTTTTAAAGGCAGTCATGTCTATACTATCCTCGGCCACCCTCAACTGATGAAACCTCATGGCCAAGTCTAACTGGAAGAAAACAGATGCACCAACAAGCTGGTCAAAGAAATCATCTATCCTCGGAAGTGGGTGCCTGTTTTTCTTAGTGAGCTTATTCAACTCTCCGTAATCCACACTTAAGCGAAGTGAACCATCCGCCTTAGTGGCGAATACTACTGGAGCACCCTATTCAGATATGCTTCGCCTAATAAACCCTTTCTCAAGTAGCTCCACTACTTGTTTGCTGAGATCCCTCCTTTCTCTCGGAGCCATATGGCGCACAGACAATGCAACTGGCTTTGCATTGTCCACCAAGTATATATGGAAATCAATCTCGCGCCTCGGAGATAAACCCCGAACCTCCTCAAAAACATTAGGATACTCACAAACTACTGGTACAGATCATAGATCATCAATAGATGCATCAAGCGACTCTAGGAAATTAAGCATGACAGACCCTTTAGAGTCACAAGAAATCTCGAGGGTCCTCCCATGGCACGTCAAAAGTCTAACAACCCTCTTCTCACAATCCAGAATAGCACCATACATGGCTAGCCAATCCATCCCTATAATCAAACCATAGCCCATGAAACCAAGCACATATGTGTTGCATTCAAACTCGACAACACAGATATTCTCAAACCTCGACAAATCATAGACAAATGAGCCGCAACCCCAATGGGGTTTGAGACAACAACAGGATCCAAAACCGTACTAGTACTAAGGTGCAGAGACTCAACCACATAATCAGATATAAAATATTGTGAAGCGCCAGAATCAAAAAAAGTTCTAACAGGATGATTGGAAAGAGAAATCAAACCTTCAACAGAAACTTTCCTACCTCTATCCGGCACACCGGCCACGAGAGCATGCACCTGCCCTCCAGAAGATCCTGCCCTTACTTCTTCGGGCACTCCCTAGAATAGTGTCTGACCTCTCCACAATGGAAACAAACACTATTCTTTCTTTTGCAGTCTTTGACCAAATGACGCTTGCGTCCGCAATTATGACATTTCCTCTTATCTCGAGCTTTGTCGTTCTTTCCACCCTTTTGTTGTTGTTGTTGTTGTTCTTTCTTGGGCCACACTTTCTTGTTTTATGTTTCCTTAATCTTAGTCTCTTTCTTTCCAACTTTATCTTCTTCGTGCATCAATGCCATATCAACGAGTTTCTCAAAAGTGCTCCATCGGAATATGGGACATAGCCAACCTATGAAGGGGTTCATTAAATCCTCTAGTAAACCTCAAAGCTTTCTTGTGCTGGGTATTCACTAATTCCAAACCAAACCTCGGATATTGATTGAATTTATTAACATACTTTTTGACAAACATGGCCCCTTGCTTAAGTGCCAAAAATAATTCCATTTTGCATACTTTGCTCGGCTTAAGAAAGAAACTTCATTTCAAATCTATGTCAAAAATCATCCCAAGTCTCAACTAAATGCTATGCTTGCATCACTTCCCACCAGAATGAAGCCTCATCTTTCAGCTGTCAAATGACCAACTGAATCTTCCTACGGTCGTTAACCTCAAAAATCTTAAATATATCCTCCGTCTCTTTGAGCCAATTCCTTGCTTCTACAAAAGTGTCATTTCCTCGGAATGGCTTCCCTCCCATAGCACAAAAGTCCTTACATATATTGGATAAATTATCTGCTCATGGAGCGGAGGAGGAGGAACAGCGGATGCAACCGGGGGAGGGGCGTCTGCTTGGCCTCCGGCAGATGCCGTAGCCTCAAGATACCTACGGTACCAAACCTGTATCATAACGCCCTTGGGAAGAGTCGGTTCCCCAGATTTGCTGAAAAAGAAAAGAAAAAGGGATTCAAACAGAGAATTGAAAGATACTTTTTATGGATATAGGGAATATGTTTTTCAAAACTAAGTTTTCTTTCGAAAATGCTTTCTTTTAAAACCTTTTTGAAAATAATTTTCAAAATCTTTTATCTGATCTAGTAACCTTCAGCTCTGATACCAAATGCGACACCGCACGTCCGTTGATGTCACTCTTTACCAGAATGCATTAAGTTTCGTGAAGCGTTATAGGTAAACAGAAATAGAAACATTACAAGACAAATACAAAATTACAACGGAATTTAAAACTTTATTAAACAGAAAACATCGTGGTCCAAAACATAGTTACATCATAAGTCTGAAATACAGAAAACCCATAACAATAACTTAAAACTTCTGTCTTGTAGTAAAATCATCAGAGTACAGTAACAAAAGAAGCATAGTTCCCTATAAATATAGCCATATCAGAGAAGAAATGAAATCAAAGTGGTACATCTAAGCAGCACAAGCAGAATGAAAGAGAGAATCCAAATAAAGCCTGAGTATTCTCACCCTGAGAACCTGGGGGAAACGGAAGAGAGAGAAGAGGAAACAAAATAGGTCAGACATAAAGTCTGACAAGTCCAGTTACTTTTAGCATATAAATAAGCAAAGCATCATGACAGACATATAAACTGGATTAGAGAGACAACAACATCATAAGGCAGGTATAACAGACAGAGCACGATAAACAGAATAAACATGACGGAATATATTGCGATTCTCAAGTACTTTTCCCTGCACCAATACTAGTATAACAAGATGATCCTAACTAGGAAAAAATGGTAGGCATAGGTGTACTTCTAGTAACAGGTTTCACCCCAACGATAATAACAAGTAGCCCAACATGAATGACAAGTGTTACACCCAACAAGAATAACAGGCTCCCAACAAGAAAGACTAGATGTACCCTAATTACTACCCCCAATCGATCGGCTCTATATCCCGTAAATACCCTATGTTGACCCCCACAGTAAGATGTATCACTTCCCAAAGTGGCAACCGTTATTTTCAGGATGTGCACAACAATATCTACTGATGTCACAACGTCTTATCTTCTCGAGCAAGCGGACCCATGCACGCAGATGACTCCGATGGAACGCGCCATCAACACCCTCACCCAAGTTAACCTCTTATAATCAGCTCAGTAAGCGTGCCCTGACCTCGACCTTGTTCGGAGTACTCGTTTGATACCAATATGGATTACTAACTGAAACGGATCCCACACAGAAGATGGTACAAGCTTCCCTCATAGGCTTGCATCCCCACTACTGGGATTTTAACAGGTTATGCCTAACAGTTTAACAAGGTTGCATAACCCCCACATGTAAAATAGGCTAAGTTTGTCGGGTGTGTGTGTATATATATACACATATTATATATATATATATATATATATATATATATATATATATCCCAACCCCACAACAACAACAACAACAACAACAAAGCCATATATCCCAAACAAGTTGGGGTTGGCTAGATATGGAACCCAAAATTAAAATAAAATAAAATTAATAATGATGATAATAATATAAATATATATATAAAGGGTTTAAAATAACCAATCAAATAAAAAGTCGTCTGATAAAGGGTTTTTTTTAAATAATAATAAGAAGAAGAAGAAGTAAAAATGTTCAATAAAAGTGAAATAAAATTTAAAATAGTAAATAAAAAGTAAAAATGTTCAGCAAACGTAAAATAAAGTCTTAAAAAAAAAAAAAAAAAACAAAAAAAAAAAAAAAAAAAAAAAAAAAAAAAAAAAAAAACCACTATGGTTCTGGTACATGGATTGCCAATTTCCATGCACTCCTGTCAACTACCAGCTCTTCCGATAAACTCCAGTTACTTAAATCTCTCTTTATCATCTCCTCCCATGTCATTTTAGGTCGACCTCTACCTCTCTTTGGGCCTTCGGCGCGACCTAGAATTCCAGCACGTACAGGTGCATCGTATGGTCTACGTTGGATATGTCCAAACCATCTCAAGCGGTATTGGACTAACTTCTCTTCAATAGGTGCAACTCCAAGTTTTTCCCGAATATCCTCATTTCTAATCCGATCTCGTCTGGTATGCCCACAGCTCCAACGCAGCATTCGCATCTCTGCTATACTTATCTTCTGGACGTGTTGCCTCTTAGTAGGCCAACATTCTGCACCATATAACATTGCAGGTCTAATTGCTGTCCTATAGAACTTTCCTTTAAGCTTCTGAGGAATCTTCCGATCACAGAGAATGCCAGATGCTAGTCAATTTAATAGGTTCATGTAACCCCCCACAGATTTAAATAGGTTAAGTATTACAGGTTAACAAGTTATCCATTTATGGCTTATTAATGGACTAGACCTCTCACATTAAGTCTACTACTTGTGGATGCTGGATATGTCGGGCGGTTCCGGGCAGGCTTCTACCACAAGTCAGACTTAACCTCATATCTTCGCACCGTTACATGTACATTTATGCACTCAACCCCTCACATTAGATTAACCACTTATGGACGCTGGATTTGCTGCGAGGTTCTGGGCAGACTTCTACCAAAAGTGTAATCTAACCTCGTGTCCAAGTGCGGTTACAGTTTCTAGTTACTGTGAATCTAGGCATGTTCATTATTAACCAATTTTCATGTTTATCCAAGATTATGCCCCAAATCCCAGTTTGATTCATAATACAAGTTATGCACAAATTAAAGTATTAGATCAAGGTATAAATTATGCCAAAATCCCATTCATGTTCTAATACAAGTTATGCCCCAAATTAACATTCCCCATCCTTCCCAAATTAAAATCCCATTCGAAGGTAGCCTGCTATAAAAAATAAAAAGGGAATGAGGGAGAGAAGAGAACTAAGAATAAGCATAATAACAAAGCACGCATAATATATCAATAATAGGCATACTAATTGAACAAGCATATGGTGACAGAAATAGGCATAATGGCAGAATGGACATATGATTACAAACTTAGGCATGATAACAGAACTGGCATATCAGGAATAAGCATATGAGAACTAATCAGTAGATTAGGTGAACAAGTAATATTAGGTCTGATTAATTTTGATTCAAGTTATTAACAGGCACTGATTTAGATCCAACTTATGAACATGTCAGGATTACTTTTTACATGTTTACATCTAAAAATAACATAGATTCACTGTGACTGGATCTAAAGAACAAAGAAGTGATTGTTGATGTCATAACAGAGATTCTTGAATCTGTATAACTTGTTATTGCGGAAGAATAGGCTACTTTAATCTGAGTTGGGGCAGCACCTCGTTGTCTCCATTGTTTTTGGTGAATAAAAAAAAAGAGAATGAGGTCCTATTTATAGCCTAAGATCAACAAATCTTGCTCAAAAATGCGTCCTGGTGCATAGAAATGGATCTGCCCAGATCTGACTGGGGTCGACCACAGGGTCAACATAAGGGTCGATACCCCTATGGATGGGTCGACCCATTGGTCGACACCCATAGGGGACGGGGTTGACTCCTAACAGACCGATCTCCCTGTTATCCCGCTATTTGATTTTGAATTTTAAATCTGTTTTGTTTATATATAAATGGCTTGTATGTATATAAACTTCAAACCTTAATATCTTCTTCATACGATGTCCGTTTTACGCAAACTCGGAGTTTATCTTAAGCAGAATTTCTAGATGAATGCAATGGTGCAGTCCGTTTTACTTAATTCCTAATATTTAATTAAGTATTCTTTAGTTTATCATTATATATGTTCTTTAAAATTAAGGGGTGTTACAGGCTCAATTTGACCTGGTAGTGTTTTTAAAATGTAATTAGTCTCGGTTATTTTTAATTTAGTAATTTATTTAATTATTTATTTAAAAATATTAACTAAAATGTTAATAAGGGATAGGTTAATCACTGTTTAAACCATGTTAGGGTAACGTAAGTTGTAACTTTAGGGAACAAGATTTAAGGGTTCGAGCCCATTTTAACTTAAATTGTAATTAATTTATTTAAAATGTAATTAGTTTGTTAAATTATAATTAGTTTAGTTTAAACTTAATTAATGATTTAATAGTTTGTTTTATTTATATTAACTTATAATGTTAATAACTAATCCAGATGTGATCAGAATTAGATGATTCAAGAGACGTTGGACTCGTCTCAATGAACACTGCATCATGGAATAGACTTGAATGGGATTGGAATCAAGAGATATTTTCAGTTAAATTAAACTTTGTTTAATTTAACATAAACAAGCCGTTTTAACAACAAATCAGATCTCGGTGAGTTAAACTCACTTAGTTCTTCCTACTTATATTTTATATAAGTTAGGTTTTATAATTGTGTGCTATGGCTGCTAATGGTTGATTGTTTGTTAAATATATATATTCATATATTGATTGAACCAATGAAATTAAACGTCTATTAATTTCAGTGAAAACACCAAATCGTTATTTTAATGATTAGACCCAATGAAAGTAATGTACCTTGTTGGTCACATTTAAATAAATGTGTTAAATTGTTTTGTTGATGTTAAATTAATTGGTTGATGTTAAATAGTCGTTATTTAATGTTATAGAAATAATCAGTTAAATTGAAATGAATGAATTTATGTGAGATAATCTATTTTGATGCAGGGAAAAACAGGTTGGAGGGATCCAACTGGATTCCTAAAATATATTAAATGTTATTTATTTTCATATTATCATCATATAAACTGTTCTGATTGGATGATTGATTTGGTTGTTTGTCGTTGACCTGAAATTCAACATTTGTTTTGTTTAAACCAATGGGTAATATTGGTTGAATAATTGGCAGTATATGGCCTATAAATCAATCGGTTTCTAAATATTGATTTACCGTCAGGTAAATCGACATAAATGAAGTTATAAAATTTATTTTATAACTGAAATTAGATTTTTAAATCTATTATTTCGAATAGAAGTTTACTAAAAGAAAATAAATATTTATTATTTATTATTTAAATTTATAGATAATTACTAAATGATTTTATAAACCAAATTCTGATGTTAATCAGATTCATAAGCAAGAGAGTAGAAAACTAACCTAACGGTTAAGGGTTGGACAATTGTTTTTAAGAAACAATTAAATGGAATTATTTATATTAATTAATTTAAAGGAAGGACCAATTGAATTTGGTTAACGAGATAACTGTGTTTTGAGTTCACTAAGTGGATTGTTTTTAACTGGGATTGATTATTAAATTAATTTGTTTTGAATTAATCTAATGAAGTAGCTTAACGAATAGTTGATTTAATTTTTATAAGATTTTATAAAGAACTTTACTATTTGTTTAGTTAATAAAAGAAGATAATTACTTCTATGGTAGTTAATGATAAAGTAAATTATTATTATTTTAAATTAATAATAATTTAAGAGGTTGTTATTTAAATGAAATTCATTTATGAAAGTAAATCGAGTTGAAATGAAATCTAGTTGAAATGAAATCTAGTTAAATTGTGAAAGGAGTTTATGAATGAGTTTTATATTAAAAACCCGAGTTTTTACAACGAAATTATAAAAGGGATTTAAAGCAGTACGATAGTTTAAATTAAATATTTACTTAATATTTGAAGTTAGAAAAAGAAAATTGAGATAAAAAGGGTTTATAATAAACCTGGGTTTTGTAAATGAGATTTATAAAAAAAGATTTGGATTTAAAGCGTTATTTTTAAATTAACATTGCTTAATAATGGAATTAAGTTAAATGGATGAGATTGTAATGAGATTCTAAAAAGGGGAATGGTTAAACGGATTAGGAAAAAGGATTTTTGAAATGGTATGGTGTAAAGGATTTAAAAATAAGACTTTGTAATAAAAAGTACATGTTATAAAACAAAATGGTTTAAGGAGATTTTCAGAAATAAGATATGGATTATAATACCACAGATTAAATAAAATAGTCAAATGAGATATGTTTGGTATTAGAATGAATATTGGGTTTTGAGTTACAACTCATATCTATCTTAAGATAAGAACATTGTTGATTAAGGTCTAAGAGGTAATTAAATACCCTACTTGAATGACTTTAAGATTATTTGAGGATGATATTAGTTTATAATGGGGAAGAGGTTAAGAATAATTTATTATTTCCATATGAGGAATAACAGTGCAACATTAATTGCAAGATTTAAGAATATATAATGAGATTTCCAAAGTAACGAAAATGGGAAGGTTTGAGAATATATATATAAATTTCCTGAAGTAAAGGTAATCAAAGGGGACTGCATGAAAATATAACAATATTTTCAAGGTATAAGGAACTGAAAAGTGGAGTTTTGGAATAGGTTTATTCTAAAAGAATAAGGGTTGGTTATTGTTTTCAAATAATGAAACAGAAGAGATTTCGTAACGTTGTTTTACGAGTGATAAGTTGAGTTGATTTCCCAATTTTAGATAACGAATAATGATGTAGCAAATGTTTTGAAAATGATAGTAAAATAGAAAATTGGATATTATTATAGGATATTTGCCTAAGTATTAAAATAAAATAGTTTTGGAGATAATCTTATGTAAAGTAAGAGGTGGAAAACTATATTCGTAATATTGAAAGATTTAAGAGTTTTAAATTACCATTCGTTAATTATTTTAAAATTAAAAGGCCAAGTAATGTTGAATACTGAATCGGTGAAATCATTTTATTCTCATGGTTGTTTATTTGATAGATAAATAACCAATTATTAATTCTGATCTATACGATTATTGGTACAGAAAGACCAGGATCGAATTTATATTCGAAAACCATTCTGAACCAGTAAATACATGGAAGATGATGATTGAAGATGGAGAAATTAAAGGCCATTGATCTTCATGAGTGGAAGAACTACTTATTGAATTTATAAGGGTAGCTCCCGATGATATTTTGGCTTGTGATTCTGTCGTGATTGGAATCTAAGATTACAAGGATTACTCACTATCGATCTATAGGGTGATACCTGGGGTGTGGTAGGAGAGTTCCTTCGGTTCATCCTGTACATAGATGACTTGAATTGATGAATGTGTGACGGTGTATTTCCTAAAAACCACATACGTTAATTTTTACAAAACATACCGAGTTGGTGGTAAAGAAGGGAACTTCTTTTACACCCGGAGTATATTTTTGGACGTCAATTAGTGATTTGATGGATCTGACGATGTGACATTCAAAGTAAATAATGGCTAGATGTTCAAAACAAAATATAAATAAATAAATAAATAAAGTATGAACTCAAGCCTCATAAACCGGGAAATGGTAAAAATCAGATAGGTCGCGTGGCTATGTGGGTCGCACCCATCAAAAGGGTATATCATTACCTGATCTGGAGAAATCAATTGCCTTCAGTTGTCCCTTTTTATTTTTGTATGTATGCTATCGGTTGGCTAGCCCCCAACCATGGTAATGATATATTTGGTACTCTCAAGCGAAGTGAGGGGCCAGTCATGTTTAGCCTGATTGCAAGATGTTCTCGTTGAACCCCAACATATTCATCTCCGGAGGTATATTGTCGAAAAGGTGGTTGCCCATACCTTGCCATGGAAATCCATTCTCCAATAAGAGCCTGCGGTTTTGATTGTATGCTATGAATGTGGAGTGTGAAATGCAAGCATTCCGCTAGATTGCTATTTATTTGTATTAGACACTATCATAATAACAGAAGAATATTATTTTCAAAAATAATTTGGGTTATCATAAGGTAAAAACCGTCTGTATTCATGTGTGGATTTGGTCTTACGCACTACACCAAAACAGGTGATTCCCAACGAGTATAACCATCGCAAATAATTTCAGCAATGCTTATTAGTGTTGCTACGGGGGGTGGCAATTTAGTACCAACGCTTATAAGCGTTGGTAGATTTTCTGTCCAACGCTTAAAAGCATTGGGATATTTCCAGTTGCAACGCTTATAAGCATTGCTAGATTTTCTTTAGCAACGCTTATAAGCATTGGTAGATTATCTTTACCAACACTTATAAGAGTTGTAAGATTTTTGTTTCAACGCCTATACATGTTGCAATATATTTGTTTGCAACGCCTATACATGTTATAAAATTTTAATTCACAACAAATATAAATTTTGATAATAACAGAAATATGTATTAGCAGCTCGCATATTCTAACATTAATAGTCAATTAATAACCAACATGATGGTAATACAGATGATATTTAATATGAATCAAAAATTAATATTAAATCAATGCGTACTAGTAGATAACATTCATAATCACATAACGACATAGAATATCAGTTAACAATAAACAAGCACAATATATAATTAAGATGTCAAATTCAATACATAATTAGTTTGCTAAATTCAATACATAAATAAGATTCTACAAATACTGAATACGAAATTCTGGCCATATAACAAAGCCTCCATCTGGAAATTCACATAACTGTACACTCCATTTTGAGGACCATAATAAATTGGTGCATCAGGTTTAAGAACTTCAATAACCCAAATTACTTTCCCTATATTTGGTACCACTTTCCTAAAATGACAAATTGTTTGTATTCCAAGATAACCTTTTTCCAGCTCCTTCTCTAGATCATTTGACAATAGCATTACATATTTCTTTTCCATTGTAGATGAATGAAGATCATTAAGTGACACATTTGGAGTAACGGTTACATTATTACTTATAGGAGGATCCCTTAAATTAGAAGCACCTTCTGTATGAGGAGTGGAAGGACTTGCAATAAGTTTTTCTTGCAAATTAGGTATAAATTTCATAAAAATTGAAGTAATTGAATTGATGGCGTTATTAACTTAAGTAGCTATTTGCCTTTCTATCTCCAATTTCCAAATGGACAAATCCACGGCTTGTTTTTTATCAGCTACAGCTTTACAACTCGAGCCACCTTTACTTTTTTTATAGAAGAAGTAGAATTAATTGCGCGACAATAATTTTTCTTCATGTTGGAACCAAAAACTTCTGCAATTGGATCATTATCAAGATCATCTACTGCGCCACTAGAACTACCATCCAATTTTCTCTTTTCTTCCGTTGCCTCTAGAAGTGTCTGCATTCATTGAATATCACATTAAATTGAAAATTTCGGTTTCTTGTTAAAAACAAAAAAACATGAGCTTACATCTCGCAGAAAATAATATAAACTTGCAGGCTCAGAGTGATCAATAATACTGAACGACTCAATTTTGCTAAGCCTTACAGCTCAGTTTTTCTGAGCCATAAGGCCCAGCAAAACTGAGCCATATGGCTCAGCAAATCTGAGCCTTACGACTCAGAAAAACAAAGCCATAGGCTCAGCAAAACTGAACCTTACGACTCAACAAAACTAAGCTATAGGCTCAGAAAAATTGAGCCTGTGACTGAAATAAATATAATCAAGTTTAAGGATAATAGCAGCTTCAAAAATTAGCTAACAACTCCTAGCATCCTAACTGTTCACTGTTTTCATCTGAAGGGATAACACAATATTGGCCTTCTAAAATGAACAAAACACAAGATAATCAACAATTCAGTTTGAAAAGTAGCAGAAGGTACATAAACTTAAGTGTATGGGAAACATGCTTCAAATGATAATCGCCAGCTAATAATTAATAGCACAGCACAAAGAATCCTCTATACCCAATAATAATACAGCTTTGTGGCCCAATATGTCATACCAAAACACTAAAATCCAGCTGTTGTAAGAAAGCCAACCCAAAATAGTATAATATTATCGAAGTAAAAATGCTAAATTTATACCCGAAATCGACAAAGAACAATTCGAAAAAAATTATACCTGAAGGGACAGAATGCGAGATGAATGTGAGGACAAATCAAACAAAGATCCCCTTTGCTCCCTGAAGCGACCCACAAAATCCGATTATAGAGGAACCAAATTGAATTTGTTCATCTTCACCGATTTGTAATTTTTCTTTCTTCTGAAATCGTGGGATCTAGATTTCTGGTTTAGGCGGTCGTGTTTGGTAAAAGCGTTGGAGAAAGGAACGAGAAATGAGAAATAGGTTTACACACGTTTTGTAACACCCCGTATTTTCTATTAACGTTATAATAACGAATCATAGAATACTTAATTTAAAATTTGAGAATTAAGGGGAACGGGTTACGCCATTGTGTTCGTCTCGGAATTTTGGTAGAGATAGAGTCCGAGTTTGTGTAAATTGGACTTCGTATGAAGAAGTTATGGCCTCCAGAAGTTTCAATTAAAACGAGTCTAATTCAACAATCTTTATCAAAGGCGCGCATCTCTAATTTCAGAATTCAGATTTCAGAACGCAAGAATTCCCTTTAGTTTGTAAGTTGGTTATTATGCAGATTTAAACATCCCTTCAATTGAATCATGACATGTTGTAATTTGGATATGGAATGATGCTTATGTATAAGATTTGATTCTCGTTTATCTTAAAGTATCATTGTAATTAATCATATCTACATGCTTGTGGCGATGAACATGTTGTATATTAATCATATCTATATGCTTGTGGTGATGAACATATTGTATGTTATTGAAACCTATTATGATTTGGGTAATGGATTTATTTTGCCAATTAAATGGTAAAACATGTCGTGTTATAAATTGGTGGTTATTTGCAAGTTTATGATCTAAATCACATGCTTACATGTTAGATTAACATTCATGAATATTTAGTACTATGTCAAGTTGAATCTATTTATGTTGCAAGATTGGATTTGTAGTCCTCTTATGTTTTAACACAAGTTATCATGCTAAGTGTGATTTAAACATGTTTATGGTAATCCTCTTATGTTTTAACACATAAGTTATCATGCCAAGTTGTGATTTAAATATGTTCATAGTGGCTTTCTTACGTTTTGACATACATAAGTTAGTATGCTAAATTGTGGTTTATATGTTAAACCTCCATGTTAGACCCATATCAAGTTTACATGAAAATTTGACCCAACTTAGTCATAAAGTTCACCCTTACCTGTTTAGTTAAGATAATGATACATCTGTGCCAAGTTACATGTGATAAGTTAAATATATGCTATTTTATGTTTATTTCATGTTCCTTGTTTATTACCCCGTTTTGTTATGGGTTTGGGCTAATTTGCTAGCCGAACATTTTATGTAATTCATACGTACGTTCTACGGAGATAACGATGGGAAAACACGAAAATTCATGGCATAGAATTGTTCATTAAATGGTATATTTGATATACCATTTATGGTGAGCAAAATCAAACGATAATTATGGCATGATTAAATCAAATTTAATCTACATAAAGAAATTAGACATATATATATATATATATATATATATATGAATTTAGAAAAGACGAATATGCATAACCTGAGGTTAGACTAAGTTGTGGTGTAAATCTGCCTGGAACCGACCGACATTGAAACGACCCAAACTTCCCGGTAAAGGAAAGGCTGGAATGCTTTGAGAACAACACACATCCGAACAGAAACTGGAGAACATTTTATTGCTGATTACAACAATTACATCAGAGTACAAGAATGTAACAGAGTATGAATACTTATTACACAAATAGAAATACAATAATATCAGAGTTTTAAATTATATTAAAATAGCAGTAGAAAAATATTACAAATATACAACTGAAAGGAATACACGGATACAGAGCTTTCCGAATACCGTTTCAGCTGTAAGCCAGGATCCTATAAATATATCTACAAAAAGCTACTCGACTGCCCGTGTGGAAAATATGGGCACTCGAGTTTGCCAGTGAAACAAACTACAGGTCAGTCATGGGACTAGTATGAGAAATCAAACTTAACTATCTAATAATAAGGCTAATCACAAGACCACGCCGCTAACGCGGAACGGGTTTACTCCATTGGATTGCCAGTGCATAAAATAAAGTAAAACGTTAAACCACACAATGCTTTTTAGAAAAATGAAACCATTATAGGACTCAAGTCCCATCACACAATGCAACGCAAACCGGAGGATAGAGTTTTACCTTATAATGGTCAAAAATGCTTGATACGATAAAACGGATTTAGTATTAGTGTGTATATGTTCTAATAAAAACATTTAAATCAAAATGTATTAATCATAGACGGCATAGCACCCCATCCTACTATGTCGCCATACTAGTTCTACAATCAAAACCGCAAGGTCGTATTGTAAATTGGGCTTCCATCATGAGTCGAGGCTAGGGGCAAGCTCCTCTCTGATTCGAGACACTCTAGCAAATGCCTCAGGATCCCCCGCAGTGAACCCTTGGATGCGGTAGGGCCGGTCCTCGCCTATCGGCAGTGGATTGGTTATGCCTGAACACACGTTTCCCAGTTCCTTTGAACCTATAATATAACCACTATCGGCCTATAAAAATCCGAGGCGCCTCAAAATCCATCATCCACATAAGTAAAATGTCAGGCCGTGTTAAAGCACTGACACTACCACTAGCTAGAAAGAAACGTGTGCACTCCCTACGGTCCATATCCCATTTTTGACTCATACCGAGGTGTGAGGCTCGCGAAGTCACGATATACACAAAGCTATGTCGTAACAGGCTATGCTTTGACCATCCCACAAGGCCCTGCTTTTCAACAAAAGCCTTGATCATTTTCATCTTGGCGTGCCACATTGACAATTCACGCCGTGCGATCAATCACTATTAATATATACCGGGGTGTTAAGTAGAGAATAAATCCTCCACCACCAAACAGACATACATTAACAGAAATTGATTTAATTCACACGAAACGAAATCCAACGTCAGACACGCATCCATTTATTAGCTTATGCTCTGGGTCTGAGCGAAAACCAAATCCGAACAATCAACAATAGTCCGGACGACCACCACTGAAGCCCCTTCAAGGTAGCTACTCCCATCAGGGTCTCTGTAGCAACACATCCATTCGATGTGAAGATCGTCGGGCTTCAACCACCGTCTTCATCTTCGACTCTTAATCATCGTAGAAATTATTCGGAATGGGTTAAACCCGGTCTTCAAGAATAACTAGCGTATTTTATAATTTAAAATCAAATACTATAAAGGCACACCCAACGTCTCATTCCAATTCAGAATATTCTTTTAAATAAAATATTCACATTATTTTATCAAAGATAAACTCTTTAAATTATTCTTAAATCTTACTTTTAAAGATTTATTAAGAACCCAATTTGGTTTTAAATATCACAAATTATTATTCAATGATTAATTGAATTTAAGAAATTAACCTTATCTTTAACTGGGCTAAATAACTAATGTCATTTAAAACATTGTTCACGGTAAACCCAAAATCATCTTCCATAAAATATGGAATCTTCACATAAATCAAATCAAAATATAATCGTTATAAATTTCTGTATCCGACCAATAATATAAATGGAATAACGGCAAAGCCTTTTAAATTCCATATGTAGTATCGATCTTCTTTTACAGAAGCTTATCTCGGTTATTATTAACTCAAATTCCATTCGACTCCAAATTAATATATTAAATTTGAAAACTTTACTTTTGGAAAATTTCCATTTAAATCTTAATAAAAGATTTATAAATTCCAAAATCATATTTTCATCGTCAGTCGGGTTAAAGAACAAATGTCGCTTAGAAACGCAGTTCAAAATAAACCCAACTCACCTTTTATTTTATTCTCATTTACTAAATATAATTAAAAACTTTAATAAGCTAAATTAAAAGATTATTCTTTTCATATGGGTTTTAAGAACAGTGTTATTTAAGACACTATCCACGACAAACCCAAATCCACTTTATTTAATTAAATTTCAATTAAATATTGACAAAATTTGAAAAACTTTATTAAATCTAAATTTAATGATTTATTCTAGTTGATAACTAGTCCATTTCAATAAAAATATATTTCCCAAAATATATTCTTTTTCTAAAATATTCTTTTCAAAATATATTTTCTAAGATATTCTTTTCTAGAATATTCTTTATTTGGAATGTGACTCAATCAACAACCATATATTGTATGAAATCAACAATCATGATAAATAATTATCAAACATCCAAATGACGACCAAAGTGGAATCTATAATTGTGTGAGCATTAAAGTAAATAACTGACGCTCCTCACAGACTGTCAATCCATCGATTGACAGATAACTAAATATTGGGATTAGTGTGTATCCAATATCATCCCAATACCCGTGTGGGGTTTCATCCATCAAACAAATAATAAATTATTTGTGCACTTGGGCGATGTGTGAAAATTATCGTCCCAATCACATAAACAAGTCGGGTGACTTGTACATGGAAGTGTAATATTCAGTTTGAATAAACTAGCATTTTACTTAACACATCAAACATTTCAACATCACAGACATATATTTCAGGCCATCGCTAATATCATATTTTTAACATATGATCTTTTTATTGTAACGAATCGACAATAAAGATATTAACTTTCATTCTTTTAAAGTGGCAAAAATGTCCATTTTTACTTCGTTCTTTCAAAGTGGCGAAAGTGAATATTTTCTAATTCATTTTTCTAAAGTGACAAAAATGTCTATTACTAATTCATTCCTTTCAATGTATAAAAATATACATTTTCCAAATTCATTCTTTTTAATGAATTCTAATTATCATTAAAAATGTGAATTACATGTAAATACGTCTTTAAAATAAAATGTTTATATTTATAATATACCCTTTTTATTAAGAGCGTAAAATCAAATGCAAATGCATTTTATATCAAAATGTGTATTTTCTAATGCCTCATTTACATTAAAATGTAAAATCACATGTTTATACATTTCGTATCAAAATGATGTTATAATTCCAACATAACATTTCTAACAATAATGGTGTTTTTATTTTAGTACACATGTTGTAAAAAAAAAAGTGTTATTCTATACTAATGCAACAAAAATAACATTATTCTTTTATCAATCAACAAAATGACAATTTTGTTTTGCCTAATTCTTCTTATGTAAACAAAATGACAATTTGTCTATTTCTTTTTATGTAAACCAAATGACAACTTGTCTAATTCTCTTTTTATGTAAACAAAATATGAATTTTGTCATATCCTTTTTAATGAAATCAAAATGTTCATTTTAACTAATCCCTTTTTAATGAAATCAAAATGTTCGTTTTGACTAATCCCTTTTTAATGAAATCAAAATGTTCATTTTAAACAAATACTTTTAATGTAAACATGAATGCAATTTTTAAACAGATCCTTTTAATGTAAACATAATGTAGATATTTATTTACAAACAAATGTTAATTCAAAAATGTTATTATCATTATTTGCAAAACATATTTCAAATAAAAAGGTTATTGTCACTTTCACTAATCATTCTTTGACACAAAAATGAATATTTGGTGGAATTCATTCTAACGGACAAAATGAATATTTCTAATATCACATAGAGATGAAATCTTTTATTTCTTTTGCTACATGAAAATGTAACACTTTCTTTGAATATACGATTTTAATGTTAACATATTTTGCTTTGTCAAATATGAACATCTCTCTAGTATTCTATTTTACATTAAAAGGTAGATTTTTAATGTCAGCATATTCTGCTTGTAAAAATATGATCATTTTTCTAATTCATTCTTAATATACAAAAAAAAATGTTAACAAAATGTGAATTTTGGTAAAATCCTTTTTAATATTAACAAAATGTGAATTTTGTTCACTAAACAAGTTTAACACAAAGATATCATTTTTTTTAGTGTATAAAAATATTTATCTTATATACATAATATATTTTCAAATAAAATGTTAATTTTTCTATAATGTCACATTTTACAATGGAAATGTCAATCACTCTTTAATGCCACCTTTTACAATGAAAATGTAATTTCCAGTTTTAATATCACTTTTTACATAAAATGTAAATCCTATTTTTTCCTTTTTTTTCTCATTTCTTTTTTACATAAAGTGTTAATTCTATTTTTAATGTCATCTTTACATAAAATGTAAATTCTATTCTCTAACAAAAATGAATTTTTGTTTCAATTCTAATAGTACAACAAACAAAATGATGATTTTGTTTAGTCTAATTTAAATTAACAGGAAAGTTAATTTTAACCATAAAATGAACAAAATAATAAATTTGTTCAATCTAATTCTAATCAACAGAAATGTAACAATTCTATCGCCACAATCTAAATCAAACAAACAGATGTGTATTTACAATTAACACAGAATCATAACAGTATAAATTAACTGCAAATTTTTTTAACAATAATTTCAGAATTTATTTTCAATTTAAAAGGGAAGAAATAAAATTGATTTCTCACCGATAGTCAAATTCTGAACAGTTCACGTTTGAAATTCCCTGAAATTCAGAATTGCTCCTTTTCAGTTCCAGTCTTTTCCATAGTGTAAATCTTTTCATCATGATCCCAACGCATCTGAAATCGCTGAATTTCGTTTTGATTTAAAGGAGTTAGGCTATTTTTAACATTCGAGTAATTAAATTTTTAATTATCTTAAATAATTCACTAATCCTTTATTAACCTCTCTTCATCTTCCCACGTTTACTGACTTCGACCGAACCCATCCTTCGAGCTCCCAATCCCACGTCGCACGCACCACCAAGGCCCCGGAGCACGATCAGGAACCATCACGTCGAAGCCCCGCCTGTCCTCCACCGTCGCCGAGCAAGGGGACCTACTCGCATGCCCCAGGGACCCGCAAAACACCTCCGACGTCGGCACCTTCCTGCTTGGATTCCGAGCTATCCACTACCCCTTCTCCGATCTCGACCGTTGGATTCAACCATCTCTCTTTGCTCTTCGATTTGGTATAAGGGATGTGAGAAATCATTGAGGAATTTAAGAGATAAAAAAGAAAGAAGTCACGAGCGTTTCAGCCATTGAACCAAAGAAGGAGGCGGCGGCTGTAATTGGAAATAGGGTTTCGTATAGTACAACGTATTTATACGCGTATTTTCTTATTTATTAAATTTATTAAATTTATTAATTCAAAAATTATTTATTCGACGATACTAACTTCGAACCCAACGAGTGTCACCCCTACCTAAATACCCCTATCCCAGACACAATGGAATATATTTCGTAACCCAGTTCAGCTGTTACGATATGTTTTTCTTAATATTTAATTATAAATCATTAAATTATTAAATTCAAACGTACATCTTAAATTACCGGGGCCACATACGAACTCTAAAAATTACAGAAAAATTATTTCTATTTATGCTTTGACGATACTGTTCTAACAAGAATAATTTCGTTGAATTCTGAGACCGTTTGAAAAATGGTCATTTTCAAGTCGATTAAATTTGACTAAAACAGTCAAAACACGTTTTCCTTTGCCACGCTCACATATTAATTCGAAAAATTATGAAAATTGAAATCTAGAAATAATTTGACATTCCGGTTCCAACAAAAGTGGTTTCGTCGAAAACCGAGGTCGTTTGAAAAATGACTATTTTCAAGGCCGATATATTTAATTAAAATATATATATATTCTACAGCGACTTTTCTAAATTTTAAATTGGGCATAACTTTTGATTTATAAAACAAAATTTCAATTTTTCAGATTCGTTGGAAAGATATGATTAAATAGATTTAAATATTTCTGGTTTCGCTCAATTCTGACTTATTTTGAATCCTCTGCAGTCAATCAAAGTTCAAATTCAAATTTTCAAACTGCAGCGCTGTTTAAACTCATTTTATAATTAAATTGAATCTATTCGTTTTAAAATAAATTTTTAGTCGTTATTCTTTAAAATAGTTTATTTTAAACATTAAAATCCATTAAAATTTCTAAAATAAAAATTTTAAATTGGCCCCAAAATTCTGGGTCGTTACAATCGCCCCCACTTAAAATCTTTTCGTCCTCGAAAAGGAATGTAACACCCCGTATGTTGAAATAACTTATTATAATATAAATCAGGGCAGAATTAAATTCTAAAATCTGAATCAGGGGAAACGGGCTGTGCCATTGCGTTCGTCTCGGAAAAATACGCAGAATAGAGTCCGAAATTTTGTAAATCGGAGTCCGTATGACCCAGTTAAGGCCCAAAGAAGTTTTTAGAAAATTCAAAGTTAAAAATAGATTTAAAATTCAGTTCTAAAACAGGATTGGAGCCAAAAGCGGAGGTGGCGGGAAAGTTCCCGCCTAGCCCCGTGTCGACAGGCATGTCGACAGGGGTGTCGACAGCCCTGTCGACAGGGGTGTCGACACAGGGTGTCGGCCCTGTTGATCTTGGTGCACCAGATCTGGTTTTTGGTTGAGTCTTGGGCTGTGTTCTAGAGATTTCCGAAATCTGATGGTCCTAATCTAATTTAGGGCTAATCCTATGGTCCTAAAACACCTAACTAATCTATATATACACCCTAATACCCCCCTAATCCTTACTAAAAATAGATCTAAGGCCATTATGCCACCACTTTGAAACTTGAAGGAGCCTCCATCAAAATTAGAGAAGGGATAGCATTCCAAATCAACTTCTAGCCTCTTAATCTTCTTCATTAGTTTGCTAATCTTGGTTTTGGTGAGCTTCTATCCCCTTAATAATCAATTGTTAAATTGATTAAGATAGGATATGATGATGTATGGCTAGGTTTGTGGATCAATGTGTTTATACAAGCTTAGTATAGTGTATGTTATGTGTTTTGCAAGTTATATGCTATATGTCATGCAAGTTTAGTGTATGTGTTCATGACATCTTTATGCAAGCTTAATGTTATGTAGTCATGACATCTTTATGCAAGTTTGGTGCTATGTTTCATGATGCTTATGATGCAAAACACTAAGTTGAACATTGATCTATTATGCAACATGCTTATGCAAGTTATGTGTATGCTTATATGCAAGTTTAACATGTTATGCAAGTTATGCATGCTTATGCAAGTTATGTGAATGCCTATGCAAGTTATGTGTATGCTTATATGCAAGTTTAACATGTTATGCAAGTTATGCATGCTTATGCAAGTTATGTGAATGCTTATGCAAGTTATGTGTATGCTTATATGCAAGTTCAACATGTTATGCAAGTTATGCATGCTTATGCAAGTTATGTGTATGCTTATATGCAAGTTTAACATGTTATGCAAGTTATGTGAATGCTTATATGCAAGTTTAACATGTTATGCAAGTTATGTGAATGCTTATATGCAAGTTCAACATGTTATGCAAGATATGTGTATGATAATATGCAAGTTCATATGCAACATGTTATGCAAGTCATGTGTATGATAATATGCAAGTTTGGGTTAAATGTAGTTGGGTTAATATATGCTCATATATGCAAGTTGACATCCTCTTAACCCATGACAAAGTTATATGCTAAGATGTGGTTACACCCATGATATTTGTGATGAATCTTCCCTTTATTATGTCATGAAATGAGAACGATTTACGTGGAGAACGATGGGGTTAAAAATGCATATTAACAAAATAAAATGAATGAACATAAGTGGGAATTTACCTATTGAGTTAGGTCTACCCCATGGGAATTTACCTATTGAGTTAGGTCTACCCATGCTATGGAATTGGGAATATACCTATTCGGTTAGGTCTACCCATATTCTTTAAATTTGATATTAATTAGGGATAATTAATATGGGGGTGATTAATTAGGTGTAATTAACCGACAAAGACACGAGGTTGGACTCATTTGTAGTGTAAAACTGCCCGGACCCTACCGGCTTAACCAGTTGCTACAAATGTCAGCCCAATGTGAGAGGTCTTAGTCATAAACTAAATACGTGATTAAAGTAAAGACACGAGGTTAGACTCTGTTATGACGTAAAACTGCCCGGACCCTACCGGCTTAACCAGGTAGTCATAAAAGTCAGTCTAATGTGGGAGGTCTTTATGGGAGATCACGGTCTTAATTAATTAAGAAACACTTAACCATATTAGCATGTAGTGAGACATGAGGGGTTAAGTGGGTGCCTTGGGTGGCAGGTGGAATCTAGTGGGTTGCCTTGGGTGGCAATAGAAAATACGATTAGAATACTTAACCAAGTGAAACATGTAATTAAACATGATTAAAGGGTTAAGTGGGGTACACTAGATAAGTGACAAGCTTTGGTGGGTAGCTTGTGGGGGCCCATTTCAACCAGTAACCCATTTGTATCTTTGTGGGCTCGACCCATGTCGAGGACGGGACACGCGTACTGGGCTTGATTATAAGAGGCCAAAACGGGTTAGCGGTGGCAACGCAAGTCCAACGGGTTTCATATGCGTGTGTGGGCCTGGGCTGGTAGATAAGCCGTTGTTGCATCGTGTAGGTATAAGCCGTGCACCGTTGATAGTATTGGGTTGCCACTTTAGGGGAGTGATACACCCCACTGTGGGACCAGCACGGGTATCTACGTTAGGGAGCCGATCGCTTGGGGAGTAGTGGGGTACACCTAGTGGAGATAGGGGCAGACGGCACCTATGTGGTCAGCTAGGGGTACATGAAACTACTAGTTATATCTTTCTTTTAAGTCCTTGGGTGGGATCAATCTTTGAGTAGGAATGACTGGTGTGGTGCAGTTAGTAATTATCCTTGGGTGGGTAGATGCGTCTTTACGGTTATCTTAGTTCATCCTATGTTTGTTGGCTACTTAGTGTAGTCATTATCCCCAAAGGTACCGTACCGAGTTCATATCATACCCTAATTACTTTAATAATTGTATTGTTAAGGTTATAGGGCTCACTCAGGCTTATGTCTGACCCCGTTGTTTTTATCTTTTTCCCCTCAGGTCCTCAGGTTGGGCCTAGTGCTAGTGGGCCTTGATCAGTTTGCTTTATCTATCTCTTGGAGCTTGGACCGTAGATGTAAAGCTCAGCTTATCTTATCTTTTCCTCTATGGCTATTAGTTATGTAGTGGGATTATGTACTTTTATTTTATCAGGATGGATATTTTGTACTTGACTCTTGTTATGGTTTTGTGATGTAACCAAACATGTTTTACTTTCCGCTGCTATGAAATGATGTTTAAATTTTCAAGTATCACTTATATCTGTCTTGTTGTAATTTTACTGTTCTATATTCACTAAAAATACTCCACCGATGCTATGGCATTCCCTTAGTGAGTGACCATTGCGGGAGTGGGGTGTTACATGTGGTATCAGAGCAAAGGTTACCGGAACAGATAAAAATTTTAGAAAACTATTTTTCTAAAAACATTTTTTTGAAGAGATATTTTCAAAAACATGTCTTTAAAGAGAAAAGTTTTTGAAAGAAAAGCATAATCCCCAATAGCCATATCTTTATCTTTCGAATTCTCCGTTTTGAATCTTAACTTTCCGGAGGGTGTGACGGTACCAGTATGGTATAGGAGATTGATGGAGGCTAGGGCCACCACTGCGGGTCCAGCAAATGTTCCTCCACCAACCGTAGCACCCGATCTTCCTCCTCCCCCTCCTCCTCGCACGGATACTTTTGCTAAGACTTGCAAGGAATTTAAAGCTATGGGAGGGAAACCTTTTCAAGGATCTGAAACTTTTGTGGAGGCTAGAGATTGGCTTAAGGAGGTGGAAGAGTTGATAGATATCTTTGAGATGGAAGAAGGAAAGAAAGTCAAGTTAGTTGCTTGGTTAATGAAAGGAGAGGCCTCATTCTGGTGGGAGGTCACTAATGGAGAACGCCCCGTTGACTCTTGGGCGGATTTTAGGCAAAGATTTGTGGCAAAGTTTCTCTCAAGGGCGGAGGAAAACTTGTATATGGAAAGATTCTTGACTCTAAAGCAAGGAAATCTCTCAGTGAAGGAATATGTCAACAAGTTTAATCAATTGGCAAGGTTTGGCCTAGACATGGTGAATACACCGGAGAAGAAGGCTTTGAGGTTCGTGAAAGGCTTGAATGAACCGATGCATGGGTTGGCTATGACTCATATCCCTATGGGGGCCACCTTTGAGAAGCTAGTTGACATGGCACTCATGCATGAAGAAGAGAAGGGTCCCAATGCCAATAAGGCACCCGAGAAGAAGGGAGATCAAAAGAGACCTCAGCAACAACAGCAAAACAAAGGTGGGAAAGGCAATGGTGGCAAGGGCAAGAAGAAGAAGTGTTTCAATTGTGGGACACCTGGCCACCTAAGCAAGGATTGTCGCAAGAAGAAGAAGACTGGCTGCTTCCACTGTGGCGAAGCAGGGCATCTAGTGAAAGACTGTCCTAAGAAAGGGCAAAGGACGGGGTCTACCTCAGGAGGACAGGTGCAAGCTCTTATGGCACCGGGTCAGGCTAGGGGGCAAGTACAGGCTCTCGCGGTTCCACCGATTCAGGAAAGAGGTAGAACTATTTCCGTTGAAAGTCTGGTTTTTCTATTTGATCATCCTGTCCGTACATTGTTTGATTCAGGCGCATCGCATTCGTTTATCTCATCATCATTAGTTGAGTCACTGCACTTAGACACCAGTCTTGTCGATGATCCCTTGGTTGTTTCAAACCCAATTGGGGGCTCCACTTATTTGTCCATGATATGTTTGGGTTTGAAGATTTCTATACTTAGCATTGAGTTTAGATGTGATGCTTTTGTGTTGGGCTTCACGGGCTATGGGTTGATTTTGGGCATGGACTGGTTATCCAGTAATGGTGATGTTCTTGATTGCGAAAGGAGAGTTGTTAGGCTCATGACCCGCTTGGGTAACACTCTCGAGATCTCTTGTAATCCCATGGATTCTGTTATGCTAAGTTATCTTGAATCGCTTGACGCTTCGGTCGAGAGTTTGCAATCTGTTAGAGTGGTCCGGGAATACTCGGATGTGTTTGAGGAGGTGAAGGGCTTACCTCCGAAGCGGGAGATTGACTTCCGAATATATCTGGTGGATAATGCTAAACCTGTATCTTTACCAGTGCGCCACATGGCTCCTCGTGAGAGGAGGGAACTCCATAAGCAAGTAGGGGAGTTGCTTGAGAAGGGGTTCATAAGACGAAGTATATCGGAGTGGGGTGCTCCAGTAGTTTTTGCTACGAAGGCGGATGGGTCCCTCAGACTTTGTGTAGACTATAGAGAACTCAACAAGCTCACAAAGAAGAATAGACACCCATTGCCGAGGATTGATGATCTTTTCGATCAGTTGGTTGGCGCTTCAGTATTTTCTCAGTTGGACTTAGCCACGGGGTTTCATCAGTTGAGGGTGGCTGAGGATAGCATAGACAAGACTGCCTTTAGGACTCCGGATGGTTTCTATGAGTGGCTGGTGATGCCATTTGGGTTGACGAACGCCCCTGCATACTTTGTTGATTTGACGAGTAGGGTGTTCAGGGAGTTCCTTAATAAATTCGTGGTGGTCTTTGTGGATGATATCTTAGTATTTTCTAAGAGTGAAGAAGAGCATGCCCTACATCTTGGGGAGGTATTGAAGACTCTTCGAGCACATAGCCTTAAGGCTAAATTCTCTAAATGTCACTTCTGGAGGAGGGAAGTGCGGTTCTTGGGGCACGTGGTCTCCAAGGAGGGGATAGCTGTGGATCCCGCGAAGGTAGTATCAATACAAGATTGGAAGGTTCCGAAGAATGCTACCGAAGTAAGAAGTTTCTTAGGGTTGGCGGGTTACTATAGGAAGTTTATCAAAGACTTCGCGAAGATATCAACCCCATTAACCCGCTTAACGAAGAAGAATCTTGTTTTCGCATGGGACGTAGATTGTGATGATGCGTTCCGACGGTTAAAGAGAGCTTTAACCACTGCTCCAGTTTTAGTGTTGCCAGATGGGAGCAAGCCATTTGTTGTTTATACCGATGCTTGTGGGACAGGACTTGGCGCAGTCTTAATGCAAGAGGGAAGGGTGATAGCCTATGGTGGAAGGCAGTTGAGAGTGCATGAGAAAAATTACCCTACCCATGATTTAGAATTGGCCGCTATTGTTTTTGCGCTTAAGATTTGGCGCCATTATCTTCTTGGTGAGAGATTCGAATTGTTCACTGACCACAAATCATTGAAGTACTTGTTTTCTCAGAAGGATTTGAATTTGAGACAGCAAAGGTGGATGGAGTTCTTAGCATCCTATGATTTCGAGATAGCGTATACCCCTGGCAAGGGTAACGTGGTGGCGGACGCCTTGAGCAGAAAAAGGTTGTCCTTGAGTCCGTTGTTCGTGGAACAACGAAGCTTGGAATTTATCTCGATGTTTGATTTCAGACCTTCCATTGATTATGTACCCGGTTTGCTAGCTTCCTTGGAGGTTAGACCTACTCTTTTGGGGCGGATTGGAGAAGCACAGAGGGACGACCCACAGTTGGTTGAGTTGGTGGAGAAGCTCATAAGGGGGGAGTCGTCCAGCCATTTGAGTAGGTACACCCTGGACGATAGGGGGTGCTTGCGTAGAGACGGTAGACTTTGTGTACCGCAAGACGAGGGTTTGAGGAAGGCTATTCTTGATGATGCACACCGTTCTAGGATGACCATTCATCCCGGTGGGGACAAGATGTACCAAGACATGAAGCGAGTTTTCTTTTGGGCCAGTATGAAGAAAGATGTGGCCGAGTATGTCGCTCAATGCTTGGTGTGCCAACAAGTGAAGGCGGAGCAAAAGAAACCTGGTGGGTTGCTTCACCCATTGGAAGTTCCGCAATGGAAGTGGGATAGCGTCTCGATGGATTTTATTGACGGGTTACCCAGGTCAAGAAAGGGTAATACGGGAATTTGGGTTGTGGTAGACAGACTTACTAAAAGCGCCCATTTCATACCTGTGAAGAGCAAGAGGACTGCTCCATGGCTAGCTTCAGTATATCTTCGAGAGATAGTTCGGTTGCATGGTGTACCTTCTAGCATAGTGAGCGATCGAGATCCTATCTTCACTAGCGAGTTTTGGAAGAGTTTGCAAGAGGCGGTAGGAACTCAGTTGTGTTTGAGTACCGCATATCACCCTCAGACGGACGGTCAGACCGAGAGGGTGAACCGTGTTTTGGAAGACCTTTTGAGGCTTTGTATCTTAGACTTTGGAGGTACATGGGAAGAGCACCTTCCATTGGTGGAGTTTGCATATAACAACAGCTTTCAGTCTAGTATTGGCATGGCACCTTTTGAAGCTCTTTATGGAAGGCCTTGTCGATCACCTACATGTTGGTGGGAATCTACGGATAAGATCTTGCTAGGGCCCGATATGGTTAGAGAGACTTCGGAGAAGGTTGATTTGATTCGAAAAAGGATTAAAGCGGCACAAGACAGACAGAAATCTTATGCGGATAAGAGGAGGACTGATCTTGAGTTTTAAGTTGGGGACATGGTTTTTGTCAAAGTGTCTCCATTACGGAATGTGGTTCGCTTTGGATCCGTGGGGAAGTTAGCACCGAGGTTTGTAGGACCGTTTCCTGTTAAGGAAAGGATTGGACGGATGGCATATAGAGTGGAGTTGCCTGAGATACTTAGTGGTGTACATGATGTATTCCATGTGTCACATTTAAGGAAGTGCCTACATGAGACCGCAGAAGTGGTAGAGCCGAGCTTGCTTAGAGAAGTGGAAGTAGAGCGTGATGCTACGATTCGACGAGCTCCTACTCGCATCCTTGGGTCAGAGACTAGGAAGTTGAGAAACAGAGAGGTTCAACTAGTCAAAGTGCAATGGGGAGAAGATGAGAGCAACGCAACTTGGGAGACGGAAGCGAAGATGCGTTCATTGTACCCATTTCTTTTTGAGGGTATGTCTTTACTTCCTCCTCTATCGTTGTCTAGTACTTATCTTATCTTTAATATGTCCTCTCGTTAGTACTGTTTGACCTTTAGATAGGGTAAACCTATGGTTGAAACATGTGTTTGAGACATGTTATGGTTGATGGATGCAAGTGGATGCAAATGTTTGCTAGTGGTTGCTCGTGGATGCATATACACACACTCTAGGCACTAGATCGGCTCAGTCACTTCATATTGCATATTGCATAAAATTGTGTGTAGGAAGCTATATTTATGGATGTATAATGATTGTGTTATCATATGGATGATGCATTTTGGTGAATGATTGTGCACTCATGTAGATATTGTATGTGTCGACAGGGTTCTCTCGCATACATATTGGATGCATGACACTATCATGGTTTGCATTAAGGAGGTCAACTGAACCAGTAGACCGCCTGATTTTGCATTAGACAGGGAACATATACACACACTTTTTGCATATGTTCATACAGCATTAGAAACTTTAAGGACAATGGATGCCAGTGTCTGATGGTTTAGTAGATGGTTGTTTGGTTGGTAGGATACGTTCTTCTTGACTTAGAGATTTCGGGGACGAAATCCTTTAAGTAGGGGAGAATGTAACACCCCGTATGTTGAAATAACTTATTATAATATAAATCAGGGCAGAATTAAATTCTAAAATCTGAATCAGGGGAAACGGGCTGTGCCATTGCGTTCGTCTCGGAAAAATACGCAGAATAGAGTCCGAAATTTTGTAAATCGGAGTCCGTATGACCCAGTTAAGGCCCAAAGAAGTTTTTAGAAAATTCAAAGTTAAAAATAGATTTAAAATTCAGTTCTAAAATAGGATTGGAGCCAAAAGCGGAGGTGGCGGGAAAGTTCCCGCCTAGCCCCGTGTCGACAGGCATGTCGACAGGGGTGTCGACAGCCCTGTCGACAGGGGTGTCGACACAGGGTGTCGGCCCTGTTGATCTGGGTGCACCAGATCTGGTTTTTGGTTGAGTCTTGGGCTGTGTTCTAGAGATTTCCGAAATCTGATGGTCCTAATTTAATTTAGGGCTAATCCTATGGTCCTAAAACACCTAACTAATCTATATATACACCCTAATACCCCCTTAATCCTTACTAAAAATAGATCTAAGGCCATTATGCCACCACTTTGAAACTTGAAGGAGCCTCCATCAAAATTAGAGAAGGGATAGCATTCCAAATCAACTTCTAGCCTCTTAATCTTCTTCATTAGTTTGCTAATCTTGGTTTTGGTGAGCTTCTATCCCCTTAATAATCAATTGTTAAATTGATTAAGATAGGATATGATGATGTATGGCTAGGTTTGTGGATCAATGTGTTTATGCAAGCTTAGTATAGTGTATGTTATGTGTTTTGCAAGTAATATGCTATATGTCATGCAAGTTTAGTGTATGTGTTCATGACATCTTTATGCAAGCTTAATGTTATGTAGTCATGACATCTTTATGCAAGTTTGGTGCTATGTTTCATGATGCTTATGATGCAAAACACTAAGTTGAACATTGATCTATTATGCAACATGCTTATGCAAGTTATGTGTATGCTTATATGCAAGTTTAACATGTTATGCAAGTTATGCATGCTTATGCAAGTTATGTGAATGCCTATGCAAGTTATGTGTATGCTTATATGCAAGTTTAACATGTTATGCAAGTTATGCATGCTTATGCAAGTTATGTGAATGCTTATGCAAGTTATGTGTATGCTTATATGCAAGTTCAACATGTTATGCAAGTTATGCATGCTTATGCAAGTTATGTGTATGCTTATATGCAAGTTTAACATGTTATGCAAGTTATGTGAATGCTTATATGCAAGTTTAACATGTTATGCAAGTTATGTGAATGCTTATATGCAAGTTCAACATGTTATGCAAGATATGTGTATGATAATATGCAAGTTCATATGCAACATGTTATGCAAGTCATGTGTATGATAATATGCAAGTTTGGGTTAAATGTAGTTGGGTTAATATATGCTCATATATGCAAGTTGACATCCTCTTAACCCATGACAAAGTTATATGCTAAGATGTGGTTACACCCATGATATTTGTGATGAATCTTCCCTTTATTATGTCATGAAATGAGAACGATTTACGTGGGGACGATGGGGTTAAAAATGCATATTAACAAAATAAAATGAATGAACATAATTGGGAATTTACCTATTGAGTTAGGTCTACCCCATGGGAATTTACCTATTGAGTTAGGTCTACCCATGCTATGGAATTAGGAATTTACCTATTCGGTTAGGTCTACCCATATTCTTTAAATTTGATATTAATTAGGGATAATTAATATGGGGGTGATTAATTAGGTGTAATTAACCGACAAAGACACGAGGTTGGACTCATTTGTAGTGTAAAACTGCCCGGACCCTACCGGCTTAACCAGTTGCTACAAATGTCAGCCCAATGTGAGAGGTCTTAGTCATAAACTAAATACGTGATTAAAGTAAAGACACGAGGTTAGACTCTGTTATGACGTAAAACTGCCCGGACCCTACCGGCTTAACCAGGTAGTCATAAAAGCCAGTCTAATGTGGGAGGTCTTTATGGGAGATCACGGTCTTAATTAATTAAGAAACACTTAACCATATTAGCATGTAGTGAGACATGAGGGGTTAAGTGGGTGCCTTGAGTGGCAGGTGGAATCTAGTGGGTTGCCTTGGGTGGCAATAGAAAATACGATTAGAATACTTAACCAAGTGAAACATGTAATTAAACATGATTAAAGGGTTAAGTGGGGTACACTAGATAAGTGACAAGCTTAGGTGGGTAGCTTGTGGGGGCCCATTTCAACCAGTAACCCATTTGTATCTTTGTGGGCTCGACCCATGTCGAGGACGGGACACGCGTACTGGGCTTGATTATAAGAGGCCAAAACGGGTTAGCGGTGGCAACGCAAGTCCAACGGGTTTCATATGCGTGTGTGGGCCCGGGCTGGTAGATAAGCCGTTGTTGCATCGTGTAGGTATAAGCTGTGCACCGTTGATAGTATTGGGTTGCCACTTTAGGGGAGTGATACACCCCACTGTGGGACCAGCACGGGTATCTACGTTAGGGAGCCGATCGCTTGGGGAGTAGTGGGGTACACCTAGTGGAGATAGGGGCAGACGACACCTATGTGGTCAGCTAGGGGTACATGAAACTACTAGTTATATCTTTCTTTTAAGTCCTTGGGTGGGATCAATCTTTGAGTAGGAATGACTGGTGTGGTGCAATTAGTAATTATCCTTGGGTGGGTAGATGCGTCTTTACGGTTATCTTAGTTCATCCTATGTTTGTTGGCTACTTAGTGTAGTCATTATCCCCAAAGGTACCGTACCGAGTTCATATCATACCCTAATTACTTTAATAATTGTATTGTTAAGGTTATAGGGCTCACTCAGGCTTATGTCTGACCCCGTTGTTTTTATCTTTTTCCCCTCAGGTCCTCAGGTTGGGCCTAGTGCTAGTGGGCCTTGATCAGTTTGCTTTATCTATCTCTTGGAGCTTGGACCGTAGATGTAAAGCTCAGCTTATCTTATCTTTTCCTCTATGGCTATTAGTTATGTAGTGGGATTATGTACTTTTATTTTATCAGGATGGATATTTTGTACTTGACTCTTGTTATGGTTTTGTGATGTAACCAAACATGTTTTACTTTCCGCTGCTATGAAATGATGTTTAAATTTTCAAGTATCACTTATATCTGTCTTGTTGTAATTTTACTGTTCTATATTCACTAAAAATACTCCACCGATGCTATGGCATTCCCTTAGTGAGTGACCATTGCGGGAGTGGGGTGTTACAAGGAACGTAGTTAAAAGTTTGTTTAATTTTAACCAACTCAACCTTAATTTTTTTTATTGGTTTCAATAATTTTGTTAGTTAAATTAATTATCATTTCTATACTTTTATTAGTTAAACTAATAATCAAACATCACAACCAGCAATCAATTAGGTGATTAACTTTTCAAATATATATGTAACTTTAATATATAATCAAAAATCATATTTTTAGTGCAAATCACAGCAATGTATTCTAACTAAGTGTTGGTTCTCATACCAGTCAATGGAAATATATAAATATCCCACTTTCGCTACTCGAACATAAATACTGGTGATGGTCGACCTATCACCAGAATTATCTCTGGGCGACTAGAGTGTGATTCTATATTTATCCAGTATATTAAAACTTCAAATATCCATTAATTACTCGTAAATTCGAAATCTTTATATACTCGATTGTCCACATTAAAATATAATAATATACTCAAATACGTATTTTAAGATAAAATTTTCAAAACTAAATTTGTTTCCATTTTTATTTTTAAAGAAAATAATACCCTTCACACTCGTTCTAGGATACTACTGATCCCATCTCCGACGAGTTATTCTTATTGGATATTACTAATCCAATCTCTGATGCATTCTTTCATTCGGTTCTAATGTGTCTTGTTCTCGAGCTCTGTAAACCAAAGCTCTGATACCAACTGAAACGACCCAAACTTCCCGGTAAAGGAAAGGCTGGATTGCTTTGAGAACAACACACATCCGAACACAAACTGGAGAACATTTTATTGCTAATTACAACAATTACATCAGAGTACAAGAATGTAACAGAGTATGAATACTTGTCACAGAAATAAAAATACAATAATATCAGAGTTTTAAATTACATTAAAATAGCAGCGGAAAAATATTACAAATATACAACTGAAAGGAATACACGGATACAGAGCTTTCCGAATACCGCTTCAGCTGTAAGCCAGGATCCTGTAAATATATCTGCAAAAAGCTACTCGACTGCCCGTGTGGAAAATATGGGCACCCGAGTTTGCCAGTGAAACAAACTACAGGTCAGTCATGGGACTGGCATGAGAAATCTAACTTAACTATCTAATAATAAGGCTAATCACAGGACCACGCCGCTAACGCGGAACGGGTTTACTCCGCTGGATTGCCAGTGCATAAAATAAAGTAAAACGTTAAACCACGCAATGCTTTTTAGAAAAATGAAACCATTATAAGACTCAAGTCCCATCACACAATGCAACGCAAACCGGAGGATAGAGTTTTACCTTATAATGGTCAAAAATGCTTGATACGATAAAACGGATTTAGTATTAGTGTGTATATGTTCTAATAAAAACATTTAAATCATAATGTATTAATCATAGATGGCATAGTACCCCATCCTACTATGTCTCCATACTAGTTCTACAATCAAAACCGCAAGGTCGTATTGTAAATTGGGTTTCCATCATGAGTCGAGGCTAGGGGCAAGCTCCTCTCCGATTCGAGATACTCTAGCAAATGCCTCAGGATCCACCGCAGTGAACCCTTGGATGTGGTGGGGCCGGTCCCCGCCTATCGGCAGTGGATTGGTTATGCCTGAACACACGTTTCCCGGTTCCTTTGAACCTATAATATGACCACTATCGGCCTATAAAAATCCGAGGCGCCTCAAAATCCATCATCCACATAAGTAAAATGCCAGGCCGTGTTAAAGCACTGACACTGCCACTAGCTAGAAAGAAACGTGTGCACTCCCTATGGTCCATATCCCGTTTTTGACTCATACCGGGGTGTGAGGCTCGCGAAGTCACGATATACACAAAGCTATGTCGTAACAGGCTATGCTTTGATCATCCCACAAGGCCCTGCTTTTCAACAAAAGCCTTGATCATTTGCATCTTGGCGTGCCACATTGACAATTCACGCCATGCGATCAATCACTATTAATATATACCAGGGTGTTAAGTAGAGAATAAATCCTCCACCACCAAACAGACATACATTAACAGAAATTGATTTAATTCACACGGAACGAAATCCAATGTCAGACACGCATCCATTTATTAGCTTATGCTCTGGGTCTGAGCGAAAACCAAATACGAACAATCAACAATAGTCCGGACGACCACCACTGAAGCCCCTTCAAGGTAGCTACTCCCATCAGGGTCTCTGTAGCAACACATCCATTCGATGTGAAGATCGTCGGTCTTCAACCACCATCTTCATCTTCGACTCTTCATCGTCGTAGAAATTATTCGGAATGGGTTAAACCCGGTCTTCCCGAATAACTAGCGTATTTTATAATTTAAAATCAAGTACTATAAAGGCACACCCAACGTCTCATTCCAATTCAGAATATTCTTTTAAATAAAATATTCACATTATTTTATCAAAGATAAACTCTTTAAATTATTCTTAAATCTTACTTTTAAAGATTTATTAAGAACCCAATTTGGTTTTAAATATCACAAATTATTATTCAATGATTAATTGAATTTAAGAAATTAACCTTATCTTTAACTGGGTTATTATTAATGTCATTTAAAACATTGTTCACGGTAAACCCAAAATCATCTTCCATAAAATATGGAATCTTCACAGAAATCAAATCAAAATATAATCGTTATAAATTTCTGTATCCGACCAATAATATAAATGGAATAACGGCAAAGCCTTTTAAATTCCATATGTAGTATCGATCTTCTTTTACAGAAGCTTATCTCGGTTATTATTAATTCAAATTCCATTCGACTCCAATTTAATATATTAAATTTGAAAACTTTACTTTTGGAAAATTTCCATTTAAATCTTAATAAAAGATTTATAAATTCCAAAATCATATTTTCATCGTCAGTCGGGTTAAAGAACAAATGTCGCTTAGAAACACAGTTCACAATAAACCCAACTCACCTTTTATTTTATTCTCATTTACTAAATATAATTAAAAACTTTAATAAGCTAAATTAAAAGATTATTCTTTTCATATGGGTTTTAAGAACAGTGTTATTTAAGACACTATTCACGACAAACCCAAATCCACTTTATTTAATTAAATTTCAATTAGATATTGACAAAATTTGAAAAACTTTATTAAATCTAAATTTAATGATTTATTCTAGTTGATAACTAGTGCATTTCAATAAAAATATATTTCCCAAAATATATTCTTTTTCTAAAATATTCTTTTCAAAATATATTTTCTAAGATATTCTTTTCTAGAATATTCTTTATTGGAATGTGACTCAATCAACAACCATATATTGTATGAAATCAACAATCATGATAAATAATTATCAAACATCCAAATGACGACCAAAGTGGAATATATAACTGTGTGGGCATTAAAGTAAATAACTGACGCTCCTCACAAACTGTCAATCCATCGATTGATAGATAACTAAATATTGGGATTAGTGTGTATCCAATATCATCCCAATACCCGTGTGGGGTTTCATCCATCAAACAAATAATAAATTATTTGTGCACTTGGGCGATGTGTGAAAATTATCGTCCCAATCACATAAACAAGTCGGGTGACTTGTACATGGAAGTGTAATATTCAGTTTGAATAAACTAGCATTTTACTTAACACATCAAACATTTCAACATCACAGACATATATTTCAGGCCATCGCTAATATCATATTTTTAACATATGATCTTTTTATTGTAACGAATCGACAATAAAGATATTAACTTTCATTCTTTTAAAGTGGCAAAAATGTCCATTTTTACTTCGTTCTTTCAAAGTGGCGAAAGTGAATATTTTCTAATTCATTTTTCTAAAGTGACAAAAATGTCCATTACTAATTCATTCCTTTCAATGTATAAAAATATACATTTTCCAAATTCATTCTTTTTAATGAATTCTAATTATCATTAAAAATGTGAATTACATGTAAATACGTCTTTAAAATAAAATGTTTATATTTATAATGTACCCTTTTTATTAAGAGCGTAAAATCAAATGCAAATGCATTTTATATCAAAATGTGTATTTTCTAATGCCTCATTTACATTAAAATGTAAAATCACATGTTTATACATTTTGTATCAAAATGATGTTATAATTCCAACAAAACATTTCTAACAATAATGGTGTTTTTATTTTAATACACATGTTGTAAAAAAAAGTGTTATTCTATACTAATGCAACAAAAATAACATTACTCTTTTATCAATTAACAAAATGACAATTTTGTTTTGCCTAATTCTTCTTATGTAAACAAAATGACAATTTGTCTATTTCTTTTTATGTAAACCAAATGACAACTTGTCTAATTCTCTTTTTATGTAAACAAAATATGAATTTTGTCATATCCTTTTTAATGAAATCAAAATGTTCATTTTAACTAATCCCTTTTTAATTAAATCAAAATGTTCATTTTAACTAATCCCTTTTTAATGAAATCAAAATGTTCGTTTTAACTAATCCCTTTTTAATGAAATCAAAATGTTCATTTTAAACAAATACTTTTAATGTAAACATGAATGCAATTTTTAAACATATCCTTTTAATGTAAGCATAATGTAGATATTTATTTACAAACAAATGTCAATTCAAAAATGTTATTATCATTATTTGCAAAACATATTTCAAATAAAAAGGTTGTTGTCACTTTCACTAATCATTCCTTGACACAAAAATGAATATTTGGTGGAATTCATTCTAACGGACAAAATGAATATTTCTAATATCACATAGAGATGAAATCTTTTATTTCTTTTGCTACATGAAAATGTAACCCTTTCTTTGAATATATGATTTTAATGTTAACATATTTTGCTTTGTCAAATATGAACATCTCTCTAGTATTCTATTTTACATTAAAAGGTAGATTTTTAATGTCAGCATATTCTGCTTGTAAAAATATGATCATTTTTCTAATTCATTCTTAATATACAAAAAAAAAATGTTAACAAAATGTGAATTTTGTTAAAATCCTTTTTAATATTAACAAAATGTGAATTTTGTTCACTAAACAAGTTTAACACAAAGATATCATTTTTTTAGTGTATAAAAATATTTATCTTATATGCATAATATATTTTCAAATAAAATGTTAATTTTTCTATAATGTCACGTTTTACAATGGAAATGTCAATCACTCATTAATGCCACCTTTTACAATGAAAATGTAATTTCCAGTTTTAATATCACTTTTTACATAAAATGTAAATCCTATTTTTTCCTTTTTCTTTCTCATTTCTTATTTACATAAAGTGTTAATTCTATTTTTAATGTCATCTTTACATAAAATGTAAATTCTATTCTCTAACAAAAATGAATTTTTGTTTCAATTCTAATAGTACAACAAACAAAATGATAATTTTGTTTAGTCTAATTTAAATTAACAGGAAAGTTAATTTTAACCATAAAATGAACAAAATAATAAATTTGTTCAATCTAATTCTAATCAACAGAAATGTAACAATTCTATCGCCACAATCTAAATCAAACAAACAGATGTGTATTTACAATTAACACAGAATCATAACAGTATAAATTAACTGCAAATTTTTTTAACAATAATTTCAGAATTTATTTTCAATTAAAAAGGGAAGAAATAAAATAGATTTCTCACCGATAGTCAAATTCTGAACAGTTCACGTTTGAAATTCCCTGAAATTCAGAATTGCTCCTTTTCAGTTCTAGTCTTTTCCATAGCGTAGATCTTTTCATCATGATCCCAACGCATCTTAAATCGCTGAATTTCGTTTTGATTTAAAGGAGTTAGGCTATTTTTAACATTCGAGTAATTAAATTTTTAATTATCTTAAATAATTCACTAATCCTTTATTAACCTCTCTTCATCTTCCCACGTTTACTGACTTCGACCGAACCCATCCTTCGAGCTCCCAATCCCACGTCGCACGCACCACCAAGGCCCCGGAGCACGATCAGGAACCATCACGTCGAAGCCCCGCCTGTCCTCCACCGTCGCCGAGCAAGGGGACCTACTCGCATGCCCCAGGGACCCGCAAAACACCTCCGACGTCGGCGCCTTCCTGCTTGGATTCCGAGCTATCCACTACCCCATCTCCGATCTCGACCGTTGGATTCAACCATCTCTCTTTGCTCTTCGATTTGGTATAAGGGATGTGAGAAATCATTGAGGAATTTAAGAGATAAAAAAGGAAGAAGTCACGAGCGTTTCAGCCATTGAACCAAAGAAGGAGGCGGCGGTTGTAATTGGAAATAGGGTTTCGTATAGTACAGCGTATTTTCTTATTTATTAAATTTATTAATTCAAAAATTATTTATTCGACGATACTAACTCCGAATCGAACCCAACGAGTGTCGCCCGTAGCTAAATACCCCCATCCCGGACACAATGGAATATGTTTCGTAACCCAGTTCGGCTGTTACGATATGTTTTTCTTAATAGTTAATTATAAATCATTAAATTATTAAATTCAAACGTACATCTTAAATTAACGAAGCCACATACGAACTCTAAAAATTACAGAAAAATTATTTCTATTTATGTTTTGACGATACGGTTCTTACAAGACTAATTTCGTTGAATTCTGAGACCGTTTGAAAAATGATCATTTTCAAGTTGATTAAATTTGACTAAAACAGTAAAAACACGTTTTCCTTTGCCACGCTCACATATTAATTCGAAAAATTATGAAAATTGAAATCTAGCAATAATTTGACATTCCGGTTCGAACAAAAGTGGTTTCGTCGAAAACCGAGGTCGTTTGAAAAATGACTATTTTCAAGGCCAATATATTTAATTAAAATATATATATATTCTATAGCGACTTTTCTCAATTTTAAACTGGGCATAACTTTTGATTTATAAAACGAAATTTCAATTTTTCAGATTTGTTGGAAAGATATGATTAAACAGATTTAAATATTTCTGGTTCCGCTCAATTCTGATTTATTTTGAATCCTCTACAGTCAGTCAAAGTTCAAATTCAAAATTTCAAACTGCAGCGCTGTTTTAAACTCCTTTTATAATTAAATTGAATCTATTCATCTTAAAATAAATTTTTAGTCGTTATTCTTCAAAATAGTTTATTTTAAACATTAAAATCCATTAAAATTTCTAAAATAAAATTTTTAAATTGGCCCCAAAATTCCAGGTCGTTACAGGCATATCCAGTGACCGCAACAAGACCCGTCTAATGTGGGTGGTTAGTGCATCAAGCCCAAAAAGAACCCGAGGTTAGACTGAGTTGTGGTGTAAATCTTCCCGGAACCGACTGGCACTTCCAGTGACCACAACAAGACTTGTCTAATGTGAGTGGTTGGTGCTTTAATACATTAAAGCTAAGTCAGGATTGGTAGGGTTAAGCAAATTAGGAAAACACTTAACTGATTCAACATGTTAACTAAACGAATGATAGGTAAACTTGGACACTTAACCAAATAAACATGTTGATTAGAAAACCCCAATAACGGGGACCCATTTCAGTAGTAACCCACATAGATGTATCATGGTACCCTGAAACTAGGCAGGATAGGGAACGATTACTGGGCTGAATTATAGGTGGTCAAAACGTCGGCATTTGGTGGGCCAGTGTAGGTTCTGACGGAGTATGGGCATGCACATACTCCGGAGTGGAAAAATCAGGCACTGGGCATCAGTAGTACACTGTGCATCTTGAATCGTGTCAGGTTGCCACTAGAGGGACTGATACACCCCATGGTGGGACCAACACAGGTAGCTACAGTCAAGCGGGGCCGAATGACACAGGATATGAATGCATGCAAGTAGGAGCCGATCATTAAGGGGATTGTTTGTTATAAACACGTGGGACTGGTTGAACCAATGGTTAAGTAGGTGTAGAGACTATAGTAATGGGTGCGATCACATGTTCCTCTTATCTTATATTAGGGTATTGTCCTATGTTCTGTTATCACTGTCATGATCCCTTCCCTTGTTTAAATACTTGTAATCACTGAACTTACCAGATTTATTGTCTGATCCATTTTCTCTCGTCCTCTTTTCTCCCCCCCCCCCCCCCCAGGGTCCACAGGGAGGGAATACTGAAGCTTAGTCAGACTCTTTGCAATCTTCAAGAAAGTAGATGTATGATTTGGACTCTCTCCTACCTTGGCTATGGCTCTTAGACATTATCCTTGTGGATTTATGCATTTTTACTTTTGGTTTATGCTTCTTTATTGAATAATCAAGATAGAAATTAGGGTGTAATGTTTTGAAGTATATTTGAGACAATTTGATGTAATGCTTTTGTATTGAACTACATATGCAATAAATATTTGAATTCCGCTGCTTAAATTTATCTGTCTTGTAAATTTTTGTGTGTCTTGTACCTATAACCCTCCTCCAAAGTTAAGGCATTCCCTTTGTGAGTGACCTTAACGGAGGTGGGGTGTTTCACGTTTGTTTATGGTTTTTCCCTCCGAAGGCATCCACAGCAACACAAATAAGCGTTGGCAATAAAAAAATTACAAATATGTATTTTTGGCAACAATTTTTTTAATATAGCAACGCTTATTCTTGTTATTGCACTACAACACAAATAAGTGTTGGCGATTGGAAAAAAAGGGTCACCAAATGGCCATTATGGTGTTGTGACGATTATCCTTTTCTTCAAAAAGATTTTGACTTTAAAATCAAGTTGGATGATACCTTTAGACTTAGTGTTCTTTCTCACTCCGGTTCACCAGACTGATCCAGCGTTTGTAATGCTCGAGTTAGAACAGGTTTTATAGATTTAGATTTGGATGCTGCAAACTTCAAAAGACGTGATGGAGGAGTACAAATGTATGGTATATAGTTGGTGTGTATTCCGTTGTGTGTTGTATATGAGGACAGATTGTTATAAATGTCCAAATGTGTTGATGTACTCTGATGATTGTAAATGTTTTTTTAAAAGCTCTTAATAAAGATTTATTTTTATATTATATTTTGTTTCGCTGCGATGTGAGACTCTGTGTTGTGTTGTTTCTTCTTCTGCTGCTCTAATATTTCTTCCTTTCTTATCTCACCCTCTAACTTCTGTCTAATGGCATCCGAATTTCCAATGCATTTTGGGTTGGACTTGTGTTATTTGGTCAGCTCAAAAGGTACCGAAAATTTGGGTCACTACAAGTTCTTAGACTACATGGTTCTCTCCAAAGCTAGATGCTACCGAGTTTCTGTTTTACTTGGTTTTCTTAAGGTAAGATTCAATTTTCCAGCATTATAAACTGTAACAGTTAAAGAATTGTTCGAGTTGTGCCTGTATAACAGACAATTCCTTCTTTGTGACTAAAATCAGATATTTGATATAATATTTTCAGAAATAGTACAATAAATCTTGCAATGATATTATCTTGACTTTATGCTTCTTATCGTAAATACTAACATCGTATTGCTACTTCTGTATAATGCCTTAGATTTAGTTTGAGTATTTGATATTTTCTTGGGTTAAGGCCTTGCCATCAGTGGTGTAGCCAGGAATTAAGCTGGCGAGGTCACAATAAAAAAAAACTACGGGATTTCAAAGGCGATATCCCCTGATTTTTCTGTAATTTTTTTGACAATTATTTAAACGGTTTCAAAATAAAGCATAACAAATCAATTAATAATCATAAATAATACGTGATATAATAATATTACATCACAAAAATGATCTTTTTAAACTAAAAAAAAACATATAATAGATTATAATAATTTAAGGTTATCCACTTAGAGTTCTCATATTTTGAAAGTTGTTGGTAACTATGCTCAAATCGGTACAAACCAAAATTAGGGTTAGTAGATTACCATCAAGGTTGGCGCGATGTGAAGAAGGAAGAATGACGACGTGAGAATGGACGATATCCAATGCCGCGGGATGCAAGATTTTTTGGGAAAGGAAAAAACACATAGTGTGTTTTATTCTTAAAATAAAATACTTGGGAGTTACTAAATGAAGATCGATTTATCTTTGGAGTTACTAAATTAAGTGACTACATTCAATGAACTGACAATTAATTTGAAATGTAACACTAATATGGTAGGATCTCCTATCAAAGTTCATTGTTAGTGTATACTAGTGCTGTCAGGAGGTATACTTCAGATCTATGTCGGCAGGGTGTTTAGTATTTTTAGGATACCGTGCCTTATATCCAAGAAAATGGAACATTCACGTGTTATTAATGTTATTAAGATACAATAAATGAACTCAAATTCAGAACCGTAGTGGGTACCTTTCCAGGCGATTTCTCTCTGCCAATTCCTCCTTAACTTCTGCCAAACCCTCCACTTATTCCACCCCTCTTCATCTCTCCGTCTCCAATCACTTGCATCATTCTTCCAACTCTATCATTCTCTATGGCGAAAAAACATAATAATAAATCCTGCTTCTCAACTAGCGCCACCAGATCCGATAAGCTATACTCTAATTCCGTTACGTCTTCAGCATCGGTGATTGTCAAGGATACGGCTTCCGTGTCGATCGACGTTGAGCTTAATCCAATTGCGACTTCTGTCCAGATCCAAGAGCTTCAATTGCTGGCCAATGAGGTTGCGTCTATGCATCCCTTGCCTCTATATGCACTGGAGATTCCAACTGTCATGCCTATGTCACCATTACTTGCTGGAGCTAATATTGAATGCTGGTCTGAAGCTTCTGCAAATCTTGTTGAATATGTTCTTGCGTCGAACAATTCTTCAGAAAAAATAGGTAAAAGCTTTGAACCTTTTGGAAATAAGGACTTAGATATTGGGTATGAAACTGTGAAATTGATTACTGAGTTTAGGGGAGGTGATTATACTGTTGATAGCTCGGACGTTTTATATAATGTTGTGGGTTTGGATTCTGTGCTTACTGGTTGTGTGACACAACAAAATGCAAATTGCAATGTGAATGCAGTTCCTCCCAAAACCTGTAATCCCTCCAATCCCTTTTCTGCTATGAACCGCCCTCAACCCTTCTGTGTAAATGCTTCTTCCAAAATAGTAACCAGCCCAACTTACTCCTCTTTTTTCAGCTCTCTCCCTCGATGTGCTGGATCCTACTTGCCACGAGACTTCCCCTTATCACCAGATAACTCAGTCCCGCCTGCTGAAATAATTCAAGAAGGTGTCGACGTATGGATGGATTATTTATTGGGATTTTTCTTGGAAAAGATTATTCAGTATCTGGATGTCAGCGAACAATGCCGTAGTTCTTGGAAATTGATAGGAGGACTTCTAGTGAACTTTGCGAATGGAATGTTCTATTTCAATTCTATTTAGCTAAAGAGAGAAGGAAAGTTTTAGAATCAGATCGCACAATTATAGGAGGAAAACTATTGATAATTACATCTTGGCGCCCAACTGTTGAATGTTCTAGAGAACGGTAATGTCTATTCCTGTTTGGACAATTTTCACAAGGATTCCTTCTGTCTCGCAAACACTTCCAGGTATGAATTGGCTAGCAAGTAAAATTGGAAAATTTAAATGTTTTGATGCCAACACCAAGGATAGAAAAATCTTGTCTTCGCTAAGCCCTTAATTGAAATTTCTCTAAGTAAACCTCTTCCTACGAAGCTTAAAGTTTCAATTGATGGATATGATACATATGTGGACGTCCAATTCACTTGGCAACCTGTTATATGCACAAATTGAAATCCTTTGGTCACTTGCTAGCGGAATGCAATCGGTTGGCAAATGGTCCTCTTTTGGTAAGCTCTCCTCTCATGAAGCATATTCCTAGAATTTGGGTTTAAAAGAATAAGGTAGAAGACAAGATAGTTGAAGAATAACCTCGCATTGAAAAAGATCTTACAGGAAATGAAACTATCAATGATGATAAATTAAAGGAAAATGAAGTAATATCATAAGATGGGAATCTGAAAATAATGGTATAATTTGGATGTTTGATGATAGTTGGTGGGTCCATAAAGCTTCAGGTATGAGATATGATCCATATGAAAATGAGTACCATAAATAAGTAACATACATTGACGAGGGTGATAGAAGATTGGAATATCAGGTTGTTGGTGATAGCTTTGAGCTCATTCAAGAAGGTTTTCTTGGTGAGAAGAACAAGACATTTTTTTCATGATTCTACTTGGGATTGAGAGTGCGAGTTTTGCAGTCCTAATCCATGTTTTGTACTTAATCTTGTTATACTTTTTCTAAGTATATCAATGTTGTTGGTAATGATTGTGGTTAACCAGCATTTCCTCCCTTGTGAGGGTTAACTTGGTGGTCCCATTTAGTAGTTGAAACTTTTTGTTCTTTATAGATATAGTGTGCTGGCACTTCAAACCAGACGGAGCTTCTGTGCATGTGCAGAACTTCACTTCTTTCTTTGCTTTCTAATAAATAGTGGCACGAACCACTATAAAACCGGCTTGCCTTTCATAAAAAAATCATGAGATGTATGCATATACATGGAGGTAAGAGAGGTACTGACCTAGCTTTTTGTTGACTAGTTGAGGAAACACTTCGAAATCATGAAAATTATGAAATAAAGTTTTCAGTCATTAATGAGCCTCACAATATGCGTAGTGTTTGTTAACCAGACCAATTTAGTAACTCAAGTTCCAAAGATCAAGAAGTTTCAGTGGATCAATTTAGTAACTCCAAAGATAAATCGAGGTTAGTCGGTTTATTAACGAAAACTCCCGGGAAGTAATGATCAACTTTATCATTTCGCAGCGTTTCCTCAACCAGCCCACAAAAAGATTGTTCAGTGCCTCTCTTATCTCTAGGAATATGCATATAACTCTTGATTTAGTACTTAATAAAACGTGAATGTTCCATAATCATGGAATTTGGTCGCAGTATCTTAAAGATGTTGAACACCTTATCGACATGGTTCTGGAATAAACTTTTTGGCTATACTACTTAACAGCAAGGACGCACCCACTATAAGCCCAGTGAGGTCAGGCGCCCCCACTCATATTTTGAGAATGCAGGAATTCCACCACTCATGGCAATGAACTAGGCGAAGCCCCACAAAAATAGTTGGGCTGATGGCAGCTAAAGTTGGAAATAAAAAGCAGTACACAATCTTAAATACAAGACACGCGCAACTACATCATGGTAAAAGGCAACACATGGCACTAAGACATGTATCATCACTAAAACTAACGACCATTGCAATGAAAATAAGGCAAATGAAGGTGCATGCAAACACGGTGAGAACACTTGAAGACACAGAGGACAGTTCCACAAGTAAAACAGACACAGCCACCAGGGAACATGATAGTATAACATATGTTATGTTTATGACTATATTGTTATATACCGATACGTATCATAAAAATTTCCCCGTAGGCTCAGGAGAAGCATTATGTTACATAGGGAAACTCAGTTTCTTCTTAGCTGATCGCCAAAGGGGACGAAGACAATTTGTTTTGGCTCTTGTCTCATCAATATCAATAATCGAGATTGCATAATTTCTTGTAGCTTCCTATTGGCGCAATTTGTTTTCGACCATCAATGATCAAGTTGAACCTGAACCATATTTACAATCTCAATTATTGATATTAATGAGGCTAGAGTTAAATAACATAAAAATTGGGAAGATTCTTATTACTGAATCCTACGATCAATGGGAACGACAATCCAATCCAATCCAATTCATTTCTAATCGTTTAATATATATATATACATATACATATATATATATATATATATATATATATATATATATATATATTTGTATTTTCAGTATCATAGCTTTCCCCACTAATAAAATATATTCTTGCAGCCAGCAACTACACCTCCCATCTCTGAGCTTGGCCCTGATGCTCTACACAAACCAATTGAAGAATGATGAGTTTGCAGAAGCTTTGAGCAAAAAGAAAATTGCAATAAAGACTATTATTAGATTAGGTTGAACTTCTGTCTAGAATTCAAGTAAATATGTAGAACTTTAGCTTGCTTTATTAGTTTTTATCTTTAAGTTTGTTCTTTTCGAATTTATTGTTACATCTACTTATTAATTTGTTTAGAAATTTCAGCTTTGCGCAGTATTTAAGCATTGTGAAACATGTGTGTTCATTATTTTATTTCCTTTTTTTGAAGTGGTTGATTAGTTAAATAAATGGAGGTGTGTTCATTATAGATATTGCTAATGGTGATTAGAGAAACTTGAACTGATGTGGGAAACTAAATAGAGAAACCCACCTTCTTCCAAGTATTTTATAGTGGTTTATTTTATTTTTATATGCATACATTGTAGAAATTCATTTAATCATAACTTTTGATCGATTTGTCTAATTTCAACGATTTTAGACATTCCCAAAAGCCGAGAACCCAATCTATAATTTTAATTTTAAGTATTCTGTAACTTTTGAGGTTTATTAAGCCAAAATTTTGATTTTGCAAAGTCGACCTGTATTTACACTTCGGAAAAATCTGAGACGAACAAAACTTAGCATAACTTTCAAATGATTTGTCGGTTTTTGATGATTTTACTCATTCCAGAAAGGTTAATTAGAACCTTCATTTGTAGTGTTCTCAAAATTTTAACGTTTTCTGGTCCGAAAACGCGATTTAATACCGCTGACCTGCATATATATAATCAGAAAAATAAAGTCTGAGCTGAAACTATTATGGTCATAACTTTTTCCTTAATATGATTGCTTGATATCTATGCATGCTTTAGGGAGCTCCAAAATAGAGAGGGCATTTGACATGTGGATTATGGGTTATGCGCTACATGAAAGACATCGTGGGAGACAAGAATCAACTATGGGCTGCTAAGGTAATATACAAACACACACATACACACACACACACACACATAAATAAATATATTTTTATATGTGTTTGTGTGTGTGTGTGTGTGTCTTGCATACTAAATCCTTATGCTTTAAAAAATATACTTCCAGTACACATACAATATTGAATCCTTGTCCGATATTGCACTTGCATGTGGACAAAGTTGGGCTTTCCTCGAACATATGTGTTAGGTTGTTTAAAAGTCATGCATAACCATACATGTATATGGGCATACATTGAGATACATGCCGGGTAAAGTTAACCTCTGCATTTCATATTGTTGCGGTGGGAGAAGAGTGTAAACGGTAATTTTTCACAAAAGGATATTGTTGTCGTGCGGGTGGAATGGGCAACACATGTCTACAACTTTGTATAGTCATAACGTCTAAATTCTATATGTGGCTGTTGTTAGTCAGCTTTGTTGATGTTGGATTTGTTGAATTTTGCGTACACATGGGTTCAGATGCCTAGTATGTGTAGTTTATGTTGAACTGATGCTTGTAGGATGTATTTGGATATGGTGTCGATGTTGATATTGTTTAATATTTTCTATATGATATTGTTTAATATTGTCCGTATATAGCAAAAATCTGAATTGCTCTGTTATCTAAATTGCTATGTGTTAGTTGAGTTGCTTTACCTCATTTCATTTTGAGAAGGAACAATACATACAAAAACTAATTTGAGTTATGTTATTGTTTTAAAAAAACATTTATTTGTTGTAAGAAGACAATTGTGAAAATTAGTGGAAATACACATTTCATTAAGATAACGTAAAACCGTTATTTTATTAACTTTCAGACAACACATAATATTCACCGTAACTATCTGTAAAACTAGGACACTACATCAGATAACACACGACTATGTTTTTATATGTTACAATAGTTCAAATCAGACAATGGGTTAAATCTATGGCCTGATGTAGAATGAGACGGCATGAGATTTAACGATAGAGATATATGTAATCAGACAACGGTGGATATCCGTCATCCGATTCGATTTATGGCATAGTGAGGACGATATACATTAGAATATAGTAGTGAAGCATAATAGAACAAAAACTCAAATATCTATAACTCTCAAAGTCACCAATAAAAATCAATTGAATAAATGAGTAATCTTATACCAAGCCTCACTATATATCTCTCAGAGTAATCATAAAACCTCAACAGACATCAGAAATAACAAAACATCACAGTAGTAGGTAGTAGTAATATGTCAGCCTCCTACTCGCCACCTTACAACATCATTGGCACCAAAACATGCAACGTGCTATCTCAGTCTTCTCACCATTAACATTGATGAGCAGCCCAAGATAATAAGAGGGAAACATAAAATCTTAAGTCAAACAATAGTCTTAGTGAGCAGTAAAATAACTAACAGTTACACATGATATATGAGAATAGATGGTTCAATCATTTAATCCATCCTAGCAACCAAAGGATTAGACAGGATAATCATTTATCGTATGCAACTACAGAATAGGAAAGGACATCACCCAAACCCACTTCTCCTCGATGACTCTATGGTTATAGTATACCCAAAGAAACAGAGAAGAAAGCACACAATTGGCCATAGCATCAATAACAACCAATATCAAAGCTATCACCAACTAAAGACTTGAATGCATCAATCATCGAATGATCAGCCATTGGCGTCCGTTAAGGGCTAATGGAAAACCCGGTTCTAGTCATACTACCATACATCAGTTTTGTGTATGTTTGCCTCCATCCGATATAACTTAGATCACTCCTAGAGCTCGATACAGGGTACATAAACCTACCTGATCCCGATGGACGTCCCCATGATACCCCTGCTGTGAGTCCGCTAGAACCTTCGATAACCAAATATCCCTTGGCACTTCAAATATGTCGAGCCTCCCTCCTCGACGATTCGATATTTTAGTTCGAGTGACTTCTCAGACTGATTCCATTATCATACACGATCAACTCCCACCCAAGTCAAACTATCATCCTACTGGATCGCACATCATCCCGCGACCAGTATTGCATCAATGCAGCTCCGACCACTACAACTTGAGTTCACAATTGAAGCCCTATCCATCATTGAGTTACACATCAGCCATACGAAGTCCATTCACCCCCAAATTTCACCAGTAACCCCTAGAAGCCATCACAATCAAATCCCTAAAGCCTTAGCTCCCATCACACTTCCTGATGGATCGGTACTGGTCCATCATCCATGGAACGGTACAGACCCCCACACTTATCCAAAAATGGCAAACTGTTAGCATTTTCGTCATCCTCGTCCTATTTGCTTTCAACCGATCCATTTTCTAAGCATTTCACTCTTCTAGCTAAAACCTCTACCAGTCAATTATTGCACTCGAGCAATCGACATTTGACCTATTCAAAATCACGTCCAAATGACTTGAAAATTTGCAGGCAACCTCGACTCACCATCACGACGCCACACATGAAATATCTTTAACATCCAATCAATTGGCATAGATCAGTCTGGTGCATCGAGAATGTACCAGTGTCGATCCATGTACTTAGCAAGATTTGACACGAAATTTTTCGTTTTGCCTCCATTCGTCCTAAATAGCTCCTCCGTCAAGTTTCGTCTGAATCCGATCATTTGAACCTTAGGTTTGCTCTGTTCTTAAATCCTAAGATCTACGGTAAATAATTTTAACAAACAACTCAAACAATGCAATTAATTCAATCAAAACAAACAACAATTCATCAAATCTTGGTCATACAAACATGCACATATCATAACATAACAAAAGTCAATGGATCTAACATGAATTGGATCTAAACATATGAAAGAACATAATAAATCTAACAATTATCTGGTTTATATGATTAAATTAGGTTTTCCTATGGTGTCTAAATCAGAGTTAAACATATATGATCAGATATAGGGTGAATTTTAACATATAAAAATGAATTTGATCCTAATTTACCCATACAATCCGTAGTTTCTGTGTGAGAGATATCCATCACTCACCAATTTCTAGATCCAATGCAATACTAGTGAAATCATATCTGGACAGCAATGAAGAACCCCAAAATTAATGCAATTAGATGTGATCTAATCCTCCTTGATGATGATCTAGCCTCTAGTTCCAATTTATGATGAATTAGAATAAATAGGATGAAGAAATTAGGGATTACGTTGAACTGAATAATCAGAGGCGCCCAACCTGATGTTTGAATAAAGAGAGAAACCCTAATTCTCTCTCCAAACCCCTTTATTTATGGCAGAAGTTCATTATCCTAATAGGGTTGACTAATCATCTCATTAGCAGCTAATTAGTCTGCCTAATAGAAACCGAAACTCAAAATAGCGATACATCCCAAATCGTTGAGCCAAATCTTTAATATGACCACTCTATAGAATCGTAAACCACCATTCTGATCCAATGAGACCGTTTTCGGCACCTGATACGAACTCTATAAAAAAATTATAGCTAAAATAATATTCGTAAGTTCAACATGGTCACAGATCAATTCAGTAAAAATCATGGACATGTCTCACATCCCCATGAACAACATATTAAAAAATTTGAGAATGATCCGACCACTAAGAAATTAAATACAATTATTTTACAACCATCCGATACATAAAATATGGGTTGTTACGTTCTCTTCTCCCCCTTTAGGAATTTCACCCTCGAAATTCCAAGCAAACGCGAGCAAACATAGTATTCTGCATGCCTACCATCCACGAGTATCCAATCTAGTATCCAACAATACATGCAATCAAAATCCTACCCTAGCATGCAGAACTCTAATGGTACAAGACACAATGGCACAAGTAAGATACAATATATGGGACACACTGTAACACCCCGTAAAGTTCGTAAGTATTAATTAATAAATAAATAAAAACAAGCAATTAAATGACATAGCTTGAAAATGACATTGTGCAGCTTTAGGAATTTGGCTACGAAACTCTTTTATTTGGATACGTGGCGAAATTCTGAGTTGTTTTCATATATAATATGTTGAAAACGGTTAACGTATGAAGAAGTTATAAAACAATGAATTTGGACGGTGTAAGCAGAAAATATACATACATACATATATATATATATATATATATATAATTATGTGAATATTATATATATTGTCCAAACAATAATTTAAAATAAAAGAGGGAAATTCAAATTTTGAATTTGGAGATAAGATCTAAGGGACAATGTATATTGGATATATGGAAAACGATGAAGCAAATTAAGAATGTAATTAATAAAAATAAACAGCTCAACAACGCAGCAAAATTGGGAGTTCCAGCCTCGAAGGGGTTGACCGCTCCCCATTAAGGGGGGTTGACCACCCGCTAGGCGGCTAGGAAGCCCAATTATGCCTACGTGGATAAGGGTTTTTCTAAGAGGTTATATTTATATGTAAGGCTTAGATTAAATTTTATTAATCCGACGGCTCATGCTCACATGAGCAAGTATAAATAACCCCTCAAACCCCACAGTAGAAACCCTAATCTTCTACCTCTCTGCCTGCATGCTGTTGAATTCCATAAAAAAAATATATAATAGGGTGAAGGTTTCTTCTACTTCTCTACCTCCATTCTTTGTCTCTCTATTTTAGTCTAAGTATAGAATTATGGAATTTAGCATGTACAAATATGTATAAGAATCTAATTAAATGTTTCTTATATGTATGTTGTTAGGAGATCAATCAGAGCTCGCTTGAACGTTAAGAACCGTTGCAGATCTTGAAATTCTACCACATCTCCACCTAATTCGTGAGTGGAATCTAGTTTTGCTTAAAGACATATTTTCGTTTTTAATAGTTTGCCATATGAATTGTTATGCCTATGGAGATTTGGATATGCAACAATATAAACATGAAAATCCACAAATCTTCTATTTTGTAATTATGTAGGAAATTATCATGTTGAATTGATTTTGTGGAATTATGGTTTTTGTATTGGATTAAAGGTAAATATGAGTGTTGTACTATTATCTATAATTTAAGTAATTCACCGTTATTATCATTTGATTTAGCTTAAAAAGGTTTGGATTTGAATTATTTCATAGTTGAATTGGGTTTAGATCTAATTTTGGGTGTAAACGCATTAATAAATTGGAATAAGTCAAATGTAAACATTTTTGGGTATATAAACACCACAAAAAGTGTGAATTGAGTGAAATATGGATTGTAAACATAAATGTGTGGATGTATGAAATACTCTACTTTTAATTTAATATTGAAATCATTGCCACATGCCTACGATGCAAGTTTAAATCTTTATGCATATATGTTTCTCCATCCATTACTACTTGTTATTATCATATTGTTATTATGCCTATGTTGTAGCGGTAAAAGTATGGAAAACCCAATTTGCATGCCTTAGTTTAGATAAGATGACAATTGCCACCTCGTTAGAACGTTTCCCCGTTTATACGAATGCTACGTTAATTAGGCGCTATTATTATATTACTCGTATTTACACTAATACAAAATATGCATGTTGCCTCGCCTCATTTGCTTCAGGTATGCTCATAACTAAAGCAAATAGTACCTACTGCTTCAGTTGTTAACACAACCGAAGCAAATGCACTAAAGCAAATAGTGTTATTTGCTTCGGTTATACTCACGGTCGAAGCAAATAGTGTCAATTGCTTCAGTTACGTCAATAACTGAAGCAAATACATCGAAGCAAAAAGTATTACTTGCCTCGGTTATCCTTATAATTGAAGTAGATAGTGCTATTTGCTATGGTTTTTAGGAACTGAAGCAAATGCACCGAAGCAAATCGTGTTATTTGCATCATCTCCTACGCAAATGCACCGAAGCAATTGAAATTTATTTTAATCAAAGCAAAATCACATATCAATTATAGTAATCAATAGCATACAAATGTCATTATTTGTAATTTATTATAATTAATGATTATTAATAAACTTATTATAAATAATTCATAATTATTTTTTACATTTAATAACTTATCACAATTAACCGTTAATAATTAGTAAATTACATCTAAAATTAATTAACTAAATTTAACAATTAGTAAAAATAATTAATAATTAATAACTAAAAATCAATATTTAATAATTAATGCTTAATATTTAGTATTTAATATGTAATATTTGGGGATAAGTTTTTAATGATTATTAAATTAATAGTCACTACTGAATAATTAATTATTAATAGCTTTACGGTAGTCAAAAATTAATATTCAGTAATTAATTATAAAGTTTAATACTTATTAAGTGATATTTAGTATTTAATGTTTAATTTTATATAATGAATATTAAATAATTAATAGTTAATCAATAACTAAGATTATTGTTATTAATTCACAATTAATAATAAGTATTAATAATTGCGAAGTAATTTTTACATTTGATATTTTATAATTATATTTAATATTCTTTGAATTATTATTTCGAAATAAATAAACTATAAATTCTATTTAATAATTAATCATTTTTAATAGTTATTGGTTTGTAGTTTGTACACTGAAAAAACTAATGTCAACTAATTGTTTCTTTGACAATTTCCCCCTAATAGTTGTAAATATAGGTTTATTATTATAATAATAGTTGTTTACTCATATGTTGTTGAAATATTTGAGGAAATGATGATTACAATAAAAGGCTAGTTTTTGTAACCAATACATTTTTAAATTTAATAATTCATTATGTTAAATTATTAGTGATTAGTAAATTACTGTTATCATTTATTTACATTTAACCATTAATAAATATAATTAATACTAATAATACTATTATATAAGTAATAATTATTAGTACATAATAGTTAATATTCAATTACTAATGTTTAATATTTTATAATTAATAATAATTATTTTTATTTTACTATTTAACACTAAATTTAATAATTGCTAATCAATAGCTAATAACTAAAGTTAATAATTGATGAATAATAATATGCAAAATTTACAACTATAATTAAGAAGTAATAAATAACAATTAATAATTTATAAATATGATGTAAAGTTTAATAAATAGTTTTTAATAATTAGTAATTATTAATTACTACTAAATAATCAACGGTTAATTTGGTAGACTGATATTTAATAACTAACAATTAATTTTGAAAGGCAAGCCGGTTTTTATAGTGGTCCGTGCCACTATTTATTAGAGAGAAGAAAGGAGAGATATTTCGCACACGCACAGAATACAAACTGGTTTGAAGTGCCAGTACACTAAAAAACAAAAATCATCTCATACATCTAATAATAGAAAGCACCATTGAGTGTTTAGAAGTGATTTCCCCTCTAAACACTCTAATTTTCCTCTCCATCCATAACATATAAATATATTTCTTAAGCAATTTCAAAAGTAATTTCCCTTTTGCATTCCTTCATCTAGTCACCTTGAAAATGTTAAACCATTCCATCTCCGAGATCCTAGCACGAGCATGAAGATTAAAGAATAGGAGCAGTTTAGACCATATGAAATGAGAGTAACTACACGCAAAAAATAGATAAGGACCAGTTTCTTCATTAGTATCACAGAAAACGCAAGAAGCATGACTAACAATGTTCATCCTTTTTGGTTTGTAGAGAGTTAGGATCCCATTTTTAAGAATCTTCCAAAGCGTGATATTTTCTTTCGGAGCAGATCCACAATCCCAAATGCGAGAATGCCAAGGATAGGTAGCCAAATTAGTAGAAACACTGTTATAAACCAGACTGATTTTATGAGAGACACCATTCCAATAAGCATGCATATTGGTTACGGCATAATTGTTATTGTGAATGGTATTCCACATATTCCTAACTACAATCGAACTAGTGTATGGTAAAGAAACAACACCATCAAACCAAAAATCAGCAACTGATGAATTATCATGAACACCAGACATCGCTCTTTGGTTGTATGATATAAAATTACTAAGTATAAGACCTTTAGAAACTCAAGGATCATGCCAAAAGGACACATTGTTCATATATTTCAAACCCACCTGCACCATCGGAAGAAAGACATCACGATATCGAAGAATATTTCTCCACGACCAATTGCAATCAGCATGCGGCAACATTGTCCAGAAGAAAGAGTCTTTAATGAAGTAATTACATAACCAAGAGACCCAAAGATTATCATCATACTTCATGAGTTTGTCAAACCTAGCAGAAAGAGCATCCATGTTCCATTTCTTAACATTCATGACACCTAAATCCCCTTTCTCTTTTGAACAACATACTTGTTTAAATGCAATAGGAATCAATTCTTTAGAGAATGGGCTACCATGCCATAGAAAATGATTCAACGCTGCGTTGATCATATTGATTAGCTTAGAAGGATGTATGAAAATTATTGCGTAGTAGATGCACATGGATGTAGCAACTGATTAATGATTAGTCTACCTGCCATAGAGTACTTCGAACTAGGCCAACAAGATATTTTAGCAGTGATATTTTCATATTATTGAAGACACTGTGTCAGTTTGATCTTGGAAGTACAAAAGGTGCTCCAAAGTAAGTTTCATTTTCATTGAACGTAGAAAGCCCGGACCTATGATATAGAGCAGCTTTAGTAGTTTCAGATATACCAGCAAAACGGATCTTGGATTTATTTTTGTTAATAGTTAAACCAGTTAAGCGATTGAAATGTGATAAAATGCTTAGAACCCCATCAATAGATTTAAAATTCGGCTTAGTGAAGAGCAACAAATCATCTGCAAAGAGTGATACAAAAAGAGAAATTTTCCTACACATGGATGATAGTCCATAAGCTGACTAATTAGAGCACACTTAGAAATGGCAGTAAAAATTTCCATAACACAAACAAAATGGTAAGGGGACAACGGGTCGCCCTGTCTTATGCCTTGAATAGCTTTGAAGAAATCAAAACTAGAACCATTATAGCTCAAAGAGTAGTCGACAGTAGAGATACAGGTGAAAATTCAACAATAAAAAGGCATAGGAAACTTCATCTTGTACAGAACATATATATATAATAAATTTCCAATGAATCGAATCATAGGCCTTTTGCAAATCAAGTTTGAGTGCACAACGAGGAGAGATGATTTTCCTATTGTAACCTTTCATCAATTTAGAGGAAAGCATAATGTTATCAGAAATGTCTCTACTATGTATAAAGGCACATTGATTAGGGGAGATAAGATCAGCAATAACACACTTCATTCGAACATCAAGGATTCTAGCTATACATTTGTAGATCACATTGCAGCATGCAATCGGTCTAAAATAAGTAACATTATCTGGTTGTGGAATTTTAGGAATTAACGCTAATCCGGGCGCATTTATACCATTGAGCATTCTACTGTGCATGAAAAAGTTCTTAATTGGTACTTAGAAGTTAATAATTAAGTAGTAATATTTATTATTTTGTATTTGCTGATTAATACTCATATTTAATATTTGTAAAAATTCAAATTTAAAATTTTCCAAAATGAAATTTAGAAAATCTCATAATTAATTCGGATATTCCACTACCTATGGCCGAAGGATATCCGTACATCGTGGCATAGGTGATTCTTTAAACTAAAACAAATATAAACCGATTAGACAATCGTAAAACCATAGTTTATTTTCTACCATTCTATTTTTGTACTACTCAATATCTACTCTTCTTTATATAAACCCTAAATCTACTCATCGTTCACCACATCATTTAACAGTCGTTAGGTTCTCCTCACTCATGCCAAATTCACCAAAAAAAAACTTTGATTTCCTCATGTCGATCTGCCGATTAATATGGTTGCTCTCCCCCGTTCTTGGTACTTCTTATTTGGTCTTGGTATCTTCTACGATGCCTCAGTCAAACTCAACGCGCAGCTTCCTCCTCCGCTTCAACCTCCGGTTGTGTACCAGAGTCTTGCCCCACCTTCGTCTGACCAAGTGAAAAGTGATAGCATGAGCTGTTCTGGTTGGCTAACGAGGCAAATGAGCTCTCGTGTCGCAACTGGTGGAGAGCACTCTGTACTGGGAGGCGCTGAGCATTTTAGAAGCCCTCCTGCAAGAGCTGCAACAGGTCGGATGGAGGCCATTTCAATGAGTTGGGCTAGGGTTGGGCTTTGTGGATATCAATAGTGGTGTGGGTTGACGGAGAAGATGCTTATGCTTGTTCCTTTTTTGCCAATATTGGAAATGATTAGCCGATAATGGCGTTACAGAGAATGTGCACAGGTAATCCAGTGCTATTTATGTTACCTTTTATGTGTTCGGTATCAGATTCAGGAGGTCGATATTGTAATCTACAGATTTAATTCTACGTATTTGTGTAGCAAATGAGATGTAATCCTTTTTGGTAGAAAAACTGTAACGGCCCAGATTTTTTGACCATTTAGTTTAATATTTAAAAATGTTTTATTGTTTTGGAATTCTAAATGGTTTAATTTCAATAATTTTGAATATTTTATTTTATTCCGAAATGGTAGAAATTTAGTGGATCTGCAATATAATGTGAACTGGCAGTATAAAAGGATAAATTTTTAATTTAAAATAGTACGTTTACAAAGGATGTAGTAGCTAACGAACTCGGATTTCGATGAAATCAGTTTCATTAAATCTGAAATGATGAAATTAAGTAACCAACCAAGTTACGTCAAAAATGGCATCCGTATGTGGAAAAGAAAAAATAAAAGGCCAAAATTTGAACTAAATTTTGACGGTAATTGGAATTTGCTAATGCTAACGGCAAAACTGAAACCTGAGACCTATCCAGGAAAATTCTAAACATAGGATATTAGCTATATATGAAATCTGGGAAAATCCTATAACGGATATAGGAAGTTATTAAGGAAACAAAATTTAAATAAATTATTTGAAAATCTAAACGAACTCCGATTTTTGATTTGAATACATAGGATTGAAGTACGTTAAAAACCGGATCAGATGGTGGAAGAATTTCTGAAAACCGTTATCGTTTGATACTCCAACATGAGACCGGAAGGTGTTGAAACTAACACAAAACACTATTTTGAATTTGAATTTAAATTATTTGAAAGTTCAAACAAATTCAAAATTGATATATTTTTATATAGTATTGAAGAGCAAGAAAAATTGAACAACATGGTTGAAAAAGATTTTGGATAAGGTATCGATAAGTAAGTCAAATTAACGTCCGAATAGGGTTGAGAAAACACACTTTACTATTCATAAATTATTAAATTTATTTATAATTTAATAAATTTAAGGATTAATCCTAGCCATCCATTTTCGACCGTTGGATTTGCGCCACCTCAGCAATCCATGTGACTCCTTCGGCTATAAATAGCCCCCCCCCCCCCTTCATTTTAAACTCACTCCTCCTCCTCCTCTTTCAAGCTTTGGCAATGGCAGAAATAATAATAAAATATTAGGAAATAGGGAAAAGGGGAGGAAGGGAGAAAGGAGGGCAAGACGGGGAGCTAGGGACTCTTAGGCAGAGGCTTGGGCTTCGCGGGGTAAGTTTTTAAATAATATTTATTTATTTGTGTAATATATATATATATATATTATAATTAAAATAGAATTTGTAAAAATAAATATCAGAACATTCTAAGGGTGACAGAGAGGAAAGTGTCTAAGGCTTGAGTTTGGAAAATATAGTTTCCTGCTCTCCCTGGCTATCCCTAACTGATCCGACGGATGGGATGATTAATTTAAATTTAAATTTAAAATTTAATTTGAATTTAATTTGAATTTAAAACAGACCAGGGGCATTTTCGTAATTTTTAACCATAAACTTTAAAAGCTTATACTTTTTCAAAACAAGTCGGATTTCCACGAAACAAGGACCGTTGGATTCTTATTGAAAAATACTTTAAAATGAGTGGAAGCAGATTTTTGATCCGGGTTAAAATTTTTAATTTATAATTAAATGAATATTTTTAAATATTTTATTTGAAAATTAAATTTAATTAAAATTAAAATGGTTTTTCAATTTTAAAAAAAAATGGATATGGCTAGAGATCGGAAAGTAGGATTTTTTAGAAGGGCAGGGAAGGTAATTTGGCTAATAACGCAATTAGAAATTAATTAAGATAAAAATAATTTAATTAATTTAATTAAATATATATTCATTTAAATTAGGTAAATATTGTAAATAGCATAACTTTTGCATACATTAACGAAATTTAACGAAACAGGATCCATTGGGATCGTATGGACGAGCACTACGCAAGAGAACTGACCGCAAGTGGATTGGAGCTCGTTTGGATTTATGGTGAAATTTAACGTCTGAACCAAATCAATGACCGATTATCGTTATTCAACGATAAACCGTCCAAGGTGAGTAAATCTCACTAACTCTGAACACTTTATATTTTTATAAAGTATTTTTAGAGCTGATAATTATTGGTTGAATTGCTGAGTGTTGATTGTTTGGTTGAACTGCTAGTCAATTGATTGAAAATACCGATATAGTTATATATATCATTAACCGATGTTGATTTTGTTTATCAGAATACCTCATATTGAAATGAAATTGATGTGAATTATATTGTGTAACATCTGTGGATGCAGGGAAACAGGTCGGAGGAATCCAACTGGATTCCTCAACATTTATTTACCGTTTTTCATATATTCTGATATATGATGTGTTATATCATCTGTTGTTGAACCTGTGTGTTTGGATGATGATTGAACCTTTTGATTTGGTATTTTTATACCATAAGTGATACTAGAAAGTGAAAAGGGATTTTCAAAGTTTATTTTGAAAATAAATTATTTATATAAAATCAATAGATTTTATATATAAAAGGAAGATAATTTCATGAGAGAAAATGATTATAGAATCAAAGCATTTGTAAAAAAAACAAATATTGGTGAAATCAAATAGAAGGGAAAATATTGGTGAAATCAAATAGAAGGGAAAATATTGGTGAAATCAAATAGAAGGGAAATATTTGTGAAACGATTACAAATAGAAATAAAAAGGGAAACATTCGTAAAAGTATTTACAAATGGAATTGAAAAGGGAATATCCATGTAGGGAATAAAGAAAAGTTGACAGAAGCACTTATTTGTTAAATAAATAGAAAAGTTAAAAGAAATATTTATTTGTTGAATAAATAGAAAAGTTAAAGGGAATATTTATTTGTTAAATAAATAGAAGCGAAAAGAGAATAGTTATTTGTTGAGTAAACGAATAGAAAAAGAATCTATTCAAGGGAAGTAATTCAAAGGAATTATTCCAAAAGAATTATTCAAAAGAGAAAAGTCAAATGGATTAATTCAAAAGAGTTAATCAACTAGAGTTAAACCGTTGGAGTTAAACTGTTAGAGTTAAATAGTTGGAGTTAAACTGTTAGAGTTAAACCGTTGAAGTTAAACTGTCAGAGTTAAACCGTAAAGTTAAACAGTTAGAGTTAGTTAGTTTGAGTTAACCAGTTAGAGTTATTCAGTTAGAGTTATCCAGTTAGAGTTATTCAGTTAGAATTAACCAGTTAGAGTTAATCAGTTAGAGTTAATCGTTTTGAGTCAAATCGAACTAGAGTTATTCAAATATAGTAATCGAATAAGGGTTAATTGAATATTAGTTATTCAATTAGAATTGATCGAATCTAATTATTCGAGATTGAGTTAAAAATAGACAAAGTTATTTAAGGATGAATTTCCATTTAGCACGACTGCTAGCGTAATTCGCAGGGCTGCAGATAGCCTACGGCGGTCGGATGTTTCCTGGGGGAATCAGGCGTAACCATTGTGATCGCTGCGATCTAGAGTCAAGCAAATGGTGTTAAATCAAATAGTAATTAATCAATAGAAGTTAATTAAGTCGAGTTAGTCGAGTATTAGTAAATTAAGTAGGGTTAGTCAAAAAGGGAATTAATCGAATATCACCTATTCGAAGTAGAGTTATCGAATATAGTTTATTCGAGAAGAGTAATCGAATATAGTTCGTTCGAAGTGTGTTAAATCGAATATAGTTATTCGAAGGAGAGAATTATCGAATATGGTTTATTCGAAGTGAGATTTTTCGAATATTAGTTATTTGAAGAAAAGGATTATCGAATATTAGTTATTCGAACAGGGGAATCGAATATAGTTTATTCGAAAGAGAATTATCGGATAGTGATTATTCGAGAGTGAATCATACATGGAAATTCGATTATATCGAATCAAGGGAAGTAATGTTTACTTTCCATTTCAAATCAAGTTTTAATTATCTGTTAATAAAGTAGTTGGTTGTTTATTTATCCAAATTAAGATATGGAAATATATTTAAGTTAACATATTTTGAAAGCGTGGAATTATAACATTTATAGTTATAATCAAATGATTCAGTAAAGGAAGTGGATTCATAAATAGAATCCGAGAGTTCGCAAGGAAGTTTCTTAAAGAGTAAAGTTTGAACTTTGTTTATTTCGAAGTTAGAAATGTTGTTCAGTTAAGGTCTGAGAGGTAATTATACCCCAACTTGATTGACTTCGTTTTTAACTAAGAAGTGGATAAGGTTCGAGAGTGAAAGGGGTTAAGTGAATTTAGTTAATGAGCGAAATGGTTGGTGTTGGCATAGCGATGTTTATTCAAATATCAGTTTAAACCCAATGAAGGAGATTTGGAAATGTCTTCCAAATGAAAATCGGAAATGTTTTCTGAATATAGAAAATGAGAAATGGAATTGTTTTCCATTGTTAATAACGTATATTTTCTAAATATAGTAAATAAGAAATATAGGAAAACAAGAATAAGGAATAATGAAAAGGGTAAATTTATGATAATTTGATGATGAATGATGATTGATCGATAGAATTTCCATCTGGAAATAATATCGTTGTTTGCACACCGACATGTTTTTATTTGATAGTTAAATCACCGACTATCAAAGTTTTGACCATTTTAACGTTGTTAATATGGAGAGACCGGTCGGATTATTATCCAGAGAACCACTCCGTATTGGCATAAGCGTTGCGAATCAAGTATGCTGAATATATTGAAGACGGAGTTATGCAAGGGCTATCCTATTTACAGAATAGTGCCTTCGGTTTGTCCAGTCCCAGGACAAACGTGAATGGACGAATGTCTGACAGAGTATATTCAAAAGATTGCGTAAGTTGATCTCTTCAAACGTACTTACGTTGGTGGCGGAGGAATTCGTTTCTCTTAGCTGTATACCCGTGGTATTTTTGGTGAAATCAATTTGTGATTTGGCGGGTATGACGATATGGCATTCAAAGTAATGGAGGTGGGATCTGTCAAAAGATACGTTATGACCTCAAGCCTCATCCACCGGGAAATGACAAAAATCGGGCAGGCAGCATGGCTATGTGGGTCGCACCCATTAGGATGTATGATCACCTATCTAGAGAAATTCCTTTTGTTCTAAAATCTATCGATGCTGTCCCTTATCGGGAGACGGTTGCTGATCCCAACCGTTGGTGATATACATTCAATACACTCAAGCGAAATGAGTGGTCGGTCATGTGTGGGCCGGGTTGCAAGATGTTCTTGTTGAACCCAGTGTATTTGCCTCTAGAGATACACGTTCGGAAGGTGGTCCCATACCTTGTCAAGTTGGAATCCAATCTCCAATAAGTGCCTGCAAGTTTGATTGTATATTATATATGTAGAGCGTGAGATGCAAGCGTTCTACTAGATTTTAATTACTTGTGATTAGACATTATTATAATATCAGATAATATATGATTTCCAAAGTGTTTTGGGTTATCGTAAGGTAAAAGCCATCCGTATTTATGAGTGGATTGGTCTTACGATTATCTTTTCTTTTGAAAAGGATTTTGAAAAGTTAAACCAAATGATTGGAGTTTACTCACACCAGTCCCATGACTGACCCAGAGTTTTATTTTGTTTTGTTTTCCCTAAACTCTTGGGTGCCCAAATTTGTACGGGCAGTCAAGTAGTCAGGATTTTACAGATAGACTTGGAGAGCTTGGAGCAGGAGGCTTCAGGACTTATATAGCTATTGTTTATTTCGGCTGTGATGCAAGGGTTGTACTCTGATAATGGTATTGTATGCATATACTGCTTTTGATTTCAAGTTATGTGATTATTATATTTTATTCGTTCCGCTGTGAGATTCGTGTTACTCTGATGTTGTGTTCTTCTTTTTCTTCTTCTATTCTAATTTTCTATCTTATCTATCCTCACCCTCTAAGTTCTTTCATTAACTATTCGGTAATTGTCGACCCTTGATGTTCGATATGTGTTGTATATCGGATAATCAAGGTCGTCTTTTTCCCGGGTCGTTACAGTGGTATCAGAGCTGAAGGTTAAGTATTACCTTGGCTCTGTGGCGTGATTCAGTAGAGATGGGGTTAGTAATACCCTAGACTGAGTTTGAGTGTATATATACGAGTGAACGTATTTGTTATTTGATATAAAATGATTTTATATTATGGAGATTTATTGGTTGAGTTGTTTATGAATTCTGGTCGATCAGTTTGATCCACTGTATCGATAGGGGTTTCTAAACGCTTGAATACGATGAAACGACACAGTATGTTTTGAAAAAGGGTGAATGAAATAATTTTACCCAAATTATATTTTGATATAAGCAAAGTATAGATATTTGAAATTATTATAGTATATTGAATGTGTTGGTTGTGATTATAATCGAATAAGATTATAAAATGTGAAATGGTTATGTAAATAACAAATCAAAATTCATATAAGTGAAATATATGAAATCGGATGAATTAAATCTGAATTTAAGTTCAGAATTGGAATTAAAATTGCTAAAATTTGAATAAGCGTTGTAAATGGAATTAAATTGAATATATGTGAATTTTAAAATTCTGGGAGATTTTAAATTTGTTACAAGCATTGAAAAGGGATATTTTGAAATGGATTTCCAATTGAAAGTGTTTAGAAATCGTTTTGAAAATGACATAGTATTGAACTCACTTCGATAGCTGGAAAATAAATTCCGATGTTGATCCGGACATCATCGGTATTCATTTTCAAGTTTGTAAGTGACGGATTACTACCAAAGATTTTGTTTTTGAATTGTTTTGAGAAACCAAGTTGTTTTGATATTCCAAAGGGATATTTGATTTTTGGAAAAGGCAAAGCTATTTTAAACTCCCAGGTACAGATTATTGAAATAAACACAAATTAAATAGAAATTTGTGAAAACAAATTTGAAATTGAATTGAAGGCAGTTCAGTGGAAATTGAGTTGAATTGAAATAGAATGGTACCAAGTAGAATTGGACTGGATTAGAGATAATCTGGGATAGAAATGGATGGTCGAGCAAGAAATTTGAATTGAGATTGGAATTGCAGTTTGATTGAAATTTGGCTTGGTTATAAGCGGATGGTCGTGTTGAAGATAAAAGTGATTGGGAGTTTGATTGGGATGATAGTGGTATATGCTAAATTGATAGCAGAGTTGGATGCCCGACAAAAAAGGTACACATTCAAATTCATATGAGTTTGATGAGATTTATAAGCCTGTTTGGCAAGCCACTTGGCTGTTTGATTTTCTTTTGGGTTGAAGAAGGCCTAGAGAGGCGAGTTGGAGTTTGAGCTATTGACCAGTACAAAGGAGGTGCTGGCGAAATTTTTCAGAAATTTCGAGTGTTAGAAAATTTTCAGAATTTTTGAAAATTTTCGTTTATAGAAACAAATTAATAAATTAATTAGAATAGATTGGTTTAGTGAAATCAGAGTAACCAAATAATTTTAACCTAGTTATAAAGTTCATTTTTCTACCTTAGCAATTTCGAGGACGAAATTATTTTAAGGGGGAAAGAATGTAACGGCCCAGATTTTTTGACCATTTAGTTTAATATTTAAAAATGTTTTATTGTTTTGGAATTCTAAATGGTTTAATTTCAATAATTTTGAATATTTTATTTTATTCCGAAATGGTAGAAATTTAGTGGATCTGCAATATAATGTGAACTGGCAGTATAAAAGGATAAATTTTTAATTTAAAATAGTACGTTTACAAAGGATGTAGTAGCTAACGAACTCGGATTTCGATGAAATCAGTTTCATTAAATCTGAAATGATGAAATTAAGTAACCAACCAAGTTACGTCAAAAATGGCATCCGTATGTGGAAAAGAAAAAATAAAAGGCCAAAATTTGAACTAAATTTTGACGGTAATTGGAATTTGCTAATGCTAACGGCAAAACTGAAACCTGAGACCTATCCAGGAAAATTCTAAACATAGGATATTAGCTATATATGAAATCTGGGAAAATCCTATAACGGATATAGGAAGTTATTAAGGAAACAAAATTTAAATAAATTATTTGAAAATCTAAACGAACTCCGATTTTTGATTTGAATACATAGGATTGAAGTACGTTAAAAACCGGATCAGATGGTGGAAGAATTTCTGAAAACCGTTATCGTTTGATACTCCAACATGAGACCGGAAGGTGTTGAAACTAACACAAAACACTATTTTGAATTTGAATTTAAATTATTTGAAAGTTCAAACAAATTCAAAATTGATATATTTTTATATAGTATTGAAGAGCAAGAAAAATTGAACAACATGGTTGAAAAAGATTTTGGATAAGGTATCGATAAGTAAGTCAAATTAACGTCCGAATAGGGTTGAGAAAACACACTTTACTATTCATAAATTATTAAATTTATTTATAATTTAATAAATTTAAGGATTAATCCTAGCCATCCATTTTCGACCGTTGGATTTGCGCCCCCTTCATTTTAAACTCACTCCTCCTCCTCCTCTTTCAAGCTTTGGCAATGGCAGAAATAATAATAAAATATTAGGAAATAGGGAAAAGGGAAGGAAGGGAGAAAGGAGGGCAAGACGGGGAGCTAGGGACTCTTAGGCAGAGGCTTGGGCTTCGCGGGGTAAGTTTTTAAATAATATTTATTTATTTGTGTAATATATATATATATATATTATAATTAAAATAGAATTTGTAAAAATAAATATCAGAACATTCTAAGGGTGACAGAGAGGAAAGTGTCTAAGGCTTGAGTTTGGAAAATATAGTTTCCTGCTCTCCCTGGCTATCCCTAACTGATCCGACGGATGGGATGATTAATTTAAATTTAAATTTAAAATTTAATTTGAATTTAATTTGAATTTAAAACAGACCAGGGGCATTTTCGTAATTTTTAACCATAAACTTTAAAAGCTTATAACTTTTTCAAAACAAGTCGGATTTCCACGAAACAAGGACCGTTGGATTCTTATTGAAAAATACTTTAAAATGAGTGGAAGCAGATTTTTGATCCTGGTTAAAATTTTTAAGTTATAATTAAATGAATATTTTTAAATATTTTATTTGAAAATTAAATTTAATTAATATTAAAATGGTTTTTCAATTTTAAAAAAAAAATTGGATATGGCTAGAGATGGGAAAGTAGGATTTTTTAGAAGGGCAGGGAAGGTAATTTGGCTAATAACGCAATTAGAAATTAATTAAGATAAAAATAATTTAATTAATTTAATTAAATATATATTCATTTAAATTAGGTAAATATTGTAAATAGCATAACTTTTGCATACATTAACGAAATTTAACGAAACAGGATCCATTGGGATCGTATGGACGAGCACTACGCAAGAGAACTGACCGCAAGTGGATTGGAGCTCGTTTGGATTTATGGTGAAATTTAACGTCTGAACCAAATCAATGACCGATTATCGTTATTCAACGATAAACCGTCCAAGGTGAGTAAATCTCACTAACTCTGAACACTTTATATTTTTATAAAGTATTTTTAGAGCTGATAATTATTGGTTGAATTGCTGAGTGTTGATTGTTTGGTTGAACTGCTAGTCAATTGATTGAAAATACCGATATAGTTATATATATCGTTAACCGATGTTGATTTTGTTTATCAGAATACCTCATATTGAAATGAAATTGATGTGAATTATATTGTGTAACATCTGTGGATGCAGGGAAACAGGTCGGAGGAATCCAACTGGATTCCTCAACATTTATTTACCGTTTTTCATATATTCTGATATATGATGTGTTATATCATCTGTTGTTGAACCTGTGTGTTTGGATGATGATTGAACCTTTTGATTTGGTATTTTTATACCATAAGTGATACTAGAAAGTGAAAAGGGATTTTCAAAGTTTATTTTGAAAATAAATTATTTATATAAAATCAATAGATTTTATATATAAAAGGAAGAGAATTTCATGAGAGAAAATGATTATAGAATCAAAGCATTTGTAAAAAAAACAAATATTGGTGAAATCAAATAGAAGGGAAAATATTGGTGAAATCAAATAGAAGGGAAAATATTGGTGAAATCAAATAGAAGGGAAATATTTGTGAAACGGTTACAAATAGAAATAAAAAGGGAAACATTCGTAAAAGTATTTACAAATGGAATTGAAAAGGGAATATCCATGTAGGGAATAAAGAAAAGTTGACAGAAGCACTTATTTGTTAAATAAATAGAAAAGTTAAAAGAAATATTTATTTGTTGAATAAATAGAAAAGTTAAAGGGAATATTTATTTGTTAAATAAATAGAAGCGAAAAGAAAATAGTTATTTGTTGAGTAAACGAATAGAAAAAGAATCTATTCAAGGGAAGTAATTCAAAGGAATTATTCCAAAGGAATTATTCAAAAGAGAAAAGTCAAATGGATTAATTCAAAAGAGTTAATCAACTAGAGTTAAACCGTTGGTGTTAAACTGTTAGAGTTAAACAGTTGGAGTTAAACTGTTAGAGTTAAACCGTTGAAGTTAAACTGTCAGAGTTAAACCGTAAAGTTAAACAGTTAGAGTTAGTTAGTTAGAGTTAACCAGTTAGAGTTATCCAGTTAGAGTTATTCAGTTAGAATTAACCAGTTAGAGTTAATCAGTTAGAGTTAATCGTTTTGAGTCAAATCGAACTAGAGTTATTCAAATATAGTAATCGAATAAGGGTTAATTGAATATTAGTTATTCAATTAGAATTGATCGAATCTAATTATTCGAGATTGAGTTAAAAATAGACAAAGTTATTTAAGGATGAATTTCCATTTAGCACGACTGCTAGCGTAATTCGCAGGGCTGCAGATAGCCTACGGCGGTCGGATGTTTCCTGGGGGAATCAGGCGTAACCATTGTGATCGTTGCGATCTAGAGTCAAGCAAATGGTGTTAAATCAAATAGTAATTAATCAATAGAAGTTAATTAAGTCGAGTTAGTCGAGTATTAGTAAATTAAGTAGGGTTAGTCAAAAAGGGAATTAATCGAATATCACCTATTCGAAGTAGAGTTATCGAATATAGTTTATTCGAGAAGATTAATCGAATATAGTTCGTTCGAAGTGTGTTAAATCGAATATAGTTATTCGAAGGAGAGAATTATCGAATATGGTTTATTCGAAGTGAGATTTTTCGAATATTAGTTATTTGAAGAAAAGGATTATCGAATATTAGTTATTCGAACAGGGGAATCGAATATAGTTTATTCGAAAGAGAATTATCGGATAGTGATTATTCGAGAGTGAATCATACATGGAAATTCGATTATATCGAATCAAGGGAAGTAATGTTTACTTTCCATTTCAAATCAAGTTTTAATTATCTGTTAATAAAGTAGTTGGTTGTTTATTTATCCAAATTAAGATATGGAAATATATTTAAGTTAACATATTTTGAAAGCGTGGAATTATAACATTTATAGTTATAATCAAATGATTCAGTAAAGGAAGTGGATTCATAAATAGAATCCGAGAGTTCGCAAGGAAGTTTCTTAAAGAGTAAAGTTTGAACTTTGTCTATTTCGAAGTTAGAAATGTTGTTCAGTTAAGGTCTGAGAGGTAATTATACCCCAACTTGATTGACTTCGTTTTTAACTAAGAAGTGGATAAGGTTCGAGAGTGAAAGGGGTTAAGTGAATTTAGTTAATGAGCGAAATGGTTGGTGTTGGCATAGCGATGTTTATTCAAACATCAGTTTAAACCCAATGAAGGAGATTTGGAAATGTCTTCCAAATGAAAATCGGAAATGTTTTCTGAATATAGAAAATGAGAAATGGAATTGTTTTCCATTGTTAATAACGTATATTTTCTAAATATAGTAAATAAGAAATATAGGAAAACAAGAATAAGGAATAATGAAAAGGGTAAATTTATGATAATTTGATGATGAATGATGATTGATCGATAGAATTTCCATCTGGAAATAATATCGTTGTTTGCACACCGACATGTTTTTATTTGATAGTTAAATCACCGACTATCAAAGTTTTGACCATTTTAACGTTGTTAATATGGAGAGACCGGTCGGATTATTATCCAGAGAACCACTCCGTATTGGCATAAGCGTTGCGAATCAAGTATGCTGAATATATTGAAGACGGAGTTATGCAAGGGCTATCCTATTTACAGAATAGTGCCTTCGGTTTGTCCAGTCCCAGGACAAACATGAATGGACGAATGTCTGACAGAGTATATTCAAAAGATTGCGTAAGTTGATCTCTTCAAACGTACTTACGTTGGTGGCGGAGGAATTCGTTTCTCTTAGCTGTATACCCGTGGTATTTTTGGTGAAATCAATTTGTGATTTGGCGGGTATGACGATATGGCATTCAAAGTAATGGAGGTGGGATCTGTCAAAAGATACGTTATGACCTCAAGCCTCATCCACCGGGAAATGACAAAAATCGGGCAGGCAGCATGGCTATGTGGGTCGCACCCATTAGGATGTATGATCACCTATCTAGAGAAATTCCTTTTGTTCTAAAATCTATCGATGCTGTCCCTTATCGGGAGACGGTTGCTGATCCCAACCGTTGGTGATATACATTCGATACACTCAAGCGAAATGAGTGGTCGGTCATGTGTGGGCCGGGTTGCAAGATGTTCTTGTTGAACCCAGTGTATTTGCCTCTAGAGATACACGTTCGGAAGGTGGTCCCATACCTTGTCAAGTTGGAATCCAATCTCCAATAAGTGCCTGCAAGTTTGATTGTATATTATATATGTAGAGCGTGAGATGCAAGCGTTCTACTAGATTTTAATTACTTGTGATTAGACATTATTATAATATCAGATAATATATGATTTCCAAAGTGTTTTGGGTTATCGTAAGGTAAAAGCCATCCGTATTTATGAGTGGATTGGTCTTACGATTATCTTTTCTTTTGAAAAGGATTTTGAAAAGTTAAACCAAATGATTGGAGTTTACTCACACCAGTCCCATGACTGACCCAGAGTTTTATTTTGTTTTGTTTTCCCTAAACTCTTGGGTGCCCAAATTTGTACGGGCAGTCAAGTAGTCAGGATTTTACAGATAGACTTGGAGAGCTTGGAGCAGGAGGCTTCAGGACTTATATAGCTATTGTTTATTTCGGCTGTGATGCAAGGGTTGTACTCTGATAATGGTATTGTATGCATATACTGCTTTTGATTTCAAGTTATGTGATTATTATATTTTATTCGTTCCGCTGTGAGATTCGTGTTACTCTGATGTTGTGTTCTTCTTTTTCTTCTTCTATTCTAATTTTCTATCTTATCTATCCTCACCCTCTAAGTTCTTTCATTAACTATTCGGTAATTGTCGACCCTTGATGTTCGATATGTGTTGTATATCGGATAATCAAGGTCGTCTTTTTCCCGGGTCGTTACAAAAACCATAGCATAAGTTTTGAAAACCACTGCGTAATTTTTGGCTGGATATGCATCTAACACGTTTGTATTATCTTGCAAATATCACGAATCGATATATATCTTTTGGATTTATGTTCTTCACGTTTCGAAAATCATCAGTTATGTGTGGATCGGTGTGTACTAACATGCATGTGATTTGTTACTTTGGGTTGGATTGAATGAGCGAAGTAAAGAAAGTTATACTGTTTATTATATGCGCGCAGGAAATGGAATTATGAGGGGTAATGGTAGAAACAACAGATTGAGGAGGCAAGGTTATACAATGTCTTTTATTTCAGCGAATGAATTGGTCGATGAGTAGGAAGATTCTAACGTTTAACTGTAATGTTTTGCCCATCATTAGAGCTAGAGAAATCAGAACATAACAGCAGGATCCAACTTTTATGATTACCACAGTTTCATTGAATGTTTCTTTTCTTTAGATTATTTTTATGTTGAATAGAATTAAATAACTTAAGTACTTTAGATTGGTTTGTAAACACTGTTTGCTCTAGTGTTTTGAAATTTTTTTTTTAAAGAACTATCAGAGATGTACTTTCTGTAAAACGTTTGATTAACACGATATTTTTATTGGTTAATATATTGACTACAGCTTATCAACAAAGTAACAAAGTTGTCATCCTACATTCCCCTTTTTGTTGGATATGTGTTAACTGCTTTTAATGATCAAGACGACAGGGTTGCAAATGAACTGCTGGTTCAATTCATAATAGCTTGTTTAAGCAATTCAATGATTAATAGTTTGTTATTGTAGGTACTTATCTGTCAACAGATTGGTTACAATACTTGGAGCATCAGGTACTTTTACGCCTTTTTCTCAATCAGGTACTACCTTTTGTTCTTCTATTTACACAACTGATTTATCAATTTATTTAGGGCACTTTTTTTTCTTTTAAATATTTGTTAATATGTAAAATATTGTTGTACAGTTTCAGTCCCGTTTTAGTAGGAGCTTTTTATCTTCTCTTGTAAATTCAGAGGGAAGACCTTCTCAATGGATGCCAAAACTTACGAAGATAAAAAGAATGAGATTTTCTTACCACTTTTTAATATTTTATTTAAACACTTAATTTACTCTTTATATGAATCCCATACTTTTTAATTTAGGAAGGTTTTCAACAGTAGTAGGAAATTCGTAGGTTTCAATTCCATATTTTCTTGACTTTCAGTTTTTTCCCCCCAGATATACCAGGCAAATTGCTTTTACCTTAGTTTACTCTTTTCACGCTTGGTAACCATCATTCATTTGTTACAACGTGAATGTTTTTTCATGCTTGGTAATTGCCAGTGATATTACATACAGGTTCTTGCTGTATATTTTGTGGCCCTTGCATGGAATGTGATTCCTTCATAAAAAGCTTACAAGGAAATTACTATGACATAGGTTTTTTCTTTTTCTCCTCTACAGTCATCTTTGATGGTTTCTTTTAATTTCATGTTTCGTAAGTACGATGGCCATGGGAATAATAACACTTGCCGATTAGAACTACCCAGACAACTTATTATGCAATAACGAAGTTATCAAAATGGGATCAAATTGTTAAATTCTAAATAGAAATGAGATGTTAACTGTAATGACCCGGATCCTTATGGGTTAATTTTGAATATTTAATATTTAATTTAAATATTGGGTGGATAATATAAATGGAATTTTATATTAAGTTATCGATTTAATAATCAATTTCGATTCAATATCGAATATATTAAATCATCGTAATGCAAAAATATATTTCAGTTCGAGATTTTAAAACTGAATTAAATACAGTTCAGACTTCTGTTTGAATTCGAATAATATTATTATTTTATTTCCGCAGAATTTATTATTTTAAAATTTGATCTATATCAATTTAAATAAATATCTTCCACAAATGATCGAATTGGACTTCGTGACCTGTCCCAGTGTGTCCGGAATAGTGGTATTACTTTAAGATTGTCAGTTGTTGGGTTCAAAAAGGAGTTCGGAATCAGGACATATTTTAATTAAAGGACACCGATTCGAAATTTATTTAAAATAAAAAGATTTTTTTATTTAATATAAACCTTATTCTCCTTGGTGCTGGTGAATCCACGTCCATAGCCGACGTGGGCTATCTCCCTCAACAGAAGTGAATGGTGCTCCTTGTTCCCGTTCACTCTATAAAAGAAATCCAAACCAAAAGCATCGATCTTCATTTTCATTCCATATTCAGTAATACGAAATCGATACCACCATTTAAACCTAAATCGAATTCCTCAATTCGAAATCGAGAAGTGAAAATAACCGCTGCCTGCTCTCAAACAAATTCGCCTCTTTCATATGTAATCAGAGATCGCGATTGAAGACTGAAGCTCGAACCAAGCTAGGGCAAGGTTCTGACCATCGACCTGGAGAGCGATGTCGCTGCTCACGACAGTAGGAGCACCATCCTCGATTGAATAGACTGCGATGTCCTTGAGCTTGACTCAACGAAGAAGATGCTCGTGAATAGGGTACCGCGATTCAAAGGCCACTAATTTTCCTGAGGCCCGATTCAAGCTCGAACGCTCACATAGGGAGGGACTTCGATGAACTATGAAGGGTGCAAACAAATGTTGATGGTGGGTCACTTACTGGAGTTGCGATAATGAGGGAGATAAGCAAGGTTCGTGACTGTCAAGCTGGAGAAACATAGTAAGGGATGGGAGTTCGTTCTGTTTTGGTTCTAACTGTTGCGTGCTTCAAGGATTAAGGTCCGATGCTGATGAAGAAGGTGCTACAATAGTTAAGGTAATCTACTAATTTAAATTTGTTCAATCCCCTTAGTTAATTGGAAATTTATTTATTTTAAAGTGAAATTTAAATATAAGGCTGAGATGATAAACTCATTGGCAATATGGTATTTTTGAATTTATATTTAAAATGTTTATTTTGAAATCAGTTTATAATTTGGTAAGTTAATTTAAATTAAAATGGTAAGTAGTAATAGAATTAAGGTAATCCCTTATTATTGATAATCCGAAAATTTATAAAGGAAATTAGTTTTAAGGAATAAATTGTGTAAACTAATAAGTTTAGTAAGGTTAATGTTTAAATTTGTATTTAATTTACAAGTGGAAATTAATTATATTTAATTAGTCAAATTAGATAAGTGAAGTTTTATTTATATTGTTTTTCATTTGAAAAACAGACGGTTGGAGAAATCACTGTGAAATCGATATAATTGGCTTCATTGGATATTCGGCAAATAAATCAACGGTGAGTAAATCTCACTCACCTTGTTTTGAATTATTTTTATTTCGTTAAAAATAAATGTTGTTGATTGTTTGGATGCTTTAATATTATTTATTGCTGTTAAAAATATATTAGTTATCTAGGATTGGTTGACTATTATATATATATATATATTGGGTTGATGATTGGTTGGATTCTCGCAGTCTCATTAGCGGATGCCCGCAGTTTCATAGCGGATGATTACCCTATACGCCCCACGCAATGATTAGTGGATGACCTTCTATACCGCGATATCCTGCCTCGAAGCAGGATGGGTATTACTATGTTGACTAACGTCTGTGGATGCAGGAAAACAGGTTGGAGGAATCCAACTGGATTCCTCAAAAATATATTATCTGTTGTTGTTTGTTTGATTTCATATATGATGTGTAGAAAATCAAATGATTGAAAATTGGTTGATTTGATTATTTAAAATGCCAATGGGGCTTGAATATTGATTCATAAAAATATCGGAAAGGGTATTTGATATTTAAAAAGGAAATTCTATTTTTGTAAATAGAATTTGAATTTTAAATAAACTATAGAAAATATTAACTTGTTTTGAAGGTATATAAAACAAGTAATTAAATTTATAAACGTTGTTTATAAATGGAAGATGGGATTTGAATCGAATTTATAAACGTTGTTTATAAATGGAAGATGGGATTTGAATCGAATTTATAAACTTTGTTTATAAATGAAAATATGGGATTTGAATTGAAGTTATAAACGTTGTTTATAAATAATGCAGAGAATTCAAATAGACTTTGAATATAGAATTTGAATAACAGAATTCAAATGGACTTTAAACGATTTGAATATAGGATTCAAATGGAATTTAAACAATAGAATTTGAATAGATTTGAATAATAGAATTCAAATGGAGTTTAACTATAGAATTTGAATATAGAATTCAAATGAAGTTTTAAATATAGGGATGCAAATAGAATTCAAATGAAGTTTTATATATAGGGATGCAAATAGAATTCAAATGAAGTTTTAAATATAGGGATGCAAATAGAATTCAAATGAAGTTTTAAATATAGGGATGCAAATAGAATTCAAATGAAGTTTAAATAAAGAGAATTCAAATAGAATTGAATTGGAATTTGAATAAGAAGTCGATAAGGAAACGAGAGTATGGGTATAATTAGAATTTGTTAATATACATTTAATATATATTTGAACATGTCATGTTCAAATATGAAGGTGAAATAGACTGAAGAGTTAAGTAACAAGTTTATTTAACAAATTGAGTTACAACGATTGGTATAGTTAAAATAGATTGGACAGGTATAGACATACAGGAGACAGGTTTGGAATAAAGTATAGAAGTGAAATAAATAGAGTGCCCGACAAAAAGGTACGTATTTAATTCATATATGAGATTTTATGCGCCGTATCGGCAAGCCGCTTGGCTTTTTCTTTTTCTTTTTGAGATGAGAAGGACCGGGAAAGCTATTTGAAATTTCCCGATGCTCCCGGTACAAAGGAGGTTATGGCGAATTTTTCCGGGAATTTAAGGAGATAGAATATTTTTAAGATAATTTGATAGTTAGATATCAACATATCAAATTATATAGAAGTCAATAAGGAAACGAACTTAGAAATAGAATAGTATAATTAAAAAGGGAAGTATAAGAATAAAATCTCGTAGAAATAGAACGAGAAAATGTATATGTGTTTAAAGGTGAATAATCAGTTGTATGGTATTGATTATTCGAGTAAGTAGTCTTGTCTGTTTTGACGTTAAATGTTATTCAGTCAAGGTCTGAGAGGTAATTATACCCCAACTTGGTTGATTTCATGATATACCGATAAGTAGCAAGATTCAGGCTCGAAGATCAATGTGGAATAAGAATTAGTTAAATACTGTATTTGGGTTGTCGTAACGATATTTTACACAACATCTGTTTTAACCCAAATATGTGCAAAGCTTGGAAATAGAATAATGAATATTTCCTAGTATAGAAAATAAAGGAAGGCGATATATGGAAATGTTTTCCAAAGAACGTATAAGGCCAATATGGTTATTGAAAATATTTGGTTAACAAATATTGATAAGAAATAGAGAAGAGATTTAATTAATGGAATATTAATTAAAGGCTCACTGATTGTTGGATGTTTGGATGAACACTTGTTTTATTCGATAGTTAAATCATCGACTATCGAAACACTTTTTTTTATTCGATAGTTAAATCACAGACTATCGAAGTTTTGACCATCGTTGTCGATATGGAGAGACCGGTTGGATTATTGTCCAAAGAACCACTCCGTATTGGCAATAGCTTGCGAATCAGATTATATAAAGATAATCGAAGACGGAGTAGAGTGCAAGGACTTTTTCTATAAATAGAAATAGTGCCTTCAGTTCATCCTGTTCCTGGGTGACTTGTATGAATGAATGTCTAACAGAGCATTTCCAGAAAGGTCACGTACATTGATTTCTTCAACTGTACCAAGAGTGGAAGCGGAGGAGGAAACTTCTTTTAGTTGACACGTAATGTACTGTTGTAGACGTCAATTAGCGATTTTCGATGGATCTGACGATGTGACATTCGAAGTGAATCTGGTGTGATGATAAAGCGTAGCTTCTAGCCTCAACATCCGGTAAATGACAGAAATCGGGCAAGCAGCATGGCTATGTAGGTCGCACCTATTAGGGTGTATAATCACCTGATCTAGAGTTTCATTTACTTCTAAAAATCTATTGTCGATGCTGTTCCATTCGGGAAACGGTTGCTAATCCCAACCGTTGGTGATATACATTCGATACACTCAAGCGAAATGAGTGGTCGGTCATGTGTGGCTGAGTTGCAAGATGTTCTTGTTGAACTCGGTGTATTCTCCTCTAGAGATATACCAGCGGAAGATGGTTCCATACCTTGTCATAGTTGGAAATCCATTACCCAATACGTGCTTGCGGTTTTGATTGTATATTATATATGTGGAACGTGAGATGCAAGCGTTTCCACTAGATTGTTATCTACTTGATTTAGACATTATTATAATATCAAAAGAGTTTTGATATAAAGATAAATCAAGTGTTTGGATTCCCATAAGGGAAAAACCCGTTCCGTGTTATACGGCGTGGTCTTATGAGATATCATTTAGTTTTCTGAAACTGTTTTAAACTGTTTACTCATACCAGTCCCATGACTGACCCGGAGTTTACTTTGTTGTTTTCCCTAAACTTTTGGGTGCCTAAATTTGTACGGGCAGTCAAGTAGTCGGGAATTTACAGATATACTGGAAGAGCTTGGAGCAGGAGGCTTCAGGATCATATAGCTATAGTTATTTCTGCTGTGTTGTAAGTGATGTACCTTGATATTGATGTATATTCAAGTACAGATGTATATTTCAAGTTATGTTATATATATAATATGTTATTCGTTCCGCTGTGAGATTCGTGTTACTCTGATGTTGTGTTCTTCTTCTTCTTCTATTCTAAGTTTCTATCTTATCTATCCTCACCCTCTAACTTCTTTCTATTAATGGTTCGAATTTCCGTGATATTTGGTGTTGGACTTGTGTTTTTGGTCAGCTCAAATTCTACCGGATTTTCGGGTTGTTACAGTTGGTATCAGAGCATAGGTTGAGCGAATACCTAGGCTTGTTGGAATGTGCTCATTAGAGATAGGATCAGTAGTATCCTAGAATGAGTTGAGCGTATATATATATACGAGAGAGCGTACTTGTTATTTGATATAAAAACCGTTTTATATTGTGTTGACTAGTCTGTTGAGTGGATTATAAATTTTGGTCGAATCGTGGGACGCCACGATGTCGATAGGAGTTTATAAACACTTGAACAGGAGATTGGACACGATATCGTTTTAAATAGTTAAGTTGATTGTTAGGATTATAATCAGAAATAGTTATATATATAACCAATGGAATTTGTATATGAAATGAAATATACAAAGGAGATGAAATTGAAATTGAATTCCAACCAGAATTCAGAATTTAAAATCCTGGGAGTTTGGAAAATATTTTTTCAAAATGAATGTTAAGTAATATAGCACATGACTCATTCAGTAGCTGGGAAATAATTTTGATGATGGTCGCAACATACTCAGTGTTCATTTTCGAGTTTCTAAGTGATGAATTGCTGCCTTAGAAAAGTTTTTGATGGAAATTTGTTTGAAAGGAAAACAAGCTGTTTGAAAATTCAAATGTTTTGAATTTGAGATAGATATAAATATATGTATATATTTATATTACTTCAAAGGAATTTTGAAATGGGAATTGGAATATAGATTTCAAATAGAAGTAAAATAAAGGAATTTGAATATATATATAATTCAAATAGAAGTGAAATAGAATTTGAATTCAAAGGAATTCAAATGAGTTTGAATAAAGAAAATTCAAATAGAAATTGTATAAGAAAAATTGAAATGGAATTTGAATTCAAAAGGAATTCAAATGGTTTTGAATAAAGAAAAGTCAAATAGAGATTTGAATATTAGAATTCAAATGGAATTTGGTTAAATAGAATTTCGAAGAGAATATAAAGTGGAGGATGAATATTAGAATTCAAAGAAAACAAAAGGAGTTAAAATAGAATTTAAATTCAAAGAATTTCAAATAGGAATTTGAATAAGGAATTTAAATAGAAATTGAATAAAGGGTTTCAAATGGAATTTGAATAAGGGATTTGAAATGGGTTTTGAATAAAGGATTTCAAATAGGAATTGAAAATAAGAAATTCAAATAGAATTTGAAAAGAAGAAATTCAAATATTGAGTTTGAATAAAGAAATTCAATGGAATTTGAATATTGTAAATGTAGAGGACTTGAATATTTGAAGAAAAATAGATCGGGAATATTATGTTGAAATGGAAAAATGGATTTGATACATATTAAAAATATATCAGAATGGAGTTGAATTTATTATAAACAAAGGCTAAACATTTATATTTATAAATATAATTAAAACGAGCTCGCCATAGCGCGGCAGTTCGTAAATTGGCGATTCAAACTTCAATTTGGTATACAGAACTCAATTGAAGTCGGAATTATGTGAAACAAGAATCGTCGGGACCGGTTGAACAATAGTTTTCAAATGAAAGAGAAAAATCTAGATTTCGTCGTATAGATTTTGAGATATGTCAAAATCAAATTTTTAGAAAAGCAGCGCCAGAACCATTATAAAACCATAACGGTTTAATTAAATAAATAAAAGGATTTTTAGGAAATAAAATCCGAATTGGCATTAGAAAAATCCAAACTGGAGATATAAAATAAATATGAACTTCAGTGAAGTAAGTGAAATGATTTTTAAGACAAAAATCATATTTTAAATGGTTAAATAGAATTAACTAAATTGGTGAATAATTAGTTAAAGGGAATTTGAATCGAAATTGGGTTTTTGGATAAGTGAAAGTGATTGAGAATTTATATTCGAAATCGAATATATAACTCGAGTTGAAAATATAATTAGATTAGTTTATAATTTAGTTAACATATATTTGAACAAGTTATATTCAAATAAAAAGGGTAAAATAGGCAAAACGGTTAATTACCAACGAGTTAATGGGAATTTGAATGGTTGAAATTAAATTTAACTTAAGTAAGTTAAATGGATCGAAATGAATAAATTGAGTAAAATCAATGTGAATGAAATATGAATTGGATGTGAATAAAGGAAAAACCAAAAGAGTTAAAAAGGAAGTATATTTGTAACACAAATACGAAGGAAGTTATGTGTAAACAAATAGAAGGAGAAATATTTGTAAAAACATTTACAAATAGAATTTAGAAGGGAATATTTGTAAAACATTTACAAATAGAGTAAATGGAAATATTTATTTATAGGAAATAAATAGGATGTTATAAATGAGATATTTATTTGTTAAATAAATAGAATTTAATCAAAGGAATATTCAGAAGATGAATAGAAAATGGAAATCTGTTTTAACAAATAAATATAAAAGATTAATTTATAAATAACAGTTTATAAATTAAATTAAATATTTATCATTCGGTAAATGGAATATGTAAGTCTGAACTTATATAGAGAAGAGATATTGGTTTTTAACACCGATAGTTTAAATAGAAGGGGTATACAACACTTGTATAAGTGAAGTGGCGTTATTAAAGAGAACATTTATAAAGTGAAGAACCGTTACTAAAAGTAAATCTTTATAAATGAATAAATGTTATCCAATAGGAGTTATTCGAATAGGAGAAGTCGATTAGTGTTAGAATAAATCGATTAGAGTAAGAATTTACCAGTTAGAGTTAATCAGTTAGGGTTAATCCGTAGAGTTAATTAAATATTAGTTATTCAATTAGAATTTATCGAATATTTGTTATTCAAATTCAGAGTTAACCAGATAAAGTTAATTGAACATAGTTAATCGAATTAGGATTTAATTGAATTTTAGTTATTCAATTAAAGATGATCGAATATAGTTATTGAGATAGAGTTGGTCAAACAATAGTTACCCAGGATAAGTTACCATTTCGTACGACTGCTAGTGTAATTCGCAGGGCTGCAGATAGCCTAGGGCGGTCGGATGTTTCCTGGGGGAATCAGGCGTAACCATTGTGATCGCTGCGATCTAGAGTCAAGCGAGTGGAGTTAAATCGAATATTAGTTTATTTGAATAGAATTAAAGGAATTATCGAATATAGTTCATTCGGAAGGAGTTATCGATTATTAGTTAATCGAAGGAGTTATCGATTAATAGTAAATCAAAGGAGTTATCGATTATTTGTTAATCGAAATGAGTTATCGGTTATAGTTAATCGAAAAGAGTTATCGATTAGTTTAATCAAAGTGAGTTATAAAATATTGGCTATTCGAAGGAGTTATCGAATTTAGTTATTCGATGGAGTTAATCGAAAAGAGTTAAATCCAGTAGAGTTAATTAATAAGAGTAAATTGAATAGGGTAAATTGAATATAGTTGATTCAAAGAAAGGTTTTCGAATCTAGTTATTTGATAGAGAGATTATCGAATATAGTTATTCGAAGGGAGGAGTTGTCGAATAGGGATCTATTTGAAAGAGAGTTATGCAAGGAAGTTTGAAATGTTGAGTATCAACATAAATAAGTTTTGAAAAGATAAATGGGTTTGTAGCACTTTTTCTACCTTAGCAATTTCGAGGACGAAATTATTTTAAGTGGGGAAGATTGTAATGACCCGGATCCTTATGGGTTAATTTTGAATATTTAATATTTAATTTAAATATTGGGTGGATAATATAAATGGAATTTTATATTAAGTTATCGATTTAACAATCAATTTCGATTCAATATCGAATATATTAAATCATCGTAATGCAAAAATATATTTCAGTTCGAGATTTTAAAACTGAATTAAATACAGTTCAGACTTCTGTTTGAATTCGAATAATATTATTATTTTATTTCCGCAGAATTTATTATTTTAAAATTTGATCTATATCAATTTAAATAAATATCTTCCACAAATGATCGAATTGGACTTCGTGACCTGTCCCAGTGTGTCCGGAATAGTGGTATTACTTTAAGATTGTCAGTTGTTGGGTTCAAAAAGGAGTTCGGAATCAGGACATATTTTAATTAAAGGACACCGATTCGAAATTTATTTAAAATAAAAAGATTTTTTTTATTTAATATAAACCTTATTCTCCTTGGTGCTGGTGAATCCACGTCCATAGCCGACGTGGGCTATCTCCCTCAACAGAAGTGAATGGTGCTCCTTGTTCCCGTTCACTCTATAAAAGAAATCCAAACCAAAAGCATCGATCTTCATTTTCATTCCATATTCAGTAATACGAAATCGATACCACCATTTAAACCTAAATCGAATTCCTCAATTCGAAATCGAGAAGTGAAAATAACCGCTGCCTGCTCTCAAACAAATTCGCCTCTTTCATATGTAATCAGAGATCGCGATTGAAGACTGAAGCTCGAACCAAGCTAGGGCAAGGTTCTGACCATCGACCTGGAGAGCGATGTCGCTGCTCACGACAGTAGGAGCACCATCCTCGATTGAATAGACTGCGATGTCCTTGAGCTTGACTCAACGAAGAAGATGCTCGTGAATAGGGTACCGCGATTCAAAGGCCACTAATTTTCCTGAGGCCCGATTCAAGCTCGAACGCTCACATAGGGAGGGACTTCGATGAACTATGAAGGGTGCAAACAAATGTTGATGGTGGGTCACTTACTGGAGTTGCGATAATGAGGGAGATAAGCAAGGTTCGTGACTGTCAAGCTGGAGAAACATAGTAAGGGATGGGAGTTCGTTCTGTTTTGGTTCTAACTGTTGCGTGCTTCAAGGATTAAGGTCCGATGCTGATGAAGAAGGTGCTACAATAGTTAAGGTAATCTACTAATTTAAATTTGTTCAATCCCCTTAGTTAATTGGAAATTTATTTATTTTAAAGTGAAATTTAAATATAAGGCTGAGATGATAAACTCATTGGCAATATGGTATTTTTGAATTTATATTTAAAATGTTTATTTTGAAATCAGTTTATAATTTGGTAAGTTAATTTAAATTAAAATGGTAAGTAGTAATAGAATTAAGGTAATCCCTTATTATTGATAATCCGAAAATTTATAAAGGAAATTAGTTTTAAGGAATAAATTGTGTAAACTAATAAGTTTAGTAAGGTTAATGTTTAAATTTGTATTTAATTTACAAGTGGAAATTAATTATATTTAATTAGTCAAATTAGATAAGTGAAGTTTTATTTATATTGTTTTTCATTTGAAAAACAGACGGTTGGAGAAATCACTGTGAAATCGATATAATTGGCTTCATTGGATATTCGGCAAATAAATCAACGGTGAGTAAATCTCACTCACCTTGTTTTGAATTATTTTTATTTCGTTAAAAATAAATGTTGTTGATTGTTTGGATGTTTTAATATTATTTATTGCTGTTAAAAATATATTAGTTATCTAGGATTGGTTGACTATTATATATATATATATATTGGGTTGATGATTGGTTGGATTCCCGCAGTCTCATTAGCGGATGCCCGCAGTTTCATAGCGGATGATTACCCTATACGCCCCACGCTATGATTAGTGGATGACCTTCTATACCGCGATATCCTGCCTCGAAGCAGGATGGGTATTACTATGTTGACTAACGTCTGCGGATGCAGGAAAACAGGTTGGAGGAATCCAACTGGATTCCTCAAAAATATATTATCTGTTGTTGTTTGTTTGATTTCATATATGATGTGTAGAAAATCAAATGATTGAAAATTGGTTGATTTGATTATTTAAAATGCCAATGGGGCTTGAATATTGATTCATAAAAATATCGGAAAGGGTATTTGATATTTAAAAAGGAAATTCTATTTTTGTAAATAGAATTTGAATTTTAAATAAACTATAGAAAATATTAACTTGTTTTAAAGGTATATAAAACAAGTAATTAAATTTATAAACGTTGTTTATAAATGGAAGATGGGATTTGAATCGAATTTATAAACGTTGTTTATAAATGGAAGATGGGATTTGAATCGAATTTATAAACTTTGTTTATAAATGAAAATATGGGATTTGAATTGAAGTTATAAACGTTGTTTATAAATAATGCAGAGAATTCAAATAGACTTTGAATATAGAATTTGAATAACAGAATTCAAATGGACTTTAAACGATTTGGATATAGGATTCAAATGGAATTTAAACAATAGAATTTGAATAGATTTGAATAATAGAATTCAAATGTAGTTTAACTATAGAATTTGAATATAGAATTCAAATGAAGTTTTAAATATAGGGATGCAAATAGAATTCAAATGAAGTTTTAAATATAGGGATGCAAATAGAATTCAAATGAAGTTTTAAATATAGGGATGCAAATAGAATTCAAATGAAGTTTTAAATATAGGGATGCAAATAGAATTCAAATGAAGTTTAAATAAAGAGAATTCAAATAGAATTGAATTGGAATTTGAATAAGAAGTCGATAAGGAAACGAGAGTATGGGTATAATTAGAATTTGTTAATATACAGTTAAAATATATTTGAACATGTCATGTTCAAATATGAAGGTGAAATAGACTGAAGAGTTAAGTAACAAGTTTATTTAACAAATTGAGTTAAAACGATTGGTATAGTTAAAATAGATTGGACAGGTATAGACATACAGGAGACAGGTTTGGAATAAAGTATAGAAGTGAAATAAATAGAGTGCCCGACAAAAAGGTACGTATTTAATTCATATATGAGATTTTATGCGCCGTATCGGCAAGCCGCTTGGCTTTTTCTTTTTCTTTTTGAGATGAGAAGGACCGGGAAAGCTATTTGAAATTTCCCGATGCTCCCGGTACAAAGGAGGTTATGGCGAATTTTTCCGGGAATTTAAGGAGATAGAATATTTTTAAGATAATTTGATAGTTAGAAATCAACATATCAAATTATATAGAAGTCAATAAGGAAACGAACTTAGAAATAGAATAGTATAATTAAAAAGGGAAGTATAAGAATAAAATCTCGTAGAAATAGAACGAGAAAATGTATATGTGTTTAAAGGTGAATAATCAGTTGTATGGTATTGATTATTCGAGTAAGTAGTCTTGTCTGTTTTGACGTTAAATGTTATTCAGTCAAGGTCTGAGAGGTAATTATACCCCAACTTGGTTGATTTCATGATATACCGATAAGTAGCAAGATTCAGGCTCGAAGATCAATGTGGAATAAGAGTTAGTTAAATACTGTATTTGGGTTGTCGTAACGATATTTTACACAACATCTGTTTTAACCCAAATATGTGCAAAGCTTGGAAATAGAATAATGAATATTTCCTAGTATAGAAAATAAAGGAAGGCGATATATGGAAATGTTTTCCAAAGAACGTATAAGGCCAATATGGTTATTGAAAATATTTGGTTAACAAATATTGATAAGAAATAGAGAAGAGATTTAATTAATGGAATATTAATTAAAGGCTCACTGATTGTTGGATGTTTGGATGAACACTTGTTTTATTCGATAGTTAAATCATCGACTATCGAAACACTTTTTTTTATTCGATAGTTAAATCACAGACTATCGAAGTTTTGACCATCGTTGTCGATATGGAGAGACCCGTTGGATTATTGTCCAAAGAACCACTCCGTATTGGCAATAGCGTGCGAATCAGATTATATAAAGATAATCGAAGACGGAGTAGAGTGCAAGGACTTTTTCTATAAATAGAAATAGTGCCTTCAGTTCATCCTGTTCCTGGGTGACTTGTATGGATGAATGTCTGACAGAGTATTTCCAGAAAGGTCACGTACATTGATTTCTTCAACTGTACCAAGAGTGGAAGCGGAGGAGGAAACTTCTTTTAGTTGACACGTAATGTACTGTTGTAGACGTCAATTAGCGATTTTCGATGGATCTGACGATGTGACATTCGAAGTGAATCTGGTGTGATGATAAAGCGTAGCTTCTAGCCTCAACATCCGGTAAATGACAGAAATCGGGCAAGCAGCATGGCTATGTAGGTCACACCTATTAGGGTGTATAATCACCTGATCTAGAGTTTCATTTACTTCTAAAAATCTATTGTCGATGCTGTCCCATTCGGGAAACGGTTGCTGATCCCAACCGTTGGTGATATACATTCGATACACTCAAGCGAAATGAGTGGTCGGTCATGTGTGGCTGAGTTGCAAGATGTTCTTGTTGAACTCGGTGTATTCTCCTCTAGAGATATACCAGCGGAAGGTGGTTCCATACCTTGTCATAGTTGGAAATCCATTACCCAATACGTGCTTGCGGTTTTGATTGTATATTATATATGTGGAACGTGAGATGCAAGCGTTTCCACTAGATTGTTATCTACTTGATTTAGACATTATTATAATATCAAAAGAGTTTTGATATAAAGATAAATCAAGTGTTTGGATTCTCATAAGGGAAAAACCCGTTCCGTGTTATACGGCGTGGTCTTATGAGATATCATTTAGTTTTCTGAAACTGTTTTAAACTATTTACTCATACCAGTCCCATGACTGACCCGGAGTTTACTTTGTTGTTTTCCCTAAACTCTTGGGTGCCTAAATTTGTACGGGCAGTCAAGTAGTCGGGAATTTACAGATATACTGGAAGAGCTTGGAGCAGGAGGCTTCAGGATCATATAGCTATAGTTATTTCTGCTGTGTTGTAAGTGATGTACCTTGATATTGATGTATATTCAAGTACAGATGTATATTTCAAGTTATGTTATATATATTATATGTTATTCGTTCCGCTGTGAGATTCGTATTACTCTGATGTTGTGTTCTTCTTCTTCTTCTATTCTAAGTTTCTATCTTATTTATCCTCACCCTCTAACTTCTTTCTATTAATGGTTCGAATTTCTGTGATATTTGGTGTTGGACTTGTGTTTTTGGTCAGCTCAAATTCTACCGGATTTTCGGGTTGTTACATTAACCGTTAAACGTATATAAAAAGTCTATATTTTATGGTGGTTAAACACTTTGGAATTTAATTTTATATTTGAACTTAAATCTTATACTTAATTTTTTGTTTTGTTTGTTTTAGCATAGGGGCTTTACAACCAAATTAGGTTCCTGAACATAGCGATGTGGATTGAGCAGATTTTAACAATTTCAGTTTTGATTAGTTTGAATTGAAATGTAATTCAAATTGTAAAAACTGGTTTAATTTGAAAGAGAATTTAAATCATGAGATTTTTTTTGATAACAATGCACATCAGTAATGCAAGTGCATGTAAAATTAATATTAATGTAATAAAATGAAAATGTTCGATGAAAATGGAAATTAGTACTTGTACATTTTCGTTTAATGGGTATATGAACATCAAATGAGAGTGGAAGGGTATCAAATGGAGGTCGATTGAGAAAAAATAAATTAAAACAATATACTTGTTCTTTTTAAGTAATCATAAAAAAAGAACAAAAAAGAATGAAAACTTAAAAATGTAAATTATACGTTTAATTGATATGTTTGTAGTATGTGTGCATTATGTTCGCAATTATGACATGTAAATTGTAGCGTACAGGTGATGGAACTATATTGAGGCATTTTGTATTATGTTTGTAGTGAGAGCTGCATTCTGTAAATCCTGCACAATCTTCATCTTCGTAAACTGGTTAGTAAGTTAGAATTTTTAGTATGTATTTGGTTCTTTCATGTATATTGTTGATACACCTCATTTTGTGCAACTTCTATTCAACTAAGCGTTCCATCTTGTTGTATTAAGATCAGACTATTAATACTTTCAAAGAACTATATTGTTTACTATTATGTTGGCAGTCTTAAATGTAAGGAGGTTTTTTTTAATCAAAGGGGTTTTCTTGCTTCTGTTGTAACCACAACAGAAGCAAGAAGTGGTTATTTGTTTTAGTCAATGTCGTACTTTTTTGCTTCGGTTATGGTAACAACCGAAGCAACAAATGTAGTTTTTTGCTTCTGATGGACAACCGAAGCAACATATTTTAGCCTGTTGCGTCGTCTGCAGTTGCTTCAGTCGCTGAACTAGAGCAACAAGGGGTAAACAACCAAAGAAAATGACCTGTTTTGTAGTAATGTTATGTAATCAACGTAATTAACGTTATCTTAGCATAATAAACGTGATTATGTTAGAGTTTGAATTTGAAATGTCCCCTTAACAAATATACATATATATTTGTTTGCTTGTGTATGCGTATATTTAGAATGACTTAAATACATATATATAAATAAATGACACATAGACACGAGGTTAGTTGCCATTTGTGGTAGAAGCCTGCCCGGAACCGACCGGCATATCCAACAACCACAAGTAGGCCCAACTAATGTGAGATGTCTAGGTGCCACGGGCCATTCATAACCTTAGTACGCTAGACACGAGGTTAAACCGACTTGTAGTAGAAGCCTACCAGGAACCGACCGACATATCCAACATCTACAGGTATATGGTTTAATGTGAGAGGTCTAGTGTGTATGTATATATATATATATAAGTCTGATGTGTGAGAACAGATAGGTTTACTACGCCTTAAGAAGGTCTTAAGTGGCTGACTCACCTTTTTATTTAATTTGGGTCTTCAGTGGTTAGGACTAGGATCCCTCCGAAGGCTTATTCCTTGGAGAGGAACCAAAGTCATGGGACCCACCCTTATTAGTATTAACGTAGGTTGTTGGGTCCTCCTTCTTTAAAAGTGGTTAGGCATAAAACGGTTAACGGAGTAGGGTAGTTCACGGGGATGCCCACTTCCTCTATATGTTGGTAAGGGCTCAACTAGGGATCGACATATTGGTAATTGAAAGATACGTGGCCATTGCATGCTCACCAACCGTCTAAGGGAAGTCTTAAGCGGCATACGTGTCTTACCGGGTAATTTCAGTTAAGTAGAAACGTTCACAATACTATTTCTTATATTAAAAATGAGGGAATAGACTTAAGAACGTTGACGTACTAGAACGGGGTCTGAAAGAGCTAGGGGTCCGCCTCAGGGTTATAAGAGATCATAAGAATCCACCTTTAATAAGGCTATAAGTGACCGAGAATGTCACCTCGTTGGGTCTTTACCCTAAAAATACTAATGGGCGACTGACTTGGATATCCACCTCATTGGTTAGATATTTATGTTTGTGTGAAATCTTGTGTGCCGCGTAGACATACCTTGACATATGTAACCTACTAAAAATATAGGGTATGGACATTAAGTAACACTATATTTCAGTCACACAGAACATTATGTTATTACCCCTTCTCCTTAACATCCAACAGGTCAGGAGATGGGGTAATGCCATGGATGAAGTCATGATTGAAGCCAACGAAGAAGACGAAGTTATTATGATACTATTAGAGGTTATTGCTTTACTTCTTTTGGAATCTTATGAGATTGAACTATTTGATGTACCTTTTGAATAAATGTAACTATTTATTTTTGCGATTTTGAAATAAACGGCACATCTTATATTTTGGTATTATATTTTTCTCTTTCCGTTGTGTGAGATTTCCATTCGAAGTATATGTTATTATTATCTGTGCAAATGTAATCCTTACAGGAACCAACGACCCGTTTAGGATCGCTCTAAGTTTCAATGGGCCTTTTCTGGGTTGAAATTTAGGCCCATTCCGGACGGGTTGCTACACATACCATTCAGAAAGTTCTTGATGGGTCGACCTCATACTCTCTTTCATTTCCCATGTGCAATCGTTATCATCCTTGCACCATTGTACCTTGACTAGCTTAACGATCTTCCTCCTAAGTTGTTTCATGTCACTGCCTACGACGTGAAGCGGCTTACGAGGCTTGGAAACTTCAGGCTTGACCTCTAAATCTTTAGCTGATCAGGAGATACCACAATATTTGAGTGTGCACAAATTTCCCTAGAAACTATATATGAAACACGTTGTGCACACTTGCCATCTTCTCAGGTAAATCTACTTTATAAGCAAGCTTTCCAATACACTTGATAATCGGAAATGGCCAAACAAACCTTGGCGCTATCTTTCCTTCGCTTCCAAAATGAACCATATTCCTTAAAGGCGAAACCTTGACAAACACTAAATCCTCGATTGAAAATTCTAATTCCTTTCGTCGTTTATTGGCATAACTCTTTTGACGATCTTGCGCTACCTTCATTTGTTGTTGAATAATCTCGATATTATTCGTCGTTTCTCTTATCATCTCAGTCCCAAGTACCAACTTCTCGCTAGTTTCTAACCAACAGGATAGAAAAATACACTTTCTACCATACAACGCCTCATACAGTGTCATCCTAATACTAGATTGGTAGCTATTATTATAAGAAAACTCGACCAAATCCAGATGGTCTTCCCACGATCCTACAAATTCAAGACACAAGCTCTAAGAAGATCCTCCAATACTTGATTAATCATTTAGGTTTGACCATTTAATTGGGGATGATAAGATGTACCCAAACATAGCTCCGTTCTCAACATCTCTTACAAACTCTTCCAGAATCCACTAGTAAATAACGGATCTCGATCGCTAACCATACTCTTCGAAATTCCACTTAAGATATAACTTAGCCAATTTCAATGCCATTCTAGCTGATCTGATAGGAATTATTCTTGCGCATTTGGTCAACCGATCCACAATAACCTAAATACTATTAGTACTTGCCCTTGTCCTAGGTAATCCATCGATAACATCCATCGACACTTGCTCCAATTTCCACATAGGAACTTGTAATGGCTGTAACAATTCACTCGGCCTCTTTTGCTCAGTTTTAACCAACTAACAGTTCATACATTTCGAAATAAACTTTCTGACATCTCTTTTCATACCTTTATGGTAGTAAACATGCTTCATATCCAGATACATCTTATTACCACCGGGATGAATCGTCAATCTAGAGTGATGACATTCGCTTAAAACTTCATCTCTCAATCCATCCAAATCAAGAACAACCAGTCATCCATTTTTATGAAGTTGTCCATCTCGACCGACTTTAAACCCCTTAATTTCCTTGAGGTCGATCGTCATCTCTAATCTGCGTATGATTTCCACTAGTTTATCGTCTTGTTTCTGGTTTTCACCAATCCTTTCGATGAGAGTCAGTCTAATTGATAACCTTGCTAACATCTCGGGCTCTAACTCATAACGTGGTTTAAAATAAAATCCATCCAAATACTCGAGATGTTTCCATTCCGAAAACACGGTTTCCAAACTAGCATGTCTTCGACTTTCTGCGTTACCTTTACCTGGAGTATAGGATATTCCAAAATCATATGACATCAGAAACTCTAACCATCGCTACTGCCGAAGATTCAAATCCTTTTGGGAGAAAAGAAACTTCAACGACTTATGATCCGTAAACAACTCGAATCTAACTCCCAACAAATAATGCGTCTAAATCTTCATAGAAAACACTATCCCCGCTAAATCCAAATCATAAGTTGGGTAATTCTTTTCATGCGGCTTCAATTATTGACTCGTGTAAGCCTCAACTCTATCCTTCTGTATTAGCACTGCTCCAAGTTTAGTACCACATGCATCGGTATATATTACTATTTCTTCATTCCCACTTGGAATAATCAATATAGGAGCACTTGTCAACTTTTCTTTCGAAATTCCAAAAGCTTTCTCACACTTCACATTCCGTATGAAGACTTGATTCTTCTTCGTTAATCCAGTTAATGGTGCAACTATCTTCGAGAAATCCTTGATAAATCGTCGATAGTATCCGTAAAAACAAAGGAAATTCCTAGCATCCATTGTACTCTTAGGTCGGTCCCAATCATGTATCGCTGCCACTTTAGCGGAATCCATTGCCATTCCTTGTCCCGACATGACATGACCCAATAACCTCACTTCTTCCTTTCAGAAGTGACACTTTGAAATTAGCCTTCACTGATGTTTTCGTAAGATTTAAAAAAATATCCTCAAGTGTGTCTTGTGTTCTTCCTCATTTCTATAATAAACCAATATATCATTCACGAACACAAGCAAAAACCTGTTTAATTGATCTACGAAAATCCAATTCATAAGATCCACAAAATACGCTGGTGCATTAGTTAATCCAAACGACATCACTAACCACTTATAAAATCCGAACGGTGTCCTAAACGCAGTCTTCGACACATTATCCGTAGCCACTCTTAGTAGGTGAAATCCCATCGCTAACTCCATTTGGGAAACACCTTGAATTCGTGATGCTGATCAAACAAGTCATATATCCTCGACAATGGATACTTGTTCTTCTTGGTCACCTTATTCAGCTCACGATAATCCATGCACAATCGTAATGATCCATAAACTTTGGTCGCAAATACAACTAGTGCACCCCATTCCAATACACTTCTCCAAATAAACCCCTTACCTAAAAGATCATTCACTTGAACTTCTAACTCTCGCCGTTCCTTTGGCACCATCCGCCTAAGAGGCATAATTATAGGTCTGGCTCCATTCGCCTAAGAGGCATAATTATAGGTCTGGTTCCATCCGCTAGACCAATCTGAAACTTAATCTCTTGATGTGGCGGCAATCCTCCAGCCTCATCAAAAATACATCATAAAACTCTCGAACGATTGACATAGATGACAGCTCATCCCATGGAATCATAAGAGAATATAAAAAGCTAGCCAGAAATCCATCTTCTGGTAGAAAACGTATCACCATCGTTCGCCCTTCCACGTTCCTGATTGTCACCTTATGTCTCCCGCGAACCACAATTGCTACATATCTTTGAAGCCTATTCATACTCAAAATAACCCCAAACATAGCAAAGTTCAAAACATAACATTCACACAAAAAAGAGCAACCATGACTCGATAAAACTATACCCGACAAATCATACAAAGATTGGATGAACCCCTTACCAGATTAGTCACAACCAATGGTCTATCAACAACCTTAGATTCTAAACCTAACTTGTAAACAAGCTTATTACAAATAAAAGAATGTGATGCTCCAACATCAAATAAAACTCGAACTAAAACGTCTTTGATAGAAAGCATACCTAGCACAATAACACTCTTCCCCTTTTCCGCAACAGTCGGATCACTTAAGCAAGACGACGCAACATTCAAAGAAAACGCTCTCACAACCTGCTTATCCTTCGGTGGTTTCAGACAGTTCTTCTTCATATGCCCAGGCTTATCACAATTAAAACACTTCCTTTCCACCTTAGCGTCCTTACAATCCTTGGAATAATGACCCTTCTCTTGATAATTATAGCAAGTAACCTCACCCTTCGATTCTTCTAGCCATTTTTCCCTTACTGTTGCTGTTTCCTTTTACCATTCCACCTTTTCTTATTATCTTCACCTTGTTGTGGCTTCAACTCCTTACTCTCAACAACAACGTCATCCTTCCGTGGAAATAAGCTTTCTTTCCTTAAAGCCTTCTGGACTAGCTTCTCATAAGAATCATCAATATGGTCTATCAATTGCTTCCTAAGTCCCTCATCTAGACCTAATATAAACTTAAATTTCCGTTCTTCTACTAAGAAGTCTCAATATACGAATGGGCATACTTGGATAAAGTTTCGAACTCTGCCACATACCCAAACATAGGTCTACCTCCTTGCTTGAGCTCAACAAACTTCTTAAAGAGTATCGATTTCTGGATCATAGAAATGAACTTCTCCTCGAACTCAGTTCTAAATTGATCTCAAGTGATTTGGTCCTCTCGAGTTTCCAAAGTAGTAGAGTTCCACCAATCCATTGCCCTTCCTTGCAGCCATCTCGATGCAAGCTTCTTCTTAGTTGCATCGTCAATTTCTAAATCTCTAAAAATCTAAATGCAAGTATCTAATCAGTTCTGAATCTCAATAATAGGTTACGTACCAACAAACGACTTGCCACCCAGAGAAGTATAATGCTTGCAAAGCTTCCCAACATCAATAACCCTAGGTGCCTGCACATGAACACCTTGCTCTACTACCGCTTCGGGAGTGTGCATCCTTCACATGATCGTTGCCATCATGGTTTCAGACATAGCAGGATAATTGGGTATAGCAAATGCAGCTCCTGATTGGCTACCCTCGCTTACCTCTCCAACAGCAGGCTTATCCCTAGTAGCATATCTCAAAATTCGTCGACTTATTCCCTATCTAAAATGGTAATGATCAATTCACATTAGAGAAAGGCCGCATTGGTGCTTAAGTGCTTCCTAACCTCCTAAACTATATATCAGAATATAGTAATCATCTACTAAAAATTACAAGTATGTATCTCATATGATTTTACGCTCGTGAACTTTGGGTAAAATCAAGTAATCAAAGCTCTGATATCAAATGTGATGAATGCCCCATAACTCCTGCACCAACTTAAGAAGGAGTACGTTGTATTCTGTGCCAGATTGATATGGGGCGATTATCAGGGAAGAATAGCTTGAAATAATCCTATCGTATAACTCACAGCGGACGGATAACATATAGCAAGAAAATATACAACATGATATAGCAATGAAGCATAACAGAACATAAACTCAAATCTCTATAACATATCAAAGTCACCAATACAAATCAACTGAATAAATGAGTAATCTGTACATCAGGTCTTACTGCATATCTCTTAGAGTAATCATAAAGTTTCAACAAACAGCGGAAATAACAAAACATCACAATAGTAGGTAGTAGTAATACGCCAGCCTCCTGCTCGCCATCGCATAACATCATTGGCACCAAAACCTGCTACCTGCTATCTTAGTCTGCTCACCATCAACGTTGATGAGCAGCCCAATGTAATAAGAGGGAAACATAAAACCTTGAGTCAGATCACCGTCTCAGTGAGCGATAAATAACTAACAATAATTATATAGGATATATGAGTATAAATGGTTCAATCATCTGATCTATCTTAGCAACCAAAGGATTTGCACAGGATAATCATCTATTGTACGCCACTCCAGAATAGGAAAGGACATTCCCCAATCCCACTCCTCCTCGACGACCTATAGTGATAACCTACCCAGAGAAACAGAGAAGAAAGCACACAATCAACTATAACATCCATAGCAACCAATATCCTAGCTACCAATGACTAACGCCTTGAGTACGTCAATCATCAAATGATCGGCCATCGCTATCCATCAAGGGCTAATGGAAAACCCTGGTTCTTGTCAGACTAACCATACATTTGTCTTGTGTATGTTTGCCTCCATCGGAGACAACTAGATCACTCACAAAGCTCGATTCAGGGTGCACTATCCTACCTGATTTTGATGAGCGTCCTCACGATACCCCTACTTTGAGTCTGCTAGAACCTTCAATAACCAACGATTCCTTGGAACTTCAAATCTGTCGAGCCTTCCTCCTCGGCGATTACATCCTTTTGTTCGAGCGACATCTCTCAAACTGATTCCATTATCATCCACGATCAACTACCACCCGAGCCAATCTATTATCTTACTGGACCGTACATCATCCTGCGACTATCATCACCTCAATTTAGCTCTGATAAATCCAACTTGAGTTCTCAATCAAAGCCTTATACATTATTGAGTTGCACATCAACCATCCAAAGTCCATTCATCACCAAACTTCATCAACAACCCCTGGAAGCCATCACAATCAAAGCCCCAAATCCTCAGCTCCCCACCACACTTCCTGATGGATCGGCACCGGTCCATCATCCATGGACCGGTATCAGTCCCCACACTTAGCCAAAAATGGCTAAATGTTAGCTTTTGTGTGATCCTCGTCCTACGTGCTTTCTGCCAGTCCATTTTCCAAGCATTTCATTCTTCCAGCTAAAACCTCTGTCGATCCATCATAACATTCGAGCATTCAACCTTCGACCCATCCAAAATCACGTCTAAATGACGTGAAAATTTGCAGGCAACCTCGATTTACCATCGCGACGCTGCACCTGAAATATCTTCGCCATCCAATCAACTAGCATGGATCGGTATCGGTCCATCGAGCATGGACTGGTGCCAATCCATGTACTTAGTGAGATTTAGCACAAAAATTTTCATATCGCATCCCTTCATTCTCCAGAGCTTCTCTGCCAAGTTTCGTTAGAATCCAATCATCTGAACCTCTGATTTGCTCTGTTCTTGAACCTTAAGATCTATGACAAACAATTCTAGCAAACAACTCAAGCAATGCAATAAACTCAATCAAAATGAACAATGACTCACCAAGACTTGATCATACAAACATGCACATATCATAACATAACATAAATCAATGGACCTAACATGAGTTGGATGTAAACATATGCAAAAACATAATGAACCTAACGATTATCCTATTTACGTTATTAAATTAGGTTTTCCTCGGGCATCTAAATACGAGTTAAACATATATGATCAGATTTAGGGCGAATTTTAACATATAAACATGAATTTAATTTTAATTTACCCATACAATCTGTAGTTTCTATGTGAGAGATATCTAGCACTCAACAATTTTTAGATCCAATGCAATACCGATGAAATCAGATCTGGACAACAATGATGAACCCTAAAATTGATGCAATTTGATGAGAACTAATCCTCAGTAATGATAATCTAGTCTCTAGATGCAATCTATGATGAATTAGAATGAATAGGATGAAGAAATTAGGGATTATGTTGAAATGGAAAATAAGAGGAGCCCAACCTAATGTTTATATGAAGAGAGAAACCCTATTTCTCTCCCCAATCCCCAATATTTATAGCTACAGTTCATTAGTCTAATGGACTTGACTAATCAGCCCATTAGCAGTTAATTAATCTACCTAACTATAACAGAAAAAACAGTGATTCCTCGCAAACCGCTAAGTCAAATCTTTAATGTGACTACTCGATAGAATCATAAACCATCATTCCGATCCAATGAGACTAATTTCAGCTCCTGATTCAACCTCTATCAAATGTTATAGCTAAAATAATATTCACAAGATCAAAATGATCACAAATTGATTCAGAAAAAATCGTGAACATGTCTCACATCCCCATGAACAATATATTAAAATCTGAGAATGACCCGACAACTAGGGAATTAAATATAATTAATTTACAATTCTCCAATACGTAAAATACGGGTTGTTACACCTTATGCGAGTAGGACGTGGAAGCGTATGCAATCAGCTAAGTCTTTTTCTAACCGCGATGATCGTGGCTTCGCTTGGAATGACAAACCATTCTCTCTTAGGGCAGTCTGCAATTCCGTTACGACCCCCGTGCTTATGAACCTTGATTTTATATCTATCTAAGACAAACACATTCCACCTAAGGTTTCTATTTTGATGTGGGAAATGCTTATGAGGTGTTCCCATTGGATGAGAATCTCGCGAGGATTGACTTTTCGATTGCGTCTCGATGTCGTTGTTGTCAAACCATTCCTCAAGGACGATTTCTCATCTTTTTTTAGATAACAATTCAGTTTCTATGGTTTGGTCTCATTTTGGAGGTTTGCTTGGGATTCAGTCTTCGATCCAAACCTTTCTTTGCTCGCTTTGTGATTTGTGATTGAGAGGTAAGGGCAAATATCTCAAATTCGTTCTTTTCCGTCTCATTCATTGTGTTGTCTGCTCGCATATCTGGCGTGCTAGAAGCAAGTCCGTATTCCTATTAGGCGAGTGATGGTGGATGTCCACCTTGTGTTTTGAGGTCGCGACTCCTTGAAAGGCTGCTAAATCAACAAAATGAGATTGTTTCAATTCTAAAATCAGAAGAAAAAAGAACAGTATTACGGAACATCCGTATAGGACATGGTACAATATTTGCAACATAATACGCTACAGACTCACAGCCCCAATCCCTGTGCACACACTGCTTTCCACGTGCCCTTTCGCCTCCTTTTCGACACAATAACATACGACATGATTCCTCCCACTTTTCCAAATTTCCCTTTCCCTTTCGCAAATCAATTCCCTCACGCCTCTCAATTCTGCATTCATCATCATTTCCCACCAAATTCTCAAAATGCATATTTCATAAGTAAACTCATACTCGAATCCAGTTGATTATCATGAGCGGGGAAGACGAAGAAGGCGGTGACGACACCCACTCTCAAGTCGGTGGCCAAGCCACGCTGCCTTCATCGCCTTCTTACGCAACGGCGCCAAATTCTCCGGCAACGGCGAGGCATTCGAGAGGCAGCAGTTTTCATAGGTGGCGGAAGCAGATGCAGAGGGCGTGGCGTTGGGGGCCTGCCCTCAGTAATGATAGTAGGAACGATTATAGTAACGATGACAGTAACAAATACAGTAGCAGTAATTTTATCAAGAGTTCTAAGAGTCTCGAACTGTTGGCCAATCAGAAGCGGCAGTGGTATCAGATCCAGTCCAAAGCTAAGGTATATTTGTAATTTGAGTGGCTTCTTATATTCGTTGTTGGTATACTATATTGAAGTGCTAAATTTGATAAGCGGATTTGATTTAGATATAAAAGCAGCATGCTTTGTTACTACTGTTTTGTTCGCAGCGTCCAGTTAATGTATTTGTTGGAAATTGGGATACTGCGAACTGTTAAAAATGACATACATAAAATGGCAGGTAGTTGGTAAATATTAACTGTTAAAAGTGAATACATAAAATGGCAGGTAGTACAAATATAGATGTACTATGATCGCTGACTCTTGTAGGCTCTAACTGGAATATGTTTGGTATTTTTTTGGGCACTAAATTGAATATCTGTTGCTACATTAATTATATGTTACACAAAATGCAACATTGCACATGTGTTTGTACTTTTTGGACATAACAATAAGTATCAAAATGCAGAGGTTTGGAATTTATAAAGAAAAGAAAATAGTTAGTATCTTGAGGCATAAACTAACACAAAAGTAGAATCGATATGTAAGAGATTTGAATTTGTATATATAGAAGAAGAACAACATTTAACCCAATAACTTGATAAATGCATATATCAATCTGGCAGAATAGTACATCTATATTTCCCATGTTTTTTCCACCTGATTGATCATCATGCTTATCTTTTTACTTATCTCTCGTCACTCATAACTTTTGCAAAACTAGAGTGTAAAAAAAGCTGTTGCATATTATTCTTGATTGTTTGAATTTCAGAGTTTGGATACATAATATTGTGTTTTTTACACATTAACTATTCAAGTAAAGATGATAAATTTATAGAAATAGCTTCTAGGTGACATCAATATCTGTCATTTGACAGCTTATCCACCTATTTCGCAGAATATACTCCTTTTTTTGTGGGAACATATGATAAACTCAGAGAGAATCAACCTTTTTACGTAACTGCCATATATTTGTAGCTATGGATCTACCAGTAACATGATTTGTTTGTTAATAGATCATTTTCTGCTGGTCTTTTGTTCAACCATTAGAGAGTTGGCCCGAGTTGGTGCTAGAATATATTGATGTGAATGTTATGTAACACAGTTTCTTCTTTTCAGGATAATAAACATTATAGAGAACCAACATCACTATTTGAGGACTTCTTCATTGTAGGCCTTCATTCACATGCTAATGTTGAAGTTATCGAGGATGCATTTGCAAAACGAAAGACTTGGGAAACGGAGGTAGCTAAATCTGAATTATTAGATCTTAGGAAGATTCAGAATCAAGTGCTAAAGCCTACGTTAGAACCTCAGGTACCAATTCAAGAACAGCTACCGCTTTGATGCATTTTTTCTACACACAGTTACTCAACTCATGGTCAATTTTGATTGTCTTATTATAAAACTGGTATTGCTAATTTGTAACTGTGTATAAATCTGTTATTCACACTAAACTGTTAGTGCCCCCAACTAGAATCTTCAAGCTTGTTCAATGCGAATTCAGTTGTTAAATGGCTAGTATGACATCTGCTAACAAATTCGTGAAAAATTACTATTTCCTTGCTACTCTACTTCAGTAATATGGGTTAATGATCATCGTAGCTTATATTTTTGAAAGAATTTTGTTTGTTTGGTAGTGAAAATTATGCGGATAACCTTGATCTTGCCTGGCAATTCCAGCAACGACTTCACAACTTAATCATCAAAGAAATCAAAGCGATAGAAACTCAGACACATAATGTAGTGCAGTTCGACCTAATGATCTGCATCAGCGGATCCAATAACTATTTTATTCCACTCCACAATATTACAAGGAAGTGATATGTCTATTAACCAAATATAGATTAAAATATACAATTTATCGAGCCAATACCTTAAAATCAAATAGAAATAGGACTAGGAACAGTATAGAAGCATTCGTTTTCTATTGAAATCCCTACCTAGTATGGTTTCAATCTCAAGTTTGATTTAGTGGAAACTCTCATATGAAAAATACAGTGGTGGGCAGGTAAGGCAGTGACATCCCTACACAAGGCCATCAACCCCACTGAAATTATTATTTTTAAACAAAAAAATGAGACTTTCTTCAAAACTGCCTTCCCAGTTGTGAGCTTCAGTCTCTACTTTCCTAATTGCAAAAGCTGAAGATCAGTACCCTGAAAAATAAAACAACCTAAATTCACAAATCAATACCAAAATTTCATCGTTTCTTCAAATTTTTTACATCAAAAACTAAACTTTGTTATTGGCCTGCTGCTCTGTGTTCTTAACCTCTTGCAAGCTCTACCCTCGGGTAAATGTTTGAGCAAATTGATTTTGTGCTCTTTGTTGAATTGATTTGTTTTAGTGAATTGATTTATTTAAGTAAAGTGATTTTTGTTGAATTGATTTGTTTAGCAAATGTTAGTTGAATTGATAAGCCACAAAGTAGTATGGAAATGTGAGATACATTTGTTGTATACAAATAGCCTGCAAATGATACACTAATTGCGTGAAAGTCTGTCACGAAATTTGTTGCAAATTACACATTTTTAACAAGTTTTTTTAGTTGATGTACATGAAATAATTTTTACGGGAAGCATGAATAAAAATTTATTGAGCTATTTCACAATATCAAAAGGAAATAGTTCAAGTTCTAATGGTGCTTCTCTTCATCTGTCATCAATTCATTCTACCACTTTATCATTGCTTCTTTTGAAATATAATTTGGATGGTTATCCAATGGATCTTGGTATGATGGAAAATATAAATTTTACGGTGTTAATGGAAGAGAATTTTCGTCACCTTCATGTGCAAAAATGTCATTGTCAACCGAAAAATCACACATTTTCATGACATTTAATTGGACAAAGTGAGAAGCGAAGGCGCATTCCTTCATGGTTCAACGACCATCATGTACGTGGTTAGAATATATCATTGCAAAAGATGCAGCTTTTTGTTTATTTTGCTATCTTTTCAAACTGAACATGGAGGCTAAAGTGGAGGTGATTCTTTTATTGATGATGACTCTAGAAATAGGAAAAAAAGAAGAGAAAGAGTTAATGTGCATGTCAGGTCACATTGTAGTATTCATAACAATTGTGTGAGAGCAGGTAATAATTTGATGAAACGAGTTGATTACTCTGCTAAAATGAAAGTTGATTATCGTGCTCATTAACTGCTTCTATAATTTGCATTAAATTTCTATTATGTCAAGGTTTGCCTTTACTTGGTCATGGTGACCTCATGGAGTCATCAATAATGGATTTTTTTGAGCTTTTACGATATCTAGCAGACCATAATGAGGATGTTAACAGAGTTTCATTAGCAAATGCCATCTAAAATTGACTTCATCTAGAATTCAATGAGTTCTATTGCAAGTCTAGCTATAAACTCTATTATCGAAAAACTTGGCGATGAATTATTTCTGTCTTAGTTGATAAAATTTGTGACATGTATATAAAAGAATAAATGGCGTTTGTTTCACGTTATGTGGATGAAAGGGGTTGTTGAATGTTTTCTTGGCATTGTACATGTAGTCATTATTATCAAAGAGTGCCATCGAGTCTCTATTTTGTCAACATGGATTGAGCATATTAAGTTTGTGTAGACAAGGATACGATTAAACTAGCAATATGAGAGAAGAATTTAATGGCTTAAATGGTGTTGATTTTAGCGGAGAACATATCTGCTCATTATGTTAATTGTCTTGCTTATCAATTTCAACTAACACTTGTAATAGTTGCAGAAAGTTAACGACTTATTTCAACTTTCGTTGATGTTTTTTTTTCAGTTATATAATATTGTAGGAGCCTTATGCAAGTCTAACTACATTCTTTGTGGTGAATAGTTTGAGAATGTTATAGAAATTTATAATTGTGAGATTTAAGCTGGACGAGGTATGAACCAAGAAAATGACACAATGCCACGCATTGGGGATTCCATGATGGCATACTTATGAGTATACTTAATTTGTTCCCTTGTTATTATGGTGGTTGAAGAGGATGCGAAGAATCAAAGGCCTATGTACCAAGCGGATAACTTCTCGTGAACTATACAATGTTTTGAATTTGTTTTTCAATTGAGTTTGATAAAAAAAAAATATAACAAGAATTACAAACGATTTGTCTCAAGCTTTAAAAAATATATCAAGATATGGTAATTGCAATTATGCTTGTGAAAATATCCAGAGTACGGCTGCAAAATATGAGAGACAATGTGATACGGCTCATTAGGTGGAACTCACCCCCAAAAGCTAGCTTGTAAGGGGAGGGTGCCTAATGGCCTATATCCTAGACAATATATCCCATATTGGTGGTATGAGACATATTATTTCACCGCTCTTCGAAAGTCCGACGTCCGCGTAGGCCTACTCTATCGACATTGACCCGACGGTAGTCCTTTTCTCTTTGGACGACTTCACGCACCTATCATTATTTTAATTCAGTCTATAGGTCGCCCCTTCTCACGGCACGAATTTTCGTCGAGCGGTTCTCGGTGAAAACACCAAATTGATACGGCTCATTAGGTAGTACTCACCCCCAAAAGCTAGCTTGTAAGGGGAGGGTGCCTAATGGCCTATATCCTAGACAATATTTTCCATATTGGTGGTATGGGACATATCACAATGGATGGGAATAATTGTTCCCTCTAAAAATGAGATGGCCATCCCCGATACAGATAGCTTGTTTCTAGTTCAATGAAGATCACGTCGTTAGGTTGAAGAGAAGACACATCTTCAATTATCATGTAGACTGTAGAGCTATTCTATGAAGTGATAGATACACAACTTTAAGAGCTGAATAACCAATTTAATGAGGTGAGTACAGGATTATTGTTGTACATGGCTTGCCTTAGCCTAAATGATAAGAGGAAATTGATTTGTTTTGCTGAATTTTATCCATTAGATTTTTCTTCAAATGATTTAATGCAACTTGATCGTTAACTTGATAACTATATTTTGGATGTGTAATCCGACAATCAATTTTCCGGAAACGAAGGCGTTGGTTCTCTTGCTAAAAACATGGTTCAAAGAAGCATCAAGCCGTGAACTGTATCCGTTAGCTTAATTGCTTTTGAAGTTAGCATTATTACTACCTATTGCAACTGCTATGGTCTAAAAAGTTTTTGCTGCAGCGAAAATTATCAAGACTTCATGTAATCGATCGGGGGACGAGATTATGAATGATTATTTGGTGTCTCATATAGAAAAAGATGCAACGAATGCCATTAAAACTAATAAAATCATCCAACACTTTCAAAATATGAAGTTTCAAAGAGTTTGCTTGTAAAATTTTATGTCAAATGGTGATATTTTGAGAAAAATAGGTTATATTGTGAGATTTCAGAAAAATTATGTTATGTGATGATGATATTTTGTATGCTTATATCAAATGCTAACATAAATGTTTTAGGACCATAAATGCGTCTAATATTACAATAAAATATGATGAATTCGAAACTCAATTTTTTTGTTTGGGGCCTCCATGATGTAAATTTTTTGCGTACGCTCCTGTGGCCAGGAGGTCTCGGAATAGCTTCAATTAGCATCAGTCATGGGATTAGAGTGAAGAATAGTCACCAACGTTGAAACTGAAATACAGTCAACAATCGATGCCCTGACCAAACCAGAGCAGGAAGGTCAATTGATGGGATTAAGTAGTTGACTGGTCCTTCAGTGTTTTGGCCAATTTTAATTTGGCACTCCAACGGTCGACCGTTTGGGCTCTAGTAGTCGACCGTTGAGGGTACGCTGTGCGCTTTGCGCGCTTCCAACTCAATTTGATTTTCATTCAGACTTCAAAATCTCGTATCTTTTGAATCATAATTCTGAATGATTTATCCTTGCTTCCTCTGCAAAGCTCTTGATCTCATTTTTGATTTGACATATTCAAGTCATGCGATATCAACATGTGTATGACATAGTGTCATATATTCTTTCGAAATAGACAAAGGGTAGGTAGTAAGAAAGGTAAAAAAATTTGTCGGCAGGGTTTTAGATCCGTCTTGTCTCAAATTTTAAAAAAATCTGATGCTGCATCATGTGAGATTTTGGATGAGATTATTGTATCGTAGATTTACATCATGGATCCTGAAGTTCAACTCAAGGCTATCTTGAATGATTGGTTTTCATACAACTAAATTTGTAAACACTAGAAACAATTTAAACTTGATCTAAACAAATCACAATGTACTCAGGGCTGTCTCGAATGATTGGTTTTCATACAACTAAATTTGTAAACACTAGAAACAATTTAAACTTGATCTAAACAAATCACAATGTCACTACCTTATCATTAGTAGCTTGAGAAGTACATATACTATCATTTCTTTGATTTTTTTACACTTAATTTTTAGGATTTTGATGCCAATCCTTTCATGTATTCTTCTTCCTTTTTATTCATTGTTATGATTCTTAATTACGATGGTATCTTGATGTAGATATTTCTGAAGTGCATGATATGTCTCTCTCTCTCTCTCTCTCTCTCTCTCTCTCTCTCTCTCTCTATATATATATATATATATATATACCCCTTTTCTTTGTGAGTATCGGCAATACCCCCATTCATAGGTCCGAGATCCACATCTATGAATTGAAAAGTCCGAATGATCAACCCTGCAATTCCAAGTGAAATCCCCTAGTATATGAAAGAATGAAAAAGTGCTTTCGTTGTTGTGGAATAAGAAGCCTTCGTATCTTAATGCATGTATTTAATTTATTCGGAGCTATTAGAGCGGGATCCACTTTTTGGGGAATACGAGTCGAAGCAATAACAAGAATATTTCTAGTGGAACATCTTTCACAATCCCTGGAGAGATAGCTCTCTAATAGACCGAGGGATAAGTAATTCGACTCATTCACATACAGATCATGAATGTTTGGAATCCATATTATATATATATATATATATATATATATATATAAAGTAGGTTCAATGGCGCCCCTGTTTTAGAGCACCCCAAATGCACCCGGTTTATAGCCTTTCATTTATATTAAAATAAAGTAGTGGGAAGAGAGAGAGAGTGAGTGGAAGGAGAGAGAGGGGGAAATATTTGGTGGAAATCAGGGGAGAAAATGGGGGTGCTGCACTGTTTGGGGTGCCATTGAACGCTCGCTTATATATATATATATATATATATATATATATATATATATGGAAAGTCTATTTAGACACAAAACCTGGACACACTTGGTGACACAATTAATTTGCACCGTTGGATCACCCCATGAATTCCGCTCCTCCATATAAAGACCAACAATCTAACGGTCGAGGCTTTGTGTCTTTCTTTTTGTGTTTAATTTTGTGTCCAAATTAGCCGATCTCATATACATGTATATATATATATATATGTGTGTGTGTGTGTATATATATATAGTCTGGCTCTCTACTAATTAGTTAAATTTGCTTGTATTGAACTTAAATGCATGTGGACTTCCATGTGACAAAATAAAAGCACAGTGATAAATCTATAAAATAAATAAAAGGAAGAGCTGATTACAGGTTACATTAATTTTTCATACTATATTGTCAATATTCAAAAAGAGAGAACAATTTTTAGCTGAATTGTTACTATTTTTTTTTTTTTTTTTTTAAAAAAATTTGTTAACCCAAAATTGAGGAACCGATTATAGGCCCATCATTTACAAACCTATTTTTAGATTGCTATTCAAGTATACATCTGAACAAAAGACGATTTACGAAAAGTCGTAGTTGTAACACTTGTTCGGTTACTTGCAACATATAGTGTTGTAATAGCTACTGCCACAATTTTGTAAATTAAATGGATATAATAAAAAGCTGGTTCATCAGAATTGATTTCAGCACAAACAAAAATTGAAGAATAAATCAAATCAAATAGAATTAGAGTTATACTATATAAGAAGAAAGATTGATGAAAAGAAGAGGGAAACGAATCAATATCAAATCAAATCTCGAAGTACAAGTAAATAAAAAACATGCATGAAAAACAAAGGAGGAACTAGGCTAGTGAAAAGAGGGAAAAGAAACAAAATAATGTAAGAAAGACAAAAGGATTAGAAAAAAGTATACTTAAAACACAATAAAAAATCGAAGTTAACCAATGTGACCAAGCCAATTAGACAAAAGAAATTTCTCAAAAGACATAAAATGGGCTGAGAACCCGTTCTTAAATATTGTTTTAGATTTTTTTTCGTGATTCAAAATTATCGGTCAAGGTTTAGGTGAAATCAAGTTTTAAGATTCCGTCCGGCTCCACGGAATTCCGGCCATCTCGGTCTGTTCCGTTGGTGCCCAACGGAATTGTCTGAAAATTCCGTTTCGTTCAAACTGATATAAAAAATAAAAAATTCACATATAAAATGGAGCAAGAACAAAAGCAATTACAAAATACTGGAAGACTGGAAAAAGAAATACCAACGTAACTAAACAAATTAATTTAAAAAAAAAAAAAAAATCGAATTCGGAATTTACTAAGCAGGTGCTTTGGATAAATGGATTTAGGTACCAAAAAGAGCTTTCGAACTTGCGCAGCTCCCTTTCATTTGTAATTTTGAATCTGATTTAGGGCATCAGAGGCGGCTTCATTAGGAAAGGGATTAGAACGATTGTGTCAGGGCTTTATCGCTTCCTCATACTGGAAGATGACTGCTTGGGTTTTCAACCTACGCTGGCTTTGGAAGTGAAAAGAAACATTAGTAGATATGTGCTTTAATAGTCTGGGATTTGACTGGATTTTAGACATATAAAAGTTAGCTTTCATTTCCACTGTAGACATTTAATTTGTAAAGGAGTAGTACCAGAATTGGCAAACCGGAATTAAACCGGAACTTCCGGAATGGAACCGGAATTTTAAAACTTCTACATGGCTGGAATGGGAACGGAAAACGGAATTTCGAACCTTGGGTGAAATGAGAGCTGAGCTAATTCATAGTTTTGAATTGTCCTGCTCACAAAAACAGGATATATGCTGAGATGGAAAAGATTCAAAACCTTAAATTTCTCTGGAATTGAAATTTCGGTAAGGTGGTTTAGTGCTTAGTTTTGTCTCGTTACCCCATTGCAGTCTACATTGGCTGCATTTAAATGACTAGTATGAACATATACAATTCTTGTCTCACATTCTTATTCCTCAGTAACTGAGACATTTAAAATGAAGTATAACAACCATGGACATTTTTCCAATAAATATTTATATGGGGAACCTTCCTTTTCCTGTGGTACTGTACGACAGGCTTAACATATGTTAGTTGCACACGTTACTCTTCTCGTGCATGTACTTACATGTATATACATAGATATAAACATACATACATGCATGTTTGTATGTATACATAAGCTAATATCTTTATCTTCTTTTTACAGATTCTTTTTAAGTATCCTCCTGGAAAGCAAGCAGCAATGAGGGAAAGTGATATACCGCCCTTCTGCTTCCCTGAAGGTGTTAAGGTTCATTGTTTTCACTTGCTCCCTTCTGTGAGGATATATTGTTATATACTTAAGTGATGGAGATCCATATGAGAAGGGTTCCGCTACACCTCTTATATTGCACGTGAACTCTCCCCCTTAATCTCCACCACCCATTTCCCCACTCATTCTCTCTCTTTCCACTAAGAAATAATATTGAAATGGAAAGAGAGAGAATGAGTGGGGAATTGGGTGGTGGAGATTAAGGGGTAGAGTTCACGTGCAATATAAGAGGTGTAGCCGAACCCTCCTCTCTCTCTCTCATATATATATATATATATATATATATTTTCAATTTTATCTATTTGATTTTTACAATTATTATGATATATGTAATTCACAGTATATAATTTTGTAGTGGTACTCACAAGGAGGAAACTAAAGTAGTATGTGCATGCTCTGCCATTCATTTGTGTATAGCAATTTTGAAATCAAATCTGCTATAAAGCGGCGCCGGAAAGAAAGGCCCAGTGGGTGCGGGAATGATCTAAGTCGCACAAATTATTTTCCTCTCCTGAATTCCAGCCTTGTCATTATATTTTGCACCCTTTCGCACTTAATTTTTCTGGCCGTATAGCAAATCCTTTTAGAAGTTTGGCTGTATTTACTTTACATATTTTACTGCTAAAAAATAATGCATTTTATGAATTCAGGCTCCGCATTCTAGTCATATAAACAGTACCTTGGAATCAATCATTATTATTATTTTTTTTTTTTTTTTTTTGCATCTAAATGTGGTCCATTCGATTAATTAATTAACAACAACAACAAAGTCATATATCCCAAACAAGTTGGGGTTGGCTAGATATGGAACCCAAAATTAAAATAAAATAAAATTAATAATGATGATAATATATATATATATATATATATATATAAAGGGTTTAAAATAACCAATCAAATAAAAAGTCGTCCGATAAAGGGGTTTTTTAAATAAAAATAATAATTAGTAAAAATGTTCAATAAAAGTGAAATAAAATCTAAAATAGTAATAAAAAGTAAAAAGGTTCAGTAAACGTGAAATAAAGTTTTTTTTAAAAAATTTATGGTTCTGGTACATGGGTTGCCAATTTCCATGCACTCCTATCAACTACCAGCTCTTCCGATAAACTCCAGTTACTTAGATCTCTCTTTATTATCTCCTCCCATGTCATTTTAGGTCGACCTCTACCTCTCTTTTGGCCTTCGGCGCGGCCCAGAATTCCAGCGCGTACAGGTTCATTGTATGGTCTACGTTGGATATGTCCAAACCATCTCAAGAGGTATTGGACTAACTTCTCTTCAATAGATGCAACTCCAAGTTTTTCCCGAATATCCTCATTTCTAATCCGATCTCGTCTGGTATGCCCACAACTCCAACGCAGCATTCGCATCTCTGCTATACTTATCTTCTGGACGTGTTGCCTCTTAATAGGCCAACATTCTGCACCATATAACATTGCAGGCCTGATTGCTGTCCTATAGAACTTTCCTTTAAGCTTCTGAGGAATCTTTCGATCACATAGAATGTTAGATGCTAGTCGCCATTTCACCCATCCTGCTTGAATTCTAAAACTAACATCCTTATCAATCTCTCCATCAAACTGTAACATAGATCCTAAGTATTGAAACGATTCCTTCTTGGGTACTACTCTACCGGCCAGGGTAACATCTCCGTCATCTAACCTGACACTGCTAAACTCACACTTCATATACTCTGTTTTAATTCTGCTAAGCCTGAAACCCTTTGATTCCAAGGTCTCCCTCCACAACTCGAGTAGTCGATTAACCTCTATTCTACTTTCATCAATCAGCACAACATCATCGGCAAATAGCATACACCAGAGAATCTCCCTTTGTATATCTTTTGTGATTTCATCCATCACTAATGCAAAAATATAGGGGTTCAAAGCCGAACCTTGATGTAACCCTATGTTAATTGGAAAGTCTCTGGTCTCACCATCGCATGCCCTAACACTAGTCACAGCCCCCTCGTACATATCCTTAATAAGGGTAATATACTTTGATGGCACTCTCTTCCTTTCTAGCGCCCACCACATAACCCTCCTCGGTACTTTGTCATAAGCTTTCTCCAGGTCAATAAAAATCATGTAGAGATCTTTCTTTTGCTCCCTGTATCTCTCCATAAGTTGCCTAACCAAGAAAATCGCCTCAGTGGTTGACCTTCCAGGCATAAAACCAAATTAATTCCTAGAGACACTTGTTAACCTCCTCAAACGCTGCTCGCAAACTCTCTCCCAAAGCTTCATTGTATGACTCATAAACTTAATTCCTCTATAGTTTGTGCAACTTTGAATATCTCCTTTATTCTTGAAGATTGGAACTAAAATGCTTCTCCTCCACTCATCTGGCATTTTGTTTGATTTGAAAATATTGTTGAACAACTTAGTTAGCCATTTTGTCCCTGCATCTCCAAAGCATCTCCACACCTCAATAGGAATATCATCAGACCCTACCGAGTTGCCTAATTTCATACGTTTCAACGTCCCCTTTACCTCAGCTTCTTGAAATCTCCGCACAAAATGTCTATTGGTGCTATCAGCTAAGTCTTCCAACTCGATCGAAGAGCTATCACTTTCTTCGTTGAACAGCTTATCAAAGTATTCTCTCCACCTATTCTTTATCTCATCTTCCTTCACCAAAAGTCTATCATTCTCATCCTTAATGCATTTAACCTGATTGAAGTCCCTTGTCCTCCTCTCGCGTAGCCTAGCTATTCTGTAAACGTCTTTTTCACCCTCCTTTGTACTTAGCCTTTGATACAAATCTTCGTACGCTCGTCCCCTTGCTTCACTCACTGCTCTCTTTGCGGTTTTCTTTGCCACTTTGTACCTGTGTATGTTCTCTTCGCTTCTATGACGGTACATGCTTTTGTAGCATTCCTTCTCTTTGATAGCCTTTTGCACCTCGTCATTCCACCACCACGAATCCTTGGGTTTTCGCTTGCTTCCTCTTGTTATCCAAAAGGTGGATACCCAGTGCCAAAGGCTTCCGTACTCAAGCGCGAGGACTTCTCAGGTCAGTCTCCCGTCCTGGTACTATTCACGGCTTCCCGGGCTCTGGGGGTGGTCGATTAGCGCGCACAGTCTTTCCCTCACATTATGTGAAGAGGCCGGGGCTCGAACCTGTGCGCTCCAGATTACCAGCCGGGTAACCTTACCGTTGCGCCAGGCACCACCTTTCAACAAATAAATATAATTAAATTATTTATTTTACAATTACTTTTTGACAAAGTTTTCGTTGTTTATATCCATTCAACTAAGCGATTCATTATATTAATTTAAAATGTTATACTTATTGCTAGAGGAATTGAAAGTGAAACTGAATCTGGATGTGAATAACCTGCACCATGTATGAAGCTAGAGTAGGAGCAAGCCGCAAGAGGCGTCCATTTCCCTCTTTGTTTAAGGAAAATAAAATAAAATTGAATACTGGCAAATATGCTACTAAGCAAAAAAGAGATAGGATTATGTAAGATTGGAAAATTCAATAGGAAATAATAACAATATCTGCAGCAGCAGGTGGTGGTGGTAGTGGTCGTGGTAATAGTTGTAGTGATTTGATTGTTTAATGCAGTTTTTGACCTAGTGGGGAATTGAGCTTGACTGTCAAAATAGACTAGCTGCAGGCTTCAATGTATTTAGCGCAAGGTTTAAAATTCCGCTTTCCTTGCGCGCGCGTGCGTGTGTGCGTGGATGCGTGCATGAGTGAATAAGGATGACGCCCCTCCATTTCTTTGTGGAAATAAATCAAGACATAATTTTTTTTGCGGATATTCTCTATTCGCTAGCGAAAATATATTTTATGAAAAATTTGAATCATCTTGAAGTCAAAGTTTCATTTCAAATCAACGATTGAAATGCATATTTTTGACAGTCTTATCGGGTTAAATCTTTCTACAGAGTTTAAAAGTTTACAAACGATTCGAATTTTGTAAGATAATTTCCTAGCATACATGGCATATCTACAAAACTTTGTTTTCTTTTGATACCCCTTTTCAACATAAAACAAGGGTAAGGGTGATTGAGTGGGATTTAAAGCATGGAGGATCTAGAACCTGCATTCTTTATGCAGTGTTGTCAGGCGTTCACCTAGAGGCGGAAAGGCGCAAAGCGCAACCGCTGCAATTTTAAACACATCGATGTGCTGGTGATGCATGCTTAGAGCGCGGGTAAAGCGTAAAAAGCCTCAAAATGATGTAAGGCACAAAGCCTAGTAAAATGTGCCTTGGATGTGAAATTGAGTGGAGAAAATTGTTGGCTTTCAACCCAAATTCTCCCTTACGGACATAAGCTTTCATGACATCAAAATTTTAATCACAGAGCTGATAAATTTTACCATCCTTCTTTCGTCAGGGAGCATTATGCATTGTAGTACAAGATGATAGGGAATTAGCTGAACCCTGGTTCATTTTCTTAGCCGATTAATTTACAGTAGGGCATAGACGATAAACAATTTCATTTTTAAAAGGAAAAAAACCAGAAAAAAAACATAAGCTCCACATGTGCCTGCTGCTGATCACAAATTTATTTGATGAGATTGCTGTGATTTTGACTTCTTCGTATTGCATGTTTCCTGGACTAAAATCTGATGCATAAGTCACACTAAAAGGCACAAGGCGTGCTTATTGTGTTGACTAATCTGCGTATATGGGCGTTTTTGGTATTCTGAATCCTTCCATAGTCATATTTTGTAATGATGATTTGTATAAGCTCTTTGTTGTATGTTTCTACTCTTGACTGGTGAATTTACTATGCAGGCTCGAATGTTGGAGAGAACTCCTTCTATGAGTGATCTGAATGAACTGGTTTTTGGTCAGGTATTTAAAATTTACGCATGCCTTAATTTGTTAGAACCATTTTAGCTTCAGCATTGATCCATAAAAATAAGATTGAAAAACACATTCCTTCAAGCACATCTACTGTACGTTGTCAAAACCCATCATGATAATGAAATAAAAAACAGAATAAATCCAAACATTGAACTTTTAATGCAGGAACATCTAGCTCGGGATGATTCATCTTTTATCTTTCGGTTGAAGGTATGTTTTGTGTTCTCTGTCTCTACGTTCTACAAAGAATAAATTGAAATCATTCACGTTGCATTCAATATGATTCGTTTCCGATGTTTTGATATTCAATATGAATTTTTGTGTGAAACCTTCATACTTTTAGATCAGTGACACTTCACTGATAACTGTTTATATGCAGGTGCCAGATAATGCTACACTGTATGGTATTTGCTTGCATGTTCAGGAGATAGTTCAAAGACCACCCAGTATATTAGGTGTGATATCACCCCTAAGTAACTCCACTTGCAAACTGGGACGCTTCTTGGTTTCTGCACCTCGTTGTTACTGCATACTTACAAGACTTCCTTTTTTTGAGCTACATTATGAGATGTTAAATAGGTATACTTTATCAGCAAATGGCAGAAATCTCTAATGCATGTCGTTTAGGTGCTCATGTTTGCAGATTCTCTTGTTTACAGCATACTAGCACAGGAGAGACTGGAGAGGATCACACAATTTGTTAGCGACATGACGTTAAATGATTCTATTCCTAGAGTAATATCGCAAAATGATGAACATGATGAGAATTATGATTCTCCAAACTCACAAGTACTAAATGGTTGGATGGGATATGCCATACCAGCTGATGGTGTATTTGGTCATGCTTCACCTTCAATTGCAGAAAGAGAAGTTTCATCATGTTTAGTTAGGCAATTGGAACCTTATTCCCCTGAAAGTGCTTCTGTAAGTGAATCTTCGGACTTGAGTCATATTCGAGACATTGATAGAGAATCTAGAAAATCTTGGGGTTATTTTGATGATTATTCGTCTGGGACATCTGAATCCCGCTCTGATAGTTTTGAAAGAAGTAACGGAAACATCGAGTATGGTTTGACATCACCAGATATCAACTCCCCATATAGTTCTAATCACAGATTAAAGCGCATAGAAAGTTTGGACTCTGTTTACAGGTACCACATATCCCCTTTATTGTGTACTCGCGTATTGCCAAACACAGACATACATGTGTACACACATGAAGTAGATAGGCAATTGATGTTTTTCAGTTGTAATAAGAAGTTCCGTTTATGATGTTTTTGTGTGATGGATTGCAAAAGATCGAAGGTGTGTTTATGCAAATGGAATAATGGCTAAAATGATGTGACGGTTGGATCTTACAAAAATAATTTTCTTTATTAATAGTTGATACACAAGCATAGAAGAGGGATCCAGCCTCCGATCCATTAAATCCCCCTTTTATTACCTTCCATCTTTTATACAAAAAAGATTAAAATATGTTCTATTTGTTGCAAGACCATCAATGCCAAAATTTGAATCATTTCAGAAATTTTAAACCCTTCAAAATTGCATTTCCAATCGGTGGGTAATACAAATGTCTTTAATGGTTCATATGGACTTGTGATTTTGAAGAAGTTATGAAATGATTCAAAATTTTGCATGGATGACCTTGCTAACAATTATAACATATTTAGAAAAATTCCCTTTAATCCGTTTATTTTCGAGGGGAATCGAGATCCAACCCTCTGCGTGTGTGTGTGTTTGTTCATTAGCAAAATCATCTTTACAAAATTTGAAGCTGTTCCGAAGGTTCTAACCTCTTCAACATTACGTTTCAAATCGGCGGCCAAAATTATTATTTTTGACGGTTCATGTTAACTTGCAATTTGGAACGAGTCAGAAATTCCGAAATAATTTCCAAATTTTGTGTAGATGATCTTGCTAATGAATTAATAAACCTACATTTTTTGTTCATTCTGGGTTGCCAAAAAGATGTAGGAACTTGGAAGAATTGGAGGGTTATATACACATGCACTTACACATTCTCCTTTATCTTATTTTTGACATTCATGGTGTTAATTTCATATTTATGATAATTGATATCACCTAAATATGATGCTTAGTTATTTGCGACAGTTCAGTTAAAGGTATGGGATCAGAGGAGGAAGGTGAAGATACAAATTCTAGACTTGAAGCTGCAGGTGATGAAAGAGTAATGGAATGGGCTAAGGTAATTTCTACAATTGCAACTTCCATTTTCTGTATGTATGTATGCACACGCATGTGTGCGTTTTTTTTCTTTTTTTTCTTTTTTTTTGGTGTGTGCCTGTGTAACACATCTCTAACACATTTCATTTTATCTTTGATAGCTACATAACAATGAACCATTGCAAATTGTTTGCGGTTATCATCTTCTTCCTATACCAAATAGAGGAGACGAGGTAATATTTCAACCTTCAGAACATTTACAGGCGATCAAATATTGCAGACCTGCTGATTCTTCGTTGGGATTAAATCATAATGATTTATCTTGCTCCATGGAAGTTAACGAGGTTAGTGTTGGTAATGATTTTTCTGTAATTAGTTTGAATGCCTCTCTCACTCTATATTCTTTGAACAAGGTTAATGCAAAATTAGCTGCTGCAGAAGAAGCGCTTGCATTATCAATATGGACTGTAGCTACTATATGTCGTGTTCTATCTTTAGAAACTGTAATTCTTTGACATTCATTTATTTTCCATATTTTGTTTTTTTTCATTCATACAGTAGTTGGTGTTACCTGCTTAATCTTAGTTTATATAATGCAAACTTTGCTACCATTGCATGAGCTTCATTCTGTGGAAAATATTATCCAACTATTTTCAGGTCATGACACTAGTTTCGGGAGTTTTGCTAGAGAAGCAAGTGGTAGTCATATCCCCGAATTTGGTTAGTACCTGCAAAATTGACGGATTTTGATTGTCATGCAAACTGACTCTTACTTACAGCTATGCTAATGTATGCAATATGTTGTTGGTAGGGTGTTCTTTCTGCAATCACATTGTCAATTATACCCATGATTCGACCATTCAAATGGCAAAGTTTGCTGCTTCCTGTGAGTTTTGCTAGTTCACCTTTTCAATTATTTTCCTTGTAATCAACAATGCAAATATATTTGGCTATACTGTAATTTTGTAGTACAAGCTTTTATATTCGGAATCTCCTAATATGTGTACTAGTCCTTGGCCGCTTGCATAATTTATATTACTGTTGACCTACTGTGTTAATACATATCTTCCTAATAGCCAAGGCATTTGATTTAAGCTATTTAAAAGATGTTTTAATTTTTTTTCTATCAACAATACGCTTCTTTTGGTCCATGAAAAAAAATTCTGCTATGCAAATGTTGATATCATGTACATTTATTTTGTGTTGATCTATAATCCTCATCTAACAATTGTTTCTATTCGTTTCAGGTACTCCCAAGAAAAATGCTAGATTTTATTGATGCTCCTGTACCATATATTGTAAGTGAGGCGGTCCTCCTTATGTTTGAGCAAATATATTTATTAACCTGGTCTCGACATTATTGTAACTTCAATCTTAACTACATGTTGGTTGGTGGTTAAATGATCTCTTCCTAACCATACATATATAAATATCAACAAATATTTTTCAAGCATATTAAATTATTAATACTTGATTATAGAATCAACTTTTGGAGTGGTCTTCAATAAACATGTTATGCAAATAATATGAATTTTTTTTTAGCACTGAGATTAGTTTATTATAATTTATCTTTGATATATAGCTGTTAGTTAATATGTTATTGACACTGTATACACCAGTTTGAATCTGTTAACCATGCATGCGTGCACACACACGTTGTCTATTTTCATTTTACATGTAAAGGTCTTGCATGAATGTCTGTATTGGAGTAGTTGGATTCATATTACGTTAATCATATTGAGATGTTATCAATGCTCATTTGTGGCATGCCCACAGGTAGGAATTCAGCATAAGCCTACTGAAATGAAGACGAGGGCACCCAGCCTTATTCAAATCAATGCATCCAAAGATCAGGTTAATAACTTGAGCTTGGAATCTGATATTTGTGTTATTATGAGGCGTAGATGTTTTACCTCATGGATGCAAATATTATATCAACGACTCTAAATTATGACATTTCAGAGCTATGACTATACCGCATTAAATCAGTTTACTTGCACTTGAACGATTCATCTAGTTTAATTAATGCTTCTTCCATCAGTGAACCTTTTTTCTTTTGATTTTGTAGGTAAAAGCCCGCCCTTTACCTCTGCTTCCACATCAGAGTAAACTTGTGTCGGAGCTGGGACCTATCCATGCTAGATTGTCATGTGAAAATTTGGTAGCTAAAAAGCATCCTATATACAAATGCAGTGAAGTTCAGGTGCTGTTTTGATTCCTCTCTTCATTCACTTTTGGAAATGTCTTCATTTTCCTTGTTTGTTTCTTGCAGTTGCTATGCAATTATTACTTAATCTGATATCTATTTCATGTAGCATAACTGGAATATGTATGTAAACACTTCTTGGCATAAAAGATATAGCCTTGGTAACCTTGTGATGCAAATGGCTTACTAGTGAACGAGGATTAAAACGGGACAGATAACCCCTCTCTTAAGTTGTACACCAAATTGGGAAGAAGTTGATATTTGGATGTTTGTGGGTAGCAGTAATATAGGTATGGCTAGTACTAAAAAGTGGGACAGAAAGGAAGGGTTCATGGTGAGTGGTGATTAGTGTTGGGAAATGCGGATTAAGGATCTTAAAGTGAATTTAACCCTAGTTTGGGGTTTTGGGGAGGGGGGGGGGGGGTGAATAGTGTTAAGTGGAATTTTATAATTTTTTATGACATCTTTTTGAATAATCGGAAATAGATGCAAATCCCAAATATATAACAATCACAGAATCAGACACGGATGCAGATAAAAAGCAAAAGAAGTAAAGAAAAGACTACACCAGGATTTTTATATTGGTTCGAAGTTACCCTATATCAGGTTCCACACAACTCTGGGTTGATGCAGATTTCTTTTCAACATAATCTTCAAATACAATCATCGATTTCACAGGCCACGACGTACACCTCACTTGCTTCCAGAGTACAGCGAGACTCAGTTGATTTCTGGGCTACAATCACATTCAGTTGATTTGTACGAGCTACAACCACATCTTTTCAGATTCAGTTTGGATGAAAGACTCGATAGAATTTTGATTTTGCGATCGTTGATTACAGAAAACTCTTATAGCTTTGAATAACACTTGAAATCTTAAGAGAATTTGATAGAGAATCAAACTAGAATTGAATTGGTTTAATTCTCTTTGAAATTCGGCAGAGTTTGATTATAGAATTTAGAAAGTTAAGAGTAGAAATTTAGAGGAGAAAAGAAGATAAATTAAAGTAGTTATTAATTTCGAATTTAGAAGCCTATTTATAGTGGTTTAACAGTCATATCCTTTCAGGAAAAGATTAAACCAATAGACACCTTTTAAAATTCAAAATTTAAGAATAACGGTAACCATGTCGACATGTGGGGTACCCCATGTCGACATGCCTTAGGCAAAAATTGAATTTCGAATACTTTTGAAAATAATGTAACTGATGTTGAAATAAATCAAGCTAATTTTGAAGTTTAAATGTACTGTTGTTCTATATAATAAAATAGTATAATAGAGTAGAAATACAAATTAAAAACATATAATGATAATCTATGAAAGTGATATAAAAGTTGATTTAAATTGTAAATATAATTTTAAAACTTAATATACAAAGCTATAGATATAAATAAGAATCTTAAAACTTAATATATAAATCTATGAATATAAGAAAATAATAATATTAAAACTTAAGTAATCATATATGATTAAAATTTAAGAAGATTTAAGTAACATAAGTAAGAAAATCTAAAATATTTAAGAGTTAGATTCAAAATCTAAGAAATAAAATTAAATATTAAAAGATATATATTTTAAATGGGAAGTAATTTTGAAATTAATTTGAAAATAAGATTTAAAATAAGGTAAAAATGATAAGAAACAGAGATTCAATGCTATTATGGAGTTTTAACAATAAAATATAGACTCTATAACGTATCCTATTTTCTTGAACTCTTGTTACTCATGAGAAATCTCGAATTCTTCTTCTTCTTCTTTGTAATCTTTAAACCTCTAAATTGTATAGTCTTCAATAATCAATACTTGCATCTAGTATATATATTTCTTGGTAAAAATGTTAGTATATATTTTATAACAGTTATAATTAAAATAAGGTTGTTGTCATCAAAATTATCATCACCAACATCTTAGTCCCTACCGATTAGTATTTTTGAAGATTTTTTTTTTTTTTTAAATTGCAAAACTCATCACCACAAAAAACTGGGTAAACCATTTCTCGTGTGAACATTGGAATTCATACCATTTCAGTTTTCCGATGACAATCAGTTCTAAATTTCATTTTTTTACCAGAACCGTGAGTTTATGTTAGTTTGGGGAGAGTGTTATGACTATAGGATTAGTGAATAAGGGTCTAAGGCGTACTGTTGATCTTCGGTATACATTATTGCTAGTGCTGTTATCACCATCATCACCTTGGTTTTATTTATTTATTATTTATTCGTTAGTCCTACTATTATTATTTATTTAATTAATTATTTTACTTTATTGTATCTTTATTTATGTTTACTTTTAAATCCCTTGTTATTATTTTTACCTTTAAATTGACTTTGTAATTTAATTTTGGGTTCCATCTCTAGTCGACCTTAACTTATTTGGGAAAAACAACAAAACTAGACATGATGATACCAAGAACATTCAAAAGGACGAGATAGTTTTATAGAAAATGTGGATCCTTTGCCAATTCCAACCTGATTCAGTGGAAAGATTACGAAAGATTCCATGAGGCCAAATATGCACTATCTACTAATGTATTTAGTGGAAAAAGTATCAAAATCAGGTATTCAATATCATATTCGAAATGAGATTTCTATTTTTGTGAAACTGATCTGAATTTCAAAGAACATACATGGATGGAAATAAAACGAAATCGAAAATCTTGAACCTTGAGACAAATTTAAAACCAGCATTTATTCATGGATGAAGCCCAACCATTCTGCAATCCGTTCCTAGAGAAATCCCTTCTAATTTTCCTTATCAATAACTGCAAATGTTAAATCACGCCTTACAACCAAACTTCATCTCAGATATGGAGAGGATATTTTACAATACCTATCAGTAGAAGAGATTATCTCCACCTTTTTTATAAGGGCAGTGTTACAAAGAAATGTTACCACTTCCCCGGAAACCCAAACTTGATCAGTGTTTTTCGTACTGGTGTATGTGGTTTCTATTTTTTTTTTCTTCGTTTTTTAACATCCACCTGAACATGAAGGAGCAAGGACATAAACCAGTGAGCCCCTTAGAAGAGGGTATCCAAAATTATTAGATGAAAATAATTAGGTCATGGAAGTCGATGTTAACCTTTGTGTGGATCCACGCGTAGAACTAAGTGACCAATTCTTCATTTGTAACTGCTACCATTGTTTTAAAGGCGAAAGCGTACGCAAGCGTAAGCCTCGAAATGTTGAGGTGTTGGCTTTTCGGACAAAAGAAAAACGCAAAACATATAATGAAATTGGAAATGAAATAACATTAAATGCCAAACATTAAACAAGAAACATAAAACACTCATAAAGCTCGAAGCACTTCAAACGACATGCAGTCATATATAGGCATTTAATGTTTTGCTCATCTCTTCAGTTTATACTATGCCACTGCTGTGAGAAAACAAAAATAACTAGGTAAAAAAAAACAAAGATTCTCGATTTCAGTACATGGAATCTAAGTCGATTCCAAATGATGGAATCGACTCGATTCCCGTAACTGGAATCGATTGCAGGAGTATTAACAAAAAGGCAAATTCTATTTAAACCCAAGAATTTGCTGAGTTTACCCAGCAAATCCAAAAAAGCACGGTAAACCCAGCGTTTTGCTGAGTTTACCCATGGATTATTAAAAAAAGACGATTTTGTCCTCCCTCGTAGGGGCTCTATAAGATTCTTCATCTTACCTCATAGAGCCCCTACGAGGTGCCTTTAGGTCACCTCGTAGGGTCCCTACGAGGTAAGCTGAAGAATCTCGTAGGACCCTTACGAGGTGCCTTTAGGGCACCTCGTAGGGGTCCTGCGAGATAAGCTGGAAATGATAAAAAAAAATTGTAAAATAAGGGCAGTTTGATCATGCAATTTTCTGGGTTAACTCAGCAAATTCTTGGGTTAAAATAGAATTTGCCTAACAAAAATTACCTTGTTTAGCTCTTAGAAGCGGATACCGAATGAGCAAACATAAATAGAAGAACGAGGATTTTGAATACAATAACAAAACAAAAAAATGCTTGAGAGGCTTGCCTCAACGTTTTTTGGTTGAGGCATGTGGTTTTTTTTTTTTTTTTTTTTTTTTTTTTTTTGGTTGGGGGGGGGGGGGGGGGCCTCAAGTCAACCATCTGAGGCGTACGCCTTTGAAACATAACGCCTGTTGACGTGCGCCTTGGCGTGTTCTGCTTACGAATCGTGCACTTTTTGTAAAACACTGACTGCTACCTATGCTTTTTGAATTTTGATTCCACTACTGGCACACTTTTGAAGAAAACACCACTGCTTTGACATCATGATTATCGTCTATGACCTTTAATGCAGGTTTCAGTTTCATCTAGCTATATTCTTTATCTAAGAAGGCTACTGAATCTAGGATAGGACGATTTGGATAATAAAATCCAACCTGGGTTTTTGTTGTTGAACTTGAAGAGAAATTCAAGATTATTTGCTGCAAGATGAGAGCTTGTGTGGAACCTTGATTTTTAGCGTACCAGTTGTGGGATGTAACAAAACAATATAATTGCACATTGGACTATATTATGGGGAACTTAGCTAAAATACAACACATTTCCTCAAGGCTTAACCTATACCAGAACCAACCCTACAGCTCTGGAAATTTCAAATGAGATCTTGCCTAATCTTCTCTGAGTGGTGGATACGCAATATGTGTAGCCTACCAAATATGCCTATTTAGCCATCTGGTGTGCTATTTGCTTTAGGTAGGACTTCTTCGAATGCTGCTTCCCTCAAGCGATGGTTCTTTCTCCCTCAAATTGTCGCTTTGGTCTAAGTAGGTTGGAGTTGGTTTTTATTTTATTTTTATGTACATCAGTTATTTTTGCATTAGTGATGGATGAAATCACAAAAGATATACAAAGGGAGATTCCCTGGTGTATGCTCTTTGCCGATGATGTTGTGTTGATTGATGAAAGTAGAATAGGGGTTAATCGACAACTGGAGTTGTGGAGGGAGACCTTGGAATCAAAGGGTTTCAGGCTTAGCAGAACTAAAACAAAGTATATGAAGTGTGAGTTTAGCAGTGTCAGGTCAGATGACGGAGATGTTACCCTGGCCGGTAGAGTAGTACCCAAGAAGGAATCGTTTCGATACTTAGGATCTATGTTGCAGTTTGATGGAGAGATTGATAAGGATGTTAGTTTTAGAATTCAAGCAGGATGAGTGAAATGGGGACTAGCATCTGGCATTCTCTGTGATCGGAAGATTCCTCAGAAGCTTAAAGGAAAGTTCTATAGGACAGCAATCAGACCTGCAATGTTATATGGTGCAGAATGCTGGCCTACTAAGAGGCAACACGTCCAGAAGATAAGTATAGCAGAGATGCGAATGCTGCGTTGGAGCTGTGGGCATACCAGACGAGATCAGATTAGAAATGAGGATATTCGGGAAAAGCTTGGAGTTGCATCTATTAAAGAGAAGTTAGTTCAATACCGCTTGAGATGGTTTGGACATATCCAACGTAGACTATACGATGCACCTGTACGCGTTGGAATTCTAGGTCGCGCCGAAGGCCCAAAGAGAGGTAGAGGTCGACCTAAAATGACATAAGAGGAGATAATAAAGAGAGATTTAAGTAACTGGAGTTTATCGGAAGAGCTGGTAGTTGATAGGAGTGCATGGAAATTGACAATCCATGTACCAGAACCATAGTTTTTTTTCCATGTTTACTGAACCTTTTTACTTTTTATTTACTATTTTAGATTTTATTTCACTTTTATTGAACATTTTTACTTCTTATTATTATTTAAAAAAAAACCCTTTATCGGACGACTTTTATTTAATTGGTTATTTTAAACCCTTATATATATATATATATTATATTATCATTATTATTAATTTTATTTTATTTTAATTTTGAGTTCCATATCTAGCCAACCCCAACTTGTTTGGGATATATGGCTTTGTTGTTGTTGTTGTACATCAGTTGAGTGATTTTTTCTTTTCTTACTGCAGGCTTGATCCAGTTTTTCAAATATTCTTCTAAATTGGTTTCTTATCCTTCCCTGCTGGCATAAAACAATATGGTAGTGTTTGGTTTACTCTTTTTAGTTTTGGGTTTTCACCCATATAAAATTACGAACGATGCATATGTATCTTGAAAAACGGTCATTTTAAAAAATAAGGTTGACACATAAAACGGAAAACAATTTTTATTTATTTTCCATGTTCCAGAAAGTAATGTAAGAATGAGAGACAACTCATCCCTTTGCCGTCCCTCCATCCCCTCCGTCGTCCCGTCCAATGTTCTTTCATTTCCCTCTGCCGTCCCTTAATTCATTTTATTTTTGTAATTAATGTTGAAAACTCAAAGCACAATATAAACCAAACACCATCTAAGTTGGCAGCAAGTAACAAGTTGAACTCACTGATGTATTATTATGCTATGGTGAGATTTTGTATGGATGAGATCGTTTTATTGTGCTGAACATCGTGCTCGTCTCTGTTCATCGCATGGTGGTCAAAGCCGAGATCTTAACAATTGCAACTCATATCAAGATGATTTTATGGTTCATTGAAAGTTCATAGAACTAATATTGGTAGTTGTCTAAAGGTTTATATCAGAAGTTGTCGAGTTCAACAGAAGTGGCGGTGCATAACTTTGTGGTCGGAGGAAGAACGGAGTCAGTGTGAAGAGATCGAAGAAGGCACGCGACAATTAGAGTTGCCATTACAGTTAAAATTTTAGTGGACTGTCCTTGTGGTTAAAAAAGCTTTAAGTTTGTCATTGGTAATATTTCCTGATGAAAACAATAACAAAAATAATTAGTAATAATGAACAAAAATACTCTCTTCGTAGTACAAGAACACATGCACCTTTTGCGAAAATTTACCCTTTCAGATGTTTTTCTCATGTCTCTTTCTTTTCACACAACATACTGTAAGAGTGCATTTGTTTGTGACACGAAAGAGGATGAGAAAGGGGTACGAATGGAGGACGTTTCGTGGATGAGAAATGTGTTCTTGTGTTATGAAAAAGCATTAATAATCTTGCTATTACTAATTATATTGTTATTTTATTTGTATGGTAGAGAACAAAGATTTCTTTTCATTTGAAAGTTTCGTTGACAATGTTTTGCATGACTGGACGATATATCGTTAGCTCGGTGAATTCGCTTGTATTCGGAAGTATAAATTTGGTCGATTGGAGCTTTCCGTAGTGCTCTAATTCTCTTTATAGCTTGTGTGTCAGACAAATCTTTAGCATCAACATTTGACTAATAACCTTCGTCGAACAGTTCGATCATTAAAATAAGTTGTGGAAGATGATGAGATAAAATGGAGATGGAGTGAAGCGAAGAAGAAGGTAATTATAAAGGATTAAGAGGGACATTTAGAAAATTGATGGTTGGCATCGGATTTTTCCTGTTTACCCAAACTGGCCATTTCAGTAGAGGCTCACGCTTGACCGTTAATTTTTTGCCCATTAATCCGAGCCAGCTATTTTAGTGGGGGTCCATGCTCTATGCGGACGCCAACTAGGTTAAAAAAGTCTGTGAACACCACCTAAGTTGTTTAGAACCAGAATTTGAATTTTGAAATTCTGAACCAAAAAATTGAAATAGTACCGAATTTGTTCAAGTCTATTCACATTTTTTGCTCAAGTTATTAGTCAATCCATCGACTTCAGTACGCTGTTTGGAACTGGTGTGCGTGTAATATTTTTGGGATCATACATTTGATTAGGACTAAGTTTTTTTATTTTTATTTTGAATTTTTGTAAATTAGTTTTTTATTTTAGTTTCTAGGGCTATTAGGTGGTGTTTGGTTTTACCCTTTCAATGAATTTTAGTCCGTACAGAAATGCAAACGATGCATGCATATCGAAAAAACGGTCGTTTTGGAATATGAAGTTAACATATGAAACAGAAAATGATTTTTAATTTATTTTCCGTGTTTTGGGAAGTAATGAAAGAACAAGAGATGATCTATTTTTCCATTGCCCCTCCATCCGCTTCGTCTTCCGCTCATCTTCCTTCCATTTCCTTCCACCGTCCCCCAACTCTTCTTATTTTTTGTAATTAGTATTAAAAACTCAAAACACAATATAAGCCAAGCAACATCTTAAGTTTTTAGTTTTCAAAACAAAAATTCCTTTTGAATTGATAATTTGTTGAAAATTTATTTTTGGGATATCTCTTTGTGCATGAAATTACGAACATCTATCATTCTCCACCTTTCATCAGATTTGGATGTCCAGTAATATTTAGTTTCAGCAATTATAAATATATTTTTGTTAAAAATTGAAAAATACAATTTTTTGAAGTCACTTGTTGGATCCATTTATATTAATTTTAAATAAACTTAAGTTGTGTATTTTCAACTGTTCTTGTCAAATGTTTAGGTTAATCTGAACATGCTATTCAACTGTTTCTGCATAGGATACATACAAAGACCATCTGAGTATTCCATGATTTCTCTTTTGGTTAAAATCCTTGTATTAAACTATTTGCTTTTTAGTTTCTTCTGGGTATATAACTATGTATATGTTGTGGATAATATGCAACCTGATGTGCTTCTCCACTTCTGCTTAAAGTTTTTTTTTTTTAATAGAAGCGCAAGGTACTAATTCTCAACTAGAATAGATTAATAATTATTCATAAAGTATAAACACAATTTTAATTCTACATGTCCTCTATCACAGTTACATAACATGTTTATAACTGGTTTTTTCTCTCTCTCTCTCTCTCTCTCTCTCTCTCTCTCTCTCTCTCTCTCTCTCTCTTTTTGGGAAAGAGAAAATCGACCTTTTTATCATTATTTCTTTTTAATGTTTAATTGTGGTCGTGTAAAGCTACATCATTGTGTGGTCATTCATGTATAGTGGCTGTGTAAACATAGCAGGTTGAGGCTGCTGGGGATTTCTTAACTGTTATGAGGCGATATATGGAGTCACTTTGTTCTGATTTACGTGCTCATTCAATCACTAATGTACAATCAAACAACGACAAGGTTAGACTATTTTTAGATGTTTTGATGTCCTATTGTGGGAAATTTATGCTTGTTCCATCAAACTGGCATAAATTGCAGCATTTCAAACCTTAACTGTTCCATTTTGCCATTCTCATGCATAATTGCTTCATAAGCCTGTTATTGCTGTATTGTTCTTATTTTTTCATCTTCTGCTAGTTTAGGTATCACTGCTCTTAAAAGACAGTTTCATAGACTCGTTTCCTAGCAGGGACCAGCCATTTGTTAAGGTTTGTTTTTCTCCTTTCTAAACTGTTTATTCATAACATTATGTTTGTGTGAAGTAGTTTCATGGGTAGTATGTTGCTGTAAAATTAGCGGAGCATCAGATTGTTTCCATATCTTCTTGTATGTTCTGTTCATATGATCGATAGAAGCCATTTGGCTTGAAACTGCATTGTACCTTACTGCAATATATGCATCCAGTCACAGTTGGCTTGTATTGAGATGCTTAAACACTCGGTATAGACCTAATGATAACAACGTTAAAAATTAAAGTCAAGATTAATTTCTTTTTTTCTTTTTGCAAAGTCAGTACCTCTTATGAGTTACGATTGCCTTGGTTGTCCATGTTTGTATTACCTATCTGTTGATAATAAGTTTGTAAATAACAGTTAAAATTACTAGAATTTTAACCCAAGAAATTCAGGTTTTTGTATGTAGGATGATTAAGTTTTGCCTGCATACTAGTAAACATTGAAGAAAATTTTATATTCTATAAAATCTGAAGTCTTAACTATATTGATGTATGAAATTTGCTTTTGCAGCTCCTGGTAGACACACAGCTGTTCTCTGTTCTGACTGACTCCCAGCTATCAACATACGAGAATATGTAGATTTGTAAACATATACAGAGTACATAGATTTCTCATACTTGAACGAAGTGAAGCTCTGTAACATATACCCATTGGCTGAGCTCTGTGATTATACTGTCAAAAGGTTGCTAATTACAAATGGAAAAAAAGGAAGGACTTTAACTGGAAAATGCCATGCAATACTTCCGTTCTGATAGGCATGCATCCTAGTTTTTTGAATGGGATGCTATCTCATGTTGCCTGTGTAGTAGTGCCTAAACTGTTTATGTAATAATAAATCAGCATAATAGGATGTTCAATAGAATGCAGTAACCATTCAACACAGTGGACAAGAGCATCATGTAGATTTTCTTTATATGTCAGGATCTGTTTGTATCAGTGTTATCATTTTTGCATGTAAGACTCCTTTGGCAGTAGCATATACAGAATCCTTTAGTTTGTGTACGAATTCTTTGCTGGCGAAGCTACTGTCTGTTTTATGCTTTCATATGCAGACTGGTCGTTTTGTATATATTTCACTGTCACACAGCCTAAGTATAAATTAGTCTGAAGTTTGAATTTTAGGTTTGGATAAATTGTGGGTCATATCACATCCATGTACGATTATAAAAACTTAGGGAGCAGTTATGCAGGAGTGAAGGGTTGGTTAAATTAAATGCAACGTGAAATATGGATCAGAGGATGAATGTGGCAGGTTATTCCGGTCTTATGTTTGTTTGAAAACACGTACAGATTCATTTCACTAGATTCATTTCTTACGTGTAAATTCTACTGAATTAATTACGCATTATGGGAGCGTCGTAATTATAAAAATTAACATAGATTGAGATAATTTATACCTATGTTTTGTATTTCTCCAACGAAGGTCTTTCAGAAATCATGGCCTCATGCATGCATCCAAAATGCCGAGTGTCATCATCAGTTAATACCCGTCCCACATAAGAACTAAATGTTTACATTTAGTGAGCATAGTTTTCTGTTAATGGAACACGTACAATTTATATGTCAACGCATGCGTTACATTGAGACATATCATTGAGTCTAACACGTGCTTTAGATCTGCTTTACCATTTGTCAATTTTCATTTTTTTTAACCTTTTAACATGAATAAATTTCTCCAAGAACATTACAGATGCATATGCTAGCAACACATAATTTCATATTTCATCTTGGGATACATTATAACATGTTTTTGAAGTTTGACATGATGCATTGAACCTAGCTTCACAGATGTTAGTTTTCCTCTTCTTCATGAATAACTTCCCCATGAATATAACTCAGTGCTGCATTACACTGAATCACAGTAGACTTTTGTTAAACCTTTTGCCGTATGCATTTACTGTCCAGCAATATATGATCATAGCCAGACATATAATAGCCGATATTTAAAGAAATAATACATAAATCAGAACACTCAGTATAGTTTATAGATTATAGAGCACAAATTTACGTGATAGATGAGTCTGTATGCATGTAACTCCAACGCACTTTAACGTACTGCAACATTTGCTGTGAAGTGTTAAAACCAGACAATAATGAATTATATGCATGTATCACACCCCTCCATATGCTAATTTCATGTACTGCAACATATTTACCATTAAAACTAAACAACGATGATTAAGGACCTTGAGATCATATGAGAGCTATAGTAATAGCAATGTCATCAGGAAAATCTAGTACAAAATTGCCTGAACAAACCCAAAAATCTATATTGCTAGAATAATTTAGCCAGCATGTGATTCATCTAGGAAATGGTTTTTGAGACTTTTGCTCCTCTAAAAACACACAATTTTAAAGAAAAAAAAACTCTATCACATGCCATAATTCCCTCGTCCCTTGTAATCAAATCGCTCTTTGATCAAGAAATCTGATAAACAATAATAGAAATCTATGTTGTTCTTGTTTATTTCCTCGAGAACTAATATTAACAATTCTCTTATAACATGAGGAGGTTAAATATTTTACAACCGACCATTTCGGCTATCTATGACCATACGTGTATCATTTTCGCTTAAGGTTATGAAGATAAATTAGATGTTGGGAAGCTACATTATGATGCAGCCACACCATTCCACAACCAAACCCCTCATGAATACTTATTCCTGCAAAGATAGACATTTTAAACCGAACAACACAAAAAAATTCCACGTGAGCAGTTGTAATATAAAATCCTGCAGTTTTCTGTTATTACAGTTACAATTATATTTGTTCACTTAAGAGTTGAATAAGTTTCAGACTGGTATTTGCAGAAACGATTCATAAAAATAATAATTAAACAAATGTGCAGCCAATGATTTGATTCTTGTGTATTGCCATGTTGCCATGTGACTCAACAATTTGATTCTAATTTGTCATAGAGCAAATGAGCCTATGGCTTTTAACAAGAGGAAAACAATCAGTGGCCTAATACCTTACTGATATTTTATTAGAGAAGTATTACTTGCATTTATTTGGTCAAGATGACCAATGCGCCGTTTATGTTAGTTACGCCACATTTGTAGTTTAAGTTCATTCGATAATTATTTATATTTTCAAGTGAAGCAATTAATCCATTTCTACGTTTTTTCTTCTTCTTCGCCGTATTCGTCTTGGTTCTGATATTGTAAAGGCTGTTATAATGATTGAAAATCCTAGCTAATAATTGGGTAATCTTCCCACTTTAATCTCAAGATTCTTCTTTTTCAGATTATATAGTATGTTGATAAACTAATGGCGCTTTCCTAATTTCTTTATTTGAATACTTTTAACGTTCAAGTTCCTATAATATTTTGATAATGATCGCTTTCTATTCTTTGACTCAATTATCGGTTGAAATTATTAGATACTACTATTCACATGGTATATCATTATACCAAATCGTCCTTCTCTAAATAACTAAAAAAATTCTGACTACCAATTAATTAATCCCATGAGGCCTCCTTAATCATCATTAAGGCTAACTAAATTTAATTTGAATGTGGGTCCCATCACTTCAAATGCATAAAAGTTGAATCCTAGTTTATTCTCATGGTGGAAGTATTATTTTAAGCCTGATCTTATCTAAGGAACTAACAAAGATATGGAAGAAGCTAACAAAGACATTCCAATTTCAAATTAGGGAAGCTACTTAGAAGCTCATTATCAGTCCATAATTCTTCATTTATTAAAATTTTGCTTGCCCTGTAAGTCACTACTCTTGTTTCAAAACTGACGGCCCTAGCTAAAAAAGTTGATCTTTATCTTTTGTTAAAAATAATACCAATGGTGCGTAATTAAACAACTATAATATATATTGCAGACGAGTGATTATATTCTACATCAGAAGAAGCGTAATAAGGGTGTTAGAACGTTGATAGCTGGCCAAATGTTGGTTTCAAACATATATATACTTACAATTCAAAACCATTAAACCAGCAACATATTTATGTAGCAATAGAAAACCTAAAGCTATCATATTAAAGCAACAAAAACTGCAAGTAAGCAGTAAAAACTACGTGGTAATATCGATCTTCATCCACGTAACCTTTACTTTAGGAGGAATTGCACGCATGCTACTTATTATAACAAGAAGAATTATATGCAAATATTCTCCAATCACCTTTCTAATAAAGTTCAGGGAAAAGAAATGTAATAAAATTAGAAAAACAGACGACGATGAGATGGCTCTACTCGTTTCAAGGACCTTGGATTAAATATAGCCTTAGCATTACGCGTATGCATCTAAACCCTCTCATTTTTGTACCATCAAAAGAAGAGAGTTTAGCAAAACCAAGTGTATCTCACATGATCTCCAACTAAAAAGCTCACTCTTCAAAATTTTAGTGGAGTACAGGACTAATACAGTAATACACCATTTCATACTACTATACTACTACGGCTGCTGCTACTAAAATCCAAGTAGATACACAATGGTTTTTCTTTGGTTTACACCTTGCATTATATTAAAAATAGCAAGCTGATGCTAAATTATATTATCAAATAGGTGACTGAAGTTTCTTATCAGGAGCAGCTGTACATGCATACGAGTTAGTGATCAACACTCATGCTGTAAAGTTGCAACCCTCTAATAAACTGGCCTACAGTCACTTAATTAGCATCTTAGTTGCGAAACAAATTCAAATTTAAAATATACGTGCTTGAAATTATAATATACGTATGAACAATATTTCATGGTTGGTTCTAAAGCAAAATTTGGGACTTGTCATAGCTACAGAATACTGTGAAATCTTTTGCAGCTATGCTTGTGCTACTTTGCATGATAATTATCTTAAATGTTGCTATGAACATATATAATACATAAAAAAATGATATAACATAAACTAATTCCCTATACAAGTAATTGGTTAAAAGCACAAAAGAGGAGGATGGCATTACCTTGGAAAGTAGATAGTGCCAACACTTGTCCCCAATAAAATGCAAGTATGAAAACAGTGGAAAGTGAAACCTTGCATCCTGTTACTGCAAAGGAAACGGAAAAAGAAAAAAGAGCCATAGCAAAAAAAATTCTTCTAAAGAAGTGAAAATAGTTATGCTATGATCCGGAAAGGTGTCCATTTGTAGTAACAAACCCAAGTTCAAACCCTGTCTTGTACACACTTCTCATAAAAAACAGTACCCGAGAATTATAGGTGCCATGAGTTGAAGTGGACACACACAACTTAATCATCACAGGAGTTCCTGGTCCATCGTCTTCTTCTAAAGAGAGTGTGTGTGTGTGTGTTTTGGGGGGGGGGGGGGGGGTCTTGCACACGCTTCTCATAAAATACAGTACCCGAGAATTATAGGTGCCACGAGTTGAAGTGGACATGCATAACTTAATCATCTCAGGAGTTTCCCGGTCCATCGTGTTCTCCTAAAGTAAGTGTGTGTGTGTGTGAAGGGGATAAAATGGACTAGGAATATGATTAATTATTCAATTTATATTCCTTTTGACCTGATGTATGCTGAAAATTCACTAGAAGACCAGAAATTAATGATATATCAATGAAACTGTATTCACGAAGATCATATACATGGAGAAGGATACAATATAATTCATGCCCCAAAAAATAAAAAAATTCCTCGAATTAATTGGTTCAAATAATATAGTATTGCAGTCGAATTAATTATCTAATATAAACATAGAAGGAGTTGGTCACTCTTATCATTTGAGAACCCACCATTTATTTATTTTTCTCAAATCACATGCATCAATCCTATCATCAACTCTATATAAACACTTCCTCCTCCAGCATTCTTCATCACTTCACTCAAACAATACAAATTTCTAGATCCTACAACTTCCCTCACATTCAACTTCATCTTAATTACGATAATAAATCAAAATTCTCAGACTCTACATTCCATCGATTGCTTAAAAAAAGGATCAATGTGTTCCACTGAAATCGATAGCTATGACTTCATATCAAGAAAATGCATGTGGGTAAATGGTCCAATCATAGTTGGGGCAGGCCCCTCAGGCCTAGCTGTTGCGGCCTCTTTGAAGGATCACGGAGTGCCCTATGTTATTCTAGAACGTTCTGACTGCATTGCGTCTCTTTGGCAAAAACACACTTACGACCGCCTAAAACTTCACCTTCCCAAAAAGTTCTGTCAGCTTCCAGGTCTCCCATTCCCTGATTCATATCCCGAGTACCCATGCAAAAAGCAATTCGTTGACTACTTAGAGTCATACGCAAAGCACTTTGATATCTGCCCAAAATATGGGCAGACAGTCCAATCAGCAAAATATGATGAAACAAGTGGATTATGGCGTGTGAGAACTGTGGGTTATAATAATGAAGAAATTGAATACATAGGAAAATGGCTGGTAGTTGCAACTGGGGAGAATGCTGAGAGCGTCATGCCTGATATGGAAGGTTTGGATTCATTTGGAAACCCAATCACTCATGTTTGCAACTATAAGTCCGGTGCAGCTTACCAAGGAAAGAAAATTTTGGTTGTCGGATGTGGAAACTCTGGAATGGAGGTCTGCGTTGATCTCTGCGACCATGATGCATTTCCTTCTATGGTTGTTCGTGACTCCGTAAGTTCGAAATCATTTGATTGACAATTTTTTATTCCCGTTTTATTTTGAGTAGTTGCTTATTTTGTTTCATGGTGCATTCATTAGGTTCACGTGCTACCAAGAGAAGTATATGGAAAATCGACATTTGAATTGGCAGTTTTCTTGATGAAATGGTTGCCAATATGGTGTGCAGACAAGATAATGCTTGTCTTTGCTTGGTTGGTTCTTGGAAACATAGAGAATTATGGCTTGAAAAGGCCCTCAATTGGCCCCTTAGAGTTAAAGAATACACAAGGAAGAACACCTGTTTTGGATACTGGAGCACTGAATAAAATTAAAAATGGCCAAATTGAGGTGGTTCCTGGAGTTAGAAGGTTTCTGCCTGGACAAGTCGAGTTTTGTGATGGACGCGTAGTTGAATTTGATGCAGTTATCATGGCGACGGGATATAGAAGCAATGTTCCTTTTTGGTTACAGGTAAGTTTCTTTATATATTATTATTTTTCCTTCTTATTATCTATTGATGACTAACAATGAATTCAAACTCTTGTAGGGAACTGATTTTTTCACTAAAAATGGAATCCCAAAAACACAATTTCCAAATTCGTGGAAAGGGAAGTGTGGTCTATATGCAGTTGGGTTCACACAAAGAGGACTGGCTGGTGCATCATATGATGCAGTGAAGGTAGCAAAGGATTTGAGCAATGCATGGAAAGAAGAAACAAAGCAGGCTAAGAGACTAGTCTCCTGCCATAGAAGATGCATTTCACAAATATATTAATTATTATTCTTGTTGACTTCTTATTTTTATTTGTTCTTTTTCAATTTTGTGGTATATGCTGCTATGAGATGCTAATTTGGTGTTGTTTTGTGTAATATATAGCCCTCATCTCTCTCAGGAACCCAAGAATATTTTGAAAGAACGGGTTTTGTGTATATGTTGAGATGATGAGGCTTTTTTTTTTTCCTGCTTCTTTGTTTGCCTGTTTGGAACAAATTTTGTACCATTTTCCTAAAATATCATTAACCGCTTCTATGTACTTCTTTGTTCTCATTTTATGCTGCAATTTGATATTTTTTCCTTCAAAAGACTTTACTTATGTTTCGCAAGTGGTTGATTATTTTATAAAGTCAGTGAAGTTTTATTGCATTAATAAAAATATAAATTAGACTAAATTGGAGAAATGAGCAAGTTACAACACCATGAATGTACCTCAAGAGCCTCTTGGTATATATTAGTTATCAGCCTACTGGTAATTCCTTGACAAATGGTCCTGTAAAATTGACCATAATTAGCATTAATAAGATCTGCATCATTCCACAATTTCATAGATAAAAATATGACTGTCAAGTAGATGCAGACATCTGTCTAATATGTCAAACCATAGCTTGCAAGTACATTAAGAATGAAAGAAACTCAAATTAATTGCGCTTTGTGGAGCATTGAGGTGCAGTAAAACAGAAACATGTTTAACAAAACTAAAAAATAATTAAGAACCCAGAGATCTGACATTTTTGCAACATGATTGTAACTCAGCTTGTCTAACTATAAATAGTCCTGCACCGTGGAGGATAGTATGTGGAACATGTTGAATAAGAAATCTAGCGTGTGATTGTAAGAACATCAAGTTTTGATCTTCTATATTGAAAGTTCGATTATCTCATTAAAATCACAATTTAGCTTTGTTTACCACGTATACTCAAATTTAAAGTTGTCACATCCATTTCATCAAATGACTTGTGCACATCACCTAAATTCTTAGAATTTAATCCGAGACATTATAAACCAAACAACAGCAATGTGTCATGATTCCAATGTCAATGTGCGCACACTCTGACAAGCTTGAGATACAACGGGAAAGCTGTAATTGTGAGGAAACAGAGGTTAATCATGCATTTGATAAAAGCAAATAATCGAGTAGCGGAAAAGTGATTGTTCCAGTAGAAAAAGAGGAAGGAGTTTAAAAACAGAACGTCTGTGTATCTTCAGAGGTAAATTAACATGATATGGCCAAATTTTCAAGCGGAATTTGAGGAATTCCGGGCATGGCATCCTACTTAAAAGAAAGGGAAGCTGCTAGGATGCCCCGAGGATCCAATTGAGAGAAGTAGAATTTTGAAATCGAAGGTTGATGTCGGGGCACTGCAAGTCTGCAATGCTGTACAGTCACACCTGTTCTCGGGTAATAGCCTGGCTCAATATTCACCGTAAGATTAGAGAAACCACTCTAGAAAGAAAGAGGGATATTTATTTATTTATTTATTTTTTTTTATTTTTTTTGGGAAACAGGAAAAAAGATGTGACTAGCCCAAGGTCCATCGAATAAGGGTAATACACCCAAATCCATTAATATAAAACGAAGAAACCCTAGCCGACAATCTCAGAAACACAAGCTCTCAAATAAACACACAAAAATGGCGGAAACAAAAGAGCCACCACCGATCTCCGCCTCTAAACACAACAAAATCACGGAGGCTACCGGATGTAGTCTTCGTTGTCAACAGGCTTTCTTTGTAGAAAGTTAGGGTTAGAGAAATCAGTTGGAACCCTAGCTTCAAAGCTTATATCCACCGTGTTACTAGATTTGCTTGTCTTCTTTTTCAATGTGCTCGAGTAGCTTTCCCTTTTCCTCTTTAAGCTCCAAGCATCGTCTGGAAGCTTGCTTCCACTGCTATCCCCTTCATCCCAGCAAGATAAGTGATAAATTTCATTGTTAATCTTGCTTCTGTAGTGATTGTGACCGACTTTATGAAGAAAATAGCGAGCTTTATTCTCCTTTCTTTTCAACAGCGAAGTTAAATTCTCTGGATCACTGCTGAAAGATTTCTTAGCTATAATCTCAACATCAGGTATAAAACGTAGATTACTATTCATATTACTATTCAAGGAGTTACTTTTTGTAGTGAAATCATGTTTACTTCCCATTAGATTATTGATGTCGAGGCTAGAGTTGCAATCTTCAGTAAGGAAGCTAGAGAACTTCGCAGTGTCCTTATTACTGCTAATATGTTGGCAATTACCAGCTTTTTGAGCTAAACTGGTTGGGTGGCAATCTTGACTCTCTGCATCAGGTAAACAAGGCAAATTACTGTCGAAAATATAATTTAAGTAACCTTCTTTATCAACTAATGTCTGATTACTTCCCTTGCAGTTATTACTGCGGTTGAGACTAGTATTGTAACCAACTGTGTATTCAAAGCCGCCAACTGGGTTCAAATCCCCTTGAGAATTGGAACAAACTTTGGATATAAGATGGTGAACATTGGATTTGCTAGAGTTTTGCTTCCCCTTGAGTATAAATTTCTCAACTTGAAACTCTTCATTACAAGCAAAATGATATAAGTTTTGATCATTTCTATGCCTAGCAGCCTTTTTATTGATAATATGACTGTCAATAACTATGTTTTTCCATAATTGGTTGTTGTAGATTTCTTTGTGTATATGCAACCTCTGACTCCTCTCTCTCCATATGTGATAAATAACAGTGATTAACATCACACTAGCCTTGTTAAAAAGAATTGTTTTAGGCTTAAAACTATCCATGATGTATGCAACACTATCCCTGATATTCAGAGTAGGAATGTTCAAATTAAAATTCAGTTTACATTTAGCATTGAACCAAATGAATTGAGAATATAGACAATCAAAAAATAAATGATTAATATTTTCAAAATCATTTTTACACAAGAGACACTTGTCCTCAGAATCTTTATTCCACTTCACACACTTATCTCTAGTAGGAAGCTTATTTAGAAGGGCAAAGTAGACACAATGAGTCATTTTGGGGCAGTTAGCCTTGCACTAGATAACCTTGTGCCAACTTACCTCAACTTCATCACCTATAAAAAATTCCCAAGCTTTTTTAAAAGAGAATTTATCTTTAGAATTCAGTTTCCACTCCCAATGATCTTTGAAATTATTATTATTTATGGGAATTTTTAAGATAGAAGATTTGTATATAGATGCAGCTTGACTGCTACTTAAGAACCAACAATTATCTCTTTTTGAAACATGTATGATGATGATTGTTGTCCCTTGTTATTATCGTCCTTACAAAACTTTGAATACATTCATTATATATATATATATATATATATATATATATATATATATGTGAAGAAATGGCAGCAGCCTCCCAAGAGAACCCTAACCCTAATAATTTGGGTAAAAACGCAGATCAGGGGTGGAAAGAGGTCAGGAAAAAATAGCACCGCTTTGCTCAAGCAGTAACTGGAAGACGTTCAAACACTGGAAAGGAACGGACATCAGGCGAGAATCTTAACTTTAAAGCGGGCTGTAGAAAATGGATTGAAGCCCTGGCTGGCAATGCAAGAATCGAAGGTGGGGTGCAGAAGTTTGAAGCGGAAAAGGACGAGGAAGGTGAGTATGCTGTACTCGATGAGGAAATTATCACTGAAGCCACTAACATGTGGACGAACTCCATCTACATATACCTGATTGGTAAGCGCCCTTATTATGTTCACTTAAATGCCTACATTAGAAGGGAATGGAAGCCTAAAGGTAGCTGAAATGTCTATGCTAGAGAAAATGTTTTTACCTAATAAAATTCATGAATGTTAAAGAATGTGCTAAAGTATTGGGCAATGGCTTATGGTTCGTGGATAACAAACTGATTTTCACTAAGAGAAGGGAACCGAATCTCAAACTGGAGCGTGACATGCTTGAAACGCATCCAGTCTAGATTCGATTGCCTAATCTGAACCTTGCCCTCTCGAATGCCAGAGGTATCAGTAAAACTGCAAGCTCGGTAGGTAATCCACTAACTATGGATGACTGTACCAAACACATTAAAAGACTAAAGTATGATAGAGTACTTGTGGAGATCACAGCAGACAGTGTAATAAAAAAACAGGTCAGAGCCAAAGATGCACAAGGCAATATCTACATCTAAATTGTTGAATACGAGAACTTACCACCCATCTGCAGCACTTGCAAGTGCTTTGGCCATCTAGATAGCCAATGTTCCACCACTTTTCATGAAGTGTGGATGGCAAAAAAAACCTGTAGAGAATGTGACAGTGACAACACAGCAAAACAAAATGGCAGGCATACCCACTATGCCTGAACCCAACCCAGCTAGCATAGATTATTTACAAATATTTACAGTAAATTCAGATATTGCAGTCAATGACGAGCCACTACAGAGCCTAGTGGCTTTGCGTAAGTAGGCGGTGGAGGCTCAGCAGTAGAAAGAGATGAGTTTGGGAGAAAACTATGACACTTCGTCCAGCAGAATTAGAGGGGTTAGATGTTGACCTCAGCCAGCTATATGAAGAGAGTAGCTCTGCCAAAAGTGGCAGCTACACTAAACAAAATGCGAAATATGATAAACAGTTTAACACGGTGGATAAGAAAGGTAAGCGCTTGTATGCACAAGTAGTATCTTCTAAGAATTTGAGGAGTAACTCCCTCAAATCTAAATGTCCATAATAAGCTAGAATGTAAGAGGTCTAAACAATAATACCCGAACTTTAGACCTATATTATCTTAGAAGGAATTTAAACCCTTCTATTATGGGTATCCTAGAAAGTAAGATGAATGATGAAAACATAATTTACTTTAATGAACTGTTGGGAGAAGAATGGAAGCTATGTAATAACAATGACACTGGTGTCAAAGGCAGAATCATTTTGGCATGGATCAAAGTTGTGTGGAATATGCAAGTGATTGACAAGGATGAACAACAACTAACTGTTAAAGCAACTAATGTTGGAGGTTTAGTCATTGCCATTACCAAAGTTTATGCTAGCAGTCTTGCAAGTCAGAGAGTAACTCTATGGCAGAAAATTGTAACCTTATCTAAAAGCATAAAAGAACCCTGGCTCATCATGGGGGATTTTAATGTTGTTCAATGAGTAGAAGAAAAGCAAGGGGGGCTTACCCTGAGAGCAACACAGTTGTCTGAATTTAACAACTGCTTGGTTGCAGCTGGACTCATAGAACCCATCCATGGTAGCCTGCAATTCACATGGAAAAGCGGAGAAGTTAGGAAAATTGTCTGCAAATTAGACAGAGCTCTAATTAATGTGCAATGCATGACCAAATTTGCATCAAAGTCAATATCCTTCCTAACTCCACCAGCGATCATTGCCCTCTACATGTCTTACTTAAGGAAGCAGACAAAAATGACAAGGGCAAGCCATTCAGATATTCCAATGACTGGTACCTAATTAAGGGATATCAAACCGCAGTTAACACTGCAGATATCACTCAGTCAGATGACAATCACTTATATCATTTGGTAAAGTTTCTTAAAAGGGCTAAGGACAGGCTTAAAAAGTGGAACAAAATCAGGTCCAAGGCCCATGATAAGTTACACAGCCTTGAAAAATTCAATGAGGAGTTGTTGCAGCGTATTGATGGAGGGGACAACACAGATGACACATGGAAGCAGTATTATGAAGCACAATTTAAGCTAAAGGATATATTACACATAAAAGCCATCAGATTGAAGCAAAAGGCCAAAGAAAAGTGGTTAACTGAAGGAGATGAGCATACAAAGTTCTTTTACACAAAAATGTCAGTCAGGAAAAATTCAAACTACAACATGCAAATTTATGATCGCAATGGCAATAACTGCATTAACATGGTTAAGTTTGAGGAAGAAGCCATTCTCTTCTTTCAAGATCTCTACAATGGCAACACAGAAGATGACTCACATCATAACCAGAAGTTTAGTTAATGCCAGCGGAAGATGACTGCTTCTAAGTACAGTTTGCGAGAGTGAAGTTTGGCTGCCTTTAGTTCCATCCATATTGACTCTTATTAGGGGCCCATCCATATTGACTCTTATTAGGGGCCCAACGGGTTTGGCTCTGAAATCTTCAAAATCCATTGGGATGACCTGAAAGAGAAAGTTACGTCAGAGGTACAAGAGACTTTCAGTTCGCGTCTGATAATGAAAGAAATTAACCACACTTTTATATGCCTTATACCCAAATGTGAGAAACCTATGGGTATTGCTGACTACAGGCCTATAGCATGTTGTAATGTCATTTACGAAATCATCAGCAAAGTTCTGTGCAACAGATTGAAACTGATTCTCCCAGGCTTAATTGCAGAATGCCAAAGTGCATTCATCAAGGGTCGAAGCATCTCAGAAAACTCACTGCTTGCCCATAAGTTAATCAGAAATTTCAATAAAAAAGGGGCTGATCATATGTGTTTGAAAGTAAACTTGCACAAGGCGTATGACAAGGTTAACAAACACTTTATTTTACATATGCTTAGACGTATGGGATTCCTAGACAAAACTATTAAACTCATCAGTGAATGTATCTGCACTCCCACATATTCAATTCTTGTGAATGGGGTCCCTAAAGGCTTTATCAGCAGCAATAGGGGTATTAGGCAAGGTGATCCACTCTCACTTTACCTTTTTGCTATTGCTATGGAGTTCTTCACGCTGCAAATGGAAATTGCATGTCACAAGAAATGAGTACAAACCATACATAACATTCAGCCAAATATCAGTCATTAGTTGTTTGCAGATGACTTGCTGATATGTATTAAAGCGAACAGTGAAGCCGCTGGAAGGGTTAAGGAGATTTTTAGTAAAATGGAGATATTGTGCGGGCTAAAAGTTAACGAATTGAAGATCAAGTTCTACCTTAATAAGACATGCAGAAATAAAGCCAGCGTTCTAGAAGTATTACATGTGCAGGAGGGGGAACTACTAGTGAAATACTTGGGTGTGCCTTTATCATCCAACAAAATCACAAAAAGAGAATGCATAGGGCTTATTAGCAGCATAAGAGACAAATTATATGGATGGAGCTCAAGTTTACTATCATTTGCTGGTCGTATTGAACTTGTACATACAATCATTCATGCTAAAGTCAATTTCTGGCTACAGACATTTCAATTGCCTAATGCCTCAATTGAGAAAATAGAGAAAGTATGTGCTGATTTCATTTGGAAAGGGGTACTACACAAAATTAAATTTGAGGATCTTTGCAGACCCAAAGAAGAAGGTGGAGTGAGACTTCGAAGTATTAAAGTTATGAGAGAGGCATTCACATTGAAACAAGCTTGGAAGGTCATAAATAAAGAAGGTCTATGGGTTAGATGGATGAAGGGGAGATATGGAATAAATAATTTATGGACCATGAGAGAAGATAACAATGCCTCATCGACATGGAAGGCGATACTAAGGGTTAGAAATGTTCTAGCTAGACATTGCAGAAGAGAGATTGCCAATGGCAATGAAACACACTTGTGGCAAGACCCATAGGTTGAGGGTAAATCGTTTATTAACATGCTTGGGTGGGATACTTATACAACATTCAGATGCCCGTATGACAAAGTGAATGCCATCATATAAGATAATCAATGGAATCTTAATTTCACTTGAAATCAAGCCCAGAAAAGTATTATAGAAAACATGCAAATTCATGGAGACCGTATTTATGACATATGGACATGGACAGGCAATGAATTTCACATCAAGCAAGTATGGGAGGACAATAGGCCAAAATATCCAATCAAAATTTGGAGTAAGATTATTTGATGTAAGAGCAACGTTCCCAAAATGGCATGTTGTACTTACAAGGCAATGTTGGGAAGACTGCCAACATGGGATCGTATTCTCAAATAGGGTCTCATTTCAGATGATACATGTATTTTATGCAAAAACACTCAGGAAAACCATGAACATCTTTTCTTCAACTGTCCTTTTTCGAGAAAAAATTGGGAGAATTGTAGGAAAGCCATCAATTACTCTACGATAGAGATTCAATTGCAGGAAATTGTCACGCACCCTGAAGTCATCCGACAACACATGCGTCAGATACTCGAAGTGCATGCTATCTCTCTTACAATTACTGCATGAAGCATATGGAAGGAGAGGAACAACTGCATATTCAACAACAAGGAGAAGACAACAGATTTAGTCAGTAAATTTGTTGTACAAGATCTGAAAATTGCTTTGTTGAGGAGGAGAAAGAGGCTTACCGCAGAAACTGAACCTGGAGCAATCGGAAGGCGAGACGAGGATCAGTTGCGGCCATTGGCTCAGCTTCGAGAAACAAGCACGAGCTTTTACACTTTCCAGCTGCCATAAAGATGAAGAGAAAAGGGTTTCAGAAGGTTTGAGATAGATCTGCTTTTGAAGTTGCTTTCTAATTATTCTTGCTTTTTCTTATGTAAAGCGTTGTATTGTCATCTTGCGTGTTTTGCATGGACCGATGTTTGTAACATGGCCTTGGACCGATGTTTTCTTTTTGGCCGTTAATGCTCAGAAATAAAATTAAACCGAATTTCAAATATATATATATATATATATTCTTTTGTCTTATTAATAAACTCTATTAAGAAAATCCAATAAGAAAAACTTGAATCAGGAAGATAACACAACTTGTAAAATCTTATATATCATATTAAAAATAATATTTCTTCTAAAGAATTTAATGCTTTAGTGACAAAATAATGCATCACTAAAACTTTTTATGAAAAACCCAATAGAAAATCTTAGTGAAAGGAAAAAAAAGAACAATGACAACATATTAAATTTTGATTTCATCAAAAGAAGTATGATACGTCTAGATTTAGGGTAATGACTCATTAAAACTTTACTAAGAAAGCACAGTGAGAAAAAATTTGGTGGAGAAAAAATTGTTAGTACCATAGATGATAGTTTTGATGATAATCTCAAGTATTAAATATTTATATATATCATATACTAATTATTATTATAATAATACATATATACACACACATTGTATAATGCAAGATATATTACAGGATATTATGTAGGAATTTGATAATCAAGACTGTACAGTATAAAGATTGTTGATTCAAGAGTATGAAGACTCGTGAGTTTCAAAATTTCAAGATATTATAGAGTAACATGAATTATGTTAAAACTCAGTTTGTACTTATCAGATCTCCAACCATTTTTACAAAATGTTTTTTCAATTTTCTTTCAAAATGATTTCAAAACAAATTCCACATTTAAATTATCTTTACAATTTTTTTTAAATATCCTTTGTTTTCAGAATAGTCCTATCAGAGAATTTTCAGTTTTTTTTATAATCTTTAATCTTTAAAATAGCTTCACTCTATTTTTTTTATATTTATTAGATTTTAATATTTATACTATTACTTATATACTTTGATTTTAATACTTATCCTTTTCAAAATATTAACTTAAGCTTTTGTATTGTACTTTGGTTTTTATACTTTAAGTTTTTATAAATTTATACTTTGGTTTCTAATAATACTTTATATTTATTTTGATTTTTACTTGTACTTTGATTTTAAATTATACTTTAGTTTTTGATTTCAAACTTAAAAATTATAATTTAATACTATTATAGTTTTGATACTTATATTTAAGTTTATTATATCTAATTATACAAAGTTTAAGAAACATATATATATATATATATATATATATCATGTTTTCACTAAATATCTTTAAAAATATTTTTAATAAGTTTCCTTTAGTTTTACCATGATTAAATTATACATTTTATCTGTTAAAATAGTTTTACAAAGTTTCAAATTATAATACATAAGTTCATATTTACAAAACCATTTCAAAACAAACTTGTTTTAAATTTTGCATAGCATATGTCAACATGAGGTCACCATGTATGTCGACATCTGTGCCACTAAAGCTCCTCCGTTACCCCATCATATCCCCGCTACATCACATAGTAGATTTCTACGGCTATGTTATTTCCAAATTGCCTCCGAAATAGCTTTTTCCCTTTAAGCCCCGATATATTCTGATATTCCCAATATATCCCATTATTTCAGCTATATTCCACTATTTTTGCTATATCTTCTATAAAATAAATGAATTTAAAAATGACATTTATATATTATAAAATTAGGTTTTTAATATAATTATTTAACTATATTTTTCAAAATTAAAAGTTTACGTTTATTTGCAAATGCTTTTATTTAAAATTAACAATGTACTAATTATTATTAAGTTAAATGTTAATTTTCCACTTATTTATCATTTATTTTGTAAAAGCATTAAACACGAGTTTTATATGTTATTTTAGACTCATTCGCCATATCCTGCTATTTTCCCGCTTTATCCCCACTACAACTTTTTGCACTTCCACTGCATTTGATTCGCTGAGAGCTTTAACTGTATTGGTCGACATATAACATAAAATTTCAAAATTCAAATTAGAAAGGAAGTGTTTATTCACTATACCTCTTCCCTAACAACCATATCCCTTCTATAATGCCCAGATTTTTAACCATTTTATTTAATATTAAAAATAGTCTTAAATATTGTTTTGGAATTTAATTTAACGGTTTTGAATATTTTATTAATATAAATAATAAATTGATAATTTAAATTCCGAAATGGTCAAAATTTGTTGGATTTGCAATATAATGCGAACCGACAATTTAAAAGAATTTAATGTTGTTTGGTTTTGAATTATATTAACGATTTCGTTTATTAAACAACATTTGAACATTTAATTTATAATTTAATTATAAAACAAACTACAGTGGCATAGTAGTCCGTAATATTACGTGTTAATGATATTTTTCATCAACAACGGAGATAGGTCTATGAAAATGGACCTAAGGGGAATATTGGATTATTCAGTTCCTGCAAGTTTGAGTTAGTTCCCCGTTTCCTAGATATCAAGGTCTTAAGTTCGAAGATTAGTTACTCTTCCCTCAAGGGATGAGTATCACGCTTCTGCAACTCGAGAGCCAACAGATACCTTGGGATAAGGGTTTCCTAAGCACAATACAAGTGAGGAAACTAAATAGCTTGCAGAAGGTTCACCTAGGCTTGCTGCAAGGTAGGAAGCTTGCGGAAGGGTCACTTAGGCTTGCTGCAAGGTAGGAAGCTTGCAGAAGGGTCACCTAGGATTGCTGCAAGGTAAGAAGCTACACATCTTGCGGAAGAATATCCAGTGACTTAAGACTTTGGGAAATTTGGTGCGGAAAGGCTTATGTCGTATGGAAAGCATAAGGTAGCTAAGAAGCTAAACGACTTGTATAAGGGTATTTTGTAAATCGGTAACATAGAAGAATACATACGGAAACATAGTAAAGAACGATGTAATATCCGGAAAAGTAAGAACACACAATTTATAGCGGTTCGGTTCGGATTGAACCTACGTCCACTTTAAAGACTATGATGATTTTATTCATAGAGGAGGTTACATAAGAAATCCCCAAATTGATTTACAAATTAGGGTTGCACTCTAAGAAATGAGTGAAAGATTGTAGAATGAGGAAAAAAGTCCCCTCAAATGTGACCCTTGGGTTCTTATTTATCGAGTTTTTGGGCCCTCTTTTGTTGCTTCTCTTTCCCGCCCTTTGTTGGCCACTTTTTTGGCGTCACCTTTTTGCTCTCATTTTTGGCTCCCGGTTTTGTCTTTTTTTGGCCTTTCTTCTGCTTCCTACTGCCTTCTGTTGTCGGTTTTGTCTTTTTTTTTTCCTTTCTCATGCTTCCTACAGCCTTCTGCTATCGGTTCCTGCGCCCTGTTGCAGGTTCCTGCACCTTGGTGTCGGTTCTTGCACCCTGCTGCAGGTTCCTGCACCTTGCTGTCAGTTCTTGCACCCTGCTGTAGGTTTCGGCACCTTGTTGTCGGTTCCTGCCCCCTGCTGTCGGTTCCTGCACCCTGTTGCAGGTTCATGCACATTGCTATCGGTTCTTGCACCTTGCTGTCGGTTCCTGCACCCTGCTGCAGTTCATGCATGAGACGACCCGAACTCCCCCGTGAAGGAAAGCCCAGATTGCGTTGAGAACAACACACATCGGAACGCGAACAGAAGAACATCTCGTTGTTTATTACAACAATTCCATCAGATACAAGAATATACAGAGTATGAATGAATAAAAGACATTCGATAAATATCAGAGATTACAATAAATTACATAGCAGCGGAAAATAATACAAAACACAACTGAAAGTAATACACGGATACAGAGCTTTCCGAGCGTCGTTCCAGCTGTAAATCAGCATCCTGTGAATATAAATCTGCAAAACCAAAACTACTAGCTGCCCGTGTGGAAAATAGGGGCACCCAGAGTTTAGGTTAAAACAATAAACTCCAGGTCAGTCATGGGACTGGTGTGAGAACTAAAACAGTTATTAATCTTTATTTTAAAAGAGAGTAATTCAAGGGACCATGCCGTATAACACGGAACATGTTTCCTCCCAAGAACACTAGTGCATATAACAAAACAGCGCAATGCTTTTTCGAAAAAATGAAGCTATTATAAGACCCAGGTCCCATCACACAATGCAACGCAAGCCGGAGGATAGGGTTTTCCCTTATAATAGCTAAACATGCTTGGTACGTTTAAAACAAATCATTTGATACTATAATAAGTGTATAGTGTCAAAACAATTCCAATCATAAATATCAATCATAGGCGGCATGGGTACCATCTATCATGTCGCCATACTAGGATCTACAAATAAAACCACAATATCACGTATTGGAAATTGGATTTCCGTCATGAGTCGAGGCAAGGGGCAAGCTCCTCTCCGATTCGAGACACTCTAGCAAATGTCTCAGGACCCCACTATGACCCTTTGGAACCTCCAAGGCCGGTCCTACCTTACTTTTGAGGATTAATTATTCCTGAACACACTTTCCCAGTCCTAACAGACCTAAAATCGAGGCGCCTCGTATCCAACAACCACACATGTGAAAAGTATATAAATGTCAGCCAGTTTAAGCACTGACACCACCCATAGCTAGAAAGAAACGTCGTGCACTCCTTGGGTCCTTATCCCGTTTTTGACTCATACCGAGGTGTGAGGCTCGCGAGTTCACGCTATACACGAAGCTACGCTACACAGGCCGTGTTTTGATCGTCAACCACAAGACTTTGCTTTTCAACAGAAGCCTTGATCAATTGCCACTTACGCGTGTCACACTAGCAATTCACTCCATGCGACTGATGTCCATCGATATACAACCTCTGAGCTCGTACGTCTCAGAGAAGGGCGTTAAGCAAGAGAATAAATTCCCCGCCGCCAAACAGATGTATATTTAATAGAGATCAATCAACACAGAATAAAATCCAATGTCAGACACATAATCCATTTACAAGTTCGTTCTGGGTCTGAACGAAACCGGAGGCACTTTCCTCGCATATCCATCGATCTCCAAGTACGTCTGCACGATCACCAACTGATTCCCTCATCTTGGGTGTACAGCCCAATCAAGATCATCAGTAATCACCCAAACGATGTGAAGACTTCCGGTCTTCAACCACCGTCTTCATCTTCGACTTACCGCCGAATCGGTTATTCAGAATGGGTATAAACCCGACCTTTCTGAATAACCCACGTATATAATAAACAAATGTTACACAAACACAACAAACGCCTCATTCCAATTCAGAATATTTTTTTATTCACAAAATCACATTCTTAGGGAAAGGTTCCCATTAATTTTATCAAAGATAAATTCTTCTAAATTTATTCTTTAATCTTCCTTTGGACATCATTTCAAACTAGTCGGGATTAGCGAACCACACCGAAGTAATTATTTATTTTATTTCCCAATCCCAACCTATATATCCCATGGAGCAAAACTAGTAATACTCCATATCTAACACCACGGTGTAATCGGTAACATTAATTACCATTTCACGTTCAAATCTAATTAAAGTTTTAACTATCGCTTTGGAGCAAAACTGGTGATACTCCATTCTCGATCACTTCCCAAATTTGATGATTTAAATTATCAATTCAATCTATTTAAAGATTCATTGAAACTCCACTTAGTCTTAATCTTTTCAAAAAATCAATATCATGCCTTTAACTGGGTTAAAGAACCAATGTCATCTAAAACACGATTCACGATAAACCCAAAACACATTTGATATTAAATACAAGGCTCTGAATAGAAAATATACCGGCTTATATTCAATATCAAATTCTGAAACCAACAAATATCGTATTGGAAATAACGATATAAAATATATCTTTCAAATTCCCATAACAATATCTGTATAGTCACGAAATCCAACATCGAAATATTCCGAAGATAATTTCGATTCAAATCCATCCCAATTCACGTATTGGGAATTTTGATTATTTTTAAAACCACTTTCAAATTCAATTTATTTATTTCAAAAATAAATTGATTTTAATTCTAGTTCAAAACTAGTTCATTTCGATAAAAATCTATTTTTATCTTTTCAAATATTCACTTTTTCACCCCAATTTTTCCCAAATCATTTGTTATGATTTTACACAAATTATTGATATTTTAAATAATTTTATCAAGGCCAAGGCCCGTACAGTCGATTTCCATCAACGGCCATCGAACTGCACTTACAGCGACCTTTTCCAAATTTGATTTGGACATAATTCCAAATCCGACTGTTAGATTTCAAATTTCTAATATTCATTGGAAAGCTCTTCTCGATACGAACCCAACGGTTCCGGTTTCAGGAGAATCCGACGGTCGGATCTCCCGCAACGTCCATTCGAAGTCAATGGTCGAAATTCACGAACTGCCGCAGCGCGGCGCGTTCTATTCAGGCCATTATATATATATATATATAATATTATATATATTTCGTCGATTTCCTTTTTTTTTAAACGTATTTTATAAATCGTTTTAAATTCGTTTTCAAAACAACTTCAACTTCATAATCAATTTCAAATCAAAATTGAATATTCCATATTATCGATATACAAATGATAATATTTTCAAAACGTTATATTTTGAAATCACTTCCTTTTCTATATTCATTTTAAAAACGAATATAATCGATATAAATATCGCTCACGTCAAAATGGCGCAACTCTAATCAACACGGCTTTATATATTTCAATAAATTCGTTATTCTATTCAACAAATGAATATTTATTCCATTCAACACATGAATCTATATTTCTTTCAATACATGAATATTCTCAACACATGAGCACTGTCAACACATGACTATTTTTGTTATTTAATATATTTTATAAAATTATGGTATCTATCGTTTGATTTTCAAATCAGACTCCAACTGTAAAGTAGTAAGAGAATAATTCCCTAAATATTAACTCCGAAGGCCGAAACTAATATCAGATCAATACCCAGGAAACCACTCATCTTATCTATTTTCCAGTTAGTTTCTAACTTTAAATATGATAAAGATGTAAATTTTATTATTAAAATATTTCTTTCAACACATGATAATTTTCAACACATGATTATTTATTCTATTCAACACATGAATGTATGCTTCATTCTATTCTTTATTTTCCCAATTGGAATGAGGCCCAATCAATTACCATATAATGTTAATTATATGGATTCCATACAACACATGTATATAATCACAACAATAGATAATCAATCATCATCCAAAGTGCACCACACTGTATAAGCATCAAATATAGATATCTAATGCTTATAACAGCCTGTCAATCAATCGATCGACATACAACTAATCAATCGGGATGAGTGGACTTCAAATATCATCCCAACACCCGTATGGGGTTTCAAATCAACAAACACATTTTTTTCACACACACACGTTAAAAACAATATTTTAACGATAAAATATTTTTAACTATATAAATATTTTATTTCTTTTCACATCACACAATCAAATTTCAAAACACATCAAACAATCAAACATACAAGCCATCCATGGTCTGTGGATGACGGGTGTCGGGTGCTACTAAGCACCGTCTGCATCCTAGTATATATTTTAACTAGAAAAACACAAGATTTAAAGTGAGAAGTTCTCACCGAATAGCTAATCCAAACGCCTCGACTCTTCTTATGTAGAAGTCTTCGTCGTTCACCCCTTTTGTCACTTTCGTTGCCCGTATTCACTACATATATAAAATCACATTTTTATATTGTTGCTATGTATATAAAAATTCTATTTATACACTGCTACTATATAGATAAAAATTCTATTTTTATAACGGTGTTCATATAATAAAGATTATATTTTTATCACGCTATTCTCTACATAAAGATTTCACCTTTTCTAATATAAAGATTTAATTTTTATTTCATCACTATAAAAATCACATCTTTATTTCAACATATATATAAGAAAGATCAGATTTTTATTTCGCTACCTATATAAAGATAATATTTTTATATTCTCTGTTATATAAAAATCATATTTTTATCCTTCCTATGAAATAAAAATCGTAGTTTTATCCTATAACAAAAATCACAACTTTGTTTAAGAGAAAAATCTTAGCCTTTTTCTATTTTTAAAATCAAACTTTTATATACCTAACTGAATAATAAAAAATAGAATAAACTTACAGGCAGTTTTTGAAAAGGGGCGAAGGAGGCTGAGGGGGTGGAGCGGCTCGCTGGTCGGAGGAGAAGAGGGAGGAAGGGGAGAAAGGAAGGTGGAGGAGGGGGTGCGGGCGTCGGGGTCGCGGCTCCGTGGCTCGAACTGAAGGAGGAGGGTGAATCGAGAGGAGGGAGGATGGTTTGGGGATGGAGTTGCGGAGGTGGTGGTTCGGTCTTCAGTGCGGTGGAAGGGTGGTGGGCGCCTCCGGTGGTAGCTCGACGTCGGCGAAGCAGTGGAGGGAGGCGTCGGCTGAGCGGTTTTAGATTTTAGGTTTTCTTTTTTTTTTTCGATTTTAAAATGAATGGGGGGCTGAGGAGAGATAAAGGGGAGTGAGGGTTTTTATATATTTTATTTATTTATTTAATTAATTTCAAAAACCAACTTTTTATTTCGACTTCGAAATCGAACCCACCGCATGTCGTCCATAGCTAATTACCCCCATTTCGAACACAATGGGATATGTATCGTAGGCTGATTTGATCGTCACGATCAGTTTTCGTCAAAATCAACATATAACTCTATATATTGAATTTGAACGCGCATTTCAATTTACTGGGGTCACATACTAACTCGAAAAATTCTAGAAAGATATTTCCTAGCTTTGTATTGACGATACAGTCCTAACAAAACTAGTTTCATCGAATTCTGAGACCGTTGGAAAAATGGCCATTTTCCAGTCGATTAAAATCAACTGAAACTAGTCAAACACGTTTTCCTTTGCCACGCTCCCATATTGATTCGAAAAATTATGAAAATTGGAATCTAGCAATAACTTGACATCACGGATCCAACAAAAGTGGTTTCGTCGAAATCCGAGGTCGTTTGCAAAATGGCTATTTTTAAGGGCCGAAATTCCATAGTGACTATTCTGAAATTTCAACTGGACATAACTTTTGATTCCCGCTATGAAATTTTGATTTCCCGGATTCGTTGGAAAGATATTATCAAATAGATTCTAATATTTTTGGTTTCACTAAAATCCGGTTTATTTTGGACTCGATACATTCATTTGAAATTTGAAATTTGAAATCGAATTATCGAACTACCGCGCCATTTTCAATTCCTTTTATAATTTAAAATAAATATTTATATTCTAACGACGACGTATATAAATATATACGTTCGAATTATATTCCAAATAAATTTTTCATCGATATTATTTAAAATAATTCATTTTAAATATTCAAAATTCGTTAAAATTGCCATAATAAAAATTTTAAACTAGCTCAGATTTTCCGGGTTGTTACAATCTCCCCCACTTAAAACTTTTCGTCCCCGAAAAGGAACGAAGCCGAAAGTTGTTTAACTAATCAACTCAACTTCCACTATTTTCGTTACGGCTTAAGTTCTTCAACTTTTCAGTTTCTAAGAATTTTTCAAATTTTTCAAAAATTTGGCTAACACCCTAAATTTTCGAAAAATTTCGCCATAACCTCCCCTGCACCGGGGACTTCGGTATATTTCATATAGCCTCCCATGGCCTTCTTCAATCCAAAAGAAAAAGAAAAAGCCAAGTGGCTAGCCAATCGGCTCATAAAATCATCATCACCCAAACAAAATAGTAAATTATGGTAAACATGTACCTATTTGTCAGGCAAACAATTTTATTCTTCTGCTCTAGCCTCTTTGCTATGACCTGTTCAATGTAAGTACATGTATATGCAAGCAAATGTGACCAATTTTCAGTACAATTCAATATTTGATTCTATTGGGCTAAATGGTTCAAAATTTTCAAACAAATAGACAAACAACACAACCATCAATCAATTAGTGGATTAACGTTTCAAATTCATAATTTTTTGATATATATACAAAAAATCATGTTTATGGTGCCAAATCACAACAATAAATCTATCTATATTTTGGTTCTCACACCAGTCTAATGGAAATATATAGATACCACACCTTCGAAACACGAACATAAATATTGGTGATGGAGCTCCATCATCAAAATCATCTCCGAGCGACTAGAGTGTGACTCTATATCTATCTAGTATATTAAAACTTCGAATATACGTTCATGACGCGTATATGCAAAATAACCATATACTAGATTATCCAAATTCAAAATAAATAAATATTCAAATACGTATAAAACGATTTAAATTTCAAAACAAAATTGTATTCATTTGAAAAATATACTCTACACACTCGTTCTAGGATACTACTGATCCCATCTCTAACGAGTCATTCTAATTGGATATTACTAATCCAATATCTGATGAATTCTATCGTTCGGTTCTAATGTGTCTTGTTCTCGAGCTCTGTAAACCAAAACTCTGATGCCAAATTGAGACGACCCGAACTCCCCCATGAAGGAAAGCCCGGATTGCGTTGAGAACAACACACATCGGAACGCGAACAGAAGAACATCTCATTGTTTATTACAACAATTCCATCAGATACAAGAATATACAGAGTATGAATGAATAAAATACATTCAATAAATATCAGAGATTACAATAAATTACATAGCAGCGGAAAATAATACAAAACACAACTGAAAGTAATACACGGATACAGAGCTTTCCGAGCATCGTTCCAGCTGTAAATCAGGATCCTGTGAATATAAATCTGCAAAACCAAAAATACTAGCTGCCCGTGTGGAAAATAGGGGCACCCAGAGTTTAGGTTAAAACAATAAACTCCAGGTCAGTCATGGGACTGGTGTGAGAACTAAAACAGTTATTAATCTTTATTTTAAAAGAGAGTAATTCAAGGGACCATGCCGTATAACACGGAACGGGTTTCCTCCCAAGAACACTAGTGCATATAACAAAACAGCACAATGCTTTTTCGAAAAAATGAAGCTATTATAAGACCCAGGTCCCATCACACAATGCAACGCAAGCCGGAGGATAGGGTTTTCCCTTATAATAGCCAAACATGCTTGGTACGTTTAAAACAAATTATTTGATATTATAATAAGTGTATAGTGTCAAAACAATTCCAATCATAAATATCAATCATAGGCGGCATGGGTACCATCTATCATGTCGCCATACTAGGCTCTACAAATAAAACCGCAATATCACGTATTGGAAATTGGATTTCCGTTATGAGTCAAGGCAAGGGGCAAGCTCCTCTCTGATTCGAGACACTCTAGTAAATGTCTCACGACCCCACTATGATCCTTTGGAACCTCCAAGGCTGGTCCTACCTTACTTTTGAGGATTAATTATTTCTGAACACACATTTCCTGGTCCTAACAGACCTAAAATCGAGGCGCCTCGCATCCAACAACCACACAGGTGAAAAGTATATAAATGTCAGCCAGTTTAAGCACTGACACCACCCATAGCTAGAAAGAAACGTCGTGCACTCCTTGGGTCCTTATCCCATTTTTGAATCATACCGAGGTGTGAGGCTCGCAAATTCATGCTATACACAAAGCTACGCCACACAGGCCGTGCTTTGATCGTCAACCACAAGACTTTTCTTTTCAACAGAAGCCTTGATCAATTGCCACTTACGCGTGCCACACTAGCAATTCACTCCATGCGACTGATGTCCATCGATATACAACCTCTGAGCTTGTACATCTCAGAGAAGGGCGTTAAGCAAGAGAAAAAATTCCCCTCCGCCAAACAGATGTATATTTAATAGAGATCAATCAACATAGAATAAAATCCAACGTCAGACACACAATCCGTTTACAAGTTCGTTCTGGGTCTGAACGAAACTGGAGGCACTTTCCTCGCATATCCATCGATCTCCAAGTACGTCTGGACGATCACCAACTGATTCCCTCATGTTGGGTGTACAGCCCAATCAAGATCATCAGTAATCACCCAAACGATGTGAAGACTTCCGGTCTTCAACCACCGTCTTCATCTTCGACTTACCGCCGAATCGGTTATTCAGAATGGGTATAAACCCGACCTTTCTGAATAACCCACGTATATAATAAACAAATGTTACACAAACATAACAAACGCCTCATTCCAATTCAGAATATTCTTTTATTCACAAAATCACATTCTTAGGGAAAGATTCCCATTAATTTTATCAAAGATAAATTCTTCTAAATTTATTCTTTAATCTTCCTTTGGATATCATTTCAAACTAGTCGGGATTAGCGAACCACACCGAAGTAATTATTTATTTTATTTCCCAATCCCAACATATATATCCCATGGAGCAAAAATGGTAATACTCCATATCTAACACCACGGTGTAATCAGTAAAATTAATTACCATTTTACGTTCAAATCTAATTAAAGATTTAACTATCGCTTTGGAGAAAAACTAGTGATACTCCATTCTCGATCACTTCCCAAATTTGATGATTTAAATTATCAATTCACATTTCAATCTATTTAAAGATTCATTAAAACTCCACTTTGTCTTAATCTTTTCAAAAAAATCAATATCCTGCCTTTAACTGGGTTAAAGAACCAATGTCATCTAAAACACGATTCACGATAAACCCAAAACACATTTGATATTAAATACAAGGCTCTGAATAGAAAATATACCGGCTTATATTCAATATCAAATTATGAAATCAACTAATATCGTATTGGAAATAACGATATAAAAAATATCTTTCAAATTCCCATAACAATATCTGTATAGTCACGAAATCCAATATCGAAATATTCCGAAGATAATTTCAATTCAAATCCATCCCAATTCACGTATTAGGAATTTTGATTATTTTTAAAACCACTTTCAAATTCAATTTATTTATTTCAAAAATAAATTGATTTTAATTCTAGTTCATTTCGATAAAAATCTATTTTTATCTTTTCAAATATTCACTTTTTTAGCCCAATTTTTCCCAAATCATTTCTTATGATTTTACAAAAATTATTGGTATTTTTAATAATTTTATCAAGGCCCGTACAGTCAATTTCCATCAACGGCCATCGAACTGCACTTACAGCGACCTTTTCCAAATTTGATTTGGACATAATTCCAAATCCAACCATTAGATTTCAAATTTCTAATATTCATTAGAAAGCTCTTCTCGATACGAACCCAACGGTTCCTGTTTCAGGAGAATCCGACGGTCAGATCTCCCGCAACGTCCATTCGAAGTCAATGGTCGAAATTCACGAACTACCGCAGCGCGACGCGTTCTATTCAGGTCATTATATATATAATATATATATTTCGTCGATTTACTTTTTTTTAAACGTATTTTATAAATCGTTTTAAATTCGTTTTCAAAACAAATTCAACTTCATAATCAATTTCAAATCAAAATTGAATATTCCACATTATCGATATACAAATGATAATATTTTCAAAACGTTATATTTTAAAATCACTTCCTTTTCTATATTCATTTTAAAAACGAATATAATCGATATAAATATCGCTCACGTCAAAATGGCGCAACTCTAATCAACACAGCTTTATATATTTCAATAAATTCGTTATTCTATTCAACAAATGAATATTTATTCCATTCAACACATGAATCTATATTTCTTTCAACACATGAATATTCTCAACACATGAGCACTGTCAACACGTGACTATTTTTGTTATTTAATATATTTTATAAAATTATGGTATCTATCGTTTGATTTTCAAATCAGACTCCAACTGTAAAGTAGTAAGAGAACGATTCCCTAAATATTAACTCCGAAGGCCGAAACCAATATCAGATCAATACCCAGGAAACCACTCATCTTATTTATTTTCCAGTTAGTTTCTAACTTTAAATATGATAAAGATGTAAATTTTATTGTTAAAATATTTCTTTCAACACATGATAATTTTCAACACATGATTATTTATTCTATTCAACACATGAATATATACTTCATTCTATTCTTTATTTTCCCAATTGGAATGAGGCCCAATCAATTACCATATAATGTTAATTATATGGATTCCACACAACACATGTATATAATCACAACAATAGATAATCAATCATCATCCAAAGTGCACCACACTGTATAAGCATCAAATATAGATATCTAACGCTTATAATAGCCTGTCAATCAATCGATCGACATACAACTAATCAATCGGGATGAGTGGACTTCAAATATCATCCCAACACCCGTGTGGGGTTTCAAATCAACAAACACATTTTTTTCACACACACACACACGTTAAAAACAATATTTTTAACGATAAAATATTTTTAACTATATAAATATTTTATTTCTTTTCACATCACACAATCAAATTTCAAAACACATCAAACAATCAAACATACAAGCCATCCATGGTCTGTGGATGACGGGTGTCGGGTGCTACTAAGCACCGTCTGCATCCTAGTATATATTTTAACTAGAAAAAAACAAGATTTAAAGTGAGAAGTTCTCACCGAATAGCTAATCCAAATGCCTCGACTCTTCTTAGGTAGAAGTCTTCGTCGTTCTCCCCTTTTGTCACTTTCGTTGCCCGTATTCACTACATATATAAAATCACATTTTTATATTGTTGCTATGTATATAAAAATTCTATTTTTACACCGCTACTATATAGATAAAAATTCTATTTTTATAACGGTGTTCATATAATAAAGATTATATTTTTATCACGCTATTCTCTACATAAAGATTTCGCCTTTTCTAATATAAAGATTTAATTTTCATCACTATAAAAATCACATCTTTATTTCAACATATATATATAAGAAAGATCAGATTTTTATTTCGCTACTTATATAAAGATAATATTTTTATATTCTCTATTATATAAAAATCATATTTTTATCCTTCCCATGATATAAAAATCATAGTTTTATCCTATAACAAAAATCACAACTTTGTTTAAGAGAAAAATCTTAGCCTTTTTCTATTTTTTAAATCAAACTTTTATATACCTAACTGAATAATAAAAAATAGAATAAACTTACAGGAAGTTTTTGAAAAGGGGCGAAGGAGGCTGAGGGGGTGGAGCGGCTCGCTGGTCGGAGGAGAAGAGGGAGGAAGGGGAGAAAGGAAGGCGGAGGAGGGGGCGGGCGTTGGGGTTGTGGCTCCGTGGCTCGAACTGAAGGAGGAGGGTGAATCTAGAGGAGGGAGGACGGTTTGGGGATGGAGTTGCGGAGGTGGTGGTTCGGTCTTCAGTGCGGTGGAAGGGTGGTGGGCGCCTCCGGTGGTAGCTCGACGTCGGCGAAGCAGTGTAGGGAGGCGTCGGCTGAGCGGTTTTAGATTTTAGGTTTTTTTTTTGATTTTAAAATGAATGGGGGGCTGAGGAGAGATAAAGGGGAGTGATGGTTTTTTTATATATATTTTTTTATTTAATTTCAAAAAGCAACTTTTTATTTCGACTTCGAAATCGAACCCATCGCATGTCGTCCATAGCTAATTACCCCCATTCCAAACACAATAGGATATGTATCGTAGGCTGATTCGATCGTCACGATCAGTTTTCGTCAAAATCAACATATAACTCTATATATTGAATTTGAACGCGCATTTCAATTTACTGGGGTCACATACTAACTCGAAAAATTCCAAAAAGATATTTCCTAGCTTTGTATTGACGATACAGTCCTAACAAAACTAGTTTCATTGAATTCTGAGACCGTTGGAAAAATGGCCATTTTCCAGTCGATTAAAATCAACTGAAACTGGTCAAACGCGTTTTCCTTTGCCACACTCCCATCTTGATTCGAAAAATTATGAAAATTGGAATCTAGCAAAAACTTGACATCACGGATCCAACAAAAGTGGTTTCATCGAAATCCGAGGTCGTTTGCAAATTGGCTATTTTTAAGGGCCGAAATTCCATAGCGACTATTCTGAAATTTCAATTGGACATAACTTTTGATTCCGCTATGAAATTTTGATTTCCCGGATTCGTTGGAAAGATATTCTCAAATAGATTCAAATATTTTTGGTTTCACTAAAATCCGGTTTATTTTGGACTCGATACATTCATTTGAAATTTGAAATCGAATTATCGAACTACCACGCCATTTTCAATTCCTTTTATAATTTAAAATAAATATTTATATTCTAACGACGACGTATATAAATATATACGTTTGAATTATATTCCAAATAATTTTTTTTCGATCTTATTCAAAATAATTCATTTTAAATATTCAAAATTCGTTAAAATTGCCATAATAAAAATTTTAAACTGGCTCAGATTTTCCGGGTTGTTACAATGCACCTTGCTATTGGTTCCTGCACCCTGCTGCAGGTTCCTAGACCCTTTCTGCTGTAGGTTCCTAGACCCCTGCTGTCGGTTCCTAGACCCCTTCTGTTGTCGGTTCCCAACTTTCTTTATCTTTCTTGTTTCAGCCATTACTCTCAAGCGATACATCCGTTTGTTTAATGTGACCAATCTACGGAATGGGAAACCATCATTTGAATCCAATGGAAGTGGTCTTAGGTATGAATCTCTCACTACTCAAAAGTTATATGAGAAACAAGATTTCGTCTTCTTCTTTTGGTGTCGACATAGCTGTATCCAAGTCTTTTCATTTTATACTTTCTGGTACTAGAGCTTTTGCTAATTATATTTGGCCAGTCCGAATTTTGGTGTTAACAGTTAGCCCCCCTTAGTATAAAGAAGCTTTTGTTCTTTACTACAAACCCTGCAATCTCTGTACCGTTTCCGTAACTAAAGAAACATCAGAAAGGTTTTAGCATTAGTTTTGCATGACTTTGAAATAGTGATATGAGGGGAAACATGATATTTATTAAACGGGAAGCTTGGTATTCCGATGTAGACATTTAGCTATTAAGAAAAGCGAAGTAGCAAACCCACAGTCTATATTTGGATGCTTCTACATAGTGAACCAGAAATGCTCTATTGACAATCATAAAGTGTCGGCAGATGTGGTATAATTCACACAATGCTTGGTATTTATCTATGAGGTGTCTAGCATAATTTTGACCATAATTCATAGCGGCAAACATTAAGGGTAAATATGCCAAGAGTTGTAGAAAACTTCCTATACAAAGTGTTGGGGGACCATAATCCTTGTTAGGAGGCTTCGGATGGGAGGTCCATAGTACTTGGTCATGCTATAACCAAGGAACCTTTACTTTGGAATAATAATTGTATATTTGAACTTTAAATGTGAATATAGCAAAAGAAATAAAAACATTCCTTTTCTTTAAAAATACTGTAAATTTAGAATACTCATTTGGAAATACCAAGGAAAGAGTTTTATGGCTTAGCCTTGAACCCATGCAACAAGAATTCGAAAATTTGGACGTAATAGGAAAATGGAAATCCCGAGACTCGTGTTCGGATAAATGAAAATCAGAAATTCTCATAGGAACCCAGAGACTCATACTTGGATAATCAGAAATAGGACTCCCGAAACTCATGCTCGGGTAAACAGAAAGCAGAGATTCGTATAAAAAACCGCGGGACTTACACTCGGGTAGGTTAGAAAGTCAGTTAATCGTATAAAAACCATGAGACTTACATTCGAATAAGTGTAAATCAGAAGTCATATAGAAAGCCTGAGACTCACACTCGGGAGAAAAAACCAAAAATCATAAAGAGAGCCCGAGACTCACACTTGAGAGCATAAATCAAAAATCATACAGAAAGCCCGAGAATCACACTAGGGAGCATAAATCAAAAATCATATAGAAAGCCTGAGACTCATACTCGGGAGCAAAAATCAAAAATCATATAGAAAGCCCGAGATTTACACTCGGGTAAGTAGAAATCACATGGAAATCAAATCTGAAATTAGTAAAAACCCCCAAGACTCATACTTGGGTAAGTAGGAAACCAAAAAACCAGAGACTCATGCTCGGATAAATAAAAATAGGAAATTCTCATAGAAATCCCGAAATTCACACTCGAGTAAATTAGATATTCATATTGCAACCCCGAGACTCACACTTAGGTAAGTGGAAATTTTTATCCCGAGACTCATGCTCGGGTTAATAGAAGCCGGAAATTATACAGAAACCCCGAGACTCACACTCGGGTATGTTGGAAATAATAAATCATATAGAAACCCCGAGACTCACATTCGAGTAAGTATATTTAGAAATCATGTAGAAACCATACACCAATTGGTAGTTACTGGAAAATGTCGTAAGTGGAATGTAATAGGAGTACAAAGCAAACATTGAAAGTCTACCCAAAATCCATCTAATGAAAGCATCACAATCATCAAAGGATTATATATGTGCACATTGTTAATATATCCAAAATTTATTGAAGGTGGTCAAGCAACCATTAGTTATTTTGGGTTCCTCGGAAGTTTACTCAGAGGAACCACACAAGTGAAAGAGTCATAAACATACTGAGGGATAACTTCTCAGGCGCATATGTAGAGGACTGCTTTCAAAATAAATTAACCATGTCCTGAGTTAATTAGTCATTCAGCGGATGTTCCTCTCATCTTTCTAGATATTGGATATCTAACGTCTAGTCTTATCCCTAACTCATAGGATATGCAAACGAATGAATGCTCTCTAAGAGAGTGACACTGGTCCCTTTATATGGGAAGATGTGAGAATTATTAGTCCCACTTAGGGGTATTATAATTTTTGGGGGGTGTTAGCCTCACTTAGGAGGCGACTCCACAAGGTGGAGACGTAACTTTGTTAGCCGCACTTGGGAGGCGACTCCACTAGGTGGAGATGTAACCTTGTTTGTTAGCCCCACTTAGGAGGCGACTCCACTAGGTGGAGATGTAACTTTGTTTATTATCCCCAATTAGGAGGCGACTCCACTAGGTGGAGATGTAACTTTGTGGCTTCTCTTCTTGGAAGTTTTATTTGCTGCTTCTCTTCTAGAGGCTTTGTTTGACGCTTCTTTTCTGGGAGGTTGTGTTTGATGTTGCTTCTCTCTCTGGAAGCTTTGTTTGTCTCTCCACTTCTGGGAGGTTGTGTTTGTTGTTTCTTCTCTCTATGGAAGATTTGTTTGATGTGCCTTTTCTTCTAAAGGCTTTATTGGTTTTCCTTTTGTACGAAAGGCTTTGTTGATTCATCTTCATCAGAGGTTTGCTCCATATCCTTTATGGTGATTTTCAGATATATTAGTATAATGCATTTGACGAGAAATGTTTACGAAAATTTTAGGACAAAGTAGATAAGATTAGAGAAGTCTCATTTAAGCCGGGCAATGATTAGCATTTGATTGTTTCTTCGTCGCATATTCCTTTGGGCGGCATCTATCAAAGCTTTCCATTAATCGATAGCTCTGTTGTGCATTAATTCATGATTATGTTCTTAAGTTCTCCCAATTGATCTTTCATTCCTCTCCATGGGATGAGACATAAATAGAAATTAGGCATGCTTTAAGTGCTCCCCATGAGCTCTTTTTATATTCATAAGCTTGAATAGGTTTTGGTTTTTAACTGTAATAGCACTCGAATTTACATTAATATTTGTTCGTTCGTAAGCAAGATATAAAGTGAAATAACTAATAAAAGTAAGTATTTGAGATGAAAGCCTGATTGTTAAGTTCTCATTCCCACGTTACGTTGTCTTTGACCGGCTTCTCACTGGTCTTACTTCGAATTTCTAAATGTTCTTTCTTTTCTTTTTGGCTTGGTGCATCTTTATCAAACCCCAACAATGCCTGGTTTTGTATCCTTTTGTCTTGTGATAAGAGCAATAACCTTCTCCTTTGCTTGATTGTGTAGAACCTTCTACAAGAGGATTGGAACCAAGCCCTTCCTCTTGTTCTTGCTTCAAGCTCTTCCTTGCATTAAGTATTTCTTCCATAAGAATGAATTTATCAGGTCTGGAATACAAATCATTCAAGCTTTCGCATTCGTTTTAGATAAGCACCTTCCAAAATGGGGATGGTACAAGCATCCCCGACCGTACAGCTCTTAGTTTCTCTCTATCTGTTTCCCCTTTCACTTTGAGTGAATTATTGTGAAACCTCTTTAGATAGCAATTAAGGGGACTCCTTCGGTCTTTGCTTGATTCTAGCCAACCATAAATGCTTTAATCCTTTTGCATATGGAATTGTGTGCTAAATGCGGTGGATAATTGCTTCAAAGATATGATGAGAGGGCCATGATAATGTTTGCGCCATTTAAGAGCTCTTCCATGAAGTTTTTTCATGAAGACCTTGCATTGAAGGGCTTCAGAAGCGTTATATGTATCCATGTAATTCTAAAAAATGGATAGGTATTCCTCAGGGTCTGTAGTCTCATCATACGCGAGTATGTTTTCTTTTATTTCAGACGGGACCTTCGCCATCATTATCTCTTTGGAGAAGGGGATTCCTTGCAACAATCTATCTTCTATCCATGTTAGTTTTTCGTTTTCACCAAAATAAGTATGATACCTCTAAATTTAGGGTAATGACTCATTAAAACTTTACTAAAAAAGCACAGTGAGAAAAAATTTTGTGGAGAAAAAATTGTTAGTACCATGGATGATAGTTATGATGATAATCTCAGGTAATGAATATTTTTATATATCATATACTAATTATTATTATTATAATATATATATATACACACACACATTGTATAATGCAAGATATATTACAGGATATTATGTAGGAATTTGATAATCAAGACTGTACAGTATAAAGATTGTCGATTCAAGAGTACGAAGACTCGTGAGTTTCAAAATTTCAAGATATTATAGAGTAACAGAAATTATGTTAAAACTCAGTTTGTACTTATCAGATCTCCAACCATTTTTATTAAATGTTTTTTCAATCTGCTTTCAAACTGATTTCGAAACAAATTCCACATTTAAATTATCTTTACAATTTTTTTTTTAAATATCCTTTGTTTTCAGAATAGTCCTAACTTAAGCTTTTGTATTGTACTTTGGTTTTTATACTTTAACTTTTTATAAATTTATACTTTGGTTTCTAATATTACTTTATATTTATTTTGATTTTTACTTGTACTTTGATTTTAAATTATACTTTAGTTTTTGATTTCAAACTTAAAAATTATAATTTATTACTATTATAGTTTTGATACTTATATTTAAGTTTATTATATCTAATTATACAAAGTTTAATATATATATATATATCATGTTTTCACTAAATATCTTTAAAAATAATTTTAATAAGTTTCCTTTAGTTTTACCATGATTAAATTATACATTTTATCTGTTAAAATAGTTTTACAAAGTTTCAAATTATAATACATAAGTTCATATTTACAAAACCATTTCAAAACAAACTAGTTTTAAATTTTACGTAGCATATGTCAACATGGGGTCACCATGTATGTCGACATCTGTGCCACTAAAGCTCCTCCGTTACCCCGTCATATCCCCGCTACATCACATAGCAGATTTCTACCGCTATGTTATTTCCAAATTGCCTCCGAAATAGCTTTTTCCCTTTAAGCCCCGATATATTCTGATATTCCCAATATATCCCATTTTTTCAGCTATATTCCACTATTTTTGCTATATCTTCTATAAAATAAATGAATTTGAAAATGACATTTATATATTATAAAATTAGGTTTTTAATATAATTATTTAACTATATTTTTTAAAATCAAAAGTTTACGTTTATTTGCAAATGCTTTTATTTAAAATTAATAATGTACTAATTATTATTAAGTTAAATGTTAATTTTCCACTTATTTATCATTTATTTTGTAAAAGCATTAAATACGAGTTTTATATGTTATTTTAGACTCATCTGCCATATCCTGCTATTTTTCCGCTTTATCCCCACTACAACTTTTTGTACTTCCATTGCATTTGATTCGCTGAGAGCTTTAACTGTATAGGTCGACATATAACATAAAATTTCAAAATTCAAATTAGAAAGGAAGTTTTTATTCACTATACCTCTTCCCTAACAACCATATCCCTTCTGCAATGGCCCAGATTTTTAACCATTTTATTTAATATTAAAAATAGTCTTAAATATTGTTTTGGAATTTAATTTAATGGTTTTGAATATTTTATTAATATAAATAATAAATTGATAATTTAAATTCTGAAATGGTCGTAATTTGTTGGATTTGCAATATAACGCGAACTGATAATTTAAAAGAATTTAATGTTGTTTAGTTTTGAATTATATTAACGATTTCGTTTATTAAACAACATTTGAACATTTAATTTATAATTTAATTATAAAACAAACTACAATGGCATAGTAGTCCTTAATATTACGTGTTAACGATATTTTTCGTCAACATCGGAGACAGGTCTATGAAAATGGACCTAAGGGGAAAATTGGATTATTCAGTTCCTACAAGTTTGAGTTAGTTCACCGTTTCCTAGATATCAAGGTCTTAAGTTCGAAAATTAGTTACTCTTCCCTCAAGGGGTGAGTATCACGCTTCTGCAACTCGAGCCAACAGATACCTTGGGATAAGGGTTTCCTAAGCACAACACAAGTGAGGAAACTAAACAGCTTGCAGAAGGTTCACCTAGCTTGCTGCAAGGTAGGAAGCTTGCGGAAGGGTCACTTAGGCTTGCTACAAGGTAGGAAGCTTGCAGAAGGGTCACCTAGGCTTGCTGCAAGGTAGGAAGCTACACATCTTGCGGTAGGATATTCAGTGACTTAAGACTTGGGGAAATTTGGTGCGGAAAGGCTTATGTCGTATGGAAAGCATAAGGTAGTTAAGAAGCTAAACGACTTGTATAAGGGTATTTTGGTAAATCGGTAACGTAGAAGAATACATACGGAAACATAGTAAAGAACGATATAATATCCGGAAAAGTAAGAACACACAATTTATAGTGGTTCGGTTCGAATTGAACATACGTCCACTTTAAAGACTTTGATAATTTTATTCATAGAGGAGGTTACATAAGAAATCCCCAAATTGGTTTACAAATTCGGGTTGCACTCTAAGAAATGAGAGAATGATTGTAGAATGAGGAAAAAAGTCCCCTCAAATGTGACCCTTGGGGTCTTATTTATAGTATTTTTGGGCCCTCTTTTGTTGCTTCTCTTTCCCGCCCTTTTTTGGTCACTTTTTTGGTGTCACCTTTTTGCTCTTGTTTTTGGCTCCTGGCTTTGTCTTTTTTTGCCTTTCTCCTGCTTCCTACAGCCTTATGCTGTCGGTTTTGTCTTTTTTTGCCTTTCTCCTGCTTCCTAAAACCTTCTGCTGTCGGTTCCTGCACCCTACTGCAGGTACCTGCACCTTGGTGTCGGTTCTTGCACCATGCTGCAGGTTCCTGCACCTTGTTGTTGGTTCCTGCACCCTACTGCAGGTTCCGGCACCTTGTTGTCGGTTCCTGCACCCTGCTGTCGGTTCCTGCACCCTGTTGCAGGTTCATGCACCTTGCTATCGGTTCCTGCACCTTTCTGTCGGTTCCTGCACCCTGCTGCAGTTCATGCACCTTGCTATTGGTTCCTGCACCCTGTTGTAGGATCGTAGACCCCTTCTGCTATAGGTTCCTAGACCTCTGATGTCGGTTCCTAGACCCCTTCTGCTGTCGGTTCCCAACTTTCTCTATCTTTCTTGTTTCAACCATTACTCTCAAGCGATACGTCCGTTTGCTTAATGTAACCACTCTGCGGAATGGGAAACCATCATATGAATCCAATGGAAGTGGTCTTAGGTATGAATCTCTCACCAATCTAAAGTTATATAAGAAACAAGATTTCATCTTCTTCTTTTGGTGTCGACATAGCTATATCCAAGTCTTTTCATTTTATACTTTCTAGTACTAGAGCTTTTGCTAATTATATTTGGCCAATCCGAATTTTGGTGTTAACAGTTAGCCCCCCCATAGTATAAAGAAGCTTTTGTTCTTTAGTACAAACCTTGCAATCTCTGTACCGTTTCTATAACTAAAGAAACATCAGTAAGGTTTTAGCGTTAGTTTTGCATGATTTTGAAATAGTGATATGAGGGGAAACATGATATTTATTAAACGGGAAGCCTAGTATTCCGATGTAGACATTTAGCTATTAAGAAAAGCGAAGTAGCAAACCCACAATCTATATTTGGATGCTTCTACATAGTGAACTAGAAATTCTCTATTGATAACCATAAAGTGTCGGCAGAGGTGGTATAACTCACACAATGCTTGGTATTTATCTATGAGGTGTTTAGAATAATTTTGACCATAATTCATAGCGGCAAACATTAAGGGTAAATATGCCAAGAGTTATAGAAAACTTCCTATACAAGGTGTTGGGGGACCATAATCCTTGTTGGGAGGCTTCGGATGTGAGGTCCATAGTACTTGGTTGTGCTATAACATAGGAACCTTTACTTTGGAATAATAACAGTATATTTGAACTTTATATGTAAATGTAGCAAAAGAAATAAAAGCATTTCTTTTCTCTAAAAATACTGTAAATTTAGAATACTCATTTGGAAATACCAAGGAAAGAGTTTTATGGCTTAGACTTGAACCCATGCAACAAGAATTCGAAAACTTGGACGTAATAGGAAAATGGAAATCCCGAGACTCATGATCGGATAAATGAAAATCAGAAATTCTCATAGGAACCCTGAGACTCATACTTGGTTAATCAGAAATAGGACTCCCGAAACTCATGCTCGGGTAAACAGAAAACAGAGATTCATATAAAAAACCGCGAGACTTACTCTTGGGTAGATTAGAAAGTCAGTTAATCGTATAAAAACCGTGAGACTCACATTCAAGTAAGTGTAAATCAGAAGTCATATAGACAGCCTCAAACTCACACTCGGGAGCATAAACCAAAAATCATATAGAGAGCCCGAGACTCACACTTGAGAGCATAAATAAAAAAATCATACAGAAAGCCCGAGAATCACACTAGGGAGCATAAATCAAAAATCATATAGAAAGCTCGAGACTCATACTCGGGAGCAAAAATCAAAAATCATATAGAAAGCCCAAGACTCACACTCGGGTAAGTAGAAATCACATGGAAATCAAATCTGAAATTAGTTAAAACCCCCAAGACTCATACTTGGGTAAGTAGGAAACCAAAAAACCATAGACTCATGCTCGGATAAATAGAAATCGGAAATTCTCATAGAAATCTCGAAATTCACACTCGAGTAAATTAGATATTCATATTGCAACCCCGAGACTCACACTTGGGTAAGTGGAAATTGGAATCCCGAGACTCATGCTCGGGTTAATAGAAGCCAGAAATTATACAGAAACCCCGAGACTCACACTCGGGTATGTTGGAAATCATAAATCATATAGAAACCCCGAGACTCACATTCGAGTAAGTATAATCTAGAAATCATGTAGAAACCATACACCAATTGGTAGTTACTGGAAAATGCCGTAAGTTGAATGTAATAGGAGTATAAAGTAAACATTGAAAGTCTACCCGAAAGCCATCTAATGAAAGCATCACAATCATTAAAGGATTATATATGTGCACAGTGTTAATATATCCAAACATTATTGAAGGTGGTCAAGCAACCATCAGTTATTTTGGGTTCCTTGGAAGTTCACTCAGAGGAACCACACAAGTGAAAGAGTCATAAACATACCGAGGGATAACTTCTTGGGCGCATATGTAGAGGACTGCTTTCAAAATAAATTAACCATGTCTGAGTTAATAAGTCATTCAGCGGATGTTCCTCTCATCTTTCTAGATATTGGATATCTAACGTCTAGTCTTATCCCTAACCCATAGGATATGCAAATGAATGAATGCTCTCTAAGGGAGTGACACTGGTCCCTTTATATGGGAAGATGTGAGAATTACTAGTCCCACTTAGGGGTATTATAATTTTTAGGGGGCGTTAGCCTCACTTAGGAGGCGTCTCCATGAGGTGGAGACGTAACTTTGTTTGTTAGCCCCACTTAGGAGGCGACTCCACTAGGTGGAGATGTAACTTTGTTTATTAGCCCCACTTAGGAGGCGACTCCACTAGGTGGAGATGTAACTTTATGGCTTCTCTTCTTGGAAGCTTTATTTGCTGCTTCTCTTATGGAGGCTTTGTTTGACGCTTCTCTTCTGGGAGATTGTGTTTGTTGTTGCTTCTCTCTCTAGAAGCTTTGTTTGTCTCTCCACTTCTGGGAGGTTGTGTTTGTTGTTGCTTATCTCTATGGAAGCTTTGTTTGATGTGCCTTTTCTTCTAAAGGCTTTCTTGGTTTGCCTTTTGTACCAAAGGATTTGTTGATTCATCTTCATCAGAGGTATGCTCCATACCCTTTATGGTGATTTTCATATATATTAGTATAATGCATTTGATGAGAAATGTTTTCGAAAATTTTAGGACAAAGTAGATAAGATTAGAGTAGTCTCATTTAAGCCAGGCAATGATTAGCATTTGATCGTTTCTTCGTTGTATATTCCTTTGGGCGGCATCTATCAAAGCTTTCCATTGATCGATAGCTCTATTGTGCATTAATTCATGATTATGTTCTTAAGTGCTCCCAATTGAGCTTTCTTTCCTTTCCATGGGATGAGACATAAACAGAAATTAGGCATGCTTTAAGTGCTCCCCATGAGCTCTTGTTATATTCATAAGCTTGAATAGGGTTTCGTTTTTACCTGTAATAGCACTCGAATTTACATTAATATTTGTTCGTTCGTAAGCAAGATATAAAGTGAAATAAATAATAAAAGTAAGTATTTGAGATGAAAGCCTGATTGTTAAGTTCTCATTCCCACGTTACGTTGTCTTTGACCGGCTTCCCACTGGTGTTACTTCGAATTTCTCAAATGTTCTTTCTTTTCTTTTTGGCTTGGTGCATCTTTATGAAACCCCAACAATGCCTGGTTTTGTGTCCTTCTGTCTTGTGATAAGAGCAATAACCTTCTCCTTTGCTTGATTGTGTTGAACCCTCTACAAGAGGATTGGAACCAAGCCCTTCCTCTTGTTCTTGCTTCAAGCTTTTCCTTGCATTAAGTATTTCTTCCATAAGAATGAATTTATCAGGTCTGGAATATAAATCATTCAAGCTTTCGCATTCAATTAAGATAAGCACCTTCCAAAATGGGGATGGTACAAGCATCCCCGACCGTACAGCTCTTAGCTTCTCTCTATCTGTTGCCCCTTTCACTTTGAGTGAATTATTGTGAAACCTCTTTAGATAGCAATTAAGGGGACTCCTTCGGTCTTTGCTTGATTCTAGCCAAACCATAAATGCTTTTTGCCGAATCCTTTTGCATCTGGAATTATGTGCTAAATGCGGTGGATAATTGCTTCCAAGATATGATGAGAGGGCCATGATAATGTTTGCGCCATTTAAGAGCTCTTCCATGAAGTTTTTTCATGAAGACCTTGCTTTTAAGGGCTTCAGAAGCGTTATATATATCCATGTCATTCTAAAAAATGGATAGGTATTCCTCAGGGTCTGTAGTCCCATCATACGCGAGTATGTTTTTGATCTTTTATTTCAGACGGGACCTTCGCCATCATTATCTCTTTGGAGAAGGGGATTCCTTGCAACAATCTATCTTCTATCCATGTTAGGCTTTCGTTTTCTTCTAAACTAACCGCCTCCTTTGATGCTTGGTTGTTTCTCCATGAGATTGGGCTTTTACGTAGATTTGATGAAGATTCGGTTTGATTATAAAGTTCCTGAGGTGCTATGATCCTTGATTTCGCTTCATGGGGTTCTGCTTCAGAGGACCTTTAGACCAAGTCTGCTTCAATAAATATCCTAGTGGTATCAATTTGCGTAGCCAAGTTGTAATATTTTCAACTCATCTTTTGTTAAAGTTGAAGATCCTCCAGTTTCTGTTTGGCTATTTTGATGTTTTTTCTGGAATGGACGACGCGTTGGATCCTTCTTTACCACTTTTCCCCAATTGAATCATCCTTTAATGGATTTTTAGAGTACCTTGGTATTCAGAAGCTCCTTGTTTAGACGCTTTCTATAATCTTGCTTCTTCAAAGCTTAGTCCAAACCGGGACAAAACAACACAGTTAGAAATGTGGCAATGCTATCCAAAAGGTTGAAGGTAGGAAAAGGGAACCGAGGTTCAAGCCCTCCTTCTAGCGCCAAATGTTAACGATATTTTTCGTCAACACCGGAGATAGGTCGATGGAAATGGACTTAAGGGGAAAATTGGATTATTCAGTTCCTACAAGCTTTAGTTAGTTCACCGTTTCCTAGATATTAAGGTCTTAAGTCTGAAGATTAGTTACTCTTCCCTCAAGGGGTGAGTATCACGCTTCTGCAACTCGAGATCCAGCAGTTACCTTGGGATAAGGGTTTCCTAAGAACAACACAAGTGAGTAAACTAAACAGCTTGCGGAAGGTTCACCTAGACTTGCTGCAAGGTAGGAAGCTTGCGGAAGGGTCACTTAGGCTTGCCGCAAGGTAGGAAGCTTGCGGAAGGGTCACCTAGGCTTGCTGCAAGGTAGGAAGCTACACATCTTGCGGAAGGATATTCAACGACTTAAGACTTAGGGAAATGTTGGTGCGGAAAAGCTTATGTTGTATGGAAAGCATAAGGTAGCTAAGAAGCTAAATTGCTTGTATAAGGGATTTTGGTAAATCGGAAACGTAGCAGAATACATACAAAAACATAGTAAAGAACAATATAATATGCGAAAAAGTAAGGACACACAACTTATAGTGGTTTGGTTCGGATTGAACCTACGTCCACTTTAATGGCTTTGATGATTTTGTTTATAAAGGAGGTTATATAAGAAATCCCCAAATTGATTTAAAAATTAGGGTTGCTCTCTAAGAAATGAGAGAAAGATTGTAGAATGAGGAAAAAAAGTCTCCTCAAATGTGACCCTTAGGGTCTTATTTATAGAGGTTTTGGGCCCCCCTTTGTTGCTTCACTATCCCGCCCTTTTTTGGCCACTTTTTTGGTGTCACCTTTTTTCTCTCGTTTTTGGCTCCCGGTTTTGTCTTTTTTTGCCTTTCTCTTGCTTCCTACAGCCTTCTACTGTCGATTTTTTTTTTGCTTTTCTCCTACTTCCTACAGCCTTCTGTTGTAGGATTTGTCTTTTTCTGTCTTCCTTCTACTTCCTACAACCTTCTGCTATCGGTTCCTGCACCCTGCTGCAGGTTCCTGCACCCTGCTGCAGGTTCCTGCACCTTGTTGTCGGTTCCTGTACCCTACTGTAGTTTCCTGCACCTTGCTTTCGGTTCCTTCACCCTGCTGCAGGTTCCTACAACTTACTGTCGGTTCCTGCACCCTGCTGCAGGTTCCTGCACCTTGGTATCGGTTCCTACACCCTGGTTCCCTGCTGTCGGTTCTTGCACCTTATTGTCGGTTCCTGCACCCTGCTGTCGGTTCCTACACCCTGCTATCGGTTCCTGCACCTCGTTGTCCGTTCCTGCACCCTACTGCAAGTTCCTAGACCCCTTTTACTGTCGTTTCCTAGATCCCTTCTGTTGTCGGTTCCTAGACCCCTTCTGTTGTCGGTTCCTAGACCCCTTCTGCTGTCGGTTCCTATCTTTCTCTATCTTTCTTGTTTCAGTCATTACTCTCAAACGATACGTCCGTCTGTTTAATGTGACCACTCTACGGAATGGAAAACCATCATTTGAATCCAATGGAAGTGGTCTCAGGTCTGAATCTCTCACCAATAAAAAGTTATAGGATAAACAAGATTTCATCTTCTTCTTTGGTGTCGACATAGCTGTATCCAGGGCTTTTCATTTTATACTTTCTGGTACTGGAGCTTTTGCTTCTTTATATTTGGCCAGTGCGAATTTTAGTGTTAACATTACGTTTTGAACTTCAATTGGTGGTACAAGATTCAATATAAGTCGGATTTCTTTGGAACAAGAAAGTCCGAATCTATTTGATAATATTTTTCTAATGGAAGAGAAAATTTGAGTTTTAATGTAACACCCCGTATTTTCTGTAAACATAAGAATTACAAATCAAGGCAGAATTAAATTCTAAAATAAGAATCAAGGGAAACGGGTTGCGCCATTGCGTTCGTCTCGAAATTCTACTTGGAAACGAGTCCGAGTTTGCGAGAATCGGAGTCCGTATGAGAAAGATATGACCCTCCGAAGTTTCAGAAATTTAAATAAAATAAAACAGCTCGAAAATAAAGCCAGAAATTCGAAATTCAAACCCAGAGAAGGCTGGCGGGAAAATTCCCGCCTATATACCCAGGTCGACTGGGGAGTCGATCTCCCCCCAACCAGGTCGACTGGGGAGTCGACCTCCCCCCAACCAGGTCGACTGGGGAGTCGACCTCCCCAAGACCAGGTCGACTGGGTAGTCGACCTGGGGGTCGACTGGGCCTGTTTCTGGCAGATCTGGCCTGTGACGATTTTTACCTCTTTTTGACGAACCGGATGACATCTGGACTGATCTGATGGCTCTAAACACTTCTATTCTCCTATATAAACAACCCCTAGACTCATTCCCTCTACACCATTTCATTTTGCCTATACTCTGCCTCTGTTCTAATTAAAAATAAAAATGGCGTCGCTACTTTGCTGAAATCTGAACTGGAACTAGGACTAAAGCATCTTCTTCCAAACTGAATAAGATTAAAAGAGAACAATTGCAACTCTTCTTCTTTAATCCAATCAAGGCAAGTGCAGTTATTTTCCGATATAAACTTTAATTTTGATTATGACATGATTGTAAATCTGAATCTGAGGTTGTGTATGTTCTGTTCTGATCTATTTTATTCTGTATATCTTTCTTCTTTCTGTTCTATAGCCAGGCTACCACGAACCTGCGCCAAATCTCATAAGAGATCAACGCACGAACATTAAATTTTGGGACAAATAATAAATGATGGCATAATTGGAAATAACTGATCTGTGGCTGTTTTAAGAAAAAGACATATGATGTAAACTAGATCTAGATCTATGCATATTTTGTGATTTGGAAGAAGAGGAGCCATTGTATGACTTGAGACTTTGGACATATAACTTATGAATTGTGGCATATTATATGAGATTGTTTATGACTTAGGACATAAAGAACATATGTTGTAATTCAAGATCTAGATTTGGACATACTATATATATTATAATCTATAATTTGGAAGAAAGAGAATTAATTTGCATATGGCTTAGGTGTAAAAATCTATATTAAGATTTGATGACTATTAAAGTGTGAGTACACCTAAATGGGATTTTTGAATATATGACATGCATTGTAATCAATGGCTATATTTGGTATAATTTATATGTGAATCTTCTATACTACGCAAGTTTAACTAAAAATTGGAACATATGTTATATGGTAAATTATGGCCATAATCTGTGCTATGTGAATTTAATGCAAACATGGAATATATGATCATATTGTGAAACATGACAATTATTTAGGCGTGTGAACTTAGGCCAAATTTATAATTAGGCAAGATATGTCAATGAAACTTTAAGGAATGTTTAAATCTGTTAAAGTGCCTAATCTGCTAGATCTGTTATATTGCCTAATCTGCTAGTTCTGTTATATTGCCTAATATGCTAGTTCTGTTATACTGCCTAATCTGCTAGATCTGTTCATCTGCTAGATCTGTTCATCTGCTAAATCTGCTAAATTGCTAAATCTGCTAAATCCATTAAGTCGCCTAATCTAAAAAGTATGTTATCTGCTATATCTGTTGAGTTGATATAATTAGACTGTTATTGACATAATCTGAATTGGCTATAGTTATGAATAATTGACATGTATATTAGGCGTGGGCATAAATGGTAAATTATTAATTAATGGGCCGCAAAGATAAACGTGGCTAACTCGAGGTTAGAATGAGTTTGCGGCTTAATTCTGCCCGGAACCGCCCGGCACATTCCAGTGGCCGCAAACAATAGGTTCTAATGTGAGAATTTAGCCATAACGTGCTTGAAACCCGAGGTTAGACTCAGTTTGCGGCAGAAACATGCTCGGAACCAACCGACCTAACCAGTGGCCGCAAACTGTCAGTCTAATGTGAGAGGTCTGGGCATTAATATTTAATTAATGAAAATTTGAGATAAATATGATGTCTAAAACGTGTTGGGTGGATAGGGTTAAACCAACTGGACTAATGAAATTAATAAACCCATCTCATGAATCTGTAGGCCCAATACAAAGTTAGACAGTCTGTAAGTCTGTTAATCTGCAACCAATTAATCTGTAAGCCTGTTAGTCTGTAACCAGTTAATCTGTAAGTCTGTTAAATCTGTATATCTGATCCGTTAGTCTGAAAACTTATTAACTTGATTATCTGATCTGTGAACTAGTTGATCGGAACTCTATATGTCTGAACTTGTAAACAAGTTAATCTGAAGTCTGTTAGTCTGGGGGCACAAGGTTAGGAGGGAAAATACTTGTGTCATCTATTGTTTAGGACCCATATTAGTCATTAACCCTTTCTGGTATCAAAACTTTGACCCAACATTAGGTAGGGTCCGGGCACGCTTACTGAACTAGTTATAAGCGGTTCATTCTGATAATGGCGAGGGGTGTTGATGGTGCGTTCCAACCGGGTCATGTGCATGGATCCCAGCCTGCCTCTGTGGATGTAAGACGCCGTGGCATCTGTAAATAGGTCTGTGTCATTCAAAGGTTGCCACTTTAGGGAATGATACACCCTTCTGTGGGGCTGGCACAGGGTATTTATGTAATAGGGAGCCGATCGCGTGGAGTAGGATTTAGGGTACACTTAGCTTTGTCTGTTTCTGTGGGGTACCGTTTGTTTCTGTTGGGTGGCAACACCTGTCTGCGTGGTACCATCTGTCTGTAGGGGAGGTAAAGGCCCATTTACTTGTGTACACCTAATTCTACATTCTGTTTCCATAGGGATTAATCTGTTTCTGTTTCTATATCTTCTGTTCGGGTGGTAAAAGCCCATTACTAGCATTATGTTCTATGGAAATCATTCTGTTTCCTTTCTGTTTCAGTTAAGACATTAGGGTAACACCTAATCCCGTTATATTAATATTAGTGTAGAAAAGTGAAAAGTAATAGCTTATATCATTCTGTTCTTCTGTTATATCCGTTACATCTGTTACTGTTATCTCTCATCCAGTTTTATTTTCATGTCATGTTATTATTATCTGTTCATAACTGAAAATCACTGGACTTGCCAGACTTTATGTCTGACCTTGTTTGTTTCGCCCCTTTTTCTTCCGTTTCCCCCTAGGTTATCCAAGGAGGGAATGCTTTAGCTTGATTCGGATTCCTTCTGCTTGAAGTGCTTAAAGTATGGCTTGGCTCTGTATAGCTTCTGTTCTATGGGGATTATGATTTTAAAGTTCTGTACTCTGATGATTTCCTAAACAAGACTGATATTATGTACTTGAGTTTTATTCTAGTAAAGATGTAACCATACTGATTTCTGTTTCCCGCTGCAATAAAGTTATAATTTCTCAAGTATTGTTTATCTGTCTTGAAATTTTCTGTTCTGTTTACTAAAATGCTCCACCAAAGTTAAGGCATTCCCTTTGTGAGTGTCCTTAACGGAGGTGGGGTGTTACACTTGGTATCAGAGCTGAAGGTTACCAGATTGGGTAAAATTTTTGAAAAGTATTTTCAAAAATGTTTTAAAAGGAAGTATTTACAAAAGTAAAGTTTGTTTTGAAAAAACATAATCCCCCAAAGCCATGTGCACTATCTCTCTCTATCCTTCGTTTTGAATCTTTCCTTTCTGTTTCAGCATGTCTGGAGACCTTAACCTTCCAGAGGGAGTACTGATACCCGGCTGGTTTAGGAGGTACTTAGAAGCTAGGGCCAATGGAGCGGGCCCAGCAGACATTCCTCCTCCAGTGGCAGCGTTTCCTCCCCCTCCTCCTCGTGGGAATGCCTTCACAAAAACATGTAGAGACTTCAAGTCTATGGGTGGAAAAGACTTTCATGGGACATAATCCTTTGTAGGAGCAAGAAACTGGCTAAAGGAGATCGAGGATCTGTTTGTCATCTTCGGAGTTGATGACAGGCAAAAGATACAGCTAGCAGTGTGGTTGCTTAAAGATGAAGCTTCCTATTGGTGGGAGATCTCTAATGCTCAGAGGCCAGTAGAAACATGGGAAGATTTCAGGACAAGGTTTGAGATAAAATTTCTCTCCCAAGCTGAAAGAAGCCTGCAAATGGAGAAGTTCCTAACTCTTAAACAGGGGAGCATGACGATCAGGGAGTACGTCAATCAGTTTAATCAGCCGGCCAGATTTGGGCTGGACATAGTAAACACCCAACACAAGAAGGCGCTTCGCTTCGTCAAAGGTCTGAATGAGCCTCTACGCAGCCTTGCTATGACCCGTGTATCCACAGGAGCGACTTATGAAAGCTTGGTAGACATGGCATTGCTACACGAGGAAGACAAGGGCAAGAAAGAGACAAAGAAGGAAGAACCACAGAACAAGAAAGCATGGCCCAAAAAGGAAACACAAAAGAAGGATGAGAAATCTGATGATTAGAAGGAGAAAAAGTGCTTTACTTGTGGGAGCTTGACTCATTTGAACAAGGATTGCAGAAAAAGGAAGGGCACTTGCTTCAACTGTGGTGAGATGGGACACTTCACTAGGGACTTCCCGAAGAAACGAGGGCAAGGAGGGCAGGCGAACACTCTTGAGGCTAGTGGCTAGGATAGAGATAGGAAAAATTCCTATAGTAGGTCTAATTTCTTTATCTGATTTTGGGGTTAAGACTCTTTCTGATTCTGGCATTTTGATTCTGTAATTGATACTCTGCATTTTAATACTAGTATTGTTTCTGATTCTGCTGTAGATTCAGACCCATAAGGGTTATGACTCATCTGTTGTGATAGATTGGGGTTTGAGAGATATCTGTGTTAGGCGTCAAGTAAGACGCATACATTTTGGGTTTTATCATGCTTAGCTTCCTAAGAATCATTAGGGGATCTGATCTGCACCAGTAATCTGTAAATATCTGAAAATTTCTGATAAGGTTTCCAGTTTTGACATTGTTTAAGGGGAACCAAGTTTTTGTTTTATCTGTACTCGCTTCCATCATTCGACGATATCCTATCAATCGAATCTTCGACCTTTAGGTAGGAACTAATGGGTGTAAACATGTGTTTGAGACATGTTATGTTTGATGGTTGCAAGTGGATTCAAGTGGTTGCTCGTGGATGCATATACACACACTAGGCACTAGATCGGCTCAAAAACACTCTCATACTGCATATGGATGAGTGTGCATTTTCAACTTTGTGGATGCAAAATGGTTGACTCATCACATGGATGTTGCATTTGTATGAATGATTGCGCACACATTTAGAAATGATATGTATCAATTAGGAAAATTGCATACATGTTGGACTCATGACACGGACATAATTCGCATTAAGGAGGTCAACTGAATCAGTAGACCGCCTGATCTTTGCATTATACAAGGAACATATACACACACTTTTGCATATGCTCATACAACATTAGAAGTTTTCCAAGGACATTGGATGCTTGTGGATGATAGTTGAGTAGATGGATGACTGCATGGTAGGACACATACTTCTTAACTTGAAGATTTCGGGGACGAAATCCTTTAAGGAGGGGAGAATGTAACACCCCGTATTTTCTGTAAACATAAGAATTACAAATCAAGGCAGAATTAAATTCTAAAATAAGAATCAAGGGAAATGGGTTGCGCCATTGCGTTCGTCTCGAAATTCTGCTTGGAAACGAGTCCAAGTTTGCGAGAATCGGAGTCTGTATGAGAAAGATATGACCCTCCGAAGTTTCAGAAATTTAAATAAAATAAAACAGCTCGAAAATAAAGCCAGAAATTCGAAATTCAAACCCAGAGAAGGCTGGCGGGAAAATTCCCACCCATTTACCCAGGTCGACTGGGGAATCGACCTCCCCCCAGCCCGGTCGACTGGGGAGTTGACTGGGGTGTCGACCTACCCAAGACCAGGTCGACTGGGTAGTCGACCTGGGGGTCGACCTGGGCCTGTTTCTGGCAGATCTGGCCTGTGACGATTTTTACCTCTTTTTGACGAACCGGATGACTTCTGGACTGATCTGATGGCTCTAAACACTTCTATTCTCCTATATAAACAACCCCTAGACTCATTCCCTCTACACCATTTCATTTTGCCTATACTCTGCCTCTGTTCTAATTAAAAATAAAAATGGCGTCGCTACTTTGCTGAAATCTGAACTGGAACTAGGACTAAAGCATCTTCTTCCAAACTGAATAAGATTAAAAGAGAACAATTGCAACTCTTCTTCTTTAATCCAATCAAGGCAAGTGCAGTTATTTTCCGATATAAACTTTAATTTTGATTATGACATGATTGTAAATCTGAATCTGAGGTTGTGTATGTTCTGTTCTGATCTATTTTATTCTGTATATCTTTCTTCTTTCTGTTCTATAGCCAGGCTACCACGAACCTGCGCCAAATCTCATAAGAGATCAACGCACGAACATTAAATTTTGGGACAAATAATAAATGATGGCATAATTGGAAATAACTGATCTGTGGCTGTTTTAAGAAAAATACATATGCTGTAAACTAGATCTAGATCTATGCATATTTTGTGATTTGGAAGAAGAGGAGCCATTGTATGACTTGAGACTTTGGACATATGACTTATGAATTGTGGCATATTATATGAGATTGTTTATGACTTAGGACATAAAGAACATATGTTGTAATTCAAGATCTAGATCTGGACATACTATATATATTATAATCTATAATTTGGAAGAAAGAGAATTAATTTGCATATGGCTTAGGTGTAAAAATCTATATTAAGATTTGATGACTATTAAAGTGTGAGTACCACCTAAATGGGATTTTTGAATATATGACATGCATTGTAATCAATTGCTATATTTGGTATAATTTATATGTGAATCTTCTGTACTATGCAAGTTTAACTAAAAATTGGAACATATGTTATATGGTAAATTATGGCCATAATCTGTGCTATGTGAATTTAATGCAAACATGGAATATATGATCATATTGTGAAACATGACAATTATTTAGGCGTGTGAACTTAGGACAAATTTATAATTAGGCAAGATATGTCAATGAAACTTTAAGGAATGTTTAAATCTGTTAAAGTGCCTAATCTGCTAGATCTGTTATATTGCCTAATCTGCTAGTTCTGTTATATTGCCTAATCTGCTAGTTCTATTATATTGCCTAATCTGCTAGATCTGTTCATCTGCTAAATCTGCTAAATTGCTAAATCTGCTAAATCCGTTAAGTCGCCAAATCTAAAAAGTCTGTTATCTGCTATATCTGTTGAGTTGATATAATTAGACTGTTATTGACATAATCTGAATTGGCTATAGTTATGAATAATTGACATGTATATTAGGTGTGGGCATAAATGATAAATTATTAATTAATGGGCCGCAAAGATAAACGTGGCTAACTCGAGGTTATAATGAGTTTACGGCGTAATTCTGCCCAGAACCGCCCGGCACATTCCAGTGGCCGCAAACAATAGGTTCTAATGTGAGAAGTTAGCCATAACGTGCTTGAAACCCGAGGTTAGACTCAGTTTGCGGGAGAAACCTGCCCGGAACCAACCGGCCTAACCAGTGGCCGCAAACTGTCAGTCTAATGTGAGAGGTCTGGGCATTAATATTTAATTAATGAAAATCTGAGATAAATATGATGTTTAAAACGTGTTGGGTGGATAGGGTTAAACCAACTGGACTAATGAAATTAATAAACTTGTCTCATGAATCTGTAGGCCCAATACAAAGTTAGACAGTCTGTAAGTCTGTTAATCTGCAACCAATTAATCTGTAAGCCTGTTAACCTGTAACCAGTTAATCTATAAGTCTGTTAAATCTGTATATCTGATCCATTAGTCTGAAAACTTATTGGCTTGATTATCTGATGTAACGACCCAGAAAATCTGAACCAATTTAAAATTTTTAAATTGGCTAAAATAATGGACTTTAAATATTTAAAATAAATATTTTAGATAATGGCGATGAAAACTGAGTTTGAATCGACATTTGAAAACGAATATAATTAATTATAATTATATATAAAATTGAAAATGGCGCGGTAGTTCGATAATTCGATTTCAAACTTCAATTGAATATACCGGGTGCAAAACAATCCGGATTTTAGTGAAACCAAAAATATTTAAATCTGTTAGTGAATATCTTTCTAACGGATTCGACCAATCGAAATTCGATAGCGGGAATCAAAAGATATGTCCAGTTGAAAATTCTGAATAGTCGCTATGGAATTCAGGCCCTTAAAAATGGACATTTTGCAAATGACCTCGGATTTCGACGAAACCACTTTTGTTGGATCCGCAGTGTCAAGTTATTGTTAGGTTTCAAATTTCATAATTTTTCGAATCAATATGTGAGCGTGGCAAAAGAAAACGCGTTTGACCAGTTTATGTTGAATTTAATCGACTGGAAATTGGCCATTTTTCATACGGTCTCAGAATTAGACGAAATTAGTTTTGTTAGGACCGTATCGTCAATACGAAACTAGAAAATATTTTTCTGGAATTTTTCTAGTTAGTATGTGACCCCGGTAATTTGAAATGTACATTTAAAATTCAATATAAGGATTTAAATGTAAATTTCAACGGAAACTAATTGTAACGATCAAATCAGCTTACGATACATATCCCATTGTGTTCGGAATGGGGGTAAAACGCTATGGACGACAGGCGGTAGGCCTCGTTTCAAGGTCGAATGTAAAAGACAACCCTTTTGCAAAAATTTAATAATTAAATAATAAAATAAAATAAAAAAATAGAATTCCCCCCTTTCTTCCTTGGCCCCCCCCCGAATCACTTACCAGAAAACGAAATAGAAAAAAAAGAAGAAAAACCTAATCGAGCCGCCCCCTTCAAAACATCGCCGCCGACCATCGAACACCCCCCCCCCCCCCAGTCGCATCGAATCGAAGACGCCTCCTCCGTCACATCTCGAAGTCGCCGACGAAGCAGCCCTCCGTCGAAGCCTGGAACCCTGCCGCGACACCTCCACGAACGCCACCTGAGCCGCCGACGACTCCTTCTCCCCTTCGCAAGATCGGTGAGACTTTATTTCACTTTTATTTTTATTTTTGTTTTTGTTTTATAAAAACTGATTTATAAAACCGATTTAAAAACAAATTTCTGATTTGTTTAAGAATTTTAAACTGATTTGTTTTAGAATTTAAAAACTGTTTTTTTTTTGGTTGCATAAACTGATTTTTTATGAGTTTTTAAAATTGATTTTTAAAGAGTTTTAAAAACAGAATTTTAAAAAAAAGAAAGTAAAACTGATTTAAAAAGATTTTAAAAACAGATTTTATAAAAGATTTTAAAAACTATTTTTTTAAAAAAGAAACTGAAAACTGGATTTTTAAATAATGTAAAAACAGATTTTATAAAAGGAAAAAAAAAACTGATTTGTTAGAACTTTAAAACTGAATTTTTAAAAGAATTTTAAAACTGTTTTTTTTAAGAAGAAACTAAAACTGCATTTTTTATAAAGATAAAAACTGCATTTGAAAAAGATAAAAACTGCATTTTAAAAAAAAAGATAAAAACTGCATTTTTATAAAAGAGAAAAAACTGATTTTATTTTGAACTTTAAAATAGGAAAAAGGTTTAATCTTTTAGTAGAAAAAGTTTTGAACTTGCAAAAATAAAAAAATCATATTTTTATATGTTGAAAGTCGAAGTAAAAATCATATTTTTATATGTTGAAAGTCGAAGTAAAAATCATATTTTTATATGTTGAAAGTCGAAGTAAAAATCATATTTTTATATGATGAAAGTCGAAGTAAAAATCATATTTTTATATGTTGAAAGTCGAAGTAAAAATCATATTTTTATATGTTGAAAGTCGAAGTAAAAATCATATTTTTATATATTGAATAGCGAAGTCAAAATTCGATTTTTATATATTGAATAGCATAGTAAAAATTCTATTTTTACATATGTAGAGAATACGGGCGAAAGCGACAAAAGGCGAAGATTTCTATAAGTGAAGTGTCGTGCAGTTGGATAGCTATTGGTGAGATTTCTGATTTTAAAATTATATATATATGTGTGAAAATGAAGGTGAATTGCTATATATAAATATATATATATATATATATATATATATATACGCCCCCTCGTCCACAAACCATGGACGATATTTATTGGTTGAAATTGTTGTGAAAATTTGATTGATAGCAAATGGTTGTTTGGGATTGTTTGTGATTGATATTGGTTGATTGTGGTTGAAAAATACCCATTGGTGGTTGTGAAATATTTGGTTGAAACCACATAGGATTAGTTTGTGGAAATGAAATAAATATATACATGCCGCCTGCGTGCGAACTAGATGCATGAACCCCATTGTCAAAAACCGCGAGGTTTTAAGGTAGAGCGAGGAGCCGTACTAGGGACGGTGCCGGTGTAACTACCCTGCCGTTATGCTGCCGAAATTTTGAATAATATTTGTGTGTTTGAATTATTTTCATATGCTTAAACTATATTTATTCATTGTATAGAAAACATTCATGTGTTGAATTGATATTCATTCGTTGTTTAGAAATTCATGTGTTGAATGGTATTCATATTTTGAAATAAATTGTTCGATAATAAAAATCACATTTTCATATATATATAAAAACTATTGAAAACATTCATGTGTTGAATTGATATTCATTCGTTGTTTAGAAATTCATGTGTTGAATGGTATTCATATTTTGAAATAAATTGTTCGATAATAAAAATCACATTTTCATATATATATAAAAACTATTGAAAACATTCATGTGTTGAATTGATATTCATTCGTTGTTTAGAAATTCATGTGTTGAATGGTATTCATATTTTGAAATAAATTGTTCGATAATAAAAATCACATTTTTATCTATATATAAAAACTATTGAAAACATTCATGTGTTGAATTGATATTCATTCGTTGTTTAGAAATTCATGTGTTGAATGGTATTCATATTTTGAAATAAATTGTTTTATGATAAAAATCCCATTTTTATCACCAACTTGAACTATATAGAAAAATAGTGTTTTGAAATGAATTGTTTTACAATAAAAATCACATTTTTATTGTATGCATAAATCGTTGAAATGTGAAGTGTTAAAAATAGCCACTTGTTCAAAATAAACATATATGAGTTGAAATATTCATTAACTAGCTAATGAAATGATTTGCACCTATTTATGTAACATTAGAATGAATGGAGTTTTTAAACCAAATAGAAATCAAATATGAAGTCGAATAGAAATTGATAAATGATAAGAACTGTATATATATGTACATGCAATATTCATTGAACAGGTTATAGCAAAGGGGCTAGAGAAGAGGAATAAAATTTTGTGCCCGACAAATAGGTACACATTTACTGATTTGTTTGGGTGATGATTTTGAGCCTGTTGGCTAGCCGCTTGGCTTTTTCTTTTTCTTTTTGAGATTAGAAGGACCGGGAACGCTATTTGCGATTTCCCGATGCTCCCGGTGCAGGGGAGGTTATGGCGAAATTTTTCCAAAATTTAAGGCGTTAGAAAAATATTTGAAGTTAAAACGATATGGAAATCATTGAATGAACTATATTTATATAAATATATAAATATAAATAAAATTAAAACGAAACGAAGCCGTGCAGTTCGTGTTTTGAAACCGTGTTTTCAAACAACTAGTACGGGAAATCCGACCATTGGATTTTCCCGAAACCTCAACCGTCGGGTTCGCCTTGGAATAATCTTTCCAACGGCACCAACCTTGTAAAAATCCAACGGTTGGATTGTCTGGAATGTTTAATTCAAATGTGAATAAAAACAGCGCCAGAAACGATTATATTTATATATAAATATAAATATAATTTTATTTAATCGAATAACGACGCTGCAGTTCGTATTTTGAAATCGAAATTTCAAACGATTGTACCGGGAGATCCGACCGTCGGATTTTCCCGAAACTGGAACCGTTGGATTCGTTTTGAAAAGACCTTTCTAATGATGTAAATTTTGTGAAGATCCAACGGTTAGATTTTCAGATATGTGTAAATCAAATCTGAAGAAAAACAGCGCCACGGCCGCTTTATGGCCCGAAGCGCCGTTTTGAATAAATTAGCTATTTTAAAATAAATAAAAATAGCGATAAATAGTTATAAAATATCATAAGCGATATGGAATGGAAATAAACTGAATTTGCTCGATTTATGTTGTATTTGATGGTTGAATGTGTTTGGTGTGAAAACTATATTAAAGAACACAATTGGTGTTGTCGAATAATTTAACCATTGAAATAAATCGATTTGAAATTCTAAATATACGTGAATTATTTGAAAAGGCCGAGTTAATTCTCATTTCGAATAATCGATCGACGATTGAAATTCGAAGATGAAGACGATGGTCGAAGACCGGAGATCTTCACCTCGTTTGGATGGTAACCGAGGTCCTGATTGAGAGGCATCCCGAAATATGGATAATGAGTGGTGATCGTTCAGACGTACGTGTTGATCGAAGGGTTTGCGAGGTATTGAGTGCCTCCGGTTTCGTTCAGACCCAGAACGGACTTGTAAATGGACTGTGTGTCTGACATAGGATTTATTCTGTGTGGCATGCTAAGATGCAGTGATCAGGGCTTCTGTTGAAAAGCAAAGTCTTGTGGTGATGATCAAAGCACCGCCTGTGTGGCGTAGCTTTGTGTATAACGTGAATTCGCGAGCCTCACACCCCGGTATGAACCTAAAACGGGAGAACAGACCTCAGGGAGGGCCTACGTTTCCTCCTAGCTAAAAGTGGCGTCAGTGGTTTTACACGCCCTGACGAGTTTGACTTATGTGGTTGTTGCTGTTGCGAGGCGCCTCGGTTAGATTGTACGATCCGGGTCCGATGGAGTCACTTGTTGGCTCGCTTACGCCCCAAAGGGCGGCGAAACGTAGTGCTCAGGCATTTTAATCCACTCCGTGTGGACCGGCCCTGTCGCTCCTAGGGTCACTCGAGCTCTGATCCTGAGACTCGGGCTAGGCAGTCTCGAATTCGGTAAGGACTATCTTTTGCCTTGGTTCATGACGGAAATCCAATTTCCAAATACGTGACTGTGCGGTTTTGATTGTATACCTATATATAGCGACATAGTGGTATGGGGCATTAATGCCGCCTATGATTGATAGTTATGATTTGAAATTGTTTTCAAAACATATAAACACTAGCAATAATATCAAATGCCTTTTTTATTCGTATCAAGCATATCTTGGCCGTTATAAGGTAAAAACTCTATCCTCCGGTTTGCGTTGCATTGTGTGATGGGAACTGAGTCTTATAACGGCTTCATTTTTATAAAAAGCATAGCGATGTTTAAAAGAAAGATTTGTTTTAAAGCACTGGCAATCCAATGGAGTAAACCCGTTCCACGAAAGTGGCGTGGTCCTGTGATTAGCCATATTATATATGTGTTGAGTAGATTTCTCATACCAGTCCCATGACTGACTCGTAGTTTGTTTCACTCTCAAACTCGGGTGCCCCTTTTTCTACACGGGCAGCCTTGTATTCAGGTTTAGCTGGTTCTTTCTGGATAGCTGGAGCTGAAGATGGATTCTATCATTTATTTCTTTTTATGCTGTTCAGCTCCTATTGTACATATTTTGTTTATTTCCGCTGTAGACATTTATGTATAGCTGAACTGTATTTGTACTAAGTAAGATCCTGTATACTGTGTAACTCTGATGATTACTTTTATCCAGTATATTTTGTTGTTCATTCTGGTGTATTTATTTAATTCTGTTCTGCTATTATCTGTTTCTGTGTTATATTCCAAAGATAACCTTGTTTCCGTGAGAACGGGAAATCGGGTCGTCTCAACGTGGTATCAGAGCTTTGGTTAAGCTTAGTTCTGGAATATAACATTTGAACGAACTCGTCAGAAATAGAACCAGTAGTGTCCTAGGACGGGTAACTCTATACAGATAGGATCAGCAATATCCTAGTATGAGTAAAGCAGAATGAAATTACACCTTGATAGACACATTTACATTTGAAGTATGTGTTTCTATATTTTAAAATACCTTTTCTGTGACCTGACACTTGATCTGCTAATTGCAGAAGTACTAGAAAAATGAGTGCCAGAAACAGAAGGGATACAGAACCCGATCTAGAAGCTCTATTAAAGAAATATCGAAATCTGAACGGAGCGCAGTTCTCGGGCAATGAATCTATAATTCAGACTCAAGCTTGGGTGAGCTCTGCAGAAAGAATCTTTGAGCATATCCAGCTGAGAGATGACCAGAAACGGTTAATAGCATCTTGGGCGCTCAAAGAAGAAGCTTTAATCTGGTGAGAATCAATCATCAGAAATAATCCAGAAGGTGATATCACCTGGGAAAGATTCAAAGTGATTTTCTTAGAAAGATTTACTCCTCCCGAAGCAACCGAGAGATTATGTGATGAATTTTCTTATCTAATACAAGGTGATATGACCATTCCCGAATATCATAAGAAATTCAATGAACTTTCTCACTTTGCCCCTCATCTAATTGAAAATCCGAAGAGGAAAAATCTGAGATTTATTCACGGACTTCAAAGGAAATACCAGAATAAAGTATTGGGGCATGTGAAGCTTCCTTTTCCAGAAATGATTTATATGGCTTATCAGTATGAAGATCTCCATAAGAAAGGAATGTTACGTGACGAAGAAGAAGTCAGTTCTAGTGACAAAGCAGAGTCGGAAACTGAGATTCCAGAAGCCAGTAAGAGGTCTGAGGTCAGTAACAAGCCCGAGGCAGACCGGAAGAGGGCCAGATCCGAAAAAGAACCGGCAACGACTGCCACATGTTCTAACTACAATAAACAGGGGCATCTGACCAGGAAGTGTAAAACCTCGAGGAAACGAAAGAGAGGGTCTAAACCCGATAACCAGTTTAGAGAGAATAGAAAGTGCAGTCAATGCCATCAGTTCGGTCATCTTTCAAAGGCCTGCCCGCTATTCAGAAAACCTAAAGCAGTACATGTAAATGAAGTGGTAGAAGTACCGACCTCTTCGTCTGATCAGGAAAGGTCTGATGTTTTAGAAAGCACGCTCAATGTCAAAAACATTCCAGTTAAAGTACTGTTTGACACAGGCGCGTCACGAAGCTTTATTGCAAAGAGTGCAGGCAAGAAACTGGATTTGAATTTGAAGAAGCTCAAAGAGCCAATGACTGTCCAAAATCCAGTTGGAGGTTCCATCAATCTCAGTTGGATTTGTGCAGTACCTGTCTCTTTTTCTTGCTATAAATTCCCTATTATCTCTATCATCATGAATTTTAATGAATTCGATCTTATTCTGGGATTGGATTGGTTAACTAGATATGAAGCTGAAGTTAAATGCGCCGAGAGAGTGGTTAAAGCAAAGGCCCAATCGGGGAATTATATAACCATACCATGTGAAGGCCCGACTTCAAATAGAAAAGATTTCTGGTCAGCTCTCGATGTTTCTCCAGCCCAAATAGAAAATGTCCCTGAAGTCATAGAGAATATTCCCGACCTCATCAAAGATATTCCTGTCGTCAAGAACTATGCGGATGTGTTCGAAGAAGTTGTTCGCTTACCTCCGCAAAGAGAAATAGATTTCAAGATTGCTTTAATTCCCAATGCAAGGCCGGTAGTTCACGCTATTCGAAGAATGTCCTTGAAAGAGAAGGAGGAATTAGACAATCAAACACGACAACTAGTATGGAAAGGTCTGATCAGGCCTAGTTTCTCTGATTGGGGTGCAGCCGTGGTATTTGTCCCAAAATCTGACGGTACTTTACGTCTATGTGTGGATTATCGTGATTTGAACAAACAGACAATAAAGAACAAGTATCCATTGCCGCGGATTGATGATTTGTTGGATCGATTAAATGGAGCACAAGTATTCTCACGAATGGACCTAGCTACAGGATTCCATCAACTTCGAATTGCCGAAGAGTGTGTTCCAATGACAGCGTTCAGAGGCCCCGACTTATTCTACGAGTGGTTAGTAATGCCGTTCGGTTTATGTAACGCTCCAGCTTACTTCGTCGATCTGATGAACAGAGTGTTCAGAGGAGTATTGAATAAATTTGTTCTGGTTTTCATTGACGATATTCTAATCTTCTCTAAATCAAAGGCCGAACATGAAAAACATCTGGAACAGGTTCTAGAAATCCTCAGAAGGAATGTATTAAAAGCCAAATTTTCCAAATGTATCTTCTGGCAAGATGAAGTAAAATTTCTGGGCCACGTCGTATCGAAAGAAGGAATCGCTGTGGACCCAAGTAAAATCACAGCTATTCAGAATTGGAAACAACCCAGTACTCCCACTGAAGTCCGCAGTTTTCTCGGATTGGCTAGCTATTACCGAAAGTTCGTTAAAGACTTTTCGAAGATATCTGGTCACTTAACGAAGCTTACAAAGAAGCATTCTAAATTTAAATGGACTCAAGAGAGTGAGGAGGCTTTCGAAGAGCTAAAGTTGAGATTAACTACAGCTCCAGTGTTAACCATCATTGATGGCAACCAAGATTTAAAAGTCTGGACTGATGCGTCTAGAGAGGGCCTTGGCGCAGTGTTAATGCAAAGAGGTCAAGTGATTGCTTATGCTAGTCGTCAACTGAAGCCGCACGAGAAAAACTATGTAAATCATGATCTTGAGTTATTGGCTATCATATTCTCTTTGAAAATCTGGAGACACTATCTTCTGGGCGAGAGATTTGAACTGTTTATAGATCACCAGTCGTTAAAGTATCTGTTCACTCAGAAGGACTTAAATTTGAGGCAACAACGTTGGCTGGAGTTTCTTGCGGCATATGACTTCGAAATTATATATACTCCAGGGAAAGCCAATGTCGTGGCCGATGCGTTAAGCAGAAAGAATGTAATGATCGCCAGCTTTATTATCACAACATCCTTGATTGACAGAATATCTATTCTTCAGAAGGAGGATAACTTTATTAAGGATATGATTAAAAGGATTCGGAAAGGTGAACCCTCGTGTTTTCAAATAGATAACGACGAGACCCTGAGATTGAAAGGAAGGATTTGTGTTCCTGACGTTCCTGAGCTAAAAAGGGAAGTGTTAGACGAGTGTCACAAGTCCAAGCTGAGTATCCATCCTGGTGTGGCCAAAATGTATAACGATCTCAAAAGAACTTTCTGGTGGAAGGCTATGAAAAGAGACGTTTCAATATACGTTAGCCGATGCCCTACTTGCCAGCTAGTTAAAAGCGACCAACAGAAACTAGCTGGGTTATTACAACCGCTAGAAGTTCCTGGTTGGAAGTGGGAACATATTTCTATGGATTTCATTGATGGTCTGCCCAGAACCAGAAAAGGAAATGACAGTATTTGGGTGATCGTAGATCGCTTCACGAAGACCGCCCATTTCATACCTGTCAGATCAAACAGAACCGCTCAGAGTCTGGCGCAGATATACTTCAGGGAAATAGTTAGACTACATGGAGTGCCACTCAGTATAGTCAGTGATAGGGATACAATATTCACTAGCAAATTCTGGGAAGCATTTCAAGTCGAAGTGGGAACGAAGTTAAACCTAAGCACCGCTTATCATCCTCAGACAGACGGTCAGACTGAGAGGGTGAATCGCATTCTGGAAGATCTATTGCGGGCTTGTGTTATAGATTTCGGTGGATCATGGGAAGACAATCTACATTTGGCTGAGTTCTCTTATAACAACAGCTACCAGGCGAGTCTGACAATGTCGCCATTCGAAGCATTGTATTGGTAGACCGTGCCGATCTCCTGCTTGTTGGGTCGAGCCTGGAAATAGACTTGTGTTGGGCCCTGATATGATTCGAGAAGCTGCCGACAAAGTCGATTTTATTAAGAAGCGATTACTCGCCGCTCAAAGCCGACAAAAGAGCTATGCCGATAAAAGAAGAAGAGATATATCCTTTGAAGTTGGCGACTATGTATATTTGAAAGTATCACCGATGAGAGGAGTTATCCGGTTTGGTAAAACTGGAAAGTTGGCACCCAAATTCATAGGTCCGTTTCCTATTCTGGAACAGATTGGAACTCTAGCATATAAAGTTAAATTGCCAGACTGGTTGCCTGGTGTGCATGATGTATTTCATATATCTTAGCTTCGAAAGCACGTTCATGATCCAGACTTGATCGTGGAAGAAGCAGCTCAGCAGGATATTGAAATTACTCCAGAATTAGCTGTGAGGCGAGAGCCGCTAAAGATCATCGGCAAAGAAACCAAAGAGCTGAGAAACAAGAAGGTTCACTTAGTCAAAGTGCAATGGAGTGGAGATCCGCGAGATTGTACTTGGGAAACTGAGGAGAGCATTCAGAAAGCTTATCCTAGATGCCGAGTAGATATCTCTGATTGACTCTGGTGCAAGGTACATTTACCCTACCTTGCATTACCATTTAATTCTCTATTCTGTTGCTATTTTCTTCCCATGGATGTGCATTGTTTATTCCATACTCTGAATATTAGAAACAAATTGGTTATTGTATTGTGAGATCGTAGATTTATCAATCCACTTTCGACTTTATTCCTTTTCGGGGACGAAAAGTTTTAAGTGGGGGAGATTGTAACGACCCAGAAAATCTGAACCAATTTAAAATTTTTAAATTGGCTAAAATAATGGACTTTAAATATTTAAAATAAATATTTTAGATAATGGCGATGAAAACTGAGTTTGAATCGACATTTGAAAACGAATATAATTAATTATAATTATATATAGAATTGAAAATGGCGCGGTAGTTCGATAATTCGATTTCAAACTTCAATTGAATATACCGGGTGCAAAACAATCCGGATTTTAGTGAAACCAAAAATATTTAAATCTGTTAGTGAATATCTTTCTAACGGATTCGACCAATCGAAATTTGATAGCGGGAATCAAAAGATATGTCCAGTTGAAAATTCTGAATAGTCGCTATGGAATTCAGGCCCTTAAAAATGGACATTTTGCAAATGACCTCGGATTTCGACGAAACCACTTTTGTTGGATTCGCAGTGTCAAGTTATTGTTAGGTTTCAAATTTCATAATTTTTCGAATCAATATGTGAGCGTGGCAAAAGAAAACGCGTTTGACCAGTTTCTGTTGAATTTAATCGACTGGAAATTGGCCATTTTTCATACGGTCTCAGAATTAGACGAAATTAGTTTTGTTAGGACCGTATCGTCAATACGAAACTAGAAAATATTTTTCTGGAATTTTTCTAGTTAGTATGTGACCCCGGTAATTTGAAATGTACATTTAAAATTCAATATAAGGATTTAAATGTAAATTTCAACGGAAACTAATTGTAACGATCAAATCAGCTTACGATACATATCCCATTGTGTTCGGAATGGGGGTAAAACGCTATGGACGACAGGCGGTAGGCCTCGTTTCGAGGTCGAATGTAAAAGACAACCCTTTTGCAAAAATTTAATAATTAAATAATAAAATAAAATAAAAAAAAATAGAATTCCCCCCTTTCTTCCTTGCCCCCCCCCCCCCCCCCCCGAATCACTTACCAGAAAACGAAATAGAAAAAAAAGAAGAAAAACCTAAAAAACCTAATCGAGCCGCCCCCTTCAAAACATCGCCGCCGACCATCGAACACCCCCCCAGTCGCATCGAATCGAAGACGCCTCCTCCGTCACATCTCGAAGTCGCCGACGAAGCAGCCCCCCCGTCGAAGCCTGGAACCCTGCCGCGACACCTCCACGAACGCCACCTGAGCCGCCGACGACTCCTTCTCCCCTTCGCAAGATCGGTGAGACTTTATTTCACTTTTATTTTTATTTTTGTTTTTGTTTTATAAAAACTGATTTATAAAACCGATTTAAAAACAAATTTCTGATTTGTTTAAGAATTTTAAACTGACTTGTTTTAGAATTTAAAAACTTTTTTTTTTTTTGGTTGCATAAACTGATTTTTTATGAGTTTTTAAAATTGATTTTTAAAGAGTTTTAAAAACAGAATTTTTAAAAAAAGAAAGTAAAACTGATTTAAAAAGATTTTAAAAACAGACTTTATAAAAGATTTTAAAAACTGTTTTTTTAAAAAAGAAACTGAAAACTGGATTTTTAAATAATGTAAAAACAGATTTTATAAAAGGAAAAAAAAACTGATTTGTTAGAACTTTAAAACTGATTTTTTAAAAGAATTTTAAAACTGTTTTTTTTAAGAAGAAACTAAAACTGCATTTTTTATAAAGATAAAAACTGCATTTGAAAAAGATAAAAACTGCATTTTAAAAAAAAAGATAAAAACTGCATTTTTATAAAAGAGAAAAAACTGATTTTATTTTGAACTTTAAAATAGGAAAAAGGTTTAATCTTTTAGTAGAAAAAGATTTGAACTTGCAAAAATAAAAAAATCATATTTTTATATGTTGAAAGTCGAAGTAAAAATCATATTTTTATATGTTGAAAGTCGAAGTAAAAATCATATTTTTATATGTTGAAAGTCGAAGTAAAAATCATATTTTTATATGATGAAAGTCGAAGTAAAAATCATATTTTTATATGTTGAAAGTCGAAGTAAAAATCATATTTTTATATGTTGAAAGTCGAAGTAAAAATCATATTTTTATATATTGAATAGCGAAGTCAAAATTCGATTTTTATATATTGAATAGCATAGTAAAAATTCTATTTTTACATATGTAGAGAATACGGGCGAAAGCGACAAAAGGCGAAGATTTCTATAAGTGAAGTGTCGTGCAGTTGGATAGCTATTGGTGAGATTTCTGATTTTAAAATTATATATATATATATGTGTGAAAATGAAGGTGAATTGCTATATATAAATATCTATATATATATATACACGCCCCCTCGTCCACAAACCATGGACGATATTTATTGGTTGAAATTGTTGTGAAAATTTGATTGATAGCAAATGGTTGTTTGGGATTGTTTGTGATTGATATTGGTTGATTATGGTTGAAAAATACCCATTGGTGGTTGTGAAATATTTGGTTGAAACCACATAGGATTAGTTTGTGGAAATGAAATAAATATATACATGCCGCCTGCGTGCGAACTAGATGCATGAACCCCATTGTCAAAAACCGCGAGGTTTTAAGGTAGAGCGAGGAGCCGTACTAGGGCCGGTGCCGGTGTAACTACCCTGCCGTTATGCTGCCGAAATTTTGAATAATATTTGTGTGTTTGAATTATTTTCATATGCTTAAACTATATTTATTCATTGTATAGAAAACATTCATGTGTTGAATTGATATTCATTCGTTGTTTAGAAATTCATGTGTTGAATGGTATTCATATTTTGAAATAAATTGTTCGATAATAAAAATCACATTTTCATATATATATAAAAACTATTGAAAACATTCATGTGTTGAATTGATATTCATTCGTTGTTTAGAAATTCATGTGTTGAATGGTATTTATATTTTGAAATAAATTGTTCGATAATAAAAATCACATTTTCATATATATATATAAAAACTATTGAAAACATTCATGTGTTGAATTGATATTCATTCGTTGTTTAGAAATTCATGTGTTGAATGGTATTCATATTTTGAAATAAATTGTTCGATAATAAAAATCACATTTTTATCTATATATAAAAACTATTGAAAACATTCATGTGTTGAATTGATATTCATTCGTTGTTTAGAAATTCATGTGTTGAATGGTATTCATATTTTGAAATAAATTGTTTTATGATAAAAATCCCATTTTTATCACCAACTTGAACTATATAGAAAAATAGTGTTTTGAAATGAATTGTTTTACAATAAAAATCACATTTTTATTGTATGCATAAATCGTTGAAATGTGAAGTGTTAAAAATAGCCACTTGTTCAAAATAAACATATATGAGTTGAAATATTCATTAATTAGCTAATGAAATGATTTGCACCTATTTATGTAACATTAGAATGAATGGAGTTTTTAAACCAAATAGAAATCAAATATGAAGTCGAATAGAAATTGATAAATGATAAGAACTGTATATATATGTACATGCAATATTCATTGAACAGGTTATAGCAAAGGGGCTAGAGAAGAGGAATAAAATTTTGTGCCCGACAAATAGGTACACATTTACTGATTTGTTTGGGTGATGATTTTGAGCATGTTGGCTAGCCGCTTGGCTTTTTCTTTTTCTTTTTGAGATTAGAAGGACCGGGAACGCTATTTGCGATTTCCCGATGCTCCCGGTACAGGGGAGGTTATGGCGAAATTTTTCCAAAATTTAAGGCGTTAGAAAAATATTTGAAGTTAAAACGATATGGAAATCATTGAATGAACTATATTTATATAAATATATAAATATAAATAAAATTAAAACGAAACGAAGCCGTGCAGTTCGTGTTTTGAAACCGTGTTTTCAAACAACTAGTACGGGAAATCCGACCATTGGATTTTCCCGAAACCTCAACCGTCGGGTTTGCCTTGGAATAATCTTTCCAACGGCACCAACCTTGTAAAAATCCAACGGTTGGATTGTCTGGAATGTTTAATTCAAATGTGAAGAAAAACAGCGCCAGAAACGATTATATTTATATATAAATATAAATATAATTTTATTTAATCGAATAACGACGCTGCAGTTCGTATTTTGAAATCGAAATTTCAAACGATTGTACCGGGAGATCCGACCGTCGGATTTTCCCGAAACTGGAACCGTTGGATTCGTTTTGAAAAGACCTTTCTAATGATGTAAATTTTGTGAAGATCCAACGGTTAGATTTTCAGATATGTGTAAATCAAATCTGAAGAAAAACAGCGCCACGGCCGCTTTATGGCCCGAAGCGTCGTTTTGAATAAATTAGCTATTTTAAAATAAATAAAAATAGCGATAAATAGTTATAAAATATCATAAGCGATATGGAATGGAAATAAACTGAATTTTCTCGATTTATGTTGTATTTGATGGTTGAATGTGTTTGGTGTGAAAACTATATTAAAGAACACAATTGGTGTTGTCGAATAATTTAACCATTGAAATAAATCGATTTGAAATTCTAAATATACGTGAATTATTTGAAAAGGCCGAGTTAATTCTCATTTCGAATAATCGACCGACGATTGAAATTCGAAAATGAAGACGATGGTCGAAGACCGGAGATCTTCACCTCGTTTGGATGGTAACCGAGGTCCTGATTGGGAGGCATCCCGAAATATGGATAATGAGTGGTGATCGTTCAGACGTACGTGTTGATCGAAGGGTTTGCGAGGTATTGAGTGCCTCCGGTTTCGTTCAGACCCAGAACGGACTTGTAAATGGACTGTGTGTCTGACATAGGATTTATTCTGTGTGGCATGCTAAGATGCAGTGATCAGGGCTTCTGTTGAAAAGCAAAGTCTTGTGGTGATGATCAAAGCACCGCCTGTGTGGCGTAGCTTTGTGTATAACGTGAATTCGCGAGCCTCACACCCCGGTATGAACCTAAAACGGGAGAACGGACCTCAGGGAGGGCCTACGTTTCCTCCTAGCTAAAAGTGGCATCAGTGGTTTTACACGCCCTGACGAGTTTGACTTATGTGGTTGTTGCTGTTGCGAGGCGCCTCGGTTAAATTGGACGATCCGGGTCCGATGGAGTCACTTGTTGGCTCGCTTACGCCCCAAAGGGCGGCGAAACGTAGTGCTCAGGCATTTTAATCTACTCCGTGTGGACCGGCCCTGTCGCTCCTAGGGTCACTCGAGCTCTAATCCTGAGACTCGGGCTAGGCAGTCTCGAATTCGGTAAGGACTATCTTTTGCCTTGGTTCATGACGGAAATCCAATTTCCAAATACGTGACTGTGCGGTTTTGATTGTATACCTATATATGGCGACATAGTGGTATGGGGCATTAATGCCGCCTATGATTGATAGTTATGATTTGAAATTGTTTTCAAAACATATAAACACTAGCAATAATATCAAATGCCTTTGTTTTATTCGTATCAAGCATATCTTGGCCGTTATAAGGTAAAAACTCTATCCTCCGGTTTGCGTTGCATTGTGTGATGGGAACTGAGTCTTATAACGGCTTCATTTTTATAAAAAGCATAGCGATGTTTAAAAGAAAGATTTGTTTTAAAGCACTGGCAATCCAATGGAGTAAACCCGTTCCACGAAAGTGGCGTGGTCCTGTGATTAGCCATATTATATATGTGTTGAGTAGATTTCTCATACCAGTCCCATGACTGACTCGTAGTTTGTTTCACTCTCAAACTCGGGTGCCCCTTTTTCTACACGGGCAGCCTTGTATTCAGGTTTAGCTGGTTCTTTCTGGATAGCTGGAGCTGAAGATGGATTCTATCATTTATTTCTTTTTATGCTGTTCAGCTCCTATTGTACATATTTTGTTTATTTCCGCTGTAGACATTTATGTATAGCTGAACTGTATTTGTACTAAGTAAGATCCTGTATACTGTGTAACTCTGATGATTACTTTTATCCAGTATATTTTGTTGTTCATTCTGGTGTATTTATTTAATTCTGTTCTGCTATTATCTGTTTCTGTGTTATATTCCAAAGATAACCTTGTTTCCGTGAGAACGGGAAATCGGGTCGTCTCATCTGATCTGTGAACTAGTTGATCTGAACTCTGTATGTCTGAACTTGTAAACAAGTTAATCTAAAGTCTGGTAGTTTGGGGGCACAAGGTTAGGAGGGAAAATACTTGTGTCATCTGTTGTTTGGGACCCATATTAGTCAGTAACCCTTTCTGGTATCAAAACTTTGACCCAAAAGTAGGTAGGGTCCGGGCACGCTTACTGAACTAGTTATAAGCGGTTCATTCTGATAATGGCGAGGGGTGTTGATGGTGCGTTCCAACCGGGTCATGTGCGTGCATGGATCCCATCCTGCCTCTGTGGATGTAAGACGCCGTGACATCTGTAAATAGGTCTGTGCCATTCAAAGGTTGCCACTTTAGGGAATGATACACCCTTCTGTGGGGCTGGCACAGGGTATTTATGTAATAGGGAGCCGATCGCGTGGGGTAGGATTTAGGGTACACTTAGCTTTGTTTGTTTCTGTGGGGTACCGTCTGTTTCTGTTGGGTGGCAACACCTGTCTGCGTGGTACCATCTGTCTGTAGGGGAGGTAAAGGCCCATTTACTTGTGTACACCTAATTCTATATTCTGTTTCCGTAGGGATTAATCTGTTTCTGTTTCTATACCTTCTGTTCGGGTGGTAAAAGCCCATTACTAGCATTATGTTATGTGGAAATCATTCTGTTTCCTTTCTGTTTCAGTTAAGACATTAGGGTAACACCTAATCCCGTTATATTAGTATTAGTGCAGAAAAGTGAAAAGTAATTGCTTATATAATTCTGTTCTTCTATTATATCCATTACATCTGTTACTGTTATCTCTCATCCAGTTTTATTTCCATGTCATGTTATTATTATCTGTTCATAACTGAAAATCACTGGACTTGCCAGACTTTATGTCTGACCCTGTTTGTTTCGCCCCTTTTTCTTCCGTTTCCCCCGCCAGGTTATCCAAGGAGGGAATACTTTAGCTTGATTCAGATTCCTTCTACTTGAAGTGCTTAAAGTATGGCTTAGCTCTGTATAGCTTCTGTTCTATAGGGATTATGATTTTAAAGTTTTGTACTTTGATGATTTCCTAAACAAGACTGATATTATGTACTTGAGTTTTATTCTAGTATAGATGTAACCATACTGATTTCTGTTTCCCGCTGCAATAAAGTTATAATTTCTCAAGTATTATTTATTTGTCTTGAAATTTTCTGTTCTGTTTACTAAAATGCTCCACCAAAGTTAAGGCATTCCCTTTGTGAGTGTCCTTAACGGAGGTGGGGTGTTACATTTAATGTTGTAGATTTTGTTTTATGTCCAAATCAAAATTTCAAATAGTCGCTATGGAATTCCTTTATAAATTATAATGATTTATTATATAAAATAAAAGGATTTTAATTTATTGAATATCGATTTGGTTTGGAATTCAACCTGGAGTATTGTATTTTGAAAATATATGAAATTCTAGTCAAGTATGGTCGATTATAGTATTTTAATATTATTATATTGAGGTGTTTCAAAGTTGATTCATTTTGATTTAATATGGACCCTTAATAAGGTACTTTATTCAAACAACCTTCGTTTTCAACGAAACAAATTTTATTAAGACCATAATAGCTAATTGTTGCGATATTTCAAGTTTCGCATCAATTGGAGTTATTATGTGAGCATAGCAAAATTAATTGTGAATAAATCGACCGTTTGGATGTGAACTAGCGTCGTTTTTGCAAACGGACTCGGAATTCGACGTAACATGATTCATTAGGATCGTAACGTGGAATTATACCATGGTGTTCATTTTCACCGCGAATGAAGTTTGTCTGTAAACACAGGAACCAATAAACACGATTAGAATTAGCGATAGGAATGAATAAAAATCATCAGTCACTTCATAAAATATCCTTAGTCAAATCAACTAAAATATAGTAACAAAAATTTAAAATATCTTTGCGCACCGTTTTATTTCTTTTCACCTCTCTGAACAATTTCACATGGCAAAGACGTGAAGATTTTCCTCTCTTCCTCTATTAAAACGGTTTCATTCTCTCTGCAAATACAAAACAAACTCCATCTCTCTCCCTTATTCAAATAAACATCCGATCACCATTCCTAAAACAGAAAGCACCCATTTTTTTTATGAAGCCAAACAAAAACAAACTGTATAAAAGCAAGACGTGAGAAAACTCTAGGTGGTGCTTTTTTTGTGTGGAGCTCGAAGTCATGGGTTTCACTAATACTTTGCGGACGCTGGGTGGCACGGGAGAGGCATGAGGCCGGTGACGTGGGTCAGGAGTTCCACTGAGGCGACAGAGGCATGCGTAGGGTCAGCAGGAGGAGGGGCAGTTGCAGATGAAGAACTAGGTGACATCCGGCCGAAAATGGCAGCTGGAGAGACTGTTGAACGGAGCTCAGTTTTCGGGTCAGTTTCTGGGAGATGAGGCCGAGATGAGGGGGGTTCACGGCAAATGGCGGTCGTGGAGGAGCATAGGTGAGGCGATGAACCGAGGAACGTGCATATGTGGTGAGCATGTTTGAAGGAGAGGATGTGTACAACAACTTTCGACGAAGAAGGGGATGATGGGGACGGTTTTGGTTTACTGGGAGCTGCAGAAGTGGTAATCAAGGGAAGTTCATGGATAAAGCATACTGTAGTGGTCGTATATTATATATGGGGAAGATGGGTAAGTGGGTATGGTGTACAAGTGGGCTTGGGCCCTTTCGGTGATAGAATAAGAAAAATTGAAATAGAAGATTATGGTGGAGGAGCAGTCAAATAAGCTTCAGGAAAGAAAAACGGCGAAGAAAGCATTAAGATGGAGCGGGTTTATGGGTAAGCAAGTATGGATGTGGATTTTAAGGCAGTGGGATGTTATTTTTCGTGATGGGCTTTCGGCTAAAAAAAAAGTTGAATTTCCAGGGCAAATAACGAAGTAGGCATGCGTGCCTTGGCAGCTCCAGATTCATGCGTAGATATGAGAGGGAGCACTAAGTGGATTTCATATTTGGGGAAGGAGGATAGCGCGTGATGTGGCCATGCGATTACGGTAATTAATCTCAATTAGGGTTATTCTTTTTTAGTAATTAAAAGTTAAAGCTATGTTAATTTATTTAAATGTCGTAACAATGATAGGTTGTTCGTATATAAATAGAAATAAGCAGAACTGGAAGCATTGGAATCACAGGAAAATATACTACGGTGCTGAGTAGATTTGAAGGAGATTGGAAGTAGCTGGATTTTCATTTAATTTTAAACGCTTGTTTAAATGAAACAACACTGTAATCAATCGTCAAATTAAATGTGAGTTAACTCTCATGCTTTTTTGGAATCCTACGATGTGATTAAATTCATATAATTAAATTTAATCGCTGATAATTGGATGTTTGGTTGCTTTGGATGCACATTGTCGATTGAATGGTTGACGTTAATTATATTATCGCCGTTTATAATATTGAGTTAAAGTTTATATCTAATGTGTTGTAGGGAAGAACAGGTTGGAGGAATCAAACCGGATTCCTCAAATATTTTGTATGCTATTTTATTTCATATTATTTGTATATGCACTGACTGAACCCCCCGTGATATTGAAAACCTGTTTGGATGTTGACGTTGAATTTAAATTCAACTTTGTTGTGATTTGAATCAATAAATGATATTGATTGAGGGATTAGCAGAAAATGGCCTAGAAATCCACTTTTTATTAAGACGTTACTTGTCGTTAGGCGAATTAACGAAGTTAAATTATAAAATTTATTTTATAACCGAAGCAGGGTTTTAATTATATTTTGTACGTTATAATGAAGTTGAAAAATATATTGATCTTTATAAATTAGTTTTATAAAATATTATAAAATGATTATATAATAAGGATTTGATGTTAAAATAAGTTTTATAAGCAAATGAAGCTGTAATTAACTTACGGGTTAATATTTTGGAATAATTATATTTAAGAAATTGATTAAGTAATAGGTTAATTTAATTAATCTAATAAGGAAAAGATTGAATAATATAAATAAAGTTATTAAAGGAAGATTGAGCTAATACGATAAGCATTGAATTAAATATTTTATTTAAAGCTTGAATTGTAATAAAAGTGAAGGTTCTCCAGAATAAAAAAAAATTACTTGTCGGTTTTGGTAAAGAAGTTGAAAAATGTTTTTTGTTTATAAGGATCCAAGATTTAATTCTATTGTATGATATAAGACGGTCTTGGGAAAAATATTTGGAAACATACAAATTTCAATGGAACCGAATAAAAAGTTTAAAACATAAAGTTGATATTAAATAAAAATAATCAGAATAGACCAAGATTTTTGGAAGTAATGATATGGTTTATAAAACCACATTTTAAGTAAACAAATAAGATTTGATGGATATTAAAGGAAGATGGATTTTGAGTCATGAACTTATACCTATTCTAAGATAAGAAAGTTGTTGATCAAGGTCTGAGAAATTAATAAAATACCCCAACTTGAACGAATTTATTATTATCTAGGAATGATATTAGTTTGCAATGAGTAAAGGATGCTAAGGTTAGTTTATTATTCCGTAAGAATAATAATGCAACATTAGTTGTGAGATTTTGAAATAGAAATAATACTGTTTGGTTTTAAAGTGAATAATTTGACATTATTGGTTGGATAAGAATTAGTAACTTGTTTTATACTATTAAGTTATAATATATATCGAGATGCCCAAATTTAAGGAATACTAAGGTGATTTTGAGAAAGTAAAGCAATATTTCCATGTAAAGGAAATGGAAAGAGTTTGGAAATTGTGGTGATATTTTCGAAGTGAAGAATGTAAATGGAAAGGTGAATATGTTAATTCTTAAAAGTTAAGAATATGGTTTTATCGAGACAAGTAAAGGAAATCGATTTTAAATCGATGAAATGGTTTGAAAGATCGTTAAAGAGTTTTAATGATTGATTTTGACTAATAAAACCTGAGCTACCAATGTACTTAACAATACTAGTTGAATTGATATTTTAAACAACGGCTATCAGTGAAATATTACTGGACCTTTTTGATGTGTTGTTTCGAAGAGACCGGGATGGGAACTAGACCTAAAACCACTTCGAACCAACGTAGCTCTCAAAACTAATTGCAAGGATACGTATAAAAATGGTGCATTGAAGACCATAGATCTTCATAAAACGGAAGAATTACTTAAAATCCCTAGCCGATCCCTAGGGATATACTGTGGTTCTGTCGTGGTTGAATTCTATGGATTGCAAGGACTACTCGCTACTGATCTATAGGGTGATTCCTAGGATGCAGTAGGAGGATGTCTTCGTGTAACAACACAGAAATTTGGAACCAATTTAGAACTTCCAAATTTCATTGGAATCAAAATAAAATTGAAAATGGATAATGATTTAATTGGAACCGGGTTATAATAATGAGTTTTAATATAAAAATAGCACATTTACAAAGGAAGTATAAGAAATATTTATTTTCAGACTCTAAATCCAGTTCCATTAAATTCGGAATATGGAATATTGATCCAGTATGGATTATGATAGAATTTGGCATCAGGTAGATATGCTAAATTCATAAAAGACCAAAAAATTGACCTAAAAAAGGATGATTTTGAGGATATATTGAGAATGACATATCACTAGATCATGAGACCACCTCCGTTGGATCTGGAATAGTGAATTTTAGTACTTAGGAAGTTTCGCGTAAAATGGCATCCGTATGTTTTAAAGAAAAAAATAAAAGACCTGAAATAAATTTTGATGGTAATTGGAATTTGATAATGCTAACAGGCAAACTGGAACCTGAGACCTACCCAAAAAAATTCTAAACGTAGGTTATTAGCTATGTATCGAGTCTAAGAAAATTCCTTATCAAATATAAAAAGTTATTAACAAAACTAAGCTAAACTAAATTATTTGAAAATGAAAACGAACTCAGATTTTATATTTGAACAAAGGAATGAAGTACATTAGAAACCAGACTTTATGGTTGGAAAAATTATGGAAGTCGTTATGGTTTAATACTCCAACATGAGGCCGGAATGTGCTGAACAAACACAAAACACTATTCCTTTGGATAACTATCTATCGTCGCCACTTATTCCTTTTATACTTATCCATAATGCAAGGTGTCAACAATCCATGGAGTCAGCTTCATTATAAAAAACCTTAAACCTTATCTCCTTTCCATTTTATCACTTTCTTCCACCTTGAAAACCTCCTCTCCACCTTCCTTATCCATGGCCGAAAGTTATTCATGAAATGAAAATATCAAGGGAAAAAGAGGAGAAAATAATAGCAAACCAAGATCTCTTGTTCTTCTTCATTTTTGCACTCAAAAATTCCTCTTTTCTCCCCATATTTGCTCATGTTTTTGGCCTATATTAAATAAAAAAAGAGATTTTTCAAGAAAAAGAAGGAGAAGAAGAAGAAAAACAAAGAAGGGAGGTAGATCTAGGAGCTGGGGACCTTAAATGTAGGAATCAGGACTTCACGGGGTGAGAAAACTCACTTTATAAAGGGTTTTAATTAGTTAGTTTAAGAGCTGCACATATGGTGTTTGATAAAATGTCTCTTAGAAAATTTGTGGTGAATTTGTGATTATATTGGTGGTATATAGTTGCTAATGGTTTCTAAATAAATTCATGAAGTAAAAAAATGACACCTTGGTTAGGTTTTGAGATGAAACCCTTTAGGTTAATTCACAAAATCTCACCTTTAAGGAAGATTAGGTGCATACATGTCTTGGCTGGTTGTTTGATGTTTGGTTTAGTAGTAAATGATTTTGTGTAGTAAATGATGATAAACTCCTAAAAGTTCATTCTTTATGGATTAATTCATAGAAAGATGTGATCTTTAGTTATGAATTCACCATTATATAAAGAAAACCATGACCTTTTATTGAAATTCATGAAGTTGAACCTCATGTGATAAATACTTGGGTTGATAGCTAGAGTAATGAACATCAAAAACTTTTAACATGGTTTTGAGCATCATTACATGCTTATGTTGAGTTGTTAATCTCTAGCTAATGAATATTATTCATGTTTTAGAAGATGTTGAATGAAGTTGCCTTGGTTTGGATGTTAGGATTTGATTCAAATGGTTGTGAATACTCTTTGGTTTCATTTCTGTTATATGGATGGCCTATTATGGCAATTGTGTAGTTAACATGTTGGTTTGAAGGGTTGATTTGGTTGACCAATGGTTATAAATACTCTTTGGTTTTTAAATAAAATGGAACCCGATTATGACACCGTCGTATGTTGTTAAATAACAAACGAGTTTGGTTACAACTCGTTAGACACATGACATCTTGTATATGTTTATTAGATGTTTGTATATACCTAAATTCTCGGGTTATACAGAAATTGAATGAGTCTCATTCTAGAAATTGGACTTTAAATGATTATTTTAATAATAAAACAATCAGGAGAAAATAAAAGTTTGAATTTGAGCTCCAACAATTTCCGAAAATGAAATTGAGTTCATAACAATTAACTTTTGAAAAAGAACGAACTGGGTTTGAACAAGTTAAGAAAAAGTTATGGGTTGTCAAATATTGAAATGAATAGTAAATCGATTTTACGATGAATAGTAAATTAAAGTTGCATTTGCATAGCAAACGGAATTGAATTTGCGTTATTATTATTTCAATGTTCTTATTTATCTTTATAATGGACGTCATCCAATTTTGAGACTTAAATAATCATTTTTGAAAAATAATATTATTTTAATGATTTAAATAATATTTTAATTATTTAAATATGGTATAATTGAATAAAAAGTCAAAAATGTGGAAAATGAATTCCAAAAGCTATTTAATATGTTTTGAACAATTATCAAACTTATTTTAAAGTGTTTCAACTAATTTTTAAAAGTTAAGTCACTTTTGGGCTCGGATAGGACTTGTCTTGCAGTGGTAGTTCACGAATTTCGAACCAAAACTTTAAATTGAAATTCCAGGAGATCTAACCATCAGATTTTCTCAAAAATAAATTTTTTTTGTTGATAATAATGAAAATTTTCCAATGAAGTAAAATAAAAGGAGTTTTAACGGTCGGATTTTCCGGAAAGTCCAAATCTGTTTTCCCGAAAAATCCAGATTTAGTAGTAAAAGTGCAATTTTAGATTTTCTTGATAAATGTGTTAATAAATTATTTAAAAATACGAAAAAATCCTTTTTAATTATAAGAAATGATTTTCCCAGTTAAGTAAATGGGATCTTTATTTATATAGATTTTTGGGAAAGGAATGAACATATTTTTACATGAGGCAAATGACGAATAATCGATAATGATTATTAGGAAGATTTAACTTGGAATTTGAAGTAAAGAAATCAGAATATTTGATTTAGAGTTTTCTGAAATCTTTTAACAAGGTTTGAAGGAATGGAATTTGAAAGGTAATGGGAATTACCGTAACATAAGATGATTAAAATGGAGTATTACCGGTTTTGCTCCATGACATAGAAATGAAGGATTTCGATATATTAAAACTTAATATAGTTTTAATAAATCTTTGAATAAAAGATTGGAATGGATAAACGAGCCGGAATAAACGTGTATTCAGGTATAGAGATGACTAAATAGTCATAAAATTTGATTGGATAATCTGAAATTGCATTTCAATTTAAGTAATCATTGATGAATGATTTTGACATATTAAAGCTCATTACAGTTCTAATAAATGGATTAAGTAATATTACAAAATGGAATGAGATTCATGAAATCCTGTAAAATGATTGGTTTCAAAAGATGCACTAATTATTTAGAAAGGCCGGGATTTTACTCATTCCGAATAATTATATGACGTGATGCTGTTGTCAAGATATCGACGACGATGGTGGAAGACCTAGATTTCTTCACATCGGATGGATGGCCTGTTGATGCCTTGGGTAGGCCACCCAGGTTTGAGTAGCGGCCAATCTGATCGTACTTGAAGCGATTTGGTTTGCAAGGACTTGCACTCCCAGGCGGGGACGTGGAATCAAGTGCCTTCGATTTCGTTCCTATTTCCGGAACGGACTTGTGCATGGATTGCATGTCTGACATGGAACGACCATGGGGCATGCTATGTGTTGAGCAATGATCTAGGCTTTTGTTTAAAAGTGTAACGACCCGATAATTTTCGGCCTCGAAAATCGACATAAATACATTAATCGTATCTCATGCCGACCTTCCAAACACCGAAAACACCAGATAGTTTATTGAACGAAACTAGAGGGCAAGATAAAAAAGAAAGAAATATTAGAATAGAAGAAGAAGAACCATCACAACACAGAATCAAAGTCCCATATTGAGGCAGAACAAAATATAATATAGAAATAAACCTTTATTGAGAGCTTTTAAATAAAACTTACAATCATCAGAGTACATTAACCCATCTGGATAGTTATAATAACATGTCCTCATATATAGTCACATAGCGGAAAATATTATATAATATCATACGTCTGAACTCATCTAGCTCGTCTTTGGACTTCGCAGCATCCGGTAACCTAGACCTATACAACCCGGTCTAACCCAAGCATTACAAACACCGGGTCAGTCTGGTGAACCAGAGTGAGAAAAAACACACTAAGTTTTAAGGGGAATCATCCAACTTGATTTTAAAGTTCAAAATCTTTTCGAAAGAAAAGAATAATCGTAAGACCAAATCAACACATAAATGCGGAAGATTTTTACCTTACAATAACCCAAAACAATTTTGAAAATCAATACTTTTCTGATATTATAATATTGTCTAAATACAAATAATTAACAATCTAGCGAAACGCTTGCAACTCACGCTCCACATATATAATATACAATCAAAACCGCGGGCGCTTATTGGAGATTGGATGCCGACTATGACAAGATATGGAACCGCCTGCCGATAGTGTATCTATCTCTAGAGGTGAATACACTGGGTTCAACAAGAACGTCTTGCAACCTGGCCCACACATGACCGACCACTCATTTTGCTTGAGTGTATCGAATGTATATCACCAACGGTTGGGATCAACAACCATTTCCCGAAAAAGGGACAGCATCGAAATAGATTAAAGAAGGAAATGAAATTTCTCTAGATAGGTGATTATATACCCTAATTGGAGTGCACATAGCCATGTTGCCTGCCCGATTTTTGTCATTTCCCGGTTGATGAGGCTTGAGGTTAGAATTTACCTTTAAAACATCTGACCGCCTTTTACTTTGAATGCCACATCATTAGATCCGCCAAATAACTAATTGACGTCCACAAACATTTTCTGGGTGTAAAAGAAGCACGCCTTCTTCGCCACCAACTCAGTATATTTGTAAAAATCAACATACGTGGTTTTTAAGAAATACTCTGTCAGACATTCGTTCATACAAGTCATCCAGGAAAAGGATGAACCGAAGGCACCCTCCTACCGCATCCTTAAATAGGAATCACCCCAAGGATCAATAACGAGTAGTCCTTGCAATCCGTAGATTCCAATCATGACTAAATCACTGTAAAAATATCTCCGGCCGCTAAACTAGAGAAATTCAACAAGTAGTTCTTCCGCTTATGAAGATCAACAGTCTTCAATTGCTCCATCTTCAATAATATTCTTTTACGTATTCACTGTTTCAAAATGGTTTTCGAATTTAAATTCGATCCTGGTCTTTCTGTACCAACAATCGTATGGGTCAGATTTGATAGTCGGTGATTTAACCATCAAATAATAATTATGTAGATAAAATGAGTTCACTGATTCAGTATTTGGCATTACTTGGCCTCTTTAATTAAAAATATTCATTAAATAAATTTCAAAATCTTTTAATAATTCTTATATAGCTTTTCACTTTCTATTTTAGTAAGAGTATCCTCAAACAAATTTTAATATTAAACAATATCCAGCATTTCCATTAACTATCATTTGCACCACATTATCCATTATCTAAACAAGGAAATTAGTTAAATCTTATTATTCATAAAATAATTATTACGTAAATATCTTTAATTCCCTTACTTCTCCACTCCTTAGTCCCTTTACCGTAGATTAGTAAGAGGATAATCTCCTAAGTATCAACCCCGAAGACCGAAATCAACATCAGATTAACACTCAGAAAATCACTCACTCAACCTATCTCCTGTTAGGATCCAATTCTTATCTTAACTCGTTATCATCCCATTATATTCCACTTCTACTTTATTAAACCATTTTACCCTTGAAAATATAGTTTCAATTCCGCCATTTCACTTAATTTCAATATTAAGTATTGTCAATTAAAACAACTTCTTAATTTCACATTCTTTTCAAAACCCTTGTTTATAAACTCTAATTTTATATAAACCACTTTTGTGTCTAAATTTTCTTTCTAACTTCAAATATTAAGTAAATGTTTAATTTGAGCTATCGTATTTGCTTAAAATTCCTTTTATAACTTTTTTATAAAAATCGGGTTTTAAATATAAAACCCATTTACAAACTCCTCCCACAATTCAATTTGATTCCATTACAACAACAGTTAATTGATTATTAATTAAATGATAATTAACTTCATCATTAATTATGGTAGCCGTAGTTAACTTCTTTATTAACTAAAATAAATAGTAAATTTCTTATTAAAATCTTATTGAAATTAAAACAAATATTAGTTAAACCATTTCATTAGATTAATTCAAAAACAAATAATTTAATAATTATTCTCAGTAAAAGAAAAAAATGGTTGACTTAGTCAACCCAAAACGCAGTTATCTCGTTAACCAAATCCAATTGGTCCTCCCTTTAAATTAATTAATAATATAATTAATTTAAATAATTTCATTTAGTTGTTTCGTAACACAATTATTCGAATCTTTAACCGTTAGATTAATTTTCTACTCTCTTGCTTATAAATCTGATTAATACCAGAATTTACTTTATAAAATCAATTAATAATTAATTATAAACTTAAATAATAAATATTTTATTTTCTTTTAATTAAACTTTTATTTAGAATACATATTTAAAAATCTGTCTTTAGTTATAAAATAATTTTTATAACTTCATTTCGTCGATTTACCTGACGGTAAATCGATATTTATAAAACGATTAATATATAGGCCATATACTGCCAATTACTCAACCAATATTACCCATTGTTTTAAAAAAAACAAATGTTGAATTCCAGATCAACATTCAACAACCAAATCAATCATCTAAACAGAACAGTTCATATAATGATAATATGAAAATAAATAACATTAAATATATTTAAGAAATCTCGTTGGATCCCTCCAACCTGTTCTTCCCTGCATCAAATATGTTATTTCAATTATGATCATATAATTCAAATAAATAATGGTCTTACATAACGGTCAATAATGGTAATTTAATATCAATCAATTTAATTCACACAACCATAACAATTCAAACAAATCATTAAATTAAAACATGTTTATTTGTAATTGTTACCAATTAGGTAAGTTACCTTAATTGGGATCAATTGTTAAAATAACAATTTGGCATTTCGCTGAAATTAAACAACGTTTAATTTTAGAAATTCAATCAATATATAAATATATAAATAACAACAATCAACCATTAGCAACCATAGCACAAAAAAAATAAAAACCTTACTTATATAAAATATAAGTTGGAAAAACTGAGTGAGTTTAACTCACCATTATTCCATTTAACGTTGAAGCTGTTTATTTCAGTTGATTCTGAACGGTCCAAATTCGAATCTACCTCATAATGAGGCGACGGTTCGAGCGTCTCCCGTTAGGTCCAAATCTAACAATATACGAACACGCTAATATTATTAAAAGTTACACTCAGAATTTAATTAATAATTATTGTTTATATTATAATTTAATAAACATTTTTCTTTTGTTGTTAACAACTCTAACTAGATTAGGCAAAAACAAAAAGAAACAAAAAGGGTCCGCGTAGTACATTTACCCTAAACGTGAGTTAATACCTTAACAGTTGAACCATATTTACAATTTAGTTAGGCATTTATGAAACCCCCCAGGCCACATGCAAACCAGTTTATGTAATACTATTATTAACAACATATATTAGCTTAATTCTTACGTTGTTTAAAATGATGATTAGGCATATACACATTCCACTGTTCCTCCTTCTTGCGTTATCCAGCCTTATCGAAGCTACCCACGGACTCCTGTGTTCCAATCCAAAACATGAATTAATTAATTATTTATCTAATTCAATTATAACTAAGCTAATTAAGTTCAGTGAATAACAGTTTTCAGGCCGATTAGTTCTTCTTCGTTCTCTTCAATTACGGACCCGACACCATGCTAACACCGTCGCCCTGGATGCTGCACCCTGTCCACGATTTATATAGAATTAGTTAGCTTATCTTAATTAAATTAATTATACTTAATTACATTAAATTTAACTAATTACTTAGTCAATACTATTGCCGAACTATTTTGAATCACGCTCTCAAGTCTTCGTCTTTGTTTCGAATTCCAGAAACCCGTACGAAATCCTTCCTTCTGCAGCATTATTTACTTCTATCTGCTGTTGCTTTCACCCATTACACTATGCTCATTTCTACTCTTCCATGCTGCGACCCACTTTATCTCTGGACTGTTGCCCTACTGCCGCACTGTTCATTTGTCGATCACCCTGCCACTGCTCAAACACATTTCATCCCGACCGCACTATAGACCTCACCACTGCTTTGTTTGAAACACGGTCACTCCTCACGAACCCACACATCACACTCTAACTCCTCTCTGTCATACCACATCCGTACTGTTTCACACAAAACCCAATCCCCCCACTTGAACTTCAAGCTTATCCTACCAGTGTGAAGGTTTTTATATTAATTAGTGAAGAGGAGTTAGGCTTCTAGCTTATACATAAAATGGAGCTTCTATTTCATTTGATTCGTTCGCTGCTATAAGAAGAATTAGAAACTTGTTGGGGAAAAGAGGAAGGCAGCTCGTCTATTTATAGAGAAGAAAATCAGTAGATAAGAAGAATGTTAAATCGTTTGCCATGTGCATTTGTACGAAGAAAAATAGAGCAGTCTATAGGGGCACAAAGTTAGAATGAAACTTCTTTTCAGTTGAGAGATGATAAATCAGTAGACAGGTGAAACGAATGACATAGCGGTATGGTTCATGCTATGTCTGCCTAGGTATTCATTTTGCTTAGCAGCAGACTGATAAAGATTTAAAACTGCATGCCGTATAGGGTAGAAGAAGAAAAATCAACATAGGCATACAATATAGGTAGATAGTTGTATGTTTTCATGTGCGTTTAGCTTCTCGTCTTGTATCGTCATAGCTGCGCATGTATTTAATTTTAGGTTTGCAAAAGAAGAAGGAATGAGTTGTTTCATTCTTTAGGGTGTCCAGTCGATAGAAACTAGGAAAGATGGTGTCTGCGTGCTTTCATTTCCCACTACAGGGTGCTATGTACATATAGGCCATATGGTTTCATATAAATGTATTCTATAAATTAGGTAGTGTCTGATTTTCTAACTGGGCAGTCTAAGTTCGCGTTTGCGTCCGACGCGTCAATCATGGGGCCCACTCGAATGCCCCTTCAGGATGAACAGTCAAAAGGGTAGCTTTTGCGTTAGACGAGATAGAACTTTCTAGATAATCTGTTTTTGTTCTCCTCTCCTATATATACCCATCCCATTCAACCACTTCTTCACCATCCTCATTCCTCTTTTTACTCCACTTCTCCTTCACTCCTGCATAATTTCAAATTTAACGTAATGGCGAATAGTGATGATTCAGATCTATCTGATTTGGAAGACGTGCAAGATATTCTCGCTATTCAAGAAATTATGGAAAATTAAAACACGAGAAAGGAGCAGAATACACGATTTTGTAAGTTCCGGTCTTGCTTGGGTTCACGAAATACTATCAGGCCACGCTGACCGTTATCAACGAAATTTTCGAATGAAGCGATTGTGTTTTACATCTTTGTGTGAATGATTGAGAAATTATGGATTAGAAGCTTCGATGCACATAACGATCAAAGAAATGGTGGCTATATTCTTATATACTATCGTGTTGGTTCTTCCTACAAGGCAGGCTGCTGAGCGGTTTTAACGATCAAATGGTACAATTTCTGTTGTTTTTCATAAAGTTTTGGATTCAGTTCTCTTACTGGCAGTGGATATTATTAGGCCGATAGATACCCAATTTAATCAAATTCCAGAACAAATTCGTTCTCCACCACGCTACTATCCTTTCTTCAAAAATTGTATTGGGGCTATTGATGGGACACATGTAATGGCTCATGTGTCTCAGTCAGACATGCAATATTTTGTAGGACGGAAAAGATCTACTACACAAAATATTATGGATGTTTGTGCGTTTGATTTTACTTTTACATTTGTAAGAGCGGGATGGGAAGGAACTGGACACGACACTAAAGAATTTCGGGAAGCTATAAATAATCCAGATCTTAATTTCCCTCATCCTCCTGCCAAACAATATTATTTGGTGGATTCAGGATATCCACTATTGGAAGGATATATATCTCCTTACCAATTCGTGAGATATCATATACCAGACTTCAGTGACACACAGAATGAACCAAAGTCAGACAATGAAGTCTTCAACAATTACCATTTGAGTTTGTGTATGGAAATTGAAAGAACATTTGGTATTTGGAAAAAAATTGCCGTCTTACAAAACATGCAAACGTATCCATACGGTGCTCAAATACAAATTGTTACTGCTACGATGACTATTCATAACTACATTAGAAAATACAACGTTGGCGATGAAGATTTTATGCCGTATGATGACAATCCTGATTTAGTGCCAGTTGAATATCTCGATGAGTATTATAGTATAACAAATCGCGGAAACAGAGACCAGGAACCCATTCAAAGAACCAGAACATTATCCACTTAGCAGTTGTTTGAGACAATATACGAAACGAACTAGTTGCCGCGGGAATGCATTAAAAATGTTTACTTTATTGTGTTTTTCAATTCTACCCTTTCAATTCTGCAATTTCAATTCTGCAACCATGTAGCTTCAATTCTACAATTTGTATTATGCTTTCTATTTATTTTGTTCGATAATAAACACACACAAACACAAACAAAAATACAAACACAAACAATAAATACAAAAACAATAAAATAATAAATTTGCCCTTTTCGTAAAAACAAAAAACACATTCCTCGTTCGCAACAATTCCCCTTCCAAATAACCCTTCCCGTTCAAAATCAAATGCACCCTAAATGTAACATGTTTTAGTGTAGCTTCATTAAAGCATAGGCTGACAACATAAATTTTTAAATCGGCTGAAATGAAGTATTCAGGGTAGGCCGCACTTGATTTAGATTAGTTCAAAGTGAGTTTATTTAGTGTAGCTATTTTTATTTTATTCGGTTGCCAGTGTTTAACGTGGACCGTTAAGTTCGTACCCCAAAAATTACGAAAATGGACGCCATGGTATAATTTGACGTTACCATCCTAATGGAACTAATTTCGTTGAAAACGATCTCCGTTTGCAAAAATGGTGCTATTTAGATCATAATATATCCATCGGTTCACCTTTAAATTTCGTCTACCGACAAAACAACTCCGTTTGGCCCCAAACTGGAAATTTAGCAATAATTAGCGATACGTATTCTTATAAAATTAGCTTCATTGGAAACGGAAGTCATTTGAAAAGAAAACTATTTTTAATGCTTATATAATATCAAATAAATATAAATAAATTCCTAAATAATTCAATTAAATAAAAATAAATTATTATTATCGTAAAAATCGAAATAAAATATATCTACAGCTTCACATATAAACTATATGGTTTATACAACTCGGTATCATCAATTTTGTGTTAAAAAGGTGCCCAATTTATATAAAAATCCTTTAGTAACGTTATATTTTAATAACGATGTCTATAGCGACTATTTTAAAATTTGATTTGGACATAACTAACAATTTATAACACGAAATCTGGATTTTTCTCTTTCATATGAAAATTATAATCAATTAGATTCCAAAGTTTCTTGTTTCACAGAAATCTGACTTATATCGGATCTTGTATATTCAACTGAAGTTGAAAACTCAATATTACGAACTACCGTGCCATTTCGAGCTCGATTATAATTATATATAAATTTAACGTTTAGACTTCAATTTAATAAACGAATTTAATATTAAAATCCATTAATATTCCAAGTAAAATATTTAAAATAATAAATTAAATTAAATATTTGACTACCAAAAATACGGGACATTACAAAAAGCAGGGCCTTGTGGGGATGATCAAAGCATGGCTTAAATGCGTAGCTTTGTGTATGACGTGACTTCGCGGACCTCACACGCCGGTATGATGGTGTGCTGATTGTCAGATTAGCATGACTTTATGTTTTGCGTGGATTCGGTCGACCGATCGTTTGACAGGATGCGAGATTAAGTTCATCAACCTGTGAGAATGGGTGCGGTGTTGTGTACAAACATGGTATCTGCTGAATGCCCGAGTGATCTTTCGATCAGTAACCATCATGATGGAATCCAAACTCTAATACGAACCCTTTAAGATTTTCAGTTGTATACCTATGTAGCCAACATAGTGGTATGGGACACTATGCGAGCTAAGATTTATAAGTTTACTTTCATAAGAGTTTTACACACCCTAAACAATAACATAATATCAAATGATTTGGTTTTTGTAACACCCCGTAATTTTAAATATTTAAACTGACAAATTAAAGAAACTTAATTTTTAGATGAATAATTAAGTGAAACGGGTTGCACCATTGCATTTGTCTCGCAATTTTACTTGAGATAGAGTCCAAATTTGCGTAAAATGGATACAGTATGAAGAAGTTATGGAGGTTAGAAGATTTCAGTTTAAACCAGAATTAAAATAATTAATAAATCAAAATTCGAAAATTCAAACCAGCAAAAAGAAGTTGGCGGGAAAATTCCCGCCAGAGGGTATAGACCCCCCCTAAAGGGGTGTCGACATAGGTGTCGATCCCCCCTGTAAGGGTCGACCCCTGCTGACTGTTCTGGACAGTGACAATTTTCTGAGTTTTAGGGCTACGTGGTGACTTCTGGATGGCCTGACGATGCATTTTCTTGGACTGGATGGTTTGGATGGATCCTATGTTGATCTAAGGGCTCTAATTAATCCTACACATCTATATAAGCACCAATAAACCTAAACCCTAATCTAAACTAAAACTCATTCGTGAGCCGCCATGATGCTGCATCCTAAACTAAGCTAGTCTCTTCTCCAACGAATTAAAGCTTAGAAATTGTGGAAAAAGGGATTCTAGAACAACAACGAATGAATCTATTCTTTCTTCTATCACTGTGAGTATAGTTGCTTTCACAAGATAATTAATTAAAATAATTATGATAAGTTGTGATCTGGACTGTATGAGTATGCCTGCTGAATCATATGCAATTAGCCAGTTCTGTTATCATCTATTCTGTTATTATATGCCAGTTTTGTTGTCATATGTAATTAGATTCATTTTATGATGTTAATTCCTATGTCCAATTACATATGCTTGGTTAGATTCGTTTTATGCAAGTTATGATCTATGCAAGTTTATATGCAAGTTATGCAAGTTATGTTCATCTATGCAAGTTATGCAAGTTATGTTCATCTATACAAGTTATACAAGTTTATATACGAATTATGTTCATCTATGCAAGTTATGCAAGTTTATATGCAAGTTATGTTCATCTATGCAAGTTATGCAATTTTATATTCATATGTTTAGATCCATACCAGTTCATATGTTTAGATCCATAACAGTTCATATGTTTAGATCTATTCCAGTTCATATGTTTAGATCCATGCCAGTTCATATGTTTAGATCTATATGTTTATATGTTTAGATCCATGCCAGTTGATATGTTTAGATCTGTGCAAGTTTATGTTTATAAGTTTAGATCTATGCTAGTTCGCATTCCATATGTTGATTAGATCTATCTTATATGCTTGTTCACGTTTATATGCTTAACTAGATTTATGCTGTTCTATGCCAAGTTTATGTTACCCATACTTAATTAGATCTATATTGTTTTATGCCAGTTATGATGTCATGTGTTTCTTCCCTTTTTCCTTTTAATGAGTTAGGCTAACACTAGCCTAACGTATTATGTGAATTATACGTATGAACGACTTGGCCAGAACGTTGGGGAGTAGTTTGGGGAATATTAAATATTGGATATTATGTAATTGGCATAAATTGGTTAGTAACCATGTAATTAACTTGAGACATAAATTGATATAGTTTATATACATGGAAATTATGGACATAATTTGGAGGATAATTATGAACATAGGTTTAATTGGAAATTACGGACAATTTGAAATAGGGATATTAATTCAAATTGGGGTTGAATAATAAAATGAGATAATGGACATGCCTAACCCGAGGTTAGATTGAGTTGCGGTGTAAGGCTGTCCGGAACCGCCCGACACATCCAGCGACCGCAACAACAGATCTAATGTGAGAGGTTAGCACATTAAGCCCAAAACCCGAGATTAGAACAAGTTTGCGATAGAAGTCTGCCCGGAACCGCCCGGCACATCCAACAACGCAAACAACAGTTCTAATGTGAGAGGTTGGTGCATTAATAAATCAATTAATGCCAATGAACAGACATGCTAAGAATGGTAAGGATAAGTAACATGAATAGGCGACACTTAACCAATACAACATGTTAATTAAGCAAATGTGTGGGGTTAGGTTAAATTGAGAACACTTAACCGTTATAACATGTTGAGTAGGAAAACCTAGTAACGGGGACCCATTTCAGTAGTAACCCACATAGATGTATCATGGTACCCTGAACTAGGCAGGGTGGGGCACGATTACTGGGCTGATTATAAGCAGTCAAAATAGCGGCGGGTGATGCGTCAGTGTAGGTTCCGACGGAGTATGGGCGTGCACGTGCTCTGGAGTGGAAAAATAAGGCATTGGCATCAGTAGTTATACACTGTGCATCTTGAATTGTGTCAGGTTGCCATCATAGTGATTGATACACCCCATGATGGGACCAACACAGGTATCTACAAACAAGCAGGGCCGAATGACACAAGTAATAAATACATGCGAGTTAGGGAGCCGATCGATTAGGGGTAGTGTGGGGACATCTAGTATCTATTATGGGCAAGTAGGCTGTCGAGGATTGTATGGGGTGGATACCTCTTACTAGATGTTACGCCTCAGGGCTACCAATTGCGGGGTTGGGATCAACTCTCAGTATGTAACTAGTAATGGTACGGTGTAACTAGCATTGGTGCAGTGTAGTAATTATCCTATAGGGATTAGAAGTGCAATCAACATTTATCTTATTCATCTTACTTACCTTGTCATACATTCTTATGTTACAGTCATTTCTTACTTTCCAGTTTATGTTCTTATCCTATTACTTTAATAATTATATTGTTAAAGTTACTGGACTCGCCAGACTTTATGTATGACCTCGTTTGTTTCGCCTTTTTTCTTTCCATTTCCCCCCTCCAGGTTTTCAGGGTAGGCCTAGTGGAGCTTGATTTGGATCTCTTTCTCTCTCTTTTAGAAGTGCTTGGATTGCTGAAAGTAAAGTTCGGCTTATCTCTTTTTATGGCTATTTATGTTGGGGTTATGATTTTTGTTTTACGTACTCAGAAAATAATTTGTCAAGATGGATATTAAGTGTACTTGGTTTTATTGTTGATTTTGGTGTTGTAACCAAACTATTTCTCCACTGCAATGAAGTTATTTTAGATTTACCAAGTACTACTTTATGTATCTGTCTTGTGATATTTTGTTCTATACTCTTATAATACTCCACGAAACTTAATGCATTCCCTTTGTGAGTGACATTAACGGACGTAGGGTGTTACACATGGTATCAGAGTTGAAGGTTACCAGAACAGATAAAAGATTTTGAAAAACTGTTTTTCAAAAGCATTTTTATGAAGAAGTACTTTCAAAAACATGTTTTAAAGAGAGTATTTTCAAGAGAAAAGTTTATTATGAAAAACATAATCCTTAAAAGCCATATATCTTTCTTTCGATTCTTTGTTTTGAATCTCTTCCTTTTTCCTTCTTGAGTCTCTTTCCCCGCATGTAGATGCTTTTTCTAAGATATGTAAGGACTTTCGTGCGATGGGCGGAAAACCGTTTCATAGGACTGAGATATTTTGTCGAAGCTAGAATTGGCTCAAGGAAGTGGAGGACTCTTTTGGCTCTTTGAGATAGACGATGGAAGGAAGGTTCAGCTAGCTGCTTGGTCAATGAGGGAGTTTAGGCTAAGGAGCAAAACCCAAGGATGAGGAATTTGTTAATATGGCTTTAATCGATGAAGAAAGTAAAGGAGAAAGTGGAAAGAATAATTAACCCCGTGACAAAAGAAGGTGTATTTATTGTGGTATAACGGGCCATGTAATTAAGAAGAAGAAGAAGCTTGGTTGTTTTCATTACGGTGAGGTAGGACATCTGATTAAAGACTTCCCGAGGAGGTAAGGACAAGGGCAAGGGCAGAGGACAAGACCTACTTCTGGAGGACAGGTTCATGCTCTCTTGGCACCAGGACAGGAGAGAATAGAAGCATTTTTGTTAAAAGTTTGATTTTCCTCTTTGATCGTCCTATTCAAACTTTGTTTGACTGTGGCGCTTAGCATTCGTTCATGTCTGCTTCGTTAGTTGAAATACTACACCTAAATACTAGTTTAGTTATAAATCCCATTGTAGTCTCAAATCCTATTGGTGGTTCGGCTCATTTATCTATGCTTTGTCGAGATTTTAGAGTGTCTTTCTTAGGCGTTGGGCTTGAATGCAACGCCTACATTCTTGGTTTCATGGGCTACGGCTTGATTCTAGGGATGGATTGGCTAGCTAGGTATGATGCAATCCTAGACTGTGAAAGGAGGGTAGTTAGATTGTGGATTCGTTGTGGAAGAACCCTTGATATTTCTTGTGACCCTAGAGGTTCGGTGATGCTTATCCTCCTAGAATCTCTTGACGCATCCATTGATGATTTGGAATCTGTTCATGTAGGCCGTGAGTATGGTGACGTCTCTGATGTGGTTCGGGGTTTACCCCCGAGCGCGAGATAGACCTCTGTATATACTTTGTAGATAATGCAAAGCTAGTTGCATTACCAGTGCGTCACATGGCTCCGAGAGAGAGAGAAGGGAACTCAGCAAGAAAGTGAAAGAGTTGCTTGAGAAAGGGTTCATAAGAAGAAGCATTTCGAAATGGGGTGCTCCAGTTGTTTTTGCTACGAAGGCTGATGGTTCGCTTAGATTGTGCGTGGACTATAGGGAGCTGAACAAGCTCACGAAGAAGAACAGACACCCATTGCCGAGGATAGATGACTTGTTCGATCAGTTGGTTGGCGCTTCGGTTTTCTCGTAGTTGGATTTAACTACAGGATTTCATCAGCTAAGGGCGGCTAAGGACAGCATAGATAAGGCTGCTTTTAGGGCTCCCGACGGTTTCTTCGAGTGACTCGTCATGCCTTTTTGGTTTGACGAATGCACCCGCATATTTCATAGACTTGATGAGTAGGGTGTTTAGGGAGTTTCTAAACAAGTTTGTGGTAGTCTTTGTGGATGGTATTTTGATTTTCTCTAGAAGCGAGGAAGAGCGTGCCCTACATCTTAGGGAAGTCTTAGAGACCCTATGATCACATCAACTCAAAGCTAAGTTCTCCAAATGTCATTTTTGGAGGAAAGAAGTGAGGTTCTTAGGACACGTGGTCTTTGAGGAAGGGATAGCAGTGGATTCTGCAAAGATGGTGGCAATCCAAGATTGGAAGATTCCTAAGAATGCAACAGAAGTAAGAAGTTTTCTATGGTTGGCAGGCTATTATAGGAAGTTCATTGAGGACTTCGCAAAGATATCAGCCCCACTTACTCGGTTGACGAAGAAGAACTTGACTTTCTCTTGGGATGTTGACTGTGACGATGCTTTCCAACGTTTGAAGTGGACTTTCACGACAACTCCAGTTTTAGTTTTGCTAGATGGGAGCAAACCGTTCACAGTATATACCGGTGCTTGCGGGACAGGGGTCGGAGCAGTTTTCGATGCTAGAGGAAAAGGTGATGTGTAAAAGGTGGTAGGTACGCAGTTATGTTTGAGTATCGCGTATCGTCCACAGACAGATGGACGAACAGAAAGGGTGAATTTAATCCTTGAAGATCTTTTGAGTATATGTATCCTAGATTTTGGAGGGACATGAGAAGAGCATCTTCCATTTGTGGAGTTCGCTGATAATAACAACTATTAAGCTAGTATTAGGGTTTTTATGGACGACCGTGTCGATCACCAACTTGTTGGTAGGAGTCTACGAATAAGATTTTGCTTGGACCCGAGCTGATTAGAGAGAAACTTTGGAGAAGATGTACTTGATTCGAAGATGAGTGAAGACGGCACAGGGCCAACAAAAGTCATACATTGATAAGAGATGGACCGATCTTGAGTTTGATGTTGGGGACATGGTTTTTATCAAAGTGTCGCCATTGAGGAACGTAGTTCGCTTTGGAGCTGCAGGGAAATTAACACCAAGATTCGTAGGACCCTTTCCCATTACAGAATGGATTGGACAGATGGCGTACAGAGTGAAGTTGTCAGAGAAGCTTAGTGGTGTTTATGACGTGTTTCACGTGTCGCATTTTCGGAAGTGTTTACATGATACCGTGAAAGTAGTGGAGCCGAGCATGCTTAGAGAAGTGGAAGTGGAGCGAGATGCCACGATTAGAAGAGCTCCTACATTGAAACGACCCGAACTTCCCCGTTAAGGAAAGCCCAGATTGCTTTGACAACACGACAAATCAGAACACAAACAGAAGAACATTTCGTTGCTTATTACAACAATTTACATCAGAATACAAGAATATACAAAGTATGAATAAACATTACACATTTACTAAACATCAGAGAATTACAAGCTACAATGCAGCGGAAAATAATACAAAACACAACTAAAAAGAATATGTGGATATAGAGCTTTCCAAATATCATTCCTACTATAAACCAGGATCATGTGAATATAAATCTGCAAAACCAAAACTACTAGCTGCTCATGGGAAATAAGGGCACCCAGAGTTTAGGTTAAAACAATAAACTCTAGGTCAGTCATGTGACTGATGTGAGAACTAAAATAGTCATTAATCTTTATTTTAAAGTTAGGTAAATCCAGGGACCACGCCGTATAACACGGAACGGGTTTCCTCCCAAGAATACCAGTGCATAAAACAACAGTGCAATGCTAAATAAAGAAACAATGAAGCTATTATAAGACTCAGGTCCCATCACACAATGCAACGCGATTCAGAGGATAGAGTTTTTACCTTGTAATAGCCAAGAATGCTTGGTACGTAAAATTTCAAGTTTTATTATTACTATAAGTATATAGTGTCAAAACAATTTCAATCATAAGTATCAATCATAGACGACATAAGTGCCCCATACCACTATGTCGCCATATATAGGTTTACAATTAAAACCGCAAATGCCACGTATTGGAAGTTGGATTTCCATCTGTGAACCAAGGCAAGGGATCGTCCTTACCAATTTGAGACGCTCTAGCCCGTTTCTCAGGATCAAAACGCATCGACCCTTGGATCTTCAGGGTTAGTCCACATGAAGTGGATTAAAATTCCTGAACAATGCGTTTCCCCGCCCTATGGGGCGTAAACTGGTCATATCCCGACCAAACTATCGGCCCCAGAACGACCGATATAACCGAGGCGCCTCACTATCCATCATCCACATAAGTAAAATGCCAGGGCGTGTAAAACCACTGACACCACTCCTAGCTAGAAGGAAACGCATGCTCTCCCTGCACTCCTCTCCCATTTCTGGTTCACACCGGGGTGTGAGGCTCGTGAATTAACGCTACACAAAGCTATGCTATATTAAAGCCATGCTTTGATCATCAACCACAAGATTTTTCTTTTCAACAGAAGCCTTGATCATTTGCATCTCAGCATGCCACACAGGCAATTCATGCTACGCAACCGATGTTTATCAATCACATAGAATTAAATCCGATGTCAGACACACATCCATTTACAAGTTAGTTCTGGGTCAAAATGAAACCGAAGACACCTTATTCCTCCCCCATATGTCCAATACAGGGGAGAGGCCCTCGCATATCCGGTCGATCTCCAAGTACGTCTGGACGATCACCACTTATTACCTTGTCTTGGGTGTACAACCCAATCAAGACATCAGTAATCATCCAAACGATGTGAAGACCTCCGGTCTTCAACCACCGTCTTCATCCTCGACATATCGTTGAATCAGTTATTCAGAATGGGATAAACTCGGTCTTTCTGAATAATTCGCGTATATAATAAACAAGTGCTATAAAAAAGAACACAACATACGCCTCATTCCAATCCAGAATATTCCTTTATTCAAATATTCTTATACTTTGGGGAAGGTTCCCATTAATTTTATCAAAGATAAATTCTTAAATTTATTCTTTAATCTTCCTTTGGATATCATTTCAATCTAATTAAAGATGCGTTAAAACTCCGCTTGGTTTTAATCTTCCCGAAAATCAATATTAAGGATTGTTTAACTTGGGAAATCATATCCTGTCTTTAACTGGGTTAAATAACCAATGTCCTTTAAAACACCATTCACGATAAACCCAAAATCACATTCCATTCCATCAGCTTTTAACCGTAAATTAGCAAGTGAACAATTCCCTAAGTATTAACCCCGAAGGCCGAAAAGAACATCAGATCAATACCCAGGAAACCATTCAACTTAACTAATCTCCAGTTAGTTTCTAATTTTCTTAACTCCGTTTGGGCCTAAGAACAGTATTATTAAAGACACCATTCACGACAACCCAAAATCACATTCCATTAACAATGGAATCTTCATGGAAACAAATCGATATATATATATATATAATCGATATAAACTTCCATATCCAACCGATAATATCAATGGAATAAAGACAAGGCCTTTTAAATTCCATATATATTAACCGTCTTCCTCTACAGTACTTCGATTATTACCAAATCGAATTCTATTCAATTCCAATTTAATATGTTAAATTGGAAAACTTTACTTTGGAAAATATCCTTTAAATCTTAACAAAAGATTTATAAATTCCAAATCCCATTTCACTGTAAAACGGGTTAAAGAACGAATTTCGCTAAAACACAGTTCACAACAAACCCAATTCACATTCCATCAGTCTTTAACCATAAATTAGTAAGAGAACAATTCCCTAAGTGTTAACCCCGAAGGCCGAAACCAACATCAGTCAATACCCAGGAAACCATTCAACTTAACTAATCTCCGGTCAGTTTCTAATTTTCTTAACTCCATTAGGTTTAAGAACAGTGTTATTAAAGATACCATTCATGACAAACCCAAAATCCAATTTGATATTAAATACAAGGCTCTGAATAGACAATATATCGGCTTATATTCAATATCAAATTCTGAAATTAACAAATATCGTATTGGAATAACAATATATCTGTATCTTCCAAATTCCTCCACAATATCCATATAATCACGGAATCCAATATCGAAATATTCCAAAGATAATTTCGATTTAAATCCATTCCAATTCATATATTGGAAATCCAGGTTATTTTTAAAACCATTTCAAATCCAATTTATTTATTATTTAAAAATATTGGATTATAATTCTAGTCCAAAACTAGTTCATTTCGACAAAAATAAATTTTTATCTTTTCAAATATGGAATTTTTCATCCTAATTATTTCCAAATCATTTATTATGATTTTACACAAATTATTGATATTTTTAATAATTTTATCAAGGTCCGTACAGTCGATTTCTATAAACGGCCATCGAACTGCACTTACAACGACCTTTTCCAAATTTGATTTGGACATAATTCCAAGTCCAACTGTTAGATTTCAAATCTCTAATATTCATTAGAAAGCTCTTTTCGATGCGAACCCAATGGTTCCAGTTTTAGGAGAATCCGACGGTCGGATCTCACGGGATATCCATTCGAAGTCAATGGTCGAAATTCGCGAACTACCGCAGCGCGGCACGTTCTATTCAGGCCATTATATTATATATATAATATATATTTCATCGATTTCCATTTAAAATGTATTTTATAAATCGTTTTAAATTCATTTTCAAAACGATTTCAACTTCATATTCAATTTCAAATCAAAACTGAATATTCCATATCATTAATATATATAAATGATAATATTTTCAAAACATTAGATTTTGAAATCATTTCCTTTTCGATATTCATTATAAAAATGAATAAAATCGATATAAATATCGTTCACGTCAAAATGGCGTTATCTAATCAACACGGCTATATATATTTAAATATATTCGTGTCCATCCCAAATCAGACATCAAAAACACATTTTGATCCATTACTGAATATTATTTTAAAATATTCGTTGTTTTTAAAATATTTATTCTTTCTGAACTGAAATCAGACACAGTCAATTACCATATAATTTTATTTATATGGATTTCATACACACATGTACACAACAACAATCAAACACAGTCAACCATCATCCAAAGTGCATTCTACACTGCATAAGCATCAAATATAAATATTTAATGCTTAGAACAGCCTGTCAATCAATCGATCAACATACAACTAATTATTGGGACTAGTGTATGTCATATATCATCCCGATACCCATTTGGGGTTTCAATCAACAAATAATGAATTTTATTTGTGCAGTTGGGCGATGTGTAAAATTTATCGTCCCAATCAATATCAATCAAATGTGTGTACACAAACAAATCTTCCGATTTGTTTATGAATATTTATTTTATTCATATGCATGTTAAAAATTATATTTTTAACTATAAAATATTTTATTTCATCTCACAACATCAATCAATTTTCACAACACAATCAATCAAACAAACAAGTCATCCATGGTCTGTGGACGACGGGTGTCGGATGCTGCTAAGCACCGTTTGCATCCTAGTATATAATTTAACTAGAAAATAAAATAAAAGTGAGGAGTTCTCACCTTTGGGATCCACTCCACTAGTCTTTAACGGATGATGGTTTGGATTATATTCAAAATTCCAATGCAATCTTCTTCATGCTGTTCATAGATAAAAAACACATTTTTATTGCTTCATTCCAATAAATAAAAATCATATTTCTACTTCATATATTTTTACAACGCTTCTTTCTATATAAAAATTACATTTTTATATTTCTACTTCTTATATAAAGATCGAATTTTTATTTCGCTTCATATAAAATAAAAATCGAATTTTTATCTTAATGATATCTATATAAAGATTGTATCTTTATCATAATGAAAACATTATAAAAATCATATTTTTATCTATAAAAATCACATTTTCATGTAAACTACTATATGTAAAAACTGAAAAATAAAGAAATGTAAATAAATATTTAAAAACTCACATTTTTATTTGAAGGAGGGGGTTCCAATCAGCCGGAGGAGGCGATTTGGAGGTTGGGGGAGGCAGCTCAGGTGGGCAGTGGGCCAGGGGATGGTCGGAGGTGCGGTTTTCCACCGTGGGGGCCTTGGGCTTCGGATTTTGTGAGGAGGGAGAAGGAGAAAAGGAGGGAGCGGTGGGAGGAGAGGGAGGCCTTGGTCCGGCGTCGCGGCGGAAGGGGGGACGGTGCGCCAGTGGTGGCAGGGGGTGTCGCGATTTTTGAAGAAAGGGGAAGGTTGAGATTTCTCGTGTTGACCGCGAGAAAGAAAGAATGAGGGGTTTGACCCCCTGGTCAAACCCCTTATATACATATACATACACATATATATATATATATATATTTCAAAAAGTAACTTTCAATTTCGATCTCCAAACGAGACCCACCGCCTATCATCCCCAGCTAATTACCCCCATTCTGAACACAATGGGATATGTATCGTAAGCCAGTTTGGCTGTTTCGATCGGTTTCCGTTAAAATCAAAATATAAATCTATATATTGAATTTGAACGCACATTTCAATTTACCGGGGCCACATACGGACTCTAAAAATTACAGAAAAATTATTTCTAGCTTTGTATTGATGATACGGTCCTAACAAAACTAATTTCATCAAATTTGGAGACCGTTTGAAAAATGGCCATTTTCTGGTCGATCCAAATTGACTGAAACTGTCAAAACACGTTTAACTTCGCCACGCTCACATATGAACTTCAAAAATTATGAATTTTGGAATCTAGCAATAACATGACAACCCAGATCCAACAAAAGTGGTTTCGTCAAAACGGAGGTCATTTGCAAACTTTCCATTTTTAAGGGCTATATTTCCATAGCGACTATTCTGAATTTTCAACTGGGCATAACTTTTTATTCCCGCTATGAAATTTGGATTTTTCGGATTCGTTGGAAAGATTTTTTTCAAATAGATTCAAATATTTTTGGATTCGCTGAAAGTTGTTTTATTTTGAATCGTGTACATTCATTTGAAATTTGAAATCGAATTTTCAAACTACCGCGCCATTTTCAATTCCTTTTATAATTAAAAATAAATAATTATATTCTAACGACGATTCAGATGAATATATACATTCTAATTCTATCCAAAATAAATTTCTTGTCGTTATTATTTAAAATAAATCATTTTAAATATTCAAAATTCACCAAAATTGTCAAAATAAATTTTTTTAAATTGGTTCAGATTTTTCGGGTTGTTACATACATGCATCCTTGGATCGGAGGTCAAGAAATTACGCAACCGAGAGGTCAAGTTGGTCAAAGTACAATGGGGAGATGATCAAGGAAACGCGACTTGGGAGGCAAAAGACAAGATGCGTGCATCGTACCCTTTCCTTTTTGAGGGTATGTTCTTAATTTCTCCTGTTTCTACCGCTTTGTTTGTACTTGTTCTATTGTTTAGTATGTCCTCTCGTTTACATCTTCGATCTATCGGTGGAAAATCCTATGGTTGTAAACATGTGTTTGAGACATGTTATGTTTGGTGGATGCAAGTGGATGCAAGTGTTTGCTAGTGGTTGCTTGTGGATGCATTTACACACACATTAGGCACTAGATCGGCTGAATCACTTTCATATTGCATATGAATAAGTGTGCATATTTAAATTAATGGATGTATATTGATTGTGTTATCATATGATTGTTGCATTTGAATGAAATGATTGTGCACTCATGTAGAAATAATATGTATCATTAGGATTCTTTTGCATACATAATGGACGCATGACACTATCATGATTTGCATTAAGGAGGTCAACTGAATCAGTAAACCGCCTAATTTTGCATTGGATAAGGAACATATACGTACATTTTTGCATATTCATATGGCATTAGAAATATTTTAAGGACCATGGATGCCTGTGATTGATAGATGAGTAGATGGATGATTTGATGGTAGGATTTACATTCTTCTTGACTTGAAGATTTCGGGGACGAAATCCTTTAAGGAGGAGAGAATGTAACAACCCGTAATTTTAAATATTAAAACTGAAAAATTAAAGAATACTTAATTTTTAAGATGAATTAAGGGAAACGGGTTGCGCCATTGCGTTCATCTCAGAATTTTACTTGAGATAGAGTCCGAGTTTACGTAAAACAGATACAGTATAAAGAAGTTATGGAGGTTAGAAGATTTCAGTTTAAACCAGAATTATAATAATTAATAAATCAAAATTCAAAATTCAAACCAGCGAAAAGAAGTGGGCGGGAAAATTCCCGCCAGAGGGTGTCGACCCCCTATAGGGCTGTCGACATAGGTGTCGACCCTCCCCCTGTAGGGGTCGACCCCTGTTGACTGTTCTGGACAGTGACGATTTTCTGAGTTTTAGGGCTACGTAGAGACTTCTGATTTGCCTGAAGATGCATTTTCTTGGACTGGATGGTTTGGATGGATCCTATGTTGATCTAAGGGCTCTAATTAATCCTACACATCTATATAAGCACCCATACACCTAAACCCTAATCTAAACTAAAATTCATTCGTGAGCCGCCATGATGTTGCATCCTAAACTAAGCTAGTCTCTTCTCCAACGAATTAAAGCTTAGAAATTGTGAAAAAGGGATTCTAGAACAACAATGAACGAATCTATTCTTTCTTCTATCACTGTGAGTACAGTTGCTTTCACAAGATAATTAATTAAAATAATTATGATAAGTTGTGATCTGGACCATATGAGTATGCCTGTTGAGTCATATGCAATTAGCCAGTTCTGTTATCATCTATTCTGTTATTATATGACAGTTTTGTTGTCATATGTAATTAGATTCATTTTATGATGTTAATTCCTATGTCTAATTACATATGCTTGGTTAGATTTGTTTTATGCAAGTTATGATCTATGCAATTTATGTTCATTTATGCAAGTTATGCAAGTTTATATACAATTTATGTTCATCTATGCAAGTTTATATGCAAGTTATGTTCATCTATGCAAGTTATGCAAGTTTATATTCATATGTTTAGATCCATACCAGTTCATATGTTTAGATCTATATGTTTATATGTTTAGATCCATACCAGTTCATATGTTTAGATCTATATGTTCATATGTTTAGATCCATGCCAGTTCATATGTTTATATGTTTAGATCCATACCAGTTCATATGTTTAGATCTGTGCAAGTTTATGTTTATAAGTTTAGATCTATGCTAGTTCGCATTCCATATGTTGATTAGATCTATCTTATATGCTAGTTCATGTTTATATGCTTAACTAGATTTATGTTGTTCTATGCCAAGTTTATGTTACCTATACTTAATTAGATATATATTGTTTTATGCCAGTTATGATGTCAAGTGTTTCTTCTCTTTTCCCTTTTTATGAGTTAGGCTAACAACGAGCCTAACGTATTATGTGAATTATACGTACGAACAACGTGGGAACGTTGGGGAATAAGTTGGGAAATATTAAATATTGGATATTATGTAATTGGCATAAATTGGTTAGTAACCATGTAGTTAACTTGAGACATAAATTTGTATAGTTTATATACATGGAAAATATGGACATAATTTGGAGGATAATTATGAACATAGCTTGAGCTGGAAATTATGGACAATTTGATATAGGGATATTAATTCTAATTAGGGTTGAATATTAAAATGAGATAATGAACATGCCTAACCCGAGGTTAGATTGAGTTGCGGTGTAAGGCTGCCCGGAACCGCCAGGCACATCCAGTGACCGAAACAACAGATCTAATGTGAGAGGTTAGCGCATTAAGCCCAAAACCCGAGGTTAGAATGAGTTTACGGTAGAAGTCTGTCCGGAACCGCCCGACACATCCAACAACCACAAACAACAGTTCTAATGTGATAGTTTGGTGCATTAATAAATCAATTAATGCCAATGAACAGACATGCTAAGAATGGTAAGGTTAAGTAACATGAATAAGCGACACTTAACCAGTACAACATGTTAATTAAACAAATGGGTGGGGAGAGGTTAAATTGAGAACACTTAACTGTTATAACATGTTGATTAGGAAACCCTAGTAACAGGGACCCATTTCAACAGTAACCCACATAGATGTATTATGGTACTCTGAACTAGGAAGGGTGGGGCACGATTACTGGGCTGATTATAAGCAGTCAAAATAGCGGCGGGTGGTGCGTCGTGCACGTGCTCCGGAGTGGAAAAATCAGGTGCTGGTCATCAATAGCTTTACACTGTGCATCTTGAATTATGTCGGATTGCCATCATAGGGATTGATACACCTCATGGTGGGACCAGCACAGGTATATACAAACAAGAGGGGCCGAATGACACAAGTAATAAATACATGCGAGTTAGGGAGCCGATCGATTAAGGGTAGTGTGGAGACATCTAGTATCTATTATGAGCAAGTAGGCTGTCGAGGATTGTATGGAGTGGATACCTCTTACTAGATGTCACTCCTAAGGGCAACCAATTGTGGGGTTGGTATCAACTCTCAGTACATAACTAGTAATGGTACGGTGCAACCAAGGTTTTAAATCTCAGATATTGGTCGTGTTTCGTCACGGGGATTTTATAGACTCGGTCTCGTATCGGGGGAGATCTCGGACGAGATGAGTCAAACTCGGGAGTTCGTCTTGGATTTTCATCTCAGGTCTTAAAGTTCATATCGGAACAATATCGGTGTACATGATATGTCAAAAATGATATTTTAACAAAATGATTTTTATGAATGCTATCAAAAACATAGTAACTTAAACTTATAATGCAAAATAACTTTATTATTCTTTGTTTTGCGAAAGATCATTCACACTCTAAATCGTAATATGCTTAAAACAGGAATATTGTTAGATATGAAACATTAAAAGGATCCAAAACATTAAAAAATTCAGCATAAATAGACCATAAAATACATAATTTTATAAGTAACATGTATGTAAAAAAACGAATATGAAAATCATAAGCATTGTAAACATATACGAACATACAATATAGTCATTTAACATGCAAAATGTAAAATAAAAAAAGATTGATATGGCTAGATTTGAATTTTTTAATTATAGTTCTAGTTCAGGCACAAATTTAAATTTTAACCAAAAAAACTAAGATCTCGGATGATATTCCAGTATGTCGTCTCGGTCGATATATCGTTTGATATTGCAATATCTCGGGCGATATATTCGAAAGGAGATTTAGAGTGATATTTGCTGTTTCGTTTCGGAAGGAGCCAAAAACGAGATCTCGGAGGAGATCTCGGGTGATATTTGTGAGATTTGAAACAGTGGGTGTAACTAGCATTGGTGCAGTGTAATAATTATCCTATAGGGATTAGAAGTGCAATCAACATTTATTTTATTCATCTTTCTTACCTTGTCATACATGCTTATGTTACAGTCATTTCTTACTTTCCAGTTTATGTTCTTATCCTATTACTTTAATAATTATATTGTCAAAGTTACTGGACTCGCCAGACTTTATGACTGACCTCGTTTGTTTCACCTCTTTTCTTTCCGTTTCCCCCCAGATTCTCAGGGTGGGCCTAGTGGAGCTTGATTTGGATCTCTTTCTCTCTCTTTTGGAAGTGCTTGGATTGCTGAAAGTAAAGTTCAGCTTATCTCTTTTTATGGCTATTTATGTTGGGGTTATGCCTTTTGTTTTATGTACTCAGAAAATAATTTGTCAAGATGGATATTAAGTGTACTTGGTTTTATTGTTGATTTTGGTGTTGTAACCAAACTATTTCTCCGCTGCAATGAAGTTGTTTTAGATTTTTCAAGTACTACTTTATGTATCTTTTTTGTTATATTCTGTTTTATACTCTTATAATACTCCACGAAACTTAATGCATTCCCATTGTGAGTGACATTAACTGACGTGGGGTGTTATAGTTTTAAACTATATCAGGCATGTTTTGCGATTATAAGGTAATCCCCTATCCTCTGGTGTGTGCTTGCATTGTGTGATGGTATATGGTGCTTATAATCATTCATTTTTCTAAAGATCGTGTTTTCAAAATTTGGTTTATGTTTGCTATGTTTGGTTCTGGTTGTTATGGTTGTGCACGTATCCTTAGGAGAAAACCCATTCTGTGACATGCGGCGTGGTCCTGAGAAACCTTATCAAATTAAGGCTAAGTATAAGATTAGTAAATAAAGTTTTCTCACACTAGTCCCATGACTAGCTCGTGGTTTGTTTTTCCCTTGCAAACTGCGGGTGCCCATAATTTCCACACGGTCAGTCGGTTAGTTTGTTTTTCAGTTATCGAGATTAGAGGAAGCTTGAAGACTTGGACTTCCACAGAGGATTGGAGCTTCATTTGAAGACCATATGTACTCTATTATCAGTGTATTATGTTAAGTCTTCATGGAATAATGGTATGTAAAATCAGATTTGTATTCAAAAATGTTTCCGCTGCAATGATATATTCTGATTATATTTTATCTATTCCGCTATGAGTTTTGTATTCCGCTGTGTTTTCTCTGATAAACCCTAATGAAATGTACTTTTGCTTGCTTTGAATCGACATGGGTTTGGTTTTTTGTTGGTTTAAAGTGAGTAAAAATGCGGGTCGTTACAGTTGGTATCAAATCTTAAGGTTAAGCGATAACCTTGGCTCTATGGAATATAGACTTGTCAAAGATAGGATCGGTAGTATCCTAAGACAAGTAACTCATTAGAGATAGGGTCAGTGATACCCTAGAATGAGTTAGGTGTGAGTGTGTGTGTGTGTGTATATATATATGAGAGATGTATTTTTAATTTGATATACAAATGGTTTTGTGTTGGATTGATTTGTTGAGTGAGTTACGAACATTGGTCGGTGCAGTAAGGTACTGCTGTATCTTATGTGTTTCTAAACACTTAAACAGAGCAGTCTAACCCAATTTTTATGAAATAATTTTGTCCAAAAGTATATTTTCATAAAAAGGATATATGTTTTGATGAAAGTTATGTTTTGGAAAATTTAATCCACTAATTTATTGTTGGAGATAAAAATTAGTATAACTAATTAAGAAATTTGAATTCTCGACGGTTTTGGACAGTCGAGGTATTTGTTAAGGAATTATAAAACTCTTTTGATAAAATATTAAATGTTGTAGGATATAGATAAATGCGATCCATTTAGAGTTAAGCCTAGAAAGATGACTTGAAAACAAACGAGAAGGATTCATGAGCAGATTGAAGAAAAAATAGGTTGGGCCTATACAAGTATATTCGTAGCTACTCCAGGAAAGATAAAAATAAAGGAAAATTTGTAGGTGTTTGCTGTTATAAATTCCATAAAGAGGGACATTATGCAGTCCTATGCCTAATGAAAAAGAAGAATAAGAAGGAGAGCAAGGAAAAGGTACAAAAATACATAACTTGTTTCCGATGTAAGCAGAAGGGACATTATGTCCACAATTGTCCAGAAAGGAAAAAAAACCCAAAGGGGAGATAAGATGCTTCCGGTGTAGGGAAGTAGGACATACTGTCAAGAACTGTAATAAAGAAAAATAGAGTTTACCACTTAATGACGAATTAGGATAAGAATCCTGGAGTAAGCCAGAAGGAAATGGTCATTTAATTAGTAATATTATCCTAAGGTCAAAATCTTTTAGAACTTCCAAATCTTTGGTTCCGTCTTTTAAGTGGTGGAGAATGTAACGACCCAGAAATTTGGAACCAATTTAGAACTTCCAAATTTCATAAGAATCAAAATAAAATTGAAAATGGATAATGATATAATTGGAACAGGGTTATAATAATGAGTTTTAATACAAAAATAACACGTTTACAAAGGAAGTATAAGAAATTTTTATTTTCAAACTCTGAAACCAGTTCCATTAAATCTGGAATATGGAATATTGATCCAGTATGGATTATGATAGAATTTAGCATCAACTAGATACGCTAAATTCATAAAAGACCATAAATTTGAACTAAAAATAGATTGAGGATATCTTGAGAACAAGATATCACTAGATCATGAGACCACCTCCGTTGGATCCAGAATAGTAAATTTTAGTACTCAGGGAAGTTTTGCGTAAAACGACATCCGTATGTGGAAAAGAAAAAATAAAAGACCAAAATTTGAAATAAATTTTGAAGGTAACTGGAATTTGTTAATGCTAATGGAAAAACTAGAACCTGAGACCTATCCAGAAAAATTCTAAACGTAAGTTATTAGCTATATATAAAGTCTAAGAAAATTCCTTACTGAATATAAAAAGTTATTAACAAAACAAAACTAAAATAAATTATTTGAAAATGGAAACGAACTCAGATTTTATATTTGAACACATGGGATTGAAGTATGTTAGAAACCGGACGTTATGGTTGAAGAATTTCTGAAAACCGTTATCGTTTAATACTCCAACATGAGGCCGGAATGTGATTGAACTAACAAAAAACACTATTCCTTTGGATAAGCATTAATCGTGGCCACTCATTCCTTTCATACTTATACGTAATGCAAGGTGTCAACAATCCATGGAGTTAGCTTCATTATAAAAGACCTTAAGCCTGATCTCCTTTTCATTTTATCACTTTCTTCCACCTTGAAAACCTCTTCTCCTCCTTCCTTAGCCATGGCCGAAATTTATTCATGAAATGAAAAAATCAAGGGAAGAAGAGGAGAAAAAAAATAACAAACTGAGATCTCATGTTCTTCTTCATTTTTGCACTAAAAAACTTCCTCTTTTCTCCCTATATTTGCTCACGTTTTGGCCAATATTAAACAAAAAAGGGATTTTTTGAAAAAAATAAGGAGAAGAAGAAGAAAAACAAAGCCGGGAGGTAGATCTAGGAGATGGTACCTTAAATGCATGAATCAGGTTTTCACGGGGTGAGAAAACTCACTTTATAAAGGGTTTTAATTAGTTAGTTTAAGAGCTGCACATATGGTGTTTGATAAAATATCTCTTATAAAATTTGTGGTGAATTTATGATTACATTGGTGGTATATGGTTGCTAATGGTTTCTAAGTAAATTCATGAAGTAAAAATGACATCTTGGTTAGGTTTTGAGATGAAACCCTTTAGGTTGACTCACAAAATCTCACCTTTAAAGAAGATTAGGTGCATACATGTCTTGGCATGTTGTTTTATGTTTGGTTTAGTAGTAAATGATTTTATGTAGTAAATGATGATAAACTCCTAAAAGTTCATTCTTTATGGATTAATTCACATAAAGATGTGATCTTTAGTTATGAATTCACCATTATATAAAGAAAACCATGACCTTTTATAGAAATTCATGAAATTGAACCTCATGTGATAAATACTTAGGTTGATAGCTAGGGTAATGAACATCATAAACTTATAACATGGTTTTGAGCATTATAACATGCTTATGTTGAGTTGTTAATCTCTAGGTAATGAATATTATTCATGTTTTGGAAGATGTTGGATGAGGTTGACTTAGTTTCGATGTTAGGATTTGATTTCAAATGGTTGTCAAGACTCTTTGGTTTGATTTGTGTTATATGGATGGCCTATTAAGGCAGTTGTGTAGTTAACATGTTTGTTTGAAGGGTTGATTTGGTTGACCAATGGTTATGAATACCGGTTGGTTTTTAAATAAAATGAAACTCAGTTATGATACCGACATATATTGTTAAATAACTAACGAGTTTGATTACAACTCGTTAGACACATGACATCTTGTTTATGTTTATTGGATTTTTGTATATACCCAAATTCTCGGGTTATACAGGAGTTTAATGAGTCTCATTCCAGAAATTGGACTTTAAACGATTATTTTAATAATAAAATAATCAAGAGAAACTAAAAGTTTGAATTTAAGCTCCAACAATTTCTGAAAATGAAATTGAGTTCATAACAATGAACTTTTGAAAAAGAACGAACTGGTTTTGAACAAGTTATGGCTTGTCAAATATTGAAATGAATAGTAAATCGATTTTACGATGAATAGTAAATTGAAGTTGCATTTGCATAGCAAACGGACTCGAATTTGCGTTATTATTGTTTTAATGTTCTTATTTATTTTTATAATGGGCGTCAGCCAATTTTAAGACTTAAATAATCATTTTTGAAAAATAATATTATTTTAATGATTTAAATAATATTTTAAATATTAAATATGGAATAATTGAATAAAAAGTCAAAAATGTGGAAAATGAATTCCAAAAGCTATTTAATATGTTTTGAATAATTATCAAACTTATTTTAAAGTGTTTCAACTAAGTTTTAGAAGTTAAGTCACTTTTGGGCTCGAATAGGACTTGTCACACAGTGGAAGTTCGCGAATTTCGACCCAAAAATTTAAATTGAAATTCCAGGAGATCTGACTGTTAGATTTTGTCGAAAATGAAAACATTTTTTTGATAATAATGAAAGTTTTCCAATGACGTAAAATAAAAAGAGCTTTAACGGATGGATTTTTCCTGGAAGTCCAAATCTGTTTTCCCGAAAAATCCAGATTTAGTAGTAAAAATTGCAATTTCGGATTTTCTTGATCAAGGTGTTTATAAATTATTTAAAAATATGGAAAAAATCCTTTTTAATTATAAAAAATGATTTTCCCAGTTAAGTAAATGAGATCTTTATTTATAAAGATTTTTGGGAAAGGAATGAACATGTTTTTACATGAGGCAAATGACGAATAATCGATAAGGATTATTCGGAAAATTTAACTTGGGATTTGAAGTAAATAAATCAGAATATTTGATTTAGATTTTGTGAAATCTTTCAACAAGGTTTGAAGGAATGGAATTTGAAAGGTAATGGGAGTTACCGAAACATAAGATGATTAAAATGGAGTATTACCAGTTTTTCTCCATAACATAAAAATGAAGGATTTCGATATATTAAAACTTTATATAGTTTTAATAAATCTTTGAATAAAAGATTGGAATGTATAAAGGCACTAGAATAAACATGTATTCATGTATAGAGATGACGAAATAGTCATAAAGTTTGATTAGATAACCTGAAATTGGATTTCAAGTTAAGTAATCATTAATGAATGATTTTGACATATTAAAGCTCACTACAGTTTTAATAAATGGATTGAGTAATATTCTAAAATGGAATGAGGTTCATGAAATCTTGTAAACCAATTGGTTTTAAAAGATGCGCTAATTATTTGGAAAGACCGGGTTTTTACCCATTCCGAATAATTATACGACGCGATGCTTATGTCAAGATATTGACGACGATGGCGGAAGACCTAGATTTCTTCACATCAGATGGATGACCTGTTGATGCCTTGGGTAGGCCACCCAGGTTAAAGTAGTGACCAATTTGGCCGTACTTGAAGCGATTTGATTTGCATGGACTTGCACTCCCAGACAAGGACGTGGAATCAAGTGCCTTCAGTTTCGTTCCTATTCCCGGAACGTACTTATCGATGGATTACATGCCTGACATGGAATGATCATGGGTGCATGCTAAGTGTTGAGCAATGATCAAGCCTTTTGTTGAAAAGCAGGGCCTTGTGGTGATGATCAAAGTATGGCTTAAATGCATAGCTTTGTGCATGACGCGAGTTCACGGGCCCCACACCCCAGTATGATGGTGTGCTGATTGTCAGATTAGCATGACTTTATGTTTTGCATGGATTTGGTCGACCGACGGTATGACGGGTTGCGAGATTAAGTTCATCAACCTCAGAGAATGGGTGTGATGTTGTGTACAAACATGGTATCCGCTGAATGCCCGAGTGGTCTTTTGATCAGTAACCATCATGATGGAATCCAAACTCCAATACGAACCCTTTTACGATTTTCAGTTGTATACCTATGTAGCTGTAACGACCCAGAAAATCTGAACCAATTTAAAAAATTTAAATTGGCTAAAATAATGGATTTTAAATATTTAAAATAAATATTTTAAATAATAACGATGAAAGGTAAGTTTGAATCGACGTTTGAAAATGAATATAATTAATTCTAATTATAAACAAGGCCTGAAATGGCGCTGCAGTTTCAAAAATTGAATTCAAACTTTGTCGGACTGTACCGGGTGCAAAACAAAACGGATTTGAGTGAAACCAAAAATATTTAAATCTGTTAGTGAATACTTTTCTAACAAATCTGAAAAATCGAAGTTTCGTAGCGGAAAGCAAAAGTTACGGCCAAATGAATTTTCAGAAAGATCGCTATGGAATTTATATAGCCCGTGAAATTGGCTATTTTGCAAACGACCTCGGAATTCGACGAAAACACTTTTGTTGGATCTAGGATGTAAAGTTATTGCTAGGTTTCAAATTTCATAATTTTTGAAGCTAGTATGTGAGCGTGGCAAAGGAAAACGTGTTTTGGTCAATTACAGTTAAATTGGATCGACTAGAAATGGGCCTTTTTGCAAACGGTCTCATAATTCGACGAAACTAGTTTTGTTGGGACCGTATCGTCAAAATATCGCTAGATTTATTTTTCTGGAATTTTTCGAATCAGTTTGTGGCCCTGGCAAATTGAAATGTACGTTCGAATCAAATATTGAATGTTCTATATTTTAATTTGAAGGAAAACTGACTGAAACAGTCGAATGGGCCTACGAAACATATCCCATTGTGTTCGGAATGGGGGAAATATGCTAGGGACGATAGTCGTTGGGCTTGGATTGGTGTTCGGGTGTGACAAGGGTTATTTTCGGATTTTTAAAATATATAAATAAATAAATAACTATTGGTCAAACTACTTTCTCTCTCCCCGACTATTCTCTATCGCGCACGGCGGATATTGTTTCCCACCTTCTCTCCTTCGTTCCTCCTCCTACAAGCAAAATTACACCTTCCTCCTGTTGAGGATTTTGTAGAGCTCGGAGAGATCTTCAAATCCATACAAGGGTGGTATTTTTTCGTTGCCTGAATTGAGAGAATCACCTCTCTGAAGTCGACGACTTCAATTCGCCACCGCCGTCTACAGGGACCATCGAAGTGGACCCCGCTCCAGGCGCCAGTGCGCCTCACTCCCCTCTTCGTCGCTGTGAAGGCCAATCATCGAACCGCTTCACCGTTTGCAAGAAAAATCCAAACCTAGTTTGGAACCTTTTGCTGAGAGGTACGGGTTTATTTATTTTAACTGATTTCGACAAATAAAAGTGTTGCAAACTTCTAAAAATCATATCTTTTTCGTGTGTTGACGAAACTCAGTGAAACAAGAGATAGTGGACTCGTGTGGACGTCTTCTACCTTCTAGAAGAGACCGCATATTTTTCTGAGCCTTCTGCTATTTTTGGTGGAGTGGAACCCAATGTGAGATTTCTAATTTATAAATGATATGGAAAACGACGATGTATAAATTATATAATCGATGTATGAGTTATATAAGCGTTGTACACCTCTTGTATAAGCGTTGTATAAGTTGTACGTTCGATGTATAAGTTGTATATGCGTTGTAAAAATTATATATGTGTTGAAATAGAAGTGAAATGCTATATATATATATATACGCCCCTCGTCCACAAACCATGGACGATATTTATTGATTGTTATTGGTGTGAAAATTGGTTGATAGCGAATGGTTGATTATAATTGTTTGTGGTTGGAATTGATTGATTTGTGGTTGAAAAATACCCGTTTGTGGTTGAAAATTATTTGGTTGAAACCACATAGGATTAGTTTGTGGAAATGAAAAAATATACATGCCGCCTGCGTGTGAACTAGATGCATGATTCCCCATTGTCAAAAGCTGCGAGGCTTTAAGGTAGAGCGAGGAGCCGTACTAGGGACAACCCCGGTTTTAACTACCCTGCCGTTATGCTGCCGAAATTTTGAATAATATTCATGTGTTTGAATTATTTTCATTTGTTGAAACTATATTTATTCGTTGAATAGAAAACCGTCATGTGTTGAATCGATATTCATTCGTTGAATTGAAATTCATGTGTTGAATGGTATTCGTGTTTTTAAATATAAAAATCACATTTTTATCTATGTATACAAACTACAGAAAACCTTTATGTGTTGAATCGATATTCATTCGTTGAATTGAAATTCATGTGTTGAATGGTATTCGTGTTTTAAATATAAAAATCACATTTTTATCTATATATACAAACTATAGAAAACCTTCATGTGTTGAATCGATATTCATTCGTTGAATTGAAATTCATGTGTTGAATGGGATTCGTGTTTTAAATATAAAAATCACATTTTTATCTATATATACAAACTATAGAAAACCTTCATGTGTTGAATCGATATTCATTCGTTGAATTAAAATTCATGTGTTGAATGGTATTCGTGTTTTAAATATAAAAATCACCTTTATATATATATATATATATATATATACAAACTATAGAAAACCTTCATGTGTTGAATCGATATTCATTTGTTGAATTGAAATTCATGTGTTGAATGGTATTCGTGTTTTAAATATAAAAATCACCTTTTTATCGATTTATATAAACTATAGAAAACCTTCATGTGTTGAATCGATATTCATTCGTTGAATTGAAATTCATGTGTTGAATGGTATTCATATTTTGAAAGAAATTGTTTTATAACAAAAATCCCATTTTAACATCAATATGAAATGTATAAAATAATCTTGTTTTGAAATAAATTGTTTTATAATTAAAATCCTATTTTTATCACCTATATTAACTATATAAAATAGTCGTGTTTTGAAATAAATTGTTTTACATTAAAAATCATATTTTTATTATATACAAGAATTGTTGAAAATAGTGACGTGTTGAAATAGAAAACAGTTAGATAAAAATATCATTTTTATCCAATGTATGAAAAGAATATAGTTTTGAAATCGAAGAATCGATATATATATAAACGGAATTGAAATATATCGAATAACGACGCTGCAGTTCGTATTTTGAAACCGTGATTTCAAACGATTATACCGGGGGATCCGACCATCGGATTTTCCACGAAAGTGGCGTGGTCCTGTGATTTGCCATATATTAAATGCGTTGAGTAGATTTCTCATACCAGTCCCATGACTGACTCGTAGTTTGTTTCACTTTCAAACTCGGGTGCCCCTTTTCTACACGGGAAGCCTTGTGTTCAGGTTTAGCAGGCTTTTCTGGATAGCTGGAGCTGAAGATGGATTCTATTATTTATCTCTTTTTATGCTGTTCAGCTCCTATTGTACATTATGTTTATTTTTCCGCTGTAGACATATATGTATAGTTGAACTGTATTTGCACTAAGTATGATCCTGTATACTGTGTAACTCTGATGATTATTGTTTATCCAGTGATTATTTGTTCCTTATTTGGTGTATTTATTTAATTCTACTCTGCTGTCATCTGTTTCTGTGTTATATTCCAAGGATTACCCTTGCCGCCGTCCGTACGGGGTTTCGGGTTTTCACAGTAGCCAACATAGTGGTATGGGATACTATGCAAGCTAAGATTTATAAGTTTACTTTCAGAAGAGTTTTACACATCCTAGATATTATCATAATATCAAATGATTTGGTTTTAAACTATATCAAGCATGTTTTGCAATTATAAGGCAAACCCCTATCCTCTGGTGTGCGCTTGCATTATGTGATGGTATCTGGGGCTTATATTCGTTTATTTTTCTAAAGATCAAGTTTTCAAAATCTGGTTTATGGTCGCTATGTTTGGTTCTGGTTGTTATGGTTGAGCACATATCCTTGGGAGAAAAACCGTTCCGTGACATGCAGCATGGTCTTGAGATACCTAATTCAAATTAAGACTAAGTATAGGATTAGTAAACACTACTACAAAAAAGGCTTGTTGCTTCGCCTCATTTGCATCGGTTGTTAATATAACTGAAGCAATTAACACTATTGTAACAACCCAGAATTTTGAAACCAATTTAATTTTTTTATTTTAGTAATTCTAATGGATTTTAAATATTTAAAATAATTTATTTTAAATAATAACGAATAAAAATTTATTTTAATTGAAGTTAGAACGAATAAATTTATTTTAATTATATAAGGAGTTTAAAATGGCGCGGTAGTTTGAAAATTCAATTTCAAATTTCAATTGTCCGTAAAGGATTAAAAATGAATCGAATTTCAGTAAAACCAAAAATATTTAACTCTGTTCAAAAATATCATTCTAACGGATCAGAAAAATCCAAATTTCATAGCGGGAATAAAAAGTTATGGCCAGTTAAATATTCAGAATAGTCGCTATGGAATTTAATATAATACATAGCCCGTAAAAATAGCCATTTTGCAAACGACCTCTGTTTTCGACGAAACCACTTTGGTTGGATCCGAAATGTCAAATCATTGCAAGATTCAATTTTCATAATTTTTGGAATTAATATGTGAGCATGGCAAAAGGAGTCGACTTCTGAAGCCTTTTTCTGACCACCAGGGGACGGCGAGCTCGTCGTTGCTCAACACGGGGGTAGCTGTGGTGATGGGGCATCCCGTGGTGGCTGTGGATTGATCTCCGGCGGCTTGGAGGGTGCAACGTGGAGTAGAGATAAAGTGGAGCGGTGGGTTCAACGTGTTTCAGAAGAAGGAGAAGAGGGTAGTAGAAGGGAACGACTACGACCTTTATGATGTAATTAACAAAATAATTACTTAAGTAATTATGGTTTATTATTATAATGTAATCAAATGTTTAAACCGCCATAACTTATTCAGTTCTTATCAGAATCAAATAATTTCAGAAGCGTTAGATTCGCCTTGACCAGATCTACGTGATGAAACAGACCAAAGCAAAAAACGGAACTATCTACATTTTTTGTCGGAATAAAACCATCGGTGAGATTTCTCAATTCAAAATTTAAAATAAATAAATAAATATATATATATATTTATGATCGTGATTGTGAAAATAAATATATACATGCTCTATAAAACACATATGTGTGTTGCATAAATTTTAGATTGATTGACTGATGGCGGTTGTGCTGATTTGTTAAATTATATGTTCTTGTAAAATAACATTTTGTTAGATAATGTTATGTCAAAATAAAAATAACATTTTGATTGGAAAATGTCAAGTGAAACAAAATATTCATTTTTGTTAAATAGAAAAGTGTTCAAACAAAATATTCATTTTTGTTAAATAGAAGTGTTAAAACAAAATATTCATTTTTGTTAAATAGATAAGTATTAAAACAAAAATAACATTTTTGTTAAATAGATTTGAGTTAAAACAAAAATTACATTTTTTTAAAATAGATTTGAGTTAAAACAAAAATTACATTTTTGTTAAATAGATTTGAGTTTAAACAAAATTTACATTTTTTAAAAATAGATTTGAGTTAAAAAAAAATTACATTTTTGTTAAATAGATTTGAGTTAAAACAAAAATCACATTTTTGTTGAATAGATTAGTGTTTAAACAAAAATTATATTTTTGTCAAATAGATTTGTGTTAAAACTAAAATATCATTTTTGTTAAAATATAATGGTTAACAAAATGAAGTTATCACTTTTATTCATTTTGTTAAAATAAAATGGTCAACAAATAAAAATATCATTTATTTATTTTGTTGAAATAAATTTGTCAACAAAATAAAATATCATTTTTAATTGTTTTGTTGAAATATAATTGTAAACAAATTAAAATAATTCATTTTTATTTGTCATGTTACGTATTGGAATTGTATACAAATAAAACATTCATTTTTATTTGTCATGTAAAAATAAAATTGTATACAAATAAAAATATTTCTTTTTTATTTGTCATGTTAAATGTTGGAATTGTTGCAAATAAAAATTATCTTTTATTTTTCATATATGGACATAGAAATGGTATGTAGACAAAATCACCTTTTTATTTTGTCATTGTCATTAGAATTATTAAACATGTTATGCAGACAAAGTTAACTTTTTATTTTGTCATTGGAATTATAGAACATGTCATGTAGATAAAAATTATCTTTTTATTTGTCATTAGCGACATAGAACGTATGCAAATAAAATACTTCTTTTTATTTGACATTTGAAAAGTGGAAAATATGTACACAAATAAAATATTCTTTTTATTTGTAATTAGAGACATTGTAATTATTATACAAATAAAATATTCTTTTTATTTGTCATCAGAAACATTAGAATGGTTATGCAAATAAATTATTCTTTTATTTGTCATTAGAATACATAGAAAAATGCATGCAAATAAATTATTCTTTTATTTGTCATTAGAATACATAGAAAAATGTATGCAAATAAATATGCCATTTATGTTAGAAAACATATTTTATAAATAAATGTGTCATTTATGTTAGAAAACATATTTTGTAAATAAATATGCCATTTAGTTAGAAAATGTTTTTGTTTAATAAAAATATCATTTAGTTAGAGTATGTTTTTGTCAAATAGAAATGTCATCTTATTAGAATACATTTTGTTAAATAAGAAGAATCATGTCTTGAAATATGTGTTTGTGATGTTGAAATGTTTAACGTATTAAAAATAATGTTAACATTAATATGGTAGTTGAAATTTAAATTATAAATATTTATTTATAATTTAAACAGTGAAAATTGGTTAAATAGAAAATAATCCAAACAGGATTAGAATTGGTTAAAATTATTAATCAATGATTTATTTATAATAAACTGTTGTTGTCTAGAAACCCCACACGGGTATTAGGATGATATTTGACATACATTAGTCCCAATATTTAGTTGTATGTCAATCGATGGATTGATAGTCTGTGATGAGCATTATTTATTTATTTTAATGCTCACACAGTTGTAAATTTCACTCTGGATGTGAATGGATTGTTTAGTGATTATTTATCATTATTGTTATATACATGCGATGTATGAAATCCATATAACTGAAATTATATGGTAATTGATTGAGTCGCATTCCGATTTAGAATGTTTTAAAATAAAGAATGTTTTAAAATAAAGAATCTTTTAAAATATAGAATATTTTAAAATAACGAATATTTTAAAATCATATTCAGTAAAAAATTAAATTATGATTTTTATGTCCATTTTTGGATTGACACAAAATATAAAAATATGAAGTCGGGTAAAGTATAGAAACGCCATTTTAACCCGAACGGTTTTATCGATCGATTTTATACATTTTATAATGAATATCGAAAAGAAGTGATTTCAGAATATAATATTTTGAAAATATTAATATTATAATATGATGAAGATATAGAATATTCAACGTTGATTTAAAATTGAAAACGAAGTTGGAATCGATTTAAAACGAATTTACAAATATTTTATAAAATACGATTTAAATGGAAATCGATGAAATATATAAATAATATATATTATATATATTTAATGGCCTGAATAGAATGCGCCGCGCAACGATTGTTCGCGAATTTCGACCATTAACTTCAAATTGATGTAACGGGAGATCCAACCGTCGGATTCTCCTAAAACCGAAACCGTTGGATTCGTATCGAAAAGAGCTTTTTAATGAATATAAGAGTTTTGAAATCTAACAGTTGGATTTGGAATGATGTCCAAATCAAATTTGAAAAAGGTCGCTATGGATGCAGTTCGGTGGCCATTATTGGAAACCGACTGTACGGGCCTTGATAAGATTATAAAAATATGGTAAAATTATGTAAAATCATAATAAGTGATTTGGAAAGATTTTGGATGAAAAGTTCCATATTTAAAAAGATAAAAATACATTTTTATCGAAATAAACTAGTTATTAACCAGGATAATAATCTAATCAAGTTTTCCAATTAATTAATATTTAATTGGAATTAAATAATAAATTGGATTTTGGGTTTGCCGTGAATGGTGTCTTCAATAACACTGTTCTTAAACCCCGTATAAAGAGAATAAATCTTTTAATTAAGATTATTAGAGTTTCCAATTATATTTAGTAATTGGAATAAAATGAAATGTGAATTGGATTTATTGTGAAATATGTTTTTAACGACATTCGTTCTTTAACCCAATTAACAGTGAAGATATGATTTGAATTTTATAAATCTTTTTATTAAGATTTAATGGAAATTTCCAAAGTAAAGTTTTCCAATTTAATAGAAGAAATTGGAATTGAATGGAATTCGATTTAATAATAATCGCGATGAGCTTCAGTAAAAGAAGACCGTTATTATATATGGAATTTAAAAGGCTTTGCCGTTATTTCATTTATATTATTAGTCTGATACGGAAATTTATATCGATTATATATTGATTTGATTTCCGTGAAATTTCCATATTTAATGGAAGATGATTTTGGGTTTATCGTGAACTATGTTTTAAATGACATTGGTTCTTTAACCCAGTTAAAGACAAGATTAATTTCTTAAAGTCGAATTGTAATAACCCAGAAAATCAGAACCAATTTAAATTTTTTATTTTGGCTATTTCAGTGAATTTTGAATAGTTAAAATAAATTATTATAAATAATAACGATTAAAAATTTATTTAAATCGAAGTTAGAACGAATATATTTATTTTAATTTTAAAAGGAATTAGAAATAGCATGGTAGTTTGAAAAGTTAAATCTGAAGTTTGACTGAATGTACAGGATTCAAAACAAAACGGATTTTAGTGAAACCAAAACTATCTAAATCTGTTTAAAAATATCTTTCCAACGAATCCGAAAAATCGAAATTTGATAACTGGAATAAAAAGTTATGGCCAGTTGAATATTCAGAATAGTCGCTATGGAATATAGTATAATTTATAGCCCGTATAAATGGCAATTTTACAAACGACCTCCGTTTTTGATGAAACCATTTTTGTCGGATCCGAAATGTCAAATTATTGCTAAGTTTAATTTTTTTAATTTTTGGAATTTATTTGTAAGTGTCGTTAATTAAACTATGATTCGATAATTTCTGTTGAATTTAATCAACCGTTAAAAAGGACATTTTTCAAATGGTCTCCAAATTCGACGAAATTAATTTTTTTAGGACCGTATCGTCAAAACATAGCTAGATTTATTTTTCGAGAATTTTCGAAGTCCGTATGCGGCCCAGATGAATTTAAATATACGATCGAATTAATTTAATAAAGTATTTAAATTAAAGAAATCAGACCAGAAACAATCGTTTGGGCTGACAGGACCTAGCCCATTGGTTCCGGAACAGGGGCAATTAGGTAGAAATGATTTTTGTTGGACTGAAATTGGTGCTACGGAGACTTAACGGATTTATTTGCAAAAACAAGTAATTAATTAATATTTTATTATAAATATCTCAATCCAAAGAAACCCTAATACCCTGTAGCCGCCATCACTTCTGTTCATGGCTGAAAACACTCAAAACTTCAACCACTAATTTCTTCCAATCCGATCTATAAAACCTTCTGCCCCTTTTGAGCTTATTGTAGAGATTTCTCCCACCTTCCCATCCATACGGTTAACACACCCTAAAACCACACGTAGCCCGAGAACCAGTGCTCCAAACCCGTCGAGTTTCGACCATCAGCCATGCCTCCGGGTGCCATCGCACGCGACGGTGTGGGTTCCCCTGCGTGCGCCTCTTGCTCCTCTCCGGCGTGGTGATCCCTGATCGTGATGAAGCTTCTCTTTTTGGATTGAAAGCTCAGACCTAGGTTCGAACAAAACCATAATACCCACGGCCGAGTTCTGTTCAAAGTAGAAGAAGTTGGAAATTCTTTTATTTATTTTATTAATTTATTTTTAAAATATTATCAGTCTAAAACAAATCATATCTTATTCACATGAACTCGAAATTGAACGATTTCAGATCCGTTACGATCGTGAGTCCGAGATCTACACTCCTGGAGTGACTAGAACCATTTTTATGCAGATCAAAATTTGACCAAAATTTCAGATTTGAACCATTCAGATTTAAACGACTGTGAGAAATCTATTTATTTCTTTTTTTTTAAATAATTAGAAATTGTTCTAATTTTATTATCACCAGATTATAGTTAATTCCTATTTGTTATTTTTCATGATTTGTTCTGTGCTGAATGTAGGATATAGATTTTTTTGTTTGGGGATGTTATATAGCAAGATAATTGTTAAAACATATTGATTTGTAGTGATAAAATTTGTTAGAAACATATAGATCAATTTGTAATGATAAATTGAGTAAAACAAAAATATATAATTTTTGTTTAGATAAGATGATCAAATTAGAATCATTAGACAAGATCTATCATTTTATTAGTTAAAATAGTGAAACTAAGAATTATCCTTTTTGGGTTTACTAGAATGGTTGATTGAAATAATTATCACCTTGTTATTTGGAATAATTGGACAATCTTGTCATCTTTGTCAGATTGGAACTATTAGACAAAAATCATCATTGTTGTCAAGATTAGAATAGTTACATTGGAATTTTCATTTTTGTTTAAATTAAATCGACCAAAACAAAAATGAACATTTTTGGTTTAAATCAAATTGTTATAAAAGAAGAAAAAATATGAAATATCATTTTTTGTCAATTTGTTGAATTAGAATTTTCAACAAATATGAAACACCAATTTTTGTCAATTTGTTGAAATAGAATTTTCAACAAATATGAAACACCAATTTTAGTCTATTTGTTGAATTAGAATTTTCAACAAATAAGATAACATCAATTTTTGGATATTTGATGAATTAGAACTTTCAACAAAAATGAAAGATAAATTTCTATCATTTTATGGAATTCATATAAAAATAGAAATGTCCATGTTTTTTTAAATAAGAACATGATTACATTAAAAAGTAAACATTTTTAATGTAATGTTAGAACATATAAAATGTACATGTTTTAAAGAAAAACATGTGTTACATTAAAATTTTACTTTTTAATGTAATAATAGAAATATAGGAAAAGATTCATGTTTTAAAATAAAAATATGTTTTACATTAAAAATTCAATTTTTAATGTAATAATAGAAGTTGGACAAATATGCATGTTTTAAAATAAAAACATGTTCACATTAAAAACTTTGTTTTTAATGAAATGAATGAATCATTAGAAAATGTTCATTTTAAAACAAAGGCATGTTGACATTAAAAATATCATTTTTTTATATAAAAGGATGATTCATATGAAGTTATTCATATCTGAATAATGGTGTTGAAACATAAAAATCATATTTTTTATGTAAACATCGCTTTCATACATTTTGTTTAAAAATAGAATTGTTAACAAATGGAAAACATCAAAATATGCATTGTTAAAATCACATTTATATTTACATTGCACATGTTAGAATTTATATGTATTGTTAAAATCACGTTTATATTTACATTGCACATGTTAGAATTTATATGCATTGTTAAAATCACATTTTTATTTACATTGCATATATCAGAATTCAGAATTTATATGCATTCTTAAATTTACATTTATATTTACATTGCACATGTTAGAATTTATATGCATTGTTAAAATCACATTTTTATTTACATTGCACATATTAGAATTTATATACATTGTTAAATTTACATTTATATTTACATTGCATATGTCAGAATTTATATGCATTGTTAAAATCACATTTTTGTTTACATTGCATATATTAGAATTTATATGCATTGTTAAATTTACATTTATATTTACATTGCATATGTTAGAATTTATATGCATTGATAAAATCACACTCATATTTACATTGCATATATTAGAATTTATATGCATTGTTAAATTTACATTTATATTTACATTGCATATATTAGAATTTATATGCATTGATAAAATCACACTTATATTTACATTGCATATATTAGAATTTATATGTGTTGTTAAATTTACATTGCATATATTAGAATTTATATGCATTGATAAAATCACATTTATATTTATATAGCATATATTAGAATTTATATGCATAGTTGAGATTACACTTTTATTAATAATGCATATACTAGAATTTATATGCAAGATTAAATTATCATTTTAATGACAATACGTACATTAGAATTTGTAACGAATTATTTTTGTTATAAAAACATTTACTGAAAACTTTATACAAATAAAATATTCCCTTTAAGTTAAAAATAGGAATACAAATAAAAATTAGCTTTTATTTGTCATTGGTTCAATTTTCATGTAAATGAAATATATTTTGTTTAACATGATGAATATGTAGATATGATATACCAATAAAAACATTCTTTTATGTGGTATGTTAAACACGATAGTGGAATCGTCGAACGGTTTATATTTATATATAATTATATATATAAATATAAATTAAAATTAAAACGAATCGTGCGCGGTAGTTCGCGATTCAGAATCGTAAATTTAAACAATTATACCGAAAGATCCGACCGTCGGATTTTCCCAAAACAGGAACCGTTAGGACCGCTTTGGGAAGATCTTTCCATCGATATAAATTTTGTTAAAATCCAACGGTTATATTTTGAGATAAGTGTAAATCAAATCTTGATAAAAACAGCGCTAGGGCTGCCTATTGACCCGAAGCATCGTTAAATTAATTTAGCTATTTTTTTATATATAAAAATAGCGATAAATCGTTACTAAAAACTATTAACGATATGAAATGATTTTAAACTATATATATATATGTATATGTGAGAATCATTTGAAAAGACCGAGTTCAATCTCATTTCAAATGATTATACGACGATCTATAATCGAAGATATTGAAGACGACGTTTGAAGACCGGCGATCTTCACATCGAATGGATAACTATTGATGCCCGATATTGGTTAGCTCCCAGTAAAGGGTTAAAGTGGTAGTTGTCCGGACGTACTTGTTGATTGTCCGGATATGCGAGCACTTCTCTTCCGTATTGGACAAACGGGACGAGGAATAAGGTGGCTCCAGTTTCGTTTAGACCCAGAACGGACTTGTAAATGGAAGTGTGCCCGACATTGGATTTCATTCCATGTAAATTGATTTCTATTTAATATATATCTATTGGTGGCGGAGAATTTATTCTCTTGCTTAACACCCTTCTTTGAGACACGTGAGCTCAGAGGTTATATACTGGTAGTTATTGATCACACGGCGTGAATTGTCAATGTGACATGCCAAGATGCAATTGATTGAGGCTTTTGTTGAAAAGCAGAGCCTTGTGGTTGATGATCAAAGCATAGCCTATTTCGGTATAGCTTTGTGTATAACGCTACCTCGCGAGCCTCAGACCCCGGTAAGAGTTAGAAATGGGACAAGGGAACGCAGGGAGTGCACACATTTCTTTCTAGCTAGAAGTGGTATCAGGATTTTGCAAGCTCTGACATTTTACTTATGTGGTTGATGGAATGAGGCGCCTCGGTTATATTGGTTGATAGTGACCATTTTATAGGTCTAATTGGATCGGGAAGCGTGTATTCAGGCATAACTAATCCACTAAAGTATTTGTGGACCTGCCTTGCAGGATCCAAGGGTTGCCCGTAGGTGTGATCCTGAGACATTGCTAGAGTGTCTAGAATCGGTAGGAGATCGTCCCTAGCCTTGACTCATGATGGAAACCCAATCTCCAATACGACATTACGGTTTTGATTGTAAACCTATGTATGGCGACATAGTATATGGTTGCTATGCCGTCTAGGATTGATACATTTACTTTGAAGTATTTTAAAACTGATTAGACACTAATAATAATATTAAAATATTATTTTCCATGTATCAAGCATGTTTGATCATTATAAGGTAAAACTCTATCCTCCGGTTTGCGTTGCATTATGTGATGAGACTTGAGTCTTATAATGATTTCATTTTCTAAAAAGCATTGTGTTGTTTTTGAAATAAAATTTATTAAACCTATGCACTGGCAATCCAACAGAGTAAACCCGTTCCGTGTTAGCGGCGTGGTCCTGTGATTAGCCATATTGTTAGTTAAGAAAGATTTCTCATACCAGTTCCATGACTGACTCGTAGTTTGTTTCACTTTGCAAACTCGGGTGCCCTCTTTTCACACGGGCAGCCAAGTGACAGGTTTAGGTATGGATACATTCTGGAGTGGAGCTTGCTTAAGGAAAGAAGTTGAAGAACATTTTCTCTTTTATCTTTTTATTGCTACTTGAGACATTTAGACATTATTGATCTTTGATGTATTTGATGGAAGTTGAGACTTATTTCTCTTTTTGTTGAGACTTCTATTTGCTAAGTGTATCCTGTAACTGCGTACTCTGATGTCTTTGATGTTATGATGTTGATGACATTCTTATTTCCGCTGCAATGATTTTTGTGTTATGCTATTATCTGAGATCTGCTACTGTTGTAATTATGTTATGCTCCTATGATTATCCTTGCTTTCGTACTACGGAAGTTTGGGGTCGTCACATGAATAACCATAAAGTAATGATTTTTGATATTAAAACCAAATTGGAGTTTTAATGAATCTTTTAAAGAAGATTAAAGAATAAATTGAAAAGAATTTATCTTTGATAAAATTAATGGGAACCTTTCCCTGATAATATGAATATTTATTTAAAAGAATATTCTAAATTGGAATGAGGCGTATGATGTGTTTTTATAGCACTTAACTATTGATTATAAAATACGCGAGTTATTCAGAAAGACTGGGTTTAACCCATTCTGAATAATTACTACGACGATTAAGAGTCGAAGATGAAGACGGTGATTGAAGACCGGAGGTCTTCACATCGTTTGGATGATTACTAATGTCTTGATTAGGAGGCATTCTAAGACAAGGTAATAAGTGGTGATCGTCTAGACGTACTTGGAGATGAATGGATATGCGAGAACCTCTCTCCTGGATTGGACATATGGGATGAGGAATAAGGTATCTACGGTTTCGTTCAAGCCCAGAACGGACTTGTAAATGGATGTATGTCCGACATTGGATTTTATTCTATGTTGATTGGTCTCTATTTAACATATATTTGCTTGGTGGTGGTGAATTTTTTTTTTCTTAACACCCTTCTCTGAGATGTACGAGCTCAGAGGTTATATATTGGTAGACATCGGTCGCATGGCGTGAATTGTCAGTGTGGCTTGCCAAGATGCAAATGATCAAGGCTTTTTGTTGAAAAGCAGAGCCTTGTGGTTGATGATCAAAGCACAGCTTTATTTAGCATAGCTTTGTGTATAGCGTTACTTCACGAGCCTCACACCCAGGTATAAACCAGAAACGGGAGAAGGATCCAGGGAGAACATGCGTTTCTTTCTAGCTAGAAGTGATGTCATGGTATGGAGCCCAGACATTTTTACTTATGTGGATGATGGAAAGCGAGGTACCTCAGATTAGAGTCCCTAGTGGCTCTTTATTTACGCCCCATAGGGTGGGGAGACGTATTGTTCAGGAGTTATAATCCACTAACATATGTGTGGACCGGCCCTGTGGCTCCTAAGGGCTTGACTGAGTACTTGTCCTAAGGCTCGGGCTAGAGAGTCTCGAATTCGGTAAGGACGATCCCTTGCCTTGGTTCATGATGGAAATCCAACTTCAAATACGACACCATACGTTTTGATTGTTAACTAGTATGGCGACATAGTATATGGTAGCTATGTCATCTATGATTGATACATTATGATTGAAATGTTTTTGAAACATATATACACTAATAATAATATCAAATCCATTTTATCGTATCAAGCATTTTTGACCATTATAAGGTAAAACTCTATCCTTCGGTTTGCGTTGCATTGTGTGATAGGACTTGATTCTTATAATGGTTTCATTTTTCTAAAAAGAATTGCATTGTTTAACGATTTACTTTATTTATGCACTGGCAATCCAATGGAGTAAACCCATTTCGCGTTGGCGGCTTGGTCCTGTGATTAGCCTTATTATTAAATAGGTTAAGTAAGATTTCTCATACCAGTCCCATGTCTGACTCGTAGTTTGTTTCACTTTGCAAACTTAGGTTCCCTCTTTTCCACACGAGCAGTCGAGTAGCTTATTTTGCAGATATATTGAGCAGGATTCTGGATCGAAGCTTAGAGCTGTGTCCAGAGTATTTATAGTCTTCCGCTGCATTGTATGAAGTTTATTGAAAATTAATCTTCCGTTATTGTATTATAATATTATGTGCTCTGATGTAACATTATTATAATGTTTATAAAAGTCTTCTGTCATTTGTTCTGATGTGTTGTATGCCCAAAGTTAGCATATGCGGGATTCGAACGGTCTTGGTCGATTTAGCGATCGATTAGGTCCGAGCGAAATCCGTTGTCGTTACAGCTGGTATAAGAGCTTTGGTTAGCTCAAATCTTTGGGGTACAACTCGTTAGAACTGAACAAAAGACACATCAGAGGTAGGATTAATAATATCCTATAAAAGAATACTCATTAGAGATAGGATCAATAGTATTCTAGAATGATAAAACACATCAGAGATGGGGTTAGAAATGCCCTAGAACGAGTTGAGAGTGACAAGTTTATAATTAATGTATTTGTGATTATATATATAATATGATCTTAGAAAATATGATTTTTAAGTATATAAAAGTTATATATATATATATTTGTAAAGCTAATCAATTAATCGGTGGATGATTGTGTTGTGTGATTATTAGTACAACTAATAAAATTATTGAAACCAATAAAAGAATGAAAGTTGAGTTGGTTATTTAAAAAACTTTCAGCTCCGTTCCGTTTCGAGGACGAAAAAATTTTAAGTGGGGGAGATTGTAACAACCCGTAATTTTGGAACCAATTTAAAATTTTTGTTTTAGTAATTTTAGTGGATTTTAAGTATTTTAAATAATTTATTTTGATTAATAATGACTAAAAATTTATTTTAATTGAAGTTAGAACGAATAAATTTATTTTAATTATATAAGGAGTTTAAAATGGCGCGGTAGTTTGAAAATTCGATTTCAAATTTCAATTGTCTGTACAAGATTCAAAATAAATCGAATTTCAGTAAAACCAAAAATATTTAAATCTATTTAAAAATATCTTTCTAACGGATAAGAAAAATCCAAATATCATGGCGGGAATAAAAAGTTATGGCCAGTTAAATATTTAGAATAGTCGCTATGGAATTTAATATAATATATAGCCCGTAAAAATAGCCATTTTGCAAATGACCTCCGTTTCCGACGAAATCACTTTGGTTGGATCCGGAATGTCAAATTATTGCAAGATTCCAATTTTCATAATTTTTGTAATTAATATGTGAGTGTGGTAAAAGAAAACGTGTTTTGTCAATTTCAGTCAATTTGGATCGACCAGAAAATTGCCATTTTTCAAACGGTCTCCAAATTTGACGAAATTAATTTTATTAGGACCGTATCGTCAAAACATAAATAGAAATAATTTTTCTGTAATTTTTGGAGTCAGTATGTGGCCTCGGTAAATTAAAATGTACGATCAAATTAAATAATTAAATAATTAAATAATTTATATTTTAATTTGAAGAAAACAAGCTGAAGACGATCAAATGGGCTGATGGACCTAGTCCATTACATCCAAAACGGGGGTATTTGGATTGTGACAACTCTCGTTGGGCTGAATTTGGAGCTATGGAGAATTAATGGGTTTATTTGTAAAACTATAAATTTAATATTATTATATTATAAATAGGAATTAAATAAAACCCTAATATCGTTCTGAGCTGCCACTACATTCTTCAATGGCCGAAAACGTTGGAAACAAAAACGTTAATCTCTCCTAAATCAAATCAAACTAAAGCATGAATTCAAAACCAAAATCGAAGTGCCATGTCTGATCTTTGAATTGGTACGGTTGAGATTGGGTTTACTGCTGTATATCGCACGGATTTGGAGCTCAAATGAGTCGACTTCGGAAACCTTTTCCTAATAATGTGAATATTTTTGATATTAAAACCAAATTGGAGTTTAAATGAATCTTTTAAAGAAGATTAAAGAATAAACTGAAAAGAATTTATCTTTGATAAAATTTATGGGAACCTTTCCCTAATAATGTGAATATTTATTTAAAAGAATATTCTGAATTGGAATGAGTTGTATGATGTGTTTTTATAGAACTTAACTATTGATTATAAAATACGCGAGTTATTCGGAAAGCCCGGGTTTAACCCATTGTGAATAATTACTACGACAATTAAGAGTCGAAGATGAAGACGGTGATTGAAGACCGGAGGTCTTTACATCGTTTGGATGATTACTGATGTCTTGATTGGGAGACATCCCAAGACAAGGTAATAAGTGGTGATCATCCAGACGTACTTGAAGATCAACGGATATGCGAGAACCTCTCTCCTGCATTGGACATATGGGACGAGGAATAAGGTGTCTCCAGTTTCGTTCAGGCCCAGAACGGACTTGTAAATGGATGTATGTCTGACATTGGATTTTAGTCTATGTTGATTGATCTCTATTTAATATATATTTGCTTGGTGGCGGAGAATTTATTCTCTTGCTTAACACCCTTCTCCGAGACGTATGATCTCAGAGGTTATATATTGGTAGACATCAGTCGCATGGCGTGAATTGTCAGTGTGGCATGCCAAGATGCAAATGATCAAGGCTTTTTGTTGAAAAGAAGAGCCTTGTGGTTGATGATCAAAGCATAGCTTTATTTAGCATAGCTTTGTGTATAGCATTACTTCGCGAGCCTCACACCCTGGTATGAACCAGAAACGGGAGAAGGATCCAGGCAGAACAGGCATTTCTTTCTAGCTAGAAGTGGTGTCATGGTATGGAGCCCGGACATTTTTACTTATGTGGATGATGGGAAGTGAGGTACCTCGGATTGGAGTCCCTAGTGGCTCTTTATTTACGCCCCACAGGGCGGGGAGACGTATTGTTCAGGAGTTATATTCCACTAACATATGTATGGATCGGCCCTGTGGCTCCTAAGGGCTTGACTGAGTACTTGTCCTGAGGCTTGGGCTAGAGAGTCTCAAATTCGGTAAGGACGATCCCTTGCCTTGGTTCATGATGGAAATCCAACTTCCAATACGACACCATGCGGTTTAGATTGTATAACTAGTATGGCGACATAGTATATGGTAGCTATGCCGTCTATGATTGATACATTATGATTGAAATGTTTTTGAAACATATATACACTAATAATAATACAAATCCGTTTTATCGTATCAAGCATTTTTTACCATTATAAGGTAAAACTCTATCCTCCGGTTTGCGTTGCATTGTGTGATGGGACTTGAGCCTTATAACGGTTTCATTTTTATAAAAAGCATTGCGTTGTTTAACGATTTACTTTATTTATGCACTGACAATCCAATGGAGTAAACCCGTTCCACATTAGCGGCGTGGTCCTATGATTAGCCTATAGGTTAAGTAAGATTTCTCGTACCACTCCCATGACTGACTCCAGTTTGTTTCACTTATCAAACTCGGGTGCCCTCTTTTCCACACGGGCAATCAAGTAGCTTGTTTTGCAGATATATTAAGCAGGATTCTGGATCGAAGCTTAGAGCTGTGTCCAGAGCATTGATAGTCTTTCGCTGCATTATATTAAGTTTATTGTAAATTAATCTTCTGTTGTTGTATTATTATATTCTGCACTCTAATGTAACATTATTATGATGTTTATAAAAGTCTTCTATCATTTGTTATGATGTGTTGTATACCCAAAGTTAGCATTTACGGGATTCGAACGGTCTTGGTCGATTTAGCGATTGATTAGGTCCGGGTGAAATCCGTTGTCGTTACAACATTATACTTTAGTTGTTAGTACAACCGGGGCAAATGTACTAAAGCAAATGGGTTCATCTCCAATTGCTTCACTCATTTGCTTCAGTTTTACTAACAACCGATGAAAATGTATCATTTGCTTCGGTTTTTCTAATAACCGAAGCAAGTGCATTGAAGCAAATTGTGTTATTTGCTTCAGTTTTTCTTACAACCGAAGAAAGTAGTGTTACTTGCATCGGTCCCTAAAGAGCCGAAGCATCTATGGGGAAGCAAATATTCTTATTTGCATCGTCCCCTTAGGAACCAAAGCAAATGCATCAAAGCAATTTTAAACCAATGAAAATGCATATATCAATAATTATAAATAATATCTTAATTAATGATTATCGATAAATAACTTACAACTACTAGTTATTATAAATTGTCGATAATTATTTTTTATAAATTATGATTAGTTATTAATAATTAGTAAATTATAGTTATAATTTAATAATTACAATTTTACAGTTAATTAATAAATTGATAATTAATATTAAATAATTATTAATTATTAATCAGTATTTAACATCTAAATTCAATTAACATGTAATAATATTTAGTAATATATTATATATAATTTATTATAATTAATGATTGTAAATTAATACTTTATGATTACTAATATAATTATTATAAATAATCAATAATTAATTTTTGTATTTAATATTTTTGTATTGTTAACTATCAATAATTAGAAAACTAAATTAATATTTATTAATTACATTTAATAGTTAATAAATGAATCAATAATTAATATTAAATAATCAATAATTAGTAATTGATAATTAACAATCAATATTCAATGAGTAATATTTAATATTTAATGTATAAGTAATCTTTATTATACTAAATAAATAATATTTAATATTATCAATTAATATTTATTATATTAACAAATAATTACTATTAAATAATCAACTCTCATTAATTATATAGTAATCAAAACTAACTTTTAATAATTAATAATAAAATTTAATACTTATGAAGTAATAATTAGTATAATAGTTAACTTTAAATATTTATTAATTAACAATTATCATCCAAAAATTAATAATTAATAATTAATAAACTAGAAGTAAATGAGGAAATTATAGTTCATAAACTAATAATAGTTACTTACATTTATTATTGTAAATAGGTAATGGTTAGTAAGTATAATTAATAAACTAGATGTAAATATGTAACAATTGTTAAATATATTTAATTGTAGATTTACAAACAGTAATCCATTACTGTTAATTATAATAATCAATAATTGTTAACATCTACATAATAATTAACTTTTAATAATTAATATTCATATATGGCTAAAAAGTAGTAAATCATAATTAATAATAACTAATTAGTAATATGTTCAACATCTACACTTTTACAATTTATTATAATTAGTTGTTAGTTATTAGTAATTATCTGCAACATATGCCTTGGTTTACTACGTATAATCCTTCTTTAATAATGAGCGTGATTGGCCTTTGATCGCATGAGATGGTGAACAGAATACGACGACTTGCAAAAACCCTAGCAGCAAATTACGTTAAACAAATTTTGTTATAACCGACCCGACCCGCTCCACTTATGTACTTATATCGTTAAACCCTAGCAGCAAATAGACAGGCGGCTTGCAAAAATCAAAATAACTCCTCAAATTCTCAGCTCTCGTCTCTCGTCTGTCGCGTTTCATGTGATAACCCCAAACTTCCACAAGTGAAAGCAAGGAGAAATCATATGGAATACAACATAAATACAATAAAACAGAACACAGATACAATATAGCAAAGGAGATTCATAGAGTAATAACATTATAGCAGCGGAAAAATATAATGTCATCAATCACAGAAAATCCACAGTCACAGAATCTAAGCTATTACAACAAGTTTGCAGAAAAGAAATAAGTTTGATGTCTAAAAAGAAAAGAATAGATGCCAATAGAAACAAAAAGTCTTCAAGCTCCAAGTCATCACCTCTTCTCCCAAGCAGAAACCAAGAGAGAGAAAATAAGCAGCTTCAAAGAAAAGCTCCAAGCAAAGACTGAACCTGTCTACTTGGCTGCCTGTGTAGAAGAGAGGGCACCCAAGTTTGCAAAAAGGTGAAACAAACTATGGGTCAGTCGTGGGACTGGTGTGAGAAATCTTAAATAACTTATACTAATAAGGCAAATCCAAAGACCGCGCCGCTAACGCGGAACGGGTTGTACCAATGGATTGCCGTGCATAACTATAGTGTCAATACAGATAAGTAAAACGTAACAAAACGCAATGTCTTTTGAAAAATGGAACCACCATAAGACTCAGGTCCCATCACACAATGCAACGCACACCAAGAGGATAGAGTTTTACCTTATGGTGGTTAAACATGCTAAATACGCCAAATACGAAACTAATACTATTATTAGGGTGTATATGTTTTAAAACAATTCAAAGCAATGTATTAATCCTAGGAAGCATAGGTACCATATATTATGCCTCCAATACTAGTAATACAATCAAATCCGTCAGGGTCGTATTGGAAATTTGGGTTTCCATCATGAGTCCAGGCTAGGGAGGACTCCTTACCGATTCGAGACGCTCTAGTTAACGTCTCAGGATTACCCGCAGTTAACCCTTGGATCCTGCAGGGCCGGTCCTCACATACAGCTTAGAGGATTGGCAATTCCTAAGCACACGTTCCCCGGTCCTACGGGACCTATCCGAGGCGCCTCATTTCATCATCCTCCAAAAGTAAAATGACTACTAACTAGAAAGAAACGTGCTACTTTCCCTGCGTTCCCTTCCCCCTTTTTAGACTCTACCGGTTTGTGAGGCTCGTGAAGTCATGTTCTTCATACCACAAGGTTCTGCTTTTCAACAAGTAACCCTGATCATTGCATCTTAGTATGCCACACCGTCACTCCATACCATACTATTGATCTTCCGTCACTATATAAACGGGTGTTAAGTAGAGAATAAATTCTCTGCCACCAATCGTTTATATATTAACTGAATATCAACAACATAATATTTTGTGGGGTACGATGTCAGACACACTATCCATTTATACCCATGCTCTAGGTCTGAACTAGGGTCAAACCCGTGAAATCAACACGTACGTTTGGGCAATTATCCCGACCCTTGAATTGGGATCAAACCAATTCAGAGTCTTGATCGTTGTCCATTCGAGGGGAGATTTACGGTCTTCATACGCCGTCTTCATACTTAAATTCTTGAAATCGTACGATCATTTGGAATGGGATTAACCCGGTCTTTCCAAATAATCTCGCATTCATATATTTTGAGAAAAACATATTTCATATCGTTATTTTATTTTATAACGATTAATTCTTGCCTTAATTATTTAATATAATTAATTCCTTATTTAACGACGCTTCAGGTCAAGGGCGACCTTGGCGCTGTTTTCAATCAATTTTGTTTTTCACTTTCCTCAAAATCTAACTGTTGGATTTTAGCGTAGCTTATATCGTTGGAAAGATTTTTCCAAGACGGTCCTAACGGTTTCAGTTTTGGGAAAATCCGACGGTCGGATCTTCCGGTATATTCGTTTAAAAGTTCGATTTCAAAACATGAACTACTGCGCTCGATTCGTTATATTATAATTATATATATATATATAAATATATATAAATAATTCGTTTAGTTTATCGTCCCTACGTGTAGCTTACATTTCTCTTAACTTTCACCTTTCTACTTACATGACAATGTAGTTTAGGATTACACGATAATTCTTCCCTTTTTAATTCATTATTATTTATTTTATACTTTATAATTTTCATTTAAGAATGTAAATTATAAAGTGTCATCCCATTCATTTCTTTATATATTTCTTTTCCAATTTCATTATGAATAATGAACACTTTCCTATGGTGTAAGTTCCCTTTTACCTACATTATAAATAATGTTAAACCTTACATACAGTTTCATTTCTTTTATTTAACATTATAAATAATGTTAAACCTTACATACAGTTTCATTTCTTTTATTTAACATTATAAATAATGTTAATTCTTACATACAGTTTCATTTCTTTTATTTAACATTATAAATAATGTTAATTCTTACATACAGTTTCATTTCTTTTATATTTAACATTATAAATAATGTTAATTCTTACATACAGTTTCATTTCTTTTATATTTAACATTATAAATAATGTTAAACCTTACATACAGTTTCATTTCTTTTATTTAACATTATAAATAATGTTAATTCTTACATACAGTTTCATTTCTTCTATTTAACATTATAAATAAGGTTAATTCTTTTCCTACGAGGTAAATTCCCTTTTTATATACATAAATTTTTTTTTATTATCTTACAATGTAAATTCTCTTTTTATTTTACATTATACATAATGTATATGATCTTACAATGCAAATTCTCCTTTTATTTTACATTATAAATAATGTATATACTTCCTATGGTCAAGTTCTTTAACTCTTAACATTATAAAATAGTGTAACTATCATACGGTGGAATTTTCCTTTTATTTAACATTGTGAATGATGTTAAATTGTACATACACTTCATTTTCCCTTTTATAACATTGAAAATATATTATTAGAAAATATAGATTTCCCAATATTATTAGAAAATATAGATTTCCCAATATTATTAGAAAATATAGATTTCCCAATATTATTAGAAAATATAGATTTCCCAATATTATTAGAAAATATAGATTTCCCATTCTTAACATAACAAAAATAGTGTCCATTCAACATACTATATATAATTCTATTTTAACATATATAAAAAAAATGTTATCTTTACCATACGATGTCATTTTATATAATATAACATAGCAAAATGTTATTTTTACCATATGATGTCATTTTCTATAATATATACAAAATGTCACTCTAACATACAATGAACAATTTCAACATTTCCTATTTAAATATTGACAAATATGTCAATCAACATACAGTAAAAAATTTCTAATTCTAATATTGACAAAAATTGTCAATCAACATGCAGTGGTTTTAGTCCTAGCATACACATACAGATTAAGTCATAGCAGATTCACATACAGTTTAAATCATAGCAGATTCACATACAGCTTTATAAATTAAATCAATTCAATTTAAGTTTAAGTGAATTCTCACATTGCTTGGATAAGCATATAATAATTATAATTTTCATCGCGTATTCACAAATTTAGAATCTCAATTTATTATGAGATTTATCGCATCAAACCAAGCGAATATATTTGCCATAACAACAATAAAACATAAATAACATCTAAGTTATCACAGCGCAGAATAACACATACATATATGATTATGAATGCGAACATCAATAATTAAAACATAATTACTTAAATAAAATAAATAGGATTCTCACCTCAATTAGATTAGAGTTTGTTCCCAATTGCTCTGTATTAAAGTTGTATTCGAAGTACCGGTTCCATCGGATCTGAAATTTTCAGAATCGGTGTTTATATGAAAAAGTTATTGATGTTTTAAATAAACTGACTTTTAACAACTGCTGCAGTCACGCTTAAAAGCGTGGCATAATCTGAAATAAAAATTACCCTTTAATTTTCAGTTTTGTTCAAAACTTCAATTTCGATTTTCTCTTGATTTACTGAATGAAATTGAGCGCCGTTTGTTGGAAAAGGACCAGGAAGGAGGGGGCTTTGCTCGCCGGGATGGGGGGTGGCGCGTCGGCTTCAGGCGGGGCCCACGGGGCTGCGACGGCGGCGGCTTCGGGCTGACGTGGCGGCTTTGACAGGGCGTGGTTCGGGTGGTGGTGGGTACCAACTTGAAGATCTCGGGAAGAGCTTCGAATCGGTATATGGTACGCTGAAAACCGTTGAGAGATGAAGGAGAAAAGTGGATTTGAAGATTCGAAGGGAAGGTGGGTTTCGGCGGCTTCAGGAACGAGAGGAAGAAGAAGAGGTATACGTACTGTATACGGGTATATATACTAGTATTTAGGGTTTTATTTTAATTATTTAATTAATTATTTAATTCAAGAAAATACCGTTTTCACATACGACCTCCGATTCGCGCTCAACGACTGTCGAACTTAATGTTTTGACGTCTTCTGAACGCGATGGCGCTATCCCCATGGTCCAATTCTGAAGTTACAGTATGGTTTTCTTTTATTTTCAAATAAATCCTTTATTTTAAATTCGAACGTAAATATAATTTTGCCGGGGCCACATACGAAGTCAGAAAAATCCGGAAAAATTATTTTTGGCTTTCTTATGCCGATACGATCACAACAAAATTCGTTTCGTTTAATTCTGAGACTTTTTGAAAAATGGCTATTTTCAGGGCGAATATATTTAATATCAAAAATACAATTTGAAAACAATAATTTCTGAAACTCAAAATATATAAGTGTTTACTGTTTTTCAATGCAGAAACGTCATTCTGAACTCAATGGAAATGGTTTCGAGTTCCGATTCCTTCGTATGTAAAAAGTGGCCATTCTGACCTTTATATATTATATATATTCATTTCATAGCGACTTTTCTAAATTTTAATTTTGACATAACTTATAAATTATAAAGTGAAATTTCAATTTTTCGGATTCATTAGAAAGATATTCTGAAACAGATTTAAATATTTTTGGTTTCACTAAAATTCGTTTTATTTTGAATCCTGTACATTCAGTCAAAGTTTAAAGTCAAAATTTCAAACTGCAGCGCTTGTTTTCAATTCCTTTTATATATAAATTAAATTTATTCGTTTTAACTTCGATTAAAATAAATCAATCATTTAAAATACTTTAAATTCATTAAAATAAAAATTTTAAATTGGCCCTAAAATCCTGGGTCGTTACAATCTCCCCCACTTAAGAACTTTTCGTCCCCGAAAAGGAAAAAGAAAATAAAAGAGGAGAAGAGGAAGAATAAACACAGAGAATGTTGAAACGTTTTAACAGAAATAGTACCGCCTATAACATCAGGCCTTCCACCGAAGAAGTTGGTCCTTTCGCTCCTTCGTACACATGTGCCAATTGAGCATCACCACTTCTCTTAGTCTTCTTCGAACGTATGATCAAGGAAAGAGTCAAAACAACAGAAAAGGTGATTCTAAAAGATCGAAGGATGAATGAAAAGATGACGATAAAGTGACTGGCTATTATGTATCTCATGAACTGTTCGCCATAGAATATAGTGATTCTATGTAAACGAATTATTATAGATATGTTGTACTCCGCTTTGTAAACCAAAGCTCTGATACCAACTGTGATAACCCCAAACTTCCACAAGTGAAAGCAAGGAGAAATCATATGGAATACAACATAAATACAATAAAACAGAACACAGATACAATATAGCAAAGGAGATTCATAGAGTAATAACATTATAGCAGCGGAAAAATATAATGTCATCAATCACAGAAAATCCACAGTCACAGAATCTAAGCTATTACAACAAGTTTGCAGAAAAGAAATAAGTTTGATGTCTAAAAAGAAAAGAATAGATGCCAATAGAAACAAAAAGTCTTCAAGCTCCAAGTCATCACCTCTTCTCCCAAGTAGAATCCAAGAGAGAGAAAATAAGCAGCTTCAAAGAAAAGCTCCAAGCAAAGAATGAACCTGTCTACTTGGCTGCCCGTGTAGAAGAGAGGGCACCCAAGTTTGCAAAAAGGTGAAACAAACTATGGGTCAGTCGTGGGACTGGTGTGAGAAATCTTAAATAACTTATACTAATAAGGCAAATCCAAAAACCACGCCGCTAACGCGGAACGGGTTGTACCAATGGATTGCCGTGCATAACTATAGTGTCAATACAGATAAGTAAAACGTAACAAAACGCAATGTCTTTTGAAAAATGGAACCACCATAAGACTCAGGTCCCATCACACAATGCAACGCACACCAAGAGGATAGAGTTTTACCTTATGGTGGTTAAACATGCTAAATACGCCAAATACGAAACTAATACTATTATTAGGGTGTATATGTTTTAAAACAATTCAAAGCAATGTATTAATCCTAGGAAGCATAGGTACCATATATTATGCCTCCAATACTAGTAATACAATCAAATCCGTCGGGGTCGTATTGGAAATTTGGGTTTCCATCATGAGTCCAGGCTAGGGAGGACTCCTTACCGATTCGAGACGCTCTAGTTAACGTCTTAGGATTACCCGCAGTTAACCCTTGGATCCTGCAGGGCCGGTCCTCACATACAGCTTAGAGGATTGGCAATTCCTAAGCACACGTTCCCCGGTCCTATAGGACCTATCCGAGGCGCCTCATTTCATCATCCTCCAAAAGTAAAATGACTACTAACTAGAAAGAAACGTGCTACTTTCCCTGCGTTCCCTTCCCCCTTTTTAGACTCTACCGGTTTGTGAGGCTCGTGAAGTCATGTTCTTCATACCACAAGGTTCTGCTTTTCAACAAGTAACCCTGATCATTGCATCTTAGTATGCCACACCGTCACTCCATACCGTACTATTGATCTTCCGTCACTATATAAACGGGTGTTAAGTAGAGAATAAATTCTCTGCCACCAATCGTTTATATATTAACTGAATATCAACAACATAATATTTTGTGGGGTACGATGTCAGACACACTATCCATTTATACCCATGCTCTAGGTCTGAACTAGGGTCAAACCCGTGAAATCAACACGTACGTTTGGGCAATTATCCCGACCCTTGAATTGGGATCAAACCAATTCAGAGTCTTGATCGTTGTCCATTCGAGGGGAGATTTACGGTCTTCATACTTGAATTCTTGAAATCGTACGATCATTTGGAATGGGATTAACCCGGTCTTTCCAAATAATCTCGCATTCATATATTTTGAGAAAAATATATTTCATATCGTTATTTTATTTTATAATGATTAATTCTTGCCTTAATTATTTAATATAATTAATTCCTTATTTAACGACGCTTCAGGTCAAGGGCGACCTTGGCGCTGTTTTCAATCTATTTTGTTTTTCACTTTCCTTAAAATCTAACCGTTGGATTTTAGCGTAGCTTATATCGTTGGAAAGATTTTTCCAAGACGGTCCTAACGGTTTCAGTTTTGGGAAAATCCGACGGTCGGATCTTCCGGTATATTCGTTTAAAAGTTCGATTTCAAAACACGAACTACTGCGCTCGATTCGTTATATTATAATTATATATATATATAAATATATATAAATAATTCGTTTAGTTTATCGTCCCTACGTGCAGCTTACATTTCTCTTAACTTTCACCTTTCTACTTACATGACAATGTAGTTTAGGATTAGACGATAATTCTTCCCTTTTTAATTCATTATTATTTATTTTATACTTTATAATTTTCATTTAAGAATGTAAAGTATAAAGTGCCATCCCATTCATTTCTTTATATATTTCTTTTCCAATTTCATTATGAATAATGAACACTTTCCTATGGTGTAAGTTCCCTTTTACCTACATTATAAATAATGTTAATGTTTCAATACAGTTCCTTACCTTTCATTTAACATTATAAATAATGTTATTCTTACATACGTTTCATTTCTTTTATTTAACATTATAAATAATGTTAAACCTTACATACAGTTTCATTTCTTTTATTTAACATTATAAATAATGTTAAACCTTACATACAGTTTCATTTCTTTTATTTAACATTATAAATAATGTTAAACCTTACATACAGTTTCATTTCTTTTATTTAACATTATAAATAATGTTAATTCTTACATATAGTTTCATTTCTTTTATTTAACATTATAAATAATGTTAATTCTTACATACAGTTTCATTTCTTTTATATTTAACATTATAAATAATGTTAATTCTTACATACAGTTTCATTTCTTTTATATTTAACATTATAAATAATGTTAAACCTTACATACAGTTTCATTTCTTTTATTTAACATTATAAATAATGTTAATTCTTACATACAGTTTCATTTCTTTTATTTAACATTATGAATAATGTTAATTCTTTTCCTACGAGGTAAATTCCCTTTTTATATACATAAAAAAATGTTTATTATCTTACAATGTAAATTCTCTTTTTATTTTACATTATAAATAATGTATATGATCTTACAATGCAAATTCTCCTTTTATTTTACATTATAAATAATGTATATACTTCCTACGGTCAAGTTCTTTAACTCTTAACATTATAAAATAGTGTAACTATCATACGGTGGAATTTTCCTTTTATTTAACATTGTGAATAGTGTTAAATTGTACATACACTTCATTTTCCCTTTTATAACATTGAAAATATATTATTAGAAAATATATTTTTCCCAATATTATTAGAAAATATAGATTTCCCAATATTATTAGAAAATATAGATTTCCCAATATTATTAGAAAATATAGATTTCCCAATATTATTAGAAAATATAGATTTCCCATTCTTAACATAACAAAAATAGTGTCCATTCAACATACTATATATAATTCTATTTTAACATATATAAAAAAAATGTTATCTTTACCATACGATGTCATTTTCTATAATATAACATAGCAAAATGTTATTTTTACCATACGATGTCATTTTCTATAATATATACAAAATGTCACTCTAACATACAATGAACAATTTCAACATTTCCTATTTAAATATTGACAAATATGTCAATCAACATACAGTAAAAAATTTCTAATTCTAATATTGACAAAAATTGTCAATCAACATGCAGTGGTTTTAGTCCTAGCATACACATACAGATTAAGTCATAGCAGATTCACATACAGTTTAAATCATAGCAGATTCACATACAGCTTTATAAATTAAATCAATTCAATTTAAGTTTAAGTGAATTCTCACATTGCTTGGATAAGCATATAATAATTATAATTTTCATCGCGTATTCACAAATTTAGAATCTCAATTTATTATGAGATTTATCGCATCAAACCAAGCGAATATATTTGCCATAACAACAATAAAACATAAATAACATCTAAGTTATCACAGCGCAGAATAACACATACATATATGATTATGAATGCGAACATCAATAATTAAAACATAATTACTTAAATAAAATAAATAGGATTCTCACCTCAATTAGATTAGAGTTTGTTCCCAATTGCTCTGTATTAAAGTTGTATTCGAAGTCACGGTTCCATCGGATCTGAAATTTCCAGAATCGGTGTTTATATGAAAAAGTTATTGATGTTTTAAATAAACTGACTTTTAACAACTGCTGCAGTCACGCTTAAAAGCGTCGCAAAATCTGAAATAAAAATTACCCTTTAATTTTCAGTTTTGTTCAAAACTTCAATTTCGATTTTCTCTTGATTTACTGAATGAAATTGAGCGCCGTTTGTTGGAAAAGGACCAGGAAGGAGGGGGCTTTGCTCGCCGGGAAGGGGGGTGGCGCGTCGGCTTCAGGCGGGGCCCACGGGGCTGCGACGGCGGCGGCTTCGGGCTGACGTGGCGGCTTTGACAGGGCGTGGTTCGGGTGGTGGTGGGTACCAACTTGAAGATCTCGGGAAGAGCTTCGAATCGGTATATGGTACGCTGAAAACCGTTGAGAGATGAAGGAGAAAAGTGGATTTGAAGATTCGAAGGGAAGGTGGGTTTCGGCGGCTTCAGGAACGAGAGGAAGAAGAAGAGGTATACGTACTGTATACGGGTATATATACTAGTATTTAGGGTTTTATTTTAATTATTTAATTAATTATTTAATTCAAGAAAATACCGTTTTCACATACGACCTCCGATTCGCGCTCAACGACTGTCGAACTTAATGTTTTGACGTCTTCTGAACGCGATGGCGCTATCCCCATGGTCCAATTCTGAAGTTACAGTATGGTTTTCTTTTATTTTCAAATAAATCCTTTATTTTAAATTCGAGCGTAAATATAATTTTGCCGGGGCCACATACGAAGTCAGAAAAATCCAGAAAAATTATTTTTGGCTTTCTTATGCCGATACGATCACAACAAAATTCGTTTCGTTCAATTCTGAGACTTTTTGAAAAATGGCTATTTTCAGGGCGAATATATTTAATATCAAAAATACAATTTGAAAACAATAATTTCTGAAACTCAAAATATATAAGTGTTTACTGTTTTTCAATGCAGAAACGTCATTCTGAACTCAATGGAAATGGTTTCGAGTTCCGATTCCTTCGTATGTAAAAAGTGGCCATTCTGACCTTTATATATTATATATATTCATTTCATAGCGACTTTTCTAAATTTTAATTTTCACATAACTTATAAATTATAAAGTGAAATTTCAATTTTTCGGATTCATTAGAAAGATATTCTGAAACAGATTTAAATATTTTTGGTTTCACTAAAATTCGTTTTATTTTGAATCCTGTACATTCAGTCAAAGTTTAAAGTCAAAATTTCAAACTGCAGCGCTTGTTTTCAATTCCTTTTATATATAAATTAAATTTATTCGTTTTAACTTCGATTAAAATAAATCAATCATTTAAAATACTTTAAATTCATTAAAATAAAATTTTTAAATTGGCCCTAAAATCCTGGGTCGTTACATTTCACTTAATACTTCATCCTTGTTCGCAAACATAATTATTTTCTTTCCAGTATCACGCGAAGGAATATGCAACCCCAGATCATGTCGTCTCATTTGGAATTTGTTGACGAAGGCTGTTGATCTGCATCGCGATTTGTATATGACTGTGTTGAGATCTAAAACTGCCTGGATCTAGATCGAAGAATAAATGATTAAGATCTTAATCTCGAACTTGGCTTAATGGGTTTCGCTTCGTTCGCTGGAAGAGTTCTCTTTGCGTCCGCGTTTCTATTGTCTGCTTACCAAGAGTGAGTCCCTTGTACTATCCATGGGTTTCCTTTTTTTTTTGGGTTATTATTCTAAATGTTGTTTGAGTTCTTTGATCTAGTATTAGTTATGGTACAGTACTAAAGTCGCGATTTTGTGCATTATCTGAAGTTTGCTGTTCAGATCTAGCAATTGTGATGATTAATGCATGTATTGATGTTTTAGGTAAGTTGTCATGGATGGTTGGTTTATCTAGTAATTAATTGGTGAATTCAATTATTTAAAGCTTGATTAAATAGAGATTAGATGTTAATGGCATGCTTACTAGGTTAAAAATTATGTTAGTGCTTTTAAGTGGTTGATTATCCAGTTCATGTAAATAATTGAATGACACGAAAGCAGAGAAGAAAACTAGGAACTGAAGCTGGTTTGTTGACCTGAGTAGGCTATATGTATATATAGAGCATACATGATAGAAAATCGTAAAGATGGAAACAAATTATAGATCCTAAAGACTAGGTAAACAGAAGAAACTAAAGACTTGTTCAAACTTAATCTATAAACACTAAACAAAAAACTATCTGACAATTGCTTCCCCCGTCCCCCCTTTGCTTTAAACTAATAGTCATCATGACATCAGTTTTACAATTGAATTTGTTGAATTTGAATTGTTAAATATTGATTTGAATCAGTTTTGCATCATGACATTAGTTTATTTCCTTTTGCATTTCATTTGTGTAGTCCATTTGCACTCTTCGGTCATTTTTACGTTCTGTTAATTACACTTTTCTTTGGTTTTAGTTTCCGTATTTTTTTCATTTTCTTTACAGTGCATTTTTTCGGGTTACAAATTCTCAGTGCAACTTTATTATCAGCACCGTTATTATTGTTTCCAACTTTATAATCATGCAACTCTATATATCTGTGTGCATCTCATTGCGTTTCTAAATTTGCATTGCATTGTGTATTTATATTTGCATAAAAAAATCATGGATAATTTAATGCATAAAACATTCCATTTGTTTTACATTTCTACTTAGTTTCGGTTAGTTCTGCTTATGTTTAGTGCTACATTCGCTGAAGCCAAAGTCAATTGCAAAAACAGAACTTCAACTCCAAATTCTGCCTACAAATAACTATCAACTTTAATAGTTAAAGACTTCATATTTAATTATTACTCATATATTAGCAAGTACCATCTTTAACCCATAACTGAAATTTCATTCCTCTCGGCATAATTTCTGTTGCAAATTATGGATGGGAATGAGGAAAAAAGCACAAAATTAGCAAATAGTATCGCAGTTATGAAGAAAATTAAGCTGTAACCTTGTCACTGGAATTTCATTGTTTTAGTTTAATATTTCGAAAGATGCACAGTAACGTTATTGATTCAAATTTATATATCTGTAATGTACCCTTTAATTTGTACGTGCAGGCTTCAGTTACGGTAACCATGAAAAAGCTAATAGTACTTTTGGATCTCAGCTGCAGCTTCATAGGTTGTACTCCTTTAGCCTACGCCTTCGGTTTTCATTACATTTCTGAACAGTTCAAGTGTTGTGTTTATAACATAGTTGAACAACTATAGAATTAGTGTGGTTTAGTTTCAGCTTTTTTGTATCATATTTGAGATACTAATGTAGTATTTGATATTGGTGAAGTACTTGAATCAATTTCAATGTATTATTGATGCATTTTCCTTTTATTTGTCTGTAGTGTTTATTTATCATTCTTGTACAATATTTTATTTCTATTTATTCATTATAATATAATTTTATTTTATCTTTGTCGTATAATATCTGTCAAGTGCAATTTGATGACATTTCAGGTTTTAGGACCTGAAATCGCATTTTTTATTTTTTATTTCCTTTAGAAGAATTTGCATTGGTTGTTACCGGTGCAACCGATGCAACATAGTAGTTTGTTTTGAGCAAAAACCTTCTTTTTGCATCGGTTATTACTAAAAACCGATGCAGAAGTACATTTGCTGCATCGGTTTTGAAACCGATGCAATTTTTTTGACTTGTTGCATCGACTGATTCGTGGTGAAATAAAGATTGCTGAACTGATGCAACAAGGGGGTAAACAACCGATGCAATTGGCCTGTTTTGTAGTAGTGAAATAAAGTTTTCTCGCACCAGTCCTATGAATGATTCGTGGTTCGTTTTTCCCTTGCAAACTACGGGTGCCCATAATTTCCACCTAGACAGTCGGTTAGTTTGTTTTTTAGTTATCGAGATTAGACGAAGCTTGAAGACTTGGAGTTCCGTAGAGGATTGGAGCTTCATTTAAAGACCAGACGTACTATATTATCGGTGTATTATGTTAAGTCTTCATGGAATAATGATATGTAAAATCAGACTTGTATTCAAAAATATTTCCGTTGCAATTATATATTTTGATTATATTTTATTTATCCCGCTGTGAGTTTTGTATTGCGCTGTGTTTGCTCTGATAACCCCTAACGAAACGTACTTTTGCTTGCTTTAAATCGACATGGGTTTAGTTTTTGGTCGGTTTGAAGTGAGTAAAAATGCGGGCCGTTACACTTTGGTTCATCCTGTTCCTGGATGACTTATATGGACGAATGTCTGACGAGTATTTCCTGAAACTCATGTACGTTGATTTTTACAAATATACCAAGTTTGGTGGTAGAGAAACTCTCTTGCTTAACACCCAGAGTATATTTGTGGACGTCAATTAGTGATTTGACAGATCTAACAATGTGCCATTCAAAGTGAATGATGGCCAAGTGTTCTAAAAAGATAATTGTGACCTCAGGCTTCACAATTTGGAAATGACAAAAATCAGGCAAGCAACATGGCTTGTTGGGTCATCCCCAAGCAGGGTGTATTATCACCAATCTAGAGAAAATTTCTCGATTGTTCTTCTTTCGCTTCTGTATCTCCCGAGAATGGTTATGTTGCTAGCAACCGTGGGTGACAATATGTTCGATACACTCAAGTTAAATGAGTGGTCGGTCATGTGTGGTCGGGTTGCAAGATGTTCTTGTTGAACCCCAGTGTATACCCTTTAGAGTACACTGATCGGACGGTGGTCCCATACTGTGACATTGTTGGAATCCAATCTCCAATAAGCGCCTTGCGGTTTTTGATTTTATAATGAATATGTAGAGCATGAGATGCAAGCGTTCTGCTAGATGATTATTTATTTGTGGTTTGATAGACACTATTATAATATCACTGGATTTTGACATATCAAAAATGTTTTGGGTTATAGTAAGTAAAAACCGTCTGTTTTTATGTGTGGGCTGGTCTTACTATTATCCTTTTCTTTCAAAAAGGATTTCTAAAGTTAAGCAAGTTGTTTTCCATATGAATTTATCACTGAAAGTATTCCAGACTGATCCGGGTGAATTTTGCTTTGCTTCAAATGTGCTTGGGTCAAGCCGCATATATTATCTGTTTAGATATCGCTTGGAGATTTAGAAGAGGAGCTGGAGTCGAGATGTATCACCATATTTACTGGTATTATATTATTCTGTTGTGTATTTTATTGAAATATATGTATACTCTGGTGTTGTAACACGCACATATATATATACACACAGTTTGTTTTTGTAAAGTATGTTGATATATTATATTTTGTCCATTTCGCTATAAGACTCTGATCTTCTTATTCTTTTTTTCTAATATTTCTTTCTTTCTTCTCTCACCCTCTAATTTATTTCTATTAACAATCCTCTTTTCTGTGCAATTTGGAGTTAACATGGGTTGTTAAATGTTAGCTCAAAGGGTATAGAAAAGTCGGTGGTATCAGAGCATAAGGTTTAGTGATAACCTTGGCTCTGTGGCGTAACTCAATAGAGATGGGGTTAGTAATACCTTAGAAATAGTTTGAGAGTGTGTGTGTGTGTGTGTATGTATGAGAGCGCGTATTTGTAATTTTAATATAAATTATTTTTATATTGTTTTGACCCAACATATTTTACAAGAAGGTAAGTTTTAACTTTCTTATAATATTATAATATCATTAGTGTTGATTTGAATTGGAGTTAAATTTGATTATGGAATTGGAATTTCAAATATGAGAAGTGTAAATAAGAATTCTTAACTTAAGAGTCATATAAGTTAAAATTGAGCCTGAGCATTAAAAATTCAATGCAAGTCAATAAAAGTTTGATTTGAAAACAGAAATATGTGTAAGTAATTAATCCAAATAAAATGTTTGGAAATTAATTTGATTGTATGGTTGAAATTGATTGCATGGTTGTATAGAATAAACTTGATTGAAACCTATCTTGAATTGAATTTAATGGATTCAAGATAATAAATCTGGATGGTTTGTAAAATTGTTGGAATGGATGTCTTGAATGTTTAACTTGATGATTATGAAGCTAATGAATTCCATATGAGTAGAGAACAGGTACAAAAGTTAATATTGATTCGATTTTGGAGCTGATTACATCTAGTTTGATTAGAGCTGCATAATAATTGAGCAAGCTCGAGTATAGTTTATTGCTTATCGAATAATAATGCCCACAATAAGGTACGCCTACGCAAAATATAGATGTTTGGTTTTTTATTTGGGTTTTGAATTGGATTTTCCGACAGTGTGGGTTGATGGATTTATTTTTGTTCCTGCAATATTGCAGAAGTTCTTCCGTATAGGGGAGACTCTGCCAAATTTTTTCCATAATTTAAAGTGTTAGAAAAATTTCAAATATTTTTTGTAAATTTTTGGAATTTGTTTTCTATAGAAATTAACTAGTTTTTCAATTAAAACTAATTGGTTTGGTTAAAAAAAATGGAAGTGAAGTTTTTAGTTAATTGGATTTTGGAAAGGTTACTGGGTGTGTTACATTTTCCCTACCTTAGTAATTTCAAAGACAAAATGTAGCTTCCTATATTTTTAATGGTCGAATAATTAATTAATTTAATTATTTAAATATCAATTTAGTGAATTAAAATGGTTTGAATTAAATAATATTGAATATTTACAACAACAAAACAACTAAACCATGAATCCCAAACAAGTTGGGGTTGGCTAGACATGGAACCCAGAAGGAAAAAGAAAAAATAGAAAAAATAAAAGATAAATAAATAAATAGAAAAAAACTAAAAAGAAAAAGGTTAAAAAGAAAAAAGTTAAGAGATAAAAAGTTAAAAATTTCCATAAAAAAAAACTATGATTCTGGTACATGGATTGCTAACTTCTGTGCACTCCTATCCGATACCAGCTCTTCAGATATACTCCAATTTCTCAAATCTCTTTTTACTATCTTCTCCTATGTCATTTTAGGTTGAATTCTGCCTCTCTTTGGGCCTTCGGCGCGGCCAATAATTCCAACGCACACAGATGCATCGTTCGGTCTTCATTGGAGATGTCCGAACCATCTCAAGAGGTGTTGGACTAATTACTCTTCAATAGGTGCAACTCCAAGTTTTTTCCGACTATCATCATTTCTAATCCGATTTCGTATGGTATGCCCACAACTCCAACGCAGCATACGCATCTCTGCTACACTAATCTTCTAGATGTGTTGCCTTTTAATAGGCCAACATTCTGCACCATATAACATTGTAGGCCTGATTATTGTTCTATAAAACTATCCTTTAAGCTTCTGAGGAATCTTCCTATCACAGAGAATGCCAGATGCTAGTCACCATTTCACCCATCCTACTTGAATTCTAAAACTAACATCCCTGTCAATCTCTCCATCACACTGCAACATAGATCCTAAATATCGAAAGGATTCCTTCTTGAGTACTACTTGACCAGCCAGGGTGACCTCTCCGTCATCTGACCTGACACCACTGAACTCACACTTCATATACTCCGTTTTAGTTCTGCTTAGTCTGAAACCTTTCGATTCCAATGTCTCCCTCCACAACTCCAGTTTTCTATTAACTCCTATTCAACTTTCATCAATCAACACATCATCTACAAAGAGCATACACCAAGGAATCTCCCCTTGTACACCTTTTGTGATTTCATCCATCACTAATGCAAAAATATAGGGGCTCAAAGCAGAACCTTGATGTTACCCTATGTTAATGGGAAAGTCACTGGTCTCACCATCACATGCTCTGACACTAATTACGACCCCCTCGTACATATTCTTGATAAGCTTAATGTACTTTGATGGCACCTTCTTCCTTTCTAACACCCACCACATGACCTTCCTCGGTACACTGTCATAAGCTTTCTCCAAATCAATAAAAAACCATGTGAGGATCTTTCTTCTGCTCCCTGTATCTCTCCATAAGTTGCCTAATCAAGAAAACCGCCTCAGTAGTTGACCTTCCAGGCATAAAACCAAATTGATTCCTAAAGGCACTTGTCAACCTCCTCAAACGTCGTTCGTAAACTCTCTCCCAAAGCTTCATAGTATGACTCTAAGCTTAATTCCTCTGTGGTTTGTGCATCTTTGAATATATCCTTTATTCTTGAATATTGGGACTAAAAATGCTTCTCCTCCACTCAACTGGCATCTTGTTTGATTTGAATAAACAACTTAGTTAGCCAAGTTATCCCTACATCTCCAAAGCATCTCCACACCTCAATAGGGATGTCATCAGGCCCTACCGATTTGCCAGTTTTCATTTGTTTCAACACCTCCTTTACATCAGCCTCTTGAATTCTTCGAACAAAATATCTATCGGTGATATCGGCAGAGTCTTCCAACTCGATCGAAGAGCTATCACTTTCTTCGTTGAAAAGCTTATCGAAGTATGCTCTCCATCTATCTTTTATCTCATCGTCTTTCATTAAAATTCTATCGTTATCGTCCTTAATGCATTTAACCATGTTGAATTCTCTTGTCCTTCTTTCACGTAGCTTGGCTATCCTGTAGACGCCTCTCTCACCCTCCTTCGTACTCAGCCTATGATACAGATCTTCATAAGCTCGACCTCTTGCTTCGCTCACCGCTCTCTTTGCGGTCTTCTTTACCACTTTGTACTTGTGCATGTTGTCCTTGCTCCTATGTTGGTGCATGCATTTGTAGCATTCCTTCTTCTCTTTGATAGCCTTTTGCACATCGTTGTTCCACCACCACGAATCCTTGGGTTCTCGCTTACTTCCTCTTTTTATCCCAAACACCTCAACAACCACTTTCCTAATGCAGGTTGTCATCTCATTCCACATGGCATTTGGTTCTCCTTCCACATTCCATGCCCCTTCTCCCATCACCTTATCTTTAAACACCTGTAAGGTGTCACCTTTGAGTCTCCACCATCTCGTCCTACTAATCTTCGTTCTCTTATCCTTCACCATCCAAAGACGAAACACACATACCAAGAGTTGATGTTGTGAGAATAATATTGAATATTTAATTAATATAAAAATAGAATAATTTATTTAATTATGAAATAATCAGAATTAAGTTGAATTGACAATATTCTGTGAATAGGATAGTAAAGAGATTTGGTTAAGTTAAGATTCGAATTTTAATCCTATTTAATAAATGACAGTTGAACGTATAAATTATACTATAATTTAAAACGAGCCTGTAATGTCATGGTAGTTCGTAATATTGAGTTTTGAACTTCAATTGAATAAACAGAATCCGCTAAGTCAGAATTGTATGAAATAAGAAATGTTCGAATTTGTTGAACAATATTTTCTAATTGAAGAGAGAAACCGAGATTTAGTCTTGTAGATTGTGAGTTATGTAAAAATCAAATTTCCAAAAAGTCGCTATGGAATTCATTTATAATTTATAATGATTTATTTATATAATAAAAAGGGTTTTTATTATAAATAGAATATCGATTTAACTTGGATTTGAGAATATCGAGTTATAAATCCAAGTGTGTTTATTTTAAAGCTGTATGAAATTCTATGTGGATATATATGATAATATTAATTTATTAATATTAAATTAAATTGTTTTAAAAATATTAATATTTTATTTTGGTTATTTAAAGTCTTAAAAATAGCCATTTTTGCAAATGATTTTAGTTTTCAATGAAATAAAATTTGTTAGATCAAAAATATTAAATTTTTGTGATTAATGGAGTCAGTATGTGGCCGTACAGGATTTTAATGCGAAAAATAGTCAATAATTAGACTTCAAAATTACACAATGTGAGCAAACGGATTCAGAATTCGACGAAACAAATTTCATTGGGTCCGTAATATCGAACTGTAGTTGTATGTCCATTTTCGTCGAATTTGGATATGGTGTGTGATCATAGGGATTTATAAATGACAAATAAAGGTAACGATTGAATATAAATTAATAAAATAATCAATATAAAGTTATTTAAAGTATCCTATAAATAACCCCAAACCATTACCTAACCCTAATCTCTTTTTCTCTTCAGTCAAAATATTTTTCCGCCGCCTCCAGGTCTTAAAAACATGAAGAAAGCCACTTTTGAAAATCAAAATAAAATAAAAAAGAAATCCAAAAATCGTGAAAAGGGTTTATTTAGATTCATGAAGTGATTCTCTACAAGCTGATATAAGTCTTGCTTGGTTCGAACATAATATCCATCGAACGTTATATAGACACCACTGCTAGGATTAGGGAATTTATGGGTTTGAAGTTTCAATTCAAGAAATGGTTGTTGAATTTGTGTTCAGCTTGGAAGATAGTTCAAAGTGTGAATTTTTGGTGCGATTTCGTGGTGATTTTGATCACCTGTTCTACTGTATGTCGACGTTGAGACCTGAACGATGCCTTTTGAAGGAGGAGTGCGAGTGGTGTATCTTGGTGATGGTTGTGAAGAGCATGGAAATATAAGAACTTCGATGAAGAGTTTATGGAGATTAGTGGCAAAACGAGGGAGAGAAAGTGGTGTAAAAATACGATGATGGTGAAGTGTGGTTATGGTTTCCTATTGTCTAAATAGAAGAAGGAGAATTGGAGTAGGTGGTTTAAAGTTAAACGTGAGTTAGTGATAATTAAGTTTTTTACTTAATTATTATTTTAGCATATAAGTTGTTTAAATCATGGATTGTAGAGGGAACAATTGGCAGTGGGGGAGGATGATAAAGAGCAGGCTTGTGTTTTGCTAGGACCGGAAAGAAGGGAATATGGTGCAATTTAAATCTATTTTGGGTCAGTGGTGAGTTGGGTAATTCCCAATAACTAAAGTTTTAAATTTAAAACTTTTTAAATAGTTATATAAACTTGTAATTTCAACATTTCACTCATAATGTATCAGAATTTCGAATGGTCAGATCCGTTGGGATCGTATGGACGAGGGCTACACAATGGAATTGATTTAGAATAATTTGGAGCTTGTTACAATTTATGGTGAAATTAAATGTCTGATCGGATCAACCATTCGTTATTTGTTATTTAATGGTAAACCACCAAATTGAGTAAAACTCACTAACTCTGTCCAGTTTATATTTTTATAATGTATTTTTAGAATTGATAAATGATGGTTGATTGCTATGTGTTGATTGTCTGGATGAACTGCTAATTAATTGGTTAAGATTATAGATCTAGTTATATATATCGTTAATTAAATATTGATTCTGTTTATCAGAATATTTCATGTTGAAATGAAATTGATGTTATTATGTCTAACATCTGTGGGTGCAGGGAAAGGTTGGAGGGATCCAACTGGATTCCTCAACATTTATGTTACTGTTTTTCATATATTATGATTTATGATGTGATATATTATCTGAAATTGATTATGTGTGTTTGGATGGTACTGGGTCTTTTTATTTGGTATTTTAAATACCATAAGTAAATATTGGAAATATATATAAAGAATTTTTGAAGTGGGTATTAAATTTAAGAATTTTATAAAATCAATAGATTTTATAAAAAAGGAAATATTTGGAAATTTAATAGAAAACTTTTGTAGAAGGTTATTAATTGTTATATGGAATGGATATGATTTTTTTTTAAAATTAATAGAGTTATAAAAGGGAATTTCCAGTTGTAAAAGAATTATGGGAAAATTGATTTAAAGAAGATAGTTAATAGAAATCTGTTTTTAACAGATAAATTGAGAAGAATAATTTATAAACGATGTTATAAATTAAGAAAAAATGTATCATCGGATAAATGAAAATAGAAGTCTGAATCTATATAGAGAAGTAGAAATCGGTTTTAGCACCGATATTTTAATGGAATTTGAACTTAGCATTTATAAAGGGAATTATAACTAAGATTATAAGTGTTGGAAATAAAATAGGAAATTCTATGAATTATTATATAAATACAAGTATAAACAGAATTTGGAAATGGGATATTATTTTTAAATGTGAAATCAAACTGAATTGATTATATAAAAGAAATGTTATTCGCATTCGATGTGAAAAATGGATTAAAGTAAATATTTCGTAAATAAAAACATTTTTTTAAGGAAATTGGGTTTTGAAATAGGAATTTAAATGGGAATTGGAATGAGATAGGAACTGCATTAAAATAAAATAGTGGATTCCATTTCGGGAAAAATAGTTTAGTTGGGAATTTATGAAATGACTCGATAATCTGATTTGAACCAGTAATAATATTTATAAATTGAAATCATGTTTTGATTTGATAAACCGGGTCCAGTTTTCTATAAAGGAATAATATTCATGCTTTAAAGTGAATAACGATTTAAAAGCAAACGTTTTGCACATTTAAATAGTTATAAAAGGAAACTAGAAATTGTTGGGAAGACTAAATTCAAAAATGAATTTAGAAAGTTAGTTGACCTGAAATGGTAAATTAGTCTAAAGTTCAGAATGTTAATCAAATATAGGTTACTAGAAAGAGAGTTACCAAATATGGATAATTCGAAAGAGAGTTATACGTTGAAATTCGATTATATAGAATTTGGGAAAGTACTATTTACTTTCCGATTGTTAATCAAGATTTAATAATTTATTAATAAATTAGTTGCTTATTTATTTATTCAAATTAAGAAATAAAATTTATATTTTTAAAGTTAGATATTTCAGAAGTAGAGATTATAACGCTATGGTTATAATCAATGTTTTTTCATAAAAGAAGTGGAATCGTAAACTTAATCTGAGAGTTTCGTAAGCAATGAAATAATTTTGAAGTTAAAAATAAAGTTAAGGAAATTTGAAACTGACTGGAGATTAGTTATGTTGAACAACTTTCTGGGTATCGATTTGATGTTGGTTTCGGTCTCCGGGGTTGATACTTAGGAAATGGTTCTCTTACTAGTTTATAGTTAGAGACTGATAGATGTGGGAAGATAGTGATGCGTGAATAAGAAATGGAAACGTTTTCCAATGTTAATAATGTATATTTTCTAAATTTAGAAAGTAAGGATTTATGAATATATGGAAATGGAAAATGGGAAAATGAATAATTTAACGATAAATTAATTTAAAAGGGAAAAATGTTGATTGTTGGTTGATCGAAAAAATTGCCATTTAGAAATAAGATCGTTGTGCGTATAGATGTTTTCCTTTGATAGTTAAATAACAGACTATCAAAGTTTTGACCAATTTTCCGTCATTAATACGGAGAGACCGGGATCATATTTATTATCTGAAAACCACTATCTATGGGCATTAGCGTTGCGAACCAAATATGATGAAGATGTTCTGGAAAATCCTAGGTAGAAATTTCCTAAGATGGGTTTACAGAATAGTTCCTTCGGTTTATCCAGTCTCAGGGCAACCTGTATGAAAGAATGTCTAACATAGTATATTTAATAGATCGCGTAAGTTGATCTCTTCAAACGTATTCATGTTGGTGGCGGAGGAATTCGTTTCTCTTAGATGTATACCTGTGATATTTTTGGAGAAATCAATTTGTGATTTGGTAGGTATGACGATGTGGCATTCAAAGTAAATAAAGGCGTGATCAGTCAAAAAGATACGTTATGGCCTCTAGCCTCACAACCGAGAAATGGTATAAAATCGGGTAGGCCGCATGGCTAAGTGGGTAGCTCCTAATTAAGGTGTATTGCCACCGGATCTAGAGAAATTTCATTTACATCTTTAATCTATTTGATGCTGTCCCTTTTGGGAAACGGTTGCTGATCCCAACCGTTGGTGATAATACATTCAGTACACTCAAGCGAAATGAGTGCCCGATCATGTTTAGCCAGGGTTGCAAGATGTTCTTATTGAACCCGGTGTATTCCTCTCTAGAGATACACTGTCGGAAGGTGGTCCCATACCTTGTCAGTTGGAATCCATTACCAAATAAGCGCATGCGGTTTTTGATTATATATTATATATGTGGAACGTGAGATGAAAGCGTTCCACTAGATTGCTATTTATTCGATTTAGACATTATTATAATATCATAAGAGTATGGTTTTTAAAAGAATGTTTTGGTTTATCATAAGGTAAAAATCATCTGTGTTTTTGTGTGGATCGGTCTTACGATTATCCTTTCTATAAAAATGATTTTAAAAGTTAAACCAAGTGGTTAGGGTTTATTCACCCAAGTCCCATGACTGACCTAGAGTTTATTTTTTTTGTTTTACCCTAAACTCTAGGGTGCCCAATTTTGTATGGGCAGTCAAGTAGTCAGGATTTTACAGATATACCTGGAAGAGCTTGGAACAGGAGGCTTCAAGATTTTATAGCTGTTGTTTATTTCCGCTGTGATGTTATGTGTTGTACTATGGAATGGTTTGTGTATACATTATAAGTTTGTATTTCAAAAGTTATGTTATATAATATATTTTATTCGTTCTGCTGTGGGATTCATGTTTTACTTTGATTATGTTGGTATGTTCTTCTTCTTCTTCTATTCTAATTTTCTATCTTATCTATTCTCACCCTCTAACTTCTTTCTATTGACTTTCCGATATTTTTGATTCTTGAATAGTCGACATGGTATTTGTGTGTTGAATTTTCATGGTCGAAAATTTTTGGGCCGCTACAGTGGTATCAGAGCTGTAGGTTAAGTGATTACCTTGGCTCTGTGGGGTAACTCGATAGAGATGGGGTAATACCCTAGATTGAGTTTAATTGTATATATACGAGAGAACATATTTGTAGATTTTATTAAAAAATGGTTTTATATTGTGGAGATTTATTAGTTGAGTGGCTTATGAATTCTGGTCGATCAGTTTGATCCGCTGTATTGGTAGGAGTTTCTAAACACTTGAATACGATGAACCGACATAGTATGTTTTGGAAAGAGGGTAAATGAAATAATTTTTCCCAAATTATATTTTGATATAAACAAGGTATAGTTATTTGAATTATTTTAGTATATTGGATGTGTTGTCTATTATTATAATCAAATAAGATTATAATTGAGATGGTTATAGAAAAACCAAAATCAGAATTCCTATAAGTGTGATATATGAAATCAAATGAATTAAATTTGAAATTAAAATCAAAATTGGAATTAAAATTCCTAAAAGTGTTTGAAATAAATTTTGGATTAAATATATGAGAATTTTAAAATCCTGGGAGATTTTAAATTGTTTTACAAGCATTGTGAATGATATTTTGGAATAAATTTCAAAATGGAAGGGTTTAAGAAATGGTTTTGAAAAGCGATAGTATTGAACTCACTTCGATCGCTGGGAAATAACCTTGATGATGCTGGCCACATCATTAGTGTTCATTTTCGAGTTTGTAAGTGATGAACTACTACCAAAATATTGTTTTTGGAAATGTTTTGAGAAAACAAGTTGTTTTGATTCCAAAAATGGAATATTGGATTTTTGATATGGTAAACTATTTAAAACTCCCAGGAAAAGATTGTCTGAATTAAAAAAATTTAAACAGAAATTTGTTAAAGCAAATTGGAATTGAATTAAAGCCAGTTAAGTGGAAAATTGAATTGAAATATAAGATATAGAATAAAAAATTGGATTGTGAGATAGGAATCTTAAATAGCACTGACTGGTGAGTTAAGAGTTTAGAATCAAGAATGGAACTTGAGTTTCAAATGGATCAGGTTTGGGTATAAGCGGATGATTTGGTTTTGAGAATGGATTGATTGAAGATCAAGTTGGAAATATATTGGTATATGCAAAATTGGTAACAAATGGAAAAGATATAATGATATGCCTGACAAAAAGATACAAGTTTATATTTTATATGAGTATGAGATTTATGAGCCGATTTGGCAAGCCGGTTGGTTGTTTGATTTTCTTTTGGATTGGAAAAGGCCTAGAGAGCCGAGTTGTAGTTGTACCAATTGAGCCGTACAAAGGAGATGCTGGCGAAATTTTTCAGAAATTTAAAGTGTTAGAATTTTCAGAATTTTTGAAAATTTTCGTTAATCGAAATTAATTAATATTTTAATCAAAATTTATTGGTTCAGATGAAACTAAAGTTAAGAAGTAAATAAATAAGTTTTAACCCAGTTAATAGGATTTTTTTCTACCTTAGTAATTTCGGGGATGAAATTCTTTTTAGGGGAAAAGAATGTAACGTCCCGTATTTTTAACGGTCGAATAACTAATTTATTTAATAATTCAAAATGGTTTGAATTAAATAATATTGAATATATAATTAATATAAATAATAGAATAATATATTTAATTCTAAAATAATTAGAATTAAGTTGAATTGACAATATTGTGTGAATTGGATAGTATAATACATTTGGTTAAGTTAAGATTCGAATTTTAATAACGAATCCTATTTAATAAATGACACTTGAACGTATAAATTATATTATAACTTAAAATGAGCCCGTAATATCGCGGTAGTTCGTACTATTGAGTTTTGAACTTCAATTGAATATTCATAATCCGTTTAAAGTCGGATTTCTGTGAAACAAGAAACGTTCGAATGTTGAACGATGTTTTTTCTAATGGAAGAGAGAAATCGAGATTTCGTCTTGTAGATTGTGAGTTATGTCCAAATCAAATTTCCAGAAGGTCGCTGTAGAATTCGTTTATAATTTATAACGAATTATTTATATAATAAAAAGGGTTTTTATTATAAATAGAATATCGATTTAACTTGGATTTGAGAATATCGAGTTATAAATCGAAGCATGTTATATTTGAAGGCTGTATGATATTCAATGCGGATATATACGATAATATTAATTTATTAGTATTAAATTAAATTGTTTTAAATATATTAATATTTTATTTAGGTTATTTAGAGCCTTAAAAATATCCATTTATGCAAACGACCTCCGTTTTCGACTAAATAAATTTTGTTAGACCTGGAATATTAAATTATTGTTAAATTTCAAATTTTCGTGATTTTTGGAGTCAGTATGTGGCCGCACGGGATTTTAATATGAAAAACAATCAATAATTTGCCTTTGAAAATACATTGTGTGAGAAAACGGACTTAGAATTCGTCGAAACAAGTTTCGTTGGGTCCGTAATATCGAACTGTAGCCGTATGTCCATTTTCGTCGAATTTGAATATGGTGTGTGATCATAGGGATTTTTAAATGACAAATAATGGTAATGATTGAATATAAATTAATAAAATAATCAATATAAAAATATTTAAAGTATCCTATAAATAATCCAAACCTTTACCTAACCGTAAACTTTTTTCTTCAGTCAAAATATTTTTCCGCCACCTCCAGGTCTTAAAAACGTGAAGAAACCCACGTTCGAAAATCAAAATAAAATAAAAAAGAAATCTAAAAATCATGAAAAGGGTTTGTTTAGATTCGTGAAGTTTCTCTATAAGTTGTTGTAATGATCCAGATTTCCGTAACATCGGAGTTGACTATAAACATCATACGTCCAACCCAAATATCACGAAAATACGAAACATTTTTTTTTTAGAAGAAAGAGGTAGAAGAAGAACAGAAATAACAACACAGAATCTCACATCGCAGCGGAACAAAATATAATATATCATATCTTTGAAATACAAAATCTTAACTGTATAACATACACTTATCAGAGTACAACACTTACAACACAACGGAACCACTATAACTAGATAACGCTGAAGCCTCCTGCTCCAAGCTCCTTTAGATATATCTGAAAAATCCTGAATTACTTGACTGCCCGTACAAATTTAGGCGCCCAAAAGTTTAGGTAAAACAAAACAAATAAACTCCGGGTCAGTCATGGGACTGGTATGAGTAAACAGTTTAAAACAGTTTCAGAAAACTAAAGGATATCTCATAAGACCACGCCGTATAACACGGAATGGGTTTTTCCCTTATGAGAATCCAAATGCTTGATTTAACTTTCAAAATCCCTTTGAAAGGAATGATAACTTTATATCAAAACTCCTTTGATATTATAATAGTGTCTAAATCAAGTAAATAATAATCTAGTGGAACGTTTGCATCTCACGTTCCACATATATAATATACAATCAAAACCGCAAGCACGTATTGGGTATTTGATTTCCAATTATGACAAGGTATGGAACCACCTTCCGCTGGTATATCTCTAGAGGAGAATACACCGAGTTCAACAAGAACATCTTGCAACTCAGCCACACATGACCGACCACTCATTTGGCTTGAGTGTATCGAATGTATATCACCAACGGTTGGGATCAGCAACCGTTTCCCGAATGGGACAGCATCGACAATAGATTTTTAGAAGTAAATGAAACTCTAGATCAGGTGATTATACACCCTAATAGGTGCGACCTACATAGCCATGCTGCTTGCCCGATTTCTGTCATTTACCGGCTGATGAGGCCAGAGGCTACGCTTTATCATCACACCAGATTCACTTCGAATGTCACATCGTCAAATCCATCAAATCACCGATTGACGTCCTCAACAGTACATTACGTGTTAGCTAAAAGAAGTTTCCTTCTCCGCTTCCACTCTTGGTACGGTTGAAGAAATCAATGTACGTGACCTTTCTGGAAATACTCTGTCAGACATTCATCCATACAAGTCACCCAGGAACAGGATGAGCCGAAGGTACTATTTCTATTTATAGAAAAAGTCCTTGCACTCTACTCCATCTTCGATTATTTTTATATAATCTGATTCGCACGCTACTGCCAATACGGAGTGGTTCTTCAGATAATAATCCAACCGGTCTCTCCATATTGACAATGATGGTCAAAACTTCGATAGTCTGTGATTTAACTATCGAATAAAAACAAGTGTTTCGATAGTCGATGATTTAACTATCGAAGAAAAACAAGTGTTCATTCAACATATCTACAATCACGGAGCCTTTAATTAATATTCCATTAATTAAATCACTTCTCTATTTCTTTATCAATATTTGTTAACCAAATATTTTCAATAACCATATTGGCCTTTTACGTTATTTGGAAAACATTTCCGAATATCGCCTTCCTTTATTTTCTAAACTTTAGAAAATATATGATATTTATAATTGGAAAATATTCCAATTACTTATCTCTTTCCGATCTCGTTTTATTTCTATGCTTAGGAAATATTCTATTCTATTTCCAAGCTTACACTTTATTTGGGTTAAAACAGATGTTGTGTAAAACATCGTTACGACAACCCAAATACTATATTCCACTAACTCTTATTCAACATTGATCTTCGAGCTTGAAATCTTACTGTTTATCTGTTAATAATGAAATCAATCAAGTTGGGGTATAACTACCTCTCAGACCTTGACTGAATAACATTTATAACGTCAAAACAGATATGACTACTTACTCGAATAATCAATACCATACAACTACTGATTCACTTTTAAACACGTATACACTTTCTCTTTCTATTCTTTCGAGATTTTATTCTTATACTTCCCTTTTGATTATACTATTCTATTTCTAAGTTCGTTTCCTTATCGACTTCTATATATATTGATATGTTGAATTCTAACTATCAAATTATCTTAAAAATATTCTGTCTCCTTAAATTCCCGGAAAAATTCGCCATAACCTCCTTTGTACCGGGAGCATAGGGAAAATCCCCAAACTGCCACACAGGCCTTCTTCAATCAAAAGAAAAAGGAAAATCCAAGCGGCTAGCCGATACGGCACATAAAATCTCATATATGAATTAACTACGTACCTTTTTGTCGGGCAATATATATACCTTCTAACACTTTATTCCAAACCTGTCTCCTGTATATTTATACCTGTCCAATCTATTTTAACTATACCAATCGTTTTAACTCAATTTGTTAATTAAATCTGTTAATAAACTTCTTAGTCTATTCCACTTCTATTTATCCAAATCTATTATCTTCTATTATTCAAATCCTATAATATAAATCCCATTTGAATTCTCTTTATTCAAATTCTATATTATAAACCCCATTTGAATTCTATATTCAAATTCTATAGTTAAACTCCATTTGAATTCTATTATTCAAATTCTATATTTAAAGTCTATTTGAATTCTCTTTTCAAATTCTATATTCAAAGTCTATTTGAATTCTCTTTTCAAATTCTATATTCAAAGTCTATTTGAATTCTCTTTTCAAATTCTATATTCAAATCTATTTGAATTCTCTTTTCAAATTCTATATTCAAATCTATTTGAATTCTCTTTTCAAATTCTATATTCAAATCTATTTGAATTCTCTTTTCAAATTCTATATTCAAATCTATTTGAATATCTCTGCATTATTTATAAACAACGTTTATAACTTTACTTAAAATACCCCATTATATATTTATAAACAAAGTTTATAAATTCAATTCAAATCCCATATTTTCCTTTATGAACAGAGTTTATAAATTCGATTCAAAACCCACCTTTTCATTTATAAACAGAGTTTATAAATTCGATTCAAAACCCACCTTTTCATTTATAAACAGAGTTTATAAATTCGATTCAAAACCCACCTTTTCATTTATAAACAGAGTTTATAAATTCAATACTCGTTCATATATATTCAAAACAAGTTAATATTTTCTATAGTTCATTAAAATTCAAATTCTATTTATAAAAATAGAATTCCCTTTTTTTAAATCTCAAATACCTTTTTTGATATTTTTATTAATCAATATCCAGGCCCCATTGATTTTTAAACACCAAAGCAACCAATTATTTATTTTTCTAACATATCATATTAAACAGTATATATGCAAATAAATAAACAAACCGATAATATTTTTTTTGAGGAATCCAGTCGGATTCCTCCAACCTGTTTTCCTGCATCCATAGACGTTAGTCAACATAGTAATACCCATCCTGCTTCGTGGCAGGATATCGCGGTATGAAGGTCATCCACTATCATAGCATGGGGCGTATAGGGTAATCATCCGCTAATGAAACCGCAGGCATCCGCTAATGGTACTGCGGGAATCAAACCAATCATCAACCCAATATATATATTTATATATATATCCTAAATAACTAATATATCTTTTAAAACAATCAGACAACATTCAAACAAGCACATACAATTATTTTTAACTATATAAAAATAATTTCTAAATAAATGGTGAGTGAGGTTTACTCACATTGATTTTAAATCTGCAGCTGTACCAATTTCTATTCAACGACTCCCGAGTCTTCGAACTCCACACGAGTGATTCCACTCAATTTATTCTTGCCTAAGAAAAATACGAATTCTATAAATAAGCTAATGGATTTCTTAACAAGGTTTTATGTTAAAAAAAATACTAAATTTTTTATTTAAATTTATCGATTAAACCGCCATTAATTTAGATTAACTACTAACATCAATAAATTAATTATTAAGGTTAATTACCTTACTATTGAACACACTGCCCTCCACTACTTCTTCACGCTGAAAGTCGCATGACCTCAACATTTACTCCACTTACATGAGCTCCACAATCCTCCATTCCTGAAGCCTTCATTCGAAATCATTGTTTCATGTCCTTCTTCCTCGTTTGTTAAGGCCACGCACCTTGTTTTAGAAGCACAGTACATGACCACTTCAATCACGTGCACGACCTCGAACTGCAGTTCGAACTGCTCCAAAAATTCATTCTCAGTCCACTTCGAATCAGGCCTTGACTTCCTGAAATCCCCAAATACCCAGTTCGATCTTCACATGTCGACCCTCCAGTTCAACCTAGTTCGAAAATAGGTACATCGAACTCCATTCCACTACCCAACCCGTTACCAGAGATCGCCCAACCAAAATCCGACACCTTCTTCAAGCAATCAACTCCCAGTCAACTCGAGTCCATCCATTCTTGTTAACGCAACTCCCAACGCACGCCTTAATCGTTCACTGTACTCCAGACCTCAGTGCTTCAACTTCGATCTCCTCCCCTGAACTCGCGATGATCCCCAAAACTCCTTGCCGATGTCAGAACAACGCCTAGCCTTCCTCGCAGCGAACGATAGCCAACCCTAGGCAGCGCTTGCTCGATTTCCTTTTTGTTTTGCGGAAAAAGGAAAAAGGCGATGGCCATTTCTATTGTTTGCTGAAGCTTTGATTTTTGAGGATTTGGGATCGGCTTTGATTTATATAAAGGAATGGGTGGAAGAAAAAGAACCCACGTCTAATTTGCTCCTGTGGTTTTTGAAATGGACAGTGAGTCTATTTATTTATCCTTTGTGTTTTGCTTCTGACCACCACTATTTTTAATTTATTTTAAATTTAATTTAAATAAAAACTGTATCCTAAAAAATTAAATAACCCTTGACTGCAAACTCCTTTCTGAACCCAACAACTGTCAATTCTAGGGTAAAACCACTATTCTGAATACACTGGGATAGGATTCAAAGCTCTGTTCAATCATCTGGATAAAATATTAATTTAAACCTATATACATTAATTTCAGACAATTAATTTCTTCGAAAATCAATAAATATTATTATCGTTAAAATTTCATATTAATTATTTGAACTGTTTTCAATTCAAATTAAAATTTGAATTCAACTAAATCCATTTTCGTATTCTGATAAATTTAATATTTCCAGTATTAAATTGAAATTGATTTTTAAATCGATAACTCCCTATAAAAATTTATTTATTTACTTAACTCAATATTTAAATCCATATTAAATATTTTAAAATTAACCCATAAGAATCCGGATCATTACAATCTTCCCCACTTAAAATAATTTCGTCCTCGAAATTGCTAAGGTAGGAAAAGTGCTACAAACCCATTTATCTTTTCAAAACTTATTTATGTTGATACTCAACATTTCAAACTCCCTTACGTAACTCTCTTTCGAATAAATCCCTATTCGATAAATCCTCCCTTCAAATAACTATATTCGATAATCTCTCTTTCGAATAACTAGATTCGAAAACCTTTCTTCGAATAAACTATATTCGATTTACTCTATTAATTTTACTCTTATCAATTAACCCTATTTGGTTAGCTCCTTTCACTTAACTCCTTCCGAATAAGCTATATTCGATAACTCCTTTAACTCTATTCGAATAAACTATATTTGATAACTCCTTTTATTCTATTCGAATAACTAATATTCGATTTAAATCCATTCGCTTGACTCTAGATCACAGCGATCACAATGGTTACGCCTGATTCCTCCAGGAAACATCCGACCGTCCTAGGCTATCTGCAGCCCTGTGAATTACGCTAGCAGTCGTACGAAATGTCAACTTATCCCGAGTAACTATGTTTGACTAACTCTTTCTCAATAACTATATTCGATCAACTTTAATTGAATAACTAACATTCAATTAAATCCTAATTCGATTGACTATGTTCAATTTACTCTATCTGGTTAACTCTAAATTTGAATAACAAATATTCGATAAATTCTAATTGAATAACTAATATTCAATTAACTCTACGGATTAACCCTAACTGATTAACTCTAACTTGTTAATTCTTATTCTAATCGATTTATTCTAACTCTAATCGATTATTTCTAACTCTAATCAACTTCTCCTATTCGAATAACTCCTATTGGATAACGTTTATTCATTTATAAAGATTTACTTTTAGTAACGGTTCTTCACTTTATAAATGTTCTCTTTAATAACGTTACTTCACTTATACAAGTGTGGTGTACCCCTTCTATTTAAAACTATCGGTGTTAAAAACCAATATCTCTTCTCTATATAAGCTCAGACTTATATATTCCATTTATCGAATGATAAGTATTTAATTTAATTTATAAACTGTTATTTATAAATTAATCTTTTCTATTTATCCGTTAAAAACAGATTTCCATTTTCTATTAATCTTCTAAATATTCCTTTGATTAAATTCTATTTATTTAACAAATAAATATCTCATTTATAACATTCTATTTATTTTCTATAAATAAATATTTCCATTGAATCTATTTGTAAATGTTTTACAAATATTCCCTTCTAAATTCTATTTGTAAATGTTTTTACAAATATTTCTCCTTCTATTTATTTGCACATAACTTCCTTTGTATTTGTGTTACAAATATATTTCCTTTATTCACACCCAATCCATATTTCATTCACATTGATTTTACTCAATTTATTCATTTCAATCCATTTAACTTACTTAAGTTAAATTTAGTTTCAATCATTCAAATTCCCAAAAACTAGTTGCTAATTAACCGTTTTGCCTATTTCACCCTTTTTATTTGAATATAACTTGTTCAAATGTATGTCAACTTAATTATAACTAATCTAATTATATTTTCAACTCGAGTTATATATTTGATTTCGAATATAAATTTTCAATCTCTTTCACTTATCCAAAAACCCAATTTCGATTCAAATTTCCTTTAACTAATTATTCTCCAATTTAGTTAATTTTATTTAACCATTTAAAATAAGATTTTTGTCTTAAAAATCATTTCACTTACTTCACTGGAGTTCATATTTATTTTATATCTCCAGTCTGGATTTTTCTAATGCCAATTCGGATTTTATTTCCTAAAAATCCTTTTATTTATTTAATTAAACCATTATGGTTTTATAATGGTTCTGGAGCTGCTTTTCTAAAAATTTGATTTTGACATAACTCAAAATTTATACGATGAAATCCAGATTTTTCTCTTTCATTAGAAAACTATCGTTCAACCGGTCCCGACGATTCTTGTTTCAAAGAATTCCGACTTCAATTGAGTTCTGTATACTAAATTGAAGTTCGAATCGCCAAATTTCGAACTGCCGCGCTACGGCGAGCTCGTTTTAATTATATTTATAAATATAAACGTTTTAACTTTGTTTATAATAAATTCAACTCCATTCTGATATATTTTTAATATATATCCAATCCATTTCACATAATATTCCTGACCTATTTCACTTCTAATATTCAAATCCTATATCTTAATTTAAAATATTCAAATTCCATTTGAATTTTTTATTCAAACTCTATATTATTTCTTTTGTTCAATTTCTATTTTAAATCCTTTGAATTTAAATTCTATTTTAACTCCTTTGAATTCAAATTCTATTTAATTTCACTTTGAATTCAAATTCTATTTAAACTCCTTTTATTTAAAATTCTATTTCAAACTTTATATTTTCTTTGAATTCTAATATTCAACCTCCACTTTATATTCTCTTTGAAATTCTATTTAACCAAATTCCATTTGAATTCTAATATTCAAATCTCTATTTGACTTTTCTTTATTCAAATCCATTTGAATTCTTTTGAATTCAAATTTCATTTCAATTTTTCTTATACAAATTCTATTTGAATTTTCTTTATTCAAATCCTATTTAAATTTCTATGTTCAAATTCTATATTTGAATTCCCTTTTAAATTACTATATTCAAACGCCATTTGAATTTCTATATTGAATTTCTATTTTGAATTTTCTTTATTCAAATTATATATTCAAATGTTATACTCACATTTTATTTGAATTATATATGTTTAAAATTCCATTTCAAATCCTATTTGAATCCTTATATTTTATTTCTATTTGAAATCTATATTCCAATTCCCATTTCACTTCTATTTGAAATCTATATTCCAATTCCAATTTCGAAATTCCTTTGAAGTAATATAAATATATACATATATATATATATATATATACATCTCAAATTCAAAACATTTGAATTTTCAAACAACTTGTTTCTTTTCAAACAAATTTCCATCAAAAACTTTTCTAAGTCAGCAATTCATCACTTAGAAACTCGAAAATGAACACTGGTGATGTTGCGACCATCATCAGATTTATTTCCCAGCCACTGAAGTGAGTTCAGTGCTATATTACTTGATATTCATTTAGAAAAATATTTTCCAAACTCCCAGGATTTTAAATTCTGAATTCTGGTTGGAATTCAATATCAATTTATCACATTTGTATATTTGATTTCATATACAAATTCCATTGGTTATATATAACTATTTCTGTTTTAATATCTCATTCGATTATAATCCTAACAATCAACTCAACTATTTAAAAACAATATCGTGTCCAATCTACTGTTCAAGTGTTTATAAATGCCTATCGACATCGTGGCGTCCCACGATTCGATCAGAATTCATAAGCCACTCAACAGACTAGTCAACACAATATAAAACAGTTTTTATATCAAATAACAAATACGCTCTCTCGTATATATATACACTCAACTCATTCTAGGATACTACTGATCGTATCTCTAATGAGCACATTCCAACAAGCCTAGGTATTCGCTCAACCTAAGCTCTAATACCAACTGTAATGACCCAGATTTCCGTAACATCGGAGTTGACTATATACATCATACGTCCAACCCAAATATCACGAAAATACGAAACATTTTTTTTAGAAGAAAGAGGTAGAAGAAGAACAGAAATAACAACACAGAATCTCACATCGCAGCGGAACAAAATATAATATATCATATCTTTGAAATACAAAATCTTAACTGTATAACATACACTTATCAGAGTACAACACTTACAACACAACGGAACCACTATAACTAGATAACGCTGAAGCCTCCTGCTCCAAGCTCCTTTAGATATATCTGAAAAATCCTGAACTACTTGGCTGCCCGTACAAATTTAGGCACCCAAAAGTTTAGGTAAAACAAAAAAAATAAACTCCGGGTCAGTCATGGGACTGGTATGAGTAAACAGTTTAAAATAGTTTCAGTAAACTAAATGATATCTCATAAGACCACGCCGTATAACACGGAATGGGTTTTTCCCTTATGAGAATCCAAACGCTTGATTTAACTTTCAAAATCCCTTTGAAAGGAATGATAACTTTATATCAAAACTCCTTTGATATTATAATAGTGTCTAAATCAAGTAAATAATAATCTAGTGGAACGTTTGCATCTCACGTTCCATATATATAATATACAATCAAAACCGCAAGCACGTATTGGGTATTTGATTTCCAATTATGACAAGGTATGGAACCACCTTCTGCTGGTACATCTCTAGAGGAGAATACACCGAGTTCAACAAGAACATCTTACAACTCAGCCACACATGACCGACCACTCATTTGGCTTGAGTGTATCGAATGTATATCACCAACGGTTGGGATCAGCAACCGTTTCCCGAATGGGACAGCATCGACAATAGATTTTTAGAAGTAAATGAAACTCTAGATCAGGTGATTATACACCCTAATAGGTGCGACCTACATAGCCATGCTGCTTGCCCGATTTCTGTCATTTACCGGTTGATGAGGCCAGAGGCTACGCTTTATCATCACACCAGATTCACTTCGAATGTCACATCGTCAAATCCATCAAATCACCGATTGACGTCCTCAACAATACATTACGTGTTAGCTAAAAGAAGTTTCCTTCTCCGCTTCCACTCTTGGTACGGTTGAAGAAATCAATGTACGTGACCTTTCTGGAAATACTCTGTCAGACATTCATCCATACAAGTCACCCAGGAACAGGATGAGTCGAAGGTACTATTTCTATTTATAGAAAAAGACCTTGCACTCTACCCCATCATCGATTATTTTTATATAATCTGATTCGCATGCTACTGCCAATACGGAGTGGTTCTTCGGATAATAATCCAACCGGTCTCTCCATATTGACAACGATGGTCAAAACTTCGATAGTCTGTGATTTAACTATCGAATAAAAACAAGTGTTTCGATAGTCAATGATTTAACTATCGAAGAAAAACAAGTGTTCATTCAACATATCTACAATCACGGAGCCTTTAATTGATATTCCATTAATTAAATCACTTCTCTATTTCTTTATCAATATTTGTTAACCAAATATTTTCAATAACCATATTGGCCTTTTACGTTATTTGGATAACATTTCGGAATATTGCCTTCCTTTATTTTCTAAACTTTAGAAAATATATGATATTTATAATTGGAAAATATTTCAATTACTTATCTCTTTCCAATCTCGTTTTATTTCTATGGTTAGGAAATATTCTATTCTATTTCCAAGCTTACACTTTATTTGGGTTAAAACAGATGTTGTGTAAAACATCGTTACGACAACCCAAATACTATATTCCACTAACTCTTATTCAACATTGATCTTCGAGCTTGAAATCTTACTGTTTATCTGTTAATAATGAAATCAATCAAGTTGGGGTATAACTAACCCTCAGACCTTGACTGAATAACATTTATAACGTCAAAACAGATATGACTACTTACTCGAATAATCAATACCATACAACTACTGATTCACTTTTAAACACGTATACACTTTCTCTTTCTATTCTTTCGAGATTTTATTCTTATACTTCCCTTTTGATTATACTATTCTATTTCTAAGTTCGTTTCCTTATCGACTTCTATATATATTGATACGTTGAATTCTAACTATCAAATTATCTTAAAAATATTCTGTCTCCTTAAATTCCCGGAAAAATTCGCCATAACCTCCTTTGTACTGGGAGCATCGGGAAAATCCCCAAACTGCCACACAGGCCTTCTTCAATCAAAAGAAAAAGGAAAAGCCAAGCGGCTAGCTGATACGACACATAAAATCTCATATATGAATTAACTACGTACCTTTTTGTCGGGCAATATATATATACCTTCTAACACTTTATTCCAAACCTGTCTCCTGTATATTTATACCTGTCCAATCTATTTTAACTATACCAATCGTTTTAACTCAATTTGTTAATTAAATCTGTTAATTAACTTCTTAGTCTATTCCACTTCTATTTATCCAAATCTATTATCTTCTATTATTCAAATCCTATAATATAAATCCCATTTGAATTCTCTTTATTCAAATTCTATATTATAAACCCATTTGAATTCTATATTCAAATTCTATAGTTAAACTCCATTTGAATTCTATTATTCAAATTCTATATTCAAAGTCTATTTGAATTCTCTTTTCAAATTCTATATTCAAAGTCTATTTGAATTCTCTTTTCGAATTCTATATTCAAAGTCTATTTGAATTCTCTTTTCAAATTCTATATTCAAAGTCTATTTGAATTATCTTTTCAAATTCTATATTCAAATCTATTTGAATTCTCTTTTCAAATTCTATATTCAAATCTATTTGAATTCTCTTTTCGATCCCAAAAACTCCTTGCCGATGTCAGAACAACGCCTAGCCTTCCTCGAAGCCAACGATAGCCAACCCTAGGCAGCGCTTGCTCGATTTCCTTTTTGTTTTGCGGAAAAAGGAAAACAGGCGATGGCCATTTCTATTGTTTGCTGAAGCTTTGATTTTTGAGGATTTGGGATCGGCTTTGATTTATATAAAGGAATGGGTGGAAGAAAAAGAACCCACGTCTAATTTGCTCCTGTGGTTTTTGAAATGGACAGCGAGTCTATTTATTTCTCCTTTGTGTTTTGCTTCTGACCACCACTATTTTAATTTATTTTAAATTTAATTTAAATAAAAACTGTATCCTAAAAAATTAAATAACCCTTGACTGCAAACTCCTTTCTGAACCCAACAACTGTCAATTCTAGGGTAAAACCACTATTTTGAATACACTGGGATAGGATTCAAAGCTCTGTTCAATCATCTGGATAAAATATTAATTTAAACCTATATACATTAATTTTAGACAATTAATTTCTTCAAAAATCAATAAATATTATTATCGTTAAAATTTCATATTAATTATTTGAACTGTTTTCAATTCAAATTAAAATTTGAATTCAACTAAATCTATTTTCGTATTTTGATAAATTTAATATTTTCAATATTAAATTGAAATTGATTTTTAAATCGATAACTCCCTATAAAAATTGATTTATTTACTTAACTCAATATTTAAATCCATATAAAATATTTTAAAATTAACCCATAAGAATCCGGGTCATTACAGCTGATATAAGTCTTGCTTGGTTCGAACATAATATCTGTCAAACGTTATATAGGAAGCAAGGCTAGGGTTAGGGAATTTATGGGTTTGAAGTTTTGATTCAAGAAATGGTTGTTGAATTTGTGTTCAACATGGAAAATAGTTCGAAATGTGAATTTTTGTTGTGATTTTGTGGTGACTTTGATCGCCTGTTCTACTGTATGTCGACGTCGAGACCTGAACGATGCCTTTTAAAGGAGGAGTGCGAGTGGTGTATATTAGTGATGGTTGTGAAGATAATGGAAAGAGAAGAACTTCGGTGAAGAGTTTTTGGAGATTAGTGGCAAAACGAGGGAGAGAAAGGGGTGCAAAGATACGATGATGGTGAAGTGTGGTTACGGTTTCCTGTTGTGTATGTGGAAGAAGGAGAATTGGAGTAGGCGGTTTAAAGTTAAACGTGAGTTAGTGATAATTAAGTTTATTACTTAATTATTATTTTAATATATAGGTTGTTTAAATCATGGATTGTAGAGGGAACAATCGACAATGAGGGGGGATGATAAGGAGCGGGCTTATGTTTTGCCAGGACGGGAAAGAAGGGAATATGGTGCAGTTTAGATCTATTTTGGGTCGGCGGTGAGTTGGGTAAACCTAATAACTGAAGTTTTAAATTTAAAACTATTTAAATAGTAATATAAACTTGTAATTTCAATATTTCACTCGTACTATATCAGAATTTCGAACGATCAGATCCGTTGGGATTGTATGGACGAGGGCAACACAATGGAACTGATTTGGAATAATTCGGAGCTCGTTACAATTTATGGTGGAATTAAATGTCTGATCAGATCAACCACTCGTTATTCATTATTTAACGATAAACCACCAAAGTGAGTAAAACTCACTAACTCTGTCCAATTTATATTTTTATAACGTATTTTTAGAATTGATAAATGATGGTTGATTGCTGTGTATTGATTGTCTAGATGAACTGCTGATTAATTATTTGAGATTATAGATCTAGTTATATATATATATATACATCGTTAATTAAATATTGGTTCTGTTTATCAGAATATTTCATATTGAAATGAAATTAATGTTATTTATGTTTAACATCTGTAGGTGCAGGGAAACATGTTGGAGGGATCCAAATGGATTCCTCAACATTTATGTTAGAGTTTTTCATATATTGTGATTTATGATGTGATATATTATCTAAAACTGATTATGTGTGTTTGGATGGTACTGGGTCTTTTTATTTGGTATTTTAAATACCATAAGTAAATATTGGAAATATATAAATAATTTTTGAAGTGGGTATTAAATTTAAGAATTTTATAAAATTAATAGATTTTATAGAAAAGGAAATATTTGGAAATTTAATAGAAAACTTCCGTAGAAGGTTATTAATCGTTATATGGAATGGATATGATTTTTTTAAATTAATAGAGTTATAAAAGGTAATTGCCAATTGTAAAAGAATTATGGGAAAATTGATTTAAAGAAGATAGTTAATAGAAATCTGTTTTAACAGATAAATTGAGAAGAAGAATTTATAAACGATGTTTATAAATTAAGAAAAAAATATGTATCATTGGATAAATGAAAATATAAGTTTGAATTTATATAAAGAAGTAGAAATTGGTTTTAGCACCGATATTTTAATGGAATTTGAACTTAGCATTTATAAAGGGAATTATAACTAAGATTATAAGTGTTGGAAATATAATAGGAAATTCTATGAATAATTCTATAAATAGAAGTATAAATAGAATTTGGAAATGGGATATTATTTTTAAATGCGAAATCAAACTGAATTGATTAACAAAAGAAATGTTATTCACATTCGATGTGAAAAATGGATTAAAGTAAATGTTTCGCAAATAAAAACATTTTTTAAGGAAATTGGGTTTTGAAATAGGAATTTAAATGTGAATTGGAATGAGATAGGAAATTGGATTAAAATAAAATAGTGGATTCCATTTCAGTAAAAATAGATTAGTTGGGAATTTATAAAATGACTCGATAATCAGAATTTGAACCAGTAATAATATTTATAAATTGAAACCATGTTTTGATTTGATAAAACGAGTCTAGTTTTCTATAAAGGAATAATGTTCACGCTTTAAAGTGAATAACGATTTAAAAGCAAACATTTTGCATATTTAAAATAGTTATAAAAGGAAACTGGAAATTGTTGGGAAGTACTAAATTCAAAAATGAATTTAGAAAGTGAGTTGACCTGAAATAGTAAATTAGTCTGAAGTTCAGAACGTTAATCGAATATAGGTTACTCGAAAGGGAGTTATCGAATAGGGATTATTTGAAAGAGAGTTATACGTTGAAATTTGATTATATAGAATTCGAGAAAGTACTATTTACTTTCCGGTTGTTGATCAAAATTTAATTATTTATAAATAAATTAGTTGTTTATTTATTTATTCAAATTAAGGAATAAAATTTATATTTTTAAAGTTAAATATTTCAGAAGTAGAGATTATAATGCTATGGTTATAATCAATTTTTTTCATAAAATAAGTGGAATCGTAAACTAAATCTTGAGTGTTTCGTAAGCAATGAAATAATTTTGAAGTTAAAAGCAGAGTTAAGGAAATTAGAAACTGACTGGAGATTAGCTATGTTGAATAGCTTTCTAGGTATCGATCTGAAAATAGAGTTAAGGAAATTAGAAACTGACTGGAAATTAGCTATGTTGAATAGCTTTCTAGGTATCGATCTGATGTTTGTTTCGGCCTTCGGGGTTGATAGTTAGGAAGTCGTTCTCTTACTAGTTTACAGTTAGAGACTGATAGATGTGGGAAGATAATGATGCGTGAATAATAAATGGAAACGTTTTCCATTGTTAATAACGTATACTTTCTAAATTTAGAAAATAAGGATTTATGAATATATGGAAACATAAAATGGGAAAATGAATAAGTTAATGATAAATTTATTTAAAAGGAAAAATGTTGATTGATGGTTGATCGATAAAATTTCCATTTGGAAATAAGATCATTGTGTGTATGGATGTTTTCCTTTTATAGTTAAATAACCGACTATCAAAGTTTTGACTAATTTTTCGTCGTCAATACGGAGAGACTGGGATCGGATTTATTATCTGAAAACCACTCTATATGGGCATTAGCGTTGCGAATCAAATATGATGAAGATAACTGAAGACGGAGTTTATGCAAGGGCTGTTCTGGCAAATCCTAGGTAGAAATTTCCTTAGATGGGTTTACTGAATAGCGCCTTCGGTTTGTCCAGTCCTAGGACAACCTGTATGGAAGAATGTATGATAGAGTAAATTTAATTGATCGCGTAAGTTGATCTCTTCAAACATATTCACGTTAATGGCGGAGGAATTCGTTTCTCTTAGGTATATACCCGTGATATTTTTGGAGAAATCAATTTATAATTTGGTAGGTATGACAATGTGGCGTTCAAAGTAAATAAAGGTGTGGTCGGTCAAAAGATACGTTATGGCCTCTAGCCTCACAACCGAGAAATTGTATAAAATCGAGTAGGCCGCATGGCTAAGTGGGTAGCTCCCAATTAGGGTGTATTGTCACCTGATCTAGAGAAATTCCATTTACTTCTTTAATCTTTTCGATGTTGTCCCTTTCAGGAAACAGTTGCTGATTCCAACCGTTGGTGATAATACATTTGGTACACTCAAGCGAAATGAGTGACCGGTCATGTTTAGCCTGGGTTGCAAGATGTTCTTGTTGAACCCGGTGTACTCCTATCTAGAGATACACTGTCAGAAGGTGGTCCCGTACCTTGCAGTTGGAATCCATTACTAAATAAGCGCCTGCTGTTTTTGATTATATATTATATATGTGGATCATGAGATGAAAGCGTTCCACTAGATTGCTATTTATTTGATTTAGACATTATTATAATATCATAAGAGCATGGTTTTAAAAGAATGTTTTGGTTTATCATAAGGTAAAAATCATCCGTGTATTTGTGTGGATCGCTCTTACGATTATCCTTTCTTTAAAAATGATTTTAAAATTTAAGCCAAGTGGTTGGAGTTTATTCACACCAGTCCCATGACCGACCTAGAGTTTATTTTGTTTTGTTTTACCCTATACTCTTGGGTACCCAATTTTGTACGGGCAGTCAAGTAGTCAAGATTTTACAGAAATATCTGGAAGAGCTTGGAGCAGGAGGCTTCAGGATTTTATAGTTGTTGTTTATTTCCGCTATGATGTTATGTGTTGTACTCTGGAATGGTATGAGTATACAGTATAAGTTTGCATTTCAAAAGTTATGTTATATAATATATTTTATTCGTTCCGCTGTGAGATTCATGTTTTACTCTAATTCAGTTGGTACATTCTTCTTCTTTTATTCTAATTTTCTATCTTATCTATTCTCACCCTCTAACTTCTTTCTATTGGCATTCCGACATTTTTGATTCTTGAATAGTTGACATAGTATTTGTGTATCGAATTTTCGTGGTCGAAAATTTTCGGGCCGTTACACGAAATTCTTTTAAGGGGGAAGGAATGTACTGGCCCAGACTTCTAACCGTTTTATTTAATATTTAAAATTGTTTTAAATATTGTTTTGGAATTTAATTTAATGGTTTTGAATATTTTATTGATATAAATAATAAATTGATAATTTAAATTCCGAAATGGTCGGAATTTATTGGATTTGCAATATAATGTGAACTGGCAATTTAATAGAATTTAATATTGTTTGGTTTTGAATTATATTAACAATTTCGTTTAAATGATGTTTGAACGTTTAATTTATAATTTAATTATAAAGCGAACTGTAGTGGCACAGTAGTTCGTAATATTACGTTTCAAACTTCATTGGGTTGTACAAGATTCAGTATAAGTCGGATTTCTTCTAAACAAGAAATGTCTGAATATATTTGACAATATTTTTCTAACGAAAGAGAAAAATTGAGTTTTCATATTGTTGATTTTGTTTTATGTCCAAATCAAATTTTCAAATAGTCGCTATAGAATTCGTTTATAAATTATAATGATTTATTATATAAAATAAAAGGATTTAAATTTATTGAATATCGATTTGGCTTGGAATTCAACCTGGAGTATTTTATTTTGAAAATATATGAAATTCTGGTCAAGTATAGTGGATTATAATATTTCAATATTATTATACTGAGGTATTACAAAATTAATTCATTTTAATTTAATTTGGACCCTTAAAAAGGGACTTTATTCAAATAACATCTGTTTTTAATGGAACAAATTTTATTAAGATAGTAATAGCTAATTGTTGCTAGATTTCAAGTTTCGCATCAATTTGAGTAATTCTGTGAGCTTAGCAAAATTAAATGTGAATAAATCAACCGTTTGGACGTGAACGGGCACTGTTTTGCAAACGGACCCGGATTTCGACGAAACAAGATTCATTAGGATCATAATGTCGAATTATACCATGACATTCATTTTCATCGCGAACGGAGTTTGTATGTAAATACATGAATCAATAAACGCGATTAGAATTAGCGATAGACACGAATAAAAATTGTCAGTCACTTCATAAAAATATCCTTAGTCAAATCAACTAAAATATAATAATAAAAAAGTTAAAAATATCTCTGTGCGTCGTTTTATTTCTTTTCACCTCCCTGAACAATTTCACATGGCGAAGACATGAAGCTTTTCCTCTCTTCCTATATAAAAACAGTTTCATTCTCTCCATAAATACAAAAATAACTCCATCTCTATCTTATTCAAATAAACATCTGATTACCATTCCTAAGCAGAAAACACCCATTTGTCCTGAGGCCAAACAAAAACAAACCACATAAAAGCAATACATGAGAAAACTCTGGCTGGTGTGTTTTTTTTTGTGTAGAGCTCGAAGTCATGGATTTCATTGATAGTTTGAGGGTGTTGGGTGGCACGGGAGAGGCATGAGGCCAGCGACGTGGGTCGGGAGTTCCACTGAAGCGACAGAGGCATGCGTGGGGTCAACAGGAGGAGGGGCGATTGCTGATGAAGAACTAAGTGACATCCGGTCGAAAATGGCAGTGGGAGAGACTGTTGAACGGAGCTCAGTTTTAGGGTCAGTTTCTGGGTGACGAGGCCGAGAGGAGGGGGCTTCGTTACTGGCATCGGCATGACAAATGGCGTTCGTAGTAGAGGAGCATAGGTGTGGTGATGAACCAGGGAACGTGCATGGGTGGTGAGCATGTTTAACGGAGAGGATGTGTACAACAACTTTCGATGGAGAAGGGGATGAGCGGGACGATTTTGCTTTATTGGGAGATGGAGAAGTGTTAATCAAGGGAAGTTCATGGATGGAGCATAATGTAGTGGTAATATATTATATATGGGGAAGGCGGGTAAGAGGGTGTGGTGTATTAGTGGGCTTGGGCCCTTTCGGTGGTAGAAAGAGAAAAAAAATTGAAAAAAGAAAAAATAGAAATGGAAGAATACGGTGGAGGAGCAGTTAAATAAGCTTCAGGAAAGACAAACGGGGAAGAATGCATTAAGCTGAAGCGGGATTATGGGTATGCAAGTATGGACTGGATTTTAAGGCAGTGGGCTATCATTTTTCGTGATGGGCTTTCGGGCTTAAAAAAAGTTGAATTTCCAGGGAAAATAGCGAAGGAGGCATGTGTGCCTTGGCATCTCCAGACTCATGCGTAGGTATAGGAGGGACCACAAAGTAAATTTCATCTTTGGGGAAGGAGGATAGCGCGTGATGTGGCCACGCGATTATGGTAATTAATCTCAATTAGGGTTAATCTATTTTAGTAATTAAAGGTTAAAGCTATGTTAATTTATTTAAATGTCATAACGACGATAGATTGTTCGTATATAAACATAAACAAGCGATATTGGAAGCATTGGAATTGCAGGAATATATACCACGGTGCTGAGAAGATTTGAAGAAGATTGGAAGCAGTTGGATTCTCATTGAACTTTAAACGCTCATTTAAAATTAAATGAAACAACGCTGAAATCAATCGTCAAATTAAATGTGACTTAACTCTCATACTTTTCTGGAATCCTATGATGTGATTAAATTCATATAATTAAATTTAATCATTCATAATTGGATGTTTGGTTGCTTTGGAATTCACATTGTTGATTGAATGGTTAATGTTAATTATATTATCGTCGTTTATAATATTGAATTAAAGTTTATATCTTATATATTGTTATAAAATGTTATAATGAACTATGTTTCAGGGAAGAACATTTTGGTGGAACCAAACCAGATTCGTCAAAATTTCTTATGTTGTTTTATTTCATATTATTTATATATGCACTGATTGAACCACCGTGATATTAAAAACTTGTTTGGATGTTGATGTTGAATTTAAATTGGACGTTGTTGTGATTTGAATCAATAAACCTTATTGATTGAGGGATTGGCAACCAATGGCATAGAACCCACTTTTTATTAAAACGTTGATTAGCAGTTAGGCGAATTGACGAAGTTAAATTATAAAATTTACTTTATAACCGAAGCATGGCTTTAATTATATTTTACATGTTACAATGAAGTTGAAAAATATATTGATCCTTATAAATTAGTTTTATAAAATATTAAAAGATAATAATATAATAAGGATTTGACGTTTAAATCAATTTTATAAGCAAATGAAGCTGTAATTAACTTACGGGTTAATATTTTGGAATAATTATATTTAAAAAATTGATTAAGTAATATTATTAGATTAATTTAATTAATATAATAAGGAAAGGATTGAATAATATAAACAAAGTTATTAAAGGAAGATTGAGCTAATACGATAAGTATTGAATTAAATATTTTATTTAAAGCTTTAATTAGAATAAAAGGGAAGGTTCTCCATAATATAAAAGAAGTTACTTGTCGGTTTGGGTAAAGAAGTTGAAAAATGATTTTTTGTTTATAAAGATCCAAGGTTAATTTCTATTATGTGATATAAGATGGTTTTGGGAAAAATATTTGGAAACATACAAATTTCAATGGAATTGAATAAAAAGTTTAAAACAGAAAGTTGATATTAAATAAAAATGATCAGGATAGACCAAGATTTTTGGAAGTAACATTATGGTTAATAAAACCATATTTTAAGTAAAGAAATAAGATTTGATGGATATTAAAGGAAGATGGGTTTTGAGTTACGAACTTCTGCCTATTCTAAGATAAGACGTTGTTGATCATGGTTTGAGAGGTAAATAAAATACCTAACTTGAACGACTTCACCATTATCGAGCAATGATATTAGTTTGTAATGACTAAAGGATGTTAAGGTTAGTTTATTATTCCGTAAGAATAATAATATATTGGTTGTGAGATTTTGGAATAGAAATAATATTGTTTGGTTTTAAAGTGAATAATTTGACATTATTGGCCGGATAAGAATCAGTAATTTGTTTTATACTATTAAGTTATAATATATATTGGGATTCCCAAATTCAAGGAATATTAAGGCGATTTTGAGAAAGTAAAGCAATATTTCCACGTAAAGGAAATGGAAAGAGTTTGGAAATTGTGGTGATATTTTCGAAGTGAAGAAGGTAAATAGGAATTTGGTGAATTGAAACGACCAAAAATCCCCCTTGCGGGAAAGCCCGGATTGCTTTGAGAATATGATGCATCAAAACATAAACAATAGAACATTTCATTGCTATTACAATAGTTTATATCAGAGTACAAGAATATATCAGAGTATGAATAAATTTTACAGCAGAAAATATCAGATATTTCAATTTCTAAGCAGCGGAAAATATAATACATGAATAAAAAGTGCAGCTGAAAATATCTACAACCACAACTAAAAGAGATATACGGATACTTAGCTTTCTGAATATTGCTCCAGCTGTAATCCAGGATCCTGTGAAAAGAAATATCTGCGAAAAAACAAAACTACTAGCTGCCCGTGTGGAAATGTGAGCATCCAGAGTTTAGGTTAAAACAATAAACTCCGAGTCAGTCATGGGACTGGTATGAGAACTAAAACAGTTATTAGCTTGATTTTAAAGTTAGGTAATCATGGGACCACGCTGTATAACACAGAATGGGTTTATCCCCCATGGATACTAGTGCATAAAAATAAACAACACAATGCTAAAGAGAAAAATGAAGCTATTATAAGACTCAGGTCCCATCACATAATGAACGCAGTCGAGGATAGAGTATTCCCTTATAATAGCCAAATATGCTTGATACGCGAAATTTCATCTTTTATTATTACTATAAATGAAGAAATCAACTTCAAATATAAATGTATCAATCATAAGCAGCGTAGGTACCATTATATTACGTCGCCATATAGGTTTACAACTAAAACCGTAAAATCACTTATTGGAAATTGAGTTTCCATCTATGAACCAAGGCAAGGGATCGTCCTTACCGATTCGAGACACACTAGCAATGCCTCATGATCACACCTACAGGCAACCCTTGGATCCAACAAAGCCGGTCATCCATTGATGATTAGTTATACCATAAACTATATGTTAGTCAGTTCTGTCGAATCTCCAAAATGGTCAGTACAGTCGACCAGTAAAGAGCCACTAGGGACTCAAATCATATCCGAGCCTTTCAATCGGCCCGAATTCCGAGGTACCTCGCTTTTCCATCAATAAAGTTTTCCAACATCCACATAAGTAAACAGTCTGGGCTCCATACCATGACGTTACTCGTAGCTAGAAACTAACATATGTCCATTTCCCTGCATCCCTAATCCCATTTTAGGTTCATACCGGGGAGTGAAGCTCGCGAATTAACGCTACACAAAGCTATGCTAATTAAAGTTGTGCTTTTATCATCAACCACAAGACTCTGCTTTTCTACAAAAGCCTTGATCCATGCAACTCAACATTCCACACTATCAATCCATACCACTAATTTCCACCAATATACAACCTCTAAGCTCGTACATCTCAGAGAAGCGTGTTAAGCAAGAGAATAAATTCTCCGCCACCAAACAGATATATGTTTAGCAGAGATCAAAAAATACAGTATAAAGGAACACACCGTCAGGCATACCATCCGTTTGCAAGTCCGTTCTGGGTTTAAACGAAATCGGAGGAATCTTATTCCTCGTCGCATATGTCCAATACAGGAGAGAGGCCCTTGCATATCCGGTCGATCTCTAAGTACGTCTGGACGATCACCACTTATTACCTTGTCTTGGGTGTACATCCTAATTAAGACATCAGTAATCATCCAAATGATGCGAAAATCTCCGGTCTTCAACCACCGTCTTCATATCATCGACATTTAGTCGCCGTATCTATTATTCAGAATGGGTTAAACCCGGTCTTTCCGAATAACTCGCGTATCTTATAATCAAGTGCTATAAAAACACATCATATGCCTCATTACAGTTTAGAATATTATATTATTTGAATATTCTTTTCACAATTTAAACCAAATTAAGGTTTACCAAACTAGTCGGGATTAACGAACCTTACTGAAGTAACCATTTATTTTATTTTCTAATCCCAACTTATTCACCCCATGGAGCAAAACTGGTAGTACTCCACATTTAACACCCCTTGTGTTATCGGTAAATTTAGTTACCACTTAACGTTCAAATCTAATTAAAGATTTAACTATCGCATAGAGTAAAACTGGTGGTACTCCATTTTTGAACATTTCTTCGGTAAATTTAATTACCTTATTCTCATTCCAATCTAATTAAAGATTCATTTAAAATTCCACCTTGGTTTTAATCCCAAAAATCATTACTTTGTGATTATTCAATTTTTAGGAAAATTAATCCTGTCATTAACTGGGTTAAAGAAACAATGTCATTGAAAATATAGTTCACAATAAACCCAAATCATCTTTCATTAACTATGGAATCTTCACGGAAAACAGATCAATATCTAATCGATATAAATTTCCGTATCAAACTAATACTATAAACAGAATAACGACTAGGCCTTTTAAATTCCATATATAGTAACGGTCTTCCTTCACAGAAGCTCATCTCGATTAGTACCAAATCGAATTCCATTAAATTCCAATTTAATATATTAAATTGGAAAACGTTTCTTTGGAAAATTCCATTAATTTTATTTAAAAGATTATATATTCCAAATCATATCTTCACTGTTAATTGGGTTAAAGAACGAATGTTATTTAAAACATTGTTCATGATAAACCCAAAAATCCAATTTCAATTCAACTCCAATTAAATATCAATTAATTGGTAAACTTCTCTAAATCTTATTTAAAAGATTTATTATTTTCTCATCGGGGGTTTAAGAACAGTGTTATTAATGACACCGTTCACGACAAACCCAACATCCAATTTGATATTAAATACAAGGCTCTAAATAGAAATTATATCGGCTTATATTCAATATCAAATTCTGAAACTAACGGATATTGCATTAGAAATAACGAAATCTATATCTTCCAAATTTCCATAGCAATATCCGTATAATCACAGAATCAAATATCGAAATATTCCAAAAATTATTTCCATTTAAATCCATTCTAACTCATACGTTGGAATTCCTGGTTATTTCAAAACCATTTACAGATCCAATTTATTTATTTAAAACATTGGATTTTTATACTAGTTAAAAACTAGTTCATTTCAATAAAAATATCATTTATCTTTTCAAAACTTGGAATTTTTCACCCAAACTCTTTAAAAATCATTTATTATGATTTTACACAATTTTTCCATATTTTTAATAATTTTAGTAAGGCCCTTACAGTCGATTTCCAATATCGGCCACCGAACTGCATCCATATCGACCTTTTCTAAAATTAATTTGGACATAATTTGAAATCCAACCGTTCAAATTTAAATCTCTTATATTCATTGGAAAGATCATTTCGATACGAACCCAACGGTTCCGATTTTAGAAGAATTCGACGGTCGTATCTCCCGTAATATCAATTTGAAGTTAAGGGTCGAAATTCGTGAACAGTCGCTATATGGCGCGTTCTATTCGGGCCATTATATGTATAATGTAACGACCCAGGTTTTTGAACGATTAATTTTAAATATTTAATATCGTTTTAAATATTGTGTTGATAATATAAAAGAATTTTTATACTAGATTATCGATTAAATAATCGAAATACGATTTATTTCATCGAAATACGAGGAGTTTGAAATAATTCAATTCGAAGATAAAACTGAACGATGATAATAGAAAATTCATTGTTGAAGAAATTAATTGTTTTGAATTTAAAATGATTTAATATGGCTATTTTAAATATACGTTCAAATTAAAATCTCAGAACCAGATTCATTAAGTTCAGAATAATGATATAACTGGCATACATTGGTCCTTACTGTTGGATAGCGGTTCGGGATTTGCTATTTAGGAACCACGAGATATTTCGAAATATTTTATATAATAAAATCAGACAAAATCAAAAACAAAGCCGACCTATCTCTTCTCTAGCAGACCTATCTAACTATGCTAGAGCTGCTGCTTTCATTTCACGTACCCGATGTCTTCCATTTTTGAGATCAAGGAGACAAACATTTTAATGGCCGTGTACGAGATGTTCCCGTCCACCCTTATAAAATCGCGACATCCCTTTCTTTCTTCAATCTTGTTTAACAGAAAATAATGGCCGCACCCCTTCCTTTAAAAGTCACAGCTACCTCCTTTTAACCCTTTGGCTCAAATCGAATCCGCAAGTTTCAAATGCAAACTCTCTCTGATTTCAAAATCCCTCAAATGAAACTGACCAACTCCGAATGTAAATCAATGTCGTGAGGGCGGTGTTCAACATCAGCTGAAGAGCGCGACAGTGGGAGGGGCGAAGTTGGGTAATCGCGATAAATTTTTGGGCTTGGATATTGTTTCCAGTAGCAGTTTCGAAGTCGCGGTGGCATTCAGAGAGTTTCTGGAAGGATTTCACATCGAGTACGAGGGTTACGATGGTTAATTCAGGGGCGATAGAAGTCGAACCTAATGGAGTTCGAAACGGAGATGAATTGAGGTGCGTTGGAGGGGAAAACGGTCGCGACTTTCAGAAGAGGGTGCGATGAAGATTGGGTGTTCGGTAGGGTGGTTCTGGTCAACTGCGGTGGCTTTTGGGGGATGATGCTGAGTAGTTGATGGAGTCGGAACTTGTGGACTTCGAAGGTGGTCGAGAGCGATAGGATGGGAAGGAGTTTGGTGATGTCGAGTGTTGAAATCGATGGAGGGAGTCCGATCTAAAGGATAGAGCTAAACTTGGGCTAAAAGATTTAGCAGTAGTGGTGTTTGGTGAAATGCCGAAAAGAAAAAAACAACAGCGGGATTAAGGTAAACATAAATTATTTATTTATTTTTTAGGTTAATTGCATGATAATTCAAATAGTAATTAATTTAGTTGATTTAGTTTTAATTACTAAGTTAATAAATCGGTCCCTTAAGAAATGTTTAAGTTAATATGTGTAAATAGTTAATTCATCTAATATAGACTATTTAAGTAATTTAATTAAATAGTTCAAAATTCGATGAGTAAAAGATTTTATTTTAGGTGCAAATAAAATCCATTCAAGACGACTCGAGTAAATTCTTAAACGCATCAATTTGGAATGAGAATGCTCGACAAATAAAATCCCTGGTGAGTAAATCTCACTCACCTTTAGAATTATTTTTATTTCATTAAAAATAATTGTTTGTTGCTTGTGTTGTTTTCTGGTTGTTTATATATATTAGTTATTTAGGCTATTATATATATATATTGGGTTGATTGATTGGTTGGATTCCCGCAGTCTCATTAGCGGATGCCCGCAGTTTCATAGCGGATGATTACCCTATACGCCCCACGCTATGATTAGTGGATGACCTTCTATACCGCGATATTCTGCCATGAAGCAGAATAGGTATTATTTATGTGCTAACATCTGTGGATGCAGGAAAACAGGTTGGAGGAATCCAACTGGATTCCTCAAAAATATATTATCTGTTTGTTTATTTGTTTGCGTATATATATTTTTATATATGATGTGTTAGAAAAATAAATAAATAATTCGTTGCTTTGTGTGTTTAAATATCACTGGGCCAATTAAAAGGAGATTTGGGATTTAAAAAGAGAAAATTCTATTTTTAAATAGAATTTGAATTTTTAATGGAAATAAAATATAAACTTGTTTTTGAAAATAAAACAAGTAGTTTCTTTATAAACGAAGTCTATAAATAGTTCCTTTATAACGAAGTTATAAACGAAGTAAAAAGAATTATCATTTGATAATTCAGAAATAGAAATACAAGCATGGAATTGAAATTTGAGATGGAATTTCAAAATAAGATGTGAGAATGAAATTTAAATATATAACTCAAATGAAATTTGAGTATAAACAATTGAATAGTAGAATTAGAAAAGAAGTTTAAATATTCGAATTTTAAATAAAAGGAAAGGGAGATTGAATATTAGAAATTCAATTAGAAGTTCAAATAGAACTTGAATAGATGAAATTAGAATGAAAAATAGAATTTGAATTCAAGAAATTAAACTAAAATTTGAATTCAAAGGAATTGGAATAAAGAAATTCAAATAGAGATTCAAATGTAGAATTTCAAAATAGAATTTGAAATATAGAATTTCAAAGAAGAATTGAATAGAATTTGAAATATAGTATTTCAAAGAAGAATTCAAGTGTGAAATTTGAATAGAGATTTGAATGGAATTTAAATATGAGATTTGAATTGAGATTTGAAATAGAAATTCGAGTATTGAATTTGAACATGGAATTGAATACCGAAATTCAAATAGAAATTTGAATATGAGATTTCAAAATAGAATTTGAAATAAACTTTGAAAATAGGATTTCAAAGTCGAATTGGAAATAGGATTTCAAAATAGGAAATCCAAATGATTTTGAAATGGAATTTGAATTCAAGGGAATTCAAATGGATTTGAGTGAAGAAATTCAAATGGTGTTAATAATGAGTTTGAATATTAGAATTCAAATGGGGCTGGAAACGAATTTGAATATTAGAATTCAAATGGAAAATGAAATTTGAATGTAAGAGATTCAAATTGAACTCAAATAGGATTTAATCTATGGGATTTGAATATGAAATTCAAATGGGTTTTAAACTATGGAATTTTGAATATAGAATTTAAAAAGGAGTTTGAATATTTGAATTCCAATAGAATTCAAATATAGAAATTGGAATATAGAAAGTTCAAATGGAATTTAAATATAGAGTTTGAATAAAAGAATTCAAATGAATTCGAACATAGAATTTGAATATAGGGAGTCCAATATAGAAATTCAAGTATTTGAATTTGAATGTCAAATAGGAAGGGAATTGGGATTTGAATATAGAATTCAAATAAAAGTGAGATTTGAATCTGAATCAAGGAATTCAAATAGAGTTAAATGAAGTTGAATTCATTTTTAAGAAGTTTAAAAAGTATATATATAAATATAATTAAAACGAACTCGCCGCAGCGCTGCAGTTCGTAAATTGGCAATTCGAACTTCAATCGAGTATACCGGACTCAATTGAAGTCGGAATTCTTCGAAACAAGAAACGTCAGGACCGATTTGATAATAGTTTTCTAATGAAGGAGAAAAATCTGAATTTCGTCGTATAGATTTTGAGATATGTCAAAATCAAATTTTCAGAAAAACAGCGCCAGAACTATTTAAAAACCATAACGGTTTATTTCATTTTATAAAAGGATTTTTAAGCAAATAAAATCCGAAGTTTCTATTTAGAGAATTTCAGAGTTGAGTTGTAAAGTATATGTGAATTCAAGTTGTGAAAATGGATATGATTTTGAAACAGAAACCAGATTTTGATTTATTGAATAGAATTAACTAAATTGAATAGAAATTAGTTAATGAGATTTCAAATGAAATATTGGGGTTCGAATAAGTAAATTCGATTTGAAAATTTATATTCGAAATCAAAAAAAGGGAACTAGAATTGAAATTGAAATTCAATTTGGTCGTGAGCGAGTTAAACATTTTATTTGAACGTGCTATGTTCAAACGAAGAAGTGAAATAGGCAAAATGACTAATTAAAGAATAAATGAGCGAGACTGAATTCAAACGATTGGATTGAGTTAAACTGAATGGAAAACAGGTGAACAGGTGTTAAACAGGTATGGGATGGGGTATATGAAGATTTTTAATGTATGTGCCCGACAATAAGGTACATGTTTAATTCATCTATGAGATTTTATGCGCCGTATCGGCAAGCCGCTTGGCTTTTCCTTTTTCTTTTTGATTGGAGAAGATACCGGGAAGCTATTTGAAATTTCCCGATGCTCCCGATACAGGGGAGGTTATGGCGAATTTTTCCGGGAATTTAAGGAGTTAGAATATTTTTAAGAAATTGGCAATTAGAAATCTATATATCGATATATATAGAATTCGATAAGGAAACGAAATCAAAAATAGCGTAAAGGGCCAAGATGATTATTGAAATATTTGGTTAACAAATATTGTTAGAGAATATAGAAGAGATTTAATTAATGAAATATTAATTAAAGAGCCCAGTGATTTGTTTGATATGTTGATTGAACACTTGTTTTTATTCGATAGTTAAATCACAGACTATCGAAGTTTTGACCATCGTTGTCAATATGGAGAGACCGGTTGGATTATTATCCGAAGAACCACTCCGTATCGGCATAAGCGTTGCGAACCAAGTATGCTGAATATATTGAAGACGGAGTAAAGTGCAAGGGCTTTTCTAGTAATAGAAATAGTGCCTTCGGTGTCGTTCAATCCCAGAACGAACGTAAATGGACGGATGTCTGACAAAGTATTTCCAATGATCAAATGGGTTGGTCTGTATGAATATATATGGTTGCAACGGATTTATCCCTTAGCATAATATCTAGAATATTTGTGCAAACTCAACTAGTGATTAAGGGATCTGACAATGTGGCATTCAAAGTGATTGTGCTATCAATGAATGGTAAGTATTCGTAGCCTCAGGCCTCAACAACCGGGAAAGGACAAAAATCGGGCAGGCAGCATGGCTATGTGGGTCGCACCCATTAGGGTGTATAATCACCTATCTAGAGAAATTCCTTTTGTTTCTAAATCTATCGATTCTGCCCATTCGGGAAACGGTGGTTTGAGTCCAACCGTTGGTGATATACATTCGATACACTCAAGCGAAATGAGTGGTCGGTCATGTGTGGGCCGGGTTGCAAGACGTTCTTGTTGAACCCAGGTGTATTCGCCTCTAGAGATACATCATCGGAAGGTGGTCCCATACCTTGTCATGTTGGAAATCCAATCTCCAATAAGCGCCATGCGGTTTTTGATTTTATACTATATGTGTGGAGCGTGAGATGCAAGCGTTCTGCTATTTGGTTATTTACTTGATGTAGACATTATTATAATATCACTGGATTTGATATCAAAGTGTTTTGGGTTATAGTAAGGTAAAAACCGTCCGTGTTTATGTGTGGGCTGGTCTTACTATTATCTTTTCTTTCGAAAAGGATTTTGAAAGTTAAACAAGTGGTTGGAGTTTACTCACACCAGTCCCATGACTGACCCAGAGTTTATTTTGTTTTGTTTTCCCTAAACTCTTGGGTGCCCAAATTTGTACGGGCAGTCAAGTGTTTCAGGCTTTTACAGATACACTTGGAGGAGCTTGAAGCTGGAGGCTTCAACGTTAGTTATTTAGAGTTACTTCCGCTGGATCAAATGTTATGTGTACTCTGATGATGGTATGTATATATGTACAAAACAGATTTGTATTTCAAAGGTTATGTTAAATAATATATTTTATTCGTTCCGCTGTGAGTTGTGATCTTCGTTTTTTCTCCTATTCTAAGTTTTCTATCTTATCTATTCTCACCCTCTATCTTCTTTCTAATAATGAGTCGTATTTCTGTGTTATTTGGGTTAGACATGTGTTGTATTTAGTCAACTCAGATAGCACGGATTTGCGGGCCATTACAGTTGGTATCAGAGCTTAGGTTGAGCGAATACCTAGGCTTGTGTGGCATGTGCTCATTAGAGATAGGGTCAGTAGTACCCTAGAATGAGTTGAGCGTATAGATACGAGAGAGCGTATTTGTTAGTTGATATAAAAGTTGTTTTATATTGTGTTGGCTAGTCTGTTGAGTAGTTTATGAATTCTGGTCGAATCGTGGGACGCCACGAAGTCGATAGGGATTTCTAAACACTTGAACAGAAGATTGGACACAGTATTGTTTTTAAGTGGGTAAATGAAATAATTTTACCCAAAATTTCTATTTTTGATATAGAAAGAATAGTTTTCTAGAATTATTAATATATGGATGTGTTGATTGTTAGGATTATAATCAAACGAGATTATAAAATTGAAATGGTTATTTATAACCAAATAAAATTTGTATAGGAATTAAATATACAAATGAGATGAACTAGAATTTAATTCAAACCAGAATTTGGAATTTTAATCCTGGAAAGTTGAAAAATATTTTTCAAAGTATATTAAAATAATATAGATTTGTTTTAAAGGATTTGAAAGAAAATCATGGATTTTGAAATAATAAAGCACTGAACTCACTTCAGTGGCTGGGAAATTATTCTGATGATGATTGCAACATCATCAGTGTTCATTTCCGAGTTTCTAAGTGATGAATTGCTACCTTAGAAAGTTTTTGATGGAAATTTGTTTTGAAAGAAAACAAGTAGATGGAAAATTCAAATGTTTTGAATTTGGGATGGAAATAAATATATGTACATGTTTAAGTGATTTCAAAAGGATTTGAAATGAAAATCCTGGGATTTGAATTCTGGAATTTAAATTTAACTTAAGCAAGTTAAATGGGTCGAAGTGAGTGAATTGATTAGAATCAATTTGAATAGGTTTAATGGAATATAGATTGGATATAAATGGGTTGATCGTAGATCATTCGAATCAAATGTGTGAAGACCAAAAGTTTTGGTTGGAGTTAATTTATAGAAATATGAGGAGTTGAGTTTCAACATGAGTGAATTTTTGAAAGGTAATGGATTTGTATCCTTTTTCCTACCTTAGCAATTTCGAGGACGAAATTATTTTAAGGGGGGAAGAATGTAACGACCCAGGTTTTTGAACGATTAATTTTAAATATTTAATATCGTTTTAAATATTGTGTTGATAATATAAAAGAATTTTTATACTAGATTATCGATTAAATAATCGAAATACGATTTATTTCATCGAAATACGAGGAGTTTGAAATAATTCAATTCGAAGATAAAACTGAACGATGATAATAGAAAATTCATTGTTGAAGAAATTAATTGTTTTGAATTTAAAATGATTTAATATGGCTATTTTAAATATACGTTCAAATTAAAATCTCAGAACCAGATTCATTAAGTTCAGAATAATGATATAACTGGCATACATTGGTCCTTACTGTTGGATAGCGGTTCGGGATTTGCTATTTAGGAACCACGAGATATTTCGAAATATTTTATATAATAAAATCAGACAAAATCAAAAACAAAGCCGACCTATCTCTTCTCTAGCAGACCTATCTAACTATGCTTGAGCTGCTGCTTTCATTTCACGTACCCGATGTCTTCCATTTTTGAGATCAAGGAGACAAACATTTTAATGGCCGTGTACGAGATGTTCCCGTCCACCCTTATAAAATCGCGACATCCCTTTCTTTCTTCAATCTTGTTTAACAGAAAATAATGGCCGCACCCCTTCCTTTAAAAGTCACAGCTACCTCCTTTTAACCCTTTGGCTCAAATCGAATCCGCAAGTTTCAAATGCAAACTCTCTCTGATTTCAAAATCCCTCAAATGAAACTGACCAACTCCGAATGTAAATCAATGTCGTGAGGGCGGTGTTCAACATCAGCTGAAGAGCGCGACAGTGGGAGGGGCGAAGTTGGGTAATCGCGATAAATTTTTGGGCTTGGATATTGTTTCCAGTAGCAGTTTCGAAGTCGCGGTGGCATTCAGAGAGTTTCTGGAAGGATTTCACATCGAGTACGAGGGTTACGATGGTTAATTCAGGGGCGATAGAAGTCGAACCTAATGGAGTTCGAAACGGAGATGAATTGAGGTGCGTTGGAGGGGAAAACGGTCGCGACTTTCAGAAAAGGGTGCGATGAAGATTGGGTGTTCGGTAGGGTGGTTCTGGTCAACTGCGGTGGCTTTTGGGGGATGATGCTGAGTAGTTGATGGAGTCGGAACTTGTGGACTTCGAAGGTGGTCGAGAGCGATAGGATGGGAAGGAGTTTGGTGATGTCGAGTGTTGAAATCGATGGAGGGAGTCCGATCTAAAGGATAGAGCTAAACTTGGGCTAAAAGATTTAGCAGTAGTGGTGTTTGGTGAAATGCCGAAAAGAAAAAAACAACAGCGGGATTAAGGTAAACATAAATTATTTATATTTTTTTTAGGTTAATTGCATGATAATTCAAATAGTAATTAATTTAGTTGATTTAGTTTTAATTACTAAGTTAATAAATCGGTCCCTTAAGAAATGTTTAAGTTAATATGTGTAAATAGTTAATTCATCTAATATAGACTATTTAAGTAATTTAATTAAATAGTTCAAAATTCGATGAGTAAAAGATTTTATTTTAGGTGCAAATAAAATCCATTCAAGACGACTCGAGTAAATTCTTAAACGCATCAATTTGGAATGAGAATGCTCGACAAATAAAATCCCTGGTGAGTAAATCTCACTCACCTTTAGAATTATTTTTATTTCATTAAAAATAATTGTTTGCTGCTTGTGTTGTTTTCTGGTTGTTTATATATATTAGTTATTTAGGCTATTATATATATATATTGGGTTGATTGATTGGTTGGATTCCCGCAGTCTCATTAGCGGATGCCCGCAGTTTCATAGCGGATGATTACCCTATACGCCCCACGCTATGATTAGTGGATGACCTTCTATACCGCGATATTCTGCCACGAAGCAGAATAGGTATTATTTATGTGCTAACATCTGTGGATGCAGGAAAACAGGTTGGAGGAATCCAACTGGATTCCTCAAAAATATATTATCTGTTTGTTTATTTGTTTGCGTATATATATTTTTATATATGATGTGTTAGAAAAATAAATAAATAATTCATTGCTTTGTGTGTTTAAATATCACTGGGCCAATTAAAAGGAGATTTGGGATTTAAAAAGAGAAAATTCTATTTTTAAATAGAATTTGAATTTTTAATGGAAATAAAATATAAACTTGTTTTTGAAAATAAAACAAGTAGTTTCTTTATAAACGAAGTCTATAAATAGTTCCTTTATAACGAAGTTATAAACGAAGTAAAAAGAATTATCATTTGATAATTCAGAAATAGAAATACAAGCATGGAATTGAAATTTGAGATGGAATTTCAAAATAAGATGTGAGAATGAAATTTAAATATATAACTCAAATGAAATTTGAGTATAAACAATTGAATAGTAGAATTAGAAAAGAAGTTTAAATATTCGAATTTTAAATAAAAGGAAAGGGAGATTGAATATTAGAAATTCAATTAGAAGTTCAAATAGAACTTGAATAGATGAAATTAGAATGAAAAATAGAATTTGAATTCAAGAAATTAAACTAAAATTTGAATTCAAAGGAATTGGAATAAAGAAATTCAAATAGAGATTCAAATGTAGAATTTCAAAATAGAATTTGAAATATAGAATTTCAAAGAAGAATTGAATAGAATTTGAAATATAGTATTTCAAAGAAGAATTCAAGTGTGAAATTTGAATAGAGATTTGAATGGAATTTAAATATGAGATTTGAATTGAGATTTGAAATAGAAATTCGAGTATTGAATTTGAACATGGAATTGAATACCGAAATTCAAATAGAAATTTGAATATGAGATTTCAAAATAGAATTTGAAATAAACTTTGAAAATAGGATTTCAAAGTCGAATTGGAAATAGGATTTCAAAATAGGAAATCCAAATGATTTTGAAATGGAATTTGAATTCAAGGGAATTCAAATGGATTTGAGTGAAGAAATTCAAATGGTGTTAATAATGAGTTTGAATATTAGAATTCAAATGGGGCTGGAAACGAATTTGAATATTAGAATTCAAATGGAAAATGAAATTTGAATGTAAGAGATTCAAATTGAACTCAAATAGGATTTAATCTATGGGATTTGAATATGAAATTCAAATGGGTTTTAAACTATGGAATTTTGAATATAGAATTTAAAAAGGAGTTTGAATATTTGAATTCCAATAGAATTCAAATATAGAAATTGGAATATAGAAAGTTCAAATGGAATTTAAATATAGAGTTTGAATAAAAGAATTCAAATGAATTCGAACATAGAATTTGAATATAGGGAGTCCAATATAGAAATTCAAGTATTTGAATTTGAATGTCAAATAGGAAGGGAATTGGGATTTGAATATAGAATTCAAATAAAAGTGAGATTTGAATCTGAATCAAGGAATTCAAATAGAGTTAAATGAAGTTGAATTCATTTTTAAGAAGTTTAAAAAGTATATATATAAATATAATTAAAACGAACTCGCCGCAGCGCTGCAGTTCGTAAATTGGCAATTCGAACTTCAATCGAGTATACCGGACTCAATTGAAGTCGGAATTCTTCGAAACAAGAAACGTCAGGACCGATTTGATAATAGTTTTCTAATGAAGGAGAAAAATCTGAATTTCGTCGTATAGATTTTGAGATATGTCAAAATCAAATTTTCAGAAAAACAGCGCCAGAACTATTTAAAAACCATAACGGTTTATTTCATTTTATAAAAGGATTTTTAAGCAAATAAAATCCGAAGTTTCTATTTAGAGAATTTCAGAGTTGAGTTGTAAAGTATATGTGAATTCAAGTTGTGAAAATGGATATGATTTTGAAACAGAAACCAGATTTTGATTTATTGAATAGAATTAACTAAATTGAATAGAAATTAGTTAATGAGATTTCAAATGAAATATTGGGGTTCGAATAAGTAAATTCGATTTGAAAATTTATATTCGAAATCAAAAAAAGGGAACTAGAATTGAAATTGAAATTCAATTTGGTCGTGAGCGAGTTAAACATTTTATTTGAACGTGCTATGTTCAAACGAAGAAGTGAAATAGGCAAAATGACTAATTAAAGAATAAATGAGCGAGACTGAATTCAAACGATTGGATTGAGTTAAACTGAATGGAAAACAGGTGAACAGGTGTTAAACAGGTATGGGATGGGGTATATGAAGATTTTTAATGTATGTGCCCGACAATAAGGTACATGTTTGATTCATCTATGAGATTTTATGCGCCGTATCGGCAAGCCGCTTGGCTTTTCCTTTTTCTTTTTGATTGGAGAAGATACCGGGAAGCTATTTGAAATTTCCCGATGCTCCCGATACAGGGGAGGTTATGGCGATTTTTTCCGGGAATTTAAGGAGTTAGAATATTTTTAAGAAATTGGCAATTAGAAATCTATATATCGATATATATAGAATTCGATAAGGAAACGAAATCAAAAATAGCGTAAAGGGCCAAGATGATTATTGAAATATTTGGTTAACAAATATTGTTAGAGAATATAGAAGAGATTTAATTAATGAAATATTAATTAAAGAGCCCAGTGATTTGTTTGATATGTTGATTGAACACTTGTTTTTATTCGATAGTTAAATCACAGACTATCGAAGTTTTGACCATCGTTGTCAATATGGAGAGACCGGTTGGATTATTATCCGAAGAACCACTCCGTATCGGCATAAGCGTTGCGAACCAAGTATGCTGAATATATTGAAGACGGAGTAAAGTGCAAGGGCTTTTCTAGTAATAGAAATAGTGCCTTCGGTGTCGTTCAATCCCAGAACGAACGTAAATGGACGGATGTCTGACAAAGTATTTCCAATGATCAAATGGGTTGGTCTGTATGAATATATATGGTTGCAACGGATTTATCCCTTAGCATAATATCCAGAATATTTGTGCAAACTCAACTAGTGATTAAGGGATCTGACAATGTGGCATTCAAAGTGATTGTGCTATCAATGAATGGTAAGTATTCGTAGCCTCAGGCCTCAACAATCGGGAAAGGACAAAAATCGGGCAGGCAGCATGGCTATGTGGGTCGCACCCATTAGGGTGTATAATCACCTATCTAGAGAAATTCCTTTTGTTTCTAAATCTATCGATTCTGCCCATTCGGGAAACGGTGGTTTGAGTCCAACCGTTGGTGATATACATTCGATACACTCAAGCGAAATGAGTGGTCGGTCATGTGTGGGCCGGGTTGCAAGACGTTCTTGTTGAACCCAGGTGTATTCGCCTCTAGAGATACATCATCGGAAGGTGGTCCCATACCTTGTCATGTTGGAAATCCAATCTCCAATAAGCGCCATGCGGTTTTTGATTTTATACTATATGTGTGGAGCGTGAGATGCAAGCGTTCTGCTATTTGGTTATTTACTTGATGTAGACATTATTATAATATCACTGGATTTGATATCAAAGTGTTTTGGGTTATAGTAAGGTAAAAACCGTCCGTGTTTATGTGTGGGCTGGTCTTACTATTATCTTTTCTTTCGAAAAGGATTTTGAAAGTTAAACAAGTGGTTGGAGTTTACTCACACCAGTCCCATGACTGACCCAGAGTTTATTTTGTTTTGTTTTCCCTAAACTCTTGGGTGCCCAAATTTGTACGGGCAGTCAAGTGTTTCAGGCTTTTACAGATACACTTGGAGGAGCTTGAAGCTGGAGGCTTCAACGTTAGTTATTTAGAGTTACTTCCGCTGGATCAAATGTTATGTGTACTCTGATGATGGTATGTATATATGTACAAAACAGATTTGTATTTCAAAGGTTATGTTAAATAATATATTTTATTCGTTCCGCTGTGAGTTGTGATCTTCGTTTTTTCTCCTATTCTAAGTTTTCTATCTTATCTATTCTCACCCTCTATCTTCTTTCTAATAATGAGTCGTATTTCTGTGTTATTTGGGTTAGACATGTGTTGTATTTAGTCAACTCAGATAGCACGGATTTGCGGGCCATTACATATAATGTATATATCGTCGATTTCCATTTAAAACGTATTTTATAACTTCGTTTACAAATTCGTTTTAAAACCTTTTCAACTTCATTTTCAATTTTAAATCAAAATTAAATATTCCATATCATTATAATATTAAAACGATAATATTTTCAAAATATTAGATTTTGAAATCACTTCTTTTTGAAATTAATTATAAAATAAATAAAATCGATCGATAAACCCGTTTGGGTTAAAATAGTGTTTCTATACTTAATCCAGCTTCATATATTTATATATTTTCATGTCCATCCAAAATCGGACATCAAAATCATATTTTGATTTTTCACTGAATATTATATTAAAATATTCGTTCATATTCTGAATCGGAATGCGGCTCAATTAATTACCATATAATTTCAGTTATATGGATTTTATACATCGCATTTACTCAACTATAATGATAAACATTCCAACAACATCCAAAGTGCATTCTACATCTGTATAAGCATTAAAATAAATAAATAAAACTCATCACAGCCTGTCAACCCATCGATTGACATACAACTTAATATTAGGATTAGTGTATGTCAAATATCATCCCAATACCCTTGTGGGGCTTTCAAACAAAAAATACCGATTATTATTTGTACAGTTGGGCGATGTGTAAAATTTATCGTCCCAATCAATATCGGATAAATAGGTGTACATAAACAAGTCGTCCGGCATGTAAACGAATATTTATTCCAATTTCTTTTTATGAAAATTTTATATACATTTTATATAAATAATTTATATATTTCAATTTCAGGAAAATTCGGCATTATAACGGCGCGATATTAGAACCAGAATAATGTATAGCATTATCCCTCTCTTGATACTAGCTCGCGCCATACACAACTATCAATTTTTCCACAACACAATCATATCACACAAATCATCCAAGGTTTGTACAAAAAGTAGTGTCAGGAGCTACTAAGCCCCATCCGCTAGGATATAATGACGTAACAAAAATGATTTGAGTGAGGGAGTTCTCACCTTTGGTTTCCGCTCTATCAATCTTTAATTGACGGTTTTGGTACCGTTTGGGTTTAAATTTGCTCCAAATTCAAACAAGCTCCAAAATGGATCCAGTTAGTTTTGTTGTGAAGCTCCCGACTCCACGATAGCAACAGATCATGTTTCATGTGATTTGAAGTATGTAGCAAAAAGTTATGGACTTACGAAGTTTGAATACATAATTAAATAATTTAAGTTACATTTTCACCTTCAAAAACAATTCAATGTTGTTCTCTTCCATTCTTCACCCAACTCCGCCAATCCACAACACCAGAGGCCGACCTGGGCCCGCCACCACCTGCGCCTACACGTGGCGCGCCTCCTGTCGCCGCCGCCGCCCATGGTTCGACGTCGAACGCCAAAATTTGGCGTTTCCCCTAAATTTAGTTCGGTCGGAATTCCTCTCTCCTCCGACGATGATACGGTCGCACACCACCCGAGTTGGACGCGCCTCACCATGGCAGGCCGTCGACCTTCAGACACCATCACCAGTGAACACCTCCACCGCCAGCCATCTCTATATTTCGATTCACGACTCCTCTAAAAACCACCACCACGTTCATCGTCTTGAGATTCCCGCCACCTCAGGCCATATCAGGCCGATTGCCCAAAGGCAAACTTGTCCATCATCCTCTCCTCTACAAATCTCTCTTTGGTGCCCCTATCTAATTCTTCCTCGTTTGACCAGAAATCGCCAAAATCCAAAACTGATTTTCTGGCGTTGACCTGAGATTCCGGCGAATCCGTGTAACGATAGGCCATGAAATTTTTGTGGTAGGTAGAGATCATCATGAGCTACAATATTTCCTTTATGGGTTTGTGCTAATTGTTCTGCGATTGGAAGATATAAATTGTTTTGTGATCGGGGGCTTATTTGCAAAATTTTGAGAGAGAGAGAGAGAGGTAGAGGGGCTGCTGCCAAATTTTTGAGGAAGAAGAGAAATGAGGGTTTGTAGAGAGAAAAGATATTATATAGTGGAGGGTATATTATTTTATTAATTCTCTAGTTCATGCTCTCTCCGTTCGATAATTATCGATGGTCCGCGCACACACGAACTCCGTTGGCAATGAAAATTGACATGCTGCTATATCTTTATGATATAGTCCCAACAAAACTGGTTTCGTTGAATTCTGAGTCCATTTGCTCAAAAAGCTATGTTTCTGGTTTAAATGGCTGATCGATTCATAATTTATTGTGCACGGCCACATACTAGCTCCAAAAATTACAGAAAAATAAATCTAGCTATGTTTTGGCGATACGATCCTAACAAAACTAATTTCGTCGAATTTGGAGATCGTTTGAAAAATGACATTTTTTAACTGGTCGATTAAATTTAAACTGAAATTGAAAACACGTTTAAATTTACTGCGCCCACATATTAATTCCAAAAAAAAAATTAAATTTGAAACCTAACAATAATTTGACATTCCGGATCCAACAAAAGTGGTTTCGTCAAAAAACGGAGGTTGTTTACAAAATGATTATTTTTAAGGGCTATATCTATTACCTTTACCTATAATAGAAAGGAGAATACATGAATTGCTCACTTGAACATTTTGTTTTCTTTCATATCCTAGGTGTCGCGCTGTCGTGGTCCTTTCCGATTATTGAGTTTTTGAAATTTACTTCCCTAATACTCCTCTGCAACTTTTCTCCACCGTAAAACCTAATTCCTTAAATTTTACTCTCTTTATCCCCAAATCCCACATCCGTTGAAACTACCTCTTCCAACCCGATTTCCTTTTCAAGAATTAATCCAGGACGATTCGCTGTTGTGATGACCTTGCCGAGTAGATCTGCAAATATACGGCAGTGTGCTTGATTCTGTACGCTCGGGTGACCGCCATGGACGAATAAAGTTAGCACTACGTCGTTCCCGGTGCGTCTGTCCCTGTTCCACCGTTTTTTCAAGCTCGGCGAAGTTTATCGTTGAAATAATTTGTGGTACAAACTGTTAACCCTATTTTTCTCTTTTTTTCTTTCCCTCTATGTGTACAACCGTCTGTTGCGATTTATATTTGTTGTTGTATGTGCCTATATATTTGAGTTCCAAGTAATTGTAACTGCAGCACCGATTACATTCGCAGGTTGAATTCTCCGTCGGTAGCTACTCCAATGTGTAATGATGGCCCAATCAAGCAATTCGTAATTCATCTTATACGCTGGCAGAGAATCCCTAGGTAACAAAATGTTTTCACGTTTTCGAATCATCAAATATTGGCTTTTAAGACAACATGATCTCCAGGGACGGATCCATGGCTATGTCACCCTGGGCTACAGCCCGGGTCAATAATTTGGGGCGTAACTATATATTACAATCTGCACATCAATTGTGTCTATCCTTTCAACTTATGTACCTGACAAACAATAGGAAAGAGAGGAAATAATCAACAACACTTTCCCAAAGTAGGCGTGAATTGAAATTCTTCTTGACTTTTGGCCAATCAAATTGAAATGAATAAACGTAACTTTCCGTAAGTGCTTGACTATCCACAAAGACTGCTCTGCTACTGGCATGTCCTCCTCCCTATCAGAGAATAGTACTTGCTGTACCGTCAAAACTTTTATCATTTTTTTAACTGATAAACTGCAATCTAGAGGATATAGAAATTACATGCTGGCACAGGTAACTACTCCGACCGCAGACAGTATATCAAGTAAAAAGTAAACCACCCGAGCAAGTTATCCCTTCCAACATTCGTACCTGACAAACAATAGCCCGGGGCGATCGCAATTCCTGGCTCCGCCCCTGATGATCTCATCATTCCATTGCTTTGTTGGTGGTTTTTATTAATTTTGGTATGCTGTTTAATTCAATCACAAAAGGGGTACACTGTTTTGTCAAAGGTGAAATTCCTTTTTTCATAGGAAGAAAGTGTCTCCTATCATGATTATTGATGACATTGCTCTCGCCTCAGTAATTAAATAAAATATTACATCGTTACTGTATTTTTAGTTTATCGATGGCTTGATTTTCTTTTTAGTTCACCAAATATGCAGAATAAATGATAGGACACAGTATTACTATGAAGCTTTACACATAAAGTGTGAAGTTTATCATTTAATTACACCAATTTTATTTAACTTCTTTATTTATTTATCTATTTACAGATCTGATCCAAGGCTGTCCCATTATCATCTTTCATACCTTATCCAATAAACATTGTTATGCTCATAGGTATTTACCATAGATTATATACTACATTTTATTTTACGGTAGTATGAAAAAAACCCATTATTCTTTTAATACATGAGACTATTATGGATCAGTGAGGTAGACGATTAAATAAGTGAATTGGTGAATATATAAATAGATAAAATATAGTAATACAAAAATACCGCCATCACAAATGTTAGAGGTATATTCAAATTTTGATTTTAGTCCAGGTGAATATTTAAAGTAACAAGCTTTTGTTTGCTTAATTGACAAGAAGATTAAAATATTTCTACTAAGTTAATATCACCTTATAAAACATTAATTAGCATAATTCATGCAAATTGACGATTGAATTACCATTTATGTTTGATTTAGACATGTGGTTTTTTACTTTGTATTTTACCGTATCCAGATTTGTGTTTTGTTTCTTTATGCTTACAGACTAATTGTGATATGATGTACGTGTTTAAGCTACCGTCATTGGCAACAAAAGCATGGACGAGCCTATGTGCAGCTAAATCATTTTTCTTAAATTATTTGCATAACATTAAATGTTAGAAGGCAAATTAATGCATTAATTCATTTCTTGATTTGAACAAGATTACATCCTTTTCATGTGTTAATGCCCTTAGCAGTATCATCCAAATTGTAGGCTCATAACATATGATCCAAGCTTATATTAAAATAAATTTAAATATTTATATATAGTAATTATGAGTGATAATTAACATAAACTACGATATCCATACATATTATCACAACTTCATTGCACTAATCGCTTTGTAGAGGTTATAAAAGATCATTATATATTCTTCTGATTTTTTCACGTAAATTAAATTTTATAATTCAATTTGGCCTTTTTTCCATTCACTATTTTGTTCGCCTGCGAACCCCTGTGTGCACGTAAAGTTGAATTTATTTTACTTATATTTCATATCATTTCATTGCTACAGAACTCACACCACAAGTTAGGGAATTTTTTTTATTCGTAATATATAATCTTGAGAATATCCTTAATATTAATCATAACTGAACCAGTGGTTTACTATATTTCGTTCATCCATGGGCATCCATGTCATGGCTTCTATCATTCCAATGTATGCAGATACTTTGAGGACTCATTTTATAGAAGATGTGATTAAGTATTAGGTTTTCGAAGTAACTTCAATAATTCTTTGTACGTACCATATGTCTATCTATATTTAAAATTTTCAAAAGCAGGTTATTTGTTTTTATCAAATTATTTGTTATAGTTTCAACTTGGCTGTTCTCGGTTGCTGTGCATTTTTTGGCTCAGCTATAGTTAAGAAATCTCAAATAAATTTTGATTGGTAGATTAAATTTGTATTATAGATGGATCCTTATGTACTACTAATGGAAACAACCACTAGGAGAACCGATGATACAAAATATCATTTATTTTATGTATATCTCATTTGTCTACTTGAGGCTGACTTTTGGCTTTAATTATCAATATTTATGGATAAACATATAATAGGCTGTACCATGTTTTTAACAACTATATGTTTGTTATTATAAAATTTTAATTAAGGTAAGCTTTTAGGTAGGTGTTAGTTTTGAATTCCATTAGTACCGTTCATTTCAGTGTAAAAGTCAGAGTTTATTATATATATCACAATCAAACCGGCTTTGTAAACTTTTTGATGCATATATGGTATTATCCATGTTGTTATAGCTCATTTAAATTTTCATAGTATCCCCATACTTTGTTAGCCTGAGCGATTTATTTACTACATAGTTTTATATATATATATATATATATATATATATATATATATATATATATATATATATATATATATATATATATATATATATAGAGAAATGCTAGGGACAGTCGCTTTAAGGCAACTGTCCATGATACTCGCCCATTGATTGGTCAAAGATTCTATGTAATTATTTTTATGCAGTTTTCAATGTTATATATTGGCCCCACTATCACAATAACAGCCAATCAATGGGCGAGTATCATGGACAGTTGCCTTAAAGCGACTGTCCCTAGCATTTCTCATATATATATATATATATATATATATATATATATATATATATATATATATACACACACACACACACACGAACAGTCCAATGACACCCCAAATAGTGCAGCACCCCTGCAGCTCCCCGATTTCCACCATACATTCCTCTTTCTCTCTTCTTCCACTAATTCTCTCTCCCACTCACACATTATTTAACTATAAATTTGTGGTCATAAATGAGGTGCAAAAGCTGTTGATTATTATGCAAATTAAGGTCAATGGTTTTCCTAAAACCAGCTTAGAGCCTTCAGATTCCTCAAAAACCAAGCATTTACTTTATCAAATTATGAGGTTTATATCACTGTTCATTTTTATAAAATAGTTTTTCATGTTTTGTTTGCAGGTTGGTGTGTTTTCTTTCTTTTCTGGAAATATTTGGAGTCTAGCCCTTTACAGTGTTCAATGCCAAAGGGGATGTGCAAGCTTTCTAAAACAGGTTTTATAGTAAACGATATCAATGTTTCAAATGAATTTTTTTTCTTTGCTGCAGCCATTGATGACTGTTTCTATTTCCTAATACGCATTATGTGCAAATTTTATGGCATATTAGAGACACAGATTAATCGCCATAGCAATTAAATGATCTAACAATTCTTTGGTAGACTAGGATGAATAATTGTGTATGTAATTGCGGTAACCTTTAGTGCAAATCATGTCAATTTATGCAGTGCTAATAAAATGATATGTTATGTGAGTTGCGGTTTGTCAATGATGGCAGTATTATACTCAAATTTTTGTAGAGTTCTCTGTAAATATTTATAGATTTTTCTATAAATTTTTTCTTAGTTTTTCTCAAAAATATTCCGATACTTGCAAGTATGGATCATTCATTACATGTTTTTGAGGGGGGATGTCTATTTTTTTTTCTTGAAATTCGAGAAGTGTTTTCTTTAAGTTTAAATCTGTTAATGGATTTGTGAAAATTTGAATTCCATCTATATTCATATCTGAAAAGCAAATCGATCTTTACAAAACATCCGCAGTCGAAAAATATGCAATCAACCTTTGTGAAGATTATAACTTATTTATGTGTATTTGCATCCGAATGTATAAACATGAGCATGCCTATAAAAGTTTCCTTATTTAATTGGATTACGAATGTAGATTAATATGAAAACTTTCAATTATTTCCCATATTAGTTTCTTTAAATGGTAATTTCAACATATCTTGCGTGTTATATTCCTTGTGAATTCTCAGCATTTTTATGCCTTGTATTCATATGCTTACAAAAGCTGAATAAAATGAGACAGTGGTTTATGACATAGCCATAGCTAAAATGGAGTTTGCAGTGGCCATTATTGACAACAATAAGAATAACAACAAGAATAATAATAATAAGAATAACAACAACAACAATAAGAACAACAATAAGAATAAGAATAAAAACAAGAACAAAAGAACAGCAAAAACAATCAGTCTTCACTGTTTATATGATTCATGATTATAATGGTTTAACTATACAAGACTTCCTTTATAATACAGAGTTTGGTTTAACAGTGGATTGCATGTCCAAGTAATCTGCCATCGATAGCTATAGATAAATTACACATACATTGAATGAATGTAGCAGTTGTTCCTATGATTTGGGACTATATCCCCATTTTACTTCAAACAATATCTATACAATCAATATATTGCAGTATTAGTGAACGTATTATGCCTGTTTGATAAATCAAGAAGAGAAGGTATTTTTCCCCTCCATCAAATAAATGCATCAGTGATAGATGCATGTATGTTATTCCTGTCTCTAGGTTGAACCATTGCTTTTGGTATTCGCAGTTAGAACATCAACAGTACAGGTCTCCGTTAGGTATGTTGCCTTCTACTCATTAAATTAGTAGGCGTAGTAGAAATGGCTATTTACAATTCAATGGTTCCATCCTATAACAAGGCAGAGGCATTCCTGTATAGTGGAACATGTATCATTTTCAATATTTCTGTATATAAATTATAGTCATTTTTATCATGGTTTCATGTATGCTTATTTTAATCATCGTATGTCTTCCAACTTTAATGTGTAATACTTTCTACATTGGAGAATGTGATTAAATATGAATAGAAATTGTATTCAGGGGTTAACATAAGAATGAATACATTACTACAAGTTCCATAATTTATAACCATTTTCTTCTCTGGACAAATTTTCAGTTTAAAAGAATTTGAGGTTAAACCTATGGTTTATGATATAAGGTTAAATCATTCAAAAAAATTGTATGTTACATTATAGTGTACTTTTTATAGTTTCCCACATAGAAATATTTAAACCCCTTTTGTTACAAATATTTCTTTTATCCCATCTTTTAGCTTGAATTGCAGTAAAAAAATTTAAATATAGTATGTTTGTTACCAAAAGCACGCATGAAATATTAACAGTTATTCTCCTAAATTAACTAATTAAATATCGACTTGAATTCTTTTTTTTTTTTTTTTTTGGGAATGAGATAATATTATTGGTAGTACCCTTAATGGTCTAAATAAATATACGAGGATTTTCTTTTAAAGGGAAAACTTTGCAAAAAATTCTGTGAAAAGTACGGAAAGTTTCAAAATTAGAGAGAATGATACATTTACGCTAAAAGTGGAATTCAGGGGCCCACTATCCTTTTTTCATTTACACTAACATTTGTCCTTCTCCTTATTTTCCACTAAAAGATATAATATATTAACCATTAATTAGTTTGATGCACAAATTGTTTGCACAAGAAGACGGGGAAGGGGAGGCATGGGATTTAGGACTAATTATTTTGTTACTTAGTTTACTTATTTTTTGGATTTAGGACTAATTATGGATCCACATAAATTTCTTTGACTTTACTGGATCGTTTATTAATGTTTTACTCAACGGTTGCTGGATTTGACTCATTTGAGATACCGAAGATAAAATGACACCGGCATTTGTTATTACACCTTTTTACCAAAATCTTCGGATCATTTGATTCTTCTAATATTTTAGTTTAGTTTTGACTGTGACCGTGAAGTTACGTTTATTCGATGTGTTAATGCGTTTCAGTTTCATTGGATGCAATTAACTGCAAAAAAAAAATTAATATTTCAGCATTTTCTGTCTATATTCATGCTAAGATGTCAACAATTTGTTTGAACTGAAATAGTCTGTGTTGTCCAAAGCTAAGAGACCGTGTGATATTTTGGTTCCTATTTGTAATATTAGTTTTTACGTTCTCATCATTTACATATTTAGTTTCTGTTTACTCTATAAAGTGACATTAAACCATTTTAATTTAATTGTAAAAAAATTCATCATGTTTAACTCATTGCTTTTCTAATATATTTTTTCATTTAGCGATGTTACTTTTACATGCTCCAATTAAGCTGAGATCTTTGCAACTGTAATCTCGCTCTGTGCATATAGAAACCTTTTGAATTTAATTTAATGCTCTACCTGCTCATTTATGTTTCTAAATGAACTACCTATGTTTGTACCACTTTTTGTATCCACTTATATAATAATTTGATGGATGCCTTCTACTTTTTTCTTTGGATTTGTAACTATGAAGGATGGATATTTTTCGTATCTACCCTGTTTCCTTTCTAAATTTAATTCCTTTAATATGTACGCTGATTAAGCTGTCCTGACTTTTCATCTTGACTAAGCCAACTACTTTTGAAATTGTAAATCAAGTTGTTATAACTAACTGAATTACAATATTGTTGGATCCTCAAAAGACTATAAATGAAAATTTTAGAATTAAATAACTATCGTATGTTACTCATCCACTGTTCAAAATTTGTACAGTTAATTATTTTGATTTGTTATTCCCATTACTTGTTCATTTATGTTTCTTAATGAACTACCTATGTTTGTACCACTTTTTGTATCCACTTATATAATATTTTGATGGATGCCTTGTACTTTTTCTTTGAATTTGTAGCTATGAAGGATGGATATTTTAGTATTTACCATGTTTACTTTCTAAATTCGATTCCTTTAATATGTACGTTGATTAAGATGTCCTGAGTTTCATCCTGACCATGCCAACTACTTTTGAAATTGTAAATCAAGTTGTTGTAACTAACTCAATTACAATATTGTTGGATCCTCAAAAGATTCTAGATGGAAAATTTAGAATCAAATAACTATCGTATGTTACTCATCCACTATATGAAATTTGTACAGTTAATTATTTTGATTTGTTATTCCCATTATAAATGATAATATGCTTCAACTCATTCTTGGTTACTTCATTTGGTACCTAAAACTGTCTAATTAAGACAACTTTAGTTTAAATAAACTGTACACTAACTAAGTACATGCATAATTGCCTTTGAAATTTTTTGTATGGTACAGTAGCATATTGGCTAATTTTTTCCACTTATACATAGCTTACTTGCCACTTTGTTTTCTATTGCAAAGTACTGTAACCTACAACTCATCCCACATTTTAACATTATATCCCAAATGCAGATTTAGTCAACTCCTCCATCATTCTTACCAAATGTCGTTACTTTCAAAAGGTAATATTTTGATTTTATAGTTTTTATATTTTGCTAAAAATCAGTAGTTCTAATCCTATTGTTATTCCAATTTTTTTGGGGTGTTTCCATTTTTGTTAGTGAGGTTTCTGATCAAACATAATGTTTTAAACTGGAAGTGCAATAATTCCAAGCTTAGGAAGTTAGAAAATCTTAAGATAGCCAGGGTAAAACCATTAAAGAAAAGAAGGAAAAAAATCATGATACTTGAATATGATGAAAAAAAAACTTTGGGAATAAATATGAAATAACTATGTAATATCATAATTTATGGATGTGGGGTTGCTTCTAGGATCACTCCTCTAGCGTTCATTGGCTATGGTGGATGAATAAATTGCCTTTAAATAAGATTTAATATTTAACAGTAAACTTAAAATGTACTTCTACTTGACTAAACCTGGACTCAGACTCCAATAGAGATTCTTTACCACCACATTCTATGAGCAACTAGGAAAATGATACAAATGCATTAGCTATTTTAAACACTATTATAGGAGTATAAAAAGATGCAGTACATTGACATGTATAAGCATATATGATGAATATCCTATAAATGTGGATGGATATTTATTAGCTTATAGGAATGCAACATGGTACACGATAATGATTTGTAACGACCCGAAAAATCTGAACCAATTTGAAAATTTTAAATTGGCTATTTTAGTGGATTTTAAATATTTAAAATAAATATTTTAAATAATAACGATGAAAAGTAAGTTTGAATCGACATTGAAAATGAATATAATTATTTCTAATTATAAATAAGGCCTAAAATGGCGCGGTAGTTTCCAAATTTGAATTCAAACTTTGACTGACTGTACCGGGTGCAAAACAAAACGGATTTGAGTGAAACCAAAAATATTTAAATCTGTTAGTGAATACCTTTCTAATGAATCTGAAAAATCGAAGTTTCATAGCGGGAAGCAAAAGTTATGGCAAAATGAATTTTCTGAAAGGTCGCTATGGAGTTTATATAGCCCGAGAAATTGGCCATTTTGCAAACGACCTCAGAATTCGACGAAACCACTTTTGTTGGATCCGGGATGTCAAATTATTGTTAGGTTTCAAATTTCATAATTTTTGAAGCTAGTATGTGAGCGTGGCAAAGGAAAACGTGTTTTGGTCAATTAAAGTTAAATTGGATCGACCAGAAATGGGCCATTTTTCAAACTGTCTCAAAATTCGACGAAACTAGTTTTGTTGGGACCGTATCGTCAAAACATAACTAGATTTATTTTTCTGGAATTTTTTGAATCAGTTTGTGGCCCTGACAAATTGAAATGTACGTTCAAATCAAATATTGAATGTTATATATTTTAAATTGAAGGAAAACTGACTGAAACAGTCAAATGGGCCTACGAAACATATCCCATTGTGTTCGGAATGGGGTTATTTAGCTAGGGACGACAGTCGTTGGGTTTGAATTGGGGTTCGTGGGTGAAAGAAGGTATTTTCGAGATTTAAAAATATATAAATAAATAAAAAAAATCTCATTCGTCCATCTCATCGTTTCTCTCTCCCCGACGATCGAATAACAGGCGGAAACCCTTCGAAACTTCCCCCTTCGATTCCTCCTCCTACACGCAATAAAACACTATGCTCCTTTGGAGATTTTTGTAGTGCTATCAACGAGCTTCACATCCATAGGAAGTTTGGATTTTTTCGTGCCCTATAAAGCCAAAATCGAGCTTGAGAAGGTCGAAGCTTTCAACCGCCGCCGCCACCTCTAGGCTTAGTCGCACCTAGCGCCACCACCACCTGTTTGCGCCCCTCTCGAGGCTCTCTACAGTGGTACAACCCGATCGACGAATAGCTTCACGGATCTCGCGAAAATTCAAAACCTAGTTTTGAACACATTAGTGAGGTAACGGCTGAAACTATATTATAGCAGTTTAAAGTGCTACGGTTTTTGATTTCACTGTAAAAATCATATCTTTTTCGTTTCTTGATGAAATTCTGTGAAACAAGAGACAGTGGACTCGTGTGGACGTCTTCTACATTCTAGAAGAGACCGCATATTTTTCTGAGCCTTCTGCTATTATTGGTGGAGTGGAACCCAATGTGAGATTTCTAAATTATAAACGATATGGAAAACAACGATGTATAAATTATATAGTCGATGTATGAGTTATATAAGCGTTGTACACCTCATGTATAAGCGTTGTATAAGTTGTACGTTCAATATATAAGTTATATATGCGTTGTAAAAATTATATATGTGTTGAAATAGAAGTGAAATGCTTATATAAAATATATATATATATATACGCCCCTCGTCCACAAACCATGGACGATATTTATTGGTTGTGATTGATGTGAAAATTGGTTAATAACGAATGGTTGATTAGAATTGTTTGTGGTTGAAATTGATTGATGGTGGTTGAGAAATACCCGTTTGTGGTTGAGAATTATTTGGTTAAAACAACATAGTATTAGTTTATGGAAAAAAAATACATGCCGCCTGCGTGCGAACTAGATGCATGAAATCCCCATTGTCAAAAGCTGCGAGGCTTTAAGGTAGAGCGAGGAGCCGTACTAGGGACGGCCCCGGTTTTAACTACCCTGCCGTTATTCTGCCGAAATTTTCTGAAATATTCATGTGTTAGAATTATTTTCATTTGTTGAAATTATTTTCATATGTTGAAAACGTTCATGTGTTGAATAGAAATTCATTCATTGAATAGAAATTCATGTGTTGAATGGTATTCATGTTTGAAATAAATTGTTTTACAATAAAAATCCTATTTTTATCATCTGTATGAACTATACAAAACAGTAGTGTTTTGAAATAAATTGTTTTGCAATAAAAATCACATTTTTACTATGTATATACAAACTATAGAAAACCGTTCATGTGTTGAATAGAAATTCATTCGTTGAATAGAAATTCATGTGTTGAATGGTATTCGTGTTTGAAATAAATTGTTTTATAATAAAAATCCTATTTTTATCATCTATCTGAACTATATAAAATAGTCATGTTTTGAAATAAATTGTTTTACAATAAAAATCACATTTTTACTATATACATGGGTTGTTAAAAATAGTGAAGTGTCGAAGTGAATGTCCGTTGGATAAAAATATCATTTTTATCAAATGTATGAAAAGCATATAGTTTTGAAATCGAAGAATCGATTATATATATATATATAAATATAATTAAAATATATCGAATAACGAAGCTGAAGTTCGTGTTTTGAAACCGTGATTTCAAACGATTAGTGCCGGAGATCCGACCATCGGATTTTCCCGAAACCGAAACCGTTGGGTTCGCTTTGGAAATATCTTTCCAACGATACCAACTTTGTAAAGATCCAACGGTTGGATTGTCTGGAATATTTAATTCAAATCTGAAGAAAAACAGCGCCAGAATCGATTATATTTTTATATATATAAATAAATATAATTAAATTAAATCGAATAACGACGCTGCAGTTCGTATTTTGAAATCGAAACTTCAAACGATTGTACCGGGAGATCCGACCGTCGGATTTTCCCAAAACTAGAACCGTTGGATTCGTTTTGAAAAGATCTTTCTAATGATGTAAATTTTGTAAAGATCCAACGGTTAGATTTTCAGATATATGTAAATCAAATCTGAAGAAAAACAGCGCCACGGCCGCCTTATGGCCCGAAGCGTCGTTTGAATAAATTGGCTATTTTAAAATAAATAAAAATAGCGATAAATCGTTATAAAATATTATAAACGATATGGATGTGAAATTTAGAAACTAACTGAAGGTTGGCTATGTTGAATGGTTTCTGGGTTTTGATCTGATGTTGGTTTCGGCCTTCGGGGTTAATATTTGGGAAATCGTTCTCTTACTGATTTACGGTTAGTGACTAATGAATTGGAATATGGCGTATGTGTGTTTGTGTTGCACTTGTTCATTATATACGCGAGTTGCTTAGAAAGACCAGGTTTATCCCATTCTGAATAACTGAATCGACGATAAGAAATCGAAGATGAAGACGGTGGTCGAAGACCGGAGATATTCACCTCGTTTGGATGGTAACTGACGTCCTGATTGGGAGGCATCCCGAAATATGGATAATGAGTGGTGATCGTCCAGACGTACGTGGAGATCGATGGGTATGCGAGGTATATAGTGCCTCCGGTTTCGTTCAGACCCAGAACGGACTTGCAAATGGACTTTGTGTCTGACATTGGAATTCATTCTGTGTGATTGATACCCATCAGTTACATGGTGTGAATTGCCTGTGTGGCATGCTAAGATGCAGTGATCAGGGCTTCTGTTGAAAAGCAAAGTCTTGTGGTTGATGATCAAAGCACCGCCTGTGTGGCGTAGCTTTGTGTATAACGTGAATTCGCGAGCCTCACACCCCGGTATGAACCAGAAACGGGAGAGGACCTCAGGGAGGGCATGCGTTTCCTTCTAGCTAGAGGTGGTGTCGGTGCTTAAACTGACTGACATTTATACTATATTTCACCTATGTGGTTGTTGCTATTGCGAGACGCCTCGGTTATATCGGTCGATCCGGGACCGATGGAGTCATTCTTTGGCTCATTTACGCCCCAAAGGGCGGGGAAACGTATTGTTCAGGCACTATAATCCACTCCGCGTGGACCGGCCCTGTCGCTCCAAGGGGCAGTTGCGGCTGTTCCGGAGATATGGGCTAGATTGTCTCGAAGTCGGTAAGGACTATCCTTTCCCTTGGTTCATGACGGAAATCCAATTTCCAAATACGTGACTGTGCGGTTTTGATTGTATACCTATATATGGTGACATGATATATGATACCCATGCCATATATGATTGATATTTATGATTGTGTATGAAATTAGAAACTAACTGCAAACGAGCTAAGATGGGTGGTTTCCTGGGTATTGGTCTGATGTTGGTTTCGGCCTTCGGGATTAATACTTAGGGGGTCGTCCTCTTGCTAATTTACATTTGGAGTCTGGTTAAGAATTAAATGACAAAGTTTACATTTTAAATGATTTGTTTTGCTCGTATCAAGCATATTTTGGTCGATATAAGGTAAAACTCTATCCTCCGGTTTGCGTTGTATTGTGTGATGGGACTTGAGTCTTATATCGGCTTCATTTTTATAAAAAGCATTGCGATGTTTAAAAGATTTAATTGTTTTAAAACACTGGCAATCCAATGGAGTAAACCCGTTCCGTGAAAGTGGCGTGGTCATGTGATTAGCCATATTATAGAAATGTGTTAAGTAGATTTCTCATACCAGTCCCATGACTGACTCGTAGTTTGTTTCACTTGCAAACTCGGGTCCCCCTTTTCTACACGGGCAGCCTTGTATTCAAGTTTTAGCAGGCTCTTTCTGGATAGCTGAAGATGGATTCTATCATTTATCTCTTTTATGCTGTTCAACTCCTATTGTACATATTATGTTTGTTTTCCGCTGTAGACATTTATGTATAGCTGAACTGTATTTGTACTAAGTATGATCCTGTATACTGTGTAACTCTGATGATTATGTTTATCCAGTGTATTATTGTTCATTATCTGGTGTATTTATTTATTTCTGTTCTGCTATTATCTGTTTATGTGTTATATTCCAAAGATTACCCTTGTCACCGTGGTACGGGGTTTTGGGGTCGTCACATGATTTGTGCTAAATTTATATTTGTTATTTAGTTTTCATATGATAGTCAGACGTAACTGGAAAGTCCTTCAAGGTAGGATACATAAAATGTATATATAGTTATTTGTTTGATATTATGCTTACATGGATCTTTATTTTTAGAATATTAACTTTGTTTAAATGGTGGAAGTATTATTGTATAGCGTGATACGTTAGTTTTCTATTACGAACAAGAAATTTGTCTTTGTTACTTAGTTAAAAGAGGTAATAAGACATAAATCTTATAATACCAAATATTTTATAGTATATCTAAAGAAATAATTTCACATATCAACATATTTGCATTATATGACGTAGAGAATGGTTAAACACTTTAAATCAATTCATGGTCACATGTCAATATTTTGTGGTATATCTTTAGGAAATTGTTGTATAAATGATAAAGTATTGATTTTTGTTTCACTGGTAGCAATTTTGAAGCTAAACTTGAGTCACAATAAATGATCGTGTTGGGTTCCAGAATTTAGGATATGCTTAAATCAACTACCAATCTATAGGCATAATTTGTCTTTAAGTAATTTTCTTAATTTAAGGTGATTAATACTATTATAATTTAGTTGATAATCATTTATTAATGTCTTTTTTTGGTACCGAAGAGTACTGTGCACTGTAACTCACAAAATGGACCCAGTGCCAAATCTTGAAAATCTACTTGCAACATTTTTATGTACCTTTATTTTCCTGTTGTACATAGCATTTTTATTTTTTTATTACTCCATTCAATTAATGAAAAAAAAAAGAATGAAAAACCATGCCTTGGACAATAATATATCCCTTTTCTTACATTCTTGAGATGAAATATAATGCAAAATATTTTTTTGAAACACATAATGACATCTTTTGCTTTGTCTATTTCACGTGAAGTAGATACATTTTATGTGTTATGTACTTATTTAGATATACGATATTACTTGGGAAATATGGTTGTAATAATTTTCTCATATATGCTGAACTTTAGTATTCAAATTCCTTTTTTTGGAAGTTGATGGGTGAAAGGGTTCGCCCGTCATAAAAAGGAATTATGTGACATGATCATCTGTATAACATACAACAAAAACATGCTGTTAAGTTTGTATATGCCAAGAACAGGGAATGCAGTGCCATTAAAAATGTGGTTATTTCTTTCTAGATACATAATCCGGACCGAACACTTTAGAATGACGAGAAGCGATATGCTCTAATGGGTTCTCTACCACATAGCTTTATAAATAGTTAGCCATTCATTCTTGGATTGGTAGACAGCATGTGCTAATTGCCATTTGACAGCATTATTTTCACATGGAACACAAGCGGACATTGGAAGTATAGGTCCGTATTGGTTTCAGAGTGAGGAATACAAAGCAAGCACATGTCATCAATGATGATATCTGTGGAGACGAGTTTATCTTTTGTGCTGAATGCATTTGCTAAGACCCTCTACAATAGCAGATTCTCCTTTGTCGACTGTCACCGTTCCATATTCTAGGTACCCAGGTAGAGGGATATCCAGCGTTACTTTTGATTAGTACTATGTAAACTTAAGACAACGGAATGCTTTTTACCTTTATTTAACCTTAGTATTGGTCGGTCGGAGCTTGGCACACGGTAGCAGATAATCCATTTCCAAGTATCTCTTACTTGGGTGGAGCTGTAGTAAGGGAGATGGAAGGCATTGGTGAACATGCAGTCAATCGCTTTAGCAGAAGCTGGGACTCCAATAGTAATCTGCGGGTATGTGATGTGGTGATCGATGACCAGACCAGGGAAACACCAGAACAAGGTCCAAAATGACTACAGTTGGGTTCTTCATGACAGTGCATTGGATAAGCTTGAGGAAAAGAGGTTGTGGCTTTGGCTTGAGTATACCACAGCAGTTTCATATGGCAGCGGAGGGAATAGGCAAGTGTTGATCAGATCAAAGGTTGCATTTGTTTGACAGCAGTTTTTTTTATAAAAGGCCAATAATGTTGCTTTGCTCCAGGTTTACAGTTTTACTGGAAGATGAACTCAATTTTAGAATTTTTATTTCAATAAGAACTATTGTGATACAAGTGGATGTCAAAGATGCAGGTAATTTAGCAATGAATGAATGAGATGAAATTATGTCAACTAATTTATTTGTCATTAGTGTTATAAAATTTTGTTTCTTGTGATTTGATGTCAATAAGGTCTATATGTTAATTACACAAAAAATTGTCATATATTTTATGACTTGGTTAATTTACAATCATGTCTCATGTATAGCACATATGCCTTCTTCCTAATGGTCATGTGATACTTCATCAATGCACAAATGCAAAAGTTCAGACTATTAATGCGTGTCATTTAAATATACCATAGCTCTTAAATGATGTAGGCGTGAAATGTGAACTCGTTTATAATATATGGATCACATTTTGCTCTTTAGTTATTTGGCTTTTTGTGAGAAAGCGCCATTACTGTATTTGGCTCATCTTTTAGACATTTACAAACTCTTTCAATGTCCAGTCGCTCAAATGGGGAGTAATCAGTAGTGCATTGGTAAAATAGTACTGTTATTTTATGATTCAAATCAAGGTTATTTTATCTGAAAATGAGGAACACCGTATGTAATTAAATATCTTGCTACAGACTTGAATATAATAATTCCTTGCTATGGAAGGTTATGCAAATAGCCAAATATGATATAAAATTGGTTACTGGGATACAATTAGCATTCTATATTGCTATCACATAATATTTTATTATTTTTTACCTAGCATAAAGGGAAAGAACCAACAGTAGGCCATGTGAACTGCAATCTTTTACGAAATATATATTTAGCTTCTAAGATTCACATGCCATTATTATTATACATGATTTTTTTTATTTTGGTTAAGAATTTGTGTCCCATGATTTGTGTCAAATATATATATATATATATATATATATATATATATATATATATATATATATATATATATATGGCGAGCGTTCAATGGCACCCCAAAAGCCTCCTGATTTCCACCACAAGTTTCCCCCTTTCTCTCCTTCCACTCATTCTCTCTCCCTCCACCATATTATTCTAATATAAACGAGTGGCTAAAAATGAGGAGCAAATGGAAGGCTAGAAAATAGGGGTGTCATTGAACCTATATATATATATATATATATATATATATATATATATATATATATATATATATATATATAGAGAGAGAGAGAGAGAGGAGCGTTCAATGACACCCCAAATATTGAGCACCCCAAATGCCCCCTAACAGAAACCAAGTATTTATTGTAGTTTAAGTTAGTGGAAGGTGAGAGAATGAGTGGAGGGAGAGAGAAACGAGATATGTGGTGGAAATCAGGGGGCATTTAGGGGTGCTGCACTGTTTCGGGTGCCATTGAACGCTCGCCATATATATATATATATATATATATATATATATATAAATTGCTAAATAATGGCGGACTCTCTCCGCTTCTCCTATCCTTTCCCAGCTAAATATCGTGCCGCGTTCCACCCCCGTCCTCCTATCCTTCCTTCCCCTCCTCCGCCTCATCGTCCTCCCCCCCCTTTGGTTCATCATCCTCCTTCTTTCATCCGCTCTCGCCCTCTGTTCTCCTCGCATCTTCCTCGTCATTCTTCATATCACCCTCACTCTTCTCGCTCAGCTTTCCGAAAACCTGCTCTTTCTTCCTCTCATCGTCCTCTTGCCTCATCTTATCCTGTCGATCGTCCGGTTTATCCTCCCGCTTCTAAATTCTCATCTCGCCAAAATTTTAGTCACCCAACAACTCAAGGTTTTACCTGCAACAATCGTTTTGATGCTCTGAAAAATCTTTCAGAAGATATGCCAAAAAAATCCTATGCTGAGGTTGCATCAACTCCACCGTTGGATCCACCTGATCGCAGGATTGCGAAAAAATCATCTGTTTTACCTGCTTTCTCTTCAATTCAGAATATGGTCAATTTTCTGAAGAGCGAACGTCGCTGTATTCAATATGCAGATAAAGGCCACGTGGCAAGTGCCTGCAGGAATTCTAAAATTTGCTTTTTTTGTCCAGGCTACGGCCATTTATGTACACGTTGCCCTAAAAAAAGAATACAAAGAGGCACCTCAAAACATGTGCGTAAAGGCGTCCATTGGAATGATGCATCTTCTGTTGCGTGGGTCCCTCGTACATTATCTCAATCTGATCGAACCCAGAAAAGACCACATCGTTCCAGCTGTCGGCAATCCACGCCCTCTCCAACTCCTATTCCCTCCCCATCCATTACTCCCACACTATGCACTGAAAATATGAATCACTTTGTAATGGAAGATTCATCAAACCACATTGTTGGAACTGTGATTTCTGGTGGTTGGAGTATTACATCGCTTCACTTCATCCTATCTAATGCTTTCAATTATCACGAATGGCCCATGTGGATATATAGAAACAACTCCTTCATCGTTTCTTGCCCAAACGAATGGATTAAAAACCAAGTCTTGTTCTGGAAACTCTTTGCGAAGCCTGGTGGATCTATATACTTTGAGACTTGGTCTGAAGCTGAATAGGAACCGGAAGCGGTGTTAGAGTGTGAATCATGGGCAAAGGTGGTGGGTTTTCCAGAATTTCTAAGGTACAATTCTGCTGCAGTTATGAATATTCTTAGTCCTTTGGGAAAAGTTGTAGCATTAGATGATTGTGAATGGGCTCACTTCGATCACAGAAACTTATTTATCAAAATTCAATTTTTTGAGGGGATTGACCTGATTACCTTCCTTGTGGTTAACATCAATAAGAAGAAGCATCTCATAAAAGTCCAACGTTGCATCCATGAACACCCTGGTGTTAAACCCGAATCCTTACTTATTGGTAATGTTGAAGAGCTAACGATTCCCTGCATGCATGATAACTTTGAGGATTCTGTTGAAGCCACACCAAATGATATGTCTGCTATGGCCATACCTGATGTTGATCACGAAGTTGATCAAGGCCCTCAACAGAACATGAATCACCTTCTCAACACTGACATGCTTTTCCAAAATATCCCTATGCCCTTCCCCTTCTCTATCCCCCTCCCAATTGTCCCTCTTCAAATTGATGACCCTCTATCAGCTGCCCCTCCCATCGTGATCCCTCAAGACAATCAGTCGCCACCTCAATCTATCCCCCCTCTCCAGCAAATCCTTCTGGCTGATGCTACTCAAAACGCAGAAGATGAGAACTGGACCCAGTTTCTTTCGCCGGTCATTGTCAGGCGTAGCGCAAGGATCAAGAATAGAGTGGATCATCCTGAAGCCTCGGGTAGTTTATTTACTCCTGTTGTTTTTTCTTCTGCTAATAAAAGTCTATGTAGAAAAATGTCACGTTGCATGGGTGTTAATTTACGTGAATCACACTATATTTCCATGCATGATTTGGAACTTGAGCGTATCAATGGTGCCAAATGAAAATCGTTTCATGGAATGTTAGGGGCTTGGGCAACCCCTCAAAATGCCATGCAATTAGTTTGGTTTTACTTCCTTTAAAAGTCGACATTCTTTTTCTCCAAGAAACTAAACTTGATGACCCTTCTCCATATCACTTTAGACTTGTGGGGGGCTCCTTCTTTTCTGGTTGGACTTTTGTTAAGGCAATTGACACATGTGGAGGTTTAATTACAGCTTGGAATGAATCAATTTGGTCTTTATGTTGGTCTATTCAAAATAAATCAGCACTTCATGTTGCACTACGTCATATTCCCTCAAACCAAATTTACTTCTTCTCTAATATTTATGGTCCTCAAGATGCAACTCATAGATCTCTTCTCTGGTCTGAATGTTGCTCTCTCGCATCTCAATTCTTGGGCCCTTGGGTGATTGGTGGAGATTTCAACACTACCAGATTTGTTTATGACAGAAACTCAGGCAATCTATCCCAGGACTCCGAAGACTTCAATTCTTTCATTTTCGACTGCTCCTTGATTGACCCACCGATAAGTAACCGCTCTTTCACTTGGTCAAACCATAGATCATCACCATCGTTGGCTAAACTTGACCGCTTTCTATATAATGGCGCCTGGGACGAGCTTTTCCCTATGACTGTTGTGTATGGTTTGGCTTCAGTTATATCAGATCATTGCCCCATTCTGCTAAATTCTGATATTTCTATATGCAACAAACGTCCCTTTAGATTTGAAAGGTTATGGCTACTCGAACCCTCGTTTGATGACTTTATTCATTCAATTTGGTCTCAAAACTTAAATGTAGCATCATCATCTCAAAGGATTGTCCTAAAATTGAGAGCCCTTAGAAAGATTATTAAACCATGGGCTAAAAACTTATGGGGTTCTATTCGTTCTCGCATCTCCTCTATTCAAAATGAAATTATTGACATCAACATTCTAGAAGAGCAACGCCCACTTCTTGAAGCTGAGTATGATAACTTACGTGCTTTAGAAGATGAGTTGGATAGACTGATGAAACAAGAAGAAATTGGTTGGAAGCAAAGATCCAAAGCCAAGTGGTTGGAGGAAGGTGATAGGAATACATCATATTTTCACTGGATGGCTAATGGCAGACGGAGATCAACATTCATCTCGGAAATAATTAAAGATGGCCACTCTTTCTCTGATCAAAATGTCATCCTCTCTCTCTTTTCTGATTTCTTTCGATCTCAGCTTGGTCGTTCACACTCAAATTCACCTGATGTAGAATGGCATCTTCTTTATCCAAACCCTGCGCCTATTTACATTGACCATCCTTTCTCTGAATCAGAAATTTGGGCTGCATTGAAGGATATGTCGGATGATAAGGCCCCCGGTCCTGATGGGTTCGGCCCAGTTTTCTTTAAGCATTTTTGGGCCTTGGTCAAATTTGATATAATTGACATGTGCAACGAATTTTATAACGACCCTACTTCAATTGCCAGACTAAATTATGCCAACATTATCCTCATTCCCAAACATTCGGGGCCAACACTTTATCTTCTTTCCGTCCCATTAGCCTGCTAAATACTACTTTTAAAATCATCACAAAGGTGTTGGCTAATCGTCTTCAATCTGTTATTGCCACACTTGTTGGACCAGAACAATCTGCTTTCATTTTGGGGAGGAACATTCATGACTGTATCGCTGCAACTCAGGAAATAATCTCCTTCTGTCATCACTCATCTACCCCTGGTGTTTTATTTAAGCTGGATTTTTCCAAAGCATTTGATTCAGTAAGTTGGCCCTTTATCATGGATGTTTTTAAACACAGGGGTTTTTCAGATAAATGGTGTTCATGGATTGATAATATACTTAATTCAAGCTGCTCATACATTTCAGTAAATGGTGCTTCTGGGAACCTTTTCAAATCTAAATGTGGGCTTAGACAAGGCGATCCTCTTTCCCCTTTGATTTTTGTGCTTGTTGCTGATGTGTTTAATCAAATGGTTAAACAAGCTTCTTCACATGGTTACTTGGCTGGTATTTCTCTCCCAAATACCCCCCTATGCATCAACAATTTACAATTTGCAGATGATACTATTATTTTCTCTTCCCCTGAACCTTACCATATCCAGTGCCTTAAAATCCTGTTATATGTATTCGAGCTGATATCTGGTCTTTCCATTAATTTTAATAAAAGTGTTATTTACATGCTTGGTAAGTCAGATCATCTTGGTGTCTTGATTTCTTCTACTCTCAACTGCAAGGTAGCAAAATTCCCAATGACCTACCTTGGTTTACCTCTCAGACCCTCTAAGCTTCATAAAAATGATTGGCTTCCCCTTATCAATAAGATTGAAACTAGATTAGCGGCTTGGAAAGCAAATTCATTATCATCTATGGGCCGTGTAATTTTAGTTAAATCTGTGCTTTCCGCTATCCCTACATACTGGATGTCTTTTCATAAACTCCCCAAATGGGTAATTTGTAAGATTGATTCAATTCGAAGTTCATTTCTTTGGAATGGTCATAACATCAAGAAATTAATTAACTGGAGGACGGTATGCCTACACTCTGATCAGGGGGGGCTTGGTGTTCTTGACCTTTACCACCTTAATATTGCTTTGTTGGCCAAATGGGTTTGGAGACTCCTTAGCCCTAGAAATTTCATTTGGAAAAATTGGATTTTAGCTCGCTACTTTTCTTCAAGCCCCCATCTTGTTTTGCATCATCGTCCTTCCTCTAGAATCTCCCCCTTCTTGCATGGGATTCTATCTTGTCTTCCTCGTATTAAATTTCTGTTTCATGTCTCTTTGAGGGGTGGTTCATCCTGTTTATTTTGGCACGATATTTGGCTTGGTCAGTTACCTCTCTCTCTTACCTTTTCTTCTCTCTTTTCTCTTCAGTCTAACCCTTCGCTTTCTGTTGCTGATGCTTTTAACGATGATTATGTTAGCTTAGTTCCAGGTTCGCTATTTGATCGGAGTATTCTTTTTCAGTTGCTAAATATCTTTGCACTCATTAGCAACACTCAGCTAAATAACTTGGATGATCATTTTGTTTGGGTTCTCTCTCCATCTAGAGGCTTTTCTATTTCTTCATGTTACAAGTACCTGAATTTTTCTGGTAGATTGTTTAAATTCTCAAGACTTTGGAAATGCAAGCTGGCTCCAAGAATTCTCTTTTTCCAATGGTGTTTGATTCATGAAAAGGTCAATACAAGAGAGAAGCTCTTCAAATGCAATGTGGTTCCTGACCCCAACTGCCCTTTCTGTAATTCTCATGCTGAATCCATTCATCATCTCTTCTTTTCCTGTGACTATACCTACCCAATTTGGGCTGCAGCAAGTACCCATTTAATTGGTTTCATCCCCATCATTTCTTCTTTTTTTGACCATTGGGAATCTGATTCTTGTCCAGTACTTGATATCTTCCTGGCTGTTTATAGTTGGTGTATATGGAAAGAAAGAAATGCAAGGATTTTTAATAACAAAGCTAGTTCGATCATGTCTATCTGTCATCGCATCATTCATATTTATTCGTCCTCGTCAGGTTCTAGAGTCAATCATGCTGCTATATTCAGGTTTGCACTGCTGGTGGGCACTTCTCCAGCTACTTCTGTTGATAGCAATGATACAGCGTCTAGCATGGAGCTTATGTGATGACTGATGATGCCTCTTTATTTCTCAGCGTAGTATTTGTATAATTATGATGGTTATCAGTTTGATCTGCATGCTTTTGTAGTTGTATTCGTAATATACTCTACGTGTATTGTATGATGTATCTTAAACTTTGTGGTGATGGTTGTTTTTTGGACCACCAACTGGGTTTGTCAGTTGGATAACTACTATTATCTATTAATTAACCGGCTGTGTAGCCCCGCGCTACATATCCGTTTGCTCAAAATATATATATATATATATATATATATATATATATATATATATATATATATGCGAGCGTTCAGTGACACTCGAAACAGTGCAGCAGTTCAAAATGTCATCTGATTTCCACCACATATCCCGTTTTTCTCTCCTTCCACTCATTTTCTCGCATTCCACTAACTTAAACTAATATAAATGCTTGGTTTATGTATGGGGCTTTTGGGGTGCCATTGAACGCTCCTTATATATATATATATATATATATATATATATATATATATATATATATATATATATATGGGAAACTCTATATGGACATAAAATTTTGATACAAAATTAAACATAACAAATCTCAACCATTAGCTCCACCCATGAATTCCACTCTCCACATAAAGATAAATAAATCCAATGATCTACACTTTGTGTCTCCCATTTTGTGTCTCAATAGCCGCTCCATATAATTCCAATGAATTTCAATTGCATTTCTTTCCCCCATTTCAAGTGCATTTACACTTATTGAGAAATCATGTTTCAGTTCCCATGTAGTCCATGGAACCAAGACCAATATTTCATGTCTACCTGAAATTTTGATTCTAGATCTGTACAAAATAGTTAACTTTGCATACTGTCACTCTTAAACAAGCAAGCAACCCAATCATCTAGACCAACCTCTTTCCAGCACAACCATGTTATTTATTAAACATATGTACATACATATATGTATACATATGTATGTGTGCGTGCGTGTGTATATATATATATATGCACGCGCATGTGTATTTATGTATGTGTATAAATGGTTCATAATACGGCTTCATTAACTGTCTATGGCATTTTACTGACACTAGAAACATAGTTATATTTATTTGTAATCAGTTGTGGAGCCAATTTATTTGGCACTGTTGCACAACTTACATACACTTATGTTGTATCTTTTTTCTTTGTCAAAACGTTTTCTTTTCATCAATCGCATTTACAGTGCAACTAATAATTTTCCTTACTGAGTATTGTGTCCTATTATTTCACTTTTAGTTTGAACAATTTGTACATCTTTCCATCTTATGTTGTATGAACTTTTCTGCCATTCAAAAGCATATACATCTGTTCTATTCTGTTTGACTAACTACAAAAAATTGCATTTGAACATATGTATAATATAACTTTATGCATATTTGTGTGTTATTTAGACAACTGAACATTTACCTTCATGTATGGCTCAATGGTTGACACCATGAAAGCCACCTCAATTACATATCTTAATTTACGTTAAAAATGGTAAGATTACGCATAATAATGATCAATTAAAATGAGTTATATACACACACACACATGTGCGTGTGTGTGTATGTGTGGAAAACATATTTGAACAGAAATTGATGGCACAAAATTTAATACGTAAATTGTGGATCATTGGATCTCCCCTTAAATTCCACATCTCATGTAAAGACAAACAAATCACATGGTCTACAATTTGTGTATTTAATTTTGTGTCATCGATTTATGTTCAAATAGCCGCTCATATATATATATATATATATATATATATATATATATATATATATATATATATATATATATATATCTTATACTATAATGCAAATTCTTGAATTTTGGTGAAGCTTTTTCGGTTTTCCACTGCAGTCCTTTAGCCTTCAACAACTACAATGAAACAACAAATTCAAATTCAGGGCAGGCATGTCATTTGCCATTCCACTAGCCATAACTCAGTTCGGTTTGTCAACACATTTCATTTTTTGGTTTTTTTTTCCACCCACTTTCTCCGCTTTGTCGTCCACCTTCTTCTGGATTTCCTCCTTTCCTCAATTACTGTCAACCCTAAAATTCCAGTACGCTTCAATATCTTTCATCGGTTTTCCTCCCTTTTCCGCGTCTTCCCCCCTTCCTTGCCTCACATCTGACATTTCTACTTCCTTTACACCCATGACCCGCGCGAAAGATGCTCAAAACCATCTTCTTCTTCTCGCTTCTCCCCAGATCTATCACTACTTTTCCGTTTTGCATCTTCGATCAACCGGTACTCCTCCACCACTACATCTCAGGTAAAATCTTTTTGCACTTTCTATGTTCATACTAATTAGTGATATTTTTTCCCAGATCTACCACCTCTCCTCGCTTATGGCACTGGATCAACTCTTATTCCGCGTCGACGAGTACCATTGAGGTAAAAACGTTATTTGAATTGGTAGAAGTTATTGTGTGTGTACATATTTATTCCCTTTTATACAAGAGGAAGCTGAGAGTCCTAATTTTGTGTATGGCTCTTTGCAAAAATTTTCACCTTTTCCATAAATTCAAACTTTCAATATTACTAATCTTTTTTTTTTGTTTTGTTTTGCTTTTTTTTACCAGTTTTAATTAAATGGTGGCGAAACCAATCAACGAAGAGAGTAGAGCTTCAACGAAGAATTACACGAGCTGTATCTACAATGTCAAGCAATGTTACCTTAACCGCTGCGGCGGATAAGCTCTGCAATTTGGTGTAAGTATTCAATCACTTTTTATGTACAACATATTAGATTTAATTTCAAAATATATATATTTTATTCTTCCCTGCAAACTTCTCAACATATTTTCTTCTCTTTTACACTGTTAAAACAATTAATATTGCTGATCAAGTGGGGTTATGAAATTATTTAAGTAGTAAAACGATATGTTTTCGTATGTGAATGACAGAAATTATATTACCAGATTGGTAATTCAGAGATATTGCTATCAAAAATATTATCATTGCATTTTAATATACTTATTTCCCCCTTTTTACTCCAATCATTATATTTTACTTCTGCCCTTGCAAAATTGTTTCTCATATCCATTTTATTTCCTCCTTTGATACCGACCTTTTTGTTGTCTTCCTATCTGGCTGCTACATATGTGTATTATTGCTATGTTATTATTATTTTTTACTGGGTTAAGTAGAATCATTAGTTGACATCTTTCTTAACAAACCAATCAAGTTAAATTTGGTTCATCTGACATGTAAATATGATTACTCTACTTTTTTCCACTTGCACTTGCTCTTATAAAACATGAATTGGTTCTATAGCAGATACTGCACATTAAATCCTAATTTTAAAGAATCGCAACCTTACTCCTTGATGGAAAACGATAATCACTAACCCTGTTACTAAACAGAAGCGAATATTTTCGAATGCAATAGCATACGATGCATGCTTAGTAACCTTAGATAACCAACGGTAATCACTATGCGAAACAATTTAGTAAATATACGTGTTACTGTAACAAGTACAGGCTAGACTGGATGCTTTGACCAGTAAAATGAGTTAATGGGACGTCGATTAATTAACATTAATGTTTTGTGCTACTTTAACTTATATTACGAAATGTACTAACCCAACTTAGAATTTTTTTTTCCACAATTGAATATGTCTTCTTGCTGACAAAGCGAAGCAGGTCATTGAGACATTGAAAAAAGTATTTGACAGTCCTTCCATGGATTCACATGAAATAAAAAATGTTTATGCTTTATTAGGCAAATGATATGTTGCAAAATAGCAGGTGTCCTTCACGTGAATTTATCAATGAATTATACTTATATATGCAACAACTAAGAATTTCCTATGCATACGATAATAGTTATTTCATTCTTATTGCCAAACAGTAAAATGGTCGACTTCTAAATGCCTTCCACACATAGTATGAGTATAACTTCGATTACTTATTTCAATTGTTGCAGTACCTGTCCTCTCTTCTTCACTGTAATCACCTTATTTCCAGCACATACAAGCCTATGTTTTCTCCACATAAATCGTAATTTACTTTATAAATCAGTGATGAATTTACAGAAAACTGACATCTTGAGACTGCAGATCCGGCAACACTGAGATGGAAGTGTTACACCCTAACAACCATCTGCTTCATACGAAATGCCTAAGGCAGCAACATGATCAGATATAAGAAGGTATGTCAGGACACTTAGATTTAAAATGGTTTCATTGGTAGAAATTTCAAAGACATAATCAGAAGAGGCATTAACATCATCACCATCTACCTTATTAAAATTGTACGACTAGGTGGTAACAAGGACAGAGTGTCCTGGAGCTGACAGAATTTAATGGCAAGATCAACAATCTAAGTGTGAAGCTTTCTCTTTGAACCAGTCAAACACAGGGTGGGACTTGGTATGTTTATTCTTTTAGTCTATATAATTGCAACTTTTGCATGGTCAATAACATCCATTTTCTGTTTTTCTAACGGTGATTCAATCTAATAATCATTAATTTGAGGCGATGTTGAACATGTATTTAAAGGAATTTACGAGTCTTTATTGTGAAGTCATTAATTGTAGGATTTAACAAGGTTATACATTGCTTTTCCCTCTCAAAATCTCAGTGCTCATGCTTATGTATCAAATCACTGGAAATGGAAGCAAAAGAAGATGAATATGTAGAAAGGGAATCTTTGATCAAAAGCCATGATAAGCAACAGACATTCAAACTCAGGGATATGCTTGAACCCAAGGTCTATTTTATCTTCATTATCAATCTATTTTCCCTTAATTATACATTTTTATACTGTGTGAATAAGATTGATTTCCTTATGTATGTTGATATTTTGATTCATCCAGACAGTGATTTTGAAGGTTTCAATGCACTGTGGCGGTTGTGCTAAGGGAGTTCAGAAGCACATCAACAAAACCATAGGTATGTGCTTCTTTCATGGTTCATTTCTATAGTTAGCTAATCTTTTTGAACGTTTATCCAAAGAAAGAAAATAAATACAGTACTTCATAACTTCATGGATTCTGGAGATCCACATTATTGAGAGTACAATTAGTTGATTATTAAGATAATTATGCTCATTTTGGCAATAAAATACAAAAGTCACAAGTAAAATGAGCCCTACTGTCTACTCATTCATTTTCCTCTTCAGGTTGTAATAATCATTGCCATTGATTAAATATTTAAATTATTCTTCATGAAAAATAATGTAGCTGAGGGTAAGGCGATATCTTGAAAAATGAAATAAAATAATATAATCATTTCTTCTATGCCATCTTTCCTCTTCAAATAAACTGAACTTAATTTCTTTTAACACTATGTTATTTTTTAATTGTATTAGACTATTAGTTATTTATGAGGAAAAAAAAACAATGAAATGATAAAAATACAACAAATGCTTCCAATACATTACCTAAAAATGGAACCGTAACAGTTTTTGATGCAGTTTTCTTTTGGTGCAAGTGTCATGGAGTGAAAAGGATAGTTTGCAGATTGATTCAAAAGCCATGATAAGCAACAGACATTCCAACTCAGGGATATGCTTGAACCCAAGGTCTGTTTTATCTTTATTACCAATATATTTTCCCTTAATTATTTTTTTACAGTGTGAATAAGATTGATTTCCTTATGTATGTTTATATTATGATCCATCCAAACAGTGATTTTGAGGGTTTCAATGCACTGTGGCGGTTGTGCTCGGAATCACATCAAGATAATCATAGATATGTGCTTCTTTCATGGTTCATTTCTATGGTTAGCTAATCTTTTTTAAAGTTTATCCAACGAAAGAAAATAAATACAGTACTTCATAACTTCATGGATTCTGGAGATCCATATTATTGACAGTATAATTAGTTGATTATTAACATAATTACGTTCATTTTGGCACTATAATACAAAAGTCACAAGTAAACTGAGCCCTACTGTCTACTCATTCATTTTCCTCTTTGGGTTGTAATAATCATTGCCATTGATTAACTTTTTAAATTATTCTTCATGAAAAATAATGTAGCTGAGGCTAAGGAGATATCTTGAAAAATGAAAAAAAAATATAATCATTTTTTCTACGCCATCTTTCCTCTTCAAATAAACTGAACATAATTTCTTTTACAACTATGTTATTTTCAAATTGTATTACACTATTATCTATTTATGAGAAAAAAAACAATGAAATGATACAACAAATGCTTCCAAAACATTAGCTAAAAATGGAACCCTAATAGTTGTTGATGCAGTTTTCTTTCGGTGCAAGTGTCATGGAGAGAAAAGGATAGTTTCCAGATTGATTCAAAAGCCATGATAAACAACAGACATTCAAACTCAGGGATATGCTTGAACCCAAGGTCTATTTTATCTTTATTACCAATCTATTTTCCCTTTATACTGTGTGAATAAGATTGATTTCCTTATGTATGTTGATATTATGATTCATCCAGACAGTGATTTTGAGGGTTTCAATGCTCTGTGGCGGTTATGCTAAGAGAGTTCAGAAGCACATCAAGAAAATCATAGGTATGTGCTTCTTTCATGGTTCATTTCTATTGTTAGCTAATCTTTTTGAAAGTTTATCCTACAAAAGAAAATAAATACACTACTTCATAACTTCATGGATTCTGGAAATCCAGATTATTGACAGTATAATTAGTTGATTATTAACATAATTACATTCATTTTGGCACTAAAATACAACAGTCACAAGTAAAATGAGCCCTAATGTCTACTCATTCAGTCTTCCTCTTTGGGTTGTAATAATCATTGCCATTGAGTACATCTTTAAATTATTCTTCATGAAAAATAATGTAACTGAGTCTAAGGAGATATCTGGAAAAATGAAAAAAAAAATATAATCATTTCTTCTACACCATCTTTCCTCTTCAAATAAACTGAACTTAATTTCTTTTAATACCATGTTACTTTTGAATTGCATTACACTATTAGCTATTTATGAGAAGAAAAAACAATGAAATGATAAAAATACAACAAATGCTTCTAAAACATTAGCTAAAAATGGAACCGTAATAGTTTTTGATGCACTTTTCTTTTGGTGCAAGTGTCATGGAGAGACAAGGATAGTTTCCAGATTGATTTCTGTGTATCACAAACGGTAAAAAAAAAAAAAAAAAAAAAAAAAAAAAAAGAGTGAATAGTTACAGGATTACAACTACCATTTATTTATGTAAATAATATATCTGTTTGGATTGGAGTGCTGTCAATTTCAACTTCTCGGTACGTAATCGAAGTTTAAAATGCCACGTTTATTCTTACGGCAGTTTTAGCGGGTTTTCAATACAGTTTTAATCCAGTCAGCAGTTGACTGCTCCAATTTTAACCTTTTTTGTAAATATCTCCAAATATCCAGCGGATATTTGCTGCAACAACACTGCAGCTACGGTTAAATCTTCCCATATGCGGTCATTTCAGAGACCTTCTACTCAGCCAGAAAATATCGCCTATCCCGACTTCTACATCTGACTGCATTGCATCTGCCAATAATGCTCTCTTTCATCTCTATATAAATTTCGCTGCACTATACTCGGTTTTCTCTAGCTGACCTGAGACAACAAATGAAACAACAACGAATTCTGTCAAGTATCAAATGCAATTGCAGGTAACAATTTAATACAGTAAATTCTATCATTTTTAACTTATGCCTACTTTGCTCATGTGGAGGCACAACTTTACACGTGCGTTGTAGCGCTTACTACGTCAGTATTCTGTCATTTTATTTCGATCTGCAACTTTTGTATCATCATGCTTGCATTGCATGTGTTAGGTAGGCGTAAAATAGTATTGTTTGTCCCCAGAAAAAATTTATGACAACTCATAATCAAGTTGCACACCCATACTCATGTATCAAACTATATGTGTAAAGTTATATGTTACTTGAATGCATGTATCTCCTTACATTTTCAACTACCCATATTACTACATTCTGAATGCATGTATTACACTATGAACAACTTGCATGACATCATGTATAAGCCATCTCATATTATTATGCATGTATGATAATTATTTTTATCTTTTTTTTTCTTCTGCAGCTTGCAACAGCTAACAATAAAGCATAGTATTTGGCCATCCATTCAACACATAGTCATGCAAGTTCAATCTGCAAACATTTTCCTTCCCACAGCTGTTCGATTTCAGTTTCTATTCTGTTATAACATGTATTCCGTAATACTATGTAATTGCTGTCTTTAATTTGTATGTGAAATAAACATGGACTGCAGTGTTCTCTGTTTTCCTAATACTTTATATATATACCTTTTGCAACTTAAACATGTTCCATGTACAGATTTGCTTTCCAGCTATGACCCAGATGTTTGACGTTTATCTTAAACACATTTTTCTTTCCAGCCTTAACTTTATGCCTTTTTTACTGCGATCAACGTTCTTTGTTTTTTCTGCTGAAATTTAATAACCTGCTAATTTTATACGCACAAACAGTCTTTGTGGCTTCTCTTCAAACTTCAATTTCAGCTTTGGTCAAGTATATCTATGAACACGCCCATCGGGCGTGCGGGAGTACTGGTGTGTATATATATATATATATATATATATATATATATATATGGAAAGTGTACTTAAACGCAAAATTTTGACACAAATTAGGGGACACAAATTCTTAGCCTTGGATTGCCCCTTGATTTCCACTGATCACATAAGACAAATCAATCCAACTGTTAAGATTTTATGTCCCTTGATTTATGTCAAATATTTATGTTCAAATAGCCACTCCCATATATTTATGCGTGTGTGTGTGTGTGTGTATTTGGATATAAAATTTTAACACAAATTTCAACTGCATTTCTTTTCCCCATTTCAAGTGCATTTGCACTTATTGAGAAATCATATTTCAGTTTACATGTAGTCCATGGAACCAAAACCAACATTTCATGTCTACCTAAAATTTTGATTTTGGATCTATACAAAATTGTTAACTTTGCATATTGTCAGTCCTAAAAAAGCAAGCAACTCAATCATCTAGACTAACATCTTTCCAACACAATCATCTTATTTATTAAACATATGTACATACATATATGTATACATATATATGTATGTGTGTGTGTGTGTGTGTATATATATATATATGCATGCGCATGTGTATTTATGTATGTGTATAAAAGGTTCATAATATGACTTCATTAACTGTCTATGACATTTTACTGACACTAAAAACATAGTTATATTTATTTGTAATTGGTTGTGGAGCCAATTTATTCGACTCTGTTATACAACTTAGATACACTTATGTTGTATCTTTTCTCTTTGTCAGAACGTTTTCTTTCCATTAACTACATTCATAGTGCAACTAATAATTTTACTGACTAAGTATTGTGTTCTATTATTTCGCTTTCAGTTTGAACAATTTGTGTATCTTTCCATCTTATGTTGTATGAACTTTCTGCCATTCAAAAGCATATACATCCATTCTCTTCTATTTGACTAACTACAAAAAACTGCATTTGAAACATATGTATAATATAACTTCATGCATATTTGTGTGTGATTTGGACAATTGAACATTAACCTTCATGTACGACTCAATGTTTGACACCGTGAAAGCCACCTCAATTACGTATCTTAATTTAACCTTAAAAATGGTAAGATTACGCATAATAATGATCAATTAAAAAGAGCTTCCTATTCATTCTTATCTTGAACTTCAGTGTAAAAATAGTCACCTAATGTTAGTCATCTTACCTTGCCACATAATTTGAATTAGTGCTCAATACAGACATCAGTTTTACCATCAACCGTCGGCACACCACTATAAGCAAAACTCGCCAAATAATACGTTAATACATTGATTATCCTATGCTCTCACTATGCTTACAACGAGCCCTACATACGTGATTCTTAACAAGAATTCACCTTTATCTTCTCCCAATACGGAACATTTACAACAACCCTTTTTCTCCCAACGCCTTGCTCTTCACTCAACGATATTCAACACTTCCCGTGTGCGAAGCACGGGTTCCAATCTAGTATATATAAAATATATATAAATTCCATGGCGGCAATTTTGAATTTTAAACTGTACATAACTTTCAATTTATAAAGTGAACTCTCTATTTCTTACATTCTTATAAATATATAATTAAACAGATTCTAACGTTTCTTGTTTTGCTGAAATCCGATTTATTTTGAATCCTGTACGTTCAATTGAAATTAGAAATCGAATTTTCAAACTACCGCGCCATTTCGAGTTCGTTTTAATTAAATTTTAATTTTTTTACGTTCTAATTTTGATTTAAATAAAATTTTAATCGTTAATTCTCAAAATAAATCATTTTAAATTCTTAAAATCAATTAAAATAGCTAAAATAAATTTTTTAAATTGGTTCAGAAATTCTGCGTTGTTACATGAATACATTTATTCTTGAAAGTTAAGAATATGGTTTTATTGAGATAAGTAAAGGAAAACGATTTTAAATCGATGAAATGGTTTGAAAGATCGATATAGAGTTTTAATGAATGATTTTGAACAATAAGACCTGAACTACCGATGTACTTAACAATACTAGTTGAATTGATATTTTAAACACTGGCTATTAATGAAATATTTGGACCTTTTTGACGTGTTGTTTCGAAGAGCCCGGGATGGGAACTAGACCCAAAACCAATTTGAACCAACGTAGTGCTCGAAACAAATCTGCAAGGATACATATAAAGATGGAGCATTGAAGACCATAGATCTTCATAAAACGAAAGAATTACTTAAAATCTCTAGCTGATCCCTAGGGATATACTGTGATTCTGTCGTGGTTGAAATCTATGGATTGAAAGGACTACTCTCTACTGATCTATAGGGTGATTCCTAGGATGTGATAGGAGGGTGCCTTCATTTCATCTTGTTCTTGGATGATTTGTATGGACAAATGTCTGATATAATATTTTCTGAAACTCACATACATTGATTTTTACAAATATACCAAGTTTGGTGGCGGAGAAATTCTCTTTCTTAACAACCAGAGTATACTTGTGGACGTCAATTAGTGATTTGATGGATCTGACAATGTGGCATTTAAAGTGAATGATGTCCAGGTGTTCTAAAAAGATAATTGTTTTTCTTTTGCTTCTGTATCTCCCGGGAATGGTTATGTTGCTAGCAACCGTGGGTGACAATATATTTGATACACTGAAGTTAAATGAGTGGTCGGTCATGTGTGGCCGGATTGCAAGATATTCTTGTGGAACCCCATTATATAACCTCTAGAGTACACTGCTCGAAAGGTGGTCCCATACCTTGTCATAGTTGGAGTCCAATCTCTAATAAGCACCTTACGGTTTTTGATTTTATAATGAATATGTCAAGCGTGAGATGCAAGCGTTCTGCTAGATGGTTATTTATTTGTGTTTTGATAGACATTATTATAATATAACTGGATTTTGATATATCAAAAATGTTTTGGGTTATAGTAAGGAAAAACTGTCTGTGTTTATGTATGGCTGGTCTTACTACTATCCTTTTCTTTCAAAAAGGATTTCTCAAGTTAAGCAAGTTGTTTGCCATATGAATTTATCACCGAAAGTATTCTAGACTAATCCGGGTGAATTTTTCTTTGCTTCAAATGTGCTTGGGTCAGACCGAGTATATTATCATGTTAGGTATTGCTTGGAGCTTTAATAGAGGAGTTGGAGTCGAGACGTATCGCTTTATTTATTGGTATTATATTATTCTGTTGTGTGTTGTATTGAAATATATGTATACTCTGATGTTGTAACCATATGTGTATATATATATATATATATATATATATATATATATAGTTTCTTTTTGTAAAGTATGTTGATATATTATATCTTGTCCATTCCGTTGTGAGACTCTGATCTTCTTATTCTTTTATTCTAATATTTCTTTCTTTCTTCTCTCACCCTCTAATTTCTTTCTATTAACAATCCGCTTTTCTATGCAATTTGGAGTTAACATGGGTTGTTAAATGTTATCTCAAAGGATACGGAAAAGTCGGTATATTACACCTTCACTTCCATACATGCTATTCTTCCCGAAATGAAAATGACTTACTCCCATCATATTTCTTCACCCTCTCTTCTCCTCTCTTGAAAATTATAAATTGTATAACCATATTTTACCTATTTTCACATCGAATCAAGTCATTTCTTCTTCGATTAGATTCTACACCAAATTCTCTTCATTTCTACCAAGATGAAAGTGTAAACCAGAGTTATAGAAGCAATTGTAACCAATATTGAAAGATCAAAGTCTGCATTCATTGTAATATCAATTCAAAAACAAATATGAGTGTGACTAGGTAGAATTTCAAAGTTTCAAAGAAATAAACAACTGGCCAAACGAACTCCGATTTTAACGAAACACATTTCATTGGATCCGTAAGGAAAAGGACAAGTAGAATTTCAAAGTTTTAGGTTGATAGGATTTATTTTGTAATCATGGAAAATTTAAACGCATGATTTTTAGCCTATGATTTATAAAGGGTTTTTTACAAACGACCTTGGAATTCGATAAAACCTGTCCTATCGGATCCGAAATATTTTTTTTTGCTAGGATTAGGAGTTTCATCTCGATTGAAGATCATATGTAGCAGTTTTAGTATGTTAATTCGTGATGAAGTAAAATATAAAAATATTTTATTATAACTCTCCTTATAAATACCAACGCAAGTGATTCTTTGTAGGTCAAAACCTAGAACGCGATCAGTAATTCCTGAGCCGCCATACCAAATGTTCAACGACCAGAAATCTCTAATTTTTCGCCCTTTAAAACTTTTGATCCGATAATTTATTCAATGATCTTTCAACTACAAAAATTTTATACTCCTCGAGAACTCCACTCTGACTGGTGGAGATGGGAATCGGCGATATGCTGTGGTGATTGGAGCACTCGAAGTTGCTTGCGGTTATGGTGTTTTAGGGTCGAATGGTGCCGCTAAGAGACAAACTGTTTCAGGCGGTGGTCGTGCATGCTGGGGAGTTCTTGTTGGTGGCATCAGATCCATCTTCGATGGACATGAGACAGCGCAGTGAACATCTTGAGGAGGCTGTGTGGTTTGGGTACCTGAGAACGAAGGATATCTTAAACCAGTAACGAACAAATGGCAGAATGAAGCGCTGACGTAGGGAAATTTATCAGAAAAGGATCGACATTTTTATTAATGGCATAGGGAAGCTTGTTCATGCGTGCGTTTGGGAGTTGTGGGTGACATGTTTCAAACGAAGCAGTGGTGTGTAGCAATAAAACGAAGAGCGCCGTAAAAGGGACGAAAAAGGAAAACAAATCGGCCAGGATTCTTTTAAAGCATAATTAAAATATTATTAAGTTAAGGTTAAATTAATTAATCAGAGTATAATTTATTAAATGATTTGTGGTTTAAATTTGTGGCAGGTCGAAGACGTTCTGGAACCAGTAAACCAAAGAGAACGTTATCCATCCATCTAAAAATAGTTTGGCAAAAAGTAATTGAGTTTACAATTAACTTAATTAAGATTAATTATTTTTAATTAAATCAGTTAATAATATTATAAGTTGTTAATATAATTTAGGATTAATTGTTTTAATTAAATCATGAATCTTATATTGTCAAGTTATCAGTATTAGATAAAAAACGATGCACCAGAATCGTATTGACGAATAGAACATTATCGAACTAATCCGGACAGAACTGGAGATAGTGGGAATTTATAGTTAAATTAAACGACTATTTAATTTAACTGTAACCAACCGTTTCATAAATAATTGAAATCAAGGTGAGTTAAAGTCACTTAGTTCTTCCCACTTATATTTTATATATAAGTCGAGTTTTTATTTTGTGTGCTATGATTGCTACCGGTTGATTGTTTGTTAAATATATATTCATATATGGATTGAACCAATGAAATTAAACGTTGTTTAATTTTAGTGGAAAACCAAATCCTTATATTAACAATTGGGACCAACTGAGGTAACTTACCTTGGTGGTCACATTTATAAAATAAACGTGTTAAATTTAATGAATTGCTTGAATTTTTTGTGATGTTAAATAAATTGGTTGGTGTTAAATAGCCGTTATTTACTGTTATGGAAATAATCGGTTAAACTGAATTGAATGAGTTTATTTGAGATAACTTATTTAGATACAGGGAAAAACAGGTTGGAGGGATCCGATGGGATTCCTCAAATATATTTAATGTTATTTGTTTTCATATTATCATTAGATGATCTATTTCGATTGAATGATTGATTTGATTGTTGACCGTTGACCTGAAAATTCAATGGTTGTTTTGTTTTAATCAATGGACAATATTGGTTGAGTAATTGGCAGTATATGGCCTATAAATCAATCGTTTTCTAAATATGGATTTACCGTCAGGTGAATAGATTGAAGTGAAGTTATAAAATTTATTTTACAACTGAAGATAGATTTTTAAATCTATTATTTTAAATAAAAGTGATTAAAGGGAAATAAATTTTTATTATTTATTATTTAAATCTATAAGCAGTATTAAATGATTTATAAGGCAAATTCTGATATTAGTCAAATTTATAAGCAAGAGAATATAAAATTAACTTAACGGTTAAGAGTTGGATAATTGATTTTCTAGAAACATTTAAATGGAGTTATTTAAATTAATTATATTATTAATTAATTTAAAGGAAGAACAAATTGAATTTGATTACCGAGATAACTGTGTTTTGAGTTGACTGAGTTAACCGTTTTTAACTGGAATTGGTTATTAAATTAGTTTGTTTTGAATTAATTTAATGAAATAGTTTAATGAATATTTGTTTAATTTTAATAAGGTTTAAAAATGGGAATTTATTATTTATTTTAGTAAATTAAGAAATTAACTACTACTACTGTAGTTAATGATAGAAGTAAATTATTATTTTAATTAATAATAATTTAGGAGATTTCATTTTATATGAAATTTATTTAAAAAGTAATCGAAGTTGAAATGAAATCTACTTGAATTGTGAAAGGAGTTTATGAATGGGTTTGATATTAAAACCCGAGTTTTTATAACGAAGTTATAAAATGAATTTTAAGCGAATATGATAGCATATATTAATGTTTACTTGATGTTTGAATTAGGTAAAAGAAAATTGGGAATAAAAGGGTTTATATTAAACCAGAATTTTATAAACGAAGTTTATAAAAAGGAGATGAGGTGTTAAAGCGTTAATTTAAATTATCGTTACTTAATAATGGAATTAAGTAAAATTAGGGAAACTGAAATAAGATTTTCAAGCAGGAATTTTTAAATGGATTAGGAAAGGGATTGTTAAAAGTGAATTTGGTAAAGGATTTAAGAATAAGATTTTGTAATAAAAATCTTTGTTATAAAACAAATTGGTCAAAAGAATTTAAAGTAAAATGTAACGACCCAGGGATTTTTGACCCTGAAAATCAACACAAAACCCATGTCGACTATTCAAGCATCGGAAATACCAGATCGTTAATAGAAAGAAGTTAGAGGGTGAGAAATAGAATGAAAGAAAATTAGAATAGAAGAAGAAGATCACAACAGAACAGAATCAGAGTAAACACGAATCTCACAGCGAAACGAATAAAATATATTATATAACAACATTTGAAATACAAAATTATAACTGTATATACATACCAGTATAACACATAACATCACAGCGGAAATAATCTCTATATATATCTAATGTTGAAGCCTCCTTCTCCAAGCTTCTTCAAGTATATCTGTAAAACCCCAACTACTTGACTTCCCATACAAATTTAGGCACCCAAGAGTTTAGGGAAAACAAAACAAAATAAACTCTGGGTCAGTCATGTGACTGGTGTGAGTAAACTCCAAACACTTGGTTTAACTTTTCCAAATCCTTTTCAAAAGCAATGATAATCGTAAGACCGACCCACACATAAACAAGGATGGTTTTTACCTTACGATAACCCAAAGCATTTTCTAAAACAATATTATTCCGATATTATAATAGTGTCTAATATAAGTACATAGAAATCTAGCAGAACGTTTTCATCTCACGTTCTACATATATAATATACAATCAAAATCGTGGGCTCTTATTGGGTAATGGATTTCCAACTATGACAAGGTATGGAATCACCTTCCGACCAATGTACTCTAGAAGTGATACACTGGAGTTCAACAAGAACATCTTGTAACTCAGCCACGCATGACCGACCATTCATTTCGCTTGAATGTTCCGAATATATTGTCACCTTACGGTTGGAATAGCAACATAACCATTCCCTGGGAGATACAGAATTGAAAGAAGTAACAAATATGAATATTCTCTAGATGGTGACAATATACCCTAATCGGGTGCAACCTACTTAGCCATGATGCCTGCCCGATTTCTGTCATTTCTCGGTTGATGAGGCTTGAGGTCATAATGTATCTTTTAACAGATCACTCCTTTATTTACTTTGAATGTCACATCGCTATACCCATCAAATAACAAATTGATTTCCCCAAAATACCACGGGTATAAGTTAAGAGAAATGAGTTTCTCCGCCACCAACGTAAATACGTTTGAAATGATCAACTTACGCGATCTACCCGATATACTCTATCAAACATTCGTTCATTCAAGTTATCCTGCGACTGGGCAACCCGAAGGAATTATTCTGTAAATCAATCTTAGGCAATTTCTAGCTAGGATCGCCAGAATAACCCTTGTATAAACTCCATCTTCAATTGACTTTGATCTATTTGATTCGAAACGATAATGCCCATACGGAGTGGGTTTCAGATAATAAATCTGATCTCGGGCTCTCCGTATTGACAATGGAAATGGTCAAAAACTTTGATAGTCGGTGATTTAACTATCAAAGGAAAACATGTGTACAAACAACGGTCGTATTCCCAAATGGAAATCTTATCGATTAATCATCATTTCATTTCCTAATTTCCCATTTATTTCTAAATCCCCGTTTTACTTCTCACGATTTTCTTGGAAAACATTTCCATATATTCACAACTCTTTATTTTCACTATTTCGGAAATATACGCCACTCACACTGGAAAACATTCCCATATCTTATTCACACAACACTATCATTTGGTCCCTAACCATAAACCAGTAAGAGAACAACTCCTTAAGTAGTAACCCCGAAGGCTGAAACCAACATCAGATCGATACTCAGAATTGCCATTCAACATAACTAATCTCCAATTAGTTTCTAATTTTCTTAACTCCATTCCTAACTTCTTATTTACACAAATCATTTCCTTTTATAACAATTCAAATCTTGCAAAATGTTTGCTCTAAAATCATTATTCACTTTGTAACATTAATATTTTTTTTATGGAAATCTGGTCTTAGTTTATTAAATCAGATCTTGATTTAAATAATTTTGTCATTACAGTTTTAAAACCTTATCTCTCTAGTTCTTTTATAAATTCATATTCTTATTTTACTTTATAAACTCGATTTATAAATCAGTTTCTTGTTAATTATATATCAAGTTTATAACTAAATCTCTATTACACATTCTATTATAAACTATTGATTTTTTTAAACCAAATATTAACTATCTCGTTAATTTCTAAATTTTTGTAATCTATAATTTCTAAAATAAATTATCTTTATAATATTCGACATAGTCGAAATCAAATTGTAATTCCTTACGTTTTTATTTAAATTATCTTTACACTTCGAACATCTAAATAAATTTCATCATTTCCGTTTGAAATGATTAACCAATCTACCCTTTTTAAATTCATCTTATATTTCAAATTATTTAATAATAATTAATCCATTTTTATTTCTAACATTTGTTTATAAATCAAACTGCTTGTTTTAATATAATTAAAACAAGCTATTATATTCTACTCCATTCGAAATTAAATTTCTATTTAGAAATTGATTATCTTTTTTAAAACCCTTATTTCCTTTCCAATATATTCGATTATATTTTGCGGTATTTAAATACCAATTATTTCAGGTCAGTGTTGTTTAAAACATCCCAAACACACAATAATCCATCATCGATTATTTGTCACATCATATAATACACTATATATGAAAAACAACAATATAAATTATTGAGGAATCCAGATGGATCCATCCAAAACTGTTTCCCTGCATCCACATAAGTTAATCAACATTTATTTCATATCAATATGAAATAAATAATAAATAGAATCCATATTTAGCTAACGACTTGTATATATATAACGACATCTATATTTTTAACCAGTTAATTAGCAAATCGTCCAAACAACCATTACACATAACCTTCAATTATTTTTATCAATATTAAATAACGTTAATAATATTATAAAACTGGACAGAGTTAGTGAGATTACTTACCTTTTCGTTTATCGTTAAATAACGATAAATGTTCGGTTGATCGTATCAGACGTTTAATTCCACCATAAATTGAAACGATCTCCAAATAGTTTCAAACCAATTCCATTGTGTAGCATGCGTCCCCACGATCCCAACGTGACAAACCGTTCATTATTCAGACCATGTATGGGCAAGATATGACATTTATAAGTTGCATATATTATTTAAATTAAATAAAAACTTAATTTATATGTAATAAATAAAATTGGGCCTTACATTTATGTGAACAACCCATTTCCCTTTTAAACCAGCCACGAGCGTTAGTCCATCTTCCTTCCTCATTGTCAGTTCTGAATGCTGCTTCCTGGGCATCTTGTACCCCTTCTAAACCAAAAATACCCGCAAGCTACCTATTCCCTTTTCTTTTCTATATTTTTTTATTTCTCTTATTTTTATATTGGGCTCAGTTTTATTTTAAAAAATGACCCAGCTCCTTAAAACAAAGGCCACCCGCATGTGCTACAGCACATCTTCTTCCTTGAACTGTAACCACATGGCTTTAGTCAATTATTCCCCAATTTGTCAAAACTTCTACTCCAGTATGACATTTATCCATGAATTAAAACCCCAGGCATCTGCTCCTAACATTACTTCTTCTCAAATATTTGGGCTGTAGTATTCAAGCCATTCTTGCATTTCGAAACCACACGTTCGGTTCATTTTCTTTTCTGCTTCTTAAACGGACGCCTCGACCGAGCAGACTGCCCAGAAAATCCATGCATCATCCCTCCTCTTTTGTGCCTGCACCTACCCAATTCATTTTCTGGTCCACGCACACAATGAAACTCCCTAAACATTTTTAAACTGGCTCACATTTTTCCTTCTTTAAAAACTACACTTCGCCACATACAAAACTACACCAACCCGCCACCTCCGAGTCCATGCACCTCTTCACCAGTATCCATCTGTACAGCCCTTTCCACCCTTAAAATTTTAGTACCCAGTTTCGTGTCAAAGCCCTTTTTCATGTCCACCCTGCACCATTTCCTGTGACCACTTCCCATAAACGCCACCAAGATTTGTCTCTTCACCATTTCCAAAGACTTCATCACCTTTATTTCCATGTGCTGCTCCCCTTCTTCAATGTTTAATTGCATGCGCATGTTTTTCCTCCCCCCTCATATACACTTCGTGACGCCCTGCTCACCATTTCGCTGCATCACTTGAACACTCCAATGTTTCCCACCTGAAACAAAATTGTCATCAATGAAAACTCCAACTACTTCTACAGATTGAAGCAGACGGAAATTTTCACATCTTTGAGGACTCAGACTCCCTCCACCCACCGTCGTTTACCAAACCGATCCCAACGCCGATCTCCCCTTCATGCTGGTTTCTTTTTCTTTGCTACTGTGTTTTTGGCGCATGCATGCATGCATGGTCAGGGAAGAAATAACAATGCAGTTCTTCTTCTTATATTATATTTAATTATATTTTTATTTGCTATTATCATTGAAGCTCCAATTTCTAAAGCGAATGAACATGCCGTCTCGTGTATATATACATTGAAGAATACTTCACAGTGAAGTATGTAGGTTACCTATTGATCCTAGTATAGGTTTGCTGTGAAGGACAAGTTCGATTAGATCATTCGAAGCCTTCTTTTCACTATGTTACTTCACTGCGAAGGAAGGGTACATGCATACATGTGCTTTAGTTTGATGCTGGTAGAAAGCCTGCGTGATATATTGACATACAATAGCTACGGTTTTAGGTTTGCAGAATTTTGCTTGGAGGTTAAGGCAACTTAGAAATAAGTATAAATAATAACGCGATATGTATACGTTGGTTTTAAAATGTTATATACCCTGATGCATAAGATTCCATTCACGTATGAACAACTATGGACAAAAATAAAAATACTAATGTGACCAGGAAAAGTGCCACGGCTTCAAAAATATAATAAAATAGACAAGATAACTTATTCTGTGAACTCCCAGAATGCTGATGTAGGGTGTAAAATACTTCAAATTAAAAGTTGCTTATTTTTCAAAATAAAAATTACAGTAAAATTCTAAAATTTAAATTATAGCTACGTCTCAAAGATCTTATCCAAATTCGAAACCAATATTTAATTACAATTAAATATATCATTATAGTTTATAAATGATTCCATAGCAAGTATTTGAAAATTTGATTTGGACATAACTTACAATCTATAGAACGAAATCTCCAATTTTCACTTCCATTAGAAAAATGTAGTTAATTAGATTCCAAGTTTCTTGTTTCAAAGAAATCCGACTTATACGAATCCTGTATAATCGTTTAAAGTTCTAAACATTAAATTACGAACTACCGCTCCGATACGAGCTCAATTATAATTATATTATAATATATACGTTTAACTGTCATATAAAAATATATTCGTTATTATAATTCAAATATAAACCCAATTAAATATCTTAAATTATCCGATTCACACAATGTTACCAGTTCAGCTATTTCTGACTGTTTCAGAAATTAAATTATTATTCCACTATTTATAATAATTAAACAATCAAAATTACTTAACTCAAGTTATCGATATTACCAAATCGATATTTAAATAATTAAATTAATTAATTATCCAATTGCTAAAAATACGGGACGTTACATTCTTCCCCCCTTAAAAGAATTTCGTCCCCAAAATTACTAAGATGCAATAATGATATCACCCTATTAACCAGACTAAATCATTTATTTTACTTCTTAATTCCAATTCCCAGTGAACCATTTAATCTCCAGGATATTTTCAAAAAATTTCTAACACCTTAAATCTCCGAAAAATTTCGCCAGCATCTCCTTTGTACGACTCAATCAGTACAATTACAACTTGTCTCTCCAAGCGTTTTCCAATCCAAAAGAAAATCAAACTGCCAAGCGGCTCGACAAATAGGCTCATAAAAATCTCATACTCAAAATAATATAGACTTGTACCTTTTTGTTGGGCATTCACTTTATCTCTTCCATTTGTTATCACTTTAGCGTACACAAATGTATTCCCAACTGATCCCCACTCAATTCATTCTCGAACCAAGCCAAATTCCATTCAACTTCAGTTCCATCTCAATTCCAAATCCTTGCTCAATAATCCAATTCCAATGCAGATTATCTTTAATCCAATCCATCTTTATTTAACTTTATTTAAGTTAAATCCTAATTTATTTATTCACCTTTTGCAGTCCAACCTATTTAACTTCAGAAGTTAAATCTAAATTTCAGAAATTCAAATTCCTGGGTTTTATTTCAAATCAGTTTGAAATCATATATAATAATAACAATTCAAAACATTTGAATTCCTGACCACTTGTTTCCTCAAAACAATTCAAAACCAAATCTTTGGTAGTAATCCGTCACTTAGAATCTCGAAAATGAACATTGATGATGCGACCGTCATCATCAGAGCTATTTCCCAGCTATCGAAGTGAGTTCAATATTATATCATTTTCAAAACTTATTTTCGAACATTTCTATTTTGAAATTTCTTCAAAATACCTTTTAAAATATTTGAAAACCATTTTCAAATCACCCAGGATCTTAAATTTCCCTTATATAATTCAAAATTCAATTTCAAACACCTTTCCCAGTTTCTGGGATTTTTAATTCCAAATTCTGATTTAATTCCAGATTAAGTTCATCTGATTTTATATATTTTACTTAAACGAATTCTGATTGGTTATTTATAACCATTTCAATTTATAATCTTATCGATTATAAAAATATCCAACACATCCAATATATTATAATAACTCTAATATATAATATAATTTGGGTAAAGTTATTTCATTTACCTCTTGTCAAAACGTACTGTGTCGGTTTATCGTATTCGAGTGTTTAGAAACCCCTATCGATCTTGTGGTTCCCCACTATCGACCAGAATTCATAAGCCACTCAACCCAATAAATCTCCACAATATAAAATCATTTTTATATAAATCTACAAATACGCTCACTCGTATATATATATATATATATATATATATATATATATATATATATATATATATATATACACACACACACACACTCAAACTCAATCTAGGGCATTACTAACCCTATCTCTATTGAGTTACGCCACAGATCCAAGGTAATCACTTAACCTTTAGCTCTGATACCATTGTAACGACCCAGGGATTTTCGACTCTGAAAATCAACAGACAACCCATGTCGACTATTCAAGCATCGGAAATACCAGATCATTAATAGAAAGAAGATAGAGAGTGATAAATAGAAAGAAAGAAAATTAAAATAGAAGAAGATTTTAACAGAACAGAATCAGAGTAAACATGAATCTCATAGCGGAACGAATAAAATATATTATATAACAACTTTTGAAATACAAAACTATAATTGTATATACATGTAACGACCCAGAAAATCTGAACCAATTTAAATTTTGGAATTGGCTAAAATAATGGATTTTAAATATTTAAAATAAATATATTAAATAATAGCAATGAAAACTGAGTTTGAATCGAAAATTGAAAACGAATATAATTAATTATAATTATAAACAAGGCCTGAAATGGCGCTACAGTTTCAAAAATTGAATTCAAACTTTGTCGGACTGTACCGGGTGCAAAACAAAACAGATTTTAGCGAAACTAAAAATATTTAAATCTGTTAGTGAATACCTTTCTAACGAATCTGAAAAATCGAATTTTCATAACGGAAAGCAAAAGTTATGGCCAAATGAAATTTCAGAAAGGTCGTTATGGAATTTATATAGCTCGGGAAATTGGCCATTTTGCATACGACCTCGGAATTCGACGAAACCACTTTTGTTAGATCCGGGATGTGAAGTTATCCCTAGGTTTCAAATTTCATAATTTTTGAAGCTAGTATGTGAGCGTGGCAGAGGAAAATGTGTTTTGGTCAATTACAGTTAAATTGGATAGACCAGAAATGGGCCTTTTTGCAAACGGTCTCAGAATTCGACGAAACTAGTTTTGTTGGGACCGTATCGTCAAAACATAGCTAGATTAATTTTTCTAGAATTTTTTGAATCAGTTTGTGGCCCTGGCAAATTGAAATGTACGTTCAAATTAAATATTGAATGTTTTATATTTTAATTTTAAAGAAAACTGACTGAAACATTCGAATGGGCCTTCGAAACATATCCCATTGTGTTCGGAATGTGGGTAAAATGCTAGGGACGACAGTCGTTGGGTTTCAATTGGTGGTCGGGTCAGAAAACCCTTTTAAAGACCCACCGACCAATCAGAATTTAGGAAAAAAAAAACCTCAGACCCCCCCCCCCGATCGACGGCGATAAAGGCTCCCCCCTTCTCTCCTCCGCCGCCGCCGCTACAGGTCACCAGAGCCGCCGCCACCACCGCCGCTCGACGCGCCTTCGCCTCCCCTACAAATCCGACCAACTTCCTCCGCCCCTCGTCGCTTGTGCCGCCTGAATCGAAGCCAGAAAGCCCCGACCTTCCCAGCGCCGCCGCCGACGATCCTGACCACCGAACGCCACCAAACCACCACCGACAGGAAGCCCTCTCTTCCCTCTTCCACGTTCAACCCGCCGATCGTCCCCTTGTGCCTCGATTCTCGCGAAAACCGTAAACCTAGTTTCGAAGAAAAAAAACAGGTATGCGGCTAATCTATTTTAAACTGATTTTTACACTTTTAAGCATTGCAAACCTTGTAAAAATCATATCTTTTTCGTTCGTTAACGAAATTCGATGAAACAAGAAACATCATGACTGAGAGGACGCCTTCTACATTTTAGAAGAGACCGCATATTTTTCTGAGCCTTCTGCTATTTTTGGTGGAGTGGAACCCAATGTGAGATTTCTAATTTATAAATGATATGGAAAACGACGATGTATAAATTATATGATCGATGTATGAGTTATATAAGCGTTGTAAACCTCATGTATAAGCGTTGTATAAGTTGTACGTTCGATGTATAAGTTGTATATGCGTTGTAAAAATTATATATGTGTTGAAATAGAAGTGAATTACCATATATATATATATATATATATATATATATATATATATATATACGCCCCTCATCCACAAACCATGGACGATATTTATTGATTGTGATTGGTGTGAAAATTGATTGATAGCGAATGGTTGTTTGGGATTGTTTTTGGTTGATATTGATTGATTGTGGTTGAAAAATACCCGTTTGTGGTTGAGAAATATTTGGTTGAAACCATATAGGATTAGTTTGTGGAAATGAAATAAATATATACATGCCGCCTGCGTGCGAACTAGATGCATGACCCCCATTGTCAAAAACCGCGAGGTTTTAAGGTAGAGCGAGGAGCCGTACTAGGGACGGTCCCGGTTTTAACTACCCTGTCGTTATGCTGCCGAAATTTTGAATAATATTCATGTGTTCGAATTATTTTCACTTGCTGAAACTATATTTATTCATTGAATAGAAAACCTTCATGTGTTGAATCGATATTCATTCGTTGATTAGAAATTCATGTGTTGAATGGTATTCGTGTTTTAAATATAAAAATCACGTTTTTATCTATACATAGAAACTATAGAAAACCTTCATGTGTTGAATCGATATCCATTCGTTGATTTGAAATTCATGTGTTGAATGGTATTCATATTTTGAAATAAATTGTTTCATAATAAAAATCACCTTTTATCACCTATATTAACTATATGAAATAATAGTGTTTTGAAATGAATTGTTTTACAATAAAAATCACATTTTTATTATATTCACGAATTGTTGAAACGTGAAGTGTTAAAAATAGCCACTCGTTCAAATAAATATATATGAGTTGAAATATTCATTAATTAGCTAATGATATGATTTTTGCCTATACATGCAACATTAGAATGAATGGTGTTTTTAAACCAAATGGAATCAAATATGAAGTTGAATAGAAAATGATAAGTGATAAGAACTATATATATGTACATGCATATTTATTGAACAGGTTATAGCAAAGGGGCTAGAGAAGAGGAATAAAATTTTGTGCCCGACAAATAGGTACACATTTACTGTTTTGTTTGGGTGATGATTTTATGAGCCTGTTGGCTAGCCGCTTGGCTTTTTCTTTTTCTTTTTGACATGAGACGCCCGTGTGGCTACTTGGGAATTTTCCCAGCCCCTCCCGTACAAAGGAGGTTATGGCGAAATTTTCCAAAATTTAAAGGCGTTAGTGGAATATCTGAAGTGAAAACGATATTGAAATTTTTGAATGAACTATATTTATATAAATATATAAATATGAATAAAATTAAAATGAAACGTGGCCGTGCAGTTCGTGTTTTGAAACCGTGATTTCAAACAACTAGTGCGGGAAATCCGACCATTGGATTTTCCCGAAACCGCAACCGTTGGGTTCGCTTTGGAAAAATCTTTCCAACGGCACCAACTTTGTAAAAATCCAATGGTTGGATTGTCTGGAATGTTTAATTCAAATCTGAAGAAAAACAGCGCCAGAAACGATTATATATATATATATAAATATAATTATATTTAATCGAATAACGACGCTGCAATTCGTATTTTGAAATCGAAACTTCAAACGATTGTACCGGGAGATCCGACCGTCGGATTTTCCCGAAACTAGAACCGTTGGATTCGTTTTGAAAAGACCTTTCTAATGATGTAAATTTTGTGAAGATCCAACGGTTAGATTTTCATATATGTGTAAATCAAATCTGAAGAAAAACAGCGCCACGGCCGCGTTATGGCCCGAAGCGTCGTTTTGAATAAATTGGCTATTTTAAAATAAATAAAAATAGCGATAAATCGTTATAAAATATCATAAACGATATGAAATGGAAATAAACTGAATTTGCTCGATTTATGTGGTATTTGATGGTTGAATGTGTTTGGTGTGAAAATTACATTAAAGAACAAAATTGGTGTTGTCGAATGATTTAACCATTGAAATAAATTTATTTGAAATTCTGAATATACGTGAATTATTTGAAAAGGCCGAGTTAATTCTCATTTCAAATAATTGACCGACGATTGAAAGTCGAAGATGAAGACGGTGGTCGAAGACCGGAGATCTTCGCCTCGTTTGGATGGTAACCGAGGTCCTGATTGGGAGGCATCCCGAAATATGGATAATGAGTGGTGATCGTTCAGACGTACGTGGTGATCGATGGGTTTGCGAGGTATTTAGTGCCTCCGGTTTCGTTCAGACACGGAACGGACTTGTAAATGGACTGTGTGTCTAACATTGGATTTTATTCTGTGTTGATTGATCTCTATTAAATATACATCTGTTTGGCGGCGGAGAATTTATTCTTTTGCTTAACGACCTTCTCTGAGACGCACGAGCTCAGAGGTGGTATATCAATGGACATCAGTCGCATGGCATGAATTGCTAGTGTGGCATGCCTAAGTGGCAAATGATCAGGGCTTCTGTTGAAAAGCAAAGTCTTGTGGTGATGATCAAAGCACCGCCTGTGTGGTGTAGCTTTGTGTATAGTGTGAATTCGCGAGCCTCACACCCCGGTATGAACCAGAAACGGGAGAAGGACCTCAGGGAGGGCACGCGTTTCTTTCTAGCTAGGGTGGTGTCAGTGACCTACCAGCCCTGACATTTATATACTTTTCACCTATGTGGTTGTTGCTGTTGCGAGGCGCCTTGGTTTGATCGGACGATCCGGGTCCGATGGAGTCATTCGTTGGCTCGTTGACGCCCCAAAGGGCGGGGAAACGTAGAGTTCAGGCATAATAATCCACATCGGTGGACCGTCCCTGTCGCTCCAAGGGGCAGTTGCGGCTGTTCCTGAGACACGGGCTAGAGCGTCTCGAATTCGGTAAGGACTATCTTTTGCCTTGGTTCATGATGGAAATCCAATTTCCAAATACGACATCGTGCGGTTTCGATTATATATATATATATTTGGCGACATAGTGGCATGGGACGCTCATGTCGTCTATGATTGATAGTTATGATTTGAAATTGTTTTCAAAACATATAGACACTAGCAATAATATCAAATGCCGTTGTTTTATTCGTATCAAGCATATTTTGGCCATTATAAGGTAAAACTCTATCCTCCGGTTTGCGTTGCATTGTGTGATGGGAACTGAGTCTTATAATGGCTTCATTTTTACAAAAAGCATAGCAATGTTTAAAAGAAAGATTTGTTTTAAAGCACTGGCCATCCAATGGAGTAAACCCGTTCCACGAAAGTGGCGTGGTCCTGTGATTGGCCATATTATATATGTGTTGAATAGATTTCTCATACCAGTCCCATGACTGACTCGTAGTTTGTTTCACTTTCAAACTCGGGTTCCCCTTTTTCTACACGGGCAGCCTTGTATTCAGGTTTAGCTGGTTCTTTCTAGATAGCTGGAGCTGAAGATGGATTCTATTATTTATCTCTTTTTATGCTGTTCAGCTCCTATTGTACATATTTTGTTTATTTCCGCTGTAGACATTTATGTATAGCTGAACTGTATCTGTACTAAGTAAGACCCTGTATAGTGTGTAACTCTGATGATTACTTTTATCCAGTATATTCTATTGTTCATTATCTGGTGTATTTATTTAATTCTGTTCTGCTATTATCTGTTTCTGTGTTATATTCCACGGATTACCCTTGCCGCCGTCAGTACGGGGTTTGGGGGTCGTCTCATTTGGTATCAGAGCCTTGGTTAAGCTTAGTTCTGGAATATAACATTTGAACGAACTCGTCAGAAATAGAACCAGTAGTATTCTAGGACGGGTAACTCTATACAGATAGGATCAGTAATATCCTAGTATAAGTAAAGCAGAATGGAATACACCCCAGTAGACACATTTACATTGAAGTATTTGTCTCTATATTTTTAAATATCTTTTCTGTTGACCTGACACTTGATCTGCTATTTGCAGAAGAACTACGTAACTCATGATCTTGAGTTATTGGCTATTGTGTTCGCTTTGAAAGTCTGGAGACACTATCTTCTGGGTGAGAGATTTGAACTGTTTACAGATCACAAGTCGTTAAAGTATCTGTTCACTCAGAAAGACCTGAATCCGAGGCAGCAACGTTGGCTGGAGTTTCTTGCAGCATATGATTTTGAAATTCTATACACTCCATGGAAAGCCAATGTCGTGGCCGATGCGTTAAGCCGAAAGAATGAAATGATCGCCAGTTTCATCATTGCGACTTCGTTGATTGACAAGATATCGACTCTCCAAGAAGGCGACCAATTTATCAAAGGAATGAGTCAGCGAATTCGTGAAGGCAATGCTTTGGATTTCCAGCTAGACAGCGAAGGGATTCTGAGGTTAGAAGGACGAATATGTGTTCCAGACATTCCTGAACTCAGGAGAGATGTTCTTGATGAATGCCACAAATCTAAGCTCAGTATCCATCCGGGTGTGAGTAAAACGTATAACGATATCAAGCGCACATTCTAGTGGAAGTCGTTAAAAAGAGACATCTCGATATATGTTAGTCGATGCCCTACTTGCCAACTAGTCAAGAGCGACCAACAGGAATTGGCTGGATTGTTACAACCGCTAGAAGTTCCTGGTTGGAAGTGGGAGCATATTTCTATGGATTTCATTGATGGTCTGCCCAGAACCAGAAAAGGAAATGACAGTATTTGGGTGATCGTAGATTGCTTCACGAAGACCGCCCACTTTATACCTGTCAGATCAAACAGAACTTCTCAGAGTCTGGCGCAGATATACTTCAGGGAAATAGTTAGACTACATGGGGTGCCACTCAGTATAGTCAGTGATAGAGATACAATATTCACTAGCAAATTCTGGGAAGCATTTCAAGTCGAGCTGGGAACGAAGTTGAACTTGAGCACCACTTATCATCCTCAGACAGACGGTCAGACTGAGAGGGTGAATCGTATTTTAGAAAATCTATTGCGGGCTTGTGTTATAGATTTCGGTGGATCATGGGAAGACCATCTGCATTTGGCTGAATTCTCTATAACAACAGCTACCAGCCGAGTCTGACAATGTCGCCATTCGAAGCATTATATGGTAGACCGTGCCGATCTCCTGCTTGTTGGGTCGAGGCCGGAAATAGACTTGTGTTGGGTCCTGATATGATCCGAGAAGCCTCCGACAAAGTCGATTTTATTAAGAAGCGATTACTCGCCGCTCAAAGCCGACAAAAGAGCTATGCCGATAGAAGAAGAAGAGATATATCCTTTGCTGTTGGCGACTATGTATATTTGAAAGTATCGCCGATGAGAGGAGTTATCCGGTTCGGTAAAACTGGAAAGTTAGCACCCAAATTCATTGGTCCGTTTCCCATTCTGGAACGGATCGGGACTCTCGCTTATAGGGTTAAATTGCCAGATTGGTTGCCTGGAGTTCATGATGTATTTCATATATCTCAACTTCGAAAGCACGTTCATGATCCAGACTTGATCGTGGAAGAAGCAGCTCAACAGGATATTGAAATTACTCCCGAATTAGTTGTAAGAAGAGAGCCGCTAAAGATTATCGGCAAAGAAACCAAAGAGCTGAGGAACAAGAAGGTTCGCTTAGTCAAAGTGCAATGGAGTGGAGATCCACGAGATTGTACTTGGGAAACTGAGGAGAGCATTCAGAAAGCTTATCCTAGATGCCGAGTGGATATCTCTGATTGACTCTGGTGCAAGGTACATTTACCCTACTTTGCATTACCATTTAATTCTCTACTCTGTTGTTATTTTCTTTTCATGGATGTGCACTTTTAAATTCTATAGTCTGAATGATTTTAAAAAGAGTATAGAAGCTGATTAGTATATTTTTGAAAAGTTGAAAACAATTTGATTGGTTGTTGTGTTGTGTGATTGTAGATTTATCAAACCACTTTCGACTTTGTTCCTTTTCGGGGACGAAAAGTTTTAAGTGGGGGAGATTGTAACGACCCAGAAAATCTGAACCAAATTAAAATTTTGGAATTGGCTAAAATAATGGATTTTAAATATTTAAAATAAATATTTTAAATAATAGCAATGAAAACTGAGTTTGAATCGACAATTGAAAACGAATATAATTAATTATAATTATAAACAAGGCCTGAAATGGCGCTGCAGTTTCAAAAATTGAATTCAAATTTTGTCGGACTGTACCGGGTGCAAAACAAAACAGATTTTAGCGAAACCAAAAATATTTAAATCTGTTAGTGAATACCTTTCTAACGAATCTGAAAAATTGAATTTTCATAACGGAAAGCAAAAGTTATGGCCAAATGAAATTTTAGAAAGGTCGCTATGGAATTTATATAGCCCGGGAAATTGGCCATTTTGCATACGGCCTCGGAATTTGACGAAACCACTTTTGTTAGATCCGGGATGTGAAGTTATCGCTAGGTTTCAAATTTCATAATTTTTGAAGCTAGTATGTGAGCGTGGCAGAGGAAAATGTGTTTTGGTCAATTACAGTTAAATTGGATCGACCAGAAATGGGCCTTTTTGCAAACGGTCTCAGAATTCGACGAATCTAGTTTTGTTGGGACCGTATCGTTAAAACATAGCTAGATTTATTTTTCTGGAATTTTTCGAATCAGTTTGTGGCCCTGGCAAATTGAAATGTACGTTCAAATTAAATATTGAATGTTTTATATTTTAATTTTAAGGAAAACTGACTGAAACATTCGAATGGGCCTTCGAAACATATCCCATTGTGTTCGGAATGAGGGTAAAACGCTAGGGACGGCAGTCGTTGGGTTCAATTGGTGGTCGGGTCAGAAAACCCCTTTAAAGACCCACCGACCAATCAGAATTTAGGAAAAGAAAAAAGAAAAAAAAATTCAGACCCCCCCGATCGACGGCGATAAAGCCTCCCCCCTTCTCTCCTCCACCGCCGCCGCTACAGGCCACCAGAGCAGCCGCTCGACGCGCCTTCGCCTCCCCTACAAATCCGACCAACTTCCTCCGCCCCTCGTCGCCTGTGCCGCCTGAATCGAAGCCAGAAAGCCCCGACCTTCCCAGCGCCGCCGCCGACGATCCTGACCACCGAACGCCACCAAACCACCACCGACAGGAAGCCCTCTCTTCCCTCTTCCACGTCCAACCCGCCGATCGTCCCCTCGTGCCTCGATTCTCGCGAAAACCGTAAACCTAGTTTCGAAGAAAAAAACAGGTATGCGGCTAATCTATTTTAAACTGATTTTTACACTTTTAAGCGTTGCAAACCTTGTAAAAATCATATCTTTTTCGTTCGTTAACGAAATTCGATGAAACAGGAAACATCGTGACCGAGAGGACGCCTTCTACATTTTAGAAGAGACCGCATATTTTTCTGAGCCTTCTGCTATTTTTGGTGAAGTGGAACCCAATGTGAGATTTCTAATTTATAAACGATATGGAAAACGACGATGTATAAATTATATGATCGATGTATGAGTTATATAAGCGTTGTACACCTCATGTATAAGCGTTGTATAAGTTGTACGTTCGGTGTATAAGTTGTATATGCGTTGTAAAAATTATATATGTGTTGAAATAGAAGTGAATTACCATATATATATATATATATATATATATATATATATATATATATACGCCCCTCGTCCACAAACCATGGACGATATTTATTGATTGTGATTGGTGTGAAAATTGATTGATAGCGAATGGTTGTTTGGGATTGTTTGTGGTTGATATTGATTGATTGTGGTTGAAAAATACCCGTTTGTGGTTGAGAAATATTTGGTTGAAACCACATAGGATTAGTTTGTGGAAATGAAATAAATATATGCATGCCGCCTGCGTGCGAACTAGATGCATGATCCCCATTGTCAAAAACCGCGAGGTTTTAAGGTAGAGCGAGGAGCCATACTAGGGACGGTCCCGGTTTTAACTACCCTGCCGTTATGCTGCCGAAATTTTGAATAATATTCATGTGTTCGAATTATTTTCACTTGCTGAAACTATATTTATTCATTGAATAGAAAACCTTCATGTGTTGAATCGATATTCATTCGTTGATTAGAAATTCATGTGTTGAATGGTATTCGTGTTTTAAATATAAAAATCACGTTTTTATCTATACATAGAAACTATAGAAAACCTTCATGTGTTGAATCGATATCCACTCGTTGATTTGAAATTCATGTGTTGAATGATATTCATATTTTGAAATAAATTGTTTCATAATAAAAATCTCCTTTTATCACCTATATAAACTATATAAAATAATAGTGTTTTGAAATGAATTGTTTTACAATAAAAATCACATTTTTATTATATTCACGAATTGTTGAAATGTGAAGTGTTAAAAATAGCCACTCATTCAAATAAATATATGAGTTGAAATATTCATTAATTAGCTAATGCTATGATTTTTGCCTATACATGCAATATTAGAATGAATGGTGTTTTTAAACCAAATGGAATCAAATATGAAGTAGAATAGAAAATGATAAGTGATAAGAACTATATATATGTACATGCATATTTATTGAACAGGTTATAGCAAAGGGGCTAGAGAAGAGGAATAAAATTTTGTGCCCGACAAATAGGTACACATTTACTGTTTTGTTTGGGTGATGATTTTATGAGCCTGTTGGCTAGCCGCTTGGCTTTTTCTTTTTCTTTTTGACATGAGACGCCCATGTGGCTACTTGGGAATTTTCCCATCCCCTCCCGTACAAAGGAGGTTATGGCGAAATTTTCCAAAATTTAAAGGCGTTAGTGAAATATTTGAAGTGAAAACGATATTGAAATTTTTGAATGAACTATATTTATATAAATATATAAATATATAAATATAAATAAAATTAAAACGAAACGTGGCCATGCAGTTCGTGTTTTGAAACCGTAATTTCAAACAACTAGTGCGGGAAATCCGACCATTGGATTTTCCCAAAACCGCAACCGTTGGGTTCGCTTTGGAAAAATCTTTCCAACAGCACCAACTTTGTAAAAATCCAACGGTTGGATTGTCTGGAATGTTTAATTCAAATCTGAAGAAAAACAGCGCCAGAAATGATTATATTTATATATATATAAAAATATAATTATATTTAATCGAATAACGACGCTGCAGTTCGTATTTTGAAATCGAAACTTCAAACGATTGTACCGAGAGATCCGACCGTCGGATTTTCCCGAAACTGGAACCGTTGGATTCGTTTTGAAAAGACCTTTCTAATGATGTAAATTTTGTGAAGATCCAACGGTTAGATTTTCAGATATATGTAAATCAAATCTGAAGAAAAACAGCGCCACGGCCACGTTATGGCCCGAAGCGTCGTTTTGAATAAATTGGCTATTTTAAAATAAATAAAAATAGCGATAAATCGTTATAAAATATCATAAACGATATGGAATGGAAATAAACTGAATTTGCTCGATTTATGTGGTATTTGATGGTTGAATGTGTTTGGTGTGAAAATTACATTAAAGAACAAAATTGGTGTTGTCGAATGATTTAACCATTGAAATAAATTTATTTGAAATTCTAAATATACGTGAATTATTTGAAAAGGCCGAGTTAATTCTCATTTCAAATAATTGACCGACGATTGAAAGTCGAAGATGAAGACGGTGGTCGAAGACCGGAGATCTTCGCCTCGTTTGGATGGTAACCGAGGTCCTGATTGGGAGGCATCCCGAAATATGGATAATGAGTGGTGATCGTCCAGACGTACGTGGTGATCGATGGGTTTGCGAGGTATTTAGTGCCTCCGGTTTTGTTCAGACCCAGAACGGACTTGTAAATGGACTGTGTGTCTGACATTTGATTTTATTCTGTGTTGATTGATCTCTGTTAAATATACATCTGTTTGGCAGCGGAGAATTTATTCTTTTGTTTAACGCCCTTCTCTGAGACGTACGAGCTCAGAGGTGGTATATCGATGGACATCGGTCGCATGGCATGAATTGCTAGTGTGGCATGCCTAAGTGGCAAATGATCAGGGCTTCTGTTGAAAAGCAAAGTCTTGTGGTGATGATCAAAGAACCGCCTGTGTGGTGTAGCTTTGTGTATAATGTGAATTCGCGAGCCTCACACCCCGGTATGAACCAGAAACGGGAGAAGGACCTCAGGGAGGGCATGCGTTTCTTTCTAGCTAGGGTGGTGTCAGTGACCTACCAGCTCTGACATTTATATACTTTTCACCTATGTGGTTGTTGCTGTTGCGAGGCACCTCGGTTTGATCGGACGATCCGGGTCCGATGGAGTCATTCGTTGGCTCGTTGACGCCCCAAAGGGCGGGGAAACGTAGAGTTCAGGCATAATAATCCACATCGGTGGACTGGCTTTGTCGCTCCAAGGGGCAGTTGCGGCTGTTCCTGAGACACGGGCTAGAGCATCTCGAATTCGGTAAGGACTATCTTTTGCCTTGGTTCATGATGGAAATCCAATTTCCAAATACGACATCGTGCGGTTTCGATTATATATATATATATATATATTTTTGGCGACATAGTGGCATGGGATGCTCATGTCGTCTATGATTGATAGTTATGATTTGAAATTGTTTTCAAAACATATAGACACTAGCAATAATATCAAATGCCGTTGTTTTATTCGTATCAAGCATATTTTGGCCATTATAAGGTAAAACTCTATCCTCCGGTTTGCGTTGCATTGTGTGATGGGAACTGAGTCTTATAATGGCTTCATTTTTACAAAAAGCATAGCGATGTTTAAAAGAAAGATTTGTTTTAAAGCACTGGCAATCCAATGGAGTAAACCCGTTCCACGAAAGTGGCGTGGTCCTGTGATTGGCCATATTATATATGTGTTGAATAGATTTCTCATACCAGTCCCATGACTGACTCGTAGTTTGTTTCACTTTCAAACTCGGGTGCCCCTTTTTCTATACGGGCAGCCTTGTATTCAGGTTTAGCTGGTTCTTTCTAGATTGCTGGAGCTGAAAATGGATTCTATTATTTCTCTTTTTATGCTGTTCAGCTCCTATTGTACATATTTTGTTTATTTCCGCTGTAGACATTTATGTATAGCTGAACTGTATTTGTACTAAGTAAGACCCTGTATACTATGTAACTCTGATGATTACTTTTATCCAGTATATTCTATTGTTCATTATCTGGTGTATTTATTTAATTCTGTTATGCTATTATCTGTTTCTGTGTTATATTCCACGGATTACCCTTGCCGCCGTCAGTACGGGGTTTGGGGGTCGTCTCAATACATACCAGTATAACACATAACATCACAACAGAAATAAACTCTCTCTCTCTCTCTCTCTATATATATATAATATTGAAGCCTCCTTCTCCAAGCTCCTTCAAGTATATATGTAAAATCCCGACTACTTGACTGCCCATACAAATTTGGGCACCCAAGAGTTTAGGGAAAACAAAACAAAATAAACTTTGGGTCAGTCATGTGACTGGTGTGAGTAAACTCCAAACATTTGGTTTAACTTTTCCAAATCCTTTTCTAAAGCAATGATAATTGTAAGACCGATCCACACATAAACACAGATGGTTTTTACCTTACGATAACCCATAACATTTTCTAAAACAATATTATTCTGATATTATAATAGTGTCTAATACAAGTACTTAGAAATCTAGCAGAACGTTTTCATCTCACAATCTACATATATAATATACAATCAAAACTATGGGATCTTATTGGGTAATGGATTTCCAACTATGACAAGGTATGGAATCACCTTCCGATCAGTGTACTCTAGAAGCGAAAAACTGGAGTTCAACAAGAACATCTTGTTACTCAGCCATACATGAACAGCCATTCATTTCGCTTGAATGTTCCAAATATACTGTCACCTTACGGTACGTATACCAACATAACCGTTCCCCACGAGATACAAAATTGAAAGAAGTAACTAATATGAATATTCTCTTGATGGTGACAATATACCCTAATTGGGTGCGATCCACTTAGCCATGCTACGAGCCCGATTTATGTCATTTCTCAGTTGATGAGGCTTGAGGTCATAACGTATCTTTTAACAGATCACTCCTTTATTTACTTTGAATTCCACATTTCCATTCCCTTTAAATTACAAATTGATTTCACCAAAAATACCATGGGTATAAGCTAAGAGAAACAAGTTCCTCCGCTACCAATGTAAATACGTTTGAAACGATCAACTTACGCGATCTATCTGACATACTCTGTCAGACATTCGTCCATTCAAGTTGTCCTTGGACTGGACAACCTAAAGGAATTATTCTGTAAATCCATCTTTGGAAAATTCTACCTAGGATCACCAGAATAACCCTTGTATAAACTTCATCTTCAATTGTCTTCGACCTATTTGATTCGAAACGATAATGCCCATATGGAGTGGTTTTCAGATAATAAATCTGATCTCGGTCTCTATGTATTGACAACGGAAATGGTCATAAACATTGATAGTCGGTGATTAAACTATCAAAGGAAAACATGTGTACAAACAACGGTTGTATTCCCAAATGGAAATCCTATCGATCAATCATCATTTCATTTCCTAATTTACCTTTTGTTTTTTAACCCCCGTTTTACTTCTCACGATTTTCTTGGAAAACGTTTCTATATATTCACAACTCTTTATTTTCACTATTTCGAAAATATACGCCACTAACACTGGAAAACATTCCCACATCTTATTCACGCAACACTATCCATCGGTCTCTAACCGTAAACCAGTAAGAGAACAACTCCCTAAGTATTAACCCCGAAGGCCGAAACCAACATCAGATCTATACTCAGAAAGCCATTCAACATAACTAATCTCCAGCCAGTTTCTAATTTTCTTAACTCCATCCTTAACTTCTTATATACACAAATCATTTCCTTTTATAACCGTTAAAATCTTGCAAAATGTTTGCTCTAAAATCATTATTCACTTTATAACGTGAATATTTTTTTTATAGAAATCTGGTCTCAGTTTATTAAATCAGATCTTGATTTAAATAAGCTTATCATTGCAGTTTTAGAATCCCTTCTCTCTAGTTCTTTTATAAGTTCATATTCTTATTTTACTTTATAAACTCCATTTATAAATCAGTTCCTTGTTAATTATATATTAAGTTTATAATTAAATCTCAATTACACATTCGATTATAAACTATTGGTTTTTTAAACCAAATATTTACTGTCTCATTAATTTCTAAGTTTTTGTAGTATATAATTTCTAAAATAAATTATCTTTATAATTTTCGACATAGTCGAAATCAAATTATAATTCCTTATGTGTTTGTTTAAATTATCTTTACACTTCGAACATCTAATTATATTATATTTAACAATGCGGTTCTTTTTCTTATATTATATTTAATTATATTTTTATTTGTTGTTATCATTGAAGCTCCAGTTTCTAAAGAGAATGAAAATCCCGTCTCGTGTGTATATATATAATGAAGAATACTTCACAGTGAAGTATGTATGTTACCTATTGATCCTAGGATAGGTCTGCTGTGAAGGAAAAGTTCGATTAGATCATTCGAAGCCTTCTTTTCACTATGTTACTTCGCTGTGAAGGAAAGGTACGTGCATACATGTGCTTTAGTTTGATGCTGATAGACAGTTTGCGTGATATATTGACATACAGTAGCTACGGTTTTAGGTTTGCAGAATTTGCTTGGAGGTTAAGGCAACTTAAAAATAAGTATAAATAATAACGTGATATGTATACGTTGGTTTTAAAACGTTATATACCCTGATGTATAAGATTCCATTCACGTATGAACAACTATGGACAAAAATAAAAATACTAACGTGACCAGAAAAGTGCCACGGCTCCAAAAATATAATAAAATAGACAAGATAGCTTATTCTGTGAAGTCCCAAAATGTTGATATAGGGTGATACTTCAAATAAAAAGTTGCTTATTTTCCGAAATAAAAATTACAGTAAAATTCTAAAAATTAAATTATAGCTATGTCTCAATGATCTTATCCAAATTCGAAACCAATATTTAATTATAATTAAATATATCGTTATAGTTTATAAACAATTCCATAGCGAGTATTTGAAAACTTGATTTGGACGTAACTTACAATCTATAAAGAGAAATCTCCAATTTTCACTTCCATTAGAAAAATATAGTTAATTAGATTCCAACGTTTCTTGTTTTAAAGAAATCCAACTTATAACGAATCCCGTATAATCGTTTAAAGTTCAAAACGTTAAATTACGAAGTACCATGCAGATACGAGCTCAATTATAATTATATTATAATATATACGTTCAACTTTCATATAAAAATATATTTGTTATTATAATTCAAATATAAACCCGATTAAATATCTTAAATTATCCGATTCACACAATATTATCAGTACAGTTATTTCTGACTGTTTCGAAAATTAAATTATTATTCCACTATTTATAATAATTAAAAAGTCAAAATTACTTAACTCAAGTTATCGATATTGCCAAATCGATATTTAAATAATTAAACAAATTAATTATCCAATTGCTAAAAATACGGGACATTACATAAAAGGAGATGTTAATAAGCATTTACTTAATCAGCGAATTAAGTAATAATAGTTGTATTTGGAAAGGAGATTTTCAAAAATCAAAAAGAGATTATAAAATCATGTTTTGATCAATATGGTTAAATAGGTTTTTTTTTATATATTAGAATGAAATAACGATTTTTAAATTACAACTCATTTCTATCTTGAGATAAGAACGTTGTTGATCAAGGTCTGAGAGGTAATTAAAATACACCAACTTGAACGACTTCAGGATTATCTAAGGATGATATTAGTTGTAATGGGAAAGAGGCATAAAATGATTTATTATTTCCATATGAGAAATAATAACGAAGTGAAATTTAAAAGATTTTAAATATGTATATTGAGATTTCCAAAGTAACGGAAATTAAAAGATTTGAAATATATATAATGAGATTTCCAAGGTAATGGAAATGGGAAGATTTGAGAATATATATATATAATGAATTTTCTGAAGTAAAAGTAATAAAAGGAGATGGCATGAAATTATAATGGTATTTTCAAGGTAAAAGGAAATTGAAAAGTCAAGTTTTGAAATGGACTTATTCTAAAGAATAAGGATTGGTTATTATTTCAAATAATAAAACAAGAAAGATTTCGTAATGTTGTTTCACGAGAGATAAGATGAATTTATTCCCTAATTGTAGATAATGAGTAATGAGATAACTAATGTTTTGCATGTGATAGTAAAATAGAAAATTAGATATGATTATTGGATATTTTCAACGAGTATTAAAATAAGTCAGTTTTGAGAATAACCTTATGCTAAGTGAGAAATGAAAATCTATATTTGTAATGTTGAAATATTTAAGAGTTTTATATTAGCTATCATTAATAGTTTTTAATTAAAGAGGCCAAGTAATGCCAACTACTGAATCAGTGAACTCATTTTATTTTCATTATTGTTTATTTGATAGTTAAATAACCGACTATCAAATCTGACCTATACGATTGTTGGTACGGAAAGACCAGGATCGAATTTATATTCAAAAACCATTCCGAACCAGCGAATACGTAGAAGATGATTATTGAAGATGGAGAAATTGAAGACCGTTGATCTTCATGAGCGAAAGAGCTACTTGTTGAATTTCTTTGGTTTAGCGGCCATATATATTTCAATAGTGATTCAGTCATGATTGGAATCTACGAATTGCAAGGACAACTCGCTACTGATCTATTGGGCGATACCTAGGATGTAGTAAGAGAGTGCCTTCGATTCATCTTGTTCCTGGATGACTTGTATGGATGGATATGTGACAAAGTATTTCCAAAGGAATCACATACGTTGATTTCTTCAAACATACTGTAGTTGGGTCACTCCCAACTAGGGTATTTTTGTGGATGTCAATTAGTGATTTCTAGCGGATTCGACGATGTGTCATTCAAAGTGAATGGTGGCCAAATGTTCCACTTGTTTTATAACCTCAAGCCTCATCAAACGGGAAATGGTACAAAATCGGGTAGGTCGCATGGCTATGTGGGTCGCACTTATCAAAAGGGTATATCATTACCTGATTTGGAGAAATCAAATGCCCTTGGTTATCCCTTTTATTTTTATATGTGTGCCATCGGCTCGGTTGGCTGGCCCACAACCGTGGTAATGATATATTCGTTACTCTCAAGCGAAGTGAGAGGCTGGTCATGTTTAGCCTGGGTTGCAAGATGTTCTTGTTGAGCTCCAATGTATTCATCTCCTGAGGTACATTGTCGGGAAGGTGGTCCCAAACCTTGTCAGGAAATCCATTCTCAATTAAGAGCCCGTGGTTTTGATTGTATACTATGTATGTAGAGCATGAGATGCAAGTGTTCTGCTAGATTGATATTTATTTGTATTTAGACACTATTATAATATCGGAAAAGATATTGATTTCAAAAATGTTTTGGGTTATCGTAAGGTAAAAACTGTCTGTATTTATGTGTGGATTTGGTCTTACGATTATCTTTTTCTTTCGAAAAGATTTTGACTTAAAAAATCAAGTTGGATGATACCTTTAAACTTAGTGTGTTTTTCTCACTCTGGTTCACCAAACTGATCCGACGTTTGTAATGCTCGGGTTAGATCGGGGTTTAACAGGTTCAGGTTATTGGATGCTGCGAAATCCAGAGCGAGTTGGAGGTGTTCAAACATATGATATCTAGTATTTATTCCGTTGTGTGTTGTATATGAGGACAGATTAATATAACTATCTAGATATGTTGGTATACTCTATTGATTGTAAGTTTTTATTAAAGCTCTCTATAAAGATTTATTTCTATATTATATTTTGTTCCGCTGCGATGTGAGACCCTGATTCTATGTTGTGTTGGTTCTTCTTCTTCTATTCTAATATCTCTTTCTTTCTTATCTCACCCTCTATTTTCTTTCTACTAACTATCTGGTGTCTTTGATACATGAATTTTGACAAGTAATACGAGTTCATGTATTATTGTCGGAACTCTTGCGTCGAATTCTCTCAGGATGTTACACCCTTACCTGTCCAACCCCCATCTGCACCTTCTCCTCCTCCCATTTGACATGCACAACTCCTACACCACCTTCTCCTCCTCCCCTATTACGTGCACAACTCCTCCACCACCTCCTCTCCCCTAAGTCGTGGCCTTCAATCCCCTTAAACCCCTAAAATCACCTCTTAAAACCCCTAAATCACCAAATTCTTCCCCTTTTTCACTCGAATCCTCGCCAACTCAACGCCTACATCCTACGCCTGGCCCAAAAAAGCCCCAATTTCGACCCTACAACAGCCCAACGTGGGTCCCTCGTCCATTTTAAGTAGTAATGCCGTAAAACCCTTTTCCCATTTGCTTTGAAAACCCAATTTTAGCTTCATTTGTTCGTCTGGCTGTTCGTAAAACCCACAGCGTCGAGACTCTTCCAAATTCATTTTTGGAACTCTCTAGTAACGTCACGAGGCTGCTGAAGTCATCCGATAACGTTCAGATATCCTCCGATTAAAGATTGGCGAATTGGAGTACTAGGTGAGAACTTTTACACCGATTAAGAGCTGGATTAATTTTAGTAACACCACACGTCTGTTAATGTCACTCGCAATGGTAATGCATTAAGTTTCGTGAAGCGTTATAAGTAGACAGAACAGAATATTATAAGATAGATATATAAAATAGTACTTGAAAATTTTATAACTTTATTGCAGTAGAAACAGAAATAAGTTTGGTTACATCTTCAAACCCATTGCACCAAAACCAAGTACATAATATCAATCTTGTACAAAAGCCATCAGAGTACATACTTTTTAAAACCATAATCCCCAATCCAAACTACCATATGAAAGAGAAACAAAGCTAAGCATTGCTTTCAGCACTTCAAGCAGGAAAGTCCGAATCAAGTTTCAACGTGCCCACCCTGAGAACCTGGGGAGGGGGAAGGAAAGAAAAGAGGCGAAACAAGAAGGGTCAGACATAAAGTCTGGCGAGTCCTGTGACTTTAACAATATAATTAGTAAAGAAACATGATAAGAACATAAACTGGATATAAGAGATGACTGTAACATAAGTAGATACGACAAGGTAGCAAGATGAACATGATGTAACAATGACTGCGCTTCTAACCACTATAAGATATTCTCTGCACCGCACTAATATTAGTTTCATACTAAAAGATGATCCCTCTTCGCTAAATAGAATGATGATAGTTTCGTGTACTTCTAGCTTCTCTCATAGGTAACCAACGTGCACCTATCACCACTAGATGTATCCACTATCCTCCCTGTTCGATTATGTACCTCTGCTGCTATCATAGGTAACCAATGTGCATCTATCTCCACTAGATGTACCCTCCCTACTAATCATAATAATGGTAGTTTCATGTACAACTAGCTGCTCTCGTAGGTGCCCCACTTGCTCCTACCACCACTAGTTGTACCCACTACCCTCCCCATTCGATCGGCTCCCTAACCTCATAGATACTTGTGTTGGTCCCACAATAGGGTGTATCACTCCCTAAGGTGGCAATCCCGATACTACTGAAATGCACAAATTATGCCTACATGATGCAACAACGTCTTACCTACCCGCCCGGTCCCACGCACGCACATGACACCGTTGGATTTGCACTGCCATCGCTAACTCTTTATTAACCTCTTACAATCAACCCCGGTAAGCGTGTCCATGTCCTCGACCTAGTTCGAGCTCATATAGATACCAAAATGGGTTACTGGTTGAAAAGGGTCCATACACTTGACACAAGCTTCCCTCCTAAGCTTGGTCCCTACTAAGAATTCAAACTTAACCCCTCTTTATCCCCATGTCTAATCACATATCTCATCTTGGTTTGATGCTTTAATTATGTTTCACATGCTTCCCATGTTACCCACTTAACCCTTTATTATTCCCATGTCTAATCACATGTCTTATCTTGGTTAAGTGTTCATTAATTCATTATAACCATAATCTTGCAAGATCTACCACATTAGATTGCTGTTTTGTGGTTGTTAGATATGCGGGGCGGTTTCGGGCAGGCTTATACCACAATCCGAATCTAACCTCGTGTCTTTGCATTATTACACATCTAATTTCTGCCTTTGACCTCTCACATTAGATACCGTTTTGTGGTTGCTGGGTATGCCGGGCGGTTCCGAGCAGGCTTATACCGCTATCCGAATCTAACCTCATGTCTTAGGCGTTCATTTTCACTTTCTTGATTCAAGCCCCAATTTCAAATCTTTGTATTACAATATTTCCCAATTACCCATAATTTCCAATCTAAATTATGTTTATAATCTCATGTGCCAAATCATGCCCAGACCCATTTCCATAGTTATTAATAATTTATGCCAAATCTCATGTATACAAGTCATACTCAATTATGCCCAAACCAATTTTCCATATTCATCAACAATTTTGCCAATAATCTCATTTCATTCCATATTTCCCAAACTTTTCCCAATCGTTCCAACGTTGTTCGTACGTAAATCTCAACGCAATATGCTTAGGCTCGAAGTAGCCTAATATCAAAGGGAAAAAGGGAAAGAAGTAGGGGAGGAAATCAAAACATCAAAACTGGCATAAACATACAAATAGGCATGTGAATTAAATAACGACAAAATAGATCAGATAGGCATATGATAATAGCAATTGGGTATGAATCTGAAGGATAGCAAATTACAAAACTTGATATGATTCATCTTATTTACAGGCATATACATCAGATCCAATTTACAATCCTATCACGATTACTTTTCAATTTAATTGTATGTGAAAGTAACTAGACTCACAACGATAGGATTCTTAGAAAAGAGAATTAGGTGTTGTTGTAGCAATTCTGATCTTGAATAATCTCTACTTTAATTGTTTGTAGATCTGATCTTCTAATTGGAATACTCCTATTCTGATTTGTTTTGGTGGAGAAGAAAGGCTAGTTTAGATTAGAACAACATGGAGGCGCCATGGATGATAACAATGAGATTAGGGTTAGGTTTAGGTGTTTATTTATAGATGTATTAGGTGAATTAGGACCTTTAGATTAGATTAGGAACCATCTGAACCATCCAGACCAGAAAAACACATCATCCAGCCAAAACCTGAAAGACACGTCATCATGGAACTCTCCAAAATTCTGCTGATCTGGCTCGGCCTGGGCGCACTTCCCAGGTGCGCCAGTGCAATTTTGTTCTGGCGCACTTCACAAGTGCACCAGTTGTTCTGACCCATTTTCTGATTGTTCTGCCTAACTTCCATCGTCCATAACTCCTTCATACGGTATCCGTTTTGCACAAACTCGGACTCTATCTCAAGCAAAATTCCAAGACGAACGCAATGGCGTTACCCGTTTCACTTAATTCTTCTTTTAAAATTAATTATTCTTTAATTATCCCTTTTGTCATGTTTTAAAATTATGGGGTGTTACATTCCCCCCTACTTAAAGGATTTCATCCCCGAAATCTCGAAGTTGAAAGGAATGTATGTCCTACCATCCATCATCCATCAATTACGGGCGTCCATTGTCCTTAAAAATTTTCTAATGCTTTCATGAACATATGCAAAGTGTGTGTATATGTCCTTATCCTAATGCAAAATCAGGCAGTCTACTGATTCAGTTGACCTCCTTAATGCGAATTATGTTAGTGCCATGCGTCCAACATGTATGCAAAAGAATCCTAATGATACATATCATTTCTATGTGAGTGCACAACCATTCATCCAAATGCAACATCCATATGATAACACATTCAATATACATCCATTAATTTAAATATGCACACTCATCCATATGCAATATGAAAGTGATTGAGCCAATCTAGTGCCTAATGTCCGTGTAAATGCATCCACGAGCAACCACTAGAAAACACTTACATCCACTTGCATCCACCAAACATAACATGTCTCAAACACATGTTTACAACCATAGGATTTCTACCTAAAGATCGAAGATATAATCAAGAGGATACAATAAACGATAGAACAAGTATAAACAAAGCGGTATAAAAAGGAGAAGTTAAGAACATACCCTCAAAAAGGAAAAGGGTACGATGCACATATCTTGTCTTCCGTTTCCCAAGTCGCGTCTCCTTGATCATCTCCCCATTGGACTTTAACCAACTTGACCTCTCGGTTGCGTAATTTCTTGACCTCCGATCCAAGGATGCATGTAGGAACTCGTCTAACCGTGGCATCTCGCTCTACTTCCACTTCTCTAAGCATGCTCGACTCTACTACTTCCGCAGTATCATGTAAACACTTCCTCAAATGCGACATGTGAAATACGTCATGAACACCGCTAAGCTTCCCAGGCAACTTCACTCTGTAGGCCATCTGTCCAATTCTTTCTGTAATGGGGAATGGCCCTACGAACCTTGGTGCCAATTTCTCTATAGATCCAAAACGAACTACATTCCTCAATGGTGATACTTTAATAAAAACCATGTCTCCAACCTCGAACTCAAGATCGGTTCGTGTCTTATCAGCGTATGACTTTTTCTGGTCTTATGCCGTCCTCATGCGTCTTCGAATCAAGTCTATCTTCTCCAAAGTTTCTCTAACCATCTCAGGTCCAAGCAAAATCTTATCCGTAGATTCCCACCAATAAGTCGGTGATCGGCAAGGTCGTCCATATAGAGCTTCAAAAGGTGCCATGCCAATACTAGTATGATAGTTGTTGTTGCAGGCGAACTCTACTAATAGAAGGTGTTCCTCCCATGTCCCTCCAAAGTCCAAGATGCATAACCTCAAAAGATCTTCTAGAATTCGATTTACACTTTTTGTTTGGCCATTCGTCTGAGGGTGATAAACGGTGCTCAAACATAACTGCGTACCTATCGCCTCTTGCATATCACACTTTCCTCTTGCATCGAAAACTGCTCTAAGCCCTGGCCCGCAAGCATCGGTATATACAGTGAACGGTTTTCTCCCATCTGGCAAAGTCAAAACTGGGGCTGATATCTTCGCAAAGTCCTTAATGAACTTCCTATAATAGTCCGCCCAACTAAGAAAGCTTCTGTTGTATTCTTTCGAATCCTCCAATCCTGGATTGCCACTACCTTCGCTGGATTCTACTGCTATCCCTTCTTTAGAGACCCCATGTCCTAAGAACCCCACTCCCTTTCCAAAACGACGTTTGGAAAACTTTGCCTTAAGCTGATGTAGTCGAAGTGTCTCTAAGTCTACCTTAAGGTGTAAGGTATGCTCTTCCTCGCATTCAGAGAATATCAAGATATCATCCACAAAGACTACCACGAACTTGTTTAGAAACTCCCTAAGCACCCTACTCATCATGCCTACGAAATATGCAGGTGCATTCGTCAAACCAAAAGGCATGACGAGCCACTCGAAGAAACCGTCAGGAGTTCTAAAAGCAGTCTTATCTATACTACCCTCAGCTACCCTCAACTAATGAAAACCCGTAGCTAAGTCCAACTGCGAGAAAGCCGAAGCACCAACCAACTGATCGAACAAATCACTTATTCTTGGAAATGGGTGCCTATCCTTCTTCATGAGCTTATTCAACTCCTTATAGTCCACGCACAATCTAAGCGAACCATCAGCCTTCGTAGCGAAAACAACCGGAGCACCCTTCCGATATACTTCTTCTTATGAACCCTTTCTCAAGCAGCTCCCCTACTTGTTTACTGAGTTCCTTCCTCTCTCTCAGAGCCATGTGTCGTACTGGAAATGCAACTGGCTTTGCATTGTCTACTAAGTATATACAGAAGTCTATCTCGCACCTCAGGGTAAACCCTGAACCTCATCAAAGACGTCATCATACTCACGGACTTCTCAAATAAATTGCAAATCACCGATGGATGCGTCAAGTGATTCTAGGTAGCTAAGCATCACCGAACCCCTAGGGTCATATGAAATATCAAGGGTCTTTCCACCATGAGTCAACAGTCTAACTAACCTCCTTTCACAGTCTAGGATGGTGCCATACCTGGCTAGCCAATCCATCCCTATAATCAGACCATAGCCTATGAAACTAAGTGCGTAGGCGTTGCATTCAAACCCAACGTCCAAGATAGACACTCTAAAATCCCGACAAATCATAGATAAATGAGCTGAGCCACCAATAGGATTTGAGACTACAATGGGATCCATGACTAACTAGTATTTAGGTGCAGAGTTTCAAATAAAGAAGCAGATATAAACGAATGTGAAGTGCCAGAATCAACAAGGTTCTATCAGGATAATCAAAAAGGAGAATCAAACTTTCAACAGAAACTTTTCTGCCTCTATCAGGTATGCCAGCCGTGAGAGCATGCACATAGATTCCAGGAGATCCTGTACATTGTCCTTGCCCTTGCCTCTTTGGATGATTCCTGATAAGATGTCATGTCTCTCCGCAGTGATAACAACCAGTCTTCTTCTTCTTCTTCTTCTTCCTACGACCTTTGGCTATATATGACCCACCATTCCTCAGTAATGACACTTCCTCTTTTCTCGGGGTCTATAGTTGTTTCCACCCTTCTTAGGTTCCACTTCCTTATTCTATGATCCTTCAACCTTGACCTCCTTCTTTTCTCCTTTATCTTCTTTGTGCATGAAGGCTATATCCATGAGTTTCTCATCTTTGGGGTGTGCTCCTTAGCCCAAACCCCCTTATTCTCATTCTCATTCTCATCCTTGTGAAACATGTTAACAAGTCTTTCTAAAACTGCCTCCATCGTGCAGAAAACGCTACAAAGCTGGAAAGAATATTAGCCGTAGTTGAAACTACTGCGGCTATAGATGGAAGTTAGGCACTTCTTTGCCCTTCGACAGGCGCCGTAGTCTCATCATGCCCACGGAACCATGCCGCGATGAGGTTACCACCCAGAAAGCTAGGAGCCTCGAAGACTCAGAAAAGAAGGAAACAAGGATTCAAACAGAAAAATCAAGAGATAGTGCATATGGCTTTGGGGAATATGTCTTTCAAAACAAAATTTTCTTTTGAAAATACTTCTTTTAAAACCATTTTGAAACCAGCTTTCCAAATCTTTTATCTGATCCGGTAACCTTCAGCTTTGATACCACGTGTAACACCTCACGTCCGTTAATGTCACTCACAAAGGGAATGCATTAAGTTTCGTGGAGCGTTATAAGTAAACAAAACAGAATATTACAAGACAGATACATAAAATAGTACTTGAAAAGTTTATAACTTTATTGCAACAGAAATAGAAATAAGTTTGGTTACATCTTCAAACCCATTGCACCAAAACCAAGTACATAATATCAGTCTTGTACAAAAGCCATCAGAGTACATAATTTTTAAAACCATAATCCCTAATCCAAAATGCCATATGAAAGAGAAACAAAGCTAAGCATTGCTTTCAGCACTTCAAGTAGGAAAGTCTGAATCAAGCTTCAACGTGCCCACCCTGAGAACCTGGGGGGAGGGGGGTAGCAAAGAAAAGAGGCGAAACAAAAAGGGTAAGACATAAAGTATTGCGAGTCCAGTGACTTTAACAATATAATTAGTAAAGCAACATGATAAGAACATAAACTAGATATAAGAGATGACTGTAACATAAGCAGATATGACAAGGTAGCAAGATGAACAGGATGAAACATTGACTACGCTTCTAACCACTATAAGATATTCTCTACACCGCACCAATACTAGTTTCATACTAAAAGATAGTCCCTCTTGGCTAAATAGAATGATGATAGTTTCGTGTACTTCTAGCTGCTCTCATAGGTAACCAACGTGCACCTATCACCACTAGATGTATCCACTATCCTCCCTGTACGATTATGTACCTCTAGCTGCTATCATAGGTAACCAATGTGCACCTATCACCACTAGATGTACCCTCCCTACTAATCATAATAATGGTAGATTCGTGTACTCCTAGCTGCTCTCGTAGGTGCCCCACTTTCTCCTACTACCACTAGTTGTACCCACTACCTTCCCCATTCGATCGGCTCCCTAACCTCGTAGATACCTGTGCTGGTCCCACAATAGGGTGTATCACTCCCTAAGGTGGCAACCCCGATATTACTGAAACGCACAGCTTATACCTACACGATGCAACAACGTCTTACCTACCAGCCCGGACCCACGCACACACATGACTCCGTTGGACTTGCACTGCCATTGCTAACTCTTTATTGACCTCTTACAATCAACCCCAGTAAGCGCGTCCATGTCCTCGACCTAGTTCGAGCTCATGTAGATACTGAAATGGGTTACTGGTTGAAAAGGGTCCATACACTTAACACAAGCTTCCCTCCTAAGCTTGGTCCCCACTAAGAATTCCCACTTAACCCCTCTTTATCCCCATGTCTAATCACATGTCTCATCTTGGTTAAGTGCTTTAATTAGGTTTCACATGCTATCCATGTTACCGACTTAACCTTTTATTATTCCCATGTCTAATCACATGTCTTATCTTGACTAAGTGTTCATTAATTCATTATAATCGTAATCTTGTAAGACCTCCCACATTAGATTGTCGTTTTGCGGTTGTTGGATATGTCAGGCGGTTCCGGGAAGGCTTATACCGTAACCCAAATCTAACCTTGTGTCTTTGCATTATTACACATCTAACTTCTGCCTTTGACCTCTCACATTAGATACCGTTTTGCGGTTGCTGGATATGTCGGGCGGTTCCGGCCAGGCTTATACCGCAATCCGAATCTAACCTCGTGTCTAGCCATTCATTTTCACTTTCTTGATTCAAGCCCCAACTTCAAATCTTTGGATTACAATATTTCCCAATTACCCATAATTTCCAATCTAAATTATGTTTATAATCTCATGTGCCAAATCATTCCCAAACCCATTTTCATAGTTATTAATAATTTATGCCAAATCTCATGTATACAAGTCATACTCAATTATGCCCAAACCAATTTTCCATATTCATCAACAATTTATGCCAATAATCTCTTTTCATTCCATATTTCTCAAACATTTCCCAATCATTCCAACGTTATTCGTACATAAATCTCAACGCAATATGCTTAGGCTCGAAGTAGCCTAATATCAAAAGGAAAAAGGGAAAGAAGAAGCGGGGAGAATCAAAACATCAAAACTGGCATAAACATAAAAATAGGCATGTGAAATAAATAACGACAAAATAGATCAGATAGGCATATGATAATAGCAATTGGGTATGAATCTGAAGGATAACAATTTACGAAACTTGATATAATTCATCTTATTTACAGGCAAATACATCAGATCCAATTTACAATCCTATCACGATTACTTTTCAATTTAATTATATGTGAAATTAACATAGAATCACAACATTAGGATTCTTAGAAAAGAGAATTAGGTGTTGTTGTAGCAATTCTGATCTTGAATAATCTCTACTTTGATTGTTTGTAGATCTGATCTTCTAATTGGAATACTCCTATTCTGATTTGTTTTGGTGGACAAGAAAGGCTACTTTAGATTAGTACAGCATGGAGGCGCCATGGATGATAACAATGAGATTAGGGTTAGGTGTTTATTTATAGATGTATTAGGTGAATTAGGACCTTTAGATTAGATTAGGAACCATTTGAACCATCCAGACAAGAAAAACAAGTCATCCAGCCAATCCCTGAAAGACACGTCATCATGGTACTCTCCAGAATTATGTTGATCTGGCTCGGCCTGGGCGCACTTCCTAGGTGCGCCAGTGTAATTTTGTTCTGGCGCACTTCACAAGTGCACCAGTTGTTCTGACCCATTTTCTGATTGTTCTGCCTAACTTCCATCGTCCATAACTCCTTCATACGGTATCCGTTTTACGCAACTTGGACTCTATCTCAAGCAGAATTCCGAGACGAACGCAATGGCGTAACCCGTTTCACTTAATTCTTCTTTTAAAAATTAATTATTCTTAAATTTTCCCTTATGTCATGTTTTAAAATTACGGGGTGTTACAATTTTAATTGCTATTGTGAACTCGTTCGAGTTATATGTTGGCTTGTGATTGATGATTTGGGTCTACGATTTGGTTTAATGATTATTAGAATAAAAAAGATTTGATTTTTAAGTAGAATATGTGTAGTCACTTAAGTAATGAGAAACCAGAACTGAAAAGGGCTAGTTAGATATTAACTATTAATAAGTGAAGTTATACGAGTTATATGATGATTATTGATAATATAAGTTCATTGTAGTGTGTAATGGTGTTTAGCATGATAAAAATATGATTTTTAAGTAATATACTTGTAGTTACTTGATGATGTTGACATGAGAATTAATTGAACCTTAAATGGTCATTAGAATGTAATTAACTAATTACTGGTTAATGGATATTGATATGAACCCTAGTTGGGTTATTAAATAATCATTGATAGACATTGATTGATACTGCGGTTAATCTGTTGATTGACAAACCCATATAAGCGTTAATGATTTAAGGCTTACATGGTATATACCACAATATGTGGAATGGATGTTATATTGATCATTGATATCCAGTTAATAAACCATTTTAAATTATTTTCGATTCATATTTTTTAAAATCGAGCTAGTCGCACAGCGGTGGTTTGCGAAATTGACCATTGACTTCAAGCTGATGTACCGGGAGATCCAATCATCAGATCTTCCTAAAACAAAAAACGTTGGATCCGAAATGAAAAGAGTTTTCAAATGATTTGTAGAGTTTTAAGATCCAACGGTTAGATTCTGAATTAAGTCCAAATCAATTTTCTAGAAAAATCCTGAATTTGTAGTTGAAGACTTGAAATTGAATTTCAATGAGATTTGCTATTTCTAAATTATTAAAAATAGGGAAAAATAATGATAAATCATAATAAATGACTTAAAAGGGATTTGGATTGAATATAACAATTTTGGAAAGTTAAAAAGCTATTTTGGGAAAATGATCCATTTAAGCAATGCTATTTGTGATGTTTATTGATTAGTGATAGAATTTGATTCATTTAGTAATGAACGTGAATCCAAATGAATGAATTGGAAAGATGATTTCATAAACAAATATGAAATGATTTAAATGAACTAGAAAATATTTTGAAATAAATATTTGAAGTGATAAATGGTTTATAAAAGATTTTTTATAAGCAAAGAGAATTTCGATGGCTTAAACCTCAATGTATAAATGATTTGGAAAGCAAAAGTACTATGCTTTGAAACTATCTGTGATTATTATTGCGAAAATCACTTCGGGATAGAAATTATATGATATGTTACCTATGATTCGGGTAACCTGTGACAAAAAATCTTGGCAAACGGGTATGCGGACGCCTCTTCGAGAGAGACATACCGTCTCTACTACGGGAGAGTCATATTGTGTATGTTGATGCCTCTGCGAGAGGGACTTACACGGAATTATTATTGAGATGGGAAGGCTTGGCCCCAGTTGCCTTGTTATTGGGAGAAACCTCCCGACTTGGTTGCATATGTTTTGATATGCTATATTATAGATATTTAAGCTTTCCAAAGTTATTTGTTTTGAAATCCTGAAGTAAAGTATTATTTGATATATGAAAGAAATATCTAGTATTTCAATGATTTGAAGTGAAATGGGGATTTTTAGTTCGAAGAGATTATTTTCAAAAGAATTGTTTTTGAAAATAAGTTAAATTTGATAAATCTAAAAGTGAAGATAAAGCTATTTGCTTTAGAGTTATTATGAAGTTTATTAGATTTGATAAATCTGAATGTGAAAATAAAACCATCTTTGTTTCAAGTTTGATGCACTCAAAGACGTAACTAGGTTAGGCCGAGTGGGGTCCGGCGCCCCATCTGGCATTTTATAATTTTGATATTGTATACTCTGAAATATTGAGTTTGAGAAGCCATTATGCTTCTAATATGAATTTTGCGTGAATCAGTAGAACACAATGAATAAGAATTTACACAGTTTTCTTGCCAAAGAAGAAGAAAAGGAACCAAGTAATATAAGATGAAAGAAGAAGGCGAGTTTAACTTCTTCTTTTTGTAGCAAATTAATAGATAAATATTTACATTTGCAATTTATCTAAATGAATTTTGTAATTTACCATCAAGTACTTTTTGCTTTTAGTAACCTCCCTTGGCTTTTTTCTAATTAATAATTAGGAATAAAATAAAAATAACCTTCAAGTTTAAATCAAAGCCCAGTATTCTCATCATTTTTTACCATTTTTCTTCAGTTGAAATTACAATTTAAGTCGCTATGAAAGATTTAGTTATCATGAAATGCATATGAAAATTTTAAGTAACATTATGTAACCTACGACTTAGTGTATTCGACATGAACTGGAAGAATAACATTACAAAAGTAGTAGATAAAAACATTGATATATATTTTTTACATATGTACCAGGGAGAAACTACTAGAACACAAAATTAAATATAAAAGTAAGGACATAAACTTTGGACCATTTGATTTGTTTTTCTTTACCTAGAAGGTGGAAATCGAGAGGAGATCTAGCAGTTAAGATTTATTAAATTTAATTTTATGTCACCATTCTGTATATAGGTAGGGTTTCCCATAACATTATTATGAATCATCTTACATTTTATACTATAAGTGGTCTGTGTGCATATATCACCAACATGAAATTTCACACTTATACACATTATGTTCTTTGCCCCCACTCATTTGGGATTTTGCGTACGTCAGTGGATGCACTTGTATTCGTATGAAGAAAACCCATTCCGTGTTATATGATGTGGTCCTATGAATTACGCAAACTTAAAATGTATTATAACTGACTTGAATTCTCATAACAGTCCCATGACTGACCTATAGTTTATTTTTCCCTTGTAAATTCGGTTTCCTTATTTCAATATGGGCATCCGGGCAGTTTGCTTTGCAAATATTTAGAGTAGGATTGTAGATCAAAACTGAAGCACTACACCGAAACTGGGGATTCCCAACAATTATAAGTGTTACAAATAATTTCTATAACAATTTTTAGATGTTACCAATGGTCTGTGGGAAATTGGCCAGCCATATTTGTAACACTTATAAGTGTTACAAACAAAATAATTGTTGACACTTATAAATGTTGGAACCATAAGAAATTAAAACACTTATAAGTGTTACAAGCACATTCATTGCTAACACTTATAATTGTTGGAACCATAAGATATGGTAACACTTATAAGTGTTCTTATGGTAACACTTATAAGTGTTACAAACATATTCGTTGCTAACACATATAAATGTAAGAACCATAAGATATAGTAACACTTGTAAATGTTAGTATAATAATCCTACTAACATTTATAAATGTTGGCATTCATAAACTGCTAACACTTATAAATGAGTATAACATGTCTTTATGATTTCAAATCACATATATAATTCAACATATCAATTCAATATAAGATTTAATATACTTCCATATTTCAAATTCAACAATGTCACATTTGCATAATGCTCAAATATTTGTTACATGCTTCCAATTTCAAAATACCATAATATCATATTCAAATTATAAAAAGCAATACAAAGTTTTACTAAAGATACATAGAATTTTAGATACTGCGAAGGTGAAACGTTGACCATGTCACAAAGCCTCCATCCAAAAATCCAATAATCTTTTAATGTCCGTTTTGAGGACCATCATAAATCGATGCTTCCAGATCTAAAACTTCTGTTATCCAAACAACTTTCTCAACACCTTGCATTATCCCTCTAAGATGACACATGGTTTGTGTTCTAACATAAGCTTTAGCTACATTTTTCTTCAAATCTTGTGATAATAGCATTACAAGTTGTTTTTCCCTTGTTGATGATCCAACATCATTTGACGGAATAAGCGAGTTAGAAATTCCAAAGTTCGGCGTAGATTTATCCAAATTAGAGGCGGTTTTTGTCATAAGCGTCACAATAACGCCATTAACATTATATTGCAATCCCGGTACCATAGTAAGAAAGGATGAAGCAAATGATTTAAGAGCATCGTTGGTTTGGATTGACACTGGATTCGCCACTTGACTTGCAACTTGATTTTGTAATTCCACCTTGATTCAAGAAGACCTATGAAATTTAGTTCCATCTTAATTCATTTTTACATAAACAAATATATATATTAAAATAGCATACCTACTAAAAACAGGTAGATTGAACTAATGGCGAAACTAAACTATGAATAGATAACCAAGAGTAAGAACAAAACATATAGTAAACCATACGATAAAATGAATTGGAATCAAAGTTATTTGGAAAGGGCTCCGAAAACCAGCCATGCTAATATGCAACGAAAACCAGCCATACTAAGGGGACCTACCTATTAGACCCATTAATTATTAAAATTCAACAAAAAATATATTACCAGCTTGGAAAAACTAAACACATGGATAGTCACTAATAACAACTAATGCTGACCCATTTTAATTTTCACCAAAGGGGCAGGCTTTGATAAGTTACATGTGTTCTCTTTTAAATATATACAGGACAAAGTAGTCAAGGTGAAAAGCCCTAGGCCCTCGCCTAGCGCTTTTTGGCACCTAGGGCTTTTTTGGGCGCCTTGCGCATCGGTTTTGCTGTTTTAAAGCCAAAAAAACTACACCTAAAAAATAGCATAAAAATCAAATTTTAGCTTTCAAAAAGTGCATATAAATGCAGTTTTAAGATTAAAACATCATACCATCATCATAAACCAAACAAAGAAGGCAGAAATCCATTCATTTTAAGTCTACAAACAACTTAGACTCTTGAATAGAGTTTTAATTTTCTTAAAAACAATTGTCTTAATTTTTTTAAAAATTGCAGTTTAAAGAAAAGAAAAAAAACTGCACTTCAAAGTTCAAACTAGAAGGAAAAAATAACACTTAAAAAGCTGCACTTCAAAGGTCATACTGAAGAAAAAAACTTGCAAAACTGCCGTCTTGATTGTAGAACAAACCACACTACTACATAAAAACTGCACTTCAAAATGAAAAAAATGCAATTCAGAAAGGAGGGGAAAATTGAACTTAAAACAAAAAAACTGCACCTTTAAAAAAAACCTGCATATCTTAAAATATGAAAATACCAAAATTGCATTTCTTAAACAAAAACAAAAAATTACAACATTTCTTCAAAAAATTGCATTTTAATTTTAAAAATAAATTACTTTCCCTTAAAGAAAAAAACAGTAATGAATGATATTTAACTACAATAAATATAATCTTAAAAACAAAGCACTTTCCCTTAAGTTATTTCAAACAAAACAGAGAATGAAATATAATCAACTACAATGAATGATATTTAATATATTTCTATTTTGATTCCAATATACATTACACAAATAACTATACATTAGTTATAGGAACAATGCTATTTTATTCGAATTAAAACAGTTCCATCAATGGACATAATCATTTGAGTAATAAGTAATGCATTTCTATTTTTTGGTTAATAGATAATGAAGAATTAAGATGTAAGTTTTCTAAATTTTCTACCATTTTGGGAAAATCGAACGTCATGGATGTTTGGTTTCATCTTAATTCCGGAAAACCTGTAACATTCAATACCATTTGAATTCATTTTTGAAACAAACAAAATACATTAAAATAACATACCTTCAAAGATTCATTTTAAAGGTAAAGCCATCTATCGGTTTAACGTATTACATAATTATGATGCAAACAACCAAAACGAAAGAGAAAACAAAAAATTGACTCAATAGATTATCACGCTAGACTGTGAATAGATAATAAGAGTAAGAACACAAACAAAACCATACTCTAAAACACACAAAAAAATTGACAACAAAATTAGTTGGCAAGGGTTTCAAAGTCAAACACGATAATATGAACTGAAAGGAGTTCAATGCCTCACACCTAATAATCGAATATATTTTGTTGACAATTTAGTTAGTGAAATAAAGAGTAAAGGCATCATAGTCAGAAACTAAGATGATCTTGGATCAGTCCCATTAGCAGTCAAAATCCAACAAAAGGTTATTCCACCAGCTACAGAAAAAAAATCAAATACCTTGATTGTTACTATATAACAACTACTTCTATTCCATTGTTATACTTGACAAAAGGAAGATATAAATTCATAACAAAATTCAGCGTCATTTTCAATAAGAGAATATGAAATACAGCTAGCACGGAAAACATAAGATGATTCAAATCTAAGAACATTAATTCACTTAACTATTAGATTCAAAAGGACTAACATGATTTAAACTAATTGGAAAATCTTGGATAAGTTGATTCGAAAAGGCAATAAAAAAATCCAACAGTCTCAATTATATAATAAAATCCAAAACAGGAGACCCAAGCCGACATAATTGAAAACTCACAGAAGCTTCTTGGGGAAGGAAACTGCAACGCGGCGTATATGGCCTATAGATGGAGTGGTCGGACGGAAAACAAAAGAAAATGGGAAAAAAAGGAGAAAGCGAAGATACTTAGGGTTTACAAAGCAGTAGATGCGAACGACGAGGATAGTGAAAGCCGCTACTAAGATTTCGGGCACTCAAGGAACGATTGGGCATGGACGAAGGCAGAAGATTTCGCATCGAAGATGCTGAAGATTTGGCCCTATGGAAGAAAGAAAGCCTGAAACCCTTATTGTGAATTTCAATTTTGAGCGACCTAGAAAATGGTAAGCATAACAAATGATATGTCCCTTCATTAGTAAATTATTTACCCATTTTACAAATTTTATAACACTTGTTTGTGCTGTGAATAATAATAAATATTTTACAAAGTTTATACCAACACATTTTTAATAGGCTAACACATTTTTTTGTGCTAGTAGTTTATAACATTCATAAGTGTTAGCAGTTGATAGATATGAAATATTGGGAAATCAATGATTTGGTGTAGTTTTGTGTCCAGAGCATTTGATAGTCTTCTACCGAATGTAATTGTGTTTCTGTTGTGCATTGTTTTAATTTATGTAATATGATATATTCTATACTCTAATGTAACATTGTAATGATGTTAATGAGAAGTTCATTTGTTTCTATGATAATGCGTTGCATGCCCAAAGTTAATGCCTCAAGGGTTTCTGTCGTTTTGTATCAGACTTGTGTGGTTTACGGTCGATTTGAAAGGTAGGAATTTTGGGGTCATTACATTTGGTATCAGAGCTTTGGTTAATTCAAAAGCTTTGGGATATAACTCATTAGAACAGAAGGAAAAGAATCATTAGAGATAGGATTACTAATACCCTATTAAAGAAAACTCATTAGAGTTGGATTAGTAGTATCCTAGAATTAATAACTCATTAAAGATAGGGTTAGTAATGCCCTAGATTGAGTTAAGAATACTACGTTTTCTTCCGTTTTCGAGGAAGAAAAGTTTTTAAGTAAGGGAGAATGTAACGACCTGAATTTTTATTCAATTTAAAATATGGGTTAGTGAACTTTTAAAATTGATTTAAAGGTAAATATATTAAAATTTGATATTTTAATATTATTTTAATAATCTAAAAATAGAAATTTTGCAAATGACCTTAGATTTTGATGAAACCACTTTCATCGGATCCAGAATAATAAATTATTGTTAGGTTCCAAATTTCAAGTCAATCGGAGTTAGTGGATAAGCATATGTAATATAAACACATGTTGAAAAAATAGTTAAAGTTGAATAAAAGCAAGAATAAGGACATTTTTCAAACGGTCTCTGAATTCGATGAAACAAATTTTATCAGATCCGTAACATCAAATAATTGTAAGATTTCAAATTTCATAATTTTCGAAGTTAGTACGTGAGCATACAAAAAATAAACATATATCAGAAATTCAGTTGAAATTAAGTAATAACGTAATAAAATAATAAGATGAGTTGTCAAACGGACTCTAAATTCAACGAGACCTATTTCATTGGATCCATAACTATGAAACATAGTAGGGTTCCAAATTTTGTATCGATCAGACTTACCATTTGGTTGTACGAGCGATAAACACGCGAAAAGATATAAATGAGTTCACCTTTAAAACATTGTATTTTTAATGATGTGTCAAGCCATTAAGGAGCTCACTTGTGCTTTATCCTCTACGTCACTATGCCAAAACTTCACCTATCCATGGCTTTCCACTTTTGAGTTGCCATAATCTTAGACATCTTCATTTTCTGTAAAAGGAACACCTTTTCTATCTTTTACCTCATTTCTTCTCCTCCTTCACTCCTTATCCATGGCCGCCACCACCTTACTTGTCTAACCGCCATCCGCACCTGCTTCTGGCCTCCCCCCTGACCTGCGCAACTCCTCCACCACCTCCTCCCCTAAGTCGTGGCCTCCTACCCCTTAAAACTTAAAATTACCTCTTAAAAACCCTAAATCACCCAATTCTCCCCCCTTTTCACCTAAATTCGGATCCTACAACAGCCTAATGTGGGTCCCACCTCCATTCCAAGCCCTAATGCCTTAAAAGCCCTTTCCTGTTTGCTCCGAAAACCGAATTTTAGCTCCATTTGTCCGTCTATCGGTTCGTAAAACCCACACATCGAAACTCTGCCAAGTTCATTTTCAGAATTCTCTAGTGACGTCGGGAGGCTTCCAAAGTTGTCCAAGAATGTTTGGATATCCTTCGATTAAAGATTGGCAGAGTGGAGTACTAGGTGAGAACTTTTATACCAATTAATGGCTGGTTTAATTTTAATTGCTATTATGAACTCGTTCGAGTTATGTGTTGACTTGTGATTGATGATTTTGGTTTATGATTTGGATTAATGATGACTAAACCGAAAAAAGCTAATTAGATGTTAACTATTGTTAAGTGAACTTATATGAATTATATGATGATTAGTAATTGGTAATATAAGTTCATTATATTGTGTAATGGTGTTTAGCATGATAAAAATATGATTTTTAAGTAATATACTCGTAGTGCCTTGGGTATATGACAAAACTAATGATGTTGACCTGGGAATTTATTGAACCTTAAATGGTCATTAGAAAGTAATTAAATAATTACTGGTTAATAGATATTGATGTGAACCCTAGTAGTGTTACTGAATGATGATTGATGTTGTGGTTAATCTGTTGATTGACAAACACATATAAGCATTAATGATTTAAGGATGGTATATTCCATGATATGTGGATTGGATATTATATTTGTTATTGATATGAAGTTAATAAACCATTTGAAATTATAGTCAATTCAATTTTATTTAGAAATTGAATTTTGTTCATAATAGAGCTAGTCGTGCAGCGGCAGTCCGCGAATTTCAACCATTGACTTCAAATTGACGTAACAGGAGATCTGACCATCGGATCTTCCTGAAACAAAAAACTTTGGGTCCAAAATGAAATTAGTTTTCCAATGATATGTAGAGTTTTAAGATCCAATGGTTATATTTTGAATTAGGTCTAAGTCAATTTTCTAGAAAAATCCTGAATTTGTAGTTTAAGACCCGTAATTGAATTTCAATGAAATGAGCTATTTTTAAATTATTAAAATAGGAAAATATTATGATAAATCATAAAAAATGATTTTAAAGTGATTTGGATTGAACATACCAAATTTGTGAAGTTAAAAATCTATTTTGGGAAAATGAGCCGTTTAAGCAATGCCATTTGTGATGCTTATTGATCAACGATATAGTTTGATTCATTTAATTATGAACGTGAATCCAAATGAATTAACTGGAAATATGATTTTATAAACAAATATGAAATGAAAGTTTGACTTCAAGAAACCTGACAATATTTTGAAATAAATATTTGAAGTGATAAATGGTTTATAAAAGATGTTTTATAAGCGAAGAGAATTTCTTTGGCTTAAACCTCAATGTTTAAATGATTTGGAAAGAAAAAGTACTATGATTTGAAAGTAATTGTAATTATTATTGCAAAATAATTTATCACTTCAGGATAGAAATGATTTGATATGTTACCTACGATTTGGGTAACCCATGACTAAAAATCTGGGCAAACGGGTATGCGAACGCCTCTTTGGAAGGGACATATCGTCTCTACTGCGAGTGACATATTGTGTATGTGAACGCCTCTGTGAGAGGAACTTACAAAGAATTATTATCGAGATGGCAAGCCTTGGCCCCGGTTGCCTTGTTATCGGGAGAATACTCCCGACTTGGTTGCATATGTTTTGGTATGTTGTATTATAGATATTTGAGCTTTCCAAAGTGATTTTTTTTGAAATCCTGAAGTGAAGTATGGTTTGATACGAAAGAAATATGTAGTATTTATTTGATTTGTAGTGAAATGGGGATTTTCAGTCCGTAAAGATTATTTTCAAAAGAATTGTTTTTGAAAATAAGTTAGATTTGATAAATCTAAAAGTGAAGATAAAGCTACTTGGTTTTCAGTTATTATAGAGTTTATTAGATTAGATAAATCCAAATGTCAAAATGAAACCATCTTTGTTTCAAGTTTAATGCACTGGTATTCATATAGGGAAAACCCGTTCTGTATTATACGGCGTGGTCCTATGAATTGTCCTAACTTGAAATGTATTATAACTGACTTGAGTTCTCATACAAGTCCCATGACTGATCTGTAGTTTGTTTTTTTCTTGCAAACTCGGTGCTCTTATTTCAACACGGGGAACCAGGTAGTTTGTTTTGCGGATATTTTGGGCAGGATTCTGGATCAAATGTAGAGCTGTGCCTACAACATTTGATTGTCTTCCGCTGAATGGAAATATGTTTCCATCGTGCATTGTTTTAATTTATGTACTCTGATATATTCTATACTCTTATGTAACACTATAATGATGTTAATGAGAAGTTCTTTTGATTTTGTGATAATGCATTGTATGGCTAAAGTTACCGTCTCGAGAGTATCTGCAGTTTTGGATTGGACTTGTGCAGTTTACGGCCGATTCAAAAGGCGGGAATTTTCGGGTCATTATAGACCTCCCCACAAATAGCATGCAGACAAAAGTCCAAACCAAATAACCACAAGTCGACGCACCATTGGATGACTCCCGAGGTCTGATGAGAGAGAAACTGGAAGTATAACCAATATTGAGCCAGGAACCAATGCCAACACAACCTAAAAAACACTCCTAAACAACATCCACTAGCCACCAAGCGTGTCAAGCAATGCTCATATCGAAGCCAAGCCCAAACACAAAAGAGGGAACAAAACTTGCTTTGCGGTGACATATGTATCGGGGGTCGATCGAGACTATGAGCCACGGAAAGCAGAGTTGCAACAATAAAAACCAGACAAATTGAAAAGGACAACAAAGAGAAGATGGAAGGGGACACAACGAGGAAGGTGGCAGGCACTCAAAAACTGGTGCAGAGTGTGAGAAGGAAAAGTAAATATGAGAAGTAGGGGTTAGAGAGTAGTACAAGCAACAAGTGCGCAGTAATCAAAAAACTAGGGCAAGGTTGAAGAGAGCGGAAGAAGGCGAATATGAGGAGTGAGAAGGATTGTTGGTAGAGGATAGATATGAAGAAAAAGAAGATTGCGGATGAGATAGAAACACTAGTTTCAAATAGATTTATCATAGAATCATCATGACATTATTCTATAGATTTGTATTTACTTACTATGAAAAGTCACTTGATCCTCTAAAAAGTTATGAATTGTAGGAACATGTGTTTTACATGACCAATGGTGAATGGACGCTTAATGATTAAATGGAGAAGAAAAAAAAATTGATTTCTGATAATGGTTGTTCAAAAGACAAGATGGAAGATCAACAAAAAGAAAGAGAAACAATGCACATATAGATGCTTAATGACAGATCATTGAATGAAGAGACGACAGTATTGGAATAGAGGACATCGGTAATATCGGTAATCTTAACACTTTATTTAGTTTTTATACATTTTTAATTCTTCTTTTATATCTCAACTATCAAAATTAGTTAAATAAGTGAAGTATAAATTTTACCTCCAACAATAATGAACAGTTCTTCAAATCGAAAAGATATTTAATTTTTGTAAAATCTTATGATTTTATTTATAAAATGTTCTAGATTATTCATTTAATAATTATGATTAATACTATGTATAGAATGTTTTTAAATGGATTACAAAGATTTTTTTTAAATTTTATTGAAGTTTAACAGAGTCGACTTCATACTTTGAAAACATGGCAAAAAATATATGCCATAATATGTTTTAAATCTCAATAATTATAAATTTGTCATTTATCATTGATTTTTTTTACGTGAATGGTAGGTAGATATATATTTTTCTGTAAAGAATTTGGAATCAAAATTCAAAATTTAACTATTTTATTATTTTTGAATAAATAGACATTTAGTTGCAACAACTAAATTTTTAAATTTTACTAAAACCCAAAAATTTGTTGCAGATTATAATTGATATGTAAAATTAAATAAAAATTATGAAAGCATTCAAATAATTTAACATTTTTTAGATTTTCATATCAAATCAACTACTCTCTTTAATTGTCGAACAGACATGCTAAACATAATAATTTTCTAAATTTTTTGAAAAATATTAAATGAATATATTTTCACAAAATTTTATCAATTGGTATTATTTACATCAATATACTTTCACAAAGCAATTATTCTAAAATTCGAAGTTTTACTATTTTATTACTTTCATATAAATTATAACTTAATTGTTATAATATTCATTTTTCTCACATAGATCATTGCAATTATAATTTTTGTCCTTTTACACAAATTTTTAACATAGTAAAATTATTTTTTTAAATTAGTAAATATAACTATCCAAAAAATTCGAAGCACTTTAGATAAATGGAACATTTTACTTTACTATTAAAAAAACGAACAGACAATTCAAGTTTCAAATTTTGATTTTAACATTTAATTTGATTTTAAAAATTGCATTTCTTTGAGATTAGTCATAACTCTTTACTATTTTTTTAAAACAATTTCTTTCAGATAGAAAATCACTAATCATTTATCATGACTATAGATAGAAGAGACATACCTTTTTCATAACTTCAACTATTCAAATGACGATTATTTCTTTCACTCCTATCTTTTATCAACTTTCTGATGAATGTTAACATCGGGTTTCATGAAATTACTTAAATGAATTTTGATTATATAACTAAAGGTCTATTTGTAGATTTCTTCAACCAATAAGAATTCATCACATCATACAACACTTTTCATTTAAATAAATAACAACATACATGCAAAATGATATGTGTCATTACACTTGTCAATAAGAAAATCACTGTATATACGCATGATGACAAGTGTTTGTACGCATGTAATTCATTAAATTTACCGTTGACGTGGGAAATTGGTCATTTGCGTCGCCCGACCCCCAAGTGTAAATTTAACAGTAAACTTATAATATGAATATCCAAGGTATGAGAAATGCAGAGGGACGCAAAACTTTTATAGTGGTTGGGTACTAACACCTACGTCCACTTTGTAGTAACTATTCATCATAATATTGTTGATTACAATGCTTGTACAAGTTCGGACAATTTTTTCTTACAAAATTGTATAATATAACAACAAATATCTTGTTAATTATAAACTTTGACCAAAATGCCCTTCTTCTTCATTGTTGAGCCAAATTGTGTATTAATGTCCAAGAAATTGCTTCAATGTCCAAGGGAATGAATGTATGTCCAAAAGTCCAAGTGAATGGCAAAAAGTTGTACACAAACATTGGTGTAATGTCTACAAGTCCAAGAGATGTCCAAAAGCCATGGAGATGACAACGACAACCATTAATGGTGTCCTATAGCTCCAATCCGGTATGCCAAAATGTAGGCAAGGTCCAAAAATGCTACCCTTAGAACACCAAGTAAGGGGGTATTATAGGTGAGGTTAGGCGGCATCGGACCGAATTTCGTATCCCTAGGGGAAGGAAATTCACATCTCGAAAAGATGGCCAAAAAACCGTGTTGTTTACAAAAATTCGCATCTCGAAATAGCTTGATCCGGCCGTGTTGCTCAAGCAAAATCAAGTGATTCGCACATGAAAACAGCCTTGCCAAATCCATTTTCCATCTATGAAATTTTGTATCCTAGGTATTTTCCAAATTTCGCATCCCAATCCATCGTTTCACACCTGAGAAATTTTGCATCTGCCCTGCATCGATCAATTGATTTCATACTACCTCCTGGCATGTGCCAGATCCTTCGCCTCCCGAGCCGATATGTGTTTTCCACCTTCGAATCCCGTGTGTTGCACTCATGATGCATAGCCTCCCTGATGCAATCACGATATTTCGCATTGCGATGCAGGGATGCGAAATCCGCTTGAAGCCAAGCCTGTGTCTTGTCCTAAGTTTTTCCCTTGACCTACCTTGCACTACACTCATGGTTTTATGTGATTTTACCATTCTGATCACCTATTTTTGACGTGACAAATCCAAAATTTTCCAAGTGCCAGATCTTTGCCAAACCAAGTCGCGCAACCATTTTTTCTTGATTGTGATCGTGTCATGTCAATCAGCTGTTTATGAGTGCATGAAACCAGAATTCACCGAAATCCAAATATTTTTTTTGAATAAGTTTTTCCACGTGATCGGACCAAAATGCTCAAGCATTTTGAGCTAATCGGACCTCGTCGATCACATATTTTTACCACGTCAGATTTTCCAAGTTTATTAATCACGATTTCAAGAATCAACGATATTTCCAAACTTTTCCGAACATGTGCGACTTCGACCAAATTGCTTTGTATTTTCCAACGACGTTCTTGAGACTTAACCGCGTCGCGAACCATAATCTTGACGTGTGACTGATTTTCCAAAAACTTGTTCAATACTTTTCCTTCAAAACATATTTTTCTTAATCGAAGGAAGACGTATTTTGCGAGTAAACCATAAATCCAGAAATCCATAAACCAAAGCCAGGAGAAGTTTGAAGTGAAAGTGAATTCTATAACCAGAAAATTGAAGAGCTATGATCGCACCGGATCACATTAACTAGAAATCCACAATCGCATCGGATCATATTAAACATAAAACCTAAAAAACAGAAAGCCTAAAACCCAGTGAAAGCAGACGATCTCTCCAGATTGTTTCTCGAAAAATAACTAGAATAACCAAAGTTGCTAGAATTACCGAGGGAACATAAGGGCCCAAGAACCAGAATAACCATAGCCGAGAAATCGGGAAAACCCGAAATTCGTAAATCAAAAGTAACCAATAACCGAATAACCAGAAGAGTTCAAGGCGATCTTGCCAAGGAAAGACGACCAAGAATAGCCAAAAGAGTTCAAGGCAGCCTCGCCAAGGCAAGACGACCAAGAACAACCAGAAGAGTTCAAGGCAACCTTGCCGAGGCAAGACGACTAAGAATAGCCAGTAGAGTTCAAGGCGACCTTACCCAGGCAAGACAAACAAGAATAGCTAAAAGAGTTCAAGGTGGCCTTACCGAGGCAAGATGACCAAGAATAGCCAGAAAACCATGGACCGGTGTCCTTAAAGTTCGCAATCCAGTTTTTGGTTTCCTTACTTCGCAGCCAATGTCCCCACAAACGAAGTAATTTTTATTAGAGTTATAAAACTTTGGAATTTTTTAGTAAAACCAAAAGGAAATCTTAATAATTTATCATCCGCAAAGAGCCTGTCTAGGGACGCCTCTTCCCGTACATGGGAATGCGGACTTAGCCATTTTTGATTCCAAATTCATTCGTGAAGGAGATTGAATGGTTTATCGTTCGCGAAGATCATGCCTAGGAACTCACCGGTCTCTATTACATAGGTAAGAATAATTAGTCATTCTAGCTCCAAAACCAGAAAGAGCTCAAGGCATCCTTGCCGAGGCAAGACGACCAAGAAAAGCCAGAAAAGTTCAAGGTTGCCTTACCGGAGCAAGAGGACCAAGAAAATCTAGAAGTGTTCAAGGTGGCCTTGCTGAAACAAGACGACCAAGAATAGTCAGCATAGTTCAAGGTGGCCTTGCCGAAGCAATACAAAGAAGAAAAGCCAGTACATTTCCATTTTATTACTAACCGGGGGTGATGGTGTACTGTTGAGCAAAGAGCATGCCTAGTGATTATAACGGCTCATGTACATGGGTAGATCGGCTTAACCATCTACAATCAGAAAACCAAAAGGATACAACCATGGAGTCGGAGCCTACAAAGCCAAAACCATGGGTCGGAGCCCGAATAATCAGATCTAGAAAAAGCCAGAACCAAATCATAAGACGGAAGCACCAAAAATACCAAAAGCCAAAAAACCAAGAACAAAAGAAAGCTAAACACCAAAAGCCAAAGTACCAAATCCAAGAAGCCAAGAAACCAATAAGAGCCAAAGCCAAAATATCAAAAAGCCAAGACAAGAATCCAGAAGATCAAGCAAAACCAAAAGATACTGATGTTCGGGAGGTTTGAATCTGAAATACCTGATCCAGAAGAAGATCAATTGATAGTTATACTGCCGGGGTGAGCACTAGGCCCAGGCCTATCCTAAGTAGCTTGAGGAGGTTGTGCCTATCCTAGCACCACGGCCCGAGTCCGAACAAACTGTGTCAGCTCACCGCGCCTGACATGCTATTCAACCATATCTTTGAGATGTCTACAATCGTTTGTATTATGACCGTCAAGATCATGAAACAAGCAATGCCGACTAGTATCCTTTTCTCTTTGATTTGACTCCCTTTGCGGGAGGCTTTCTGAAAGGAGAAGTGGAATGAACTTCCAAGTAAATCTCTTCGAGGGTATGAGTAAGTTCCAATAAGTCGGGAACTTAAGTTGCCTCCAAGCTATGTTTTGGTCATTCCCCAAAGGAGATTTACTTGCACTAGAATCCTTAGATTTACCAGAGTTGGATAGTGTCCCGCCCTTAACCACATTAGCCTTTAGAACCATTTTATCAGTCCTCGTATCCTCTTCCTAAAGAAACCTTTCTGCTTCATAGTAGAACTCATCGAGATCCCTCGGCGTGTCTCGTTTGAATGAGACTTTGAAGTCATATTTATCAAGAACACCAGAGATTGCAACCATCAAAACCATGGATGATTTGGGTCTGTTGACCGATGCCACCGCTGCACTAATCCTTTTCAAGAACTTAGACAGAGTCTCACCGAACTTCTGCTTGATTGTTGTTACAGTCATAAAGCTTTTCGAATGAGCGATGTAAACTCTGAACTGCTTGACGAACCTGCTAACCAAAGCATTCCAAGAGTGAATAAAATCTGTTTCCAACTGTCTAAACCATATGGCAGTAATGTCTGTCAAATAAAACAGGAAACACTTTGCCATGACATGTTTCAAAGCAGAGAGAATTTCCATACGGCACACGTAGCACATCAAGTGAGCAGTCTCATCCTTCCGACCATCATAGGCTTCCATCACCGGCAATTTGAAGTCCGGTGTGTTACGAGAATTACTGTTATCCAAAGAGAATGGACAGCGAGTAACACAATCCAAATCCGAAGAAGAGGCACCGCCTTGAGTAAATTAACGAATAACATCCGCGATTGAGATCCATTACCAAAAGCGAGCAACTGGTTCAAATTATCCAAAACGACATGGGTTCCCCTAGTGTTTAAGAACATGTTAGCAACCGGTTAAATCCCAACCTAAGGAGTCGCATCAGGCACAATCCTCACTCCCAGAACAGTGGGAGTGCTTCTATCCAAACCTGCACGCAAAGGTGTTTGAGCCATATTACCAATATCGGAGCCTGCGACTTGACCAAACAAAGCATCACGGGCTGGAGCGATGTCGATATTAGGGGTACCCCCGAGTGTAGCGGGAACATCATTGGTCCGAGGATCGGCGTCGCCCTACTGATTAGTTTGTGGGGTTGCCCCCAAGTCCTGAGTTGCTGCTTGCAGAACACTAGTGCTTGTTCCAATAATATATGCCTGGCCTATTGGACTTCTGGTACTTCCAAGTCTAGCCTCAATTCAAGCGAGAAAAGTAGTCATCGCTTCTTCCAGTCACTTAAGTCGAGTGTTCAAATCCGTAGCAAAATTCTTTATCATCCCATCGATGTCGTCTCGAGTGACGAAGTTTGAGGGATTACTAGTCGAAGAAAGCTCTTGACTTCCTTCACCTTAATACCTTGAGCCTCGGCAATAGCGTCGAGCTCTTGTGCTTAACCAGGATAAAAAGCGAGCGAGATCTGTTTTCGAAACAATGTCGAATTCAAAATCTAAAACCGAAGTAAAAATCCAGAACCAAATTCGAAGTAGAAGTCAAGGCAATGTGCCCCCATCCCGGAGTGCCAAATTTTTGACGTGGGAAATTGGTTATTTGCACATGCCAACCCCGAAGTGTAAGTTTAACAGTAAACTTATAATCTGAATATCCAATGTACGAGAAATGTAAAGGGACGCACAAATTTTACAGTGGTTCGACACTAATGCCTATATCCACTTTATAGTAATCATTCATCATAATATATTCAATTACAATTCTTGTACAAGTTCGGAGAATTTATATGTACAAAGTTGTATAATAGAACAAGTATCTTGTTGATTTTAAACTTTGACTAATATGCCCTTTTTCTTCTTCTTCGTTGAGCCAAAGTGCGTATCATAGTCCAAGAAATTGCTTCAACGTCCAAGAGTATGTATGTATGTCCAAAAGATGTTCAATGGCAAAAAGTTATAGACAAACTTTTGTGTAACATCTACAAGTCCACGAGATGTCCAAAAAGCCACAGAGATGATAATTGCAGCCATTAATGGTGTCGTAGAGCTTCAATTTGTATGCCAAAATGTAGGTAAGGTCCAAAAGTTCCGTCTTCTAGAATGCCAAGCAAGGGGGTATTTATAAGTGAGGCTTGGAGGCATCAATCCGAATTTCCTATCCCAAGGGGATGCGAAATTCGCATCCCAAGAAGACAGCCAAAAAACCGTATTATTTGCAAGAATCACATCTTGAAGCCACGAAAAATCGCATCCCGAAATAGCTTGATACGACCGCATTGCCCAAGAAAAATCAAGTGATCTGCATGTGAAAACAGCCTTGCCAAATCCAGTTGCCATCTATGAAATTTCTCTTCCCAAGTATGTGCCAAATTTCGCATCCCATTCCATCATTTTGCACCTGGGAAATTTTGCATCCACCTGCATCGATCACTTGATTTTGTACAGCCTCCTGGCATGTGCCAGATTCTTTGCATCCTGATCTGATGCATGTTTTCCGCCTTCAATTCCCCTATTTTGTAAACATGATTCACATCGCCTCCCTGATGTGATCACGATATTTCGCATACCGATATTGGATGCGAAATTCGCCTAGTGCCAAGCTTATGTCTTGGATCGAGTTTTTCCCTTGATCCATCTTGCACACACTCATGGTTTCAGGTGATTTTCCCATGATGATTACCTGTTTTCGACGTGCCAAATCCTTAATTTGGCAAGTGCTATCTTTGCCAAACCAAGTTGCGCAGCCATTTTTCTTTGATCGTGTCATGCCAATCAACTTTTATTGAGTGCGCAAAACCAGAATTCACCGAAATCCAAATATTTTCCTTCGACGAGTTTGGCCACTTGATCAGACCGAAGTGCTCAAGGATTTTGAGCTGATCAGACCCAAAGTGCTCACGTATTTTTACCATGCCATATTTTTCAAGTTTATTAACGATGATTTCAGGAATCGACGATATTTCCAAACTTTTCTGTAACGACCCGAGGAATTCGCGATCCTGGTTATTGACATAAACTCAATGTCAACTACCCAAGCATCGGAAACACCGGATAGTCCATGAAAGAAATTAGAGGGTGAGAATAGATAAGATAGAAACTTAGAATAGAAGAAGAAGAAGAACATACAACATCAGAGTAGATACAAATCTCATAGCGGAACGAAAAACATATAATAGATACATAATTTTGAAATAAAATAAGTACATGTATACAGTAAAATTATCAGAGTACAACACAGCGGAAATAACTATAGCTATATAATCCTGAAGCCTCCTGCTCCAAGCTCTCCAAGTATATCTGGAAAATTCTGACTACTTGACTGCCCGAACAAAATTGGGCACCCAAGAGTTTAGGGGAAAAAAACAAAATAAACTCTGGGTCAGTCATGTGACTGGTGTGAGTAAACTCCAATCATTGTCTAACTTTTAAAATCCTTTCTAAGGAAATGATAATCGTAAGACCGATCCACACATAAACACGGGTGGTTTTTACCTTATGATAACCCAAAACATTTCTTTAAAATCACTACTCTTCTGATATTGTAATAATGTCTAAATCAAATAAATAGCAATCTAGTGGAAACGCTTTCATCTCACGTTCCACATATATTATATACAATCAAACACCGCGGGTGCTTATTGGGTAATGGATTTCCAACTATGACAAGGTATGGAACCACCTTTTGATCAGTGTACTCTAGAAGCGATAGACAGGAGTTCAACAAGAACATCTTGTAACTCGGCCACACATGACCGACTGTAACACCCCGGATTTTTGAATAATCAAATTAACTAAAATAAAGAATAATTAATCTCAAACTTGAGAATTAAGGGAATGGGGTTGCGCCATTGTGTTCGTCTCAGAATTCTGGTTGAAATAGAGTCCGAGTTTGCGGGAAACGGGTACCGGATGAAGGAGTTACGAACGAACGAAGTTTGGTGGCAAAACAAAGGAAATATATATATATATATATATATATATATATATATATATATATATATATTTGCACTGGCGCATTTGGGAAGTGCGCCAGTACAAATTTACATTGGTGCACTTCTCAAGTGCGCCCAGGCCGTGAGAAAACCTGCACAGCTTTCTGGTTCAGTCCGATCTATGTTGTGACTCATTGCTGAGTCCTTTCTGACTCCTTCCTGAGTCATTAGGGCTAAGGTGTCACCCTATCATGACTGAATGGTTTTGATTAACCTAAGATCATTCGACGGCCTAAATTAATTCAAAACTCTATAAAAAGACCCATAGACTCAAACCCTAAATCAGAATTAAAACTGAAACTATGGTCGTCATGCTGTCGTGTTGAACCCTAGAGTAGCTGCCACAAATTAAAGAGGAAGAACAGCAAATCAAATCAGTTCTATTCAACCCAAATAACGAATCTTCTTCAAAGGAGAGCTAATACAACTTCAAAAATCAGAATTCAGAACTCAAGACCGCTTTTGAGTAGTGAGTTCGATAGTTTTAACAAAATAATTAGTAAATTAATTGGATTGAGTTATGATGCAGATAATTTGGATATGATATGAATTATTAACTGCATGTTGTAGAATTGTGTTGTAATTTTTATGATATTATGTTATGATGCTATCATTTACGATGTAAAGTTATGATGCTATCACCCATGTTATAATTCTATGATTGGCCTATGTCTAGTTGAATCATCATGTTTCATATGCTAGTTTGGTTATGTTAATTCATATGATAAATCATATGTATGCAAGTTTAGATTTTGATTTAAACATGAATCATATACAAGTTAGGTAAAATTATAGGTGACCTTACATGGTTATGACATCTAGTTTATGTAAAAATTTGATTAAAAGTTAGGCTATGACATGTGTGAGTTATATGCTAAATTATACATGATACTTTACATGTTAGATGTAAGTTTACACCATTGTTATGATGCATAAATCACATATGCAAGTTTGTATAAATATATGAATTTGGGATGTGATTCATGTTATGCAAGTTTAGGGGTATTGCCTATGCAAGTTAACACCTTTAGATATAGGTCTATGATATACATGATTTATGAAAATTTGTGGTTATTACCTATGCAAGTCTACACCTTTAGATTTGGATCCATGACATATGTTGTTTATGCAAGTTGTAACTTTGGCCTATGCGAGTTTTAGATGTAGAACATCATTCACACATGCAAGTTCACCCCTATGTTTAGATCGATGTTTTAATTATGTGTATATTGTGATGTTTTCTCTTTATTCCATGAGTTAGACTATTCGAGTCTAACGTATATTTTACGTTAAACGAACAAACGTACAACGTGGGGTAAAAGGGATAATATTAAAAGATTTAATTGGCATAAATGCCTTAAAAGGCATAAAATAAAATTGTGGTGAAAATTGGTATGATTTTACATACCATAAATGGATGGACATAATTGAGTCAATTATGGACATCGTTAAATTTGGAATTGATTGATAATTTGAATAGGGAAAGTAATTCAAATTGGGGGAATGATTAATTAGGTGTAATTAATCGTCTAAGACACAAGGTTAGGCTCGTTTGTGGTGTAAGACTGCCCGGACCCGCCCGGCAAATCCAGCTTCCACAAATGCCAGTCTAATGTGAGAGGTCTTAGGCACAAATTAAATACGTAACAGTTGTAAAGACACGAGGTTAGATTCGTTTGTGGTGTAAGACTGCCCGGACCCGCCCGGCAAATCCAGCTGCCACAAATGCCAGTCTAATGTGAGAGGTCTTTATGAGGTTACGGTCTTATGAATTAAGAAACACTTGACCAGATAAACATATAGTGGGACATGAGGGGGTTAAGTGGGTGCCTTGGGTGGCATGTGGAATCTAGTGGGTGCCTTGGGTGGCATTGGAAATACGATTAGAAACACTTAACCAAAATTGAAACATGTAAGTGAACATGAATAAGAAGTGGGTTAAGTGGGATGTACTAGAGTGGACCCATCTTAGTGGGATATCTTGTGTCGAGCAATGGGGGCCCGTTTCAACCAGTAACCGATACGTATCTTTGTGGGCTCGACCCAAGTCGAGGACGGGACACGCATACTGGGCTTGACTGTAAGAGGGCAAACCGGGTTAGCGGTGGCAACGCAAGTCCAACGGGTTCATATGCGTGTGTGGACCCGGGATGGTAGGTAAGACATTGTTGCATCGTGTAGGTATAAGCCGTGCGTTCTTGGTGGTATCGGGTTGCCACTTTGGGGAGTGATACACCCCACTGTGGGGCCAGCACGGGTATCTACTAGTTAGGGAGCCGATCGCTTGGCGTAGTGGGTACACCTAGTGGAGATAGGGGCAGGCGGCACCTATGAAGGCAGCTAGGGGTGCACGAAACTACCAATATCATTATAAACTTTTATAGGCGGGATCAACCTTAGGGTGACTAGTGGTGGTGCAGTATAGCAATTATCTTATAGTGATGGTGTAGTTTAGTAATTATCTTACAGTGGGTTAGGTGCGCTTTAACGATATCATTATTCATCTTGTTTCCTTATTTACTCTGCCATACTCAATGGTTCATGGTCATTTCCTTATTTTCCAACTTATGCCTTAGCCTAGTTACTTTATTAATTATATTGTTAAAGTTCTCGCACTCGCCATACTTTATGTCTGACCCCCTTTGTTTCCTCATCTTTTCTTCCTTTCTCCCCCCTAGGTGCTCAGGTTGGAACTAGCACCAGTGGAGCTTGATTTTGGACTGCTTTTAGAAGATTGCTTGGATCGCTGAAGTAAAGTTCAGCTTCTCTTTTATTTATGGCTATTTTGTATTGGGGATTATGTCTTTAAATTTATGTACTTGGATTTAATCAAGATGGATATTTTGTACTTGACTCTGGTTTTGATGATGTAATCAAACATATGTGTTTTCCTCTGCAATGAAATAAAGTTTTAAATTTTCAAGTACTGTTTATATCTGTCTTGTGGTTAAGTTTCTGTTCTATACTTACTTAAAACGCTCCATAGAAGTTAATGCATTCCCTTTGTGAGTGACATTAATGGACGTGGGGTGTTACACGTGATATCAGAGCTGAAGGTTACCACAACAGATATGAATTTTTGAAAAACTATTTTTCAAAACAATTTTTATAAAGAAGTACCTTCAAAAGTATGTTTTAAGGAAAGTATTTTCAAGAGAAAAGCTTATTTTAGAAAGCATAACCCCAAGAGCCATATATCTTTCCCTCGGTTCTTTTATATTGAATCTTTCCTTTTTCGTTTTAGCATGTCTGAAGCATCTGAGATACCAGAGGGTGTTCATGTACCGGTTGGTTTCGTCAATATCTCGAGGCTAGGGCCGCCACCGCAGGTCCATCTAATGCTCTTCCTCCTCCTCCTCCCCCTCTTCCTCGCGTCGATACTTTTGCTAAGATATGTAAGGACTTTAGAGCAATGGGTGGAAAACCTTTTCACGGGACGGAGACATTTGTTGAAGCTCATAATTGGCTAAAGGAGGTGGAAGAATTGTTTGGAATCTTTGAAGTGAATGATGGAAGAAAAGTCCAGCTAGCTGCCAGGCTAATGAAGGATGAGGCCTCGTTTTGGTGGGAGGTCACTAATGGTGGACGTCCAGTCGATACATGGCCAGATTTTAGGCAAAGGTTTGAGGCGAAGTTTTTCTCGCGGGCTGAAGAGAATCTATACATGGAAAGGTTTTTGTCGCTGAAGCAAGGGAATCTATCGGTGAAAGAGTACGTCAACAAATTCAACCAATTGGCAAGGTTCGGCTTGGACTTGGTGAATACTCCAGAAAAGAAGGCTCTAAGATTTGTTAAGGGTTTAAACGAGCCGCTTCATGGGTTAGCTATGACCCACATTCCCATGGGGGCTACCTTTGAGAGATTAGTTGACATGGCGCTTATGCATGAAGAGGAGAAGGGCGCCAATGTTAATAAGGCACCTGAGAAGAAAGGGGATCAAAAGAAGTCGCAACAGCAACAACAGAACAAGAAATGTAGCAAAGGCAACAATGCTAAGGGGAAGAAGAAATGCTTTAACTGTGGGACACCCGGCCATCTAAGAAAAGATTATAGGAAGAAAAAGAAGACTGGTTGTTTCCACTGTGGCGAGGCAGGACATCTTATTAAGGACTGCCCAAAGAAAGGGCAGAGGGAAGGGTCTACCTCGGGAGGACAGGTGCAAGCTCTTATGGAACCAGGGCAGGCAAGAGGACAAGTTTAGGCTCTCGTGGTCCCACCGTTGCAAGAACGAGGTAGAGCAATTTCCGTTGAAAGTTTAGTTTTCCTGTTTGATCATCCTGTCCGTACTTTATTCAAATCTGGCGCATCACATTCGTTTATCTCTACATCATTAGTTGAAACACTGCACCTAGATACTAGTCTTGTTACTGATCCCTTAGTAGTCTCAAATCCTATTGGTGGTTCGGCTCATCTTTCTATGATTTGTCGGGATTTGAGATTGTTTATCTTGGGTGTTGAGTTTGCGTGCAACGCTTTTGTTCTTGGCTTCATGGGCTACGGTTTAATTCTAGGTATGGATTGGCTAACTAGATATGGGGCCATCCTAGATTGTGAAAGAAGGGTAGTTAGATTGTTGACTCGTTCTGGAAAAACCCTTGATATTTCTTGTGACCCTAGAGGTCCAGTAATGCTTAGCTACCTAGAATCCCTTGACGCATCCGATGATGATTTACATTCTGTTCCCATAGTCCGTGAATATGCTGATGTCTTCGATGAGGTGAGGGGTTTACCCCCAAAACGTGAGATAGACTTTCGAATATATCTAGTAGATAATGCAAAGCCAGTTGCATTGCCAGTGCGCCACATGGCTCCAAGAGAGAGAAGAGAACTCAGTAAGCAAGTGAAAGAATTGCTTGAGGAGGGGTTCATCAGACGTAGTATATCGGAGTGGGGTGCTCCAGTATTATTTGCCACGAAGGCAGATGGGTCCCTCAGACTTTGTGTGGACTATAGAGAACTTAATAAGCTTACTAAGAAGAATAGACACCCACTGCCGAGGATTGATGATCTTTTTGATCAGTTAGTTGGCGCATCAGTGTTTTCGCAATTGGACTTAGCCACGGGTTTCCATCAGTTAAGAGTGACTGAGGATAGCATAGACAAGACTGCCTTTAGGACTCCAGACGGTTTCTTCGAGTGGCTTGTGATGCCCTTCGGTTTGACAAACGCCCCCGCATACTTTGTTGACTTGATGAGTAGGGTGTTTTGGGAGTACCTCAATAAATTCGTGGTAGTCTTTGTGGACGACATCTTGATCTTTTCTAAGAGCGAGGAAGAGCATTCCCTACATCTTAGGGAAGTGTTGGAGACTCTTCGAGCGCATAAACTTAAAGAAAAATTTTCTAAATGTCACTTTTGGAGGAAGGAAGTGCGATTCTTAGGGCACGTAGTTTCCAAAGAAGGGATAGCTGTGGATCCCGCGAAGGTAGTGGCCATCCAAGATTGGAAGGTTCCTAAAAATGCTACCGAGGTGAGAAGTTTCTTAGGGTTGGCCGGCTACTATAGGAAGTTTCTCAAGGACTTCGCAAAAATATCATCTCCATTAACACGCTTGACGAAGAAGAACCTAGTTTTCATGTGGGACGTAGATTGTGATGATGCGTTCCAACGTTTAAAGAGAGCTTTGACCACAGCCCCAGTCTTAGTGTTGCCAGATGGGAGTAAGCCATTTACCGTTTATACCGATGCTTGTGGGACAGGACTAGGCGCAGTCTTAATGCAAGAGGGAAGGGTAATAGCCTATGGTGGAAGGCAGCTGAGAGTGCATGAAAGAAATTACCCTACACATGACCTATAGTTGGCCGCTATTGTTTTCGCGCTTAAGTCTTGGCATCATTATCTTCTTGGCGAGTAATTCGAATTGTTCACTGACCACAAATCGCTAAAATACTTGTTCTCTCAGAAGGACTTGAACTTAAGGCAGCAAAGGTGGATGGAATTCTTAGCATCCTACGACTTCGAGATAGCATATACCCCTGGCAAGGGTAACGTGGTGGCAGATGCCTTAAGTAGGAAAAGGTTGTCCTTGAGTCCGTTGTTTGTTTAGCGGCAAAGCTTAGAGTTCATCTCTACGTTTGACTTTAAACCTTCCGTTGACTTTGTACCCGGTTTGCTAGCATCCTTAGAGGTTAGACCTATGCTTTTGGGACGGATTGGTGAGGCACAACAAGATGGCCCACAGTTGGATGAGTTAGTAGAAAAGCTCAAAGAAGGGGAGTCATCGAGCCATCTCCGTAGGTATACCCTAAATGATAAGGGTTGGTTGCGTAGGGACGGTAGACTTTGTGTACCATGGGACGAGAATCTGAGGAAGTCCATTCTTGATGATGCACATCGTTCGAAGATGGCCATTCATCCAAGCGGGGACAAGATGTACATGGACATGAGACGAGTTTACTTTTGGGCCGGCATGAAGAAGGATGTGGCTGAGTATGTCGCTAGATGCTTGGTGTGCCAACAAGTAAAAGCAGAGCAAAAGAAGCCCGGTGGATTGCTTCACTCATTGGAGGTCCCACGATGGAAGTGGGAAAGCGTTTCGATGGACTTTGTTGACGGATTACCAAGATCGAGGAAGGGTTATACGGGGATTTGGGTCGTGCAGACTTACTAAGAGCGCCCATTTCATTCCCGTGAAGAGTAAGAGGAATGCTCCATGGTTAGCCTCCGTATACATTCAAGAAATAGTTCGTTTGCACGGTGTTCCTTCTAGCATAGTGAGCGACCGCAATCCTATCTTCACTAGCGAATTTTGGAAGAGCTTGCAAGAGGCGGTAGGGACTCAGTTATGTTTGAGCAGTGCATATCATCCTCAGACGGACGACCAGACCGAGAGGGTGAATCGTATTCTAGAGGACCTATTGAGGTTATGTGTCCTAGACTTCGGAGGTACATGGGAGGAACATCTTCCGTTGGTAGAGTTCGCATATAATAATAGCTTTCAGTCTAGCATTGGCATGGCACCGTTCGAGGCTCTTTGTGGACGGTCATGTCGTTCGCCTACATGTTGGTGGGAGTCTACAGACAAGATCTTGCTTGGACCCGATATGATTAGACAGACTTCGGAAAAGATCGATTTGATTCGAAGGAGGATGAAGACGGCGCAAGATAGGCAAAAATCTTTTGCGGACAAGAGGAGGTCAGATCTTGAATTTGATATTGGGGAAATGGTCTTTGTCAAGGTGTCTCCATTACGGAACGTCGTTCGCTTTGGGTCCGTTGGAAAGTTAGCACCAAGGTTTGTAGGGCCATTTCCTATTAAGGAAAGAATTGGACAGATGACGTACAGAGTGGAGTTTCCCGAGAGACTTAGTGGTGTACACGACGTATTCCATGTATCACATTTGAGGAAGTGCTTGCACGAGACCGCGGAAGTGGTAGAGCTGAGCTTGCTTAGAGAGGTGGAGATCGAGCGTGATGCGACGATTCGACGAGCTCCTACGCGCATTCTTGGGTCGGAGATTAAGAAGTTGAGGAATCGAGAGGTCAAACTAGTAAAAGTGCAATGGGGAGATGATGAGAGCAACGCAACTTAGGATACGGAAGCGAAGATGCGTTTATTATACCCTTTTCTTTTTGAGGGTATGTCTTTTAATTTCTCCTTTATCGCTTACCTTGTACTTATCTTATCTTTAGTATGTCCTCTCGCTAGTACCTTTGACCTTTAGATAGGGTAGTCATATGGTTGAAACATGTGTTTGAGACATGTTATGTATGATGGATGCATGTGAATGCAAGTGTTTGCTAGTGGTTGCTCGTGGATGCATATACACACACTTTAGGGACTAGATCGGCTCCGTCACTTCATATTGCATATTGCATATAAATGTGTGTACATATTTAAGTAATGGATGTATAATGGTTGTACCATCATATGGATGTTGCATTTTGGTGAATGGTTGTGCACACATGTAGAAATAATATGTATCGATAGGGTTCTTTCGCATACATAATGGACGCATGGCACTATCATGGTTTGCATTAAGGAGGTCAACTGAATCAGTAGACCGCCTGATTTTGCATTAGATAAGGAACATATACACACTTCTTGCATATGTTCATACAACATTAGAAATTTTATAAGGACAATGGATGCCCGTGTTTGATGGTTGAACAGATGGTTGCTTGGATTGTAGGATATGCATTCTCCTTAACTTGGAGATTTCGGGGGCGAAATCCTTTAAGGAGGGGAGAATGTAACACCCCGGATTTTTGAATAATCAAATTAACTAAAATAAAGAATAATTAATCTTAGACGTGAGAATTAAGGGAATGGGGTTGCGCCATTGTGTTCGTCTCGGAATTCTGGTTGAAATAGAGTCCGAGTTTGCGGGAAACGGGTACCGGATGAAGGAGTTATGAACGAACGAAGTTTTGTGGCAAAACAAAAGAAATATATATATATATACATATACATATATATATATATATATATATATATATATATTTGCACTGGCGCACTTGGGAAGTGCGCCAGTACAAATTTACATTGGTGCACTTCCCAAGTGCGCCCAGGCCGAGAGAAAACCTGCACAGCTTTCTGGTTCAGTCCGATCTATGTTGTGACTCATTGCTGAGTCCTTTTTGACTCCTTGCTGAGTCATTAGGGCTGAGGTGTCACCCTATCATGACTAAATGGTTTTTATTAACCCTAAGATCATCCGACGGCCTAAATTAATTCAAAACTCTATAAAAAGACCCATAGTCTCAAACCCTAAATCAGAATTAAAACTGAAACTATGGCCGTCATGCTGTCGTGTTGAACCCTAGAGTAGCCGCCACAAATTAAAGAGGAAGAACAGCAAATCAAATCAGTTCTATTCAACCCAAACAACGAATCTTCTTCAAAGGAGAGCTATTACAACTTCAGAAATCAGAATTCAGAACTCAAGACCGCTTTTGAGTAGTGAGTTCGATAGTTTTAACAAAATAATTAGTAAATTAATTGGATTGAGTTATGATGCGGATAATTTGGATATGATATGAATTATTGACTGCATGTTGTAATTATGTTGTAGAACTGTGTTGTAATTTCTATGATATTATGTTATGATGCTATCATTTACGACGTAAAGTTATGATGCTATCACCCATGTTATAATTCTATGATTGGCCTATGTCTAGTTGAATCATCATGTTTCATATGCTAGTTTGGTTATGTTGATTCATATGATAAATCATATGTATGCAAGTTTAAATTTTGATTTAAACATGAATCATATACAAGTTGGGTAAAATTATAGGTGACCTTACATGGTTATGACATCTAGTTTATGTGAAAATTTGATTAAAAGTTAGGCTATGACATGTGTGGGTTATATGCTAAATTCTACATGATACTTTACATGTTAGATGTAAGTTTACACCATTGTTATGATGCATAAATCACATATGCAAGTTTGTATAAATATATGAGTTTGGGATGTGAATCATGTTATGCAAGTTTAGGGGTATTGCCTATGCAAGTTAACACCTTTAGATATAGATCTATAATATACATGATTTATGAAAATTTGTGGTTATTACCTATGCAAGTCTACACCTTTAGATTTGGATCCATGACATATGTTGTTTATGCAAATTGTAACTTTGGCCTATGCGAGTTTTAGATGTAGAACATCATTCACACATGCAAGTTCACCCCTATGTTTAGATCGATGTTTTAATTATGTGTATATTGTGATGTTTTCTCTTTATTTCATGAGTTAGACTATTCGAGTCTAACGTATATTTTACGTTAAACGAACAAACGTACAACGTGGGGTAAAAGGGATAATATTAAAAGATTTAATTGGCATAAATGCCTTAAAAGGCATAAAATAAAATTGTGGTTTAAATTGGTATGATTTTACATACCATAAATGGATGGACATAATTGAGTCAATTAGAGACATCGTTAAATTTGGAATTGATTGATAATTTGAATAGGGAAAGTAATTCAAATTGGGGGAATGATTAATTAGGTGTAATTAATCGTCTAAGACACGAGGTTAGGCTCGTTTGTGGTGTAAGACTGCCCGGACCCGCCCAACAAATCCAGTTGCCACAAATGCCAGTCTAATGTGAGAGGTCTTAGGCACAAATTAAATACGTAACAGTTGTAAAGACACGAGGTTAGATTCGTTTGTGGTGTAAGACTGCCCGGACCCGCCCGACAAATCTAGCTGCCACAAATGTCGGTCTAATGTGAGAGGTCTTTATGAGGTTACGGTCTTAATGAATTAAGAAACACTTAACCAGATAAACATGTAGTGGGACATGAGGGGGTTAAGTGGGTACCTTGGGTGGCATGTGGAATCTAGTGGGTGCCTTGGGTGGCATTAGAAATACGATTAGAAACACTTAACCAAAATTGAAGCATGTAAGTGAACATGAATAAGAAGTGGGTTAAGTGGGATGTACTAGAGGGGACCAAGCTTAGGTGGATAGCTTGTGTAATGACCCGCATTTTCAGCGTTATAATAATTAATTTATTTAATTATTTAAAAGGTGATTAAGAGGATTTAATGGTCGTTGAATTTAATAAGAGTGAATATTTAATTTAAATAATAATTAAATAATATATTTAATTTTGAAATAATCAGAATTGGCTGAAATGGCGATATGGTATGAACTGGGCAATTCAAATTTTATAATTCAGTTTAGAATTGAATTTGAATAACGAATATATTATTGAAACGAAGTTTGAACGTATAATTTATATTATAATTAAAATCGAGCTCGAAATGGCGCTGCATTTCGTAAATTGGCGATTTGAACTTCAAGTGGATATACAGGGTCCGTTTTAAATCGGATTTCTGTGAAACAAGAAACGTAAGGAGCTGGTGAAGTATATCTTTCTAGTGGAAGAGAAAATTTGGGATTTCGTCGTGTAGATTTCGATTTATGTCCAAATTAAATATTCAGAAAAACAGCGGTATATTCGTTCGTGGCCATAACGGTTATTTAAAAATATTTGAATATCGGTTTTGAATTTAGACAAGGTTCTTTTGAGTCATAACGATAATTTAATTTTTAGAATTTTACTGTAATTTTTAATTAAATAAATAAGCAACTTTTTATTTGGAGTATTTTGCACCCTTAGTCAGCGATTTTGGGGTTTCGCAATATAAGTTAATCAACTGATATTATTATATTTTCGGGATCGCGGCACCTCACTGAACATGACTGTATTATTATTTCAGTCTGCAATGCTTATATATGAGTATAACCGTACATAGTGGGGTGGGTAACTTTTTGAAAACTTTAAAATAAATATCCTAAGTCATTTTTTGGACCAAAAAGGATCCACGCATCCTTTATTTCAGCCACAAAAATTAGTGTTTCTCAATCAAAGATGTGGCCTTCAATAATCCACAAGAGGATCAAAACAAAATGATATAAAACTATTCAAACCAAATTCTTGATTCGTTTCAACAAGCCTCCAGGCTTTTCTTCTTTTCCAAACTGAACGTGAGAAATTAATCAAAAAAAAATCAAAACAAATTCTTAAATTCTCAAAACAAGGATCTTTGAATTCAACAAGAATTCCTGTTCGTTTTGGTATGTCTTTCTAAGGGTCCGAACCCTTCCCCTTCCGCTGGAATTTTGGTAGAAGTAGCCGTAAGTTTTGGGTCTTCGACGCAAGCAGGGAATGAGCTCGAGTTGGACTTTGGCATTGGGAGTTTGGGGTTTGGATGAGTTTAGCGAGGGCGTACCAGTGATGGTCAGGGGATCGGCTCCGGTAGCCTACCATGATAGCAGCGTCGGTTTTCATTGGGTGGGGGTTCGTGTTTTCATTGGATTTAAGAAGGTTCACGGACAAGAGGAAAAACGTGGAGCATATTTGTGACACTGGGATGATTTAGTAGATGGTTTGAAAATCAATGAATATGGAAGAGGGGTTGGTTTTTGAAGTGTTTGTTTGCAGTAAAGTTGTGTAGTTGTTGAATTCTTGAAAGGGGTGAAACCGTGAAGTAAGGGAATGGATGGGATCCAAGAAAATCGATAATGGCATAGTCGGTTTTTGCTGATGGTAGAAGGCGGGTTTAGGAGAAGAGGATGGATCTACGGGATGGGCTGAATAACGTGGATGGGCCAAGGTATAGTGGTAAGGGCCCAAGTAAAAAAGAAAAGAGAGTTTAAGTTTATTTTTAGTTTAAATTTGTTAAAAGCTTGTAATCTAAATAACTTTATCGTACTGAATCAGAATTACACCAAACTGGATCCGACAGGATCGTATGGACAAGGGCTTTAGCCTGGAACTGACTGGGAGTGGATTTGAGCTCGTTTGAATTTATGGCGAAATAAATTGTTTGATTCAAATCAAACAACAGTTTATCGTTCTTTAACGATGAACTGCCAATGTGAGTAAAACTCACCAACTCTGAACGGTTATATTTTTATAACGTATTCTTAGAACTGATAATGATCTGTTGATTGATGCGTGTTAACTGTTTGGTTGAATTGCTTATATATTGGTTGAAATTATAGAAAACGATATATATATATATAAATCGTTAATCAAATATTGATTCTGTTTAACAGAATATTTCATATTGCAATGAAATCGGTGTTAAAGGTATTGTTTGACATCTGTAATGCAGGGAAACAGGTTAGAGGAATCCAACTGGATTCCTCAACATTTATTTTGTTGTTATTCGTATATTGTGATATATGATGTGATATATAATCTGTTGTTGATTATGTGTGTTTGGACGATATTTATCATGGTTATATGGTACGTTAAATACCACAAAAAATACCAGAAAGATAAAAGGAGATTTTCAAAGTAGATTTTGAAAATAAATTATTTATAAAAAATCGATGGATTTTATATATAAAAGGAAAAAGGATTTTATAAAAGAAATTAATTATAAAATCAAAAGAGTTATAAAGGAAATATTTATCTGTTAAATAAATAGAAGTATAAAAGGATCTTTTATTTAGAAAATAAATAAAACAAATAGAAAGACAAATATTTATAAACCATTTACAAATAAATAGAATAAAGGATTATTTATTGGAAAAATAAATAAAGGAGTTATTCGAATCGAGTTAATTGAAAGGAGTTAATCGAACATAGTTAATCAAAACGGAGTTAAACAAAAATTGGAAACTGACTAGAGATTAATAAGTTGAATGGTTTCCTGAGTATCGATCTGATGTTGGTTTCGGCCTTCAGGGTTTATACTTAGGAAGTTGTTCTCTTGTTAGTTTATAGTTAGAGTCTGATAGATGTGGAAGAGTAGTGATACGTAATTAAGCCATGGAAATGTTTTCCAGTGTTAATAACGTATATTTTCTAAATATAGAAAATGAGGAAGTATATATATATATATATATATATATATATATATATATATATGTTTGATGATTGGATCGCTAATTCCATTTGGAAATAAGATCGTTGTGTGTACACAGTCATGTTTTCATTTGATAGTTAAATCACAGACTATCAATGTTTTGACCATTTTAACATTGTTAATATGGAGAGACCGGTTGGATTACTATCCGAAGAACCACTCTGTATTGGCATAAGCGTTGCGAATCATATATGCCAAAGAAAATTGAAGACGGAGTAATGTGCAAGGGCTATTGTATAAATCTTAGATAACAGTGCCTAAGATGGATGTACTGAATAGTGCCTTCGGTTTGTCCAGTCCCAGGACGACCTGTATGGAAGATTGTCTGACAGAGTATATCTAATAGATCGCGTAAGTTGATCTCTTCAAACGTATTCACGTTTGGTGGCGGAGGAATTCGTTTCTCTTAGCTGTATACCCATGTTATTTTTGGGGAAATCAATTTGTGATTTGGCAGGTATGACGATGTGACATTCAAAGTGAATAAAGATATGACATGTAAAAGATAAGCATAGCTTCTAGCCTCACATCCGGTAAAGGATAGAAATCGGGCAGGCAACATGGCTATGTAGGTCGCACCTATTAGGGTGTATAATCACCTGATCTAGAGTTTCATTTACTTCTAAAAATCTATTGTCGATGCTGTCCCATTCGGGAAACGGTTGCTGATCCCAACCGTTGGTGATATACATTCGATACACTCAAGCGAAATGAGTGGTCGGTCATGTGTGGCCGGGTTACAAGATGTTCTTGTTGAACCCAGTGTATTCCTCTCTAGAGGTACACTAGCGAAAGGTGGTTCCATACCTTGTCATAGTTGGAAAATCCATTACCCAATACGTGCTTGCGATTTTGATTGTATACTATATATGTAGAACGTGAGATGAAAGCGTTCTGCTAGATGATTATTATATTGTGGTTGATAGACATTATTATAATATCAAAAGGTTTTTGATATAAATATTTATCGTTACTTTCAAAATGATTTGAAAGTTGAATCAAATTTATTGGATTCTCATAAGGGAAAAACCCGTTCCGTTATACGGCGTGGTCTTATGAGACATCGTTTACTTGTTCAAACTGTTTTTAACTGTTTTACTCATACCAGTCCCATGACTGACCCAGAGTTTATTTTGTTTTGTTTCCCTAAACTCTTGGGTGCTCAATTTTGTACGGGCAGTCAAGTAGTCGGGATTTACAGATACATGAAGAGCTGGAGCAGGAGGCTTCAGGATCATTTAGCTATAGTTTATTTCCGCTGTGTTGTAAGTGTTGTACTTTGATAATGATGTATATTCAAGTACAGATTTATATTTCTAAGTTATGTTATATATATTATATGTTATTCGTTCCGCTGTGAGATTCGTGTTACTCTGATGTTGTGTTCTTCTTCTTCTTCTATTCTAAGTTTCTCTCTTATCTATCCTCACCCTCTAATTTCTTTCATTAACTTCCGGTTATTTTCGACTCTTGATGTTCGATAAGTGTTGTATATCGGATAATCAAGGTCGCTAATTTATGGGTCGTTACAGCTTGTGTCAAGCAATGGGGGCCCGTTTCAACCAGTAACCCATACGTATATTTGTGGGCTCGACCCAAGTCGAGGACGGGACACGCATACTGGGCTTGACTGTAAGAGGCCAAACCGGGTTAGCGGTGGCAACGCAAGTCCAACGGGTTCATATGCGTATGTGGACCCGGGCTGGTAGGTAATACGTTGTTGCATCATGTAGGTATAAGCCGTGCATTCTTGGTGGTATCGGGTTGCAACTTTGGGGAGTGATACACCCCACTGTGGGGACAGCACGGGTATCTACGAGTTAGGGAGCCGATCGCTTGGGGGTAGTGGGTACACCTAGTGGAGATAGGGGCAGGCGGCACCTATGAAGGCAGCTAGGGGTGCACGAAACTACCAATATCATTATTAAGTTTTGTAGGCGGGATCAACCTTAGGGTGACTAGTGGTGGTGCAGTATACTAGTGTTGGTGCAGTATAGCAATTATCTTATAGTGATGGTGTAGTTTAGTAATTATCTTACAGTGGGTTAGGTGCGCTTTAACGATATCGTTGTTCATCTTGTTTCCTTATTTACTCTGCCAATGGTTCATGGTCATTTCCTTATTTTCCAACTTATGCCTTAGCCTAGTTACTTTGTTAATTATATTGTTAAAGCTATCGCACTTGCCAGACTTTATGTCTAACCCCCTTTGTTTCCTCCTCTTTTCTTCCTCCTCCCCAAGGTGCTCAGGTTGGAACTAGCACCACTGGAGCTTGATTTTGGACTGCTTTTAGAAGATTGCTTGGATCGCTGAAGTAAAGTTCAGCTTCTCTTTTATTTATGGCTATTTTGTATTGGGGATTATGTCTTTCAATTTATGTACTCGGATTTAGTCAAGATGGATATTTTGTACTTGACTCTGGTTTTGATGATGTAATCAAACATATGTGTTTTCCGCTGCAATGAAATAAAGTTTTAAATTTTCAAGTACTATTTATATCTGTCTTGTGGTTAAGTTTCTGTTCTATACTTACTTAAAACGCTCCATAGAAGTTAATGCATTCCCTTTGTGAGTGACATTAATGGACGTGGGGTGTTACACCGACCATTCACTTCGCTTGAATGTTCCGAATATATTATCACCTTATGGTTGGTATACCAACATAACCATTACCGGGAGATAGAGAAGCGAAAGAAGTAACAAATATGAATATTCTCTAGATGGTGACAATATACCCTACTTGGGTGCGACCTACTTGGCCATGCTGCCTACCCGATTTCTGTCATTTCCCAGTAGATGAGGCTTAAGGTCATAATGTATCTTTTAACAGATCACTCTTTTAATTACTTTGAATGCCACATCGTCATACCCGTCAAATCACAAATTGATTTTCCCAAAAATACCACGGGTATAAGCTAAGAGAAATGAATTCCTCCGCTACCAATGTAAATACATTGAAACGATCAACTTACGCGATCTACCAGATATACTTTGTCAGACATTCATCCATTCAAGTTGTCCTAGGACTGGACAATCCGAAGGAATTATTCTGTAAATCCATCTTAGGCAATTTCTACCTAGGATTTACTGAACAGCCCTTGCATAACTCCATCTTCAATTATCTTCATCATATTTGATTCGCAACGCTAATGCCATACGGAGTGGTTTTCAGATAATATATCTGATCCTGATCTCTCCGTATTGACAACGGAAATGGTCAAAATCTTCGATAGTCGGTGATTTAACTATCAAAGGAAAACGTGTCTGCAAACAACAATATTATTTCCAGATGGAAATTCTATCGATCAATCATCAATCAACATTTATTCATTTCCTCATTTCTTGTTTCCATATATTCATCAAATCCTTATTTTCAAATTTTAGAAAATATACATTATTAACATTGGAAAACATTTCCATTTCTGATTCACGCATCAATATCTTCCCACCCGTATAAGTCTCTAACTGTAAACTAGTAAGAGAACAACCCCCTACATATTAACCCCGAAGGCCGAAACCAACATCAGATCGATACCCAGAAAGTCATTCAATTCAACTAATTTCCAGTCAGTTTCTAATTTCAGTACTTCCATTTTAAATTCGTATTTAAAACCCCAAATTCCTTTGTAATATTTTATTTGCAAAATATTTACTGTAAATCAATATCATGTTACCCCCGTGTGCGAAGCACAGGTTTAAACCTTCCTAATGTAAAATTCTCTTTTTATAAAACTCTATTCATTTTCCAAATATTTTCCTTTTATAATTATATTTACTTTCTAAATCAATATTCCTTTTATAATTCTATTTATTTTAGATAAATATTTCCTTTTATAAAATTCTATTTATTTTATATAAATCCTTTTATATAGTTCTATTCATTCTATATAAAACCTTTTATACAATTTTATTCATTCTATATAAAACCTTTTATATAATTCTGTTCATTTCCCAAATTTTCCATTATTATATTTTCCAAATATTTGTTTTTTTCATATATTACCTTTTATAATATCCTATTTATTTCATATATAAATATTTCATTTTCAATATTCACTTTGATAATTTACTTTTTACATTAGAGTATTTCATATGGTATTTAAAATACCAAATAACATGACCAGTGTCATCATAATCAATCACAGATTATATATCACATCATATATCACAATATATGAAAATAAACAGTATTATAAATATTGAGGAATCTAGTTGGATCCCTCCAACCTGTTTCCCTGCATTCACAGATGTTAAACAATATAAATAACATCGTTTTCATTTCAATATAATATATTCTGATAAACATAATCAGTATTTGATTAACAATTTATATATATATATATATATATATATATCATTATCTACAATTTCAACCAATAAATCGGCAATTCAACCAAACCATCAATACACAACAATCAAACATCATTTATCAATACTAGATTATATTTATAAAAATATAACTATATAGAGTTAATGACATTTACTCACATTGGACGATCATTGTTAAATAACGATTAACTATGTTTGATTCAAACGGACAATTTATTTTGAAATAAATTGTAATGAGCTCCGATTCACTCCCAATCTGTTCCATTTTTAGTCGTCGTCCGTACGATCCCAACAGATCCTGTTTTTTGTAATTCTAACAACATATGACGAAGTTATACATTATATAAGTTTACACATGATCTTAATTTAAATTAAACTAAATTTCTATTTAAAGTTGGGCTTTTACCCTTTTGAATTTCTCTCCGGCCAAATAGGAACTCACCGGCCCACGTTTCTCCAGCTCAACCCGCCTCCTTTCTCCCCCAAACCAACACGCTAAAACAAAATTTCAATGGCCATTACCGAGCCCCTTTGATCCCTCACCGATCCTTCGACAGACCACCATCATCAAAACGGAAATTACCATCTCGCTTCTCATCAACCTCTCATCATTTTCATACCATTTACACCGAACTCGACTTCCCCTACCAGATCGCATTGAAGCCGCCACTGTCGATATATCAGGAACTGCATCGAACTAGAATACCACCATTCTCCCCAAAAATCTGAATACAAGCTTGGTTTTTCTTACTCAATCCAGAAATGAATCCCGTTTCATGAATCGAAACATAAATTTTCCATAAGATCTTACCCTAGTTCTCGCTGTAGAAAATCCAATGAACCAAACTTGCTTCGAACACTCCAAAATCGACATGAGCGTGAAGAGCTACTCCTCCTGATTCCATATACATATGTTTTAGAATTTATTGTGGAGAATTGAAGTTGTTTTGGAATTTTCTTTGGATCGATTCATTTTCTTTTTACAATAACGAAACTGTTTTTCCTGGAAACATTGGAGACGCTACTTTCTGTTGACTAGGGAGAATAAGTTTAGGGTTTAGAAAATTGTGTTAGTATTTATAGAAATTTTTTAATATTTTAATATTCATAATTTTATTTGTTTTTAAGCAGCCGCTATTTGTATTGTTGAATAAAAATTTCTATAATCACATACAATATCCAAAAATCATGAAAATGGACATACAACTAGAGTTTGATATTACGGACCCAACGAAACTTGTTTTGTCGAACTCCGACTCTGTTTTCTCACACAGCGTATTTTTAACCGTCAAAATACTGACTTTTTCAGATTAAAATCCTGCACGGCCACATACTGACTCTAAAAATCACAGAAATTGAAATCTAACTATAGTTTAATATTCCGAATCCAGCAAAATTAGTTTCGTCGAAAACGGAGTTCGTTTGCAAAATTGGCTATTTTTAAAGCTCTAAATAAACCCATTTAAATATTAATATATTTAAAAATAATTTAATTTAATATTTATAAATAAATATTATCGTATATATTCACAATAGAATATCATACAGCTCCAATTGGATTTATAACTCTATATTTAAATCCCGGTTGAATCGATGTTCAATTTATATTGAAAAATCCATTTATAATATAAATAAATCGAAAATTTATAAAGGAATTCCATAGAGACTTTTCGAAAATTTGATTTGGACATAAATCAAAATCTACACAATGAAATCCCGATTTTTCTCTTCCGTTAGAAAAATATACTTCACCAGCTCCGAATGTTTCTTGTTTCACAGAAATCCGATTTAAAACGGATTATGTATGTTCATTTAAGGTTTGAATCGCCAAATAGCGAAATGCCACGCCATTTCGAGCTCGATTATAATTGTACGTTCAACTGTCGTTTATATAATATATTTGTTAATATATTTCAACTCTAAACTGAATTATATATTATATATGATCCAATTCACACAATATTTTGAATTCCACTATTTCCGGCTATTTCAAAAATTAAATATATTATTCTATTATTTATATTAATTAAATATTCAATATTAGTTAATTAAACAACCATTTAAATCTCTAAATCATTATTTAAATAATTAAATTAATTAATTATATCATAAAAAAATACGGGACGTTACATTTTTTCCCCCGTAAATAATTTCGTCCTCGAAATTGCTAGGGTAGAAAACAAACCCTATTGACTGGATTAAAATTGTTCGTTTACTTCTTAACTTTGGTTTCAACTGAACCAATTTAATTTTAATTAAATATTTATTCATTCCTACTAACGAAAATTTTCAAAAATCCTAAAAAATTTCAAACACCTTAAGTTTTCAAAAAAATTCGCCAGCACCTCCTTTGTACTGGTCAATAGCTCAAACTCCAACTCGCCTCTATAGGCCTTCTTCAACCCAAAAGAAAATCAAATAGCCAAGCGGCTTGCCAATTCGGCTCATCAAAATCTCAAACCCATATATAATATAAACTAGTACCTTTTTGTCGGGCATATCAATATATCCTTTCCATGTGTTACCAATCCTGCATATACCAATGTCATCCCAATCATTCGGTTATACCCAAGCCGAATTCTGTTCTTAAATCAGATTCCATTTTTAATTTCAACCCTTAACTTACCAGTCCAAATCTATTTCGTATTATCTCTAATCCAATCTAATTCGATATTTTCTATCTCAATTTATTTCCCACTTAGAATGTTTCAATTCAATTTCTATTTCTATTTTCTTTTACAAATTCTAATTTAATTTGTTTTAATTCAAACAATCTTCCCTAGGGATTTTCAAATAGTTTAGCTTTTCTAAAACCAGATATCCCCTTTAAGGATTCAAAACAACTTGCTTTTCACAAAAAAAAATTCAAAAACAAAATCCTTGGTAGTAATCTGTCACTTAGCAACTCAAAAATGAGCACTAATGATGTCGCGATTCATCACCAGGGTTATTTCTCATCTATCGAAGTGAGTTCAATACTATATCACTTTTAAAACCATTTCTAAAAACTACCATTTCGAAATTCATTTCAAAATACCATTTACAATGCTTTAAAACAATTTAAAATCTCCCAGGATTTTAAAATTCTCATATATTTAATCCAAGTCCAATTACAAACACTTATTCAAATTTCCAAGGTTTTAATTTTCAATTCTGACTTTAAATTCAAATTTAATTCATTTTGTAACACTTACACGAATTTTGATTGGTTATTTACATAACCGTTTCAATTATAATCTCGTCTAATTATAATCACAACCAACGCATCCAATATACCATAATACTTCAAATATTAATCATACTTTTATATTAAAATATGATTTGGGTAAAATTATATCATTTACCCTCTTTTCAAAACATACTGTGTCGGTTCATCGTATTCGAGTGTTTATAAACCCCTACCGATACAGTGGATCAAATTGATCGACCAGATCCCATAAACAACTCAACCAATAAATCTCCACAATATAAAACCATTTTATATCAAATAACAAATACATTCACTCGTATATATACACTCAACTCAATCTAGGGTATTACTAACCCCATCTCTACTGGGTCATGCCACAGAGCCAAGGTAATTACTTAACCTTAAGCTCTGATACCACTGTAATGACCCGGGGAATTCGCGATCCTGGTCATCAACATAAACTCAATGTCAACTATCCAAGCATCAGAAACACCGGATAGTCAATGAAAGAAATTAGAGGGTGAGAATAGATAAGATAGAAACTTAGAATAGAAGAAGAAGAACATACAACATCAGAGTAAATACGAATCTCACAGCGGAACGAACAACATATAATAGATACATAATTTTGAAATAAAATCAGTATACGTATACAGTAACATTATTAGAGTATAACACTTACAACACAGCGGAAATAACTATAGCTATATAATCCTGAAGCCTCCTGCTCCAAGCTCTCCAAGTATATCTGAAAAATCCTGACTACTTGACTGCCCAAAAAAAAAATTGGGCACCCAAGAGTTTAGGGAAAAGAAAACAAAATAAACTCTGGGTCAGTCATGTGACTGGTGTGATTAACCTTAATCATTGTTTAACTTTTGAAATCCTTTCTAAGGAAATGATAATCGTAAGACCGATCCACGCATAAACTCGGATGGTTTTTACCTTATGATAACCCAAAAAATTTCATTAAAATCAATACTCTTCTGATATTATAATAATGTCTAAATCAAATAAATAGCAATCTATTGGAAACGCTTTCATCTCACGTTCCACATATATTATATACAATCAAACGCTGCGGGCGCTTATTGGGTAATGGATTTCCAACTATGAAAAGGTATGGAACCACCTTCCGATCAGCGTACTCTAAAAGCGATACATTGGAGTTCAACTAGTACATCTTGTAACTCAGCCACACATGACCGGCCATTCATTTCACTTGAATGTTCTGAATATATTATCACCTTATGGTTGGCATATCAACATAATCATTCCCAGGAGATACAGAAGCGAAAGAAGTAACAAATATGAATATTCTCTAGATGGTGACAATATACCCTACTTGGGTGCGACCCACTTAGCCATGCTGCCTGCCTGATTTATGTCATTTCCTAGTAGATGAGGCTTGAGGTCATAACGTATCTTTTAACAGATCACTCTTTTAATTACTTTGAATTCCACATCGTCATACCCATCAAATCACAATTTGATTTCCCCAAAAATACCACGGGTATAAGCTAAGAGAAACGAATTCCTCCGCCACCAACGTAAATACGTTTGAAACGATCAACTTACGCGATCTACCAGATATAATCTATCAGACATTCGTCCATTCAAGTTGTCCTAGGACTGGACAATCCGAAGGAATTATTCTGTAAATCCATCTTAGGAAGTTTCTACCTAGGATTTACTGAACAGCCCTTGCATAACTCCATCTTCAATTATCTTCATTATATTTGATTCGCAACGCTAATGCCATACGTAGTGGTTTTCAGATACTATATCTGATCCCGATCTCTCCGTATTGACAATGGAAATGGTCAAAATCTTCGATAGTCGGTGATTTAACTATCAAAGGAAAACATGTGTGCATACAACGATATTATTTCCAGATGGAAATTCTATCAATCAATCATGAATCAACATTTATTCATTTCCCCATTTCTCGTTTCCATATATTCATCAAATCCTTATATTCTAATTTTAGAAAATATACGTTATTAACTTGGAAAACGTTTCCATTTCTGATTCACGCATCAATATCTTCCCACCTCTATCAGTCTCTAACTGTAAACTAGTAAGAGAACAACCCCCTACGTATTAACCCCGAAGGCCGAAACCAACATCCGATCGATACCCAGAAAGTCATTCAATTCAACTAATTTCCAGTCAGTTTCTAATTTCAGTATTTCCATTTTGAATTCCTATTTCAAACCCCAAATTCTTTTATAATATTTTATTTGCAAAATATTTACTTTAAATGAATATCATGTTACCCCCGTGTGTGAAGCACGGGTCTAAACCTTCCTAATGTAAAATTCTCTTTTTATAAAACTTTATTCATTTTCCAAATATTTCCCTTTTATAATTCTATTTACTTTCTAAATCAATATTCCTTTTATAATTCTATTTATTTTATATAAATATTTCCTTTTATAGAATTCTATTGATTTTTTATAAATCCTTTTATATAATTCTATTCATTCTGTATAAAACCTTTTATATAATTCTATTCATTCTATATAAAATCTTTTATATAATCCTATTTATTTCCCAAATTTTCCATTATTATATTTCCAAAATATTTGTTTTTTTCCCAAATATTACCTTTTATAATATCCTATTTATTTCATATATAAATATTTCATTTTAAATATTCACTTTGATAATTTCCTTTTTACATTCCAATATTTCATATATTATTTAAAATACCAAATAACATGACCAGTGTCATCATAATCAATCACAGATTATATATCACATCATATATCACAATATATGAAAACAAACAGTATTATAAATATTGAGGAATCCAGTTGGATCCCTCCAACCTGTTTCCCTGCATTCACAGATGTTAAACAATATAAATAACATTGATTTCATTTCAATATAATATATTTTGATAAACAGAATCAATATTTGATTAACGATATATATATATTGTTATCTACAATTTCAACCAATAAATCAGCAATTCAACCAAACCATCAACACACAGCAGTCAATCATCATCTATCAATACTAGATTATATTTATAAAAATATAACTGTACAGAGTTAGTGAGGTTTACTCACATTGGACGATCATCGTTAAATAACGATTAACTATCTTTGCTTCAGACGGACAATTTATTTTGCTATAAATTGTAATGAGCTCCGATTCACTCTCAGTTTGTTCCATTTCGTAGTCGTCGTCCGTACGATCCCAACAGATCCTGTTTTCTATAATTCTGACAACGTATGACGAAGTTATACATTATATAAGTTTACACATGATCTTAAATTAAATTAAACTAAAATTCTATTTAAAGTTGGGCTTTTACCCTTTTGAATTTCTCTTCGGCCCAATAGGAACTCACCAGCCCACGTTTCTCCAGCCCAACCCGCCTCCTTTCTCCCCCAAACCAACATGCTGAAACAAATTTTAATGGCCATTACCGAGCCCCTTTGATCCCTCACCAATCCTTTGACATACCACCATCATCAAAACGGAAATCACCATCTCGCTTCTCATCAACATCTCATCATTTTCATACCATTTACATCGAACTCGACTTCCCCTACTAGATCGTGTTGAAGCTGCCACTATCGATATATCAGGAATTGCATCGAACTGGAATACCACCATTCTCCCCAAAAATCTGAATACAAGCTCGGTTTTTCTTACTCAATCCAAAAATGGATCCCATTTCATGAATCGTAACATAAATTTTCCATAAGATCTAACCCTAGTTCTCGCTGTAGAAAATCCAGCGAACCAAACTTGCTTTGACACTCCAAAATCGACATGAGCGTGAAGAGCTACTCCTCCTGATTCCATATACATATGTTTTAGAATTTATTGTGGAGAATTAAAGTTGTTTTGGAATTTTCTTTGGATCGATTCTTTTTCTTTTTAGAGTAACGAAACTATTTTTCCTGGGAACATTGGAGGCGCTACTTTCTGTTGACTAGGGAGAATAAGTTTAAGGTTTAGAGAATTGTGTTAGTATTTATAGAAATTTTATAATATTTTTATATTCATTATTTTATTTGTATTTAAGCAACCACTATTTGTATTGTTGAATAAAAATTTCTATAATCACATACAATATCCAAAAATCATGAAAATGGACATACAACTAGAGTTTGACATTACGGACCCAACGAAACTTGTTTCGTCAAATTCTGACTCCGTTTTCTCACACAGCATATTTTTATCCGTCAAAATACTGACTATTTTTCAGATTAAAATCCTGTACGGCCACATACTGACTCTAAAAATCACGAAAATTGAAATCTAACAATAATTTAATATTCCGAATCCAACAAAATTAGTTTCATCGAAAACGGAGTTCGTTTGCAAAGCTGGCTATTTTTAAAGCTCTAAATAAACCCATTTAAATATTAATATATTTAAAAATAGTTTAATTTAATATTTATAAATAAATATTATCATATATATTCACAATAGTATATCATACAACTCCAATTGGATTTATAACTTGATATTCAAATTCCGGTTGAATCGATATTCAATTTATATTGAAAAATCCATTTATAATATAAATAAATCGAAAATATTTATAAAGGAATTCCATAGCGAATTTTCAAAAATTTGATTTGGACATAAATCAAAATTTACACAATGAAATCCTGATTTTTCTCTTCCGTTAGAAAAATATACTTCACCAGCTCCAAAGGTTTCTTGTTTCACAGAAATCCGATTTAAAACGGATTATGTATATTCATTTACAGTTCAAATCGCCAAATAGCGAACTGCCGCGCCATTTCGAGCTCGATTATAATTATAATATAATTATACGTTCAACTGTAGTTTGTATAATATATTTGTTAATATATTTCAACTCTAAACTGAATTATATATTATATATGATCCAATTCACACAATATTGTGAATTCCACTATTTCCGACTATTTTGAAAATTAAATATATTATTCTATTATTTATATTAATTAAATATTCAATATTATTTAATTAAACAACCACTTAAATCTCTAAATCATTATTTAAATAATTAAATTAATTAATTATATCATAAAAAAATATGGGACATTACATTTTCTGAACACGTCGCGACTTCGACCAAATTGATTTGTGTTTTCCGAAGACGTTCTCGAGACTTAAGCGTGTTGCGAACCATAATCTTAACGTGTGACTCCTTTTCCAAAATGCTAGTCAATATTTACAAATAATAAAATAAATACTCTATATTATGATTAAGGGTGACATAATTTCACACCTAACCAAGTTATAATTAAATCTTGGAACTTTACCCGTATATTCTGATTTAATATTATGATTTTCGTATTTTAGACCATAAACTCTTGAAAATTTAATATTTGAAAAACTAACCATATGGATCTAATGTTGTAAGGATACCATTATAAATATGATCTGTTCATTCACGTACTTTTGCACCATAATAAAATTAATATTTTCAAGATAGTAAATGATGTTGAAACATATGTTCAACCCTCCTATGTAATTTTTATCATTAAGTTTGTAGGATATGTTTACCATATACCTCTGACTTATACTTTGCCTATAAGGTTAAGTAGAAATAAGCTAGCATAATCTAATAAATAAAAAACATTTATTAAATAATATTTACTTCATCTTTTAGATTTATCGTACACATAGTCACACCTATTTTGTATTATGGCCAGGCTATGATTAAATTTCAATATTAATATCATAATATCTTGTCAAACTATTTTTTATGCTATTCTTGTTAATTATTTTACTATCCTGATTATACTTTTGATATATTAGTTTTTTTAATTTTAGTCCCTTACAAAATGACATTATATTTTGTTAGATCCAAAGATGGTTCTAACACCCAAAATAACGATAATCTAAAGAAATTGAAATAGGAAAACAAAGAGAAACACATGATTTATAGTGGTTCGACGTTAAAGAGCCTACGTCCACTTTATACTTTGTTGGTTGATGATTAGAGTACAAATACAATGATTGTTTTCACTCGAACTTACTTATACAATGAATAGTTTCACTCAATGCTTATTGAAATATTCCTCAAAGATTGATGATGATCTGAATAAAGTGATGAAATTCAAATGTAGTGAGAATTAGAGCCAAGAATTTGACAAAAGATCTCTTTAAATAAGGCTTGGTGGTGTATTAATAGGCAAAAAAATTCCTCTGGAGGGCCTTCGGTTCGGGTACACATGGTGGCCATACCGTTTGGTTTGGAATGAGGAGCCCTGAGATGTTGCCAGCGCATATCCTTCGTGGGTAAACGTGGCGAAGTGGGTTCCTAACCGCTCCGAGTTTTCATGGAATCATGCATTGTTGGTGTGGCATTGTGGTTCGGATCGGATAACTGATGAGGTTCGGATCGGAAGGAGTTGATCCGATCCGGGCATGCTCTCTATCCATCATTTCATGAGCTGCTTATTTTAAAATAAATGGGATCGGTTCGGGGGTCTACGAACCGAACCGACTTCCTGGTGCTCATCCCTCCTTTTGAACCTATTTGTAAAGTAATCTCTTATCTTTGTGTAGCCTAATCACAAAGTAGGCTATCATTTTGCCCCCTCGGAGTACGGTCCTATCGGAGATGGAGTGTGCTTTGAAGTAGTCCATCTATTTTTTTCTTAATTGAAGTCATTGAATAATTGCTTCCATTCGTTTTTAAAGTCGTGTTGCTTCATCAAGTGGCATCTCTGGTTGTCTATAAATACGCAATGGAACGCATAAATCGCTTCTGTTATTTAAAATAACTCCAAGAACTTCATTTAATGTCCAAGTAGCTACTCTTGTTAAAATTTTATAATGCATATTTGTTACTTCTTCTTTCGGGTTTATCTCGTGTGCTGAGTTAACTTTGGTGAATATGGTTCGGATTAAGTTTATCCGACCCGGTTCGTATTTCGACTACCATCGCATCAATGAGCTTTTGTGCGTTATGCTGGGCAAGACCGTTTTGCTGATCGGACCGGATTAGAGTGTCTAATCCCCCAGAACACGAAGGGACACCTATCCCCCTCATATATATTTGCACATTTCTCTCTTATTCCTTATTTTACTTTTCGTTGTCATGTTTTAACCATTATTTCCAGAATAATCCCTTATTCCCCTTTCATCAACTCCATCTCGATCTTCTAATTTAACTATAAGTAGGCTTGAATCCTTAATCATACATGTTTTAATCTTCGATTTTTGTGTACATAACGTTCGAATCTCCACGTTAATCCATGTTGCTTTGGCTAAATCGTTGGGAAAGGAAAAAATTGAGGTCATCTCGACCGCTACCGTAGATGGTGGTGCCGATTTCACCTCCAGGCGGTGGCGCACACAATTTGGGCTCAACGTCATGGGGCTTGATGTTGGGATTGGTTCCTGAGATCGATGAAAAAGAAATGGCGATGGAGGCTTAGTTTTTGGTGTGATGAAAAGAAAGAGGGAGAGGATGAATCTGGAAGAGGAGGAATGGATCGAGCCGGAGGAGAGGATTTTGGAGCAAACTCAAAAAGGCTTAGGTGAGGAAATTGAATTGCAGTGAGGTGGGTCGGTTCGGATTGGAGTCCACTGATCCGAGAAATTATAACCCCTTCATAGTATAGTGATCCGGCGTTATCTCTCATGTAACTTCGAGCCGATCTGCTGCTGTTTCCTTCCTATCTCCGCTCCGAACCAAAACTGTTTCTTATAGCACATTGACTCGACCTGACGTGCCCATCATGGAAAATCCGAACTGATCCCACATCTTTGCACCCGGACCTTCGAACCGATCCAACATCCTTATATTCGGACATCCGCACCGATCCGATGTCCTTGCATATGGAACATACACATAGCTTAACCTTATCATTTTGACTTGACTAAAAACTGGAGCCTTGATGATGTGAACCTGTGATACATAACTTTGCATATAGCTCAACCAAAATCAAACACAGATTATAATCTCATGGACAGTTAGGATAAACCCTTTAAAACTGGGTCGTCTGGATTTAATGAACACGTGATTACTTTCTGCACTGCTTTCTTTATATTCTCTGATTTCAGCATTGCACACACCAGCACAGTTTAATACACATACACACACGGGGGAACAGGCAACTTTACTCTAATTTACGCTATTGTTTCTTCGATAGTACAGCAGTTATGGCAGAAAGACGCTCGTCTAGATTAGCAGAAAGGAGAGAAGTTTCCAGGTCATCTGAGAATCCACCTGTTGAAGATGTATCTTCCACTTCAGATTTGGGTTGGAATAGCACAGGTTCAGACTATGAAATGGGAACTCATGAAAATGACGTATCATCCGGGGGTGATGTCTCTCTAGGCGAGGAAGAAGAAGGAGGGGTAGGAGATAGTTGTGCCACATATGAGTTTGGGAATGTTAATATCTTGGAACCACCTAAGGATTCAGTCGAATCAATGATCGACAATGACAGACTTGCATGGATATGCCTAAAGCATGGGATTCTTCAAAGAGATACCGAGTTTCCCTCGAAAACAGACCGTCCTCATAATCCACCGGAAGTGTACATGGATATCACCAGATTAATGTGCCTTGTTGGGGGCAATACCTCCATTTCCGCCATTTATCGTCGATTTTCTGAGACAGCTGCGGATTGCCCCCATGCAACTTCATCCCAACTCCTACGCTTATATGTATACTCTGTACATAGCATATAAAGAAATTCTAGGTGTAGAGCTTACTTTTGAGGACATTCGTTTCTTTTACATTTTCAAGCATCGGACCAATGATACCCCGTCTTTTGTATACTTTGAATCGGTACCAAAAAGGAAAATCATCACTGTTTCGTTTAGCAGCAAAGCTGGGGACCCGAAACCTGAATGGTTTTGTATTAAGCAGCAACCAGGGTGTGCCAGAAGATGGCTTAAGTCAAGTAAGGACATTAGTTTTTGAGTTCCAGTTCCGATCTTTATCATAAATACATTAAGCGTTGCTTGTTTTCACTTGTAGTTCCTAACCTGCCGCAAGAGAAGCATCCGGTGCAATTTGATAGCTTGAATCGGTTACTCAATGGTGATCAAAAATTCTTGACCATCAAGTACTACTTAGTGGATGAATATCTTCATCGGCATCGTCTAGTTGCTATAACTCGTAGCATAAGTCATGGGGAAGGCCCTTATGTGTACATACCCCCAGTTGAAGGGCCAATTGACACTCCACTCGAGAGGGGAGAAAGTTCAAAAGATCCAACAGTGGCCCTTAGGGATCCTCCTTCTCCCTCTTCGACTCAAGATGATATATTAGCAAATGTAGCAGAAAAAGATAGAAATAAATACATCACTCCCGAGTATGCCGCCACTCCTGAAAAACCGGTTTCTCCAAAAGATTTTTCATCAGACGCTCCTCAAGGAGATGCCCCCATTGTGGATGACTCTATATTTCGGGGTTTGGGAAATCTTCCCTTGCCTGAGACCGTTTACACTTTAGAAGATTTCATAACACATCCTCTTACCTTTACTTCCTCAAAAGAAGTTACTCCTATGAAGACTAAGGAAACTGCACATACCAACCTAACCTCGGGCTCTGGTTGGTTGGGGAGGGAAACCACTTAGGATATGCACAACACACTAACACTGCACGTCACGGTACCCTTGCTTTACATAAACATTGGTTCTAAACTTTATGTACTTATTTTGTAGGAACGATGACACGCCTCCGCTATGATGTCAGGAAAGTCCGCACCAACATGCCTAGATTTGATTCCGACGCTGAACATAATCGCCACGAAAGCCGCTGTAGGGATGACAGGAGGCATTATGATTCCAATCGTCCTCATTCCTTGCACTCTCGTTCTCCCCATCAGTCAAACCCGGACAAGTACAAGAGCTACCAAGATCGTCGCGAAGGGGACAAACCACATTCCAAAGATCCAATTCCTCCTAAAGAAAAGCATCCTCAAGAGAAGCCGCCATCGAAGCGTGTTGATTCGAAGGTTAAACATAAAATTTTCGAAAAAAGGTCGGGCAGAGATGAAATATCCATTGTACCCGCTAAGCAAAGAAATTTCGAATTATCCCTATCCAAACCTGTGTCGCTCGATTCTGAGAACAAAGCGAAACTAGCATATTTGAAGAAACAATTCCCGGATCATTATTTTGATCATTGCAGTTTGTTCCTTCATTTGAGCCTGTTTCTTCGAAGTGGGCGGATGATGTTAAAGCAAAGATAGACTTAGTGGACAGAAAATATACGTAGATGTATAAATATTCGCGCAACCTTTCCAAGATTATTCGGGACTTAATCACTGATATTGGTTACGTGAAGGAAATGGCCGATTATGACGAAAGCATCTTGAAAAATTCAGAGAAGGACTTGGAAGATGCACAGGCTCAGCTTGCTCTTACTCAACGGGATGCTGACAAATACAAAAAGCAACATGAGGAGTTACAGAAGCGCTATCACACTTTATTGGAATCCCATAGCTAAGAGCGCTTAGATCTAAAGAAGCAAGCTAAGGATGCTAAATCTGAGAGTGTTAAAGCACAATTGGCTTGCACTACCCTTGAACAGGAGAAGGCTGAGTTAGAGAAGAAAAATAATGATTTGGCAAAATGGAATGCTGAATTGGAAGCACACTATGGAGGCTGAATCTAGAGCAGTCTTGGCTGAGGGGAATATGAGCATCGCCATTAAATCTACCGAAGAGGTCCAAGCTCAGCTTTCTGCGGCCCAGAAGGAATTGGATGGTTATGGTGAGCTAATGATGGAGTTCTTTGCTCAAGTGATTCGTCGTCGGGACATTGCTTGGATCGAGGATTACCCGACAACTCTGGTTTATGTGTAGGACCAAATCATCGAATGGGGTAAGAAAGGGCTCAAGGTGGACTCCGTCGATGAAAACAAACTTATGGAGAAATTCCTAAGGGGTGAAGAACCGGTGCGCTTGGCTGAAGGACGCAGACTTATTGCTGCAGCTATGGAAGAAGAGACACGTCAATCTAAAGGGAAAAATGTCCTTGAAACTGGTTCTTCTTCTGTTGCCCCTAGGGGTATCATAATGGAGGGATATGATCCATACAATCCGGGAATCCTTAAGACATCTTTTTTATCCCCTATTCCTAAAGCGACACTAGAGACTCTAGCAACCCCAATCGAGAAATCATCCAAAGGAATCCCTACCTTTTCACCCCAATTTGTTAGGGCTATTTCAACCTTTTTCTACATTTTTGGACAGTCAACCGAAGACCCTATTGTTTCTCCTGAGCTAATACCAGTTAATTCTCATTCTATAGGTGCACAGCCAGTTGAAAAGGCCAATGAGCAACAGAAAGAAATCACTGATATGAGGCTTACTGAAGATATCCAAGAGAAGCATACTGAAGTCACTGGCTCAAAACCTATGGAAGAGGTCAAAGATAAGGATGAGGTTGTCGAGAAGACTACCATGCCATGTACCACTGAAAACCCCTGAGACAAAGATGTGATAAATGCCCTAAAAGATAACGGTGGCAATGATGGGCATGAGGAAGAGGACGATGTTGTCATGACTGGGGATTTGGTGAATGTCGATGACATGACTTTAGCTGATATGAAAGCCAAACATGACAAGTTCTTAAAAGCCAAGGCTGAGAAGGAAGATCTCGAGGCTGTTAAGCCTCTCGCGGAAATCCCTCCTGGATCCAGGTTAGTTGTCAAACTTTCAACCAGGTCGATTACTGAAGAGCTTACTAAAAAATCTTCTACTGATCCCAACGCTCTAGTTCTAGGGAAGAAGAAGCCAAAGCGAATCCTGACCGAGGCTGAAAAAGAGGAGAAGGAAAAACTTAAAACTGCCAAGAAAGAGAAATCCACTCCGAAGTCCAAACGAGAGGCAGTCCTATTCTTCATTTTTCCTATTCCTCAGTCCATTGTTGTTGTAGCGAGTGCAGCCCTCGCCTTTGTTTATTTAGTTCTTTTGTATAAACCCGCACTTGTGTAAATAAAGTAGTTCATTTCCCACTATGTCAAATACTTGCGAGTTCGTCATTTTTTCCTGTTAATGTCGAGAAATTAATAGGCATAAGTGGTAAGCAATAATTTAAGTCACAATCATGTTTCCCTGCAAATGTATAGATAGAGAAAATATCATTCACAGAAATTGTTGCTTAAATAAATAAAATAAACGATTGATGGCAGGGTGCATGATGTGTATGCCCCCACTCAATCTTGAATATAGCACTTGGCTAAGGCTTGTTCGAGATTGATTTAACTGCCGCCAGTTCTTTCGGCGGGGCTAAAATTCTTCTTTATTGGTACCCATTCTTTGTACCTTTATACTCTCCTGTCGTATGGTCAGGTTAGAGTGGATTCGAGGCAGTCTTTTGTCATGGTGCACCTTCACGCCTCAAGGATGTCGTCTTCCTGTCCTTTACACTCTCTCTCGACTCGTGAGAGTTAGAGTTTGGGACGTCGACTTCCCGTCCTTTTTATGTCGTTATGCAAATGGTTATTTCATTTTCTTTTGTATCGATTCAGATGTCTAATGTTTTCGACTTATGTTATGACAATCACAGAAAATACAGAAAACAAAATTTGAACGGGTAAAGTAAATCACACACAGTATTTTATAGTGGTTTGGCCAAGTCGTGAACTACGTCCACTTTATAATCTTTCGTTTATATTAACTAGACTTTTCTAGGCAAGCTGTGCCTTTTTACATGGCTTATAAAACAAAAGAAAATAGTACAATTTCAAGTTAAGTTTCACTGCAAATGTTGGGCGTTCCAAGCTCTAGGAATTTCTTCACCATCAACGGTCGTTAACTTGAAAGCTTCTGTATCAAGTTTTCGCTGGAAGGTACATGGGCCTTCCTACTTTGGACCAAAATGAACTAGAGGCAGGAAGACTCGCTTTAGTACTAGATCTCCAGGTTCAAAGGTCCAAAGACGAACCTTTCTGTCATAATAGCGTGCTACTTGGCGTCGATGCCTTGATGCACGCAAGTGCGCTTCGTCCCTTTTGTCTTCAATCATATCCGGGGACTCGAGGAGGAGTGCTTTATTTGTCATTGGGTCATAATAAATCACTCTATGAGAGGGGACTTTAAGCTCCACTGGAATTACCGCTTCAGATCCAAATGAGAGTGAAAAAGGGGTGTGATCGGTAGCCATTTTGAAGGTTGTCCGATAGGCCGACAAAGCTAATGGTAACTCGTCGACCCACCTGGCCTTTGCTCGTTCTAACCGTTTCTTAAGAATGGATTTAATAACTTTATTTATCGCTTCAACTTGTCCGTTGGACTGTAGGTGAGCTACAGCAGTATACCTCTTGTCAATATTATATCTCTGGCAGAAGTTTCTAAATTCCACGCTATCGAATTGGGTTCCATTATCAGTTATTATGGTTTTTGGTATCCCAAATCGACAAATGATATTTCTGACAACAAATCTTATCACTTTATGTCGTGATCGTGGTCAAGTGTTCGGTCTCCACCCATTTCGTGAAATAATCCATGGCCACGATCGCATATTTAGCTCCTCCTTTAGCTACTGGCAGGGTCCCGATGATGTATAATCCCCACATTGCAAACGGTCATGGACTGACCATTGATTTAAGTTGTCTTGGAGGTGCCCTTGGAACTTTAGCGAATCTTTGGTATTTATCGCAGCGTCATTAGTGATCAACTGCGTCTCTATTCATGGTAGGCCAAAAATAGCCATATTGTAATACTTTCTTGGCCAAAGTTTGGCCTCTGGTATGATCTCCACACTCACCCTCATGTACTTCTCTCAATACACGCTTGATGTCGTCGTGTGCTATACACCGGAGTAGAGGCATGGAAAATACTTGGCGATAAAGGATGTCGTCCTACAGGACGTACCTCGTGGATTTACGTATTACAGCTCGTCTCTTGCTCTTCTTTAATGGGAGAATTCCGCTCTTAAGGAAGTTCTTAATCGGTGCCATCCACGACTCCCTTTCTGGCTAAGTTTCCACGGCTATTTCGACTTCCATTTGTTCAAAGCTTGGCGATTCCAATATTTCTATTGGAACCATCTCGGTTTCTTTTGGGTTGTCAGAACATGCTAGCTTAGGCAGTCGATCTTCCTTTTGGTTTTCTATTCTCGGGATGTGAGTTATGGTATAATGCTCCAGGTTAGCTAGTAACTCCTCTACTTTTTCAAGATAAGTAACAAATCGACGTCCCCTAGTTTCGAATTCCTTTTGAACTTGGCAGACAACTATCTTGGAGTCACAGAATATGTCCAATGTTCTTACCTCTAATTCCTTAGCGAGTTTTAGCCCGTCAATCTGGGCCTCGTACTCAGTATCATTATTGGTGGTAGAGAATTCCAACTGCATGGCGTAGTAAATGTATCGTCCTTCAGGAGTAGTTAAAACAACTCCGGTGTCGGATCTTCGATCATTCTTAGCCCTGCCCGTATATAATTTCCACAGACTAAGCTCTAATTTATGCTCTGAAGCGACAATCTTGTCATCCACTGTTTCTTCCTCGGGAATCGTGAATTAAGCTAGGGCCTACCCCCTTATTGATCTCCTTGGTTGAAAATTTAAATCAAATTGGCTCAACTCGATATTCCACTTAAGTAATCGTCCCGATGCTTCAGGTCTTTGTAAGACTTGTCTTAGTGGCTGATCGGTATATATGACTGTCGGATGAGCTTGGAAGTAATGAAGGAGCTTTCGGGAGGCAATTAAGAAACTATAGGCAAGCTTTTCTATTTTCAGATAATTGCGTTCTACAGCTGCTAACTTCTTGCTTACATAGTATACTGGTCTCTGGACCTTGTCCTCATTACGCACCAAGGCTGTGCTGATAGCATGAGATGACATCGCCAAATAGACGAGTTGATCTTCATGATCCACTAGCTTCGACAATATCAGGGCTTCTCTAACAAGTTTAGCAGATTTTTGAAGGCCTCTACACAGTCAGGGGTCTATTCGAAATGATGTTTCCCTCGTTTGATTAAATCAAAGAATGGGACACACTTGTCCGTGGCTTTGGAAATGAATCTGCTCAATGCTGCAATCTTCCCAACTAGGCTTTGAACATCCCTAATCTTTCTTAGCTCTTAATGTTCCTGACTGCTACTATTTGGTTAGGATTAATCTCAATTCCTCGAGAACTTATGATGAAACCAAGAAATTTTCCTGATGCAACCCCAAATGAGCACTTTAAGGGGTTCAACTTCATCCCGTACCTCCGTAGAATATCAAACATCTCTGCCAGATGTTGTGTATGACTAGAAGATTACCTGGATTTCACGAGCATGTCATCTACGTAAACTTCCATAGTTTTTCCGATCTGATTATATAACATTCGGTTCACCAGATGCTGATACGTGGCTCCAGCATTCTTTAGTCCGAATGGCATCACCACATAGCAGTATAATCCCAGTTTGTAACAAAACTTGTGTGCTCTTGATCCGGCACATGCATAGGGATCTGGTTGTATCCCGAATATGCGTCCATGAAGGAGCGAAGTTCGTGTCCGGCTGTTGAGTTCACCAACTGGTCAATCCTAGGAAGTGGGAAGCTATCTTTTGGACAAGCCTTGTTCGAATCCGAAAAGTCAATTAACGTTAGCTACTTCCCATTTGATTTCTTAACTAAGATGGGATTCAATATCCAGTCGGGATTCTTCGAATCTCTAATGAACCTGTTATCCTTTAACTTCTCTACTTCTTCCTTTAAGGCTGCTGACCTCTCCGGGCCCAACATACGTCTCTTTTGTTTAACGGGTGGATGCTTTGGGTTGATACTCAATGAGTGACTCATAACGGAGGGTGATATCCCATACATATCTGCATGGGTCTAGACAAACACATCCAAATTTTCCTTTAAAAAGTTAGTTAATTCCTTTTTTCGAAGCGGATCCAACTGAGATCCAATCTTTAAAATCTTCATCAAATCAACATCGTCAATGGAGATATCCACATTCGTTTCATTGGGGTTCGCCTTCCTGTCCCCAGGCTCTTCATCCTCTCTAGGATCTATGTACTCGGGCAGTTTTCTAGGCGATTCCCTCGGGGTCGGTCCCTTTAATTGCTATGCTGAACCCTCCTTTGCAGGGGAGGAGACACCTTTAGTTTCAATGCTTAATCCTTTTAGCAGCATCTTCAATTCTGCCATGTAGCAGGCTCGTCTGGTGGCTTGATCACCTCTCATTACTCCCACTCCTGCTTCAGCTGGGAATTTCAACAATAGGCACCAGAGCGCAATGCAGGCTCTGAATTCTGCGAGGGCTGATCGACCCAAGAAAGCGTTATAGGGTGAGTCGATATCTAGGACCACAAACGAGAGGATCCTCACTCTCCGGCGGTCTCCTTGTCCCAATGTCACTGACAATTCTACATATCCCATTGGAGCTGTCGAGGCCCCATTGAAGCCGCATATCCATCCCTCACAAGGCTTCAAGTCTTTCGCTTCAAGTTTCATCTAATCGAATGCTTTCTTAAAGAGAATATTAACTGAACTCCCATTATCCATTAATACCTTATGAACTAGAGCTGGACCGATAGTGGTAGTGATCACCAATGGGTCTTCGGCGGGCCATTGAACTCAAGTATCATCCTTATCATGAAATATGACATCATCTGACATCGTTTTTTGTTGCTTCACCGGAGCAGTGTCCTCGAAGTTACTACATTCCCCTACTTCAAGGTGTTTGGCTACATTCACATAGTGGTCCATTGCCCTGTAGCTATTGCCAGCTGGATGGGGCCTCCTACTATAGTGTTGATGACAATTCCCTTACCTTTTTGTTGAGCTGTGGGTTTAGGAGCTGGCTGATTTTGATTCGGGGCCTGCCCTCCTTGCCCCTATCTCTTAGGGCAACCTTGTATTCATCTAACTTCCCTTCTCGTAGCAACTTTTCAACAATGTCCCTCAAATGTCGATAATCATTAGTAGAATGACCATGGGTTCCATGGAAAAGACAAAATTTTCCAGTTGCCAGCTCCTTCTCCGTGGAATCTCGGGGCAGAGGTTTCTTATATTGCAAGACATTGTAAGTATCCAAGCAGATGTTTTCCAACGTATCGTTCAACAGCGTGTAGTTCTCAAAAGTTTGGAATCGAGGTCTTTTTCCAGAACTGTTTATCCGTTCCTATTTCTTTTATTGCCATTTCCATTCCTATTGCCATTTCCTCCATTTTTGTTGCCAACGTTCACCTCAAACTTCCCCAAATTATCACCAGATTGTTTCACAACAACTTTACTAGGGATATCTTCTCTCGAATTTCCATCAGACTTTCTCTTTCGATTAGCGTATATCTCTTCTCGCCGTACACGAATATTTGCCTTTTCGTAAAATGCCTCCCTAGTCAACGGTGGCTTTCCAGCTAAATAACCTCTGAATTCAGTATCTAGATCGACCCCATCTATTAAGGCCACCAAAATGGTTGGTTCGTGGGGATTGCTTACTTTGGTAACTGCTAAGTTGAAGCGGTCCAAGTACGACTTCATAGATTCTCCAGGGGCCTGTTTGATTCTGGACAGTTCAATAACACTTTTAGCTTTCCGGGCATGGAGTCGGAACTGATTCATAAAACGCTCGCTTAATTCTTGAAAGCTCGACACCGATCATGGGGGAAGTCGAGTAAACCACACTAATGCAACATCTTCTATATATATTGGGAAGGCTTTACATTTTACATCGTTAGACGCGGTTGCAGCATTCATATACCACACATACCTCAACAGGTGTTGTTTCGGATCTATTCTCCCAGCATATCGGTCTATTTATGGCAGATAGAACCGTCGAGGGAATTGGAAATTCAGGATGTCATCGGTGAATGGAGTGTGACTGCTCTCAATAATCTTCATTGGTATATCGACGACTATCAGCCATGATTTGACGCACCATTGCTTCTACTTCTGCATTGGTTAGGGTTGGTTCAGGATCCATGCTTCTGTCTCTTCTAACAAGTCTAGCGTCTACTTCGGGTGTCGCCCTTTGGTTTCGATTAGTAGCTGAACCTCCTCGCCTCCTGCAGTCCCAGTCATTCACAGGATGAACAGGTTGAAGGAGTTTCCCCTGAGTAGGATTGGTGATATTTGGATATCTAGGGAGAACATGTGATCCTCGCATCGATAACAACATTGTTCCCTCAAACTCGGATCATCGGATTCTAGAATGCGGGCCGCATCTTCACGGGGTCCCAATGATCCGAATGTCAACTGGTCCAGATTCTTGGGCCTTTCGTACGGCCTCCTTTCACGCGGGCGCTCTTCATTTGAAGATGATGAATGATCCATTATAGGACGACGTATCGGAGAGGGCACTCTTTGTCTGCGAAGTTCGCTTATTTCTTCGTTCATAACTCTCATGTTCTCCCTCATGAAAACACTATCGCGTTTGTAACCCTCCAAAGCATCCCTAGTGCTTTCCAGCATATCAAGCAAGCGCGAAAATTCTCTGCGTGTGACGAGTGCAGAAGGCGTAGGCTGATCATCAGTTGCCACTGCTGGTATCAGAGCATTTGTAGGAGCTCGAGTAGAGTTTCCATCCTCACCTGCACGCGGTTCGGATCATCCCTTGCTGTTGTTCTCATCGAAGAGGAGCGAGCAGCAGCGTTCAGAGAACCGGATCGATCGGGGTGGCATCACCGAATCGGTTTGGGGCTTGGTGATTAGACCGGTTCGTAGATGCCCGACTAGATCGGTTAGCCCCTGAACTTTGTCCCCTTGATCTTGTAACGACCATAGCTTGTTGATCCTTACCTATTTCACTTTCCCACGCATTTTGCACTTCTTTTCCTTTTCATTTGGTCATAGTATCCAATTTGTCGATAGCTTTTTTGAAGAGAATTTCAGAGATATTGACTGTATGGACTATCTTCTTCGGATATACACACCCAAATAGTAGAATGGTAGCCAAAGATGTAGAAAATTCGAAGCGTTCTCGGTGAAAGCACCAAAATGTTAGATCCAAAGATGGTTCTAACACCCAAATTAACGATAATATAAAGAAATTGAAATAGGAAAACAAAGAGAAACACACGATTTATAGTGGTTCGGCGTTAAAGAGCCTACGTCCACTTTATACTTTGTTGATTGATGATTGGAGTACAGATACAATGATTGTTTTCACTCGAACTTACTTATACAATGAATAATTTCACTCAATGCTTGTTGAAATATTCCTCAAAGGTTGATGAATAAAGTGATGAAATTTGGATGTAGTGAGAGCTAGAGCCAAGAATTTTCCAAAAGATCTCTTCAAATGAGGCTTGGTGGTGTATTTATAGGCAGAAAATTCCTTTAGAGGGCCTTCGGTTTGGATACACGTGGCAGCCATCCCATTCGGTTCGGAATGAGGAGTCCTGAGATGTTGCCAGCGCATATCTTTCATGGGTGAATGTGGGGAAATAGGTTCCTAACCGCTCCGAGTTTTCATGGAATCGTGCATTGTTGCTGTGGCGTTGTGGTTCGGATCGGATAATTGATGAGGGTTCGGATCGGAAGGAGCCGATCCGATTCGGGCGTGCTCTCTATCCATCATTTCCTGAGCTGCCTGCTTTAAAGTTAAAGGGATCGGTTCGGGGGTCTCCAAACTGAACCGTCTTCCTGGTGCTCATCCCTCCTTTTGAACCTATTTGTAAAGTAATCCCTTATCTTTATGTAGCCTAATCATAAAGTAGGCTAATACATTTAGGGGGAGAAATTTTGTTTAACTTATCGATTTTTAAGTTTATATATATAATAATACTTTGAATTTAAGGTTTTGATATTATTTTGGATATATATTATAGTATATAAATAAATTAAAATTAGTTTACTTTGATAAATATTTAATATATAACTTATAAATAATATTTGAATATCCCAACAAATATAGTATTTTCCTTATTTATCCTTACTTTTAAAATTTAATTTTATTCCAAATCAGAATCATACAGTTAAAATTCATGATTTCTGTCATATTATTCAATGATTAGTTTTGATTCAAAATTATAAGTTTAGTTAGATTATATTAAATTACTTAATAAAATTTACATTTTTATTCTTAGAACTTAATCATATCCATTATATCTTATTTTAAAGATTTTTGATACTTTTGGGTGTTTCTATGATGCATTTTTAGCATTTTATTCAATGAAGTTTATTTGATATATGTGATATTAGTTGAATGACTATGTCTAACATTTTTATTATATGTTATCTCAGTTTGTATATCATTTAGTTTTCCATTCTTATCATCACATGCCATTCCTTATATATCATTTTTATCATAATAATCCTATTAACCTATATTATATTATTTAGGGGGAGTTAATAATAGAATTATTATTATAAATGGTACTAGAGTTAATATTAGAATTAGTATTAGAGTCCGTATTGGAGCTAGTCTTAAGTCAATTGGTAATACAGTCAGTATTCGAGTCAGTAATCTAGTCGAGTCAATTGTTAAGTCAAAATTAAGTCAATATTTAGGATAGTTAATATCTAATTCAGATGGTAGTTTTGAAGAATAGCAGTTTTTGTTAATGAAAATAGGGGAGGAAATATAAAATATGCATAAATCAAGGAGAAGTACAAATTAAGAGGGAGTTATAGAATTCAAGGGCAGTTAAGAAAAAGCTATCGAGATATCTTATAAAATGGTTGTCATTATAAAAAATGGGAGACTTTTAGTACCATGGATGATAATTTTGATGATAACATCCTTAGGTAATGATTATTTCATATTTAACATATACTGATTATATATATATACACACACTATAGTGCGGGATATATTGCATAATATTATGAAGAAATTTGGTAATCAAGACTATACAGTGTAACGACCCAGAAAATCTGAACCAATTTAAAATTTTTAAATTGGCTAAAATAATGGATTTTAAATATTTAAAATAAATATTTTAAATAATGGCGATGAAAACTGAGTTTGAATCGACAATTGAAAACAAATATAATTAATTATAATTATAAACAAGGCTTAAAACGGCGTGGCAGTTTCAAAAATTGAATTCAAACTTTGTCGGACTGTACCGGGTGCAAAACAATCCGGATTTTAGTGAAACCAAAAACATTAGAATCTAATTGATAATATCTTTCCAACGAATCTGACGAATCGAAATTTGATAACGGGAATCAAAAGATATGTCCAGTTGAAAATTCTGAATAGTCGCTATGGGATTCAGGCCCTTAAAAATGGACATTTTGCATACGACCTCGGATTTTGACGAAACCACTTTTGTTGGATCCGGGATGTCAAGTTATTGCTAGGTTTCAAATTTCATAATTTTTCGAATCAATATGTGAGTGTGGCGAAGGAAAACGCGTTTGACCATTTTCAGTTGATTTTAATCGACTGGAAATTGGCCATTTTTCAAACGGTCTCAGAATTCGACGAAACTAGTTTTGTTAGGACCGTATCGTCAATACGAAGCTAGAAAATATTTTTCTGGAATTTTTCTAGTTAGTATGTGACCCCGGTAATTTGAAATGTACGTTTAAAATTCAATATAGTGATTTAAATGTAAATTCAACGGGAACTGATTGTAACGATCAAATCAGCTTGCGATACATACCCCATTGTGTCCGGAATGGGGATAAAACGCTATGGACGACAGTCGGTGGGTCCCATTTCGACTTCGAATAAAAAGTCAACTTTTAAATAGAAATTTAATAATAATAATTTATATAAACCCTTTTCTCTCTCTCTCCTCACTTTCTTTCTGCAGTTCGAAATAAAAAAAAACCCTAAATCGATCGGCGACGCCGCCTCCACCGAAGCTCCACCCACGACCGCCTCCACCGAAGCTCCACCCACGAACCGCCAGTGACATCGCACCTCCTCCCTCCATCGCCGACGAACCCTCCGCTTCGCGAGCCCCCTTGAAGCATCGCGACGCTACCACCACCGAAGACCACCCACGACCGTTCGAGACCCCTCCGATTCGCCAGCTCCTCCTCCTGCCGCCGACCCTGACGACGCCTCCCCCCTTCTTCGCAGATAAGGCAAGTTATTGTTATTTTTTTTCATTTTAAAACTGATTTTTAAAAATGATTTAAAAACTGATTTTTAAAAAGGATTTAAAAACTGATTTTTAAAAAGGATTTAAAAACTGATTTTTTTAAAAAGGATTTAAAAACTGATTTTTTTTAAAGGGTTTAAAACTGATTTTAAGTTTAAGATATAAATAGAAAAAGATTTGAACTGGGATAGAAAGATCAGATTTTTAGAATAGAAAAGATCATATTTTTAAAATAGAAAAGACGGAATTTTTATTGAGTAGAAGAAGTAAGATATGATTTTTATATTTTTAAAGTAATAAAAATATAATTTTTACATCATAGGAATATTAAAAATATAATCTTTATTTTGAAAAGGCGGAATCTATATTTTTGAAATTCGATTTTTATATATTAAATAGCGAAGTCAAAATTCGATTTTTATATATTAAATAGCGAAGTCAAAATTCGATTTTTATATATTGAATAGCGAAGTCAAAAATTCGATTTTTATATTGAATAGCATAATAAAAATTCGATTTTTATATATTGAATAACATAGTAAAAATTCGATTTTTACATATGTAGAGAATACGGGCAACGAAAGTGACAAAAGGCGAGATTGACGAAGATTTCTATAAAGGAAGTGTCGTGAAGTTGGATAGCTATTGGTGAGAATTTCTCACTCTTCAATTTCTTTATCTATATATATATGTGTTGAAATAAAAGTGAATTGCTATATATAATATATATATATATATATATATCTACGCCCCTCGTCCACAAACCATGGACGATATTTATTGGTTGAAATTGTTGTGAAAATTGATTGATAGCGAATGGTTGTTTGGGATTGTTTGTGGTTGATATTGATTTGATTGTGGTTGAAAAATACCCGTTTGTGATTGGAAAATATTTGGTTGAAACCACATAGGATTAGTTTTGTGGATATGAAATAAATATATACATGCCGCCTGCGTGCGAACTAGATGCATGATCTCCATTGTCAAAAACCGCGAGGTTTTAAGGTAGAGCGAGGAGCCGTACTGGGGACGGTCCCGGTTTTAACTACCCTGCCGTTATGCTGCCGAAATTTTGAATAATATTCGTGTGTTTGAATTATTTTCATATGCTTAAACTATATTTATTCATTGAATAGAAAACATTCATGTGTTGAATTGATATTCATTCGTTGATTAGAAATTCATGTGTTGAATGGTATTCATATTTTGGAATAAATTGTTTGATAATAAAAATCACCTTTTATCTATATATAAAAACTATAGAAAACATTCATGTGTTGAATTGATATTCATTCGTTGATTAGAAATTCATGTGTTGAATGGTATTCATATTTTGAAATAAATTGTTTGATAATAAAAATCACCTTTTATCTATATATAAAAACTATAGAAAACATTCATGTGTTGAATTGATATTCATTCGTTGATTAGAAATTCATGTGTTGAATGGTATTCATATTTTGAAATAAATTGTTTGATAATAAAAATCACCTTTTATCTATATATAAAAACTATAGAAAACATTCATGTGTTGAATTGATATTCATTCGTTGATTAGAAATTCATGTGTTGAATGGTATTCATATTTTGAAATAAATTGTTTGATAATAAAAATCACCTTTTATCTATATATAAAAACTATAGAAAACATTCATGTGTTGAATTGATATTCATTCGTTGATTAGAAATTCATGTGTTGAATGGTATTCATATTTTGAAATAAATTGTTTGATAATAAAAATCACCTTTTATCGACTATATGAACTATGTAAAATAATCTCGTTTTAAAAGAAATTGTTTTATGATAAAAATCCTATTTTTATCACCTATATGAACTATATAGAAAAATAGTGTTTTGAAATGAATTGTTTTACAATAAAAATCACATTTTTATTGTATGCATAAATCGTTGAAATGTGAAGTGTTAAAAATAGCCACTTGTTCAAAATAAACATATGTGAGTTGAAATATCCATTAATTAGCTAATGAAATGATTTGCACCTATGTATGTAACATTAGAATGAATGGTGTTTTTAAACCAAATAGAAATCAAATATGAAGTTGAATAGAAAATGATAAATGATAAGAACTGTATATATATGTACATGCATATTCATTGAACAGGTTATAGCAAAGGGGCTAGAGAAGAGGAATAAAATTTTGTGCCCGACAAATAGGTACACATTTACTGTTTTGTTTGGGTGATGATTTTATGAGCCTGTTGGCTAGCCGCTTGGCTTTTCTTTTTCTTTTTGAGATTAGAAGGACCGGGAAAGCTATTTGCAATTTCCCGATGCTCCCGGTGCAGGGGAGGTTATGGCGAAATTTTCCAAAATTTTAAGGCGTTAGTGAAATATTTGAAGTGAAAACGATATTGAAATTGTTGAATGAACTATATTTATATAACTATATAAATATAAATAAAATTAAAACGAAACGTAGCCATGCAGTTCGCATTTTGAAACCGTGATTTCAAACAACTAGTACGGAGAATCCGACCATTGGATTTTCCCGATACCTCAACCGTCGGGTTCGCCTTGGAAATATCTTCCCAATGGCACCAACCTTGCAAAAATCCAACGGTTGGATTGTCAGGAATGTTTAATTCAAATCTAAAGAAAAACAGCGCTAGAAGCGATTATATTTATATATATAAATATAATTATATATTTAATCGAATAACGACGCTGCAGTTCGTATTTTGAAATCGAAAATTCAAACGATTGTACCGGGTGATCCGACCGTCGGATTTTCCCGAAACTGGAACCGTTGGATTCGTTTTGAAAAGACCTTTCTAATGATGTAAATTTTGTGAAGATCCAACGGTTAGATTTTCAGATATGTGTAAATCAAATCTGAAGAAAAACAGCGCCACGGCCGCTTTATGGCCCGGAGCGTCGTTTTGAATATATTAGCTATTTTAAAATAAATAAAAATAGCGATAAATCATTATAAAATATCATAAGCAATATGGAATGGAAATAAGCTGAATTTGCTCGATTTATGTTGTGTTTGATGGTTGAATGTGTTTGGTGTGAAAATTACATTAAAGAACAAAGTTGGTGTTGTCGAATAATTTAACCATTGAAATAAATTGATTTGAAATTCTAAATATACGTGAATTATTTGAAATGGCCGAGTTAATTCTCATTTCAAATGATTGACCGACGATTGAAAATTTGAAGATGAAGACGATGGTCGAAGACCGGAGATCTTCACCTCGTTTGGATGGTAACCGAGGTCCTGATTGGGAGGCATCCCGAAATATGGATAATGAGTGGTGATCGTCCAGACGTACGTGTTGATCGAAGGATTTGCGAGGTATTTAGTGCGTCCAGTTTCGTTCAGACCCAGAACGGACTTGTAAATGGACTGTGTGTCTGACATTGGAGTTTATTCTATGTTGATTGATTTCTGTTAAATATACATCTGTTTGGCAGCGGAGAATTTATTCTTTTGCTTAACGCCCTTCTCTGAAACGCACGAGCTCAGAGGTTGTATATCGATGGACATCAGTCGCATGGCATGAATTGCCTGTGTAGCATACTGAGATGCAGTGATCAGGGCTTCTGTTGAAAAGCAAAGTCTTGTGGTGATGATCAAAGCACCGCCTGTGTGGCATAGCTTTGTGTATAACGTGAATTCGCGAGCCTCACACCCCGGTATGGACCTAAAACGGGAGAGGACATTAGGGAGGGCCTGCGTTTCTTTCTAGCTAGGGTGGTGTCAGTGACCTACCAGCCCTGACATTTATATACTTTTCACCTATGTGGTTGTTGCTGTTGCGAGGCACCTCAGTTTAATCGGACGATACGGGTCCGATGGAGTCATTCGTTGGCTCATTTACACCCCAAAGGGTGGGGAAACGCAGTGTTCAGGAATTTTAATCCACATCGGCGGACCGGCCCTGACGATCCAAGGGTCACTCGAGCTCTGATCCTGAGGGGCGGGCTAGAGCGTCTCGAATTCGGTAAGGACTATCTTTTGCCTTGGTTCATGACGGAAATCCAATTTCCAAATACGACATCGTGCGATTTTGATTGTATATATATATGGTGACATGATATATGGTACCCATGCCGTCTATGATTGATAGTTATGATTTGAAATTGTTTTCAAAACATATTAACACTAGCAATAATATCAAATGCCTTTGTTTTATTCGTATTAATCATATTTTGGCCATTATAAGGTAAAACTCTATCCTCTGGTTTGCGTTGCATTGTGTGATGGGAACTGAGTCTTATAATGGTTTCATTTTTATAAAAAGCATAGCGATGTTTAAAAGAAAGATTTATTGTAAAGCACTGGCAATCCAATGGAGTAAACCCGTTCCACGAAAGTGGCGTGGTCCTGTGATTAGCCAATTATATATGTATTGAGTGGATTTCTCATACCAGTCCCATGACTGACTCGTAGTTTGTTTCACTTTCAAACTCGGGTGCCCCTTTTTCTACACGGGCAGCCTTGTATTCAGGTTTAGCTGGTTCTTTTTCTGGATAGCTGGAGCTGAAGATGGATTCTATCATTTAATTCTTTCCATGCTGTTCAGCTCCTACTGTACATATTTTGTTTGTTTTCCGCTGTAGACATTTATGTATAGCTGAACTGTATTTGTACTAAGTAAGATCCTGTATACTATGTAACTCTGATGATTACTTTTATCCAGTATATTCTATTGTTCATTACCTGGTGTATTTATTTAATTCTGTTCTTCTATTATCTGTTTCTGTGTTATATTCCAAAGATAACCCTTGTTTCCGTCTGAACGGGATTTCGGGTCGTCTCAACGTGGTATCAGAGCTTTGGTTAAGCTTAGTTCTGGAATATAACATTTGAACGAACTCGTCAGAAATAGAACCAGTAGTGTTCTAGGACGGGCAACTCTATACAGATAGGATCAGCAATATCCTAGTATGAGTAGCAGAAATAAATGTACACTTTTAATTATATAGTCTGAATGATCTTTAAAGGGTATAGGATTTGATTAGTATATTTTTGAAGGTTAAAAACAATTGGATTGGTTGTTGTGTTGTGTGATTGTAGATTTATCAAACCACTTTCGACTTTGTTCCTTTTCGGGGACGAAAAGTTTTAAGTGGGGGAGATTGTAACGACCCAGAAAATCCGAACCAATTTAAAAATTTTAAATTGGCTAAAATAATGGATTTTAAATATTTAAAATAAATATTTTAAATAATGGCGATGAAAACTGAGTTTGAATCGACAATTGAAAACGAATATAATTAATTATAATTATAAACAAGGCCTAAAACGGCGTGGCAGTTTCAAAAATTGAATTCAAACTTTGTCGGACTGTACCGGGTGCAAAACAATCCGGATTTTAGTGAAACCAAAAACATTAGGATCTAATTGATAATATCTTTCCAACGAATCTGACGAATCGAAATTTGATAACGGGAATCAAAAGATATGTCCAGTTGAAAATTCTGAATAGTCGCTATGGGATTCAGGCCCTTAAAAATGGACATTTTGCATACGACCTCGGATTTCGACGAAACCACTTTTGTTGGATCCGGGATGTCAAGTTATTGCTAGGTTTCAAATTTCATAATTTTTCGAATCAATATGTGAGCGTGGCGAAGGAAAACGCGTTTGACCAGTTTCAGTTGATTTTAATCGACTGGAAATTGGCCATTTTTCAAACGGTCTCAGAATTCGACGAAACTAGTTTTGTTAGGACCGTATCGTCAATACGAAGCTAGAAAATATTTTTCTGGAATTTTTCTAGTTAGTATGTGACCCCGGTAATTTGAAATGTACGTTTAAAATTCAATATAGTGATTTAAATGTAAATTCAACGGGAACTGATTGTAACGATCAAATCAGCTTGCAATACATATCCCATTGTATCCGGAATGGGGGTAAAACGCTATGGACGACAGTCGATGGGTCCCATTTCGACTTCGAATAAAAAGTCAACTTTTAAATAGAAATTTAATAATAATAATAATTTATATAAACCCTTTTCTCTCTCTCTCCTCACTTTCTTTCTGCAGTTCGAAATAAAAAAAAAAACCTAAATCGATCGGCGACGCCGCCTCCACCGAAGCTCCACCCATGACCGCCTCCACCGAAGCAACACCCACGAACCGCAAGTGACATCGCACCTCCTCCCTCCATCGCCGACGAACCCTCCGCTTCGCGAGCCCCCCTGAAGCATCGCGACGCTACCACCACCGAAGACCACCCACGACCGTTCGAGACCCCTCCGCTTCGCCAGCTCCTCCTCCTTCCGCCGACCCTGACGACGCCTCCCCCCTTCTTCGCAGATAAGGTAAGTTATTGTTATTTTATTTTTATTTTCATTTTAAAACTGATTTTTAAAAATGATTTAAAAACTGATTTTCAAAAAGGATTTAAAAACTGATTTTTAAAAAGGATTTAAAAACTGTTTTTTAAAAAGGATTTAAAAACTGATTTTTTTAAAAAGGATTTAAAAACTGATTTTTTTAAAAGGATTTAAAAACTAATTTTTAAAAGGGTTTAAAACTGATTTTAAGTTTAAGATATAAATAGAAAAAGATTTGAACTGGGATAGAAAGATCAGATTTTTAGAATAGAAAAGATCATATTTTTAAAATAGAAAAGACGGAATTTTTATTGAGTAGAAGAAGTAAGATATGATTTTTATATTTTTAAAGTAATAAAAATATAATTTTTACATCATAGGAATATTAAAAATATAATCTTTATTTTGAAAAGGCGGAATCTATATTTTTGAAATTCGATTTTTATATATTAAATAGCGAAGTCAAAATTCGATTTTTATATATTAAATAGCGAAGTCAAAATTCGATTTTATATATTGAATAGCAAAGTCAAAAATTCGATTTTTATATTGAATAGCATAATAAAAATTCGATTTTTATATATTGAATAACATAGTAAAAATTCGATTTTTACATATGTAGAGAATACGGGCAACGAAAGCGACAAAAGGCGAGATTGGCGAAGATTTCTATAAAGGAAGTGTCGTGAAGTTGGATAGCTATTGGTGAGAATTTCTCACTCTTCAATTTCTTTATCTATATATATATATATATATATGTGTTGAAATAAAAGTGAATTGTTATATATATATATATATATATATATATATATATCTACGCCCCTCGTCCATAAACCATGGACGATATTTATTGGTTGAAATTGTTGTGAAAATTGATTGATAGCGAATGGTTGTTTGGGATTGTTTGTGGTTGATATTGATTTGATTGTGGTTGAAAAATACCCGTTTGTGATTGGAAAATATTTGGTTGAAACCACATAGGATTAGTTTTGTGGATATGAAATAAATATATACATGCCGCCTGCGTGCGAACTAGATGCACGATCCCCATTATCAAAAACCGCGAGGTTTTAAGGTAGAGCGAGGAGCCGTACTAGGGACGGTCCCGGTTTTAACTACCCTGCCGTTATGCTGCCGAAATTTTGAATAATATTCGTGTGTTTGAATTATTTTCATATGCTTAAACTATATTTATTCATTGAATAGAAAACATTCATGTGTTGAATTGATATTCATTCGTTGATTAGAAATTCATGTGTTGAATGGTATTCATATTTTGGAATAAATTATTTGATAATAAAAATCACCTTTTATCTATATATAAAAACTATAGAAAACATTCATGTGTTGAATTGATATTCATTCGTTGATTAGAAATTCATGTGTTGAATGGTATTCATATTTTGAAATAAATTGTTTGATAATAAAAATCACCTTTTATCTATATATAAAAACTATAGAAAACATTCATGTGTTGAATTGATATTCATTCGTTGATTAGAAATTCATGTGTTGAATGGTATTCATATTTTGAAATAAATTGTTTGATAATAAAAATCACCTTTTATCTATATATAAAAACTATAGAAAACATTCATGTGTTGAATTGATATTCATTCGTTGATTAGAAATTCATGTGTTGAATGGTATTCATATTTTGAAATAAATTGTTTGATAATAAAAATCACCTTTTATCTATATATAAAAACTATAGAAAACATTCATGTGTTGAATTGATATTCATTCGTTGATTAGAAATTCATGTGTTGAATGGTATTCATATTTTGAAATAAATTGTTTGATAATTAAAATCACCTTTTATCGACTATATGAACTGTGTAAAATAATCTCGTTTTAAAAGAAATTGTTTTATGATAAAAATCCTATTTTTATCACCTATATGAACTATATAGAAAAATAGTGTTTTGAAATGAATTGTTTTACAATAAAAATCACATTTTTATTGTATGCATAAATCGTTGAAATGTGAAGTGTTAAAAATAGCCACTTGTTCAAAATAAACATATGTGAGTTGAAATATCCATTAATTAGCTAATGAAATGATTTGCACCTATGTATGTAACATTAGAATGAATGGTGTTTTTAAACCAAATAGAAATCAAATATGAAGTTGAATAGAAAATGATAAATGATAAGAACTGTATATATATGTACATGCATATTCATTGAACAGGTTATAGCAAAGGGGCTAGAGAAGAGGAAAAAAATTTTGTGCCCGACAAATAGGTACACATTTACTGTTTTGTTTGGGTGATGATTTTATGAGCCAGTTGGCTAGCCGCTTGGCTTTTTCTTTTTCTTTTTGAGATTAGAAGGACCGGGAAAGCTATTTGCAATTTCCCGATGCTCCCGGTGCAGGGGAGGTTATGGCGAAATTTTCCAAAATTTTAAGGCGTTAGTGAAATATTTGAAGTGAAAACGATATTGAAATTGTTGAATGAACTATATTTATATAACTATATAAATATAAATAAAATTAAAACGAAACGTAGCCGTGCAGTTCGCAATTTGAAACCGTGATTTCAAACAACTAGTATGGAGAATCCGACCATTGGATTTTCCCGAAACCTAAACCGTCGGGTTTGCCTTGGAAATATCTTCCCAACGGCACCAACCTTGCAAAAATCCAACGGTTGGATTGTCTGGAATGTTTAATTCAAATCTGAAGAAAAACAGCGCCAGAAGCGATTATATTTATATATATAAATATAATTATATATTTAATCGAATAACGACGCTGTAGTTCGTATTTTGAAATCGAAAATTCAAATGATTGTACCGGGAGATCCGACCGTCGGATTTTCCCGAAACTGGAACCTTTGGATTCGTTTTGAAAAGACCTTTCTAATGATGTAAATTTTGTGAAGATCCAACGGTTAGATTTTCAGATATGTGTAAATCAAATCTGAAGAAAAACAGCGCCACGGCCGCTTTATGGCCCGGAGCGTCGTTTTGAATATATTAGCTATTTTAAAATAAATAAAAATAGCGATAAATCGTTATAAAATATCATAAGCAATATGGAATGGAAATAAGCTGAATTTGCTCGATTTATGTTGTGTTTGATGGTTGAATGTGTTTGGTGTGAAAATTACATTAAAGAACAAAGTTGGTGTTGTCGAATAATTTAACCATTGAAATAAATTGATTTGAAATTCTAAATATACGTGAATTATTTGAAATGGCCGAGTTAATTCTCATTTCAAATGATTGACCGACGATTGAAAATTTGAAGATGAAGACGATGGTCGAAGACCGGAGATCTTCACCTCGTTTGGATGGTAACCGAGGTCCTGATTGGGAGGCATCCCGAAATATGGATAATGAGTGGTGATCGTCCAGACGTACGTGTTGATCGAAGGGTTTGTGAGGTATTTAGTGCCTCCGGTTTCGTTCAGACCCAGATCGGACTTGTAAATGGACTATGTGTCTGACATTGGAGTTTATTCTGTGTTGATTGATTTCTGTTAAATATACATCTGTTTGGCGGCGTAGAATTTATTCTTTTGCTTAACGCCCTTCTCTGAAACGCATGAGCTCAGAGGTTGTATATCGATGGACATCAGTCGCATGGCATGAATTGCCTGTGTGGCATACTGAGATGCAGTGATCAGGGCTTCTGTTGAAAAGCAAAGTCTTGTGGTGATGATCAAAGCACCGCCTGTGTGGCGTAGCTTTGTGTATAACGTGAATTCGCGAGCCTCACACCCCGGTATGAACCTAAAACGGGAGAGGACATCAGGGAGGGCCTGCGTTTCTTTCTAGCTAGGGTGGTGTCAGTGACCTACCAGCCCTGACATTTATATACTTTTCACCTATGTGGTTGTTGCTGTTGCGAGGCGCCTCGGTTTAATTGGACGATCCGGGTCCGATGGAGTCATTCGTTGGCTCATTTACACCCCAAAGGGTGGGGAAACGCAGTGTTCAGGAATTTTAATCCACATCGGTGGACCGGCCCTGACGATCCAAGGGTCACTCGAGCTCTGATCCTGAGGGGCGGGCTAGAGCGTCTCGAATTCGGTAAGGACTATCTTTTGCCTTGGTTCATGACGGAAATCCAATTTCCAAATACGACATCGTGCGGTTTTGATTGTATATATATATGGCGACATGATATATGGTACCCATGCCATCTATGATTGATAGTTATGATTTGAAATTGTTTTCAAAACATATTAACACTAGCAATAATATCAAATGCCTTTGTTTTATTCGTATCAATCATATTTTGGCCATTATAAGGTAAAACTCTATCCTCCGGTTTGCGTTGCATTATGTGATGGGAACTGAGTCTTATAATGGTTTCATTTTTATAAAAAGCATAGCGATGTTTAAAAGAAAGATTTATTGTAAAGCACTGGCAATCCAATGGAGTAAACCCGTTCCACGAAAGTGGCGTGGTCCTGTGATTAGCCAATTATATATGTGTTGAGTGGATTTCTCATACCAGTCCCATGACTGACTCGTAGTTTGTTTCACTTTCAAACTCGGGTGCCCCTTTTTCTACACGGGCAGCCTTGTATTCAGGTTTAGCTGGTTCTTTTTCTGGATAGCTGGAGCTGAAGATGGATTCTATCATTTATTTCTTTCCATGTTGTTCAGCTCCTACTGTACATATTTTGTTTGTTTTCCGCTGTAGACATTTATGTATAGGTGAACTGTATTTGTACTAAGTAAGATCCTGTATACTGTGTAACTCTGATGATTACTTTTATCCAGTATATTCTATTGTTCATTACCTGGTGTATTTATTTAATTCTGTTCTGCTATTATCTGTTTCTGTGTTATATTCCAAAGATAACCCTTGTTTCCGTCTGAACGGGATTTCGGGTCGTCTCATACAGTATCAAAATTGAATGTTTAGATTATTGATTCATGAGTATGAAGTGTCATGAGTTTCAAGATTTCAACATATTATAAAGTCTCAAAAATTATGTTAAAACTTAGGTTGCACTTATTAAATCTCCATCCATTTTTACAAAATGTTTTATCGAAAATATTCATATTTTCGAAATTTATTTCCAAAATGATTTCAAAATAAATTCCACTTTAAAATTCACTTTACTAAAAGTTTTCAAATATCCTTTGTTTTAAAAATGGACCTTTCAAAAAAATTCAAAAAGAAATTTTTATAGTTTGTAAAATAACTTTACTCTGGAATACCTTTTATGCTTAGTAAATTTTAATATTTATAATATTACTTATATACTTTGATTTTAATACTTATACTTTTCAGAATGCTAACTTTAGCTTTTGTATTATATTTTGGTTTTTATACTTTAATTTTCTTATAAATTATTCTTAGTTGTATTAATACTTTATATTAGTTTTGATATTTACTTATACTTTGACTTTCTATAATATTACCCAATATAACGAGGAGCCAACTTCCCTGTCTGGCTGAAGTGTACCATCCCTTTCAATGGAGATGCACAAATATAAATTGGATCGCCTATATGGAATTCAAGAGGTTTCCTACGGTTGTTCGTGTAGGATTCTTGGTGACTTTGAGATTCTTTCATCCTTTCTCTAATAAGAGTGATTTTCTGTGAAGCTTCACTGATAAAATCGAGGTCGAGAATGAGTTTCTCCCTGGACTCAAGCCAACAAGATAGAGAAAGACATGGTATGCCATATATAGCCTCAAATGGAGCAATGTTGATGGGAGATTGGTAGCTATTATTAAATGTAAACTCAACTAATGGGATATAATCCTCCCATTTACCCCCAAAATAAAAAATATAGACTCAAAGAAGAACCTTCAAAATACAATTCCCTAGCTCATTCTGTCCATCAGACAGAGGATGGTAAGCAGTGATGAAGTTTATCTTTGTACCCCAATCTAACTAAAGGCTCTTCAAGAAATGGCTTTTAAAAAGTGGATTATGATCAGAGACAGTGGAGATAGGAAGATCGTGCATTCACACGATTTCCTTAATATAGAGCCTCGAAAGAGATGAAGCGGTCTTGCTTGATGAGATAGGATAAAAATGTATGGACTTAGTAAGTCGGTCCACGATCACCCAAATACTACTATGGCACAACCTCGAACAAAATAAGCCATCAAATAAATCCACAGAGGTCTAGTCCCACTTCCATGTCACGACCTCAAAAGGCTGAAGTAGACCGCAAGGACGTTGACGCTCAGCTTTCACGAGCTGACAAGTCATGAAATTTATTACATAACTTGCCACATCTCGCTTCATGCCATCACAATAACATAAGTGATGCATATCAGCATACATCTTATTGTTTCCCAAATGAATGGTATACTTAGTGCGATGACACTCAGATAGAATGTCTTGCCTAAACTCTAAAACAGAAGGCACAACTAGTCTACCCTTCTTAAGAATACAACCACGACTATCAATGCTAAAATATCATATCGCAATGTTATAGAGGGAGTCAAACCTACATTTCTGAATAAGAAAAGAGATGTCAGAAGCTTGCCGTTGAGCCTCGGCAATTCGATGTAAACGAGATGGTCGAGCCTCCAAGCTACATGATACAATAGAATAATCCGATATTGAAGCACGATCGCGAAAGTCACATAAAGATAGAAGCTCAAGGTCGTTCCATTCGGCAATCATTATGGAAATAACAGGCAAGCGCTTATGGCTTAAGGCATCAATAACTCAATTACCCTTCCCCCAGTATATTGAATATCGAATCATACAAAGCAAGGAATTCGAGCCTACGTAGTTGTCGCATGTTGAGCTCCTTCTGAGTAAATAGATACTTGAGAGACTTACGATCTATATAGAGAACAAAGTGCATACCAAAGAGATAATGTCGCCAAATCTTCAAGGCAAAGACAATAGCTGCAAGCTCTAAATCATGGGTAGCATACCGAACCTCGTCCAGATGTAATTTTCTAAAAGAAAAGGGAACTAGCTTATCCCTCTCCTTCTCTGCTGCTTCAAGATGAAGTGCCGCATCTACCAACTCTTCAAAAGAAAGTTTCAATTGCAACACAAGAGGCTACCTGAGATATTTCTTAAGACCCGACACAAATTTAAGATTATTTTTCTATGAGGTGTTAATATGTTCTAGGACATACTTGGATAAGGCCTCAAAAGATACTACATACTCCAAAGCATTCGCCTTCCTTTGTTTAAGCTATAGGAAGAGATGCTCCATGATAGCTTTTTCAGAATCAGGCACGAATTCATGTTCAAACCGCTCTTTGGATTGATCCCACTTTAAATATGCCTCATCTAACTCCACAAGCGCATATCAGTTCAATGTGCGACCTTGTAACATACTTGATGCAACAAGGATACAGTGGTGGTTAGAGATCTTCATGCGAGTAAATATTCGCTTGCAAGTATGAATCCAAGCTTGCACGTCAAGAACAAACTTCAAGCCTTTGAAAGGCTTGCCACCAACATGTATAAAATTGCTACAAATGCAGATTTGCGTTGAGGAGATAATCTGGTAGGAGAAGGAGGCTGGGTAGTCCTAATAAACCCAAGGATCTACTCAGTGGACATGTACACCCATTAGGGTGCGAGCCACTGGACGGCTCATCCCTTGAGGGTTGATTTGAATCATCTTCAGTTATAACCTGAAAATAGAAAATAAAATAGGATTATTCAAAGGGTTAAGATATTTCAATTGAATTCATTAAATAAGGAATATTACAGAATTTAAAATTACACCCTTTGACGTATTCCCACTTATATATACCCCCAAAGGACACGAAAAGGTTACGGACAAGGTTACGGTTGACTTCGAATAAGGACGATATTACACTTGTATTGTACTTTAATATGTTGTATCATATGCATTGTTCTGTATGTTACCACATTTTTCTCTGAATTCAACTCTAATACCAAGCTGTGACGCCCCACCCCGAGACTTATATTAGCAAAGAGCATTATCGAGTGATGTTGTATGCTAATACAGATAATAGGGCTGTTTAGTAGCGACCATCTATAGTTCTGTTTAAATAAGAATTAAGTATGTCGAAAACCTACTGTAATATTTATCTTACAACAAGAGGTTTGACACACTTAAAACTTGTCTAATACATTACTATAGTGGCTAAAGGATTTATTCAGAATAAAACACAATACATGTAATATTTACAAATCACAGCACAATGAACACGATCATAGATATACACATACATCAGATACAACACATAATGTAGTACAAAAAGGTGATATAATCACCATATACTAATATATACATCATGTCCTCATCAAAAAGAATATGACAGACGAACCAAAACTATCCAAAATATACTATACCTAAAACTATGCAGTCTAGACCCAAAAAAAGCTAAGATGTCCATGGTAAGATAGTGAAGATATTCCAAGAAACATAACTTGTAACTCAGTCTGGCTTGAGCAATAAATACACGGGTCAATCTATCCAAAATGATGATTAGATGATAATGATATAAGGTTATACAAGGAAAAACTCTTCTTCTACGAGAAGAGTAAGTAGAAAATATCATATAGAATATTGGGTCACAAGCAACATAATACTGACATAAGGGAGTCCATTACAAATTATAAGTGTGAGCTTGAGCTAAACACGTATTATTATCTAAAATAAAAAGGGAAATAAAACACATACACTAAATATTCATCAAAATGCTCCAAATACTGCATAATAAATTCATAAGAGTTTAACTCCCAAAAGAGATCACAAAACTCAAATCCTCAAATTAATTGTAAGGCTATAATGGAAATTCATCACAATATATCACCAAAGATGAATCCAAAACATCACAAACACAAAAATCACCAAAGCCACTAAAATCAATCAAAAACATCATAAATTATTACAGTGCAACACAAATGAGCTCCTACCGTGGATTATGCCAAGTACTATACATGTATTTAGGTGCCAAACACTAGGAGACCCTCGACTAAGTGTATCTTGACCCCTTGGTCAAGTAAATAAGCGTATAAGACACCCCCCGAGTCTAGCTTCCCCTGAAGCGAGTACTGGCACACACAAACGACAAAGAATGAGTCATAGACTCTCAAACAGTAATCCAAACAATGAAAACAATTCGTCCCATACGGTACGTTTTCACTAATCGATTTATTATAAGATAGCTCACTTCACGTTAGTAAATATCAAATATCCTCAAGCGCCGAGTTAGGAATTAACCGATATAATTAATTTACGTGTCACATACCACGTGATTAATTAAATCATTTAAATCACCACCTTGCTTTCTCGAAGGATGCAAAAACATATGATTTCATATACGGAAAGTAATTAGTTTTAGTAAACAGCTTTAATAAAATGATTTAGAAAACAATTTGATTATTCCTTTAAAAATCCTTATATTTAGAAAATATTGTTTTTACTACTGCCTTGTGACGATTTAATATATAAAACCAAAACCTAGAAAATCTTGTTGTCTCAAAGCTAATATATATATATATATATGTGTGTGTGTGTGTGTGTGTGTGTGTGTGTGTGTGTGTGTGCGTGCGTGTGTGTGTGTGTGTGTGTATGGAGAAAAATTCCTTTCTGAAACCATTGTATAAACGTGCACGATGTCACAAAGAAATACACGAATTTTACAAGGAATCATCACTTGAAATCAACATGAAACTCATGATCCAAACTACAAATTTGGCATGTTGCTTGTCCTAGATTAGGATCAAAGACACATCAAACTAACACTAAATTCACCATAAGAATCATCTAAAATCACTAAGGGAGTTCACTAAAATGGATTAAGAAACACAATGCAACATCAAGAATTTCTTGTGTAATTCCTGCTACTTGTGTTGGCATAGTCCATCACTATGTTGACACAGTGAATGCCTGTGTCAACATAGGTTGCGTGAATTGCACTGGCAATTTTGTTTGTTGCGATGTCAACTTCAAGTTGATTACCAGGTGATCAAACGACCTAATTGGGCCATGAAACTTTGCACAAAGGAACTACATCACATAGAAAATAAGTTGGAAAAAAAAATCAAGAATCCAACATAAAATGGGAGAGCACAATGCTCTCAAACATGGACCCAACTTAGTTTTGAAACAGAAGATTTCTCAAGAACACAAATTGAGTTATAGTAAATGGATTTAGACCAAATTCATCACAGATTGACACAAATATCACAAATAAATTGCTTCAGCTAATGTGAGTGAGTGCTTACTCACCTTATTAGTGATTTGTGGTGACGAAGGAACTTGAACAAAACATGGATTTTTGGCCTGAAAATAACTTTCATTTTTTGAAAACAAAGTTACAGTAACATGCAGGGAAAAAGATAAAATTCAACAACAATTCTCAAATTGAGATGAAATATCTCCTATATTTCATGGGGATTAGTTATAGAAATTACAACACTTAAATCTTCATGCTTTTGATTTAATTTTTGTGATTAAGTCTTGGGATTTGGAGGAGGGTTTAATTTTTACAGTTAATAGCCTGAGGAGGAAGAAGATGTTCTTTTTCCCGTAAGATGAAAAATTAACATTCATTCCTTCCTTTAGGGCATTTTTCAAGAATTCTGTGACGACCCCAAAACCCATACTGACGGTGTTAAGGGTAATCTTTGGAATATAACACATAAACAGATAATAGCAGAACAGAAATGAATAAATACACCAGATAATGAATAAATGATACACTGGATAAACATAATCATCAAAGTTACACAGTATACAGGATCATACTTAGTACAAATACAATTCAGCTATACATAAATGTCTACAGCGGATACAAACATAATATGTACAATAGGAGCTGAACAGCATAAAAAGAGATAAATGATAGAATCCATCTTCAGCTCCAGCTATCCAGAAAGAGCCTGCTAATTACCTGAATACAAGGCTGGCCGTGTAGAAAAAGGGGCACCCGAGTTTGCAAGTGAAACAAACTACGAGTCAGTCATGGGACTGGTATGAGAAATCTACTCAACACATTTAAAATATGGCTAATCACATGACCACACCACTTTCGCGGAACGGGTTTACTCCATTGGATTGCCAGTGCTTTAAAACAAATAAATCTTGTAAACATTGCAATGCTTTTTATAAAAAATGAAGCCATTATAAGACTGAGTTCCCATCACACAATGCAACGCAAACCGGAGGATAGAGTTTTACCTTATAATGGACAAAATATGTTTGATACGAATAAAATAAAAGCATTTGATACTATTGCTAGTGTTTATATGTTTCAAAAAAAACAATTTCAATCATAACTATCAATCATAGACGACATGGGTACCATATATCATGTCGCCATATATATATACAATCAAAACCGCATAGTCACGTATTTGGAAATTGGATTTCTGTCATGAACCAAGGCAAAAGATAGTCCTTACCAACTTCGAGACGCTCTAGCCCGCCCCTCAGGATCAGAGCTCGAGTGACTCTTGGATCGTCAGGGCCGGTCCACACGGAGTGGATTAAAATGCCTGAACAATGTGTTTCCCCACCCTTTGGTGCGTAAATGAGCCAACGAATGACTCCATCGGTCCCGGATCGACCGATATAACCGAGGCGCCTCGCGACAGCAACAACCACATAAGTCAAACTCGTCAGGGCGTGTAAAACCACTGACGCCACTTCTAACTAGAAGGAAACGCATGCCCTCCCTGATGTCCTCTCCCATTTCTGGTTCATACCGGGGTGTGAGGTTCGCGAATTCACGTTATACACAAAGCTACGCCACACAGGCGGTGCTTTGATCATCAACCACAAGACTTTGCTTTTCAACAGAAGCCCTGATCGCTGCATCTTAGCATGCCACACAGGCAATTTACACCATGCAACTGATGGCTATCAATCACACAGAATAAATTCCAATGTCAGACACACAGTCCATTTACAAGTCCGTCCTGGGTTTGAACGAAACTGGAGGCACTATATACCTCGCAAACCCTTCGATCTCCACGTACGCCTAGACGATCACCACTCATTATCCATATTTCGGGATGCCTCCCAATCAGGACATCAGTTACCATCCAAACGAGGTGAAGATCTCCGGTCTTCGACCACCGTCTTCATCATCGATTTCTTATCGTCGATTCAGTTATTCAGAATGGGATAAACCCGGTCTTTCTGAGCAACTCACATATATAATAAACAAGTGCAATACAAACACACATACGCATCATTTCAATTCATTAGTCGCTAACCGTAAATCAGTAAGAGAACGATTTCCCAAATATTAACCCTGAAGGCCGAAACCAACATCAGATCAACACCCAAGAAACCATTCGACTTAGCCAACCTTCAGTTAGTTTCTAAATTTCGCGTCCATATCGTTTATAATATTTTATAATGATTTATCGCTATTTTTATTTATTTTAACATAGCCAATTTATTCAAAACGACGCTTCGGGCCATAACGCGGCCGTGGCGCTGTTTTTCTTCAGATTTGATTTACACATATCTGAAAATCTAACTGTTGGATCTTCACAAAATTTACATCATTAGAAAGATCTTTTCAAAACGAATCCAACGGTTCCAGTTTCGGGAAAATCCGACGGTCGGATCTCCCGGTACAATCGTTTGAAGTTTCGATTTCAAAATACGAACTGCAGCGTCGTTATTCGATTTAATATAATTATATATATATATAAATATAATCGATTCTGGCGCTGTTTTTCTTTGGATTTGAATTAAACATTTCATACAATCCAACCGTTGGATTTTTACAAAGGTTGTGCGGTTGGAAAGATATTTCCAAAGCGAACCCAACGGTTGCGGTTTCGGGAAAATCCGATGGTCGGATCTCCTGCACTAATCGTTTGAAATCACGGTTTCAAAATACGAACTGCAGCTTCGTTATTCGATATATTTCAATTCTATTTATATATATATATATATATATCGATTCTTCGATTTCAAAGCTATATTCTTTTCATACATTTGATAAAAATGATATTTTTATCCAACATACATTCACTTCGACGCTTCACTTTTTTTAACAATTCATGTATATAGTGAAAATGTGATTTTTATTGTAAAACGATTTATTTCAAAACCCGATTATTTTATATAGTTAATATAGGTGATAAAAATAGGATTTTTATTATAAAACAATTTCTTTCAAAATATGAATACCATTCAACACATGAATTTCAATTCAACGAATGAATTTCGATTCAACACATGAAGGTTTTCTATAGTTTATATATATAGATAAAAAGGTGATTTTTATATTTAAAACACGAATACCATTCAACACATGAATTTCTATTCAACGAATGAATTTCGATTCAACACATGAAGGTTTTCTATAGTTTATATATATAGATAAAAAGGTGATTTTTATATTTAAAACACGAATACCATTCAACACATGAATTTCTATTCAACGAATGAATATCGATTCAACACATGAAGGTTTTCTATAGTTTGTATAAATAGATAAAAGGGTGATTTTTGTATTTAAAACACGAATACCATTCAACACATGAATTTCTATTCAACGAATGAATATCGATTCAACACATGAAGGTTTTCTATAGTTTGTATATATAGATAAAAGGGTGATTTTTATATTTAAAACACGAATACCATTCAACACATGAATTTCTATTCAACGAATGAATATCGATTCAACACATGAAGGTTTTCTATAGTTTGTATATATACATAAAAAGGTGATTTTTATATTTAAAACACGAATACCATTCAACACATGAATTCTATTCAACAAATGAATTTCAATTCAACACATGAAGGTTTTCTATACAACACACGAATATAGTTTCAACACAGGAAAATAATTCTAACACATGAATATTATTCAAAATTTCAGCAGCATAACGGCAGGGTAGTTAAAACCGGGACTGTCCCTAGTACGGCTCCTCGCTCTACCTTAAAGCCTCGCAGCTTTTGACAATAGGGAATCATGCATCTAGTTCGCACGCAGGCGGCATGTTATTTTTCCATTTCCACAAACTAATCCTATGTGGTTTCAACCAAATATTTCTCAACCACAAACGGGTATTTTTCAACCACAATCAATCAATTTCAACCACAAACAATTATAATCAACCATTCGCTATCAACCAATTTTCACACCAATCACAATCAAGAAATATCGTCCTTGGTTTGTGGACGAGGGGCGTATATATATATATATAAGCATTTCTCTTCTATTTCAACACATATATAATTTTTACAACGCATATATTACTTATACATCGAACGTACAACCTATACAACGCTTATACATGTGGTGTACAACGCTTATACAAGTCATACATCGACCATATAATTTATACATCGTCGTTTTCCATATCGTTTATAATTTAGAAATCTCACTTTGGGTTCCACTCCACCAAAAATAGCAGAAGGCTCAGAAAAATATGCGGTCTCTTCTAAAATGTAGAAAACGTCCTCACGGTCCCGGTGTCTCTTGTTTCACTGAATTTCGACAAGGAACGAAAAAGATATGATTTTTACAAGTTTGCAACACTTTTAAATGTGAAAATCAGTTCAAAATAATCAAAGCTGTACCTTTCTAAACCTGTTCAAAACTAGGTTTCCGTTTTTCGCGAAATCCAAGGCACGAGGACAAAATCCAGTTGCACCACGCCGAGGAGGGAGGAAGACCGCGCAGATCGGTGGTGGTGGCGTGGAGTTTGGCGGTGCCTGTACGTCGCGGCGGCGGCTGGAAGTCGAGAACTTTGAAGCGATGGTTCTCGATACACGCGCCATGATACGGGGTGCTCCAAGTATGGATTCGAAGCCCTCGCCGAGCTCTTCAAAATCCTTAACTGGGTCGAGGTCTGAAACGAAGTGGTTTGGCCAGAAAACGGATGGGAAGTTTTGAACACCCACCGCCGTTCACGATTTTGACTTCGGGGAGAGAGAAACTGTTGACCGACCAATCAGAGATTTTTTATTTATTTATAAAGTTCAAAAGTCCGAAAATACCCCTTATCACACACGAACACCAATTCAAACCCAACGACTGTCGTCCCTAGCGTTTTACCCCCATTTCGAACACAATGGGATATGTTTCGTAGGCCCATTCGAATGTTTCAGTCGGTTTTTCTTCAAATTAAAATATAAAACATTCAATATTTAATTTGAACGTACATTTCAATTTGCCGGGGCCACATACTGATTATAAAAATTCCAGAAAAATAAATCTAGCTATGTTTTAACGATACGGTCCCAACAAAACTAGTTTCGTCGAATTCTGAGACTATTTGTAAAATGGCCCTTTTCTGGTCGATCCAATTTAACTATAAATAACCAAAACACATTTTCCTCTACCACGCTCACATACTAGCTTCAAAAATTATGAAATTTGAAACCTAGCAATAACTTGACATCCCGGATCCAACAAAAGTGGTTTCGTCGAATTCCGAGGTCGTATGCAAAATGGCCAATTTCACGGGCTATAAAAATTCCATAGCAACCTTTCTGAAAATTCATTTGGCCATAACTTTTGCTTCCTACTATGAAACTTCGATTTTTCAGATTCGCTAGAAAGATATTCACTTACAGTTTTAAATATTTTTGGTTACACTCAAATCCGTTTTGTTTTGCACCCGGTACAGTCAGTCAAAGTTTGAATTCAAATTTTGAAACTACCGCACCATTTCAGGCCTTATTTATAATTAGAATAATTATATTCGTTTCCAAATGTTGATTCAAACTTACTTTTCATCGTTATTCTTTAAAATGTTTATTTTAAATATTTAAAATCCACTAAAATAGCCAAGTTAAATTTTTTAAATTGGTTCAGATTTTCCGGGTCGTTACAATCTCCCTCACTTAAAACTTTTCGTCCCCGAAAAGGAACAAAGTCGAAAGTGGTTTGATTAATCAACTCTACGTTCAATCTGGCTTCCATTCTCCAACTTTTCAGTTTCTGAGAATTTTCAAATTCTTCAAAAAATTTGGCTAACACCCGGAATTTTCGAAAAATTTCGCCATAACCTCCTTTGTGCGGGGAGGGGTTTGGAAATTTATTGGGTCGTATTAGGTACCCAATAAATCCTATAAAGCATACACATATTTATAGTGATATATTCTGGTGTTTACAGGGGAACGTGTATTGATAATAACTCCAAAGAATAAATTCTCGTCACCCTGTCAAAGCCTGAGGGAGTGTGTATTTTAATTGCTCCAGGGAATAAATTCTCGTCACCTCGTCCCGTGTGGGAAATAAATAATCCATGTGTCGTATCTAATGACTAGAGAGACGTGATTATTGTCAACTCCAGACCCGTGTGGGGTTTTTATTAATCTGGCAATTTTACCATTACAATTTTATATGGTCATATCAGTCATCAGTTCAACCTGTAAAATATAGTCATCACCATACAAGCCTCTCGCTCGTATGGTAAATCTTCCACCTCGTCACACAAGCTCCAAATGCTTATGTGGTATATGATGAAGTATGCCTATCTTCAGGAAGTATGCCATGTATCGTAGTTCAAATATAATTGTTACTATCCTATGGTGACATTTATTATTACACACAGAACAACCAGCACTCCGCATCCAATGGCATTCACAGGAGTTGATATAATAATATTTCGCAACCAACTCATTAAGGTTTACCTATTTGTCGAGCACGCAAATAATTTCTTTACTCAACAGCTATCCAATTACCTATTCAAACATATATAATGCACAAGTATATATTTCTAAATCAGTTCAATGTGTGATTTAATCAAATAAATTCTACTATTCATTCTCTTATTAATTAAATTGGCTATCGTTCTGATAATTTAATTAATCAAATCTACTATCACATAACACAAACAACAATTAATTTGTTTTTAACTTTTCAAATATATATCTTTTATACATTCAAAAATCATATTTCTAAAACCAAACTAGATATATAACGACAAATACGTTATTTATAAACATACAACTCTCGACTCGTTCTGGGGCACTTCTGACCCCATCTCTAACGAGTTATTCTGCTATACTCATACTAGGATATTGCTGATCCTGTCTGTAATGAGTTACTCGTCCTAGAACACCACTGGTTCTATTTCTGACGAGTTCGTTAATATGTTATATTCCGGAACTAAGCTTAACCAAAGCTCTGATACCACGATGTGACGACCCCAAAACCCGTACTGACGGTGTTAAGGGTAATCTTTGGAATATAACATATAAACAGATAATAGCAGAACAGAAATAAATAAATACACCAGATAATGAATAAATGATACACTGGATAAACATAATCATTAGAGTTACACAGTATACAGGATCATACTTAGTACAAATACAGTTCAGCTATACATAAATGTCTTCAACGGATACAAACATAATATGTACAATAGGAGCTGAACAACATAAAAAGAGATAAATGATAGAATTCATCTTCAGCTCCAGCTATCCAGAAAGAGCCTGCTAATAACATGAATACAAGGCTGCCCGTGTAGAAAAAGGGGCACTCGAGTTTGCAAGTGAAACAAACTACGAGTCAGTCATGGGACTGGTATGAGAAATCTACTCAACACATTTAAAATATGGCTAATCACAGGACCACGCCACTTTCGCGGTACGGGTTTACTCCATTGGATTGCCAGTGCTTTAAAACAAATAAATCTTGTAAACATCGCAATGCTTTTTATCAAAAATGAAGCCATTATAAGACTCAATTCCCATCACACAATGCAACGCAAACCGGAGGATAGAGTTTTACCTTATAATGGCCAAAATATGCTTGATACAAATAAAACAAAAGCATTTGATATTATTGCTAGTGTTTATATGTTTCAAAAAAACAATTTCAATCATAACTATCAATCATAGACGACATGGGTACCATATATCATGTCGCCATATATATATATACAATCAAAACCGCACAGTCACGTATTTGGAAATTGGATTTCCGTCATGAACCAAGGCAAAAGATAGTCCTTACCGACTTCGAGACGCTCTAGCCCGCCCCTCAGGATCAGAGCTCGTGTGACCCGTGGATCGTCAGGGTCGTTCCACACGGAGTGGATTAAAATGCCTGAACAATGCGTTTCCCCGCCTTTTGGGGCGTAAATGAGCCAACGAATGACTCCATCGGTCCCAGATCGACCGATATAACCGAGGCGCCTCGCGACAGCAACAACCATATAAGTCAAACTCGTCAGGGCGTGTAAAACCACTGATGCCACTTCTAACTAGAAGGAAACGCATGCCCTCCCTGATGTCCTCTCCCGTTTCTGGTTCATACCGGGGTGTGAGGTTCGCGGATTCACGTTATACACAAAGTTACGCCACACAGGCGGTGCTTTGATCATCAACCACAAGACTTTGCTTTTCAACAGAAGCCCTGATCGCTGCATCTTAGCATGCCATACAGGCAATTTACACCATGCAACTGATGGCTATCAATCACACAGAATAAATTCCAATGTCAGACACACAGTCCATTTACAAGTCCGTCCTGGGTTTGAACGAAACCGGAGGCACTATATACCTCGCAAACCCTTCGATCTCCACGTACGCCTGGACGATCACCACACATTATCCATATTTCGGGATGCTTCCCAATCAGGACATCGGTTACCATCCAAACGAGGTGAAGATTTCCGGTCTTCGACCACCGTCTTCATCTTCGATTTCTTATCGTCGATTCAGTTATTCAGAATGGGATAAACTTGGTCTTTCTGAGCAACTCGCGTATATAATAAACAAGTGCAACACAAACACACATACACATCATTTCAATTCATTAGTCGCTAACCGTAAATCAGTAAGAGAACGATTTCCCAAATATTAACCCCGAAGGCCGAAACCAACATCAGATCAACACCCAAGAAACCATTCGACTTAGCCAACCTTCAGTTAGTTTCTAAATTTCACATCCATATCATTTATAATATTTTATAACGATTTATCGCTATTTTTATGTATTTTAAAATAGCCAATTTATTCAAAACGACGCTTCGGGCCATAACGCGGCCGTGGCGCTATTTTTCTTCAGATTTGATTTACACATATCTGAAAATCTAACCGTTGGATCTTCACAAAATTTACATCATTAGAAAGATCTTTTCAAAACGAATCCAACGGTTCCAGTTTCGGGAATATCCGACGGTCGGATCTCCCGGTATAATCGTTTGAAATTTCGATTTCAAAATACGAACTGCAGCGTCGTTATTCGATTTAATATAATTATATATATATATATATATATATATATATATATAAATATAATCGATTCTGGCGCTGTTTTTCTTCGGATTTGAATTAAACATTTCAGACAATCCAACCATTGGATTTTTACAAAGTTGGTGCGGTTGGAAAGATATTTCCAAAGCGAACCCAACGGTTGCGGTTTCGGGAAAATCCGATGGTCGGATCTACCGCACTAATCGTTTGAAATCACGGTTTCAAAATACGAACAGCAGCTTCGTTATTCGATATATTTCAATTCTATTTATATATATATATATAAATATCGATTCTTCGATTTCAAAGCTATATTCTTTTCATACATTTGATAAAATTGATTTTTTTATCCAACATACATTCACTTCGACGCTTCACTATTTTTAGCAATTCATGTATATAGTGAAAATGTGATTTTTTTATTGTAAAACGATTTATTTCAAAACCCGACTATTTTATATAGTTAATATAGGTGATAAAAATAGGATTTTTATTATAAAACAATTTCTTTCAAAATATGAATACCATTCAACACATGAATTTCAATTCAACGAATGAATTTCGATTCAACACATGAAGGTTTTCTATAGTTTATATATATAGATAAAAAGGTGATTTTTATATTTAAAACACGAATACCATTCAACACATGAATTTCTATTCAACGAATGAATTTCGATTCAACACATGAAGGTTTTCTATAGTTTATATATATAGATAAAAAGGTGATTTTTATATTTAAAACACGAATACCATTCAACACATGAATTTCTATTCAACGAATGAATATCGATTCAACACATGAAGGTTTTCTATAGTTTGTATAAATAGATAAAAGGGTGATTTTTGTATTTAAAACATGAATACCATTCAACACATGAATTTCTATTCAACGAATGAATATCGATTCAACACATGAAGGTTTTCTATAGTTTGTATATATAGATAAAAGGGTGATTTTTATATTTAAAACACGAATACCATTCAACACATGAATTTCTATTCAACGAATGAATATCGATTCAACACATGAAGGTTTTCTATAGTTTGTATATATACATAAAAAGGTGATTTTTATATTTAAAACACGAATACCATTCAACACATGAATTCTATTCAACAAATGAATTTCAATTCAACACATGAAGGTTTTCTATACAACACACGAATATAGTTTCAACACAGGAAAATAATTCTAACACATGAATATTATTCAAAATTTCAGCAGCATAACGGCAGGGTAGTTAAAACCGGGACTGTCCCTAGTACGGCTCCTCGCTCTACCTTAAAGCCTCGCAGCTTTTGACAATGGGGAATCATGCATCTAGTTCGCACGCAGGCGGCATGTTATTTTTCCATTTCCACAAACTAATCCTATGTGGTTTCAACCAAATATTTCTCAACCACAAACGGGTATTTTTCAACCACAATCAATCAATTTCAACCACAAACAATTATAATCAACCATTCGCTATCAACCAATTTTCACACCAATCACAATCAATAAATATCGTCCTTGGTTTGTGGACGAGGGGCGTATATATATATATATATATATATATATATATATATATATATATATAAGCATTTCTCTTCTATTTCAACACATATATAATTTTTACAACGCATATATAACTTATACATCGAACGTACAACCTATACAACGCTTATACATGTGGTGTACAACGCTTATACAAGTCATACATCGACCATATAATTTATACATCGTCATTTTTCATATCGTTTATAATTTAGAAATCTCACTTTGGGTTCCACTCCACCAAAAATAACAGAAGGCTCAGAAAAATATGCGGTCTCTTCTAAAATGTAGAAAACGTCCTCACGGTCCCGGTGTCTCTTGTTTCACTGAATTTCGACAAGGAACGAAAAAGATATGATTTTTACAAGTTTGCAACACTTTTAAATGTGAAAATCAGTTCAAAATAATCAAAGCCGTACCTTTCTAAACCTGTTCAAAACTAGGTTTCCGTTTTTCGCGAAATCCAAGGCACGAGGACAAAATCCAGTTGCACCACGCCGAGGAGGGAGGAAGACCGCGCAGATCGGTGGTGGTGGCGTGGAGTTTGGCGGTGCCTGTACGTCGCGGCGGCGGCTGGAAGTCGAGAACTTTGAAGCGATGGTTCTCAATACACGCGCTACGATACGGGGTGCTCCAAGTATGGATTCGAAGCCCTCGCCGAGCTCTTCAAAATCCTTAACTGGGTCGAGGTCTGAAACGAAGTGGTTTGGCCAGAAAACGGATGGGAAGTTTTGAACACCCACCGCCGTTCGCGATTTTGACTTCGGGGAGAGAGAAACTGTTGACCGACCAATCAGAGATTTTTTATTTATTTATAAAGTTTAAAAGTCCGAAAATAACCCTTATCACACACGAACACCAATTCAAACCCAACGACTATCGTCCCTAGCGTTTTACCCCCATTTCGAACACAATGGGATATGTTTCGTAGACCCATTCGAATGTTTCAGTCGGTTTTTCTTCAAATTAAAATATAAAACATTCAATATTTAATTTGAACGTACATTTCAATTTGCCGGGGCCACATACTGATTCTAAAAATTCCAGAAAAATAAATCTAGCTATGTTTTAACGATACGGTCCCAACAAAACTAGTTTCGTCGAATTCTGAGACTGTTTGTAAAATGGCCCTTTTCTGGTCGATCCAATTTAACTATAAATAACCAAAACACATTTTCCTCTACCATGCTCACATACTAGCTTCAAAAATTATGAAATTTGAAACCTAGCAATAACTTGACATCCCGGATCCAACAAAAGTGGTTTCGTCGAATTCCGAGGTCGTATGCAAAATGGCCAATTTCACGGGCTATAAAAATTCCATAGCAACCTTTTTGAAAATTCATTTGGCCATAACTTTTGCTTCCTACTATGAAACTTCGATTTTTCAGATTCTCTAGAAAGATATTCACTTACAGTTTTAAATATTTTTGGTTACACTCAAATCCGTTTTGTTTTGCACCCGGTACAGTCAGTCAAAGTTTGAATTCAAATTTTGAAACTACCGCACCATTTCAGGCCTTATTTATAATTAGAATAATTATATTCGTTTCCAAATGTTGATTCAAACTTACTTTTCATCGTTATTCTTTAAAATGTTTATTTTAAATATTTAAAATCCACTAAAATAGCCAAGTTAAATTTTTTAAATTGGTTCAGATTTTCCGGGTCGTTACAATCTCCCTCACTTAAAACTTTTCGTCCCCGAAAAGGAACAAAGTCGAAAGTGGTTTGATTAATCAACTCTACGTTCAATCTGGCTTCCATTCTCCAACTTTTCAGTTTCTGAGAATTTTCAAATTCTTCAAAAAATTTGGCTAACACCCGGAATTTTCGAAAAATTTCGCCATAACCTCCTTTGTACGGTGGGGGTTTGGAAATTTATTGGGCCGTATTAGGTACCCAATAAATCCTATAAAGCATACACATATTTATAGTGATATATTCTGGTGTTTACAGGGGAGCGTGTATTGATAATAACTCCAGAGAATAAATTCTCGTCACCCTGTCAAAGCCTGAGGGAGTGTGTATTTTAATTGCTCCAGGGAATAAATTCTCGTCACCTCGTCCCGTGTGGGAAATAAATAATCCATGTGCCGTATCTAATGACTAGAGAGACGTGATTATTGTCAACTCCAGACCCGTGTGGGGTTTTTATTAATCTGGCAATTTTACCATTACAATTTTATATGGTCATATCAGTCATCAGTTCAACCTGTAAAATATAGTCATCACCATACAAGCCTCTCGCTCGTATGGTAAATCTTCCACCTCGTCACACAAGCTCCAAATGCTTATGTGGTATATGATGAAGTATGCCTATCTTCAGGAAGTATGCCATGTATCGTAGTTCAAAATTAATTGTTACTATCCTATGGTGACATTTATTATTACACACAGAACAACCAGCACTCCGCATCCAATGGCATTCACAGGAGTTGATATAATAATATTTCGCAACCAACTCATTAAGGTTTACCTATTTGTCGAGCACGCAAATAATTTCTTTACTCAACAGCTATCCAATTACCTATTCAAACATATATAATGCACAAGTATATATTTCTAAATTAGTTCAATGTGTGATTTAATCAAATAAATTCTACTATTCATTCTCTTATTAATTAAATTGGCTATCGTTCTGATAATTTAATTAATCAAATCTACTATCACACAACACAAACAACAATTAATTTGTTTTTAACTTTTCAAATATATATCTTTTATACATTCAAAAATCATATTTCTAAAACCAAACTAGATATATAACCACAAATACGTTATTTATAAACATACAACTCTCGACTCGTTCTGGGGCACTTCTGACCCCATCTCTAACGAGTTATTCTGCTATACTCATACTAGGATATTGCTGATCCTGTCTGTAATGAGTTACTCGTCCTAGAACACTACTGGTTCTATTTCTGACGAGTTCGTTAATATGTTATATTCCGGCACTAAGCTTTACCAAAGCTCTGATACCACGATGTGACGACCCCAAAACCCGTACTGACGGTGTTAAGGGTAATCTTTGGAATATAACATATAAACAGATAATAGCAGAACAGAAATAAATAAATACACCAGATAATGAATAAATGATACACTGGATAAACATAATCATTAGAGTTACACAGTATACAGGATCATACTTAGTACAAATATAGTTCAGCTATACATAAATGTCTTCAACGGATACAAACATAATATGTACAATAGGAGCTGAACAGCATAAAAAGAGATAAATGATAGAATTCATCTTCAGCTCCAGCTATCCAGAAAGAGCCTGCTAATAACATGAATACAAGGCTGCCCGTGTAGAAAAAGGGGCACTCGAGTTTGCAAGTGAAACAAACTACGAGTCAGTCATGGGACTGGTATGAGAAATCTACTCAACACATTTAAAATATGGCTAATCACAGGACCACGCCACTTTCGCGGTACGGGTTTACTCCATTGGATTGCCAGTGCTTTAAAACAAATAAATCTTGTAAACATCGCAATGCTTTTTATCAAAAATGAAGCCATTATAAGACTCAGTTCCCATCACACAATGCAACGCAAACCGGAGGATAGAGTTTTACCTTATAATGGCCAAAATATGCTTGATACGAATAAAACAAAAGCATTTGATATTATTGCTAGTGTTTATATGTTTCAAAAAAACAATTTCAATCATAACTATCAATCATAGACGACATGGGTACCATATATCATGTCGCCATATATATATATACAATCAAAACCGCACAGTCACGTATTTGGAAATTGGATTTCCGTCATGAACCAAGGCAAAAGATAGTCCTTACCGACTTCGAGACGCTCTAGCCCGCCCCTTAGGATCAGAGCTCGTGTGATCCGTGGATCGTCAGGGTCGTTCCACATGGAGTGGATTAAAATGCCTGAACAATGCGTTTCCCCGCCTTTTGGGGCGTAAATGAGCCAACGAATGACTCCATCGGTCCCAGATCGACCGATATAACCGAGGCGCCTCGCGACAGCAACAACCATATAAGTCAAACTCGTCAGGGCGTGTAAAACCACTGATGCCACTTCTAACTAGAAGGAAACGCATGCCCTCTCTGATGTCCTCTCCCGTTTCTGGTTCATACCGGGGTGTGAGGTTCGCGGATTCACGTTATACACAAAGTTACGCCACACAGGCGGTGCTTTGATCATCAACCACAAGACTTCGCTTTTCAACAAAATCCCTGATCGCTGCATCTTAGCATGCCATACAGGCAATTTACACCATGCAACTGATGGCTATCAATCACACAGAATAAATTCCAATGTCAGACACACAGTCCATTTACAAGTCCGTCCTGGGTTTGAACGAAACCGGAGGCACTATATACCTCGCAAACCCTTCGATCTCCACGTACGCCTGGACGATCACCACACATTATCCATATTTCGGGATGCTTCCCAATCAGGACATCGGTTACCATCCAAACGAGGTGAAGATTTCCGGTCTTCGACCACCGTCTTCATCTTCGATTTCTTATCGTCGATTCAGTTATTCAGAATGGGATAAACTTGGTCTTTCTGAGCAACTCGCGTATATAATAAACAAGTGCAACACAAACACACATACGCATCATTTCAATTCATTAGTCGCTAACCGTAAATCAGTAAGAGAACGATTTCCCAAATATTAACCCCGAAGGCCGAAACCAACATCAGATCAACACCCAAGAAACCATTCGACTTAGCCAACCTTCAGTTAGTTTCTAAATTTCACATCCATATCATTTATAATATTTTATAACGATTTATCGCTATTTTTATATATTTTAAAATAGCCAATTTATTCAAAACGACGCTTCGGGCCATAACGCGGCCGTGGCGCTATTTTTCTTCAGATTTGATTTACACATATCTGAAAATCTAACCGTTGGATCTTCACAAAATTTACATTATTAGAAAGATCTTTTCAAAACGAATCCAACGGTTCCAGTTTCGGGAATATCCGACGGTCGGATCTCCCGGTATAATCGTTTGAAGTTTCGATTTCAAAATACGAACTGCAGCGTCGTTATTCGATTTAATATAATTATATATATATATATATATATATATATATATATATATATATATATATATATATATATATAATCGATTCTGGCGCTGTTTTTCTTCGGATTTGAATTAAACATTTCAGACAATCCAACCGTTGGATTTTTACAAAGTTGGTGCGGTTGGAAAGATATTTCCAAAGCGAACCCAACGGTTGCGGTTTCGGGAAAATCCGATGGTCGGATCTACCGCACTAATCGTTTGAAATCACGGTTTCAAAATACGAACAGCAGCTTCGTTATTCGATATATTTCAATTCTATTTATATATATATATATCGATTCTTCGATTTCAAAGCTATATTCTTTTCATACGTTTGATAAAATTGATATTTTTATCCAACATACATTCACTTCGACGCTTCACTATTTTTATCAATTCATGTATATAGTGAAAATGTGATTTTTTATTGTAAAACGATTTATTTCAAAACCCGACTATTTTATATAGTTAATATAGGTGATAAAAATAGGATTTTTATTATAAAACAATTTCTTTCAAAATATGAATACCATTCAACTCATGAATTTCAATTCAACGAATGAATTTCGATTCAACACATGAAGGTTTTCTATAGTTTATATATATAGATAAAAAGGTGATTTTTATATTTAAAACACGAATACCATTCAACACATGAATTTATATTCAACGAATGAATTTCGATTCAACACATGAAGGTTTTCTATAGTTTATATATATATATATATATATATATATATATATATATATAGATAAAAGGGTGATTTTTATATTTAAAACACGAATACCATTCAACACATGAATTTCTATTCAACGAATGAATATCGATTCAACACATGAAGGTTTTCTATAGTTTGTATATACAGATAAAAGGGTGATTTTTATATTTAAAACACGAATACCATTCAACACATGAATTTCTATTCAATGAATGAATATCGATTCAACACATGAAGGTTTTCTATAGTTTGTATATATAGATAAAAGGGTGATTTTTATATTTAAAACATGAATAACATTCAACACATGAATTTCTATTCAACGAATGAATATCGATTCAACACATGAAGGTTTTCTATAGTTTGTATATATACATAAAAAGGTGTTTTTTATATTTAAAACACGAATACCATTCAACACATGAATTCTATTCAACGAATGAATTTCAATTCAACACATGAAGGTTTTCTATACAACACACGAATATAGTTTCAACACAGGAAAATAATTCTAACACATGAATATTATTCAAAATTTCGGCAGCATAACGGCAGGGTAGTTAAAACCAGGACCGTCCCAAGTACGGCTCCTCGCTCTACCTTAAAGTCTCGCAGCTTTTGACAATGGGGAATCATGCATCTAGTTCGCACGCAGGCGGCATGTTTTTTTTTCATTTCCACAAACTAATCCTATGTGGTTTCAACCAAATATTTCTCAACCACAAACAGGTATTTTTCAACCACAATCAATCAATTTCAACCACAAACAATTATAATCAACCATTCGCTATCAACCAATTTTCACGCCAATCACAATCAATAAATATCGTCCATGGTTTGTGGACGAGGGGCGTATATATATATATATATATATATATATATATATATATATATATATATATATATATATATTATAAGCATTTCTCTTCTATTTTAACACATATATAATTTTTACAACGCATATATAACTTATACATCGAACGTACAACCTATACAACGCTTATACATGAGGTGTACAACACTTATACAAGTCATACATCGACCATATAATTTATACATCGTCGTTTTCCATATCGTTTATAATTTAGAAATCTCACTTTGGGTTCTACTCCACCAAAAATAGCAGAAGGCTCAGAAAAATATGCGGTCTCTTCTAAAATGTAGAAGACGTCCTCACGGTCCCGGTGTCTCTTGTTTCACTGAATTACGACAAGGAACGAAAAGATATGATTTTTACAAGTTTGCAACACTTTTAAATGTGAAAATCAGTTCAAAATAATCAAATCCGTACCTTTCTAAACCTGTTCAAAACTAGGTTTCCGTTTTTCGCGAAATCCAAGACACGAGGACAAAATCAAGTTGCACCACGCCGAGGAGGGAGGAAGGACGCGCAGATCGGTGGTGGTGGCGTGGGGTTCGGCGGCGCTCGTACGTCGCGGCGGCGGCTGGAAGTCGAGAACTTTGAAGCGATGGTTCTCGATACACGCACCACGATACGGGGTGCTCCAGGTATGGATTCGAAGCCCTTGCCGAGCTCTTCAAAATCCTTAACTGGGTCAAGGTCTGAAACGAAGTGGTTTGGCCAGAAAACGGATGGGAAGTTTTGAACACCCACCGCCGTTTGCGATTTTGTCTTCGGGGAGAGAGAAACTTTTGACCGACCAATCAGAGATTTTTTTTTATTTATAAAGTTTTAAAAATCTGAAAATACCCCTTGTCACACACGAACACCAATTCAAACCCAACGACTGTCGTCCCTAGCGTTTTACCCCCATTCCGAACACAATGGGATATGTTTCGTAGGCCCATTCGAATGTTTCATTCAGTTTTTCTTCAAATTAAAATATAAAACATTCAATATTTAATTTGAACGTACATTTTAATTTGCCGGGGCCACATACTGATTCTAAAAATTCCAGAAAAATAAATCTAGCTATGTTTTAACGATACGGTCCTAACAAAACTAGTTTCATCGAATTCTGAGACTGTTTGTAAAATGGCCCTTTTCTGGTCGATCCAATTTAACTATAAATAACCAAAACACATTTTCCTTTGCCATGCTCACATACTAGCTTCAAAAATTATGAAATTTGAAACCTAGCAATAACTTGACATCCCGGATCCAACAAAAGTGGTTTCATCGAATTCCGAGGTTGTATGCAAAATGGCCAATTTCACGGGCTATAAAAATTCCATAGCGACCTTTTTGAAAATTCATTTGGCCATAACTTTTGCTTCCTACTATGAAACTTCGATTTTTCAGATTCGCAAGAAAGATATTCACTAACAGATTTAAATATTTTTGGTTTCACTCAAATCCGTTTTGTTTTGCACCCGGTACAGTCAGTCAAAATTTGAATTCAAATTTTGAAACTACCGCGCCATTTCAGGCCTTATTTATAATTAGAATAATTATATTCGTTTTCAAATGTCGATTCGAACTTACTTTTCATCGTTATTCTTTAAAATATTTATTTTAAATATTTAAAATCCACTAAAATAGCCTATTAAAAATTTTTAAATTGGTTCAGATTTTCCGGGTCGTTACAAATTCTCCATAGTAAATTAGGGAATGAAGAAAACTAAACCCCACTTAAGCCCCTAACCATATAGTTTGGCTTAATTAGTGTGATTAGCACACTATAGCCCTTCTTATTCATTATTTACATGTTTTAAACTCGTAAAAATTCAAGTTTTATACCCAAACATTTATTAAAAAAATTATGTTCACATTTTCCCCATAAAGTTTAATCATTATTTTATATTAATACACCATAATTCACATTTTAACAAAAACGTCGTTTTATTTCATTTTTGTTAAACTTTTAACTTTTACAAATGTCTTAGCTTTACAAAATTTACCCAAACTTGCTAAAAATGCTTATATAATGTAAATCTATTTAAATTATGAACAAAATATACATATTTTTCGAAACACACTATATATTTTTCAACTTTACATACAAATCTTACATTTTTAAGTTTAAAGTTTACATAAATTACAATTCTTATAAAAGTAAACATCAAATCTTATTTAACATGCTTAAATATTGGGTTTTAACCAATACATACATTTTTATCATTCTTTTAAAACTCAACGAGCTAGAAATGTAAATGTACACTAAAATTCATTATTTGCTATAAATTTGTGATTTAATGCACAAGTTCATGCAAATCTCTCAAACACTTAAATTTTTACTTTGTATAGCTCACAAAATTTTATATGGTGATTACTGAATTTTTGCTACACAGCCAACAATTGGAAATTTTCTTTTCATTTATTTATTAAGTGTCACCCAACTCAATATTGTTCAATTATCTATGGTTTCAATAAAATAATTTCCAAACTTATTAAATTGGAAAAACAATGGATTATAGGATCAATTTCCATATATTATTATTATTATTTACTTTGATTATCTACTTAATATTGGATTGTATTGCGCCTTAATGCAATTAATTTACAATCCAATCCAATTTACATTTTTAACTCTTAAAAACCCTTAACTTGTATAACTTAAGAATTTTCTTGAGTTAACCTCCTCAAATATAGTTTAATATTTAATTATCACCCATTTAATCATCTATAGGTAGAAATCAGGGTTGTTACACATATTTTTTATTAGAAGAATCCATATGCATACATATTATGCTTTTATGTTTGTAGAGAATACATTTTAAAAGTATATGTAAAAAAAGTAACCAGTTTTTTTTTTTTTTTGAAATTGGGTACTTATATACAAGTCCAGGTAGTATTCAACATACTATATGTCAACATATGTTGAAACCATGTTACGTAAGTTTTAAAATCTCTACCTCTTGCGTCCAAGTCAAAGTGACTGACCATTGGGACAAGGAGTTGGTCTTGACTAGAAAAAAGTTCTATATTATTGATTAATATACTATGTAAATGCAGATTGGAATTCAATAAGGATTAAAAAAGCAAGAACCAAACTAGGTTTCTCAATTCATAGGCTTATTTCACTTTAAACTTACCATAGCATAAAGGCTATTTGGATTAACACTCAATTTCACTCCAACCATAGTTTGAGCTAATTATTAATTTTGGCAAGAAATTTAGGTTTAAAGTTTTATTTGCATTTACACAGATATGCACAAACATATACACATTCATGCAAATGGACTGCTTAATTATTTATACTTGAACTAACATTTTGGATTTTTCTCTTTGATACCCATATAATAAATGTCAGTACTATGCATGCAACAATAAGGATAATAAGTTATTATAGGGTTTATGGGTGGTTAAAGCTCTTGATATAGAATTGATTGGGAATGTTTTAGTTTCTATGCTTTCTATCTAATATTATACGTATTTTGACATGCCTCTGTAATGCAAGTTGAATTCTAGCCATCATGAATACATCACTTACTATTTTATCAAAATAATATCAAACTGTAGTTTTTCCATAAATATATACAGATTAGAAAAATATGTCATACGCTGATGCAAGCATATGTATATACAATAATACATGTCGGTGTTGACATGAAATTTTGCACAAATTATGGACATCTTATGTTAATATTGACATGTATATTCATTTTTCTATGACTTTTCTCTTATCCCATAGAAGGGCATGTTTCCTTCTTTTTCAAGTACTGATTTTTTTAATTATTTAGCATAGCTGTATAGCAATTTATTTTTAGCAACTCAACAATAAAATCAAAGCATGATAGTGGTAATAATTATTTAAAAATTTGGACTCCCTTCAGGTCATCAATCATTTTGGGCACACCATGAACAATAGAACCAAAATGAATTATTAGATTAAGTCCAACGGAACAAGAAGGTACGTGGCATATTTTTCGCATAGTACCTATGTAACAACCCAAATTTCACCGGGTCTGGATTTTTCGTAAAACGCTAAAATCTAAGTCTATTGAAACCTGAGTTAATTGTCTGGTATCCTACAGAAAGGAAGATATATATATATATATATATTAGAGTTCAATTAAACATCACACGATAGAACTGAATAGAATATGATAATAAGTAAATACTTACCATAAGAACGACACCGACTAAGCAAGTGTCTCTAAGTTGGAAAATCTCTGCCATCTATTTACTCTGCGGGTTTGTATGAGAAGTGGTCACAACTAGAGTTTTGGTGAATGGAAACATTATACTTTTTTAATAGTAACACTATATATATCGTCCTTTCTTTTACTTGCTTTTTATTAGGTTATTAGAGTTTATAATACTCTCACCTTTGTGTACAAATCGTAACCGTCTACTCCCTAGTAGACCAAACATAATATATATAGTTATAGTTATACGCCTAATATATATATATATATATATAGGTACTACCTAGTGCCCTCCTCGACGATTCTCCACTGTCTCTCTACGAAAAAGTGCTGCTACTACATTTGTAACTGATTACTCTGTAAATCCTATAATACAAATATTCCATCCTCCACTAAGAAAACATGAAACTATGTATGTATTGGACTACACCAATACTCGGACATTCACGATGTACCACCCAGTGCATACATAGAGGATCTATACGCAATCGTTCTGTCTATACTCTGAGTTGCACTAATAAGTGGCATGACTGGGTCTCACTACGGAACTCTGTAGGGAATTTGCTATAATCTGCAAAAAGGCACTACAAGGGGCCATAGATGTTAAAATAGGCTTGTCTCTTTCTAGCGTAGCTCAAGCTCCATACAACCACCATCTACTAATGGAAGACTCTCTAATGGGTTAAGGCATTTCTCTAAAACAAACTAAGCAAACAATTGGCACTACCACCTCTTGTAGTGTCATGATAGTGAAAGACCACCGTCCTCCTAGTTTAACCCACATCTTCTCGTATTTGCTACTGGCTGACGATAACGGGCATCCGATGTTACTATCCTTCTATAGGTCCTAACAAATATGACAGTCGTAACCTAAAGTCATCCATCAGTCTTTTGACTGCATACTATATGAAAGCAGTCAAGGAATATCCTCTTGATGGAAACTACAGAACCGACTCTAATGGATCGCCTAATTGTTTCCCACATCGAAGGGCCAACCTTGGAGTATTATCGCTTTGAAGTTTACGCTTCCTATTTTCAGAATGGATGGTTTTAATCTTCTTGAGATCATAAGTACTCGATTGGCAATAAATGCTACTATAAACACACCTTGTGAGATCAACATACTCTAATGAATCTATTGTGGTCCACATCACTAGTCATACCTTCAAATTTGCTTTGGACCACTCCAGATGCATCTCACATCTCTCATTAGACCCTATGTCTAAATCTATACTTACATGTTAATTTCTCTTATTTTATCTTTCTTAATCTGCTCTTATTCTTTTATTATCATACTATTCTCATCTTTTCTTACTTACTTTTTATGACAATCTTAAACTGGAGCAACATTATATTGTCATAAATCTTTTATCACAATAATATCTTTTCTTCTTATTATTTGTACTACAATAACTTATCTTAACCATACACTTTGTTTGTTCTTTTCTAGATTATCAAGTATCTAACTTGATTTCTTAGCCTTTCTCTTTTTATAACATCTTTTAGTTATATTAGTCTTTTATTTATCATTTTTGTAAGTTCTATCTTTAGGAAGTTATACATATTATATTTGGTTGGTTATTGAAAATGCACTAAAACTTATTTCTATAATTGAATACAAAACAATCCTATAAATATAAATCCTTAATTGCAAGACATTTCTTTTACTTTTCTCTGAACTATTGGTTAGTGCAGTAAAATGCTAAATCCCGATTTTACACTAATCAACCTTCTTTGTAACAACCCGGAAATTCTAAGCCAATTTAAAATTATTATTTTGGCAACTTTAATGAATTTTAAATACTTAAAATGAATTATTTTAAATAATAACGACAAGAAATTTATTTTGAATAGAATTAGAATGTATATATTTATTTGAATCGTCGTTAGAATATAAATATTTATTTAAAATTATAAAAGGAATTGAAAAATGGCGCGGTAGTTTGAAAATTCGATTTCAAATTTCAAATGAATGTACAAGATTCAAAATAAACCGGATTTTGGTGAAACCAAAAATATTAGAATCTATTTGAGAATATCTTTCCAAAGAATCCGAAAAATCAAAATTTCATAGCGGGAATAAAAGATATGTCCAGTTTAAAATTCAGAATAGTCGCTGTGGAATTCTGGCCCTTAAAAATGGAAATTTTGCGAACGATCTCGGCTTTTGACGAAACCGCTTTTGTTGGGTCCGTGATGTCAGGTTATTGCTAGATTCCAAAATTCATAATTTTTCGAATCAATATGTGAGTATGGCGAAGGAAAACGCGTTTAACCAGTTTCAGTTGATTTTAATCGACTGGAAAATGGCCATTTTTCAAACTGTCTCAGAATTTGACAAAATTAGATTTTTTAGGACCGTATCATCGATGCGAAGTTTGAAAATATTTTTCCGGAATTTTTAAAGTCCGTATGCGACCCCAGTAAATTAAAATGCGCGTTCAAATTCAATATATAGATTATATTTTGATTTTGACGGAAACTGATCAAAACAACCGAATTAGCTCACGATACATATCCCATTGTGTTCGAAATGGGGGTAATTAGCTATGAACAACAGGCGGTGGGTCTCGTTTTGAGTTCGGAATAAAAAGTTGCTTTTGAAAATTAAATATAATAAAATATATAAATTAAATTTCCCCTTCCCCTCTTTCTCTTTACAGTCAACCCCCCTCTTCAAAATTAAAATGAAATAAAAAAACCTAATCGACTAAAGCGCCGCCCCCCTCTTCCATGCATCGCCGTTCTGGCGATGCACCACCACCATCGCCACACGATGCCAACCCCCCCTCCTTGCTCTCCCTCCTCCTTTCCTACGTTGCTCAAGACGCCCCCCTTCCACCTAGAAACCCGACGCAACCACAACAGAGCCGGCCCCCGGGGGGGGCACGACCTCCGCCTGCTGCCACCACCCCCTCACGCTCCTCTCTCCCCTTCAATCAATTCGAACCTCAAGACCCCTTCACCCTCAAACAGCTCCAAATCCGAGAAGAACTCATAGCCACCACGCCTGAAGGCCCACCCCGACCACCACTACCACCCCTACCTCCGACGGACCTCCGACAGCGAAGGAAACCCTCCCTCTCTCTGAATTCGATTGTAAGTTTACATATTTTTATTTATTTTCATTTATGCGATGTAAGTAGTTTTATAAAAATAAAAATCAGTTTTATATATGATACCGGTGAAAAAAGACATGATTTTTATTAAAGAAAGTTTAGATTTTTCTTTAGGTAAAGGAAAGACTATATTTTTAGAAATATAAAGATTTGATTTTTAGAATTATAAAGCTCCAATTTTTATAATAGAAAAGATGTAATTTTTGCTAAAGAAAAGATCAAATTTTTGAAATAGAAAAGATTATATTTTTAAACAAGAAAAGATTAGATTTTTAATTATTTAAAGGTATGATTTTTATTTATACCATAGCATAATAAAAATGTGATTTTTATATATGTAGCGTATACGAACGACGAAAGTGACAAAAGGAGAGCACGACGAAGATTTCCTATATATGAACAGTCGTGGCGTTTGGTTTAGCTTATCGGTGAGAACTTCTCACCTTAAATCTTGTTTTCTAGTTAAAATTATATGCTAGAATGTAGACGGTGCTTAGCAGCACCCGACACCCATTGTCCACAGACCATGGACGACTTATTTGATTTTGTTGTGTGGTGAAAATTGGTTGTGATGTGGAATGAATGAAAATAGATATTCATGTGTTGAAATAAATTGTTTATCATTAAAAATATAATTTTTAACGTGAATGTGAATAAATAAATATTCATTTACAAATCGAACGATTTGTTTATGTACACCTATTTGAAGGATATTGATTGGGACGATAAATTTTACACATCGCCCAACAGCACAAATAAAAATCTGTGTTTGTGGATTGAAACCCCATACGGGTGTTGGGATGATATTTGACGTACACTAATCCCAATTGTTTAGTGGTATGTCGATCGTTATATTGACAGACTGTGTAAGCGTTAATTATTTATATTTAATGCTTCTGCAGTTGTGTGGTGCACTTTGGATGATGGTTGATTATTTATCATTGCTATTATACACATGTGTTGTATGGAATCCATATAATTAACATTATATGGTAATTGATTGGGCCTCATTCTAATTGGGAAAATAAAGAATATTAAAATATAGATTCATGTGTTGAATAGAATAAACATTCATGTGTTGAATAGAATAGATAGTCATGTGTTGACAATACTCATGTGTTGAGAATATTCATGTGTTGAAACTATTCATGTGTCGAACGAAATGTTTATACAATAAAATTAACATTTTTATTGTAAGTAAGAATTGATAAATATTCATGTGTTGAATAAAATATATATTCATGTGTTGAAGAAAATATTCATTTGTTGAATAGAATAACGAAGTTATGGGAATATATAAAGCCGTGTTGATTAGAGATGCGCCATTTTGACGCGAACGATATTTATATCGATTATATTCGTTTTTATAATGAATATAGAAAAGAAAGTGATTTCAAAATATAACGTTTTGAAAATATTATCGTTTATATATTAATGATACGGAATATTCAATTTTGATTTAAAATTGAATATGAAGTTGAAATTGTTTTGAAAACGAATTTAAACGATTTATAAAATACGTTTAGAATTGAAATCGACGAAATATATATAATATATATTATATATATTAAATGGCCTGAATAGAACGTGCCGCGCCACGGCAGTTCGCGAATTTCGACCATTGACTTCGAATTGACGTTGCGAGAGATCTGACCGTCGGATTCTCCTGAAACCGGAACCGTTGGGTTCGTATCGAAAAGAGCTTTCCAATGAATTTTAGAAATTTGAAATCTAACGGTTGGATTTGGAATTATGTCCAAATCAAATTTAGAAATGGTCGCTGTAAGTGCAGTTCGGTGGCTTTTATTGAAAACCAACTGTAGGGGACTTGATAAAATTATTAAAAATATTAATAATTTGTGTAAAATCATAATATATGAATTGGAAAGAATTGGGATGAAAAATTCCAAATTTGAAAAGATAAAAATAGATTTTTATCGAAATGAACTAGTTTTGAACTAGAATTATAATCCCATTTATTTTTAAAACGAATAAAGTGGATTTGAAATGGTTTTGAAAATAACCGGAATTTCCAATACATAAAGTGGAAATGGATTTGAATCGAAATTGTCTTTGGAATATTTCGATGTTGGATTTCGTGATTATACAGATATTGTTATGGAAATTTGAAAGATATATTTATATCGTTATTTCCAATACGATATTTGTTGGTCGTAGAATTTGATATGGAATATAAGCCGATATATTTTCTATTCAGAGCCTTGTATTTAATATCAAATGTGATTTGGGTTTGTCGTGAATGTTGTCTTCATTAACTCTGTTTTTAAACCCAGTTGAGAAAAAGATTAAATCTTTCTATTTAGATTTAATGAAGTGTACCAATTAAATAATATTTAATTGGAATTGAATTTGAATTGATTTTTGGGTTTATCGTGAACCGTGTTTTAGATGACGTTGGTTTTTTAATCCAGTTAAAGTCAGGATATTGATTTGTGGGAAGATTAAACCTAAGTGGAGTTTTAATGAATCTTTAATTAGATTAAAGTGATCGAGAATGGAGTATCACCAGTTTTACCCCAAAGCGATAGTTAAATCTTTAATTAGATTTGAACGTGAAATGGTAATTAATATTTACCGATAACACCGTGGTGTTAGATATGGAGTATTACCAGTTTTGCTCCATGGGATGAATAGGTTGGGATTGGGAAATAAAATAAATAATTACTTCAGTGTGGTTCGCTAATCCCGACTAGTTTGGAAAACCTTAACATGGTTTGAAATGATATCCAAAGGAAGATTAAAGAATAAATTTAGAAGAATTTATCTTTGATAAAATTAATGGGAACCTTTCCCTGAGAATGTGAATATTTGAATAAAAGAATATCCTGAATTGGAATGAGGCGTATGTTGTGTTTGTGTAACACTTGTTTATTATATACGCGGGTTATTCAGAAAGGCCGGGTTTATACCAATTTTGAATAACCGATTCGACGATAAGTCGAAGATGAAGACGGTGGTCGAAGACCGGAGGTCTTCACATAGTTTGGGTGATTACTGATGATCTTGATTGGGTTGTGCACCCAAGAGGAGGGAATTAGTTAGTGATCGTCCAAATGTATTTGGAGATCGATGGATATGCGAGGAATAAGGTTCCTCCGGTTTCGTTTAGACCCAGTACGAACTTGTAAATGGACTGTGTGTCTGACATTGGATTTTATTTTGTATTAATTCATCTCTATTAAATATACATCTGTATGGCGGTGGAGAATTTATTCTCTTGCTTAACGCCCTTCTCTGAGACGTACGAGCTCAGAGGTTGTACATCGATGGACATCAGTCGCATGGAGTGAATTGCCTGTGTGGCATGCCTAAGTGGCAAATGATCAAGACTTCTGTTGAAAAGCAAAGTCTTGTGGTTGATGATCAAAGCACGGCCTGTGTGGCATAGATTTGTGTATAGCATTAATTCGCGAGCCTCACACCTCGGTATGAGTCAAAAACGGGATAAGGACCCAAGGAGTGCACGACGTTTCTTTCTAGCTATGGGTAATGTCAGTGACCTACCAGCCCTGACATTTATATACTTTTACTTGTGTGGTTGTTAGATGCGAGGCACCTCGAATATATGGTCGATAACTGGGACTATGTGAGCCGACATACAGACCATTATATAGGTCCTATAGGACCAGGAAACGTGTGTTCAGGAATACTAATCCTCAAAAGTAAGAGAGGACCGACCTTGGAGGTTCCAAGGGATCGTTGTGTGTGGTCCTGAGACATTTGCTAGAGTGTCTCGAATCGGAGAGGAGCTTGCCCCTTGCCTCGACTCAAGATGGAATCCAATTTCCAATACGTGATAATTCGGTTTTATTTGTAGAACTTAGTATGGCGACATAGCGGGATGGGGCACTTATGCCGTCTATGATTGATACTTATGATTGAAGTTGTTTTCTTCACTTATAGTAATAATAAAAGATGAAATTTAGTGTATCAAGCATTCTTTAGCTATTATAAGGTAAAATCTCTATCCTCTGGCTTGCGTTGCATTGTGTGATGGTGTGACGACCCCGAAACTCGTACTGACGGAGTTAAGGGTAATCTTTGGAATATGACACAGAAATAGATAATAGCAGAACAGAAATAAATAAATACACCAGATAATGAACAAATAATCACTGAATAAACAATAATCATCATAGTTACACAAGATTCAGGATCATACTTAGTACAAATACAGTTCCGCTATACATAAATGTCAACAACGAAAAACAAACATAATATGTACAATAGGAGCTGAACAGCATAAAAAGAGATAAATGATAGAATCCATCTTCAGCTCCAGCTATCCAGAGAAAGCCAGCTAAAACCTGAATACAAGGCTGCCCGTGTAGAAAAAGGGGCACCCGAGTTTGAAAGTGAAACAAACTACGAGTCAGTCATGGGACTGGTATGAGAAATCTACTCAACACATTTATAATATGGCTAATCACAGGACCACGCCACTTTCGTGGAACGGGTTTACTCCATTGGATTGCCAGTGCTTTAAAAACAAATCTTTCTTTTAAACATCGCAATGCTTTTTATAAAAATGAAGCCATTATAAGACTTAGTTCCCATCACACAATGCAACGCAAACCGGAGGATAGAGTTTTACCTTATAATGGCCAAAATATGCTTGATACGAATAAAACAAAGGCATTTGATATTATTACTAGTGTTTATATGTTTCAAAGACAATTTCAAATCATAAGTATCAATCATAGACGGCATTAATGCCCCATACCACTATGTCGCCATATATAGGTATACAATCAAAACCGCACAGTCACGTATTTGGAAATTGGATTTCCGTCATGAACCAAGGCAAAAGATAGTCCTTACCGACTTCGCGACTCTCTAGCCCGAGCCACAGGATCAGAGCTCGAGTGACCCTAGGAGCGACAGGGCCGGTCCACCGATGTGGATTAAAATTCCTGAACACTGCGTTTCCCCGCCCTTTGAGGCGTAAACGAGCCAACGAATGACTCCATCGGTCCCGGATCGACCGATATATCTGATGCTCCTCGCAACAGCAACAACCACATAGGTGAAAATAATATAAATGTTAGCCAGTTTAAGCACCGACACTACCTCTAACTAGAAAGAAACGCATGTCCTCCCTGAGGTCCTCCTCCTGTTTCTGGTTCATACCGGGGTGTGAGGCTCGCGAATTCACGTTATACATAAAGCTACGCCACACAGGCGGTGCTTTGATCATCAACCACAAGACTTTGCTTTTCAACAGAAGCCCTGATCATAGCATCTTAGCATGCCACACAGGCAATCCACGCCATGTAACTGATGGCTACCAATCACACAGAATGAATTCCAATGTCAGACACACAGTCCATTTGCAAGTCCGTTCAGGGTCTAAACGAAACCGGACGCACTAAATACCTCACATATTCATCGATTCCCACGCACATCTGGACAATCACCACTCATTATCCATATTTCGGGATGCCTCCCAATCAGGACATCAGTTACCATCCACACGAGGTAAAGTTCGGTCTTCAACCACCTTCTTCGTCTTCGACTTCTTATCGTCGATTCAGTTATTCAGAATGGGATAAACCCGGTCTTTCTGAGCAACTCGCGTATATAATAAACAAGTGCAACACAAACACACATACGCATCACTTCAATTCATTAGTCGCTAATCGTAAATCAGTAAGAGAACGATTTCCCAAATATTAACCCCGAAGGCCGAAACCAACATCAGATCAAAACCCAGGAAACCATTCGACTTAGCCAACCTTCAGTTAATTTCTAAATTTCACATTTCATATCGTTTATAATATTTTATAACGATTTATCGCTATTTTTATTTATTTAAAAATAGCCAATTTATTTAAACGACGCTTCAGGCCATAACGCGGCCGTGGCGCTGTTTTTCTTTAGATTTGATTTACACATATCTGAAAATCTAACCATTGGACCTTCACAAAATTTACATCATTAGAAAGATCTTTTTTAAAACGAATCCAGCGGTTCCAGTTTCGGGAAAATCCGACGGTCGGATCTCCCGGTACAATCGTTTGAAGTTTCGATTTCAAAATACGAACTACAGCGTCGTTATTCGATTTAATATAATTATATATATATATATATATATATAAATATAATCGATTCTAGCGCTGTTTTTCTTTAGATTTGAATTAAACATTCCAGACAATCCAACCGTTGGATTTTTACAAAGTTGGTGCCGTTGGAAAGATATTTCCAAAGCGAACCCAACGATTGCGATTTCGGGAAAATCCGATGGTCGGATCTCCCGCAATAATCGTTTGAAATCACGGTTTCAAAATACGAACTGCAGCTTCGTTATTCGATATATTTCAATTCTATTTATATGTATATATCGATTCTTCGATTTCAAAACCATATTCTTTTCATTCATTTGATAAAAATGATATTTTTATCTAACTGTCTTCTATTTCAACAATTCACTATTTTTAACAATTCATTTATATAATAAAATTGGGATTTTTAATGTAAAACAATTTATTTCAAAACACGACTATTTTATATATATTTAATATATGTGATAAAAATAGGATTTTTATTATAAAACAATTTATTTCAAAATATGAATACCATTCAACACATGAATTTCAATTCAACGAATGAATATCGATTCAACACATGAAGGTTTTCTATAGTTTGTATATATTGATAAAAAGGGGATTTTTATATTTAAAACACGAATACCATTCAACACATGAATATGATTCAACGAATGAATTTCTATTCAACACATGAAGGTTTTCTATTCAACAGATGAATATAATTTCAACACAGGAAAATAATTCTAACACATGAATATTATTCAAAATTTCGGCAGCATAACGGTAGGGTAGTTAAAACCGGCACTGTCCCTAGTACGGCTCCTCGCTCTACCTTAAAACCTCGCGGTTTTTGACAATGGGGAATCATGCATTTAGTTCGCACGCAAGCGGCATGTATATTTATTTCATTTCCACAAACTAATCCTATGTGGTTTCAACCAAATATTTCTCAACTACAAACGGGTATTTTTCAACCACAATCAATCAATATCAACCACAAACAATTCCAATCAACCATTCGCTACTAATCAATTTTTCACACTAATCACAACCAATAAATATCGTCCATGGTTTGTGGACGAGGGGCGTATATATATATATTTATTTATATATAGCATTTCACTTCTATTTCAACACATATATATAATTTTTACAACACATATATAACTTATACATCGAACGTACAACTTATACAACGCTTATATAACTCATACATCGAATATATAATTTATACATCGTCGTTTTCCATATCGTTTATAAATTAGAAATCTCACCTTGGGTTCCACTTCACCAAAAATAGCAGAAGGCTCAGAAAAATTTGCGGTCTCTTCTAGAATGTAGAGGGCGTCCACACGGTCACGATGTTTCCTGTTTCATCGAATTTCGTCAAGAAACGAAAAGGATATGATTTTTCAAAGTTTGCAACGATTTAAAGTGTTAAAATCGGTTGAAAATAGCCAAACCCGTACCTTTCAATAAATGTTCAAAACTAGTTTTGCAATTTTCGATCAAACCGTGAATCGATGGGAGGATCGGCCGATGCAGCGACGAAGAGGGGAGAGGCGCACGACTGTGCGTGGTGGTGGGGCCCACTCCGGTGGTGCCAGGCGGTCGAGACGGCGGTCTGAAGTCGCCGGCTTCGGCGAGGTGATTCTCCCAAAATACTGCACGATAAATTCTCTAGCTGGTATGGATTTGAAGAGGATATCGAGAGCTTCGAAATGGATCCAACCGCACTCGATTTCGTTGAGAAACGAAGGAGCAATCTAGCCGGGAAGTTTCGATCCCTTTCCGCCGTCGAGAGCAGTTGATAACGGGGGGGGGGGGGGTTTCGTTTTTTTTATTTTTAAATTAATGAAAGAAAAATTTCTATTGGCCGATGGTTTTAAAAAGGGGTTTTCCGACACGACCTCCAATCCAAACCCAACGACTGTCGTCCCTAGCGTTTTACCTCCATTCCGAACACAATGAGATATGTTTCATAGGCCCATTCAACTGTTTCAGTCAGTTTTCATTCAATTTAAAATATATAACATTCAATATTCGATTTGAACGTACATTTCAATTTGCCAGGGCCACAAACTGATTCGAAAAATTCCAGAAAAATAAATCTAGCTATGTTTTGACGATACGGTCCCAACAAAACTAGTTTAGTCGAATTCTGAGACCGTTTGCAAAAAGGCCCATTTTTGGTCGATCCAATTTAACTATAATTGACCAAAACACATTTTCCTTTTCCACGCTCACCTACTAGCTTCAAAAATTATGAAATTTGAAACCTAGCAATAACTTAACATCCCGGATCCAACAAATGTGGTTTTGTCGAATTCCGAGGTCGTTTGCAAAATGGCCATTTTCACGGGCTATATAAATTCTACAGCGACCTTTCTGAAAATTCATTTGGCCATAACTTTTGCTTCCTACTATGAAACTTCGATTTTTCAGATTCGTTAGAATGATATTCACTAACAGATTTAAATATTTTTGGTTTCACTCAAATCCGTTTTGTTTTGCACCCGGTACAGTCAATCAAAGTTTGAATTCAAATTTTGAAACTACCGCGCCATTTCAGGCCTTGCTTATAATTAGAATTAATTATATTCGTTTTCAAATGTCGATTCAAACTTATTTTTCATCGTTATTATTTAAAATATCTATTTTAAATACGTAAAATGCACTAAAATAGCCAATTTAAAATTTTTAAATTGGTTCAGATTTTCCGGGTCGTTACAGATGGGACCTGGGTCTTATAATAGCTTCATTTTTCTTTATTTAGCATTGCGTTGTTTGTTTTATGCACTGGTATTCTTGGTAGGAAACCCATTCCGTGTTATACGGTATGGTCCCTTGATTTACCTAACTTTAAAATAAAGATAAATAATTGTTTTAGTTCTCACACCAATCACATGACTGACCTGGAGTTTACTGTTTTAACCTAAACTCTGGGTGCCCTTATTTTCGACACGAGCAGCTAGTAGTTTTGGTTTTGCAGATTTATATTCAAAGGATCCTGGTTTACAGCTGGAATGATATTCGGAAAGCCCTTATGTTCTTCTGTTTGCGTTCTGATTCGTCTTGTTCTCAAAGCAATCTGTGCTTTCCTTACCGGGGAAGTTCGGGATTCTACATTCTTTTACTTTATGCTTTCAATTATGTTTGCTGCTTTTCTTATAAATCAAGTTATGAAAATATATCCCTTTTTTCTCAATCGACCAATTTAGGCTATTTCTAACTTCCAATTTAATTGGTATATTTTAATTCCCATTCTTAATTCATTTCCTAACTGTAAGTTTGTAAGATTTAGGTTTATGCTTTCTTATGTAAATACTTTATCTAGATAATACCTATATTTGTTCAAGTTTAATTCTAAACAAATAATTTCTACATATAAGTATACATTTTCCCAAGACTTAAAGTTTAAATACATATTTACTACAAATAATTCTGACAAAAGTATGTCAAAATTAACTAATTACAATAGGAACTGAACTACTGTAAATACTCTAATTAAATTATCTCTAATTATAACAGGAAATAGACTACTGTCAATATTCTAATTAAACTATGCCTAATTATTGAAATGATTCTATATACCATTATTTAAAAATATATAATTTAAATCCACTCACTCGTAGTCCTAAACTCTTCTCTATGGTTGCTGCAAATCCCACCTTTTAAGATATTATAAATATTTTATTTTATAAATCTTTTTCTTAGAAAGATTCAAGTTCAGGTCTGTTTCAGAAGAGAGAACCCGGAGAGGGGAAAAGATTGTGTTGTGAGTGAAGTGTTAGGTCTAGAACTCTATTTATAGTGTAACCTAGGGATCTCAGACAGTCGAATTTCAAGAAAAAATCTTATCCAGACATGTCATTCAGTCAACCGGTGCCTCAAATTTTGAAACCAGCTAATTGAAATAATTAGCTACATCGGTGAAATAAATTAAAACATGTCACACTCTTGTACTGGACAAAATTATACCCGGGTAAAAAGGCAGGTTCAAAGGTGGACCTGGCCTTATATTTTTTTAATTTTCCCTCTGATTTTCTGTCCGTGATAACTTCTTCGTTTTAACTCTGATTTATGCAAACTATATATGAAAATTTATTAGTAACTTTCCATGGCGCAATGGTACAACTCCCATAGCCGAATTTTGACAATTTTAAAGACTTATTTTTTATTTAATTATAAAAAATGCAGGGTGTTATGTTCTCCTGCCCTTTAGGAAATTTCTTCCTCGAAATTAGGCAAGAGTAAAAGTACATAATTCCTCGCATGATATACATCCATCATGTATACTTCCAATTTTGCAATCATCTGTGTCCTTATGGAAAGTGTGATTCATCGTAAAATTTATGAATGCAAATAAATTTCTAAGAGGTATCTCTTATATAAATGCTTTTTCTTTAAAAAATCCTTTAAAAAACTGATGCACACATCCTAATTATAGTGGAAATTAGGTTAAAGGGCTTATTTGTTTAGAGTAATAAGTTTTAAGGACAACACTGCACAAAAAAATAGTTTTAAGGACAATTCTGCATGAAAAAGATAAAAGCAGTTGTCTTTTTAAGTTATACAGGAAAAAGATAAAAGTGGTTATCATTATTTCTACATAACATAAAAAGATAACCGCTTTTATCTTTTTCATGCAGAATTGCCCTCAAAACTAATTTTTTAGAAGTGTTGTCCTTAAAACTTATTACCCTAAACAAATAATCCTTTTAAGTGAAAATCTCCCTAATTATATTTGTAATTTCTACATAAATGCAATATTTTTAAAAATTAAAATATCTTTTTATCTGTTTTTTTTTTAAATCCTTACCGGATAAGGGCATAGTTTAATAAATTTTGGTATCCAAACCCTACCAAAAAACTTTAAATTTTTGAATTTCAGAAAAATAATAATTTTACAAACTAGATTTCTTACATTAGAGAATGGTAGGAAATTATTTTTTCTCTATTTTTCACTTCACTTTTATACACCTTTTCCCGTGCTTTGAACTTTTATTGCTATTATACGTAAATCTCTATTTTCTTTTCAAAGCACAACTTTTATAAGAAAATTTTCTTTATAAATTCTCCAAACTTAGTTTGGAAGAATTTATTTTCTCCTTGTTGTTCTCATTTATTATTGTTATCGTCTTTGTCTCTTTTTTGTAAAAAAATAAATTCCTCATGGTTATTCATCTTTTTTATTGTTTATTTTATTTACAATATTCTATGTGTTTATTCCTTTCCATGATCACTACAAAAACCTAGAAAGAGAATGCCACACTAAATAGTTCTGTTTTTCTATAATAAAACAGAAAAGTATTTGGGAATGCGAATCCATACTAAAAGAAAATAAGTTCTACTAGAATCAATACTAGATAAAAGATACAATGTCTAAATACGTCTATCTACTAGGACTAGGTGGCCTAAGACCAGTTTCTCTCGACACAAAAAGGTCCTAATCAATGAGTATTGACAACTAAGATGCTCCTCCTTCCGTCTACTACTCTCTCTACACTCATGTCGTGTACCTACTAGATCCTGTGCTATATACTATTGGGAAAGAGCCAACTTTAATTGCCCATGGAAAATATCCTAATACTTATGGGCTATCTGCTACCAATATCTTAATAGATCTAAATTTAACAATCCTTGCTTTACCATGAAGTACCACATACTATTAGGTCTAATTCTTATTCTACCGCAAAGTAAGACACCATGTTGAATTTTCTATTTTCTCATGAAGTATTGAAAAAGGGTTTCCATTAATTATAAACCATGTCATAATTTGCTTACACAACCCCATGCTTTATTTTACAGTCCATTCCCTTCTTATTTCAATTACACAGATTTTATACCTTTCCTCAAAAATTCAGTGTTTTACCGTTATATTTTTGACTTACATGGGAGATCAATTATCATGCGAATTAACAATCCTTTTTCATGTAACTTGTACCCTTTATTAAATCTGTATTTATGTGAAATTCCTCTCTCTACCGTTTGCATATAAATTATACAAGTTTAAAAATTATCTTTAACTCTTCTCAATTGAAATAGTAACCACTTAGAAGACACCCTTTCCCAATTTTTTTCTCAATCCTTTTGTACTATTCCATAATTTTAGAGTGTTGACCATTTCTTAACTTTTCATTCCTAAAGCTTTATACAATCCTCCTCAAGTTCTATGGTATATTCTCATATCAATATAATCCTGTCAGGCTCTACATAGCTCCAAATACACTACGGTGATCCTTTATTGTGACACCCCACATCCCTTAATGTCACCCATATGAGGATGCACTATTTTCTATGAAGCGCAATAATAATGAAAGGACTAATTGTAACAAGACAAAATATAAAAATGCAATGGAAAAAAAACTTTAAACTTCTATTTTAGATCTATTTCAACATTACATATTTTTCCAAAATGAACCATCAATGTCAAAACCATAAATATATGTCTTATAAATCATCAGAGTACAAAACCGCAAAATAATATTCCCTCATATGCCATAACAATAAAACATAAAAGAAACAGAAGTGATATGTAGAAAGAGAAGTAATACAAATCCAAGCTGAATATAATCACGAACAAAGCTACTATCTACCACCACTCTTAGAACCTGCGGGGGGGAGGGGGAAAGAAGAGGGAGAAGGAAAAGAAAAATAGGTCAGACATGAAGTCTTACGAGTTCCAATGATTTTCAATACAAGCATAAGATAAGATGTATCAAGACAGATAAATGGTACTTGATATGAAAATACAGTAAAATATGCAAGTACGAAGTAAACGAGGTAACAAGGAAAGGTAAAGATCAAGTAAGAATCTTATCCATATCCCAAGAAAAATTTCTGCACCAACTACTAGAATATCAAGATTAGGTGTTACCCTAATTACTACCCAAGCGATCGGCTCCCTACCACGCAAATATCATTTGCCAGCTACGGTAGTAGGGGATATTAGTCCCTAACCCGTCGGGTTATAAGACATAGACCTATTCGCTGGTGTTACAATGTCTTAGTTCCCCCATTTGGATCCATGCACGCTCATGACTCCGCTAGAATGCACCCGTACCCACCTTCTAACCTTTGAACCTCTTACAAACCAGATCATTAAAGCGTGCTCTGGTCCTTACCTAGTGCGAGGGCCATCTCTATGATAGCAACAGGGATATTGACTGATACAGGTTCCACACAACAAGATTGACACAAGCCACTACTTAAGCTTGTGCCCCCAAGTAACTAGGATTTTAAGCGTCCTAAAACCAGATATAAACAACAAGACGTAGGACCTCTTAGTTTATTAAATTACAAGTTTAACTTAGCAGATCTAAGTTCATTAATACGCATGGATGTAAATGGCATTTCCTATAAGTATTATTCTACATACAACCCTCACCCAAAATAGGCAAACACCTACTCAGATGTGTGTGTGTGTGTGTATTACAGTAACGAGTTAAACTTAACTTACATCTATCCTCATATTTCTTTCCCTAACATGTTTTACTTAATATTAAATTAAGGCCAGTCTATTTAGATTAACATGTTTGCATATTCTTCCATCTTAATTACCCGAATTTATGATCAAAGGTTTTCTAATTACAATATGCCCAATTTTCCTTATTGTCATTACAAGTTTATTCCAATTTATTTCAATTATACGCAATTCAAACGGAAATAGCCTAGGCTCTCGATGGCTTAGGCTCAGCGTAAATAAAAAGGAAAAAGGAGAAAACAGATCCTAACTGAATAAATAGGCATAGAAAAGACTATAAATCAATAAAAGAAGAAAAAAGGGAAAAGGAAGAAAGGTGTATATATGAAAATATAATAACTGTAAACTGAATAGATAATTGACGGTAAAACAATAATATTTACGCATATAAACATTGTTACTTTCCAGATCAATCAATTACTGTCAAAATACTTGTTTAAATAGCAGTTATAAAAATAACTAGAACTCACAGTGATTTGATTAAGGTCCAGAAATTGTCTCTTTTAATTGTTGTTGTACAAAAACTAGAATTATCCCTTTTAATATATGTTTTGGCCACACCTCAGCATCTTCTTTATTTATTCAGAAAATAGTTTGGAGGAAGAAGAATGAAGAATGTTTGTGTATAGGAAAATGGTGAGGCTGCTAACCTATTTATAGATTAGCTAGGATAATTCTTAACCATTAGATATTAGGTTTATAAATCCAACAGTATACCTCAAGCGAAGTCAGTGTGTGAATGTTGCAGATAAAACAGTCCAGATTCGGTTGTAGGAACCTGACCTGCATGCAGGTGGGTCGACCCACTTACTACCTGGGTCGACACATGGGTCGACCAGCCTTAGACCTGGGTCGACCCCTGTGTTGACCTGGTTGGGGCCGTGTTGCTGTAACACCCCACATCCATCTAATAGTCATGTTATAATACAAGCTCTAAATTATGCCAAATAATATAGATTTCATGTTATACCCAAATAACCCCGCATTCTTAACGTACGTATACCATGCTTTCACAAGTTTTCTAAATACTCATGAAATGAAACTAAAAAGGGAATAGAGGATAAACATGAGTATTGACATAAAAGAATAGGCATGCAAAAGCGAGCCAAATACAAGGATAATGGATCCAATGGTTAGCGAATAGGAATAAACTAAGCAAGTCACACCCTAGGTATGAGATCCAATAAAATGCCAGTTCGGTGTACAACATGGTTTGTAACGATGGTGTTATGGGCATAAACAATTAACCATAATAGTCTTAGGCAATTAACCACAATAGTCATAGTCATGGTCATAGGTAGAAATCTCATAGTTATGAATCTTAGGCGATTAACCACAATAGTCATGGATAATTAACCAAAATAGTCCTAGGCAATTACTCTAAATAGTCATAGGCAATTAACTGTAATAATTTCAAAGTCATGGTCATAGACAGTAGTCTTATGTTCATAATCATAGGCAATAATCTCATAGTCATGAGTCATAGGTGATTAGCCACAATTGTCCTTGTCATAGTCATAGGCAATAGTCTTATGTTCACAGTCATAGGCATAGTCTTATGTTCACAGTCATAGTCTTAGGCCATTAACAATAGTTTCAACGTCATAGGCATAGGCACAGTCTCATCGGTAGTTAACCACAATAGTTCTAAATTAGATCCAAAGGCATATACAAGCACAGATTCAAATGAGAGGATCAGGCATATTCTTATATCCATTTAATTACATGCCACAAATAGATCTAGACGTTCAAATCTAAAAAGTATCTGACTTACATTGATCGGTTTTAGAAAAGGATAATAAGATAACGTTGAGGTGATTTGCTATGATTCGCGCGACATTGCTCGAAGCCGTTGAATTAGCCTTTGCTTCCCCTCTTGAAGCTTTAACTTTATTTGAATCTCCAATATGCAATTCCTAGCCGTAGTCTTCAAGAATAGTCTTCGTGTTTCATTTTAATTTATTTATTTCAAAAGAAGCCATGTCCATCAAGAATTTGTGCAGCATAATGTTAGAGAAGAATGGTGTAAAGAGAACGAGGCTAGGAGGCTGTTTATATAGGATTAGGCGGACGAATCTAGACAGAAAACGAGACCAGATACATCAGAATGAACCCAGGCTCAAAACTGGGCTTCAGCACCAGGTTGACCCTCAGGTCGACACTGTGGTCGACCTGGTCCCTAGGAGGTCGACACTATGGTCGACACCCAGGTCGACCTGGTCCTGGGCGGGAAATTTCACGCCCAGCCTGTTCTGGGTTTTGAATTTGAATTTGAATTCGAATTTCAAGCTGTTTTTCTGTTCTGAAAATTCTTGAAACTTCGAAGGGTCATATCTCCCTCATACGGACTCCGTTTCTCGAAAACTCGGACTCGTTTCCAAGCAGAATTTCGAGACGAACGCAATGGATCAACCCGTTTCCCTTGATTCTTATTTTAAATTTAATTATACTTTAATTTGTGAAACTTAATGTTACAGAATTACGCGGTGTTATAGTTGCCCACTTACGATTGTTTTCTGCATTCAGTTTTTACATATTATATACATATATATGGAAAGTCTAAATGGATACAAAATGTTGACATAAAAAATCTAATCCATTAAATCTCCCCCCTTAATTCCACCCCACACATAAAGACAAACAATTCCTGTGGTCCGGATTTTGTGTATGTAATTTTTTGTCCCTATAGTCACTCCCATATATATATAATACACAGTTTTAGTTCAATCTTCTTTAGTTCATAACTTCTTCATATTTTTTCCGATTTACGGAAATATAAAGTCTATCTGAATCCGAATTTTTTAACGAACGCAACGGTAAAGTCTATTTTACCTAATTCTTAATATATTATTAATTAATATTCATTTTATTATATTCTTTATATAATTACTGTGTATTAAAATATGTGGTGTTACATTCTTCCCTCCTTAAAGGATTTCGTCCCCGAAATCTTCAGGTTAAGAAGAATGTTATTATTCAATCAACCACCTACACTCATCTACTCATCCATCAAATATTGGCATCCATTCTCCTTAAAATTTGTAATGCTTTGTACGAACATATGTAAAGGTGTTGTGTGTATACGATCCTACAATAATGCAAAAATCAAGCAGTCGACCTCCTTAATGCAATATATGTCTGTACCATGTATCCAATATGAAATGCAAAAGAGTCCTAATGATACAGATAAGTTCTATATGTGTGCACAGTCATTCACTAAAATGCAACATCCATGTGATGATTCAACCGTTTTCATCCAATGAAAATAAAATAATGCACAACACATCCACATGCAGTATGTAAGCGCTTAAGCCAATCTAGTGCATAATATGTGTGTGCATGCATCCATTGGCAACCATTAATAAACACTTGCATCCACTTGCAAACATCAAACATAACATGTCTTAAACACATGTTTCTAACAATAGGCTTCTACCTCAGGATCGTGTTTCAAAGGATATGATAATCATACCTGAATGATAGAAACAATAGATTCATATTCAAAAGTCTAGAAAGGAAATTAAGAACATACTCTCAAAGAGAAAAGGGTGAGAAGCACGAATTTTGTCTTCGGGTTCCCATGTCGCATCTTCTAGATCTTCTCCCCATTGCACCTTCACTAACTTGATCTCCTTGTTGCGTAGTCTCTTAATTTTCGATCCAAGAATATGAGTAGGAACTTTCCTAACCGATGCCTCCTTCTCATCTTCAACATCCTCAAGCATACTTGGCTAAACTACCTCTACTGAATCATGAAGGCATTTCCTTAATTGGGAAACATGGAACACGTCATGAATTCCTGCCAGCCCCACTGGTAGTCTAACTCTATAGGCCATCTGGCCTATCCTCTCAACTATGGGGAATGTTCCTACAAATCTTGGTGCCAACTTCCCTACCTAGCCAAAGCAAATAATGTTTCTTAGAGGCAATACCTTGATAAATACCATGTCTCTTACCTCAAATTTCAAGTCAGTCTTCCTCCTATCGGCATGGACTTCTGTCTGTCTTGAGCTGCTTTCATTTTTTTGCGAATAAGGTCTATCTTCTCCGAAGTCTCTCTAATCATCTCAGGCCTTAGTAGAAGTCTGTCCGTAGATTCCCAGCAACAAGTCGGCAATCTGCATGGTCTTCCATAAAGTGTTCGAGGGGCACTATCCTTATGCTTGACTGATAACTATTATTGTAGCCGAACTCAACCAATGGGAGATACTCCTCCCAAGTTCCTTCAAAGTCTAGGACACACAGTCCCAATAAATCCTCAAGAATCCTATTGACCCGGTCAGTTTGGTCATCGGTTTGAGAGTGGTTTGTGCTAAGTCTTAATTGTGTACCTAGTGCCTCTTGCAAACTCTTCCAAAACTCACTCATGAAGATGGGGTCACGGGCACTTACTATACTGGAATGTACCCCAAGAATTCGTACGATCTCTCTAAGGTATACCGATGCTAGCTAAGCTGCCGTCCTTTTTCTCCTGACTGGAACAAAGATAGTGCTCTTCGTATGTCTGTCTACCATCACCCATATGCTCGTGTTGCCCTTTCCCAATCTGGGCAGTCCATCAATAAAGTCCATAGAGATGCTCCCCTATTTCCCCTGTGGGATATCCAAGGGTGGAAGCAATCCGCCAGGTTTCCTTTGTTCATCCTTATCTTATGGGCAAGTCAAACATCAGGCCACATATTCCACAACATCCTTCTTTATGTCAGTCCAATGAAAAATCACTTCATGTCTCTGTATATCTTGTCATCGCTCGGATGGATAGTCATCCGAGAGTTATGAGCCTCCTTAAGAACTGATCTCAACAAATTACCAACTTTGGGGACACACAATCTTCCATCTCGTCTTAGCTACCCTTTCTCGTCCATAAAACATCTAATTAGGTGACTAGAGGCATCTCTTCTACCAAGTCTATCCAAGATGTCCACTAACTGTTGATCTTATCGCTGCGTGAATCCAATGCGCTCATTAAGAGTAGGTCTCACTTCCAATGATACCAATAAATAAAGAGTAAAATCCATAGATGGCCTAAAATCAAATGTCAAGATAAACTCGAAGCTCTACCTCTCTACGAATAAAGGACTAAAGGTTATCCTTTGCATACTCAATGCATTCGCAACCACATTACCCTTGCCTGGGGTATAAGTTATCTCAAAATCGTAGGATGCAAGGAACTCCATCCATCGTTGCTGCCTTAAATTGAGATCCTTCTACAAGAACAAATATATGAGCAACCTGTGATCCATGTAAAGCTCAAATCTCCCTCCAAGTAGATAATGTCACCAAGACTTAAGTGCTAACACTATTGCAACCAACTCCAATTCGTGGGTGGGGTAGTTCTTCTCATGAACTCTCAATTGCCTGCTTCCATACCAGACTAACCTACCCTTTTGCATCAACACGACACCTAACCCCATGCCACAAGCATCCGTGTAGACCGTAAACACCTTGCTACCATAAGGAAGAGTCAAAATAGGGGCTGATGTCAAATCCCTCTTTAACCTCTGGAATGCATCCTCGTAATCAATACTCCAAGTGAAAACCAAGTTCTTCTTCGTCAGACGGGTGAGCGGAGCTGATACCCGAGCAAAGTCCTAAATGAACAGCCTGTAATAACCTACCAGTCCCAAGAAACTTCTAATCTCCGTCGCATTCTTAGGGGCTTTCCAATTTTGAACTGCAACAACTTTAGTGGGGTCCACCACTATTTCATCCTTGGAGACTACATGCCCTAGGAATCTTACTTCCTTTCTCTAGAAATGACATGTAGAAAATTTAGCCTTAAGCTGATGCGATCTGAGAGTGGTGAGAACCTCCTCTAAGGGTTTGGCATGCTCTTCCTCATTCCTCGAGAAAACTAGAATATCGTCCACGAAAACCACAACGAACTTGTTCAGATACTCCTTAAACACCCGACTCATTAAATCCACAAAGTTTGCGGGTGCACTGGTCAGCCCAAAAGGCATGACGAAGCACTCAAAGAAAGGTCCGGAGTCTTGAAAGCCATCTTATCGATACTATCATCTGCTACCCTCAGCTGATGAAATCCTATGGCTAGATCCAATTGTGAGAAAATAGAAGGGCCTACTAGCTGGTCAAACAAGTCATCAATCCTCGGAAGTGGGTGCCTATTCTTATTGGTGATTTTATTCAACTCCCTATAGTCCATGCATAGACGAAGAGAGTCGTCTACATTGGTTGCAAAGATGACTGGAGCTCCCTACTTGGAGTGCTCCGCCTAATGAATCCTTTCTCTAATAACTCACCTACTTGTTTGCTGAGCTCCCTCCTCTCCCTATTGAACCATGTGGCACACTTGTAAAGCGACTGGTTTCACATTCTCCACTAAGTAAATCCGGAAATCTATCTCTCGTCGAGGAGGTAGTCCCCTAACCGCATCAAACACGTCCGGAAAATCTCTAACTATGGTTACTGATCGAAGATCGTCAACGAAAGCATCAAGAGAATCTAGGGAACGGAGCATAACTGACCCCCGTGGGTCACAAGAAATCTCGAGAGTTCTACCATGGCACGTTAGAAGTCTAACAACTCTCCTCTCACAATCTAGAATGGCACCATACATGGCTAGACAATCCATTTCTAGAATCAATCTATAACCCATAAAGCCAAGAACATATACGTCACATTCAAATTCTACACCTGTAACAGAAATTCTCAAACCTCTACATATCATAGATAAATGATTCATTCCTTCTATGCGGTTTGAGACTATAACAGGATCAGAAACAATACTAGTGTCTAGGGGCAGATTTTCTACCATAGAATTGGATATAAATGAATGAGAAGCACTGGAATAAAAGAGAGTCCCAATAGAAGAGTCAAAAAGAGAAATCAAACCTTCAACGGTGGCTTTCCTACCACGATCCGGTCCACCATCCTCTAGAGCATGAACTTATCCTTCAGACGATCCTGCCTTCTGACCTTGCTTATTGGCGGTATTTACTAGTAAAATGTCCAACTTGACCCTAACTGAAACAAGCATTCTTTGTTATCTTATAGTCTCTCACTAAGTGCCCCAAATTTCCACAGCCATGGCACTTAACCTTTGTCTTGATCTGAGCCTTATCGGGATTTCGTCCCTTCTTTGCCGCTCCCTTCTGGGGCCACCATTTATTTTTCTCAACCTTGGCTTTTTCCTCCTTAGTCTTAACTTCTTTCTTCTCCTCTTTATCGTCCTCATGCATCAAAGCCATGTCAACTAGCTTCTCAAAAGTCGCTCCTATTGGGATATGGGTCAATGCTAGTCCTCGCACCGATTGGTTTAATCCTTTCATCAACCTCAACGTCTTCTTATGAGGAGTATTTACCAAATCAAAACCAAATCTTGCTAGTTGGTTAAAGCTATTGACATATTCCTTCACCGTCATGATTCCTTGTTTTAAGTTCAAAAACTTCTCCATTTGCATTCCTTCCTTCGCCTATGACAAGAATTTCATCTCAAATCTACGCCTAAACTCATCCCAAGTGGTTGTCGCCTATCCCGCTTGAGTCACCTCCCACTAGTATGAAGCTTCCTTTTTTAATTAGCAGGCGTCTAACTAAATCTTTCTCCTATCATCGAGCTCCAATAAATCAAACACGTTCTTCGTTTCTCTATGTCAATTGAGCCCCTCCAAAAAACTCTCGGTACCACGAAATGACTTGTCTCCCATCGCGCAGAATTCCTTACAAAGCTTAGAAAAGTTAACTTCATGATTGGGTGGAGATACTGCGGCTGCACCTGAGGGTGGGGCATTGCCTTGCACTTTGGCAGGTACCATAGCCTCTGTTTATCTACGGAACCATGTCAGAATGAGAATGACCTCAAGAAAATTAAGAGCCCCAAACATTCTGAAAAAGAGATGAAACAAGGATTTAGAAAGATATTGAAGGAATATTGTAAATGACTTAAAGGAATATATTTTTCAAAAAATGGTTTTATTTGAAAATCTTTACTTTGAAGAATACTTTTTCAAAATCTTTTCTCTATGATCTTTTAACCTTAGGCTCTAATACCAAACGTGACACCCCACGCCACTTAATGTCACCCATATGAGGATGCATTAAGTTCTGTGAAGCGCATTAATAATACGGAGACTAATTGTAACAAAACAGAATTAAAAAATGCAGCGGAAAAAAATCTTTAAACCTTTATTTCAACATTACATTTTTTCGAAAATGAACCATCAATGTCAAAACCATAAATATATGTCTCATAAATCATCAGAGTACAAAACTACAAAATAATATTCGCTCACATGCCATAATAATAAAGCATAAAAAGAAACTGAAGTAATACGTGAAAAGAGAAGTAATCCAAATCCAAGCTGAATAGAATCACAAACACAACAGCCGTCCGCCACCACTCTGACAACCTGAGGGGGGAAGGAAGAGGGAGAAGGAAAAGCAAAATAGGTTAGACATAAAGTCTAGCGAGTTCTAGTTATTTTCAGTATAAGCATAAGATAAGAAGTACAAGGACATATAAATGGTACTAGATATGAAAATATAGTAAAATATGCAAGTACGAAGTAAATGAGATAACAGGGTAAGGTAAAAGATCAAGTAAGCTTCTCATTCATGTCACAAGAACAAGTTTCTTTACCAACTACTAGAATATTGTTATTAGGCGTTACCCTAATTACTACCCATGCGATCAACTCCCTACTACGCAAATATCATGTGCCAGCTATGGCAGTATGGGATATCAGTCCATAACTCGTCTACTTATAAGACACAGACCTATTCGCCGGTGCTATAGCATCTTAGTTTCCCCCAGCGGACCCATGCACGCTCATGACTCCGTCGGAACATGCATGTACCCACCTTCCAAACTTTGAATCTCTTAACTCCAGACCAGTAAAGCGTTCCCTGGTCCCCACCTAGTGCGAGACCCCTATCTTTTATACCAATAGGGATACTTACCGATACGGGTTCCACACAGCAAGATTGATACAAGCCACCCCCTAGGCTTCTGCCCTAAAGTAACTAGGATTTTAAGCGTCCCAAAAACAGATATAAACAACAAGACATGAAAACTCTTAGCTTATTAATTAACAGGTTTAACTTAGTAGGTTTAAGTTCATTAATAAGCATGGTTGTAAACAACATTTCCTGTAAATGTTATTCTGTGTACAAACCTCCTCCAAAACCAACAAACACCTGCTCATATGTGTGCGTGTGCGTGTGCGTGTGTGTGTGTATATCATTCACCAGTTTTATTTAATTTACATCTAATCCTCATATTTCTCCCTAACATGTTGTGACACCCCATGTCCGTTAATGTCACTCAATAAGAGAATGCATTAAGTTTCGTGAAGCGTTATAGGTAAACAGATACAAAACATTACAAGAAAGATATAAAAGATAGCAGCAGAATTTAAAATTTTATGTAAAACATAATTCATAACATCGTGGTCCAAAATATCACAAGTCTAAAATATCATAAGTCCTCCTCGTTTGGATCTCTTACAATCGGCCCAGTAAGCGTGCCCCAACTCCGACCTAGTTCAGAGTACTCGTTTGATACCTATTAAGGGTTACTGACTGAAACGGGTCCCATATAATATGATACAAACCCTCCCCTTTATCTTGTATTCCCTCTAGGATTTCTACCGGTTATGCTTACCTAAAAAGGGGTCTTTAATTACATAACCCTAAAAGTTATGTTTACCCTAAAAGGTGTCTTTAATTACATAACTCCAACATTTCCACAGCTTATGCTTACCACTAGGTGTCTTTAATTACATAACCCTATCAGGTTAAGTTTGTGGGCCTATATGTAAATATTACCCACCCCCTCAGATTTACTTAATCCACCCTTTGTTCAACCAAATTTACTTAACCCCAATTTATGTTCATGTTCATACAATCCCTATGGATTCAACTAGGTTAAGTATTCAAGGTTTATTACCATATTTTCATTTATGGTTACAGTATGTGTATCGACCCGTATTCTATGCATCGGAGGATCGTAGAATGTTTATTTCATTTTCATATGAGGTTGTATGGTCATGTAACTTTGGGGACCGACTATTGGGGTCATTTCCCATGTTCACGATTTTTGCCGATTTTTAAATGACTGTTTTACCCCTAGCGAATCTTGTTTCACCTATAACTTTTGAGTAGTAAGGAGATTTGACCTGAAACCATTTCCAATAGATCCAGATGATGGTTTACCTTTCCGTAGAGTGGTCATATTGATCAAATGGACTTACCGTTTGGGAGATATGGCTGAAATAAGGTTTGGAAGGTGAAAACCAGCTTAACCAGGCCTAATTAGGGTGATTAGCAGCTAGGCTCATAACCCATTTCGGGGTTAGGGTTATGGGGAGGCTGAAATCAGTTAGGAAACGGTTTATTTTCATTTTCTCAGCCACCTAAAACATTTCTCTAACCCTAGCAATGGCCTCCATCCTCTAAATCACTGCCTAATCACCTTCTAATCACTAATTAAGAAGATCTACATCAAATCAAGGCAAATCAACACCAAATCAGAGTTGGAGCTGCTGTATTGCATTGGAAAACGCCCCAAAATAGTAGAGTTTTAGATCTAAAGTTTTATTTGTAGCTAAGGTGAGTGATTTGCATTGTTTTTCACTAATTACGGTTAATTAGGGTGATTAGTGATAATTAGCGAAATTTTGGCTCATAAAAATCTGGAAAAATTTGTAAAATTCTTAAATATTATATTAGGGCTCTGATAAAAATTTGGGCTAATTTGGACATGTTTTTCTAATCATATGGTTAAGTCATGATCAAGGGGATTAAGGGGAAAACATGGGTTTTGGGTATGTTTGATCCATATTGACATGTTAAATTGTTGTTTGGTGTTTACGGTCGATTATACATGTTGCTATGACTGTTTGGAATGTTTTGTGATTGCATAGAAAAGTTAGATTGGTCGAAAACATCGTCGTATGGCGTAAATAGCTTGCTGGAAAAGTTGCAGGAATTTGACCCGAACCGGATCGGATCGGAGGAAGGAGGCACGAATCGAACCGCTCGTGAAGCAACCCCTTCCCACGAACCGCTCCTCCGAACTGCTGCACCACGAGCCAATGCATTGAGCCCGAACCGAAGACCACGACCGATCCAATGCTTGAAGAGGAGGACTGAACCGAGTCGTTGATCATGAACCAAACCGCTGGTGGAGCCACGAAGCCTGGAGTCACGATCCGAACCAAGTAGGAGGATGCCTGACCCGAACCCATGCGATGACCACGACCCAATTCGGACGGGGTATCACGAACCGATCCGAAGTGGAATCATCTCAAGAGGGCCGAACCGAACCGCCAGGGAAAGGTAGTCGCAACTGAATCAAACCGGAAGTGAGAAGAAGGACCAAACCGATCCGGAGAAGACCAAACCCGAGATGCAAAGGTAGTCCAAATGAGAAGTTGTAACTCAGGATCCAGACAGGAACTAACGAGTTAACTTCATGAGTTGGACTTTGCCGCAGGATGTGTGCAACAGGGTTATCGATGTTTATAGCTTTGACTCACCACTGAAGAACGGATTATTGGCTATGGATCAGTGTAGTGAAGTTGTTATGACTTCATGGGGAAGAATGATCATAGCAAGGCTATGAGCTAGTGCAGTGGAGTTGTCATGACTCCATGGGGTAGAGTGGACATAGCAAAGGATTAGTGGCTACGGATCAGTGCAGTCGGGTCATCGTAACTCCATGGGGCAGAGTGATCATAGCAAAGGATTGGGTGATCAAAGTAGTAGATATTGTATGCTTTACACACTAAGTGGGAGATGTGAGGATGATTGCTATGTTTGATGTTTTCTGTTACTATGTCATGCACATCCCTCCTCATTATTTTCACACCATGTGTTAGTGTCACCTTAGAGTATTGCACATCATGTTGTGCTAACTCTTTGATAGGTCCAGGTTCATGTATGGTTATTTATACCTGTTATTGTTCTGCTTTTGCTGCTTATCGCTTATACCAGACTTTTTTTCGGACCCAGAGTTTTATGTCTCTTCTTATTACTCTGGCTGCTCCTAAACGAGCGGACTAGAGACAGGTTAGCTGGTTATGCACAAGTAACTGTTTGGAGATGAGCAAGAGGCTTACACGTATTGTTCCCATATATCCTCCCTGTGTTGTTGTTGGTCACTACTTTGGGCATTAGTAGTGTACCTTCCTATTTTGTTTTAGAGATAGTTTAAAAGTTGTAATAATGATGGTTTATATCATAAGCTGTATTTTGAATTTTCCACTGCTATGATGGTTTAGCTTTCAGCTTATGCACTGTCTCACATGTTTTATATCAAGTTATGTTATTATTATATTTTGTTCCATGTGATGTGAGATATGCTACAGGTTCTTTGATGATTCATAGTTTTAAATCTCTTCCTTTTCCCTTTCTTTTGACGACCGTCCCATGCTGGTTGGACATCGGCACAACGCACTTTAATTGGAAATGTCGGCTGGTACGGGGCGGGCCATCACACTTGGTATCAGAGCTCTAGGTTGCGTAGTTAACCTAGGGAAAGACACCAGGGAGAGATAGTACGTATATAAGAGCGCGTATTTGTGATATTTTGGTTTTTAAAAGCTATATATATACTATTAGTATATCTAAGGATGGGGTCGCATTGCACTGGCACCACTGAAGAGATTGTTAATCGTTTCTCCTTACAGATTGAAAGATGAGCCGATATACGAGGAATACTGGTTCAGGAGCCAATAATAGGAATGCTCTTGATATGAGGACGATGTTCACTGACTTCATGAGAGAGATGCTAAGGGATGTTCAGAGGGCAGCTTCTAATGCTGCAGCAAATGGTGGTGGTGCAGCGGTGTGAGCGCCTAGAGCCGATTTCGCCAAGCTCTGTAAGGACTACACTAGTCTTGGTGGGAAGCCATTCCATGGAACGGAATCGGCTACAGAAGTTCAGGATTGGCTTGATAGTTGTGAACATATCTTCGAGGATCTTGGGATCGAAGACGCGATGAAAAGGAAGCTAGCATCCCGTCAGCTGCAAGGACGGGCTATGAATGGGTGGAATGCTATCAAGGTAGCTACTCCTGAGGATCAAGTTACATGGAATCAATCTAAAGCTCGCTTCAGTGACAAGTTTATCCCAGTTGCCCAGAAGTCAGAGTTGTTTAAGAAGTTCTTGGAGCTTAAATAGAATGGTAGGGTAGTCTCGGAATATATTGTTGAGTTCGATACTTTATTGAAGTATGGATTATCCCTTATTGACACTCCCAAGAAGAAGAATGAGAAGTTCATAACAGGCTTAGATCAGTACTTGGGGTAAAGGCTCATAAAACGTATTGATGAGACTTTTGAATTGATTGTTGGGAAAGCATTGAGATCAGAGAGCCTTTATCCTAAGCCCAAGACTAAAGTCGTTGTTGCATCTGCAGAGGGGCCAAAGTCGCAGGCAAGCGGTGGAGGAAAGAATAATTCTCAGAATAAATAGAAGCAGAATCAGACCAAGGATGGTCAGAGAAAGAAAGATAGGAAAGATATAGAGTGCTTTAGCTGTGACAAGAAGGGCCATTATGCTAAAGAATGCAGAGTAAAGTCAGCGGACATGAAGTGTTTCAACTGCGGCCAAGTGGGACACCACAAGGATAAGTATCCATAACCTCTGAAAGAGAAGTGGATTGTGAAAGCATATGCTATCAACGTTGTTCCTTCTTCATCGAATACCCCAACTGCGGCGGAGAAAGGAAAGAATGTCGTCATTCAAGGTATGCTTTCTATTTATGATGTTCCTGTTCGAGTATTGTTTGATACTGGGGGTCCCATTCCTTCATATCTAGTGACCTGGCAGATAGCTTGGAATTGGAACCCGAGATAGTCAATAGACCTTTAGTTGTGACGAACCCGATTGGTGGTTCGACGAGCCTTAGCATGATTTGTCGAAATTTGACCTTATCGAGCCATGGATGTGTAACAACCCGAATTTTAATAACACGTTAAAACAAGAAAACAAGGCAGAATTAAATTTTAAAATAAGAATCAGGGGAAATGGGTTGCGCCATTGCGTTCATCTTGGAATTCTTCATGAAATCGAGTCCGAGTTTTCGAAAATCGGAGTCCGTATGACCAAGTTATGGCTCCCCAAAGTTTCAGAAATTTTCAAAATTCAAAACAGTTCGGATTTCAAGTTCAAATTCGAATTTCAAACCCAGACAGACTGGGCGGGAAATTTCCCGCCCAGCACCCCAGGTCGATTGGGGAGTCGACTGGGCAGTCGACACCCCCAGGACCAGGTCGACTGCGCAGTCGAATTGGGTGTCGACCTGGTCCCCGAATCTGCTTTTGGGCCTGGGTGCATTCTGATGTACCTGGTCTCGTTTTCTGCCTAGGTTTGTCCGCCTAATCCTATATAAACAGCCTCTCGCCTCATTCTCTCTGCACCATTTCATTCTGTCCTTATGCTGCCTCTGAGAAAATGAATAAATTAATACATAAGTCTGAGACGAGGATATGCTGTTCAAGTCTTTCAAGAGGAGATTCAAATCTAGTTAGGATTCAAGTAAAGATTCAACGGCTTCAAGCAACGATGCCTAGACCATATTGAATCAAATCAGAAGATTAATCAAGTTAGACGTTTCAATGCGACAACGAATCGATTTGTCCTCTCTTAGCCAATCAATGTAAGTTCTAGTTGCTTTCCGATTTAAATATTTAACTATAATATGGCCATGGAATAAAGTGGAATTGGATTTAAGTATGTTTATCGATTCAGATCTATTTCTGTTGCTGCTTGAACCTTGAGTTTTGAGACTTGTTCATCTTTATTCTCATGTCTAGTTCATGGTCTATTCATCCTGTTGTAATCTTAATATGCCTGTGATGATGTTTTTCTCTCCGATCTTATTTTGATGCAAGATTCTACATTTCCCCTATTTATTTTCTTTTGATGAACCTTGGTCAATTTCGGACCTTGGCCTAAAATCACGACTTGCGTACGATATGTATACGGGGGAATTATGGGATTATTGCCTATATGAATATAATGGAATTATTAGCAACAAGAAATTGGATATGAAACTTAATACATGTAATGTTGGCTAGATCTTGACATATGAAAAAAGGCATGGAATTTGGTATAAATGTAAATTGTCTAGGATTAGGCATATATAAATTGGCATATGTAATTTGGCATGGATCTTGATAGATGTGTAAATTGGCATAAAATTAGCATACATGTAAAACGGCATGAATTGAACATATGTAAAGTTGGTATGTATTGGACATCTAGAAGGCACGTAAACATGCTAATGAACTTGAAACATGAATTGGTTATGAATATGAATCATTAACTTGATAATAGGCATAAGTGAAAACATGAAACTTGACATGAAACTCGCCATGAAACTAGACACGAACTTGACATGAAACTTGAACATGGACATGACATTTAGAATGAACTAGAAAATGGCCAACTCGAGGTTGGGTTGAGTTTGCAGTGTAATTCTGCCCGGAACCGCTCGGCAAATCCAGTTACTGCAAACAATAGGATCCAATGTGGGTAGTTGGTCATACCGCACTTGAAAACCCGAGGTCAGACTGAGTTGTGGTGTAATTCTGCCCGGAACCGCCCGACATATCCAGTGACCACAACAACAGGTCTGATGTGAGAGGTTGGGGTGCATTAATGAACTAATGCCACTTGATAGGGTTAAGTCATGAACCGTTTGAATATACTTAACCAATTTGACACGATGACTTGATAGGGTTAAGTCATGAACCGTTTGAATATACTTAACCAATTTGACACGATGACCTGATAGGGTTAAGTCATGAACCGTTTGAATATACTTAACCAATTTGACACGGTGACTTGATAGGGTTAAGTCACGAACCGCTTGAATATACTTAACCAATTTGACATGATGGTTTGGTAGGGTTAAGTCACGAACCGCTTGAACATACTTAACCAACTTGACACATGATTCGTAGGGCTAAGTCATGAACTTGAACGACAACACTTAACCAATTTGACATGACACGTAGACGGGTTAAGTCACGAACTTGAATAACCACACTTAACCAACTTGACATGCTAGACTGATGGGGTTAAGTCTGGAATTTAAATGACAACACTTAACCTGCTGGACGGAAACCCTAGTTACGCGGTCCTTTCAGCAGTAACCCACTAGATGTATCATGGTACCCTGGAACTAGGCAGGGTGGGGCACGATTACTGGGCTGATTGTAAGCGACCAGAACGACGGCTGAGTTGGTGCGCCATTGTAGGTTCAGGCGGACTACGGTCGTGCACGTAGTCCGGAGTTGAAAAAGCAGGCATTGGGCACCAGTAGGTTTACACTATGCGTGCTTGATTCGTGTCGGTGGTTGGCACCCTAGGGCTTGATACACCCTAAGGTGGACCTAGCACAGGTGACTACATTCGTGATAGGGCCGTATGACACAGACACATGAACGAGATAGGACTGTAGGGAGTCGATCGATTAATAGATCATTTCGTGAGACCAAGTAACGGGTCATTTCATGACTTTGGGCACGGGATCATTTTATAGTCAACACATGACACGGGTTGGGATACTAGTACGGTTGGTGCAGAGCAAATAGATATCATAGAAATATTTTAATGGTAAAGCAGAGAAATCTTGCGATGCTTGATAGAAATCTTGCGAAATTATACCTAGTTTATCTTGAATGGAAACCTGGCGATGTTATACTTGACAAAAACCATATGAGGTTATTCTTTGTTATCTTTCCTATAGCTTATCTTGTCATCATGCTTATGTTTACTTTCAGTTTATTCATGCCATGTTATCTTTACATGTTTTTATGCTGAAAGTCACTAGGACTTACTCAGTCTTTATGACTGATCCGTTTTGTTTCGCCTCCTTTTCTTCCGTTTCCCCTCAGGTTCGCAGGGTGGGAATACAGCTTAGTTCGGATCTTACCAAGCTCCAAAGCTCTTTCATGTACGGCTTGGATTTCTCTTGGCTATGGCTTGCTTTGCTTTATTGGGGAATAATTTATAACTATGGTTTTATGCTTCTTTACTATTGCAAGACAGATTTCGATGTAATTGACTTAATAGCATTTTGATGTAAAAGGCTTTAGACCTTACTAGATTTTAAAGCAATGAAATTTGGGTTTTCCTTCCGCTGTTTTATTTATGTTCTGTCTTGTAATATTTCTATGTTTGTTTACCTAGATAATACTCCACCAAAGCTAGTGCATTCCCTTTGTGAGTGACCCTAGCGGAGGTGGGGTGTTACATTTGGTATCAGAGCAGAAGGTTACCAGACTGGGCAAAAGTTTTTAAAACCTTCTGAAACTATTTTCAAAGCCATTTTACAAAGAAGCATTTTTCAAGAAAAGTTTTGTTTTACGAAAGGCATATTCCCCAAAGCCATATGCACTATCTTTTGATTCTCTCCTTGAGTCTCTCCTCTCTTTCTTTTTCACCATAGTTTGTAGGCATACAACACATGTCGGAGGGCAAAGTAGTGCCCAATCTCCATCTGTAGCCGCAGTAGTTTTACTTGCGACTAATCTTATTTCAAGCTTTGTAGGGTTGCCGTGCGATGGAGGTAGCTTTCGAGAGACTTGTCAACAAGCTATACAAGGATAGTAGGAACATAAAGAACACAAGCCTAAGAATGAGAAACTTGTTGAAATGGCTTAATCCACGAAGGAGGAAAAAGGTGAAAGGAAAGAGGCCACAGTGAAAGAATAATAAAACCCATGACAAGAAAGAGTATCATTAGTATAGTAAAAAGGGACATGTAGTTAAGTGTTATATGACAAGCACAAGGGCAAAGGACAAGATCATCGAGAGGGCAATTGTATGCTCTCGCTACTAGCGTACCTAAGAGGGGGTGGTAACGTTTCTGTTAAAGGTTCAGTTTTTCTTTTCTATCATCCCATTAGAACATTGTTTCTGTACATCGCATCCTTATTATTCTGCTTTGATAGTTGAGTCTCTGCACCTTAGTACTAGCGTATTAGAGGATCCCATTTTTTTTGTCTCAAATCCTTTTGGGAAATCGGCTCATTTATTCATGACTTGTTTGGATTTGAGAACGTCTATGCTAAGTGTTGAGTTTAGAAGTAATGCTTATGTTTATGTTTTGGGCTATGGGTTGATTCTAGCGATGGAGTAGTTATCCAGTAAGGGTGACATTCTCAGTTTTGAAGAGAGGGTAGTTAGACTCTTGACTTGCCTCGGTAATACCCTCGTAGTCGCGTGTAACCTTTAGAGTTCTCTCATGATTAGTTACCTAGAATCTCTTAACACATTTACTAATAATTTATTTATCCATTCGAGTAGTGTTCGCCACTAAGGCGGATGGTTCATTTCGCTTATGCATGAGTTATAGAAAATCGCCTTAGTAAGTACCTTTGGCAACATGGTTGATATTTGTTATTTTCAAGAGATAATTCATCTGTGTGTAAGTGAACGAGATCCAAGATTCACTAGTGAATTTTGGAGAGCTTGCATGAAACCATGAGTACGCAGTTATGATTAAGTCGAATATACTAGAAGAAGAATAAGTAAAAGTGGAACGAGAGGCAACAGTGGAATGAGTTCCAACTCATATTTTGGAAACAAGAATTAAGAAGCTACGGAATTGTGAAGTTAAAGACGGTCAAAGCACAATGGAGTTAAGCTCAAAGAAATGCGACTTAGAAGATTGAAGACTAGATACGTGCATCATATCTCTTTTAAGAGTATATCCTTGATCCCTCTTTTCCTGTAGAGCTTACTTGCATGTTATCTTTTTCCTCTTGGTCCTATTCTCAATCAAAATTCTGTTGCAAACCCCATAGGGAGTATGACTCATCTGTTAGTAATGCATGTTGGGGCTTGAGGGTGTCCATTGGATTGATTAAACTTTTTGGGTTTTATAGGATACGGGTTGGTTTTAGGAAGGGATTTTCTTGTGACCTAAAAGGAGTCCATCATGCTTAGTTTCCTAGAAACATATATATTGGTTGGGTTGAGAAAATCTTTGGGTGTCAGTCTGATGTTGATTTCGGTCTTCAGGGCTGGTGCTTAGGGAGTTCTTCTCCTAATCAGTATATATGTGGCGTAGATTTCCAGTTTTGACATTGCCTAATGGGCACAAAGTGTTTACTTGCTTCTACCATTCGACTATACCTTTAGGTAGGGACAATTGGGTGTAAACATGTGTTTGAGACATGTTATGATTGATGGTTGCAAGTGGTTGCAAGTGGCTGCTAGTGGTTGCTCGTGATTGCATAACACACATTAGGCACTAGATCGGCTCAGACACATTTCCATATTGCATATGCATGAGTGTTTATACTTGTTTATGGATGAAATTGAATGTGTTATCATATGAATGTTGCATATGGATGAATGTTTGTGCACACATATAGTGCTTACGTGACTAGGATTATTTGCATACATGTTGGATTCATGACACTAAACATATTTTGCATTAGAAAGATCAATTAGGCCTGATCATTTGCATTAGACAAGGAACATATACACACACTCTCTGCATATGTTCATACAGCATTAGAAATCTCTTAAGGACAATGGATGCCTGTGATTGATGATTGAGTATATGGATGATTGGATGGTAGGACACATTCTTCTTAACTTGAAGATTTCGGGGACGAAATCCTTTAAGGAGGGGAGAATGTAACAACCCGAATTTTAATAACACGTTAAAACAAGAAAACAAGGCAGAATTAAATTTTAAAATAAGAATCATGGGAAACGGGTTACGCCATTGCGTTCATCTTGGAATTCTGCATGAAATCGAGTCCGAGTTTTCGAAAATCGGAGTCCATATGACCAAGTTATGGCTCCCCAAAGTTTCAGAAATTTTCAGAATTCAAAACAGTTCGGATTTCAAGTTCAAATTCGAATTTCAAACCCAAACAGACTGGGCGGGAAATTTCCCGCCCAGCAACCCAGGTCGACTGGGCAGTCGACACCCCCAGGACCAGGTCGACTGCGCAGTCGACTTGGGTGTCGACCTGGTCCCCGAATCTGCTTTTGGGCCTGGGTGCATTCTGATGTACCTGGTCTCGTTTTCTGCCTAGGTTCGTCCGCCTAATCCTATATAAACAGCCTCTCGCCTCATTCTCTCTACACCATTTCATTCTGTCCTTATGCTGCCTCTGAGAAAATGAATAAATTAATACATAAGTCTGAGACGAGGATATGCTGTTCAAGTCTTTCAAGAGGAGATTCAAATCTAGTTAGGATTCAAGTAAAGATTCAACGGCTTCAAGCAACGATGCCTAGACCATATTGAATCAAATCAGAAGATTAATCAAGTTAGACGTTTCAATGCGACAACGAATCGATTTGTCCTCTCTTAGCCAATCAATGTAAGTTCTAGTTGCTTTCCGATTTAAATATTTAACTATAATATGGCCATGGAATAAAGTGGAATTGGATTTAAGTATGTTTATCGATTCAGATCTATTTCTGTTGCTGCTTGAACCTTGAGTTTTGAGACTTGTTCATCTTTATTCTCATGTCTAGTTCATGGTCTATTCAGCCTGTTGTAATCTTAATATGCCTGTGATGATGTTTTTCTCTCCGATCTTATTTTGATGCAAGATTCTACCTTTCCCCTATTTATTTTCTTTTGATGAACCTTGGTCAATTTCGGACCTTGGCCTAAAATCACGACTTGCGTACGATATGTATACGGGGGAATTATGGGATTATTGCCTATACGAATATGATGGAATTATTGGCAACATGAAATTGGATATGAAACTTAATACATGTAATGTTGGCTAGATCTTGACATATGAAAAAAGGGCATGAAATTTGGTATAAATGTAAATTGTCTAGGATTAGGCATATATAAATTGGCATATGTAATTTGGCATGGATCTTGATAGATGTGTAAATTGGCATAAAATTAGCATACATGTAAAACGGCATGAATTGAACATATGTAAAGTTGGTATGTATTGGACATCTAGAAGGCACATAAACATGTTTATGAACTTGAAACATGAATTGGTTATGAATATGAATCATTAACTTGATAATAGGCATAAGTGAAAACGTGAAACTTGACATGAAACTCGCCATGAAACTAGACACGAACTTGACATGAAACTTGAACATGGACATGACATTTAGAATGAACTAGAAAATGACCAACTCGAGGTTGGGTTGAGTTTGCAGTGTAATTCTGCCCGGAACCGCCCGGCAAATCCAGTTACTGCAAACAATAGGATCCAATGTGGTTAAGTCTGGAATTTAAATGACAACACTTAACCTGCTGGACGGAAACCCTAGTTACGCGGTCCTTTTCAGCAGTAACCCACTAGATGTATCATGGTACCCTGGAACTAGGCAGGGTGGGGCACGATTACTGGGCTGATTGTAAGCGACCAGAACGACGGCTGAGTTGGTGCGCCATTGTAGGTTCAGGCGGACTACGGTCGTGCACGTAGTCCGGAGTTGAAAAAGCAGGCATTGGGCACCAGTAGGTTTACACTATGCGTGCTTGATTCGTGTCCGTGGTTGGCACCCTAGGGCTTGATACACCCTACGGTGGACCTAGCACAGGTGACTACATTCGTGATAGAGCCGTATGACACAGACACATGAACGAGATAGGACTGTAGGGAGCCGATCGATTAATAGATCGTTTCGTGAAACCAAGTAACGGGTCATTTCATGACTTTGGGCAAGGGATCATTTTATAGTCAACACATGACACGGGTTGGGATACTAGTACGGTTGGTGCAGAGCAAATAGATATCATAGAAATATTTTAATGGTAAAGCAGAGAAATCTTGCGATGCTTGATAGAAATCTTGCGAAATTATACCTAGTTTATCTTGAATGGAAACCTGGCGATGTTATACTTGACAAAAACCATATGAGGTTATTCTTTGTTATCTTTCCTATAGCTTATCTTGTCATCATGCTTATGTTTACTTTCAGTTTATTCATGCCATGTTATCTTTACATGTTTTTATGCTGAAAGTCACTAGGACTTACTCAGTCTTTATGACTGATCCGTTTTGTTTCGCCTCCTTTTCTTCCGTTTCCCCCCTGGTTCGCAGGGTGGGAATACAGCTTAGTTCCGATCTTACCAAGCTCCAAAGCTCTTTCATGTACGGCTTGGATTTCTCTTGGCTATGGCTTGCTTTGCTTTATTGGGGAATAATGTATAACTATGGTTTTATGCTTCTTTACTATTGCAAGACAGATTTCGATGTAATTGACTTAATAGCATTTTGATGTAAAAGGCTTTAGACCTTACTAGATTTTAAAGCAATGAAATTTGGGTTTTCCTTCCGCTGTTTTATTTATGTTCTGTCTTGTAATATTTCTGTGTTTGTTTACCTAGATAATACTCCACCAAAGCTAGTGCATTCCCTTTGTGAGTGACCCTAGTGGAGGTGGGGTGTTACAGGATGCATGTTTACTTGTAATTGATTTGTTTGCGATTTACTGGGTTTGGCATTATTTTGGGAGTCGATTGGATCCAAAGATACGGGGTGGTGGTAGACTATGCGGGATTTTCGGTGACTATTAGGGCTGATGATGTGAAAAGGGTAGTGTTTGGTGGCCTACCTAGTGATGAGGTGATGGCTAGTTTTCCAAATTCCCTCGACATTCCGCAGGATGAGTTATCAAGGGTTCCCGTTGCTAGCCAGTATCCGGATATCTTCGAGGAAGTGACCGGACTTCCACCACACCGAGAGATTGAGTACCGTATTGATTTAGTGAAAGATGCCAGACCAATAGTGATGCCACTTCGTCGTATGGCACCAAGGGAGTAGCGAGAGCTCGGGGTGCAAGTAAGCGATCTTTTGAAGAAGGGATTTATCAGAAGAAGTGTTTCTAAGTGGGGAGCACCAGCCGTATTTTCCACCAAGGCAGATGGTTCCCTTCATTTATGTGTGGACTATCGTGAGTTGAATAAGGTGACTAAGAAGAATAAGTATCCTCTTCCGCGGATAGATGATTTGTTTGATCAACTGAAGAGAGCAAGAGTGTTCTCCCAATTGGACCTCGCGACAGGATTCCATCAGCTCCTAGTAGCAGCTGAGAGTATTCCTAATATGACATTTCGAACACCATCTTGATTCTATGAGTGGTTGGTCATGCCATTCGGGTTGACTAATGCACCAACATATTTTGTGGATCTTATGAATAGAGTATTCCGGGATCAATTGAATAAGTTTGTTCTTGTGTTTGTGGACGATATCCTTGTTTACTCGAGGACAGAGGAAGAACACAAGGAACATTTGAGAGTAGTGATTGAAGTGTTGAGAAAACACAAATTGAAAGCGAAGTTTTCTAAGTGTCACTTCTGGAGGAGGGAAGTGAGATTCTTGGGCCATGTTGTTTCAGAGAATGGTATTTCCATGGAATCTGTGAATGTGGCTACAGTACAAGATTGGTCTACGCCCAAAAATGCAACAGACATAAGAAGTTTCATGGGATTAGCTGGATATTATCGTAAGTTTATCCAAGACTTCCCCAAGATAGCGGCACCGTTAACTCAGTTGACCAAGAAGAATCAAGCTTTCGTTTGGGACGAAAGGTGTGAAAATGCATTCAAGAGTCTAAAGGAAAAGTTTACGCGTGCGCCAGTGTTAGTCATTCCTGAAGGGAATGAAGAGATGACAGTATACATGGATGCCTATGGTACTGGACTAGGTGTTGTACTGATGCAAGGAGGAAGAGTCGTAGCTTATGCTAGTCGGCAACTGAAACCGCATGAGAAAAGATATCCTACCCATGAATTGGAATTGGCAGCGATCATATTCGCGTTGAAGATGTGGAGACATTATCTCTTGGGAGAAAGATTCGAGTTGTTTACTGATCATAAATTGTTAAAGTATCTTTTCTCTCAAAAGGATTTAAACCTCCGTCAGCAGGGATGGTTAGAATTCTTGGCTTCCTATGATTTTGATATCGCATATACACCAGGAAAGGGCAATGTGGTAGCCGATGCATTGAGTAGGAGACATGCCAGTTTAGGGGCTATGTTTTAGAATGGAAGCAACTGGAGTATATCGCTGGGTATGATTTCAGACCATAGTGCGAATTGGATCCAAAAATGCTAGCAAATTTAACGATCAGACTCACTTTGATTGAGCGGATTGGTTCCAGTAAGAGGGACGATCCTAGTCTATTAGAAATCATCTCCACATTATAAATGGGAATCGACGAGGAGATGAACAAGTATGGGCTTGATCGAGATGGATCGCTTAGAAAGAATGCGAGACTAGTTGTGCCCAATGTTAATGGATTGAGAGATGAAGTGCTTAGAGGATGTCATCACTCAAAACTGACTATACATCCCGGTGGTAACAAAATGTATCGAGACATGAAGCAGACCTACTACTGGGAAGGGTTGAAAAGAGATGTTGGGAAGTTTATATCCAAATGCATGAATTGCCAGCTAGTTAAAGCCGATAAAAAGAATCCTAGTGGTTTAGTGCAACCATTATAAATTCCAGAATGGAAATGGGAACAAGTCTCAATGGATTTCATTGATGGGTTACTAAGGACTAGATCGGGCCATGATAGTATTTGGGTGATTGTGGACTGATTGACCAAGAGTGCAAAGTTCATACCCGTCAAGTCGAATAGAACAACATTTAAGTTAGCAGAACTGTATATGAAGTCGGTAGTGAGATTTCATGGAGTACCCAAAGGCATTGTGAGTGACCGAGATCCGTTGTTTACTAGTGGATTTTGGAAAAGCTTACAAGGGGATTTAGGATCAGAATTACATCTCAGTACCGCGTACCATCCTCAAACCGACGGTCAGACAGAGAGGGTGAATCGCATATTGGAGGATCTCTTGAGAGCTTATATATTGGATTTTGGAGGATCATGGGATGACTATTTGCATTTAGTGAAGTTCGCATATAATAATAGTTATCAATCCAATATTGGTATGGCTTCGTTTGAAGCTTTGAACGGAAGACCGTGCAACTCACCGTCATGTTGGTTAGAAACCAGTGAGAAATTTGTGCTTGGGCCAGATGTGATAAGAGAAACCTCAGATAAGATCAATGTTATCCAACAGCGAATGAAGGTTGCCCAAGATAGGCAGAAAAGTTATGCTGATAAGAGGCGAAGAGAATTGAAATTCTCCGTTGGCGACTTGGTTTTTGTCAAGGTTTCTCCGTTAAAGAGCGTGATTCGATTTGGTAGGAGAGGCAAGTTAGCACCAAGATTTGTTGGTCCATTCCCAGTTCTCGATCAAGTTAGGAATTTGGCATATGAAGTTGAGTTGCTAGACAAGATGGCAGGAGTTCATAACGTGTTTCATGTTTCCCAGTTAAGGAAGTTCGTGCACGATCCCGATATGACTATTTCACCGAATCAGTTGGATGACATCGAAGTAGAACCCGAGGCGGTTGGGAACCGCAAGCCGATCCGTATTGTCGAGAGCGATACGAAGCAACTTCGAAGGAAGGTGGTGAAACTGGTCAAGGTTCAGTGGGGCGAGAATGAGAGTGACTGTACTTGGGAAACAGAGGGGAGCATAAGGAAATCGCATCCATAACTCTTTGCCTGGTAAGATTTTAATAATGATAGTTTCTTCCCTCGTTAGTAAACCGCATGCTAGGGTAGGCTTGTTGTGTTTGTGGTGTATGTTTGATTGTTTGTGAATGACCAATAGGCATGCGGAACACCTTTGTATGTTTTTGGTTAAGGAATTTCGGGGGCGAAATTTCTGAAGGGGGGAGAGTGTAACGACCCGCATTCTACGCATCAGAGGATCGTAGAATATTTATTTCATTTTCATATGAGGTCGTATGGTCATGTAACTTTGGGGATCGACTATTGGGGTCATTTCCCCTGTTCACGATTTTTGCCGATTTTTAAATGACTGTTTTGCCCCCTGGCGAATCTTGTTTCACCTATAACTTTTGAGTAGTAAGGAGTTTTGACCTGAAACCACTTCCATTGGATTTAGATGATGGTTTACCTTTCCGTAGAATGGTCACATTGATCAAACAGACTTACCGTTTGGGAGATATGGCTGAAACAAGGTTTAGAAGGTGAAAAACATCTTAACCGGGCCTAATTAGGGTGATTAGCAGCTAGGCCCATAACCCATTTCGGGATTAGGGTTTTGGGGAGGCTGAAATCAGTTAGGAAGCGATTTATTTTCATTTTCTCATCCGCCTAAAACATTTCTCTAACCCTAGCAATGGCCTTCATCCTCTAAATCACTCCCAAATCACCTTCTAATCACTAATTAAGAAGATGTACATCAAATCAAGGCAAATCAACCCCAAATCAAAGTTGGAGCTGCTGTGTTGCATTGGAAAACGCCGCAAAATAGTAGAGTTTCAGATCTAAAGTTTTATTTGTGGCTAAAGTGAGTAATTTGCATTGTTTTTCACTAATTACGGTTAATTAGGGTGATTAGTGATAATTACGAAATTTTGGCTTAGAAAAATTTGGAAAAATTTGTAAAATTCTTAAATATTATTTGAGGGCTCTGATAAAAATTTGGGCTAATTTGGACATTTTTTCTAATCATATGGTTAAGTCGTGATTAACGGGATTAAGGGGATTAAGGGGAAAACATGGGTTTTGGGTATGTTTGATCCATACTGACATGTAAATTGTTGTTTGGTGTTTACTGTCGGCTACACATGTTGTTGTGACTGTTTGGAATGTTTTGTGATTGCATAGAAAAGTTAGATTGGTCAAAAACGCCGTTGTATGGTGTAAATAGCTTGCTGGAAAAGTTACAGGAATTTGACCCGAACTGGATCGGATCGGAGGAAGGAGGCACGAACCGAACCTCTCGTGAAGCAACCCCTTCCCACGAACTGCTCCTTCGAAATGTTGCACCACGAGCAAGTGCATCGAGCCCGAACCGAAGACCATGACTGATCTGATGCTTGAAGAGGAGGACCGAACCGGGTTGTTGATCACGAACCGAACCGCTGGTGGAGCCATGAAGCCTAAAGTCACGATCCGAACCAAGTAGGAGGATGCTCGACCCGAACCCATGCGATGGCCACGACCCGACCCGGACGGGGTATCACGAACCGATCTGAAGTGGAATCATCTCAGGAGGACCAAATCGATCCGCCAGGGAAAGGTAGTCACGACCGAACCGAACCAGAAGTGAGAAGAAGGACCGAACCGATCTGGAGAAGACCAAACCCAAGATGCAAAGGTAGTCCAAATGAGAAGTTGTAACTCAGGATCCAGACGGGAACCAACGAGTTAACTTCATGAGTTGGACTTTACTACGGGACGTGTGCAAAGGGGTTATCAATGTTTATAGCTTTTACTCACCACTAAAGAACGGATTATTGGCTATGGATCAGTGCAGTGAAGTTGTCATGACTTCATGGGGCAGAGTGATCGTAGCAAGGCTATGAGCCAGTGTAGTGGAGTTGTCATGACTCCATGGGGCAGAGTGGACATAGCAAAGGATTAGTGGCTATGGATCAGTGTAGTGGGGTCATTGTAACTCCATGGGGCAGAGTGATCGTAGCAAAGGATTGGGTGATCAAAGTAGTAGATATTGTATGCTTTACACACTGAGTGAGAGATGTGAGGATTATTGCTATGTTTGATATTTGTTATCACTATGTCATGCACGCCCCCTCCCCATTATTTTCACACCATGTGTCAGTGTCACCTTAAAGTATTGTACATCCTGTTGTGCTAACTCATTGGTTGCAGGTCCAGGTTCAGGTATGGTTATGTATACCTATTATTGTTCTGTTTTTGCTGCTTATTACTCATACCAGACTTTTTGTCTGACCCACAGTTTTATGTCTCTTCTTATTACTCTGGCTGCTCCTAAACGAGCAGACTAGAGACAAGTTAGCTAGTTATGCACGAGTAGCTGTCCGGAGACGAGCATGAGGCTTACACGGAGTGTTCCCATATATCCTCCCGGTGTTGTTGCTGGTCACTACTTTAGGCATTAGTAGTGTACCTTCCTATTTTGCTTCAGAGACAGTTTAAAAGTTGTAATAATGATGTTTTAGATCATAAGATGTATTTTGAATTTTCCGCTGCTATGATGGTTTAGTTTTCAGCTTATGCACTGTCTCACCTGTTTTATATCAAGTTATGTTATTATTATATTTTGTTCCATGCGCTGTGAGATATACTACAGGTTCTTTGATGATTCATAGTTTCAAATCTCTTCCTTTATCCTTTCTTTTGACGATAGTCCCTTGCTAGTTGGACATCGACACAGCTCACTTTCATTGGAAATATCGGTTGGTGCGGGGCGGGCCGTCATAGTATGCTTGACCTCCCACATTAAGCCTACCATTTGTGGATGCTGGACATGTCGGGCAGGTCCGGGCAGACTTATTCCACAAATCGAGCTTAACCTCCTGTCTAAGCACGTCTCGTATTTGTGCACTTAGACCTCTCACATTAGATTCACCACTTGTGGTCGCTGGATATGTCGGGCGGTTCCGGGCAGACTTCCATCACAAATGTATTCTAACCTAGTCGCTGGATATGCCGGGCGCAGTTTTTCTACTTACTGTAATCCTAGGCATTCCATTATTAACCAATTTTACCTATGTTGTGATAGGTTATAGGTTTCATGCCTTTTTCCCCAATTATGTTCATAGTGAATTATATGTCCAAATTCATATACATAAACATTATTCAAGTTATGACAATTTTTCCCTTTTCAAGTTATGTCCAATTTTAATGTTTTTCCCCTCGTTCCCAAACTAATGCATTCGCATAATTCTAGCGGCATGCCTAGGCTCGAGAATAGCCTGGCTATATAAAATAAAAGGTAAAGGCGAAGGGAAGATGACAGAGATGATTATTCTAACAAAACTGACATAAGCATATAATGGCATAATGTTAAGATGAACATATAAGAACAGATCGGTGAACTTGTGATAATAAAACAGATTCTAACATAGTAGGGATGTCATAATAGGCATGATTAGATCTAAACAAGGATTTAGATGTCCAACTAATGACAAATCTAAATTATCCACAACATGATAGGTAGAGATGATCTAAATAGTAGGTTATACCTATAATCAAAAATAGATCTGACATAATCAGAATAACATAAATTCATCAATTTCAATAGATCTAATATGATAAAGGTTGAGATCCAAATTACAGTCATATCATGTTTTACTTTTAGTTATTTAAATCTAAAAATAACTTAAACTCACAGTGTTTTGATCTAGAAAAATAGAAGGAGAAAAGCAGTTGACAAATCATAGATCTACACTTGAATATCTAGGCTTTGATTGTAGAAGAAGAAAGAGATTTGATTCAGTCCAGGCACCGACAGCATTTAGGCCTCCATTGATTTTCAGTGAATAAAACAAGAGAAATGAGCTGGTACTTATAGTTGCCAGCCCCCAGAATTCGACTGCCACCTCAGCCTTAGGGGGATCCACCCCTCCTTAGGGGGTCGACCCATGGGTCGACTCCCATGGGGCGGGAAATTTTCCTCCTCTTTATTTTCGGATTTCAAACATTTTTTCTGATTTTCTGATTTATTATACATATATATAATTATCTTGCTCGTATACAAACTTCGAATCCTCATAACTTTTTCATACAGTGTCCGTTTTATGCAAACCAAATGTCTATCTTGACCAGAATTTCGAGACGGACGCAATGGCGCAGTTCGTTTCCCTTTATTCTGAATATTAAATTAATTATTATTTAATTTATAATCTTTAATGTTGTTAAAATTAAGGGGTGTTACTTTCTCCCCTGCTCAAAGGATTTTGCCCCCAAAATCTCCAAGATAAGAAGAATGTATATCCTACTACCCATCACCCATCTACTCATCCACCAATCACAGTCATCCATTGTCCTTAAAGACTTCTAATGCTTATATGAACATATGCAAAGGTGTGTGTATATGTCCTAATACTAATGCGAAGATCTGGCTGTCTACTGATTCAGTCGACCTCTTTAATGCAATGTATGATAGTGCCATGAGTCCAACATGTATGCAATAATCCTATTATAACATGTAAATTCTACATGGGTGTAGAATCATCGGTCCAAATGCAACATCCATATGATGATACATTCAATTTCATCCATAGAAAGAAAAGAAAATGCACACACATCCATATGCAGTATGAGAGTGATTGAGCCGATCTAGTGCCCAATGCGTGAGTATATGCATCCACGAGCAACCACTAGCAAATAATTGCATCCACTTGCATCCATCAAACATAACATGTCTCAAACATATGTTTACATCCATAGGATTCCTACCTAAAGGTCGAAGATTCGATCGATAGGACATACTTAAACGATAGAAACATGCATAGATAAAAGCTTTAGAAAAGGAGTTAAGAACATACCCTCAAAAAGAAATGGGTACAAAGCACGAATCTTGTCTTCGGTCTCCCAAGTCGTACCCTCTGGGTTATCTCCCCACTGAACTTTCACCAACTTGACTTCTCTATTGCATAGCTTCTTAACTTCTGATCCAAGAATACAGGAAGGAACTCGTCTGACTGTCGCCTCCCGTTCCACCTCGACTTCTTCCAATACACTCGGCTTAACTACTTCCGCTGTATCATTCAAGCACTTCCGTAAGTGAGAAACATGAAAAACATCATGAACGCCGGATAGTCTGTCTGGCAGCTTTACTCTATAGGACATTTGGCCAATCCTTTTTGTTATGGGAAATGGCCCTACGAATCTTGGTGCCTACTTCCCTACAGATCTGAAGTGAACAACATTCCTCAAAGGTGACACTTTAATGAAAAACATATCTCCTACTTCAAATTCAATATCAGTCCTTCTCTTATCTGCGTAGGATTTCTGCCTATCTTGAGCGATCTTCATTCGTCATCTAATAAGATCAATCTTCTTGAACGTTTCTTTAACCATATCAGGTCCAAGTAATAGTTTGTCTGTAGATTCCCACCAACAAGTTGGTGATCTATAGGGTCGTCCGTATAATGCTTCAAAAGGTTCCATGCCAATGCAAGCTTGATAACTGTTGTTGAAGGCGAATTCTACTGAAGGAAGATGCTCTTCCCAAGTCGCTCCGAAGTCTAGGATACACAGCCTTAGAAGATCCTCAAGAATTCTGTTCACCCTCTCCGTCTTTCCATCGGTCTGAGGATGATAAGCGGTGCTCAAACATAACTGTGTACCTAATGCTTCTTGCAAGCTTCTCCAAAATTCTCTAGTGAAAATGGGGTCACGATCGCTTACGATGCTGGAAGGTACTCCATGAAGATGGATAATCTCACGAACATAAATTGCTGCCAACCAAGCTGTCGTTCTCTGACTTTTGACTGGAATGAAATGAGCGCTCTTAGTAAGTCTACCTACCACCACCCAAATACTGGTGTTGCCTTTCTTTGATCTAGGCAAACCATCTATGAAGTCCATGGAGATGCTCTCCCACTTCCATTGTGGAACTTCCAAAGGATGAAGTAAACCACCTGGCTTCTTTTGCTCAGCTTTGACTTGCTGACAAACTAAACATTGAGAAACAAACTCTGCCACATCCTTCTTCATCCCTGCCCAAAAGAAAACCTTCTTCATGTCCCTATACATCTTATCACCGCTTGGATGAATAGTCATCTTAGAATGATGGGCTTCTTCTAAGGCTGCCTTTAACAAACTTCCAATTTGAGGAATACAAAGCCTTCCATCTCATCGCAACCATCCTTTATCGTCAATGGAATATCTATTGAGGTGACTAGAAATCTCCCCTTTACTGATCCTATCCAAGATGTCTGAAATCTGTGGATCATCTCGCTGTGAAGCTCCTATTTGGTCCATAAGAGTAGGTCGTATCTCTAGCGATGCAAACAAACCAGGCAAAAGCTCGGTGGAGGGTCTAAAATCAAAAGTCGATATGAACTCCAAGCTTTTCCTTCCCACAAATAGAGGACTTAAGGTCATCCTCTGCCTACTTAGTGCATCTTCCACCACATTACCCTTGCCAGGGGTATAAGCAATCTCAAAATCATAAGAAGCTAGAAACTCCATCCACCTTTGTTGCCTTAAATTAAGATCCTTCTGCGAGAACAAGTACTTGAGAGATTTATGATCGGTGTATAACTCAAACTTCTCTCCAAGCAAATAATGATGCCACATCTTACACACAAATATTATGGCAGCTAGCTATAAGTCATGGGTAGGATAGTTCTTCTCATGAACTCTTAGTTGTCTTCCCCCATAACATACTACCCTTCCCTCTTGCATTAGAACCGCACCAAGCTCAATACCACATGCATCAGTGTATACTGTAAACACTTTATTCCCGTCAGGCAAGGTTAAGACCAGGGCTGTTGTCAGAGCCCTCTTCAGTCGTTAGAAAGCAACATCACAATTTATATCCCATGAAAACGCCAAGTTCTTGTTCGTCAGCCTGGTGAGTGGGTCTGATATCTTTGCGAAGTCCTTAATGAACTTCCTATAATAGCCCGCCAATCCGAGAAAGCTTCTCACTTCCGTTGCATTCTTGGGAATTTTCCAATCTTGAACTGCAACCACCTTTGTGGGATCTACTGCTATCCCATCTTTGGAAACCACATGCCCTAGGAATCTCACCTCTTTTCTCCAAAAATGGCATTTGGAGAATTTTTTCTTAAGTTGATGCACACAGAGAGTTTTCAAAACGGGTGCATTTTTTACAGGTCCCTATTAACTTTTTAAATTAGGCTCACATCCGGTCATAAACTTATTGTAAATTTAGTCCCTATTTTTCAAAAAATCAACAAAAAAATAAAAATAAAATATAAAAAATCACGTAAATTCGTAATTAATTAAAACAATTAATTGTGAAAAAATTCAGTTCAAAAAACATCAAAATCAAAATTTACACAAAAACAACGAAATGCAGTAAAATGCATCAAAATATGCATATAATTCAATTAGTTGCATACATGTATGCATCTATTTCAATTCTGCGTCAAAACTGCAGTATAAACGCATACATGTATGCACATATTGTAAATACATCCAACTTTTCATGCACTTTTTTAACAACTACACACATACGTGCAATTTGTTCAATTTTGCATAGTTTTTGACATATATGCACACATGTATGCAGTTATACAGAAAAACTGCATATATGTCTGTAATTATTCAAGAGGCGTGCGTAAATATGTGCATGTGTATTCAAATAGTTGCATATATGTATGAAACTATCTGCAATACTTGCATACATATATGCAACTATTTTTTTTTCTTTGCGTGGACTTCTGGGATTATTTCTAGATTTTAGAAAAAAAATAGTTGGAAGCACAATTTTTTTTGCTGAAATACGTAGAAGGTGGAACTTGTTGAAGTGGCAGGCGGAAGTTTCATGCGGCAGGCAAAAAGAGGAGGCGGGATTGAAAAGCAAACATAGAGGGATGTGGCGTGTATTTCAATAAGTTATAGGGACCTAAGCCTTATTTTCACTTTCAAAACTTCCCTCAAATGTTGGGCATGCTCTTCTTCGCTCTTTGATAAGATCAAGATATCATCAATAAAGACAATGACAAATTTATTTAGAAACTCTCGAAACACCCTACTCGTCAAATTAACAAAATAGGTGGGTGCATTCGTCAACCCAAAAGGCATTACAAGCCATTCAAAGAAACCATCTGGTGTCCTAAAAGCGGTCTTATCTATACTGTCCTCAGCCACCCTCAACTGATGGAACCCCATGGCCAAGTCTAACTGAGAGAATACCGAGGCACCAACAAGCTGGTCAAACAAGTCATTTATCCTCGGAAGTGGGTGTCTGTTCTTCTTAGTGAGCTTATTCAACTCTCTATAGTCCACACACAAACGAAGCGAACCATACGCTTTAGTTGTGAATACAACTGGAGCGCCCCATTTAGATATGCTTCGCCTGATAAACCCTTTCTCAAGTGGCGCCCCTACTTGCTTGCTAAGCTCCCTCCTTTCCCTTGGAGCCATATGGCGCACTGATAATGCAACTGGCTTTGCATTGTCCACCAAATATATATGAAAATTGATCTTGCGCCTCAGAGGTAATCCCCGTACCTAATCAAAAACATCATAATAATCTCGGACTACCGGAACAAATTGCAAATCATCGATAGATGCATCAAGAGACTCTAGGAAACTAAGCATAACAGACCCTTGCGGGTCATAAGAAATCTCGAGGGTCCTCCTATGACAGGTCAGAAGCCTGACGACCCTTCTCTCACAATCTAGAATGGCACCATACATGGTTAGCCAATCCATCCCTAGAATCAAACCATAACCCATAAAACCGAGCACATACGCATCGCATTGAAACTCGATGCCTAAGATAGATATTCTCAAACCCTGACAAATCATGGATAAATGAGCCGAACCACCAATAGGGTTTGAAACAATAACAGGATCCACTACCATAATAGTATTTAAGTGCAGAGATTCTACAACAGAACTAGATATAAATGAATGTGAAGCACTAGAATCAAAAAGAATTCTAATAGGATGGCTAGAAAGAGAAATAAAACCTTCCACGGAAATTTTCCTACCTTTATCTGGAGCACTGGTCGTGAGAGCATGCATCTGCCCTCCAGAAGCTCCTACCCTTTGACTTTGTCCCTGTGGTCCCTGTTTCTTCAGGCACTCCTTAGCAAAGTGTCTGACCTCTCCACAATTGAAGCAAGTATTCTTCTTTCTTTTGCATTCCTTGACCAAGTGACCCTCTCGTCCACAACTGTGACACTTCCTCTTATCCTTTTCCTTGTCATTCTTTCCGCCTTTCTTCTATTATTGTTGTTGTTATCCTTTCTTGGGCCATACCTTCTTGTTTTGCGTTGTTTCCTCAGCTTTAACTTCCTTCTTTTCTCCCTTGTCTTCCTCATGCATCAAGGCCATATCAACAAGCCTTTCAAAAGTAGCTCCCATTTGAATATGAGACATAACTAACCCATGAAGGGGTTCATTCAGCCCTTTAGCAAAGTGTAAAGCTTTCTTATGAGGAGTATCTACCAATTCCAATCCAAATCTTGCTAGCTGATTGAATTTGTTCACATATTCTTTAATAGTTATGTTGCCTTACTTGAGTGCCAAGAACCTCTCCATTTGCTTGCTTTTCTCAGCTTGAGAAAGAAACTTCATTTCAAACCTCTACCTAAAATCATCTCATGTCTCCACCGGACGTCCGGCTTGGGTAACTTCCCACCAGAACGAAGCTTTGTCTTTCAGTAGCCAGGCAGCTAACTGAATCTTCCTTCGATCTTCCACTTCAAAGATTACGAACAAGTCCTCGGTCTCCTTGAGCCAATTCCTTGCCTCTACGAATGTTTCGATTCCACAGAATGTCTTCCGTCCTATGGCACCAAAATCTTTGCATATATTAGCGAAATTATCTGCTCTTGGAGGAGGAGGAGGAGGAGGAACGACGGGTGCAGCTGGGGGAGGAACGTCAGGTTGACCTCCGGCAGGCGTCGTGGCCTTGAGATACCTACGGAATCAGCCTGATATCGTAACGCTCTCAGGAATATTAGGTTCCCCAAACATGCTGAAAAGAAAAGGAAAGAGATTTAGATAAAGGACCGAAGGGTATTACATATGGCTTTGGGAAATATGTTTTTCAAAATAGACTTTTCTTTTTAAAAAAAATGCTTTCTTAAAACCTTTTTGAAAATAATTTTAAAAAAACTCTTATCTAATCCGGTAACCTTCAGCTCTGATACCAAGTGTGACATCCCACGTCCGTTAATATCACTAATTAAGAGAATGCATTAAGTTTCGTGAAGCGTTATAGGTAAACAGATACAGAACATTACAAGACAGATATAAAAGATAGCAGCGGAATTTAAAATTTTCTTTAAAACATAATTCATAACATCGTGGCCCAAAATATCATAAGTCTTAAACTACATAAAAACCATTAAAATAACATAAAACACCTGTCTTGTACCATAAGAGTACAGAAATACATAGAAAGCATTATTCCCCAAAAAGAGACAAAGCCATAGTAGTAAAGAAGAGAAATTAAGCAATACTTCAAAAGCAGCTCCTAGCAAGATGATAACCGAGTCCTGATTAAGCCTGAGTATTCCCACCCTGAGAACCTAGGGGGAAACAGAAGAAAGAAGAGGAAACAAAAAGGATCATACATAAAGTCTAGCGAGTCTAGTTACTTTTAGCAAGTAAATAAGTAAAAGTAGCATCACATGCATATAAAATGGATAAGAAATATAACATCATAAAAGGTAAGCATGATGGAGTGTATACGCTTCTCTAATGATTACTCTGCACCAATACTAGTATAACCAGAAATGATATGATCCCAACAACTATCCAATGTTAGACTTAGGCATACGTCCAGATGTTTCCTAACTACTACCCTAATCGATCGGCTCCCTACTCCATAGATACCCTATGTCGGCCCCATAATATGAGGTATGAATTTCCTAAAGTGGCAACCCTTCGTTGATGTGCATAGCCATACCTACTGGTGTCACGGTCGTCTTAGCCCCCTCTGCCCGGCCAATGCACGCACATGTCCCTGGTCGGTTTGCGCCGCCCACACCGTCCTCCTAGTTTGGATCTCTTATAATCAGCCCAGTAAGTGTGGCCCAACTCCAACCTTGTTCGGAGTACTCGTTTGATACCTATTAAGGGTTACTGACTGAAATGGGTCCCACACAATATGATACAAGCTCTCCCCTTTGTTTTGTATCCCCTCTAGGATTTCTACCAATTATGCTTACCTAAAAAGGTGTCTTTAATTACATAACCCTACCATTTCTACAATTTATGTTTACCCTAAAAGGTGTCTTTAATTACATAACTCCAACATTTCCATAGGTTATCCTTACCACTAGGTGTCTTTAATTACATAACCTTATCAGGTTGAATTTGTGGGCCTATATGTAAATATTACCCACCCCCTCAGATTTACTTAACCCACCCTTTGTTCAACCAAATTTACTTAACCCCAATTTAAGTTCCATATAATCCCTATGGATTCAACTAAGTTAAGTATTCAAGGTTTATCACCATATTTTCATTTATGGTTACAATATGCTAAACCTCCTACATTAAGCCTACCATTTGTGGATGCTGGACATGTCGGGCGGGTCCGGGCAGACTTATTCCACAAATCAGGCTTAACCTCGTGTCTTAGCACGTCTTGTATTTGTGCACCTAGACCTCTTACATTAGATTTACTACTTGTGTTCAGTGGATATGTCAGGCAGTTATGGGCAGACTTCCACCACAAGTGTAATCTAACCTCGTGTCGTAGGCGTAGCTACAGTTTCTAATTACTGTAATCCTAGGCATTCCATTATTAGCCAATTTTACCTATGTTGTTATAGGTTATAGGTATCATGCCCCTTTTCCCCCAATTATGTTCACAGTGAATTATATGTCCAAATTCATATACATAAACATTATTCAAGTTATGCCAATTTTCCCCTTTTCAAGTTATGTCCAATTTTAACGTTTTTCCCCTCGTTCCCAAACTAATGCATTCACATAATTTTAGCGGCATGCCTAGGCTCGACAATAGCCTGGCTATATAAAATAAAAGAGAAAGGTGAAGGGAAGTTGACAGAGATGATTATTCTAACAAAACTGACATAAGCATATGATAGCATAACGTTAAGATGAACATATAAGAACAGATCGGTGAAATTGTGATAATAAAACAAGTTTTAACATAGTAAGGATGTCATAATAGGCATGATTAGATCTAAACAAGGATCTAGATGTCAAATTATGACAGATCTAGATGTCCAAATAATGACAGATCTAAATTATCCACAACATGATAGGTACAAGATGATCTAAATAGTAGATTAGATCTATAATCAAAAGTAGATCTGACATAATCAGAATAACATAGATTCATCAATTTTAATAGATTTGATATAATAAAGGTTGAGATCCAAATTACAGTCATATCATGTTTTACTTTTAGTTATTTAAATCTAAAAATAACTTAAACTCACAATGTTCGGATCTAACAATAGAAGGAGAAAAGCAGTTGACGAATCGTAGATCTACACTTGAATCTCTAAGCTTTGATTGTAGAAGAAGAAAGAGTTTTGATTCAGTCCAGGCACCGGCAGCATTTAGGCCTCCATTGATTTTCAGTGAAGAAAACAAGAGAAATGAGCCTGTAATTATAGCTGCCAGCCCCCAGAATTTGACTGCCACCTTAGCCCTAGGGCGGTCGACCTCACTTAGGGGGTGGACCCATGGGTCGACACCCCCTTAAGGGGTCGACCCAGGGGTCGACTCCCCTGGGACGGGAAATTTGCCGCCTCTTTATTTTCGGATTTCAAACTGTTTTTCTGGTTTTCTGATTTATTATATATATAATTATCTTGCGCATATAAAACTTCGAACCCTCATAACTTCTTCATACGGTGTCCGTTTTATGCAAATCAAATGTCTATCTTGACCAGAATTTCGAGACGGATGCAATGGCAGAGTATGTTTCCTTAATTCTAAATATTAAATTAATTGTTATTTAATTCATCCTCTTTAATGTTGTTAAAATTACGGGGTGTTACACATGTTTTATTTAATATTAAATTAAGTTCAATCTATTCAGATTAACATGTTTGCATGTTCTTCCCTTTTATAAGTACCCTAAATTTAAAGTCTAAGGTTGTCTAATTACAATATGCCCAATTCTCTTTACTGTCATTACAAGTTTATTCTAATTTATCTCAATTATACACAATTCAAACGGAAATGGCCTAGGCTTTCAATGGATTAGGCTCAGCGTAAATAAAAAGGAAAAGGGGAAAATAGATCTGAACTGAATAAATAGTCATAGAAAAGACTGTAAATAAATAAAAGACAGAAAAGGGGATAAGGAAGAGAGGTGTATATATGAACATATAATAACTTTAAACTGAATAGATAATTGACAGTAAAACGATAATATATACACATATAAACATTGTTACTTTCAAATCCAATCATTTACTGTCAAAATACTTATTTAAATAGCAGGTCTAAAAATAAGTAGAACTCACAATGATTTGATCAAGGTCCATAAATTGTATCTTTAAATTGTTGTTGTAGAAAACTAGAATTATCCTCTTTAATATATGTTTCGGCAGCACCTCGACATCTTCTTATATTTAGTCAAAAAATAGTTTGGAGAAAGAAGAATGAAGAATGTCTATGTATAGGAAAATGGTGAGGCTGCAAGCCTATTTATAAATTAGCTAGGACAATTATGAACCATTAGATATTAGGTTTATAAATTCAACTGTACACCTCAAGCTAAGTTAGAGTGTGAATTTGCAAATAAAATAGTCCAGATTCGGTTGTAGAAGCCTGACCTGCATGCAGGTGGGTCGACCCACCTACTACCGGGGCCGACACATGGGTCGACCCGCCTTAGACCCGGGTCGACTCCTGTGTCGACCCGGTTGGGGCTGGGTCGCCCACTTACCATTGTTTTTTCGTACAGTTTTTATATATATTATATATATGTATTATACATTGTTTTAGTTAAGTTTTCTTTAGTTCATAACTTCTTCATATTTAATCCAATTTACGAAAATGAAAGGACTATCTGAATCAGAATTTTGTAACTAAAGCAACAGTCAATTCTGTTTTACCTAATTTTGAATATTTTATCAATTAATATTCATCTTATTATCTTCTTTGTATAATTACCATATACTAAAATATAATGGTGTTACATTTATTACCATTAGTCGTACCACAGTGCTAATTCCCATATACTATGTACCACAAGTCTAATTTTGTTTCCTTTCTTTTTTTTGAAAGTTTAACAATTCCACCTAACCATCTTTAATTCTCTAAAATTTATCTTTTCTAAAAAAAAATCTTAGAAGTTAAAATTGTAGTAAACAGGATTGATTGTTTATGTATGTTCATTATGGTTAATCTTTTCAAAAGGTTTTGCACATTAATTCAATTGGAGTTACTTATCTATTTTAATATACGTTTTTTCAAGAGGAACTATTAAGATCAAGTTTCTGTGAATCTTTCCTAAAGTGGATTTTTTTTTTGCATAAAGTAATAAGAAAACCTTATTATTAATAATCAAAAAATTTCATTTCTTTATTGAAATAGGTAGCACAAAGTATGGTGCTTTACTTATATTTTTTTACACCTCTTTCATTGCACATTTCCTTGTTACTTTAATAAAATACATTTACATACAAACTTATTGATTCAAAAAAATTATCTTACACTTTATTTTGCTCTAATGAATTAAAGTGTGTCACAACCCTTCCTACCTACAAAAATTCCTATATTTTCTTTGATACTAAATCCATGTAGACATTTTAAGGCATTAGTTACACTACTCTAATTCTTCTTCTATAAAGTACTTATTCTACTCTAACTCCTTTCCAATTTATCAGAATAAAGTTTTATAGAGCTACTTTCAAATATTCTAGCTTCCCTTTTCTGCTCATTTTGTCTATCCCTGTACCATACATATACGAATTTTTTTCGAAATAAACCCGTTGCTCTTATTTTAAAAAAATTATAATTTAATGTAATTCTCCACAATAAAACTATTAATTTTTTGAAAACTTGTAAACTTCTAAATTTAGAAATTAAAACCCTTTCTAATTTTTTTTATTTCAAGTTCTTAAATGTCTTAATTATGGAGGCAAGACTCAAAGCGGTTTCTTAACTTCCATTTCTAAACCTTTCTACCAAACAGTTCTTCCCAGTCTAACTTTTTCTACACTAATTCCTCAAATACTTTACAATTGTAAACTGAAATATGGTATTAGCGCCATCGGTGCGTGGTGCAAGTATGTATGTATGTGTGACGGCCTGCCCCGCACCAGCCAACATTTCCTCCGTAAGTGCACTGTACACATGCCTAGCTAACACGAAACGGTCGCCAAAGAAAGGAAAGAAGAGAATGAACTAACAAGGAACCTGTAGAATGTCTCACAGCGCATGGAACAAAATATAATAATAACATAATCTTGACATAAAACAGGCGAGACAGTGCATAAGCTGAAAATTAAACCAACATAGCAGCGGAAATTCAAATACAGCTTATGATCCAACATCATTATTACAACTTTAAAACTGTCTCTAAAGCAAAAGAAAGCTAAAGTAGAAGATGTACTACTAATGCCCAAGCAGTGATCTCCAACAACACAGGGAGAATATCTAAATGTATCGTACGTGGAAGCCTCCTGCTCGTCTCCGGATCAGCTACTCGTGCATACCCAGCTAACCTGTCTCTAGTCTGCTCGTGAGAGCACCCAGAGTAATAAGAAGAGACATAAAACTCTGGGTCAGACAAAAAGTCTGGTATGAGCGATAAGCAGCTAAACAGAACAATAACAGGTATACTAAACCATACCAGAACCTGGACCTGCAACCAAAGAGTTAGCACTACATACCGTACAATACTCTAAGGTGCCACTAAACAGATAGTGTAAAGATAACGGGGGTGGAGGTGTGCATGTCATAATAATGGCAAACAAATCAACCATAGCAACCATCCTCACATCTCTCACTCTGTGCGTAAAGCATACGATATCTACCGCTTAGATCACTAGACCCATCGAAGTAGTGACGGAGTTCAACTTGTACAACTACTGCTACTACCAAGCGCACCCCATGGAGTCATGACAAAACCTTTACAAATGACCCCACTTCATTGGCCTATAGCTCTTTAGTCGTACCTAGGCCACTGTGGCCCTGAATCCATTCACGTACTCCCTACACATAGTGATCCAAAGTTATAGACATCGACAACCCCTTAGCACACGTCCTGCAGCAAAGCACAATCATGAAGTTCACTCATTGGTTCCCATCTGGATCCTGACTCAAAACTATTTATTTGGACTACCTTTGCTTCTCGGGTTTTGGTCACCATCTCCGGATCGGTCTTTATTCAGTTCGTGATCATCATCGAGGCTCGGGTTCATATTGGTTCGTAGCACCCTCTCCAGATCGGTTCGTATCGTAGTGACCTTCTTCCAGCGGTTCGGGTCGGAGTGACCTTCCTCCAGCGGTTTGGATCGGGGTCCACACCTCCTGGCTTTGTGGAATCTCCTCTGGTTCAGTCCTTCTTCCCAAGCACTCTGGATCGGGTCGGGTCTCTCAAACTTCTCCATGGTGCATCGGTTCGGGTCGGAGTAGCACACGAGAGGTGGATCGGGTCGTGGGTTCGGGTCCAGATCGTCTCGTGGATACAACAGCTTGGTGGGGTGGTTCGGTTCGCGGAGAGGTCTCCTCTTTCGGTTCGGTTCGGGCTCCTTCCTCCGATCCGATCCGGATCGGCCAATTTCCTGAACTTTCTTCCAGCGACTGTTTATGCCATTCGACGGCGTTTTCGACCAATCTGACTATTCTAAACAATCACAATTCATACCAAACAGTCATAGGAACATATAACATCAACCACAAACATCAAAACAATAACTTGATAGGTTAAAATAGATCAAACATAGCCCAAACCCCATATTTTCCCTTAAGCATGTTTAAGTAAAACTAATGATAAGATTAGTAAAACTTAACCAAATTATCCAAATTTTCTAACAGAGGTATAAAACATCATTTTTGAATTTATAAATATTTTTCCAGAATTTTGTCATGTCTAATTTCGTTAATCTTCACTAATTACCCTTAATCAACCGTAATTAGTGCAACTATGCAAATCACACACCTTAGCCACAAATAAAACCTTTAGAACTGAAACTCTACTGTTTGGGCGCGAATACCAATGCAACACAGCAGCTCTACCTCGATTCTTGTGCTAATCCGCCTTGATTTGATGTTGCTAAGCTTAATCCTTGATTAAAAGGTGATTTGGAGGTGTTTTAGAGGTTGGAGGCCATTGTTAAGGTTTCTAAGAGGTAAGTGGCGGCTAGAAAACTGAAATAGTATGAAAACCAAACTCATTACAGCCTCCCCATAACCCTAATCCCGAAATGGGTTATGGGCCCATTCACTAATCACCCTATTTGGCCCTGTTAAGCAGTTTTTCACCTTCCAAACCTTATTTCAGCCATATCTCCCAAACGGTAAGTCCGTTTTTCACATGTGACCACTCTATGGAAAGGTAAACCATCATCTGAAGCTAATGGAAGTGGTTTCAAGTCAAAACTCCTTTCCAATCAAAAATTATGGCCAAAACAAGATAAGCTAGGGGCAAAAAGGTCATTTAAAAATTGGGAAAAATCATGAACATGGGAAATGACCCCAATACTCGTCTCCCAAAGTCACATGACCATACGACTTCGTATGTGAAGGAAATGAATATTCTACGATCCTTCGATGCGTAGAATGGGGGTCGTTACACTCTCCCCCCTTAAGAAATTCCGCCCCCGAAATTCCTTAAACCAAAACATAAAATGGATCCCGCATGCCTACCAATCATATATAACAATCAAACATGCAAAACAAAAAAAACAACTTATCCTAGCATGCAGAAAGACTAAATCGAAACTAAAATCTTACCAGGCGAAGAGTTCTGGATACGTCTTCCTTATGCTCTCCTCTATCTCCCAAGTATAGTCATTCTCATTCTCGCCCCATTGAACTTTGACTAATTTCACCGCCTTCCTTCGAAGCTGCTTCGTATCATTCCCAACAATACGCATAGGCCTGCGGTTCCCAACCGCCTCTGGTTCAACTTCGATATCATCCAACTGATCAGGTGAAATAGTCACATCTGGGTCGTGGACGAACTTCCTTAACTGGGAAACATGAAATACGTTGTGAACTCCTGCCATCTTCTCTGGTAATTCAACTTTGTATGCCAAATTCCCAATTTTCTCAAGAACTGGGAATGGACCAACAAATCTTGGTGCTAACTTGCCTCTCCTGCCAAATTGTATCACGCTCTTCAACGGAGAAATCTTGAAAAACACCAAGTTGCCAATGGAGAACTTTAATTCTCTTCTCCTCTTATCAGCATAACTCTTCTTCCTATCTTGGGCAGCCTTCATTCGTTGTTGTATAACTTTAATCTTAGCTGAAGTTTCTCGTATCACATCGGGTCCAAGTATAAACTTCTCACCAGTTTCTACCCAACATGGTGGTGAGTTGCATGGTCTTCCGTACAAAGCTTCCTACGGAGCCATACCGATACTGGATTGATAACTATTATTATATGCAAACTCTACTAGATGCAAATGGTCATCCCATGATCCACCGAAATCCAATACACAGGCTCTCAAGAGGTCTTTTAATACTCGATTCACCCTCTCTGTTTGACCGTCGGTTTGAGGATGATACGCGGTATTGAGATGTAATTCTGATCCTAACGCTTCTTGTAAGCTCTTCCAAAATCCACTAGTGAACAACGGATCTCGGTCACTCACAATGCATTTGGGTATTCCATGAAACCTCACTACCCACTTTACATATAGTTTAGCTAACTTAGTTGCCGTCCTATTCGACTTGACGGGTATAAATCTTGCACTTTTGGTCAATCGGTCCACAATCACCCAAATGCTATCATGGCACGATCTAGTCCTTGGTAACCCATTTATGAAATCCATTGACACTAGTTCCCATTTCCATTCTGGAATTTCTAATGCTTGTAGCAATCCACTAGGCTTCTTTTTCTCAGCTTTGACTAGCTGGCAATTCATGCATTTGGATATAAATTTCCCAACGTCTCTTTTCATCCCTTCCCAGTAGTAGGTCTGCTTCATGTCTCGATACATCTTGTTACCACCGGGATGTATAGTCAGTTTTAAGTGATGACATTCTCTAAGCCCTTCATCTCTCAATCCATTGACATTGGGTACAACTAGCCTTCCATTCTTTCTAAGCCATCCATCTCGATCAAGCCCATACTTGTTCATCTCCTCATCGATACCCATCTCTAACTTGGAGATGATTTCCAATAGGTTAGAATTGTCCCTCTGACTAGAGCCGATCCACTCAATCAAAGTGGGTATGATCGTCAAACTTGCTAACATTTCTGGATCCAATTCGCACTTTGGTTTGAAATCATACCCAACGATGTACTCCAATTGCTTCCATTCAAGAAACATAGCCCCTAGACTGGCATGTCTCCTACTCAATGCATCAGCTACCGTATTGCCCTTTCCTGGTGTATATGCGATGTCGAAATCATAGGAAGCCAAGAATTCTAACCATCTTTGCTATCGGAGATTTAGATCCTTTTGGGAGAAGAGATATTTTAACGATTTATGATCGGTAAACAGCTCAAACATTTCTCCCAAGAGATAATGTCTCCACATCTTCAACGCGAACACGATCGCTGCTAATTCCAAATCATGGGTAGGGTATCTTCTCTCGTGCGGTTTCAATTGCCGACTTGCATAAGCTACAACCCTACCTCCTTGCATCAATACAACACCTAGTCCGGTACCACATGCATCAGTGTATACCATCATCTCTTCATTCCCCTTAGGAATGACTAACACTGGTGCACATGTCAACTTTTCCTTTAGACTCTTAAATGCATTCTCGCACTTTTCGTCCCAGACAAAAGCTTGATTCTTCTTGGTCAACTGAGTCAACGGTGCTGCTATCTTGGAGAAGTCTTGGATAAACTTACGATAATATCCAGCTAATCCCAAGAAACTTCTTATGTCTATTGCATTCTTGGGCGTAGACCAATCTTGTACCGTAGCCACCTTCGCAGGATCCACGGCAATACCATTCTCTGAAACAACATGGCCCAAGAATCTCACTTCCCTTCTCCAGAAGTGACACTTTGAAAACTTTGCTTTCAATTGGTGTTTTCTCAACACCTCCATCATTATCCTCAAGTGTTCCTTGTGTTCTTCCTCTGTCCTCGAGTAGACCAAAATATCATCCATGAACACAAGGACAAACTTATTCAACTGATTTCTGAATACCCTATTCATAAGATCCACAAAATATGCTGGGTATTGGTCAGCCCGAATGGCATGACCAACCACTCATAAAATCCAGACGGCATCCGAAATGCCGTTTTAGCTATACTCTCAGCTTCCACTCTAAGCTGATGGAAACCTGTCGTGAGATCCAACTGAGAAAACACTCTCGCTCCACTCAACTGATCAAACAAATCATCTATCTGCGGTAGAGGATACTTGTTCTTCCTCGTCACCTTATTCAACCCGCGATAGTCGACACACAAACGAAGGGAACCATCGGCCTTGGTAGAAAATACAACTGGTGCTCCCCACTCAGAAACACTCCTTCTAGTAAATCCCTTCTTCAAAAGATCGCTAACTTGCACGCCGAGCTCTCGCTGCTCACTTGGTGCCATACGACGAAGTGGCATCACTATAGGTCTGGCATCTTTCACTAAATCAATACGGAACTCAATCCTCGGTGTGGTGGAAGCCCAGTCACTTCTTCGAAGACATCCGGATATTGGCCAACCACGGGAAAACCTGACATCTCACTATGGGGGATGTCGAGGGAATTTAGAAAACTAGCCATTACCCCATCACTAGGTCGACCACCAAACACTACCCTCTGCCCATCATCCGATCTAGCTGTCACCAAAAAGCCCTCATAGTCTACCACCACCCCGTATCTTTGGAGCCAATCGACTCCCAAAATAATGCCAAACCCAGTAAAGCCCAAAACAAAGCAATCACAAACAAACATACATCCATGACTCGATAAGACCACATTACGACAAATCATGTTAAGGTTAGTCGAACCACTAATCGGGTTCGTCACTACTAAAGGTCTATCGACGATCTCGGGCTCCAATCCCAACCTATCTACCAGGTCACTAGATATGAAGGAACTGGAAGCTCTGGTATCAAACAAAACTCTAACAGGAACATCATAAACAGAAAGCATACCTTGGATAACGACATCCTTTCCCTTCTCCTCCGCAGTTGGGGCATTCAACGAAGAAGGAATAGCATTAAGGGCATAAGCTTTCACATCTACTTTTCTTTAGGGGGTTGCGGACACTTGTCCTTGTGATGTCCCACTTGTCCACAGTTGAAGCACTTCCTGTCTACTGGCTTTGCTCGACATTCTTTAGCATAATGGCCCTTCTTGCCACAGCTAAAGCACTCAACATCTTTCTTCTTCTTCTTCTTCTTCTGGACATCCTTATTCTGGTTCTGCTTCCTCTTATTCTGAGAACCATTCTTGCCTCCACCGCTTGCCTTTGGTTTCGGTTCTTCTACAGATGCAGCCTCAGTCTTCGGCTTAGGGTAAAGACTTTTTGATCTTAAAGATTTCCCCACAATCGACTCAAACGTCTCATCGATGTGGTTAATAAGCTTTTCCCCCAAGTATTGATCCAAACCTGTTATAAACTTCTCGTTCTTCTTCTCGGCAGTATCTATTAGGGATAACCCATATTTCGACAAAGTGTCGAATTCGGCAATATACTCTGAGACAGCTCTTCCATTCTGCTTAAGCTCCAAGAATTTCTTAAACAACACTGACTTCTGAGCAGCTGGAATGAACTTATCGCTAAAGTGAGCCTTAAACTGATCCCAAGTAATCTGATCCTCGGGAGTAGCTGCCTTTATAGCATTCCACCAATTCATTGCCCGTCCTTGCAGCTGACGGGATGCTAGCCTTCTCTTCATCGCATCCTCAATACCCAAGTCTTCGAAGATACGCTCGCAGCTATCTAGCCAATCCTGAACATCCGTAGCCGACTCCGTTCCGTGGAACAGCTTCCCACCAAGACTAGTATAATCCTTGCTCAGCTTGGCGAAATAGGCCCTAGGCGCCTGCACTATTGGACCACCACCATTACCAGCATTGGGAGCTGCCCTCTACACATCCCTAACCATCTCCCTCATGAGGTCAGTAAACATCGTCCTCATGTCAGCAGCATTCCCATTATTGGCTCCTCTACCGGCACCTCTTGCGTATCGGCTCATTGTTCAATCTGTAAAGAGAAAACGATTAACCATCTCCATAATGGTGCTAGTGCAGTGCGACTTCATCCTTAGCTATACTAATAGTATATATAGCTTTTAAAAACCAAAATAATCACAAATACGCATTCTCATATGCGTATACTATCTCTCCCTAATGACTTCCCTATGTTAACTACGCAACCTAGAGCTTTAATACCAAGTGTGACGGCCCGCCCCGCACCAGCCGACATTTCCTCCGTAAGTGCGCTGTACACATGCCCAGCTAGCACGGAACGGTCACCAAAGAAAGGAAAGAAGAGAATGAACTAACAAGGAACCTGTAGAATGTCTCACAGCGCATGGAACAAGATATAATAATAACATAATCTTGACATAAAACAGGCGAGACAGTGCATAAGCTGAAAACTAAACCAACCTAGCAGCGGAAGTCCAAATACAACTTATGATCCAACATCATTATTACAAATTTAAAACTGTCTCTAAAGCAAAAGAAAGCTAAAGTAGAAGATGTACTACTAATGCCCAAGCAGTGATCTTCAACAACACAGGGAGAATATCTATATGTATCATACATGGAAGCCTCCTGCTCGTCTCCGGATCAGCTACTCGTGCATACCCAGCTAACCTGTCTCTAGTCTGCTCGTGAGAGCACCCAGAGTAATAAGAAGAGACATAAAACACTGGGTCAGACAAAAAGTCTGGTATGAGCGATAAGCAGCTAAACAGAACAATAACAGGTATACTAAACCATACCAGAACCTGGACCTGCAACCAAAGAGTTAGCACTGCATACCGTACAATACTCTAAGGTGCCACTAAACAGATAGTGTAAAGATAACGGGGGTGGGGGTGTGCATGTCATAATGATGGCAAACAAATCAACCATAGCAACCATCCTCACATCTCTCACTCTGTGCGTAAAGCATACGATATCTACCGCTTCTGTCACTAGACCCATCGAAGTAGTGATGGAGTTCAACTTGTACAACTACTGCTACTACCAAGCTCACCCCATGGAGTCATGACAAAACCTTTACAAATGACCCCACTTCATTGGTCTATAGCTCTTTAGTCGTACCTAGGCCACTGTGGCCTTGAATCCGTTCACGTACTCCCTACACATAGTGATCCAAAGTTATAGGCATCGATAACCCCTTAGCACACGCCCCGCAGCAAAGCCCAATCATGAAGTTCACTCAATGGTTCCCATCTGGATCCTGAGTCAAAACTATTTATTTGGACTACCTTTGCTTCTCGGGTTTTGGTCACCATCTCCGGATCGGTCTTTATTCAGTTCGTGATCATCATCGAGGCTCGGGTTCATATTGGTTCGTAGCACCCTCTCTAGATCGGTTTGGATCGTAGTGACCTTCTTCCAGCTGTTCTGGTCGGAGTGACCTTCCTCCAGCGGTTCGGATCGGGGTCCACACCTCCTGGCTTTGTGGAAACTCCTCTGTTTCGGTCCTTCTTCCCAAGCACTCCGGATCTGGTCGGGTCTCTCAAGCTTCTCCTTGGTGCATCGGTTCGGGTCGGAGTGGCACACGAGAGGTGGATCGGGTCGTGGGTTCGGGTCCAAATCATCTCGTGGATACAACAGCTTGGAGGGGTGGTTCGTTTTGCGGAGAGGTCTCCTGTTCGGTTCGGGCTCCTTCCTCTGATTCGATCCGGATCGGCCAATTTCCTGCACTTTCTTCCAGCGACTGTTTACGCCATTCGACGGCGTTTTCGACCAATCTAACTATTCTAGACAATCACAATTCATACCAAACAGTCATAGGAACATATAACATCAACCACAAACATCAAAACAATAACTTGATAGGTTAAAATAGATCAAACATAGCCAAAACCCCATATTTTCCCTTAAGCATGTTTAAGAAAAACTAATGATAAATTAGTAAAACTTAACCAAATTATCCAAATTTTCTAACAGAGGTATAAAACATCATTTTCGAATTTATAATTATTTTTCCAGAATTTTGTCATGTCTAATTTCGTTAATCTTCACTAATTACCCTTAATCAACCGTAATTAGTGCAACTATGCAAATCACACACCTTAGCCACAAATAAAACCTTTAGAACTGAAACTCTACTGTTTGGGCACGAATACCAATGCAACACAGCAGCTGTACCTCGATTCTTGTGCTAATCCGCCTTGATTTGATGTTGCTAAGCTTAATCCTTGATTAAAAGGTGATTTGGAGGTGTTTTAGAGGTTGGAGGCCATTGTTAAGGTTTCTAAGAGGTAAATGGCGGCTAGAAAACTGAAATAGAACGAAAACCTAACTCATTTCAGCCTCCCCATAACCCTAATCCCGAAATGGGTTATGGGCTCATTCACTAATCACCCTATTTGGCCCTATTAAGCAGTTTTTCACCTTCCAAACCTTATTTCAGCTATATCTCCCAATCGGTATGTCCGTTTTTCACATGTGACCACTCTATGGAAAGGTAAACCATCATCCGAAGCCAATGGAAGTGGTTTCAGGTCAAAACTCCTTTCCAATCAAAAGTTATGGCCAAAACAAGATAAGCTAGGGGCAAAAAGGTCATTTAAAAATCGGCAAAAATCATGAACATGGGAAATGATCCCAATAGTCGTCTCCCAAAGTCACATGACCATACGACTTCGTTTGTGAAGGAAATGAATATTCTATCCTTCGATGCGTAGAATGCGGGTCGTTACAGTATGTATGTATTTCTAATCCATTACTTTGCTTATGCTTCAACATATACCCCTATGCTTTTCTGCCCAACTCACATATCTGAAATACTACAAATTCCTAGATATTAACATATGGATTCTCTATTTTATGTTAAAATTATTGTACATCCTATATTATAGCCACTCTAAGGCCTATAAATCTTGGATTCTTAGAATCTTACTTTTGATGTGCAACATTGTTGCTACTATCTTTCCATATGTCCTTTCTCTTAAATGTGGGGTTTTCTTTTATTCGAGGTATACATAACCTATAAAAAATATATTTTAAAAATACAAATACGTTCACCCTCTATTTATTTAGGAACCCTAAACCTAAGCTCTGATACCAAATGTAACAACCAAATTTCAATGGACCTATATTTTTCGCAAAAAGCTAAAATTCAGGTCTATTGAAACCCAAGTTGATTATCTAGTATCCTACAGAAAGGCAAAGATAAATATATCAGCGCTCAAATTAACATCCCATAGCAGAACTGATAAAATATGATAATAAGATAATTATTATAATAATGACACTGACTAAGTTAGTGTAACAACCCGGAAATGCGAGCCAGTTTAAAATTTTTATTTTGGCAATTTTAGCGAATTTTGAATATTTAAAATGAATTATTTTAAATAATATCGACGAGAAATTTATTTTGAATGGAATTCGAACGTATATATTTATATACGTCGTCGTTAGAATATAAATATTTATTTAAATTATAAATAGAATTGAAAATGGCGCGGTAGTTCGATAATTCGATTTCAAACTTCAATTGAATGTACCGGGTGCAAAATAAATCAGATTTTAGTGAAATCGAAAATAATAGAATCTAATTGATAATATCTGTCCAACGAATCCGAAAAATCAAAATTTCATAACGGGAATCAAAAGATATGTCCAGTTGAAATTTCAGAATAGTCGCTATGGAATTTCAGGCCCTTAAAAATGGGAATTTTGCAAACGACCTCGGATTTCGACGAAACCACTTTTGTTGGATCCACAGTGTCAAATTATTTCCAGATTCCAATTTTCGTAATTTTTCGATTCGATATGTGAGCGTGGCAAAGGAAAACGCGTTTGACCAGTTTCAGTTGATTTTAATCGATTGGAAAATGGCCATTTTTCCAACGGTCTCAGAATTCGACAAAATTAGTTCTGTTAGGACCGTATCGTCAATACGAAGCTAGAAAATATTTTTCTGGAATTTTTCGAGTTAGTATGCGGCCCCGGTAAATTGAAATGTACGTTTAAAAATAGAATATATAGAGTTATATTTTAAATTCAACGAAAACTGATTGTAACGATCGAATTAGCCTACGATACATATCCCATTGTGTTCGGAATGGGGGTAATTAGCTAGGGACGATAGTCGGTGGGTTAGATTCTGAGTTCAAAATAAAGAGTTACCTTTTTGGATTTTAAAAATAAATTAAAAATAATAATTAAACATAGTCAACCCCCTTTTATCTCCATTTCCCTCCACACCCCGTTTCATTTCAGACCTGAAAGTAAAGTAAATAAAAAAACCTCGCTTTTCTCATCGATTCCCCAGGCCCGTCGCCGCCTGAGGCCACCATCACCAGACCCCCCCCCCCTTCGCCTCGATCTCCTCTTCCTGTCGCGCGTCTCCCCATCTTGCTCGCGCTGGCCTCCTCTCCTCTTAGAACGACGACAGCATCAAACCTCCCCCCCCCCCCCCCAACGCGAACCCGTCGCTCCTTCCCACCTCCGACAGTCCGCCTCCGCCACCTCTTCTCTCCTCCCTCCACTCGATTCCAGTGCACGAGCCCGAGAACCCAGACCCAGACGCGATGTCCACCGCTGCCATGTACACTCCCCTCCTCAACAACTCCGACAAACTCATCCGCCCCTCTCCTTCTGCTCTCGTTCACGAACGCAGCACCCCTCCGTTGATCAGAAAAGTGAGTTTTCTGATTTCTTTTATTAAAGCAAAGTTCGATTTTTATTTTAAAGCAAAGTTCGATTTTTATTTAGAAGAAAGGTCGGATTTTTGTATGAGAAAGTAATATTTTTGTATAAGAAAGACGGTATTTTTATATGGAAAAATGTTGAATTTTTTTAACAAAGAAAAGAAAGGATTTTTAATCAAAGAAAGAACGTATTTTTAACGATATAAAGAAGTGATTTTCATATGAACGATATTGATATAAAAATATAATTTTTATAATATGTGAAGGTTAAAAATATAATTTTTATACTATAAAAAAGGTAAAAATGTGATTTTTATATATGTAGTGGCTACGGGTAACGAAAGTGACAAAAGGTGAGAACGGCGAAGATTTCTACAAAAGAAGAGTCGCGGCGTTTGGATTAGCTATTGGTGAGAACTTCTCACTTTAAATCTTATTTTCCAGTTAAAAATATATACTAGGATGCAGACGGTGCTTAGTAGCACCCGACACCCGTCATCCACAGACAATGGATGGCTTGTATGTTTGATTGTTTGTTGTGATGAAAATTGATTGTGTGATGTGAAATAAAATATTTATATAGTTAAAAATATTTTATCGTTAAAAATATTGTTTTTAACGTGTGTGTGTGAATAAAAATATGTGTTTGTTGATTTGAAACCCCACACGGGTGTTGGGATGATATTTGAAGTCCACTCATCCCGATTGATTAGTTTTATGTCGATCGATTGATTGACAGGCTGTTATAAGCGTTAGATATCTATATTTGATGCTTATACAGTGTGGTGCACTTTGGATGATGATTGATTATTTATTGTTGTGATTATATACATGTGTTGTATGGAATCCATATAATTGACATTATATGGTAATTGATTGGGCCTCATTCCAATTGGGAAAATAAAGAATAGAATGAAGTATATGTTCATGTGTTGAATAGAATAAATAATCATGTGTTGAAAATTATCATGTGTTGAAAATTATCATGTGTTGAATGAGATATTTTAATAATAAAATTTACATCTTTATCATATTTAAAATCATTCTCTTACTACTTTACTGTTGGAGTCTGAATTAAAAATCAAACGATATATACCATAATTTTATAAAATATATTAAATAACAAAAATTGTTATGTTGACAGTACTCATTCGTTGAGATTAGTCAAGTGTTGAAAGAATATATATTAATGTGTTGAATAGAATAAATATTCATTTGTTGAATAAAATAACGAAGTGATTGAAATATATAAAGCCGTGTTGATTAGATTTGCGCCATTTTGACGTGAACGATATTTATATCGATTATATTCGTTTTTTTAAAATGAACATTGAAAAGTGATTTCAAAATCGAATATATTGAAATGAATTCGAATTGAAGTTGAATTGAAATGAATTCGAACTTAAGTTGAATTGAAACGAACTCGAATTGAAATTGAATTGAAATGAAATTGAAATTAAATTAAAATCTATTTGAATTGAAATCAATTTGAAATGAATTTAAAACGAATTTATAAAGGAAAATTCAATTTTGATTTGAAATTGAATATGAAGTTGAAATCGTTTCGAAAACGAATTTAAAACGTTTTATAAAATACGTTTTGAAAGGAAATCGACGAAATATATATAATATTTATATATTATATATATAATGGCCTGAATAGAACGCGTCGCGCCGCTGTAGTTCGTGAATTTCGTCCATTGACTTCGAATTGACGTTGCGGGAGATCAGACCGTCGGATTCTCCTAAAACCAGAACCGTTGGGTTCGTATCGAAAATAGCTTTCCAATGAATATTTGAAATTTGAAATCTAACGGTTGGATTTGGAATTATGTCCAAATCAAATGTGGAAAAGGTCGCTGTAAGTGCAGTTCGATGGCCGTTGATGGAAATCGACTGTTCGGGCCTTGATAAAATTATTAAAAATATCAATAATTTGTGTAAAATCATAAGAAATGATTTGGGAAAAATTAGGATGAAAAACTCCACATTTGAAAAGATAAAAATAGATTTTTATCGAAATGAACTAGTTTTGAACTAGAATTAAAATCAATTTATTTTTGAAATAAATAAATTGAATTTGAAAGTGGTTTTAAAAATAATCAAAATTCCCAATACGTGAATTGAATTGGATTTGAATCGAAATTATCTACGGAATATTTCGATGTTGAATTTTGTGAATATACAGATATTGTTATGGGGATTTGAAAGATATATTCATATCGTTATTTCCAATACGATATTCGTTGGTCGTAGAATTTGATATTGAATATAAGCCGATATATTTTCTATTCAGAGCCTTGTATTTAATATCAAATGTATTTTGGGTTTATCGTGAATCGTGTTTTAGATGACATTGGTTCTTTAACCCAGTTAAAGATAGGATATTGATTTTTGAAAAGATTAAAACTAAGTGGAGTTTTAATGAATCTTTAATTAGATTGAAATGTGAATTGATAATTTAAATTATCAAATCTGAAATGTGATCGAGAATGGAGTACCACCAGTTTTGCTCCAAAGCGATAGTTAAATCTTTAATTAGATTTGAATGTGAAATGGTAATTAATATTTACCGATAACACCGTGGTGTTAGATATGGAGTACTACTAGTTTTGCTCCATGGGATATATAGGTTGGGATTGGGAAATAAAATAAATAATTACTTCGGTGTGGTTCGCTAATCCCGACTAGTTTGGAAAACCATAATATGGTTTGAAATGATATCCAAAGGAAGATTAAAGAATAAATTTAGAAGAATTTATCTTTGATAAAATTAATGGGAACCTTTCCCTAAGAATGTGATTTTGTGAAGAAAAGAAGATTCTGAATTGGAATGAGGCGTTTGTTGTGTTTGTGTAACATTTGTTGATTATATACATGGGTTATTCAGAAAGGCCGGGTTTCTACCCATTCTGAATAACCGATTCGGCGATAAGTCGAAGATGAAGACGGTGGTTGAAGACCGGAAATCTTCACATCGTTTGGGTGATTGTTGATGATCTCGATTGGGCTGTACACCCAAGAGGAGAGAAACAGTTGGTGATCGTCCAGACGTACTTGGAGATCGATGGATATGCAAGGAAAGTGCCTCCGGTTTCGTTCAGACCCAGAACGAACTTGTAAATGGACTGTGTGTCTGACATTGGATTTTATTCTGTGTTGATTGATCTCTATTAAATATACATCTATTTGGCGGCGGAGAATTTATTCTCTTGCTTAACGCCCTTCTCTGAGAGGTACGAGCTCAGAGGTTGTATATCGATAGACATCAGTCGCATGGAGTGAATTACCAGTGTGGCACTCGTAAGTGGCAATTGATCAAGGCTTCTGTTGAAAAGAAAAGTCTTGTGGTTGATGATCAAAGCATGGCCTGTGTGGCGCAGCTTTGTGTATAACGTGAATTCGTGAGCCTCACACCTCGGTATGAGTCAAAAACGGGATAGTGACTGCAGGGAGAGCACGACGTTTCTTTCTAGCTATGGGTGGTGTCGGTGCTTAAATTGGCTGACATTTATATACTTTACACCTGTGTGGTTGTTGGATGAGGCGCCTTGATTTTAGGTCTGTTAGGACCGGGAAACATGTTCTCAGGAATAATTAATCCTCAAAAGTAAGAGAGGACCGGCCCTGAAGATCCAAGGATCATAGTGGGGTCCTGAGACATTTGATAGAGTGTCTCGAATCGGAGAGGAGCTTGCCCCTTGCCTCGACTCATGATGGAATCCAATTTCCAATACGTGATATTGCGGTTTTATTTGTAGAACCTAGTATTGGACATAGTAGATGGTAGCTATGCCGCCTATGATTGATACTTATGATTGAAATTGTTTTGACACTATACACTTATAGTAATATCAAATAATGTGTTTTAAACGTATCTAGCATGCTTTGGCTATTATAAGGTAAAAACCCTATCCTCCGGCTTGCGTTGCATTGTGTGATGGGACCTGGGTCTTATAATTGCTTCATTTTTCTTTATTTAGCATTGCGCTGTTTGTTTTATGCACTGGTATTCTTGGGAGGAAACCCGTTCCGTGTTATATGGCGTGGTCCCTTGATTTACCGAACTTTAAAATAAAGATTAATAACTGTTTTAGTTCTCACACTAGTCACATGACTGACATGGAGTTTATTGTTTTAACCTAAACTCTGGGTGCCCCTATTTTCCACACAGGCAACTAGTAGTTTTGGTTTTGCAGATTTATATTCACAGGATCCTGATTTACAGCTGGAACGATGCTCGGAAAGCTCTGTATCCGTGTATTACTTTCAGTTTTGTTTTGTATTATTTTCCGTTGCGATGTATTTAAATGTAATTTAAATCTCTGATATTTATCAAATGTGTATATTATTCATTTATACTCTGTATATTCTTGTATCTGATGGAATTGTTGTAATAAACAATGAAATGTTCTTCCGTCTGCGTTCTAAATTGTCGTGTTCTCACGGTAATTCGTCATTTCTCTTCTCCTCGGAGACGGGGAAGCTCAGGTCACTACAGTTGGTATCAGAGCTTTGGTTTACAGAGCTCGAGAACAAGACACATTAGAACCGAACGAAAGAATTCATCAGATATTGGATTAGTAAAATCCAATTAGAATGGCTCGTTAGAGGTAGGATCAGTAGTATCCTAGAACGAGTGTGAAGGGTATATTTTTCAAATGAAAACAATTTTGTTTTGAAATTTAAACCATCTTATGCGTATTTGAATAGTTTATTTTATTGATTTGGACAATCTAGTATATAAAGGTTTTGCATATACGCGTCATGAACGTATATTCGAAGTTTTAATATACTAGGTAGATGTAGAATCACACTCTAGTTGCCCGGGGATAATTCTGATAATGCTGCAGCGTTATCAGTATTTATTTTCGTGTATCGAAGGTGTGATATCTATATATTTCAATTAGACTGGTGTGAGGACCAAAACTATATAAATTTATTGTTGTGATTTGGCATCAAAAACATGATTTTCTGTATATATATATATATATATATATATATATATATATATACACGAATTTGAAACGTTAATTCACTAATTGATTGATGGTTGTGTTGTTTGTCTATTTGTTTGATATTTTGAACCATTTAGCCTAATTGAACCGAATATTGAATTGTATTGAAAATTAGTCGCATTTGCTTGCATATACATGTACTTACATTGAACATGTCATAGCAAGGAGGCTAGAGAAGAAGAATAAAATTTGTTTGCCCGACAAATAGGTACATGTTTACCATAATTTTCTGTTTTGTTTGGGTGATGATGATTTTATGAGCCGATTGGCTAGCCGCTTGGCTTTTTCTTTTTCTTTTGAGTTGAAGAAGGCCATGGGAGGCTATATGAAATATCCCGAAGTCCCCGGTGCAGGGGAGGTTATGGCGAAATTTTTCGGAAATTTAGGGTGTTAGCCAAATTTTTGAGAAATTTGAAAAATTCTTAGAAACTGAAAAGTTGAGTAACTTAAGCCGTAGCGAAAATATTGGAAGTTGAGTTGATTTGTAAAACAACTTTCGGCTTCGTTCCTTTTCGGGGACGAAAAGTTTTAAGTGGGGGAGAATGTAACAACTCGGAAATGCGAGCCAGTTTAAAATTTTTATTTTGGCAATTTTAGCGAATTTTGAATATTTAAAATGAATTATTTTAATTAATATCGACGAGAAATTTATTTTGAATGGAATTCGAACGTATATATTTATATACGTCGTCGTTAGAATATAAATATTTATTTAAATTATAAATAGAATTGAAAATGGCGTGGTAGTTCGATAATTCGATTTCAAACTTCAATTGAATGTACCGGGTGCAAAATAAACCGGATTTTAGTGAAACCAAAAATAATAGAATCTAATTGATAATATATTTCCAACGAATCCGAAAAATCAAAATTTCATAGCGGGAATCAAAAGATATGTCCAGTTGAAATTTCAGAATAGTCGCTATGGAATTTCAAGCCCTTAAAATGGGAATTTTGCAAACGACCTCGGATTTCGACGAAACCGCTTTTGTTGGATCCGCAGTGTCAAATTATTGCCAGATTCCAATTTTCGTAATTTTTCGATTCGATATGTGAGCGTGGCAAAGGAAAACGCGTTTGACCAGTTTCAGTTGATTTTAATCGAATGGAAAATGGCCATTTTTCCAACAGTCTCAGAATTCGACGAAATTAGTTTTGTTAGGACCGTATCGTCAATACGAAGCTAGAAAATATTTTTTCGGAATTTTTCGAGTTAGTATGCGGCCCCGGTAAATTGAAATGTACGTTTAAAAATAGAATATATAGAGTTATATTTTAAATTCAACGAAAACTGACCGTAACGATCGAATTAGCCTACGATACATATCCCATTGTGTTCGCAATGGGGGTAATTAGCTGGGGACGACAGTCAGTGGGTTAGATTCCGAGTTCAAAATAAAGAGTTACCTTTTTGGATTTTAAAAATAAATTAAAAATAATAATTAAACATAGTCAACCCCCTTTTATCTCCTTTTCCCTCCACACCCCGTTTCATTTCAGATCTGAAAGTAAAAAAAAACCTCGCTTGCCTCGTCGATCCCCTAGGCCCGTCGCCGCCTGAGGCCACCATCGCCAGACCTCCCCCCCCCCCTTCGCCTCGATCTCCTCCTCCTATCGCGCGTATCCCCCACTTGCTCGCGCTGGCCTCCTCTCCTCTTCGAACGACGATAGCATCAAACCCCCCCCCCCCCCCAACGCGAACCCGTCGCTCCTTCCCACCTCCGACAATCCGCCTCCGCCACCTCTTCTCTCCTCCCTCCACTCGATTCCAGTGCGCGAGCCCGAGAACCCAGACCCAGACGCGATGTCCGCCGCTGCCATGTTCACTCCCCTCCTCAACAACTCCGACAAACTCATCCGCCCCTCTCCTTCTGCTCTAGTTCACGAACGCAGCACCCCTCCGCTGATCAGAAAAGTGAGTTTTCTGATTTCTTTTATTAAAGCCAAGTTCGATTTTTATTTTAAAGCAAAGTTCGACTTTTATTTAGAAGAAAGGTCGGATTTTTGTATGAGAAAGACAATATTTTTTTATAAGAAAGACGATATTTTTATATGGAAAAATGTTGAATTTTTTTAACAAAGAAAAGAATGGATTTTTAATCAAAGAAAGAACGGATTTTTAACGATATAAAGAAGTGATTTTCATATGAACGATATTGATATAAAAATATAATTTTTATAATATGTGAAGGTTAAAAATATAATTTTTATACTATAAAAAGGTAAAAATGTGATTTTTATATATGTAGTGGCTAAGGGCAACGAAAGTGACAAAAGGCGAGAACGGCGAAGATTTCTACAAAAGAAGAGTCGCGGCGTTTGGATTAGCTATTGGTGAGAACTTCTCACTTTAAATCTTATTTTCCAGTTAAAAATATATACTAGGATGTAGACGGTGCTTAGTAGCACCCGACACCCGTCATCCACAGACCATGGATGGCTTGTATGTTTGATTGTTTGTTGTGATGAAAATTGATTGTGTGACGTGAAATAAAATATTTATATAGTTAAAAATATTTTATCGTTAAAAATATTGTTTTTAACATGTGTGTGTGAATAAAAATATGTGTTTGTTGATTTGAAACCCCACACGGGTGTTGGGATGATATTTGAAGTCCACTCATCCCGATTGATTAGTTGTATGTCGATCGATTGATTGACAGGCTGTTATAAGCGTTAGATATCTATATTTGATGCTTATACAGTGTGGTGCACTTGGATGATGATTGATTATTTATTGTTGTGATTATATACATGTGTTGTATGGAATCCATATAATTGACATTATATGGTAATTGATTGGGCCTCATTCCAATTGGGAAAATAAAGAATAGAATGAAGTATATGTTCATGTGTTGAATAGAATAAATAATCATGTGTTAAAAATTATCATGTGTTGAATGAAATATTTTAATAACAAAATTTACATCTTTATCATATTTAAAATCATTCTCTTACTACTTTACAGTTGGAGTCTGATTTAAAAATCAAACGATAGATACCATAATTTTATAAAATATATTAAATAACAAAAATTGTTGTGTTGACAGTACTCATTCGTTGAGATTAGTCAAGTGTTGAAAGAATATAGATTCATGTGTTGAATAGAATAAATATTCATTTGTTGAATAGAATAACAAAGTGATTGAAATATATAAAGCCGTGTTGATTAGAGTTGCGCCATTTTGACGTGAACGATATTTATATCGATTATATTCGTTTTTTTATAATGAACATTGAAAAGTGATTTCAAAATCGAATATATTGAAATGAATTCAAATTGAAAATGAATTCGAACTTAAGTTGAATTGAAATGAATTCGAATTGAAATTGAAATTGAAATTGAATTGTAATGAAATTGAAATTGAATGAAAATCGATTTGAATTGAAATCAATTTAAAATGAATTTAAAACGAATTTATAAAGGAAAAATCAATTTTGATTTGAAATTTAATATGAAGTTGAAATCGTTTCGAAAACGAATTTAAAATGATTTATAAAATACGTTTTGAAAGGAAATCGATGAAATATATATAATATTTATATATTATATATATAATGGCCTGAATAGAACGCGCCGCGCCGCGACAGTTCGTGAATTTTGACCATTGACTTCGAATTGACGTTGCGGGAGATCCGACCGTCGGATTCTCCTAAAACCGGAACCGTTGGGTTCGTATCGAAAATAGCTTTCCAATGAATATTTGAAATTTGAAATCTAACGGTTGGATTTGGAATTATGTCCAAATCAAATGTGGAAAAGGTCGTTGTAAGTGCAGTTCGATGGCCGTTGATGGAAATCGACTGTACGAGCCTTGATAAAATTATTAAAAATATCAATAATTTGAGTAAAATCATAAGAAATGATTTGGAAAAAATTAGGATGAAAAACTCCACATTTGAAAAGATAAAAATAGATTTTTATCGAAATGAACTAGTTTTGAACTAGAATTAAAATCAATTTATTTTTGAAATAAATAAATTGAATTTGAAAGTGGTTTTAAAAATAATCAAAATTCCCAATACGTGAATTGAATTGGATTTGAATCGAAATTACCTACGGAATATTTCGATGTTGGATTTCGTGATTATACAGATATTGTTACGGGGATTTGAAAGATATATTCATATCGTTATTTCCAATACGATATTCGTTGGTCGTAGAATTTGATATTGAATATAAGCCGATATATTTTCTATTCAGAGCCTTGTATTTAATATCAAATGTATTTTGGGTTTATCGTGAATCGTGTTTTAGATGACATTGGTTCTTTAACCCAGTTAAAGATAGGATATTGATTTTTTGAAAAGATTAAAACTAAGTGGAGTTTTAATGAATCTTTAAATAGATTGAAATGTGAATTGATAATTTAAATTATCAAATCTGAAATGTGAATTAGAATGGAGTACCACCAGTTTTGCTCCAAAGTGATAGTTAAATCTTTAATTAGATTTGAACGTGAAATGGTAATTAATATTTACCGATAACACCGTGGTGTTAGATATGGAGTACTACCAGTTTTGCTCCATGGGATATATAGGTTGGGATTGGGAAATAAAATAAATAATTACTTCGGTGTGGTTCGCTAATCCCGACTAGTTTGGAAAACCATAATATGGTTTGAAATGATATCCAAAGGAAGATTAAAGAATAAATTTAGAAGAATTTATTTTTGATAAAATTAATGGGAACCTTTCCATAAGAATGTGATTTTCATGAAGAAAAGAATATTCTGAATTGGAATGAGGCATTTGTTGTGTTTGTGTAACATTTGTTGATTATATACGTGGGTTATTCAGAAAGGCCGGGTTTCTACCCATTCTGAATAACCGATTCGGCGATAAGTCGAAGATGAAGACGGTAGTTGAAGACCGGAAATCTTCACATCGTTTGGGTGATTGCTGATGATCTCGATTGGGCTGTACACCCAAGAGGAGAGAAACAGTTGGTGGTCGTCCAGATGTACTTGGAGATCGATGGATATGCGAGGAAAGTGCCTCCGGTTTCGTTCAGACCTAGAACGAACTTGTAAATGGACTGTGTGTCTGACATTGGATTTTATTCTGTGTTGATTGATCTCTATTAAATATACATCTGTTTGGCGGCGGAGAATTTATTTTCTTGCTTAACGCCCTTCTCTGAGACGTACGAGCTCAGAGGTTGTATATCGATAGACATCAGTCGCATGGAGTGAATTGCCAGTGTGGCACGCGTAAGTGGCAATTGATCAAGGCTTCTGTTGAAAAGAAAAGTCTTGTGGTTGATGATCAAAGCACGGCTTGTGTGGCGCAACTTTGTGTATAACGTGAATTCGCGAGCCTCACACCTCGGTATGAGTCAAAAACGGGATAGTGACGGCAGGGAGAGCACGACGTTTCTTTCTAGCTATGGGTGGTGTCGGTGCTTAAACTGGCTGACATTTATATACTTTTCACCTGTGTGGTTGTTGGATGAGGTGCCTCGATTTTAGGTCTGTTAGGACCGGGAAACGTGTGCTCAGGAATAATTAATCCTCAAAAGTAAGAGAGGACCGGCCCTGAAGATCCAAGGATCATAGTGAGGTCCTGAGACATTTGCTAGAGTGTCTCGAATCGGAGAGGAGCTTGCCCCTTGCCTCGACTCATGATGGAATCCAATTTCCAATACGTGATATTGCGGTTTTATTTGTAGAACCTAGTATGGCGACATAGTAGATGGTAGTTATGCCGCCTATGATTGATACTTATGATTGAAATTGTTTTGACACTATACACTTATAGTAATATCAAATAATGTGTTTTAAATGTATCAAGGATGCTTTGGCTAATATAAGGTAAAAACCCTATCCTCCGGCTTGCGTTGCATTGTGTGATGGGACCTGGGTCTTATAATAGCTTCATTTTTCTTTATTTAGCATTGCGCTGTTTGTTTTATGCACTGGTATTCTTGGGAGGAAACCCGTTCCGTGTTATATGGCGTGGTTCCTTGATTTACCGAACTTTAAAATAAAGATTAATAACTGTTTTAGTTCTCACACCAGTCACATGACTGACCTGGATTTTATTGTTTTAACCTAAACTCTGGGTGCCCCTATTTTCCACACGGGCAGCTAGTAGTTTTGGTTTTGCAGATTTATATTCACAGGATCCTGATTTACAGCTGGAACGATGCTCGGAAAGCTTTGTATCCGTGTATTACTTTCAGTTGTGTTTTGTATTATTTTCCGCTGCGATGTATTTAAATGTAATTTAAATCTCTGGTATTTATCAAATGTGTATATTATTCATTTATACTCTGTATATTCTTGTATCTGATGGAATTGGTGTAATAAACAATGAAATGTTCTTCCGCCTGCGTTCTAAATTGTCGTGTTCTCACGGTAATTCGTCCTTTCTCTTCTCCTCGGAGACGAGGAAGTTCGGGTCTCTACAGTTAGTGTCTCTAAGCGGAAAAATCTGTGCCATTTGTCTAACCTTGAGTTTGTTATGAGGAGGGGCCAGAACTAGAGTTCTGGTGAATGGACAAATTATACTTTTTTATGAATAACACTACATAAATTGTTATATCTTCAGTTTACTTTTTATTAGATTATTATGATTTATAATACTCTCACTTCTGTGCGTAAATCGTACCTATCTACTCCTAAGCAGACGAAACCTAATAACATATATATAACTATATGCCCAACATATCTACGCGCTACCCATAGTGACCTCCTCGACAGGTATACATCGTCTCTCTATGATAGAGTACTACTCCTACATCTACAATGGATTAATTCATAAAGCCTACAATACAAATGTTTCATTGTCCGCTAAGAAAACGTGAAACTGTGCTCGTATTGGGTTTTATATTTGAAATAGAAAACTAATTTTCCTTATTTGTTGAAATAAACATGGTATATATTTTAAAACATTACATTTAGCGTTAATTAATGGTAATTGAATTGGTATCGCCTGAAGATTCACATGGAGTTCATGGGGAACTCAACTTAACTGACCCTTCGGGTTGCAAGAAATCTTAAGTGTATTCCTACTACTTGTCCTAGCTTGACAATCCTCTCTTGCAGTCAACATAGCCTCACTTATGGATAATAAATCTAATCTCAAAATTTTTCTATCTTGAAAATCCAAAACGTAAGCATCCTAGTCAAACTCTAGTCACAGTGTTGTAATTTTGAGATAGCCAACTATTTGCCTAACCTATCCGGTCCCTATAACCAACCCATACCCGGACATTCTCAATTCTTCTCCCTATATCTAGAATTTTTTGTCTTAAACCCCAACTCACCATATATAACTATGTCGATCTACGGGGCTAAGAGAGAACTACTGGGTCTAGAAAAGTGTCTAAGTGCAAACAATCGACTAGTGCCTCTAATGCACACTCTGTAAGGAATGTGGAATTACATTGCTTCATTAGGCCTACAATGCAAATGTTTTATCAGCATGGCTATGACCCCATGTAGCATCCCCTCTTACTAGTTGAAAAAGTGTTTCCTAAGGGTTAACAGTGTTTCCCTAAAACAATCAACTGGAAAGAACTAAAAATAGATAACGTCTTTTTATCCACTTTTATTCTTATTTCTCATCATCTTCCTTGCTTGATCCCTTTTTTGATCCACACATTTCCTTTAACACTCTTGGCATAATTCTCACCTCGATTATTCCCTTACTAAAGTTAAGTGATGTTCTCTTTTTTGAGGTGGTACTCTTAAGTCATATCGCCATCCTAACTATGGCCCTGTAAAGAATTTACAAATAATGAACTAAGTGGTTTTATTTAAAAATCAAAACTCCAACTTATAGAGATTTGGGTTCCCTATACTGGAAGGTAAGTTTAGATAGGTTGTTCTATGGATTGCTTAACGAAGAAAGGAGAGAATAGGATAAGGGATGGAGATGGACTTGAGGGGATTTTTAAAAACTTATAATTTCAAAAATGCTTTTGTTTTTAAAATATTGCATTTTTAAAACATTTTTTAGGGATCCTGTAATCTTAGACTTTGATACCACATGTAACACATTCAACTCTTAGTATCCCCAAAATAGGCATACTAAGGAATGTAGAGCATTCGTAATATAAAGAAAATGACCACATAGACCAAGATTTACAAGACATAAAAGAGATATAATGGAAACAATTACTAAAAACAATTTTTTATTTCAAAACAGTAATTATACAAAAATGAGTCTTAGTACAAATCAAATATCTTACATAATCTCTGCCTAAATCGGAGTATGAACATAAGTATAAATACAAACCAATGCAAAATATATGTTATAAAATAGAAGAGAGTACGTTAGTAGATAAATTTTCAATAAAATCTTCCAATCTGTAAGTATAAGTTGACCCTATCCAGTTAACGCCCGGCAAAATCCCTGCTATATCTTGTAACGCTCTCCTACCACCACGCTATTTCGATTTAGCGTTGAGAACAACAGTTCTGCTTTAAGCCCCGCTATTTTCTGCTGCAACTGCTAAATCAACGCTATTTTGCACCTGCTTTAGCAATATTAATATATGAAGGATGATTTGACCAATCCTCTTTTAAAATAAATCAAAAAAGTTAATGTTAAGAGCTAATTTTAAGTCATAATGTCTTATATATAAGATAGAAATACATAGTAATCGTTGAATCTAGTGTGCATAACCATGATGTTCTTTGATTTTGTTATATAATATTAATTAATATTTGTTTTTTTATACAAATGATGCGAGAATGATAAATAATTTTAATTATATAGTTTTACATCTAATTAACATTTTTGTTCCTCCATTATATCCCCGATATTTCCCCGCTTTGTCCCCGCTATAGGTTTTTACACCTCTAATGCTATAGAATCGCTAAGCGTTTAACTGCACAGAGTTGACTTGTATCCTATGAGCCAATTAGGGGAAGCAAAAGGGAGATAGAGGAGAGGGTTAGATGTAAAGTTTGGTGAGTGAAGTACTTAAGTAAGACAAAAGAAATAGACTTAATAATAGATCTAGTGTCATTAGGAATTGTGTACATGCATTCTTAGGATAATATTTGAGGAACCTAGGTTATCTACCTTACGACTGAAATATTTGTTTAATTGTTTGTACTTTTCTGACTATTTTGAATTTTTCGATTGGAATTAGTTTTTCCTAATTCTACCCTTTGATTGGCTCTTATCTTTTTTTGTTGACATCCCATGGTAATGTGCCATTAGTAGTCCCTGCCTACTAGCAAAAAGATACGTAAACTAGTGCATGTCACGATAGTCCCTAGTCGAAATCTGTGTGCTTAGAAAACACCAGATGCCCTACTAATCAAACTCTATGAACTTTAAAACCATTGTGCCACCTAAGTGCGCCTAGTCATCTTGAGAGCACCAGATCCTATCTAAAAGGAGAGGTAGTTAGACGGGTCCTAACAAACAATCTTTTGCGCCCAAATGCAATCTTGTTCTTTTGACCTTTTATATACCTCGATTCTGAATAAGCATGCCTAATCTTTCTGAGATCATCAACGGGGATTTCATTGGTGCGGGTCCTAACTGATAATCCGTGTTTTCTTCTTAGCTCAATCCTAGATTTGGGCCCAACCTATTGACCCTGTTCGTGACTGAGCAATGATATTACTAGTATCATGATAGGATTTGTTACTCTTCTTTTTATTATGATCTTTTTATTCTTGATTATCATAATAATCTGTTTATTTTCTATTTTCTTATGAATTATGATACTGTTCATAATGTATTGCAAAATTCTTTAAATCTGCTTAATTCAGTCCGATTCCTTTTTCATTGCATTTACTGTAAATTTAGTTCCTTCTTAATTAATCCATATTTGTGAAGTCTTATGTTATTATTCTATTTTACGCGCAAAAAAGAATAAAAAAGTGTTCATAAACTAACATTTATAGCTCTAAGAATAATATAAATAATTGTAGAAAAACTGAAATAACTGATGGAAATATATACTAATGAAAAACACTGAAAACATAAACTTACAGTATTTCAATAAAATAAAATTTAGTAAAAATAGTATAATAACTAAAAGAAAGTATTAAAACCCGTATACTTTTAAATTACATAAAATCTAAATAATCCTAAGCTCTTCTCCATGGTCGGGAGGTTCCAATTCTAAGTTGATTATAAATATTTTACTTTAGAAATCTTTCCAAAAAAAAAATTTGAGTTTGGGTCTGTCTTAGAAGAGAACCCATAAAGGGAAAAGATTGTGTTGTGAGTGAATAGATAGGCCTAGGGTTCTATTCATAGTAAAGCCTAAGGATCTTAGACCATTGGATTTCAAGATTTAATCTTATCCAAACACATTACTCAACCAATTAAAGCCTTTGGATTTTGAAATCAACCAACAGAAAAATGCCATGTCACCTCAAATAATAAAAATCTCGTCACTTGCTCATACCTGGATGCATATGTGCCTAGGCGTATTGGTAGGTCAACCCGACACTAGCTGGATCGACCTAAGGGTCGACCCTTGCACTATGTTTTTTAAACTTATTTATTTGATATCCTTTTCTTTTTAACTCTGATTTTTACAGACTGCTTATGTGGATTATTAAGAAACTTTCCACGAACACAATGGTGTAACTACCATAGCTAAATTCTATCAGTTTCACAAACTTATTTTATTATTTCATTAATTGCTATTTAAATTTAAATAAATTCCATTTATTCTTGCATTAATTCTTGTTTTATGACACACATTAGCTTTTTTATTCAAATGCACATATTAACATTTGCAAATTAATTCATTTATTAACTTCTAACTTATGCTTATACAATGTCAGACTTTAATTAACATTTATGATTTTATAACACTACCGTTAATGTTTTAATTCGTTGTTATTTACTTCTCTTTAACTTTTAATAGTAGGATTCTTAATTAATTGTTGAATTCTCTGCACTTTAAAGGATTTTGTCCCCGAATTTCCAAAGATGGAAGAATGAAATAAGTATTTTCATCTAACCATCTACTCAAGCATCATCCATTGCATCCATTATCCTTAAATTTATAATGCAATATATATGTCTATTCAATAGTTCATTGTATATGTTCATAACTAATGCAAAAGACTAGGCGATCTATTGATTCGGTCGACCTCCTTTTTATGCAAATATGGATATGGCATGTATCCATATAAATGAAAGTTTCTTAATGGTAACTGATAGTTCTATATATTTGCTGCAATCATCATCCAGATGCAACAATCGTATGATAACATCCATTGATTACATCCGTGGAAATGAAATAAAATGCACACACATCTGTATGCATATGCTTGGAGTTCCTGTTAGTTGATCTCTACTAGTGCCTAGTGTGTGTTATGCATCCATTGCATCCACTAGCAAACGCTTGCAACCATTTTCATATATCATACATAACATGTCCTATTAACATATTTGCAATAATCTCTATCATCAATAGGTTTACCCTAAAATCTATCTTTCCTAATCATACTTAGAAGAAAGATCCTAATCAAAGGAAAAAGCTAACGATAGAATACCTAAAGAACATTTATCGAAAGAATGTTTATCAAAAGAAACTGGGATTCTCCAAAGACAACCAAGTTGCTATACCTGAAGGTTCTCCCCATGAGATAAAAGTTCTTATTGTGGAATTGGCTGAAGCCTTATTTTTAAGATGGTGAACAAACGACTCATATCACTTCCTTATTTCTTCTAACTGAGTGTTTCACCATGTAACTTTGAGTCATTCCACCCAAATCCCTAGGAGGGTTCTATCATCTTACCCACTCTAATTACTCAAGAAAGAAATCTTTCAATCAAGTTAACAAATGTTCCATCATTTTTTTTTCAACTTCTTTCTTATTCATCTTTACACTTTTGAGTCTAGTCTTAACAAGTTTAATATCGTTCGGTTGTTACAACTAGTTTTTAAAATTCTAGAGTCCACCCTACCATCTAGTATAACCTTTATGATTTTATAAAATTTATCGTACCCATGATTTAATTCCACGTCTTTACCTTTACTATCTTGCATTCCTTTATATGTTCTACTTGCATTGTCCAACCTTATAAGGGCATATTTTTAAATTCTCCATATTTTCAAAACTCAATTTACCATTTTAAAACTTTGTTTCAAATATTCCTAGAAAGAAAACTTATTATTCATAGATTTGAATTTTTTCTTTTCGAAACCTATAGTTTTTTCTTTAAATCCTCTATTTTCGAGATGATATGTATAGATATATGGGATTAGTCTCAAACTGATCTATAAATTCCCTTTTTCCTTAACAAAATACTCTTCTTAAAATTTCTTTTTTGGAATACCAAAATTTAACCTTGCCATTCATCCCATTGAAATCTTAATTTCCTTTCTATCTAAAGAACAATAAACATTTAACTCTTAACTCACTAGCCAAACTTATTATTTATCTCAATTTAGTGGTCATTTACAGTTCTAACATTCTAGTGTTCTACAGATCCAATTTTTATAACCAAGTATCACTTGTTCCTATAAGTTGTTCTTTTATGAACATAATTTCTAGTATCCTCATCTAATGCCCAATTAACATAACCTTGATGAATAACAAACACTCAAATATTGAATATAACTAAATGGTGAAATTCATCCTCATATCCTACCACTCTTCAAGTATACTTCCCAGCTAAATCTTTTAAGGTCTTAATATCTAAGCTTAGACTTAGCCTTGGTTACTCCCGTTCTTGAAGATCCTGCAAAACATGCTAAGTTAAAATGGGCTCTAACTACTGACCATGCTAGTGGGAGTTTCTAGATAGTTAAACTTTCTTCTTTGCTTACCAAGTTGCTAAGAATGCACCTAGGAGAAATTGTACAGCCCAAAGTTCGATTTCTTGTATATCTTTTTCTTAATCGCGGTAAGTTAAAAATTCACAAAGAAGCTTGCTTATACTACGTAGAATTCTCAATGCTTCTATCCAATAACACTTAAGTCAAGAATTTTAATGTCAACCATGCTTTTATTATTGTTTAAAATTTACCGGATGATTAAACTCTAATCCTTGTTGTATTTAAGTTTCAATCCCTTTTTAGAGGAAAAATAACCTAACGATTTATGGTTACTATCTTTCCCAACATTTTTCATAATAGTTACTGCCTTCATGACTTAACTGGAAAAACTAGTGAAAGTCAACCCAAGGCAACCCCTCACGTGGTCTCCTAAACTTAAATACCACCTAATAGAGCTGGAGCTAAAGTATTAATATAAAAAAATTAACCCTTTAAGAATATTTCATGCTTTCCGTCCATAAAAGCAAAAATTTCTTGGTGAGGTAGATAAAGAAAATATGAACCTTGGAAAAATTTCGAATAACTTTTCTATGATAAATCGCTATCTGAAGAAAATTCCAAAAGTGATCTTCGGAAAACTTGTCTAGGACATATGTGCTTATAAGGTACTAAATTCCTTTATTGAATACCAAATCTATTTCTTGTTATCCTTTTATTATACTGCCATGTCATTTGTATAGACGCTTATCGACTTACATTAGAACTTTACCAAATACCCTACCAGACGGGGTCAACAACTAGGATTATCCACAAGCTACTCCAAAAGGCATGGTAAACTTATTCTTAAAATTCACTGGGTGTTATAGTGGGGGTTTCGGCTAAAAAAAATTCTTCACCATTCGAGGCTATTGGAAATTACTGACAAAAGATTCTGGTTATTGGAAAATTTTGGGCTCCTAATAAATCAAAAAGACCATCAATATAAGGTGATAATGGTTATTCTAAAAAACTTTACTTATGATTACTATAGAACCAAAGGAACTATCTGTCTTTGTATTGAAGATGAGTGGTGCTCCCCATCCAAAAATGCTTACTCTTTCCAATCTTTTCCTAAAGTTCTTTATTTAGTTTTTCCCAGAAAATTCCACTATGGTTGAAGTAGGATAACTTCCTTTAAACACATCTAGAAGGCTCCTATCATAGGTACGAGACTCAATCTACCAAAATATCGGTCTAAGGAAAATAATAATTTACCTCAACTGATCTTTCGTAGGCCAATCCTATGGTGCACCTATTTATGTGCATCCAAGTATCTATCCTTTTTCAATATCTGAAATGGCTTATCATATAGCCAACTTATCTAAATTCCAAATAAATATACTCCTTAAAATGTTGTGAGCATCAATTTAAAAAGCTTCTAGGTATGAAATCCTAGATTGCCATAAATATGAATCTGAAATCGTCTCTCTTCTAGGAGATAGCCCTCTAACCTCTTTAAAATATATCAAGAAATTTTAGCATAATGGGAACTAACTCAGTATCTCCTAGAGATGCACTAAAGGGGTTATAATGAACTCAATGTGACTGACCCCTTGGGTCATAAGAGAGTTTTTCTGATAATCCTATATTGCAGTCAACATAGCATTACTTATGAATAATCAATCTATTTCCATAAATTTCCTATCCAAAAAATCCAAAAACATAAGCATCCCAATAAAACTCTACTCTTAGTGTCAAAATTTTGAGATAACCAACTATTTGGCTAGCCTATCTAGACCCCCAAAGCCAACCCATACCTCGAAATACTCCAAGAATCCCCATATATCTAAAATTTCTTGTCTCAAACCCTAACTTTTCATACATAACTGTGCCGATACTACGAGATTTAGAGATTACTACTGGGTCTAGAAAAGTGTCTAAGTGCAAATAATCGACTAGTACCACTAGTGCACACTTTGTAAGGAATGGGGATTTACTACTTCTGTAGAGGACTGCTTCACTAAGCCTATAATATAGATATCTTATCAATGTGGCTATGGTCTCATGCTGCCACCCCCTCATACTAGTTGAAAAAGTTTTTCTAATGGGTTAACGGCCTTGCCCTAAAACAATAAACTAAAAAGAATTAGAAATAGATAATGCATCTTTATGCACTTTTATTCTTGTTTCTCCTCATCTTCCTTGCTTGATACCTTTTTTGATCCACATATTTCCTTTAACGCTCTTGGCATAATTCCCACCTTAATTATTCCCTTACTGAAGCTAGTGATATCCTTTTTTCTCGAGGTGATACTCTTAAGTCATCTCGCTGTTTTAGCCCTTAAGGTTTTCTAAGCTATATTCAATGGTTGCCAAGCAAAAAGTTATATCTTAACTCTGGCCCTGTAAATAATTTACCAATAATAAACTAAACGGTTTTATCAAAAATCAAAACTCCAACCGACATAATTTTCGGTTCCCTATATTCAACGGTATGTTTAGATAGGTTGTTAAATGGATAGCTTAATGAAGTAAGGCGAGGTTGGGACAAGGAAGGGAGATGGGCTTGAGGGGATTTTTGAAAAACTTTTAATTTCAAAAATGTTTTTTTAAAATCTATATTCCTTTGAAAATATTGTACTTTTAAAACAAATTTTTAGAGAACTTATAACCTTAGCACTGATACCATGTGTGACATTTTGCACCTCTTAGTATTCCCAAAATAGGCACGCTAAGGAATGGAAAGCATTTGTAGGTATAAAGAAACTAATCAAGAGATTTGATTTACAAGACATATAAGTGAAATAGTGGAAACATTTATTAAAAACAAAATTTTATTTCAAAATAGTATTTTATACAACAATGGGTCTTAGTAAAAATCAAATATCTTACATAATATCAGCCCGAATCAGAGTATACAATAAAACATTTCTTCTCATAAGTAAAATCTAAACAATGACAAAATATACTGTTATAAAATAGAATAGAGCACATCAGTAGATAAATTTGCACTAGAATCTTTCAAGCTGCAAGTGTAAGTTGACCTCTGTTCTGTGAGCCTGTTGAGGGAAGAAAAAGGAGAAAGAGGAGTGGATCAAACATAAAATCTGTTGAGCGAAGTAATTACTATTATGCTTAAGGTAAAAGAAATAGACTAAATAATAGTTATAGTGCCATAGAAATTGTGTACGTGCATAATTAGGATAATATTTGAGAAAAATAGGTCATCCGTCTTACGGCTGAAATATTTGTTTGATTGTTTGCACATTTCTTATTGTTCTGAATTTTTTGTTTAGAATTAGTTTTCCTAATTCTACCCTTTAATCGACTCTTTTCCTCTTCTGTTGTCATCCTATGGCCTACCATCCAATGGTAACATGCCACTAGTAGGTCTCACCTGCTAGCAAGAAGAAACGTAAACTAGCGCATGTCATAGTAGTCCCCTACTGAAATCTGCACGCTCAGAAAACACCAGATGCCCTACTAATCAAACTCTATGACCTCTTATACCGCTATGCCACCTAAGTATTCCTAGTCTTCTTGAGACCATCAGATCCTATCTAAAAGGGGAGGTTGTCGGACGGACCCTAACAAACCATGTTTTGTGCACCAACCCAATCTTATTCTTTTGACCTCTTATATACCTCGATTTTGCATAAGCCTTCCGGGTCTTCTTGAGACCATCAAATCTTGTCTAAAAGGGAATACAGCTAGTATGGATCCTAAGTGATATTCTATGTTTCCTTTTTCTTAGACCAATCCTAAATCTGGACCCAATTTATTAACCCAATTCCTGACTAAATAATTATAGTACTATTTTGATTTATGATATGAAACAAAATTTATTTTGGATTCTTAAATAACAAATAAATTTGATTTCAGTTAAATATAATTTAATAATTCAAATCAATATTTGCTATTTCGATCTTATTTATTTAGTAAATTTTATCGAGTATATTTGAATATAAATTCTTTCTTGAATTTCGATTTAAATATTTAGAACTCATATTTCTATATAATTTGTTTTTGAATTTAATAAAGTTATATCTTTGATTTATATTTTATTTATTTATTTAAAACCATTCATTCATATTTGCATCATTCATTTTCTTTTGTCAATGGTTATTTCAAAAATCGTTCCATGTTTGTTTCTCAGGAGCCATCCTTATTCTGCACCACTTCGTTAACATATAATCAGAGAACAAAATGTGGTTTTCCTCTAACTAAATCAGGCACTAGTTCGTTGATATTTAAAATTTGAAATTCATCCACTTGTATACATATTCTCTCCCCCTTCTTTCCGTTTTGCTCGTGACTTGTTCACACGTTCTCGGTTTCCACTACTGATTTAAAGCACTTCGTAAATATAAAACTGCCTTTTCTCCTTATCTATTCCATTGCTCACGCCTCCATTGTCTTCTATTTGGATCTGCCAGTCTTTTCTTCCCACTATAACTGATTTTCCCTCCCAAGTCGTGCACAAGTGCCTCCTCTCAAACCCAGACTCTGCCCAAGACCACCTCCCACAACCTGAAACCGAAGCAGCCTTCCATACAACCCTTATTTACACTGCCTACCACCCAAGCTCCTACCCACGCTGACCTGGAAACCGCCGCCATGTTCCCCTCCTGCCAAGTTTCCCCTCAGCTCCGTCCTCCGGTGAACTTCCGTCCCTTGGTCGAACCCTATGCCACCCAGTCAGCTTCGCCGCCCCATGCTGACCCAAGCCGAGCTTCACCAGAAACCGACCTCCACTCGAGCGACCCTCTCCGACCAACTCCACCTGTGTTGCCTGCGTTAAGTATTGTGTTCCTCCCTTTTTGTCTTGCTGTGTTCTTTTTCTTTTCTGTATTTGTTTTGTGACATACTCCTATATATATTTAAAAAAACTTTTAAGGTGCTTTGTTGATTCCATGTCATGTTTTGTTTACTGAGTGCTTTGCTTCCTTTTCCTGTCAATACGTCGAGCTTACCAGCTTTGATTTTGATTTTGTGTAGCTCATTTCATCTTGATTTGTTTGAGAGAGAAAATTTCGGTATTGATTTATGTCCTTTGGCAAAGAAATTTGATAACTCGCATTTGAAATTTCGGTTGTGTGAACTTTCTTTCGAGGAGAGGTTTCTTCACTGAGTTAAGTGTGCATGTGAATGTAGACATGGTTTTGTGTGTGTGTTTATGTTGTTTATATATTTTAAAAATACATATATATGGTTTTGAAGTATTTTGTAAGTGTGTTTAAAAATATATTTTATAATATATATGCTGGTTTGAGTTGAATTTTGAAAATAAATATATATGCCATATTTTATTGTGTTTATCTGTGTAAAATTTATCGTATTTATTTTTTATTTGAGTTTGGTGTTGAGTTTGAAAGTCATTCCAAAATCCAATAGCCAAACCGTTCCAAAACAAATAACCGTACCAATCTGTTGAGAAAATCTATGTCTCCTCTTATAAAAATAATAATATAATATTGAGTGTTCATCAAGTTGAAACCCTTTTGAGTCGTGTCTGGATATCGTCATCTCATTCAGTGTCCATCCGGTTGTTGTCGCTAATCTGTGCCACGAAAGGTGAGTTTATCTCACACTTGACTTACATTATTTCATGGATGTTAGATCAACATAATGAATTATTGTGAAATGTGTAGGATTGCTGGTAGAAATTGCTTGTTTAATATGTACACTTTTATATATGACATGATATTCATATGACACATAGGTGCACTGATGATGTATGACTTATGATGTTATTGATGTTTTGTGTTGATTTGTTATGTTGTTGATACACCTAGTTTAGGAAAAATCACCGAGGGTTGAAATGATACATACCCGAACGGACATTAGATTAGTGAAAAATCGTTATGGGTTGAAATGATAAACCTGAACGATTTTATTGAATTTAGGATTGCGGGTTGAAATGATAGACCCGTAGAAATGTTATAAATTGTGGGTTGAAATGATAAATATTCGTATCACTTGACCATAGGGTGGAAAACTATATACGGACACCGTTGGTCATGTTTTCAAAGTAAAGTAATTTGGAAATTTTGATTTTTAAACTTATAACTTAAGATATTATATTTTTATATATATATTTTAAAGATTTTAAACTTAAATTTTAAATTATATGTTTTGAAATGGTTTTATGAATAAGAATGTATTTAAATGCTTATTTAAGATTTTACTTGTAATTTATTTATTTTAAACCATATAATTTAATTATACATGAATTTTAAACTTTAAATTTAATATATTATAATAAATTGTTATTTTTCCAAAACCAATTTCTAAATTATTTTCAACTTATATATCTTTATAAAGTTATTTTCTATTTAAATTTATGAATTTATAACTTATACATATTTTCAAAGCTTATTATATTTATATTCTATAAACTTTAATAATTAATTCAAAGATGGATAGGTTATAGATTAAAATTTAATATTGATATTTTATTTAATGAATGAACTCACATAAGATATGAAATTGAATTCGAATTAGTTTGAACTAATTATAAGTGGTGAACTTAAATTGTGAAATTGAATTTAATTTGAATTTCCAAATTTAAGGAAATGATTTTGCAATTGATATAAAATGAATTAGATTTTAATTGACTAAATGTTAATTTGAATATAAATATAATTTATATATGGAACTGATTTCATAAGCTATTTTGTTAGAATTAATGGAATTTCTTAAAACAATTTATAAGAATGTTTTTAATCGTATAAATTGTTTGAATTGAATATAAGTGTAACGATCCAGAATTTTTAACCAATTTAAAATTGAAATTTTTATTACTTAATTTGAATTTGACATACATATATATGGTTTAGAATATTAAATAATTTTGATAAGTTATATGATAGATTTTACTTGAATTATAAATGAGAATGATTATTAATAAGTTTGGATTTATTGATACTATTTGTTGTTTGATTGGATTTGTCAAACCATAACATGAATTAATAGCGTTAGAACTAAATGTTGTCCTTAGTTTTCATAGCATTTTAAAGGAAATGCTACCAAAAGATCACTTTCCCTCCTTAAGACAAGTGTAAGGACACTTGTATTTTTGCATGCCTCCTTTCATGCATGTTATACACTTGCCCCCCTTATGTGTCATTACCTCCTTAACCCTCCATTCCTATATAAGGAGGCATTTTCTCCATTTTTTAACCATTCCACTCCATTTTCTCCTTTTCATCTTCTTCTTAAAGCTTATGGCCATGGTTTCCATGGCATAAGTCTTCTTCTTTTCCACCATCACCTTAACAAAGTTTGTCATCATCCTCCTCCCTTTCCTCTTATGATAGAGAGAAAGAGATTAGTATATACATATTTTTTGGTGAAGAAGACGTTGCGCTGAAATATTGTCTGATGGTTCGTTCAGCTAGGATCGCCTACCAGGAAATTTGGAAAGCTGTTTGGTGAGAACTATTTAACCACAATTTATATATTTAATTATTGGTTAGACTAATTTAAATATAGTGATGAATTATTAGTGGTTAATGATGATTGATGTTTGTTGTGATGGGTGATGGATGCATAGTTTAGACCATACACACTACTAAGCGTTAGTGTTATAACGCTTGTGCACAGTTATGATTTATTTAATTATGTTGATGATGGTTGCTATGGATGTTTAAATGGTTGTTGATGTTATTTTGCACACACTATGACACAACAATTATGGTATCACATTGGTGATCGATATATCTCCTTCGTAATTAGAAGCAATATCATTATTGAATTTGAAGGTTAATAATTTGGAAAGACCATATGTACGAATTCATATATATTGCTAAAGTCCTTTAAATGAATAAATAAATACCGGAACATTCTAGGATGACAGAGAGGATAGTGTCTAGGCTTAGATTTGGAAATAAATTTTCCTGCTCTCTCTGGCTATCCCTAACTGATTTGACGAATGGGATGGTTAATTTGAAGTTATTTGAATTTAGAAATGAATTTGAATTTAATTTATTAAGTAAAAAAAATAAAAGTTGAATTTTAGATCCAAAATAATTTGGAAAGTAAATTTAAATGATTTTAAAAGGGTTATATAAGGATATAATGGTTTTCTAAGATAGTTTGAAGTATCGTAGAATAATGGTTATTATGGTCAAAATAGAGCTTGTGCATTAACGGCAATTTACGTATTTTCGATGCAAACTTTAAACGCTTATAACTTTTGCAATCTAAATTAGATTTCCATAAAATGAAAAACGTTTGATTTCCATTAACAAGAACTTTCAAACCAGTGAAAGCAGATTTTAAATTCGAGTTATAATTTTTAAGTTATGTTTGAAACCATTTTGGAAAAGGTCAATGTAAGAACAATTGTTGACCATAACTACAAACAGCTATTTTTAAATGTTTTAAAAATATGGAAATTTTTTTAAAATCATTACAAATTATGAAAAGGTGTTTTGAATTGTAAAGTTTAAGTTTTGGCAAAGATAAACGATATTTTGATCAAAATAGTTAAGAAAAATGTTTTGTAACGCTTTTGTAACACTTTTGAAATGCTATTGTAACGTCTTCTTCGAAAACAATCTATTTTGAAGTTTTAACCCGTAAACTATCTTTCGAACTCTAAGTAATGATTTTTGGAATGTTTTCAAAGGTTTAAAAGTATTAGGAATATATTAGATGGAATTTAAATTGATTAATTTAAATTAAAAGGGTTTTCCAATTTTAATTAATTGGATATGGTTGGAGATAAACCTTTGGATGTTTGATATTAATTCGGTAGATGACGGGTCTTACTATTTGAAGAATTTAAAAGGTAGTTCACCATTATTCCGTTTATAGTGTGAGTTGGATATCGAGATTAATATTAAGTATAAGTTGATGCTATTTCTATCCAAATCTAATGTCAAAGAGTTGGATAAATCTTTTTAGTAAGATCTGGGTTTCCCAATTTGATTGGGATAAGTTGGATAGAAATAATCTTCGGGTATTTGATATGAAATTCTTTGGTTTAAACGTATACTATTTGAGGAATTTGGAAGATATTATTGTTGTATCGTTATTCCACTTATAGTATTCATTGACTATGAGAATTGATATCGAATATAAGTAGATACAATTTCTGTGTGACTTATGTTCAATATCGATTGATTTGGGTTGTCGTAAATCACATCTTCAACAATATCATTCTTGAAGCCCAATGAGATTGAGTTGTGGAAATTCATATCGTAAATTGGGATTTAATCAAACCTTTGATTTGAGAAAATTAAAAATAAGAAATTGGGAACCAAGTATAATCTTTTAGTTAAGATTAAAGAATTGAATGTTGGAAAATCGATTTAATTGGAAACTATGGTTGAAATATGGATTAAAGGATTTTCAAAGGAAACTGGGTTTTGATAACGAGTTATCAAATGGAAAATTAATTAAGACTTTGAGGCTAAATTATCTTTGATTTAAGGGATGTGTTGTGAAAGAGAAAGGTTAAATATGGATTTTGTTATAATTTGAGAATGAATTTAAAGAAGCTTAATTTAACAAAATCCAAGATGGAAGCAGATTTGGTTGAAAGCCTGTGTGTTCCGTAATTGTATTTTTTTTTAAATTGCGCTTATTATTTGGAAAGACCGGGATCAGATGTATGTCCGAAAACCATTCCAAGTAATATTTTACGACGTTGTGGAGCAATTGAAGATATTTAAGACACTATTGAAGACATGGTCCCTTTATATCGTAAGGACGACTTGTTGAATGTCTCAAATGGGTAGCATCCATTTGCAGATGGATTTTATATCAGCTAAGTCGCAAGAAGCCCAAACGTATGCGAAGGAATTCCGGATTCATGGTTTCGTTTAGACCCAGAACGGACTTGTATGGATTGTGTGTTTGACATTGTAATTGACCACGTAACACTGATCTCTGTTCAATATATATCTGTTTGGTGGCAAAGAATTTATTCTCTTGCTTAACACCCTTCTCTAAGACGTATGAGTTTAGAGGTTATATATCGATAGAAATTAGTGATGCGTTGTAAATGGACAATGTGGCATACTTAAGTCATGTGATGAGCTACGGATGATCAAAGCATGGCTTATTTAAGTGTAGCTTTGTGTATATCGGGACCTCGGTAAGCCTCCCACCCCGGTAAATGGCCAAAACAGGAAGAAATGCAGCAGGGTTATGGGGTGTTGTCTCCTTCTAGATAAAACGTGTACTATGTTATGGAGCCCAGGTACTAACCTATGTGGTAAAAGCATATACTTTTGTGGTTGTTGTTGGCGCGCGCTCGGAAAGGTCGGTAATGACCTGGAGACGACATACTCAGGCGTACTCTAAGTTACCCAGTTAAGGGGAAACCCGGCCTTGTGTTGGCATGAGGATCATCATTGTTGATCCTCGGACATCCCTCTAGATGTGTTCAAAATTCGGTTCGGAAGGAAGTTCCTTTGCCTGGCCATTGTTGGAAACTCAGTCTCCGCTACGAACCCGTACGCTTTCGATCGTATACCATACGTCAGTATAGTATATGGTACCTATGCTGGCTAGGATTAATACATTTACTTTTGAAATTGTTTTCGCACTATATTATAATATCGAAAGAGGATTTTCACGTATCAATCATTTTTGACTGCATAAGGAGAAACCTCGCCCATGTATGCGTTTGCATTGTGTGTGTGCCACACGGCCTTATGTTAGTTTCATTTTTCAAAAAATTATTGCGAATTTCTATGTACTGGTATTCACATGGAGTAAACCCGTTCCGCATTAGCGGCGTGGTCCGGTGAGTTACCTAACTTTAAAATAAACCCTAAAAACAACTGTTTTGAGTTCCCACACCAGTCCCATGACTGAACTGGATTTTATTGTTCCCACACCTAAACTCTGGGTGCCCAAACTTTTTACACAGGCAGCCTAGTAGTTTGGTTCGCAGATTTAGCCTTGGAGTTAGTTGGAGCAGGATTTTGGTTTTAGTTGGAGCTATTATGTCTTGGAGCATTCGCGTTCTTCCGCTGAGTTTAGTATCTTTTCCGCTATGTAACTGATGTACTCTGATGTACCACTTGTAACACTGATTTAATATTATTTTAATGATAATGGAAAAGTTCTTTTTATTTTGTGCAAATGTGTAAGTGCCCCTAACAATTCGTCTTTATGAACGGTTTAAGTTGGTTTAATTACCGGTGAAAACCAGGCAAAAAGCCGGGTCGTTACAATAAGGCTTTGATTTGAATTCTATAAGAAATGAGTTTGAATTATACAACTTTACTTATGAAATATGATATGGTTTAATTGAATTGAATTATAAATATTTTGAATTGTATTTATTGAACTCGAACCAAAATATTAAACTTAATGAATCGACTTGAAATGAATTGTTTGAACTTGAGTTTTCGATGAGCATAAATCAAACTAAATATCCTCGAAGTTAACCATTTTAGTATTGATTTAAAATGACATTGGAGACCTTTAAGTTATAATTCAAATATAAGTCGTTTTTGAATTGGAAGTTGTAGTGCGAATGTATTCAGGAGTTAATTAAAATCAAAGTTAAGTATTTAATTTTTAAATTATAATTTGAACCTGAGATTAGTATAAATGAATTTATAAGGTGATTTATAAAATAACGGCCACGATGTGAAAAATGTAAACAATTGGTTGTTAAAGAGATCGGGATCGGATATTGTCATACTCTCTGCCAATACCGAAAAGCACTTTAACAACTGTGTATGTGGTGGAGTTCTAGAATGAAGTAGGATGGATTGGAGGCGATTACTGGATTGAAGAAAGAGAATGACGATGGATAGCCTTGGCCTTCGGGTCATAATTAAAATGACTAAAACAGGTGCTATACCGTGATTAAGTGAGGTCGCACCCCTATTGAACACACTTGTTCGAACCCATATCTATCACTTTGTGATTTGATTGGTGCACCTTTGATTTTTGGGAGTGTGTTTCGAGGTGGGCGTTAGTCGCGGCTATGCGTTACCACGGATCATGGGCATGCATCGATAGAATCCTACCATGGGTATTCGTCGTGTGCCTTATCATATTATCCTGATCGATCCTCTATGATTTTGATTTGTACCATACCTATGGAGTGCCCTCTGATATCCACTACGTTACTGTGGACTTTACGATATCTGTATAGACTACGAATTTATAAATGGTGTAAGGGTAAAAATGTAATCCCGCTTACTCTATTTTAATATTTTGTATTTAACCATAGACACTATTATAATAGCGTATTATATTATATGATATTAGTTTAACGGATCCTTAAAGGATAGTGATCCTAAACATCCTTTAAGTTACTGATGAATTTCATTGAACATTTCATTTGAGTTGATTTACTTCCATGAGAATTGTAATAACCCGGAAATTTGAGCCAAATTAAATTTTTATTTTGGCAATTTTAGTGAATTTTGAATATTTAAAATGATTTATTTTAAATAATTAAGGCGAGAAATTTATTTTGAATAGAATTAGAACAGATATATTTATTTGAATCGGCGTTAGAATATAAATATTTTATTTTAAATATAAAAGGAATTGAAAATGGCGTGGTAGTTCGAAAATTTGATTTCAAAGTTCAATTGAATGTACAGGATTCAAAAAATAAACTGGATTTTAGCGAAACCAAAAATATTAGAATCTATTTGAGAATATCTTTCCAATGAATCCGAAAAATTGAAATTTCATAGCGGGAATAAAAAGTTATGCCCAGTTGAAAATTTAGAATAGTCACTATGGAATTCTGGCCCTTAAAAATGGAAGTTTTGCAAATGATCTCTGTTTTGGACGAAACCACTTTTGTTGGATCCAGGATGTCGGGTTATTGCTAGATTCCAAAATTCGAAATTTTCTGAATCAATATGTGATCGTGGTGAAGTTAAACGTGTTTTAATAGTTTCAGTTAATTTCGATCGGCCACCATTTTTCAAATGGTCTCAGAATTTGACGAAATTAGTTTTGTTAGGACTGTATCGTCAATACGAAGCTAGAAATTTTTAAAGTTAGTATGCGGCCGTGATAAATTGAAATGTACGTTTAAATTAAATATATAATGATTTATAATTTATTTTAAAGCAAAACAGATCGAAACGATAGAATTGGCTAACGGGACATATCCCATTGTGTCCGGAATGGGGGTATTACGCTAGGGACGATAGTCGTTAGGTCCCGTTTGGTGTTCGAATGGAAAATCAAATTTAAGGGAGAATTAAATTATATATAATAATACCTCACCTAACTCTACCTCCCTCTCTCTCTCTCTCTCTTCTTTAACATTCAGAGATGAAATTAAAATAAAATAAAAAACCCCATGATGTCTTCCTCGTCTCGACTGTCGCGCCCCTCCTCCCCACCACCGTTCACCAGCACCTCGACGCTGTCGCCGCTCCCCCCCCCCCCCCCCCCCCCGACCACCTCCATTCTTCTCCGCCTTCCTCCTTCTCTCTCCTTGCCCCATTTAAAACCCTAGTCCCACACAGTCCCGCTGACCGCCACCGCCACCTGAAGCCCTGCCGCCCCTCCCAAGCACCATCGCTGACGCCAGCCATCCTCCCCTCTCCATGCAGCCTCCTGTAAGCTTTTATTTTTACTTTTACTTTTGTTTATTGATTTAAGGTAACTGATTTTAAAAGAAGAAAAATCAGTTTCGTTTTAAATAAAAATAAATAACATTGATTATTTTCAGTTTTAAAAATATATGAAGCATAGTTAAAGGTATGATTTTATTATTTATAAAGTTATGATTTTTATTATTTATAAAGCTTTGGTTTTTAACGATGGAAAGAAATGATTTTAAAATGAGAAGACAAGATTTTTATATGAAGAAAGAAGAGATCATTATTTGTTTAAAGATAAGATTTTGTAAATAGGAAAGATGTGATTTTTAACGGTATAAAAATATAATTTTTATATGTAGAATGACCATATGAAAATATGAGTTTTGCAGAAAACTTTTAGAATAAAGATATGAACTTTATTTTATATGAGGCGAAATAAAGATTCGATTTTTATCATGAAAACAAAGTAAAAATATAATTTTTATATACGTAGAGACATAAAAATACGATTTTTATATAGGAAGCGGGATAAAAATTCGATCTTTATATAAGAAGCGGAGATATAAAAATATAATTTCTGTATAGAAAGAAGCGTGGTAAAAATATGATTTTTATGTATGTAGCGTTGAAATAAAAATGTGATTTTTAATAATCAACTACGTGAAACAGATGGTGATGGATCATACTGAAATCAAAACGAAATCTGAACCGTTCAGAGATAAAGAATGGTGGAGTGGAACCCTCGATGAGAACTCCTCACTTTTATTTTATTTTCTAGTTAAAATATATACTAGGATGCGGACGGTGCTTAGCAGCACCTGACACCCGTCATCCACAGACCATGGACGGCTTGTTTGTTTGATTGACGTGTTGTGAAAATTGATTGTGTGATGCAGAATGAAAATAAATATTTTATAGTTAAAATTATAATTTTTAATGTGTATATAAAATAAATATTTATGAACAAATCGGACGATTTGTTTATGTACACCCATTTGACTGATATTGATTGGGACGATAAATTTTACACATCGCCTAACTGCACAAATAAAACCTGTGGTTGATTGTTTGAAACCCCACACGGGTTTTGGGATGAAATTGGACATACACTAATCCCAATAATTAGCTGTATGTCGATCGATTGATCAACAGGCTGTTATAAGCGTTGAATATTTATATTTGATGCTTATACAGTGTAGAATGCACTCTGGATGATGGTTGATTATTTATCGTTGCTATTATATACATGTGTTAAATGGAATCCATATAAATAATATTATATGGTAATTGCGTGGGTCTCATTCCAATTTAGAAAATAAATTATATTCATGTGTTGAATAAACAAAATAGTCATGTGTTGACAATACTCATGTGTTGAGAATATTCATGTGTTGAATAAAATATATATTCATGTGTTGAATAAAAGAATATTCATGTGTTGAATAAAAGAAAATTCATGTGTTGAATAAAATATATATTCATTTGTTGAATAAAAGAAAATTCATGCGTTGAAGAAAACATTCATTTGTTGAATATAATAATGAAGTTATTGAAAAATATAAAGCCGTGTGGATTAGATATGCGCCATTTTGACGCGAACGATATTTATATCGATTATATTTGTTTTTATAATGAATATAGAAAAGGAAATGATTTCAAAATATAACGTTTTGAAAATTTTGTCATTTATATATTAATGATATGGAATATTCAATTTTGATCTGAAATTGAATATGAAGTTGAAATCGTTTTGAAAACGAATTTAAAACGATTTATAAAATACGTTTAAAAAGGAAATCAACGAAATATATAATATATATATATTATATACAATGGCCTGAATAGAACACGCCGCGCTGCGGTAGTTCGTGAATTTCGACCATTGACTTCGAATGGACATTACGGGAGATCCGACCATCGGATTCTCCTAAAACCGGAACCGTTGGGTTCGTATCGAAAAGAGCTTTCTAACGAATATTAGAGATTTGAAATCTAACGGCTGGATTTGGAATTATGTCCAAATCAAATTTGGAAAAGGTTGTTGTAAGTGCAGTTTGATGGTCGTTGATGGAAATCGACTGTACGGGCCTTGATAAAATTATTAAAAATATCAATAATAAGTGTAAAATCATAAGAAATGATTTGGAAAGAAATGGGATGAAAAATTCCATATTTGAAAAGATAAAAATAGTTTTTTTTATCGAAATGAACTAGTTTTGAACTAGAATTATAATCCATTTACTTTTGAAATAAATAAATTGGATTTGAAAGGGTTTTAAAAGTAACTAGAATTTCCAATAATTGAATTGAAATGGATTTGAATCGAAATTGTCTTTGGAATATTTCGATGTTGGATTTCGTGATTATACAGATATTGTTATGGAAATTTAAAAGATATATTTATATCGTTATTTCCAATACGATATTTGTTGGTCGTAGAATTTGATATTGAATATAAGCCGATATATTTTCTATTCAGAGCCTTGTATTTTATATCAAATGGGATTTGGGTTTGTCGTGAATGGTGTCTTCATTAACACTGTTCTTAAACCCAGTTGAGAAAAAAGATTAAATCTTTTTATTTAGATTTAATAAAGTATACCAATTAAATGGTATTTAATTGGAATTGAATTTGAATTGGTTTTTGGGTTTATCGTGAACGGTGTTTTAAATAAAACTTGTTCTTTAACCCAATAATTAATGGAATGTGAATTGGGTTTATCGTGAACTGTGTTTTAACGACATTCGTTCTTTAACCCGATTTACAGTGAAATGTGATTTGGAATTTATAAATTTTTTGTTAAGATTTAAAGGAAAATTTCCAAAGTAAAGTTTTCCAATTTAATAAAATAAATTGGAATGGAATGGAATTCGATTTGGTAATAATCGAAGTGAATTTCTGTGGAGGAAGACATCTAATATATCTTGAATTTAAAAGGCTTTGCCGTTATTCCATTTCTATTATTAGTCGGATATGGAAGTTTATATCGATTATATATATCGATTTGTTTTACATGAAGATTCCATTGTAAATGGAATGTGATTTTGGGTTTATAGTGAACCGTGTTTTAAATGACATTGGTTCTTTAACCCGGTTAAAGATAGGATATGATTTCTCATGTTAAACAATCATTAATATTGATTTTTGGGAAGATTAAAACCAAGTGGAGTTTTAATGAATCTTTAATTAGATTGAAATGATCGAGAATGGAGTATCACCAGTTTTGCTCCAGGCGATAGTTAAATCTTTAATTAGATTTGAACGTGAAATGGTAATTGAATTTACCGATGACACCGTGGTGTTAGATATGAAGTATTACAAGTTTTACTTCATGGGATGAATAGGTTGGGGTTGGGAAATTTAACAAGTGATTACTTCGGTATGGTTCGCTAATCCCGACTAGTTTGGATAAACCATAATTTGGTTTGAATTGATATTCAAAAGAAGGTTAAAGAATAAATTTAAAGAATTTATCTTTGATAAAATTAATGGGAACCTTTCCCAAAGTATAAGAATATTTGAATAAAAGAATATTCTGAATTGGAATGAGGCGTATGTTGTGTTTGTGTAACACTTGTTTATTATATACGCAAGTTATTCAGAAAGACCGGGTTTATCCCATTCTAAATAACTGATTCGACGGTGTGTCGAGGATGAAGACGGTGGTCGAAGACCGGAGGTCTTCACATCGTTTGGATAATTACTGATGATATTGATTGGGCTGTACACCCAAGAGGAGGGAATCAGTTGGTGATCGTCCAGACGTACTTGGAGATCGATGGATATGCAAGGTACAAGGTGCCTCCGGTTTCGTTCAGACCCAGAACGGACATGTAAATGGACTATGTGTCTGACATTGGATTTCATTCTGTGTGATTGATATCGGTTTCATAGCGTGAATTGCCTGTGTGGCATGCTGAGATGCAAATGATCAAGGCTTCTGTTGAAAAGCAAAGTCTTGTGGTTGATGATCAAAGCACCGCCTGTGTGGCATAGCTTTGTGTAGCGTTAATTCGCGAGCCTCACACCTCGGTTGTGAACCAGAAACGGGAGAGGACCTCAGGGAGGACATGCGTTTCCTTCTAGCTAGGGTGGTGTCAGTGACCTACCAGCCCTGACATTTATATTATTTTCACCTGTGTGGTTGTTGGATTGTGAGGCGCCTCGGATATATCGGTGACTATGTGGAGCCAATGGAGTCATTTGGCTCATTTACGCCCCAAAGGGCGGGGAAACGCGGTGTTCAGGCATAATAATCCACATCGGTGGACCGGCCCTGACGATCCATGGGGCAGTTGCGGCTGTTCCTGAGGCTCAGGCTAGAGAGTCTCGAAGCGGTGAGGACGATCCCTTGTCTCGGTTCACAGATGGAAATCCAACTTCCAATACGTGACTTTGCGGTTTTGATTGTAGAACCTATATATGGCGACATAGTGGTATGGGGCACTTATGCCGTCTATGATTGATACTTATGATTGAAATTGTTTTAATACTATGCACTTATAGTAATAATAAAAGATGAAATTTAGCGTATCAAGCATTCTTTGGCTATTATAAGGTAAAACCCTATCCTCCGGCTTGTGTTGCATTGTGTGATGGGACCTGTGCCTTATAATAGCTTCATTATTCTTTATTTAGCATTGCACTGTTGTTTTATGCACTGGTATTCTTGGGAGGAAACCCGTTCCGTGTTATACGGCGTGGTCCCTTGATATATCTGATTTAAAGTAAAGTTTTAAATAACTGTTTTAGTTCTCACACCAGTCACATGACTGACCTGGAGTTTATTGTTTTAACCTAAACTTTGGGTGCCCCTATTTTCCACACGGGCAGCTAGTAGTTTTGGTTTTGTAGATTTATATTCACAGGAACCTGGTTTACAGCTGAAATGATATCCGGAAAGCTCTGTATCCATATATCTCTTTCAGTTGTGTATTGTATTATTTTTCCGCTGTAGTAATGTATTTAAATCTCTGATATTTCTCTGATGTATATTATTTATTCATACTCTGTATATTCTTGTATTCTGATGGAATTGTTGTAATTAACAATGAAATGTTCTTCTGTTTGTGTTCCAATTTGTCGCGTTCTCAAAACAATCAGGGGTTTCGAACGGTCTTGAACGGTTTAGCGATCGACTCAGATCGAGCGAAATTCCTTATCGTTACAAGAATGTTAGTCTTGATCCAAGTTTTTTTTGCATTATTGCTTAAGTCAGATCGAGTATTACAGCTTTTGACATTTTCCCTTAGAGTCTAGAGTTTATATTGGATCTACTCACTTATATCTACCTATTCAGATGTTCCAGTTTAGCTGTTTCTTTTCGTTTCTGTTTCAAACCATTATCATTTCTTTATGTATTAGAAATTCATTGTATTAGACTTCCGCTGCATTATTTATGTAAACTCTGTTGTAATATTTTTATTTATTCATTTTAATTATGGCCCGAAGGTCAAGGCTATCCATCATCGTTCTCTTTTTTCAATCCAGTAATCGCCTCTAATCCATCCTACTTCATTCCGGAACTCCACCGCGTACATAGTTGTTAAAGTGGTTTTTGGTATTGGCAGAGAGCATGACATACTTAAATTCTAAATAATTACTACTCTTACCCGTGGCCTTAAGCTCTTCTTTGTGGCTGCTGTATATCCCGTCTCTAAGTTGGTTATAAATGTTTTATTTCATAAAACTTTCCCCATAAAGTTTTAAGTTCAGGCTCGCCTCGTATGAGAGAACCCAAAGTGGGAAATGATTGTGTTGTGAGTGAGCAGCTAGGTCTAGAGTTCTATTTATAATATAGCCTACGAATCTCATATCACTGGATCTTAAGATTTAATCTTATCCAAACATGTCATTCGTCCAATCAAAGCCTCCAGATTTTAAAATCAACCAACCAGATAAAGCCACGTCACCTCAAATAATAAAAAAATAGGTTGGAACCCGTGCTTTGCACACGGGTAGTTATGTGGCAGTGCTTGTATTGTAATCAAGGTAGATGTGTGAATTAATAATGTGTTGGACATACTTTTTGGTGTAAGTGAGATAAATAACGGAATATGCAATGCATGCTTACTACATGAAGAAATAGACAAATGCGATTCATTTTTAAATCGTTGCATTTTTGCCTTTAATGATGTATGGAAATGTTGATGATATTCATATAAATTTAGAATACATGTTCTTACCATTTAGCATGTTGACGTATAGTAGAATATTATTCAAGATAGTTTGTAATGTCATGTATTTTTTTACATGGTTAAGAATTTGTAGAGAAGAAAATTGTTGAAAAGATTCATGTTACATATTATATGCTGAAGCACTGAATTCAAGATATCACCCTAGTTTACAAATAAATATAACTGCATAGTAATATAATGGTATTTATAATCGTCTGATAATGTCACATGTTAGAACAGTGAATTATATATTTTGGTACTCTACGTAAAACAATAATGATAATAAATATGAAGCAAGACCTGTCCTGCCTACTTCTTTTACTTGCATGATCATAGCACGGAAAAAGATAATAGATACAAATAACAAAAAAAGTAATAGTCCAAACATGGATACAGAGAAAATAAAGCAAATGTCAAGTTGAAGCTTGCCAAAGAAACATATGATAATTATTTGAAAGTACAAGCAGTAATTATTATTTATTTTTTCGGAAAAGTAGGAAATTCAAATACAAAAGAGAAATGCAGGAAAGGAAACATGCAGGGAAGGAAAGGATGGCCCTTGTAGTAGTGTAGTTTAAAGTGGAAGGGCGGATGGTGACTTGAGCAAACCATCAATTTTTCTTCTTATCTTTCTTCTGTTTCTTCACGTTGATTGTATCAGTGTTTTCAATGTGTTCCACTTCATCTTCGTATTCTGGTAGACTGATTTTTTTTATTTCTGAAGTTACAAATATATACATATAAATATAGCAGTATTACAAGTTAGAGTAATGTTAATTGTGTTACAGTAAAATATATGTTATACTAACTAAACAAAAAACTATGGGGAATATAATACATACAGTGATGGTTATTCCATGTCGCGAACCCTTCCTACTTGAAGTTCGCAGAGGTGTTGATGCTGAACATGTTCCATTTTCCTACTTCTTGACTTCATTCTATTTTAGCATGAATACTAATTAGACAAAATACAGGATAGACACATATGATATGTCGTTTTAGTGTACTATAAAATACACGGCAGCTTATTTTTCCCCCTTTTTGTGATACATCAATGCTTGTTGCTACGTCGGAAGCTTCATGGAGCGCGATACTTTCCTTGGTTTGTGTTGCGGACTATGAAAAAGTAATTAAGGAAGAAAGGAAAATGCATAGTCATATTTTTGTTGAATTTTATGGATGAAAAAATATTGGATGCAAATGTAGTCCTCACCTCAGGTTCTATTGTGTTTGTGGTTTTGTCATTAACCCTTCTGACAATTTTTCTTGCAGTTATATACATATCTCTGTTATTTATTTCGTGGTTGGTTGGTTTGAATTCAAATAGGGCATCCACACCTGCACTTTTGTCAGAAACATTTTGAACCTTTTCTGCTTCATTTTCCTGGTCAATTTAGTGGCCATAATAACAACAGTTCAGTTAGGATTTTATATTTTGGAAAAGAAGAGGATAAGTGTGTTGTACACTGTAAAATGTAAAGTGATTTACAAACTGTTTTAGAAATCTTTAGCAACTCATCAACAGATTTATTTGTCCGATTAGCACAAACTATAGAACCTTACGTTATTAAATGTTTGAGAAAACATTAGATCATTACCATGAATATGATCATACCATAAATGCATCAATTATTTCAGCTCTAGTGCCATGTAAAACTATTGATGAAAATCACACCTAAAACAAACAATCCCCCCCTCCCCCCCCCCCCCCACAAAGATGTTCGTGACAGGGTACTCACTATGAGGGCATGTAAATATAACGCACCAAAAAAATGAGTACCATATAGGTAAGTGAACATACAATGATGCAGCATAATCATGCATATTCGTAAGTCCTAAAATATAGATTAAAATGGTAGGCTGTGATAGGAATGAAGATGTAATGCCTGCGCATTTGTGTAGTCAACAAATAAAATGTAACGGAGTTAAAATATGATTTTTGGCTGCACTAAAGACATGTAATTATACATTACAAATTTATATTAAGAATACTATCAAAGTACAACGAAGAATCAGACTTAAATTTCTTATATTGGTTCAACCTTCAAAATACAATTGGACATTAACTTCATCAGCAATATATATATATATATATATATATATATATATATATATATATATATATAGCAGCCACATGACAGCAGGCTGGGATACTTTATAAATTTTTAGATGTTGACAAAAAAATGACAATGTTCTCCATGCAAGTATAATCCCTAACAGTCAAGTAATTCTTTCGCAACTTCTTCATCTTCAATCCAACTATCCAGATCATCTCCTCCACCATTCTTGTCACTTTCGCATGCCAGTCTTCATCTGTTGTAAATAATTTGTTGTCCAAATCATCAAGTTGATACACTTAACCCAGACATGGCCAAAGCCAAAAATATTTATTGCCTGAATCAGTTTCTGAAATCTGCACCGTGCTTTCTTCTGTTTTCCTTTCTTCTTTATCTTATCATTGTGAAATTTTCATTTTGATCTTCCATTTTCCTGGGTAGAAACTAACCTAGTGTGCATGTTGGTTTCATTTACAGTTGCAAGAAATTATGAAAAATAACTTCGTGATCCAAGTACCTTGTATACTTGATTAAGAGCAAAAAGATGCAACTGACCTTTCTAAAATAGTTATGACCTTAGTGGTATTTGTGCTGGTTAACAACTCTTACATGAAATTGAAGAACATACCTACTAAATAATTCCCATTTCTAAAAAAAGAAAAAGAAAATCACACATTCAATAATGCACATTTTAACAAAAAGTTGTATCGTACTTAAATAAGATGAGCATACTCATGCATCATATTCAATGCAATTTTAATTATGTGTCATGTGTTGTACACAGAAAAACAACTATATCTTTTTGTTAAATGCACTAACATGCGCTTACGTCCAATTCATTAAAGTAAAATGATGCATCTGTTAAAAGAATGCGTATTTTGAAAATACTCAGAGCCTGATATGTTATATACCTGCATAGTCCAAATGATTTGTTAATTTGGTACAAATGGTTTGTTAACAAAATATCAAACCTGAATATGTAGATGGCAATTGGTCAATTTAATACCTTAGCCATCTTTATGCTTCATCCTCTTCATCCATGTCTTCTTGCCATCATTCAATGTAAGTCATGCTCTCTTAGCTTCAGCTGAATATCCAAGATTTAGTTATAGTAATTATTATTATTTTAATCATTTACAACAAAAGGACTATAACTAGAAAAATCATAAAATATAAATATGGCACAAAATGCATATTCAACTATAGAAAAATGCATAAGAAAAATATAAAAGATGTATACTTGCTCAACTGAAGCTGACAGGAAAAATTACTGGGAACTTATAACTTATAATTATAATCTTCATCTCATGTTACAATAAATCAGTTACAAAATTTTTTCACAATTAATCAGAATTAGAAGTGACCACCCAATCATCAGTTTTAATACAACATGGTGTAAGTTTATTCAGACCAAAAAAAATCTCAGTTCTAATCAAGTCGGCATTCAGCAATCTTTGGCCATGTGGTGTAAATAATGGGTCTCTTATTGAATTATAAGCATCTAGATGTTAAAAATAATGGGTCCCTTACTGGATTATAAGAACCTAGATATCAAAAATCATTGCAGTTCATATTGCAATTTACTAGCAAAAGTTACGCAAATTTAAACTGAGCAGATTTTGGTATATGAATTTCTACGGGACAATCATTGTTTTAAAAAACCCGCCTTGATACTCGCCTCAAGGCTCGCCTCGATGAAATAAGAGATAAAACGCCTTGAGGCTTAATCAAAAAGGCTTTTTACCTCTAAAGATCACGTCTCAAAATTTTGAGGCACACAAAGCGCATAAAGCTTACAATTCGCACGCCTCAAGCAGTTGAGGCATATGACTTGAAAACCTGTTTATCTTTAGTTGCAGATATTGACATAGATAAATGTCATTGAACTTTAATTATTTAATGAAAATAAAAAAAGTTTGTATAATATGTGTAAACATACATTTTGAATTAATGTAGGCTTACCCGAAAAGCCCTTGTTTAGTTAGTTCCTAATTTCTATTGTTGGCTAGGTTAATTTAAAATGAACAAACAGAATGTTGCATGGAAGTGGTTAAAAATTAAGTATATGTATCGCGCTTTTTCTCTACCCGAAAGGCTTACGCCTCAACACTTTGAGGCTTACACCTCGCCTCACGTACCCGAATACGCCTCTCGTACGACTTTTGCGTTTTAAAACATTGGGGACAATATAAGATAAAAACAACAGTATATCAAAATATAAATGGTAATGTTCTAGGTAATGGTCATATAATCGTTTAACATATTCAAAAGTAAGCATACCCTTGTAATCTGTTATAGATAACACTCAACACAACGAAAATTTTGTTAGTTAGTCGTTTCATCTAATGCTTGGAGTGCATAAACAAATCGAGTCAATTAAAGAACAAATCAACTCAATAGGGAGCTTTTTCAAAAAAGCATTTCTAAATTTCGGAACATTAGGGGCCAAATGAAAAATGTAGGTGGAAGCCAAATATGAAGGCGTCTGGAATGAATTCACCCCAGCTTCAAGAATCAACTAACAATTACATATACTCTTAGCTTACCTAAAATGATAAAAGCTATGCGCTGAAAACCCAAGTGTTGCATGCTCTACTACGCCTACACAAACATATCCACAATGTGTGTGTTAGTTAGACTATATATTTAACCCTATGTCAGTATATTACAAATTATTTGAATGGAATGGGATATAGTTAAATTGTCACTTATTAAGGAATTTTGTATTACACTCACTGAATCAATGTTTAATGGGTAACTACTTCATGAACCTTTTTCAAGTGGTCATACATATGTAAAGTAGTTTTGTACTCCAAGCAATTTAAGTTGACTCTATAATACTTAAAAGTGGATCCAAAAGGAAACAACATATTTATCTAAACCAGAGGAAAAAAACGAAATATCATCTCAACCAGGAGGGGAAAAATAAAATCAAAATTAGAAAACTGCAGTCTCTCAAGTCTTGATTCCTTGAAATAATCACAATAGCACAATAAACCTCCTTAATGCTTGAACCAAAACTGGAAAACATAAAAAAGGGAAAAACATTATTATCATGCAAGTAACTAAGCCGAGCCACAATAATATATATTCAACAAAAAGGATACAATGGCTCAAGCAGTTAGCATACAAATTGCAAAAAAGAATGAATCTCATTCCTTAAATGCTTGAACATAATCTGGAAACACATACAGAAATGTTATATGACAATCAATTACATGACTTGGATAAGGTGAACGGCTTACCGATATTATTTTAGAATAAGCTTTATAATTCATTTGACATTTAAACGCACTTAATTAAATAAGAACCTTGTAAAGGAAGAAAGAAAATACTTGGAGGTAACCAAACTTAAATGATATATAACAAAGAAATAAGTAACAAAAATGCAAACCAAAATCGGTCTGTTTACTTTTCTCTTTCTCAATCTTCTCTTCGTTTTCTGCAGCTGCACCATAGGGACTACCAGAGGCAAAATAAAATCCATGTATGAAAATATTTTTCACAAAACTCAATTGAAAGATCTTCAACCGATCAAGCATAAATATTCATGTAAATTTGAATTGGGGCACGACTTGTCAAAATTGAAAAAGAGACGAAACATACTATATTACGAATCATTTAGTAAATAATACATGCTAAAACTTAAATATATAACATCCCACCAACATACCATTGGAATGTGATGAGATTAGTAATTTATAAATGTCACAATGTAAATGCAAGATGATGAAAAATCAAAGGTAGCAATTCAGGCATACCCTTTTTATATTGGACCATAACATTAATTTATGTGCGCATTAACACGGTGTCTTGTTCCAGTTTACCTACATTTTTGTATCTATTTTTACATCATAGTTTATGCTTTTATAATTTTATCTCATCGAATTGTCCCATGTTATCATCTTCTATTATATGATTTAATTGCCTTAAAACTTTACTGCCACTAAATTTGTAAATTTCTTGTTACTACACATTTTTTTTTACCCATTTGGGCAATGAAAGTCTTGTTGTATACATGATAACTGTTAATATCCGACTTCTTGTAGTTGTCCCTTCCTTGTTTATTTTAAGTGCATGCTTTTTTTTGTCTTGTCGACTTACAATTTTGTTGATATTTTGCCAGTAAGTTAAAACACTAAGCTTGCTAGTTGTGGTTTGTTTGTATTTTATATGACACGTAATTTCTTTAAAAAAATTACAAACCCTATATCTTTATTTTGAAATTGGAAACAGATCGAGTAAAACGGTACCTCTGCGTGAAAGTAGATTGAAGTTTCCTTTTTTTTTCCTTGATTCAAGAAATTATTGTAGTAATAGTACGCAATGTATGCTTTATTTTGTAACATAATTGACTCAACGACAAATCATATTTGTATTATCTGCATTTAAAGAAAATTAATGGACAAAGAAACTGGTCCATGTGAGAAAACAAAACATATGTAAATATAAAAATGTAAATTGCTAGTTATGAAATAATTCAACATGCAAAATTTCAGAATTTAAGTCCCATTCTTTTATTAAGCAAAAAATATACTTCTGATTTATTGAGTAGGACCCATATGCTAAGTCATATTTCTATTAGAAAAGGAATAATATATAAGTACACTAAAGTCAAATCTTAAATTCCTATATAAAAATGTCACGTAACTAAAACATTATAGGTTTCTATTATCTATTTTTCTTGCTTTTTTTCTATTGTTCACTGTCTTATAGTTAAAGATGTATAAAACAATGCCTTTTTTACATGTTTTATACCTACGTAAAGTCCTCTAATTTAGTATTACTTTATGGAAGTTTAACTATTATAGTTAGTTCATCAAATAAGATTGAATCGCATAAGTCAGAAGAGGGATTATGTAAGGAACGCAGAAATTAAGCAGTTTGAGTTTCTTGCATAACTTATACACTTGACGAAATAATTATGGAAGTAGATAATAGAAGGAGTCGTGTGAACAAAAGCATTGAAATGTCGGATTCAGGAATCCTAATGAGGCTTAAGAGGGAAAAAAATATCTACATTGGTGATATCAAATTAGATGCATATTAATGATTCATCAAAAGAAACAACCTTTCTAAATTAGTGATATCAAATCCCTATTTAGGAAATTTAAGTTATAAAATTAAAGCTTTTCATTTTTGGTGGTTATCTATGTTTTTTCAGTTGAAACCTTCAAGTCAAAGAAACAACCTGGTGCTACGACTAAGTAATGTATATTGTTGCATACTTGAATCCGGTAAAATGGGTTAGCATCTAATCAAAATTGACTTTTTACAGAAGTTAACGTGCATGAAGAACTGCAAAATATTTAAATCACATATGTAACAGGCTTGAGGGTTAATAGCGAGTATGATGAAATTTTGAATTATTGGAAATAATAACTCAAGTCTGTTACAAATGGGTTCTTTAATCCTAAAAAAAACTGAATCTGATCAAGTTAGATAAAAATAACTGAATTTTAATGATTTTTATAAAAAATATTGATTTGTATCATTGTTAAAACTACTAAAAGTTGCTTCATTCTAAGAAGACTGAATGCATTATTTTCTTATAACTGCATCAAACTACAGTAGGCAAGTGCATTAGTTGAATATATCTCAACTGCCAATGAAGCCTGAATGCACTGGGCATGTGGGTAAATAAATTCAAGTAAGATCATTTAAGTAATTTTAAGGCTGTTGTGAAAGGAAGATTGAAAGGAGTTGCATAATAATGATAGGTTAATCCAAAGGAAAGAATAAAGCCACATATAAAGATAGAGAAATAATACAATTATCAAATAATATTCTTTCAGTACAAAATTATTGCCTACATATGGAAGAAATTATTTTTCATACCAGTTTCGTTGTGGTTTCCTCACTGTGCCTTTCCTAGCTCCAATTGAATGAAAAGAACAGCTATCCTAAAAAAAGTAATGCATATGTTGCATCCAGTCTTATGAATATGTTCTATAACACATGCTAGTTTATGATACATTGCATAATTATGTCATAATCCTTTTTTATGAACAAAAAAAAGTGGTTGAGTAAAAGGGAAATTACCTATGCTCTGGTTGGGACCAAAGAACTAACTTTCTCGTACCTTTCTTAGTTTGACACGATCATCGGACAAACTCTAATGGATGTGATACCCAAGTATAAGTATCAATCCAGCTTCATTAGATTCACTCGTCTTCCAATTCCTTGTAATGAGGTGCCACATCAATCAAAGATATCCCATGCAACATATCTACAACTTTTTCCCATGTATTAGTTTTTGAAAAAGCAATTTTGAGCCAACATGAACTCGAATAACTTGTTTGATTTTTCACTCCTTTTTCTGCTCTATCACCCTGCAAGAACACGTATTTCTTTATAACCTCGATTGGAAAAGAATGATCTAACATGAATAGGATTAAGAACAGTAGATGGAATTAAGTACTTCAGCAAGAAAGCATCTGTAGTTTAGTATATTTACAACAACTAATATTTGAGAAGCTTTTCACTTTTGAGATTTTTTTTGTGAAGCTAAAGTCCTTTTTCCCCTCCCATTCAACCATATTTTCTACATGAAAAAAAAATTAACTATCTAGTTGTTGATCATTAATTTTTTTGCTCATATATCATTTAATGACCACGTTAAATACAAATGTTTTCATAACCAAGTTTTGTTTGTTGAATTTAATGACATATTTATAATTGCGCATTTCTTGACTTTTGTTTGGGGTTCAATTTTGAATTCTTACTATATGATACTTTCATAAAATGCATTTATTAACCAAAAAATGTAGATCCCTCTTACGATACAAAAAAGTCCTCTACATGAATTAGTTAATCAAATTCCTTATTTCTATATTCGTGTGTGTGTGCGCGTGTCTATGTATATTCATAATAATTATTCCATTGGTAAGCTTTTTGATGATCTAACAATAATTTTGTATTCTAATCAATATTCTGACACGGCGAAACCGGTAAAATTTGAGCCTTTAATTGCCACATTATGGCAACAATACAATAATATCATAATAATCAATACCCTTTTTGTCTTTAATTCTATACCAAAATATTAATTTATTTTAAGTGTAATAAATTTTAACTAAGTTAAAATATGCAGAAAATGTTCATTTTTTGACTAAATTATAGTGTTTATGCAGCCTAGATCAAAAGTGGAGGAAAAGAGGGAATATGATGCCTTCCCCAAAAAGTGCACAATCGTATGTTCACTCTATTTCCCTTTTCATTAAAGTAGTAGAAGATTAAATAAACAAAAATTACTTGGTAAACGTTCAGTGTTTAAGTTGAGGATACACTTAATTTTAGACCAAATAATGAAATGAAATCAAACAAAAAAGAAAACTAAACACAAAATATATTGTCACTAATTCAGAATTCTATAATCACATTCACACCAAATATGAAATAACAGTAAAACTACTAATACTACATGGGAAAAAAATAGAAATTTGCACACCAAATATGAAATAACAGTAAAACCGCTAATACTGGCTACTGCACACAAAAAGAGAGAGAGAGAGAAATTACGATTCACTATCTGCATATAATATGATTCACACATAAATAAATTTACAGCATAATTAATTATCATGCTGAATCAGTACTAACCCAAGAAGAAGATAGACCCTTTGCAAATTGCAATTTTGAATCTTTGATGATGGATCGTCGCCTGGAAGTGGCACCAACGTCTACAGGCCCTTCCTTTCACGCCCTGCCTTAACTGCTTCACGCGATTTGGATCGCCGATTCGCCGGAGGCCCAGAACAGCTTTCGCAATTTGTGATTCGCGATTTGCAATTTCGCCGATTCGCTGCTGATTTTTTGATTCACAATTTGTGATTCGCGAATTGCAAATGGTGCCCCTGATTTTTTTATGCCCTAAGCCGCTGCTTCTACCACTTGTAGGAAAGAATGGGCCTGAGCAGACGATGGCGGTTGCGTTGTAGATCTCGATAGAAATAGACAGCGGATTGTTGGTACTCCGGCAGAATTTTGTGCCGATTTCAAGATTTGAAGGGAATCACAAAAATGGAGAGGGGCTAAGAGAAATATTTGTTATCAGTTCTGGAATGGGGAAAGTAGATGCGAACAACATGGAAATGTGGGCTACTTTGTTTTAATTTTATTTTATTTTTGTAAAAATGCCGATGAGTGTGTCAAGCAGGATTTAGAATTTAGATATCGCTGCTTTTCTGTAAGGCCATCTAAGACAAATTGAAATTGCGCTTTTATGTTTAAGTAATAGATTTGTCACTTGCTTGTACCTGGATGCATATGTGCCCAGGCGTATTAGCAGGTGGACTCGACACTAGCTGGGGCGACTAGAGCCCGACTCTTGCACTATATATATATATATATATATATATATATATATATATATATATTCAAACTTATATCTTTGATATCTTTTTCGTTTTAACTTTGATTCTTACAAACTCTATATTAGGGTTGTCAATGGATGCTTTTGGAGACGGATAGTGCCATATCCATATCCGAAATTATTTTCGGATATCGGATATCCTCCGCTTAATTTTCGGATACGAACGAATATCGAATATTTATCCGCTCCGCCTATAATTAATAAATTTAAGAGTACAAATAAAAAAGTTTGGATCAACATAAAATAATTTTTGTATTATTGTTTGTAAAAAACAACGAAATAAAGAAGTATGATGAGGAAACATTGTTTTACACTAATATCCATAAGCATATCCAAAAATATTCCAAAATTAAACACTAAAACTACCATTTTTCACTAAAAATGGACAACGAATTATATCATAGTAACATCCAACAGCTACAAAATAATTATTAACTCTATTTTTCTATTTTGAGTTATATATATTACATCAATCAGTCGGACGGATATTTTTTGGATACGGATATCACTATAACCATATCCGTATCAGGAAAGTTTTTCGGATATCGGATATCCATATCTGCTTTTTGGATAATGCCGGATAACTGATATTTCGGATACAGATTCGGAAGGATATTGGATTTTTCAAGCATTCATTGATAGTCCTACTCTATATGTATATTCCTCAAAAAATTGCCATGGATGCAATGGATTAACTTCTACAGCTAAATTATGTCAATTTCACAGACTTATTTTATTATTTCATTAGTTCATTAATTACTATTTAACTTCCAATAAATTCCATTTAGTTAGCTTTTCAATTCAAATGCACGTATTAACATTTGAGAATTGTTAACCCATTGAAATATGGAATTGATATTTGCATCCATGTCGTTCTTCACCCAAGTCGTTGTAAACAAACCAATTCGTTCCAAGGTCATGTCGCAGGGAGAAAAGCAAATCACGCCGCTCCTAAGTTATATCGTCCCTCACAAAGCAGTTCTGAGGAGACCAAGACGTCTCCAAACCATGTTGTACTCCATTCATAACGTCAGAGCTAAGCTAAGTCACTTGTCCTCCATGTCATCTTCATAACATGGCGTGGGGAAAGCTCAGCGTCATGGTACAAGCTGCCATCTTGTCCTTGGTTCATATCGTGAAAACCAAGCTGTTTGGAGTTCATACCATCAGAAAGTCGAAGGCATGGCGCAACGCCTAAACCGTCTCGCGTTCATGCCAAGGCGCTTCCATGCCGGCAAGGCTTGCCTAGCTTCATTCCGCAATAATCCAAGTCGCAACCGACATGCATCTCCGTGTCGCTACCAGTCATGCCATAGCCGACATGAACCATACCGTTACTAGCTGGATCCAAGCTATCACTAGCTATCCCATGCCAGGCTATCGCCAGCTAACTTCCAACCGACATGAACCATGTCATGGCCGAATGACATTGATGCCTGCACTACATATTTCCACTCTCCTCACTCCTATAAATACCCCGCGCACACCACTTTAATGGGGACTGAATTCTAGGATCCCAAAGGGCTGCCCAATTATTTCTTCAACCATTTTACATGATTCTAACATCTCCAATCATCTCCAATCAAGGATCAAACATCAAATATACCAAGGAATCATGGAAATCTACTCAAGTGTTTAAAGAATCATAAATCTACTTCTCTAATTGCCATACTTGGAGAATTCCATCAACCTCCTTGGCTATTTCGATTAGACCAAATAGAGGAACTTGTGAGGATGAAAGTGAATGTAATGAGAGAGTGTTTATGCCTTGTAAATTCGCATGTGATAATGAAAGTTTCCCTCAAAGTGGATTTAGATCTATCTTAGATCGAACCACTATAAAATCATTGTATGTTTACTTACTTTGTTGTGATTGTGGCTCCTTTTTCCCATTTCTAACCGTTAGGTTAAGTACTTTTCAAGTACCTTTGGTGTTAGGTCAATTTTTGACTTAAACATTTGGCAGCCACCATGGGGGTACGTTCGCATTTCCTCTCTCTCTAAGTCATTTGTAGAGATAAAGTTTGGAGCTCGATTCTCCTAAGATCTTCCAAATCTAAAGTTCGAGCTAATTAACAAACTCTCTTCAAAGATTAAAGCCTTGTTTGCAATTATGGGTAGACCGAAGAATGTCACTAGTAAGACCATCGAAGAGACCGATAATCTCGCCAATGATACTACACCACCTTCCAACCACTTTGAAGTTGGTGAAACTTCTAGAGCTGGAGCGGCTGTAACAAGGAAAGAATTGGATGAGGTTGTTACGGGACTAACAAGTCAGATGGATATCTCGACCAATGTTATGTTAAAGAAGCTTGAAGCCATGTTCGCTATTCGGGCCGCCACAGCGAAAGTTACCATTATTGCCGCCCGTCTTCAACCTGCTCAGACTGCTCATACAGAAAATGCAGGTTCTTCTTCTTTAACCCCGAGCCGGGGCAAATCCGTGGAAGAGGTTGCAGCTCCTAATGGTCCTCATCATGAAGAGGAAAAGTCTCTTGCCCGCAACCATTCTTAGAAATCAACCTATCGACAAGTGCTTGGCTCCACCAAAGGGGCACCTCCCCAAGAGGGAGGCACAGGGCCGTTGTAACGGCCCGAATTTCCATACCCTTTGAGTCGACTAATAACACCACACGTCCAACCCAAATGACACAGAAATATGAATCATTAGTAGAAAGAAGTTAGTGGATGAGAATTAGAAAGAAAGAAATATTAGAATAGAAGAAAAATGAAGATCATAAACTCACAGCGGAACAAATAAAATATATTAGATAACATAACTTTTGAAATACAAAACAGTAACTGTATATACATACCATTAACAGAGCACCACAGTTATTCCTGGAACAGTTATAAACCCCTGTTTCCAGATACAACATAGTACATAGCGGAAAATATGATAGTATATAGCTAATTTGCTGAAGCCTTCTGCTTCAAGCTCCTCCACATGAATCTGAAAAATTCATACTACTTGACTGCCCGTATAAATTTGGGCACCCAAGAATTTAGGAAAAGCAAACAAAATAAACTATGGGTCAGTCATGGGACTGGTGTGAGTAAACTCCAACCATTTGTTTAACTTTCAAAATCCTTTCGAAAGAAATGATAATCGTAAGACCGATCCACACATAAACACGGATGGTTTTTAACTTACGATGACCCAAAATATTTTGATATCAAAATCTGGTGATATTATAATAGTGTCTACAACAAATAAATAGAATCTAGCGGAACGCTTGCATCTCACGCTACATATATAATATAAAATCAAAAACCGCAGGGGCGCTTGTTGGAGATTGGATTTCTAACATGACAAGGTATGGAACCACCTTTCGATTATTGTACTCTAGAGGAGATACACTGGGGTTCAATAAGAACGTCTTGCAACCCGGCCCACACATGGCCGACCACTCATTTCGCTTGAGTGTATCGAATGTATATCACCAACGGTTGGGATCAACAACTGTTTCCCGAAAGGGACAACATCGATAGATTAAAGATGTAAATGGAATTTCTCTAGATAGGTGATATACATCCTAATGGGAGCGACCCACCTAGCCATGCTTCCTGCCCGATTTTTGTTAATTCACGGTTGTGAGGCTTGAGGTTTGAATTATCTTCCAGAACATCTGGCCACCATTCACTTTGAATGCCTTATCGTCAGATCCATCAGAAATCACTAATTGATTCCCACAAAAATACTCAGTTTGTCAGGCTAAAGAAGTTTCCCTTCTTTGCCACCAACTTCGTATGTTTGAAGGAATCAACGTACGTAATCCCTTTGGAAATATTCTGTCAGACACTCGTCCTTACAAGTTGTCCTGGGTCTGAACAAACCGAAGGCACCATTCTATTAATCCATCTTGGCAATTTCTACCTAGGATTCATAGAACAGCCCTTGCACTTTACTCCGTCTTCATAATCTCTTCAACATAAGTTGATTCGTAACACTTATGCCAATACGGAGTGGTTTTCAGATATTAAATTTGATCCCGGTCTCTCCATATTGACAACGAAGGTATAAATTAAATCAAAACTTTGATAGTCGGTAATTTAACTATCAAAGGAACATCCATTCAACCAACGACCCTATTTCCAAATGGAAATTCTACTGTTCAACCATCCAGCAATACTGGCCTCAATTTATATAAATTCCTTATTTTGTTATCAATTCCAAATTTCCATCTTTCCTATCTTTTCAAAGCTCGATTGTCTCTCGCGATAATTGGAAAATATTTCCAATATCCTAATTTCTTTATTCAAGAAAATATCTCTTATTTCGGTTAGAAAACATTTCTATATATTCACAATCATTATTTTGTATATTCAGAAAATATCCCTTATTAATATTGGAAAATATTCCCATAATACATTTATTAATTCCTCGTTGACCAATTCATTTTATTTCCTACGCATAGAAAATATTTCTTATTTTATTTGGGAAATATTTCAAAATTTCTTTAAATTAACGCGATGTTATAAACCATCGTTATTATAACACAAACCATTAATCATTTATTAACTAAACATATTGCTAACCAATCTTCACTATCGAACCTAAACTATTCCTCCATTAATCATGAAGTCAATCAAGTTGGGGTATAATTACCTCTCAGACCTTAATTGAACAACATTCTCAACTTTGAAATAGTCAAAGCTCATAGCTTCAAACAAAACATCGCTTATGCGACTTTCGGATTCAATCTAATAACACACTTCCTTCGCGGAAAAACATTGATTATAACGGTAGCGTTATAATCACTATTTCCAAATATTTAATTTATAAGTCACTTATTATAACGACAGCGTTAAAATCGCTGTATAGATTTACAAAACATTTATTATAACGACAGCGCTAAAATCGCTGTTTAGATTTATAAAACATTTATTATAACGACAACGCTAAAATCGCTGTTTAGATTTACAAAACATTTATTATAACAGCAGCGTTGTAATCGCTATTTCCAAATATTTGGAAAATATAACATGCTCTTATGAATCTCAATAAATAAATTAATAAGTAAATAAATAATTAATAACATTGCTGGATGTAAAGGAAGAATTCTAGTGTTGTGGTGTAAATCAATATGCAACTAAACATTATTAACATGGACACACAGCAAATTACTTTGGATGCTACAAACAGTGGGGGTCTACATTTAATTCTAACTGTAGTTTATGCTAGTAATTTTTCTCAGGAGAGAAATTAATTGTGGAATAACATCAGAAGTCTGTCTAAAAATGTCGATAAGCCTTGGATTGTCACAGGTGACTTCAATGCAGTACTGAATAAAGAGGACAAAATGGATGGTGTGCCTTTGAGAGTCAATCAACTTACAGAGTTTAATAACTGTATCTCTGGTGCTGGACTGCTTGAACCAGTACATAATGGCCTGAAATATACATGGAGAAGTGGTGAGAATAAGAAAATATCCTGTAAGTTGGACAAAGTTTTAGTCAATGCTGAATGTATCATAGCAATGCCTGACATTAAAGTGGAAATTCTTTCCACTTTTTCAAGTGATCATAGCCCACTTATAATTCAGTTCTTGGATAAGGAAAATAATACAAAAGGCAAACCTTTTAGATATGTTAACGCTTGGAAAAACATTGATGGGTATGATGATGTTATTAATTTTAATCTGTGTCAACTTCAAGATGGCTGTGCAGGTTTTAAAGTTATTCAATTGCTCAAATTTGCTAAAAATTGTCTTAAGCAATGGAACAAATGCAGACCAAAAGACACTGACCTTATCAATCAACTACACCAGGACTGTGCAACATATTTAAAGATGATTGACAATGGTGATAACTCTGATGTTGTTTGGCAACAATATCACATCACCCAGCAGGAATTGAAAAAAGCTCTTGCTAATAAAGCCATTGAATTGAAACAAAAAGCTAAAGTTCAGTGGTTAACTGAGGGAGATGATTGCACTAAATTCTTCTATACTAAAATGTCCATTCGTAGCCATATTAATAAGAGTTCTCACTTGATTAATCAGCAAGGGAATTACAGCACAAATCTTCAAGCACTTGAAAGAGAAACAATCGAATACTTTACAAATCTCTATAATGGTGAATGTGAAACTAATCTACCTGTTATTCATTGCAGGCATGTTGTTAATGCTTGTGGTAGAAGGTTGATGACAAGCCATGTCATGTACGATGAAGTCTGGCAAGCTCTCCAATCCATCAGTGCTGACTCCAGTCCAGGACCAGATGGGATAGGGGCTGGGTTCTTCATAAAGCACCGGGAGTATCTGAAAGATTATGTTACTCAAGCAATTCAGGAAGCATTCATCTCAGGAAATATAATTAAAGAAATGAACAACACTTTCATATGTCTAATTCCAAAAGTTGAGAATCCCACCAGACCAGAAGAATTTAGACCAATAGCTTGCTGCAATGTGCTATATAAAATTCTTAGCAAGGTGATATGCAACAGAATGAAACGAATTTTACCAGACATCATCTCAAAGTTTCAAAGTGCTTTCATTAAAGGGAGACATATTTCAGAGAACTCATTGTTGGCTCATGAACTTGTTAGAAATTTCAACAAACCTGGTGCTGATAAATTCTGTTTGAAAGTGGGCCTTCACAAAGCATATGATAAAATAAATCGTAATTTCATTATTCATATGTTAAGATGCATGGGATTTCCTAACAGGTTTGTTAAGTTGATAAATGAATGTATATCCACCCCTACTTTTTCTATTTTGATCAAAGGAATCCCTAAGGGTTTCATTGGATCAAATAGGGGAATAAGACAAGGAGATCCAATGTCTCCTTACCTGTTTGCCATAGCAATGGAGTACTTTTCTCTCCAGATTGAATTGTCGGAGCATAACAGACTAATTCAGACAGTCTACAATTTCCAACCTAAGATAAGCCACCTCTTACATGCCGATGACCTGATAATATCCATTAAATCGAATGAAATGGTAGCTAGAACTATCAAAAGAAATTTTCTACTATTGGAAAAGTATGTGGGTTTAAAAGTGAGTGAGAACAAAGCCAAGTGTTATTTTAACAAATTTTGTGTAAACAGAAATGAGATATTGGAAATATTGGGTGTGTCTTAAGGATCTTTGCCTGTGAAGTACTTGGGAGTTCCACTGTCGTCAAACAAAATTACGGATAGAGAATGTGTTGAATTGATTAGTAAGATTAAAGACAAGTTGCAAGGTTGGAGTTTAAAAACCTTATCTTTGGCAGGAAGAATTGAACTGGTGCATACTGTAATTCATGCAAAAATTAACTTTTGGCTTCAAACTTTTCAAATTCCAGCTGCATCAATAGATAAGATAGAGAAAGTTTGTGCAGATTTCATATGGAGAGGTGGATATCACAAAATTAAAATGGATGACTTATGCAGACCTAAGGAAGAAGGGGGAGTAGGGCTGAGGAACATTAGAGACATGAGAGATGTTTTTACTCTCAAACAAGGCTGGAAAATCATCACAAGTAAAAGTTTATGGGCCAGGTGGATGAGACAAAGATATATTAAAAATAGTTTTTGGCACATGGCTCTGGATAATAATGCATCCCCAAACTGGAAAGCAATTTTAAAAATTAGAGATAAACTACCTGCTAACTGTACTCGTGAATTTTCTATAGGAAAAGATACACATTTGTGGAAGGACCCTTGGATTTTGGGGAAATCCATGATAGATATTGTGGGATGGAACACTTACTCTGCATATGGCTTTCCAAACACAACTGTTGACACAATTATTGATATTTGGGCTCGGAACAACTCAAATGAGGATTTTGCAATCAAAACTGCCTGGAAATCAATTCGAATTAAACATGCAAAAAAAGATTGGAGCAAAACTATCTGGGACAAGGCCATATGTCCTAAAAATTCACTCACAGCTTACAAAGCTATCATGCAAAGATTACCTACTCGTGACAGATTGTTCAAATGGGGGATTACGGATGAAAGACTTTGTGTTCTTTGTGGTACTTCGGAGGAAACGCATGAACATCTGTTCTTTGCATGCGAGTACTCAAAGACAATTGCTATAAATTGTAAAGTAAAAATTGACCCACAGAATCAAAGCTACGATTTACAGGAAATTTCTACATACATGGCCAGGCACCCACACAACGATTGTCAGGTAGCCAAATTGAATAAGACGGCCGTCACATATGCTGTACCAGCGATTTGGAGAGAGAGAAATTCACAAATTTTCAGAGCAAAAGAAAGTAACGCGAAAGTGGTTAGTAGAATTGCAATAACAAACATTATCCTGAGCAGAAGAAGGATTAAAGGCAGTAATCAAACCGATAACTGGGAATCTGAACTCGCTGGATGGAGAGAAAAGGATCTGAAGGATGTGTCAGCACGAATTCCATGAACCAGTACAGCGGTGTTTGAGCCTCCATGAATTGCGCCGATGAAGACAGAATGAGGAAGACGAAGGAGTTTTGTTTTTGGAATGTTCTAGTTTTAACTGTTAAAGTGTTGTGAGTGAGTTGGCAAGTTTTAATTGCTTGAATGTACAATGGGTTGTCGGTCTGATTGTAATCTCCCTATTTTGGGCTAAATGCCTAACAAAATTTTACCCAATTTCAAAAAAAAAATTAAATAATTAAATTTGATTCAAACGGAAAGTAAAAATAACTACTTCCCTAAATTCGATATAATCAAATTCTAGTAAACAACTCTCATTCGAATACTCTACATTCGATTAATATTCCGAACTTCGAAATGAATCTTATCACTCCAGGCTAACTCAATCTCCCTTATGATAATTTCCATTCGCAAAACATACGCTTGCAATCATTATTCATTTTCAAATACCAGTATCTTTCCTTAATAGGAATCTAGACTTGTTTAATAATTCTAATTTAAAATAAATCTTAAACTATTTCAAAACATGGAATTGTATTTACATAGCTATAAATATTGAAATATTCACTTCTTAGTATATTTCATTCAAATTACAGTTTTATACTAAATAGAATTCAAATATTCTTCCTGAATTAAACCATTATAAATAAATTCAACCTAACCAAAGTATAGTTGTAAATTCCTTGGATTTATTTCTATTTGTTTTAAATTCCAAACTTTGAAGCAAAATCCAACGTTTCCTTTCGAAAGCGATTTCCACTTCCCTTATCATTCAAATTTCTATTTGAATTCACATTTCCTATCCATATTTCTTTTATAGACACCTCCATTTGCAAAATATCTGCTTTAAACGATTATTCACTTTAATAGTGAATAATATTTCCTTTTACATTATCTAATCCATTTGATTTCACCATATCAAATCCAAATTCCATTTTTATAACTTCTAGTTACAATTGTTTATAGAAAATCACACTAATAATTTTAAACATTTATAATCTCTTTTAAGGTTTCCTTTATAATTTGCAAAGTCCAAATCTATTTTCAATTACTGGTCTCAAAAGAGATTTTTCACTTTCCTATATAAATTCATATTTGAACTGATATTTCAATATGTCCAATGATTAATGATTCACTTAATTTATATTCTTGTTTGTAAACAACTTCTTGATTTATCCCCTTGAATGGGTTTCTATTTTCGACTTTATTCGAAAAATAAATTCCATTTTAAATTCCCAACTTCCTTTCCCACATTTAAAAATATTTTACGATATCTAAAATACCAAGTTATTATGACCAGGGTAAATCAAACACAACATATCCAATCATGGATTATATAACACATCATACAGTCAAAAAAAACAGTAATATAAATGTTGAGGAATCCAGTTGGATTCCTCCAACCTGTTTCCCTGCATCCACAGATGTTAATCAACATCAATAATATTAATATCACATCAGTATGAAATATTATGGTGAACAAAAGTAATAATCGATCAACGACTAACTATATTAACCATTTCAACCAATTATTTTCAACCATGCAACTAAACAACCATCACACAGTATAAAATTACTATGAATAAATTTAAAACTCGATCATATAAAAATATAAAGGAGTCATAGTTAGTGAGTTTTACTCACCTTGTTTTGAAATTGATGGTAGTGCTTCCGTTTCGTTTTAAAATCAAGCAGTGTTTTGATTTTATCACGAAATTCTAATTGCTTTGCTCTCAGCAAAATCAGTTCGACTATGTAGATGTCGTCGTTACGGTTCCAACGGATCTGGCTACGTTCAATTCTATTCATGAATGAATTACGTATGTTATAAGTTAATGATTGCAAAATAACATTAATTAGGTCATTTACTATATTTTGAATCATTTCATTACCGTTTAATTAAGTCCTAATTCTCCTTCCCCATCTCTTAGTTTTCACACGCAGCATTCCCATATCCGAATTGTGCACCTCTTATATTGACATTCTCTTTCACTCATTCATTCATCAATCCCATTAGCACATTCCCTGATTCAAACTTCCATCCAAAAAACCTACTTAGAATCATCACCAAGCAATTTATCATTAACCAGCCTTCCTCCATCATTGCTGCTCAAGCACAAACATGTAAAACATCCTAGGCCCAATCGCCACTTTCAAGAACCCGATACCACATTTCAATTGTTTCACTCAGCTTCTCCCCATATAAGTTTTACTCCAGTGATGCTTCAAACAAGAACCGCTGTTCAAATGACCAAATTATAATAGTTATAAGTTTTATTTAAAATAATAACATTATTAACGTTTTTAATTAAAGTTAATAAACCTTAACTTTACTTACTAACCACACGGTTTAGGCCATCTGACTTCTTCTCCACATATATTATTCAAAAGCTTCTCCTTTACAGTCAAGCTCAACCCATTTTCTGGACAACCACATGCCCACTTCAACCCCTCTAATACTTCACCGATCATCCCACTACTTTTTCAACACAACATTTTCAGCAAACCTCCTCTTATAATTACTTTATTAATTTCCTTTCTTCCCACACCATTTCCTGAAACCACACCTCAGACATTTACAAACTTTCAACGAACTGTTGCTCCCTCTCTATTTTTCAAACTGTAACTGCACTCACCTTTTACTCCTCACCACCCTTTAATACAAGATGCCAGATGCTAAATAAGGGTTTTAAACCCGCATCTCATCCCTTTCCAGCAATAAAACCCGAAACCCCATATTTAATTCAAACAAAAGCTTTAATAATACTGCCGTAACTTCAACTTTGCCCCCAATCAACGACTTCAGGCAACACGAGTTGCACACTTCGATCCTTAAAACCCCGTTCATCCACTCCCGGCACCTCCTGTGTGAGGAGCGCCACCTTCCGATCACCTCCACCCCATCAATCAGCAACCTATCACCCTCCTGCCACTTGCGACATCAACTTCGAAGCGTACTGTACCTAAAACCGAATGCCAGAAGCTTGCTGGCCTCGCCACTGCACAACACCGAAGGCAACCCCATCATCGACCAACCCCACGCCTGCCTCAGCTTCGAGTTCGAACCCCAAAGCCTGCTCACAAACCTAAATCGCAGCCAGATCCGATGGTAACAATGTGAAGTCGTGGCCATTTAGATCTCCGAAATTTAAGTATTTGAATGATTTTTAATTTGATTTAAAGTGGCAGCTTTTATTTCGTTTATTACAGAAATGAACAGAGGACGGAAGACTCAGAAGTGAATTTGGGGAAGTTAGGGATTGTGGCGTGATAGTTTTAAAGGAGATACATCTTGAAGTGCACGGTGTTTGATAGCTTGAGGCGCACGGTGTTGAAATTACTTGGGAGACACGGAGATGAAAAGCTTGTAGAGCATGGTTGATTAGTTTGGATGTCACGCTGATTTAAACGTACAGGAAAAAGTAGAGTTTTTCTTCCTTTTGTTTAAAAACATTTTAATTGAAAACGTGATTCCCAATATATTGAATTCCTTAGTATAAGTCAAATGTTTGCTCTCTCTTAAACCACAAATGTTGGTTTGGGTAAAGAGTTCTCAGGAGAGTAATCGTAACTTATTATATGTTTAATGAAGTCTAGAAACATGCGTTTACATATAACTTCGTTTGCATACGAGCTGCTGCGGACAAAGATAAAAATATAATAGTGACAAACAAAGCTTTACGATCCCAAAAATATAATAATATCGGTAGGTTAGCTCATATTTCGAAAGCCCAAAATATTGATATAGGGTGCAAAATACTCCAAATAAAAAGTAGCTTATTTTTTGAATTAAAAATTACAGTAAAATTTTAAAAATTAAATTATATCTCAAAGGGCTTGTCTCAAAGGGCTTGTCCAAGATCGAAATCAATATTTAATTATATTAAACAAACTAGTACGGCTTATACACGACTCCACAACGACTTTCTGGAAATTTTATTTGGACATAACTTACGATCTAAAATACAAAATCTTGGGTTTTCTCTTTCATTAGAAAATTATAGCTAAATGGATTCCAACGTTTCCTGTTTCGAAGAAACCCGACTTATATCGGATCTTGTATATCCAATTGAAGTTCAAAACGTAAATTACGAACTACCGCGACTATTTCGAGGTCGTTTTAATTATATTATAAATTATATGTTTAAATATCGTTTTATTAAACAAATTGCTATATGTAATTCAAATAAAATATTTAAAACAAATTTAAATATTCAGAACTCAACGGCTGAAAATCCGGGTTGTTACATTACGTCCCCCTTAAAATAATTTCGTCCTCGAAATTGCTAAGGTAGGAAAAGATGCTACATACCCTATTAACTAGGTCCAAAAGTCCTTTTTGTTTCTGTTTCAATCGAACGAAAATTTTCCAATTAAAATATTAATTTATTTCTTATTATCGAAATTTACAAAAATTCTGAAAATTTTCTAACACCTTTAATTCCGAAAAATTTCGATAGTATTTCCTTTGCACGACTCAATCGGTACAATCACAACTCGCCTTTCTAGGCCTTCTCCAATTCAAAAGAAATCAAAAAGCCAAGCGGCTTTCCCCATAGGCTCATAAAATCATCAAACCCAAGTAATATTGTAAACATGTACCTTTTTGTCGGGCATAATTCCATCTCTTGCATTGGCTTCTATTCAATACCTGCTCAACATACATATATCCATTTCCAGTTGGTTTCAAATCAATCCAACTTCCAATTTTTTTTACTCTCTAATCAACTTCTGATTAGTTTCCTTCCATTTTATAATTCAAACTTGATTTCTATTTCCAAAATCAATCCACTTATTCTGCTTGGGCTCAAAAATAACTTAACTCCAATTAACGAAATATATATGTATTCAACTTATTTAGTATAGGTCGAATCTATTGTAATAGCTCAAATCTTAAATATTTCTCTTATTACCATATTTAGTCTCATTCGAGATTATCTCCATCTAATCCAATTTTATTAATCTTTACTTAAGTTAAATTTCAATTCATTTGGTACATTTTTATCCTTTCAATCTATTCAACTTATACAAGTTAAATTTTTATTTCAGAATTCAAATTCCCGGGATTTATTTCAAATTAGTTTGAAATCATATATATTTATATACATATATAAATAATCAACTAAATTCAAAACATTTGAATTTCTAAAACGACTTTATTTTTCTCAAACAATTTCCATTAATAAATCTGTTATGGTAGCAATCCATCACTTAGAAACTCGAAAATGAATACCGATAAGGTCGCGATCCATTATCAGAATTATTTTCTCGTCACTGAAGTGATTTATGTGCTTAATCACCTTTAAAATCCATTTAAACCATCCTTATTCAAAAATACTTTAAAGTAATGTTCTATTACTTTATAATATTTCAGAAAATATTTTCTAAACAAACGGGATTTTAAATTCCCAAATTCTGATTTGAATTCAATTCCAATTCACCTTATTTGTATATATTATCCATATGCCAGTTATATTTAGTTATATATAACCATTTTAATATTCTATAATTTCATTTGATTGTAATAACAATCAACACAATCATTTTTAATAATTCAGAAATTATTCCTCTTATATCAAAATAATATTTGGGCAAAATTAAATCATTTACCCACTTTAAAACAATACTGTATCGAATTGTTTTGTTCGAGAGTTTAGAAACACCTATCGATACAATTGTACATCCTGTATCGACCAAAATTCATAAACCACTCAACAAACCAGTCAACACAATATAAAACAATTTTATATCAAATCTACAAATACGCGCTCATATATATACTCAAATTCAATCTAGGGTATCAGTAGCCCTATCTCCATTGAATCACGCCACAGAGCCAAGGTTACTACTCAACCTTCAGCTCTGATACCAAATGTAACGGCCCGAATTTCCGTACCCTTTGAGTCGACTAATAATACCACACGTCCAACCCAAATGACACAGAAATACGAATCATTAGTAGAAAGAAGTTGGAGGACGAGAATTAGAAAGAAAGAAATATTAGAATAGAAGAAAACTGAAGATCACAAACTCACAGCGGAACGAATAAAATATATTAGATAACATAACTTTTGAAATACAAAATAGTAACTGTATATACATACTGTTATCAGAGCACCACGGTTATTCCTGGAACAGTTATAAACCCCTGTTTCCAGATACAACATAGTACACAGCGGAAAGTATGATAGTCTATATGTAACACCCCACATCCATTAATGTCACTCACAAAGGGAATGCATTAACTTCTATGGAGCGTTTTAAGTGAGTATAGAACAGAAACTTAACAACGAGACAGATATAAACAGTACTTGAAAATTTAAAACTTTATTTCATTGCAGCGGAAAATACATAAGTTTGATTACATCATCAAAACCAGAGTCAAAGTACATAATATCCATCTTGACTAAATCAAAGTACATAAATTGAAAGACATAATCCCCAATACAAAATAGCCATAAATAAGAGAGGCTGAACTTCACTTCAGTGATCCAAGCAACTTCTAAAACCAGAGGTACAGCTGTCCAAAATCAAGCTCCACTGGAGCTAGTTCCAACCTGAGCACCTGGGGGGGAAAGGAAGAAAAGAGGAGGAAACAAAGGGGGTCAGACATAAAGTCTGGCGAGTGCGATAACTTTAACAATATAATCACCAAAATAACTAGGCTAAGGCATAAGTTGGAAAATAAGGAAATGACTGTGAACAATTGGGTATGGCAGAGTAAACAAGGAAATAAGATGAACTAAGATAACGTTAAAGCGCACTTAACCCACTATAAGATAATTACTATACTGCACCACCACTACTATACTGCACCACCACTAGTCACCTTAAGTTTGATCCCGCCTACAGAACTTAATAATGATTATGGTAGTTTCGTGCACCCCCTAGCTGCCTTCATAGTGCCGCCTGCCCCTATCTCCACTAGGTGTACCCACTACCCCTATTCGATCGGCTCCCTAACTCGTAGATACCCGTGCTGGCCCCACAGTGGGGTGTATCACTTCCCAAAGTGGCAACCCGATACCACCAATAATGCACGGCTTATAACTACACGATGCTACAACGTTTTACCTACCAGCCCTAGCCCACACACGCATATGAACCCGTTGGACTTGCGTTGCCACCGCTAACCCGTTTTGGCCTCTTACAGTCAAGCCCAGTATGTGTGTCCCGTCCTCGACTTGGGTCGAGCCTACAAAGATACATATGGATTACTGGTTGAAACGGGCCCCCCAATACTTGACAAAAGCTATCCACCTAAGCTTGGTCCCCTCTAGTACATCCCACTTAACCCTCTTCTTATTCATGTTTACTTACATGTTTCAATTTTGGTTAAGTGTTTCTAATCGTATTTCAAATGCCACCCAAGGCACCATTTAATTCCATATGCCACCCAAGGCACCCACTTAACCCCCTCATGTCCCACTACATGTTTATCTAGTTAAGTGTTTCTTAATTCATTAAGACCGTAACCTCATAAAGACCTCTCACATTAGACTAGCATTTGTGGCAGCTGGATTTGCCGGGCGAGTCCGGGCAGTCTTACACCACAAACGAGCCTAACCTCGTGTCTTTACAACTGTTACGTATTTAATTTATGCCTAAGACCTCCCACATTAGACTGGCATTTGTGGCAGATGGATTTGCCCGGCGGGTCCGGGCAGTCTTACACCACAAAAGAGCCTAATCTCGTGTCTTAGACGATTAATTACTCCTAATTAATCATCCCCCAATTTGAATTACTTTCCCTATTCAAATTATCAATCAATTCCAAATTTAACTATGGCCATAATTGACTCAATTATGTCCATCCATTTATGGTACGTAAAATCATACCAATTTTCATCACAAAATTATTTTATGCCATTTAAGGCATTTATGCCAATTCTCAGTATTAAATCTTTTAATATTATCCCTTTTACCCCACGTTGTACGTTCGTTCGTTTAACGTAAAATATACGTTAGACTCGAATAGTCTAACTCATGGAATAAAGAGAAAACATCATAACATACACATAATTAAAACTAGATCTAACATAGGGGGTGAACTTGCATGTGTGAATGATGTTCTACATCTAAAACTTGCATAGGCCAAAGTTACGACTTGCATAAACTACATATGTCATAGATCCAATTCTAAAGGTGTAAACTTGTTTAGGTAATGGTCACAACTTGCATAAAACATGTATGTCATAGATCTACGTCTAAAGGTGTAAACTTGCATAGACAATAACCACTAACTTGCATAACATAATTCATATTCCAAACTCATATATTTATATAAACTTGCATATGTGATTTATGCAACATAACAATGGTGTAAACTTACATCTAAACATGTAAACTAGCATGTAGAATTTGGCATATAACTCACACATGTCATAGCCTAACTTTAGATCTAAAATAGATGTCATGAAACATGTAAAGTTATACACAATCTTTACTAACTTGCATATGGTTCATGTTTAAATCAATATCTAAACTTGCATACATACATATGATTTATCATATGAATCAACATAACCAAACTAACATATGAACAACACGATGATTTGATTATATAGAATTACAACATAGATGATAGCATCATAACTTACAACATAGATGATAACATCACAACATAACATCATAGAATTTACAACATATATGATAACATCACAATTTTACAACATAATTATAACATGCGGTCAATAATTCACATCACATCCATATAATCCACATCATAACTTAATCTTCTCCAAAGAAAAGCTAATTCAACTTCAGAACTCAGAATTCAGAACTCAAGACCTTCTTTGAGTTGTGAGTTCGATTTCTTTATTAAATAATTGGTATATCTGTCTTGTGATATTCTGTGTCTGTTTACCAAAAATGCTCCACTGAAGTTAAGGCATTCCCTTTGTGAGTGACCTTAATGGAGGTGGGGTGTTACACTATAGCTAATTTGTTGAAGCCTCCTGCTTTAAGCTCCTCCATGTGAACTGAAAAATCCTGACTACTTGACTACCCATACAAATTTGGGCACCCAAGAGTTTAGGAAAAACAAACAAAATAAACTCTGGGTCAGTCATGGGACTGGTGTGAGTAAACTCCAACCATTCGTTTAACTTTCAAAATCCTTTAGAAAGAAATGATAATCGTAAGACTGATCCACACATAAACACGGATGGTTTTTATTTTACGATGACCCAAAATATTTTGATATCAAAATCTGGTGATATTATAATAGTGTCTACAACAAATAAATAGAATCTAGCGGAACGCTTGCATCTCACGCTCCATTTATAATATAAAATCAAAAACCGTAGGGGCGCTTATTGGAGATTGGATTTCTAACATGACAAGGTATGGAACCACCTTCCGATCAGTGTACTCTAGAGGGGATACACTGGGGTTCAACAAGAACGTCTTGCAACCCGGCCCACACATGACCGACCACTCATTTCGCTTGAGTATATCGAATGTATATCACCAACGGTTGGGATCAGCAACTTTTTCCCGAAAGGGACAACATCGATAGATTAAAGAAGTAAATGGAATTTCTCAAGATAGGTGATATACATCCTAATCGGAGCGATCCACCTAGCCATGTTGCCTTCCAGATTTTTGTCAATTCCCGGTTGTGAGGCTTGAATTATCTTCCAGAACATCTGGCCACCATTCACTTTGAATGCCACATCGTCAGATCCATCGGAAATCACTAATTGATTCCCACAAAAATACTAAGATTGTCAGGCTGAAGAAGTTTCCCTTCTTTGCCATCAACTTCTTACGTTTAAAGGAATCAACCTACGTAATCCCTTTGGAAATATTCTGTCAGACACTCATCCTTACAAGTTATCCTGGGTCTGGACAAACCGAAGGCACCATTCTATTAATCCATCTTGGCAATTTCTACCTAGGATTCACAGAACAGCCCTTGCACTTTACTCCGTCTTCATAATCTCTTCAACATAAGTTGATTCGTAACGCTTATGCCAATACGGAGTGGTTTTCAGATATTAAATTTGATCCCGGTCTCCATATTGACAACGGAGTTATAAAATAAATCAAAACTTTGATAGTCGGTGATTTAACTATCAAAGGAACATCCATTCAACCAACGACCCTATTTCCAAATGGAAATTCTACTGTTCAACCATCAAGCAATACTGGTGCTTATTTATATAAATTCCTTATTTTGTTATCAATTCCAAATTTCCATCTTTCCTATCTTTTCAAAGCTCGATTGTCTCTCTCGATAATTGGAAAATATTTCCAATATCCTAATTTCTTTATTCGAGAAAATATCTCTTATTTTGGTTAGAAAACATTTATATATATTCACAATCATTATTTTCTATATTCAGAAAATATCCCTTATTAATATTGGAAAATATTCCCATATTACATTTATTAATTCCTCGTTGACCAATTCATTTTATTTCCTATGCACAGAAAATATTTCTTATTTTATTTGGGAAACATTTCAAAATTTCTTTAAATTAACGCGATGTTATAAACCATCGTTATTATAACACAAACCATTAATCATTTATTAACTAACCATATTGCTAACCAATCTTCACTATCGAACCTAAACTATTCCTCCAACAATCATGAAGTCAATCAAGTTGCGGTATAATTATCTCTCAGACCTTAATTGAACAACATTCTCAACTTTGAAATAGTCAATGCTCATAGCTTCAAACAAAACATCGCTTACTCGACTTTCAGATTCAATCTAATAACACACTTCCTTCGTGGAAAAATATTGATTATAACGGTAGGGTTATAATCGTTGTTTCCAAATATTTGATTTATAAGTCACTTATTATAACGACAGCGTCAAAATCGCTGTATAGATTTATAAAACATTTATTATAACGACAGCGCTAAAATCGTTGTTTAGATTTGTAAAACATTTATTATAACGACAATGCTAAAATCGCTGTTTAGATTTACAAAACATTTATTATAACAGCAGCGTTGTAATCGCTGTTTCCAAATATTTGGAAAATATAACATGCACTTATGAATCTCAATAAATAAATTAATAAGTAAATAAATAAATAATTAAATTTGATTCAAACGGAAAGTAAAAATAACTACTTCCCTAAATTCGATATAATCGAATTCTAATAAAGAACTCTCATTCGAACACTCTACATTCGATTAATATTCTGAACTTCGAAATAAATCTTATCACTCTAGGTTAACTCAATCTCCTTTATGATAATTTCCATTCGCAAAACATTCGCTTGCAATCATTATTCATTTTCAAATACCAGTATCTTTCCTTAATAGGAATCTAGACTTGTTTAATAATTCTAATTTAAAATAAATCTTAAACTATTTCAAAACATGGAATTGTATTTCCATAGCTAAAATATTTACTTCTTAATATATTTCATTTAAATTATAGTTTTATACTAAATAGAATTCAAATATTATTCCTGAATAAAACCATAATAAATAAATTCGACCTAACCAAAGTATAGCTATAAATTCCTTCGATTTATTTCTATTTGTTTTAAATTCCAAACTTTGAAGCAAAATCCAACGTTTCCTTTCGAAAGCGATTTCCACTTCCCTTATCATTCAAATTTCTATTTGAATTCGCATTTCCGATCCATATTTCTTTTATAGACACCTCCATTTGCAAAATATCTTCTTTAAACGATTATTCACTTTAATAGTGAATAATATTTCCTTCTACATTATCTAATCCATTTGATTTCACCATATCAAATCCAAATTCCATTTATAACTTCTAGTTACAATTGTTTATAGAAAATCATGCTAATAATTTCAAACGTTTATAATCTCTTTTATAGTTTCCATTATAATTTGCTAAGTCCAAATCTATTTTCAAATACTGGTCTCAAAAGAGATTTTTCACTTTCCCATATAAATTCATATTTGAACTTATATTTCAATATGCCCAATGATTAATGATTCACTTAATTTATATTCTTATTTATAAATAACTTCTTGATTTATCCCTTTGAACGGGTTTCTATTTTCGACTCTATTCGAAATCCTATTTCTATTTTGAAAACAAATTCCATTTTAAATTCCCAATTTCCTTTTCCATATATAAAAATATTTTTACGGTATCTAAAATACCAAGTTTCTATGGCCAGGGTAAATCAAACACAACATATCCAATCATGGAATATATAACACATCATACAGTTAAAAAAACAATAATATAAATGTTGAGGAATCCAGTTAGATTCCTCCAACCTGTTTCCCTACATCCACAGATGTTAATCAACATCAATAATATTAATATCACATCAATATGAAATATTATGGTGAACAAAAGTAATAATCGATCAACGATTAACTATATTAACCATTTCAACCAATTATTTTCAACCATGCAACCAAACAACCATCACACAGTATAAAATTACTATGAATAAATTTAAAACTCGATCATATAAAAATATAAAGGATTCATAGTTAGTGAGTTTTACTCACCTTGTTTTGAAATTGACGGTACTGCTTCCGTTTCGTTTTAAAATCAAGCAGTGTTTTGATTTTATCATGAAATTCTAATTGCTTTGCTCTTTGTAAGATCAGTTCGACAACGTAGATGTCGTCGTTATGGTTCCAACAGATCTGGCTGCATTCAATTTTGTTCACGAATGCATTATGTATGTTATAAGTTAATGATTGCAAAATAACATTAATTAGGTCATTTACTATATTTCGAATCATTTCATTACCATTTAATTAAGTCTTAATTCTCCTTCCCCATCTCTTAGTTTTCACACGCAGCATTCCCATATCCGAATTGTGAACCTCTTATATTGACATTCTCTTTCACTCATTCATTCATCAATCCCATTAGCACATTCCCTGATTCAAACTTCCATCCAAAAAACCTACTTAGAATCATCACCAAGCAATTTATCGTTAACCAGCCTTCCTCCATCATTACTGCTCAAGCACAAACCTGTAAAACATCCCAGGCCCAATCGCCACTTTCAAGAACCCGATACCACATTTCAATTGTTTCACTCAGCTTCTCCCCATATAAGTTTTACTCCAGTGACGCTTCAAACAAGAACCGCTGTTCAAATGACCAAATTATAATAGTTATAAGTTTTATTTAAAATAATAACATCATTAATGTTTTTTAATTAAAGTTAATAAACCTTAACTTTACTTACTAACCACATGGTTTAGGCCATCTGACTTCTTCTCCATATATATTATTCAAAAGTTGCTCCTTTACAGTCAAGCTCAACCCATTTTCTGGACAACCACATGCCTACTTCAACCCCTCCAATACTTCGTCGATCATCCCACTACTTCTTCAACACAACATTATCAGCAAATCTCCGCTTATAATTACGTTATTAATTTCTTTTCTTCCCACACCATTTCCTGAAACTGCACCTCAGACATTTACAAACTTTCAACGAACTGTTTCTCCCTCTCTATTTTTCAAACTGTAACTGCACTCACCTTTTACTCCTCACCGCCCTTTAATACAAGATGCCAGATGCTAAATAAGGGTTTAAAACCCGCATCTCGTCCCTTTCCAGCAATAAAACCCGAAACCCCATATTTAATTCAAACAAAAGCTTTAATAATACTGCCATAACTTCAACTTTGCCCCAATCAATGACTTCAAGCAACATGAGTTCCACACTTCAATCCTTAAAACCCCCGTTCATCCACTCCCTGCACCTCCTGTCTGAGGAACGCCACCTTCCGATCACCTCCACCCCATCAATCAGCAACCCGTCACCCTCCTACCACTTGCGACATCAACTTCGAAGCTTACTATACCTAAAACTGAATGCCAGAAGCTTGCTGGCCTCGCCACCGCACAACGCCGAAGGCAACCCCATCATCGACCAACCCCACGCCTGCCTTAGCTTCGAGTTCGAACCCTAAGCCTACCCACAAACCCAAATCGCAGCCAGATCCGATGGTAACAATGTGAAGTCGTGGCCACTTAGATCTCCAGAATTGAAGTATTTGAATGATTTTTAATTTGATTTAAAGTGGCATATTTTATTTCGTTTATTACAGAAATGAACAGAGGATGGAAGACTCAGAAGTGAATTTGGGGAAGTTAGGGATTGTGGCGTGATGGTTTTAAAGGAGATACACCTTGAAGTGCATGGTGTTTGATAGCTTGAGGTGCACAGTGTCGAAATTATTTGGGAGACACGGAGATGAAAAGCTTGTAGAGCACGGTTGATTAGTTTGGATGTCATGCTGATTTAAACGTACAGGAAAAAGTAGAGTTTTTCTTCCTTTTGTTTAAAAACATTTTAATTGAAAACGTGATTCCCAATATATTGAATTCCTTAGTATAAGTCAAATGTTTGCTCTCTCTTTGACCACAAATGTTGGTTTGGGTAATGAGTTCTCAGGAGAGTAATCGTAACTTATTATATGTTTAATGAAGTCTAGAAACATGCGTTTACATATAACTTCGTTTACATATGAGCTGCTGCGGACAAAGATAAAAATATAATAGTGACAAACAAAGCTTTACGATCCCAAAAATATAATAATATCGATAGGTTAGCTCATATTGTGAAAGCCCAAAATATTGATATAGGGTGCAAAATACTCCAAATAAAAAGTAGCTTATTTTGCAAATTAAAAATTACAGTAAAATTCTAAAAATTAAATTATATCTACGTCTCAAAGGGCTTGTCCAAGATCGAAATCAATATTTAATTATATTAAACAAACTGTTATGGCTTATATACGACTCCACAACGACTTTCTGAAAATTTGATTTGGACATAACTTATTATCTAAAATACGAAATCTAGGTTTTTCTCTTATTAGAAAAATATAGCTGAATGGATTCCAACGTTTCTTGTTACGAAGAAACCCGACTTATATCGGATCTTGTATATCCAATTGAAGTTCAAAATGTAAATTACGAACTACCGCGACTATTTCGAGCTTGTTTTAATTATATTATAAATTATACGTTTAAATATCGTTTTATTAAATTAATTCCTATATGTACTTCAAATAAAATATTTAAAACAAATTTAAATATTCAGAACTCAATGGCTGAAAATCTGGGTCGTTACAGCCGTGGAGTCCAAACGGTGACTGTTTGCTTAGGCAAACATCTGGTAAGGAGGATGGCATCCACCCCGTGGACAAGCACAATGAAGAGGAACACATATCAGAAATAGTTCGCAAGATCATGTAGAAAATATTGAAAAAATAAGACGATGAGAAAGTGTGGGGGTTCGCTCCTACCAAGTCCCCACTCACTGAGAGGGTCAAAATGGCCCCATATCCGAAGAAGTTCAAACTTCCGATGGTACATGCTTACAACGGAACCGGCGACCCCAACGTGTTCCTGTTCAAATACGACCAACATATTGATGGAGAACGCGCCACAGATGAGCTGAAATGTCTTTACTTCCCGACCTATCTGGAATGGGTGGCTTCAGTTTGGTTCACGAAGTTACCACCAAAATCTGTGGATGATTTTGCTACTTTAGTCAAGCTATTCCGAAAACAGTTCAGGCTCTAAGCTACTAAGGTACGGGATGTCACGGAGTTAAACGAGCTAGAACAAAGGCCAGGAGAATCAATCAAGGTCTTTCTCACTCGATTTAATGCCGCTGCGGCCGAGGTCGGAAATCACGTGACTCGTTTGGTATTAATGGCTTTAAAAGAGCCATATGCAAAAGACCAAATTTGGGCGATGGATCAAGAAGAAGAAGTCAACCACGCTCGAGCAGCTTTTCAATAAAGCTGAGGAATATATGAATGTTGAAGAAGATCCAACCTATGCACTAGATGTTCCTCAAAGTAGTGCACAACTTGAAAAGAAAGATAATAATGTGCAGGGTGACCAAAAGAATCCTGGTGGTAAAAAAGGGGGTAACGATGGAAAGGATAATCGGGCTAACAAGAAATTCTGCTTCTTTAAGAATTCAGAGTTGACTCCTTTAAATGATATCGTAGAAAACATCTTCATTGCGACTAGGGATACCGAGGAATATCCAATGCCAAAGCAAATAAAGGTCAATGATGCTGCAATAAAATCGGGTAGGTTCTATCGGTTTTACAACCAACCAAACCATAATACGAATGAATGCAGGCATCTAAAGAACCTGATTGAGGAGCTAATAAGGAAGAATAGACTCCAGCAATATACGAAGAACCCACATAATACTCAAGCTGCCTAAGGGACATCTACGCGATAGCCTGGTCTGGGAGAGAATACTCCAGTTGTTGTTATTCCAAGACCAATCATTAACACAATTTCAGGCGGACCCCACCTAGCCAGAAGAAGCTGGGAGGACATCGTAAAGTATACTGATGAGATGAAGAACCTTCCGAGAGAAGAAGAACTCATGGTCATGAACAATACCTTTCCCGCAAAAATGCCAAAGACTTCATAGGACGATGTCGTGTTCAAAGACAGAGATTCAGATGGATTGCTAACACCAACAGTTGATCCTATGGTTGTTACCATCGATTTGAGTCCAGCTATAGTCAGGAAAGTCTTAGTAGATAGCGTGGCATCTGTCAATGTTCTTTTCATTAATGCATTCAACAAGATGAATCTTTCTATGGATGATGTGAAAACTTGCCAGAATAAAATCCATGGGTTCACAGGGCAACCAACTCAGCCGATCAGCGTCATTAATCTGCTTGTAAAACTCGGAGAAGGAGAACAAAAAGTTGCCATGAAACAAACTTTTGTTATAGTCAATGAAATTTCGGCCTGTAATGCTTTCCTCGGAAGACCAGCCCTTGCCGCATTCAGGATAGCAATGGCTCCATGGTGCTTGACCATGAAATTCCCCACAAAGAATGGAGTAGGTGTGATTAAAGGTGACCAGAAGACGGCAACAGAGCACTACATGGAAAAGTTAGTTGAAGCTAAGAAAAAGGAGACGAAGAAGAATGTGGAGGCTCCGCTCCGCATTCATGACCCCCCTTATAGCAACTAGGGCGGGGCCCTTACACTAGCAAACACAGCGGAGCTCAAAAGGAAATGGACCCAAGAAAAGCCAGTGTGGGGGAGAATAGAGCGGCCCCGGCTGAAGCCACAATCTTAATTCCAGTACATGACAAAGATCTTGACAAAGTATTGAAAATGGGTTCTCAGCTGGGCCTGAAGTTACAAAAAGAATTAACTATGTTTTTAATAGCGAATATGGATGTTTTTGCTTGGACACATTCTGATATATGTGGAATTTCATCTGATGTAATAGTACACAAATTGAATATTGATCCAAGTATGACTCCAATAAAATAAAAAAGACGAATTCAAGGACCCGAAAGGTCTATGGCATTAAAAGAAGAAGTGGATAGGTTGCTTGAGAATGACTTTGTAAGAGCATCTACATATCCTGATTAGGTTTCCAATCTGATCCTTGTAAAAAAGTCCAACGGCAAATGGAGGTTATGCATTGATTATTCAGAACTCAATAAAGCGTGCCCTAAGGATAGTTTTCTTCTGCTCAGAATTGATCAGCTTGTTGATGCAATAGCAGGGCATGAACTCTTATCCTTCATGGACACTTACTTCGGATATAATCAGATAATGGTGTATAAGTCGGATGAAGAAAACACAAGTTTCATAACAGATAAGGAATTATATTGCCACAAAGTCATGTCGTTCGGACTAAAAAAACGCAGAAGCAACATACCAGCACCTTGTAAATTCCATGTTCGAATCACAAATTGGGAAAAGAATGGAAGTCTATGTGAACGATATGTTGGTAAGATCAAAGAAAGCTGATGATCATTTAGAGAACTTCGCAGAAATGTTCCATATCCTTAGGAAGTATGGGATGAAGCTATATCCACTTAAATGCTCGTTCGGAGTCGATCGGGAAAATTTCTTAGATTCATAGTCAACGCTAGAGGCATTGAAGCAAATCCTTCTCAAGTCATAGCTTTGCGAGAGATGTGTGCTCTTAGGACAAAGAAAGAGCTTCAAAGCCTATATGGGAAAGTAGCTGCGCAAAATGATTTATCTCAAAGGCTACAGACCGGTGCATTCCACTCTTTGATGCTTTGAAGAAAGGAAAGAAAGATTTCCAATGGACTCCTGAATGCTAAGCAGCCTTCGAAGAGTTAATCAAGCATATGGAGTCGCTAATGATGCTATCAAAGCCTAAAGGTGGAGAAGAATTATTCATGTACCTGGTAGTCTCGTCCCATGCCTTAAGTGCTGCACTAGTTCGAGAAGACGAAAAGGTTCAATGGCCAGTTTACTATATCAGCAAAAGGCTTGCTAGGGTAGAATAGAACTATCCCAAGTTAGAAAAGCTTTTGTACTGTCTGCTTATTGCCTCAAAAAAGCTAAGGCCATATTTCCAAGCCCATCCTATCAAGGTTCTCACCGACCAACCGCTAAGGCAAGTTCTTTTCCGCCCATAGACTTCAGGGAGATTGTTGAAGTGGAACATAGAGCTCAGTCAATATGACATCGCTTATCATCCTCGAAGAGCAATTAATGGTAGGCTTTAGCAGATTTTATCGCCGAATTCATGTATATAGGAGAAAAAACAGAGGAGCCAGCAGAGGCAGTGAGTAGACGGAAGTTATTCATTGATGGATCCAGGAATGATTATTGTTCGGGGACTGTAATAGTCCTGGAAACTCCTGATGGTCACTTCCTATGCTACGCCCTAAGATTAGAATTCCCATCAACCAATAATGAAGCCGAGTATAAAGCATTGATCACAGGGTTGAAATTGGCAAAAGATTTGAGTTTGAAAACCTTGCAAATTCTCAGTGACTCGCAACTGGTAGTATGTCATTTCCGTAAAGAATTCCAGACCAAAGTCGGAAACATTCCCGCTTATCTTTCTAAAGCTTTGGAACTTCTCAACGATCTCGACTACTACACGATATCTCATATCCCCAGAGAAGAGAATACAAAGGTAGATTCTCTTGCTAAATATGCCAGTTCTGTAAATGTGCAGTTACGGGCTTGATACCTGTCGAAGTCCGTTCGACTCCTAGTATTGAAGAGCGGATGTCGATTGGATTATGAAGACTGTTGAAGAGCCAGTATCCTGGATGACCCCATTCAAGGAATATATCCTTAATGGAACGCTTCCAGAAGAACTAAAAAAGCGGAGGAAAATATTGCTTGAAGCTCCATTGTATCTTATCCAAGATGGAAGGTTATATAGGCGAGGCTTCTCTACGCCTCTACTGCGATGTGTAACCAAAGAGGAGTCTAGAGCAATCTTAGCAGAATTACATGAAGGGGAATGTAGAGGTCACACAGGTGGTCAAACACTAGCCAAGAAAATTCTGTGATACGACTACTTCTGGCCCGATGTAAACCTGGATGCAATGACCTATCCTAAGAAATGTGATTGATGCCAAAAATTTGCAGAGATTCCAAGAGCACCGCCCACAGAACTGACTCAAATGGTCATCCCATGGCCATTTGTTGTCTGTGGCATAGATTTAATCGTAGCATTGCCTACAGCTAAGTCAAGTATGAAGTATGCAATAGTAGCCGTTGACTATTTCACTAAGTGGGCTGAAGCTGAGCCACTAGCTACTATTACTTCAAAAAAGGTGATCAACTTTGTCCTGAAGGACATCATCTGCAAATTCGAGGTGACGTAGAAAATAATCATGGATAATGGAACTCAGTTCGAAAGAAATGAATTCTTAAATTCTGTGCTAAATACAAAATTAATAAGAGTTTTGCAGTCGTTGCTCGTCCGCAGGCCAACAGGCAAGTCGAACCAATCAATAAGATTTTAAAGTCAACCATCAAGAAGCGTCTCAAAAAAGCTAAAGGTGGTTGGGTAGGTGACCTTCCCCTTGCACTATGGGCATATCGGACGACTCACAAAACTGCCACTGGGCACACTCCATTCTCACTTGCATTTGGTCTGAGGCTATGATCCTGGTAGAGCTGGAAGTTCCCACTCACCGCAGAATCCACTTTAATCAAGAAGAGAATGAGAAGATGCAACTCGAAGCACTTGATTTGCTCGAAGAAAAGAGAAAAGAAGCAGAAATCAGAATTGCTGCTCACTAGAAAAGGATAGCCAGACATTTTAATTCTAAATCAAACGGAGAACCTTTGAAATTGGGGACCTTATTCTGAAGAAAATTATGACAGGAAATGGAGTATTCAGACCTAATTGGGAAGGACCATACATGATAAGCCAAAAATTCTTAGATGGAACCTTCAAACTAAAGACAATGGACGACATCCAATTTCCCAGAGCCTGGAATAGCATACACCTCTGTCATTATTTTTCTTGGTATTTCTTTCACATATCTTGAAAAGTTTTTAATTCCATGCATTGTAAATACCATACAAATGTTGTCATAAGCTTTGTACATGTGAATGAAAGAAAGTGCCTTGCTTGGCTAAGTCGTAAATATGCAAATTCTTGTTTACAAGTTGCTAAAATTCGATTTTGATTGTAGGTTCCCTAAAAGAACGTTGACGCATCCATAACCTAGTAAAGCCTTGTGACGGTTACAACACATCCCGATTGGGATAGCTCAAGTGCCCATTGATCAAAACATCATTCGCAACACATACAAAGGTGTGGAGCACAACCTTGCAAATAAGGGACACCAGGAGCTGAACGGTCGAATGATGCAACGTTTAGACTCCAAACAAAGTTGTAAGTTTTACCATAGGGGCACCTTCTTAACTGTAAGGTCTAGGACCCTAGTTCTGCAAATCGTGATAAAACCCGATAAACGAACTAGCGTCCTCCTTGTGAAACGATGCAACCCCAAACCAAAGACCTCCCCGAGGGGCACCCAGTCGATCGTCAGTGTAATTAATACATGGCCAGATTGCAACAAACATCGGGCTTCTAAAGACCTCTTCGGGGGCATCCGATCAGATGCCTACTCTTCCAAATTCGGTTACTAACGGACTCTAAAGACCTCTTCGGGGGCATCCGACCATAAGCCGGGTCCTCCAAATTCGGTTAGTGGAGGATTCAAAAGGCCCGTTCGGGGGCATCCGATCATATGCCGGGTCTTCCAAATTCGGTTACTGACGGACTCCAAAAGACCTCTTCGGAGGCATCCGACCACATGCCGAGTCTTCCAAATTCAGTTAGCGGCGGACTCAAAAGACCTCTTCGGGGGAATCCGACAAATTCGACAAGCGTCTGAATTATTCAGTCTCAACGAATAACGGACTCAAAGATCTCTTCGGAGGCCAAAAACCAAAGACCTCCCCGGGGGCATGTATCCAAATTTAATCTCCAAAGGGCCTGGACTGCCAGGTTAGCGGGAAATATGATTGGATATATTGAAAATATAATACCTCCCCAGTAGGGGCACAAAAAACCGAAACTCCTCTTCATTTAAGGTTTGGGTTTGATCAACTAGGTTAAAAATCCATGGATAATGATCAAACAAGGAAATCCCGAATGCAATGGCAAAAGTAATAGACTTAGCCACTACGGCAGGAATTTCTGGTGTTTTAATCATAACTAAGAGATTCTAAATATGGTCGATCACTCCAAGCCTATGAAAGTTCGTGACGAACTTTGGTATGGGGACATCACCACCACATTAAGATAAATCAACAATGCTCACTAAAGCATACCATAAGTTCATCACAATTTTATATCAAACAAAAAGGCTTTGCGTTTGCAAGGATTACTCTGATCAACAAAGTTGAATCCTTTGAAATGTCTAAGGCAAACTCGAGGACTTCAATACAGTGGCAAATACAATAAGTGCTTATTCACGGAAAAGAAGTCTCGAGTGCTACCCCAGTCAAAATCAAGAAGATTCAATAAAATTGATCAAGTAAATCCAGCTAGTAATGATCTATGGTTACAGTTGGAAGAAACATTATTTACAAAAATCGTACCACGAGATCATTATAGCAACAGGCATTGTAGTAACGAATGACTTATGATATATAAAACGTGTGTTGTAAGCATGTAAAGAAAACAGTTGTGGAATGCAAAACAAGGAAGTACAACAAAGCTAAAGTAAAAAGCTTAAGTACGATAAGCAGCACACGGTTTCATTACAACAGCACAAAGTCAAGTCACAGAATCACAAGTCAAGTACGAAAGTTTCAGATGCAAAGTAATATAGAGTAGTAAGCAGGGACCGGCACCCGCAGAGTAGTCAAGAAGTAAAACAAGCTGGTACTGAGCATTATTTCTTCTTCCTATCATTGGATCTTAAAGTGGGTTTGTTGGAAGGAGGAGGAGTTTCTGCCACACCACTTGGACTTTCCTGAGAAGACATGGTAATAACTCCTTTCATCTTAGCACGCTTTCCTCTTTTGCGTTTCGAAGATAATGAGGATTTGGCTTTCTTCCTTCCCCAATCCTGAGCAGTATCTTCTGGGCTTTCATCTGTTGCTGTGGATTCAGAGTCGTCACTAAGAGTGTAATCAACATCCTCCAAGTCAGAAAGTGCACCAATTTTATCATCTTGTGAGCCAGGAACTGCAATGGTAGGTACGAATGTTCCAACAGACGGAGGGGTGATAACTGAGGCAAGAGGAATCGTCATCAGAGTTGAGTCAGTTATAACAGCTTAAGTTGTGTTGTCCCACCTATAGCAGGAGAAGATATGGGTGAGATTAAACCTATAGCAAATGAATAATGAGCTTGGAAGGCAAGAGAACCAGACGGATAAAAAAGGGAATCTAAGTATGACATAGTATAATCAATCTCGGTTTTACCTACAGCTACAAAATTCTCTTGAATGTCCATGTGCTCAATTTCCCACTTATCAAGGTTATCATCATCCCCTTTACTATGTCTATCATGTTCCTTAGCAATGGCTTCCTCAGTAGTATGCTCTTCGGTAGCCGCAGTCTTCTCTTTGTCAACAGTACAAGGATCAGTAGGAAGGATAACGGGAGTTTGAGAACCCGAAGCCTCAATATTGACAAGACTTGTAGAAGCATCGGGCAGTAGCTGCTTTCTCCCTGGAGGATTCGGCTTGTTGTTCCATAAGTTATTTCTTGGATTTATCTAAGGCTTCGCGAGACTCTTGATCTAGAAGTTCTTCAGTAAGATCGTCTTCGTTGCGATAACTGTTATTGATTTCAAGAACTCATTCCCAGACGAAAGCCAATGTGGTTGGAAAACTATCACCCAAATAATGTAAACTCCCTCAGAAAATGACGCTGAAAACATAAAATCTGAATGTATCAGTATTGGCTTCATTTGTAGGCTTCTTAAGAGTTTCTTCAGCAGCTTATTTATCCTTCTCGAGAGCTTCAACTTTAGCCATTAATGTAGAATTGGAAGTTCTTAAAGAGGTGTTTGTTTCATGGAGTTGGACAACTTCGTCCCGATACTGCTTAGAGAAATCCTTCTCCACAGACAATGTAACCTCGGCATTGTGTTTGGCAGTCCGAGCTTCCTTCTCTCTTTGTTTAGCAGCAGCGAGTTCTTCTTTGATCCTTTTGTTCTCTGCGTCTAGCCCTTCCAACTCTATGTTCCTTTTCGTGAGGATTGCGATGGAAGCTTCCCGAGAATCTAAAGCTTCTGCCCACTTGGATTTGCCATTCTCCAAAGCAATGATCTTAGCAAGGTTAGCATCATTATGCTTTTGGAGATCATCACCAAATTTATGACATCTACTCAACTATTTTTTAGCATGATCCTTGATAATACCCATCTTCGTATCGAGATGACTTTTAGCGGTGTCAAGTTGGGTATGCATTTGACTTATTACAGTATCTATTTCCTTGGCGATGTCATCGGCATCAGTTGGATTTACCCCCACGGTCAAAAAGTAATCCCTTCAGATTCCAACCCTTGAATCATCCAACAAGAGAAGTATTTTCTGGTTTGGGTTCATTACGGGGCTTTTGAATAATCGAATGGATCTCCGCAGGAGGTCCAGGGGGCTGGTAGACGGAATCGTCGAGGAACGATAGGAAGTTAGTCCAATCGAGGGCGCTTGTGAGAACTAGCCCGACCCTGATCATTTTGGCCTCGCTTCCTTCCATGACTCTCTTCATCATGAACATCATTATATTCATGTCCAAGCCACGTACGCCGCCTTCTATCCTTCTCTTCATCCTCATGCTTCGTTCGCCTCTGCTCATCATTCAACACATGCTCAGATACTTGCGAAGGCTTGAGAGAAGATTGCGGATGTTGAGAATGATAAGATTGCTTGGAATGTTGCGATTGTCATGAATGATAGGGTTGCAAGAGGTGCTTTGGGTTGTATGTTGTGCTTTTCTTCCTAAAATCTGACAGGTGTTGCCTATGCATTTACGAACCTGGAAAAAGATACGAAAAGAATTTAGCACTCAAGCCAGAAAGTACGGGGGCAAACAGTGGAAACTATAAATAAATTTTGAGAAGTATATGCGTATTAGGAATATTTTCCAAAATGCATATGTTAAAGAACCAATCTTTTTAGTCGGTTCTAGAGAAATTCCTAGAGATGCCAGCAATTTTCCTGGCTGAGAAACTGGAGCATCCATTATGTTAGTTCCTGTGATTGTGGTTTGGGGTTCAAGTGATTGGGTAACAGTATCACCCTAGCTAAGATACTTAGCTGAGTTAAGGTTACCTAAACCCTCAAAGGTACCTGTAGATCTTTCCTCTGGCCATTTTTAACAGGAGGATCCCCAGCCATTGTCTCTACATTCGGATCAATTTCTAACGCGGTTTCATCTTCACCAACGTGCTCAGTTTCATATTTAGAATCTGGAATAGTGCCTTCTCTCTCAGTTTTTTCAGCAGAAGTTGAGAGGCCTTTACCCTCACGCTGATTAAATGTTTCTTTCTCACTGGGAGTCAATTTAGATGGCGACTCATTAACACTAACACACTAAGAACACTTTTTTAGTGAAGATTTATCGGTGCATCCTTCTGTTGCATTATCACCACCAGAAGTGCCAGCATCTGGTTCCGCGGGTTTAGGTTTGGGAGTCGGAGGTGTTCCTTTGGAATAGAATTTCCTAGAAAAATGGAGTAATCCGTACTTGCAAAGATTGTCTTCCGTTATCACATATTATCTGAACTTATCTAATATACCGAAAGAATGAATAGATTTGTAAAGAGGCTTATAAGGAGCACCATCTTTGTCTTTAATAGGAGCCGGGAGAACTGAAAAAATAAGAACATAAAAGTTCAGCGGTTGAGGTCAATGGAAGGATTAAATGTGAATTTTCATAAAAAAGGTTGATTACCACCTTCGGTCCAATTCCTATGAAAGGTTTCAGGGCATCGAACAAAGAAAATTTGATTTAAGAACCCCGAAACGCTGTCTGGCAAGTTATGAATAAGTTTCCAATTCCGGGCACCTTTAGCATGCACGATAGGAGGAGTGTCTTTTCTAACTTTAAAAGAGCATAAGTAATAGACCTCGTGGAAAGTAGGCTCGCACCCTTCTTTGTCCATAGCAAGAATATAAAGCCCTAATAGGATGATGTAACCGTTAGGATGGAGCTAAAAGGGAGCAAGGGCCAGATGATTCAAAATTCATTCTAAGAAAGGGTTAAATGGAGGAATAACACTGCTTGCAAGCATGTGTTGATTCACAGCTACATATCCAGCCGGGTGTCTGTCCGTGAATACGCCCTCTTTTGGCAATATCGCATCAGTAATATGAATTTCATATTTTCTGCATAAATGTTCAAATTGATCTTGATTTAAGGTGGTGGACTGCCTTTCTTGTTCCTTAGCACTGACAGGTCGGAATTCAAGAAATGGTGGTGCAGGAATTCGTCCAAAAGTTGTGGTAGCAGTGATTTCGAGGGCAGAAGAGGAGGTTCCTTCGGTGCGAAGGCGAGAACTCCTTTTAGAACTCATTCTACACAAATATGCTCGTTCATAAACATATCACGGAGGAATTATTAATTCTTGAAGAGAAGTCCTGGATTACTCAACTTCTGGAATATTCAAAAGTTGTTTAGCCAACTAATTTTAAGATATTATGTTGACCTAACCGCTAAGTTGTTCAAGACTTAAGTCGTAATAAGACCTAAGCCATTCAGTTCTTAAGTCGCAAAAGGCTTAAGTCATTGAATGATTTATGTCACAACACGACTTAAGTCGTAATGAAACTTAAGTCTTTCAAGGGTTAAACCGGAGAGACTCAAGTCATTTCGTACTTAAGTCGTTAGACACTTAAGTCGTTCTGACTTAATTCGTTAAACACTTAAGTCGTTCAAACCATCTTAAGTCATTACACGCTTAAGTCACTAAAAAGGGATTAGGTCATTTGAGCTTCAAGTCGTTTTATGGTTAATATCACATAACGACATGGTCGCCAAGTCACAACCATGGATTTAAGTCGATAGGAAGTCAAGTCGTTCAAACACCCTCAGAACACCATATCGTTCTAAATAACTTGGGAACATAGATAATTCAAACGACATGGCATCTTATACGACTTAAATCTCGGCTACGACTTGATAACTCAAATCATCACTACGACATGGGGTCTTAAAGTTACCTCAGCATTCTGTGGTCGTAGTGGTCAAGCAAACACAGTTCGACATCGTACAAAATGAAAGCAAGTTTCGATTATCATTTCGTGCACAAAGTTATGATTTATCAGCTCAAACAACAATATGCAATCGTTCCAAAGCTATATTTGCAGATTAAAACAAGGAAACAGATTTAAAAAGTCAAGCCGCTCAGCTAATTCAAGACCCAAGTGGTTCAAGGCTTGTGTTGTTCGAAACTCAATATGTTCTAGGCTTGAGTCACCATACAACATGAAAGTTCACCTTGTTTCTATGGCTTGGGGATTGGGAAAATACTACGACTTGATGACTCTACTCGTTCTATCGACTTAGGGTTCTATGTCGGTTATACGGCATAGAGTTATGGTTCACATCAGTAAAGCCGTACTAACAGCTTAAAAAATTGAAAAGCCAATTCGAATATGATAAAGGCAGACAAATTGTAATGACCCGAAAATCCGAACCAATTTGAGCTGACTAAATAACACAAGTACAATCCCAAATTGCACTGGAAATTCAAGAAATTAATAGAAAGAAGATAGAGGGTGAGGAAAGATAAGGTAGAACTTATAGAATAGAAGAAGAAGAAGAACATCATCATCAGAGTGAACACGAATCTCCCAGCGGAACGAATAAAATATAACATAACTTCTGAAATACAAACAGTATGTATACAATAACACTTACAACAACAGAGGAAATAATAATAGCTATATGATCGTGAAGCCTCCAACTCCAAGCTCCCCAAGTGTATCTGTAAAATCCCGACTACTTGACTGCCCGTACAAATTTAGGCACCCAAGAGTTTAGGGAAACAAAACAAAATAAACTCCGGGTCAGTCATGGGACTGGTGTGAGTAAAATAGTTTAAACAGGTATATGATATCTCATAAGACCACGCCGTGAATACGGAACGGGTTTTTCCCTTATGAAAATCCAACATCTTTGACAAACAATATCATTCTGATATTATAATAATGTCTAAACACAAATAGATATCAATCTAGCAGAAACGCTTTCATCTCACGTTCTACATAAATAATATACAATCAAAATCGCAAGCACGTATTGGGAAATGGATTTCCAACTATGACAAGGTATGGAACCACCTTCCGATCAGTGTACTCTAGGAACGATACACTGGAGTTCAACAAGAACATCTTGCAACTCAGTCACACATGACCGACCACTCATTTCGCTTGAGTGTATCGAATGTACATCACCAACGGTTGGGAGCAAAACCGTTCCAGTATATATATATATATATATATATATATATATATATATATATATATATATATATATATGGGACAGCATTGATAGATTAAAGAAGCAAATAAATATTCTCTAGATAGGTGATTATACACCCTACTTCGCTGCGACCGACTTAGCCATGCTGCCTGCCCGATTTCTGTCATTACCGGATGTGAGGCTAGAAGCTACGCTTGTCTTTCAACAGATTACTCCTTCATTCATTTTGAATGCCACATCGTCATACCCGTTAAATCACAAATTAACTTCCCCAAACATACCACGAGTATAAGCTAAGATAAACGAATTCCTCCACCACCAACGTAAATACGTTTGAAACGATCAACTTACGTAATCTACCAGATATACTCTGTCAGACCTTTGTCCATACAAGTTGGCCTGGGACTGGACAAACCGAAGGTACTATTCAGTATATCCATCTTAGGCACTACTATCTAAGATTTATACAATAGCCCTTGCACTTTACTCCATCTTCAATATATTCAGCGTACTTGATTCACAACGCTTATGCCAATACAGAGTGGTTCTCTGGATAATAATCCAACCGGTCTCTCCGTATTAACAACGTTAAAATGGTCAAAACTTCGATTGTCTGTGATTTAACTGTCAAAGAAAAACACGTTTGCAAACAACGATATCATTTCCAAATGGAAATTCTATCAATCAATCATCAATCATATATATATATATATATTCCCTTATTTTCTATGCTTAGAAAATATACGTTATTAATACTGGAAAACATTTCCATGGATTAATTATGCATCACTATTCTTCTACATCTATCAGACTCTAACTATAAACTAACAAGAGAATAACTTCCTAGGTATAAACCCTGAAGGCCGAAACCAACATCAGATCGATACTCAGGAACCCATTCAACTTACTAATTCTAGTCAGTTTCTAATTTTGTTTAACTCCTTTTTTTTTGATTAACTATGTTCGATTAACTCCTTTATTCATTTTCCCAATAAATAAATCCTTTATTCTATTTAATTTCTAAATCAATAATCCTTTATTCTATTTGTAAATGTTTTACAAATAATTTCTATTATATTCGTTTTACAAATATTTTCTCTTTTATAAAATCCTTTGATTTTATAAATATTCCCTTTTCAATATAACATTGAAAAATCCCTTTTATAATTATTCTATTTATTTTCCAATAAATATTTCTCTTTATAAAATCCTATGATTTTATAAATACTTTATTTCAATATACATTGAAATATTCCTTTTCTACATCCCAGAGTTTCTTATGGCATTAACATACCAATAACAATCATCAATGTCATTTTAACACACATGATCAATAAATGATTATATATCACATCATATATCAATATATATGAAAACGGTAAAATAAATGTTGAGGAATCCAGTTGGATTCCTCTAACCTGTTTCCCTGCATCACAGATGTTAGACAATAGAATAACATCGATTTCACTTTGATATGAATTATTCTGATGAACAAAATCGATATTTGATTAACGATATATATAAATATATATCGTTATCTATGATTTCAACCAATACACAAGCAATTCAAATCAAACAGTTAACACACAGCAATCAACAGATAATTATCAGTTTTAAGAATACGCTGTAAAAATAGAACTGTTCAGAGTTGGTGAGTTTTACTCACATTGGACTATCATCGTTAAATAACGATAATTGTCGATCGATTCAGACGGACAATTTATTTTGCCAGAAATTGTAACGGGCTCAGATTCACTCCCAGTTAGTTCCATGGTGTAGCCACCGTCCATACAGTCCTGTCGGATCTTTTTTCGCTGAGTTTCGATCTTGTATGAATAAGTTACGATCTGTACAAGTTTAGTTTTCTTTTTATACATTATTAAAATAAATAAAAACTTAAACTTATTTAGATTGGGCTTTAACACTTTCACCCAGCCCAACTTACCCAAACCCGTGACCGACTAAGGTCCTTCTTCCTCCGTTCAACAACGCTCCAGGAACCCAACAACTCAAAGCAATGTCCAACCTTTTGACCGCAATTCCTCCTCCTCTTTTCCATTTAAAATCACACAAAAAATCCCATAAACCTTATCATGATTTCCTCTTCATCCCTAGGTACATATCATCCAACTCGCCCCTCTGTCACCATTTCCGTCGCACAGCTCCATCTCGAGCTACCAGAAGCGCGCGCGAACACACCATCCACCAGAATCGCCAAAACTCCTCTACTTGATGCTAAACCATCCCAGGAACTCGAATACGACCTCAAACTCACACTCGATGCTCAGAAATTCCAATAACTGAAAACCCTAGACTCCACCGTTAAGAGTCCAGCTTACCCAAAATGCATCGGACCTTTTCAAACTAGTAGGAAATCGAAGATATTTACGTAGGGATTCAAATAAAATAGTTTCATGAATTTAAGGAATTTATTCGTATTGTTTTTTATTTTTCTAAGTTCACTGATTTTGGGTTTTATAAGGTTTTAAAGGGAAACGTGGAGCTTGGTTCTCCTTTCTGATAGTAGCGGCTGAGAATAAAAGCAGCGTGGCCTTTGTTTCCATCACAGAAGGAAGTTGAATATTTTTCTTTTATTTATTTTATTTTATTGATTTTCTATACGTCCTTGGGTCCTTAAAAATTCCTACGACCACATACGATATTCAAAAATCACCAAAATTGATATGTAGCTAGAGTTCGACATTACGGTCCCAACGAAACTGGTTTCGTCGAATTCCGACTCCGTATGCTCACACAACGTATTTTTAACGGTCAAAATACTGACTGTTTCTCACTCTAAAAATCCGTACGGCCACACAGTGACTCTAACAATCACGAAACTAGAAATCTAACAACTATTTAATATTGCGGATCCAACAAAATTAGTTTCGTCGAATTCCGACTCCGTTTGCAAAAGTGGCTATTTTTAACGCTCTAAATAACCTAATTAAATATATAAATATATTTAAATTAAATTGAATTAAATATTTAAAATTAAATATTATCGTCTACATTCATAGTGGAATACCATATAGCTCATATTATTCTTATATGGATTTATAACTCGATATTACATCGTCAGAGTTATACCGATGTTCGATTTCTATTTAAATCCTTATATAAAATATAATTAAATCGTTATGGTCTGGGCGCTGCATTTCTGAGAATTTGATTTGTACATAACTCAAAATATACATGACGAAATCCCGATTTTTCTCTTCCACTAGAAAGATATACTCCACCAGCTCCACACGTTTCTTGTTTCACAGAAATCCGATTTAAAACGAACCCTGTACATTCAATTGAAGTTCAAATCGCCAAATAGCGAACTGCCGCGTCGTTTCGAGCTCTATTTTAATTATATTATAATTCAACGTTCAAACTGACGTCGATTGAATATATTCGTCAATATAATCCAACTCTAAGCTGAATTAAATCTTAGGGATGACCCAGTTCACAAAATATTGTGATTTCCAATATTTTTGATTATTTCTGAATTAAATATATTATTCTATTATTTAATTTAATTAAATAATCACTTATTTAATTAAACCACCATTTAATTCACTATATCACTGTTTATATAATTAAATAAATTAATTATAATACCTCTAACAATGCGGGTCATTACAATCTTCCCCACTTAAAATAACTTCGTCCTCGAAATTGCTAAGGTAGAGGACGACCCTATCTATTGGAATTCCTAAGATTTGTTTACCCCTTATTTCTGATTTCAACTGAACCAATTAATATCGACTAAAATATTTATTCATTCCGACTAACTAAAATTTCCAAAAATTTTGAAAATTTTCTAACACTTTAAATTTTCGGAAAATTTCGCCATAACCTCCTTTGTACAGCCCTATCTGTAAAACCACAACTCGCCTCTCTAGGCCTTCTCCAACCCAAAAGAAAATCAAACAGCCAAGCGGCATGCCAATTCGGCTCATAAATCTCATGCTTATATCAAATATAAACTTGTACCTTTTTGTCGGGCACATCAACTCTATCACTTTCACTTGATATCAACCCAACATATACCAATGTCATCTCAACCAATTATTCGCTTATATCCAAACCACAATAACATTTCCAATTCGAGTTCCATCCTCGATTTCAAACTCTTAACCTACCAATCCAATTCAATTACCACTGGACTGACTTTATATTCAATTTCAAATTTGCTTTCACAAATTTCTCTAACTTGTTTTTATTCAAATAATCTGTCCTGGGAGTTTTTAAACAGTTTTGCTTTACTAAAACCAACTATTCCTTTTTGGATTTCAAACAACTTGCTTTTCTAAACAATTTCAAAAACAATCTCTTTGGTAGTAATCCATCACTTACCACTCGAAGATGAACACTGATGATGCTACAGTCATCATCAGAGTTTATTTTCCAGCAACAGAAGTGAGTTCAATACTATATCAGCTTTCAAAACCATTTCTCAAACACTTCCACTGTGAAATATATTTAAAATACCATTCACAATGCTTTTAAACCAATTTAAAATCTCCTAGGATTTTAAAATTCTCTTATACTTAATCCAAATCTGTTAACAAACACCTTTCCAAATCTCCAAGGTTTTAATTTCAATTCTGATTTAATTCATCTGATTTCATGTATTTCACTTATATGAATTTTGATTGGTTATATATAACCATTTCACATGTTATAATCTTACTCGATTATAATCACAATCTATATATGATAATATATCACATATCCATACTGTGTCGGTCCATCGTATTCAAGTGTTTTTAAACCCCTACCGATACAGTGGATCAAACTAATCGACCAGAATTCATAAACCACTCAACCAATGAATCTCCCCAATATAAAACCATTTTGTATCAAATACAAATATGCACTCGTATATATACACTCAACTCAATCTAGGGTATTACTAACCCTATCTCTACCGAGTCACGCCACAGAGCCAAGGTAATTCTTAACTTAAGCTCTGATACCAACTGTAATGACCCAAAAATCCGGAACAATTTGAGCTGACTAAATAACACAAGTCCAACCCCAAATTGCACTGGAAATTCAAGAAACTAGTAGAAAGAAGATAGAGGGTGAGGAAAGATAAGGTAGAACTTATAGAATAGCAGAAGAAGATGAACATCATCATCAGAGTGAACACGAATCTCCCAGCGGAACGAATAAAATATAACATAACTTTTGAAATAAAAACAGTATGTATACAATAACACTTACAACAACAGCGGAAATAATAATAGCTATATGATCGTGAAGCCTCCTGCTCCAAGCTCCCCAAGTGTATCTGTAAAATCCCGACTACTTGACTGCCCGTACAAATTTAGGCACCCAAGAGTTTAGGGAAACAAAACAAAATAAACTCCGGGTCAGTCATGGGACTGGTGTGAGTAAAATAGTTTAAACAGGTATATGATATCTCATAAGACCACGCCGTGAATACGGAACGGGTTTTTCCCTTATGAAAATCCAACATCTTTGACAAACAATATCATTCTGATATTATAATAATGTCTAAAAACAAATAGATATTAATCTAGCAGAAACGCTTTCATCTCACGTTCTACATAAATAATATACAATCAAAACCGCAAGCACGTATTGGGAAATGGATTTCCAACTATGACAAGGTATGGAACCACCTTCCGATCAGTGTACTCTAGGAACGATACACTGGAGTTCAACAAGAACATCTTGCAACTTAGTCACACATGACCGACCACTCATTTCGCTTGAGTGTATCGAATGTACATCACCAACGGTTGGGATCGGCAACTGTTCCCGTATATATATATGGGACAGCATTGATAGATTAAAGAAGAAAATGAATATTCTCTAGATAGGTGATTATACACCCTACTTCGGTGCGACCGACTTAGCCATGCTGCCTGCCTGATTTCTTTCATTACTGGATGTGAGGCTAGAAGCTACGCTTGTCTTTCAATAGATTGCTCCTTCATTCATTTTGAATGCCACATCGTCATACCCGTCAAATCACAAATTGACTTCCCAAAAACATACCACGGGTATAAGCTAAGAGAAACGAATTCCTCCGCCACCAACGTAAATACGTTTGAAACGATCAACTTACGTGAGCTACCAGATATACTCTGTCAGACCTTCGTCCATACAAGTTGTCCTGGGACTAGACAAACCGAAGTACTATTCAGTATATACATCTTAGGCACTGTTATCAAAGATTTATACAATAGCCCTTGCACTTTACTCCGTCTTCAATATATTCAGCGTACTTGATTCGCAATGCTTAAGCCAATACAGAGTGGTTCTCTGGATAATAATCCAACCGGTCTCTCCATATTAACAACGCTAAAATGGTCAAAACTTCGATAGTCTGTGATTTAACTATCAAAGAAAACCACGTGTGCAAACAACGATACCATTTCCAAATGGAAATTCTATCAATCAATCATTAATCATATATATATATATATCCATATATATATATATATTCCCTTATTTTCTATGCTTAGAAAATATATGTTATTAATACTGGAAAACATTTCCATGGCTTAATTATGCATCACTATTCTTCCACATCTATCAGACTCTAACTATAAACTAACAAGAGAATAACTTCCTAAGTATAAACCCCGAAGGCTGAAACCAACATCGGATCGATACTCAGGAACCCATTCAACTTACTAATTCTAGTCAGTTTCTAATTTTGTTTAACTCCTTTTTTTTGATTAACTATGTTCGATTAACTCCTTTATTCATTTTCCCAATAAATAAATCCTTTATTTTATTTAATTTCTAAATCAATAATCCTTTATTCTATTTGTAAATGTTTTACAAATAATTTCTATTATATTTGTTTTACAAATATTTTCTCTTTTATAAAATCCTTTGATTTTATAAATATTCCCTTTTCAATATAACATTGAAAATTCCCTTTTATAATTATTCTATTTATTTTCCAATAAATATTTATCTTTATAAAATCCTATGATTTTATAAATATTTTATTTCAATATACATTGAAATATTCCTTTTCTACATCCCAGAGTTTCTTATGGCATTAACATACCAATTAACAATCATCAATATCATTTTAACACACATAATCATTAACTGATTATATATCACATCATATATCAATATATATGAAAACGGTAAAATAAATGTTGAGGAATCCAGTTGGATTCCTCTAACCTGTTTCCCTGCATCACAGATGTTAGACAATAGAATAACATCGATTTCACTTTGATATGAATTATTCTGATGAACAGAATCGATATTTGATTAACGATATATATAAATATATATCGTTATCTATGATTTCAACCAATACACAAGCAATTCAAATCAAACAGTTAACATACATCAATCAACAGATAATTATCAGTTTTAAGAATACGCTGTAAAAATAGAACTGTTCAGAGTTGGTGAGTTTTACTCACATTGGACTATCATCGTTAAATAACAATAATTGTCGATCGATTCAGACGGACAATTTATTTTGCCATAAATTGTAACGGGCTCGGATTCACTCCTAGTTAGTTCCATGGTGTAGCCACCGTCCATACGGTCCTGTCGGATCTTGTTTCGCTGAGTTTCGATCTTGTATGAATAAGTTACGATCTGTACAAGTTTAGTTTTCTTTTTATACATTATTAAAATAAATAAAAACTTAAACTTATTTTGATTGGGCTTTAACACTTTCACCCGGCCCAACTTACCCAAACCTGTGACCGACTAAGGTCCTTCTTCCTCCGTTCGGCAACGCTCCAGGAACCTAACAACTCAAAGCAATGTCCAACCTTTTGACCGCAATTCCTCCTCCTCCTTTCCATTTAAAATCACATAAAAAATCCCACAAACCTTATCATGATTTCCTCTTCATCCCTAGGTACTTATCATCCAACTCGCCCCTCTGTCACCATTTCCGTCGCACAGCTCCATCTCGAGCTACCAGAAGCGCGCGCGAACACCCCATCCACCAGAATCGCCAAAACTCCTCTACTTGATGCTAAACCATCCCAGGAACTCGAATACGACCTCAAACTCACACTCGATGCTCAGAAATTCCAATAACTGAAAACCCTAGACTCCACCGTTAAGAGTCCAGCTTACCCAAAATGCATCAGACCTTTTCAAACTAGTAGGAAATCGAAGATATTTACACAGGGATTCAAATAAAATAGTTTCATGAATTTAAGGAATTTATTCGGATTGTTTTTTTATTTTTCTAAGTTTACTGACTTTGGGTTTTATACGGGTTTAAAGGGAAACGTGGAGCTTGGTTCTCCATTCTGATAGTAGCGGCTGAGAATAAAAGCAGCGTGGCCTTTGTTTCCATCACAGAAGGAAGTTGGATATTTTTCTTTTATTTATTTTATTTTATTGATTTTCTACACGTCCTTGGGTCCTTCAAAATTCCTACGACCACATACGATATTAAAAAATCACCAAAATTGATATGTAGCTAGAGTTCGACATTACGGTCCCAACGAAACTAGTTTCGTCGAATTCCGACTCCGTATGCTCACACAACGTATTTTTAACTGTCAAAATACTGACTGTTTCTCACTCTAAAAATCCGTACGGCCACACAGTGACTCTAAAAATCACGAAACTGGAAATCTAACAACTATTTAATATTGCGGATCCAACAAAATTAGTTTCGTCGAATTCCGACTCCGTTTGCAAAAGTGGCTATTTTTAACGCTCTAAATAACCTAATTAAATATATAAATGTATTTAAATTAAATTGAATTAAATATTTAAAATTAAATATTATCGTCTACATTCATAGTGGAATACCATACAGCTCATAATATTCCTATATGGATTTATAACTCGATATTACATCGTCAGAGTTATACCTATGTTCGATTTCTATTTAAATCCTTATATAAAATATAATTAAATTATTATGGTCAGGGCGCTGCATTTCTGAGAATTTGATTTGGACATAACTCAAAATATACACGACGAAATCCCGATTTTTCTCCTCCACTAGAAAGATATACTCCACCAGCTCCACACGTTTCTTGTTTCACAGAAATCCGATTTAAAACGAACCCTGTACATTCAATTGAAGTTCAAATCGCCAAATAGCGAACTGCCGCATCGTTTCGAGCTCTATTTTAATTATATTATAATTCTACGTTCAAACTGACGTCGATTGAATATATTCGTCAATATAATCCAACTCTAAGCATAATTAAATCTTAGGGATGACCCAGTTCACAAAATATTGTGATTTCCAATATTTTTGATTATTTCTGAATTAAATATATTATTCTATTATTTAATTTAATTAAATAATCACTTATTTAATTAAGACACCATTTAATTCACTATATCACTATTTATATAATTAAATTAATTAAATTAATTAATTATAATACCTCTGACAATGCGGGTCATTACAATCTTCCCCACTTAAAATAATTTCGTCCTCGAAATTGCTAAGGTAGAGGACGACCCTATCTATTGGAATTCCTAAGATTTGTTTACCCCTTATTTCTGATTTCAACTGAACCAATTAATATCGACTAAAATATTTATTCATTCCGACTAACTAAAATTTCCAAAAAATTTCTAACACTTTAAATTTTCGGAAAATTTCGCCATAACCTCCTTTGTACAGCCCTATCTGTAAAACCACAACTCGCCTCTCTAGGCCTTCTCCAACCCAAAAGAAAATCAAACAGCCAAGAGGCTTGCCAATTCGGCTCATAAATCTCATGCTTATATCAAATATAAACTTGTACCTTTTTGTCGGGCACATCAACTCTATCACTTTCACCTGTTATCAACCCAACATATACCAATGTCATCTCAACCAATTATTCGCTTATATCCAAACCACAATAACATTTCCAATTCGACTTCCATCCTCGATTTCAAACTCTTAACCTACCAATCAAATTCAATTACCACTGGACTGACTTTATATTCAATTTCAAATTTGCTTTCACAAATTTCTCTAACTTGTTTTTATTCAAATAATCTGTCCTGGGAGTTTTTAAACAGTTTTGCTTTACTAAAACCAACTATTCCTTTTTGGATTTCAAACAACTTGCTTTTCTAAACAATTTCAAAAACAATCTCTTTGGTAGTAATCCGTCACTTACCACTCGAAGATGAACACTAATGATGCTACAGTCATCATCAAAGTTTATTTTCCAGCAACAGAAGTGAGTTCAATACTATATCAGCTTTCAAAACCATTTCTCAAACACTTCCACTTTGAAATATATTTAAAATACCATTCACAATGCTTTTAAACCAATTTAAAATCTCCCAGGATTTTAAAGTTCTCTTATACTTAATCCAAATCCGTTAACAAACACCTTTCCAAATCTCCAAGGTTTTAATTTCAATTCTGATTTAATTCATCTGATTTCACGTATTTCACTTATATGAATTTTGATTGGTTATATATAACCATTTCACATGTTATAATCTTACTCGATTATAATCACAATCTATATATGATAATATATCACATATCCATAATGTGTCGGTCCATCGTATTCAAGTGTTTTTAAACCCCTACCGATACAGTGGATCAAACTGATCGACCAGAATTCATAAACCACTCAACCAATGAATCTCCCCAATATAAAACCATTCTATATCAAATACAAATATGCACTCGTATATATACACTCAACTCAATCTAGGGTATTACTAACCCTATCTCTACCGAGTCACGCCACAGAGCCAAGGTAATTCTTAATTTAAGCTCTGATACCAACTGTAATGACCCAAAAATCCGGACCAATTTGAGCTGACTAAATAACACAAGTCCAACCCCAAATTGCACTGGAAATTCAAGAAACTAATAGAAAGAAGATAGAGGGTGAGGAAAGATAAGGTAGAACTTATAGAATAGAAGAAGAAGAACAAGAACAAGAACATCATCAGAGTGAACACGAATCTCCCAGCGGAACGAATAAAATATAACATAACTTTTGAAATACAAACAGTATGTATACAATAACACTTACAACAACAGCGGAAATAATAATAGCTATATGATCGTGAAGCCTCCTGCTCCAAGCTCCCCAAGTGTATCTGTAAAATCCCGACTACTTGACTGCCCGTACAAATTTAGGCACCCAAGAGTTTAGGGAAACAAAACAAAATAAACTCCGGGCCAGTCATGGGACTGGTGTGAGTAAAATAGTTTAAACAGGTATATGATATCTCATAAGACCACGCCGTGAATACGGAACGGGTTTTTCCCTTATGAAAATCCAACATCTTTGACAAACAATATCATTCTGATATTATAATAATGTCTAAACACAAATAGATATTAATCTAGCAGAAACGCTTTCATCTCACGTTCTACATAAATAATATACAATCAAAACCGCAAGCACATATTGGGAAATGGATTTCCAACTATGACAAGGTATGGAACCACCTTCCGATCAGTGTACTCTAGGAAGGATACACTGGAGTTCAACAAGGACATCTTGCAACTCAGTCACACATGACCGACCACTCATTTCGCTTGAGTGTATCGAATGTACATCACCAACGGTTGGGATCAGCAACCGTTCCCGTATATATATATATATATGGGACATCATTGATAGATTAAAGAAGAAAATGAATATTCTCTAGATAGGTGATTATACACCCTACTTCGGTGCGACCGACTTAGCCATGCTGCCTGCCTGATTTCTGTCATTACCGGATGTGAGGCTAGAAGCTACGCTTGTCTTTCAATAGATTACTCCTTCATTCATTTTGAATGCCACATCGTCATACCCGTCAAATCACAAATTGACTTCCCCAAACATACCACGGGTATAAGCTAAGAGAAAAGAATTCCTCCGCCACCAACGTAAATACGTTTGAAACGATCAACTTACGTGATCTACCAGATATACTCTGTCAGACCTTCGTCCATACAAGTTGTCCTGGGACTAGACAAACCGAAGTACTATTCAGTATATCCATCTTAGGCACTGTTATCTAAGATTTATACAATAGCCCTTGCACTTTACTCCGTCTTCAATATATTCAGCGTACTTGATTCGCAACGCTTAAGCCAATACAGAGTGGTTCTCTGGATAATAATCCAACCGGTCTCTCCATATTAACAACGTTAAAATGGTCAAAACTTCGATAGTCTGTGATTTAACTATCAAAGAAAAACACGTGTGCAAACAACGATATCATTTCCAAATGGAAATTCTATCAATCAATCATTAATCATATATATATATATATATATCCATATATATATATTCCCTTATTTTCTATGCTTAGAAAATATACGTTATTAATATTGGAAAACATTTCCATGGGTTAATTATGCATCACTATTCTTCCACATCTATCAGACTCTAACTATAAACAAACAAGAGAATAACTTCCTAAGTATAACCCCGAAGGCCGAAACCAACATCAGATCGATACTCAGGAACCCATTCAACTTACTAATTCTAGTCAGTTTCTAATTTTGTTTAACTCCTTTTTTTTTTATTAACTATGTTCGATTAACTCCTTTATTCATTTTCCCAATAAATAAATACTTTATTTAATTTAATTTCTAAATCAATAATCCTTTATTCTATTTGTAAATGTTTTACAAATAATTTCTATTATATTTGTTTTACAAATATTTTCTCTTTTATAAAATCCTTTGATTTTATAAATATTCCCTTTTCAATATAACATTGAAAATTCCCATTTATAATTATTCTATTTATTTTCCAATAAATATTTCTCTTTATAAAATCCTATGATTTTATAAATACTTTATTTCAATATACATTGAAATATTCCTTTTCTACATCCCAGAGTTTCTTATGGCATTAACATACCAATTAACAATCATCAATATCATTTTAACACACATAATTAATAACTGATTATATATCACATCATATATCAATATATATGAAAACGGTAAAATAAATGTTGAGGAATCCAGTTGGATTCCTCTAACCTGTTTCCCTGCATCAGAGATGTTAGACAATAGAATAACATCGATTTCACTTTGATATGAATTATTCTGATGAACAGAATCGATATTTGATTAACGATATATACAAATATATATCGTTATCTATGATTTCAACCAATACACAAGAAATTCAAATCAAACAGTTAACACACAACAATCAACAGATAATTATCAGTTTAAGAATACGCTGTAAAAATAGAACTGTTCAGAGTTGGTGAGTTTTACTCACATTGGACTATCATCGTTAAATAACGATAATTGTCGATCGATTCAGACTGACAATTTATTTTTCCATAAATCGTAACGGGCTCGGATTCACTCCCAGTTAGTTCCATGGTGTAGCCACCGTACATACGGTCCTGTCGGATCTTGTTTCGCTGAGTTTCGATCTTGTATGAATAGGTTACGATCTGTACAAGTTTAGTTTTCTTTTTATACATTATTAAAATAAATAAAAACTTAAACTTATTTAGATCGGGCTTTAACACTTTCACCCAGCCCAACGTAACCAAACTCGTGACCAACTAAGGTCCTTCTTCCTCCGTTCAGCAACGCACCAGGAACCCAACAACTCAAAGCAATGTCCAACCTTTTGACCGCAATTCCTCCTCCTCCTTTCCATTTAAAATCACACAAAAAATCCCACAAACCTTATCATTATTTCCTCTTCATCCCTAGGTACTTATCATCCAACTCGCCCCCCTGTCAACATTTCCGTCGCACAGCTCCATCTCGAGCTACCAGAAGCGTGCGCGAACACCCCATCCACCAGAATCGCCAAAACTCCTCTACTTGATGCTAAACCATCCCAGGAACTTGAATACGACCTTAAACTCACACTCGATGCTCAGAACTTCCAATAACTGAAAACCCTAGACTCCACCGTTAAGAGTCCAGCTTACCCAAAATGCATCAGACCTTTTCAAACTAGTACGAAATCGAAGATATTTACATAGGGATTCAAATAAAATAGTTTCATGAATTTAAGGAATTTATTCGGATTGTTTTTTATTTTTCTAAATTTACTGATTTTGGGTTTTATACGGGTTTAAAGGGAAACGTGGAGCTTGGTTCTCCATTCTGATAGTAGCGGCTGAGAATAAAAGCAGCGTGGCCTTTGTTTCCATCACAGAAGGAAGTTGGATATTTTTCTTTTATTTATTTTATTTTATTGATTTTCTATACGTCCTTGGGTCCTTAAAAATTCCTACGACCACATACGATATTAAAAAATCACCAAAATTGATATGTAGCTAGAGTTCGACATTACGGTCCCAACGAAACTAGTTTCGTCGAATTCCGACTCCGTATGCTCACACAACGTATTTTTAGCTGTCAAAATACTGACTGTTTCTCACTCTAAAAATCCGTGCGGCCACACAGTGACTCTAAAAATCACGAAACTAGAAATCTAACAACTATTTAATATTGCGGATCCAACAAAATTAGTTTCGTCGAATTCCGACTCCGTTTGCAAAAGTGGCTATTTTTAACACTCTAAATAACCTAATTAAATATATAAATATATTTAAATTAAATTGAATTAAATATTTAAAATTAAATATTATCGTCTACATTCATAGTGGAATACCATACAGCTCATAATATTCCTATATGGATTTATAACTCGATATTACATCGTCAGAGTTATACCGATGTTCGATTTCTATTTAAATCCTTATATAAAATATAATTAAATCGTTATGGTCAGGGCGCTGCATTTCTGAGAATTTGATTTGGACATAACTCAAAATATACATGACGAAATCCCGATTTTTCTCTTCCACTAGAAAGATATACTCCACCAGCTCCACACGTTTCTTGTTTTACAGAAATCAGATTTAAAACGAACCCTGTACATTCAATTGAAGTTCAAATCGCCAAATAGCGAACTGCCGCATCGTTTCGAGCTCTATTTTAATTATATTATAATTCTACGTTCAAACTGACGTTGATTGAATATATTCGTCAATATAATCCAACTCTAAGCTGAATTAAATCTTAGGGATGACCCAGTTCACAAAATATTGTGATTTCCAATATTTTTGATTATTTCTGAATTAAATATATTATTCTATTTTTAAATTTAATTAAATAATCACTTATTTAATTAAACCACCATTTAATTCATTATATCACTGTTTATATAATTAAATAAATTAATTATAATACCTCTAACAATGCGGGTCATTACAATCTTCCCCACTTAAAATAATTTCGTCCTCGAAATTGCTAAGGTAGAGGACGACCCTATCTATTGGAATTCCTAAGATTTGTTTACCCCTTATTTCTGATTTCAACTGAACCAATTAATATCGACTAAAATATTTATTCATTCCGACTAACTAAAATTTCCAAAAATTTTGAAAATTTTCTAAGACTTTAAATTTTCGGAAAATTTCGCCATAACCTCCTTTGTACAGCCCTATCTGTAAAACCACAACTCGCCTCTCTAGGCCTTCTCCAACCCAAAAGAAAATCAAACAGCCAAGCGACTTGCCAATTCGGCTCATAAATCTCATGCTTATATCAAATATAAACTTGTACCTTTTTGTCGGGCACATCAACTCTATCACTTTCACCTGTTATCAACCCAACATATACCAATGTCATCTCAACCAATTATTCGCTTATATCCAAACCACAATAACATTTCCAATTCGAGTTCCATCCTCGATTTCAAACTCTTAACCTACCAATCCAATTCAATTACCACTGGACTGACTTTATATTCAATTTCAAATTTGCTTTCACAAATTTCTCTAACTTGTTTTTATTCAAATAATCTGTCCTGGGAGTTTTTAAACAGTTTTGCTTTACTAAAACCAACTATTCCTTTATGGATTTCAAACAACTTGCTTTTCTAAACAATTTCAAAAACAATCTCTTTGGTAGTAATCCATCACTTACCACTCGAAGATGAACACCGATGATGCTGCAGTCATCATCAGAGTTTATTTTCCAGCAACAAAAGTGAGTTCAATACTATATCAGCTTTCGAAACCATTTCTCAAACACTTTCACTTTGAAATATATTTCAAATACCATTCACAATGCTTTTAAACCAATTTAAAATCTCCCAGGATTTTAAAATTCTCTTATACTTAATCCAAATCTGTTAACAAAAACCTTTCCAAATCTCCAAGGTTTTAATTTCAATTCTGATTTAATTCATCTGATTTCACGTATTTCACTTATATGAATTTTGATTGGTTATATATAACCATTTCACATGTTATAATCTTACTCGATTATAATCACAACCTATATATGATAATATATCACATATCCATACTGTGTCGGTCCATCGTATTCAAGTGTTTATAAACCCCTACCGATACAGTGGATCAAACTGATCGACCAGAATTCATAAACCACTCAACCAATGAATCTCCCCAATATAAAACCATTTTATATCAAATACAAATACGCACTCGTATATATACACTCAACTCAATCTAGGGTATAACTAACCCTATCTCTACCGAGTCACGCCACAGAGTCAAGGTAATTCTTAACTTAAGCTCTAATACCAACTGTAATGACCCGAAAATCCGGACCAATTTGAGCTGACTAAATAACACAAGTCCAACCCCAAATTGCACGGGAAATTCAAGAAATTAATAGAAAGAAAATAGAGGGTGAGGAAAGATAAGGTAGAACTTATAGAATAGAAGAAGAAGAAGAACATCATCATCAGAGTGAACACGAATCTCCCAGCGAAACGAATAAAATATAACATAACTTTTGAAATACAAACAGTATGTATACAATAAAACTTACAACAACAGCTGAAATAATAATAGCTATATGATCGTGAAGCCTCCTGCTCCAAGCTCCCCAAGTGTATCTGTAAAATCCCGACTACTTGACTGCCCATACAAATTTAGGCACCCAAGAGTTTAGGGAAACAAAACAAAATAAACTTCGGGTCAGTCATGGGAATGGTGTGAGTAAAATAGTTTAAACAGGTATATGATATCTCATAAGACCACGCCGTGAATACGGAACGGGTTTTTCCCTTATGAAAATCCAACATCTTTGACAAACAATATCATTCTAATATTTTAATAATGTCTAAACACAAATAGATATCAATCTAGCAGAAACGCTTTCATCTCACGTTCTACATAAATAATATACAATCAAAATCGCAAGCATGTACTGGGAAATGGATTTCCAACTATGACAAGGTATGGAACCACCTTCCGATCAGTGTACTCTAGGAACGAGACACTGGAGTTCAACAACAACTTCATGCAACTCAGTCACACATGACCGACCACTCATTTCGCTTGAGTGTATCGAATGTACATCACCAACGGTTGGGATCAGCAACCGTTCCCTTATATATATATGGGACAGCATTGATAGATTAAAGAAGCAAAAGAATATTCTCTAGATAGGTGATTATACACCCTACTTCGGTGCGACCGACTTAGCCATGCTGCCTGCCCGATTTCTGTCATTACCGGATGTGAGGCTAGAAGCTACGCTTGTCTTTCAACAGATTACTCCTTCATTCACTTTGAATGCCACATCGTCATACCCATCAAATCACAAATTGGCTTCCCCAAACATACCATGGGTATAAGCTAAGAGAAACGAATTCCTCCGCCACCAACGTAAATACGTTTGAAACGATCAACTTACGTGATCTACTAGATATACTCTGTCAGACCTTCGTCCATACAAGTTGTCCTGGGACTAGACAAACCGAAGTACTATTCAGTATATCCATCTTAGGCACTGTTATCTAAGATTTATACAATAGCCCTTGCACTTTACTCCGTCTTCAATATATTCAGCGTACTTGATTCGCAACGCTTATGCCAATACAGAGTGGTTCTCTGGATAATAATCCAACCGGTCTCTCCATATTAGCAACGTTAAAATGGTCAAAACTTCGATAGTCTGTGATTTAACTATCAAAGAAAAACACGTGTGCAAACAACGATATCATTTCCAAATGGAAATTCTATCAATCAATCATTAATCATATATATATATATCCATATATATATATATTCCCTTATTTTCTATGCTTAGAAAATATACGTTATTAATATTGGAAAACATTTCCATGGCTTAATTATGCATCACTATTCTTCCACATCTATCAGACTCTAACTATAAACTAACAAGAGAATAACTTCCTAAGTATAACCCCGAAGGCCGAAACCAACATCAGATCGATACTCAGGAACCCATTCAACTTACTAATTCTAGTCAGTTTCTAATTTTGTTTAACTCCTTTTTTTTGATTAACTATGTTCGATTAACTCCTTTATTCATTTTCCCAATAAATAAATCCTTTATTTAATTTAATTTCTAAATCAATAATCCTTTATTCTATTTGTAAATGTTTTACAAATAATTTCTATTATATTTTTTTTACAAATATTTTCTCTTTTATAAAATCCTTTGATTTTATAAATATTCCCTTTTCAATATAACATTGAAAATTCCCATTTATAATTATTCTATTTATTTTCCAATAAATATTTCTGTTTATAAAATCCTATGATTTTATAAATACTTTATTTCAATATACATTGAAATATTCCTTTTCTACATCCCAGAGTTTCTTATGGCATTAACATACCAATTAACAATCATCAATAACATTTTAACACACATAATCAATAACTGTCTATATATCACATCATATATCAATATATATGAAAACGGTAAAATAAATGTTGAGGAATCCAGTTGAATTCCTCTAAGCTGTTTCCTTGCATCACAGATGTTAGACAATAGAATAACATCGATTTCACTTTGATATGAATTATTCTGATGAACAGAATCGATATTTGATTAACGATATATACAAATATATATCGTTATCTATGATTTCAACCAATACACAAGAAATTCAAATCAAACAGTAAACACACAACAATCAACAGATAATTATCAGTTTAAGAATACGCTGTAAAAATAGAACTGTTCAGAGTTAGTGAGTTTTACTCACATTGGACTATCATCGTTAAATAACGATAATTGTCGATCGATTCAGACTGACAATTTATTTTTCCATAAATCGTAACGGGCTCGGATTCACTCCCAGTTAGTTCCATGGTGTAGCCACCGTCCATACGGTCCTGTCGGATCTTGTTTCGCTGAGTTTCGATCTTGTATGAATAAGTTACGATCTGTACAAGTTTAGTTTTCTTTTTATACATTATTAAAATAAATAAAAACTTAAACTTATTTAGATCGGGCTTTAACACTTTCACCCAGCCCAACGTACCCAAACCCATGACCGACTAAGGTCCTTCTTCCTCCGTTTAGCAACGCACCAGGAACCCAACAACTCAAAGCAATGTCCAACCTTTTGACCGCAATTCCTCCTCCTTTACATTTAAAATCACACAAAAAATCCCTCAAACCTTATCATGATTTCCTCTTCATCCCTAGGTACTTATCATCCAACTCGCCCCCCTGTCACCATTTCCGTCGCACAGCTCCATCTCGAGCTACCAGAAGCGCGCGCGAACACCCCATCCACCAGAATCGCCAAAACTCCTCTACTTGATGCTAAACCATCCCAGGAACTCAAATACGACCTCAAACTCACACTCGATGCTCAGAAATTCCAATAACTGAAAACCCTAGACTCCACCGTTAAGAGTCCAGCTTACCCAAAATGCATCGGACCTTTTCAAACTAGTACGAAATCGAAGATATTTACACAGGGATTCAAATAAAATAGTTTTATGAATATAAGGAATTTATTCAGATTGTTTTTTATTTTTCTAAGTTTACTGATTTTGGGTTTTATAAGGTTTTAAAGGGAAACATGGAGCTTGGTTCTCCATTCTGATAGTAGCGGCTGAGAATAAAAGCAGCGTGGCCTTTGTTTCCATCACAGAAGGAAGTTGGATATTTTTCTTTTATTTATTTTATTTTATTGATTTTCTATATGTCCTTGGGTCCTTAAAAATTCCTACGACCACATACGATATTCAAAAATCACCAAAATTGATATGTAGCTAGAGTTCGTCATTACGGTCCCAACGAAACTAGTTTCGTTGAATTCCGACTCCGTATGCTCACACAACGTATTTTTAACTATCAAAATACTGACTGTTTCTCACTCTAAAAATCCGTACGGCCACACAGTGACTCTAAAAATCACGAAACTGGAAATCTAACAACTATTTAATATTGTGGATCCAACAAAATTAGTTTCGTCAAATTCCGACTCCATTTGCAAAAGTGGCTATTTTTAACGCTCTAAATAACTTATTTAAATATATAAATATATTTAAATTAAATATTTAAAATTAAATATTATCGTCTACATTCATAGTGGAATACCATACAGCTCAGAATATTCCTATATGGATTTATAACTCGATATTACATCGTCAGAGTTATATCGATGTTCGATTTCTATTTAAATCCGTATATAAAATATAATTAAATCGTTATGGTCAGGGCGCTGCATTTCTGAGAATTTGATTTGGACATAACTCAAAATATACACGACGAAATCCCGATTTTTCTCTTCCACTAGAAAGATATACTCCACCAGCTCCACACATTTCTTGTTTCACAGAAATCCGATTTAAAACGAACCCTGTACATTCAATTGAAGTTCAAATTGCCAAATAGCGAACTGCCGCGTCGTTTCGAGCTCTATTTTAATTATATTATAATTCTATGTTCAAACTGACGTCGATTGAATATATTCGTCAATATAATCCAACTCTAAGCTGAATTAAACTTAGGGATGACCCAGTTCACAGAATATTGTGATTTCCAATATTTTTGATTATTTCTGAATTAAACATATTATTCTATTATTTAATTTAATTAAATAATCACTTATTTAATGAAACCACCATTTAATTCACTATATCACTGTTTATATAATTAAATAAATTAATTATAATACCTCTGACAATGCGGGTCATTACACAAATCATGTTTTAAAAGGGCTATGGTACTTCAAACTCCTCATACACAATTTTAAACACATCGTAGACCAAGACTGTAACAACCCGTATTTCGATAACATGTTAAGACGAGAATCAAGGCAGAATTTAATTTTAAATTCTGAATCAAGTAAAACGGGTTATGCCATTGCGTTCGTCTCGGAAAAATACGCGAAATAGAGTCTGAGTTTTCAAGAATCGGAGTCCGTATGACCAAGTTATGGTCCGACGAAGTTTTCAAAAAATTCAAGTTCAAAAACGAGTTCTAATTTCGGAAATTTGGCCTAGAAGGCTAGGCGGGAAAATTCCCGCCAGCCACCCCAAGTCGACAGCCCTGTCGACTTGGGAGTCGACATGGCATGACCCAAGTCGACAGCCCTGTCGACTTGGGTGTCGACTTATGGTGGCCGGGCAGTTTTGCCTGGTGCACCTGTTTTCTGTTTTGGCTAGGTTTTTGGGCCTGGTTCGAAATCTGATGGTTTAGGTTGATCCTAGGGTTAATCCTAAGGTTCTAATCACTCATAATCCCTATAAATAAGCCCCTAACCTACCCCTAAATCCTCATTATTCATTCATGCAGCTAAACTATGGCAAAGTTATTACTCTCATGGCCTCCACTCTCATTCTAAAATTCCTAAGTAAATTCCTATGAGAGATTCATGTTCATTCAAGTGTTTTCAAGCATGAATGGATGTTGTTAGCTTGCATTCAAGTCAAGTTGCAACATTTCTATTTCAAAGCAAGGGTTTTATTGATTTGGAGCTTTCATATTGGGTTTATTTGATTGCATAAGAGCTTCGTCTCAATCTTTGTTTTGCATTTCGATTTGTGCCTTCATAGCAATGTAAGCCCTTTCCCTACTCTTAGATATTAACTATGAAGTTAAATGTTCATGTTGCAAGTTTGGGTTTGATCATTAAGTATGATACATGCTATAATGTCACGCAAGTTTATGAAGTCATTATCTTGATCTTGTGGGCTAAAAGCTACAACCTTTATGTTGAAATGTTGCATTATGCAACATGAGAACCCTCATAACCTTTATGTCAACTTGCATATGTAGTCATAACCCTTATATGATGATATATGCGAGTTACTAGTCATCATTTCATGTCTTTTGTCACCATGATTCGCTTATGTGCCAAGTTTGGGTTTATGCATGTTTTTTAGGCTTAAGAATGTAACATGCAAGTTAATGAACACATTTGTGCCTCATTTGCCACCATGATTAACTTGTGGCTTAATATCCATTTTTGTCATGTCTTTGCCAAGTCTCTTCTTTTAATCCATTACGTTGTTGCGAACGTATATGCGAGTTTAAAAGCGTTGGGTTATGTTATGGGTAATTTCTAATGACATGAAAATATAACTTAAAAACATGACTTGAAATATAACATGGAAGTTGACATGTAAGTATGCTTGAAAATATGAAATTGGGAATTTACCTATTAAGTTAGGTCTACCCATACTATGGAATTGGGAATTTACCTATTGAGTTAGGTCTACCCATATTCTTAAGAAAACTTGAATATGAACATGACACTAGACTAAACATGAAAGTGACCAACTCGAGGTTGGGTTGAGTTTGCAACATAAAGCTACCCGGAACCGACCGGCCTAACTAGTAGTTGTAAACAATAGGACCCAATGTGAGAAGTTGGTCATGTTGTGCTTGAACCCGAGGTTAGACCAAGTTGTAGTGTAAAGCTACCCGGAACCGACCGGCTTAACTAGTAACCACAACAAAGTCTAATGTGAGAGGTTAAGGTGCATTAAGTAATTAATGCCACATGATAAGGTTAAGTAAGTTTCCTTAATGACACTTAACCGTATAATACAGTTAATGGATGGGGTTAAGTTAACTTAGACTTAACTAATCTAAACAGGGAAATCGGATGGGGTTAAGTTAGCCTAGACTTAATTAATCCAACTTGGTAGTTTAAGGGGGTTAAGTTAAACACTTAACTAATCTAACACGATGATTTGATGTGGTTAAGTGACCTATACTTAACCAATCTAACTCGTTAATTTGTTGTGGTTAAGTTAACCAATACTTAACCAATATAACGTGAAAACATGATAAGGCTAAGTCACGAATCGCTTGAATACACTTGACCGATTTGACTAAGTAAATTGATAGGGTCAAGATAATATATACTTAACCAATCTAGAATGATAATTGGACGAGGTTAAGTCGTGAATTTCTTAATATACTTAACCAACTTGACACATGGTTTGTAGGGTTAAGTCTTGAACTTGGATACTTAGCCAATTTTGACATGATTTGTAGACGGATTAAGTCATGAACTTAAGTGACACTTAATCCATTATATAAACCCTAGTTCAGAGAATTAGGTGGATAACCGTAATTAACAAGAATAACGGGAATAAGCTAAGTGGTAAACCTTAGTTGGAGAATAGCTAAGTAATAATTCTTAGTCAAGGAATTTTGGACCAGTTCATAGATTGGATGAGTAACCCGATACGGTAGGTCATCGTTTAAGCACACGAGTAGGAGCAAGTTATCTGATTTAGATAAAGGCTCCAGCGAACTGGGTAACGAAGCAGCGGCTTCGGGGAACGTGAGGATATTCTTGGTATCCCTCTGTGAGCTGCCAGGTGATCGCACTAGGCTCATGAGAGGTTAAGGTCTGCGTTAGAAGAACCAAGAGTATGCCTTGGTTGCTATACGAGCGACCTAAAGACGGGGATGGATAGGGATAGTCGACGATACACGGTAGTGCCCTAGATAGCATTTCGTCAGGCTACCTACCATCTTTAGTCAAGCGTGTACGTACGGAAAGGCAGAGAACACCCAAAATACCATAATTGCTATCTAATTATGGTTGCGGTAAGGCTAGGATGTGGGTTGGCCAGTAGTGTGTTCTCATACAGGATTTATCCTGTCTTGTCTTTCACTAGTTGAGGGAGTGGTCTCGTGGGACCATAGCCACGTATAGGAAAAACAGACCTTAGCATCTGCATCGGCAGATAAATCGAAAGCTCCCGACCGAGTCCTATATTTCTTAAACTGCCCTGTGACAGGACTCGGATGGCACGATGTGATACATGTGCATACAGTCATGGAAAAACGATTCACGATGAATGCGTGGGAAAAAGGGCGCGGTTGACGGTTAGCGTAATTCCTAGTGGCCCTGGGTGGTTGAACGCAAACCGAAATACGAAAACGTGTAATAGGTAAGCATAATCACTAGTGGTCCTAGGTGGCATAAGTCCTAGTTGCACAAACGATGATTCATGTTGGGAAAGCCTAGCTAGGTCTAGGGTAACAGTCCAAACGAGCTTAAGGATCATGGAATTACATTGGAGTAGTATAGAACCTCATGGGAAAGCCCGTACGGTCTACGGCAAGGAACTGAACATTTACATGGAAAGAAACATACGAGTTGAGTAACCTATATATGTTATATATTAAGGTTGACATGGACCATTACACGACTTTTGAGTAAGGGTCATTCAGGGTTAACACATGATACGGTGGGGATACTAGTATGGTAGGTGCAGAGCTAAAATACAGGATAGATACCATGGGACGTTATACGTGATAGATATCTTGGGGATATTATACTTGATAGGAACCTGACGATGGGATACCTTGTTTTATCTTGACATCGTAATTTATCACGACACCTTAGTTTATCTGAGTTCAGTAGTTCATCCTGTTATTTTGATTTAGCTTATCTATCTTGTCATCATGCTTATGTTCATCTCAGTTTCTCATGTCAGTTAACTTTACTAGTTTTTATGCTGATAGTAGATAGGGCTTACTCAGTCTTTTTGACTGACCCGTTTTGTTTCGCTTCTTGTCTTCCGTTTCCCCCCTCCCCCCCCCCCCCAGGTTATAGGGAGGAAATACTGTTGTTTAATTCGGGCTTCTTCTGCTTGAAGGTCATCATGGATGGCTTGGACTTTTCTTGGCTATGGCTACTTTACTGTTTTACTTGGGGAATAATTTTCGAAAATGTCTTTATGCTTCTTTACTATTGCAAGACAGGTTTTGATGTACTCTGATGTAAAAGGCTTTAGACCTTACTTATTCATGTTATGAAAGTTTGATTTTACTTCCGCTATTTTATATGTTCTGTCTTGTGATATTTCTGTGCATGTTTACCAATAATGCCCCTCTAAAGCTAGTGCATTCCTTTGCGAGTGACCCTAGCGGAGTCGGGGTGTTACACGTGGTATCAAAGCAGAAGGTTACCAGACTGGGCAAAAGTTTTTAAAGACCTTCTGAAAACTATTTGAAAATCGTTTACAAAGAAGCATTTTTCAAGAAAATTTTCTTTTAAAAGAAAAAGGCTATTCCCCAAAGGCCATTAGCACTATCCTTGTTTCCTTAATTGAATCTCTTTTCCTTTCTTTCCTCCATCTGTAGTCACAGTGGTTTTAACTGCGACTAGTCTTTTCTATCTACGAAAGTGCTTTCCATACGATGGAGGTGGTTCTCGAGAGACCAGTGGCCGCGTTATAAGAAAGGATAGTGAGAAAGAGGATAAAGGATACGAGCTTAAGGATGAGCAACTTGTTGGTATGGCTTAGTCCTCAAAGGAGGGAGAAAGATGAACAATGAAATCCATGATGAGAGAGTACCTTTGGCATGGTAAAACGGGGCGGATAGTTAAGTATTATGGGACAAGGACAAGATCATCGGGAGGGCAATAGTATGCTCTCATTTCTAGGGTACCTCGGAAGGAGGGTAACGATCTTGTTAAAGGTTTAGCTTTTCTTCTCTATCATCCCGTTAGGACTTTGTTTTTCGTATCATTTAAGTCTGCTTCGATAGTTGAGTCTCTGCACCTTAAGTACTAGCGTAATAGAGAATCCCATTTTTGTCTCAAAGTCCTATTGGAGAATCAGTCCATTTATACATAACTTGTTTGGATTTGAGAATGTCTATGCCAAGTGTTGAGTTTGGAAATAATGCTTATGTTTATAAGCTATGGATGGATTCTAGGGATGAAGTGGTTATCTAGTAGGGGGTGCCACTCTCGGTTTTGATAGGAGGGTAGTTAGACCTTTTGACTAGCCTTGGTAATACCCTCGAAGTATCGTATAACCTTTCTGAGGTTCTGTCATGACTAGTTACTTAGAATCCCTTGATGCCTTTATTGGAAATTTGAAGCCCGATCGAGTGGTGTTCGCCGATAAGACAGATGGTTTACTTCATTTATGCATGGGTTATAGAGATCACCCTAGTAAGTGCGCTTGATAACCTGGTTGACATCTGTTTACTTTCAAGAGAAAGTTCTTCTACATGGAATACCTTATAGTATATAAACGAGATCCAAGATTCACTAGTGAATTTTGGAAAGCTTGCATGAGATCATGAGTACGCAGTCATGTTTGCGCCAAGTATTCTAGAAAAAGGATAAGTGCAAGTGAAACGAGAGGCGACGAAGAAATGAGTTCCAGCTCATGTTATGGAAACAGGAAATAAGAAGCTACGAAATCACGAAGTTAAAAGACAGTCAAGGCACAATGGAATTAAGCTCAAGGAAATACGACTTTGATGGTCAAAGACTAGATACGCGCATGATATCTCTTTTTGGGAGTATAACCTTGATCCCTGTTTTCTGTAGAGCTTACTTGTAGGCTATTTTTTGTGGACATCCTCTCGGTCCTATTTTCTGTTACAAACCCCGTAAGGAGTTTGTCTTGTTTATCTTCTCGACCCTGTTTCAGGGAATCCTAGGTAGAACCCTATGGATGTAAACATGTATTTGAAACATGTTATGATTGATATGGTTGCAAGTGGTTGCAAGTGGTTGCTCGTGGATGCGCGAATACACATTAGATACTAGCTCGACTCGGTCACATTTCATATTGCATATGCACGAGTATTTATACTTGTTTATGGATGAAATCGAATGTATTATCATGCGGTTGTTGCATATGAATGAATGATTGTGCACGCATATAGTATCTATATGACTAGGACTATTTGCATACATGTTGGATTCATGGCACTATACATATTTTGCATTAGAAAGATTATTCAGGCCTGGTCATTAGCATTAGCCAAGGAACATGTACACACACGTTTTGCATATATTCATACAGCATTAGAAATCATCTAAGGACAATGGTTGCTTGTGGATAATGTTTTGAGTAGATGAATGATGGATGGTAGGATATGTTCTTCCCAACTTGGAGATTTCGGGGACGAAATCCTAAAAGGTGGGGAGAATGTAACAACCCGTATTTCGATGACATGTTAAGACGAGAATCAAGGCAGAATTCAATTTTAAATTCTGAATCAAGTAAAACGGGCTATGCCATTGCGTTCGTCTCGGAAAAATACGCGAAATAGAGTCTGAGTTTTCGAGAATCGGAGTCCGTATGACCAAGTTATGGTCGGACGAAGTTTTCAGAAAATTCAAGTTCAAAAACGTGTTCTAATTTCGAAAATTTGGCCTAGAAGGCTAGGCGGGAAAATTCCCGCCAGCCACCCCAAGTCGACAGCCCTGTCGACTTGGGAGTCGACATGGCATGACCCAAGTCGACAGCCCTGTCGACTTGGATGTCGACTTATGGTGGCCGGGCAGTTTTGCCTGGTGCACCTGTTTTCTGTTTTGGCTAGGTTTTTGGGCCTGGTTCGAAATCTGATGGTTCAGGTTGATCCTAGGGTTAATCCTAAGGTCCTAATCACTCCTAATCCCTATAAATATGCACCTAACCTACCCCTAAATCCTCATTATTCATTCATGCAACTAAACTATGCCAAAATTACTACTCTCATGGCCTCCACTCTCATTCTAAAATTCCTAAGTAAATTCCTATGAGAGATTCATGTTCATTCAAGTGTTTTCAAGCATGAATGGATGTTGTTAGCTTGCATTCAAGTCAAGTTGCAGCATTTCTATTTCAAAGCAAGGGTTTTATTGATTTGGAGCTTTCATATTGGATTTATTTGATTGCATAAGAGCTTCGTCTCAATCTTTGTTTTGCATTTCGATTTGTGCCTTCATAGCAATGTAAGCCCTTTCCCTACTCTTAGATATTAACTATGAAGTTAAATGTTCATGTTGCAAGTTTGGGTTTGATCATTAAGTATGATACATGCTATCATGTCATGCAAGTTTATGAAGTCATTATCTTGATCTTGTGGGCTAAAGCTACAACCTTTATGTTGAAATGTTGCATTATGCAACATGAGAACCCTCATAACCTTTATGTCAACTTGCATATGAAGTCATAACCCTTATATGATGATATATGCGAGTTACTAGTCATCATTCCATATCTTTTGTCACCATGATTCGCTTATGTGCCAAGTTTGGGTTTATGCATGTTTTTGAGGCTTAAGAATGTAACATGCAAGTTATTGAACACATTTGTGCCTCATTTGCCACCATGATTAACTTGTGGCTTAATATCCATTTTTGTCATGTCTTTGCCAAGTCTCTTCTTTTAATCCATTACGTTGTTGCGAACGTATATGCGAGTTTAAAAGCGTTGGGTTATGTTATGGGTAATTTCTAATGACATGAAAATATAACTTAAAAACATGACTTGAAATATAACATGGAAGTTGACATGTAAGTATGCTTGAAAATATGAAATTGGGAATTTACCTATTAAGTTAGGTCTACCCATACTATGGAATTGGGAATTTACCTATTGAGTTAGGTCTACCCATATTCTTAAGAAAACTTGAATATGAACATGACACTAGACTAAACATGAAAGTGACCAACTCGAGGTTGGGTTGAGTTTGCAACATAAAGCTACCCGGAACCGACCGGCCTAACTAGTAGTTGCAAACAATAGGACCCAATGTGAGAAGTTGGTCATGTTGTGCTTGAACCCGAGGTTAGACCAAGTTGTGGTGTAAAGCTACCCGGAACCGACCGGCTTAACTAGTAACCACAACAAAGTCTAATGTGAGAGGTTAAGGTGCATTAAGTAATTAATGCCACATGATAAGGTTAAGTAAGTTTCCTTAATGACACTTAACCGTATAATACAGTTAATGGATGGGGTTAAGTTAACTTAGACTTAACTAATCTAAACAGGGAAATCGGATGGGGTTAAGTTAGCCTAGACTTAATTAATCCAACTTGGTAGTTTAAGGGGGTTAAGTTAAACACTTAACTAATCTAACACGATGATTTGATGTGGTTAAGTGACCTATACTTAACCAATCTAACTCGTTAATTTGATGTGGTTAAGTTAACCAATACTTAACCAATATAACGTGAAAACATGATAAGGCTAAGTCACGAATCGCTTGAATACACTTGACCGATTTGACTAAGTAAATTGATAGGGTCAAGATAATATATACTTAACCAATCAAGAATGATAATTGGACGAGGTTAAGTCGTGAATTGCTTAATATACTTAACCAACTTGACACATGGTTTGTAGGGTTAAGTCTTGAACTTGGATACTTAGCCAATTTTGACATGATTTGTAGACGGATTAAGTCATGAACTTAAGTGACACTTAATCCATTATATAAACCCTAGTTCAGAGAATTAGGTGGATAACCGTAATTAACAAGAATAACGGGAATAAGCTAAGTGGTAAACCTTAGTTGGAGAATAGCTAAGTAATAATTCTTAGTCAAGGAATTTTGGACCAGTTCATAGATTGGATGAGTAACCCGATACGGTAGGTCATCGTTTAAGCACACGAGTAGGAGCAAGTTATCTGATTTAGATAAAGGCTCCAGCGAACTGGGTAACGAAGCAGCGGCTTCGGGGAACGTGAGGATATTCTTGGTATCCCTCTGTGAGCTGCCAGGAGATCGCACTAGGCTCATGAGAGGTTAAGGTCTGCGTTAGAAGAACCAAGAGTATGCCTTGGTTGCTATACGAGCGACCTAAAGACGGGGATGGATAGGGGATAGTCGACGATACACGGTAGTGCCCTAGATAGCATTTCGTCAGGCTACCTACCATCTTTGGTCAAGCGTGTACGTACGGAAAGGCAGAGAACACCCAAAATACCATAATTGCTATCTAATTATGGTTGCGGTAAGGCTAGGATGTGGGTTGTCCAGTAGTGTGTTCTCATACAGGATTTATCCTGTCTTGTCTTTCACTAGTTGAGGGAGTGGTCTCGTGGGACCATAGCCACGTATAGGAAAAACAGACCTTAGCATCTGCATCGGCAGATAAATCGAAAGCTCCCGACCGAGTCCTGTATTTCTTAAACTGCCCTGTGACAGGACTCGGATGGCACGATGTGATACATGTGCATACAGTCATGGAAAAACGATTCACGATGAATGCGTGGGAAAAAGGGCACGGTTGACGGTTAGCGTAATTCCTGGTGGCCCTGGGTGGTTGAACCCAAACCGAAATACGAAAACGTGCAATAGTTAAGCATAATCACTAGTGGTCCTAGGTGGCATAAGTCCTAGTTGCACAAACGATGATTCATGTTGGGAAAGCCTAGCTAGGTCTAGGGTAACAGTCCAAACGAGCTTAAGGATCATGGAATTACATTGGAGTAGTATAGAACCTCATGGGAAAGCCCGTACGGTCTACGGCAAGGAACTGAACATTTACATGGAAAGAAACATACGAGTTTAGTAACCTATATATGCGATATATTAAGGTTGACATGGACCATTACATGACTTTTGAGTAAGGGTCATTCAGGGTTAACACATGATACGATGGGGATACTAGTATGGTAGGTGCAGAGCTAAAATACAGGATAGATACCATGGGACGTTATACGTGATAGATATCTTGGGGATATTATACTTGATAGGAACCTGACGATGGGATACCTTGTTTTATCTTGACATCGTAATTTATCATGACACCTTAGTTTATCTGAGTTCAGTAGTTCATCCTGTTATTTTGATTTAGCTTATCTATCTTGTCATCATGCTTATGTTCATCTCAGTTTCTCATGTTAGTTAACTTTACTAGTTTTTATGCTGATAGTAGATAGGGCTTACTCAGTCTTTTTGACTGACCCGTTTTGTTTCGCTTCTTGTCTTCCGTTCCCCCCCCCCCTCCCCCCCCCCGGTTACAGGGAGGAAATACTGTTGTTTAATTCGGGCTTCTTCTGCTTGAAGGTCATCATGGATGGCTTGGACTTTTCTTGGCTATGGCTACTTTACTGTTTTACTTGGGGAATAATTTTCGAAAATGTCTTTATGCTTCTTTACTATTGCAAGACAGGTTTTGATGTACTCTGATGTAAAAGGCTTTAGACCTTATTTATTCATGTTATGAAAGTTTGATTTTACTTCCGCTATTTTATATGTTCTGTCTTGTGATATTTCTGTGCATGTTTACCAATAATGCCCCTCTAAAGCTAGTGCATTCCTTTGATAGTGACCCTAGCGGAGGCGGGGTGTTACAAAGACAAGCCTGATTTACATCATTTCAGTACAAATTCGAATTCGAATATTCAATATAGCCCGAAGAATTCCCAAGAATCATACAAGTCCTAGAATCGAAGGAAATAAAATGAGAATTAGACATGATTCTGAACAGAGATAGTTTGTGGTAGCTCTTGAATGATCGACGATAGAAAAAATCTATTCGGAGGCACAGGCACATGATCAGCGACTGGTCGGCAACGACGCGAGTTAAATTCAGGTGAACTGCTCAAGAGAGGTGATTTCTTTTCAGAAGATGGCCACCATTAATGGGATTAGAGCTTCAGCTATGAATGGAACATGAATGGAACGAGCGGAATAAGGTAGAGTGTAAAGATTCAGGAAGTAGTTGGGCCGAGACAAGTTGGGTTAAAAGCCCAACAAGACTAAGGGCTTCAGAGTGACATAGGGATCAATGCGAATTATGGCATGATAATGTTGCACAAACGACTTGCGGTATGACAATTTGAACGGAATGGTTTCCCATGAAAAATAGTTAACGACTAGGTAAAAATGCATGTCAAAAGATATCAGAAGAACTATGATTCGAAGTCCATATAATTTTTTAATAATAATATGAACTTCGAGGAGCAAATGTTAACCCATAGAAATATGGAATTGATATTTGTATCCATGTCGTTCTTCGCCCAAGTTGTTATAAACAAACCAATCTGTTCCAAGGGCATGTCGCAGGGAGAAAAGCAATGTCGCTCCTAAGTCATATCGTCCCACACCAAGCCGTTCTGAGGAGACCAAGACGTCCCCCAAACCATGTCGTTCCATTCATAATGCCAGACCTAAGCTAAGTCACCTGGCCTCCATGTCATCTTCATACCATGGCGTGGGGCAAGCTCAGCATCATGGTACAAGCTGCCATGTCGTCCTTGGTTCATATCGTGAAAACCAAGTCGTTTGGAGTCCATATCATCAGAAAGTCGAAGGCATAGAGCAAAGCCTGAACCATGCTGTGTTCATGCCAAGGCGCTTCCATGCCGCCAAGGCTGGCCCAACGTCATTCCACAATCATCAAAGTTGCAACCGACATGCATCTCCGTGTCACTACCAGTCGTGCCATAGCCGACATGAACCATAACGTTACTAGCTGGATCCAAGCTGTTACTAGCTATCCCATTCCAGGATGTCGCCAACTAACTTCCAACCGACATGAACCATGTCGTGGCCGAACGACATGGATACATGCACTACATAATTCCACTCTCCTCACTCGTATAAATACCCCGCGCACACCACTTTAATGGGGACTGAATTCTAAGATTCTGAAGGGCTGCCCAATTATTTCTTCAACCATTTTACGTGATTCTAACATCTCCAATCAAGGATCAAACATCGAATATACCAAGGAATCATGGAAATCCACTCAAGTGTTTGAAGAATCATAGATCTACTTCTCTAATTGCTATACTTGGAGAATTCCGTCAACCTCTTTAGCTATTTCAAATAGATCAAATAGAAGAACTTGTGAGGATGAAAGTGAATGTAATGAGAGAGTGTTTATGCCTTGTAAATTCGCATGTGATAATGAAAGTTTCCCTCAAAGTGGACGTAGATCTATCTTAGATCAAACCACTATAAAATTGTTGTGTTTTTACTTACTTTGTTGTGATTGTGGCTCCTTTTTTCCGTTTCTAACCGTTAGGTGAAGTACTTTTTAAGTACATTTGGTTTTAGGTCAATTTTTGACTTAACATTATGCTTATACAACCTCAGACTTTAATCAACATTTATGACTTTATAACTCTACCATTAATGTTTTAATCCATTATTATTTATTTCTCTTTAACTTTTAATATTCGAGTTCTTTATTAATTGTAAAATAAATTTTGGGATTGTTTCGGGTTTTTTAGGTAGATAAATGATTAATAGTTTGTTAAAGTTAATTAAATAGTTTCAATATTATGAAATTAATTATAAAATATGGTATTAAATATGAAATATTAGAAAAGAATAGAGAGGGACTTGAATGATTATAGAAAAATTTAAATGTAGGTATTTAGAGCTAAAAAGATATTTTATCATTTTATAGTATTAGAAAGAAATATTACTTAATTAAATTTATTTAAATTTCTTAAATTTTGGGTATTGTAAATTAATTTAAATAAGTGTGCTTAAATATAAAATGTTAGGAGCTAACTGTTACTAAATAATTGTGTAAACTTAAAATGTTCATACCAAAATATAAACTAACAAAAAAGGTAAAATGATGGGAGAGAACTAGTAAATAAGTGTAAAATGATAAATTGATTTTACAACAAAATATCCAAAGAGAATTACGGTAAAGAGAGAAAACTCCTAAAATTAACGAGAGAGCTTAAAATTCTTCTACTTTACTATTATTTAATAGGTTACTTGCCTTTAGGGGATACCCCTAACTCTATTGAAAAGTACATTAGTTTTTTTAAAAAATCTTGACTTATTTTATTTCATTATTTTAGTTTTTTCTTCATCTTATTGTTGTAGTTCTTGATCTTATTGATTTCCTCGGTTATTACATTAAATTGAGCAAAATATTACATTGTATATGCAAATAACTTCTAGATAATGCGAATTAGCTAAATAAAGTTCCTCGAAAAATACGCTATTGACACATATAATGATATTTCAAAATATTATTTTATCAATAGAAAAAGTATTGATGAATGAAACTTTATACTCTAGTATGAAACAACATCATACAAACATCGCAGATAAATGGAAGTAAAAGAACTATTGTTAAAATATAATAGGAAAAATGACATTCGAAAATATCAATTTTATAACACCCCGCATTTTTAATAATTAAATAAACAAATAAGTCTATAGTATTGTTGGAATTTGACAACAAGTTGTACCATTACATTCATGGTGATCTTTTGATCAATTTACATATATAGTTTGCAAAAATCGAAGTGTGAAGAAGTTACCACTGAAAAAAAAAATCATAGGAATAAACACACACACACACAAATATAAATATTCAGGTAAAGATAAAGACTTTTGGATATGGAATCATGCTAGAGGTAATTTCTCTATAAAATCAGCATGAAACATATTATGAATGTGAAATCAACAGATTGAATAGAGTAGAATTATATAGGACAGATCTAGTTGCCCAAAAAATTCTTTCATATCTTACAAAGCAATGTTGAATCGATTGCTAACACGAGACGGACTATCTAATTGGGGAATGACATAAGAAAAACTTTATGTTTTTTGTAATTCAATGGAGGAGACACACGAATATTTTTTCTTCCCATGCAATTATACAACACAGTGTTATTGAATTTTGTAACTACCTATAAACTAAAAATTCAAGGAAACAATTTGAAGGAATTAATTGCGTATATGTCCAGGAATCGACAGCATGTAAACTTGATATCCAAAATGAAAGCCATCACCGTAATAACAGTATTAAGTGTTGTTTGAAAGGAACAAAATGCAATAACATTCAAAGGAAAAGGGAGAAACGCAATTCAAGTTAGTGAAATTTAAGTATTTAATATATATTAGATCATTAGAAGAATCAAAGACAATCAACTCACTGATATCTTGGTATCCACACATGATATTCTAGAGGATCTGGATCTAGTGGTTGAGTTGGCCGAAATTCCTAGAATGAGTACGAATAGCTTCGAGTCGCCATGAATCTTTGTGTGACTGAATTGAAGAGGAAGATGTTAGGCTTTATGGAGAATGAGTTATGTGATGTTGGGTTTACATTAATTAACTTTTGTTTTGACTGTCTCTTTCCAGTCTTATTCATGTAATATGTATGACATATTGTAATCAATCTTTCTAGACTTCTATGCATAATAAACTATTTAGCTATTTTCAAAAATAAATAAATAAATATAAACCCCTTTTAGGGTCGAGTCAACCCCCCTTTTTACCTGGGTGTAATTTCACCTAAGTATGAGACCTTGACGTATTTTAGTTTATTTCGCTGATGTGACTTCTTTTGGTTGGCTGATTTCAAAATATGGAGGGTTTAATTAGCTGAATGACATGTCTAGATAAGATTAGTTAAGATTCGTAGGTTACACTATGAATAGAGCCAAAGTCCTAGCACTTAACCTATACCAAAATATTTTCCCCTCCCTGGGTTCTCTCTTCAAAGACGGACCTAAACTCAAGGTGAAAATTTTATGAAATGAAATATTGATAATCACTTAGAAGGCAAGATCTGCAACAGTCGTGGAGAAGGGATTAGGACTACAGGTGAATGGATTTAAATTATATCTTTTTAAATAATCGTATATAACATTGTTTGATTCATGTTATAATTAGGCATAGTTTAATTAGAATTATTTGCAGTAGTTTATTTCCTGTTATAATTAGACATGGTTTAATTAAAATTATTTATAGCAGATTAATTCCTACATAATGATTTAATTTTGATACAGTTTAGCCGGAATTATTTACAGTAAATCTGTATTTAAACTGTAAGTCTTGGGAAAATTTATACTTATTTGTAGAAGTTATTTGTTTAGAATTAAACTTGGACAAATATAAATTTTATTGACATAAAAGAATTACAGAAGAAGGAATAAGCCCAAATGTTGTACATTGATAGTAATTATACCAAAATTTGAGAAATTAATTAAGAACGAAAATTAAAATACACCAACTAAATGGGAAGTTAGAAATAGCCTAGACTGGTTATTTAAGAAAAAGGGATGTATTTTCATAGTTTGATTCATATGAAAAGTAGCAAACGTAATTGCAAGAATAAAAGTAAAAGAAGTCCAATAATATAAAATAGGAAATTAGTCAAATTTTACATTATCGAGTATTTCAGAGATAAGTAAAAGAAATGTCTTGCAATTATAGATTTCTGCTATAAGATTGTTTTATATTAAATTATAGAAATAAAATTTAGAACATTTTTAGAAGCCTACCAAATAGAATAAATATAACTTCCTAAATATAGAACTTACAATGACGGTAAGTAAAAGAGTAATATAACTAAAAGATGTTATAAAAAGAAAAAGACTAAGAAATCAAGTTAGACACTTGATACCGTAGAAAAGAACAAACAAAGTGTGTATTTAGTATCAGTTGTTACAATACAATAATAAGGAGAAAGGAGATTTTTATGATAAAAGGTTTATGATAAGATATTGTAGCTTCAGTTTAAGATTGTCATAACAAGTAAGTAAGAAAATACAAGAATAGTGTCATAATAAAAGAATAAAAGTAGATTAAGAAAGATAAAATAAGAAAACTTAACGAGTAAGAAAAGATTTAGACATATTGTCTAGTAAGAAATATGAGACGCGTTTGGAGTAGTCTAAAGAGAATCTGAAGGTATGGCTAGCGATGCAGATCACAACAGATTCATCAAAGCACGTTGATCTCGCGAGGCGTGTTTATAGCAGAATTCCTTTAAATCGAGGATTGATGATCTCAAGAAGATAAGGACTAGCGATGTTGAAGATAGGAAGCGTAGAATTCAAAGCGAGGATACCCAGAGGATGGCCCTCTAATGCAGGCAATCGTTAGGTGATCCATTGGAGGTAGGTCTATCATTTCCATCAGGATAGTATGACCTGACTACTTTCATTGAGTAGGCAGTTAAAAGGCTGATGGACGACTTTATGATACGATGGGCCTAGTGGTCAGGACCTATAGAAGGATAGTAACCGTCAGATTCTTATTATCACCAACCAATAGTGATTGAGAAAATGTAGGTTAAACTAAGAGGACAGTGGTCTTTCACTATTGGGTTTTGGGACATTGTATGAGCTAGCAATGAAAATTGTTTTCTTAGTTTTTTTTTTGTTTTAGGGCAAGGCCTTAACCTATTAGAGAGTCTTTCATTAGTAGAGAGGTAGCAACGTGGAGCCTTAGCCACGTTAGAAAGAAATAGATCTAGTTTTTGTGCAGTTAATTCCATGTTATATCCCCGCTATAACCCCTCTATATCCTGTAGCGGATTACCATCGCTACGTTTTTCCTGAATAGCTTCTCTGCTTTAAGCCTTGATATATTCCATTGTTCCTGAAATATCTAGTTATTTCTGCTATATTACGCTATTACCACTATATATTTGATGAAAGAAATGAACTAAAAAATGACATATATGCGTTATAAAAATTGTATTTTTAAGTTAGTTTTTTTAATTCAATTTTTTAATACATAATTTTAGAAACAAAAATCTCTATATTCCATAAATTTTAATTAAGTTAAATAACAATTTACTTTTATTTACATATATTTGCACATGTTTTTGTTTAGAATTAAGAATGTACTAAATAGTTAAACTGGGTGCTTGTTTTTATTTTAATTATCGTATTTACATTCGTAAAAACATTACAAATGAGTTACATGTGTTAATTTAGAGTCATCTGCTATATCCTGCTATTTTCGCGCTTTACCCTACTATGACTTTTTAGACCTCTGTCACATTGAATCCGCTAAGCGCTTTAACTGCGCAGCCTAGACTAACATATGTTGGCCTTAGTAGCGCCTTTTTGCAGATTGTAGAAAATACCTTATTGAGCTCTGTAGTGAACCTCAGTCATATCGCTTATTAACAAAACTCGGATTACAGACAGAACGATTACCTATATATCCTCAACGCATGCACTGGTTGATACATCGTGAATATCCAAGTATTGGCGTAGTCCAGTATGGACATAGTTTCATGTTTTCTTAGTAGATAACGGAATACCTGTATTGTAGGCTTTACAGAATAATCTATTATAAATGCAGTTGTTAGCCTACTTTGTGAACTAGGCAACACAAAGTCAAGAAACCAACCATTGAAGAGTATTTTAAGTTATAAGACTTCGGTTCGGATCGGAAGAAAACACCACAATTCAGATTGATAGCAGCATATTGGTTCGGATCGGATAGAGTTCCCTGTTCGGATCGGATGGCTCTTACTGGGTAAATTGGCAAAACATATCTGATTGGATCGGAAGGCCAATGAATCTCAAATGGATCGGAAAGCCTTTTGCTTGCCACGACGCTGCAGCGGAGCGGAGTATGATTAGTGAAGGAGAGACGTCCGAGCTACTCCGGTTCGGATCGGGTATTCCGATCCGACCCCCAACCTGCACGCCTCCGACCCGCACCCATGATCCAAGTTAGTCTCCTGTAAAATCGCCTGGAGAACCGGACCGGATATGACTAATTCCTACCCCTAACGTCCATCTCTTTGATGTGTTGTCAGCTTGATAGTTCATCCGAACCCGAGGAGAGTGCGATGGATGACACGTGTTCCGACCCGGATTGAATCTCAGGCAAATTCACACCTATAAATACCCCATCTAGAGACAAAGAGAAGGATCTTTTTTCAGCACTTTTGAGAATCCAAGTACCTCCATCATCCGAACTCCTTTACTCCCGGAGAATCCAAACCATCTTTCATTTCTTGTTTTAATCATTTGAGTGAACAAAAGTGAGTTGTGAGTGAATCTTACATTGCATTTGTAACTGAATTACTGAATATAGTGAAAACTAAGTGGACGTAGGCATTTCTTCGCCGAACCACTATAAATCTTGTGTGTTCATTTTTATTTCTGTTTTATTTTATCTTGTTTCTAATCAATTTGGGTGTTAGAACCACATTTGGGTCTAACATTTAGGTGCTTTCACTGAGAATCCTCATCTAAATTCTTTATTTTCCGGGATCTCTTTCTACTTTTTGGACCGTTGAGTTCAAAGAAGTGAATCCTTAAGTTTCTCCGCTTTCTTACATTCGTTGAAGTAATTGTCAAAAACTCATGGCCAAAGGAAAAGGCAAGGAAGTTCAGTCTGTTCAAGGAAATGGAGCTGGCGAAGATCACAACATGCTGTTGTAACAAGGTCTCGGGGGCAGAGTTCAGCAGCGGGAAGAATCAATGCAGGAAATCCGAACCGACAGCAAGGGGAAAGCTCCGATCCGATCCGGGTAGGAGACTCTGAAGCAGTGCACTCCCCCAATCTGAACCGACCTGAGTTGCTCGCTGCACACCGATCCGACCCGGCACCCCAGCTCCGATCCGACCCGACTTCCTACCTCCGATCCGACCCGATGCTTGGTGAAGCTGGAACATCTACTCGAATCCCCACGAATGCTCCAATTCCAGCTGCCAGGGTTGGAGATCAGGTCAATCCATCTGCACCCATCACTCAAGGAGATTTCTCGCGCTTGCTTGATATGCTTGAGAGCACGAGGGAAGCTATGAGAGTTCATGAGCGCACTAATCTCATGATGCAGGAAAATATGAGGCTCATGAGTCGGGAGATCAATGAGCTCCGCCGGCAGAGAACTCCATCACCGGTTCGTCACACACCCGTAGATCAGTCTTCATCTTCCGAGGAAGAGAGGCCCCGTGAACGAAGGCCACTCGAACGACCTCAGAACGTGGAGCAGCTAACGTTTGGATCTTTGGGATCTCGCGAGGATATCGCACGAGCATTAGGAAACGATAGCCCCACTCGGGGGCAAAGACTCCAGTCCCCTCTTCCCGAGATCGACCGGGAACACCGGGAAAGGAATCGAGCAGAGGCAGCTCGAAGAAGAAGGGCATCTCCTGAGCAAGAGCCCCGAAGGAACTCGGACACTAGGGCCAGGGAACCTGAGCAGCCCCTAACTAGTGCCGATGTGCAGGCGATGGTTCGCCGAATTATGTCCGAAAGCCGGAATTATACAAATGAAGACTATGGCATTGAGCGAAGCCATACTCCGTTCACTGACGATATCCTCGACTTTCAGTTTCCCCGACGCTTTAACTTGCCACAGATGGATAAATATAATGGAAGGACTGATCCAGGACAGCACTTGATGCGGTATTCGTGGCTCATGAATGCCGCTGCTGCCCCTGATGAAGTAAAGTGCAAAGCGTTCCCAATTTACCTAGAAGATGTGGCATTATTCTGGTTTACCCGACATCCTCCTCGTTCAATTTCTAATTACAAAGAACTAAGCGAGCGTTTCATGAACCAGTTCCGACTACATGCCCGAAAGTCCAAGAGTGTTATTGAATTGTCGAGAATCAAACAGGCACCGGGAGAGTCTTTAAGGGCATATCTAGATCGTTTTAACCAAGCTGTAACTGAGGTCAGTGACCCGCACGAGCCCACTATTCTGATGGCATTGAAGGAAGGAGTCGATCCTGAATCCGAGTTTGGAGACTACCTTTCTGGGAAAACACCCCCCACAAGAGCGATATTCTACGAAAAAGCCGATATTTATCTGAGACGAGAGGAAGCCAGGGCAAACCGAAAAAGAAAGTCTGAGACAGCTTCAAAGGAGAATGTGCAGAGTAATATTGCCGTGAAGCAGTCTGGGGAAAGTTCTGGCAAGGTTGAAGTAAATGTAGGAAACAAGGGTGGAAACAGCAATACTGGAAATGGGGGAAACAACAACAACCGTAATTCGAACGGTAACAGGAGAAACAGAAATAGGGGAAGCGACCCAAACAAAAGGCCCCGATTCCAGAACTACGAGAACTATACACCATTGAATGACACCCTGGAAAATATTTACCTGGATACGTACAATGTGTTGCAGTACAAAAGACCGCCACCTCGTGATTCGACCGAGAAAGAAATGGCGACAGGGAAATTTTGCTTGTTTCACGGAACACATGGACATTCGACCAATGAGTGTCGGCATTTGAGGGATGTAATTGAAAAGCTGCTGCGTGAAGGAAAGTTGGATGAGTACAAGGTTGCCCCGAGGGACAGGGGGCAAGGAGAGCAGGCTCCGAAACAGATCCTACCTGCTCCTAAGCCTACCGCGCAGCAGAAAGGTAAAGGGATCGTCATCAACTCCATAGTAGGCGGACCTCACCCGGCAATCCGAAGTTTTAGGTCAATGGACCAATATGTGAATGCTGCCAAGCATCTAGATGTGAATGAAGGTGACAATTTGGAAGATGTCACCCATATAAAACAACAAAAAACCATGTTCGATGACGTGGTATTTCGCAGCCGAGACAACACGGGGATACAATCTCCCACCAATGATCCGTTGGTTATCACTACCACCATTGGGCCGGCCTTGGTCCATAAGGTATTAGTAGATAACGGAAGTTCCGTTAATATTTTGTTCAAGAAGTCATTTGATCAGATGAAGCTTGAGCCCGAAGATCTGAAACCTTGTGAAGGATGGATTAGAGGCTTCAACGGAGCGACGACAGCTCCCATGGGATACATAGAGTTGCCCGTGACCCTAGGGCAAGGAGAACGTAGAAGAGTGCGAATGCTTCAGTTCGTAGTATTGGACGTAGATTCGCCATATAACGCATTTTTAGGGAGACCTGCCCTCGCTGAATTTAGAGTTTGTATTGCCCCTTGGTGCTTGTTACTAAAGTTCCCAACCGAAGCCGGAACTGGAGTAATAAGAGGGGATCAGGTCTCTGGACGGGCCTGCTATGTGGCCGAACTGAAGATGTTGATGAAAGGAGTTAATGCTGAGAGTAAGAATGCCTCATCTCCCTCAAAGGGGGACTCGGCATAGCAATTAGAGAGATTGAACCCAAGGGAGTTGCCCAAAGGAACACCTGAAGACCTGGATCCTAGAAAAGACGAGGAACCAGAGGCTAGAAATGCAACTCCTAATGAAGCGACAGTGGAAATTCCTGTTGATAAAGCTGATCCGACGAAAGTTTTGAAGATTGGTTCCCAATTGGATCCACGTCGTGCTGAAGAGCTGACGGACTTCTTGAAGGCAAACTTAGATGTGTTCGCCTGGACCCATGCTGACATGTGTGGGATATCGCCTTCCATTATCAGTCACAAACTGAATGTAAATCCGAAGCATCCGCCTGTGAAGCAAAAGAGACGCATGCTGGGCCCAGAGAGGTCGGCTGCTCTCAAAGAGGAAGTAGAGAAATTAAAGCAAAATGGATTTATTCGAGATTCGACTTATCCCGACTGGATATCGAATCCCGTTTTGGTAAAGAAGCCAAACGGAAAGTGGCGAACCTGTATTGACTTTTCGGATTTAAATAAGGCTTGCCCAAAGGATAGTTTTCCACTTCCCAGGATTGACCAGCTTGTAGACTCGACAGCAGGTCACGAACTTCTCTCTTTCATGGATGCATACTCTGGATACAATCAAATTCCTATGCACGTACCAGACCAAGAGCATACAAGTTTCATTACGAATTTGGGGCTATATTGTTATGTTGTAATGCCCTTCGGATTAAAAAACGCTGGAGCTACTTATCAGCGGTTGGTAAATAGAATGTTTTATGATCAAATAGGAAAAACTATGGAAGTTTATGTGGATGATATGCTTGTTAAATCAAAGCAGTCTTCCAGTCATACGCAAGACTTAGCGGAAATGTTTGGTATCTTGCGAAAATACCGTATGAAATTGAATCCTTTAAAATGTTCATTTGGAGTAGCGTCGGGAAAGTTCCTTGGCTTCATTGTGAGTTCCCGAGGAATTGAGATCAACCCTAGCTAGATAGCGGCGATTAGAAATATCGAAGAACCAAGGAGAATTAAAGACGTCCAAAGTCTGGCAGGGAAGGTAGCGGCGCTGAGTAGATTCATCTCCAAAGCTACCGATAAATGTGTTCCGTTTTTTTATTTGATAAAAAGGGGAAAGAAGAACTTCCAGTGGACTCCCGATTGTGTCGAGGCCTTTCAAAATCTGTTAGAGCTGTTAGAGAAACCGCCAATCTTATCAAAGCCCGTAGATCACGAAGAACTATTTGTTTATCTAGCAGTCTCGGCTCACGCTGTCAGCACAGCCCTGGTTCGAGAAGAAGACAAAGTACAAAGGCCAGTATACTATGTGAGTAAGAAATTAGCAGCGGCAGAGCGCAACTACCCAAAGATCGAGAAGCTTGCTTACAGCCTCCTGATTGCATCCCGAAAGCTTCGTCACTACTTCCAAGCCCATCCAATAACCATATACACCGATCAGCCGTTAAGACAGGTGTTGCAGAGACCCGAAGCGTCGGGAAGGTTGATTAAATGGAACATAGAACTAAGCCAGTTTGATTTGAATTTTCAACCACGAAAGTCAATCAGGGGGCAAGCTCTAGCAGACTTTACTGCAGAGTTCACCATTCCAGAGGAAGAAATAATCAATGACCGAGTGGTCAAATCCGATGATAAGCTAGAGATGAATCCGTGGAAATTATATACAGATGGAGCTAAAAATGACCGAAGATCCGGAGCTGGAATTGTCTTAGTCACTCCCGAGGGACGGTCGTTATATTACGCCCTGCGATTAGAATTTTCGGCAACAAACAATGACTCTGAGTATGAAGCCCTGATTGCCGGGCTGAAACTCGCTAAAGACCTCGGAGTAAAAATGATGGACATATTTTGTGACTCTAAGATTGTTGTTTGTCAAGTGCGAGAGGAATTCGCGGCTCGAGGACCTCGACTTGTCGCTTACCTCAAGAAAGTGAAAGAGCTATTAAATAGCTTAGAGCGGTACAACATAACACATATTCCCAGAGTAGAAAACCAGAAGGCGGATAGACTAGCAAAATTGGCTAGTTCCGACAATCCAGAAGAAACTGAGGTAATTCCAATTGAAACGTTGGAGTCGCCAAGCTTTGAGTCAATGGAAATTGAAGTCGTCCTTGAAGCGGAACCAGAGAAGGAGTCATGGATGACTCCAATCAAGAGTTTTCTTAAGAATGGGACACTCCCATCGAAGAAAAGTGAGAAAAGAGCTGTAGTTCGCAAAGCTGCCAGATATGTTATGCAAGACGATACTCTCTATAGACAAGGATTTTCTATGCCCCTGTTACGATGTATCGCACACGACGACATCAAGCGTGTACTAAGAGAAGTGCACGAAGGTGAGTGTGGAGATCATACAGGAGGTCAAACTTTAGCAAAGAAAATATTGCGGTACGGATACTTCTGGCCTACGATCAACAAAGATGCAGCTGATTATTCACGACGCTGCGATAAGTGCCAGAGATTCGCCAAAATCCCCAGGGCACCGTCAACCCAGCTTAAATCGATGGTGAGTCCTTGGCCCTTTGCCACATGGGGAATCGATATCATTGGAGTTTTACCGATTGCTAAAGGAGGGGCTAAGTATGCCATAGTAGCCGTGGATTATTTCACAAAGTGGGTGGAAGCTGAGCCCTTGACTAAGATCACCACAAGAAAGGTGATAAGTTTTGTGGTCAGAAATATTATATGCCGATTCGGAATCCCAAGGACGATTGTTACTGACAACGGGACCCAATTTGATAGCTCTGAATTCAGAAATTTTTGCCAGAAATATAAGATAGACAAACGATATACTGCAGTTGCCTATCCACAATCTAATGGGCAAGTAGAGGCGATAAACAAGGTAATAAAATCCATCCTCAAGAAGCGATTAGAGCGTGCAAAGGCAAAATGGGTTGATGAATTGCCCCTAGCCTTGTGGGCATATCGAACAACGTTTAAAACGGCTACCGGTCATACCCCTTTCTCTCTCTCCTTTGGCTCAGAAGCAGTAATTCCAGTTGAACTGGAAGTTCCTTCCCACAGGGTGACGTATTATGACCCGATGACGAATCGGGCACTTTTACTTGAGTCTCTTGATGAAGTCGAAGAGAAGAGGGACGAAGCAGATTTGCGTGCAGCAAGACATCGGCGTCAGATGGCACGCTATTATGACAAAAAAGTTCGCCTCAGAACTTTTGAACCAGGAGATTTGGTGCTAAAGAGAGTTTTTCCATCTCTTCCTCACCTCGGCCCAAAATGGGAAGGACCCTTTGTCATCCAACGGAAACTTGATAAAGGAACATTCAAGTTAACGACCGTAGATGGCGAAGAAGTCCCTCGAGCATGGAATGCCCAACACTTGATGCGATATTTGGATTAGAAATGCTATACTTTTTGCTGTTCTTTCTGTAAACTCTGTAATAAGGCACGACTTGCCTTGGGAAAATCTGATGATATGAATAAAGGACTATAAAGTGGATGTAGGCTATGACTTAGCTGAACCACTATAAAAATATTGTGTGTTATTTACTTCTATGCATTTACATTCATTAGTTGTTCTGTTGTGATTATAAAATACAGGATAACTCAGAGCCTAAAAAAAAAAAAAAAAGGTTGAAAACAGTCTGGACATAGAAAGAAGCACAATGACTATTTGTGCAATAAGACGTAAAAGAATGAAAAAACGACATTCTAACTCTAACTCTCCAGAGAAAGAGAGAGAGTATAAAGGCGTCTCAGACTGAGCGCTGAAAAAGAAATTCTACTCCGAACTCTAACTCTCCAGAGAAAGAGAGAGAGTATAAAAGCGTCTCAGACTGAGCGCTGAAAAAGAAATTCTACTCCGAACTCTAACTCTCCAGAGAAAGAGAGAGAGTATAAAAGCGTCTCCGACTGAGCGCTGAGAAAGAGGTTCAACTCCGAACTCTAACTTTCCAGAGAGAAAGAGAGTATAAAGGCGTCTCCGACCGAGCGCCGAGAAAGAAATCTTTTCCCGTTGAACGACCGGGGAATAGACAAATGACTGAACTCGAACTCTAACTCTCAAGAGAATGAGAGAGAGTATAAAAGAAATGCCAGGAAAAACAACAGGTATTGATGACACAGGAAATGCTATCCCGTTAGAGAATCGGGAGCATTCAGATTGCATGGTTAAGCACTGAATAACTTATGGAGATTGACTGGGGACACGTATACATACACATATCTCCCCTCTCCACAACTTTGTTTCATAACTGTAGATATGCATTTTTACATAAGTGCAGAACTGCTAACAAATAAACATTGCAAAAAATGAATTATTTTTATTTACAAATTAATGAATTTGTACAGGGAAATAACTGAAAAAGAAAGTGCGGAAGCTGCTGGTGTAGCAGCACTTATTGGTTTACAAAGATGCTAAAAAGATACAGGGGAACCCACTATTTGGGTTTGGGATGAGCCTTCGATTTCTTGGCAGTTTTTTCCACATCCTTTGCTTCCTTCTCGGCTTCAGTCAAGATTCGCTTTGATTTCTTTTTCCCTGAAGATGTAGTACTGGAGCCAGCAGACTTCTTCCCGGAGGGCGGGGCACTGGAATCAAGAGAAGATTTTTTAGCAAGCTCTTCGGTAATAGATCTAGTGGAGAGCTTAACAACTAACCTTGAACCTGCATCCACAACTGCGAGGGGCTTGAGGACCTCAGGGTCTAGTTCTTCAGCCTTTAATTGCAAGCGCTTGTCTTGATCGGCCTTCATGGCCGCCAAGGTAACGTCATCGGCGCTTTTTGACTCCCCGGTTATTGTAACCTCCGGTTCCTCATCATGCCCCTCGTCTCCTCCGTCGTCTTTTAAAGCTGCAATCATTTCTTCATCATGGGGAGTAGTGACCTTAGTTGGTTCACTTCTTTCCCCCAGGTCTGTGGAAGCAGCCTTGTCTTCCCCTTCTTTGACCCTATCAGCGGGCTTTGTCCCAGTGGTATTTCCTTGAACTACATCTGTCTTCGCGGAGGATTCAACGCCTACAAAATGAGAAACATCGGTTATCAACTCAGGCAAGAGCAAAGGATTTCTCATCGAACGTTCAGTCATGTAGCCAAAGGTAGTAGTAGCCTTGACAAATTGAGGAGAAAAGATAGGGATACCTTCTGAAGACTTTTCAGCGGGGGTGACTACTACCTCTGGAGTTATTTCAGGAATGGGAGATAGTAAAGTTGTTCGGGGAATTCCCGGGTTTTCGGGATCATACCCTTCTACTTCAGGAGTTACAGGAGCAGAAGAAGAGGAACCAGCTTCAGGAATGGTTTTCTGTTTAGACTTCCGCCTCTCTTCTTCCATGGCCTCAGCAATTAGACGGCGCCCTTCAGCTAGACGCTCCGGTTCGTCGTCTCTCAAGTACTTCTCCATCAACTTATCTTCATCAAGGGAATCGACCTTAAGTTCTTCTTTTTCCCACTCGACGATTTGATTCCACACATGAACCAGAGTAGATGGATAGTCCTCAATCCAAGAAATGTTTCGACGACGAATAATGTGCGCGAAGAATTCGATCATTAGCTCGCCGAAGCCCTGAATATCAGCCTCCGCCTCTGATAGTTGTTTGCGGGTTTCCTCCGCAGATTTAATAGCGCATTCCATATTGCCCTCAGCCAGAGCAGCCCTGTTTTCCGCCTCCAACAATTTTGAAGCCAAGTCTGCGTTTTTCTTTTCTAACTCAGCACTCCTTTTCGCTAACTCGGCGTTTTTCTGCTCAAGCTCAGCATAAGCAAGGCGTGTCTTAGCAGCCTCTGATTTGGCCTCGTCAGCTTGCTTCTTCAACTCAGAACGCTCCTGAGTGTGGGACTCAAGTAAGTCATGATAGCGCTTTTGCATGTCCTCAAACTGTTGTTTGAAGTTAGAAGCGTTCTTCTGAGCGATAGCTAGTTGAGCTTGGGTATCTTCTAAATTTTTTCCTAAGGTTTTTAGGGCCTTAGCGTCTTCCTCTGCGGTCTTCTGCATTGAGTCAGCATTTGTCATTAGAGTGCGGATGATTCTAGAAAGAGTGCGGGAATACTTGAACATCTCGGTATATTGTTTTTCCACCAAATCAATCTTTGCTCTGGCCTCCTCTGCCCAATTAGAAGAAATAGGTTCGAGGGAAGGTAGAAAGGTCAGAGTCTCGAAGTAGTGCTCGGGAAATTGCTCCTTTAAATATGCCAGCCTTACTGCGGTTCCCGCATCTGGTGGAGGAGGGGCGAGGATTGTTAGTTCAGTGTCCCTTCCTGAAGAAGATTCTGTAGAACCCTTGTCTGTCCGAGGTCGCTTGGTAGCAGGGACTTTTTGCTTACTTCTAGACCCAGTTTCCTTTGGAGGAGTTTTCTCTCTACTCCGCTTTTCATGGGAGGAAGTGGAATCCCTAGATTGTGGTCTATCCTCCTCCCTACGACCTTGATAGCTTTTGTATTTTTCTTGTTCCGGTCGAACTGGTGAGCGGGAGCGTGAGGGTCGAGATCGATAAGGATCATAGGGTCTTCTTTCCTCCCTACCACGATCATCCCGGCGATTATACTCGGCATCCTGAGGAGGATTGGACATGCTGCGGCGAAGCTTTCTTATATCATAAGAGGATCGAGACATTGTACCTGCACGATAAATTAAACGAAGTTTAGAATCGATGGATCCATGGAGAAAGAAGTGCAATGAATGCTAGTGCTGCGGTGTAAAGTGCATCCTAAGTGGTGTGTGTGCCCCCCCAACCAACCCGAGTCTGAAGCTAGACTGGTGCGGGCAGGCTCTTTGGCCTTGGCAGGAGTAGTTTCTTCAGAAGAAGTGAAGACTAAAGGGTCCTTCCTGAAATCTTCTGAAGTATATATAGTCTCGGGTAAGGGGAGATCCCCCAAACCCTGAAATATGTGCTCGTCGGTGCTAGGAACATCCCCTTCGGAAGCGTGAAGTGGCGACCCTTGGAAAGACTTTGACTTGTCTGGAGAAGTAGTCTCCTCGGGGGCAATATACCCTTCACGATTTTTTTCGGCCAGATTAGCCAGTTCGTCATCTTGTGTGGAAGAGGGAGAAGGTGAAGTTTGAAGAGGAGCTGCAGGAATTCCCGAGTCTTCTCCTATTTCTGGAACTGTTTCCACTGGAGGAATATATGCATAAGGGACCGTCCCATGACCGATGCTACGGAAAACGGATAGCAGCCCGTGAAAATGAAGGTACTCATCTTTAAGGACCTCGTCAATAGTAAGGAATTTTTGGTCGCCGTTGAGAAGACGGTGCATTCGATCAAAGAACGCTTGGTCTGATACCTGTTTGGGATTGTCGACTGCAAATAAAAAGGAAAACAGGTCAGGGTGATGATTCAAGTGTATAGAGTCCAGGATCAGAAAATCAGTGCTTTACTTGATTTTGTCCATCTCCTGGCGCATCCAGACTGTTGCTTTATATAGAACCACTCTAGTCTGGAATCTCCAGCTTTACTGCTAAACGGCGTAGAGATTATCTTCCTCTTTGGGACTGATTCAAAGTAACAGAAAGAAGGGGTTTCTCTAGTCCGATGTTTGAAATTATAGAAGAAATGAACATCGTCAAACGTAAGCTCCACGCCTAGAATTTCACGATATGCTATGAATAAGGTATGCAGATAGGCATATGAATTGGGATGCAACTGCATGGGGGCAATCCGCATTTGTCTTAAGAAGTCAACGATGAAAGGCGAGAATGGAGGAATGGCGCCAACCATGCACATCAGTCGAGTAACCGTCATATATCCTTCTGGAGGGTTATGGGGACGGTCAGAATGTGAGGGCACTAAAGTGTCTCTCTTCATTATTCCATACTTCAAGCAAATTCTCACAAGTCGGTCGTTGTCAATTGTCGATTCTACGGAATCTGGAGGTGACTCCAATATAATAGCTGAGTCAAATTCATCGGGTGCTCGATGGTCACCAATCCCTCCTTCCTCCTCAAAGCCTAGGGAAACTTCGCTTTCTGAAGACATTTCGTCGCTTTCCCGATGACCAACTCCGTAATCCGGACCCTCGCTGTCCCATTCTGGGTCAGATGAAGAATATATATCCTCGAGAGTGGTTTTGTTGGAAGTTTCCGGAGCTTCTTTCCTCTCAGCTAGACGAGAAGAGCGTCTGGGCCTCATTGTCATGGAACTATTGAAGAAGCAATAGCACGAATTAGAGTAAATTATCCCGTGTCCCCCTTCTTTGTGTATGTGTGTGAACTAAAGTGTGTGCAGCAAACGTGGGAAATACAAAATAAAAGTACAGCAATGTAAGACGAAGCTTTAAAGAGAAAGTGATGGTCAGAGTTGTTCTTAATTCTCGTTTATGTTCACAAGGCACTATCCTAACTGTCCGCGAAGCATATTCGTCTAGAGTAAGTGTTAGTTGAATTAGTTGAGTAGTCTTTATGTGCCAAGTTTGGTACGTTCGGTTCGGTTCGGATATGCATATGACAAATGGCTCAATACAAATGTGGATAACGATCGGTTCGGATGCCTCATTAAAGCATGGTCAGTTCAAGACAAGGGAAGCAACGGGTTCGGAAGCAGGACTGATTTGATCGGGTCGGGTAACCCGATCCGAACCGAATCAGCACCATTTAACCGGTCCGTTTACTTCAACCTCTTATCCCATTCACTTTTCCGACCCGAACCGACTTTTTCTTTCCTTTCCATCTTTCTAAAATGTGCAATCCGAGCCGATCCCCTTTCCTTCTCCTTCCTTTTTTGGTCCTCCGTCTTCTACCCGAACCGACTCCAGTTAGTCACCACGCTCCTCATCTTCTTCCTCTTTCCCCCCTTTCTCACAAACAAGTCCATGTTATCACCAAAGCCACCATTGAGGATAAAATATTCTGCCCTCTCCAGCCTCGCAACGCCTCGAAGCGGTGGCGCATCCACCAGCAGCGGCGGGGGGTTCAAGCGAAGCTTATGGCCAAGCCATCCCAATCCAACGCGAATTGAAATCGAAAACGGTTACAACGAAGCTATTCGAGATTAGAAAAGCTACCTATGTGTTCGATTTAAGAAATCTACGAGGAATAGTTTCAGAATATCCGAATTTCTGACGTTTTCAATACTTAGGTTGGGAGCGGCAATAGAAACGAAGGAGAAAAGAATGAAGGCAGTAGTGAATTTATATAGGGAATGGTGTTGACTCCTCGTCTTCCTATTTTGTCTCACCCGCTCGGACCGGAGTGAAGGCCCAATAGCATGACTTTGTCTGAAGGCCCAACGTCCAAGAACCTAACCAACGAAAATGCTTCGGATCGGAATCCGAACCGGGTGGAAATTTCACACGTTGATTTAGCATCCGACTCGAATTGAAGAGAAGGAGAGTAAAGGAAGAGCATACCTGCAAGAAGCATTACATGGCGAGAAGAGTTCCCGAATTTGCTCAGAAATGAAGAAAAGGTACTCGGATCGGACGCCGAACCGAATAGAAATTTGTGCATTACTCCTCACAATTCTGATTAAACGACGTCAAAGCACGCTTTGTACAACAGAAGCATCCTTTGAGGGGGCAAAATGTTAGCCTACTTTGTGAACTAGGAAACACAAAGTCAAGAAACCAACCATTGAAGAGTATTTTAAGTTATAAGACTTCGGTTCGGATCGGAAGATAACACCACAATTCAGATTGATAGCAGCATATTGGTTCGGATCGGATAGAGTTCCCTGTTCGGATCGGATGGCTCTTACTGGGTAAATTGGCAAAACATATCTGATTGGATCAGAAGGCCAATGAATCTCAAATGGATCGGAAAGCCTTTTGCTTGCCACGACGCTGCAGCGGAGCGGAGTATGATTAGTGAAGGAGAGACGTCCGAGCTACTCCGGTTCGGATCGGGTATTCCGATCCGACCCCCAACCTGCACGCCTCCGACCCGCACCCATGATCCAAGTTAGTCTCCTGTAAAATCGCCTGGAGAACCGGACCGGATATGACTAATTCCTACCCCTAACGTCCATCTCTTTGATGTGTTGTCAGCTTGATAGTTCATCCGAACCCGAGGAGAGTGCGATGGATGACACGTGTTCCGACCCGGATTGAATCTCAGGCAAATTCACACCTATAAATACCCCATCTAAAGACAAAGAGAAGGATCTTTTTTCAGCACTTTTGAGAATCCAAGTACCTCCATCATCCGAACTCCTTTACTCCCGGAGAATCCAAACCATCTTTCATTTCTTGTTTTAATCATTTGAGTGAACAAAAGTGAGTTGTGAGTGAATCTTACATTGCATTTGTAACTGAATTACTGAATATAGTGAAAACTAAGTGGACGTAGGCATTTCTTCGCCGAACCACTATAAATCTTGTGTGTTCATTTTTATTTCTGTTTTATTTTATCTTGTTTCTAATCAATTTGGGTGTTAGAACCACATTTGGGTCTAACAGCAGTAGTAGCACTCTTATATAGAAAGATGATGGAGACATGTCGAGGAGGTGACTATGGGTAGTAGCCAGATATGTCGGGCATATAACTACGTACGTATTATTAGTTTTGGTCGACGGGGGAGTAGAGGGGTATGATTTGCACACAGAAGCGAGAGAATTATATGCCCCGATAACCTAATAAAAATCAAATCAAAGATAGAACGATATATGTAGTGTTACTCTTATAAAGTATAATTTTTCCAGTCACCGAAACTCTAGTTCTGACCCTCTCCTCATAGTAAATCGGCAAGTTATACAGATGGCAGAGATTTTCCATCTTAGAGACCTCTGCTTAATTAGTTTCATTGTTATGGTAAGTGCTTACTTATTATCATATTTCATTCAGTTCCACTGTGAGATGCTTATTTTAGCTATGATATATTTATCTTTTCCTTTCTGTGGGATACCAGACAACCAATTCGAGTTTCAATGGACTTGGTTTTACGAAAAATCTAGGCTCATTGAAATTTAGTTTGTTACATTTGGAATCAAAGCTTAGATTTAGGTTTCTAAATAAATAGTGAGTGAACGTATTTGTATTTTTAAAATATAAATATATTATAAAGCTGTACAAAGACCTAGTTTTTAAGAGAAACGACATGTGGAGAGACAATAGTAACAGTGTTGTACATCAAAAGTAAGATTTTAAGAAACCAATAGTTTTAGGACCTAGAGTGGCTATGATATAAGATGTACAATAAGTTTAACATAAAATGGAGAATCTATATGTTGATATCTATAATTGGTAGTATTTTAGATTAGTGGACATGGAAGTAGAGCCAAAAAGTATATGTTAAAGCATAAAGAAAGCTAATGGATTAGGAATATATACCCCCACACACACAAACACTGTGCATCGATGGAGCTAGTACCAGATTTTAGTTCAGAATTGTAAAACATTGGATGAATTAGCATAAACAGAAATTGGATCGGGAAAAAGTTGTTTAGTAGAAAGATTTGGAAATAGAGGTTAAGAAATTGCTTTGAGTCTAGCCCTCCATAATTAACACTTTTAAGAACTTGGAAAAAGTTTTAGAGAGGGTTTTCAAGATTTAAATTTAAAAGTTTTCAAAAAAATTAATAGTTTAAACATGGAGACTCGCATTAAAATAATTTTTGAGAAAAAAGGACAACAAATTATTTTGTTGGCATAGCCGACCGGTTTTTATAGTGTTCTATAACACTCTTTTATTATGACTAATAATAAAATTACAATATAGTATAGGCGACTGTAGTTAGCAGTCAGCTAATTCGGTTTTTAAGGTGGATTGTCCACCGTCTATGACATTTATAGTGGGTGTCCATTGAATCTAAACTAGATTACAGTCCAGGAGCTAGCTTAAGTTACTAGACTACTATTTACATACTGTTAACCAGTAAATTACATGTAGACGTGCTGAATAAACAACATCACATAGTAGATAACATGAGCCAAACCCAAAAGCAATAAAAAAGTAAGTATCATGGGCTGGAGGTCCTTCCATCTCGAGCCACGCACAACAACCTAATCGATACCGTTGTAGAATAGGAACAACAACATGTATAGCTAAAAAACAGTCTATCTAGAGTTCCACATCGACGTAGAAGCTCCAATCACATCAAAGAAGATACCATGTCAGCATCAAGGTAAGGGCCTTAATGTCCCAACAACTAGCCAAAATTGAATTATCCAGAGAAGGAGGATTTTTTGTTCATCATGAATCTAGGATCCACGACCAGCAGTAACCTATGCACCAATCTCTTGACAAGCCAAAATCACACTAGAGAGAATTAAATCTGAACCACAAAGCAGCACATAACCGTACAGATGCGATCAGGCAGGCATTAAAACCACCGAGAGCACTACAACGGTCAGTGCCGAGGCATCACGTATGTTGCAATATTCTAGGTGATAACCCAATAAATCAAACAAGACACATTCATGGCACTTTGCAGAAAAGTTCATACTGAAATCTCACTTCGTAGGGTTTGAAGTGGTGCCAAAAGCATTTCTGAAGGAAGAGAGCTCAGATCTGATGAGGAGGGAGAATTATAGGTCATTATTGTCGTTACCAGTTGCTTGAAAAAGCTTAAATCGAAAAAGATGTGACGGTTTTAAGTGGCTTCCACGTATAGCAAAAACTTGGTTATGAGAGGAAGAATAGATTAGAGTTGTGTTTTTGAGGAGTTTCAGAAGCGTGATAGGTGGTAGAGGAGAGAAGAATGAACCAGGTGGCCATTTACAGTTTCCCCCATAAAACGAAGCTTTTTGTATGAAAATGATTAATTCGAAAGGACAACAATTTTTTTTTGAATAAAAATACATATATGTCTGGTATAGGGATAGACAAAATAAGTGGAGAAGGGATGCTAGAATATTTGGAAGTAATTCTAGAAACTCTATTTTGATAAATTGGAAGGGAGTTGGAATAGATTAAGTACTTTATAAAAGAAGAATTAGTGTAGTGTAATTACAGCCTTAAATGTCTACATGGGTTTAGTATGAAAAAAATATAGAAATTTTCTTAAGTAGGAAGGATTGTGACACACTTTAACACATTGAAACAAGAAAAATTATATGGTAAGTTTTATGAATCAACAAGCATGCAGAATTAGAAATATGAAAAATACATCAAAGCTGCAGCTAGCATTGGAAATGGCATCACGTTTTTCCTCTACCATCATTTTCTCTCTAATTCTTTCCCCTTTCTGTTCGATTTTGATCCCTTTCACATCAATTCTTCTCCATCTACAAACTTGCTTTCGTCATGCCTGTTTCTTAGCTAAAGCTCACGCTTTCTCCCTAATCCTTTTTGCTTGGATCCTCCGAGTTTTCTACCTTCCTTGTCCTGATTTCATCTGATGATCCATGTGCCTAGGATCTTGCACGATGATCCAGAGTGCTTTGAAACTTCTTTGGTTGACTAACAGTCCCTCATGCAAGACTATCACCAGCTGAAGAGGGTTTTGTTGGGTCTGGATTTGGCATCCAGAGCAATTCTTTGTGTTGGCTGTGAGTTGTTAGTTCCGTGGTTTGCGTCTTCGATTATTGGGGTATGGTGAGGTGGATCTTGTTGGTTCTTGGTTTGTCTTGGGAGTGTGGAGCTTTTGGTGTTGGTAATCCTGTTGTTTTTCACTTGTGCTCCTCCATCGTACTCGACATCATGTGAAGCGTAGCTCTGATTTGCTGATTCGATGGTGGTTTCCTCCCTCTAATGCTTTCCAACTCCTTTTTGTTATTTTGTCTTCTGCAATGTCTTATGGTGATAGGCACGGCTTTGCAGTGGAAGCTCTTGTTTAGCAGTAAGTTTTTTCCTCTTGTCTCATCTATTGCTCAATGTCCATGCTTTGTTTTAAGTCTCTATGCTTTGCATTATTCCATGGTTTGACTTACTACCAAGGTTTTAAATATCGAATATCGGTCGCGTTTCATCTCGGAGATTTTAGAGACTTGATCTCGTATCGGAGGAAATCTCGCATGAGATGGGGGATCATCTCGGGTTTCCATATCAGGTCATGAAGTTCATATCGGAATAATCTCGGGGAGCATAATATGTTAAAAACTGATATGCTTGCAAAATAATTTTTATGAATGCTATTAAAAAATAGAAAATAAAACTTGAATTGCAAAATCACTTTATTATTATTAATTTATGAAATATCATCATACTCTAAATCGAAATATGCTTAAAACAGAAATATAACACAATGCAAATAGATTAATGCTTACAATATAGGGTCCATGAATTATTGTTAGACATAAAACATAACAAAGATCTAAAACATTAAAAAGTTCAGCATAAGTATAACATAAATACATAATTTCATAGGTAACATGTATATAAAAAAGACGAATATGAAAATCACAAGCATTATAGAACATATATGAACATACAATATGGTCATTTAACATGCAAAATGAAAAGGGCTAGACTTGAGTTATTTAATTATTGTTCTGGTTCAGGCACAAATTTAAATTTTAACCAAAAAAACCAAGATCTCGGACAATGTTCCAGTATCTCGTCTCGATCAATATATCGTAATATCTCGGCGATATATTCGAAAGGAGATTTATAGTGATATTTGTTGTTTCGTTTTGGAAAGAGCCCAAAACGAGATCTCAGGTGATATTTTCGAGATTTGAAACAGTGCAGTTACTACTAATGAAGTTTTCTGTTCAATCCATTTTGATATGCAACTATGGCTGGTTGGTTTGCCAGTCGGTGTTATTTGTTTGGGGAATTTGTTGATGTGTAAATCTATGTTGTGCCGAGCCTTGCCTTTTCTTTGGTTCTCATGTGTGCCAATTCATGTATTCTATTGCGAGTTCCTTCTTGGTTGTGTGGTAGTTATTTTGGTACTCCGTGCTTTACTATTTTTACCCTGCCTTTGGGTTCTATTGTTTCTCTTGGAAGGGACTAGTCATGCGGTAGGTCTGCTGAGATGTCACATGTAAGAAAAAATGTGTTATTTGTACACTATGCTTTCCATGTTCCTATTTTTGCTGCGGTTGATTTGCGGTATGACATGTCAAGCTGTTGAAATTATGTTGTACTTGTGTAGCTAGTTAGCATAGTTTAGGCTTACCCTATTTTGGTGTAGGTTTTCTATATATGTAATGTGTTTGATTTGGAAATGTTTTTTCTCCCTGTGTGGAGAATGTAATGTTATGTGGTCGGTCCTCTATAAAAAACAATTGCAGTGGTCGATCCACCTTTAAAACCGTTTGTAGCAAATTGGCATTTGGCCAGTCTCCCGTACTTATTTGTAATTGTTATTTGTTATAATAATAACTGTTACAGATCACTATAAAAATCGATTCGTTTTGCTAAAAAATAATTTGTAAGTAAATGTGTTTGGTTCAAGTAATAAGGAAATGTAAGTGAAAGAGGTTTTAAAAATATAGGTAAAGCACCATATTTTGTACCACCTATTTCAACAAAGAAATGAAAAAAATGACTATTAATAATAAAGTTTTCTTGTTATTTTACGCAAAAACAAAAGTCCTCTTTAGGAAAGATTCATATAAACTTGATCCTAATAGTTCCTCTTGAAAAAAGGTGTAGTAAAATAGATAAGTAGCTCAATGGAATTAAAGTGCATAACCCTTTGAAAAGATTAATCGTAATGAATAAATAAAACTAGTCAATCCTATCTACCATAGTTTTTAACTTTTACGATTTTTTTTTTTTTTTGTAATTAAGTTTCAGAGAGTCAAAGATAGTTTGGTGGAATGATTAAACTTTTAAAGAAAAAGAGAAGGGAAACCAAACTAGACTTATAGTACAGAGTAAACGAGAATTAGTACTGTGGTATGACTAATGGCAGTAAAAGATCCCGGCAATGTGTTTGGGACATTAGGTAGAGCCTAAAGGATTATCTTGATATGAGAATAGACCACAATACTTGAGTAGGAATTGTAGAAAGCTTTACAAAGGAAAAAGTAACAAATGGTCAAAACTCAAAAGTAAGAAATGGTCAACACTCAAAAGTTATGGAATAGCATATAAGGATTGACGGGGAAAACAATGGAAAGGATGTCTTCCAAGTCATTATTGTTTTAATTGAGAAGAGTTAAAGGTCAATTTAAAACTTGTAATTTATGTGGAAAGAGTTAAAGAGAGGGGGATTCTACATAAATAAAGATTTAATAAAGGGTAAAAGTTAAGTGAAAAAAGTTTGCTAATTCACATGAGAATTGAGCTCCTATGTAAGTCCGAAATATAATAATTAAAGATTGTATTTTTGAGGAAAGGTCTAAAACCTGTATAATTGAAATAAGATGGGAATGGACTGCAACAACAAACTTGGGGGTTCTTGTAAGTAAATTATGACATGGTTTATAATTAGTGGAAACCATTTTTCAGTACTTCGTGAGGAAATAGAAAAGTCAATATGTTGTCTTACTTATGGCAGAATAAGAATTAGGCCTAACAGTATGGTGGTACTTCATGGAAATGTAAGGATTGTTAGATTTAGATCTATTATGATATTGGTATCAGTTAGCCCATGAGTATCAGGATATTTTTCGTAAGTAATTAGAGTTGACCCATTCCTAAGGCAGACAACTCAGGATCTAGCGGGTGCACGACATGAGTTCAGAGAGAGTAGTAGAAGGAAGAAGGAGCACCTTAGTTGTCAAGATTCATTGATTATGAACTTTTTATAATAATATGAACATGGACCTAGGCCTCCTAGTCTTAGTGGATAGCCGTATTTTCCCATTGTATCTTTTGTCCATTATTGATTATAGTATAGCTTGTTTTCTTTTAGTATGAATTTACATTCCCATGTAGTATTTTGTTTTATTGTTGAAATACAAAACTGTTTAGCGTGACATTCTCTTCCTAGGTTTCTGTAATGATCATTAGAAAGGGATAAAGACATATAATATTGTAAATAAAATAAAAATGAAAGCAAATGTAACAACCCGTATTTTTGAATAACATGTTATAACGTAAATCAAGGCAGAATTAAATTTTAAAATCTGAATCAAGGGAAACGGGCTGTGCCATTGCGTTCGTCTCGGAAAAATACGCGAAATAGAGTCCGAGTTTTCGAAAATCGAAGTCCGTATGACCAAGTTATGGCCCGTCAAAGTTTTCAGAAAATTTCAAGTTCAAAAAACAGTTTAAATTTGAATTCAGAATTCAAATTCAGCCAAGCAGAAGAGGCGGGAAAAATTCCCGCCACCCCCAAGTCGACTGGGGAGTCGACTTTGGAGTCGACACACCCCAGGTGGTGTCGACTGCCCAGTCGACACCCCTGTCGACTTGGGTGGTCGGCCAGTTTGGCCTGGGTGCACCTGACTTGTTCCTCAAGACATGTTTTGTTGGCTTATGACGTGATTAGATGGCTCAGATCTAAACTAGGGTTAATCCTATGGCCTAAACTAACCTAATCTTCTATAAAAAGACACTAATACCTAGCCTAAATCAACACAAATCATTCCTACAACTAAACTATGCCAAAATGCTTCTTGATCATGGCCTCCATCTTCATAACATGGCCTCCATCCTCTTCATGAAAGTTTGAGTGTCCTAAGCTAGTAAAAGAGCCACCTTTCTTCATCAAAACAAGGATCTTTCTTCATACAAATCAAAGGGAGCTTCTTGTTTCTCAAGACAACTTGGAGCTTGTATTCATTTGGGGGTTTTTAGAGTTGCTAGTGGCTTCGTCTCAATCTTATTTTATTTTATAAGTCTTCATAGCATTGTAAGCCCTATTCTACTCTTAGATTCTAACTATGAAGTTAAATATGACATGTTGCAAGTTGAGTTTGGGCCTAAGTATGATTTGTGCTTTGATTCTATCATATTATGCATAGATCTATTCTATGCATGTTTGTAAAGCTATCACCTTGACTTTGTGCATAGAAAGCTATGAGCTTTGAGTTGAAATGTTGCAAAAAGCAACATAGAAGCTCTCATAACCCTTATGTTATCTTGCATATGATGTTATATGCGAATCACTAGCTATCATCCTATGTCATTTATGACCATGTTTCACCTATTTTGCTAAAGTTTGATATCATTAATGTTTTGAGGCTTATAATGTAATATGCAAGTTTATGAACACATTTGCCTCATATGCCGCCATGTTTAACTTGTGGCCAAATCACCCTTATGCTATTATGCATGCTTGTGGCCAAATCACCCTTATGCTATTATGCGTGCTTGTGGCCAAATCACCCTTATGCTATTATGCATGCTTGTGGCCAAATCACCCTTATGCTATTATGCATGCTTGTGGCCAAATCACCCTTATGCTATTTGATATGTTTGAGGCCAAGTCACCTTTTATGTTATCATACATGTTGAGGCCATTTGCTAGTATGTTGAACACCCTTGCCTCAAATATCACCATGTTTGACTTGTGATAGACTTTGCCACCTTATGCCCACCTTGTCATATTGTTATGTTCCCTCTTTGATCTATTTGTGTTGATGCGAATTTACGTGCGATGGGAATACGTTATGGGTAATTGGGCAAACTTAAATAACATGAAAGCATGACTTGAAAATATGACATGAAAGTTTGGCATGTGTTTATGCTTGAAAACATGAACGTGGACATGACATGTAGAAAACATGAAAGTGGCCAACTCGAGGTTGGGTTGAGTTTGTAGCATAAATCTACCCGGAACCGACCGGCTTAACTAGTGGCTACAAACAATAGGACCCAATGTGAGTAGTTGGTCATATCGCACTTAAAACCCGAGGTTAGACTAGGTTGTGGTGTAAAGCTACCCGGACCCGCCCGGCTTAACTAGTAACCACAACAAAGTCTAATGTGGGAGGTTGGGTGCATTAAATTAATTAATGCCACATGATAGGGTTAAGTCATGGACCGCTTGAATACTTAACCAATTAAACGCGATGAGTTGGTAGGGTTAAGTCATGGACTACTTGAATACTTAACCAATTAAACCCGATGTATTGATAGGGTTAAGTCATGAACTGCTTGGATACACTTGACCAACTCAATACATGGTTAGGATAGGGTTAACCACACTTAACCCGCTTGAAATTCTAGTTACGTGGTCCTTTTCAGCAGTAACCCACTTGGGAGTATCATGGGTACCCCGGACTAGGCTAGGGTGGGGCACAATTACTGGACTGATTGTAAGAGACCAAAAGAGACGACTGAATGGTGCACCGGTTATTCATGCGGACCGTGGTCGTGCACATTAAGTCTATGAGTTGAACATGGGCACCAGTAGGTTTAGACTGTGCGTGCTTGAATTGTGTCTGTGGTTTACACCTTAGGGCTGGATACACCCTGGGGTGGACCTTGCATAGTTAACTACATTCCATGATTAAGCCGTATGACACCGATACACGACGAGTTAGGCTTATAGGGAGCCGATCGACTAGACCGAGTAGTTGGACCTTGATTTAGGACATCTCATGATGTTGGGCCAACTTTGGGCCAAGGGATCATTTCTCGTTTATACTTGACATGGATTAGAATACTAGTACACCTGGTGCAACTTAACCTTGTATATGCGATGCCACACTTGATCTATCTTGTTAACTTTTCACCATGCCAGTTATCACCCTATGATTCATCTCTGTTTTACATGTCCAGTTAACTTTATTAGTTTTTATACTAATAGTAGGTAGGACTTACCAGTCTTTTTGACTGACCCGTTTTCTTTCGCCTCTTTTCTTCCTCCCCCCCCCCCAGGTTCTCAGGGTGGGAATACTAGCACCTAGCAGGGATTTTTAGCTTGCTTACTGGATAGCTCATGTACGGTTTGGACTTGAACTCGCTATGGCTTTATCACTTCTACTATGAGGAATAGTTTACTTTATGTTATTTCCGGTTTTCAGTTTATTTTTTTAGACTTGTAGTAGTTGGAAAATAATGACTCAGTACTTTGATGTAACTTGACTATGGTTTTGAAATAGTAGTTTTATCCGCTGCTTTACTTACTCTGTTTTACTTATATTTTATGTCTTGTGATATCTGCATGCATGTTTACCTCGTTTAATGCCCCTCTAAAGCTAGTGCGCTTGCAAGAGTGGCATTGGCGGAGGTAGGGTGTTACATTTGGTATCAGAGCATAAGGTTTTACTAGACCGGACAAAAGGTTTTTAAAACTTACCTTTTGAAAAACTATTTTCAAAACCAATTAAGTATTTTTCCAAGAAAATTCTAGTTTATTTTAAAAGGCTATTCCCCAAAAGCCATTAGCACTATCCTTAGTTTCCTCGTTCTCAATCTATCTTTTTCTTTGTTTCAGTATGGCCGATAATTTTGCCATTCTGGAGGGCGTACCAGTACCTATTTGGTTTAGAAGGTACATGGAGGCAAGGGCGAATGAAGCCGGCCCCGCGGACATTCCTCCTCTTTCCCCTGTGGCTAACATTCCTCCCCCTCCCGTAGCTGAGGTTCCTCCTCCTCCTCCTCAGCATCCGCAAGCGGATTTCGCGAAGATTTGCAAGGACTTTAAGGCGATGGGTGGCAAGAATTTTGTTGGGACAGAGACTTATGTTGAGGCAAGGAACTCGTTAAAAGAAACTGAAGACCTCTTTGCTATCTTTGATGTGGAAGACCGTAGAAAAGTTCTGTTGGCAGTATGGCTATTGAAAGAGGAAGCTGCGTATTGGTGGGTAGTCACCACCAGTACTAGGCCAATTCAGAATTGGGATGACTTTAGGAGAAGGTTTGGACTGAGGTTCCTATCATCGACAGAAGAGAACCTTCAGATGGAGAGGTTCCTATCTCTAAAGCAAGGGGACATGACAGTTAGGGAATACATGGATACGTTCAATCAACTTGCTCGGTTCGGTCTAGACTTGGTTAACACAGCTCAGAAGAAGGCCCTACGCTTTGCTCTAGGATTGAATGACCCATTGCGCGTTTTGGCCATGTCTCATATACCCATGGGGGCAACTTTCGAGAGTTTGGTGAATATGGCCCTACTTCAAGAGGAAGATAAGAGTGGCAAGAAGGGGGTCAAGGCAAATGAGTCTCAAGGCGAGAAGGTAGATTCCGGAAAAGGAGGCAAGAACAACAACAACAAGGACAACAAGTCAAGAGAAAGGAGGAAGTGCAACTTCTGTGGGATCACTGGGCACATAGCCAAAGACTGTAGGAAGAAGAAAAGGAAGTTGGGAGAATGCTTTCATTGTGGAAAGTCTGGACACTTCAGTAAGGATTGCCCGAAAAAGCGAGGACAAGGGAAAAGGAAAATTCAGCGAGCAGGACCCTCTGGAGGGCAGTTGCAGGCTCCCCTCGCTCTTCCAGCTTTTGATCGAGGTAGTGTTTCTATAGAAAGTCATGTTTACATTTCTGATTTCCCTGTTCATACCTTATTTGATTCTGGCGCATCGCATAGTTTTATTTCTGATCTTGTTGAAAGTTTGCACCTAAGTACTAGTCTAGTTGAGGTCCCGTTAGTGTTTCAAATCCAATTGGTGGTTCCGCCCATCTACCTGTGATTTGTATGGATTTGAAAATCTCTATCTTGAGCGTAGAATTCATGTGTAATGCTTATGTTCTCGGGTTTATGGGACACGGGTTGATTTTGGGCATGGATTGGTTGTCCAGTTATGGAGCCATTCTTGACTGTGAGCATAGGGTAGTGAGGCTCATGACTCGCCTCGGTAATCCCCTAGAAATTTCTGGTAACCCTATGGATCCCGTCATGTCATCTTGAATCTCTTGACTCGTCCATCGATGATCTGCAATCTGTGAGAGTGGTCCGAGAATATCCTGGTGTCTTTGAAGAGGTTAAGGGGTCACCCCCTAAACACGAGATAGACTTCCGTATTCATCTTGTTGATAATGCCAAGCCAGTTTCATTGCCTGTTAGGCACATGGCCCCGCGTGAAAGAAGAGATCTTAGCAAGCAAATCAAGGAGTTGCTTGAGGAAAATTTCACTAGGCGAAGCATTTCAGAATGGGGTGCTCCGGTGGTGTTCGCCACTAAGGCGGATAGCCCATTTCGCTTAAGCATGGGTTATAGAAATCACCCTAGCAAGTACATTTGGCAACGTGGGTTGGCACTTGTTTTCAAGAGATAGTTCTTCTGCGTGGGATACCGTATAGTATGGAAACGAGGTCCAGGATTCATTAACGAATTTTGTAAAGCTTGCATGGAACCATGAGCACGCAGTTATGTGGAAGCCAAGTATTTTAGGAAAAGAATAAGTGGAAGTGGAACGAGAGGCAATGGTGAAATGAGTTCTAACTCATATTTTGGAAATAAGAATTAAGAGCTACGAATTTGTGAAGTTAAAAGACGGTCAAGGCACGATAAAATGCGGCTTAGAAGATTGAAGACTAAATACGCGCATTATATCTCTTTCTAAGAGTATATCCTTGATCCCTATTATTCTGTAGAGCTTACTCGCATGCTATCTTTTAAGTATATCCCCTCGGCCCTATTCTTAATCTTAGTTCTGTTGCAAACCCCATAAGGAGTATGACTCGCCTATATAGTTGGGGTGAGGATGTCCATTAAGTTGACCAAACTATTTGGGCTTTATGGGATATGGGTCATAGTTGATAGACTTACGTAGAGTGCTCACTTTGTTCCGTTGAAGAGTAAGAGGGCCACATCATGGCTAGCATCTGTTCATCTTCGAGAGATAGTGCGATTGCATGGAGTTCCTTCTAACATAGTTAGCGATCATGACCCAATTCTCGCTAGCCAATTCTGGAATAGTTCGCAGGAAGCGATGGGTACGCGATTGAATCTAAGTACGGCCTATCACCCACAGACGGATGGCCAGACCGAAAGGGTGAATAGGGTACTAGAAGATCTGTTGAGACTATGTATCCTTGACTTTGGTGGCACTTGGGAAGATCATCTTCCTCTCGTAGAATTTGCTTGTAATAACAGCTATCAGGCAAGCATAGGGATGGCACCATTCGAAGCTTTGTATGGGAGGCCGTGCAAGTCACCAACATGTTGGTGGGAGACAACGGATGAGCGTATACTTGGGCCCGACATGAAAAGGGGCACATCCGAGAAGGTAGAGTTGATTCAAAAACGGATGAAAACGGCCCAAGACAGACAGAAATCCTATGCTGACAAGCGAAGGACAGATTTGGAATTCGAAGTCCGAGACATGGTCTTCGTGAAGGTTTCTCCTTTGCGAAATATGGTTCGTTTTGGAGCAGTTGGGAAGCTGGCACCAAGGACTCTTCCCTATTATAGAAAGAGTGGGGAAGATGGCTCATAATTGCCCGAGAAGCTGGCCGGAGTGCACAATGTTTTTCATGTCTCGCATCTCCGAAAGTGCCTACATGAGTGAGCCGAAGTGGTTGAACCAAGTATTTTTGAAGACATGGAGGTAGAGAAAGAGGCGACCTTGAGGCGAGCTCCGATTCGTATCTTGGGAACGGAGATCAAGAAACTGAGGAATCAAGAAGTCAAGTTAGTAAAGGTTCAGTGGAATGAAGCCGAAGAAGACGCAACTTGGGAAACTGAGGGGAAGATGTGTAGGCTTTATCCTTTTCTTTTCGAGGGTACATTCTCAATCTCTTTTCCTAGTTAGCATACCTTTCTCTTGCTATCCATGTTTATCTTGTTATCTCGTTAATCCTGTCATGAGAACCTTAGGTAGGAGCCCTTTGGATGAAACATGTATTTGAAACATGTTATGCTTGATGGCTGCAAGTGGTTGCAAGTGTTTGCAAGTGGATACTCGTGGATGCATGATACACCTTAGACACTAAGATCGGCTCACACACTTTCATACAGCATATGCATGAGTGTTTATGCTTATTCATGGATGAAACTTGTACGCTATCACATGGATGTTGCATATGGATGGATGTTATGTGCACTCATGTAGAGATTATAAGTTATGTTAGGAATTTGCATACATATGGACGCATTTCACAAACATATTTTGCATTAAGGAGGTTTACTGAATCAGTAACCGCTTGATTTTCGCGTTAGATAAGTACATATACACACACCTTTGCATATGTTCATATAGCATTTAGAATCCTTTAAGGACAATGACTGCTCGTGGATGAGGTTTTGAGTAGATGGATGATGGATGGTAGGATACATTCTTCCTAACTTGGAGATTTCGGGGACGAAATCCTTTAAGGTGAGGAGAATGTAACAACCCGTATTTTTTAATAACATGTTATAACGTAAATCAAGGCAGAATTAAATTTTAGAATCTGAATCAAGGGAAACGGGCTGTGCCATTGCGTTCGTCTCGGAAAAATACACGAAATAGAGTTCGAGTTTTCGAAAATCGGAGTCCGTATGACCAAGTTATGGCCCGTCAAAGTTTTCAGAAAATTTCAAGTTCAAAAAACAGTTTAAATTTGAATTCAGAATTCAAATTCAGCCAAGCAGAAGAGGCGGGAAAAATTCCCGCCACCCCCAAGTCGACTGGGGAGTCGACTTTGGAGTCGACACACCCCAGGTGGTGTCGACTGCCCAGTCGACACCCCTGTCGACTTGGGTGGTCGGCCAGTTTGGCCTGGGTGCACCTGACTTGTTCCTCAAGACATGTTTTGTTGGCTTGTGACGTGATTAGATGGCTCAGATCTAAACTAGGGTTAATCCTATGGCCTAAACTAACCTAATCTTCTATAAAAAGACCCTAATACCTAGCCTAAATCAACACAAATCATTCCTACAACTAAACTATGCCAAAATGCATCTTGATCATGGCCTCCATCTTCATAACATGGCCTCTATCCTCTTCATGAAAGTTTGAGTGTCCTACGCTAGTAAAAGAGCCACCTTTCTTCATCAAAACAAGGATCTTTCTTCATACAAATCAAAGGGAGCTTCTTGTTTCTCAAGACAACTTGGAGCTTGTATTCATTTGGGGGTTTTTAGAGTTGCTAGTGGCTTCGTCTCAATCTTATTTTATTTTATAAGTCTTCATAGCATTGTAAGCCCTATTCTACTCTTAGATTCTAACTATGAAGTTAAATATGACATGTTGCAAGTTGAGTTTGGGCCTAAGTATGATTTGTGCTTTGATTCTATCATATTATGCATAGATCTATTCTATGCATGTTTGTAAAGCTATCACCTTGACTTTGTGCATAGAAAGCTATGAGCTTTGAGTTGAAATGTTGCATAAAGCAACATAGAAGCTCTCATAACCCTTATGTTATCTTGCATATGATGTTATATGCGAATCACTAGCTATCATCCTATGTCATTTATGACCATGTTTAACCTATTTTGCTAAAGTTTGATATCATGCATGTTTTGAGGCTTATAATGTAATATGCAAGTTTATGAACACATTTGCCTCATATGCCGCCATGTTTAACTTGTGGCCAAATCACCCTTATGCTATTATGCGTGCTTGTGGCCAAATCACCCTTATGCTATTATGCGTGCTTGTGGCCAAATCACCCTTATGCTATTATGCATGCTTGTGGCCAAATCACCCTTATGCTATTATGCATGCTTGTGGCCAAATCACCCTTATGCTATTTGATATGTTTGAGGCCAAGTCACCTTTTATGTTATCATACATGTTGAGGCCATTTGCTAGTATGTTGAACACCCTTGCCTCAAATATCACCATGTTTGACTTGTGATAGACTTTGCCACCTTATGCCCACCTTGTCATATTGTTATGTTCCCTCTTTGATCTATTTGCGTTGATGCGAATTTACGTGCGATGGGAATACGTTATGGGTAGTTGGGCAAACTTAAATAACATGAAAGCATGACTTGAAAATATGACATGAAAGTTTGACATGTGTTTATGCTTGAAAACATGAACGTGGACATGACATGTAGAAAACATGAAAGTGGCCAACTCGAGGTTGGGTTGAGTTTGTAGCATAAATCTACCCGGAACCGACCGGCTTAACTAGTGGCTACAAACAATAGGACCCAATGTGAGTAGTTGGTCATATCGCACTTAAAACCCGAGGTTAGACTAGGTTGTGGTGTAAAGCTACCCGGACCCGCCCGGCTTAACTAGTAACCACAACAAAGTCTAATGCGACAGGTTGGGTGCATTAAATTAATTAATGCCACATGATAGGGTTAAGTCATGGACCGCTTGAATACTTAACCAATTAAACGCGATGAGTTGGTAGGGTTAAGTCATGGACTACTTGAATACTTAACCAATTAAACCCGATGTATTGATAGGGTTAAGTCATGAACTGCTTGGATACACTTGACCAACTCAATACATGGTTAGGATAGGGTTAACCACACTTAACCTGCTTGAAATCCTAGTTACGTGGTCCTTTTCAGCAGTAACCCACTTGGGAGTATCATGGGTACCCTGGACTAGGCTAGGGTGGGGCACGATTACTGGACTGATTGTAAGAGACCAAAAGAGACGGCTGAATGGTGCATCGGTTGTTCAGGCGGACCATGGTCGTGCACATTAAGTCCGGAGTTGAACATGGGCACCAGTAGGTTTAGACTATGCATGCTTGAACTGTGTCTGTGGTTTACACCTTAGGGCTGGATACACCCTGGGGTGGACCTTGCACAGTTAACTACATTCCATGATTAAGGCGTATGACACTGATACACGACGAGTTAGGCTTATAGGGAGTCGATCGACTAGACCGAGTAGTTGGACCTTGATTTAGGACATCTCATGATGTTGGGCCAACTTTGGGCCAAGGGATCATTTCTCGTTTATACTTGACATGGATTAGAATACTAGTACACCTGGTGCAACTTAACCTTGTATATGCGATGCCACACTTGATCTATCTTGTTAACTTTTCACCATGCCAATTATCACCCTATGATTCATCTCTGTTTTACATGTCCAGTTGACTTTATTATTTTTATACTAATAGTAGGTAGGACTTACCAATCTTTTTGACTGACCTGTTTTCTTTCGCCTCTTTTCTTCCGTTCCCCCCCCCCCCTAGGTTCTCAGGGTGGGAATACTAGCACCTAGCAGGGTTCTTTAGCTTGCTTACTGGATAGCTCATGTACGGTTTGGACTTGAGCTCGCTATGGCTTTATCACTTCTACTATGGGGAATAGTTTACTTTATTTTATTTTTGGTTTTCAGTTTATGTTTTTAGACTTGTAGTAGTTGGAAAATAATGACTCAGTACTTTGATGTAAATTGACTATGGTTTTGAAATAGTGTTTTATCCGCTGCTTTACTTACTCTGTTTTACTTATATGTTCTGTCTTGTGATATTTGCATGCATGTTTACCTCGTTTAACGCTCCTCCAAAGCTAGTGCGCTTGCAAGAGTGGCATTGGCGGAGGTGGGGTGTTACAGCAAAAGATGAATAAGTAGAAGAAAAACAACAAAATTGACAAAAAAGCGAAAAAGTTAATAACAGTAATTAATGAGGACAACAAGAGAAAATAAATTCTTTTAAGCTAAGTTTGTGCAATTTGAAAATAATTTTTTCTTATGAAAACTATGCTTGGAAAAGAAAATAGAGAATTTTGTAGAATAACAATAAGAGTACCAAGTATGCGGAACAAGACACGTAAAAATGAAGTGGAAAATAAAAAAATTTCCCTTTTTCTAACATAAGAAATCGAGTTTGGAAAATTAAATTTTTATGAAATTCGCAAATTAAAAGTTGTTTGGTAGGGTTTAATGCAAAAATTTGTTGAATTGCTCCCTTATTGGGTAAGGATGTAGGAAAGATATTTCAAACTTTAAAATATTGCTTTCATGTAGAAATTGTAAGTATATTTTGGATGTATGCATCATGTTTCTAAATGATTTTTAAAGAAAAGAACATTCATATAGGAGGTACCACTTACAAATTCATTTGAATTCATAGATTTTTTTTGGTGTATTACACATTGCGTAAGGACACGGATGGTTGAATAATTGGATGTATACATGATGGATGTAAATTATTACGAGGAACTACATAGATTTACCCTTGTTGAATTTTGAAGACTAAATTTCCTAAAGAGTGGGAAAATCTAACACCCCAATTTTTAACAATCAAATAATAAAACAAGTTGGTAAAATTGTTGAATTTTGGCTTTGAGAGTTATATCATTGCATCCACGATGATTTTCTGATCAATTTACATATATAATTTGCAGATATAGGAGTTAAAACGAAGAAGTTATCGAAGAAAGAAAATTAGAGAATATATATATATATATATATAAGGCCATTTCGACCCTTGGGTCGAGCGTAGGATAACCCGCCTTTTTACCTACACATAAATTTTCCCCAGAACGAGAGCATGACGTATTTTAGTTTGTTTCACTGAATTGGCTTCTTGATTTCAAAATTTGGAGGCTCTGAGTAGCTGAATGGAGTGTTTAGATAAGATTAATTCTTGAAATCCAACAGTTTGAGATCCCTAAGTTACACTATAAATCGAACCCTAGGCCTAGCACTTCACTCACAACATAATTTTTTCCCATCTTTGGGTTCTCTCGTGTGAGACGAACCTGAATTTAACTTTTCCCAGGGAAAGATTTATAAAAAATATTCTTATAATCGTCTAGATGGCGAGATCTGCAGCAGCCACGGAGAAGAGCTTAGGACTACGGGTGAGTGGATTTAAATTATATCTTTTGAAATAAAGGTATATAACATCGTTTGATCACTATTATAATTAGAATTATTTACAGTAGTTTATTTCTTATTATAATTAGACATAGTTTAATTAGAATTATCCACAATATTTTAATTCCTATTATAATTAGCTGATTTTGACATAGTTTAGTCAGAATTATTTACAATAAATCTGTATTTAAGGTGTAAGTCTCAGGAAAATTTATATTTGTATATAAAAGTTATTTATTTAGAATTAAACTTGAACAAATATAGGTATTATTGAGATAAAAGAATTACAGAAGAAAGCATAATCCTTCTGTTGTAAACACAAATAATTATATTAAAAATTGGGAAATGAATTAAGAACGAAAATTATAATATATAAATTAAATTGGAAGTTAGAAATAACTTAAACTGGTTAGTTAAGAAAAAGGGATAAATTTTCATAGTTTGATATGTAAGAAAAGCAACAAACTTATTTGCAAGAATAAAAGTAATAGAAGACCGATTAGTGTAAAATAGGGATTAGCCATATTTTGCACTATCCAGTAGTTCAGAGAGAAGTAAAAAAAAAAATTTGTTTTGTAATTAAGGATTTCTTTTTGTAGGATTGTTTTATATTAAATTATGGAATGAATTTTAGTATATTTTCAGAAACCAACCAAATGGACTAAATATAACTCTCTAAAGATAGAACTTACAAAGACGGTTAGTGAAAGATTAATATAACTGAAAGGAGTTATAAAAAGAAAAGGTGTTAGAAATCAAGTTAGGCTCTTGATAGCCTAGAAAATAACAAACAAAGTGTATAGCTAAGATCAATTGTTATAGCACAAATAATAATAAGAAAAGATATTATTATGATAAAATATTTATGACAAGATAATGTTGCTCCATTTTAAGATTGCCATAAAAATCAAGAAAAAACGAGAATAGTATCATAATAAAATAATAAGAGCATATTAAGAAAGATAAGATAAAAGAAATTAACGTGTACGAAAAGATATAGACATAGGGTCTAATAAGAAACGCGAGATGCGTTTGGAGCAGTCCAAAGCGAATTTGAAGGTATGACTAGCAATGAGGATCACAATAGATTCATCAAAGCACATTGATCTCGTGAGGTGCGTTTATACCAACATTTTCTGCCAATCAAGGAATGATGATCTCAAAAAGATAAGGACCATCGATGTTGAAAATAGGAAGCTTAGACTTCAAAGCAGAAATACCCAGAGCATAGCCCTCCGATATAGGCAATAGTTAGGCGACCACTTGAAGGCAAGTTTGTAATTTCCATCAAGAGGGTATGGCTTGACTGCTTTCATTGAGTAAGCAGTCAGAAGGCTGATGGATAACTTTAGGACACAACGGTCTTAGTGCTCAGGACCCAAAGAAGAACAGTAACCATCAGATGCATATTATCATCAACCAATAGCAAGTACAGGAAGATGTGTGTTAAACCATGCGGAAAGTGGTCTTTCACTATCGAAACACTATATAAGATGGAACCAATTGTTTTCTTAGTTTGTTTGTTTTAGGGTAAAGCCTTAACTCGTTTGAGAGTCTTCCATTAGTAGAGAGGTAGCTGCGTAAACCTTAGCCATGCTAGAAAGAGACAGACCTAGTTTAATATTTGTGGGCCCTAGTGATGCCTTTTTGCAGACTATAGCAAATTCCTTACTGAGTTTGGTAGCAAGCCTCAATCGTTCCACTTATTAGCGGAACTCATAGTATAGACAGAAGGATTACTTGTAGATCCTCAATGTGTGCACTGAATGATGCATCGTGGATATTCGAGTATTGGTGTAATCCAATACGGATGCAGCATTACATTTTCTTAGTAGATGACAGAACATATGTATTGTAGGATTTACGGAGTAATCCGTTGCAGATGTGGTAGTATCACTCTTTCGTACAAAGATGATGTAGACATATCGAGAAGGGTACAACGAGTGGTACCTATATATTGGGCATATAGCTACATATATAGTATTATGTTTGGTCTATAGGGGAGTAGATGGGTACGATTAATGCACAGAGGCGAGATTATTATAAATCCTAATGACTTAATAAAAATTAAATCAAAGATACAATGATATATGTAGTGTTATTCTTAAAAAGTATAATTTTTCCATTCATCAGAATTCTAGTTCTGACCCCCTACTCATAACATACCAGCAGGTTAGACAGATGACAGAGATTTTCCAAATTAGAGACACTTGCTTAGCCGGTGTCGCTATTATAACAAGTATTTACTTATTATCATATGTTATCCAGTTACACCTTGAGATGTTTGTTTGAGATCTGTTATATCTATCTTTTCCTTTTTGCAGGATACCAGACAACCAACTCAGTTTTCACTGAACTTGAATTTTAGCGTTTTGCGATAAATCTGGACCCGCTGAAATTTGGGTTGTTATAAGTTTAAACCAAAATTACAATTATATATTAGATAAAGTTTCTACCTCCTTTTTATCATAGTTTGATCTATTATTTGTTTATTCTACTAGTTTTGAATGTTCAACAACTTCATATTTCTTTTTAGCTTCATATTTAAATTTGCGCAAAACATTATCTCCATAAAAGTCATTTCAAACCAAGAAGAGAGAGATTACATAGTATCCTTATTGCGCATGATATGTTTTGTATATATTTATCTTCTTTTGCTACTTGCTTTTTTCCATTAATTTTCATTTCAACCTTGTTAGGTATATATTGTCATCGATGTTGACGCAGTAATGATTGACATGGTTTTAGTAGAACGATCAAGTCTTGAAGTATTGACTTATGTAGCAAGTGCAGCCGTTGATGAGGCTTTTGGAGTTGATGGAATGACTTTTTTTTGTAAATACCATTTTTTATGATGTTAAATTTTAGTATTTTTTGCAATTTTGAGGTTGTGAACGAGATGGAAAAGTTGTTGTTCAACGAGAGAGAAATTGAAAGAGAGGGAAATAAATTTGAACGGGATAATTATTTGTAGTAAGCTAACACTGAAATTTTTCTTATTGTGAAATTTGTGTCCATTTGTTGTGAGGCTAAATTGTTTGGTCTACCCTAGTCTTAAATTTTCCTAAATAGGACTCAACTCTAAAAAAAATTTATGTGTCAACTATGAGCAAAAGAGACCTTGAGTAAAATTTCAGAGTGCTATGTTATTTTTCTAGTTATACTTTGACCAGCTTCCTATGTGATGTGGATTTGTTAATTTTGTTCGAATGTCCGAAGTCCAAACATTTCCGTGGTGAGAATATATTTGTCCAAATTCATCTAATTTTCATTTAGAAAACAAAGTAGGACAACAAAATTTATACGCCAAAAAATCTCGTTTAGTCCATATCTGTTTGAATTCGTTCGAATTTCCTATAATTCAGCACATCCGTTATATTATTCAAAATATTGATGCCAATTATTTATTTTGTTGATTGAATAAAGATTTATATATTTCTTATAAATCAGTACATATTGATAATAATAATATAATTGATGATAATTCTGTTAAAAAACATAAAATTTAATGTAAATTTAAATTGCAATATCTTTATATGTCCATGTTAAAAAATGTATGTCCATGTCCATTCAATTTCATTTAAGACAAAAGATAGAATAACAAAATTTATACGAGCATGTATATTGTTCAATTTGTGTTTGTTCCAGCTTCACTATAAGGAACTAACCAATAACCACACCTTTGCCCGCTTTTGTGTTAGAGAATGGAGTTTTGATGACAACAACCTTATATCAATTATCATTGATTATAAAATACATACTAACATATTTATTTAGATATATATATATATATATATACACACACACACACACATATACACACATATGCAGGATTTGTATACATGAATTAATACTGAAGACTGTACAGTTTAAGAGCTTTTAGAGATTCAGAATTCAGAATAGATTCAAGACTCATGATTAATCAAGATTTCAAGAGTTCAAGAATAATATATTTATAGATTCTAGATTTTTTAAGACTCCAAATAACACTCCAGGTCAAATTTAAATTCAAACTCTAATTCAAATTCTGATTTTAAATTCTATCCTCAATCCTCTCTATTTTTGTTTTTCTTTTTATCCTCAATCTTATCTATTTTCTTTTTCTATTTAATTCTATTTTCATTCTTCTTTGATTTTCAAACTCAAGTTTTAAATATATACTTTATTTTTATTTTATAGTTTAAAACCTTATAGTTTTATAAATATATTTATATAGTTTAAAAATATATTTTCATATGTTTTTCTATCATATAATATTGATTTACAACATTAGAATTTTATCCAAGAATTTCCAGAATTAATTTTATATCAAAATACTTGAAAAATGCTTTGAAAATAAATTTTACACATGGCTATGTCGACATAACAAAATATGTATGTCGACATATAACAACTATTTTTCTAAATTTGAAGGGAAGTGTCTTTTCACTATATGAAACACTTCAGAACCGTTGCAACCCTTCATACCCTATAAAAAGAGGTTAAAACCGATTTTTCTAACATCTTTTCTTCTCCATCTTCATCCTCTTTCATCCTACCATTATTCTTAATCATTTTTATGGTTTTTAAACTTATACTCTGCCGGATTCACTTCTAAATTGATCAAACTTCTTCTCTCTACACTCTCTACTCTCTGAATCAAGTGCTATTGAAGAGTTACAGGGTTGTTTTATAATTGGTTGGGTTGAATAAACCTTATGTGAGCCAAAGAGGAATCGGTGTGTCCTTGTGAGCCGTGAAATCAAGGAAATAGGAGTCAGTGTGTTCATGTGAGCCGTGAAATGAAGAAAGTAGGAATTGTTGTCTCCTTGTTGAGCCGTGAAATCAAGGAGGGTGTAATTGACTATTGAAATAGTAATAAAACTCTGCAGAATCCAGCGTCGTGTGAGAGTGGACGTAGGAGTAATCCGAACTAGTATAAAATCCGGTGTGTTCTTTCCTTTTCTGCACTTTTTGTTTTTGTTTATTTTTCTTTTGTGTTTGAATCTGTGCTTGTGCTTGTGTTTGTGTCTGTAGTGTTTGATTCATCCCATAGTTCTAGTTTTTAGTTTTGTTTAAATTCTTACAAACACTATTCACCACCCTCTAGTGTTTGCTTTGCCTGAACGATCCATTTTGCAGTCCCTAACAATTGGTATCAGAGCAAGGTCTTTCAAAAAGTTCATTATCTGATTTTTGAAAATTTGGTAAAACGACAACCAACACTGGTAGCAATAATAGTTCTTTTATAGAGGGTCAATCTACTATTATACCACCACTATCTAATGGTAGTAATTATTAATATTGGGCATGTAGAATGAAAATTTATTTACAGTCTGTAGGATTAGACACGTGGAATAGTACACAAAATAATTATGTTGAACCCACATCTGCATTTGCACAATGGACAAATGAACAAAAGGCTGCTGCACAAAGCAATTCAAAAGCCATGAATATGTTATTTTGTTCATTAGATAGAAATGAGTTTAATAGAGTATCCATATGTAAGACTGCTTATGAAATCAGGAGAACATTACAAGTTACTCATGAAGGAACTAGTAAAGTTAAACAGACTAAGATAGGAATGCCATTCAATCAATTTGAGTTATTTAAAATGAATGAGAATGACTTTATTTTCGATATGTATTGCAGATTTCAAGAGATAGTGCATTCAGAAACAACACTTGGAAAAACTTATTCCGAAGCAGATCAAGTCAGAAAAATATTAAATTCATTAACTCAAGAATGGGACCAGAAGACTTTGGCTATATAAGAAGCCAATGATCTCAATGAAATGAAGATTGAAGAGTTAACTGGGAATTTAATGTCATATGAAGTTCAATTACAGAAAAGAAAAGAAAATATATCAACTGAAAAGAAATCTATTGCACTGAAAGCAACAACAAATGATTCTGACTCAAGTAGTGAAGATGATGAAGAAACATTACTCATGACAAATCATTTTAGAAGATTTCTAAAGTATAGAAGGAATGGTTATAATCAAGCAAAATTAAATGATGGACGATGTTTTAACTGCAATAAATCAGGTCATATAAAGAGAATGTGTCCATATCCAGACAAATCAACTCAACAACTAGACAACTCAAATCCATCAAAGAAAAGAAAGAAAGCATATGCAGCAACGTTAGATGATTCAGGTTCGTCATCAAGTGATGAAGAACTAGAAATCGGAAATACAAATATATGCTTTACATCAATTCAGAGTTTAGAAGATCATGAAGAAAAGGATCAAAAAACCAGGTACGCATTAATTACATTTTAATTTTATTTGGTTGAATGGTTGCTTTGTTTGTTTGCTTTGGTTTAAATTTAAAATTTAACAAACTACTTTAAATTTGAAATTTGAAATTCAAAATAATAATATAATACTAAATAACCAATAAATTAATAAAATAAAATTGTTTGTATGATCATTAGGATTATAAGTATTTCAGGAAATCGTTAAACCTGAAATATAAATCGATAATTTAATTCAAAGCTTGAAAATCCAAAATTCTTTTTGAAATAAGCACTGTATGTCGACGTATAGAAATATACATGTCGACATATACAGCATATTTGAAATTTAAAATTTTGAATTTCAAAAGTTTAAACTTTCAAACTTCCCTCCAATCTTTTCACCAACTCCCAAGGTCTGAAAAGGTGTCCTTTCAATCTGAAAAGTTGTGGCTATTTAATTCATATTCATTCAATTCATATCTATTCATTTTCTATATATATCTATCCTTTCTAACTCTCATTCACAACTCAAAACAACTTTCTTCATATCTATCCTACTCAAAACTATCATATCAATGGCTTCCTCAAGTTCATCTCAGAAATTGAAAATAACCAAAACCATAAAAGGTTATCTTTACAATGATAAAGAGGCCATTAAAACCTATGGTGACTATTTAGCAAATTCTAAAGTTAACACAGGGGCTTTCGCCATCTTTAGCGACTTTCCATCTTATGATCTCGTCTCTCTTTTTCAACACAATGAAATCTTGAGTCTAATTGACTCTCGTGACAACGACAAAGTATGTTATCCCAAACTCGTGAAGATGTTCTATGCAAATCTCAACCGCGGATTTTATCAAGGCAACGAAAATCAAATTTGGAGTAGTGTCAAGGGAACTCAAATTGTTCTCGACGCCGATCTTTTAGGAGAAATTCTAAATTGTAGAAGCGAGGGCACAGATTTCTCAACTTTTGTTATCGATGAAACCAAATTGGAAACCTATCACGATATCTTCGAAGATGATACTCCAATGGAATTCAAAAATCGCTTCTTTCGTCCAAAAACAAGAATCGTCAACCTCCTTCTTCAACACACCATCACTCCCCGTTCCGGAAATTACAACAATCCAACTCTTGAAGTCCAAAAGGCTCTCTTTGCCATTATGGGTAATTACCTTATCAACTGGGCCGATATGATTCTAAATGAATTTAAGCCCATAGATGTATCTTCAAGAGAAAACACTCTCTACTATGGTGTTCATCTCACTCACATTTTCAAATACTTTGGAGTCGATCTTCATGGAGAAGAATTTATCTCTAGGAAAGTGTTTGACGCATCAAATATTCATCTCATGCAAACTCCAATCACTTTCAAAACTTATAAGACATATGAGGCCAAGCAAGCTCGATTGCAACAAGAGCAAGACCCAATGGAAGTCGAAGAAGAAGAGACTTCTATGGAAAGCACCGAGTATCCAACCTCAAATCGTAACCTCAAAGACATGATTATTCAAAATCAAGCGAAAATCATCAAAAATCAAAAAAGCTTAACAAGAAGTTTAACAAAAAGCTTTCAAAAATGACCAAATTCATAGTCAAGATAGGAAGAAAGCTTGGAATTTCATCTTCCTCATCATCATCCGAAAACTAGGCCATCTAGTTTAGTCTATCTTTATATATTTCCTTGTATTTGCTTTCGAATCTCGTATTTAAGTGTGTCTTGTTTAGTTGGATGTATTTGATTTTTAGTATGTAATGAACGGAGTTTTATTTATGTTTTTATCATCTTTAGGTTTCTGGAAAAATCATAAAATATATTATAATATCACAAGAGTTCAAAAGACTTCAAAAATTCAAAATTTTAAAAATTCACACAATAGTATGTCGACATAACCAAACCTGTATGTCGACATATAACAGAATTTTTTTAAAACTTTTTCAAAATTTAAAATTAAATAATTACTCATGTCCATTCAAAATCGAATGAATTCCAGACCCTATTTAAGTCCATTTATTCCAGAAAACTTCATTATTTCATTGCTCCTTCTTCCTTAATCATTTCTTATCAAATCCATGGCAAATCCTATTCATAATATAAGTGAAAACCTTAATGATTCTTTGAATTCTTTCTAGAAAGCTCTCTCCATAGTATTACGTAATCAGCGCAAACTAGAGATAATCCAAATGAGGATGGTTAAACATCATGAAAAACATTTTGATGTAATTCGTTGGGATATTTCTTCTTATTTCACAAATGAAAACAACCAAACATCACATAACACTGAAGAAGAGTGGAAAGATATCCAGAAGAATCCAATTACTGGACAAGATGAATGGGTTAAAGTTCCAAGAGAAGTTTAGTTGTTTGGTATGATTTGACTAATTTGTTTTCATATAGTGTGGTGTGAATTAGATTATATTGTTTGAAACTTGTACATATTAAGACATATGGTATGATTTAGTTTGGATTGGTTTGTATATATATTTGACAAACATATGTAATAATACTTGGATTGGTGTGTTTTAATCATCATATTAAGTATTATTCTCTTTAGTTTAATAGATTAAGATGGTATTTTACTTAGAAATAGTTAATAAATTAAGGGGGAGTATTTTATGTCATAATCAGGGAATTATACAATTTAGGGGGAGTATTTTTAGGAATATTACTTAGATTCTACAGTTGTTTAACTTAGGGGGAGTATCATAATCTTTCTTTTTGATAATGCCAAAGGGGGAGAAATTATAAAATATAGGCATAGTTTTATAGAACTCTTATAGACAGGGGGAGTATAAGAAGATCATCATCAAATAGGTATATAAAGGTATATACAAGTATGATATTTTATAAACTAAGGTTGTCATCATCAAAAAGGGGGAGATTGTTGGAGAATGAAGTTTTGATGACAACAACCTTATTTCAATTATCATTGATTATAAAATATATACTAACATCTTTATATATATATATACACACACACACACACACATATGCAGGATTTGTATACATGAATTAATACTGAAGACTGTACAATTTAAGAGCTTTTAGAGATTCAGAATTCAGAATAGATTCAAGACTCATGAGTAATCAAGATTTCAAGAATAATATATTTATAGAGTCTAGATTTTGTAAGATTCCAAATAGCACTCCAGGTTCAAATTCAAATTCAAACTCTAATTCAAATTCTGATTTCAATTCTATCCTCAATCCTCTCTATTTTTCTTTTTCTTTTTATCCTCAATCTTATTATTTTGTTTTTCTATTTAATTCTATTTTCATTCTTCTTTGATTTTCAAACTTAAGTTTTAAATATGTACTTTATTTATATTTTATATAGTTTAAAACCTTATAATTTTATAAATATATTTATATAGTTTAAATATATATTTTCATATGTTTTTCTATCATATAATATTGATTTACAACATTAGAATTTTATCCAACAATTTCCAGAATTAATTTTATATCAAAATACTTGAAAAATGCTTTGAAAATAAAATTTACACACGGCTATGTCGACATAGCAAAATATGTAGGCCGACATATAACAACTATTTTTTTAAATTTGAAGGGAAGTGTCTTTTCACTATTTGAAACGCTTCAGAACCGTTGCAACCCTTCATGCCTTATAAAAAGAGGCTAAAACCGAATTTTCTAACATCTTTTCTTCTCCATCTTCATCCTCTTTCATCCTACCATTATTCTTAATCATTTTTATGGTTTTTACACTTATACTCTGCCGAGTTCACTTCTAAATTGATCAAACTTCTTCTCTCTACACTTTCTACTCTCTACTCTCTAAATCAAGTGTTATTGAAGAGTTATAGGGTTGTTTTGTAATTGGTTGGGTTGAATAAACCTTGTTGTGAGTCAAAGAGGAATCGGTGTGTCCTTGTGAACCGTGAATCAAGGAAATAGGAGTCGGTGTGTTCTTGTGAGCCGTGAAATCAAGAAAGTAGGAATCGGTGTCTTCTTGTTGAGCCGTGAAATCAAGGAGGGTGTAACTGACTATTGAAAGAGTAATAAAACTCTGCACAACCCAGCATTGTGTGGAAGTGGACGTAGGAGTAATCCGAACCAGTATAAAATCCGGTGTATTCTTTCCTTTTCTGCACTTTTTGTTTTTGTTTATTTTGCTTCTATGTTGTTTGAATTTGTGTTTGTGTTTGTAGTGTTTGATTCATCCCATAGTTCTCTCTAGTTTTTAGTTTTGTTTAAATTCTTACAAACACTATTCATCCCCCCTGTAGTGTTTGCTTTGCCTGAACGATCCATTCCGCAGTCCCTAACATTTTGCCCGTCCATTCACATCCTAACATCATACAAGTGAATATAACATTCAAACGATGGATAATTACCAAGGTAGGTTCTATTAATACACCGAAAATCACTTAACATACACCCTTGGTTTTCTTAAAATAATTTGTTACTAAAGTACCTTTCTTTTGGTTGTGTTCTTTTATTCTTTCTTATCCATCAAATTAAAGTCAAAATTAATGAAAATGACAAAATCAATACATCCTGATAAAGAGGTAATGAATTTTATTATCGTATAACATAAATATCAATTTTAATCCTTTCACAAATTACAATTGTTGTAGCTTAAAAGTATTTAACTTGCTTTCTTCTAAAATGAATGCTAATTTTGGTATATTGGAGAAAATTTCAAAACAATAAATGAAATTATAATGCTAGTACAAAAAACTAAAGTTCACTTTATTGAATTTTAACTTGATAATGTTAGGAATTTTATGAAAATTAATTTATATTTGAAGAGAGGAGATAAGGAAGAACAAAAGAAGGTAATTTTGTAAAAAGAATGACGTGTGTAAAGTAGTTTTTGATGCATGTTACATTGTTATATTTTGTGGTGTATATAAAGTAATTATTGACGTATGAATAGAGCCAACCAATTATCAAATAAATAAGCAGATAAATTGCCGATCTGGTTCAATGGAGTCTCTTATGTAGTTATTCTTGGCAAGTGAGTATGCAAGTGTTGTTTGGTCTTATTTTGGGGAATTGGTTGATCTTCGGGGAGTCCATCCTTCCTTAGTGCTATGCATCATGTGTGGTGGGGTAGAGGGATGAGAAATGATCTTAGATCGATCATTTTTAGACTTATTACTTGTCTCATTTGTTGACATTTGTGGTGTTTCCGAAACAAGGCGGTTTTCAATGATTCACCAATTATGTCGTCTTTCATCATTCGTAAGATGAAGGATGACATCTTTTTCGCATTCAAAGGTAGGCCATTTATGAGCAAGCTCCATTGTTCTTCGTTATTTTTGGTATGTGTTCTCTCGATTACTCGAGGGTCTAGGCCCTATGCGGGGGTAGGGTGAAATATTTTTATTTTTTTTAAGGTTCTGCAAAGGTTGTTCATTTGGATGGTTCATACTGGCAGGGTCTGAAGCATAATGCTGGGTGCTTCCTTGGGTCGGTCAGCATCAACTATCTAGGAGGTTTTGCTATCGAGAAGCGTTTTTAGCCGGTTGCTCGCATGCTGGGGTTAGAGATGCTAGTTGCCCTGATGTCTGGGGTTGCGAGAGCTGTGCTGGTTTAACATTTTTGGAGATATTTGTTAGAATTGTCTCGCATGTTGTTAAGGTAGGAAAGATATTTTGAATAAATAGTCCCACATCACAGAATATATTGAAGTAGTGTAATACAAATATGAGTTGGTAGGCACGTAACAATAGAGATTTATTTTGTTACAAGGATGCATGCGCCAGCTCATATGCGTTCGCCCTATACGGAAGGAGAGAGAGCTCTGTTCCAACCGTCGTTACATAGCTGTGGTATCAGAGCCGAAGGTTACGGACTGTGCCAGCAGACAAGGCGGTGCTCTAAAAAAATACTCGTAGGATGCGAGTCAAGGGGGATCCTGTTAAGATTGTCTCACACCTTGTTAAAATAAGAATGACAGTTTGAATAAAATAATACTACATCACGGAATAAATTAAAGTAATGAAATACAGATATGAGTTGGTAGACACGTAACAACATATATTCATTTTGTTACAAGGATGTGTGTGTCAACTCATATACATGCACCCTATGTGGAAGGAATGAGAACTTTGTTCCGACCGTCGTTACATAACAGTATTGACCAGAGTTTCTATCTTTTCGTGTTTTTGGCCCTTGATAGTTGTGGTCGGTGGTCCGAGTAGCCTTTAGTTGCTAGTCTTTTCTTTTGGTCGAAGTGTTTGGTGTGGTTCTTTTCTTTATCTTGTTGGTTTCTTCTTTCTTGTATAGAGGGTCTTGTGGTTGTTTTTTTTTTTTTTTTTTTTTTTTTTGTGGTACTTGTAGATTTGGTGGCCTTGTTGGTTTTTTGTGTGTATTTCACGAGTTCAGTGGCTTTTAGCTTGGTTTTCCTGTTTTTGTGAGTCCTCGGAAAAATGTGGTTTATTCGGTCTTTATTTTAGTGTGCTGCTAAAAGCACCCTTAAATGTGCTTCTTAACACCATACTTAATTTAATCACTTTTAATTAATTTAATGTACTTCCTAACACCAGTTTATTACCCCACTCATTCCCTAATCACCGAACGTGTTCCATCTCCTGCTATTAGTTCAACCGTAAACCCTATTTCTTTTTATCATTTTATCTCGATCGATCGAATATAGACGTCGACCTGATTTGCTTCCTAGCATGATCCGCCATCTACTTCTTTCCAATTGATTCCTCTTAAACCTCTAATTCTCAATATTAATGTAATTTGAGGAAAACTTATTTTAGTAATCATAACTATTGGATTTCGTATCAATGAAGGGCAGGAACTTATACACGAACGAAGATCTCGCGAATAGGAAATGCTTTAATGAAGAATATGAGGTTATTTATCTTAAATTATTTTGCATGGTTTCTAATGCTATTGTCTTTTTTGTCTTCTGATTTTTACAAAATAAAATTATTGTTATGGATTTGATTTTTGTTGTTGTGAGTAAGAGGAGACATCGAGTATGTGAAGACAATGTGTGTGATGTTGAAGAGTTCGAAGCGTCGAATGAAGGAATAGCGAGAATAATTTAGGGTTGGGTGTCTATTTTTTATTTTGTGGTGGCCAGAAGCATATTTGAATAGAAATGATGGTGGTGTTTAGTTATAGTGTTAGAAATCACATTTCAGGGTGTTTTTAGCGACATGCTTATTTTATATATGCCTATTTTGTGTGGAAAAAAAGGCCAGCCAATTATCAAATAAATAGGCAGATAAATCTTCGTTGCTTAGAACACCTGGTCACCAACTATTCCACTGTGCACCTGTCTTCTTGCCGTCATCATAATCCAAAATTTAACAAATTTCAGATTCCCCGAAGCTTGAGCTCAATTTTCCGTGCTTTAACACAAAATCGATTGAAGAAAGATTGAACAAAGAAGATCGAAATGCGTCCGACTATTTGGCAAAGCTCGATTTCCACTATCTTGAGATTTTTCAACTATCTGCAAAGTTTCGTCGGTCTGTCGATCGTTCTTTATTCTCTTTGGATGCTCAACGATTATAATCGGCACGATTTGGATGACTCCTCTCCTTGGTAAATAATTATTCTCAAAACATTGACCTGAACCTATTTATTTTAATTTTATGTTTTAGCTTTTTTGACCCAGTTAAGTTGATTTTTTTTTTTTTTTGGTAGGTTTATATATCTGGTTATGGCTGTTGGTGGATTGATGTGCTTGACTGCTTTAACGGGGCATGTAGCAGCTGGAATTTTTAACGTGTGCTGTATTTGTTCTGTATCCTTGTATTGTTTTTATCCTTTTTGCCTTCCTAGCTTGTTCTGTTTGCACTTGCACATAGAGGCAGAGCTCAAACTACTCAAATACAGCCTATGTTTATGTGTGTGTTAGGGGTAGCTTAAATAGCTTAGAAGCTAAAACGAAGATTTTCTCAGGTAATTTTGCCCAAATAAATGATAGAAGTAGTATTGTTGTTTTAAACAACTTGCAAGCAAAATGCCACTGTTTAATATCTAACATCATTTAGATGAAATTATCCAATTAATTCAGCTTACATTCACTGCATATAAATTATAAGTTTGTTGCTTATTAACCATGGTAATCAAACAATAAACTTAATTTATTTTAACTTGAAAATCTGATTACATGCTAACATTTTGATTTCTTACTACTCAAACAAAACTGTTTAAACTTTACTATTAAAAACTCATTTAAGGAGATTTGAAATAAATATTTGCCAAATGGGGACTTGATACGGACTAGAAATTGTCCAGTAGTCAGTGGCTCCATCGCCTCCCCATCGAGCATATAATCTGGTATTGACACACATGTTGTAGCAAAAGTAATCTCTAATGTTACGTGCAATCAATACCATATATATGTCACAATCTCTTCTAATATCCTACGATGAGGGATTATTATTCCATTCAATACATGCATCCACTTCATTCCAATTGCGAGCCACATCTAACAGTGTCCACCTTGGCGAGCATTGCTCAAGTCACCTTGGAGTTACACATGAGTCCTCTTCGCATTTGGGTTAGGCTGCTACCCCGAGTCCTATTCGCAGTTGGGTTAGGCTACTACCTGAGTTCTCATAAACAGCGAGGGCGGGCTGCTTACAACCGTATCTCCACGTTGACAAGCGTCCCATGCCTAAGCCCCTTTGGAGTCATGCTTCGGTCATGCAACACATGTCGATCCCCTTGAACCATGGTGCTCTGATACCATATTAAGTTTTAGCATTCCCTGCATACCCGCAACTCATACGCACTTCATTGTATCTAATCGACATCAACGGTCGAAGTCTCGTATGCCGACATCCCGATTGAACATCCCTCATTACGTCCCCATCGAGCGTATAATCTGGTATTGGAAAGCACATGTTGTAACAAAAGGAATCCCCTCACGATCTCTTTCAATATCATGTGATGTGAGATTGTTATTTCATCCAATCCACGCACCTAATCTATTCCAATATGAGCCACACCAAACAGGGGCTGGTATGGAAAAGCCGACTTGCTTCTGAGAATGGTGAGGCAATGGAAGTTGATGCTAGACTTCAGGAAAGATATGATCTCAAAACTGCATTTCTCTTAATCTTTGAAATGCATTTGGGATCTGAGCTGAGCGATGTATCTCCTATTGGCAATCCACGGAAGAAAATTTTGATGTTAGCAACTTATAACTTGGAGAAGTGCACTGCACATGTAATGTGCAACATGTATGTGATGCATTGTTATGTGCATGCATGAAAGATGTAACGTACCAATGGTCTCTTCCACATTACCCCCACAGGTTTGCTACGAACAGTCGCGCACAAGCACTTGTGTTTGATACTTGAGCCATTGTTGTTTGGAAAATAATTGATTTTATTTTTCTATCAGTCGTTAGTTGCAACTAGTTCCCCACACAAATTGTACAGGGTGCAAGAGCTTACCCCAAAACAAATTGGCTGCAAGCAGTCCCACAAGCACAAACAAAAAGCAGGCCAAAAAAATACCAAAAAGCACAAGAGACTCACATGCTTGAACACGTCTTAAACAACAACAATCACCGTAAATGGCAACTGGCCATGGCAAAGATTACCTCCACCACCGAAAACTCCTTTACGTAATTATCACTCACCTCCACAGCTATCTCCTACTCAGACCTCACAGAGCAACAATTTCCTCAAGAATCACATACCTTTTCAGCACAACGAATGTCCACCTACCAGATCAAGATAGAACCACCAGAAAAATAACCCTAGCCAAATAACAAAAACGAACACCAGCAGATCCAAATGCCCAAGACGAAAACCACACTAACAACCACACCAGAGTCACATACAGTCAACAAACAACGAAGCCCAGATACCAAAAGAAATACAAACTGAAAAGGAAAGAGAGGCTCCAACTAGCACGTCGACAAGTCGATCCTCAGCTTAAATCCTGCTTTACAGAGGAGCCAGTATCCTATCCCGGTTGCGCAGTTTTGATAGAAGACTACGAAGAAGTCATGAATAGAGAGCACACATAAGCAAGAAAATAGGTAGGAAGCTAGTAGGATTACTCCATGGAAAGAGAAAACTGGTGCGTTAATAAACTGAGGGGAAGAGGACTAAAAGCTCGAGGTTCAGATCTGGAAGAAGGAAGCTATAAGGTACGAATTGAAAAGGGAAGGGGAGGCTCGATCCACACAGCAATGAGTAAAACTAGGAAGTAGATGGCGAAAGGAGGAAGAAAATTGAGGTGGGAGGCGATTGAGGGGGAAAGGAGGAAGGCACCGACGCGCCGTAGAAATAAAAGTCTCAGGGACCTACTCCCCATTATTGCATGAAAAAAGCATTCCGCCTGTTTCAGAACATCGGCTACTTTCTTGGTTTCGATCAATTCTGGAAGTTTTTCATTTTTGTTTTCGTTTCAGTTCTCACATAATATTGTTGTATTTTAATGAAAAGGTAATGCGAACCATTGCAAATAAAATGCATGGTATAGTCTATAAAAAGATAATAATAGAACATGCAATACTATTACATGGTATAGTCTATAAAAGGTTACTATTTTGTGTTGTATACATACCTTGACTATTTTGATCACTCGAGATATCACTATATGTTCCGTTTATTCCATTATACGAGTTACGACGTATACAATCAGAAGTAGAATGTCTATAGATTTGTGGATCATTTGAATTATATATCAATTGAGTTGCTCTTAAGTATGTTGATGTCCATGCTCAACATTTAAATCATTATCCCGTCTATTAGGTTGTTGCTCGCACATTCTCTTCTTGGATATGTTTGGGTTGGTCTATGTGATTCACAACCATCACTAAAACCAATGTCATACTTGTAAACCCACATCACTTCTATCAACATTACCATGATCATAATTTGGTGAGCCGCTACTATTTTTATTGTTTTGACTTATCATTGATCGTGCATGCATGCCATCAATAATAGCAAGCATATCATTTAATAATATATTAGTTATCGAACGGCCTTTGTCCAACCAGGATGGTTAAATTTCAGTAGTCCACTTAGCTAACGAATCGTCTTTATGGATCGTCCAAACTGGTCATCTATTTTTGAATAGCACTATTTTGCTCTTAATCTCATGTTGTAATGCAACCGTACTATTTTTTTTTCCAGATTTTTCATTTTTATTGCAATACTTAATTTTGTATGGATCACATCTAAAACGTAGACCAGTTTTTCTCTTTTTGCAGCTTAAAGAGAAACGATTTGACTTAAAATGTGCGCTGTTAAACATGTCGGTTTTGGAGCATTATCCCTTTCAATTATTAGTCACCTTTGAATAGAAAAACACTTATTTGTAGCTACATTTGATTTTATAAAACCATACACATCCATTTTTATTTTATATCTTTTCATATGTTGGTTTGTAAGTTAAATATCTAATTTTTCTTAAATGTTAAATGATTTTCAGAAATATTATATATGTTAGTTTTACATCCTTTTCAATTTTAATTTATGTTATTATATTCAACATCACCCTTTCAATGACATTAATCCAATTAATATTTCTCTACATTTGTTGCATGTCCACATTGAATGATATGATTGAAAATAACCTATGGAAAAAAAAAGTGTTACATGTTATTGAAATGTTATGCATTTGACTATTTATATGACAATAAAATAAAGCAAGCAACCTACCGCGTGAAGAGGCCGATATAACCGGCTTTCCCATTTTTTATATTATATTCCACCATTTTTAGCATTGCCTTTCATTAATGTTTTTTTTAATCGATTCAAAAGGCATTGTTGTAAATTAGTGTAGGCGTAGCGTCTGCTGTTCTTTAGTATTGAGTCTATATACTCTCTATGTTCACTTTTTCAAATCAATTGTCTTTCTCATGTTGTTTTCATGTTATAAATAGAGTCTAGTGCATTGTAATACGTTGCACTGATTATAATCAGTTTAATCAGTACTTTATTGTTATTTTTATTTTTTTCCTCATGATGGAAAGTAGCAACAATGATTGTATATAAATGTCAGTGTTAGTAGACAGTTTGAGATGATGGTTGTTAGCTCTGGTTCTTTTGAAATATCTTTCAAAATTAGATCAATACAGTGTGCCACATCCCACATATAATGTTATATATAAATGCCTATTTTAATTTTTGACAGCTTTATAGTTTGTTCTGTGACTACTTGCACTACCTTATTTTTATGGATTATTTCAACATTTCAACAATATAATCCATTAATTCACAAATATATTCTCCACTTTAGAATTCATTCGTGGCATCCACAGATTTAATAAATTACGTTCTATGGGTAGAGTACGCAAGGAAAAATATAGATATTATTATTATGTGTACTCTATCCATCGCATGTTAGTGTTCAACCGTATTCATCTCAAAATTGTGTAATGTTTTAATATATAACCTAAATTCTTATATTTCTATTTGAAGGTATGAATGTGTTTCATTCTAATACGTGAGCAACGCACATTTTAAGTCGAATGGTTTTCTCATTGAACACGAAAAAAAAATCAGACTAATTTCCGTTGATCCATATAAAATGGAAAAAACAGTTTTTGTTGTTGTTGTTGTTGCTGCTGTTGTTGTTGGGAAAAAGGGTACATGTGAATTATAACATGGAATTATGAGCAAAAATTCAGTACGTTCCAATATTGAAAGTCAGTTGGCTGATTTGCACTATTTATAATCATTTGGTTGATTTAGACTATCTATTCTATGAAGATGATACATTAATAGAATGAACTACTGAATTTGAACTACCGTTGTTGGGCAGTGCTTCTTGAATGATCAAATCGTTGAATGATGCGGTCGCTGCTGTTGAATGGTATACATGCACGATCAAAAAGAATCAAAGCAATGAGAATAGCTGTGGGCTTGTCCAACAATGATCATGACAATGCTGGTGGAAGGTAATGCTGATGGAAGTAGCGTGTGTTTAACAAATGATATTGGTTTTAGTGATGGTGATGAATCACATGAACTAACTCAAACATATTCAAGAAGAGGTGCGAGCACAATCCTAACCGAAGGAACAAAAGGAGTAGTAATTTAAATGTTGAATATAGACATATAGTTGATTAAGAGCAACCCAATCCATATATTTTAAATGATTCATCCTGTGTTATCAAAGCGCGCGCTATAGCACCAAATAGCGCATAGCGCAAGCTCTGCGCTATGGAACCTAAAATAGTGCAGGGGTTCCCTATAACGCATAAATAGCGCGCTATTTTATCGAAGCGCAAAATAGCGCGTTATTTGATTTTTTTTAATTTTGTATAGTTATTAAAAGCCCGGACTCATTGAGATGCAACCATATCTACAATGTTTTCTGATCCCGCATGCATGTTTGTTCCTTCTATGGTTTGCATATTGCTTTAGCTAGTGTTCCATCAAGTTTTATCAACACATTTCACAATTTTTTATTTTTTATTTACTGAGAACTTGACTTGGTTGAACCGTTGTCCAGATACACTATTCTGTATCTATGTTCTTTGATTTGGGTTATTAGATCCAGTATCTAGAAACAATAGAGACTCTTTTGTTTGTGTGAGCATCATCAGAAAAAAAATGCATACAATATCTAAAAGCAATTCCAATATGTGTAGTATGTTGGACAACAATTTTTTTTTGCTACCCTTAAAGTATCAATTTTTTTTTTCTCTTCTAAGTGAGATATCTAAACACAAAATAACGTATAATTATAGTTTTTGACTTTTTTTATTTTTACTTCGTTGTTTTTTGTTGTTTATATTCTTACTTAATTTTTGTCATTATAAAATATTTTACAGTTTATGCAAAATTGTATTTTTCCTGCATTTTGTTTGTATAATTTTATCATCATTACTCACAAAACAAGAATAAATTTTATCATAATTCACACATATAAGACTAGATTTTAAATTCTATAAGACAAATATATTATGAGCCATCAATTATTTTTAATGCATAATATAAAATTATTAAATTTTCTCTAATACATCAACAAATATTTAGCACATACATAAAGTATGATAGTTTTTGTGCTTGGAGTATTGAAGGGTTTGGATATGCCATGAAATATGCAAAAACATAGGAATTAAATTTCAATTAGATATAATATACTTGATTAATTATTAAAAAATGCAAAAAAAAAAAAAAAAAAAAAGTAGACCAAATAGCGTGCGCTATAGCGCATAGCGCAAGCCTTGCACTATTTTGCGCTATTCGTTATTGAATATTGACTACACTGGATTCATCAAACTTCAGACATTCTACTTTTGATCTACGAGTATACACTGGTAATTTCTATTATGTAATAAACAAAACATATAGTGATCAAAAGGTAAAGCTACGTATATGTACAAATGACGAACCCTTGCCATTTGATAATATAATGACGACATTGATAGGTTCAGGACAAATACAATATGGTTATCCATTATATTGTTCAACAAGAAGGTCGTTGAGGTTGTGGGTTCGAGTCCTAGCCAGCTGAACTTTGCATCCTTTAAGGTGGAAGTGTTTATCTCTCTCTAAAGCTGATAAACATGGCCGGTGGTTGATGCTAAAGCTGGGCTAGCTTAAAAGGGGGGACGGTTTGGTGGGCAGCCGAGTTCCCTATCTCTACTTTCCGAAGTAGATTTTTTAGGAAGAAATAATTGCTGGATGTAATAGCATTGCATATTGTATTATTATCTTTTATGGATTATATTTTGTATTTTATGTGCGATGTTTATCATTATTTTTTCATTAAAAATAAAGAAATCTGAAATGAGGACTGAAACTGAAACTTGCGAAATTTCCGAATTGACTAAAATCAAGAAAATTTCAAATGATCAAAATCGAGTTCTTGAACTTTGTACATGTGAACTTAGTGAACCATGGCAGACATTTTCTTTCTTCGTGCAAAACCATGTGTAAATATTAGTTTTAGACTACTATCTATTGTGTGACACCCTTAACTTGAAGCAATCACAGTATGCAGTACTTATTTCAGTATTTATAGCATCCGAGGCAGCTTTGATGGCGTGTTTGATCTTTAACAAACACTGGGAAGAGGTACTGATGTATAACCAACACTGTAGCACTAGAAATTTCTTCTTCCTGCTCTTATGATAACAATTATGTCCACAAATTCTGTTAATAATTATAGTAACGTCTGGTTAGTATTTGATGTAGAATCTTCCTTATGATCGAACTGGGCATTTGCATAATCTTCGAGAATTTGTTGTAGCCAACATCAATACTATCAAGTGGGCTGCCATCTCTCTAGTTGTAATTCAAGTATGTATTTTATCTTAAAAAGTCTTGCCTGTGAAATAAGGATTTACAGACTTTGATGACTTTTCGTTAAAACCTGCTGATATTTTATACAGGTACTCTCACTTTTACTAGCAATACTTCTACGAGCCACTATTCCTCGTAGGAGGGTTGATGACGACAGTGATGAAGAATACAGTGCAGCAAGGTGGCCACTGTTAAATCAACAAGGTGCTATGGCCCCTGAAACAGCTTCATCATTAAACGATACAATGGCACCGCCGAGTTCATGGAGAACTCCAATAAGGAAAAAGGTGCTTTGCAATTTCAGGGTTATCGTCGACATATTGCTATATTTTAGAATTTAGATTGTAGCAATTTGTAGTTTATGCCTTCGACCATTCGAAATATGAGGCTAAGTAGTAAACCACTTAACATTATCAGTTGCTGAAAGGGGGATGGCCATTCACATTGTTTTAAAATGCAAAAAAAATCCAGTTATAAGAAATGAAAGAGTAACCAGCATTTAGATTCCAAGCTATTCTATTATCAATTAAACAGCTCTTGCCTTTCACATCTGAATTTCTACTGTTAACCGGTAAGTAAATCTTGAATTGTGCAGCTTGGATTGGGCCCAAGCATAGTATCAAACCCCAATGCTGTTACTGCTGGAAGTCAAGATCAACTCCTATAACTGCTGAACCAGGATTCGGACCCTGTAACGTAAGCTTTTCTACTAGTGTGCAGGAGTGTCAATATCTTAGTTGGTCTTTATTCATTCACTTTGTGTATATGTTCAAAAAAATAGTGGATGGTTGTGTTTGGTAAAGCGTTTTTTTTTTTTTTTTTTTTTTTTTTTTGTTTTGTTTTTGTGGAAATTAAATAAAAGGCACTACTGTATTTTGTATAGTGTAAAATTTTTAGTTAAACCTTCTTATTTGGGTGAAATGGTGGTGTTGATTCTGCTGAATGTCTTAGCAGTAATGATCCGCCGGTATCTATCCTTTGTATTTGCATTACAATGAAAGACCTATGATATGTAATGTTTACATCTGCTGTTTGCGTTTGCTGTAGCACTCCGTAGCTCGAGCTTTTTTCCCCGTTCTTTCATTATTGATACCACAGTATAGTTCTCGCAAAATGGATAAAACAGGTGAACGTAGATTTGTATGTAGTCCGTTCTGTTGCGCTGATGGATCCGTCGAATGGAATGAGTCCGTGTTGATTTGTTCACGGAAATAACCTGGAGTATGTTTAATTCCATTGCAATGGTATTTGGTTGGTTCTGGATCATATATATGCCCTCTCATTGCTTTATTTAGGTTGAGTCAATGTCATAATTTAATTTAACATCTTCCATCTCGATATCTTTCTTCGCACGGTCAAGGGTCATTTTAGCGTCTTGGGAGTACCAATCAAATGGGTCTAAGTTTGTAAAATTTGTGTCAGCTAATTTTTTTTTTAAATGAGACGAAGGAAAAAAGAAAAAGAAAAGGAGAGGAAATCAGAATTGTCTTACATTCAGAAATATAAGAAATATTTCCGTTTGAATATGGTTTTCATATGAGAGGATCGGACCTTTTAGATATTTAAATGTTTGTTTCTTTGTGAGAAAGAAGATTTTGTATGATTACATACATATCTGTTTGACCGAGTGGGATTGGGTTTGAGCTCAAGCTATATTTTTGGATAGAATTCTACGAGCAAGATTTGAAGCCATTAACAAATCCAAAATTTAACAAGTAGAAATGATTGAGAATATGACTATTAAGGTAGCGTTTGATTTTCTAACTGATCATTTAAATTTCGCGTTTGCGTCCGACGCATCAACCGTGTGACCCACACGTTTGCTCATTCGAGACGAACGGTTGAAAAGTTACCTTTCGCATCGAACGTATGCCGGACGCCACGAATTTTCTAGAACTGCCGATTCTTTCACTTCAGCTATATATACCATCTCATTTCATCCTTTTCTACCACCAAATCTCACAAAAAACCCGAAAATTCAAGCTAAAATCTCCGTCAACTCGTCGATTTTTCAGGTTTCTGTTTTTAAATTTGGGTTTTTTAGCTTTTTTACTTTCATATATTTTTTCTCGTAATTCTTGGTGTTTTTTTTTCCAAGATGGTAGGAAGTCAGTTTCATCTACCCATTCCATTGCCGAATGAAACAACGACATGACCAACGCTTTCATCGATGTGTGTATAGAGCATCTCACTTCCTGTGCACATAACGTTGGAGGATAGTACCAGCTGATCGCAACAGCGTTCAATGAGCACACCAGATTGGATTACAATGTTGGTCAAACGAAGAACAAGTTCGATAACATGAAAAGAGATTGGGCTCCGTGGAACAGAGTGCTACAGTTCGATAGAGGGGCGTGAGACGAGTAGTTGGATACCGTCGCAAGATCAGAAGACTGGTGGGCGACGGTGCCAATAGCGGTGCGTAAATACAAGAGAGAGTTGTTGGGTACAGCAATGTGTTGTATGATCTTTGTTTGATGATAACAAACATATAATATTATTTAAATGTGTTTGTAACTGTACTATTTTATATTTCATTTCATAGAAATAAACATTTATTGAATAATCTACATTATACACAGTTCACAGTATATTTATTCAATTAAATATTTTATTTCAAAATCTGAAATTGTACAACATTATAACTCCACTATTGTATATTCATAGTTATAATATTTTACATGGAATTGTATTACCGAATTAATTTGAATACGATAGACAATTCGATTTGAACACAACAAAATAATATTTTACTCAAATTTGTTTATTACAAATATTAGTACAATCTTCTCATACAGTACATTTGTTCCTCACTACATATCACTCGATCACTCAGTTATATACAGACACGGTTATACATTCACTGACACTAACACACTGAATCTTCACGTGCTCCAGATCCAGTTCAGTTATCAGTCATCATCTGCTTGCCTGTCACATGAAAAACACACACACAGTACACTGCAATAAAAATAAATCTGAAGTACATACAAATATAAATTTATTTTTAAATTTTATTTGACTCAGATTTTTGGTGTGTTTCTCATCATTTTTCTGACTTGGTCTGATATACAAAGGCAGGAAAATTATTCTGAACGCCTACATGTACACACGTGTATAAATATACACGCATGCACTGCCTTGCCGATTAAAATACAGTATAGCATCTGAGAAGCAGCCACGTGGACCAACTCGACTCAGTGCATATTTAAAAAAAAAAAATTAAAAAGTAAACAAATTACAAGTGCAAAGTGATTGAGCACATGTCAAAATGGTACATAAACAATTTCAATATAGTGTCGAGCTCAAACCAACAAGCAAGTCAAGGCAGCAAGCATTCAAAGAAAAGTGTCAATGCAACATGAATAATGATACATGGTGCAACCAGTTTCAAGTTTTTAGCAAGGCAGAAAAATGGGACAACTTTTTTTACAAGAGAAGTTCATACCAAATGACCAAGGTCAAGCAAGTTCAAAGTAGCCAAAATACAAGTGTGCTACATGCCATTAACAGTTTCAAAAGTGCACAAGCCAAATGTTCAAGTTCAAAAATGATCAAGTTCAAAATTTCAAGTGTAATACCAGTACCAATATTCAACTGCAGATAAATGGCAAAGATTACATGATCAAGGAATAAGCAGAGGTGAAGTTCGAGCATGTGAGCTCAAGATTCAAGCACCAGTTTTTTATCAAGGAGTGGACAGGCCGAAGAGTACAATGCACAAGCAAGCCAGTTTGAAACAAATAAAGCAATACAATGCAGCTCGACAACAAGCACATGTCAAAACATGATTTGTGGGAAAAGACTCAAGCAAATACACGACAAAACTTATTTTGTAATACCACAATGGATAGTGCAGTAATGAAGTTAGACGGACCATATTTCAAGTGTACAAAAGTGAATGGCATAGGAATTTCAGGATTAAACAACAGTGATCAACCATAATATCTGTTCTTATCCAACAGCATAAACAAAGCATAAGTAGGCATGCATCAACAAGTATACAGCAGACAATGGACTGCACAAACAATATCAAGTAGAGCATATGTTCTTATCAAAATAAGATGTCAAGGCGAATATCAAAGTCACCAAAGTATTGATCAAGAATAGTGTCTGTTCAACAAGCCGTGAATTTCAAAAAATCAAGTTCTTATTTCCAGAAATAGAATATATGAAATTCCAAAAAATTCACCAAGTAAAAACAAACAAAACTGGGCAGCGTAAAAAAAATGATATGAACAAGGCTAATTAAGTATAGCATCCATTAGCAATTCAGTACCGAGGATCACATAGCAGCATGATGCAACTGTTCATAACAGTATAGTATATGTTCTTACCAAGTAATTAAGTGCAAATTATTCAAAGCAGGAAGCAAGCATTAGTTCATCAGTCAAGGCTAATCAAACGTAGAAAATGTTCTTATTTAGGTGCTTCAAGGCAATGGCGTGTTCAATTTTAAAAGGGCAGGTTGAAAATATCAAAAAGAAAGGAATTTCAAAGTTCCAGAGATCACCCAATTACGCAAATGTTCCAGAAAATTTGTTCAAGGCCTTATTTTCAGGAATAGGATATTCACGGTTTATTTTCTATCGAGATTTTTTTTCCAGAAATTTCAGAGGTAAACAAAATATACAAATCGAAGAAATCTCTAGAAGTTCAAGAACAATTCAAAGCTGATTTCAAGTCCAAAATTTACGCATACCACTATCAAGTCTAATTGCGAAATCAGAGCAAATATATCGGATTTTAATCCTATAAATAATACGCCTCATCATCGGCTTATTATTATTCAAGTTCGAACAAATTAAAGCATAAAATCGAATAGCAAAATCATACCAGGAACAAATAACTTGGATCCAAATCAGCGTGCAACCTAAGAAGAAATTGCAACTGAGATTCAGAGTATCAACGAAAGGAGAGAGAGCGGCGACTTATAAGGAGATTGCAAACCCTAGATTGCCATCGCCACTTTAATTTTCAGAAGGAAACCCTAGATTTGAAGCCGCCATTTTTTTCCAATGATCAGGCCAAAAAGGAAATGAGTGAAGCAAGACAAAGGGCCGACCAAGTCTTTACAAAAGCCTAAGGGTTTTTTAAAAGGGGTTTTTATAAATCATAAACTAGGGTTTTGTTTTTTTAGGGTTTTAATTTGTTTTTAATTTTCTTTTCAATTTGTAATCGAGTTATAGTTTTCTAGTTTGTCCCTAAAACTAGGGAGACGAATTACGGGGTTCGTAATTCGGGGAAGTATGATTTCGGGGATAGAAATCAGTGCAGGGTTTTGAGCGTAGGATTAGTGCAACTAGAGCGAGATTGTGAGGCCTTTTTTGCAGCTCCGTAGAAACTGGGGATAAGTTTTGAGAAACTGGGGATAAGTTTTGAGCGTAGGGTTAGGACAAAGAGGCTAGGAATTGTCGCGAGTTTACGGGTGTTGTAAGCGTTGTAATTGTTGACTAATACCTAGTAGAAACCTTGGGGAATGCAGCAGTAGGCAGGGTTTTGCCGAAGCTGGGTATATCTGTGTGTTATTTGTTTTCCGCAATTACTCTGATTATCATCTGTGTTTGATATTATTTAATTACTCAGCAAAAACTGCAATAAACCTTATTTGCCCCCCTCTAGTGTTAATTTAGATCCTACAAGTGGTATCAGAGCAGGTATTTTTTATTTTAAATAACTCTAGAGTCATGGATTTCCCTAAAGGTGAGTTTTCTAATTGTCAGTCTAGCGAGAATTTTTCCAAAATAACCCCAACTATTTTTAATGGAACAGATTTTTTAAATTGGAAATTAAAAATGGAATTTTATTTAAAATCTGTTAATACTAGATGTTGGGATATTATTGAAAATGGATATGATATGGTAGATAAGAATGGCATTATAATTAATTCTCGTGCTACTCACATTCTATATTCTTAATTCTCGTGCTATGCACATTCTATATTCTTATATTAATGATGATCAATATAACCATATCTCCTATTGTTTAACTGCACAGGAAATCTGGAAAACTCTCAACGCGTTGTATGGAAGAAAAGACAACAATAGCTCATAATCCCAGATTGCCAACTCAGTTTCAGAATTATGCTTGATAGGATATACAGAAGATGGATCAGATAATGACAGTGATGAAGACTCAGCAGATGACGACCACGGTAAATTTCCTTTTGAAAAGTTAATTCTTCTTTATAACAATTAACTAAAACTATTGAGAGTCTCAAACTAACGAATACAAATTTAAAATCTGAAAATGTTGAGTTGAGCAATAAAAATCGTTATTTGGAATTAAAACTTGAAAATGTTAAAAAGATTGAAAACTCGAATTGCAAAAAATGTTTAGATTTGGAAAATGATTTAGTTCATCTTAATGAAAAATTTCAAAAGCTTGAAAAGGGAATTGTGTTTCTAAAAATAAATGAGATTGAACTAAAAACAAAAAACGATTTTTTGCAAAAGGAGTTGGATAGGTTTAAGAAGGTTAAAAATTCCAAACATGAAATTTTAGAGAAAAAGAGTTTATTAAAAACCAAATCGATTTTAAATGAGCTTGAAATTGAAACCGAGAAGATCAAAAATCTCAAATGCGATAAATGCACAAAAATAAAAGAAAATTTTAAAACCCTTGGAAACGAAAACGTGATTTTGAAAAATAACGAATCTGAAATTACTCGTATAAATCATGATTTGGAAAAAGAAATTGAAAAATTCAAGGATTTTGAAAAACTTGAAATTGAAAAGCGTAAACAATTTGAAAGTGAGATTTTTGAGTCCAATGCAAAAATTAAAATGCTTGAAAACGAAAATATGATTTTGAAACAAAATGATTCTGAAAAGAGAAAAATCGCTATAAATCGTTGTTCGAATATAATAAAAGAAAATAGCGATCTTAAATCTAAAATTCAACGACTTGAGTCAATATTGGCTAAATTTTCTAAAGGAGAAAAATCGTTGAATATGTTGTTAAAAAACCAATTTTTTGTTAAGAATAAGAAAGGACTCGGTTTTGATAAATTTGATCAAATTGAAAAGTGTGATTTTAAAAATCCTTCAAACTGCTTTGGGAAAATCGGTCAAGTTGAAAAACGAAATTTTAATATTTTTGAAAATCCTACAAATAGCTTCAAAAAGGTTCAAATTGGAAATTTGAATTCTAATAATTTCAAAATGTTTTCAAATCATAAACAAAATGAAAACTCATTTAAAAACAATTCAGTTAAACGTGTTTGGATCCCAAAAGATAATAAAATGAATTCGATTAAAATTAAACGAATTTGGGTTCCAATGGGTACTTTAGTGGATTGTAATGGATTGTTATATAAACGGGTTTGGGTACCAAAACGTGAAAACAAAGATAAGAGTGGTTAAACAACTTTTGATAGACCACTCAATCCTATAAACATTTAGGTACCGAGGGAGGCTAAGGAACAAATGTGCTTAAGAGAGATAAAATTCAAATTGATTCATATTATCGAATTATTTGGAGTTCCTTAGCCATATATTTCAGAGTTGGAGATTCATTGGTTCACATCGATAAAGGTAAGTCAGTTATGATCTCCAAACTCGTGATTTTTATTTTATACATTTTGAATTTCTTTTATGCTGATTTCTATTGGCACTTCCATGATATTTTTGAGCATATCTTGAACACTGTAAATTGGAATGTTAAAATTTATGATGTTCTTGTAAGAAATGAAATTTCACACATTTTTTGTTGTTTTTGAGTTTCTTATTCACTTTGGAAAATATTGAAAAATCGAACTCAATACAACAGACTACTTGAAAGCCATGATTGATTAGTTGTGAAAATTTCAATTTTTTTTACTTAGCTTGATTATATTGATTTTGAAATCATTCATGATTGGTTGTTGAATTTCTTGGATTATAAAATTTGATTTTTTTTTCAAGTGATTTCAAATAATTATCTTCAAATTTGATCGCTGACTGTTTCTTGTGCTTGTTTAAAAATTCTGTGGATAATTCACTTGTGATTCTTACTTTAGAAATGATCTTGTGTTGCTCTGATATGGAAGTTGATTTGATTCGTTTGGATACCTTGGTGATTGGATGATGGGTTGGAAAATCAGGGACTGAATTTCTTTAAATTTCATAGGAAATTTGAATTAAATATACAAATGTTTTAAAATTGTCTGGGAGCAATCAACATTAGAAATATTAGATAATCTCACATTCTACCGATCGATTTTTGAAACTGATTTTCAACTTGCATTGATATTTTCAAAACCCCTCATGAAATTGATATTTTCAATTTTAAAATTATTTTTGATTATTTATTCAGAAATTGAAATTATTGATCAATTTGAACTGTTTTGGGACTCATCAAAATTATTTATAGATTTATGAAATTGTGATGAGTTGTGATTATGGTACAATAATTCATAACTAGAGGAGATATTATTTTTTAAAAATCTCATGATGATTGAACAGATTTTATAATATCTTTGAATAAGAGCTTATTTCACGATCATCTTCTATGTCTAGCATATTTCTGTCATTCATCATGGTTTTATTTAATTTGGAGAGTTCAAATTATCATTGGAAAGAAAAATAACTTCGAAATAAAAATAAAGAAAAACGAAAATATATATATTATTTATCCTTGGTATTCACTCCCATTTAAAAGAACTTGCGGTTATGCATGGGTGAATTACCTTAATCTCTATGTGCTTCCATTCTAACTTAAAAGACCTTTGGGATGTGCATGGATGGAACTCATTAGAGAGGATAAAGTTAAGTTACTATTAACCCCATTTAAAAGACCTTTGGGCTATGCATGGTTAGAATGTGCTTAACACATTCTGAGATTATTTAAAATCTTTAAAATTCATATTCAAATATTCAATTTTATTGAACTCTTTTCATTCTATAAGATCCATCGTAAATCCATTCATTCTGAAAGTGAAATTTACTTCTGATTTGAAGATTATTATGATTTTTGTTTGATTAAATGGGATTTACGATATATATTCCCCTCTTGATTTGAATTTATATTTTAGTCTATATTCATCACTGTTTCGATTTCTATTATTTTTTATGATAACAAAAAGGGGAGAATGGTCCAGATTTTGATTGGTGAGTATATAATTCAAGTATATTTTAAGATTGGAAATTAAACATCTAGGAGATTGATTAATTAAATTTCGTTATTTATATTTTCCACATATATAGGGGGAGTTCAGTTGTAGGGGGGCATACAAATAGGGGGAGTAATATATATTCACGTCCAAACACATTTAACACATTCAAAATCTTGTATATGTTTGTCATCATCAAAAGAGGGAGATTATGGGTACAACAATGTGTTGTATGATTTTTGTTTGATGATAACAAACATATAATATTATTTAAATGTGTTTGTAACTGTACTATTTTATATTTCATTTCATAGAAATAAACATTTAATGAATAATCTACTATTATACACAATTCACAGTATATTTATTCAATTAAATATTTTATTTCCAAATCTGAAATTGTACAACATTATAACTCCACTATTGTATATTCACGGTTATAATATTTTACATGGAATTGTACCACTGAATTAATTTGAATACGATAGACGATTCGATTTGAACACAATAAAATAATATTTTACTCAAATTTGTTTATTACAAATATTAGTACAATCTTCTCATACAGTACATTTGTTCCTCACTACATATCACTCGATCACTCAGTTATATACAGACATAGTTATACATTCACTGACACTGACACACTGAATCTTCACGTGCCCAGATCCAGTTCAGCTATCAGTCATCATCTGCTTACCTGTCACATGAAATACACACACACAGTACACTGCAATAAAAATAAATTTGAAGTGCATACAAATATAAATTTATTTTTAAATTTTATTTGCCTCAGATTTTTGGTCTGTTTCTCGTCATTTTTCTGACTTGGTCTGATATACAAAGAAAGGAAAATTATTCTAAATGGCTACATGTACCCACGTGTATAAATATACACGCATGCACTGCCTTGCCAATCAAAATACAGTATAGCATCTGCGGAGCAGCCACGTGGACCAACTCGACTCAGTGCATTTAAAAAAAAAATTAAAAAATTACAAGTGCAAAGTGGTCGCGCACAAGTCAAAATAGTACATAAACAATTTCAATACAGTCTCGATCTCAAACCAACAAGCAAGTCAAGGCAGCGAGCATTCAAAGAAAAGTGTCAATGCAACATGAATAATGATACATGGTGCAACCGGTTTCAAGTTTTTAGCAAGGCAGAAAAATGGGACAATTTTTTTTACAAGAGAAGTTCAGACCAAATGACCAAGGTCAAGCAAGTTCAAAGTAGCCAAAATACAAGTGTGCTACAGGCCATCAACAGTCTCAAAAGTGACAAGCCAAATGTTCAAGTTCAAAAATGATCAAGTTCAAAATCTCAAGTGTAATACCAGTACCAATATTCAACTGCAAATAAATGGCAAAGACTACATGATCAAGGAATAATCAGAGGTGAAGTTCGAGCATGTGAGCTCAAGATTCAAGCACCAGTTTTTTTTATCAAGGAGTGGACAGGCCGAAGAGTACAATGCACAAGCAAGCTAGTTTGAAACAAATAAAGCAATACAATGCAGCACGACAACATGCACATGTCTAAACAGGATTTGTGGGAAAAGACTCAAGCAAATACACGGCAAAACTTAGTTTGCAGTACCACAATGGATAGTGCAGTAATGAAGTTATACAGACCAAGTTTCAAGTGTACAAAAGTGAATGACATAGGAATTTCAGGATTAAACAATAGTGATCAACCATAATATCTGTTCTTATCCAACAGCATAAACAAAGCATAAGTAGGCATGCATCAACAAGTATACATCAGACAATGGACTGCACAAACAATATCAGGTAGAGCATATGTTCCTATCAAAATAAGAGGTCAAGGCGAATATCAATGTCACCAAAGTATAGATCAAGAATAGTGTCTATTCAACAAGCCGTGAATTTCAAAATTCAAGTTCTTATTTCCAGAAAATTAGAATATATGAAATTCCAAAAAGTTCACCAAGTAAAAACAAACAAAGCTGGGCAGTGTAAAAAAATGATATGAACAAGGCTAATCAAGTATAGCATCCATTAGCAATTCAGTACCGAGGATCACATAGCAGCATGATGCAACCATTCATAACAATATTGTATCTATTCTTATCAAGTAATTAGGAGAAAATTATTCAAAGCAGGAAGCAAGCATTTGTTCATCAGTCAAGGCTAATCAAACGTAGCAAATGTTCTTACTTTGGTGCTTCAAGGCAATGGCGTGTTCAATTTTAAAAGGCCAGGTTGAAAATATCAAAGAGAAAGGAATTTCAAAGTTCCAGAGATCACCCAATTACGCAAATGTTCCAGTAAATTTGTTCAAGGCCTTATTTCCAAGAACAGGATATTCACGGATTATTTTCTATCGAGATTTTTTTTAGAAATTTCAGAGGTAAACAAAATTTACAATGAAGAAATCTCCAGAAGTTCAAGAACAATTCAAAGCCGATTTCAAGTCCAAAATTTACGTATACCACTACTAAGTCTAATTATAAAATCAGAGCAAATATATCAGATTTTAATCCTATAAATAAGACCCATCATCATCGACTTATTGTTATCCAAGTTCGGATAAATTAAAGCATAAAATCGAATAGCAAAATCATACCAAGAACAAATAACTTGGATCCAAATCAACGTGGAACCTAAGTAGAAATTGCAACTGAGATTCAGAGTATCAATGAAAGGAGAGAGAGTGGCGGCTTATAAGGAGATCGCAAACCCTAGATCGCCATCGCCACTTTAATTTTCAGAAGGAAACCCTAGATTTGAAGCCGCCATTTTTTTTCCAATGATCGGGCCAAAAAGGAAATGAGTGAAGCAAGACAAAGGGCCGGCCAAGTCTTTACAAAAGGCTAAGGGTTTTGCTAAAAGTGGTTTTTATAAATCATAAACTAGGGTTTTGTTTTTATAGGGTTTTAATTTGTTTTTAATTTGATTTTAAATTTGTAATCGAGTTATAGTTTTCTAGTTTGTCTCTAAAGCTAGGGAGATGAATTACGGGGTTTGTAATTCGGGGAAATCTGATTTCGGGGGTAGAAATCAGTGCAGGGTTTTGAGCATAGGATTACTGCAACTAGACCGAGATTGTGAGGCCTTTTTGTGTAGCTCCTAGTAGAAACTGATGATAAGTTTTGAGCGTTGGTTTAGGACAAAGAGGCTAGGAATTGTCACGAGTTTATGGGTGTTGCAAGCGTTGACTAGTACTTAGTTGAAACCTTTAGGAATGCAGCTGTAGGCAGGGTTTTGCCGAAGCTGGGTATATCTGTGCGTTATTTATTTTCTGCATTTACTCTGATTATTATCTGTATTTGATATTATTTAATTACTCAACAAAATTGCAATAAACCCTATTCATCCCCCCCTCTAGGGTTAATTTAGATCTACATGGGTCCCCGACGCGATTCAGAGATTTGGACTCCATGTTTGGAGGCTGCATTCGTGCTGACAGACATCAGTACGTAGTTCCGGATGCTCCATCTGTTCATCTGCATGAGGCTCAGCTCTGTGGTGATTTTATTCGTGCCGATATTGCGGAGATCTCGAGTCGTCAGCCTCGTATGCCAGTCAGGTCCGGTTTTGGCCCTTCTCGTTCAACTCCTCCGTCCCTGGGCTGAGATGAGCTTACTGCCCTTTGTATGTCTATATGCCATGACAATGATAAGATATAGGAGTGGGAGGTGGAGGATGTTCTGGCAGAGAATGACAGAAATTTCACAACCCTATTTATTCTCTGCTTGACAAGCCCGCACAGCTTAGGCGTTGTGTTATGCATTATGTTATAAAGCTGAGGGCTGGACAAATGTGATTGTGTTTAGATATTTGAATTGTGTTGTACTTGTGTTTTTTTTATTGTGTTGTAGTGGTGTTTTGTTTTGTAATGGTGCCGTAATGTGGTGTACTTTCAATTCTGCACTTTCAATTCCTCAATTTCAACTCCGCAATTTGTATTTTGCATTCTACTATTTCGTTCGACAATAAACAAACACAAACAATAACACAAACAATAAAATAATAAATACAAAAAAAATTAAAAAAATAACTTTGCCCCTTTCAATTTGCCTCTTTCATAAAAAAAACGCATTCCTCGTTCGCAACAATTACCCTTCAAATACCCTTTCAAATGCCCTTTCCCGTTCAAAATAAAACGGACCCTAAAACTGATGGAAACGTTTTAATATTCAAACGAATTGAACGCATATATTTATGCGGTCAAAAGATGCGGCTGCTTGAAACGTAAGAGGAAGACACAACGTTTCAAACAAAAGGACACTTCAACTTAGAAAGTAAACAACGATGCTCGTAATTTATTTCATATTATTGTTGTTAAATCGTCTTCTTTCTCGAACTTGCAATGCAAAAAATTGTTGCAAATTCCTGAATTCAGAACACTCAATAGCTTTGTAAGTCCAGATCTTCTCATTCTCTTCTCTTTTTTCATTCTTTTTTCAAAATTGTATCGAGTTTGTGATACTATAGATCACAAATTCGATATTGTTGTCATTGTACTCAATTCAAGAAAACAGTTTGGATCGATTTTGATAGTGTTATTTGTTAGTATAAATTTTCGCCGCACTAATATCTTGAGGCTCAAAAACAAATTTCTGAGAGGTAGTGTATTAGATATAAGTAACATAATACTGGGAGTAGATATTATCTAACATAAACCAAGTGGCCTTTACCTTACAAGGGAGATGTTTAATGACCATAGACCAAAGTACTAAAAGAAAATAACTCTGAGATTTTTATACCGGTTCAGACCAAATGTCCCTACGTCTATTGTTCATTCCTTATTTAGCTACTCTTGTATACACGAAAGACTTATTACATTAGGGTTGATAGGAACTCATTATAAAAATCCATCTTATTTGAATCTAGTATAAGTGAGATACAAAAACAATAAGATTTTCACAACTTAAATCAAATTGACAATTTTAATTAATTTTTAATTAACTTTATTATTACCCTGACTAACGGTTTACTCACGCTAATTAGTCTCCCCTTCATATATAGAATCACAACTTCAAAGCAAACTAACATCGCAACTCAAAACCCCCCAGCTATGACGCCTTCTCGAAGCATCGGGCCCGCCATTCGAATCACCTTCGTACTGCCTTCCTCAGCCGAGGCCAACAACTGCTTTGGCCCTCATCTCCACTCTGATCAAATCAAAACCCATAAACCCAATAATAATTTCACCGCGTTCCCTAGCCAATTTCCGCCTCCCTGTGTTGATCCACGACCATCTTCCACTATCAATCGATATAATATGCACTTTTCTTCGTTATTGCTTCAAACCCCGCCACCTAATGATGACCCACAACGCCATATACCACCAAAAATGGAAACCACTTCACCCCATTCAACTTGATTTCCAGGCCTCCTTGCTCCGTCGATCGATGAATGGCTTTCTGAAATTACCATTCACCACAGTCGATCGCTTCTTCCTCATGTTGAACATTTTATCGACAAGTCTTAGATCGACTAGAGATTTATCAGCCAATAATTCGAAGAAGAGGGAGTGAAAGATATGGCGACTGGATAATTTATTTTGGGTTTAGACAAATAAATGAACCAAGGGTTTATTTATAAAAAAAAATTCCTAAATCACCATTGTATATAAAATATTTAAAATATTTTCAAACTCCAAATGAAACATGCCCATAAGCATTTATAACTAATTACACATATTCCAGATTTAATTGGGCTAACTTCGAAAGCTAATTCAGTTATATTTAACAGTTATTTTAAAATCAAATTATATATTATTATAATTTCAAATCGTTTAACGCTATATGTTTTTTCATAATAAGTCCAATCGTCATGAAGCTTGGTATCTTATAATAATTCGCTATTCCATATTCGACAAAATGATTTCACCAAAATCTGAGACTATTTGTAAAACTAGTAAATTCTCACGTTAATTAGAACGACTTATTATTAAACAATTTTAAATTGCTCAAATTTTACCATAGTAAATTTCTTATTGTCATTCTAATTCCTTGTAAGTTAACTAAACCATTCAACCATTCTGATTCATATTGGATTCCAAATTCCGTCAATTTACAAAATTTTGTTATTTAAAACATATTTAAATTGATCAATTAACTAACATAATTTAAATCAAAGTTATTTAATTTCTAAACCAACATTATTATTTAAAATTAATTAAATATTCTATCAATAAAATTCCGGATTGTTGCAGAACTGACCCATAGTAGAAAATTTGTGCACAAGTTCAGTCGATTTAAAAGGGTAATCTAGTAGACTTGTAATAACCCTGAATTTTGAAAACAATTTAAAATTTATTTTTAATTGATTTTAATGGAAATAAAATATTTAAAATGATTTATTTTAATAATAAACGACTTAGAGTTTATTTAAAATGAAATTTAAACGTATAAATTTAACTAAAGCGAGCTCGTAATGTTGCGGTAGTTTGAAAATTTAATGTTAAATACAATTGTCCAACAGGTTACATATTATCACATGGAATGACTCCGAAACATGTGAAGAACACAAAAATGGGTACCTAAAGGTTCTTGAAGGGAAAAAAGAAGTTAGAATCTATTTAATTATATCTTTCTAATGAATGTGATAATTTGAGATTTTGTATTATAAATTGTAAGTTATGTCCAAATTAAAATTTAAAATAGTTGCTATGGAATTTATTGATATTTAAATATTATATAAGCCCTTAAAAATAACCATTTTGCAAACGACCTCCATTTTCGATGAAACCAAATTTGTTGGATTCGGAACGTCAAATTATTATCAGGTTTAAAATTTCAAGTTAATTGAACTATTTTAAGTTCTCACACTAGTCCCATGACTTTTAAAGTAATTTTTAATAACTATTTTAAGTTCTCACACAAGTCCCATGACTGACCTGGAGTTTTTTGTTTTCACCTAGGAGTTTATTGTTTTCACCTAAACTCTGGATACCCATATTTTCAACATGGGCAGCTAGTAGTTTTGGTTTTGTAGATTTTCTTTTCACATGATCCTGGCTTACGACTGAACCTATACTCTAGATAGCTTTGTATCCGTGTATTTCTTCTAGTTGAGTTAGTTGACGTATTTCCACTGCATTATTTTAATTTGTTCTTTGATAATTGTATTTCCGTTGTGTATTTATTTTCCGCACTTGGATATTCTTGTACTCTGATGTCAATTGTTGTAATAGCCGTGAAAAGTTCTATTGTTCTATGTTCCAATGCGTCGTGTTCTCAAACAATCTATATTCTCATTCGGTTTAGGCCGACCGGGGATTTTAGGTCGTTTCAATTGGTATCAGAGCTTTGGTTTACAAAGCTCGAGAACAAGACATAGTAGAACCAAACGAAAGAACTCATCAGAGGTAGAATTAGTAATATCCTATTAAAGAATGCTCATTAGAGATAGGATCGGTAGTATCATATAATGAGTAACTCATTAGAGATGGGGTTAGTAATGCCCTAGAATGAGTTGGAAGAGTATTATAAATAGAATATAATATATTTGCTTATTTATAATAGTGAATTTGATTATGAAAGATTATATTTTATAATATGATTTTGAATGTTTATTTTGACATCGTAGTTGGACTATCATGTATAAGAAGATTTTGATATATACGCCTGACGAGATGTATATATGAAGTCTCAAATATACTTGATTGATATAGATCCCATTCTAGTCGCTTGATGATGATTTTGATGATTGTAGCTACATCACCAGGGTTTATTTTCAAGTTTCAAAAGTGCGATGACTATATAATTCCAATTGAAACATCGAAATATACTTAAACTAATTTAAGTAAGAAAATGAAAATGATTTGAGCTTTAAATTTAACTTATATTAGTTAAACAGATTGAAATGGTAAAAGTGCATTAAACGAATTAAAATAAAAACTTAAGTGAAAGTTAAATAAAATTGGAGCGATAAAGCCAATATGATAATAGAAAATAAATTGAGCCAAATCATATTTAATATTAAATTAATTTGAAATTTAGTTGGGATTTGATATATATATATATATATATATATATATATATATATATATATATATATATATATATATATATATATATATATATACGAGTGGAAACCTGTGCGATGCACGGGAGCATAAACTTTCGAGTGTTGTAGTTTGCATTTATGAATAAAGGGTGAGACCATGTTGTACGATAGCGAGATATATAATGTAAATGATAGATGTATTTGTTAGGATTCAACCGTAGAAATTAACTTTTATAGTAAAAAGAAAATGATTCATGTATGGCTAGTAAATGTGTCAAATTTCATGTATCTTCTATTGAGTTGATGAAAAGATTTCATGCTATAACAATTATATTATTATAGTAATGGAAATCAAAGTGAATAAAAAGAAGGATGTTGATGACGTGGGATGGATAACGTGATAGCTTGCTATTTTTTAAACAAACACGCATGCAAGTCCAATGGAAACAGGGAAATGTATTCAGTATATCTTAAATTGAGATACCATTATCACGTAATTCCTCCTTGCCTGTTGAAGAAAGGCAAGTAAAATAGTTTCAAACATGCGCGTGAACTTAGCGAACAATTATATAAGCGTAATCTAGTCTCGTCTCCTTTTCATGTACTATATAATTAGTTTGCATCAAAGCGAGTTATATTCTTAGTACATAGTTCATGACCTTTCAAGTTATCAAAACAGTAGAATAACATTTGAACTACTACAATTTCTTCCATTTGAAATACATATTATTTTTGAAATCCATCAATTACTTCATTTCTTCCACTTTAAGTTCAATATTTCTTAAACTCAAAATAATGGATATAATAGTAGGTATTTGGAGCTTCTTTCATAGAAGCAGTACATACAATGTTGCATCACAGTACATAAATATAAAATTTGTGTTGTGTTCTTTTACTCCATTGGAAGATTTAGTAAAAAGAACTTTATTTTGCTAACAGAAGGAAACAAAAAAAATTCATTAGCCACCGCAAGATTTCTCCTTGAAATGCACCTTGTTCATACAATGGATGGTCAATAGACTCTAAACCTATGACTCTAGATTTAACTGAGCAACAGTACCAACACATTATTTCAAGTGTTAAGTAACTCCATATGCATAGCCATCGCTATCCTCATTTCATAAGCAAATATATCTCACACACCCTCTTCTTTATCTTTTGGATTGCATCATCTAGGTTGTAATTTCATACACCACGCGCTATGTAGAGCACGGTTGAAGGTCCCATGCATCAAGAGCTTTGAATGCACCATTAATCATTATCTTGCTGACCATTTCTCCATCTGAGCCTACCATTATGATGCCAAAAGTCACTTTTTTTCTTTTTTTTTGCTTATACAAATGTATATATTGATGTATATGACTGTATATGAATGTATATGTCTGCTCACATATGTAGATGTGTGTGCGTGTAGGCAATTGGGAATATGTGTATATACACACATATATCCATGAATACATATTATAAAAAATAAATATCATGAGAACCAAATGGAGAAAGTAAGCATCAAACAGAGAGCATGCAAGCCAAGTATATCCTTGCGGGTGTCATGCTGAAGCAAGAACCTCATGCCATGTAAGCCAGTTAGCTCAACTGTTTGGATACATGTAAACAAATGTGTATGTGTATATATGTGCAATGCGACATATTACCTCTTGTAAAAGATATAATGGTAAACCAAATGAGTAGCATGAATGAGTACGTAAATAGGAATGGTTTGCTTAATAACTTAGTATTTAATGAGCGCTAAAGAAACATGTGCACATCATAAATCCTAATCTCCAACATAAATGATTACAGGGTAGAAGAGATTTTGATCATGCATCATTAGGCCAAAAAATTAAAAATAAATAAATAAATAAATAAAAAGAGCAACACAATAGTCAGATGATCGACCTTTACTTATAATGCTGTAAAAGAAACATACATGTAAAAAAAATACTCCTAAAGTTATGAAAGTTTCCACGTAAATAATATGTGTAAATAGATAACCTATGCATCATTGCTTGGTTTCATTGTAAATCACACATTCAGGCTAATGAGATTAACTTGAAACTGGACTGGAATAGTAGAATCATAACTGTGCACTAAACCAAGTATTTTTCAGATGTATAGCGTAAAAATAGTAAAATGCGAAGAAGTCATGGTAGTCAAAGCGGTTTGCTATTATATGAACCAACGGAAGACCAAACAATGTAATATACAATGCGACATGTTACCTCTTGTAAAAGATATAATGGTAAACTAAATGAGTACCATGAATGAGTGCATAAATTATAAATAGGAATGGTTTGCTTAATAACTGACATTAAGCATAAGACAGAGAGCATGTAAGGCGAGTACATCCTTGCGGGTATCATGCTGAAGCAAGAACCTCATGCCTTATAAGCCAGTTAGCTCAACTGTTTGGGTACATGTAAACAAATGTGTATGTGTATATATGTGCATGTTTGGTTCATATACATTCTTCCAAAACTAACAGAACCCAGATTGATACTTCTTCCAATAAACTTGACTCCCGATATTTGGAAGTCCCTTAATGCCAGTTTAGTTTTTTCTTAAAACACTTGGTATTTGTTTGAATTAAATCATGCAAGAAATATGACAGTGAAGTGAGTAAATCTTATTGTTTAAAATCGCAAGTAAACAAAGAAAATGGATCTACTGTAGAACTCATTCAAATCAAAACCATTTAGGTTTGATATATTTTATTAACTTGTTAGCAGTACTCCCCAAGTCAGCCATACATTCATTGTGACATAGTAACTATTAAAAACTATTAGCCGTTTCTGTAAGCAATTGAACTTCAATAACTGAGCGTTACTGTTCAATAACTTAAAGCATGTACAGTGAAACTGATCGAAGTGATCACCGTTAGAAACAAATAAAAATAGTAAAAACTAAACTGGAACAAAATTTCTGAAAACAAAATTTACACAGGGCATAAGGAGGACAAATTTGCTTGAACCATTTAAGTGTACCCGTCTCGTTCAGCATGGGTAGTCACAATTAGTTGCCAAAGCTGTGCAACATTCCAACCCCCATTCCTTTTTCAAACTAAGAACTTAAAAAGTAAAACAATTACAATAGATGTGGAACTGAGAACTTTGAATTTTTTATGGGAAAAAATATATAAGATTACAACATCGTTTCTTACGTTTCCCAAGTACTTTGATTCTTTGAATAGATGTCGTACTGCATATTTAAATTTGTTAAGTTCAAGCATTTGAATTTGACATTAAAAATTATCTTATTCTGGATAGATTACTTTTGAGAAACAGCAAAAAGAAATAATTTGAGAAGCCTGAGATATACTTCAAGTCTTCATGATCATCAACATTCAGTCAACATATAAATTAATTTTAACCGTGAACTGATAAGCAGCAGTATATACACCCAAAAAAACTGCCAGTAATCATATAAGGAGTATATAAATATATAATAAGAAATAACAGGTTGAAGTCTATGAGAACCATTTTGATAGATAACGGTGAACTATAAATTCTGCTTCCTAATGGCTAAGCTAATGTATACCAACTTTTGAAGGGGATTGAAAATAACTGTCTATAATTTCCACAAACACCTTAAATGCATAAGTTAAAAAGATAAATTTGGGTACCTCGCATAAAAAGGAAAATATCCAGACATATAACTGAATCATATGATCAAACAATATTGAATAGAAATAAAAAAGCCATCTCAACTACCATACTGAAAATCACACAATAGTTCAAAAACTGAAGGCTAGATCTATTCACACCCCAACTATTACCTTTCCCACCCCACTGTATAAATAAAATTTATCACACCCCATATTTTGCTTTTCCCACCCCAAAATATACCGAAACTACCCTTTGTTTAATACTTTCAAAAGAAAAACAATTTAATATTAATACTGAAACGAAAGAAAAGATGAAATCCAAAAACAACAAATCTGTAATTCGTAATTACTTTTTTATTTGTTTCAGTCAATAGCATAATCTAAAAAAATATATTTCAATTTACTTAAAAAAAATGATTGAATTGTAAATCAAATTAAAAAAAACTCTTAAGAAAAAAATCAAATCTAAAATATTACATCATTTTGTTGTACATCCTAATTGTGTTCTTCGGTCAACTTTATTATTCTTGTCTTATTTTGTCATTTCATTGTAACTATAGTGCATGATGAAATGAGATGATGAATATGTAAGTTTAATAAAATATAAGGGTAAATAGGTCATTTTATTTTTTAAACCTATAGTGGGGTGGGAAAGGCAAAATGAGGGGTGTTAATAGAATTACCCAAAACTGAAAGCACATATATAAAATCAGCTTCCAAAAAGAACATCATGTAAACAGAGATCTAACCTTTGTGAATCAACCATTTGAAGTTGAATTCTGAAAGAGCCTCTACTAATAAAGTACTTCTTTCATGCTGACTCGCGGAGGATCAAGTTAGGGAAAATGGAATTTTTTTTCCTCCAACAATTTCATGGAATCGATGTTGAAACTGGGAAAGCTATTGGAATGTGGATCAAGGGGTTTGTGCTGAGAACATCGATTGGACAGTAGAAATGAATGATCGAAAATTTAGAAAAGGAGTTTTTTTTTAGTTTAAAGAATGTGAGGAAGAAGAAAGAAAGAGTGACGAAGGCTTTCGTGGAGATGCGGGATAATGCGCTGATGTCGGTTGAGGAGATAGTGGAAGATCGTGCGAAGGAAATGGTATGTGCGTACAAATCCAAGCCGTTCTTTATCTTCATTGAGAATAAATCATAGCCATCGTTTCTCCCTTAATAACCAACCAAGGCTTTTTATTATATAGATATGGAAAAGCTTATTAATGGCGACATGTTTCGCATGTTTTCGTCGTGCGTGAGTTTTTTCCCCAACCCTAATCTCAAATTTTTACATCTGGTTTTCTCCAACGAAACCAAAATCAACCAACCTTCAATGAAACTTCTCCAGTTTCATTGATAAGCCATTTGTATTTTCAACTTATCACCATATTTGTAGTGCCAGATTAAATTTTACCATCAACCGATTCATGAAAAATCAAAACCCTACTACTCGCTACAGATGTAACACCCCACACCCGCTACGGACACTCACTAAGGGAATGCCATAACATCGGTGGAGTATTTTAAGTGAATATAGAACAGAAAAATTACAACAAGACAGATATAAGTAATACTTGAGAATTTAAAACATCATTTCATTGCAGCGGAAAGTAAAACATGTTTGGTTACACCAAAACCATAAACAAGAGTCAAGTACATAATATCCATCCTGATAAAACAAAAGTACATAATCCCACTACATAACTTAATAGCCATAATAGAAAAGATAAACTGAGCTTTACATCCACGGTCCAAGCTCCAAAAGATAGATAAAGCAGTCTGATCAAAGCCCACTAGTGCTAGGCCCACTCTGAAAACCTGAGGGTTGGGAAAAAGATAAAAAAACAACGGGGTCAGACATAAGTCTGAGCGAGTCCTATAACCTTAACAATACAATCATTAAAGTAATTAGGGTATGATATAAACAAGGTACGGTACCTCTGGGGATAATGACTACACTAAGTAGCCAACTAAACACAGGATGTACTAAGATAACCAAAAAGACGCATTTACCCACCCAAGGATAATTACTACACTGCACCACCCCAGATCTACCCACCCAAGGGTAATTCCTACACTGCACCACACCAGTTCTACCCACCCAAGGGTAATTCCTACTTAAGGTTGATCCCACTAAGTGTACTTAGTAATTTTTAATAGTAGTTTCGTGTACCCCTAGCTGACTACATAGGCGCCGTCTGCCCCTATCTCCACTAGGTGTACCCACTACTCCCCAAGCGATCGGCTCCCTAACGTAGATACCCGTGCTGGCCCCACAGTGGGGTGTATCATTCCCCAAAGTGGCAACCTGATAATATCAACGGTGCACGGCTTATACCTACACGATGCAACAACGTCTTACTTACCAGCCCGGGTCCACACACGCATATGAAACCCGTTGGACTTGCGTTGCCACCGCTACCCCGTTTTGGCCTCTTATAGTCAAGCCCAGTACGCGTGTCCTGTCCTCGACATGGGTCGAGCCCAATAAGATACATATGGGTTACTGGTTGAAATGGGCCCCCACAAGCTACTACTTAAGCTTGTCATTTTATCTAGTGCATCCCACTTAACCCCTTTTGATAATCATGCCCACTTATATGTTAAGGTTTGGTTAAGTCATCTAATCATATTTCAATTGCCACTCAAGGCCCCCACAAGCTACTACTTAAGCTTGTCATTTAATCATATTTCAATTGCCACTTAAGGCCCCCACAAGCTACTACTTAAGCTTGTCATTTAATCATATTTCGATTGCCACTTAAGGCCCCCACTAGATTTCCACATGCCACCCAAGGCACTTACTTGATTCCCACATGCCACCCAAGGCACTTACTTAACCCTTTAATCATGTTTAATTACATGTTCCACTTTGGTTAAGTATTCTAATCGTATTTTCTATTGCCACCCAAGGCAACCCACTAGTTTCCTTATGCCACCCAAGGCACCCCCACTAGTTACTACATGCCACCCAAGGCACCCACTTAACCCCTCATGCCTCACTACATGCTAATTTGGTTAAGTGTTTCTTAATTAATTAAGATCGTAACCTTTGTAAAGACCTCTCACATTAGACTGTCTTTTATGGCAGCTGGATATGCCGGTTGGTTCCGGGCAGCCTTACACCATAACAGAGTCTAACCTCGTGTCTTTACACTTGTCACGTATTTAGTTTATGACCAAGACCTCTCACATTGGGCCAATCATTTGTAGCCGCTGGATTTGCCGGTCGGTTCCGGGCAGTCTTATGCTACAAAAGGGTCCAACCTCGTGTCTTAGTCGATTAATTACACCTAATTAATCACCCCCATAATTTGTATTAATTGTCCCTAATTAATTACAAATATTTAAGAATATGGGTAGACCTAACTCAATAGGTAAATTCCCAATTCCATAATATGGGTAGACCTAACTTAATAGGTAAATTCCCAATTATGTCCATTCACTTTATGTTATGCTTAAGCATACCCATTTCACACCATTTTATTATCATGCATATTAACCCCATCGTTCCCCACGTAATTCGTTCTCATATCATGACATAATAAAGGGAAGATTCATCACAAATGCCATGGGTTTAACCAATCATAGCATATAACTTTATCATGGGTTTAAAAGGTGTCAACTTGCATATATGAGCATACATTAAACCCAACTAGCATTTAACCCAAACTTGCATGAAGCACATATGTCACAAAGGGGGTAACTTGCATATGATTCTTATGTCATACAAAGGTGTGAACTTGCATAGCATGTCACATGTTAACTTGCATATAACCAAACACATAACTTGCATAACATGTTACATATGAACTTGCATATAATCATGCACATAACTTGCATATAACCAAACACATAACTTGCATAACATGTTACATATGAACTTGCATATAATCATGCACATAACTTGCATATAACCAAACACATAACTTGCATAACATGTTACATATGAACTTGCATATAATCATGCATATAACTTGCATTACATGTTACATATGAACTTGCATATAATCTCACATATAGCTTGCATAACATGTTACATATGAACTTGCATATAATCTCACATATAGCTTGCATAACATGTTACATATGAACTTGCATATAATCTCACATATAGCTTGCATAACATGTTACATATGAATCAATGTTCAACATAGTGTTTTGCATAATGAGCATCATAAAACATAGCATTATACTTGCATAACATATAGCATAAAACTCGCAAAACACACAACATACACTATACTAAACTTGCATAAACACATTGATCCACAAACATAGCCATATCTTATCATATCCTATCATAATCAATTTAACAATTGATTATTAAGGCTATAGAAACTCACCACTAAACTCCAATAAGCAAACCCTTGCCAAAAATCACCCAAAAACTCTAGCCTTGAAAATAAAGCTTGCAACTTGATTATGAATGCAAGCTAATGATCACTCATACAACTTAAAAATGCTTGTATGAACATGAAAGACTTCATAGAAATAGTTTAGAAAGAGGATGGAGGCTAGGATTTTGAGTGGAGGCCATGATCATAGAAAATTTTGGCATAGTTTAGTTAGAGGATAGGATTATGATCATTTAGGGCTAGCTTAGGGTCTTATTTATAGGATTAGGATGTGTTTCTAACCCTTAGATTAACCCTAATTCTATTTAGAGCCATCAGATTTCGTCCAGCCCTCCAAAACACAGCCCAAAACTCAAACTGGTGCACCGAGGCCAGAATCAGCCGACAGGGCAAGTCGACAGCCATGTCGACTACCAAGTCGACAGGCATGTCGACAGGCAAGTCGACAGCCCTGTCGATAGCCAAGTCGACTTGGCTGGGAGGGATATTTCCCGCCTGGCCCCCATTTCTGCATGTTTCGAAATTCAAGTTTCCCGAAAACTTCTTTGGGCCTTAACCGGGTCATACGGACTCCGATTTACAAAATTTCGGACTCTATTTCGCGTATTTTTCCGAGACGAACACAATAACGTAACCCGTTTCCCCTGATTCTCACATCTGAGATTATTAATTCTGTAATTAGTGAATATCAGTGTTAACTGAAATTCGGGGTGTTACATTCTCCCCTCCTTAAAGGATTTCGTCCCTGAAATCTCCAAGTTAAGGAGAATGCATATCCTACCATCCAAACAACCATCTACTCAATCCATCAAACACGGGCATCCATTGTCCTTAAAACAATTTCTACTGATGTATGAGCATATGCAAAAAGTGTGTGTACATGTTCCCTATCTAATGTATGAACATATGCAAACCGTGATAGTGCCATGCATCCAATATGTATGCGAAAGAACCCTATCGACACATACTATATCTACATGAGTGCACAATCATTCATCAAAATGCATCATCCATATGATAACACAACCATTATACATCCCTAAATATAGCTACCTACGCACAATTATATGCAATATGCAATATGAAGTGATTGAGCCGATCTAGTGTCTAGAGTGTGTGTATATGCATCCACGAGCAAACACTTGCATCCACATGCATCCATCAATCATAACATGTCTCAAACACATGTTTCAACCATAGGTTTACCCTATCTAAAGGTCAAAGGCACTAACAAGAGGACATGCTAAAGATAAGATAAGTACTAGACAAACGATAAAGGAGAAGTTAAAAGACATACCCTCAAAAAGGAATGGATATAATGAACGCATTTTCGCTTCCGTCTCCCAAGTAGCGTTGCTCTCATCTTCTCCCCATTGCACTTTGACTAGTTGAACCTCCCTGTTTCTCAAACTCTTAATCTATGACCCAAGGATGCGTGTAGGAGCTCGTCGAATAGTCGCATCATGCTCTATCTCTACTTCTCTAAGCAAGCTCGGCTCTACCACCTCTGCGGTCTCATGTAGGCACTTCCTCAAATGTGACACATGGAATACATCATGTACACCACTAAGTCTGTCGGGCAACTCCACTCTATAGGCCATCTGTCCAATCCTTTCCTTAATAGGAAACGGTCCAACAAACCTTGGTGCTAACTTCCCAACAGATCCAAAGCGAACCACATTCCGCAACAGATATACTTTGACAAAGACCATGTCCCCAACATCAAACTCAAGATCCGTCCTCCTCTTGTCCACATAAGATTTCTGTCTGTCTTACGCCGCTTTCATCCTTCTTCGAATCAAATCAATCTTTTCCGAAGTCTCTCTAACCATATCGGGCCCAGGTAAGATCTTATCCGTAGATTCCCACCAACATGTAGGTGATCGACAAGGCCTTCCATAAAAAGCTTCGAAAGGAGCCATGCCAATACTAGACTGAAAGCTGTTATTATATGCGAACTCCACCAATGGAAGATGCTCTTCCCAGGTACCTCCAAAATCCAAGATACATAGCCTCAAAAGGTCTTCTAAAATACGATTCACCCTCTCGGTCTGGCCGTCCGTCTGAGGATGATATGCGGTACTCAAACACAACTGAGTCCCTACCGCCTCTTGCAAACTCTTCCAAAACTCTCTAGTGAGGATAGGATCTCGATCGCTCACTATACTGGAAGGTACACCATGCAATCTAATAATCTCTCGAATGTAAACTGAAGCTAGCCATGGAGCAGTTCTCTTACTCTTCACGGGTATAAAATGGGCGCTCTTAGTAAGTCTGTCTACCACAACTCAAATTCCCGTATTACCCTTCCTCGATCTCGGTAATCCATCGAGACACTATCCCACTTCCATAGCGGAACCACCAATGGGTGAAAGCAACCCACCGGGTTTCTTCTGCTCCGCTTTCACTTGCTAGTACACCAAGCATCTAGCGACATACTCGGCCACATCTTTCTTCATACCGGCCCAAAAGAAAACTCGCTTCACGTCTTGGTTCATCTTGTCCCCACCGGGATGAATGGTCATCTTCGACCGATGTGCATCATCAAGTATAGCCTTCCTCAAACCCTCGTCTTGCGGTACACAAAGTCTACCGTCTCTACGCAACCACCCCTTACCATCTAGGGTGTACCTACTCAAATGGCTGGACGACTCCCCCCTTATGAGCTTCTCTACTAACTCAACCAACTGTGGGTCGTCTCGCTGTGCCTCGCCAATCCGTCCCAAAAGAGTAGGCCTAACCTCCAAGGAGGCTAGCAAACCGGGTACAAAGTCAACGGAAGGTCTAAAGTCAAACATAGAAATAAACTCTAAGTTCCGTCGTTCAACGAACAATGGACTCAAGGACAACCTTTTTCTACTTAAGGCGTCCGCTACCACGTTTCCCTTGCCATGGGTATACGCTATCTCAAACTCATAGGATGCTAAGAATCCCATCCAAAATCATCACAACTGTCCATCTCTCACGCAGACCACCCTAGTCGAACTCGACATCCCCCAAATGCAAGCCCCAAAGGCCTAAACCAATATCAGACAAACACCCAAGGGATACCTCCTTCGAATTCAGACGACCTACGTGAGATAATACTAGTAAAAACGGCTAAGTAATTAAGCCCTTGTCCAACTCTGGATGTCTTTGCCAGTCTCGCTCCAAAACCACCGTTTATAACTGGCTTTGCTCAACCTATTGAGCACATACGAAAACTTATTTCGCTCCTAGAAAAGACCATCACGAACTTATTTAGGTACTCCCTAAACACCCATCTCATCAAATCAATAAAGTATGCGGGGGCATTCGTCAAACCAAATGGCATCACCAGCCACTCATAAAAAAATCATCCGGAGTCCTAAAGTGATATACACGTAAATGTGTATATTTTATCCGCTTATTTATCTTATTTTCCCTTTAAAATAATTGATACTTTGTATTTATAGCTGTATTTTCAGATTGTTGACAAGAAGCATGGTTTAGAACATTTGATGGATAAAGCATGAAGAATTTGCTTAAAAAGAGTGAAGTTTAAAATTGCTAAAGCTTGAAGAGTCTAAAGCTTGAAGAACGGTTGCAATTATATTTCAGTTAAGAAGATTTGGCTCAATAAAGACTCAAACTGCATTCACATTAGCTCATTTGGAAGGCCTCTTACTCATGTTGCGTTCACACTAGCCTATTTGCTAAACCACTCACTCTAAAGCTGCGTTCACACTGGCTTATGTGTTATTTGGGTTATTTCTTTAGTCCCACATTATGTAATTAGCTAGCTAGCCTTTGTCATATCAGCTATAAATACCTTGTATCTCATTCATTGAAAAACACATTGGGTTTTATTCTGTAATTCTCTTCTTGGAATAAAATCATTCTTCTTCCTCTTTTCTATTTAGTTTTATTTATGTTCTTGTTATTTAATTTCTGTTTTTCTTCTTCTTTAGCTATGTCTAGCTAATCCCCTTTGATTAGGGGGTGATGACGCTGATAGTATGATTCAATATGAATCACATAGCCAAAGGATGAGGAATTCATGTATATAGATCTAGATCTGAACCAAGGGTTAGATCTGAACCTTAATATCCTGTGTCGTTTAAGAGCTATGCTCCTTCACAGGGTATATTCGTGTTCGGTCTAACAATTATCAGATTTAGATCTAATTTTAGGGTTTTAGAAATTAATTAGTAAATCTGTCCTGATAGTCTATGGTTGTAGAGCTGAGCTCCTGCATAGGCTATGCTTGTCGTTATTTACATATTTGTTTCTAAAAAACTTATTATCGTTGATTCATGTTTGTGACAGAAACATGTATTAGATATGGTTATCCTTTTGGCTATTGATGATTATGAATCTGATCTATGTCATTATCCCCTAATTGCTTTCACTTAGTGTTAAAACTCTCTTTTATTTAATTTCTGCTATTTTCTTTGTTTTCCACCAATCAAAAGTTAGGGATAACTTGATTGGATTTATTAATAAAATAATTTGGTCCCAGAGTTCGACACCCTCTACAACAATCCTTGTTGTTTAGGAAAGACGAACGGATTTTACAGTTGTTTACAACTGCATAATTTGTTCGCAAACAAATTTTGGCGCCGTTGCCGGGGACCAAAATAATTTTTGTTTTTAAATCCTTCGTGTTATAATTTTCTTTTTCTTAATATAAAAAAAAAACACAAAAAAAATATTTTTTTTATTTTGTTCCCTTTTGTTTTCTAGCATAGATAAAAAAAAAATCTCTTGTTGGTTGATTTGGTATTTGATTTGTGATACCTTATATCTACCAAATAAGAGAAAAAAAAATTCTTGCCTTTTGTTTTGTTTCCTTTCTTTGTTGCTTTCCTTCTTTCTTGACATCTCTCCATAATTTTTTTTTCCTTTTTACAATTTTTATAAATTAAAAAAAAAAAAACTTTTTGTGATTTTCTTTCCTTCTCTTCTATTTCTCTTCCTCCTTGCAATTGTTTCACAAATTGATTTCTTCCCAAGTTTCTAAAAAATAAAATTTTGCCAATTTTTCTCATTAATGTCCATTCAATTTCTTTCCATCTATTTCTTTCCTAATCTTTCATTTACTTCTTTCCAATTTTTCTTCTACACAATCTCTTCTCTCTCTTCTATTTTGACAACAATAAAAAAATAATTGCATTTTTTTTATTTATTTCTTTCCACTTTTATTTGCATCTTGCTTCCTCCTTTCAACATTTCCATATAAAAAAAATTCAACTTTTTTAACAATTCCTTTCTTTTAATTCTTTTCTTTTTCTTTCAAATTTCTTTCCACCTTTCCACACCTCTACTTTTACAACAATTCTAATTAAAAAAAAAACACTTGCAAATTTAGTTTGATCTCTTTCCTTTTCTACTTTCTTTTCTATTCATTACCATTCTTTCTTCATTTATTTCTTTCCCTTTCTTTCATTAATTTTGTTCCAATTTCTTTCCCCTCTTTTCCATTATTTCTTTCCAAATTTCTCTACTATCTCTTTCTATTTTTCAGCAATTCTCTAAAAAAGAAAAAAAATTGCTTTTATTACAATTCCTTTCCTTTCTTTTCTTTAATTTCTTTCCAAACTTCTCTACTTTCCAATATTCCTTGTATAAATACATTCCTTTTCCCAAAAAAAAAAAAAAAAAAAAAAAAAATCCTTTTTCAATTCTTTCCAATTTTCTTTCTTCTGTTCTACATATACTCATCCTCTCCAACCTCTTCATCACAAATAATAGTCACCACAACCAATTCTCAAACCAATACCCCATCCTCTTCCTTTGTTTTTTCTTCTTCTCATAGTTTATAGTTCTCCCTGTTCCCTTTAAAAAAAAAAAAAATTTTTTTTTTTACTTCTTTGAATTTTGTAAGTTGGTTCTAGCTTTCTTTTCCCAAATCCTTTTTTTTTTAAAAAAAAATCTTTGTTTGTTATATATTTTCTTGTGTTTCTTTAAAAAAAAAAAAGGAAGAAAGAGATTTCATCTCTTTGTTTAATTTTTTTTATTAGCCTTAGTTTTCTTTTGTTTTTGTTTTAGTGCCATTTTAGTTTTCCTTCCAAAACAAAAAAAAGTCAAAAAAAAAAGAGAGAACTCAAACAAAGGCCAAAGCAGAAAGAATTCAAGGCTCAAGCAAACAAATCAAGGAATCAAAGTCAAGCAAAGAAATCAATTCAAAGGCCAATGAGAAGTGAAGATTTCAGTCAAGTGATTTGCAAACAGATTTGATTGGAGCGGTTGCACACCAAGTGGGGTGTGAACGCGCTAGCGCGACTCAACTGCACTGGACGGACTGCCGATCATGGTGAGTATTTTCTAACTTTACAGGGACCGCTGCTGCAAATAAAAAAAAATATAGACATTGCTTGTAAAACTCTTCTGCAGGGCATCGGCTTGCTTGTAAAAAAAAAAAAATTTTTTTTTTTAATTTCTGCAATTGACTGTTCTGAGACTGTTCATTTTGTGACTGAATATTTTGCCTGTTGATGTGTGGTTTAAAATTTTAAAACGAACGTGGGATTAATTGAAAAGTTTATTTTTGAAATCGAACAGAGGATTCCCCAAAAGCTCATAGGACAAAATATTCGTTAAATTGACAATTAGGATTGATACTCTCTAAGGTGTCTAAGGAACGGTAGAGTCTCGAACTCAAACAGGTTCTTAAACCTTCAGTTGTGTTTCTACGGTGATTCGTGGCACACTGATAACCCCTGTCCGGACCTGGCCTAGACCTGTATTCATATAATCCGAAGTTGTTAATTTTAACAAATTTTTTAAAAGAGCTTTCTTGAAAATGTCTCAATTCCCTTATTCCTATGGATTTTACGATAGTTGTGAAAATCAATATAATCCATATATTTTTACACCAAATTCATATGGATATTTTAATAACAACTATTGTACAAGTAATTTGGACTGTACACCACCAACTTTTCAAAATTTTCAGGATAATCCCGATTGTACATCATCAAATTTTCGAAATGATGATCAACCCTCTATTCTTGAAACACATGTTGAATTTTTACTTGAAATGAGCATACAACAAAATGAAGAAATAAATGAATTGTGTAATTTATACATGTGCAACAATTCAAGTGAAAGCTTTCAAAATAATCAAAATTCGATTTCACCTCCAAATTCAAATGATTCTGATTATAACCCTTGTCAATTCAATTTTGAACTCCAAAATGAATTTCAAATTCGAAATGGAAATGTAAATCACTTTTCAAATGATTTTGGCAATGGGAATAATTTCAATTATGGTGCTACTGAAAACTTTTGTTCTCAACAATTTCAAACTGAAAACTCTCGTGTAAATAACTATAAATTTGATTTTGTTGAGCAAACGAATGAAATTAACGACTACTTGAAGTTTCGTGAGAAACAAAATAAAATCCAAATGTGTGATGAATCGAACGATAATCCACCTTTGCCCAGAATTAATGATTTTCAACTGACAACTTTTGAAATCGATGAAAATCTCAATGAAGTTGTTGAAATCTCTGCGATTGATTTGAATTTAAATTCTCTTAAAAACAAAGACGTCAATCTTCAATTTGATCTTCCTCTCTCAAATTCTGAAAATTTTGAAAATTTAGCAACTTTAGATTGCCAACATGACAAAAATGATGAAGTTGTTAACAACTGTTTAGGTGAGGACGACTTTGATGAGCGAAAACTTCTTGAACTGATTGACGATAATGTTGTTGGGTCTGAAACTGAAAATGAAAAATTTGAAAACTTTGAAATTCTTGTGGTTGAAAACAACAAAACTGCTGAATGTGATCTCAAGCACAATAACGATTTTTCTAAAACTATTGAAACTCCTTGCGACTTGATCGTTTCAACTGAACCTCACTATGATCACTTGTTTTTCAATGATAAATTTATGCAGTATATGAACTCTTTCTGGAATGACACTATTTTTGAGAAAACACGATTTCGAAATTTACTGAAAATTCATTTGTTCGGTTTTGACTTTGGGTTTACGAATGAACCTTTAGTTAATAAAATTTCAAATATTAAAGCAAAACCGGACAATATTTCTCAAAACAAGTGTGGGGGTGAGAACGATGCACATGTCTCTCAATTTATACATCATCTGAACAAGTCAAACTTTGTTTTTGAAACTTTTGTTGAACCCCAGCCCGATGACCTCTCTTTAGCTGCTACAGAAATTCAATCTGATTTTAGGATCAATTGTAAGCTCAAAATTTTAAAATTAGCAACTCGAACTTCTGAAAAAACGAAATTTGTTTTTCCAAATCTGTCACGTAATATACAATCCTTTATGATTTGGTTTTCTGTGCTTCAGCTGTGTCTCATCAGCTTAATGAGGCTGATCCATTGGTCCATTGTGGACCGGTTCATCTATTCGATGACTGCGTATTTTCTGCACACACATTCGGTAAGACGTACTAACCCTCTTTTGTACATATGAAAATATTCTCTTATTTGTTTTTCCCTTTCACTACGATATGTCTGATTAAGACTGTGAGGACACAGTCACACTCAAGTGTGGGGGGGGGGGGGGATTTACATTACATCAGCAATCAAATTTTATGAAGTAGGTCATTCATTGAACAAGGATTAACTTAAATTCATAAATAACACCTTGGTTCTTGTTTGATAAGTTGAATTGTTGGGTGATGGGAATGAACATTATTTATTCATTGAATCGTAATGTGTCTTTTTAAGATGCTAGCTTGAGACTGTGCAGACGTTAGTTGTGTTCTGGAGTAAGCGTGTCAACCTTTGTTATACATGTTAGAATGTGCAAGTAAAAAAAAAATCATGAAATAAAAGGATTTTGCACCTACATTTGTTGGATTTTCTGAGTTCGTTTTCATGCATAATATTTTCTTTTCACTCAAATTTTCAAAATTGTAAGTTCTAAAATCCACTTGGCCCAATTAAGGAGAAATGACTCATTGTAGCGTTCTTCTTCGATACCCCACATTATTCAAACCCAAGTTTTAGTCGATTTACATCCATGTGTCGACAAGTTTATCTTATATTGGTATACTCAAGAACCTTTGTTTAAAGGTCAAAAATGTCACATGTCACTTTTCATACCAATATTACACTACCCATTCCGTACTTGTTTTAAGGTAGGATAACCATATACCACATCTTATATTGTATGGGTTATCTATCTTACGAAACTTTGCTTATCATTCCTTTCAGTTTTTTGTATAACATCAATTCAGACTTGTGTGTTGAATTCGGGTTATAGAAATAGAGTAACTAGGGCGCAAAACTTTCCTTTCATGAAATATTGGTTTTGTAGAGGAGGAATCAAATGAAATAATGTATGTCATCATTCCATCTCCATTCATCATTCATCATGCAAAAAAAAAAAAAAAAAAAAAAAAGAAGAAGAAGAAGAAAAAAAGAAGAAAGAAAGAAAAAAAAAAAAAAAAGAGAAAAAAATTTGAAATAAAGAGAGAGTCTCTCTGAATAAAATAGTCTTCATCATTCTTGACTATGAAGCATCCATTTCCATTCCATCCACATCCATCATACCGTAATTGGAAGCGAGGATTGTAGTAGAGGAGATGAAAGGAAATAAAATGTCAATATGTGCCTTAGTATTACTTTATCTTTTGTTGCTTGAAGTTCAACTAATACCCTTGCCCTCTTATCTAGAATATTTTTAGAACTTACAAAAATTTTACTTCATCTATGCATAACTCATATCCAATACATTACAGTTACATTGGTGCAAAATTATTCAAAAAGAAAAAAAAAGAGAATAATGAAATGATTGGGTGCACATTGTCGATGTGTAGAACTTTGGTTGACACCACGCTCTTAACCTTCAAGACAATTACAGTGTTATCAAGGAATTACAATTCAGCTTGAAATTTTTTGTTCATTTTTGCACCAATTATGGGATGGACAATTTGGGACTAAACCGTTATTATTGAAGTTAGGTGAAATCCTTGGAATATGAAAGACCTGAAATATATTGTTTGATTAATCCGCGTACATAAGACGCTTTGGATTTTGTGGGTAGTATCCGCTGAAAACCCTCACGAGACAACACTCGTCCTACTAGGGATACCCAGAGGTTTAACGGCTTGTTGCATACGCTAAATGCAATCGTGTTTCCTACGAAAGTGTGACATATCTTAGTTTAGTTTATTCGAGGACGAATAAAAAGATAAGTGTGGGGGTATTTGATATACACGTAAATGTGTATATTTTATCCGCTTATTTATCTTATTTTCCCTTTAAAACAATTGATACTTTGTATTTATAGCTGTATTTTCAGATTGTTGACAAGAAGCATGGTTTAGAACATTTGATGGATAAAGCATGAAGAATTTGCTTAAAAAGAGTGAAGTTTAAAATTGCTAAAGCTTGAAGAGTCTAAAGCTTGAAGAACGGTTGCAATTATATTTCAGTTAAGAAGATTTGGCTCAATAAAGACTCAAACTGCATTCACATTAGCTCATTTGGAAGGCCTCTTACTCATGTTGCGTTCACACTAGCCTATTTGCTAAACCACTCACTCTAAAGCTGCGTTCACACTGGCTTATGTGTTATTTGGGTTATTTCTTTAGTCCCACATTATGTAATTAGCTAGCTAGCCTTTGTCATATCAGCTATAAATACCTTGTATCTCATTCATTGAAAAACACATTGGGTTTTATTCTGTAATTCTCTTCTTGGAATAAAATCATTCTTCTTCCTCTTTTCTATTTAGTTTTAGTTTTATTTATGTTCTTGTTATTTAATTTCTGTTTTTCTTCTTCTTTAGCTATGTCTAGCTAATCCCCTTTGATTAGGGGGTGATGACGCTGATAGTATGATTCAATATGAATCACATAGCCAAAGGATGAGGAATTCATGTATATAGATCTAGATCTGAACCAAGGGTTAGATCTGAACCTTAATATCCTGTGTCGTTTAAGAGCTATGCTCCTTCACAGGGTATATTCGTGTCCGGTCTAACAATTATCAGATTTAGATCTAATTTTAGGGTTTTAGAAATTAATTAGTAAATCTGTCCTGATAGTCTATGGTTGTAGAGCTGAGCTCCTGCATAGGCTATGCTTGTCGTTATTTACATATTTGTTTCTAAAAAACTTATTATCGTTGATTCATGTTTGTGACAGAAACATGTATTAGATATGGTTATCCTTTTGGCTATTGATGATTATGAATCTGATCTATGTCATTATCCCCTAATTGCTTTCACTTAGTGTTAAAACTCTCTTTTATTTAATTTCTGCTATTTTCTTTGTTTTCCACCAATCAAAAGTTAGGGATAACTTGATTGGATTTATTAATAAAATAATTTGGTCCCAGAGTTCGACACCCTCTACAACAATCCTTGTTGTTTAGGAAAGACGAACGGATTTTACAGTTGTTTACAACTGCATAATTTGTTCGCAAACATAAAGGCAGTCTTCTCTATACTATCCTCAGCCACCCTCAACTGACGAAACCCCGTGGCTAAGTCCAACTGCGAAAATACTGAGGCGCCAACTAACTGATCAAAGAGATCATCAATCCTCGGCAATGTGTGTCTATTCTTCTTTGTGAGTTTATTTAGTTTTCTTTAGCCTACACAAAGTCTGAGGGACCCATCCGCCTTCGTGGCAAAAACTACTGGAGCACCCCACTCCGATATACTTCGTCTTATGAACCCCTTCTCAAGCAAATCGCCTACTTGCTTATGGAGTTCCCTCCTCTCACGAGGAGCCATGTGGCACACTGGCCAAGATACTGGTTTGGCATTGTCTACCAGATATATTCGGAAGTCAATCTCCTGCTCCGGAGGTAAGCCCTTCACCCCCTCAAACACATCCGAGTATTCCCGGACCACTCTAACAGATCGCAAACTCTCGACCGACGTGTCAAGCGATTCTAGATAACTTAGCATAACAGATTCCATGGGATTACAAGAGATCTCGAGAGTGTTACCCAAGCGGGTCATAAGCCTAACAACTCTCCCTTCAAAATCAAGAACGGCACCCCTACTGGATAACCAGTCCATGCCCAAAACTAACCCATAGCCCGTGAAGCCCAAAAAGCATCACATCTAAACTCAACGATAAGTATAGAAACTTTCAAACCCAAACACATCATGGAGCCCCAATTGGGTTTGAAACAACTAAGGGATCATCTACTAAACTGGTGTCTAAGTGCAGTGACTCAACTAACAACGATGAGATAAACGAACTCGATGCATCAGAATCAAATAAAGTTCGAACCGGATAATAAAGAAATCCAAATTCCAACCTAGACGGTCTTATCCCCATCTGGTACACTAGCCGTGAGGGAATACAACTACCCTCCAGAAGATTCCATACCTTGCCCATGCCCCTTTGGACAATCCTAATAAGGTGTCCTATTCCTCCAAAAGGATAACTACTAGCCCTCTTCTTCCCATTCTCCACTCGTAACCTCCCATCAAAATGAGGTTTCGTCCTTCATTAAACAACAACTATTTGAGCCTTCCATCCAATAGGTACCTACAAGTCCTCCTCCTTCTTGAACCAACTTCTAATCCGACTAATGTCTAAGTCCCTTGAAGTGGTTTTCCATTCTTATCTATCTTAGAAAGATCATCTATACACGGAGGAGAAACTCAAAACGAGAGAGGAAGAGATTCAAAACGGAGAATTCGAAAGATAAAGATATGGCTATCGGGGATTATGCTTTTCTTTCAAAAACTTTTCTCTTAAAAGACATGTTTTTGAAAATACTCCTTTCAAAAATATTCTTAGAAAATAGTTTTTCTAAAATTTTTATCTGTTCTGGTAACCTTAAGCTCTGATACCACGTGTAACACCCCACACCCGCTACGGACACTCACTAAGGGAATGCCATAACATCGGTGGAGTATTTTAAGTGAATATAGAACAGAAAAATTACAACAAGACAGATATAAGTAATACTTGAGAATTTAAAACATCATTTCATTGCAGCGGAAAGTAAAACATGTTTGGTTACACCAAAACCATAAACAAGAGTCAAGTACATAATATCCATCCTGATAAAACAAAAGTACATAATCCCACTACATAACTTAATAGCCATAATAGAAAAGATAAACTGAGCTTTACATCCACGGTCCAAGCTCCAAAAGATAGATAAAGCAGTTTGATCAAAGCCCACTAGTGCTAGGCCCACTCTGAAAACCCGAGGGTTGGGAAAAAGATAAAAAAACAACGGGGTCAGACATAAGTCTGAGCGAGTCCTATAACCTTAACAATACAATCATTAAAGTAATTAGGGTATGATATAAACAAGGTACGGTACCTCTGGGGATAATGACTACACTAAGTAGCCAACTAAACACAGGATGTACTAGGATAAACGAAAAGATGCATTTACCCACCCAAGGATAATTACTACACTGCACCACCCCAGATCTACCCACCCAAGGGTAATTCCTACACTGCACCACACCAGTTCTACCCACCCAAGGGTAATTCCTACTTAAGGTTGATCCCACTAAGTGTACTTAGTAATTTTTAATAGTAGTTTCGTGTACCCCTAGCTGACTACATAGGTGCCGTCTGCCCCTATCTCCACTAGGTGTACCCGCTACTCCCCAAGCAATCGGCTCCCTAACGTAGATACCCGTGCTGGCCCCACAGTGGGGTGTATCATTCCCCAAAGTGGCAACCTGATAATATCAACGGTGCACGGCTTATACCTACACGATGCAACAACGTCTTACTTACCAGCCCGGGTCCACACACACATATGAAACCCGTTGGACTTGCGTTGCCACCGCTACCCTGTTTTGGCCTCTTATAGTCAAGCCCAGTACGCGTGTCCCGTCTTCGACATGGGTCGAGCCCAATAAGATACATATGGGTTACTGGTTGAAATGGGCCCCCACAAGCTACTACTTAAGCTTGTCATTTTATCTAGTGCATCCCACTTAACCCCTTTTTATAATCATGCCCACTTATATGTTAAGGTTTGGTTAAGTCATCTAATCATATTTCAATTGCCACTCAAGGCCCCCACAAGCTACTACTTAAGCTTGTCATTTAATCATATTTCAATTTCCACTTAAGGCCCTCACAAGCTACTACTTAAGCTTGTCATTTAATCATATTTCGATTGCCACTTAAGGCCCCCACTAGATTTCCACATGCCACCCAAGGCACTTACTTGATTCCCACATGCCACCCAAGGCACTTACTTAACCCTTTAATCATGTTTAATTACATGTTCCACTTTGGTTAAGTATTCTAATCGTATTTTCTATTGCCACCCAAGGCAACCCACTAGTTTCCTTATGCCACCCAAGGCACCCCCACTAGTTACTACATGCCACCCAAGGCACCCACTTAACCCCTCATGCCTCACTACATGCTAATTTGGTTAAGTGTTTCTTAATTAATTAAGATCGTAACCTTTGTAAAGACCTCTCACATTAGACTGTCTTTTATGGCAGCTGGATATGCCGGTTGGTTCCGGGCAGCCTTACACCATAACAGAGTCTAACCTCGTGTCTTTACACTTGTCACGTATTTAGTTTATGACCAAGACCTCTCACATTGGGCCAATCATTTGTAGCCGCTGGATTTGCCGGTCGGTTCCGGGCAGTCTTATGCTACAAAAGGGTCCAACCTCGTGTCTTAGTCGATTAATTACACCTAATTAATCACCCCCATAATTTGTATTAATTGTCCCTAATTAATTACAAATATTTAAGAATATGGGTAGACCTAACTCAATAGGTAAATTCCCAATTCCATAATATGGGTAGACCTAACTTAATAGGTAAATTCCCAATTATGTCCATTCACTTTATGTTATGCTTAAGCATACCCATTTCACACCATTTTATTATCATGCATATTAACCCCATCGTTCCCCACGTAATTCGTTCTCATATCATGACATAATAAAGGGAAGATTCATCACAAATGCCATGGGTTTAACCAATCATAGCATATAACTTTATCATGGGTTTAAAAGGTGTCAACTTGCATATATGAGCATACATTAAACCCAACTAGCATTTAACCCAAACTTGCATGAAGCACATATGTCACAAAAGGGGTAACTTGCATATGATTCTTATGTCATACAAAGGTGTGAACTTGCATAGCATGTCACATGTTAACTTGCATATAACCAAACACATAACTTGCATAACATGTTACATATGAACTTGCATATAATCATGCACATAACTTGCATATAACCAAACACATAACTTGCATAACATGTTACATATGAACTTGCATATAATCATGCACATAACTTGCATATAACCAAACACATAACTTGCATAACATGTTACATATGAACTTGCATATAATCATGCACATAACTTGCATTACATGTTACATATGAACTTGCATATAATCTCACATATAGCTTGCATAACATGTTACATATGAACTTGCATATAATCTCACATATAGCTTGCATAACATGTTACATATGAACTTGCATATAATCTCACATATAGCTTGCATAACATGTTACATATGAATCAATGTTCAACATAGTGTTTTGCATAATGAGCATCATAAAACATAGCATTATACTTGCATAACATATAGCATAAAACTCGCAAAACACACAACATACACTATACTAAACTTGCATAAACACATTGATCCACAAACATAGCCATATCTTATCATATCCTATCATAATCAATTTAACAATTGATTATTAAGGCTATAGAAACTCACCACTAAACTCCAATAAGCAAACCCTTGCCAAAAATCACCCAAAAACTCTAGCCTTGAAAATAAAGCTTGCAACTTGATGATGAATGCAAGCTAATGATCACTCATACAACTTAAAAATGCTTGTATGAACATGAAAGCCTTCATAGAAATAGTTTAGAAAGAGGATGGAGGCTAGGATTTTGAGTGGAGGCCATGATCATAGAAAATTTTGGCATAGTTTAGTTAGAGGATAGGATTATGATCATTTAGGGCTAGCTTAGGGTCTTATTTATATGATTAGGATGTGTTTCTAACCCTTAGATTAACCCTAATTCTATTTAGGGCCATCAGATTTCGTCCAGCCCTCCAAAACACAGCCCAAAACTCAAACTGGTGCACCCAGGCCAGAATCAGCCGACAGGGCAAGTCGACAGCCCTGTCGACTACCAAGTCGACAGGCATGTCGACAGGCAAGTCGACAGCCCTGTCGACAGCCAAGTCGACTTGGCTGGGCGGGATATTTCCCGCCTGGCCCCCATTTCTGCATGTTTCGAAATTCAAGTTTCCCGAAAACTTCTTTGGGCCTTAACCGGGTCATACGGACTCCGATTTACAAAATTTCGGACTCTATTTCGCGTATTTTTCCGAGACGAACACAATGACGTAACCCGTTTCCCCTGATTCTCACATCTGAGATTATTAATTCTGTAATTAGTGAATATCAGTGTTAACTGAAATTCGAGGTGTTACAACAGATCTCGCAAATTATTCTATGTGAGAATCCGAATATCACATCGAATGAGAAGGAGCGATAGGCTTTGCGATTCTTACCTCCAGTAATTTTTCAGATCTATCACTGAGTTTCAATTTGGGTAAGTCAATTTGTTTAGTGATCGAGGATCAAGCCTTCGGTGTTTACGTTCTGGCAAGGCTAGCGTAAGTGAATTGATTTCACTTCCAAATTCTCACAACCGATCCTCCCTGTCGTTCAAAATTGCTGTTCTCCATTTAGAATTCACGGTGACTAGATTTTGGGTTCCGTCAACCTCAGTCCTTCGTCAACCGGTGTCGTCTTTGCAACGTCAGGCTCGATTCAAATGGGGTAAGATCTCGCTATGTTCTCGATTTTCAATGTACGAGTGATTTTCTCAGATCTGATATTTTTTACCGGTCCTTTAAAAAGTTGGATCTATGAAATTGTCTCTTCTGGTTCGACTTAGAAAGGGTATAAAACTACGATCTGAGGTTATTAGTCCGTTTGATAGCCATAGAGATTCAGTTGTTTAATTTTTGGGCTATTTAATTTAATGATGAAATTGTTTCTTACTGTCAAATTTCTACGGATCTGAAGGTTGAACTTCTCAAAATTTTTAGAATATCCCAGTGGCGAGTATTCCGAATGTTAAATTTAGTGTGCTGCTATTCACACCCCCATTTAGACTACTGGCCACCTTTAAAAAATTAATAGATTTTATTATTTTTGACCTACTTCCTACCACCACTTTATTTCTTTTCACCCAGTCAATAACAACCGTACTGTCTCTTCTCTTCTCAAACAACGTAAATTCTCAGATATCAAACCCTAAACCATAAGAAAAAAAAATATTTTTTTGGCTGAATAGAAGATGAAAGATAAAGACAAAAAAGATGTTAGTTTTGTATACCACGCTGCATAATCTATTCTGTTGTTATAGAATTTTTTTTAGAGTTTTGTATTAATTTTTGTAGGAGCTTTCTTTCACACTTCTCTCTACTTCGAGTTTGGAAGACATTAATTTCGATGACGTTGTAATAGAGAATGACATTGTAAGTTATTGAATTTTAGGTTTTCTTCATATAACAACAATTTATATGTCAAAATTTACAAAAAAAAATCATTTTAATTATTTTTATTTGATTTTTGTAGGAAGATAATGTGATTGACGATAAATTTAATTACTATGTGGATGATAGCAATATGCCCGAGATGATCGGTCAAATGCCATTGAAGACACAAAAGTTGATTTGACAGATCATTTTACAACTGATGAAGTATGTAGTTTGTACTTAATTTACAATCACTATTATTCATGTAAAACCAGAAGTATGTTAAATTTTTTGGCTAAACGATGTGATTTCGGGTATTTGATTCGCAGAACATGCTGATTTGTTGGTGTAAAACAACAGGGAAAAAGGTGAATACTATTGCAGAGCGATTCGATGGTGTTAATCAGCTTATTGGACGCTTGAAATTGAGTTGATAATTTAGGGAAATCTTCAAGTTTGTAGAGCGATGGAGAAAATTTCAGGAAGAAGACGGTTTTTTTTTGGAACAATGGAGAATTAAAGGCAGAGGTGGTAGCCGACTAGAAATTGAATAATTTAGGTGGTGTAAAGGAGTAGAGAGGCATAAAAAGGAGGTGGCCCTTAGTATAGGTGGCCAGAAGTCTAAATGGGGGTGTCAATAGCAGCACACTAAATTTAATATGTGAAGTTTGCATATGAAGTTATTCATCATTGGAAAATCATATTATTAGATGTGCAGTTAAATTATGTTCATTAGTGCTTCTTCATACTTAAAGGTTCTAACGCTGGAAGGAAGAAACCCAATTATTAGTCGTTATCTACAAACTATCCAAAAAAAATTCAGTAGAATCACAACCATCTTCAAGCTATTTACAACTGCTAATCGATAAGCAGGATCTGAGAAAAGTTTTGTGATGGTTGATAGATTCTTGTGTACCAATTTTAGAGTTTGCGGTTTGGGAAATGGTAAGTCCAGATAGATTGGCTTCTTCAATTCAGATTATATTATTATACCACTCAGTGCAATTTTTTTGAAGAATTGGTTACTGTTGAGTTGATTGAGTGGCGAAAGAACATGGGTTAATGTTGCATAATATGTGCAGAAGCATCCTAGTTACTGCACATGTCTGAAATAGGATGATCCAATGTGCGTACATGCTAAATACATACAATAATCTGCTTTTGCTAAATATTTGGACAAATCTACTTTGATATGGGAGGACGCATTAATTCATCAACATGAGAGAAACTCAGCAGCAGCACAAGACTGATTCCTACTTCTGAAAGTCATATGTTACTAAAGATAAGCAAGTGGAATTGTGATGATAAACCTTAACAGCTATTATGGATGAATAGAGATGCTCAGAGAGTTGGAGAAGTGGGTTATTCATGTGCACAAGGAGGCACATATTATGGTTTAGGCGATTTCAGATCGTGAGCAAAAATATGCAAAAGAAATGGTTAGCTTGACTTAAGAGACATCGATCTGTAGTTGATTCCAGTTTAGTTAATCTCTTAGTAGCTTATGTTTGTTTGTTTTTTGCTTTTAGTACTATGTACTTTAGTTTTATGCATGTTTGTATTAGGCCTTTTTATGTACTATTTTCCTACAGGTTAATAAAAGTGTATCAATTTTCAATATATATATATATATATATATATATATACACACACACACATATCTGTGTGTGTGTGTGTTAGACAGGTTGTTGTGCGAAGGCTAAGAAGAGGAATAAAATTGCATCCCCAACAAATAGGTACATATTTACTATATTGATTGGGTTTGCTGATTTTACGAGGCACTTGGCTTTTTGATTTTCTTTTTTGATGGGAGCCCGTAGAGGCGGGTTATAGTTGTACCGATTAACTCGTACAAAGGAGGTTATGGCGAAAATTTAAGGCGTTAGCCAAATTTTGAGAAATTGGAAGTTCTTAGAAATAGAAAAGTTGAAGAACTTGAGTCAGAGTGAAGATTGAGTTGGTTAAGTATACGACCTTCAGTTTCACTATAATGAATCGATGCTCGAATTTTCAACACAAAAACATCCCGTGTCCAAACTCGAGTACTGAAAATCCTGAATGCTAAAAGAAAGAAAGAAATATTAGAATAGAAGAAGGAGAACAACCACAAGGTCCACAACATAGAGTCTCACATCGCAACGGAACGAACATAATATAGAAATAGATCTTTATAGAGAGCTTTAAATAAAAACTTACAACCATCAGAGTACATCAACACATCTGGACAATTATATTAATCTGTCTTCATATACAACACATAGCGGAATAATATCTATATAATACATTTGAACACCTCCAGCTCGTTTTCTGAAGTTCGCAGCATCCAAATCTAAACCTTTAAAACCCGGTCTAACTCGAGCATTATAAACGTCGGATCAGTCTAGTGAACTAGAGTGAGAAAACACACTAAGTTTAAAGGTATTACACAACTTTATTTTAAAGTCAAAATCTTTTCAAAAGAAAAGGATAATCGTAAGACCAAATCCATACATAAATACGAACGGTTTTTACCTTACGATAACCCATAACATTTTTGAAATCGATATTTTTTCTGATATTATAATAGTGTCTAAATACAAATAAATATCAATGTAGCTGAACACTTGCATCTCACGCTCCACAAACATAGTTTACAATCAAAACCGCAGGCGCTTATTGGAGAAATGAATTTCCTTGGCAAGGTATGGGCAATCATCTTTCCGACAATGTACCTCTGGAGATGAATACATTAGGGTTCAACAAGAACATCTTACAACCCAGGCTAAACATGACTGACCCCTTACTTTGCTTAAGAGTACCACATATATCATTACCACGGATGGGGAGCAGCCAACTGAACCGATAGCAAACGTACAAAAACAAAAAGGGACAACCGAAGGCATTTGATTTCTCTAGATCTGGTAATGACATACCTGACATACCCTTTTAATGGGTGCGACCCACATAGCCATGAGACCTACCCAATTTTTACTATTTCTCAGTTGATGAGGCTTGAGGTCATGAATATCTTTAGAACATTTGGCCACCACTCACTTGAATGCCACATCGTTAGATCCTCCATAAATTTTGCTAATTGATATCCATAAAAATACTCTAGTTATTAGGCTAGAGAAAAGTCCTTTCTCCACCGTCAACTGTGGTACGTTTGAAGAAATCAACGTACGTAATTCCTTTGGAAATACTTCATCAAACATCCGTCCATACAAGTCATCGAGGAACATGATGAACTGAAGGAACTTTTTTACCACATCCTATAAAGGTATCACCCCAAGGATCAGTAACTAGTAGTCCTTGCAATGCGCAGATTCCAATCACAACAAAATTACTATCAAAATATCTCCAGGAGCTACCCTGAGAAATTCATCAAGTAGTCCTTCCGCTCATGAAATCATCGATCTTCAATTGTTCTATCTTAAGTTTCCATCTTCACGTATTTGCTGGTTCGGAATGGTTTTCAAATATAAATTCGATTGCGGTCTTTCCGTACCAATAATCGTGTAGGTCAGATTTGATAGTCGGTTACTTAACTATCAAATAAATAATCATCATGAAAATAAAATGAGTTCATTAGTTCAGTATCAGCATTACTTGGCCTCTTTTAAAAATAATTAACAAATGGTTAATTTAAAACTTAAAAATCTTTTCAGTTATTAACATAGCATTTCACTTCTTATTTAACATAAGATTATTTTCAAACTATTTTATTTACTTAGAATTAAATCATATATATATATTCTCACTTTGGTTTTATCAAATTACACATCAAACATCGTTACATGAAAACAATACCCAACTCTTACTCTTTCAGAATAAACTCATTCCAAAACTTAACTATTTGTTTCCTTTTACTTTTGGAAATATCATTATATACATACACACACACACACACACACACATATATATGTATGTATGTATGTATTCTCAAATCTTCCTATTTCAGTTACTTTGGAAATCTCACTATATATTCTCAAATCTTCCAATTAACATTGTGTTATTATTTCTCATATGGAAATAATAAATTATTCTTAACATCTTTCCCATTAAAAATTAATATCATCCTATGATATTTCTGAAATCTTTCAAGTTGATTTATTTATTTACCTCTCAGACCTTAATTAACAACGTTCTTATCTTAAGATAGATATGAGTTGTAATTTAAAAACCCATATTCATTCAAACAAACCTCATTAAACTAATTTATTTAAAATATTTTTTATAAAATTTCTTAATTTTCAAAATCTCCTTCTCAGGTATAAGTATTATTTCTTAATTCATTGATTAAGAAATTACTTACTAAAACATCACCGTTTAATTTTCTTTGAACAATTTGTTTTATAGCTCGGATTTTTGTTCCAAAATCCTATTACTCACTTCTTTACCAAATTCACTTTTAACCATCCCTTTCCTAATCCATTTAACCAATTCTGCTTGAAAATCCTATTTCAATTTCCGCAATTTTACTTAATTCTATTATTAAGTAACGATAATTTTAAATTAACGCTTTAACACCTCATCTGCTTTTTATAAACTTCGTTTATAAAATTATGGTTCAGTATAAACCCTTTTATTCTCAATTTTCTTTTACCTAATTCAAACATTAAGTACACATTAATTTAAGCTATCTTATTCACCTAAAATTCCTTTTATAACTAAGTTATAATAAGAACTCGGGTTTAAATATCAAACCTGTTCATAAACTCCTTTCACAATTCAATTAGATTTCCTTTAAACTTCGATTACTTTTTAAATGAATTTCAAATAAAAAGTAATCTCCTAAATTATTAATAATTAAAATAATAATTTACTCCAATCATTAACTACTGTAGACGTAGTTAATTTCTTTATTAACTAAAATAAATAGTAATTTCCTTTTTAAAATCTTATTAAAATTAAAAAAAATATTTGTTGAATTAATTCATTAGATTAGTTCAAAACAAATAATTTAGTAATTATTCTCAGTTAAAAACGGTTGACTTAATCAACCCAAAACACGATTCGTTCGTTAAACAATTCCAATTATAGTCCTTCCTTTAAATTAATTAATAATGTAATTAATTTGAATAATTCCATTAAATTGTTTCTTAAAACAATTATCTAACTCTTAACCATTAGATTGACTTTCTACTCTCTTGCTTATAAAATCTTATTAACATAAGCAATTTTCTTTATAAGATCATTTAATAATCACTTATAAATTTAAATGATAAGTAATAAATATTTATTTCCTTTTAATAAACTTTTATTCAAAACAATATATTTCAAAATCTACTTCAGTTATAAAAATAATTTTTATAACTTTATTTTTTTCGATTCACTTAATGGTAAATCGATATTTATAAAGCGATTGATTTATAGGCCATATAATGCCAATTACTCAACCAATTCTGCTCATTGGTTAAAACAAAACAAACGTTGAATTTCCAGTCAATGATCAATAACCAAATCAATCACTCAATCAGAACAGTTCATGTAATGATAATATGGGAATAAATAATATCTAATATGTTTGAGGAATCCAGTTGGATCCCTTCAACCTGTTCTTCCCTGCAATAAAATAGATTATCTCACACAAATTCATTTAATTCAATTTAACTGATAATTTCTATAACAGTAAATAATGACTATTTAACATCAACCAATTTATTAAACATTAACAAAACAGTTCATGAAACTAAATACATTTATTTATATAAATGTGGTCAATAAGTTAAGTTAACTTCGTTGCGTCCAATCGTTAAAATAACGATTTGGTGTTTCACTGAAATTAAACAACGTTTAATTCCATCGGTTTAACCAATATATGAATATATATATTTAACAAATAATCAACCATTTGCAGCCATAGCACACAGTTATAAAAACCCGACTTATATAAAATATAAGTGGGAAGAATTGAGTGAGTTTAACTCACTTTGATTTGGTATGTTGAAGTGGTTCGGTTACAGTTAAATTAAATAGATGTTTAATTTGACTGAAAATTTCCAACTGTAACGACCCGTATTCTACACATCATAGGATTGTAGAATATTTATTTCTTTCCCATGTGAAGTTGTATGGTCATATAACTTTGGGAAACATCCATTAGAGTCATTTCCCATGTTCATGATTTTTGTCGATTTTTAAATGACCTTTTTGCCCCTAGCTGGTACTGTTTTGGCCATAACTTTTGATTGGAAAGGACTTTTGACCTGAAACCACTTCCATTGGATTCGTTTGATGGTTTACCTTTCCGTTGAGTGGTCATAATAGCCAAACGGACTTACCGTTTGGGAGATATGGCTGAAATAAGGTTTGGAGGGTGAAAAACTGCTTAACCGGGCCAAATCGGGTGATTAGTGAGTAGGCCCATAACCCATTTCGGGATTAGGGTTATGGGGAGGCTGAAATGAGATAGAGGATCATTCCATTTCAGTTTTCTAGCCTCCACTTATCACCAAGGAACCCTAAAAATGGCCTCTAACCTTTAAATCACCTCCAAATCACCTTTTGGTCAAGGATTTGGCTTAGCAACCCCTAATCAAGGAAGATCTACACCAAAGCAACATTGGAGTTGCAGTTTAGCATTGGGATTCACATCAAATCAGAGATTTATTTCAGATCTTAGTTTATTTGTGGCTAAGGTGAGTGATTTGCATAGTTTTGCACTAATTATGGCTAATTAGGGGTGATTAGTGCTAATTAGCGAATTTATACACTAATTAATTCGGGAAAAATGTTCATAAATTCCTAAATGATGTTTTAGACCTCTGATATGAATTTGGGTTAATTTGGTTAAGTTTTGCTAATCCTATCATTAGTTTCACCTAAACATGCTTAAGGGGAAATGTGGGATTTTGGGTATGTTTGATCCATTTTAACTTATTATATTGATGTTTTGATGTTTGTGGTTGATTATGCATGTTGCTATGACTATATGAAATGCTTTGTGATTGATTTCAATAGTTAGAATGGTCGAAAACGTCGTCGAATGGCGTAAACACTTGCTGGAACAGTTTCAGAAAACAGTGCAGGGTTCGGATCGGATCGGATATGGGGCTCGGATCGGATATGTTGAACTGAGCAAGGCATTCGATCGGATCGGAACCCAACACTTGGGAAAAATGGCAAAAAGGAAGGCCACGCTAGTTGAACTGGGATCGGATCGGATCAGGGAGTAGGGATCGGAGCGGATAGAGGAGGATGGATCAGATCGAAGCACGTAAAGGATGAGGAGGCGGATTGGAGCGGAAGCATGAACTGGAGGGGGAGTGACACCCGACCCGAACCGAGGAGAAACGCCCGACCCGAACCGATGGAGTGGCACCCGACCCGAACCGCACCAGAAGAAGACCCGACCCGAACAGATGGAGGACACCCGACCCGAACCGATGGCTTGAGAAGGAACCCGACCCAACCCAGTATTAACCAATAACCCGAGATGCAAAGGTAGTCCAATATGGGAAGTTAGAGCTCAGGATCCAGTTGGGAACTGATGAGTTCACTTCATGGTTGGACTTTGCTACGGGACGTGTGCTAAGGAGTTGTCGACGTTCATAACTTCGATTCACCACTAAGAATGAATGATGGGCTACTTATCAGTGCAGTAGGGTCATTATGACCTGAGGGGCAAGGTGATGGTAGCAAGACTACGTTATCAGTGCAGTAGGGTCATTATGACCTGAGGGGCAAGGTGATGCGTAGTAAGACTATGAGCCAGCGCAGATGGGGTGAATAACTCCATGGGGCAAGTGGACATAGTAAGGATTGGTAAGGCTATGAGCCAGTGCAGTGGGGTTCTTGTGACTCCATGGGGCAAAGTGGACATAGCAAAGGATTAGTGGCTACGTTATCAGTGCAGTGAAGCCATTTATGACTTCATGGGGCAGAGTGATCGTAGCAAGGTATGTTGGGTGATCGAAGTGGTGAATATCGTATGCTTTACGCATTGAGTGAGAGATGTGAGGATGGATGCTATGTTTGATTGTTTGCCATCCCTATGACATGCACACCTCCCCCACCTCCGTATCTTTACACTGTTTGATATGGTACCTTAGAGTGTTGTACAGTATGTAGTGCTAACTCTTTGGTTGCAGGTCCAGGTTCAGGTATGTTTTAGTCTACCTGTTATTGTTCACTTTAGATGCTTATCGCTCATACCAGGCTTTATGTCTGACCCAGAGTTTTATGTCTCCTCTTATTACTCTGGGTGCTCACACGAGCAGACTAGAGACAGGTTAGCTGGTGATGCGCGAGTAGCTGATTCGGAGGCGGGCAGGAGGCTTCCACGTATGATATATATATACACATTCTCCCTGTGTCGTTGGTGGTCGCTACTTGGGCATTAGTAGTGTACCTCATTTATTTTGCTTTTGCTTGAGACAGTTTGAAAAGTTGTAATAAGCTGTATTTTGGATTTCCGCTGCTATGATGTTTAGTTCTGATTTTCAACTTATGCACTGTCTCTCCTGTTTTATGTCAATTATGTTATTATTATATTTTATTCTATGCGCTGTGAGACATCCTACAGGTTCTTTGTATGTTCATTTCCTTTTCCCTTTCCTTCTGACGACCCATTCCGTGCTAACTGGACATGTGTACAGCGCACTTTTGGAGTAAATGTCGGTTGGTGCGGGGCGGGCCGTCACACCAACTGTCTCCATTACTGTCCAGATCAGCTCCATAATGTAGTGCTTGTTGAGACGATTCCAACGCAACTTGGTTTATCCATTTCTGATAACATACGATGGAGTTATTAACATTCGAAGTTTATATAATTTAATTATATACAAATTCCTTATTTAAATATTTTCATTAAACCTAATTATAAAATTAATATAAATTTTTAACTAATTACATTTTATATTCTTAAGACCGACTTTCCCGTCCTTGTACCCGGGTTCAGAACGCACACACCTGTTGCATTTAAAAAAAAATGATATTATTAAGTTAACTAACTAACTTATTTCTTAATTAATACTGAATTAAAATTAATTTACGTTTATTCACTACTTCTCAGGCCCGAATGTATTACCTTCCTTCTTGTATTCTTGTCTTCATTCTCTGTCTTCTGTAATATATGGACAAATTAGTTTACTTAATCACTAACTTAGTTAATTAATAAAGTTAGTTATGCTTCAATTTTAGAGGCCGAATTACTTTGCTTATCCCTCTTCGTATTTGCTTCCTTCATGCTCCTGAACCCACTCTCAAACCCTTTCCACGCCTGTCGCTCCTCCATCTCAGCCTCGGCCGCCGATCCCTCCTCACCCGAGTCTGCTCCTTCACCCACCTGACCCACACCCCAGACCTTGTCCAACTCGATCAAGGCCTCCATCCCCAATTTCTCTTCAACCGCCGACACTTACTGCCCCATTTCCGACCTCCGCACTAGCTTAAAAATCATCACAACCGTTGAAGTCTCCGATCTTGATAAGGTGAACGTAGTTGTAGTTGAACGATTTTCATATGGATCGATAGATTTTTGGATAAAGGGGGAGAAAGATTTGAGCTGCTCGGAGCATTCATTTCTGTTTGGGGGCGGCGGAAAATATGTTTGACCAAGGCAGTGTAAAAATTTAGGGTTAACGGTGGAAACGTGTATATACATGGAAGAAATAAATTATTATTTTAATTTAGTGAAATTTAAGTGTGAAGTATCATCTAAAAACCATCACATACAATCTCCAATCAAGACGAAACTCCTAATCCTAGCGTAAAAAATATTCCGGACCCGATGGGATTGCTTTCGTCGAATTCTGAGGTCGTTTGTAAAAAGTCCTTTATAAATCAAAGGTTATAAATCATGCGTTTAAATTTCCCACGATCCCAAAATAAATTCAATCAAAATGAAACTTTGAAATTCTACTTGTCCTTTTGCTTACGGATCCAATGAATTTTTTTTTCGTTAAAATCGGAGTTCATTTGGCTAGTCATTTATTTCTTTAAAGTTACTCCTGTCTAAAGTGTCCAAAATAATGTAAACGATTAAATAAAAATAAGGGCATTTGATGTTGCCACAATCAAACAGTAAGTCCGATTGACACGAAAATCAAAATCTTATAATAACTAATTTATACGAATCCAACGACACAAATTTCGTCGCATTCCGAGACTATTTTTCGATATGCTATTTTTATATGTCAAACAACGCTATTTTGGACAACAAAATACCCGATGTCCAAAAATAACAAACTACCTGCCTATCCTGACTCTGAACATCGATACGTACTCAACGGAATTCGTCACATAGCTTAATTCGATTGTTTGCTCAAGTTATGCACAAATACCCTCTATTAATTTAATTTAATTTAATTACGCGCTATAGAAAATGACTAGGCGTTAACGGCTGCCGTTGTCACATACGACATCGATTTGCCACGAAATTTAATACCGTTCATTAATTTAACGTTATGGTTCCAATATACCAACTGTGACGACCAACACTTCCACCTACTTCAAACCGATCAAAAATCCGAAACCCACGTCGATTCAAGGTAAGCAAAAGTACGTTTCGTTATGATTTTCTTTACCACATCAAATCACTTGCAAATAATTCAAACATACAACCACAAATCAACTAAGGCATGTATATACCTAATATTCCATAAAGGTGTAATTTTGTGAATTAACATAAGGTGTTTCACTTCTAATTTCCATAAAGATATCGTTTTTACTCCATGAATCTATTTAAGAATCGTTAGCAAACGTATATCATCAATATAACCACATATAACCATTAATTTCCTAAGAGACATATCATCAAACACCTTATAAGCATCAAATAAAACTAGCAAATAAACCACTTTATTACTTGAAAATTATAATCCGAAATTAAAATCTGCTTTCACTCATTTGAAAGCTCTCGTAAATAGGAATCAAACATACTTTGTTTCATAAAAATCAGATTTAAATCACAAAAGTTATAAGCGTTGAAACTAATTTTGTTGAAAAAGAACTCTGTTGGCAAAATGGCCACTTTTAAGGCTTATAATAATATCGATTAAAACATTATAAAAATCCAAAAAAACCAAATAAAAAAATATTATCGTAAATATCAAAATTGATATATCATATATCTCCAGTTATAAACCAATATGGATTATACAACTTGATATCAACATTTCGAGTCGAATGATATCCAAATATATATTAAAACCCTATTATATAAATTAATAGGCGTTATCATTTATTAACGAAATCCATAGCGACTATTTTAAAATTTTGATTTAGACATAACTAACAATCTGTAACATGAAATCTGGATTTTTCTCTTCCGTTAGAAAATTATAATCAACAACATTCAAACGTTTCTTGTTTCACAGAAATCCTACTTATATCGGATCCTGTATATTCAATTAAAGTTCAAAACTCAATATTACGAACTACCGCGCCATTTCAAGCTCGTTTTAAATTAAATATAAATTATATGTTCAAACTTCATTATATAAACAAATTATATATTATAAATCCATTTATAATTCCAAATATAATATTTAAAACAATAATTAAATAAAATATTTGACTGCCAAAAATACGGGACATTACATTCTTCCCCCTTAAAAGAATTTCGTCCTCGAAATAACTATGGTGGAAAGAACGTTACAAACCCATTCACTTTAAAATCCAATTTATATTAAATCAAAAACCAATTCATTATCATAAATAAAAACTTCAAAAATATCAAAAAAAATTATAACATTTTAAATTCTCGGAAAAATTCGGCAGAGTATCCCTTGTACGGAGGGACTTCTGCAATATCGCGGGAACAAATAATATATATACATCGACCCATATGGTCGAAAAACAAAAAACAAAACCCAAAAATTATATTTTCGCGTAGGCGTACCTTTTACGAACACTATTGAGCATACTTGCTAAATTTATTGCGATCTATTCAACCAAAATTAATTCACTAGCCTTCCGACACCTATACTTAACTCGAAAAACATATAAGCAACAAATATATGAAATTCTTAAATAACGTTACATCAATGAACAAATATAACAACACCAATTCCAAATTCAAATATGGAGTATCAGTTCATTTGAAAATACATTAATTAATTTCAAATCACATGTGGTTTCATTCCAATTTATAATACTGGATTTTATTTTCCATTTATTCAATTTTATTTTGAATTGTTGATGAATTACATTCAAACAATCTATCAAACAACCAACAACAATCAACAACCAATACACAACTAACTCAATCGATCAATTGAATTTCCATTCAATATTAAAATTTACTTTCATTTAACATATTTGAACATCAGTCGATTAATATTCAATTGATTTCTATTTAATTATTATCCAGTAAATTTCCAAATTCCAAATCAATTTAATTTAATATCAAAATCATTTCTTAATTTAATTTTCACTTAATCAAGTTAAGTTCTAATTCAAATTTTTAATCCAATTAGAGTTCCATTCAAATCAATCAACATACAATAGCTTAATAATTTGATAAAAAATATTTTACATAAAAATATATTTCAGGTATAATTATTTCATTTACCCTCTTTACAAAACAATATTGTATCTATTACCAGTTCAATGCTTCTCAACACCTGAACCGATCAAATAACACGATAAAAAACATTTGTATATAAAATTTACAAATACGCTGAGTTTGTGTGTGTCTATATATATATATATATATATATATATATATATATATAGACACACACACACAAACTCAATCTAGGATATTACTAATCTTATCTCTATCGAGTTATGCTACATAACCAAGGTTATTTGTAACACCCCGAATTTCAGTTAACACTGATATTCACTAATTACAGAATTAATAATCTCAGATGTGAGAATCAGGGGAAACGGGTTACGTCATTGTGTTCATCTCGGAAAAATACGCGAAATAGAGTCCGAAATTTTGTAAATCGGAGTCCGTATGACCCGGTTAAGGCCCAAAGAAGTTTTCGGGAAATTTGAATTTCGAAACATGCAGAAATGGGGCCAGGCGGGAAAACTCCCGCCCAGCCAAGTCGACTTGGCTGTCGACAGGGCTGTCGACTTGCCTGTCGACATGCCTGTCGACTTGGCAGTCGACAGGGCTGTCGACTTGCCCTGTCGGCTGATTTTGGCCTGGGTGCACATGGTTGAGTTTTGGGCTGGGTTGGAGGGCGTGGGACGAAATCTGACGGACCTAAACTAACCTTGGGTTAATCTAAGGGTCTAAAACACATCCTAATCCTATAAATAAGACCCTAAGCTAGCCCTAAATGATCATAATCCTATCCTCTAACTAAACTATGCCAAAATTTTCTATGATCATGGCCTCCACTCAAAACCCTAGCCTCCATCCTCTTTCTAAACTATTTCTATGAAGGCTTTCATGTTCATACAAGCATTTTTAAGTTGTATGAGTGATCATTAGCTTGCATTCATCATCAAGTTGCAAGCTTTATTTTCAAGGCTAGAGTTTTTGGGTGATTTTTGGCAAGGGTTTGCTTATTGGAGTTTAGTGGTGAGTTTCTATAGCCTTAATAATCAATTGTTAAATTGATTATGATAGGATATGATAAGATATGGCTATGTTTGTGGATCAATGTGTTTATGCAAGTTTAGTATAGTGTATGTTGTGTGTTTTGCAAGTTTTATGCTATATGTTATGCAAGTTTAATGCTATGTTTTATGATGCTCATTATGCAAAACACTATGTTGAACATTGATTCATATGTAACATGTTATGCAAGCTATATGTGAGATTATATGCAAGTTCACATGTAACATGTTATGCAAGCTATATGTGAGATTATATGCAAGTTCATATGTAACATGTAATGCAAGTTATGTGCATGATTATATGCAAGTTCATATGTAACATGTTATGCAAGTTATGTGTTTGGTTATATGCAAGTTATGTGCATGATTATATGCAAGTTCATATGTAACATGTTATGCAAGTTATGTGTTTGGTTATATGCAAGTTATGTGCATGATTATATGCAAGTTCATATGTAACATGTTATGCAAGTTATGTGTTTGGTTATATGCAAGTTATGTGCATGATTATATGCAAGTTCATATGTAACATGTTATGCAAGTTATGTGTTTGGTTATATGCAAGTTAACATGTGACATGCTATGCAAGTTCACACCTTTGTATGACATAAGAATCATATGCAAGTTACCCACTTTGTGACATATGTGCTTCATGCAAGTTTGGGTTAAATGCTAGTTGGGTTTAATGTATGCTCATATATGCAAGTTGACACCTTTTAAACCCATGATAAAGTTATATGCTATGATTGGTTAAACCCATGGCATTTGTGATGAATCTTCCCTTTATTATGTCATGTTATGAGAACGAATTACGTGGGGAACGATGGGGTTAATATGCATGTTAATAAAATGGTGTGAAATGGGTATGCTTAAGCATAACATAAAGTGAATGGACATAATTGGGAATTTACCTATTAAGTTAGGTCTACCCATATTATGGAATTGGGAATTTACCTATTAAGTTAGGTCTACCCATATTATGGAATTGGGAATTTACCTATTGAGTTAGGTCTACCCATATTCTTGAAATTGGTAATTAATTAGGGATAATTAATACAAATTATGGGGGTGATTAATTAGGTGTAATTAATCGACTAAGACACGAGGTTGGACCCTTTTTGTAGCATAAGACTGCCCGGAACCAACCGGCAAATCCAGCGGCTACAAATGATTAGCCCAATGTGAGAGGTCTTAGTCATAAACTAAATACGTGACAAGTGTAAAGACACGAGGTTAGACTCTGTTATGGTGTAAGGCTACCCGGAACCAACCGGCATATCCAGCTGCCATAAAAGACAGTCTAATGTGAGAGGTCTTTACAAAGGTTACGATCTTAATTAATTAAGAAACACTCAACCAAATTAGCATGTAGTGGGGCATGAGGGGTTAAGTGGGTGCCTTGGGTGGCATGTAGTAACTAGTGGGGGTGCCTTGGGTGGCATGAGGAAACTAGTGGGTTGCCTTGGGTGGCAATAGAAAATACGATTAGAATACTTAACCAAAGTGGAACATGTAATTAAACATGATTAAAGGGTTAAGTAAGTGCCTTGGGTGGCATGTGGGAATCAAGTAAGTGCCTTGGGTGGCATGTGGAAATCTAGTGGGTGCCTTGAGTGGCAATTAAAATATGATTAAAAGACTTAACCAAAATTTATAACATGTAAGTGGACATGGTTAAAGGGTTAAGTGGGATTCACTAGAAATGACAAGCTTAGGTGGGTAGCTTGTGGGGGCCCATTTCAACCAATATCCCAAACGTATCTTTGTGGGCTCGACCCAAGTCGAAGACGGGACACGCATATTGGGCTTGACTGTAAGAGACCAAAACGGGTTAGCGGTGGCAACGCAAGTCCAACGGGTTTCATATGCGTGTGTGGACCCGGGATGGTAAGTAAGATGTTGTTGCATCGTGTAGGTATAAGCCGTGCACCGTTGATATTATCAGGTTGCCACTTTGGGGAATGATACACCCCACTGTGGGGCCAGCACGGGTATCTACGTTAGGGAGCCGATCGCTTGGGGAGTAGTGGGTACACCTAGTGGAGATAGGGGCAGACGACACCTATGTAGTCAGCTAGGGGTACACGAAACTACTATTAAAAATTACTAAGTACACTTAGTGGGATCAACCTTAAGTAGGAATTACCCTTGGGTGGGTAGAACTGGTGTGGTGCAGTGTAGGAATTACCCTTGGGTGGGTAGATCTGGGGTGGTGCAGTGTAGGAATTACCCTTGGGTGGGTAGATCTGTGGTGCAGTGTAGGAATTACCCTTGGGTGGGTAGATCTGGGGTGGTGCAGTGTAGGAATTACCCTTGGGTGGGTAGATCTGGGGTGGTGCAGTGTAGGAATTACCCTTGGGTGGGTAGATCTGGGGTGGTGCAGTGTAGGAATTACCCTTGGGTGGGTAGATCTGGGGTGGTGCAGTGTAGGAATTACCCTTGGGTGGGTAGATCTGGGGTGGTGCAGTGTAGTAATTATCCTTGGGTGGGTAAATGCGTCTTTTCGGTTATTTTAGTACATCATGTGTTTAGTTGGCTACTTAGTGTAGTCATTATCCCCAGAGGTACCGTACCTTGTTTATATCATACCCTAATTACTTTAATGATTGTATTGTTAAGGTTATAGGACTCGCTCAGACTTATGTCTGACCCCGTTGTTTTTTTTATCTTTTTCCCAACGCTCAGGTTTTCAGAGTGGGCCTAGCACTAGTGGGCTTTGATCAGACTGCTTTATCTATCTTTTGGAGCTTGGACCGTGGATGTAAAGCTCAGTTTATCTTTTCTATTATGGCTATTAAGTTATGTAGTGGGATTATGTACTTTTGTTTTATCAGGATGGATATTATGTACTTGACTCTTGTTTATGGTTTTGGTGTAACCAAACATGTTTTACTTTCCGCTGCAATGAAATGATGTTTTAAATTCTCAAGTATTACTTATATCTGTCTTGTTGTAATTTTTCTGTTCTATATTCACTTAAAATACTCCACCGATGTTATGGCATTCCCATAGTGAGTGACCGTAGCGGGTGTGGGGTGTTACACGTGGTATCAGAGCTTAAGGTTACCAGAACAGATAAAATTTTTAGAAAAACTATTTTCTAAGAATATTTTTGAAAGGAGTATTTTCAAAAACATGTCTTTTAAGAGAAAAGTTTTTGAAAGAAAAGCATAATCCCCAATAGCCATATCTATATCTTTCAAATTCTCCGTTTTGAATCTCTTCCTCTCTCGTTTTGAGTTTCCCCTCCGCGTATAGATGATCTTTCTAAGATAGATAAGAATGGAAAACCACTTCAAGGGACTCAGACATTAGTCGGATTAGAAGTTGGTTCAAGAAGGAGGAGGACTGGTAGGTACCTATTGGATAGACGATGGGAGGAAGGCTCAAATAGTTGTTTGGTTAATGAAGGATGAAACCTCATTGGTGGGAGGTTACGAATGGAGAATGGGAAGAAGAAGGCGAGTAGTTATCCTTTTGGGAGGAATAGGACACCTTATTAGGGTTGTCCAAAGGGGCAAGGGCAAGGTATGGAATCTTCTGGAGGGTAGTTGTATTCCCTCACGGCTAGTGTACCAGATGGGGATAAGACCGTCTAGGTTGGAATTTGGATTTCTTTATTATCCGGTTCGAACTTTATTTGATTCTGACGCATCGAGTTCGTTTATCTCATCGTTGTTAGTTGAGTCACTGCACTTAGACACCAGTTTAGTAGATGATCCCTTAGTTGTTTCAAACCCAATTGGGGGCTCCATGATGTGTTTGGGTTTAAAAGTTTCTATACTTAGCGTTGAGTTTAGATGTGATGCTTCTTGGGCTTCACGGGCTATGGGTTAGTTTTGGGCATGGACTGGTTATCTAGTAATGGTGCCGTTCTTGTTTGTGGAAGGAGAGTTGTTAGGCTTACGACCCGCTTGGGTAACACTCTCGAGATCTCTTGTAATCCCATGGAATCTGTTATGCTAAGTTATCTAGAATCGCTTGACACGTCGGTCTAGAGTTTGCGATCTGTTAGAGTGGTCCGGGAATACTCGGATGTGTTTGAGGAGGTGAAGGGCTTACCTACGGAGCGGGAGATTGACTTCCGAATATATCCGGTAGACAATGCCAAACCAGTATCTTGGCCAGTGTGCCACATGGCTCCTCGTGAGAGGGGGGAACTCCATAAGCAAGTAGGAGATTTGCTTGAGAAGGGGTTTAGACGACGAAGTATATCGGAGTGGGGTGCTCCAGTAGTTTTTGCTATGAAGGCGGATGGGTCACTCAGACTTTGTGTAGATTATAGGGAGTTTAAGAAGATAACAAAGAAGAATAGACACCCATTGCCGAGGATTGATGATCTCTTTGATCAGTTGGTTGGCGCCTCAGTGTTTTCGTAGTAGGACTTAGCCACGGGGTTTCATCAGTTGAGAGTGGCTGAGGATAGTATAGAGAAGACTTCCTTTAGGACTCCGGATGGTTTTTATGAGTGGCTGGTGATGCCATTTGGTTTGACGAATGCCCCCGCAAACTTTGTTGATTTGATGAGAAGGGTGTTCAGGGAGTACCTAAATAAGTTCGTGATGGTCTTTGTAAATGACATCTTAGTCTTTTCTAGGAGCGAAATAAGTTTTCGTATGTGCTCAATTGGTTGAGCAAAGCCAGTTATGGGATAAACGGTGGTTTTGGAGCGAGACTGGCGAGGACATCCAGAGTTGGACAAGGGCTTAATTATTTAGCCGTTTTTACTAGTATCATCTCACGTTGGTCGTCTGAATTCGAAGGAGGTATCCCTTGGGTGTTTGTCTGATATTGGTTTAGGCCTTTGGGGCTTGCACTTGGGGGATGTCAAGTTCGACTAGGATGGTCTGCGTGAGAGATGGACAGTTGTGATGATTTTGGATGGGGTAATATCCTGGTTTTCTCTAGAAGTGGAGAAAAGCATGCCCTACATCTTAGGGAAGTGTTGGAGACTCTTCGAGTGCATAGTCTTAGGACAGCAAAAGTAGATAGGATTCATAGCATCCTATGAGTTTGAGATAGCGTATACCCCTGGCAAGGGTAACGTGGTAGCGGACGCCTTAAGTAGAAAAAGGTTGTCCTTGAGTTCATTGTTCGTTGAACGACGGAGCTTAGAGTTTATTTCTATGTTTGACTTTAGACCTTCCGTTGAATTTGTACCCGGTTTGCTAGCCTCCTTGGAGGTTAGGCCTACTCTTTTGGGGCGGATTGGCGGAGCACAGCGAGACGACCCACAGTTGGTTGAGTTAGTAGAGAAGCTCATGAGGAGGGGGAGTCGTCCAGCCATTTGAGTAGGTACACCCTAGATGGTAAGGGGTGGTTGCGTAGAGACGGTAGACTTTGTGTACCGCAAGACGAGGGTTTGAGGAAGGCTATACTTGATGATGCACATCGTTCGAAGATGACCATTCATCCCGGTAGGGACAAGATGTACCAAGACATGAAGCGAGTTTTCTTTTGGGCCGGTATGAAGAAAGACGCGGCCGAGTATGTCGCTAGATGCTTGGTGTGCCAACAAGTAAAAGTGGAGCAAAAGAAACCCGGTGGGTTGCTTCACCCATTGGAGGTTCCGCTATGGAAGTGGGATAGTGTCTCGATGGATTTCGTCAATGGATCACCAAGATCGAGGAAGGGTAATACGGGAATTTGGGTTGGGGTAGACAAACTTACTAAGAGTGCCCATTTTATACCCGTGAAGAGTAAGAGGACTGCTCAATGGCTAGCTTCAATCTACATTCGAGAGATTGTTAGATTGCATGGTGTACTTTCCAGCATAGTGAGTGATCGAGATCCTATCTTCACTAGCGAGTTTTGGAAGAGTTTGAAAGAGGCGGTAGGGACTCAGCTGTGTCTGAGCACCGCAAATCATCCTCAGACGGACGGCCAGACCGGGAGGGTGAATCGCATTTTAGAAGACCTTTTGAGGCTATGTATCTTAGATTTTGGAGGTACATGAGAAGAGCATCTCCCATTGGTGGAGTTCGCATATAATAACAGCTTTCAGTCTAGTATTGGCATGGCTCCTCTCGAAGCTTTTTATGGAAGGCCTTGTCGATCACCTACATGTTGGTGGGAATCTACGGATAAGATCTTGCTTGGGCCCGATATGGTTAGGAAGACTTCGAAAAAGATTGATTTGATTCGAAGAAGGATGAAAGCGGCGCAAGACAGACAGAAATCTTATGCGGACAAGAGGAGAACAGAGCTTGAGTTTGATGTTGGGGACATGGTCTTTGTCAAAGTATCTCCGTTACGGAATGTGGTTCGCTTTGGATCTGTTGGGAAGTTAGCACCAAGGTTTGTTAGACCGTTTCCTATTAAGGAAAGGGTTGGATAGATGGTCTATAGAGTGGAGTTGCCCGACAGACTTAGTGGTGTACATGATGTATTCCATGTGTCACATTTGAGGAAGTGCCTACATGAGACCGCAGAGGTGGTAGAGCCGAGCTTGCTTAGAGAAGTAGAGATAGAGCGTGATGCGACTATTCGACGAGCTCCTACACGCATCCTTGGGTCAGAGATTAATACGTTGAGAAACAGGGAGGTTCAACTAGTCAAAGTGCAATGGGGAGAAGATGAGAGCAACGCTACTTGGGAGACGGAAGCGAAAATGCGTTCATTAAACCCATTCCTTTTTGAGGGTATGTCTTTTAACTTCTCCTTTATCGTTTGTCTAGTACTTATCTTATCTTTAGTATGTCCTCTTGTTAGTGCCTTTGACCTTTAGATAGGGTAAACCTATGGTTGAAACATGTGTTTGAGACATGTTATGATTAATGGATGCATGTGGATGCAAGTGTTTGCTAGTGGTTGCTCGTGGATGCATATACACACACTCTAGACACTAGATCGGCTCAATCACTTCATATTGCATATTGCATATAATTGTGTGTAGGTAGCTATATTTATGGATGTATAATGGTTGTGTTATCATATGGATGATGCATTTTGGTGAATGATTGTGCACTCATGTAGATATAGTATGTGTCGATAGGGTTCTTTCGCATACATATTGGATGCATGGCACTATTACGGTTTGCATATGTTCATACATTAGATAGGGAACATATACACACACTTTTTGCATATGCTCATACATCAGTAGAAATTGTTTTAAGGACAATGGATGCCCGTGTTTGATGGATTGAGTAGATGGTTGTTTGGATGGTAGGATATGCATTCTCCTTAACTTGGAGATTTCGGGGACGAAATCCTTTAAGGAGGGGAGAATGTAACACCCCGAATTTCAGTTAACACTGATATTCACTAATTACAGAATTAATAATCTCAGATGTAAGAATCAGGGGAAACGGGTTACGTCATTGTGTTCGTCTCGGAAAAATACGCGAAATAGAGTCCGAAATTTTGTAAATCAGAGTCCGTATGACCCGGTTAAGGCCCAAAGAAGTTTTCGGGAAATTTGAATTTCGAAACATGCAGAAATGGGGCCAGGCGGGAAAACTCCCGCCCAGCCAAGTCGACTTGGCTGTCGACAGGGCTGTCGACTTGCCTGTCGACATGCCTGTCGACTTGGCAGTCGACAGGGCTGTCGACTTGCCCTGTCGGCTGATTCTGGCCTGGGTGCACCTGGTTGAGTTTTGGGCTGGGTTGGAGGGCTTGGGACGAAATCTGACGGACCTAAACTAACCTAGGGTTAATCTAAGGGTCTAAAACACATCCTAATCCTATAAATAAGACCCTAAGCTAGCCATAAATGATCATAATCCTATCCTCTAACTAAACTATGCCAAAATTTTCTATGATCATGGCCTCCACTCAAAACCCTAGTCTCCATCCTCTTTCTAAACTATTTCTATGAAGGCTTTCATGTTCATACAAGCATTTTTAAGTTGTATGAGTGATCATTAGCTTGCATTCATCATCAAGTTGCAAGCTTTATTTTCAAGGCTAGAGTTTTTGGGTGATTTTTGGCAAGGGTTTGCTTATTGGAGTTTAGTGGTGAGTTTCTATAGCCTTAATAATCAATTGTTAAATTGATTATGATAGGATATGATAAGATATGGCTATGTTTGTGGATCAATGTGTTTATGCAAGTTTAGTATAGTGTATGTTGTGTGTTTTGCGAGTTTTATGCTATATGTTATGCAAGTTTAATGCTATGTTTTATGATGCTCATTATGCAAAACACTATGTTGAACATTGATTCATATGTAACATGTTATGCAAGCTATATGTGAGATTATATGCAAGTTCACATGTAACATGTTATGCAAGCTATATGTGAGATTATATGCAAGTTCATATGTAACATGTAATGCAAGTTATGTGCATGATTATATGCAAGTTCATATGTAACATGTTATGCAAGTTATGTGTTTGGTTATATGCAAGTTATGTGCATGATTATATGCAAGTTCATATGTAACATGTTATGCAAGTTATGTGTTTGGTTATATGCAAGTTATGTGCATGATTATATGCAAGTTCATATGTAACATGTTATGCAAGTTATGTGTTTGGTTATATGCAAGTTAACATGTGACATGCTATGCAAGTTCACACCTTTGTATGACATAAGAATCATATGCAAGTTACCCCCTTTGTGACATATGTGCTTCATGCAAGTTTGGGTTAAATGCTAGTTGGGTTTAATGTATGCTCATATATGCAAGTTGACACCTTTTAAACCCATGATAAAGTTATATGCTATGATTGGTTAAACCCATGGCATTTGTGATGAATCTTCCCTTTATTATGTCATGTTATGAGAACGAATTACGTGGGGAACGATGGGGTTAATATGCATGTTAATAAAATGGTGTGAAATGGGTATGCTTAAGCATAACATAAAGTGAATGGACATAATTGGGAATTTACCTATTAAGTTAGGTCTACCCATATTATGGAATTGGGAATTTACCTATTAAGTTAGGTCTACCCATATTATGGAATTGGGAATTTACCTATTGAGTTTGGTCTACCCATATTCTTGAAATTGGTAATTAATTAGGGATAATTAATACAAATTATGGGGGTGATTAATTAGGTGTAATTAATCGACTAAGACACGAGGTTGGACCCTTTTTGTAGCATAAGACTGCCCGGAACCAACCGGCAAATCCAGCGGCTACAAATGATTGGCCCAATGTGAGAGGTCTTAGTCATAAACTAAATACATGACAAGTGTAAAGACACGAGGTTAGACTCTGTTATGGTGTAAGGCTTCCCGGAACCAACCGGCATATCCAGCTGCCATAAAAGACAGTCTAATGTGAGAGGTCTTTACAAAGGTTACGATCTTAATTAATTAAGAAACACTTAACCAAATTAGCATGTAGTGGGGCATGAGGGGTTAAGTGGGTGCCTTGGGTGGCATGTAGTAACTAGTGGGGGTGCCTTGGGTGGCATGAGGAAACTAGTGGGTTGCCTTGGGTGGCAATAGAAAATACGATTAGAATACTTAACCAAAGTGGAACATGTAATTAAACATGATTAAAGGGTTAAGTAAGTGCCTTGGGTGGCATGTGGGAATCAAGTAAGTGCCTTGGGTGGCATGTGGAAATCTAGTGGGTGCCTTGAGTGGCAATTAAAATATGATTAAAAGACTTAACCAAAATTTATAACATGTAAGTGGACATGGTTAAAGGGTTAAGTGGGATTCACTAGAAATGACAAGCTTAGGTGGGTAGCTTGTGGGGGCCCATTTCAACCAATATCCCAAACGTATCTTTGTGGGCTCGACCCAAGTCGAAGACGGGACACGCATATTGGGCTTGACTGTAAGAGGCCAAAACGGGTTAGCGGTGGCAACGCAAGTCCAACGGGTTTCATATGCGTGTGTGGACCCGGGCTGGTAAGTAAGACGTTGTTGCATCGTGTAGGTATAAGCCGTGCACCGTTGATATTATCAGGTTGCCACTTTGGGGAATGATACACCCCACTGTGGGGCCAGCACGGGTATCTACGTTAGGGAGCCGATCGCTTGGGGAGTAGTGGGTACACCTAGTGGAGATAGGGGCAGACGACACCTATGTAGTCAGCTAGGGGTACACGAAACTACTATTAAAAATTACTAAGTACACTTAGTGGGATCAACCTTAAGTAGGAATTACCCTTGGGTGGGTAGAACTGGTGTGGTGCAGTGTAGGAATTACCCTTGGGTGGGTAGATCTGGGGTGGTGCAGTGTAGGAATTACCCTTGGGTGGGTAGATCTGGGGTGGTGCAGTGTAGGAATTACCCTTGGGTGGGTAGATCTGGGGTGGTGCAGTGTAGGAATTACCCTTGGGTGGGTAGATCTGGGGTGGTGCAGTGTAGGAATTACCCTTGGGTGGGTAGATCTGGGGTGGTGCAGTGTAGGAATTACCCTTGGGTGGGTAGATCTGGGGTGGTGCAGTGTAGGAATTACCCTTGGGTGGGTAGATCTGGGGTGGTGCAGTGTAGTAATTATCCTTGGGTGGGTAAATGCGTCTTTTCGGTTATCTTAGTACATCCTGTGTTTAGTTGGCTACTTAGTGTAGTCATTATCCCCAGAGGTACCGTACCTTGTTTATATCATACCCTAATTACTTTAATGATTGTATTGTTAAGGTTATAGGACTCGCTCAGACTTATGTCTGACCCCGTTGTTTTTTTATCTTTTTCCCAACCCTCAGGTTTTCAGAGTGGGCCTAGCACTAGTGGGCTTTGATCAGACTGCTTTATCTATCTTTTGGAGCTTGGACCGTGGATGTAAAGCTCAGTTTATCTTTTCTATTATGGCTATTAAGTTATGTAGTGGGATTATGTACTTTTGTTTTATCAGGATGGATATTATGTACTTGACTCTTGTTTATTGTTTTGGTGTAACCAAACATGTTTTACTTTCCGCTGCAATGAAATGATGTTTTAAATTCTCAAGTATTACTTATATCTGTCTTGTTGTAATTTTTCTGTTCTATATTCACTTAAAATACTCCACCGATGTTATGGCATTCCCATAGTGAGTGACCGTAGCGGGTGTGGGGTGTTACATTATTACTAAACCAATAGCTCTGATACCACAGTATCAAACCGGAAAACTTGATGCTCAAATTCTCGACACAAAAAATCCCATGTCCAAACTCGAGTACCGAAAATCCAGAATGTTAAAAGAAAGAAGTTAGAGGTTGAGAAATGAAAAAAAAAATTAGAATAGAAGAAGAAGGAGAACCAACACAACATAGAGTCTCACATCGCAGCGGAACAAATATAATATAGAAATAAATCTTTATAGAGAGCTTTAAATAAAAACTTACAGTCATCAGAGTACATCAACCCATCTGGACAGTTATATTAATCTGTCCTCAGATACAACACACAACGGAATAATATCTATATAATACATTTGAACACCTCTAGCTTGTCTTCTGAAGTTCGCAACATCCAAATCTAAAACTGTAAAACCCAGTCTAACCCAAGCATTACAAATGCCGGATCAGTTTGGTAAACTAAAGTGAGAAAACAAACTAAATTTATATGTATCACAAAACTTGATTTTAAAGTCAAAATATTTTCGAAAGAAAAGGATAATCGTAATACCAAATCCACACATAAATATGGATGGTTTTTACCATACGACAACCCAAAACGTTTTTGAAATCAATATTTTTTCTGATATTATAATATTGTCTAAAAACAAATAAGTATTATTCTAAAAGAACACTTGCATCTCACGCTCCACATACATAGTATACAATCAAAACTGTGGGCGCTTATTGGAGAATGGATTTCCACGGTAAGGTATGGACAACCACCTTTCTGACAATGTACCTCTGGAGATGAATACATTGGGGTTCCACAAGAACATCTTGCAACCCATGCTAAATATGACCGGCACCTCACTTCGCTTGAGAGTACCGAATATATCATTACCACGGTTGGGGGCCAGCCAACCGAACCGATAGCATACATACAAAAATAAAAGGGAAAACCGAAAGCATTTTATTTCTCCAGATCAGATATTGTTATACCCTTTTAATGGGTGCGACCCATATAGCCATGCAACCTACCCAATTTTTACCATTTCCCAGTTGATGAGGCTTGAGTTCATGAATATCTTTAGAACGTTTGGCCACCACTCACTTTGAATGCCACATCGTCAGATCCGCCAGAAATTTACTAATTGATGTCTACAAAAATACTCTAGTTATTAGGCTAGATAAGGCCCTTTCTCCGCCATCAACTATGGTACATTTGAAGAAATAAACGTACGTAATTCCTTTGGAAATACTCTGTCAGACATCCGCTCATACAGGTCATCCAGGAACAGGATGAAACGAAGGCACTCTTTTACCACATCATATATAGGTATCACCCCAAGGTCAATAACGAGTAGTCCTTACAGTCCGTATATTCCAATCACAACAGAATTACTATCAAAATATCTCTAGGAGCTACCTAGAGAAATTCATCAAGTAGTCATTCCACTCATGAAGGTCAATGGTCTTCAGTTGCTCCATCTTAAATCTGCATCTTCACGTATTTGCTGGTTCGGAATGGTTTTCAAATATAAATTTGATCCGGCCTTTTCGTACCAACAATCGTATAGGTCAGATTTGATAGTCTGTTACTTAACTATCAAATAAATAATCATCATGAAAATAAAATGAGTTCAATAGTTCAGTACTAGCATTACTTGGCTTCTTTTAAAAATAATTAACAAATGGTTAGTTTGAAACTTAAAAATCTTTTCAATGTATTAACATGGCATTTCACTTCTTATTTAACATAGGATTATTTTTAAACTATTTTATTTACTTAAAATTTAATCATATATGTGTATATATATATATTCTCACTTTGGTTTTATCAAATTTCACATTAAACATCGTTACTTGAAAACAATACCCAACTCTTATTCTTTCAGAATAAACTTATTCCAAAACTTAACTTTTTTTCCTTTTACTTTTTGGAATATCATTATATACACAAATATATATATATATATATATGTATGTATGTATGTATGTATGTATGTATGTTCTCAATTCTTCCCATTTCTGTTACTTTGGAAATCTCATTATATATATTCTCAAATCTTGCAATTAATATTGCGTTATTATTTCTTATATGAAAATAATAAATTACTCTTAACATCTTTCCCGGTACAAACTAATGTCATCCTCAGATAATTCTGAAGTCGTTCAAGTTGGCGTATTTATTTACCTCTTAGAAATTGGTCAACAACGTTCTTATTTTAAGATAGATATGAGTTGTAATTGAAAAACCCGTACTCATTCTAATATAAAATAAATCTCATTAAACTAATTTATTCAAAATATGTTTTATAAAACATCTTACTTTTGAAAATCTCCTTCTCTAGTATAACTATTATTTCTTAATTCGTTGATTAAGAAATTACTTACTAAAACATCACCTTTTAATTTTCTTTAAATAATTTGTTTTATAACTTGGACTTTTGTTCCAAAATCCTATTACTCACTTCTTTACCAAACTCACTTTTATCCATCCCTTTTCTAATCCATTTAACCATTTTCGCTTGAAAATCTTATTTCAATTTCCCCAATTTTACTTGATTCCATTATTAAGTAACATTAATTTAAATTTTGTAACATCCCAGAAATTTTCGACAACTGAGATATGGAATCCATTAAAATTTTAATTATTTATTTTGACACTTGGATTTAAAAATTTAAAATCAAATATTTATTTTTGAATTGAAATTTAGTGGACATTCGAATTGGATTTGAAATTTGACAAGCGTAATATTGATGGTTGAATTAAGAAATATATGTTATTGACGAAGGTTTTATTCGTTTGAAAATGAAGTTGAACATATAAATATATATAATTTAAACAAGCTTAAGTTAGTTGCGATGGTCGTAATTTACGATTTGTTTTGAAGTTAGAAATATTTTATCGATACAATATCGGCCTTTAAAATAATTAATTTTCAATCGACCTCGGTCTGTGGTAAAATAGATTTTTAATATGTATAATAAATTATTGATGTATTCGAATGTGGAACTAAACGTAATTGTTTTGGTGGCAGACAAAATGTAAACGTGGACCGGCATATAAATTGAATATAAAATAAACATTTTCCCCTGTATGTGCCTCCCCGAAATCTTACCATCCTTAGTTGAAATACGAAGGCTACTGTTACTGCTTGGCTCTCACGGTTCTTTTTTTTTATAAATTGGAACCCCCTTTCCCCAAATTTCTTGATCCGAAATTAGTTTTCCCCAATTTTATTTGCTCCAAAATCACGTTAATGGCCGACATCGATTCTCACCAAATTCGGTTCTTTCCTATCCAAATCAATCTACCACATCCAATTTTGACGCACCGCAGCCCCTTCCAATGATCTGTTCAACCCTATTCCACCTTCAAATTGAGTCAAAGACACTGCGGGATCAAATCGCTTCATCACCGGCATCGCCGTCGTCTCCTTCTAGGTTTTGCACCGGTTCGCCTCTTAGTAGGAGCAAGTCTGACAGCGCAAATCATCCTCCACTGGTCAGCCGAAGTCGTCGCAACCACAACAGAGCTGCATCTACCTTTAATGCCGGTTGCGTATGTTTAAGGTGAGTTTCTTTAGGAACTCACGATTGATTAATTTTAGTTCAAGTATTTCAATTTCAGTAGAACTGAATTAAAATAGTTAGATTTGGGTGAATTTTTTTCATGGTTGCACCTTATTGTTGAACGCTGTTGCTGGATTAAATACTTTGAGTCCTCTACAGTGTTTTTAATCAAATAATCTAATTTCATCATGGCCTAACATGATGAAAAACATGGCAAGTGCAACGATATATGCAATATGATATATTCGGTTGCTTGGAACAAACTATTAAGAAGATAAATGGATTATCTGAATAAGGTAGTTTTTCCTTTCCTCTTTGTTTCTGTCGGGTTGCTTGGTTCCTTTGAAACAGTTCTGGCTTGTGGCACATTTGATTGATAAGAATTGATACTACTCATATGAATAAATCCGATAATCAGGGGTTGCACTTGATTTCATCACCTGTAAATAGTTGGTACTCTTCTGTGATTATTGATCTCCTGCAAAAGGCAGAACTGAAATTTGTTCTTGGCTTTGTACTTATGTACACTGACATGACCATTTCCATATATATTGATATGTATTCTTTCTTGGTGATACCCTATGCTTGGTTTTTCACATTTTTAAATTAACACACCTAGGTTAGTACTACTGATTTCATTTCAGACTACAAGCAATGGACATTTGATTATAAACCCTTTTAAGCTCAATCTGTTACCGATTTGACGAATTTATAGACGTAATGAAAATCTATGTCAATACTATCTTAGTTAACTCAGCATACTTAGTGGGTTACAAATATTCACATGTTGGTATGTTGTAAAACTAAACATGTATTTGGATCTGGCTATCATGTGAATAGCCTGGTTGCTACCTTGAAATAGAAGGCATATTTGTTTAGCACCAGTGTCGTACTACCCTAAAATATTTGAATAACCAAAACTGTATTTAAGCTCAATTGAGATAAGTAAGTTCATCATTTCATTAATTGTTGTTAACCTTGGCAGGTACTACCTGTAGTGAGTGTTCCATATTAGTATGTGTTTTGATGGTTGAATTTATGACCTCTTTATATAGCACTTGTTGCTAAAATAACTTACACTTAATATTTAAGAACATACTAATTATTGTATGGGCTGCCATATTGAGACTCTAACCTGCATGCCCCTTTGCTACATGGTTAGTTTTGGTAACTGTCGTACACGGTTGTTCACTTTGATGCAACCCATTTGCTACATGTATATAGTGAACCCATGGATCTGCATAAGCCTACCTTGTCGTGCTGCTCTTCATACATGTACCCCTTTACGTTGACCATAATATGTTGCAGTAGTAGGGTTGTCCAATTTTCTATCCGCATAAAGCCATCTATTTGAACCTGGGCATGTTTTAAGGCTTTGATAAATTGGAAATAAATACATTCAAAATCAATGGTGGCCGTGAATAGGGGTAGAACTGCAAACATATCATACGTAATAGTTAGCTTGCTTAGCCAATATTTGTGGCTTTCATTACTTGAGATGATGAAAACTCTGGATTCTAACTAACCTCATGACCAGAACTATAAACCGTATACGCCTGTTATATATATATATGTCCTTAGATATGAAAGTTGCATTTCATATGTGACCCATGTTTGTTAAATGTTAACTAAATTATGTCCTGTTAGTTGTATTGTAGTTGAGTGACATTTCTTACTGAAATTTGTGTTGGATTTTCGGTTAAAACAATTAGACCGTGAATGATAACAAATAAGAAGAACTTGGAAACCTTTGGTTTTACCTGTATATTCAATTCATTAGTTCTAGATGTATGGTTGCAGTTTGGATTGTTATATGAGTTGTTTTATAATTTTCTTGGTTTAATTGAGTTAGCTCATCTAATTTGGAACTATGATCCTTTTTACTGTTATTGACTTGAGCATCAATACTGAATTAGTATTATGAACTGATTTACATACTCGGTCAGGAAAAAAAATGAGATACTTTTGAGCCTAGAGCTTTCCAATTCACGTAGATTATTACTTCTATGTTATGCTCTTTAAATACTATACATTTTTAAAGGATTATGGCGTCCCTAGTCTGTTCTTAGTCCAGATGTATTTAAGTCATGAATGATTAATATGCACTAAATCATGTAAAAGATACTGTTTTTGGCCTTATCCCATTCATTCTTTGGTTTGTCATACCTGCAGCTCTTAAATTTTTGGACTAGATCTTAGACTTGAACCTTGCTGAGTTTTGTTCTACACTTTAAACCATTAAATCCAAAAAGAAGTGATGCAGCCATGATTATGCGCCTGTTAGCATATGTTGCTGTTCTATCTGCTGTTTTTATTACATTCAGCTATGCATTCACTCGTGAACGTCAATGTTATAGCCTGATCAGTGCCTTGTCCAATGTATCTATCTTTTGGGTTAAGCTACGATTTGTTGCGCCAATGTTTCTTGCAGCAACCATGTTGTTTCATTTCATTATCATATGTTGACATAGCCAGCTTGTTCTCGTTATTTATGGCTTCTAGGATGTTGTGGCAGTACACACATGTACCTGTGCATGTGTGTGGTACATGTGTGTATATGTAAACACCTAGTGTCACAGTCCGTATAGTCACTGAAAAAAAATATAAATTGATAGAGTACAATTGTAGCATGACTGAAATTTTAGCTAACGGCATATAATGGATGTGAAAATTAACTACTATATTTAGTGTTTATTGAAATTGTTTTACTTGAACTATGATTAATCCTGACTCGAGTATTTTATGATTTTGCATGGAATGCTCGAGTTAGACCCGAGCATTTCAAATTTAGAGATTACAACTCAGGATTTCGAAGATTGGCAAAAAGCTGGGGATTCCGAAGACGGCGCACTCTGAAGATTTTAAAAACAGTAACATTTTTCCTTTGTATTGAAAGTATATTTTCAAATTCCGCTATATAGAAAAATGTTGTATCAAAATTCTGATTCATATATAAAAGTTTTATTTTGCTGTTAAATTGTTGTTATTGATTTATTCTATATTTCTGTGTTGATTCTGTCTTTAAACTCTATAAGCTATATAACGATCCGTCGATTTGGACGTTTTAAGTTTGGTTAATCACCAATTTGAAGCGGTCAAAAAAGCGGGACGTTACAAAATTAATGCTTTAACACCTCATCTCCTTTTTGTAAACTTCATTTATAAATTTCCGATTTAATATAAACCCTTTTATTCTCAATTTTCTTTTACCTAATTCAAACATTAAGTACACATTAATTTAAGCCATCTTTTTCGCTTAAAATTTCTTTTATAACTTCGTTATAAAAACTCGAGTTTTAATATCAAAACCGTTCATTAAATCCTTTCACAATTCAATTAGATTTCATTTAAACTTTGATTATTTTTTAGTGAATTTCAAATAAAAAGTAATCTCCTAAATTATTATTAATTAAAATAATAATTTACTTCAATCATTAACTACTGTAGACGTTGTTAATTTCTTTATTAACTAAAATGAATAGCAATTTCCTTTTTAAAATCTTATTAAAATTAAAACAAATATTTGTTGAATTATTTCATTAGATTAGTTCAAAACAAATAATTTAATAATTATTCTCAGCTAAAAAAGGTTGACTTAGTCAACCTAAAACACGATTAATTTGTTAATCAATTACAATTATATAGTTCATCCTTTAAATTAATTAATACTATAATTAATTTAAATTATTCCATTAAATTGTTTCTTAAAACAATTATCTAATTCTTAACCATTAGATTAACTTTCTACTCTCTTGCTTATAAAATCTGATTAACATAACCAATTTTCTTTATACGACCTTTTAATAATCACTTATAAATTTAAATAATAAGTAATAAATATTTATTTCCTTTTAATAAACATTTATTAAAAATAATATATTTAAAAATCTACATCATTTATAAAAATAAATTTTATAACTTTATTTCTGTCGATTCGCGTAACGGTAAATTGATATTTGTAAAACGATTGATTTATTGGCCATATACAGCCAATTACTCAACCAATTCTGCTCATTGGTTAAAACAAAACAAACGTTGAATTTCCAGTCAACGATCAATAACCAAATTAACCACTCAATCAGAACAGTTCATATAATGATAATACAGGAATAAATAATATCTAATATGTTTGAGGAATCAAGTTGGATCCCTCCAACCTGTTCTTCCCTGCATCAAAATAGATTATCTCTGACAAATTCACTCAATTCAATTTAATTGATAATTTCTATAACAGTAAATAATAACTACATAACATCAACCAGTTTATTTGACATTAACAAAACAATTCAAACAATTTATAAAATTAAACACGTTTATTTATATAAACGTGGCCAACAAGGTAAGTTACCTTCATTGGGTCCAATCATTAAAATAATGATTTGGTGTTTCACTGAAATTAAACCACGATTGATTCCATCGGTTTAATCAATATATGAATATATATTTAACAAATAATCAACCATTAGCAGCAATAGCACACAACTATAAAACCCGACTTGTAACAACCCGCATTCTACGCATCGGAGGATCGTAGAATATTAATTTCTTTCTTATATGGAGTCGTATGGTCATGTGGCTTTGGGGAAACGACCATTGAGGGCATTTCCCATGTTCATGATTTTTGCTTATTTTTAAATGACCGTTTTGCCCCTAGCTGATCTTGTTTCGGCCATAATTTTTGATTGGAAAGGAGTTTTGACCTGAAACCACTTCCATTGGCTTCAGATGATGGTTAACCTTTCCGTAGAATGGTCACATGTGGAAAACGGATTTACCGTTTGGGAGAAATGGTTGAAATAAGGTTTGGAAGGTGAAAAACTGCTTAATCGGGCCAAATAAGGTGATTAGTGAATGGGCCCATAACCCATTTCGGGATTAGGGTTATGGGGTGGCTGAAAAGAGTTAGGGTTTCATTCCATTTCAGTTTTCCAGCCTCCACTTACCTCCTAGAAATCCTAAAAATGGCCTTCAACCTCTAAATCACCTCCAAATCACTTTCTAATCAAGGATTAAGCTTAGCAACATCAAATCAAGGCGGATTACTACAAGAATCGAGGTAGAGCTACTGTGTTGTATTGGTATTCGTGCCCAAACAGTAGAGTTTCAGTTCTAAAAGTTTTATTTGTGGCTAAGGTGAGTGATTTGCATAGTTCCTCACTAATTATGGTCAATTGAGGGTAATTAGTGAAGATTAGCGAATTTATGCATTAATAAATTCTGGAAAAATATTTATAAATTCTTAAATGATGTTTTAGACCTCTGTTAGGAACTTCGGTTAATTTGGTTAAGTTTTGCTAATCCTATCATTAATTATGTTTGAACATGCTTAAGGGAAAATATAGGGTTTTGGCTATGTTTGATCCATTTTAATCTATCATATTGATGTTTTGGTGTTTGAGGTCACTTCTATTTGTTGCTTTGACTTTGTGGTATGCTTTGTGATTGATTAGAATAGTTAGAGTGGTCGAAAACGCCATTGAATGGCGTAAACAACTCGCTGGACAAAATGCAGGAAATGGACAGGGACCGGACTGGATCGGATGGGGAGGTCCGAACCGAACCGTTCGTGTGGCCCATCCACGATTCGCCCCCTTGCATCCGAACCGAGCCTGCATGCCACGAGATGACTGGAAACTTGGAGGAGACCACGACCGGACCGAACCACCTGGAGTTCTCCGACCCGATCCGCCAGAGTACCCCGACCCGAACCGGTGATGACGATTTGACTTAGAGACTATGACCCGACCCGGTGTGCTCTGAAGGAGGCTGATCCGATCCATCACCATATGAAGACCTCCGATCCGATCCGAAGAAGCTTGGCACGAATCGATCCAGTGGGGATACTGAAGGCCGAACCGAACCGATGGCTGTGAGGAGATCCGAATCGATCCGGTGATGACCAAAAACCCGAGATGCAAAGGTAGTCCAAATGGAAGTTAGAGCTCAGGATCCAGTTGGGAACCAATGAGTTCACTTCATAGTTGGGCTTTGCTGCGGGATGTGTGCTAAGGAGTTGTCAACGTTCATAACTTCGATTCACCACTGGAAAGGAGTGATGGGCTACGTATCAGTGTAATAGAGTCATTATGACTCGAGGGGCAAAGTGATCGTAGTAAGACTATGAGCCAGTGCAGTGGAGCCATTGTGACTCCATGGGGAAGAGTGGACATAGTAAAGGATTAGTAAGGCTATGAGCCAGTGCAGTGGGGTATGTACGACTCCATGGGGCAAAGTGGACATAGCGAAGGATTAGTGGCTATGGATCAGTGCAGTGAAGCCGGTGTGACTTCATGGGGTAGAGTGATCATAGCAAAGTATTGGGTGATCGAAGTGGTGGATATCGTATACTTTACGCACTGAGTGAGAGATGTGAGGATGGTTGCTATGCTTGATTGTTTGCCGTTATTATGACATGCACACCCCCACCCCTGTATTCTTTACACCATATTTTATGGCACCTTAGTATTGTACAGTATGTAGTGCTAACTCTTTGGTTGCAGGTCCAGGTATGGTTTAGTATACCTATTATTATTCTGTTTAGCTGCTTATCGCTCACACCAGAATAATATCTGACCCAGAGTTTTATGTCTCTTCTTATTACTCTGGGTGCTCCTAAACGAGCAGACTAGAGACATGTTAGCTGGTGATGCACGAGTAGCTGATTCGAAGACGGGCAGGAGGCTTCCACGTATGATATATATAGATATTCTCCCTGTGTAGTTGGTGGTCACTACTTGGGCATTAGTAGTGTACCTTCCTTATCTTGCTTTTAGAGACAGTTTTAAAAGTTGTAATAATGATGTTGTGGAACATAAGCTGTATTTGGATTTTCCGCTGCTATGATAGTTTGTTTTCAGCTTATGCACTGTCTCGCCTATTTTATGTCAAGATTATGTTATTATTATATTTTGTTCCATGCGCTGTGAGACATTCTACAGGTTCCTTGTTAGTTCATTCTCTTCTTCCTTTTCTTCTGACGACCGTCCCGTGCTAACTGGACATGTATACAGCGCACTTTTGGAGGAAATGCCGGTTGGTGCGTGGCGGGCTGTCACATTTGGTATTAGAGCTCTAGGTTGCGTAGTTAACCTAGGGAAAGACACTAGGGAGAGATAGTACGTATATGAGAGTGCGTATTTGTGATTACTTTGGTTTTCAAAAGCTATATATATATACACACTATTAGTGGTATATGGATGAAGTCGTACTGCACTAGCACCACTATGGAGATAGTTAATCGTTTTCTCTTTACAGATTGAACGATGAGTCGAGACACGAGGGGTGCTAGTAGAGGGGCCAACAATGGGAATGCTCCTGACATGAGGACGATGTTCACTGACTTCCTGAGAGAGATGCTTAGGGATGTTCAGGGAGCAGTTCCCAATGCCGGAAATGGTGGTGGTCCAGTAGTGCAGGCGCCTAGGGCCGATTTCGCCAAGTTGTGCAAGGATTACACTAACCTTGGTGGGAAGCCGTTCCACGGAACGGAGTCGGCCACGGATGTTCAGGATTGGTTGGATAGCTGTGATCGTATCTTTGACGACTTGGGTATCGAGGATGCAATGAAGAGAAGGCTAGCGTCTCGTCAGCTGCAAGGGCGAGCGATGAATTGGTGGAATGCTATTAAGACAGCCACTCCAGAGGATCAGGTTACTTGGGATCAGTTTAAGGCTCGCTTTAGCGATAAGTTTATCCCGACTGCTCAGAAGTCGGAATTGTTTAGGAAGTTCTTGGAGCTTAAGCAGAATGGTAGGGCAGTCTCGGACTATATTGCTGAGTTCGACACTTTGTCGAAGTATGGATTATCCCTTATTGATACTCCTGAGAAGAAGAACGAGAAGTTCATTACTGGTTTGGATGGATACTTGGGGGAAAGGCTTATTAACCACATCGATGAGACGTTTGAATTGATTTATGGGAAAGCTTTAAGATCAGAGAGTCTTTACCCTAAGTCGAAGACTGAGGTTGCATCTGCAGAAGGGCCAAAACCGCAAGCGAGCGGTGGAGGCAAGAGTAACTCTCAAAACAAGAGGAAGCAAAACCAAACTAAGGATGGCCAGAAAAAGAGCAAGAAAGATGTTGAGTGCTTCAGCTGTGGTAAGATGGGCCATTATGCCAAAGAATGTCGGGCCAAGCCAACGGATAGGAAGTGCTACAACTGTGGCCAAGTGGGACATCATAAGGATAAATGTCCACAACCTCTTAAGGAGAAGCAGATTGTGAAAGCATATGCTATTAATGCCGTTCCTTCTTCGTCGAATGCCCCAACTGCGGCGGAGAAAGGAAAGAATGTCGTCATTCAAGGTATGCTTTCTATTCTTGGTGTACCTGTTCGAGTTTTGTTTGATACTGGGGCTTCCCGTTCCTTCATATCTAGTGACCTGGTAGATAGGTTGGGACTGGAACCCGAGATAGTCGATACACCGTTGGTTGTGACGAACCCGATTGGTGGTTCGACTAACCTTAGTATGATTTGTCAAAATTTGGTCTTATCGAGTCATGGATGTATGTTTGTGGTTGCTTTGTTTTGGGCTTTACTGGGTATGGCATTATATTGGGGGTCGATTGCCTCCAAAGATACAAGGTGGTGGTAGACTGTGAGGGCTTTTTTGGTGACAGTTAGGGCGGATGATGGGCGGATGGTAGTGTTTGGTAGTCTACCTAGTGATGGGGTAATGGCTAGTTTTATAAATTCCCTCGACATCCTGCATGATCAGTAGTCAGATGTGCCCGTGGTTGGCCAGTATCTGACATCTTCGAGGAAGTGACCAGACTTCCACCACACCGAGAGATTGAGTTCCGTATTGATTTAGTGAAAGATGCCAGACCTATAGTGACGCCACTTCGTCGTATGGCACCAAGGGAGCAGCGAGAGCTCGAGGTGCAAGTAAGTGATCTTTTGAAGAAGGGGTTCATTAGAAGAAGTGTCTCCGAGTGGGGAGCACCAGTTGTGTTTGCCACTAAGGCAAATGGTTCCCTTCGTTTGTGTGTGGACTATCGCGAGTTGAATAAGGTGACGAGGAAGAATAAGTATCCTCTACCGCAGATAGATGATTTGTTTGATCAACTGGAAGGAGAAAGAATGTTCTCCCAGTTGGACCTCGCGACAGGATTTCATCAGCTCCGAGTAGCAACTGAGAGTGTTCCGAAAACGGCATTTAGGATGCCGTCTGGATTCTATGAGTGGTTGGTCATGCCATTTGGGTTGACCAATGCACCAGCATACTTCGTGGATCTTATGAATCGGGTATTCAGAGATCAGTTGAATAAGTTTGTTCTTGTGTTTGTAGACAACATCCTTGTTTACTCGAAGACAGAGGAAGAACACAAGGGACATTTGAGGATAGTGATGGAGGTGTTGAGAAAACACCAATTGAAAGCGAAATTTTCTAAGTGTCACTTCTGGAGGAGGGAAGTGAGATTCTTGGGCCATGTTGTTTCAGAGAATGGTATTGCCGTGGACCCTGCGAAGGTTGCTACGGTACAAGATTGGTCTACGCCCAAGAATGCAATAGACGTAAGAAGCTTCTTGGGGTTAGCTGGATATTATCGTAAGTTTATCCAGTATTTCTCTAAGATAGCAGCACCGTTGACTTAGTTGACTAAGAAGAATCAAGCCTTGGTCTAGGACGGAGTGTGCGAGAACGCATTCAAGAGTCTAAAAGAGAAGTTGACGCGTGCGCCAGTGTTAGTCATTCCTTAAGGGAATGAGGAGATGACGGTATACACGGATGCTTGTAGTACCGGACTAGGTGCTGTATTGATGCAAGGAGGTAGGGTTGTAACTTATGCTAGTCGGCAACTAAAGCCGCATGAGAAAAGGTATCCTACCCATGATTTGGAACTGGCAGCGATCGTGTTCGCATTGAAGAAGTGGAGACATTATCTCTTGGGAGAGAGATTTGAGTTGTTCATCGATCATAAATCGTTAAAGTGTCTCTTCTCTCAGAAGGATCTGAATCTCCATCAGCAGAGATGGTTAGAGTTCTTGGCTTCCTATGATTTTGATATCGCATATACACCTAGGACAGGCAATGCGGTAGCCGATGCCTTGAGTAGGAGACATGCCAGTTTAGGGGTTATGTTTCTTGAATGGAAGCAACTGGAGTATATCGCAGGGTATGATTTCAGACCAAAGTGCGAATTGGATCCAGAGATGTTGGCTAGTTTGACGATCAGACCCACTTTGATTGAGCGGATTGGTTCCAGTCAGAGGGACGATCCTAATCTATTGGAAATCATCGCCAAGTTAGAGATGAATATCGATGGTGAGGAGATGAATTTGTATGGGCTTGATCGAGAAAGATGGCTTCGAAAGAATGGAAGACTAGTTGTACCCAACGTGAATGGTTTGAGAGATGAAGTGCTTAGGGAGTGTCATCACTCAAAACTGACCATACACCCCGGTGGTGATAAGATGTATCGAGACATGAAGCAGACTTACTACTGGGAAGAGATGAAAAGAGACATTGGGAAGTTTATATCTAAGTGCATGAATTGCCAGCTAGTTAAAGCCGAGCAAAAGAAGCCTAGTGGTTTGTTGCAACCATTAGAAATTCCCGAATGGAAATGGGAGCAAGTCTCAATGGATTTCATTGATGGTTTACTAAGGAATAAATCGGGACATGATAGCATTTGGGTAATTGTGGATCGATTGACCAAGAGTGCAAGATTTATACCAGTCAAATTGACCAGAACTACAGCTAAGTTTGCAGAGCTGTATATGAAGTGGGTAGTGAGGTTTCATGGAGTACCTAAAAGCATTGTGAGTGACCGAGACCCGTTGTTTACTAGTGGGTTTTGGAAGAGCTTACAAGAGGCTCTAGGGTCGGAATTATATCTCAGTACCGCATATCATCCTCAAACCGACGGTCAAACAAAGAGGGTGAATCGTATATTGGAAGATCTCTTGAGAGATTGTATATTGGATTCTGGTGGATCATGGGATGACCATTTGCATCTAGTAGAGTTTGCATATAACAATAGCTACCAATCCATTATCGGTATGGCTCCATATGAAGCTTTGTACGGAAGACTGTGCAACTCACCATCATGTTGGATAGAGACCGGTGAGAAGTTTGTGCTTGGACCAGATGTGGTAAGGGAAACTTCAGATAAGATTAAGATCATTCAACAACGGATGAAGGCTGCCCAGGATAGGCAGAAGAGTTATGCTGATAAGAGGAGAAGAGACTTAAAATTCTCCGTCGGTGACTTGGTGTTTGTCAAGATTTCTCCGTTGAAGAGCGTGATACGATTTGGCAGGAGAGGCAATTTGGCACCAAGATTTGTTGGCCCATTCCCAGTTCTCGAACAAGTTTGGAATTTGGCGTATAGAGTTGACTTACCAGAGAAGATGGCGGGAGTTCACAACGTATTTCATGTTTCCCAGTTAAGGAAGTTCGTGCACAACCCAGATATGACTATTTCACCTGATCAGTTAAAGGACTTCGAAGTGGAACCCGAGGCGGTTGGGAACCGCAAGCCGATTCGTATTGTCGAGCACGATACGAAGCAACTTCGAAGGAAGGCGGTGAAGCTAGTCAAGGTTCAGTGTGGCGAGAACGAGAATGACTGTACTTGGGAGACAGAGGAGAGCATTAGGAAGACGTATCCAGAACTCTTTGCCTGGTAAGATTTACTTTACAATTTAGCTATTCCGCATGCTAGAATAGACTTGTTTTGCTTGTTTTGCATGTTTGATTGTTGGTTTATGGCTGATAGGCATGCGGGACCCTTTGGGTGTTTTGGTTAGGGAATTTCGGGGGCGAAATTTCTTAAGGAGGAGAGAATGTAACAACCCGCATTCTACGCATCGGAGGATCGTAGAATATTTATTTCTTTCTTATATGGAGTCGTACGGTCATGTGGCTTTGGGAAACGACCATTGGGGGCATTTCCCATGTTCATGATTTTTGCCGATTTTTAAATGACCGTTTTGCCCCTAGCTGATATTGTTTCGGCCATAACTTTTGATTGGAAAGGAGTTTTGACCTGAAACCACTTCCATTGGCTTCAGATGATGGTTTACCTTTCCGTAGAGTGGTCACATGTGGAAAACGGACTTACCCCTTGGGAGAAATGGCTGAAATAAGGTTTGGAAGGTGAAAAACTGCTTAACTGGGCCAAATAGGGTGATTAGTGAATGGGCCCATAACCCATTTCGGAATTAGGGTTATGGGGAGGCTGAAAAGAGTTAGGGTTTCATTCCATTTTAGTTTTCTAGCCTCCACTTACCTCTTATAAACCCTAAAAATGGCCTCCAACCTCTAAATCACTTCCAAATCACTTTCTAATCAAGGATTAAGCTTAGTAACATCAAATCAAGGCGGATTAGCACAAGAATCGAGGTAGAGCTACTGTGTTGCATTGGTATTCACGCCCAAACAGTAGAGTTTCAGTTCTAAAGGTTTTATTTGTGGCTAAGGTGAGTGATTTGCATAGTTCCTTACTAATTATGGTCAATTGAGGGTAATTAGTGAAGATTAGCGAATTTATGCATTAATAAATTCTGGAAAAATATTTATAAATTCTTAAATGATGTTTTAGACCTCTGTTAGGAACTTGGGTTAATTTGGTTAAGTTTTGCTAATCCTATCATTAATTATGTTTGAACATACTTAAGGGAAAATATAGGGTTTTGACTATGTTTGATCCATTTTAACCTATCATATTGATGTTTTGGTGTTTGAGGTCACTTCTATTTGTTGCTTTGACTTTGTGGTATGCTTTGTGATTGATTAGAATAGTTAGAGTGGTCGAAAACGCCGTCGAATGGCGTAAACAACTCGCTGAACAAAATGCAGGAAATGGACAGGGACCGGATCGGATGAGGAGGTCCGAACCGAACCGTTCGTGTGGCCCATCCACGATTCGCCCTTTTGCATCCGAACCGAGCCTGCATGCCATGAGCTGACTGGAAACTTGGAGGAGACCACGACCGGACCGAACCGCCTAGAGTTCTCCGACCCGATCCGCCAGAGTACCCCGACCCGAACCGGTGATGACGATTTGACTTAGAGACTACGACCCGACCCGGTGTGCTCTGAAGGAGGCTGATCCGATCCATTACCATATGAAGACCTCCGATCCGATCCGAAGAAGCTTGGCCCGAATCGATCCAGTGGGGATAATGAAGGCCGAACCGAACTGATGGCTGTGAGGAGATCCGAACCGATCCGGTAATGACCAAAAACCCGATATGCAAAGGTAGTCAAAATGGAAGTTAGAGCTCAGGATCCAGTTGAGAACAAATGAGTTCACTTCATGGTTGGGCTTTGATGCGGGATGTGTGCTAAGGAGTTGTCAACGTTCATAACTTCGATTCACCACTGGAAAGGAATGATGGGCTACGTATCAGTGCAGTAGAGTCATTATGACTCGAGGGGCAAAGTGATCGTAGTAAGACTATGAGCTAGTGCAGTGGAGCCATTGTGACTCCATGGGGCAGAGTGGACATAGTAAAAGATTAGTAAGGCTATGAGCCAATGCAGTGGGGTGTGTACGACTCCATGGGGCAAAGTGGACATAGCGAAGGATTAGTGGCTATGGATCAGTGCAGTGAAGCCGGTGTGACTTCATGGGGCAGAGTGATCATAGCAAAGTATTGGGTGATCGAAGTGGTGGATATCGTATACTTTACGCACTGAGTGAGAGATGTGAGGATGGTTGGTATGCTTGATTGTTTGCCGTCATTATGACATGCACACCCCCACCCCTGTATTCTTTACACCATATTTTATGGCACCTTAGTATTGTACAGTATGTAGTGCTAACTCTTTGGTTGCAGGTCCAGGTTCACGTATGGTTTAGTATGCCTGTTATTGTTCTGTTTAGCTGCTTATCGCTCACACCAGACTTTTGTCTGACCCAGAGTTTTATGTCTCTTCTTATTACTCTGGGTGCTCCTAAACGAGCAGACTAGAGACAGGTTAGCTGGTGATGCACGAGTAGCTGATTCGAAGACGGGCAGGAGGCTTCCACGTATGATATATATATATATAGATATTCTCCCTGTGTCGTTGGTGGTCACAACTTGGGAATTAGTAGTGTACCTTCCTTATCTTGCTTTTAGAGACAGTTTTAAAAGTTGTAATAATGATGTTGTGGAACATAAGTTGTATTTGGATTTTCCGCTGCTATGATAGTTTGTTTTCAGCTTATGCACTGTCTCGCCTGTTTTATGTCAAGATTGTGTTATTATTATATTTTGTTCCATGCGCTGTGAGACATTCTACAGGTTCCTTGTTAGTTCATTCTCTTCTTCCTTTTCTTCTGACGACCGTCCCGTGCTAACTGGACATGTGTACAACGCACTTTTGGAGGAAATGCCGGTTGGTGCGGGGAGGGCTGTCACACGACTTATATAAAATATAAGTGGGAAGAACTGAGTGGGTTTAACTCACTTTGATTTGATACGTTGAAGTGGTTCGATTACAGATAAATTAAACAGATGTTTAATTTTACTGAAATTTTCCAGCTATCTCCATAATTGTCCAGATCAGCTTCATAATGTAGTGTTCGTCGAGACGATCCCAACGCAACTTGGTTTGTCCATTTCTGATAACATACGATAGAGTTATTAACATTCGAAGTTTATATAATTTAATTAAATACATATTCCTTATTTAAATATTTTCATTAACCCTAATTATAAAATTAATATAAATATTTTAACTAATTACATTTTCTTAAGGCCGACTTCCTCATCCTTGTACCCGGTTTCAGAACGCACGCACCTGTTGCATTTAAAAAAAATGATATTTTTAATTCAACTAACTGGCTTATTTCTTAATTAATACTGAATTAAAATTAAATTACATTTGTTCACTGCTTCTCAGGCCCGAATGTATTTCCTTCCTGCTTGCATTCTTGTGTTCGTACTTTATCTTCTGTAATATATTGATAAATTAGTTTACTTAATCACTAACTTAGTTAATTGATAAAATTAGTTACACTTAAATTTTAAAGGCCGAATTACTTTGCTTCTCCCTCTTCGTATCTGTTTCCTTCGTGCTCCTGAACCCACGCTCAAACCCTTTCCACGCCTGCTGCTCCTCCATCTCACCCTCGGTCGCCGATCCCTCGTCACCCGAGCCTGCGCCTTCACCCACTTGACCCGCGCCCCTGACCTTGTCCAACTCGATCAAGGCCTCCGTCCCCAATTTCTCTTCAACGCCGACACTTACTACCCCATTTCCGACCTCCACGCTAGCCCAAAAATCATCACAGTTGTTGAAGTCTTCGATCTTAATGAGGTGAGCGTAGTTGTAGTTGAACGATTTTCATATGGATCGATAGATTTTTGGATAAAGTGGGAGAAAGATTTTAGCTGCTCGGACCGTTCATTTCTGTTGGGTGTGGTGGAAATAAATGTTTGACCAAGGCAGTGTAAAAGTTTAGGGTTAACGATGGTAACATGTGTGTATATATATATATATATATATATATATATATATATATATGGAACAAATAAATTACTATTTTCACCTTTTCCTCTTCACAGAATGTCCTCTCATGGTGTCCTCCTGTCTCGTCCAGCCATCCCTCTCCTTTGTCCTTCCACTGCCATAACCTCTCCCATCCCTGCCGTCCATCCAGCGTCCTCTGCCATAACCTCTCCCCTCCTTGCCGTACCTCCTGCTGTCTCTCCCATCGCCGCGTCATGTCCCATCCCTGCTCCCGATCCTCTTGCCCCGTCTTCTTCCAAGACTCGACCTGCACCTTCACCTCCGATTCCTCCTCCACCGAACCCTAGGGCTCCTCAGCCTCCTCCTCCTATTTCAGTTTCGTCGGCTGTCAAGTTTTCGTCTTTATTTTACTCCAAGCCAAGGAATGCTGGATCCTACTCTCCGGTTCACTTCGAGGTTAACTACAAGGGAAAATCCGTACCGCCTCCGTCAGCTGTCCTGGAAGAAGGTACGAAAGCTTGGAATGATTGCCTTGTGGGATCATTCCTTGCAGGAAATGTCAATTATATGGCTGTTAAACAGCACTTAGACAGAGTTTGGAAACTCTAAGGAGATTATGAAATGTTTTATGATAAACAAAATTATTTCTTCAAGTTTGTTAACCCTGATGATAAAATGGCTGTTCTAAAAAGAGATCCTATGTTCATTAGAGGACAAATGTTTATCATTTCAAATTGTACACCCTCTTTGTCGTCGGCTCAAGCGGCGGTGAAGACTGTCCCCATTTGGATCCACTTCTACAGAATTCCTATGATATACTGGTCTCTGTTGGGAATTAACTGGTTAGCTTGTCATATAGGAAAAGTCTTATGCTACGATGAGAATACTGAGAAAATGAAGCGGTTTGAATATGCGAAATGCTTGGTGGAGGTTAGCCCGGAAAGTGAACTTCCTGAGTTTTTAGTAGTGGGTGATGAAACCTGTCCTGATGTGCAGGTTGAGTACTCGTGGAAACCATTGATATGTAAATTTTGCAAGATTTTTGGTCATGATTCTAATCAGTGTGAGAAGCAAAAGAAAGAGAAGGTGGTAGAAAATGGTAAGAAAGTGATTGATTCAGAGAAAGAAATTCTTGTTAAAAGTGGAAACATAAAGAGTGGCAAAGATGATTTGCATGGTTACAATGTTGTGCAAAGAAGGAGGACAAGAAATGTAAAGATGTATAGGAAAAAGCTGGTTAAGGAAAAAGATAATGGAGAGGGAAATAGCAATGGTCTGGCTAATGTGAACCAAACTGGCATTAACAATATATCAAATCCCGACGTGGGGGTAAATGATACTAATATGATGAAGGACATCACTAGTAACTCAAAAGTTACTACGCGAGTGAATGATCACAACGGGCTAAATTCCTCTATCAATATGAATCTCCACCCAAATCTTCCTTCCTCCTCCTCAGATTCTTTTCAAGTTAATTCCATTGTTCCCCCTATATCACCTGTTCATGTCAGCAACCCCTTTGAAGCGTTAAACATCACTGAATCGTCCAATTTGGTCTTTCCTGTTGGATCAACTGAATGTAATCCTGAAGTTATCGATAACCGAGTGTCTTCTGATCCTATAGTGCACATTAGTCCTGTGCAATCTGTGCATGATGTCCCTGTTAACATGCAATCAGCCCTTCTCTCTAGTACCACTTCACCTCAACCTAATCAGTTGCATGCTGGTTCGCCATACAATTCCTTGTCTCTTCCTCCACATATTTTTGGTGACATTGTTGCATGTTCATCGCCTACTACTCTCACTACAAACCATGCCTCTTCCGTTCCAAAAAATCCAAAACCACCCACTTTTCCCCTACCTAGAAACAGAGTTGTCAAAGGAGGTAGGGGTCGTCCAAAAAAGCTCGCTCCTACCATGATTGATTTGGATAAATCTCTTGATTACTCCTTTGACCAAGCTGTGTTATCCTTGCCTTCTCAACAGACTCCTTCAGGTATTCACTCTGGTGTAAAAACTAGAGCATCCTCCTCTCTATCATCTTTATGATAGATAAAATCGCTTTTTGGAATATCAGGGGTGCAAACCCCCTGGCTAAGCAATTGGATATTGCTAATTTAATTACGTCCTCTAATATTCATATGATTGCCATTGCCGAAACTAAACTCAATCATCTTACCTCCTCTAAAGCCATTCATAACATCCGTCCCTCGTGGCATTCCATTCATAATTTAGCTCAAACTCCGTTTGGTCGTCTGCTAATTATCTGGAATGCTACCACTTTCTCCCTTAGTCCTATTCTTGTCCACAGGAAATTTATTCATGCCAAAGTTACTCATATACCATCAGACTCCTCTTTTGCCTAAACTTTTATTTATGCTGACAATAGTGTAGCGGCTCGGCAAAACCTCCTTGACACTCTCCCCTCCTTACATCAGTCCTCTCTTCCTTGGATTTGCCTGGGTGACTTCAACTGCATGCAGTTATCTTCAGACAAGATCGGTGGTTCTCCTTTGACGTACAGGCAAACTAGACCACTGAATAATGCTATTTATGATGCTAACCTTATTCCTATTCCATCGTCCGGAGCTGAGTACACTTGGAATAACTCCTCTCGATCTGGAGTTAGAACTTTCTGCAAATTAGACAGATCCTATCAAAACTACAGTGCGATTGTGGCTTGGCCTACCCTTACTACCTTTATCCCTCCCCCCTCCTTATCTGACCATTCCCCGCTTGTGCTGGATTGGGGCAAGAGAGTCATGAGAAGTCATTCCTCATTTTCATTTTTTAATGTTTGGGCTGATAATCCAAACTTTTTATCTTTGGTTGCTGATAATTGGAAAGTTCGTTTTTATGGTAATCCAATGTTCGTTTTGCAGGAAAAATTAAAACACCTTAAGGGATCTCTTCGCATGTGGGCTAAGCATAACTATGGAGATGGAACTAAAAAGTCTGCAGAGATCAGGGAAGAATTATTTCGGGTTCAAAATGTCATTCTTCATTGTCGAGACGATGCTTTGATGGTTTCTCTATCGGCGCAAGAACACAAACTGTCTACTGATCTGGCTACTGCAATCATTACTGAAGCGGGGATGGCTAAGCAGAAGTTAAAAAACAAATGGAAATTATACGGTGATAAAAATTCGACGACATTTCATAATACATTGAAGATTCAACAAAACTTAGCCAATATCACTTCTATTAAGGATATGAATGGGAACTGTGTTGATGATCCGATGACGGTTAATGGTGCATTCCTGGATTATTTCAAATCGATAATAGGTACTGCTGATGGTGATCCTGTTCAATTAAATTCTTTCTCGCATAACAATCTTCCTTGTATCGATGAAGACATGAAAATGCTTCTCATTCGAGAAATTACTTCCGACGACATTAAGCAATCGATTTTTGCTATGAAATCTACTAGCTCTCCGGGTCCGGATGGTTTCAATGCATATTTTTTCAAAGTGAGCTGGCATATTGTTGGTGACGATGTAATCAAAGCTATTAAAAAATTTTTCGTTCACAGCAAAATGCTAAGGGGAATTAATTCTACTAGACTTGCCTTGATTCCAAAGGTGGATATGCCATCTGACGTCTCTCAATTTAGACCGATAGCTTGCTGTAATGTTGTATACAAATGCATTGCCAAAATTTTGGCTGATAGAATGAAAGGAGCTCTTACTAATACCATTTCCCCGAACCAAAGTGCTTTCCTTCCGAATAGAGATATTGCTGACAACATTCAACTTGCGACTGAGCTCATGAAAGGATACAACCGTGCATCTATTTCTCCTCGGTGTGTACTCAAACTCGATATTCAAAAGGCTTACGACACGATAAGATGGGAATCCATAATCTATATACTCTTCAAAATGAACTTTCCGATGCCGTTTTTGTGTTGGATTTACACTTGTATTTCTTCTGTAAGCATCTCCCTCAGTGTCAATGGATCCGCTCTTGGATTTTTCGACGCGAAGAGAGGTCTTCGACAAGGGGATCCAATATCCCCTTATATCTTTGTTTGTGTGATGGAGCTCTTCTCGGCTATCACCAACAGAGCAATGGTTAACAGGCGAATCGACTACCATCCATACTGCAAAGCCTCTCGCATATCTTCTCTTCTATTCGCGGATGACCTACTCCTCTTCACAAAACCCAACGTTAAATCCATCTCTGGTGTGCATGAGGTTATTAGTGAATTCTCGGCGTGTACTGGCCTATCCATTAATACTAGTAAGTCGAAGATCCGTTGTTCAGGTATAGATGACCAAATGAAAGTTGTTATTAATGATCTGTCCGGGTTGAGTCAAATGGATGACAATGAAGTTTATCTTGGGGCGCCGCTTTGTTCTTCCAGGCTTAAGGCTACGCAATGCTTGCCGCTAGTGGAATGTATTATATCCAAAATTGCGACATGGCCGGCGTCCAAGTTTTCAATGGCGGGTAGATTAGTGATTGTGAAATCCCTCGCGTTTGGCATGAGCATCTACTACGCTAGATTATTCATCCTTCCAGGTAAAACTATCGATATGATTAATTCGGCTTTGAACCACTTTCTTTGGCACGGGAACCCATACTCCAAAAAACTCATTCCGATTTCTTTCAAGAAAGTATGCAGACGCCATAAATATGGTGGTCTTGGAGTCATGAATTTAAAACTCTGGAACAGGGCAGCATTGTCATCGAGGATTGATAAACTCTATCGGTTTGATTCAAATCTTTGGGCTTTGTGGTGTAGGAATAACTTAATCAAGGACCAGAATTTTTGGCTGCTGATGCCATCGAATTACAGTAGTTGGCAGTGGAAAAATTTACTGAAATATAGAGATCTTTTGTTACCTATGTTCCAATGTGGTATGAAATACATACACCATATTTCTTTTTGGCACGATCCTTGGTTCGACAAAGGAAAAATCCTCTCTCAGTTAATTAATTACGACAATCGAAGACTGACTGGGATCAGTGAAAAAGCCTCTGTCGCTAATTTATACAGTAATGGGACGTTGGTTCTTCCATATTGTAGTTCATCTTTGGTGAGAAATACATGGTCTTTGATCCAAAATTCTTTGCGATCCCATAACACCGGCCACTCTACTTGGAACGGGAATGACCATTCTTTAAACTGGGTGTACAGAAACTTGACTGATAATGACAATATTTTTCCGTGGCATTCTAGAATATGGTCCAATACTTCTATTCCGAAAGAGAATGTCTTCCTATGGAGAATCCTGATGAATGCTGTGCATACGAGAAGTAAACTGAAAAGAATGTCTATCATTGAAGATGATGTGTGTTCTCTATGTCGCAACCATGCAGAAACTATTCCTCATGTTTATTTTGAGTGTGATTATTCCAAATTTGTGTGGTCTGGTGTTCTCATGCACTTTGGTTTGCATACTCCGACTGTTAATTCGATGGAAGAATGGTATATTGTTTTCAAAGCTTCAAGGTGGAAAAACTCTAGAAGTTGTTTATTATTGAAGTTATTCAAGAAAACTATTTATTTATTATGGATGGAGAGGAACGCTAGGGTGTTTAGTGATGTTTGTACTCCTAAACAAGTAATGGTCCTTTCTATCATACGATGTAGCTCTTGAATTTTGCTTACTTTGTAACAGTGCCTGTAGTTTAATAAATATGGTAGGGGCCATCTAACCTCGCTTGCTATGCAAAAAAAAATAAATTACTATTTTATTTTATTGAAATTTAAGCTTGAAGTATCGTCTAAAAACCAACACACACAATCTCCAATCGAGACAGAACTCCTAACCCAGGCATAAAAAAATATTCCGGACCTGATGGGACAGGTTTCATCGAATTTCGAGGTCATTTGTAAAAAGTCCTTTATAAATCACAGGTTAAAAATCACGCTTTTAAATTTCCCACGATCACAAAATAAATCCAATCAAATTGAAACTTTGAAATTCTACTTGTCTTTTTCCTTATGGATCCAATGAGCTTTTTTTATTAAAATCGAATTTCATTTGGCTAGTCGTTTATTTCTTTAAATTTACCCCTGCCTAAAGTGACAAAAATAATACAAACGATTAAATAAAAACAAGGGCGTTTGATGCTACCGCGATCAAACAGAAAGACCGATTGACGCAAAAATCGAAATCTTATAATAATTAATTAATAAGAACCCAACGGTACAAATTTCGTCGCATTCCGAGACTGTTTTCCAGTATGCTAATTTTATATGCCAAACAATGCTATTTTGGATACCAAAATTCCGGATGTCCAAAAATAACAAACTAGCTGTCTATCCTTACTTTAAACGTCGATACAAACTCAACGATATTCGTCTCGTAGCTTAATTCGATTGTTTGCTCAATTTATGCACAAATACCCTCTATTAAATTAAATTAATTTATTTACGTGCTATAGAAATTGACTGGGTGTTTACGGCTGCCGTTGCCACATGCGACATCGGTTTGCCACAAAATTTAATACCGTACAATAATTTAATGTTACGGTTCCAATGAAACTAATTTTGTTGAAAACGAACTCTGTTTGCAAAATGTCCACTTTTAAGGCTTATAATAATATTGATTAAAATATTATAAAAATCAAAAAATCGAAAATAATAATAAATTATAATTATCGTAAATATCCAAATTGAAATACCATATATCTCCAATTATAAACCAATATGGATTATTCAACTCTATATCAACATTTCGAGTCAAATTATACCCAAATATATATATATATATATATATATTAAAACCCTATTATATTAATTAATAAACATTATCGTTTGTTAATGAAATCCATTGCCACTATTTTAAAATTTTATTTGGACATAACTAACAATCTATAACTCAAAATCTGTATTTTTCTCTTCCGTTAGAAAATTATAATCAACAACATTCAAACATTTCTTGCTTCAAAGAAATCCGACTTATATCGGATCCTCTATATTCAATTAAAGTTCAACTCAATATTACGAACTACCACACCATTTCGAACTCGTTTTAAATTAAATATAAATTATACGTTCGAATTTCGTTATATAAACGAATTATATATTATAAATCCATTTATAATTCCAAATATAACATTTAAAACAATAATTAATAAAATATTTAGCTACCAAAAATACGGGATATTACATTCACTTTTCTTTTCGGGGACAAAAGGTTTTAAGTGGAGGAGATTGTAACAACTCTGAATTTTTAAACCAATTTAAAATTTATTTTAATGGAATTAAATATTTAAAATGATTTATTTTAAGAATAAACGATTTAGCGTTTATTTTGAATGAAATTTTAACATATAAATTTAAATTTTAACTAAAACGAGCTCGTAGTGTCATGGTAGTTTGAAAATTTAAATTTGAACTTTAAATGAGTGTACAGAATTCAAAATAAGTCAAATTTCTGGAAAATAAGAAATGTTAGAATCTATTTAATTATATCTTTCTAATGAATGTGAAAAATTGAGATTTCGTATTATAAATTGTAAGTTATGCCCAAATTAAAAGTTAAAATAGTTGCTATGGTATTTATTAATATTTTAATATTATATAAGTCCTTAAAAATAGCCATTTTGCAAATGACCTCTGTTTTCAACGAAACCAATTTTGTTGGATCCGAAACGTCAAATTATTGTCAGGTTTAAAATTTTAAGTCAATTGGACTTCGTATGTCACAATGAAACGACCCGAAACCCATGAATGAGGAGCCCGGATTGCTTTGAGAACACGACGCTTCAGAACAAAAATATAAGAACATTTTATTGTTATTACAACAACTACATCAGAGTACAAGAATATATCAGAGTTCAAGTAATTTACAGCAGAAAAATATCAGAGATTTAATTACATAACAGCGGAAATTATTTACACTAATATAATGTGCAGCGGAAAATATGTATAACCACAACTGAAAGAGATATACATATACAAAGCTTTCCGAATATAGCTCCAGTTGTAATCCAGGATCCTATGAAAAGAAGTATCTGCGAAAACCAAAACTACTAGCTGCCCGTGTGGAAATATGGGCACCCAGAGTTTGGTTAAAACATTAAACTCCGAGTCAGTCATGGGACTGGTGTGAGAACTAAAACAGTTATTAAATCTTTACTTTAAAGGTTGGGAAATCACGGGACTACGTCGTATAACACGGAACGAGTTTACTCCACATGAATCTTTGTTTAAAATAAAACAACGCAATGCTTTTTGAAAAATGAAGCTATTATAAGACGCAGGTCCCATCACACAATGCAATGCAAACCGAAGGATAGAGTTTTCCCTTATAATAACCAAACATGCTTGGTACATTTTAAAACTAATCATTTTGATATTACTATAAGTGCATAGTGTATCAAACAATTTCAAATATAAATGTATCAATCATAGACGACATAGATACCATATATTATGTCGCCATACTAGTTCTACAATTAAAACTGAAAAGTCGTGTATTTGAAATTGGGTTTCCATCTATGAACCGAGGCAAGGGATCTTCCTCATCCGACTCGAGACAATCTAGCCCATGTCTCAGAAACAGAACGCATCGTCCCTTGGATGCGTCAAGGCCGGTCCACACTTACTTTAGTGGATTATTAATTCCTGAACAATACGTTTCCCTGCCCTATGGGGAATAAAATTTGGTCAGTATGTTGACCATCTAGAGCCACTAGGGACTCAAATCCAAGGTACCTCGCTTTCCAACAACCACATAAGTAAAATGTCTGGGCTCCATACCATGACACCACTCCAAGCTAGAAAGAAATGCATGCAATCCCTGCGGTCCTCTCCCGTTTCTGGTTCATACCGCGGTGTGAAGCTCACGAATTAACGCTATACACAATGCTAAGTAAAGCTGTGCTTTGGTCATCATTCACAAGACTCTGCTTTCCAACAAAAGCCTTGATCATTTGCATCTCAACATGCCACATTGACAATTCATGTCATGCAACTGATGTCTATCAATATATAACATCTAAGCTAGTACGTCTCAGAGAAGGGTATTAAGAAAGAGAATAAATTCTCCGTCACCAAACAAATATATATTTAATATAAACCAATCAACACAGAATGAAATCCAATGTCAGACACACATCCATTTACAAGTCCGTTCTGGGTTTGAACGAAACCGAAGGCATCTTATGCCTCGTCCCATATGTCCAATACAGGAGAGAGGTCCTCGCATATTGAGATTTGGACGATCACCACTTATTACCTTGTCTCGGGGGATCAATGTAACAACCCAGAAATTCTGAGCCAATTTAAAAAATTTATTTTGGTAATTTTAATGAATTTTGAATATTTAAAATGATTTATTTTAAATAATGACAACGAGAAATTTATTTTGAATAGAAATAGAACGTATATATTTATTTGAATTGTCGTTAGAATATAATTATTTATTTTAATTATAAAAGGAATTGAAAATGGCGCGGTAGTTTGAAAATTCGATTTCAAATTTCAAATGCATGTACAGGATTCAAAATAAACCGGATTTTGGCGAAACCAAAAATATTTGAAAATAACTTTTCAATGAATCCGAAAAATTGAAATTTCATAGCGGGAATAAAAAGTTATGCCCAATTGGAAATTCAGAATAATCGCTATGGAATTTTGGCCCCTAAAAATGGAAATTTTGCATACGACCTTCGTTTTCGACGAAACCACTTTTGTTGGGTTTGGGATGTCAAATTATTGCTAGATTCCAATTTGCATAATTTTCTGAATCAATATGTGAGCGTGGCGAAGTTAAACGTGTTTTAACAGTTTTAGTTGAATTCAATCGACTGGAAAATGACCATTTTTCAAACGGTCTTCAAATTTGACAAAATTAGTTCTGTTAGGACCGGATCATCAATATGAAGCTAGAAATAATTTTTCGGGAATTTTTAGAGTTAGTATGTGGCCCTGGTAAATTGAAATGTGCGTTTAAAATTCAATATAAGGATTTTAAATGTTAATTTAAATGAAAACTGATCGAAACGATGGAATTGGCTTACGAAACATATCCCATTGTGTTCGGAATGGGGGTAATTAGCTAGGGACAATAGTCGGTGGGTTCGATTTCGAGTTGAAAATAAAAAGTTGCTTTTAGAATTTAAAATAATTAAACATATATATTATATTATATAATCCCTCCCTCACACTCTCTCTCCCTCACTTGAGATCCAACCCATCGTTCAGAAAAAACCCTAAATCCATCAACGAAATGCCGCCACCCTCCACCTACTGCCGCCGCGCCCATCGCCACCCTCCCTCACTGCTGCGCCGCCCCCTTCCTGGCCATCCCCTCCTCCTCCTCGTCGTTCTCGCTCTCTCTCCTCTCTTAAAATGAGTAAACCCGTCCAAGGCAACGAAACCCTAGCCGCATGTGGCCCTACCCTGACATCCGTGCCTCCTCCTCTGAATCCCCGACCCCTGGCGCCTATCCTCCGACCATGGTTCGGACGTGGACCCCCCTACAGCTACAACTTCGATTTTGACAACGAAAGTGAGTTTTTAATTTTTGTTTTATTTATTTTAGGGTAATTGGTTTCTTAGAATAAAATTCAGTTTTCTTTATGTAATAGGAGAAAAGATTTGATTTTTATAAGTGTAAAGATTTGATTTTTAAAAATGTAAAGACATGATTTTTTAAACGTGTAAAGGTATGATTTTTAGCTTTATAAAGGTATGATTTTTATGGTGTTAAAGGTTCGATTTTTATGATGAAAGTTTAGATTTTATTTATGCGAATAGAAGATAAAAATAGGAATTTTATATCATAAAGAAAATAAAAATATGATTTTTATATATGTATGGTATTAAAAATATAATCTTTATAATGAAGTAGTGATAAAAAATTCGATTTTTATACATATGAAGTGAAGATAAGATTCAATTTTTATATACATGAAAGGTAGGATTTTTATAAATGAAAAGGAATGATTTCTATTTATAGAAAGGCTATATCTTTACAAAAGAAAAGACCATATTTTTATGAAAGGAAAAGATTATATTTTTGAAATAGAAAGATTAGATCTTTAATTTAGAAAAGGTTATATTTTTAAATATAAAAAAATTTGATTTTTAATTAAGCAAAGGTAACATTTTTAAACCATATAAAGACGTGATTTTTATTTAAATGAATATCATATAAAAATGTTATTTTTAATAATCAACTGCGTGAAACAGATGGCGATGAATCAGACTGAGATCAAAACGAAGTCCGAACCGTTCAGAAATAAAGAATGGCGGAGTGGAACCCTCGGTGAGAATTTCTCACTTTAATTCTTGTTTTTTAGTTAAAATATATACTAGGATGTAGACGGTGCTTAGCAATACCCGACACCCGTCGTCCACAGACCATGGACGACTTGTTTGATTTTGTTGTGTTGTGAAAATTGATTGTGATGTGGAATAGATGGAAATATATTCATGTGTTGAAATAAATTATTTATCGTTAAAAATATAAATTTAACGTGAATGTGAATAAGTAAATATTCATTTACAAATCAGACGATTTGTTTATATACACTGATTTGACTGATATTGATTGGGACGATAAATTTTACACATCGTCCAACTACACAAATAAAAATCTATGTTTGTTGACTGAAACCCCACACGGGTATTAGGATGATATTTGACGTACACTAATCCCGATTGTTTAGTTGTATGTCAGTCGATAGGTTGACATGCAGTTGTGTGGTGCACACTGGATGATGGTTGATTATTTATCATTGCTATTATATACATGTGTTGTATGGAATTCATATAAATAACATTATATGGTAATTGATTGGGTCTCATTCCAATTTAGAAAAAAGTATATTTTAAAATAATATTCAGAACAGGAAACTAAATATTCATGTGTTGAATAAACAAAATAGTCATGTGTTGACAATACTCATGTGTTGAGAAAATTCATGTGTTGAATAAAAATATTTATACAATAAAATTTACATTTTTATTATAAGTAAAAATTAATAAATATTCATGTGTTGAATAAAATATATATTCATGTGTTGAAGAAAATATTCATTTGTTGAATAGAATAATGAAGTTATTCAAATATATAAGCCATGTTGATTAGATTTGCGCCATTTTTACGCGAACGATATTTATATCGATTATATTCGTTTTTATAATGAATATAGAAAAGGAAGTGATTTCAAAATATAACATTTTGAAAATATTATCATTTATATATTAATGATATGAATATTCAATTTTGATTTAAAGTTGAACATGAAGTTGAAATTGTTTTGAAAACGAATTTAAAACGATTTATAAAATACGTTTAGAATTGAAATCGACGAAGTACATATAATATATATATTATATATATTAAATGGCCTGAATAGAACAGGCCGCGCCGCGGCAGTTCGCGAATTTCGACCATTGACTTCGAATTGACGTTACAGGAGATCCGATCATCGGATTCTCCTAAAACCGGAACCGTTAGGTTCGTATCGAAAAGAGATTTCCAATGAATATTAAAAATTTGAAATATAACAGTTGGATTTGGAATTATGTCCAAATCAAATTTGGAAAAGGTCGCTGTAAGTGCAGTTCGACGACCGTTATTGGAAATCGACTGTACCGGCCTTGATAAAATAATTAAAAATATCAATAATTTGTGTAAAATCATAATAAATGGTTTAGAAAGAATTATGGTGAAAAATCCCATATTTAAAAAGGATAAAAATATATTTTTATCAAAATGAACTAGTTATGAACTAGATTTATAATCCAATATTTTTGAATAAATAAATTGGATTTGAAGTGGTTTTAAAAATAATCAGAATTTCCAATATATGAATTGGAATGGATTTGAATCGAAATTATCTGCGGAATATTTCGATGTTGGATTTCGTGATTATACAGATATAGTTGTGGAAATTTGAAAGATATATTTATATCGTTATTTCCATTACGATATTTGTTGGTTTCAGAATTTGATATTGAATATAAGCCGATATATTTTCTATTCTGAGCCTTGTATTTAATATCAAATGGGATTTTGGATTCGTCGTGAATGGTGTCTTAAATAACACTGTTCTTGGACCCAGTTTAGAAAAGAATAAATCTTTTAATTAAGATTTAGTAAAATTGTCCTGTTAATTAGTATTTAATTGGAATTGAATTTAAATTGGTTTTTGGGGTTTATCGTGAGCGGTGTTTTGAATAACACCTGTTCTTTAACCCGATTAACAAAGGAATGTGATTTTGGGTTTATCGTGAACCGTGTTTTAGATGACATTGGTTCTTTAACACAGTTAAAGACATGATATTGATTTTTGGGAAGATTAAAACTAAGTGGAGTTTTAATGAATCTTTAATTAGATTAAAGTGATCGAGAATGGAGTATCACCAGTTTTGCTCCAAGCGATAGTTAAATCTTTAATTAGATTTGAACGTGAAATGGTAATTAATATTTACCAATAACACCGCGATGTTAGATATGGAGTATTACCAGTTTTGCTCCATGGGATGAATAGGTTGAGATTGGGAAATAAAATAAATGATTACTTCGGTGTGGTTCGCTAATCCCGACTAGTTTGGAAAATCTTAACATGGTTTGAAATGATATCCAAAGGAAGATTAAAGAATAAATTTATAAGAATTTATCTTTGATAAAATTAATGGGAACCTTTCCCTAAGAATGTGAATATTTGAATAAAGAATATTCTGAATTGAAATGAGGCGTATGTTGTGTTTGTGTAACATTTGTTTATTATATACGCGGATTATTCGGAAAGGCCGGGTTTATACCCAGTCTGAATAACTGATTCGACGATAAGTCGAAGATGAAGACGGTGGTTGAAGACAGGAGGTCTTCACATCGTTTGGATGATTACTGATGATCTTGATTCGGCTGTACACCCAAGATGAGGGAATCAGTTGATGATCGTCCATACGTACTTGGAGATCGATGGATATGCGAGGAATAAGGTTCCTCCGGTTTCGTTCAGACCCAGAACGAACTTGTAAATGGACTGTGTGTCTGACATTGGATTTTATTCTGTGTGCTTGATTTCTATTAAATATATATCTGTTTGGCGGCGGAGAATTTATTCTCTTGCTTAACGCCCTTCTCTGAGACGTATGAGCTTAGAGGTTGTATATTAATGGATATCGATCGCATGGCATGAATTGCCTGTGTGGCATGCCTAAGTGGCAGATGATCAAGGCTTCTGTTGAAAAGCAAATTCTTGTGGTTGATGATCAAAGCACGACCTATATGGCACAGCTTTGTGTATAGCGTTAATTTGCGAGCCTCACACCTCGGTATGAGTCAAAAACGGGATAGTGACTGCAGGGAGAGCACGCCGTTTCTTTCTACCTATGGGTGATGTCAGTGACCTACCAGCCCTGACATTTATATACTTTTTACCTGTGTGGTTGTTGGAATGCGAGGCGCCTTGGATATAGGTCTGATAGGACCGGGAAACGTGTGTTCAGGAATACTAATCCTCAAAAGTAAGAGAGGACCGGCCCTGAAGATCCAGGATCGTTGTGTGTGGTCCTGAGACATTTGCTAGAGTGTCTCGAACAGAGAGGAGTTTACCCCTTGCCTCGACTCTTGACGGAAATCCAATTTCCAATACGTGATATTTCGGTTTTGATTGTAGAGCCTACTATTGGCGACATGATATATGGTACCCATGCCAACTATGATTGATACATTTATATTTGAAGTTGTTTTCTTCACTTATAGTAATAATAAAAGATGAAATTTAGCGTATCAAGCATTCATTGGCTATTATAAGGTAAAGCCCTATCCTCCGGCTTGCGTTGCATTGTGTGATGGGACCTGGGTCTTATAATAGCTTCATTTTTCTTTATTTAGCATTGCGCTGTTTGTTTTATGCAGAGGTATTCTTGGGAGAAAACCCGTTCCGTGTTATACGGCGTGGTCCCTTGATTTACCTAACTTTAAAAATAAAGATTAATAACGATTTTTAGTTCTCACACCAGTCACATGACTGACCTGGAGTTTATTGTTTTAACCTAAACTCTGGGTGCCCTTATTTTTCACACGGGCATCTAGTAGTTTTGGTTTTGTAGATTTATATTCACAGGATCCTGGTTTATGGCTAAAGTGATATTCAGAAAGCTCTGTATCCGCGTATTTCTTTCAGTTATGTTTTGTATTATTTTTCCACTGCAGTAATGTATTTAAATCTCTGATATTCTCTGTTGTATAATATTTATTCATACTCTGTATATTCTTGTATTCTGATGGAATTGTTGTAATAAACAATGAAATGTTCTTCTGTTTGCGTTCCAATTTGTCGTGTTTTCAAAACAATCGGGGATTTCGAACGGTCTTGGTCGGTTTAGCGATCGATTCGGATCGAGCGAAATTCCTTGTTGTTACATTTGGTATCAGAGCTTTGGTTTACAGAGCTCGAGAACAAGACACATTAGAACCAAACGAAAGAATTCATCAGAGATTGGACTAGTAATGTCCAATAAGAATGGCTCTTAGAGATGGGATCAGTAGTATCCTAGAGCAAGTCGAAAGAGTGTTATTTTTAAAATAAAAAACGAAAACAAGTTTTGTTTTGAAAATTTAAACCATTTTGTACGTATTTGAATATTTTATTTGTATTGAATTTGGACAATCAAGTATATAAAGATTTTGCATATACGCGTCATGAACGTATATTCGAAGTTTTAATATACTGGATAGATATAGAATCACACTCTAGTCGCCCGGACATGATTCTGATGATGGCGCGCCATCACCAGTATTTATTTTCGAGTTTCGAAAGTAGGATATCTATATATTTCCAATTGATTGGTGTGAGAACCAAAACTAGATAGGTTTATTGTTGTGATATGGCAGCAAAAACATGATTTTCTGTATATATATCAAAATTATGAATTTGAAACGATAATCCACTAATTGATTGATGGTTGTGTTGTTTGATTATTGGTTACATTTATTAAATTTTTGAACCATTTAGCCTAATGGAACCAAATTTAGAACTGAATTGAAAATTGATTACAATTGCATGCATATACATGTATATTTATTGAGCAGGTCATAGCAAGGAAGCTAGAGAAGAGGAATAAAATTGTTTACCCGACAAATAGGTACATGTTTACAAATTTATTGGGTTTGGATGATTTTATGAGCCGATTGGCTAGCCGCTTGGCTGTTTCTTTTTCTTTTTGGATTGGTGAGGCCTGTATGGCAATTTTGGGATTTTCCCGGTGCTCCCGTACAGGGGAGGTTATGGCGAAATTTTTCGAAAATTTAGGGTGTTAGCCAAATTTTTGAAAATTTTGAAAAGTTCTTAGAGACTGAAAAGTTAAAGAACTTAAGCCGTAATGAAAATAATGGAAGTTGAGTTGGTTAGTTAAACAACTTTCAGCTTCGTTCCTTTTTTAGGATGAAAAGATTTTAAGTAGGGGAGAATTTAACAACCTGAAAATTCTGGGCCAATTTAAATTTTTTATTTTGACAATTTTAATGAATTTTGAATATTTAAAATGATTTATTTTAAATAATGACGACGAGAAATTTATTTTGAATAGAAATAGAACGCATATATTTATTTGAATCGTCGTTAGATTATAATTATTTATTTTAATTATAAAAGGAATTGAAAATGGCGCGGCAGTTTGAAAATTCGATTTCAAATTTCAATTGAATGTACAGGATTCAAAATAAACCGGATTTTGGCAAAACCAAAAATATTTGAATTTATTTGAAAATATCTTTCCAAGGAATCCGAAAAATTGAAATTTCATAGCGGGAATAAAAAGTTATGCTCAGTTGGAAATTCAGAATAGTCGCTATGGAATTTTGGCCCCTGAAAATGGAAATTTTGCAAACGACCTTCGTTTTTGATGAAACCACTTTTGCGGGATCCGGGATGTCAAATTATTGCTAGATTCATATTTGCATAATTTTCTGAATCAATATGTGAGCACAGCGAAGTTAAACGTGTTTTAACAGTTTCAGTTGAATTCAATCAACTGGAAAATGACCATTTTTCAAACGGTCTTCAAATTTGACAAATTAGTTTTGTTAGGACCGGATCGTCAATACGAAGCTAGAAATAATTTTTCGGGAATTTTTAGAGTTAGTATGTGGCCTTGGTAAATTGAAATGTGCGTTTAAAATTCAATATAAGGATTTAAATGTTAATTTAAATGAAAACTGATCGAAACGATGGAATTGGCTTACGAAACATATCCCATTGTGTTCGGAATGGGGGTAATTAGCTAGGGACGACAATCGTTGGGTTCGATTACGAGTTGAAAATAAAAAGTTGCTTTTAGAATTTAAAATAATTAAACATATATTATATTATATAACCCCTCCCTCACACTCTCTCTCCCTCACTTGATATCCAACCCTTCGTTCAGAAAAAAAAACCCAAATCCATCGACGAAATGCCGCCGCCCTCCCCTACTGCCGCCGCGCCCATCGCCACCCTCCCCCACTGCTGCGCCGCCCTCTTCCTGGCCATCCCCTCCTCCTCGTCGTTCTCGCTCTCTCTCCTCTCTTAAAATGAGTAAAACCGTCCAAGGCAGCGAAACCCTAGCCGCCTGTGGCCCCACCCCGACATCCGCGTCTCCTCCCTTGAATCCTCGACCCCTGGTGCCTATCCTCCGACAATGGTTCGGAAGTGGACCCCCCTGCAACCACAACTTCGATTTTGACAACGAAAGTGAGTTTTTAATTTTTGTTTTATTTATTTTTGTTTAGTTTAGTTAGGGTAATTGGTTTCTTGGAATAAAATTCAGTTTTCTTTATGTAATAGGAGAAAAGATTTGATTTTTATAAGTGTAAAGATTTGATTTTTAAAAATGTAAAGACATGATTTTTTAAACGTGTAAAGGTATGATTTCTAGCTTTACAAAGGTATGATTTTTATGGTGTTAAAGGTTCGATTTTTATGTTGAAAGTTTAGATTTTATTTATACGAATAGAAAATAAAAATATGATTTTTATATCATAAAGAAAATAAAAATAAGATTTTTATATAAGTTTGGTATTAAAAATATAATCTTTATAATGAAGTAGTGATAAAAAATTCGATTTTTATACATATGAAGTGAAGATAAGAATTCGATTTTTATATACATGAAAGGTAGGATTTTTATAAATGAAAAGGAATGATTTCTATTTATAGAAAGGTTATATCTTTACTAAAGAAAAGACCATATTTTTATGAAAGGAAAAGATTATATTTTTGAAATAGAAAGATTAAATCTTTAATTTAGAAATGGTTATATTTTAAAATATAAAAAGATTTGATTTTAAATTAAGCAAAGGTAAGATTTTTAAACCATATAAAGATGTGATTTTTATTTAAATGAATACCATACAAAAATGCGATTTTTAATAATCAACTGTGTGAAATAGATGGCGATGGATCAGACTTAGATCAAAACAAAGTCCGAACCGTTCAGAAATAAAGAATGGCGGAGTGGAACCCTCGGTGAGAACTTCTCACTTTAATTCTTGTTTCCTAGTTAAAATATATACTAGGATGCAGACGGTGCTTAGTAGCACCCGACACCCGTCATCCACAGACCATGGACGACTTGTTTGATTTTGTTGTGTTGTGAAAATTGATTGTGATGTGGAATAGATGGAAATATATTCATGTGTTGAAATAAATTATTTATCATTAAAAATATAATTTAACGTGAATGTGAATAAATAAATATTCATTTACAAATCAGACGATTTGTTTATGTACACTGATTTGACTGATATTGATTGGGACGATAAATTTCACCCGTCGCCAAACTGCACAAATAAAAATCTATGTTTGTCGACTGAAACCCCACCTGGGTATTGGGATGATATTTGACGTACGCTAATCCCGATTGTTTAGTTGTATGTCAATCGATAGGTTGACATGCAGTTGTGTGGTGCACTCTGGATGATGGTTAATTATTTATCATTGCTATTATATACATGTGTTGTATGGAATCCATATAAATAACATTATATGGTAATTGATTGGGTCTCATTCCAATTTAGAAAATAAAGAATATTTTAAAATAATATTCAGAACAGAAAACTAAATATTCATATGTTGAATAAACAAAATAGTCATGTGTTGACAATACTCATGTGTTGAGAATATTCATGTGTTGAATAAAATATTTATACAATAAAATTTACATTTTTATTGTAAGTAAGAATTAATAAATAATCATGTGTAGAATAAAATATATATTCATGTGTTGAAGAAAATATTCATTTGTTGTATAGAATAACGAAGTTATTGAAATATATAAAGCCGTGTTGATTAGATTTCCGCCATTTTGATGCGAACGATATTTATATCGATTATATTCGTTTTTATAATGACTATAGAAAAGGAAGTGATTTCAAAATATAACATTTTGAAAATATTATCATTTATATATTAATGATATGGAATATTCAATTTTGATTTAAAATTGAACATGAAGTTGAAATTGTTTTGAAAACGAATTTAAAACGATTTATAAAATACATTTAGAGTTGAAGTCGACGAAGTATATATAATATATATATTAAATGGCCTGAATAGAACGCGCCGCACCGCGGTAGTTCACGAATTTCGACCAATGACTTCGAATTGACGTTACGGGAGATCCGACCGTCGGATTCTCCTGAAACCTGAACCATTGGGTTCGTATCAAAAAGAGATTTCCAATAAATATTAGAAATTTGAAATCTAACGGTTGGATTTGGAATTATGTCCAAATCAAATTTGGAAAAGGTCACTGTAAGTGCAGTTCAACGACCGTTTTTGGAAATCGACTGTACGGGCCTTGATAAAATTATTAAAAGTATCAGTAATTTGTGTAAAATCATAATAAATGATTTAGAAAGAATTGGGGTGAAAAATCCCATATTTAAAAAGGATAAAAATTTATTTTTATCGAAATGAACTAGTTATGAACTAGAATTATAATCCAATATTTTTGAATAAATAAATTGGATTTGAAGTGGTTTTAAAAATAATCTGAATTTCCAATATATGAATTGGAATGGATTTGAATCGAAATTATCTGCGGATTATTTCGATGTTGGATTTCGTGATTATACAGATATGGTTGTGGAAATTTGAAAGATACATTTATATCGTTATTTCCAATACGATATTTGTTGGTTTCAGAATTTGATATTGAATATAAGCCGATATATTTTCTATTCAGAGCCTTGTATTTAATATCAAATGGGATTTTGGGTTCGTTGTGAATGGTGTCTTAATAACACTGTTCTTGGACCCAGTTTAGAAAAGAATAAATCTTTTAATTAAGATTTAGTGAAATTGTCCAGTTAATTAGTATTTAATGGAAATTGAATTTAAATTGGTTTTTGGGGTTTATCGTGAGCGGTGTTTTGAATAACACATGTTGTTTAACATGATTAACAGTGGAATGTGATTTTGGGTTTATCGTGAACCGTGTTTTAGATGACATTGGTTCTTTAACCCAGTTAAAGACAGGATATTGATTTTTGGGAAGATTAAAACTAAGTGGAGTTTTAATGAATCTTTAATTAGATTAAAGTGATCGAGAATGGAGTATCACCAGTTTTTCTCCAAGCGATAGTTAAATCTTTAATTAGATTTGAACGTGAAATGGTAATTAATATTTACCGATAACACCGTGGTGTTAGATATGGAGTATTACCAGTTTTGCTCCATGGGATGAATAGGTTGAGATTGGGAAATAAAATAAATGATTACTTCGGTGTGGTTCGCTAATCCCGACTAGTTTGGAAAACCTTAACATGGTTTGAAATGATATCCAAAGGAAGTTTAAAGAATAAATTTTGAAGAATTTATCCTTGATAAAATTAATGGGAACCTTTCCCTAAGAATGTGAATATTTGAATAACGAATATTCTGAATTGGAATGAGGCGTATATTGTGTTTGTGTAACATTTGTTTATTATATACGCGGGTTGTTCGGAAAGGCCGGGTTTATACCCATTTTGAATAACTGATTCGACGATAAGTCGAAGATGAAGACGGTGGTTGAAGACCGGAGGTCTTCACCTCGTTTGGATGATTACTGATGATCTTGATTGGGTTGTACACCCAAGAGGAGGGAATCAGTTGGTGATCGTCCAGACGTACTTGAAGATCGATGGATATGCGAGGAATAAGGTTCCTCCGGTTTCGTTCAGACCCAAAACGAACTTGTAAATGGATTGTGTGTCTAACATTGGATTTTATTCTGTGTGATTGATTTCTATTAAATATATATCTATTTGGCAACGAAGAATTTATTCTCTTGCTTAACGCCCTTCTCTGAGACGTACGAGCTCAAAGGTTGTTTATTGATGGATATCAATCGCATGGCATGAATTGCCTGTGTGGCATGCCTAAGTGGCAGATGATCAAGGCTTCTGTTGAAAAGCAAAGTCTTGTGGTTGATGATCAAAGCACGACCTATGTGGCACAGCTTTGTGTATAGCGTTAATTCGCGAGCCTCATACCTCGGTATGAGTCAAAAACGGGATAGTGACTGCAGGGAGAGCACGATGTTTCTTTCTAGCTATGGATGATGTCAATGACCTACCAGCCCTGACATTTATATACTTTTTACCTGTGTGGTTGTTGGAATGTGAGGCGCCTCGGATATAGGTCTGATATGACCGGGAAACGTGTGTTCGGGAATACTAATCCTCAAAAGTAAGAGAGGACCGGCCCTGAAGATCCCGGATCGTTGTGTGTGGTCCTGAGACATTTGCTAGAGTGTCTCGAACGGAGAGGAGCTTTCCCCTTGCCTCGACTCACGACGGAAATCCAATTTCCAATACGTGATATTTCAGTTTTGATTGTAGAGCCTAGTATTGGTGACATGATATATGTACCCATGCCGCCTATGATTGATACATTTATATTTGAAGTTGTTTTCTTCACTTATAGTAATAATAAAAGTTGAAATTTAGCGTATCAAGCATTCTTTGGCTATTATAAGGTAAAACCCTATCCTCCGGCTTGCGTTGCATTGTGTGATGGGACCTAGGTCTTATAATAGCTTAATTTTTCTTTATTTAGCATTGCGATGTTTGTTTTATGCACTGTTATTCTTGGGAGGAAACCCGTTCCGTGTTATACGGCGTGGTCCCTTGATTTACCTAACTTTAAAAATAAAGATTAATAACGGTTTTTAGTTCTCACACCAGTCACATGACTGACCTGGAGTTTATTGTTTTAACCTAAACTCTGGGTGCCCTTATTTTCCACACGGGCAGCTAGTAGTTTTGGTTTTGCAGATTTATATTCACAGGATCCTGGTTTATGGCTAAAGTGATATTCGGAAAGCTCTGTATCCGCGTATTTCTTTCAATTATGTTTTGTATTATTTTTCCGCTGTAGTAATGTATTTAAATCTCTGATATTCTCTGTTGTATAATATTTATTCATACTCTGTATATTCTTGTATTATGATGGAATTGTTGTAATAAACAATGAAATGTTCTTCTGTTTGCGTTCCAATTTGTCGTGTTCTCAAAACAATCAGGGGTTTCGAACGGTCTTGGTTGGTTTATCGATCGATTCGGATTGAGCGAAATTCCTTGTTACAACCAGCCAAATCAGGACATCAGTAGTCATCCATACGATGTGAAGATCTCCGGTCTTCGACCACCGTCTTCATCGTCGATATTTAATCGTCGTATCAGTTATTCAAAATGGGATAAACCCGGTCTTTCAGAATAACTCACGTATTTTATAATCAATAATCAAGTGCTATAAAACACATCATACGTCTCATTCCAATTCAGAATATTCTTTTATTCAAATATTCACATCTTTAGGGAAAGGATCCCGTTAATTTTATCAAAGATAAATTCCTTTAAACTTATAGTTTAATCTTCCTTTGGATTTCATTTTCAAAAGGATTCCATTTTATCTTTTAACAAATTTAAACCATATTAAGGTTTATAAAACTAGTCGGGATTATCGACCCTTACCGCAGTAACCGTTTATTTTATTTTTCCCAATCCCAACCTATTCATCCCATGGAGCAAAACTGGTAGTACTCCATATCTAACACCCACTGTGTTATTGGTGAATTCAATTACCATTTAACGTTCAAATCTAATTAAAGATTTAACTATCGCATAAAGTAAAACTAGTGATACTCCTTTTTCGAACACTTCTCCAATTTGGCAAATATAATTACCACATTAACATTTCAATCTAATTAAAGATTTATTAAAACTCCCCTTTGTTTTAATCTCCAAAAATCATTTCTTAATGATTATTCAAATTTAGGAAATAAATCCCGTCTTTACTTGGGTTAAAGAACCAATGTCATTCAAAACACAGTTCATGATAAACCCAAAATCATCTTCCATCAAAATGGAAACTACACGGAAATCATAACAGTGTATAATCGATATAAATTTCCGTATCAAACTAATACTATATGTGGAATAACCGTGATGACCCCAAACTTCCGTGGTTTGAAAGTAAGGATAATCATTTTGGAATACAACATATTTAAAACAAAAACAGATCTCAGATAATTATTATAACACATAAACCATTTCAACGGAAATGAAATGTCATCAGCATCACACAGAACATCAGAGTATGCAGTTTTACAGGATCCACTTAGCATAATAGAAGTCTTAACAAAGAGAAACAAGTTTCAATGAAAGAAAATAAGTTTCAAATCCCATTACATACATCTAAACCAAAGATGAAAAAAATATGACTCAAAGCAGAATAACAGATAGAGAAAAGGTCTTCTTCTTCTTCCTTCCAAGCAAGCTCTAACAAGAATGTATCACCTGAACCTGTCAATTGGCTGCCCGTGTGGAAAGAGGGCACCCGAGTTTGCAAAAGTGAAACAAACTACGAGTCAGTCATGGGACTGGTATGAGAAATCTTTTTATACTACTAACAAAATGGCGAATCACAGGACCACGCCGCTGACGTAGAACGGGTTTACTCCATTGGATTGCCAGTGCATAAGTAAAGTAAATCGTTCAAATAACGCTATGCTTTTTGGAAAAATGAGATCATTATAAGACCCAAGTCCCATCACACAATGCAACGCAAACTGGAGGATAGGGTTTTACCTTATAATGATCAAAAGATGATAAATACGTAAAACGGATTACCAGTGTGTATATGTTTTCCATAATCATTTCAATATAAATGTATTAATCCTAGGCGGCATAACTACCATATACTATGTCGCCATACTAGTTATACAATCGAAAACGAAATGTCGTATTGGAGATTTGGTTTTCCAACATGAGTCAAGGCTAGGGAGGAGCTCCTTACCGATTCGAGACACTCTAGCAAATGCCCCAGGATTCGGACTCTGGCGAACCCTTGGATAGCTGCAGGGTCGGTCCACTCCGAAGGGTCGTGGATTGGCAATTCCTGAACACATGTTTCCCGGTCCTTTTGAACCTATAATATGTCCACTAACAACCTATAAAAACACGAGGTACCTCATAATCCATCATCCACAATGAGTAAAATGTCAGCGCTGGTAGGTCCCTGACATCACCCTAGCTAGAAAGATAACGTGTGCACTCCCTGCGTTCCCTTCTCCCGTTTTAGACTCATACCGGGGTGTGAGGCTCGTGAGGCTTCGCTATACACAAAGCTATGCCTAAACAGGACGTGATTTGATCGTCAACCACAAGGTCTGCTTTTCAACAAAAGCCTTGATCATTCGCATCTTGGCGTGCCACATTGACAATTCGCGCCATGCTATCGATAACTACTAACATATACCAGGGTGTTAAGCAGAGAATAAATTCTATACCACCAAACAGGCATACATCAATAGAAATTGATTAATTACACGAAACGAATTCCAACGTCAGACGCGCATCCATACAAGTCCGTTCTGGTTTTGAACGAAACCGGAGCCACCAGAAAGGTTCTCGCTTATCCGGACAATCAACCCATACGTCCGGCCAACTACTACCTCAACCCCTTCCTGGGAGCAAGTCAGTCCAAGATCTCAGTAATCGTTGTCCGTTCGACGTGAAGATCGCCGGTCTTCAACATCGTCTTCTATTATTTCGATTTAATTATCGTGTAATTATTTGAAATGAGATGGACTCGGTCTTTTCAAATAATCATCGCATAATTATTATTTAAATCATTAATATCGTTAATATTTATTTATAACGATTTATCGCTATTTTTATTTATTTAAAATAGCTCGATTTTAATTAAACGACGCTTCAGGTCGATGGGCGGCCCTGGCGCTGTTTTTACCAAAATTTGATTTACACATATCTTAAAATCTAACCGTCGGATTTTGATGAAATTTATATCATTGGAAATCTCTTCCCAAAGCGGTCCTAACGGTTCCAGTTTTGGGAAAATCCAATGGTCGGATCTTTCGGTATAATCGTTTAAAATTACGATTGTCGATACGCGAACTGCCGCGCTCGTTTTGTTTAATTTTATATTTATGTTTATATATATAAACCATTTGGCGATTCCCACTATTAAAATCCATTCTTTTTATTCTATAAAAACAATATTTTTGTTTGCCAATTCTAATGCGACAAAAATGACGGTTTCAACAATGTATATTTTTATATTCAATAAAAATAATATTTTTGTTCGCCAATTCTAATGCGACAAAAATAATGGTTTCAACAATGTACACTTTTATATTCAATAAAATAATATTTTTGTTCGCCAATTCTAATGCGACAAAAATGATGGTTTCAACATTATACACTTTTATATTCAATAAAATAATATTTTTGTTCGCCAATTCTAATGCGATAAAAATGATGGTTTCAACATTATACACTTTTATATTCAATAAAATAATATTTTTGTTCGCCAATTCTAATGCGACAAAAATGATGGTTTCAACATTATACACTTTTATATTCAATAAAATAATATTTTTGTTCGCCAATTCTAATGCGACAAAAATGATGGTTTCAACATTATACACTTTTATATTCAATAAAATAATATTTTTGTTCGCCAATTCTAATGCGACAAAAATAATGGTTTCAACATTATACACTTTTATATTCAATAAAATAATATTTTTGTTCGCCAATTCTAATGCGACAAAAATAATGGTTTCAACATTATACACTTTTATGTTCAATAAAATAATATTTTTGTTCGTCAATTCTAATGCGACAAAAATGATGGTTATTTGGCGATGTGCATTTCAATGCAAGGATAATCACATTTTTGTTCGCTAATTCTAATGCGACAAAAATGATAACTAAAGATGTATTCCTTTTAAATATGATGACATAGCAATAAAAATGTATTCTTTTTAACTCTGTCATATTTTTATTTACTCTAAATGACTTCTTTTCCTTTTTATTATTTATTTACACTAAAGAAAATATAAATAAAAGTGTCATTTAAATTATTCCTTTATTTACATAACGAGAATGTAAATAAAGTGCCATCGTGAATATGTGTGTTTTATTTACATAAAAATGTAAATAAGATTTCATCGCTAAATTTGTCTCTTTTATTTACATAGAAAATGTAAATAGAATTTCACCGTTAAATTTGTCTTTTTCATTTACATAAAGAATGTAAATAAAATTTCACTGCTAAATTTATCCCTTTTATTTACATAGAAAATGTAAATAACTGTGTTCACATATTTTGTACTTTTTATTTACACTAAAAGTAATGTAAATGACGGTGTTCACAAATTGTACATTTTTATTTACATTAAGAATAATGTAAATGACGGTATTCACAAATTGTACATTTTTATTTACATTAAGAATAATGTAAATGACGGTATTCACAAATTGTACATTTTTATTTACATTAAGAATAATGTAAATGACAGTATTCACAAATTGTACATTTTTATTTACATTAAACTTTGTACCCCTTTCTAAATGTTCAATTCACATATAAGTGTAAATGAGGTTTCCCCTTTCCCTACATGTTCAATTCACATATCACCACATATGAAATGATCTAAATTTTGGTGTTAGTTTACATGTTCATTTCAACATTACCATATATGGTGACAACATGTAATTTTGGGTGAAGTTTTATGTCAACACAACAACAAAAGATTTGGTGTATAATTTTCATGAATCAAAATAAAGGTCTCATCTTTATTTTATTTTGTAAATCAAAATAAAATATCTAAACTTTCTTTATCTTTTAATTAAGATTTAAAAGATCTAAACTTTCTTTATTTTATAAATCATAAATCAAAATAAAGATTCAACTTTTGTTCTTATTTTGTAAATCAAAATAAAGATTCAACCTTTTGTTTTTATTTTGCAAATCAAAATAAAGATCAAACTTTTGTTTTTATTTTGCAAATAAAAATCAAACTTATGTTATTATTTTGCAAATCAAAATAAAAATTTACCTTTCTTTTATTTTGTTAATCAAAACAAAAATTCAACTTTTCATTTTATGTTGTGAATCAAAAATAAAGATTTAAACTTTCTTTTGTAAATCAGAATAAAGATTCAATTTTTCATTTTATTTTGTAAAACAAAATAAAGATTCAATTTTTAGAAAGAAATACAAATAAAAATAAAAATAATAAAGATGAGAAATTTATAGAGATTACATCAAAATTTATAGATCTAGAAGAACAGGGTTCTATCATGACACCACAAGCATTACAAATCACACAGACAAATAAATTCTAATTACCACATCGTAGACCAGCAAATATAACATACATATCATGATTTCACCATTTTTAATTAATTAAATAAATCAGAATTCTCACCTTTCGTGGATTTAGATCTAAAATTCAAACAGTCCAGAAAATGTTCCAATCAGTCTCAACACGTTCTATTCGCTGTTACGATTCCAATGTTTCCGAAATCGTCAAATTCTGAGTTGAAATGAATCAGTTATGATTAATTTAAGGTTGGAATATTTAAATTAAATAAATAAAATAATTAAAGAGGATTAACTTCTTCTTCCTCAATACCAAGTATCGGCCGTGCCTTTCTCCTACTGTTCGATTCTAGGTCAGGAATTATCGAACAAACCGTGGGGCTTCGGGATGATCAGACTGTGGGACGTCGAAGGGCGGCATGTGGCGCATGTGCGCTGGGAGGGGGGCCCCACTCGGTGGCACAGAAAGGGCCGGGCGGCGGTCTAAAGGGCACGGGTTTGGTGGGTTCGTTCTCGGGCTACAGAGCACGGTGGCGGGTGATGTCCGTATGGATTGAAAGGGGGAAGAGGGGGCTTCGAAGTGGTGTGCGGCTTGGGGTCTGGTTTGTGGAGATGAAGGAGAACTTAGAGGGAGAAAGATGGAGAGGTATCAGCCATTAATCAGGGGGCGGCGACTACAACGAGATTGAACAGTGTTCTAGGGTTTTGTTTTCTGTTTTTTATAATGTTTTTAATGTATTTTTACAAATAAATCCAAATATTTCAAACCGTGCTGATTCCAGTCCAAACGAAAGTGACCCTAGCCAACAACCCATATTCCGGATCCAACGGGACAGGTCCCGTCAGCCCAAACGGCTGTCTATGGCCTGTTTTATTTAAATTCAATAATTAAATCCTTTATTAATTTAATTTGTCCACATAAATAAATTCACCGAGGCCACATACGGACTCAGAAAAATCCAAAAAAAATTATATTTGGCTTTGTTATGACGATACGGTCCTAACAAAACTAATTTCGTCGAATTCTGAGACTGTTTGAAAAATGACTATTTTTCAATCGATTAAATTTAAGTGAAAATTAGTGTCACATCCTTAAAACTAAAGTTAATTAGGCTCACATCCTCCCTTTTAAAACATATAAATCTCATCTCTATTTTTGAAAAGCAGCTTTTATTTTTCCGGAAATGCCCTCATTAAATTTCACGATGTAATTAACGTTTATGGGTTATGTATTATGGTGCGTTACGTATTAGAGTTTTATTTTTACAGAAGCATAATTTTCGTATCCATGGCGGCTGCATCGATTTTTTTTTTACATTTGGATTGTTTCTTTCTAATTTTTAAATTACTGATTCAATTTTTCTTCCTTGTTAATGTAGACAAATTCTTCAGCGAGTTAATCTGATCGAGCCGCATTTAAAACGAGGTTGTTTCTTCTTCCAGATGACTTTTTTTTTCTTTGGATTCTTTCGTTCTTATTTTAAATTACCGATTCAATGTTTTTGTTCATTGTTAATGGCGACAAATTCTTCAGGGATTTAATCTTATGCCGCCGCCTTTATTTAAAACGATGATGTTTCTTCTTCTAGGAGACTTATAATTGTTAATATTTTGTTTACAGGTACGGTTTTCGTTTTGATGTCGTTTTTTGTTGATTTATTATTCTAAAATTATTTAATTGTTTAATTTTATTGATGCATAATGTAAATTTTGTGTAAAGTTGTATAATTTCTGTATAGGTCCCTATTAAAATATGCAGATACTATAAATCTGAGAGTAAACGTGTGAAACTGTTTTTAGAACACTTGGGTTTGCATGTACTCAGAAAATTTGAGTATAAGTATGCATATATTCTTCATATATGCATACAAATATGCATATATTGTAAATATCTGTTTTCAGCATTTTGTTAAAAAGTTGCCTACAAATATGCATATATTCTTCACATATGCATATTTGTATGCAACTTTTTATCATACATGCAGAAAAACAGATATTTAAAAAATATCTACATATATGTATGCATATATGTAGAATACTTGCATATAAATATGCAAAAATTATTGTTATGTTGCTGAATCGTACGCATGTACTTATATTAATCTGAAGCTGTTTATGTCATTTGATTATTGCACATTAGGCTTATTAATGGTGATTTTCTTTTTTTATATAATAGTGCTCATCCAAAAGGTAGAAGAATGTTTGGTTCTCCATCTTCTTCCAAAAGATTGAAATCTGCAGTTGACTCTACAGAGACTACTAGATGTTGTTTGTGCAATAAGCTGGGTCTTAACAAAAGAGCTTGTTCTTCAAAAGACCATTAGATCTACTTTGTTATTTTATTATATTTTTAAGACACTTGGTTTTATTGTTTACTTTTACCATTTGTTGTAACAATTATGTGATGTAATAAAACCAGTTCAGTATTTTGTTGTAAATTGGTTTTTGACTGCCAGTTTTTGTTTTAAACTGAATTGTATTCAAATATTCTTTACATTTTAATAAATGTATGCAGTATTTTTGAACATTCCTTTACCTCATTTATACAGAAAAATTGGCATGTCTATACTGTAAGATACAAGTAGTACCTGCAAACAATTAAACTGTAAATCCACTTATTAGCATAGTATCGTTGATCATTGTTGCATATAAGTGTGCAATTATTTAGAATATTTTCATGCAAATGTTCAAAAGTTCTGGAAATTCGTATACTCTCTTTCAAACTTCAATAAAATTTTCTTTTGTGTATGTTGTATCTTTTTGTTATATCTTAATATGCATCATTTATAATCTGCGTTTTTCTCTGCAAATGTTTTGAACTTTTTGCTCGTGTAGTTGGTATTAATATTAATATTGGCAGCACTTTCTTCTTAACCACTTGTGCAAATTTATGTAGTAATATACGCAATTAAACCACATGAATGCATAAATGTATGCAACTATTGAAATTATATCCATGCAATTAGTATTTGTATTATTTGCATATTCGTATGCAAGTAATACTAATATTTGCATATAAGTATGCTAGTATTTGATTACTACACTTCAATTTTGCAAATTTTCAAAATATTTGCATACAATGATGCTAATATTTTGAATAACTGCACACCAGTAAGTAAAAATTCCAGGTTATCATAAAGAACCAAAATAACTTGAAATCCTACATAATATTCCCCACTGATTCATTATTGAAAATAATAATCAACAGACCGTAGTTTAAAAACAAAATACCGGTGCAAATATTCAAAAAAACACTCTAAACATCAAATTTTCCATTTTTATTTCACGTTTTCAGCATTCGAAAACAACCAGTTCTGTGTCAGATCTTGACTTGGACCAGCTGTGTTGTTTGCAGTTCAGAATTTTGCATGCAAGCACCGCTCTTTGTAAATCACCAGCCGAAGCATTGTAAAGTTGTTCTTTCTTGTCTAGTTCCTTGCCTTCACTTCTTTGATTCATCATGTTCATTACAATCATTGCATATTCGACACTGAAAATTTTAATACAGAACCACCAATTGTTAGTTGCATAATAGGCTTTGTTCAGAAACTCTTTCAAAATTTTTGCATAAAAACATGAAATAATTATCAATAACTGCATAATAGTATTCACAATTGACTGAAAATAGCTGCAATAATTATTACTTCAGCAATAGAATCATGCATATATTTTTAAAATATGCATATATTGTCAATATGAGCTTAAATGTATGCAACCATTGTCAGAACACCTCGGTTTTCATGTACTTAGAAAAGTTGATTATAAGTATGCATATATTCTAGATATATGCATACAAAAATGCATATATTTTAAATATCTGCATTCAGCATTTATGTTTAAAAATTTCCTACAAATATGCTTCTATTCTTACTATATGCATACCTGTATGCAACTTTTTATCAAACAATCAGAAAAACAGATATTTAAAATATATGTATATTTGTATGCATATATGCAGATTTTATTCTTCTTGCTAAATTGTATAATTCTGAAATTCCAACAGGCTTTCATCACGAATAAATGTTTTCAAACATTTAATTTTTATGCGTACTTGCTTACAATCATACAGATTTACTGACCAAAAATCAGATTACAACTATATAGTATCTATTAGAGGATACGAAAAAAAACAATCAGATTTATACCTTTTTCGCCATTTCTTTTACCAATTTTCGTATCCATGGAGGTGACGATGACAACGAAGCAAAACAGGACGATTTCGATATTTTTTTTATCGAGAGTTTTGCAAAATCGTGGGATTGGGGTTATGAGCGAGATAAAAGGAGCGATCGGACTGGGTAAATGTTGAGGAGTCGTTGTTGGATTGATCGATGGTTTTGCAGAATTTTAGGATTAGGGTTTTCAGCGAGATAATTGGAGCGATAGACTGGGTAAATGAGGAAGAACAGTTTGTTCGATATTTTTTTTAACTACGCAAGGGTAGAGCAGGAATTTTTTGAGCGAAATTTTAAAAACAGGGATGTAATCTTTATTTTTTTATCGCTGGTTTTTTTTTATATTTTGAAACTTAATAGGGACCTGTAAAAAACGCACCCTAAATTTAACTTAATTGAAAAAACACAGTTTCTTTCGCCACGCTCACATACTAACTTGAAAAATTCTAAAAATTGAAACCTAGCAATAAATTGACATTCCGGTTCCAACAAAAGTGGTTTCGTCGAAAACAGAGATCGTTTGAAAATTGACTATTTTCACCGGCTTTAATATTATTTAAAAATGAAAAATTCAATTTCTGCCACATTATCCCTCCAAATTATTTAAAATAAAAAATTTTAATTGGTTCGGATTTTCTGGGTCGTTACAATAATGGCAAAGCCTTTTAAATTCCATATATAGTAACGGTCTTCCTTCACAGAAGCTCATCTCGATTATTACCAAATTGAATTCCGTTCAATTCCAATTTAATATATTAAATTGGAAAACTTTACTTTGGAAAATTCCATTAATCTTAATTAAAAGATTATAAATTCCAAATCATATCTTCATTGTTAATTGGATTAAAGAACAAATGTTATTTAAAACACCGTTCATGATAAACCAAAAAATCCAATTCTTTTATTTAAATCCATTTAATTATTAGTTAATTGGAAAACTTCTCTAAATCTAAATTAAAAGATTTATTCTATTCTCAACTGGGTTTAAGAACACACCATTCACGACAAAACCCAATTTGATATCAAATACAAGGCTCTGAATAGAAATTATATCGGCTTATGTTCAATATCAAATTATAAAACCAACGGATATCGTATTGGGAATAACGATATCTGTATCTTCCAAATTCCTCTTTGAAATATTCTGAAGATTATTTCCATTCTAAATCCATTCCAATTGATTCGTTGGAAAATTCTGGTTATATTAGAACCATTTACAAATCCAGTTTATTATTTCTAAAAATAATTGGATTATTATTCTAGTTATCAACTAGTTCATTTAGATAAAAATATATTTTTATCTTTTCAAAATTGGACTGTTTTATCCAGAATCTTTGCAAATAATTTATTATGATTTTACACAATTTTTCCACATTTTTAATAATTTTAATATCGCCATTTCAGTCGGTTTCCAATAATAGCCACCGAACTGCATCCATAGCGAGCTTTTTTGAAATTGATTTGGATATAATTTGAAATCCTACCGTTCAAATTTAAATCTCTTATATTATTTTTGATACGAACCCAACGGTTCTGGTCTTAGGAGAATCCGACGGTCGGATCTCCTGTTACGTCAATTTGAAGTCAATGGTCGAAATTCGCGAACAGTCGCTGCGCGTTCTATTCAGGCCATTTAAATATATAATTTTTATATATATATTATATATATTTCTTCGATTTCCATTTAAAATGTATTTTATAAATTTGTTTTAAAAATGATTCCAACTTCATTTTCAATTTTAAATCAAAATTGAATATTCAATATCATTATAATATCAAAATGATAATATTTTCAAAATATCAGATTTTGAAATCAATTCTTTTCGATATTCATTATAAAATGAATAAATCGATCGATAAACCGCTTTGGGTTGAAATGGCGTTTCTATACTTAACCTGGTTTCATATATTTTCGTGTCCATCCAAAATCAGACATCCAAATCATATTTTGATTTTTTCTTGAATATTATTTTAAAATATTCAATATTTTAAAATATTCTTTATTTTAAAATATTCGTTTTTCTAAATCGGAACGCAACTCAATCAATTACCATATAATTTCAGTTATATGGATTTCATACATCACATGCATTCCACAATAATGGTAAATAATCATTCAACATTCAAACATCATCCAGAGTGCAATTTACTAATGTATAAGCATTAAATAATTAAATAACGCTTATCACAGTCTGTCGATCAATCGATTGCCATATAATTAAATTCAGGAGAGATGTGAAAAAATTATCGTCCCCAGACCCGTGTGGGGTTTCCAAACAACAACAGTCGATTCCAAATAATCACTGGTTAATAAATTTAACCAGTTCTAATTCGATTTGGATTATTTTTCTAATTAGCCAATTTTCACTGTTTAAATTATAAACAAATATTTATAATTTAAGTTCAAATACCAAAAAATAATATTAAATTATTTTTAATATTTTAAACATTTCGACATCACAATCAAAACACAATACAACCAATTAAATCATCCATGGTCTGTGAACGAGGGAGGTGAGCTAGCAGGCACCGTATACAATTTATAATGATTAAAATTGATAAATATCTACACTGGTAATTCTATATATTTTTATACATGAATACAATAACATGATAAAATATAATTTAGTGAGAAGGAGTTCTCACATTGAGTTCCTTTCCGTCATTCTTTAAATCTGAATTTTATTACTATTCGGATTTGAATTTGCTTCAAATTCTAATTTGCTCCGTTTTGGTTCTAGTCAATTCCATGTTGTAGATCCCGTCGAGAAGAGTCCAACGCAACTGAAATCACTAGATTTCGACCTCGTATGAAGAAGTTATGACAATTATAAGATTAATTACATAATTAAATTAATTAAATATTAATTAATTCACTAATCCTTCTTCAACCTTTGATCACCCTCGTTCAGACGTCGAACCCATCCGTTCAAAACTAGGACTTATCCTTGCCTTCACTGTGATTGACCGGACTTCGATCGCCACCCCTCATTCCAATCGCCATCCCGTTCTCTTCTTCCGCCGACCACCACTGTCGAGCTCGCACCCTCCAAGCACTGGCAAAATCTCCTCGAATGACGGCCCTTTGGGCTCCAAAATCAAACACTACTGACCGCCTTACTTCATCATAGCCGTTCAAAGTGAAGACCTCACGTAGTTCTTCCATTTTGTAATTATAAGTTTCTCGAATTACTTAAGGGATTTGCAGAAAAAGAGGGGGAAGGTTTGAATCGACTTCCGTTCGTCGTGAGGAAGGTGCAGGCGCGATTTCTCTTGGTTTGACCTAGGGTTCAGTTGCTTACTAGGATTATATACACTATTTTATTATTATTTAATTCCAAAATAACTTGTTTATCGTTACGAACTCCTAATCAAACCCAATGACTGCCGTTCCTAACCAAATACCCTCATTCCAAACACAATGGGATACGTTTCGTAAGCCAATTTGACTGTTTCGATTAGTTTTTATCAAAATTAAATATAAATCAATATATATTGCATATAAACATACATTTTAATTTACCGAGGCCACATACTGATTCCGAAAATTACAAAAAAATTACATCTAGCTATGTTTTGATGATACGGTCCTAACAAAACTAATTTCATCGAATTAGGAGACCGTTTGAAAAATGGCCTTTTTCTGGTCGATTCAATTCAAATTGAATTGATAAAACACGTTTAAATTTACCACGCTCACATATTAATTTCAGAAATTATAAAATTGAAACTTAACAATAATTCGACATTTCGGATCCAACAAAAGTGATTTCATCGAAAATGGAGGTCGTTTACAAAAAGGCTATTATTAAGGGCTATTATATTATTAAAACATATATAAATTCCATAGCGACTATTTTAAATTTTAAAATGGACATAAATTTCAATTTATATTATAAAATCTCAGTTTCTCACATTTGTTAGAAAGATATTATTAAAAAGATTCAAATGTTTCTTGTTTTACTGAAATCCGATTTATTTTGAATCCTACACATTCAAATGAAACTTAAAATCAAATTTTCAAACTACCGTGCCATTTCAGGCTTGTTTTATAATTAAAATAAATTTATACATTCTAACTTCGATTTAAATAAACTTTAAATTTATAAGCCATTCCAAACCCATTCAAATAGCTAAAATAAAAAAATTAAATTGGTTCAGAAATTCCGGGTTGTTACATTAAGCGTGGTAAATTTAAACGCATATTGAAATTTCTATTTAATATAAGCTAATAATAAGGATATTTTTCAAATTGTCTCCAAATTCAATGAAATTAATTTTGTTGGACCCGTAATTATAAAACATAGCTGGATTTCAAATTTCGTTATTTTTGGAGTCAGTATGTGGTCGTGATAAATTAAAACGTGCTTTCAAATTCCATACTTAACGTTATATTAATTTATATATTAATTTTTATAAAATATGACTGAAACAGTCGAATTTGCTTACGAAACATATTCCATTGTGTCCAAAATAGGGGTATTTGGTTAGGAACGTCAGTCGTTGGGATTCGTTTGCAGTTCGGAGCGATAAACAAGTAATATTAGAATTAAATAATAATTTTATATAGTATATATACCCTACAAAATACCCTAAGCCCTGATCTATTATCTGTTGCCGCCACTTCTTCTTCAATTGGCAGAACTCTCTCATTTTCTTCCCCAATTTCCGCCCAATCCATTCATCGATTTCAAAATCTCCCAACATGAAAATTGTTCCTCTCGATGAGATCCTTCAGTTCAACGGCTATGATGATCGTTTGTGACCCGCTGTGCCCAAACCATTCACTCGAACGCCTCAACTTTGGAGCCATTTTGAAGTGCCTGAAGCATGCGAGTTTGCTACAACGGTTGGCGGTAGGGGGGTTTCGGGGCTATGGCGTGGTGACATCCGATCAGCTGGAAATGGCCTCAAGCGGCATGCGTGGGCAAATATGGGACTCGAGCATGGGTTTGTTTCATTCTGGAAGAAGACGAACGATAGCGTTAAACGTTGATTAAGTAAATTAATATATTAGTTGTCTTAATTAATGACTTGTTAAATTATTCAATTTTTAAAATGTCATAACTTTTTCAAACGAACACATAATTGAACAAACTTGGATCCGTTGGGATCTTGAAGACGAGAGCTTCACAGTGAAGCTGACTAAAAGGAATTTGGAGCTAGTTCCATATTTTGGTTAAATTAAATGTCTTGTTTAATTTAATTAAAACAATCGTTTTATAACGATTTCAAACCGACCAATGTGGGAACTCTCTCACTCAACTATTTTGTTATGTTATTATAATCATATTAAAAAAATTATTGATTATGTATGCTGATTTTTATCTGTTAAATTATTACAAATTGTTGTAGGTATATGGTAGCTCACATCATAGTTGTTTGCAAACTAGATGGATGAATGGACAATTATTATTTTATATGATTTGAATGCGATTTGGAAATAATTAACATGTTAAAAACGTTGTTAAATTATTTGTGGTGGTTGAAATTGGATTAAAACATCCATTTTTAGGTCAAACAACTTGTTTATGTTCACCTATTTAAATAATAGATTAGAATAAATAAATAATTATTTAATTAATTGTTTACTGGATGAAACCCCCATACGGGTATTGGGATGATATTCAATTTACACTAATCCCAAGTGTTTAGATTTGATGTTAATCGATTGATTGACATATCAATATGAGCGTTAAATATTTTATTTAAAGCTCATATGGAAGTAAGTGCACACTGAATGTTAATTGGATGGTTGATAGTTATTTACAACTATTCTTGGATGCATATGATGAATGAAATCCATATAAATTAACTTATATGGATATTGGTTGAATGTTATTTCAATCCGGAAGAAAATATGAATATTTTATTAATATAATATTTAATGAAAATTGAAGTTTGGTTTAGAAGTCCGATTTTGGGTGGATGCAAATAAATAAAAATATAGATGAATATTCGTAACTGTAACGAATGGTTTTGAAGTAAAAATAATATTAAAATTGACCGTACAGTGAAATGTGCAATTTTGAAGATAAACTGCTGAAACGAGTTTTCAAAGATAAATATATATTTTATATAATTTATAAAAATAGTTTTGAAGCGCTTCGATTTATATTCAAAATTTATAAATCGATTCAGGCTTAAATACAACGTGTCGTACAGCGACGGTTCGCGAACGTCAACCCGTAACTTTGAATTGACGTAACGGGAGATTCGACCGTTGGATTCTCCTGAAACTAAAATCTTTGGAGCCGTATTGAAATGTGCTTCCTAATAAAATAAGAATTTTTAAATCCAATGGTTGAATATTCAAATATGTGTAAATCTGTTTAGAAAAAGGTCGCTATGTACGCAGTTCGGTGGCCGATATTGGAAACCGAATGTAAGGGCCTTAATAAGATTATTGAAAATATAAATAAATTATGTAAAATCATAATAAATGATTTGGAAAGATTTTGGATGAAAAATTCCAAGTTACAAAAGATAAAAGATACTTGTATCTGAATGAACTAGTTAACAACTAAAATAATAATCCAATGATTTTAAATTATTAACTTGAATTGAAAATGGTTTTAATATTACCAGAGTTTTCCAACAAATTAATTGGAATGGATTTGAATGGAAATTATCTTCGGATAATTTTGATATGGGATTCTGTAATTATACGGATATCGTTGATAAATTTGGAAGATATTGATATTGTTATTTCAAAACGATATCTGTTAGTTTCTGAATTTGGTATTGAATGTAAGTCGACATGATTTCTATTTATGATCTTATATTTAATATCAAATTGGATTTTGAGTTTGTCTTGAATGGTATCTTGAATAATACTATTTTTGAACCCAGTTGTAAAAGGAATAAATCTTTTAATTAAGTTTTAAAGAAATTTTCTGGTTTATTTAATTAAATTGGAATTGAATGGAATTCAATAATAATCGAGATAAGCTTCTGTGAAGGAAGGCATTTACTATTTATGGAATTTAAAATGCTTTGTCGTTATTCCACTTATAGTATTGGTTGGATACAGAAATTTATATAAACTATAAATTGTTCAGATTTCCGTGAAGATTCTGTATTAAATGGAAGATAATTTTGGGTATATTGTGAACAATGCTTTTGAATGGCAGTTGTTCTTTAACCCAAGTAAAGACAAGATTTATTTCCTAAAGTTGAATAATTATTTGAATAGTGATTTATGAAGATTAAAATTGAATTAGAGTTTTAATGAATCTTTAATTAGACCGAAATGTAAATAGTAATTAAATTTACCAAAGAAATGTTCGAGAATGGAGTACCACCAATTTTACTCCATGCGATAGTTAAATATTTAATTAGATTTGAAACATTAAACGGTAATTAAATTTACCAATAACACGATGGGTGTTAAATATGGAGTACCACCAGTTTTGCTCCATGGGATGAATTGGTTGGGATTGGGATAATATAATGAATGATCACTTCGGTAAGGCTCGATAATCTCGACTAGTTGTATAAACCTTAATAAGGTTTAAGTTGTGAAAAGATATAATAAAATCATTTGATATGATATCCAAGGGATGATTTAAATAGTAAGTTTAAATGAGATAATCTTTGCTAAAATTAATGGGAATCTTTTCCAGAGTAATGAATATTTGAATAAAAGAATATTTTGGATTGGAATGAGATGTGTGCTATCTTTGTATATTTATCATATGATTATAAAGATGCGCAAGTTATTCAGAAAGACCAAGTTCAACCCGTTTTGAATAATTGTTACGACGATTAAAAGTCAAAGATTGAAGACGGTGGGTGAAGACCGAAAACCTTCACATCGTATGGATGATTACTGATATCTCGATTGGGTGTTACACCCAAGACGAGGTAATAAGTGGTGGTCGTCTAGACATACTTGGAGATCGACCAGATAGACGAGGACCTCTCTCTTGTATTGGATATATGGAACGAGAAATAAGGTGCCTCCGGGTTCGTTCAGACCCAGAACGAACTTGAAAATGGATTGTGTGTCTTCCATGACAATTTTAAACTAAATTTAAATTGTATCGATCCTTAATCAGAAATGGAGTCTCATTAACAATCCCCTATAATTTCCATTATGGTACGCAAATTATGTTGGAGGAAATTTAAAACAAAAGTGAAAGGAAAAAGGAAAGCACAAAAGGGGAAAATTTGATTTGTCCCATATCATGAAATGTAAGTGTGTTTGACACTATATATATAAACACATTACAAATTATATCAAAAGGAAAGGGGAGACGGAAAGAGAGGAGACAATGGCATGAGGCAAGAGCATATCCATGGACATTAATATTTAAAATTTCAAAAGATGGGCCTTGGAGCTCTTGGGGTCTTGTGATCAGATGGGCCACGAAATGCTATTGGGCTAGCGCAGATCCGTTGAATTTTTGCGCGCAAATTTCAATTTTATAACACTTCGAAGCCGTTGCTAATGAATGGATGCATCCATTCATTATTCAAAATTCGCAACACTTCTAAACCGTTGCAAACGAATGGCCGCATCTGTTCATTTGAAATTGCAACGCTTCTGGACTTTTGCAAATCAATAGGTGCAACTGTTTGAATTCAAACAGCGATAACCGTTGGAAAACGGTTGCATCTCTTTATTTATTATAAATAGGATTCTCCGAATTCAGTTTTCTATAACTCGAGTTCCTCTTCTTCTCCTTCCTTTTCTTATTTTCTACCATTAAAAATACCTGGAGACTCTGCCAAATTCTTGAGTGAAACGAGTTATAGTTCTGTAGGCTATAACTCTTTCATCTTGTCACTGCAGCGATCAAATCTAAGATAGCAGATCGCCGTGACTGTGAAAAACGCCGATTAAAAGATATTCGATATCTATTCCATTGTATATTAGAACAAAATTGCCATTACTCCTGCACGGAATTAAGAGGGCAAATACTATTTTAGGATAGCGATCACCACATCATGCCTCGGAGATTTGTGTATTCTAAGATCAAAAAATCCAGTGACGAATTCGACATCCAACAATCTAAAACAGTTTTTCTGCAATGGCTCTTCACAGTCTCAAAGAGTTCGCCGCTGATTTCGCAAAACTAGAGCGCTTTGATGGTGTCAATTTCCTGTGCTGGCAGAAGAAGATGCATTTCTTATTAGCGGGTATGAAAGTTGTTTATGTTTTGACTACGCCAAAACCAACAGAGACAGAAGATGAAACTGTTGCACAAACACGAGATCAGATCAAGTGGGAACATGATGATTATATTTGCAAAGGCTATATCTGTAATGCGATGACGGACACACTTTTTGATATGTACTGCAACAAGCCAACTGGAAAGGATGTTTGGGATGCATTGGAGGCGAAGTATTTGATGGAAGACGCAACAAGTAAGAAATTTCTAGCCACCAAATTTTTTAGTTACAAAATGACCGATGATCATTCAGTAGTAGAGCAATTCAATGATATCATACACATGCTTAACCAGTTCAGTTAACATAAGTTAAATATGGATGAGGAAATTAAGGTTTCCTCGATAATAGACAAATTACCCCCTTCTTGGAAAGATCATAGGAAACTACTGAAACACAAGAAGGAGGATATGAGTTTAGACAGCCTTGCATAATATTTGCAAGTTGAATAATAACTGAGGCAAAAAGATGCCCAAGATGAAAAGTTGTTGATACATCAAAGGTCCATATGGTGGAAGAAAAGCAAGCAAATAATGCTTCAAATAATTCTTCTAATAAAAAGAGGAAAAGGTAGAACAACAACAATTCCCAAAATCAGAACAAGAAAGGCAAAAATGGTGGTTGCTACTTTTGTGGTAAACTGGGACATTTCAAAAGGGATTGTCGCTTCTGGAAAAGAAGCTGCAATCTGAAAAGGAAAAGTTTTCCGCAGTCATATTAGAAGTGAATATGATTGAACAAGACAATTCTTGGTGGATCTATTCTGGCGCTACTAAGCATGTCTACATTGACAAGAATCAATTCAAGAAACTAGAACCAACTGAAGATGAAGATTACCTTTATATGGGAAACTCAGCAAAGGCAGCGGTCAAAGGGAAGGGGACTGTAGATTTGGAATTCACATCTAGAAAAATTCTGACATTAAATGATGTATATTATGTACCTGAAATTAGGAAGAAACTTGTATCGGGAAGTCTTCTTAATAATTTTGGATTCAAATAGGTCTTTGAGTCAAATAAATATGTTATGACCAAAGGCGGTGTATTTGTGGGAAAAGGCTATATGTGTGATGGTATGTTTAAACTGAATGTTGATATTAATAAAAGTATGAATTCTGCTTATATTGTTGATTCATTTTCATTATGGCACAATAGATTAGGACATGTTAATCATAAACACATGCTTGATATGATATCTTTGAATCTAATTTCCAAACACCAAAATGATATGTTAGATAAGTGTAGGATATGTTCATTAACTAAGATCGCTAGAAAACTATTTCCTCATAAACCAGAAAGTACAACAAATGTGACGTATGTGGTATACACAGTACTCCTACTAGAGGAGGAAAAAGATATTTTGTCACATTTATAGATGATTACTCTAAATATTGTTATGTCTATCTTATGCATGCTAAAAGTGAAGTGTTAAATTCATTCATTACTTATAAAATTGAAGTAGAAAACCAATGTGATGTCAAAATAAAAACTCTTAGGTCTGATAGGGGTGGTGAATATAAATTTCCTGAATAATGTGAATCAGTAGGAATTATACATGAGACATCTATTGCTTATACTCCACAACAAATTGGAGTGGCTGAAAGGAAAAACAGAATTCTTACCGAAATGGTAAATGCAATGTTGTGTAATTCTGGTCTAAATGCTAGTTTTTGGGGAGAAGCCTTACTTACCGCATGTTATATTCAAAATAGAATACCTCATAAGAAAAGTAAAGTTACTCCTTATGAATTTTGGAAGAAACGAAAACCAAATCTTGATTATTATCGAGTCTGGGGTTATAGAGCGATTGTTCGATTACCTGAACCAAAAATCAGGAAATTAGGACAAAAGGCAATCGAGTGCATATTCTTAGGATATGCTCAACATAGCAAAGGATATAGGTTTCTAGTAATAGAACCTAATAGCTCTATTGATGTAAATACAGTAGTAGAATCAAGGGACATAGTGTTTTATGAGAATAGATTTACATCTATTCAGAATAAACTGATTCATGAAACAGTGGAGGTCAATACACCTATTAATGAAACGGTGGAGGTTAATAAACCAAATATTGAACCTGAAGAAAACACTGATGGAAATATCGACGAAAATGCTGATTCTCTTAGGGGAAGTAAACGAAGAAGGATAGAGAAATCTTTTGGACCAGATTTCGTCGTATATTTGGTTGAAGGATCTAGAAATAATGTAGATGATCAATTAATGATATCTACAAATATAGAATCTGACCCTTTAACATATGCTAAGGCAATGAAATCTCAAGATTCATCATTTTGGCAAGAAGCCATAAATGATGAAATGGATTCTATTATGGGAAATAAAACATGGAAACTAGTAGATTTACCTTCTGGTTCTAAACCAATAGGATGTAAATGAATATTTAAGAAAAAGTTAAAGGCAGATGGAACAATTGAAAATTTTAAAGCTAGATTAGTTGCCAAAGGATTCACACAGAAAGAAGGAATAGATTATTTTGATACGTATGCCCCAGTAGCTAGAATTTCAACTATTAGGACTTTAATTGCATTAGCTTCTATCTATAATTTTGAAATTCATCAAATGGACGTTAAGACAATATTTTTAAATGGTGAATTTGACGAAGAAATATATATATATATATATATATATATATATATATATATATATGTCTCAACCAGAAGGTTTTGTGATGCCTGGACAAGAACGTAAATTATGTAAACTTATCAAATCACTTTACGGTCTTAAACAAGCACCAAAGCAATGACATGAAAAGTTTGATAAAACTATTATTTCTAATGGCTTTAGGATTTTTGAATCTGACAAATGTGTCTATAGCAAGTTTCATTCAGGTAAAGGTGTAATTATATGCCTTTACGTGGATGATATGCTTATATTTGAAACAGATACTTCAAGTATTGAAGAAACTAAAAGATATCTATCTTCATGTTTTGACATGAAAGACATGGGAGTAGCTGAGATGATTCTTGGAATAAAAATCATGAAAACAAAAGATGGGTTATCAATTACCCAGTCTCACTACATTGAGAAAATTTTGAAAAGGTTCAATCTATTCGATTGTAAACCTATGACTACCCCATTTGATCCAAATACGAAGTTATACACTAATACTGGAAGAGCTATAGAACAATTAGAATATGCTAGAGTTATTGGAAGTTTGACGTATGCAATGACATGCACATGACCAGATATTGCCTGTGTTGTTGGCAAAATGAGTAGATATACTAGTAACCCTAGTCATATCCATTGGAATGCAATACATAGAATTTTAAAGTATCTAAAAGGTACCATAAACTATGGTATACATTACAACGGTTATCCGAGTGTAATAGAAGGATACACATATGCTATTTGGAACACTGGAAGTGAAGATAATAAATCAACAAGTGGATGGATATTCACTCTTGGTGGGGGAGCAATATCCTGAGCCTCAAAGAAACAAACATGTATTACTGATTCAACCATGGCTGTTGAGTTTATAGCACTGGCTTCTAGTAGTAAAGAAGTGGAATGGTTAAGGAATCTATTATTAGAAACTCCTGTGTGGCCAAAACCTATGCCACCAATATCTGTACAATGTGATAGTCAATCTACATTATCACAGACATACAACCAAGTTTATAATGGTAAATTTAGACATATTGGTCTAAGGCATAGTTTGGTTAGGCAAATGCTCACTGAAGGGGTAATTACCATAGATTTTGTGAGATCTAGCCAGAATTTTGCAGATCCATTTACTAAAGGACTTGCAAAGAACTTACTGATAAAAACATCATTGGGAATGGGTTTAAAGCCTATAAAATACAATCGTCAATGAAAGAAACTCAACTCAACATAATAAAGAAATTTGTTATCTTGAGTTCAAAGAGCAAAAGTACTTCATATGTTTGCGGTTGGAAGCACTATAATATTTAGTCTGAAAAACTAAGTATTATCATACATTCCAAGGAAAAGTGCTTAGTACTTATAATGACAAAGAGAGGATGTTCTACTTAGAACTTAATAGGTTTATAATAGATATACCGTTGAGGTGTGTGTTATAAGACACTTCTGATAAACCTACCTATATGAATGCAATGAAGGTGGTGCCGCCTTCTACGAGATTTTGGCTTGATCTCTAAGGGAATTTCATGAAAGAAGACACTGACCCAAGGCCAATCCACGGGTCGAGCATATATACTATCTAGGTAAAATGAAAATGAGTGTGTGATAATCACATCCGGTAAGATCATATAGGATCGATGGTTCAATGCTTAGTCAACCACTCCATCCTGATATACTTTGATGGGTTTTCACTACGTATAGATTCAAGTCTGTAAGACATCTATACTTATACACAAATTTTCCTGCATATAAATGACAAGAAGAATTTATTTAAATTTGATGGAGGATTATTGGAGGAAAGTTAAAATAAAAGAGAAAGGAAGAAGGAAAGCACAAAAGGAGAAAATTTGATTTGTCCCATATCATGAAATGTAAGTGTGTTTGACACTATATATGTAAACACATTACATATTATATCAAAAGGAAATGGGAGATGGAAAGAGAAGAGATAATGGTATGAGGCAAGAGTATATCCATTGACATTAATATTTAAAATGTCAAAAGATGGGCCTTGGGGCTTTTGTGGTCTTGTGATCAGATGGGCCACGAAATGCTATTGGACTTGCGCAGATCCGTTGAATTTTTGCGCGCGCGGATTTCAATATTATAATGCTTCGGAGCCGTTGCTAATGAATGGACGCATCCATTCATCATTCAAAATTCGCAGCACTTCTGAACCGTTGCAAACGAATGGTCGCGTCTGTTCATTTGAAATTGCAACGCTTTTGCACTGTTGCAAATCAATTGGTGCAACTGTTTGAATTCAAACAGCCGTAACCGTTGAAAAGCGGTTGCATCTCTTCATTTATTATAAATAGGCTTCCCCAAACTCAGTTTTCTATTACTCGAGTTCCTCTTCTTCTCCTTCCTTTTCTTCTTTTCTGCCATTAAAAATACATCGAGACTCTGCCAAATTCTTAAGTGAATTATACGAGTTATAGTTCTGTAGGCTATAACTCTTTCATCTTGTCACTGCAGCGATCAAATCCAAGATAGTGAATCGCCGTGACTGTGCAAACATGCCGATTTAAAGATATTCAATATCTGCTTCGTTGTATATTCGAACAAATTTGCCATTACTTCTACATAGAATTAAGAGGACAAATACTGTTTTAGGATAGTGATCACCACATCGTGCCTCGGAGATTTGTGTATTCTAAGATCAGAAAATCCAGCGACGAATTCGACATCCAACAAATTATACAAGCCTGTTTATATTTTGTATGCCTCTTTTATAGAGTTATTCTTATACATTCAGTCTTGTGCCAACTTGAAAGACTATAACTTGGCTAATCTTTTCCTTAGTAAATAACAATGGATTCTGTCATGTTTTCTTTTGATCTAATTGATTTCATGTAATTGTTTCCCGATTAAATTGATATGAGATTTATGTTTAGATCTATAACATATATCTCTATTTCACAAAAGGAACAGTAAGAATTTTATCCTTGTCATGAAGTCAGCTGACGGCTTTGGTTTTGTTACTAATGCAGTTCTTTGCACAATTTCAGTTGCTTGCGCCAATGTGCATGGCTTTTACTCCCGGATGGCTTTATCCCACATTGTAGAAAGTTTCTTTTTGACCATCCAACGTGCTGTGTGAGATGATTTTTCGTCAATGACACCAGAGGCTGAGTTTACAAGGCGAACGTTTATTTTCTCTTAACCAAATATAAGGCAAGGTCATTTCCATTTTATCTACTTCCATATCACAGGCTTTATAAGCTATCTTCCTGGAAAGTCCAAACGAGTGGCTGTGTTTAACACACAAACATCATCTCCTTACCAAACCTTCATCTCCCACATTCATTCTATTTCTCTCCCTTTAGCTCACATAACAGCAATACACGCAGCATAACTCCTCACATCGCAGAATCAAGACACATCAAATGGCTGCTATGCATTCTCTCGCTATCTATTCGTCTCTCGCCAGTTGCCCGCAGAAACCTCAGCTTCTTTCAGGTCTTTTTACCTTCCAATTAAGCTTTATAAATTTCTTATTCTGTTTATCATCCATAAGATTATACTATATATGAAAAACCATTTTCAGGATTCTCATGCATCTCCCACATCGCATGTTCAAGCACGCAGTCCTCATTCAATGGTATGTCCCTGAAATTATCGGCTTCAAAACTAAGTGTATGGAAGCATTCGCACAAAACAAGACCAGTTGTCATGATGGCGAAGCCATCGATCCAGTTCATTCAGGGAACCGATGAACAAACGGTGCCGGACGTACGCTTAACAAAATCGAGAGACGGAAGCAATGGAGTAGCCACATTTTCGTTCGATGAGCCTTCTGTTTTCGACTCAACAGGGGAGCTTGGGGAGATTACGGGCTTTTACATGATCGATGAAGAAGGGGTTCTTCAATCGGTGGACGTGAGTGCTAAGTTCGTGAATGGGAAACCGGCGAGGATAGAGGCTAAGTACATAATGAGGACTCCGCAGGAGTGGGATAGGTTCATGAGGTTCATGGAAAGGTATGCCAACGCCAATGGATTGGCTTTTGTTAAGAGCTAAATAGTAATGGTTACGATACTCTTCTCTAACTATGAGGTTTATACGAATGGCATTTGGCTCTTCTTCTTCTTTCTTTCTTCTTTTATGATGTATCTTTTGTTTATCTGCAAATTATTGTTGGATTGATTCTTGCATGAATTTGAAGATTGGATGGGTGGTCATACATTTGTTGTTAAATTGATGCCCAACACCTGAACAAAACAAAAACCAAATAATCATAAAATGGTAGATCATTCCAAATGAAAACTTCTTGGTCACTGTACTGCACGTGTAGATAATCAAGTGCTCAAGTCTGGTCGAAGACTACTCTCTGTTCGGTAGTTTTTACTCCTCCTGTGTCCATCATTATGCCCATTCACAGCAGGTTGAGAACCCGGCATGTACACACATTAGCAGCAACAAGAACTAACAGTATTCTTATTACCATAAAATCACTGAGCGGATGTAGACCAAGCCTTACCAAACCACTATATAAATTACCGTATGTTCTTCATTTCTCTTCTCTTTTTCCATTTGCTTCTCTTCAATTTTGATTCTTTATGCAATCTCCTTCGATGTTTGTGTCACTTTTGGTTCAAACATTTTGTTCCTTTCATTGGGAATCTTATTTTCAGACTACTTAAATCTATCATCTATTATTGCATTGCTTACATATGGAAGATCGATGGAATTTCTTCAATCTTAGTTTCTTTGCTAATTAAATTAGTAAAAATCTACAAGAAGTGTATGCAACGGCTCCACGGAACATCCATAACCTCACGTGTTACTGAAGATCTGAAGAACGTCAGTCTTTGATAGATTGATGAAGCTGTACAACCAGCTATTGTAAAAGTTCAAAGTCCTGACATCATAACGAGCGTAGATATGAAATGCTTGATGACACAACAACAAGATAGATGCGCTGAGTTGAAACGGCAAATATTGGAGAACGGAGACTTGATGAACAGACTGAACAACCGTCATGGAAGAGGCAAAAAGGATATAAATAGTTAAATACCCAAACTCAGAATCAGATATATCCTGGTCGTCGGAGAAGGTCAAAAAAACAGAAGATAGTAAGAGACACACTAAGACAACAGACTGACAGAGTAACTGCAGACGATCGTCCGCAGCAGAAGCTTGGGGATCGGTACCAAACCGCACCTATGGATTGATACCGATCCACTGAATCATTGACTGGGTCCACATGGTGATGGTGATACACTTCTTGGGCATACTGTGAACAACTAAGGTTTAGGGAGTTAAGGCGGGTGCGGCTGATCTACCAATAAGAAACGAACGAGAAACTGTTGAGAAGATGGTCCTTTTGATACTCTGTTTCTACCTTTTTGAAATTAAACATTTTTTCTTTCTTTTTAACTTAACTGCAAGAATATAAAAATCAGGGGATTTGATTGATTGGATAAAGAGATATATAAGAATTTGGATACATCGTTTAATACCCTGCACCCCTTAGTATTCCCCAAATGAATTATACTAAGGAATGCATATACTATTTCCCAAATGAACTGTACTAAGGAATGCAGAGCATTGTAGCTGTTAAGAAAGTAATATCAAAGAGCAAAATTCGCAAGATATAAAACAAAACGGGGTTTTTAGCACAAGGACAAACTTAACGATAAATTTTTCCATAAGGACAACAGACTAAAATTTTAAGCACAAGAACACTTTTTAGTTTAAATGGAGGAATTCAGGGATTCACTATTATTTCATACTTTACACTAAAGTTTGTCTTTGTGGTTAAATTTTTTGACCTTTGTCCTTATGGATAATTTTTTTGTTAATTTTGTCCTTCGTACTATTTTCTTGAAACAAAAACATCGGAAATATTTATTCAAAACAACTTTACATTCCAAAACAATACTTTATACTAAAATGTGGGTTATTACAAATCACGTCTTACATGATCTTAGCTCAAATCACAGTATACAATAAAACATTCCCCTCATAACTATTAATCCCAACGGTGAAAAATACGGTATCATAAAATAGAAGAAAATAATATTTCTACATTCAGTTCTTCCCAGGTTACTAATATCAACCGACCTCTGTCCACTGAGTCTACTAGGGGAAGAAAAAAGAAGAAAGAGAAGTGGATCAAATATAAAATCAAGTGAATTGTATAATTACCAGCATGATCGAGTAACATATAGAAATAGACGTAATACTAGTTCTAGTATCAAACAGAATATAGTGTTTGTTAGACCAAAAAATGGTCCTAACACCCAAACCATTGTATTTCGAGCATAAAATATGAAGAAATAACTGAAAAATGCTGGAAAAAGCAAGACAACATGATTTTTATAGTGGTTCAGCGTTAATGAGCCTACATCCACTTCATATTTTCTCATTTCAATCAGAGATTACAATTACAATGAATATTGCCTCTCAATGCTCGAATTCAATGAATAATTCTCTTCGAATCTATTGAATTTTATTAAATAAGATGGTAATTATTTATGAAGGAGTGTTAACCATGGCAGCCATGAATGTTGAGATGCCAATGATCCCTTAAAATGACCAAGTCTTCCTATATTTATAGGCGTTGGAGAGCCATGGACTGAATGCCACGTGAGCATATCTAGCGGGCTTCGAAATTGGTTATGAGAGAGTGGAGAACGTGTGAAGTTCATCCCTTGAATGTAGGAGTGAGCAAAGAGAGTTTGTAGCCTAAAGAATAGGTCATGTTGTGTGCAGCAGTTGCAACTCCGAGCAGGTCGGGTAGGGGGGCAAACTACCAGGTAATGACCCGATCTCGGGGGGCTTCACGAACCGACCCCCGGAGGGCATCGCGAACCGACCCCAGAAGGGGGTCACGAGCCGACCCTAGAAGGGAGTCACGAACCGATAAGGGCGAGCCGGTTTTCACAAATGCCAAAATCCAAGTTTTTCCATATTCCGTCACTTCATTCAAGCGATTGCTGATCAATGTATGTCCATATTCAAGTCCTTTGCTTTGGGTAGCGTGGTCACAAAGCAGGCTAACAGTGTTAATGCAAAACTATAGAAGGTAAATATAAGTAGAAATATACTTGGACTGATCGTTCAATTATTTATCTAGTACAACTGGTCATACCAAGTGTGACACCCCACGTTCGTTAATGTCACTCATTAACAAAATGCATTAAGTTTCGTGAAGCGTTATAGGTAAATAGAAACGGAAACATTACAAGACAGATATAAAAGCAACAACGGAATTCAAGTTTTTATTTCAACATAAGTCATAACATCGTGGTCCAAAATATCACAAGTCTGAAACTACATAAAAGTCATTACAAAAATATAAAACTTTTCTGTCTTGTTCCATCAGAGTACATAAAAAGTATAATTCCCCAAAAAGAGACAAAATCAAAGTAGAGACAAGAACACGAGCAATACTTCAAGAGCAGCTCCTAGCAAGATAAAAGAAAAATCACGGTCAAGCCTGAGAGTTCCCACCCTGAGAACCTAGGGGGGAGGGGAAGGGGGAACGAAAGAAAGAAGAGGAAACAAAAAGGGTCAGACATAAAGTCTGGCGAGTTCAGTTACTTTTAGTAAGTAAATAAATAAAAGTAGCATGACAGACATATAAAGTGGATAAGAAAGATGACATCACAAAAGGTAAGGATGACAAGGTAAACAGGATAGGGTGTATACGTTTCCTTAATGATTACTCGGCACTACTACTAGTATATCTAGAATGAGATGATCCCTTCCACTATAAGGTAGTAGACTTAGGCATACGTCCAAATGTACCTTAACTACTACCCTAATCGTTCGCCTCCCTAATCCGCGTAGATACTCTGTTCCAGCCCCAACGTAGGATGTATCATGTCCTAAAGTAGCAACCCTTCGCCAATTTGCACAGCCCCATATCCATAGGTGTCACAGCCGTCTTATCCCCCTCTGCCCGGCCCATGCACGCACATGACCCGGTCGGTTTGTGTCGCCCACACCGTCCTGCACGTTTGGATATATTACAATCAACCCAGTAAGCGTGTCCTACTCCGACCTAGGGCAGAGTACTCGTTTTGATACTTATTAAGGGTTACTGACTGAAATGGGTCCCTTACATAAGATGATAAAAGCTCTCCCCCTTGTCTTATATCCCCACTAGGATTTCCATATGTTATGCTTACCCTAAAAGGTGTCTTTAATACATAACCCCCAGTTGGTTAAGTTTTGTGGGCCTATATCTAAATATTGCCCATCCAACCCAGATATGCTTAACTTAACCCTCTCATTGTTCAACCAAGTTTACTTAACCCCTATTCATGTTCATGTTCACACAATCCCTATGGATTCAACTAGGTTAAGTATTCCAATTCATTACCATGTCCATTTATGGTTATAATGGGCTAGACCTCCCACAATAGGCCTACAACTTGTGGATGCTGGATATGTCGGTCGGGTCCGGGCAAACATCCTCCACAAGTTGGGCCTAACCTCGTGTCTTAGCCCGTCTCGTATTTGTGCACTTAGACCCCTCATGTTAGATTCAACATTTGCGGTTGTTGGATATGTCGGTCGGGTCCGGACAGACTTTCACCACAAATGCAATCTAACCTCGTGTCATAAGTGCAGTTACAGTTTCTAATTACTGTAATCTTAGGCATTTCATTATTATCCAATTTTTCACCTATGTCGTTATAGGTTATAGGTTTCATACCCCTTTTTTCCCCAATTATGTTCATAGTGAATTATATGTCCAAATTCTTATTCATTATCCAAGTTATGCCAATTCTATTATTTTCCCCCGTTCCCTAACTAATGCATTTGCATATATTTGGCGGCATGCCTAGGCTAGAAAGTAGCCTGGACATAAACAATAAAAGGAAAGGTGACGGGAAGACGACAATAGTGATTATTCTAACATAACTAGCATGAAAATATACATTGATATATACACGTAATTGGCATAGTAATAATGTGGACATAAAAACAAATCTAGTGAACAGGTGATGATAAAACTAGATCTAACATAATAAGAATGTCCTAATATGCATGAATAGATCTAAATAAGGATCCATATGTCCAATTAATGACAGATCTAAATTAACCACAACATGATAGGTACAAGATGACCTAGATGGAGAATTAGATCTAAACAAGGTTTTAACTGTCCAAATAATGACAGATCCAAATTAGCCATACACATAGATAAAAGTTAAGATCCACAAATGCGACATGATAAATTAACCACAAGTGAATTAGATCTATAAAAGTAGATCTAGCCTGATAAAGGTTAAGATCCAAAAATATCATAAATTCACAATTTATAACAGATCCAAATCACAGTCATATCGTGTTTTATTGTTAATCATTTAAATCTAAAAGTAACTAAACTTACATTGTTTGGATTTTAGAAGATAGAAGAGAAATTGTTGGTGTTGAATCTCAGATCTATATGTGAATCTCTAACTGACTAGTTCTTAGTTGATTGTTGTTGAAGAAAAGGATTCATTTCAGTTCAAGCACCGACAACATTTGGCTTCCATTGATTTCTAGTGAAGAAAACAAGAGAAATGGACCTTTATTTATAGCTGTCAGCCCCCAGAAATCGACTGCCACCTCAGCCTTAAGGGGGTCGACCCCCCTTATGGGGTCGAAACCCCTGGGGCGAGAATTTTACCGCCAAAGGGATTTTCAAAATTTGAGCTGAAAATTTGGTTTTCTGGATAGGTTTGAACCGTTATATATACATATAATTATCTTGCACGTATACAAACTTCAAACCTTCATAACTGCTTCATACTGTGTCCGTTTTACGCAAACCAAATGTCTATCTTGACCAGAATTTCGAGACATACGCAATGGCATAGTCTGTTTCCCTTAATTCTGATTATTAAATTAATTATTATTTAATTTATCCTCTTTAATGTTTTTGAAATTACGGGGTGTTACATTCCCCCCTACTTAAAGAATTTCGTCCCCGAAATCTCTAAGTGTAGAAGAATGTATATCCTATCATCCATCATCCATCTACTGATTCATCAATCACAAGCATCCATTGTCTTTAAAGACTTCTAATGCTTACATGAACATATGCCAAGGTGTGTGTATATGTCCCAATACTAATGCAAAGATTAGGCAGTCTACTGATTCAGTCGACCTCCTCAATGCAATGTATGTTAGTGCCATGAATCCAATATGTATGCAAATAATCCTATTATAACATGTAAGTTCTATATGTATGCACGCTCGTTCGTCCAAATGCAACATCCATATGCTAATACATCCATTTTCACCCACTAAAAGAAAAGAAAAATGCCCACACATCCATATGCAGTATGAGAGTGATTGAGCCGATATAGTGCCTAATGTGTGTGTGTGTGTATGCATCCACAGGAAACCACTAGCAAACACTTGCATTCACTTGCATCCATCAAACATAACATGTCTCAAACACATGTTTACATTCATAGAATTCCTACCCAAAGGTCGAAAATATTATTGATAGGACATACTCAAGTGATAGAAACAAGCATAGATAAAACTTTGGAAAAGGAGTTAAGGACATACCCTCGAAAAAGAAAGGGTACGAAGCACGAATCTTGTCTTCGATCTCCCAAATCGCATCCTCTGGGTTATTTCCCCATCGAACCTTTATCAGCTTGATTTCTTTATTGCGTAGCTTCTTAACTTCTGATCCAAGAATACGAATAGGGACTCGTCTGACTATCACCTCCCGCTCCACTTCTACTTCCTCTGATACACTTGGCTCAACAACTTCTGCGGTGTCATGCAAGCACTTCCGCAAATAAGAAACGTGGAAAACATTATGAACACCGGATATATTTTCTGGGAGCTTTACTCTATAGGCCATTTAGCCGATCCTTTCAGTTATGGGAAATGGTCCTACAAATCTGGGTGCCAACTTCCCTACAGATCCAAAGCAAACCACATTCCTCAGAGGTGATACTTTAATAAAAACTAAGTCTCCTACTTCAAATTCGATGTCAGTCCTTCTCTTGTCTGCATAGGATTTCTGCTTATCTTGAGCTGTCTTCATTTGTCGTCGAATAAGATCAATTTTCTCGGACGTTTCTCTAATCATATCAAGTCCAAGTAATAATCTTTCTGTAGATTCCCACCAACAAGTTGGTGATCTACAGGGTTGTTCGTACAATGCTTCGAAGGTGCCATGCCGATGCTAGCTTGATAATTGTTGTTGTAGGAAAACTCTACTAAAGGAAGATGCTCTTCCCAAGTCCCTCCAAAGTCTAGGATACACAGCCTTAAAAGATCCTCAAGAATTCTGTTCACTCTTTCCGTCTGCCCATCGGTCTGTGGGTGATAAGCAGTGCTCAAACACAATTGTGTAACTAACGCTTCTTGTAAGCTTCTCCAAAATTCACTAGTGAAGATGGAATCACGATCGCTCACGATGCTGGAAGGTACTCCATGAAGAAGCTATCTCACTAACGTAAATTGTTGCCAACCATGATGTCGTCCTCTTACTCTTAACTGGAATGAAATGAGCACTCTTAGTGAGTCTGTCCACCACAACCCAAATACTGGTGTTGCCTTTCTTCGATCTAGGAAAACCATCTATGAAATCCATAAAGACGCTTTCCCACTTCTACTGTGGAACCTCCAAAGGATGAAGCAAACCACCAGGCTTCTTTTACTCAGCTTTGACTTGCTAACAAACTAAACATTGAGAAATAAACTCTGCCACATCTTTCTTCATCCCAGCCCAAAAGAAAACCCTATTCATGTCTCTGTACATCTTATCACCACCTGGATGAATAGTCATTTTAGAATGGTGGGATTCTTCTAGGACTGTCTTTATCAAGCTTCCAGTTTGAGGAACACAAATCCTTCCATCTCGTCGCAACCACCCTTTTTCATCTATGGAATATCTACTTAGGTGACGAGAAGTCTCCCCTTTTCTGTGCTTATCTATGATGTCTAAAATATGTGATCATTTCACTGTGAAGCTCCTATCCGATCCATAAGAGTAGGTCGTATCTCTAATGATGCAAACAGATCAGGCAAAATCTCGATGGAGGGTCTAAAGTCAAAAGTTGATATGAACTCCAAGCTTTTCCTCTCCACAAACAGAGGACTTAAAGCCATCCTCTGCCTATTTAGTGCGTCGGCCACCACCTTACCCTTGCCAGGGGTATAAGAGATTTCAAAATCATAAGAAGCTAGGAATTACATCCACCTTTGTTGCCTTAAATTAAGATCCTTCTGCGAGAATAGGTACTTGAGAGATATATGATCGGTGTATCATTCGAACTTCTCTCCAAGTAAATAATGACGCCACGTCTTAAGCGCGAATATTATGACAGCTAGCTCTAATCATGGGTTGGATAGTTCTTCTCATGAACTCTCAACTGTCTACCCTCATAACACACTACCATTTCTTCTTGCATCAGAATCGCACCAAGCCCAGTACCACATGCACCAGTGTAAACTGTAAATACTTTTCTCCCATCAGACAAGGTCAAGACTGGAGTTGTTATTAGAGCCCCTCTTCAAACGTTGGAAAAGCAACATCATTATCTATATCCCATGAAAATGCCAAGTTCTTCTTCGTCAGCCTGGTGGAAGGGGTTGATATCTTTACGAAGTCCTTAATGAACTTCCTATAATAGCCTACAAATCCAAGAAAGCTTCTCACTTCTGTTGCATTTTTCGGAATCTGCCAATCTTGCACTGCAACCACCTTTGCAGGATCTACAGCTATCCCTTCTTTGGAGACTGCATGCCCTAAGAATCTCGCCTCTTTTCTCTAAAAGTGGCATTTGGAAAACTTTGCCTTAAGTTGATTCGCACGGAGAGTTTTCAAAACTTCTCTCAAATGTTGGGCATGCTCTTCTTCGCTTTTGGAGAAGATCAAGATATCATCAACAAAGACTACGAAAAATTTATTTAGAAACTCCTGAAACACCCTACTCGTTAAACGAAAAAAATAGGTAGGTGCATTCGTCAACCCAAAAGGCATAACTAGCCATTCAAAGAAACCATCCGGAGTTCTAAAAGCAGTCTTGTCTATACTGTCCTCAGCCACCCTCAACTGATGAAACCCCATGGACAAGTCTAACTGAGAGAATACTGAGGCACCAACAAGCTGGTCAAACAAGTCATCTATTCTCGAAAGTGGGTGCCTGTTCTTCTTTGTGAGTTTGTTCAACTCTCTATAGTCCACACACAATCCAATCGAACCATCCGCCTTAGTTGCGAATACAACTGGAGCACCCTATTCAGATATGCTTTGCCTAATAAATCCTTTTTCAAATAGCTCCCCTGCTTTTTTTGCTAAGCTCCCTCCTTTCCCTTGGAGCCATATGGCGCACAGGAAATGCAACTGGCTTTGCACTGTCCACCAAATATATACGAAAATCGATCTCGCGTCTCGGAGGTAATCCCCGGACCTCCTCAAAAATATCAGAATAATCTTGAACTACTGGAACAGATCGCAAATCATCTATAGATGCATCAAGAGACTCTAAGAAACTAAGCATAACATACCCTTAAGGGTCACAAGAAATCTCGAGGGTCCTCCCATGGCAAGTCAAAAGTCTAACGACCCTCCTCTCACAATCTAGAATTGCACCATACGTGGTTAACCAATACATCCTTAGAATCAAGCCATAACCCATAAAATTGAGCACATACGCGTCACATTCAAACTCGATGCCTAACATAGATATTCTCAAACCTCGACAAATCATAGATAAATGAGCCGAACCACCAATGGGGTTTGAGACAACTAAGGGATCCACTACCATACTAGTAATTAAGTGTAGAGATTCAACCACAGAACTAGATATATATGAATGTGAAGCGCCAGAATCAAAAAGTGTTCTAATAGGATGATTTGAAAGAGAAATTAAACCTTCCACAGAAATTTTTCTACCTCTATCAAGAGCACTAATCGTGAGAACATGCACCTGCCCTCCAGAAGTTCCTGCCCTTTGACCTTGTCCCTGTTTCTTCGAGCACTCCCTAGAGAAGTGTCTGACCTCTCCACAATTGAAGCAAAGAATTCTTCCTTCTTTTGTAGTCCTTCACCAAGTGACTCTCACGTCCACAACTGTGACACTTCCTCCTATCCTTAGCCTTGTCATTCTTTCTACCCTTTTTCTATTGTTGCTGTTGTTGTTGTCCCTTCTTGGGCCATATCCTCTTGTTTTGCGTTGTTTCCTCAGCTTTAATCTCCTTCTTTTCTCCCTTGTCTTCCTTATGCATCAAGGTCGTACCAACAAGTCTTTAAAAAGTTGCCTCCATTGGGATATGGGACATAGCTAACCCATGAAGGGGTTCATTCAACCCTTTAGCAAACTGCAAAGCTTTCTTATGCGGAGTATCCACCAGTTCCAGTCCAAATCTTGCTATCTGGTTGAATTTGTTCGCATACTCTTTAACAATCAAGTTTCCTTGTTTAGTGCTAAGAACCTGTTCATTTGCATGCTTTTCTCAGCTTGGGAAAGAAACTTCATTTCAAACCTCTATCTAAAATTGTAACAACCCGGAAATTCTAAGGCAATTTAAAATTTTTATTTTGGTAATTTTAATGAATTTTGAATATTTAAAATGAATTATTTTAAATAACAACGACAAAAAATTTATTTTGAATAGAATTAGAACGTATATATTTATATGATCGTCGTTAGAATATATTTATTTATTTTAAATTATAAAAGGAATTGAAAATGGCGCAGTAGTTCGAAATTTCGATTTCAAAGTTCAAATGGATGTACAGGATTCAAAATAAATCGGATTTTAGCGAAACCAAAAATATTTGAATCTAATTGAGAATATCTTTCCAACGAATCCGAAAAATCAAAATTTCATAGCGGGAATCAAAAGCTATGTCCAGTTGAAAATTCAAAATAGTCGCTATGGAATTCTGGCCCTTAAAAATGGAAATTTTGCAAACGATCTCGGTTTATGACTAAACCACTTTTGTTGGATCCGTGATGTCAAGTTATTGCTAGATTCCAAAATTCGTAATTTTCTGAATCAATATGTGAGCGTGGCGAAAGAAAACGCGTTTGACCAGTTTTAGTTGATTTTAATCGACTGGAAAATGGCCATTTTTCAAACGATCTCAGAATTCGACGAAATTAGTTTTGTTAGAACCGTATCGTCAATACGAAGCTAGAAAATATTTTTCGGGAATTTTTAGAGTTAGTATGTGGCCCCGGTAAATTGAAATGTGCATTCAAATTCAATATATAGAGTTATATTTTGATTTTGACGAAAACTGATCGAAACGATCGAATCAGCTTACGATACGTATCCTATTGTGTTCGGAATGGGGGAAATTAGCTATGGACGATAGACAGTGGGTTTCGTTTCGAGGTCAAAATAAAAGGTACCTTTTTGAAATTAAACCCTCTCTCCTTCTCTAACCTAGTCAACGACCCCCCCTCGTTCAAACCATTCAACCGAAATCGAAAAAAAGAAGAGAAAGAAGAACGGGGAGGAGCCGCGCTCCCCCCAGCAGCGCGCCGCCGCCCCTCTGGCGTGCCGCCGCCAGAGCAAGGCCCCCCTCCTTCTCCTCGTTTCCTTCTCCTCCCCTTCTTCCTCCTCGCGCCGAGCGCGATCCCCTTCCCCCCCTTTGCCGACGCAGCCCCCCCTCTCGCCTTCGACCTTCCCTTTCCCTCCTCCCTCCCTCTAAACCCCAATCCACCCCAAAACAGCCCCAAATCCGAGCGCCAGTCCCACACCGACGAATGGCGCCACATTCTTTTCCCCCCTCCTACGATAAAGATCTGATTTTGGCAAAGGTGAGCTTTTGTTTTATTTTTATCTTTAAATCCAATTTCTTTTAGATTAAAATATATTTATAAAATCAGTTTTTAGAGGTTGAAAATATATATATCTTTTTTTAATCAATTTTTATATAGATAGTGTATAAAAAGATGGGATCTTTATAATATTTTTAGCGAAATAAAAATGCGATTTTTATAGTGTATTCGTAGAATTAAAAATATGATTTTTACACTGTAAACATCGAGGTAACATTATGTTTTTTTTAGCTAACGAAAAGTATGGTTTTTAGAAACATGAAGAGATTATATTTTTGTATGTGAAAAGGTTATATTTTTCTATATGAAAATTTATGATTTTGATATAGGGAAAACTTTGATTTTTAATTTAGAAAGTCTTGATTATTATAGAGATAATAAAAATATGGTTTTTATATGAAGAGAAATAAAAATATGAACTTTATTTTTATCATGAAATAGTGAGAATAAAGATCGATTTTTATATAATAGCGGTGTAAAAATAGAATTTTTATCTATATAGTAGCGGTGTAAAAATAGAATTTTTATCTATATAGTAGCGGTGTAAAAATAGAATTTTTATCTATATAGTAGCGGTGTAAAAATAGAATTTTTATTTATATAGTAGCGGTGTAAAAATAGAATTTTTATCTATATAGTAGCGGTGTAAAAATAGAATTTTTATCTATATAGTAGCGGTATAAAAATAGTGATTTCTATCCATATAGAGTGATTATAAAAATGTGATTTTTATATACATAGCAACAATATAAAAATGTGATTTTTATATATGTAGTGGCTACGGACAATGAAATTGACAAAAGGCAAGCACGATGAAGATTTCTACATATGAAGAGTCGCGGTGTATTGGTTTAGCTAGTCGGTGAGAACTTCTCACTTTAAATATTGTTTTCTAGTTAAAAATATATACTAGGATGCAGACAGTGCTTAGCAGCACCCGACGCCCGTCGTCCATAGACCATGGACGACTTGTATGCTTGTTTGATGTGTTGTGAAGTTTGTTTGTGATGTTGATGTGAAATGGATAATAAAACATTTGTGTGTTGAAATAAATTAATTATCGTTAAAAATATATTTTTTAACGTGAATGTGAATAAATAAATATTCATTTACAAACCGGACGGTTTGTTTATGTACACCTATTTGAAGGATATTGATTGGGACGATAAATTTTACACGTCGCCCAACTGCACAAATAATATTCAGTGTTTGTGGATTGAAACCCCACACGGATGTTGGGTTGATATTTGATGTACACTAATCCCAATTGTTTAGTGGTATGTCGATCGTTTGATTGACAGACTGTATGAGCATTAATTAGTTATATTTAATGCTTATGTAGTTGTGTGGTGCACTTTGGATGATGGTTGATTATTTGTTGTTGCTATTATATACATATGTTGTATGGAATCCATATGATTAACATTATATGGTAATTGATTGGGCCTCATTCCAATTGGGAAAATAAAGAATATTATAGAATATATATTCATGTGTTGAATAGAATAAAATATATATTCATGTGTTGAACAGAATAAAGAATATTCATGTGTTGAATAAAATATATATTCATGTGTTGAGTAAAATATTTTAAACAATAAAATTTACATCTTTATCATAATTTTATAAAATATATTAAATAACAAAAATAGTCATGTGTTGACGATACTCATGTGTTGAAAGAAATATAGATTCATGTGTTGAATAGAGTAAATATTCATTTGTTGAATAGAATAACGAAGTTATTGAAATATATAAAGTCGTGCTGATTAGAGATGCGCCATTTTGACACGAACGATATTTATATCGATTATATTCGTTTTTATAATGAATATAGAAAAGGAAGTGATTTCAAAATATAACGTTTTGAAAATATTATCATTTATATAGTAATGATATGAAATATTCAATATTGATTTGAAATTGAATATGAAGTTGAAATTGTTTTGAAAACGAATTTAAAACGATTTATAAAATACGTTTTGAATTGAAATCGACAAAATATATATAATATATATATTATATATATTAAATGGCCTGAATAGAACGCGCCGCATCGCGGCAGTTCGCGAATTTCGACTATTGACTTCGAATTGACGTTGTGGGAGATCCGACCGTCGGATTCTCCTGAAACCAGAACCTTGGGTTCGTATCAAAAAGAGCTTTCCGATGAATATTAGAAATTTGAAATCTAACGGTTGGATTTGGAATTATGTCCAAATCAAATTTGGAAAAGGTCGCGGTAAGTGTAGTTCGATGGCCGTTGATGGAAATCGACTGTACGGGCCTTGATAAATTTTTTAAAAATATTAATAATTTGTGTAAAATCATAATATATGAATTGGAAAGAACTGAGATGAAAAATTCCAAATTTGAAAAGATAAAACTAGATTTCTATCGAAATGAACTAGTTTTGAACTAGAATTATAATCCCATTTATTTTTAAAACAAATAAATTGGATTTGAAGTGGTTTTGAAAATAATCAGAATTTCCAATACGTGAATTGGAATGGAGTTGAATCGAAATTATCTTCGGAATATTTCAATGTTGGATTTCGTGATTATACCGATATGGTTGTGGAAATTTGAAAGGTATATTTATATTGTTATTTCCAATACGATATTTGTTGGTTTCAGAATTTGATAATGAATATAAGCCGATATATTTTCTATTCAGAGCCTTGTATTTAATATCAAATGGGATTTTGGGTTCGTCGTGAATGGTGTCTTAAATAACACTGTTGTTGAACCCAGTTTAGAAAAGAATAAATCTTTTAATTAAGATTTAGTGAAATTGTCCCGTTGATTGACATTTAATTGGAATTGAATTTAAATTGGTTTTTGGGTTTATCGTGAGCGGTGTTTTGAATAACACCTGTTCTTTAACCCGATTAACAATGGAATGTGATTTTGGGTTTATCGTGAACCGTGTTTTAGATGACATTGGTTCTTTAACCCAGTTAAAGATAGGATATTGATTTTTGAGAAGATTAAAACTAAATGGAGTTTTAATGAATCTTTAATTAGATTGAAATGATCGAGAATGGAGTATCACCAGTTTTGCTCCAAAGCGATAGTTAAATCTTTAATTAGATTTGAACGTGAAATGGTAATTAATATTTACCGATAACACTGTGGTGTTAGATATGGAGTATTACCAGTTTTGCTCCATGGGATGAATAGGTTGGGATTGGGAAATAAAATAAATAATTACTTCGGTGTGGTTCGCTAATCCCGACTAGTTTGGAAAACCTTAACATGGTTTGAAAAGATATCCAAAGAAAGATTAAAGAATAAATTTAGAAGAATTTATCTTTGATAAAATTAATGGGAACCTTTCCCTAAGAATGTGATTATTTGAATAAAAGAATATTCTGAATTGGAATGAGGCGTATGTTGCGTTTGTGTAGCACTTGTTTATTATATACGCGGGTTATTCGGAAAGGCCGGGTTTATACCCATTCTGAATGACGATTCGACGATATGTCGAAGATGAAGACGGTGGTTGAAGACCGGAAGTCTTCACATCGTTTGGATGATTATTGATGATATTGATTGGGCTGTACACCCAAGAGGAGGGAATCAGTTAGTGATCGTCCAGACGTACTTGGAGATCGATGGATATGCGAGGAAAGTGCCTCCGGTTTCGTTCAGACCCAGAACGAACTTGTAAATGGACTGTGTGTCTGACATTGGATTTTATTCTGTGTTGATTGACCTCTATTAAATATACATCTGTTTGGCGGCGGAGAGTTTATTCTCTTGCTTAACGTCCTTCTTTGAGACGTACGAGCTCAGAGGTTGTATATCGATGGACATCAGTCGCATGGAGTGAATTGCCTGTGTGGCATGCCTAAGTGGCAAATGATCAAGGCTTCTGTTGAAAAGCAAAGTCTTGTGGTTAATGATCGAAGCACGGCATGTGTGGCATAGCATTGTGTATAGCGTTAATTCGCGAGCCTCACACCTCGGTATGAGTCAAAAACGGGATAATGACTGCAGGGAGAGCACGACGTTTCTTTCTAGCTAAGGGTGATGTCAGTGACCTACCAGCCCTGACATTTATATACTTTTTACCTGTGTGGTTGTTGGATGCGAGGCACCTCGAATATATGGTCGATAACTGGCACTATGTGAGCCGACGTACAGACCATTATATAGGTCCTATAGGACCGGGAAACGTGTGTTCAGGAATACTAATCCTCAAAAGTAAGAGAGGACCGGCCTTGAAGGTTCCAAGGGATCGCTGTGTGTGGTCCTGAGACATTTGTTAGAGTGTCTCGAACGGAGAGGAGCTTGCCCCTTGCCTCGACTCATGATGGAATCCAATTTCCAATACGTGATAATTTGGTTTTATTTGTAGAACCTAGTATGGCGACATAGTAGATGGTAGCTATGCCGCCTATGATTGATACTTATGATTGAAATTGTTTTGACACTATACACTTATAGTAATATCAAAATAATGTGTTTTTAAACGTATCAAGCATTCTTTGGCTATTATAAGGTAAAACCCTATCCTCCGGCTTGCGTTGCATTGTGTGATGGGACCTGGGTCTTATAATAGCTTCATTTTTCTTTATTTAGCATTGCGCTGTTTGTTTTATGCACTGGTATTCTTGGGAGGAAACCCGTTCCGTGTTATAGGCGTGGTCCCTTGATTTACCTAACTTTAAAAATAAAGATTAATAACTGTTTTAGTTCTCACACCAGTCACATGACTGACCTGGAGTTTATTGTTTTAACCTAAACTTTGGGTGCCTTTATTTTCCGCACGGGCAACTAGTAGTTTTGGTTTTGCAGATTTATATTCACAAGATCTTGGTTTATAGCTGGAATGATACTCGGAAAGCTCTGTATCCATGTATTTCTTTCAGTTGTGTGTTGTATTATTTTTTCGCTGCTATGTATTTAAATGTAATTTAAATCTCTGATATTTGTCAAATGTGTAATATTTATTCATACTCTGTATATTCTTGTATTCTGATGGAATTGTTGTAATACACAATGAAATGTTCTTCTGTTTGTGTTCCGATGTGTGTTGTTCTCAAAGCAATCCGTGCTTTCCTCCACAGGAAAGTTCGGGTCGCTATAAAAATCATCCTAAGTTTCCACTGGATGGCCTGCTTGGGTTACTTCCCACCAAAACGAAGCTTCGTCTTTCAGTAGTTAGGCAGCCAACTGAATCTTCCTTTGATCTTCCACTTCAAAGATTACAAATGAATCCTCTGTCTCCTTGAGCCAATTCCTTGCCTCTACAAATGTCTCGGTTCCATGGAATGGCTTTCCTCCCATAGCACGAAAGTCTTTGCAGATCTTAGAGAAGTTGTCTGCACGAAGAGGAGGAGAAGTAGGAACAACGGGTGCAGTTGGGGAAGACACGTTCCCTTGGCCTTCAGCAGGCGCCGTGGCCTCTAGATACCTACGAAACTAGCCTGGTACCGTAACACCCTCAAGAATATTAGGTTCCCCAGACATGCTGAAATAAAGAAAAGGAAAGATATTCAGACAAGGGATCAAAAGATATTACTTATGGATTTAGGGAATGTTTTTCAAAACAGAATTTTCTTTTTAAAAATGCTTTCTTTTAAACCCTTTTTTGAAAATAATTTTCAAAAACTTTTATCTAATCTGGTAACCTTCCGCTCTGATACCAAGTGTGACATGTCACTCATTAAGAGAATGCATTAAGTTTCATGAAGCGTTATAGGTAAACAGAAATGGAAACATTACAAGACAAATATAAAAGCAACAACGGAATTCAAATTTTTATTTCAACATAAATCATAACATCATGGTCCAAAATATCACAAGTCTGAAACTACATAAAAGCTATTACAAAAATATAACACTTTTCTTTCTTATTCCATCATAATACATAAAAAGCATAATTCCACAAAAAGAGACAAAGCCATAATAGAGATAAGAACTTGAACAATACTTCAAGAGCAGCTCCTAGCAAGATAAAAGCAGAATCACGGTCAAGCCTAAGTGTTCCCGCCCTGAGAACCTGGCGGGAGGAGAGGAGGGGGAGGAACAGACGAAAGAAGAGGAAACAAAAAAGGCCAGACATAAAGTCTGGCGAGTCCATTTACTTTTAGTAAGTAAATAAATAAAAGTAGCATTATAGGCATATCAAGTGGATAAGAAAGATGACATTACAAAAGGTAAGGATGAAAAGGTAAAAAGGATAGGGAGTATACACTTCCTTAATGATTACTCTGCACTACTACTAGTATATCCAGAATGAGATGATCCCTTCCACTATAAGGTGGTAGACTTAGGCATACGTCCAAATGTACCCTAACTACTACCCTAATCAATCGGCTCCCTAATCTGTGTAGATATTTTGTGTCGGCCCCACCGTAGGATGTATCACGTCCTAAAGTGGCAACCCTTCGTCTATTTGCACAGCCCCATATCTACAAGTGTCATGGCCGTCTTATCCCCCTCTGCCCAGCCCATGCATGCACATGACCCGGTCGGTTTGCACCACCCACACCGTCCTCCACATTTGGATCTCTTACAATCAGCCCAGTAAGCGTGCCCCACTCCGACCTAGGACGGAGTACTCGTTTTGATACTTATTAAGGGTTACTGACTGAAACGGGTCCCCCACACAAGATGATACAAGCTCTCCCCCTTGACTTGTATCCCCATTAGGATTTCCTCATGTTATGCTTAACCTAAAAGGTGTCTTTAATACATAACCCCCAATCGGCTATGTTTTGTGGGCCTATCTAAATATTACCCACCCAACACAGATATACTTAACTTAACCCTCCCATTGTTCAACCAAGTTTACTTAACCCATGTTCATGTTCATGTTCACACAATCCTTATGGATTCAACTAGGTTAAGCATTCCAATTCGTTACCATGTCCATTTATGGTTATAATGGGCTAGACCTCCCACATTAGGCCTACAACTTGTGGATGTTGGATATGTCGGTCGGGTATGGGCAGACTTCCTCCACAAGTTGGGCCTAACCTCGTGTCTTAGCCCGTCTCGTATTTGTGCACTTAGACCCCTCACATTAGATTCAACATTTGTGGTTGCTGGATATGTCGGTCAGGTATAGGCAGACTTCCACCACAATGCAATCTAACCTCGTGTCGTAAGTGCAGTTATAGTTTCTAATTACTGTAATAGTAGGCATTTCATTATTATCCATTTTTTCACCTATTTCGTTATAGATTATAGGTTTCATGCCCCTTTTTTCCCCAATTATGTTCATAGTGAATTATATGTCCAAATTCATATTCATTATTCAAGTTATGCCAATTTTATTGTTTTCCCCCGTTCCCTAACTAATGCATTCACATATATTTGGCGGCATGCCTAGGCTAGAAAGTAGCCTGGCTATAAACAATAAAAGGGAAAGGTGGTGGGAAGATGACAATAGTGATTATTCTAACATAACTGGCATAAATATATATACCGACATAGACATGTAATTGGCATAGTAATAAGGTGGACATAAAAACAGATCTAGTGAACAGGCGATGATAAAACTAGATCTAACATAATAAGGATGTCCTAATAGGCATGGATAGATCTAAATAAGGACTCATATGTCCAATTAATTACATATCTAAATTTACCACAGCATGATAGGTACAAGATGATCTAGATGGAGAATTAGATCTAAACAAGGTTTTAACTGTCCAACTATTGGTAGATCCAAATTAGCCACATACATAGATAAAGGTTAATATCCACAAATGTGACATGATAAATTAACCACAAGTGAATTAGATCTATAAAAGTAAATTTAGCATGATAAAGGTTAAGATCCAAAAATATCATAAATTCACAATTTATAACAGATCAAAATCACAGTCATATCACATGTTACTTTTAATCAGTTAAATCTAAAAGTAACTAAACTCACAGTGTTTGGATTTTAGAAGATAGAAAAGAAATTGTTGGTGTTGAATCTCAGATCTATATGTGAATCTCTAACTAATTAGCTCTTAGTTGATTGTTTTGAACAAAAGGATTCGTTTCAGTTCAGGCACCGGCAGCATTTGGCCTCCATTGATTTCCGATGAAGAAAACAAGAGAAATGGACTTTTATTTATAGCTGCCAGCCCCCAGAAATCGACTGCCACCTCATCCCTAGGGGTGTCGACCCCCCTTATGGGGTAGACACGCCTAATATGGGGTCGACACCCCCGGGGCAGGAATTTTACCGCCTACTGGATTTTCGAAATTTGAACTGAAAATTTGGTTTTCTGGATAGGTTTGAACTGTTATATATACATATAATTATCTTGCACGTATACAAACTTCAAACCTTCATAACTTCTTCATACAGTGTCCGTTTTATGCAAACCAAATGTCTATCTTGACCAAAATTTCGAGATAGACGCAATGACGCAGTCCATTTCCCTTAATTCTGATTATTAAATTAATTATTATTTAATTTATCCTCTTTAATATTGTTGAAATTATGGGATGTTGCACGATTGTTTGCAGTTACCCAACTACTGAACATAAGATATGATTAAGATAATTTCCAAATACTACCCATCGATCGACTTTATCCTAACAGTCTACCATCTCACATGATAATTATGTGACTGTGGATCTAGGGCTTTATCTTACCCAATAATCCATTTGTAAAGACATAACTAACCTCTTTTGGATGTCGTAGTGACTTATTTTTCCTCGTAAATGTGTCCACATGCTCGGATACCACTGGAACACACCCACACACGCCCCTGTTTCAGTTGATCCATTATTTACCCTAATCATCATAAGCATGCCCAACCTCCGCCACCAACAATTGCAAGACTATCGGAAAATAGCAATAAACATTAAAGAGAATGTTGTCGGTACAAGTCCTAGCAAATAAATATTCTAATTTGCGTCACTGCCCAGTCTTTCTTAATATGGGTCTTATTTATCAATCAATTATTTTCCAAAATTATCCCTTATATGTTGGAATAGACCACCATATACTTATTAATCTTTATTAATCACTTATTTTTCCTAATCATCATTCGATGCCAGAACAGATGACTACTATTACATGCTTATTAAACTTAATCTCAGATCTAAGTTTATAATTATAATAAGCTTTTTCATTATCCTTTTCAAATTTAACCTCATGTTATAATTCACTTTGCAAATATGTCAAATTTTCTTATCATGATGTATAACGTGTCCATTCGGTTATCATAATAATATTTTCATTCTCTTTTCTTGTCTATTTACAACCTGTGCTATAATTTTATTATAAATCCTCATTAATTTGCCTATTGCTGTTTAATTCTTTTTTAATCACAAATCTACAATTTATGCACACTTTTTCTGTAAATTTAGTTCTTTTCTTTCAATCCATGTTAGTACAATTATTATTTTATTTCTATTTTTCGCACGCAAAATGAAAGGATTAAATTAGATGTGAATAAACTAACATTTATAGATCTAGGCATAGTTTAGACATAAACTTAAATAGTTGCAGAAATTATAGAAAAACCCGACAGACATGAGATACTGAAAAAGTGAGAAGACTGAAAGAATATTTTACATAACTTAGATAAAAAGAAAAATATAAGGGACAGAGAAATACTTATAGAAAATAGCTTACAGGAAAAGAACTTACAAAAAAACTGTTTAAAAATTATAGGAAAAAGCTATAAAAAAAACTATAAGAAAACTACAAGAAAAATTATACAATCCGAATAATTACAGCACTCACCCTTGGTCCAAAGCTTTCCTCCGTGGCCCCTTTAGACCCCTTCCTGTGATGTCTAATAATTTTATTTACAAGATTCTTTCTCTGCAAATATTTAATTTTTATAATCCAGCCTCAGGTAATGAACCCGATGAGAGAAAATCTAAGTGCGAGAGAAATGCCTAGATTTATGGGTCTATTTATAGAATGGCTTAGGGACCATAATCCGTAATATTTTAGGTTTTTAATCTAAGTCAACCACGTCACTCAACCAATCACAACCTTTGGATTTCAAAAATAACCAACCAAAATGCGCCACATCAGCTCAAATTTTAAAATACTCGAATACGATTCACACCTGCACGCATTTGTGCCTAGACTATATTATGGGTCGAGCCGTTCCTAGTTGAGTCGACCTGTACACTATTTATTTTTACTTGTATTTTATGTATTTTAACATTGTCTACTCAACTTGCTTCTTTTATAGCTTCTCCATATCAACTTGGATTCCGACAAGTTATATATGAAAATTGAGTAGAAAATTTCCTACGGACATAATGGAAAAGGTTCCACATCCAATTTCAAGCATTTGTAAAAATTCTCCTTTTAATTTCTTTCTATATTTAATGTAATCTTTTTATATTAAACTCATAACTTGTTCTTCTTCATTAATTTTTTTTAACTTCTAATAAATTCCATTAATACTTGGCTTTAATTCATGTTTTAATACACGCGTAACTTTCTCAAATTCAAACATGCATGTTAGCACTTGTGAATTAATTCTTTTATTAACTTTTATGTTATAGTTATAATTTTAGTATTTGATCCCCCCATTTATTCTGTTACTGTGAATATTTCCATTAATTCTATTTATTACCTTATAACGTTATATTTTTATAAAATTAAATTTTAATATTCAATTTTCTTAATTATTTATACTTAAATTTATGGTTGTTAAATTCTCCAGTCCTCAAAGGTAACAACCCACATTTTACGTATCCGAAGATTGTAAAATATTTTTATTTTATTCCCTAAGGGTTGGATCATTCTCATATTTTAATATGTTGCTTTTGGGGATGTGAGACTTGTCCATAATTTTTACCAATTTTGTTTCTGACCATCTTCCCCCTGTTAGTCTTGTACATGGCATAACTTTTGACTCAGGTCGAATTAGGTGTTGAGACATGTGCCATTGGAAAGGAAATGATGATTCCCTTTCTGTAGAGTGGTCACATTAAAGATTTGGCTCAGTGGTTTGTGAGGAATCGCTGTTTTAAGGTTTTTCAGTTTGTTGTCCAGGTTTTGGGAGCCTTAATGGGCTGATTTGTAGAGGCCAATTAGTGGGCTGGTGGAAAATTATAAATAGGGGGAGATAGGTATGGAGAATAGTTTACTTTCTCCATTCTCTCATTTGGAGAGGCTTGTGATCCTCCATTTCTCCATTCTCCTACACCTTTCCACCCTTAAAATTCGATATCTACATTAGAGAATCGAAGATCTACAACATTTGGAGCTAGATTTATATCAAGAGGGGATAGATTTCATCAAATCAAGAGGATTGAAGTAAGATCTTCGCTATCCAGATCCGTATTTCAATCATTTTGAGTTGTTTTGGAGAATTAGCGAGTGATATGCATCTCTCACATGGATTCAATCAAGTATATAAGTTCTATGATCTTAATTTTATCATTTCCAAGTAATTTTCCTTAGATCTACATCACGGTAAGTCTATTTTCATATGAATCGCTATAGGATCTAATTTAGTAACTTAAAACCGATAATTTCTATGTTATTTTCATATGTTTATGCTAGTTAGATCCATAATTTTAGTTCATATGTTCATTTATCATGATTTTGGTGAATTTTGCATAATTATTGATGAAATTGTCATTTTCATCTTGTTGTTGGTTTCATAACAAGTTTGTGGTTGAATTGGATGAGTTGATTTTGACGGAATTGTTGTTCGGCAAAGTTTTGATCGCTTTTGGAAGGTCTAGTCACTTTTGGAAGGTCCGATCGTTTTTTGGAAGGTTCGATCGCCTTTTGGAAGGTCCGATCACTTTTGGGAAGGTCCGAAGTTCCGATCGCCTTTTTGAAGGTCCGATCACTTTTGGGAAGTTCTGATCCCTTTTGGGAGGGTCCGGTCGCCTTTTTGGAAGGTCCTATCTCTTTTTGAAAGGTCCGATCATGTTTGGTAAGGTCCGATCGCCTTTCGGAAGGTCCGATCGCTTTCAGAAGGTCCGATTGGTTTTGGAAGGCCCGGTCGATATTGGAAGGTCCGATCGGGATTGGAAGATCCGGTCAGTATGGAAGGACTCGGTCGGATGAACCTTGAAGCGAATTCAAGTAAGAATGTCGAAGTGTTGTTACATATTCATTGTTTGTGAAAATGCAATGAGTATGAAGACAACTCAAGGGTGTTTTGAGTTTGTTGAAAATGGTTGAATGGTCGCTATCGATGACGACTAGAGATACAGAAGGACGAGGAATTATCGTTGTTGTAGGCTCTAGCAGACTCAAAGAAGGGGTATAATAGGGATGCCCAAAAGATCGGTTGTATGATCGAGTACCCTGGGAAGCTTGAACGGGCATAGATATGCCAAATTGAATGACGTATGGCGTTTTGCTAGAACCGGAGTTACCATTTTCCCTTGGCGGATGGCAGGATGATATGGCCAATCATATGATTAGTGATGGTTTCAAAGCAGGATTGGCGGTGATAGCCAGAGTCTGTCACGCATTTTGGATGTTTTGTTTGCACCATCTCACGTAAATTATCCAACGTCGAAGGATTTGTTCCTTGGGCGCTTGTTTGATATTGGTTTAGGCCTCTGGGGCTTGTGCTTGAGGGATGTTGAATTCGATTAGGATGGATTGCGTGAGATATATAATCTGGATGATATGAGTGCTAAAACTGATTGCTTCTGGTTGCCATGGATGAATGGTTGAAATTCTTGTTTTGTAAAGGTTATAACTGTCCGATGTGGGGAAGACGGGAGTTGAGTTCTTCTCTGAAGTTGTGGGTAGATTAGTTCGTTTACTTACCCAATCTCATATACTTTATTGATGATGTTAGATAACTGTTTTATCTCTCACTAAGACTGTTGTCTGACTCAAGGTTTTATGTTTCCCTCTTATTACCTTCGGTTGTTCATCCGATTTTTGGATGGGCAAACTAGGTGGCAGATGGCAGGTGATTAGTGAGGATGATGATGCGGTCCGAAGACAGGCAGGAGGCTGGCGTATTATCTTTACTACTATTTCATATCTTTGTTTCCGTTATCATGTTTTTTTGAGTGTTGTAGTGAGGCTATTTGTACAGACATTTACTGATGTGATCCTAAGATGTTGTGGATATTTCCTTGATGATGTGGAAGTTTTAAATTTCTGTGCAGTTATCCTTTACTATTACTACATGTTGTATATGTTCTATAATATTTAATCCTTGCGCCGTGAGTTATATGATAGGTTCTGATTGTGTTTCATACCCTAGATAATCGTCCATAGCTGCCTGGCACGTCTTTCTGTGCATTATTCCTCTTATTTAGTGCAGGGGTTGTGGGCGATCATCACATTTAGTATCAGAGCTTTGGTTAATGATTTTAGCCAAATTTCGAAGACATAATTACGTATGAGAGACATATTTGTAGATTTCAGTTGGATGCATATTATATGATGTTATATAGTATAGTGGCATTTGTGCCTCTTTAGCACCTTTTCTTGTAAATGGCTAATCACTCTAATTTGCAGATTTAGAATGAGTGGACGAACCACAAGACATACTAATAGGGAGGGGCCTATACTTAGAGGGGGTAATGGCGGTATACCAGACTAACCAACCATGTTTGAGGCCATGATGGAAGCAGTCATGCGAAGGGTACCTGCTCCAGTGGCATCCATGGTGAATGTAGGTGTGCGAGTTCCTAGAGTTGTGGATATTGCGAAGCTATGCAAGGATTATACATCTCTAGGAGGGAAACCATTCAAAGGAACTGAGCCAACTGAAGAGGTTCGGAGGTGGATGGATTCTTGTGACTGTATTTTTGGAGGCTTGGGGTTGGAGGATGCAACTAAGAGAAAGCTTACGTCAAGGCAGTTGCAGGGCAGTGCCATAGAGTGGTGGAATTCGGTTACACTTGAGACTCCAGAAGAGGAGATTTCATGGGAGCAGTTCCAAGCTAAGTTTGAAGCAAAGTTTATCTCCACTTCTCAAAAGTCAGCTTTGTTCAAGAAGTTCATAAAGCTGAAACAGAATGGTCGTTCTATGCTTGATTATGTTTCATATTTCGAGGCCTTGTCCAGATATGCTCGTTCATACATTGACACACCCTATCAGAAGAACGAGAAGTTTGTTATGGGTCTGCATATCTACATAGGAAGACCGGTTGTGGAGCATCTTGATGATTCATTTGAAAAGCTTGTGGAGAAAGTTGTTCGCCATGAAAGCTTGTTTCCTAAGGAAGCAAGTGACCATAGAAGTACAAAAACCACAACAAGGTGGTAATAATAAGAAGAGGAAGCGACAACAACAGAAAGGGAAAGATGGCCAGAAAAAGTAGAAGGGAGAAGTGATTTGCTACAACAACTGCCAGAAGGGACATTGTTCCAAGGATTGTAAGAATCCCAAAGTTGAGAAGAAGTGCTTCAAGTGCAGAAAGCCTGGGCATGAGAAGAACGATTGTCCAGAATTGGCTAAGGGAAAGCAGGTTGTCAAGGCATATGATTTGGAAGCCGTGCCATCTTCTTCAAGAGCTCCTACTGCAGAGGAGAAGGGAAAAGGTGTCATCGTCCAAGGTACTCTTTCTGTCCGAGGTGTTTCAGTTTAAATTTTGTTTAATAACGGATCATCGCATTCTTTCATTTGTAAAGAGCTTGTGTGCTGCTTGGATTTGGAACCTGAGATTTGTGATAGACCATTGATCATGATTAATCCAGTTGGGGGTTCATTTAGTTTGTGCATGTTGTGTCGTGGTTTAGTGTTGTCGATTCATGGTTGCTCTTTTGTGTGTGATTGCTTTGTTTTGACCTTCGATGGGTTTGGGATTATCTTGGGCATGGATTGGGTCAAGAGGTATGCGGCAAGAGTGAATTGCGAGAAGCTAGAAATGAGAGCTGTGGATGTGGAAGGGCGAAAGGCGTTGATTCGGTGTAAGCCCGAAGATGGAGTCTTCGTGAGCTATTTATATTTGGTTGTGATTCCACAGGAAGACTTGTCATTTGTGTTGATCGCTAATGAGTATGACGATGTCTTTGAGGAGGTGAAAGGTTTGCCGCCGCATCGTGAGATCGAGTTTAGGATCGATTTGGTTAAGGGTGCTAGACCAATCGTTATACCCATTAGGCGGATGGCACCTAAGGAACAACGAGAGTTAGAGTTGCAAGTTCGAGACCTTTTTGGAAAAGGATTCATCCAGAGAAGTGTTTCTAAATGGGGTGCACCAGTGGTGTTTGCAACCAAGGCAGATGGCTCATTAAGATTGTGTGTGGACTACCATGAGCTGAACAAGGTGACCAAGAAGAACAAGTATCCATTGCCAAGGATAGATGACTTGTTCGATCAGCTTCATGAGGCCAAAGTGTTTTCGCAGATGGATTTGGCAACAGGATTTCACCAGTTGAGAGTGGCAAAGGATAGTGTGCCAAAGACTGCTTTTAGGACACCATCCGGATTTTTTGAATAGTTGGTGATGCCATTCGGGTTGACTAACACGCCAGCGTATTCTGTGGATCTAATGAATAGAGTTTTCAGAGATCAATTGAACAAGTTAGTGTTTGTGTTTATGGATGATATTTTGGTTTACTCCCAGAACGAGGAAGAACATAAGACGCACTTGAGAGTTGTGTTGGAAATCTTGCGAAAGCATCAACTAAGAGCTAAAATTTTGAAGTGTCACTTCTAGAATAGCGAAGTGAGATTATTAGGCTATTTTGTTTCTGGTAATGGGATAGCGGTTGACCCCGCTAAAGTGGCAGCGATCCAGGACTGGGATACACCAAAGAATGCGATAGATGTGAAAAGTTTCCTTGGGTTAGTTGGTTATCACCGATGGTTTATCAAGGATTTCTCCAAGGTAGCCACACCGTTGACAGGATTGACGAACATGGGATGCAAAGTGTGAGCAAGCTTTTGGAATCCTGAAGGAAAGACTGACGAGTGCTCCTGTGTTGACCATTTCAAGTGGGAATGAAGAAATGGCGGTATATACCGATGCATGCGGTACTGGACTTGGAGCAGTGCTGATGCAAAAAGATAAGGTTGTGGCCTACGCGAGTCGGCAAATAAAGCTACATGAAAGGAATTACCCAATCCATGATATGGAGTTGGCAGCGATCAAGTTTGCTCTGAAGATGTGGATACATTACCTGTTGAGGGTTCAATTCGTGTTGCTTACGGATCATAAGTTATTGAAGTATCTTTTCTCCCAAAAGGATTTGAATCTTCGACAATAAAGGTGGCTAGAGTTTCTGGCATCGTATGATTTTGGTATAACCTATACTCCAGGAAAAGGTAACGCAGTGGCAGATGCGTTGAGTGGAAGACACACAAGTTTGGGAGCAATGTTTTTGAAATGGAAGAGCCTCGAGTTTTTGGCAGGATTTGACTTCAGGCCAAGGTGTGAGTTGGAACCTGAAATGTTGGCAAGCTTATCAATAAGACCTAATCTCATCGAAAGCATCGGCGAAAGCCAAAAGCGAGATACAATGCTTGTCGAGTTTATCCAGAAGATGGAACTAGAGAATGAAGAGTTCGAGGTTGATCGAGAAGGTTGGCTTCAAAAGTAAGGAAAACTGGTTGTTCCTGATATCGACGGATTGGGAGGTGAGGTTCTAAGGAAATTTCATCATACGAAATTGATGATTCATCCTGGTTGTAATAAGATGTACCAGGAAATGAAACGATCTTACTACTGGGAAGGGATGAAAAGAGATATTGGGAAGTTCATTTCCAAGTGCATGAAATGTCAGTTGGTTAAAGCTGAATAGAAGAAGCCAACTGGTTTGCTTCAGCCATTAGAAGTTCCTATGTGGAAGTGGGAGCAGATATCGATGAATTTTATTGATGAACCACCTAGAATCAGGAGAGGAAACGAAGGAATTTGGGTCATTGTGGATCGCATGACCAAAAGTGCAAGGTTCATTCTTGTCAAGTCAACAAGGACAACATCGAAGTTGGCTGAGCTATATATTAAGTGGATAGTTCGATTCCATGGTATCCCAAAGAGCATAGTGAGTGACCGAGATCCATTGTTCATGAGTGGACTTTGGAAGAGTTTCCAGGAAGCTTTGGGAATCGAGTTGTGTTTGAGTACGACTTATCATCCCCAAATCGATGGTCAAATCGAGAGGGTTAATCGAGTTTTGGAAGATCTCCTAAGGGCTTGCGTATTAGACTACGGAGGATCATGGGAAGACCATCTACATCTAGTTGAGTTTGCATATAATAATAGCTCCCAGTCCAGCATTGGGACGGCATCATACGAGGCGTTGTATGGGAGGCTGTGCAATTCTCCGGCATGTTGGTTAAAAACTAGAAATAAGTTGGTACTTGGGCCTAAAATGATTAGAGAGACCTCAGATTGTATCGAGATCGTTCGGCAATGAATGAAGGCATCCCAAGATCGTCAGAAGAGTTATGTTGATAAACGTTGAAAATATTTGGAATTCGACGTTGGCGATATGGTTTTCATAAAGATTTCGCCATCGAAGTATGTGGTTAGATTCGGAAGCAAAGGGAGGTTACTCCCAGGTTCGTTGGACCATTTCTGATAGTCGAGCGAATTGGAAAGCTTGCATATAGATTGGAGTTACCCGAGAAGATGTCGAGTGTGCATAATGTGTTCCATGTGTCGTTTCTACAGAAGTTCATGCATGATTTGAATATGGTGGTATCTCCAAAGCAGTATGACGATCTATATGTTGAGACCATAATTGCGAGACCTCGTAAGCAACTTCATGTTGTGGGGAATGACACAAAACAGCTTAGGAGGAAGATGGTTAGGCAAGTCAAGGTACAATGACTGAGGATGACGACGATTGTACATAGGAGACGGAAGAGAGCATGAAGGCGACCCATTCAAAATTCTTCGTCGGTATGACTCGTTAGTATCATACGCCTTACATCATTGTAACTTGCGCTATGGTTTTTTTAGAATTCCATGTGCTAGGATTGGGCTATGGATGCATCATCTGATGGCTGCTAGTTTGAATGATAGAACTGGCTGCACATGAGTTATAGGCATGCGTAATTGTTGTGGTTGCTTGTGTTTGTTGGAATTTCGGGGGCAAATTTCCTAAAGGGGGGATGTAACAGCCCGCATTTTACGTATCAGAAGATCGTAAAATATTTTTATTTTATTCCCTGAGGGCTGGATCATTCTCATATTTTAATATGTTGCTTATGGGGATGTGAGATTTGTCCATAATTTTTACCAATTTTGTTTATGACAATTTTGCCCCTATCAATCTTGTATAGGGGATAACTTTTGACTCAGATCGAATTAGGTGTTGAGACCTGTGCCATTGGAAAGGAAATGATGATTCCCTTTCCGTAGAGTGGTCACATTAAATATTTAGCTTAGCAGTTTGGGAGGAATCGCTGTTTTAAGTTTTTTCAGTTTGCTGTCCATGTTTTGAGAGCCTTAATGGGCTGTTTTTTAGAGTCCCATTAGTGGGCTGGTGGAAAGCTTTAAATAGGGGGTGAGAGGTATGGAGAATAGTTTACTCTCTCCATTCTCTCATTTGGAGGGGCTTGTGATCCTCCAATTCTCCATTCTCCTACACCTTTCCAACATTAAAATTCAAGATCTACATTAGAGAATTGAAGATCTACAACATTTGGAGCTAGATCTACATTGAGAGGGGATAGATTTCATCAAATCAAGCGTATCAAAGAAAGATCTCTTCTTTACGGATTCATATTTCAATAATTTTGAGTTGTTTTGTAGAATTAGTGAGTGATATGCAACTCTCACATGGATTCAATCAAGTATATGAGTTCTATTATCTTAATTTCATCATTTTCAAGTCATTTTCCTTAGATCTACATCATGGTAAGTCTATTTTCATACGAATCGCCATAGGATCTAATTCAGCAACTTAAAACTGGTAATTTCTAAGCTATTTTCATATGTTTATGCAAGTTAGATCCATAATTTTAGTTCATATGTCCATTTATCATGATTTTGGTGAATTTTGCATAATTATTGATGAAATTGTCATTTTCATATTGTTGTTGGTTTCATAATATGTTTGTGGTTGAATTGGATGAGTTGATTTCGTCGGAATTATTGTTCGTCAAAGATTTGATTGCTTTTGGAAAGTCCAGTCACTTTTGGAAGGTCCAATCGCTTTTGGGAAGATCCGATCGTCTTTTGGAAGGTCCGATCGCCTTTTGGAAGGTCCGATCCCTTTTGGAAGGTCCGACCACTTTTCAGAAGGTCGATCACTTTTGGGAAGGTTCGATCGCCTTTAAGAAGGTACGATCGCTTTTTGGAAGGTACGATCGCTTTTTGGAAGGTCCGATCACTTTTGGGATGGTCCGATCGCCTTTTTGGAAGGTCCGATCGCTTATTGAAGGTCTTCTCACTTTTGGGTAGGTCCGATTGCTTTTGGGACGGTCCGATCGCTTTTGAGTAGGTCCGATCGCATTTAGGAAGGTCCAATCGCTATTTGGAAGGTCCAATCGCCTTTTGGATGGTCCTATCGCTTTCTGAAGGTCCGATCGCTTTTGGAAGGTCCGATCGCTTTCGAAAGGCCCGATCGGTATGGGAAGGTCCGATTGGTATTGGAAGATCTGGTCGTATGGAAGGATTCGGTCGGACAAACCTTGAAATGAATTCAAGTAAGAATGTCGAAGTGTTGTGACATATTCATTGTTTGTCGAAATGCAACAAATGTGAAGACAACTCAAGGGTGTTTTGAGTTTGTTGATAATGGTTGGATGGCTATCGGGTCCGATCGGTATTGGAAGATCTGGTCGGTATGGAAGGATTCGATCGGATGAACCTTGAAGCGAATTCAAGTAAGAACGTCGAAGTGTTGTGACATATTCGCTGTTTGTCGAAATGCAACGAATGTGAAGACAAGTCAAGGGTGTTTTGAGTTTGTTGATAATGGTTGGATGGTCGTCGTCGATGACGACTAGAGATACCGAAGACCGAAGAATTATAGTTGTCGTAGGTCCTAGCAGGCTCAAATCAAGGGTATAATAGGATACCTTAAAGACCGGTTGTATGGTCGAGTACCCTGGGCAGCTTGAACGGGTCTAGATATGTCAAATTGAATGACGTATGGGGTTTTTCTAGAACTGGGGTTACCATTAGCCCTTGACGGATGGAAGGATGACATGGCCAATCATACGATTAGCGATGGTTTCAAAGCAGGATTGGCGATGATAGCCAAAGTCTGTCATGCATGCTGGATGTTTTGTTTGTACCGTCTCACGTAAATTATCCAACGTCAAAGGAGATGTTCCTTGGGCACTTGTCGGACATTGATTTATGCCTCTAGGGCTTGTGCTTGAGGGATGTTTAATTCGATTAGGATGGTTTGCGTGAGATATATAATCTGGATGCTATGAGTGTTAGAAAATGAAGTCTTCCAGTTTCCATGCGTGAATGGTTTAAATTCTTGTTTTGTAAAGGCCATCACTGTCCAATGTGGGGAAGACGGGAGTTGAGTACTTATCTGGTGTTGTGGGTAGATTAGTTCGTTTGTTTACCCATTCTCATATACTTTATTGATGATGTTAGATAGCTGTTTTATCGCTCACTAAGACTATTGCCTGACTCAAGGTTTTATGTTTCCCTCTTATTACCTTGGGTTGTTCATCCGGTTTTTGGATGGGTAGACTAGGTGGTAGGTAATAGGTGATTAGTGAGGACGATGCTGCGGTTCGAAGGTGACCAAGAGGCTGGCTGTTACCATTACTACTATTTCGTATCTTTGTTTCAACTATCATGTTTTTCTTGAGTGTTGTGGTGAGGCTATTTGTACAGACATTTACTGATGTGATCCTAAGATGTTGTGGATATTTCCTTGATGATGTGGAAGTTTTAAATTTCTGTACAATTATCCTTTACTATTACTACCTGTTGTATATGTTTTATTATATTTTATCCTTACGCTGTGAGTTATACGACAGGTTCCGATTGTGTTTCATACCCTAGATGATCGTCGATAGCTATCTGGCACGTCATTCAGTGCATTATTCCTCTTGTTTAGTGCAGGGGTTGTGGGCGGTCGTCACAGATTTCATCCTCGAAATATCCAAGGACAAAAGAATGAAATGTGTATTTACCACCAAAAACTACATTCATTTACTCAATCTTTAGTCACTGCATCCATTATCCTAAGTTTTCTGATGAAAATTATGTTATTATGCAATAGTGTAATGTACATGTCCCTAACGAATGCAAAAGATTAGGCGGTCTATTGATTCAGTCAACCTTCTTTTTATGTAAATATACTCGTACCATGCATCCAAATGTATGTAAATATCCTAATGATAACAAATAGTCCTATATGCTTGCTACAATCATCATAATCATCCATATGCAACAATTATGTGATAATCGTCCATTTGTTACAATCATGGAATATAATAAAAGAAAATTGCATACACATACGTATGCATATGTTTGGTGTCCTAATTTGTCGATCTCTGTTTGTACCTAGTGTGTGTATATGCATCCATTTGTATCAATTAGAAAACACTTACAACCATTTGCATCCATAACATGTTCCATCAACATGTTCATAACAAATTCAACCATCCATAGTCTCAATTATGAGATCAACCCTCTCCAAAGGTACTAAAAGAAGGAAGGTCCAATTCAAAGGAAAAACTAATAATAGAATATCTAAGAATGTTTGTCAAAATACGTAGGTAAGAAACTTGGATTCTTCTAAGATACTTAAGTTGCTACATCTGAAGGTTCTCCCTATGAGATGAAAAGGCTTTACTGCCGAATTTATTAATGCATCATCACATGATGACTAACTAGTGACTCGTACATTTCCCTCAATTAACCAACATGAATGGTTTCTCTTATAACTGGTGGGTCATACTATCAAAATCCGCTAGATAATTTTGTCGCCTTACCCACTCTAAAAACTTTAGGAAGAAATCTTTCAAGAAAGTTAACAACTTTTTCTTACAAAATATTTATATCTATACTTTTTCTATCTTCGCTCCTCTATCTGTTCCACTTATATTGTCTAACCACATAAGGGCGCGCTTCTTTTTGAATCCTCTACATACTTTTTTTTCTTCAGAACTCATTTTCAATGAGATAACTTATTATTCATAGAGTTACAAAAAATCCTTTTTGAAATATGTATAGTTATTTTCATGAAATACATACAAGCCTTTAAAAGTTCTATTTAGAGAACCACACACACACAAACACACACACACACATATATGTGTATATATATATACATGGATTTTAGATTCAAAGTGGATCTACAAATATTCTTCCATAAATTACCCTTCTACAAATCTCTTTTCTTAGAACACAATTAGTCATCCTGTTTACTTTGATTCGGTGGTCATATGAGGATTTATTCTATCAACCTGATATTTATAATTAGGTATCAAATTATCCCTATAAGTTATTTTCCTTCAAATGGAATTTTCTAGGATCCTTGTCTTATGTCCAATTGACATAATCATGGTGAACGCCAAACTCCTAATCATTGAACATAATAAATGTGAAACTCATCCTCATATCCTACCAAAATTTCAAAGTTTTATTTCCAAGTTAAATCTCTCAAGGTCCTAATTGCTATGCTTAAATTTAGTCTTGGTTCTTCCTCGTTCTTAGAGTTCTCACATCAACACACTTTAAGGTATTTCCATAGAATCTACACATATTCTTAATGCTTCCATCCCTAAAATTCTTACACCCAAAAGTCAAGAGTCGAACGTCAACTTCACCTTGTTAGGGAATGCATAATGCAGATCTTAAGGCAAGACTAACACTAGAGAGGGGTGAATAGTGTTTATAAGGAATTTACAAAAATCTTAAACTTAAATGATATACTATACGAATCACGCACAACAGAGATGATCACAGACACATATTCAAACACAAACACACAAACAAATAAATATAAAATGCATAAAAAGGGAAGAACACACTGGATTTTATACTAGTATGGATTACTCCTATGTCCAGTCCCACGCAACGCTGGATTACACAGAGTTTTATTATTATTAATATCCAAGTACAAACCCTTGATTCTACGGCTACAAGGTTAATACCTCTCCAACAACCCTTGATTCTACGGCTACAAGGTTAACACGACTCCGTTTCCTTGATTTTAGGGCTACAAGGAACACACTCTTTACCAAACAATTCCCAAATGATTGCAACAACCCTATAACTCTTCAATAGCACTTTAATTCAAAAAGTAGTGGATAGAGATTGAGAAAAGAAGTTTTATGTAATTAGAGTAGAAATCGATAAAGTAGAAGTGTAGAAATAAATAAAATGATAAAGAATGGTGGTATGAAGAGGGGTGAAGATAGAGAAGAAGATACATGAAAAAAAATTCAAAATCAGCCCCTATTTATAATATTTGAAAGGTTGCAACGTTTCTGGAGCGTTACAAATAGTGAAAAGACACTTCCTTTGAAAATTGAATTTCTGACAGTTGTATTTCGACATAGGCTATTATGTATGTCGACATATGTGCTTTATTTTTTATTTTTAAAACTATTTTTCAAGTATTAAAACATATATATTATTCTGGAAATTCTTGAATTAAAACTTAACGATTTAAATGAATATTCTAAAGTGTAAAATCATATGAAAACATAATTACATATTATATAAACATACTTATAAAATTATAAGGTTTAAAAGTATAGAATCATAAAATTATAAAACTATATATATATACATATATAAACTTATATTTACTTAAAACTTTAAATTTATTTGAAATCATAATTAAGATAGAACAATTTGAAAATAATTTGAAAACAGAATTTGAATTTTGAAATCAGAATTTGAAATTTAAAAAACAGAATTTGAAAAACATAATTTGAATTTGAACCTGGAGTGATATTCAGAGTCTTACATATAAACTAGACTCTATTACTATATATTTTTCTTGAACTCTTGATAACTTCATAACTCATGAGTCTTGAATCTCTTCTGAATCCTAAATCTCTTGAAACTCTAATATTGTATAGTCTTCAGTATTTTAAGTCATGTATACAAATCTTTCATATATATGTATGTATATTCTAGATAGAGATGTTAGTGTATATTTTATAATGATCAATAATGATAACTGAAATAAGGTTGTTGTCCTTAAAACTCCATTCTCCAACAATCTTCCCTTTTTTGATGATGACAACCTTGGTTTATAAAATATTCATACCTGCTATTATCTGTTGATCCGATTCCTTGATTAGTCCCACTTAACTGAAATAAGGTTGATGTCCTTAAAACTCCATTCTCCAACATTCTCCCCTTTTTTGATGATGACAACCTTGGTTTATAAAATATTCGTACCTGATATTATCTGTTGATCTGATTCCTTGATTAGTCCCACTTTTACCATGAATCTCTTCTGACTCTCCCTTAAACAATATCATATATTTTATAATTTCTCCCCCTTTGTCATTATCAAAAACTACCCTATACAAGACTATTCTATACTGTACCTGTAGTAGACTATACTAAACTAGACTAAACTAAGTTATACTCCCACTAAATCTATGCTATAAATGATCCTAATGGCTATATAATACTCCCTGAATTGAATAAACTTATATTTCTCTCTAAATCTAATATTATAACTCCCCATAAAATTATGACTATACTAGTTTATTAAAAGGATAATAAACTAAGCAGTTCAATCAATATTTATAATCAATCCAAACAAGCAAATCAATTCAAACAAGAAAATTAATTCAAAAAAGTAAATCAATCCAAACAATCAAATAATATATGTCAATAAACACTTCTTGAAATTTCAACTAATCTTGGAAGCTATAAAGATCCCTCCTAATCTAATACTAGAAAAACTATATCTAATAAAATGTGAAAAAGACGATATGGTTATATTATTTAATATATATCCTATACACACAAACACATCAAATCCAACCATGTCAATCAAGTCAAACAAATCAATCAAGCCAAACAAGTTAATTTAGTCAAAGTAAATATGTTATGTATTAATAATCCTATATATTTCTAACATAGCAACTCCCCGTATACTATTTTTGTTATGTGTGGAGTTACCAGTTAATATGTAATGCAGTGTGTGTAGTATGTTGGTTATAATGTAGTATGAAATGTATATCATATGCAAAGCAATATGAAATAATATATTAAATGAAATGCAACTTAAGATGTGAATGATTTTAATTTTAAATGAACTCTAATTTATAATAATGATGTATGTTATGAAATAAGAAGTGTAATGATAATATGAAGAATGATTTGGTGATGATATCTATTTCGGTAAAAGATATTCAAAGTACTATCTGACTATTATGCATATACATATATATTATAAATTATTTTAATCAAACTAAGGTAATATACATTAGTTTTTAAACTTAGGTCATTGATAGTAATGAAAAAGATTTGAAAATAGTAAAGATAAGAGTTTAATGGTAATTAAAAATATATTCTTGATAGGTAGAAAAATATTCAGAATAATTCTATGAGAAATATGAAGTTAAATAATCTTAGTAGGGTGCTTCTTTAAAAAAAATTGAAGAATTTTTTAGAGAGGATATATTCTCTTTATCATATAAATTTTGATATAAACATATACTCATAATTGTATGAAAACAAAAATTATTGTATTGTGAAATATACATCAATCTTTTAATACAAATTAACTTTAAATTTATATTATAGAATAAACTAGTTTACTAAAGAACCGTTAAAATGTTAAAACTTCAAATTAGAAAATTATTGTAACATAAAATCTATAATTATATCAAAATTAATTTCTTAATAAAATCTAGTAATATAGAGTAAACTATAAAAAAATGTTTTATATACCAAATTTTAAATATACAAGTTTTACAAAAATAAGATAATCAAAATTAATATCAATTTACAATGTAACCCAAATCTTTATGAAATTATAGGTAAAAAAATATATACATAAGTTAGACTATTTATGTTTAAACTATATATAAGAGCTATATAAATTTATATTTTATAACAATATCAAATGTTTGAAATTTTTAAACTACTTCAATCATATTAACATATCTATGTACTATATATATACTTTCAATATATTTTTGACACTAAATATATAAAACATAAGTAGATGATCAAAATTGATAACTGGAGTTTGAACTGACATTTTCATATTGAAAAGATATCCTTATAATTTTTGAAATTAATGCTAAAAGTAGTGAAATTTGAATCTATAAGAAAATATCCCTTTTAAAAAAAAATTGGGTACGTATATTGATAAGTATATTATGGTGTATCGAAGTATGAACCAAAATATCTAAAATTATAAAAAAGATAAATTTCTATACCTAACTATGTGCATAGATGTATATTCCTAAATATAAGGATTATTATGAAAATATTGTAAGGGTACCTCTTTGTGCAATCCTCCATTTAGTTGTCCTTTCACTGTTATGAACCACACGTTCACATCTTTCAGAATTTGACGATGAAATATGCTCTATTGCGACGAGCTCGTTTTTCTGATCAGCATAGTATATTCATTTACTGAATTTGAAGACTGTATGAGAAAGATACCGCTGATTTTGTAGTTTAACCAACTTGGCGCCAAAAATTTGAATTTGAATGAATGGACACTTCAACTATCCAAAAGTCATATCCCTTCACAAACATCTCTCTTTTTCTTCCTGATTGATGAATGAACGTCTTGGTGTCTTTTGACCAACAGTCCTCAGAAATGACTCTTTCCCTGCAAAACAACACAAGTTTTCAAAGAATCAATTGACTTTTCATAGTAACAAACGGTAATCTTAAATAAAAATGTCATAATGATTCTGTGACAAATCCATTCAAAAATAGTGTTAAAAAATTGCCATTTAATATTTCCAAAATTCAAATGATGAAATTTTGAAAACCCAGGCTCTAATACCAATTGTTAGGGAATGCGGAATGCGGATCTTAAGGCAAGACTAATACTAGAGGGGGGTGAACAGTGTTTGTAAGGAATTTACAAAAATCTTAAACTTAAATGTTCTACTATATGAATCACACACAACAGAGATGATCACATACACAGAATCAAACACAAACACAGGAACAAATAAATACAAAATGCAAAAAAAGGAAAGAACACACCGGATTTTATACTGCTTCGACTTACTCCTATGTCCAGTCCTATGCAACACTGGATGGCGCAGAGTTTTATTATTATCAATATCCAAATACAATCCCCTTGATTTCACGACTATAAGGTAACACTGCTCCAACCACCCTTGATTCTACCTACAAGGTTAACACTGCTCAATTTCCATGATTTCAGGCTACAAGGAACACACCCTTTCCCAAACAATTTCCAAATGATTAAAACATCCCTATAAATCTTCAATAACACTTTAATTCATAGAGTAATGGATAGAGATTGAGAAAAGAAGAAGGAGAAGAAGTTTTATGTAATTAGAGTAGAAATCATCAAAGTAGAAGTGAAGAAATCAATAAAATGATAAAGGATAATGATGGGATCAAGGGGGGTAAAGATAGAAAAGAATATATATGAAAAAAATTCAAAATCAGCCCCTATTTATAAGATTTGAAAGGTTGTAACGTATTTGGAGCGTTACAAATAGTGAAAAGACACTTCCTTTGAAAAATGAATTTCTGACAGTTGTATGTCGACATAGGCTATTATGTATGTTGACATATGTGCTTTATTTTTTTATTTTTAAAACTAATTTTTCAAGTATTTAAACATATATATTATTCTGGAAATTCTTGAATTAAAACTTAATGATATAAATGAATATTCTAAAGTGTAAAATCATATGAAAACATAATTATATATTATATAAAATATTTATAAAATTATAAGCTTTAAAACTATAGAATCATAAGATTATAAAACTATATATATAAATTTTATTTATTTAAAACTAAATTTATTTGAAATCATAAGTAAGATAGAATAATTTGAAAACAAAATTTGAATTTTGAAATCAGAATTTGAAATTTAAAAATCATAATTTGAAAAATATAATTTAAATTTGATCCTGTAGTGCTATTCAGAGTCTTAAGTAGACTCTATTACTATATATTTTTCTTGAACTCTTGATAACTTCATAACTCATGAGTCTTGAATCTCTTTTGAATCCAGAATCTCTTGAAACTCTAAAACTATACAGTCTTCAGTATTTAAGTCATGTATACAAATCCTACATATATATGTATGTATATTCCAGATGAAGATGTTAGTATATATTTTATGGTCAATGAATAATGATAATTGAAATAGGGTTATTGTCATCAAAACTCCATTCTCCAACACACCTTTACTTTTGCAAAAAATACAAGAAAAAATGAAAATCATTAGACACTAGAACTTAATTAATTTTTATAGTATTAAGTTCCAATCTCTAATAGAGGACAATTTAAACCAACAATTCATGGTCATCGAAATTTCAAACCTTTCTCATAATAGGTAACGCCTTCATGACCTAATTGGAAAATTGATGGCAATTATTCCAAGGTAGCTACTCTCATGTGTTTTTTCACTAGTGCTACTAAGAAGAACTGATACTAAGGTATTAATCAGAGCTCTTTAAAAATAGCTTCTCAATTTGTTTCCACAAAAGGTAAACTTCCCTCAATGAGGTAGGTCAATAAAATATGTATCTTGGAAAAATTTTCGATAACTTTCTATAATAATTCATTAATCCAAGAAAATTTCTTGCCTTCCATAGAGAACTTGGTCTTGGGTTCATATGCAAAGGGCTAATGAAAAACTCTTATCCTATTTGGACTATCATGTTTGCAGAGATCATAGTTTAACATGTCTCAGGACTCGGTGTTCTACAACTAGAATCCCCTATCTAGACAGTCCATGGTGCACGATATTCGCTACCAGTCCCAATGGATGTCCTCACAGTAACCCTTACTCTGAGCCTGCATCTAGTACACTCCGAGCTATCAATGATTACTTAGCAATCCCAAGCATATGAGCCATCCATAACTCCGTCTTAGGTTGAGTACCACTCGAACCAGTCCATTATCCTATAGCCTCATTCCATCCCTAGCTGCCTATCACATCCTTCTTTGACCATTCCCGTTCTAGCTCATAATCGAAGAATTACAACTTTATCAGGCTAAAACTTCCACCTTGTAGAAGCAACCACACGGTCCATCATGCTCCAGATGAAGCCACCTTTCTCCACTATGGATGTCATATCTCCCCGATGCATCCTTATGGATAGGTACTAGTCCATATCTTATAGATCGACAGGTAGGTCCATACAATTATCCAATTTTGGCTAAGTGGCCTCAAGGATACCTTCATTCCTCCTAATTATGACTCTTGGTCAAGTCGCATGCCCCTAAGCTTCAATCTGTCATTCTGTTCAGTCCATGGTTGATCCATCCAATTCCCGTCAATTGGCTTATCCGATTGAAACCAAACTTGCACAGTAGCTTCAACATGGTTCTACGAAGACACCACAGAAATAGCATCCACATTGGATCCTTACTCATAGATCGGTATTGGTCAGTGCCCTTTGGAATGGTAAGGATATAGTTACTTAGCCTATTTTGATTTTAATTTTTTTGAGCTCCATTCTAATGTCGTCCAAAGTTTATCCTCTAAGCTTCATCTGTATCCAACGAACTTAGATCAATGTAGTTGTTCATGCCCTATGAATCAGTATGAGGTCCTTCCCCCCACGGACCGGTAGGGGTCCATGTACTTAGGGAATTATTGCCTTAAATTTTTTGTGTGCATCTCGACATCCTCCAGAGCTTATCCTCCATGTTTCACGTGAATCCGACGAATTTTATCGATTTTGGGGTCCATGCCCTACGAACTCGCAAGAGGTCCATCCCTTATGGACTGGTAGGGGTCTATGTACTTAGCGAATTTTTACCCTAAAATTTTCAAGCTTCCTTATGATGTCCTCCAAAGCCTATCTTCCAAGTTTCATGTGAATCCGATGAACTATACTTCAAACATGCTCTGATCATCATCCGCATTCCTAATTTAAACAATTCTAAACACACAAATCAAGCATAAGCATACAATTCAAGCAATATAACAACAATTTCATCCAATTCTTGTCACATACAAACACATAGTCACATTTAATCATGAATCAATCAATAATATTCATAGATCAAACATAAATTAAGGCTAGTTACACACTAATCATATTGGATCTAACAAATTACTTAGCATATAACACTCTACACCCTTAATGTCACCCATATGAGAATGCATTAAGTTTTGTGAAGCACAATAGGTATAAAGTAATCATATAGAGACTAAAATTTACAAGATAGAATGTAAACACAGCGGAAAACTTTTCAAAACATTTATTATTATTGAATAAGTAGCAACCTTACAATTTGAAATACCATAAAACAACCATCATAAATAAACTATCTCGTGGAATAAAAAAACATCAGAGTACAAATACAAAGTCACTAAAATCATATCCCTCGTAAGTCATAACAATGATCATTGAACAAGTATGAAAGCAATACATGAAGTAGAGAATGATCCAAGTCCAAGCTGAAACAAAAGGTCACGGTCACTGTTGCGATTCTCCACCAGGAAAACATAAGGGGAAAGGAAGAGAGAGAATGAAAAAATAGGTTAGACATAAAGTCTAGCGAGTTCCAATGATTTTTAGCATAAGCATGAGATAAGTTTCAAACAGATAAATAACACTGGACATGAACATATAGTAATGGTGTAAAAGTACGAGATAAATCAAGATCACGTAAGATCTTCATATCCCCAGAATTTCTACACCTACTATGAAAATATCAGAATTAGGTTTTACCTATTTTCTACCCAGTGATTGACTCTCTAAACATACATGAATAACTTATGCCAGCTATGGAATTAGGGGTTATTAGTCCCGAACCCATCAACTAAAAAGACACAGCACTATCCGCCAGTGTTACATCATCTTATCTTCCCTAATCGAAACAATGAACGCTCATTATTCCACGGAACGCGCCCGTACCCACCTCCATAATTTGAACCTCTTAAAATCAAGCATTAGTAAGCATGCCATAGTCTCTACCTAGTGTGAGACTCGTGTGATAACAGGAGGGTACTGATTGATATGGGATCTAGACAGATAAAACAACAGATTGACATAAATCACCCTAGGCTTGGCCCGCAAGTTAACTAGGATTTTAAGAGTCCCCACATATTTTACCAAAATGGACATCTTAGCTTACTAATCAAACAGGCTTAACTTAGCAGGTAAAGTTCATTAATAAGCTTAATATAACCCTATGTTATATTTCTAGGTTGTCGGTAATATTTCTTATTAAATGTAATCTTTTCTTAGCTAAATGGTTATGGAAATTTAGAAATCCAGAAGTGTTTGCGGTTTGGAAGCAAATAGTATCTAAATTTTATTATGATGGGGTAGAATTATATTTGATACTAATAATATTTGTACTAATAGATTATCTTATTTTTGGAATTCAGGTTTGAAATGTTTTGACTTTTTGAACTTAGGTTTTAATTCGATTGTCTATTCAGGTGATAATACAGTTTTTGGATGATACTTGGATTTCTTGATTGCCTCATTAAATTGAATTTTAATAACTCTTTGAGATTAGTTTATTTAAGAATGCCTTGATTAAGAATGTTTATAGGGAGAGTTCAGATCCTCCATGGGAATTTACATTTAAGGATATTTTAGATGGCTTAGCGTTCAGGCAATTTGCCTTGTTACGAGCCAAGCTGTCATTATGTCATTTTTATAATGTTTGTGATAGTATTTATTGGGGCCTTGATAAGAGTTTTAAATACTCTTCTAAATCCATGTATAAGCTCCTTAATTTTATAGGTATTTCGATTTTAGAATTCAAATTTATTTCGAAGGCTAATGCACCACCTAGAGCTAAATTTCATATGTGGTTGATTATTCATAAGAAACTAAATACCGTTGAGCAACTATGAAAGAAAAATATTATTTTTGATTCTAAATGTTGTTTTTGTAGCCTACTTGATGAAAATGTTGATCATTTTTTTTCTTGTGTTAGAAGTTTTTATATTTTAAATATGGTTTTAAGAATTTTTGTTTTTAATTTTTCTCATGATTATATGAATTGTGATTTTTACTGGAACTTTTTTAGATTTGACTTTAATTTTAAATATAGATATGTACTTGATACTTTAGTAACTATTATATGTTGGTTTATTTGATTTGATAGAAATCAAAGATTGTTTCATTCTAATTCTTCTATTGTAGATAATTTAATTATTAAGATTGTTTCTTTTAATTTAGATCGGATGCCTAAACCTTATTATGAGATGATTAGGGACCCTATGTTTGACATATTTCTCGTTCAGGCTAGAAATAATTTGTATTTGTTTACCAGAATTGCTAAGCATTTTAGTCATAATAGAATATGTATTTACTATTGATATCTGATTTAGAGGTTATTATAGTTGTCTCATTATATTCTATGTTGTTATCTATTCCATATATATATATATATATATGTATGTATATATATATACACACACATATATGTGTGTGTGGGTTGTTAGCTTGCTTTTGTTTAGTCTTATTTCATGATATATGTCAGCTAATTCTCAAGGAGGAACTTATTGGAGATCATTTCTGGAGAGTCCTTTCTTTTATTATGTTGTATTATTCATATGTATTTTTTATGGAGTGACTATTGTATTATTTGGGAGTAGATATACTTCATAATCGAGTGGTGGCCTTTCCGGAACATGATTTCAAAGTATGATGGGCGGTGGTTTTTCCGGAGCTCATCCATCAACCTCCTATACTATTGTCATAGTCTGAGTTAATCGTTTACTATAAGTTACCTGCCAGGCATGTTGATAGTTATTGTCGCTTGTTATATATATATATATGTGTGTGTGTGTGCGCGCGCGCTCTTTTTTTTAGAGGACCACACATTTTTTATTTAAAAAATAATAATTACACAATTGTAACGACCCGACTTTTCCGTACCCTTTTAGTTGACAAGGACAACTTCCATTCAACCCAAATTGCATGAAAAAGCAGATAGTTAGGAGAAAGAAATTATAGGGTAAGAGAAAAAAGAAAAAATATATTAGAATAGTTGAAGAAGACAATAATACAAAATTAGAGCCTCACTTCGCAGCGGATAAAATATAATATAGAAATAATCTTTATAAAGAACTTGTTAAATACTTACATTTCATCATGGTACAGAAGAAAACCTGGAAAGTTATAATGATCTGTCCTCATATATATTACACAACATAACAAATACTAATACGTCTGGATCCCTTCAGCATATCTTCTGATGTTCGTAGATTCTTAACCTGAACCTACGAACTCCGTCTGTCCCGAGCATTACAAACGCCACAGATCAGTCTGGTGAACCAGCGTGAGAATAACTCACTAAGTTATAGGTAACATCCCACTTGCTTAACTTTAGAAAAATCCTTTGAAAGAAATGCATAATTGTAAGACCAATCCACGCATAAACATGGATGGTTTTTACCTTTCGATAACCCAAAACATTTTTGATATATCAAAATCCACTGATATTATAATAGCATCTATCAAATCACAAATAAATAACCATCTAGCAGAACGTTTGCATCTCACGCTCTATGTATTCATTACATAATCAAAAACCGCAAGGCGTTTATTGGAGAATGGATTCCAACTATGACAAAGTATGAGACCACCTTCCGATTAGTGTACTCTAGAGGGTATACATTGGGGGCTTAACAAGAACATCTTGCAACCCGGCCACACGTAACCGACCACTAATTTAACTTGAGGGCATCGAATGTATTGTCACCATACAGTTTTATGGGCCCACCATACTTCCCGGGAGATACATAAATGAAAGAAGAACAAATATGAATTTTCTCTGGATTGTGATAATACACACTGCTTGAGTGCGATCCAACTACCCATGCTGCCTGCCCGATTTCTTTTCATTTCCTGGTTGTGAGGCTTGAGGTCACGTTTTATCTTTCAGTGAACATCTCATATCTGTGAATGCCACATCGTTAGATCTGTTAAATCACTAATTGATGTCCGTAAATATACTATGGTGTTAAGCAAGAGAATTTCTCCGCCACCAAACTTGGTATACTTGTAAGAATCAACATACACGACTCTTAAGGAAATACTCTGTCAGACATTCGTCTATAAAAGTCATCGAGGAACAGGATGAATCGAAGGTACCCTCCTACCATATCCTGTATATGAATCACCCTAAGGATCAGTAGCAAGAAGTCCTTACAAAACCATAGATTCCAACTGCGACCAAATCACAGTATATCTTTAGCCGCTAATCAAAGATTATAAGTAATCCTTTTGTTTTATGGAATTCTATGGGTCTTCAATATGATCCATCTCAACTATCTTCTGATATCTTCAACGTTTACGTATTTGCTGGTCGGAATGGTTTTCGAATTTAAATTCGATCCCATTCTTTCGGTACTAACAATCGATAATAGGCCAGATTTGATTAATATCAAAATAAACAACCATTCAACCATAAAATCAAAATGTTTTCAATGGCTCGATATATAGCATCATTTGGCCCCTTTAATCCACTATTCGTTAACTAACATTCAAAATCTTTTAATAATTGTAGCACGACATTTTACTTATTATTTACATATATGAGTATCCATTCATTTCCAATATTTGGAAACAATATCTTATGACCATATTCAATTTCCGTTTTACATACTCTTTTGCAAAACTTTTGCTAAATTGCTACCCTTCTAAACTAAAAAACAAAGTTCCTTTTTATACAATATGGGATTATTAATCAATCTAGTTCAACTTAACACATTATGGGTCCCATTTCCAATTTTATTCCAAAATTCGGTGATAAGCTGCAATATTTCTATTATAGGAATAATAAATTATTTTCAACGTCTTCTACCATTACAAACTAATATCATCCCTCGACAATAGTGAAATCGTTTAAGTTGGGGTATTTTATTTACCTCTCAAACCTTAATCAGCAACGTTCTTATTTTAAGATAGATGCGAGTTTGTAATTCTAAAACCCCACAAATCCCCTTTCCATTTCATTTAAACCTGGTTCTTAATAACCATTTTATTTTATTTTTGAAAATCCCATTTTTACTTCAATGGTTTCACTTAATTCATATATTAAGTAAATGCTCTTTAAACCATCTCACTCGACTTAAATTTCTTTTGTAAAACTGATTTATAGATTTAAGATGTTATTATAATCGTTTTACAAAAACCCTTTTCGAGGTTCAACTCTAATCTTACTTATAACTATGTTTACTTCCTTAATTTAGTTTAAATTAAAAAGGTAATCACTTCAATTATTATTAATTAAATAATAATTAATTTTCTTAAAAACAACTCGATGATTCTCTTTAGAAAATTCAAAGGTTTTAACAAAATCTTATTGCATTTAAATAATCATTTCCAAAAAAATCTTTTTTAATTTTTTATTATATCAATTAAAAATTCAATTAATCTAATAATTGATTCCGGTTAAATAATTGACTTAGTCAACTTACAAATATCAGTTAATTTATTGACTGATTCTTACCAATCCTTTCTTTTCAATTAATTAATAATATAAGTATTTTTAATAATATCATGCTTAATTGTTTTTCAAAAACAATTATTCCAAATTATTAACCATTTTGGGTTAATTCCCAACTTTCTTGCATAAGAAATTCGCTATATAAATCGTTTGATAATATTTCATAAACTAATTATGATCATTTATAAAACTTTCATTTTTATATAACTTATAAATTAACAATTGAAAATTTAACTTTAGTTATAAAAATAAACTTTTTAACTTAAACTCCAATTACTCTCCTACCAGCAATCCACATCTCAAAATATATTAATTTGAAAACATTTCAGATTTGGTTTAAAACAAATTCAAAATTTCTCATTTTAACGACAATATTTAGAGAACCAAACTACTGCTAAATACCAAACTGTGAAATAAGGGGTTGTCTCATTCAATTTCACATCAACCAAATAAATTCAACATATATGATAAACATTATTAATATAAGTGATGAATCCTATTGGATCCCACCAACATTTTTTTACTCCTGCATCCAAGTAGGTTACCTCAAATAAAATCATCCATTTAATATGACAATATAATTATCATTATCCTCTTTGATAACTTGAAATAATGGGTTCAACTAATAATAATCAAGCAATTACAACCATTCAAGCATCCATCTTTATAATTAACACACTTATATTATTATAAACGTGACTAACAAGGTAAGTTACCTCTATTGCGTATAATCGTTAAAAATAACGATTTATTCCAATTAAATTAAATGAATGTTTAATTTAATCAGTTCAGTCAATATATGAATATATAATAAGCAATTAACCAATAATAAATAACCATAGCACACAAAAATTAAACCCGACTTATATAAAAATAAGTGGCCAAACTAAGTGAGTTATACGCGCACTAATTTCCATTGTCGTCAAGCGATTCAGTTCTAGTTAATTTAATTAGATGTTAATTTAACTAGAATTTCTGGCTATCTCTAGCTCGGTCCAATTTAGTTTAGAATGTAGATCTCATTATCATGACCCCATTGCAACTTGTTTGGTTCAGTTATGATATATATGCACTAGTTATAAACCATCCTGTTATACGATTTAATTAAAATGATAAATTTTCATAGTTAAATATTAATAAATTAATTTCGTTTTTAATAAACATTACTCAGGTCCGAATCAACTTCTGCATTGTTCAAAACTTTTCTTTACATTTCCAAAACTCCTGTCCATGCTGCCATGCAATACTCACAACCTTGTCATGATTTTACACATCATTGAATAATTTATAATATGATTAATTAATTCGATTATAGTCTAAATAAACTTTAATTAATTTTCTAAATTAACTTAATTACGGTTTGGATAATTATCATGCCCGATCCTCTTTACTACTTCCCTTCCTTGCTCATAACTGCTCTCTAATTATCAACACAGCAGGCCGATGGTACTCTCGTTCCCTTCGTTATTCTTATTCACGGTTCTGAAGCTTCAGCACTCACCGATCAAGTCGTCGCTGCGCCGAACGTTGATCACCAGACCGTCCCTTAAAGGCCATCGAGGCGCACGCCGGAGTTCCTTCTATCATCGCCCAAGGACCCGTCCACCTCGGCATTTCCATGCGCTGGCATGCCCGCTTCGAATGTTGGCTATTATGAGCCTCAATCTGGGCAAATCATGACCGTTCAAGTAAAAGATCTCATGGCCCTCTACAGTTTTGCAGTTGGAATTTTTTTGATTTGGTGAAGGGATTGTGAGATTAAGGAGGAATTGCCGGTGGTTCTTGATCGTTCGTGAAAGGTGGAGACGGAAATTGTTTTTTACCAGGGAGATAACATTGACATGATGAATGAGGGTTTGGGGGTACATATAGTATAAGTTTATTATTATTTAATTCTTTACAAAACTTACAACGCAAGCTTCTCGCTGAAACCACTCCATATGACCTCCGTTTGAGATGAAAATTAACGTCCTAGCATATTTAAATATTCCGGACATGATGGATAAGGTTTCGTCGAATTTCGAGGTAAATTCCTTTATAATTGCTCAACGTGAATCGATACGTGTTTAAATTTCTTACGATCACATATTAACTCCAAAAATCTTGAAATTTGGAATCTTACAATAATAAATCATTACGGATTTAATATTATCTTGTTAAATTCTGAGATCATTTGAAAATTGGTTATTCTTAATATTCATATTTAATTGATAAAATGATTAAATAAAAATCTAGGCGTTTTTCATTATCACGATCAACCGGTAAGTCTGATCAATATGAAAATCAAAATCCTATAATAGCTTACTATTACAGATTCAATGGCATAAGTTTCATCACATTCCGAGACCGTCTTTCTGGAGCGTTATGTAACATGTAAAACAGTGCTATAATTGGAAATCAAATTACCCGGCCTCCAAAAAGAACAAACCATACATTTCTTGACTCTAAACGTCAATATGAATTCAATGGAATAGGTCCTGCATCTTAATTCGATCGTTTACTCAAGTTGTAAATAAATTCCTCCTAATCAAATCAAATTCATTTGATTAATTTCTATGGAAAATAGCTAGGCGTTTATGACTACTGACGTCACATATGATATTAGATCGCCACAAAATTTATTTTCATACAATAATTTATCATTACAGATCCAATGAAACTGATTTCATTGAAATCCATCACTGTTTCAAAATTGGCTATTTTTAACCTGATTAAATTAATATAAGATTCATATTTATGCCAAATCAATGTTAAACTGATTATTTCAAAACTCTATTAACTACCATTACGTTCAAAAAGCAAATACAACTATCCAGAAATCATTTTGATCTAATTTCCAAGTTAAAACGATATGTAATTTATTAATAATATATTTATTTTATTACATAGAATGTTATAGTTTATAAACGATTCCATAGCGACTATTTGAAAATTTGATTTTAACATAACTCAAAATTTACAAGATGAAATCCTGATTTTTCTCTTTCATTAGAAAATTATAATCAAATAGATTCAGACGTTTCTTGTTTCAAAGAATCCCAACTTAAAATTAATTTTGTATATTCAATTGAAGTTCAAAACGTAATATTACGAACTACCACGACGTTACGAGCTCATTTTAAATTAAATATAATTTTTTCGTTCAATCTTCGTTTTATAATAAATATAAATCCTTTTTTATTTACAAATCAACATTTAAAACCAATTTAAATGTTCAAACAAATTGGTTAAAAATTTAGGTTGTTATAACAACCCTTCCCCAAACCAGACAGATCCCTGCTTAGAAGTTTACAGATACATATTACGAGTTGCAAGTTCTGTTTTACTTAATGTATAATTAACTATATCTCATCCCAACCCACATGTTTTCTGTTAACATGTTACTTAATATATAATTAAGTACAACCTATTCCATTTCACATATTTACATATTCTTCATTTGGAATTTACCCCAAATTTACAGTCTATGATTCCAATTCACAGTATGCCCAATTTCTCCTTATTATATTATTTCAGATTATTACAATTTACGCAACTCAAACGGTAAAGGCCTAGGCTCTCGTTGGCCTAGGCTCAGCGCAAAACAAAGGAAAATAAGAAGAAATAAATCTAGGCCCAAAAATAAACAAAATGAATAAATCAGCATAATAAGATTGTAAATAAAATAATGACACAAAGGGTATAAGGATGAAGAATGTACATATAAACTAATAATAACTGAAAAAGGAACAAGTAATTGACAGTAATTAAAATAAATAAGAACATGTAAAAGATGAACTTATAAACACTGTAATTTTCAAATCCAATATATTTTACTGTCAAAATTCTTTCGGTTGCTAATCTAAAAATAATGTAGAATTCATAGAGATTTGTAATAAATCGAGAAAAGGCCTTTGAAACCGAAGTAGAGGAAGAATTATTGTTTCAAATCTATATATTGACAGACCCTAACCTTTTCATTATTTTATTTTAGACATAATAGAGTGGAGGAAGAATATGAAAAAAATGTTTTGTGTAGGAAAAGAGTGAGGGTTGCTAGTCTATTTATAGGTGTGCTAGGATAGTTTAAGCCATAGGATCTTTAGGGTTTCAACCCAAACCACAGAAAACACCTCATGTTAAGTTAGCAAAAAAGTTCTCTAAAAATAAGCTAATCAAACCAGGCACAGGCCCTTGCCTAGCTTCCGGAGGGTCGACCCACCTCCTATGTATTTCGACAATAGTATTGACTTATGGGTCGACATGGTAGTCAACCAATATCGGGTCTAGGTCACCCAGTGACCATTGCCCTTTTCTGAGTTTATTAATTAAATAATTTAAATTCAAACTTTTATTGATCATATCTTGATCACACTTAGTCTGAAACTAATAGTTTATCCAAGTCAGAATTTCGTAACGGACGCAACGGTGAAGTCCTTTTTATCCAATTCTGAATATTTTATTAATTAATATTCGTTTTACTAATCTTCTTCATATAATTATTGTTTATTAAAATTTTGGGGTGTTACGTTCTCTCCTTCTTAAAGGACGTCGTTCCCGAAATCTCCAAGGCTAGAAGAATGTTTTTAGTGTTATCAACCATTACCTACGCTCAACTACTCATCCATCAACCACTGGCATACATTATCCTTAAAATTTCTAATGTTTGTATGAGCATATGAAAAGGTGTTGTGTATATGTCCCTAAACTAATGCGGAAATTAAACGATCTACTGGCTCAGTTGACCTCCTTAATGCCATTCATGTTTGTGCCATATATTCAATATGTATGCAAAAGAGTCCTAATGATACATAAAAATTCTACATGTGTGCAAAAACCATTCAACAAAATGCAACATCTAAGTGATGATTCAAGCATTTTGATCCATATTTAAAGTAAATTAAAATGCGCATGTATCCATACGCAATATGTAAGTGCTCTAGCTAAGCTGATCCCTAATCTATAGTGTGTATATATGCATTCAATAGCAAACACTTGTATCCACTTGCAACCATCAAACATAACATGTCTCAAACACATGTTTTCAACCATTTCTATCATCCATAGGCTTCTACTTAAGAATCGAGATTCAAACTCAAAAGCTTAGAAAGGAATTAAAAACATACTCTCAAAGAGAAACGAAAAAGAAGCGTGAATCTTGTCTTCGGGTTCCCAAGTCGCATCGTTACGATCTTCTCTTCATTGCACTTTAACCAACTTAATCTCCTTGTTTTGTAACTTCTTTACTTTTGATCTAAGTATTCGGGTAGGAACTTTTCTGACCAACGCCTCCTTCTCTATCTCTATTACCTCAAGGGTACTCGGCTCTACTAACTCTGCGGAATCATGTAGACGCTTCCTCAAGTAGGGAACATAAAACACATCGTGAAATCCCGCCAGTCTCTCTAGTAGTCTAACTTTGTAGGCTATCTAACCTACCCTCTCTACTATGGGGAATCACCCTACAAACCTTGGCGCCAACTTCCACAACGAGCTAAAGCGAACAACATTCCTTAAAGGTAACACCTTGATAAAGACCATAACTCCTACCTCAAATTCTAAGTCAGTCCTCCTCTGATCAACATATGAATTCTACATGTCCTAAGCTGCTTTCATCTGTCTTCGAATCAAATCTATCTTCTCTAAAGTTCCTCTAATCATCTCACGCCCAAGTAGAAGTCTGTCCGTAGACTCCCACCAACATGTAGGTGATTCGCAGGGTCGTCCATAAAGTCTCTCGAAGGGCGCCATTCCAATACTCATCTGATAACTATTATTGTAGGCAAACTCTACCATTGAGAGATGTTCCTCCAATTCCCTCCAAAGTTTAGGATACACAGTCTCAATAAATCCTCAAGAACCCTATTGACCCTCTCTGTCTGTCCATCCATCTATCCAAGGGTGATGGGCTGTGCTAAGTCGAAACTGTGTCCCTAGTGCCTCCTGCAAGCTCCTTCAAAACTCACTTGTAAAAATGGGGTCACAATCACTAACAATACTGGAGAGTACCCCATGAAGTCAGACGATCTTTCTAAGATATAACGATGCTAACCAAGCTGTCATCCTCTTGCTCTTGACTGGGATAAAGTGAACGCTCTTAGTTAGTATTTTTACTATAACCCAAATATCGGTATTGCCCTTCCTCGATCTAGGCAAACCAGCAATAAAATCCATATAGACACTTTCCCACTTCCCTTTAGTATGCCTACAGGCTCAAGCACTTCACTAGGTTTCCTCTTTTCAGCCTTCACTTGCTGGCAAATCAAACATCGGGTTACAAAATCTACCACATCCTTCTTCGTTCCAGTTCAATGGAAAACCCTCTTTATATCTCTGTACATCTTGTACTGCCTGAATGGATAGTTCTTTGAGAGTGATGAGCCTCCTCTAGAACTGATCTCAACCAATCATCGACTTTGGGAACTAACAGTCTTCCATCTCGACGTAGCCATCCTTTCTCGTCCACAGAATACCTAGCAAGGTGGCCAGAGGTCTGTCCTTTACCAAGTCGATCCATCAGGTGTGCTAACTACTGATCCTCGCGCTGAGTGGATCCAATGCGTTCCAAAGAGTAGATCGCACCTCTAACGATGCCAACAATCCTAGTGCAAAATCCGTAGATGGTCTAAAATCAAATGACGAAATTAACTCCAAGCTTTGCCACCCTATGAATAATGGACTCAAGGTCATTGTCTGTCTACTCAATGCGTCTGCATCCACATTCCCCTTCCCTCGGGTATAAGCTATCTCAAAGTCACAGGAGCAAGAAACTCCATCCAACGCAGCTGTCGTAAATTGAGATTCTTTCGCGAGAACAAGTACTTGAGCGACTTATGATCCGTGCAAAGCTCGTACTTTTCACCGAGTAAATAGTGCCTCCAAGATTTGAGTGCAAACACTATTGACACAAACTCCAAATCATGGCTAGGGTAGTTCCTCTCATATACCCTCAACTGCCTACTCCCATAATAGACAACCCTACCTTCTTGCATCAACACTACACCTAAACCCATACCGCAAGCATCCATGTAGATAATAAACATTTTGGTACCATCAGGAAGATTTAAAACTGGGGCTGACGTAAGAGCCTTCTTTAATCTCGAGAATGCGTCCTCGCAATCTACGTCCCATGCAAAAGCCAGATTTTTCTTCATTGGATTGCTAAGCGGAGTTGAGATCCATGCAAACTCCTTAATGAACTTTCTATGGTAGCCCGCCAATCCCAAGAAACTCCTAACTTCTATCGCGTTCTTAAGAGATTTCCAATCTTGAACTTCGACAACCTTAGCGGGGTCCATCGTTATTCCATCCTTGGAGATAATATGCCACAGGAACCTTACTTCCTTCCGCCAGAAATGAAGCTTAAAAAACTTAGCCTTTAGCTGATGCGGTCTGAGAGTGCGGAGAATCTTTCCTAAGTGTATAGCATGCTCTTCCTTGTTCCTTGAGAAAAACAAAATATCATCCATAAAAACCACTACAAACTTATTTAGGTACTCCCTAAATACCCGACTCATCAATTCCACAAAGTTGTAGGTGCATTTGTCAGCCCAAAAGGCATGACGAGCCACTCAAAGAATCCATCGAGAGTCTTAAAAGCAGTCTTGGCTATATTGTCATCTGCTACCCTAAGCTAATAAAAACCTGTGGCTAGATCCAACTATGATAAAAGTTATCTATTCATGGGAGTAGGTGTCCATTCTTCTTGGTGAGTTTATTCAACTCCTTATAGTCCACGCTTAAATGGAAAGAGCCATTTGCCTCAATCGCAAAGACGATAGGTGCTCCTCACTCAGAAATGCTTCGTCTAATAAATCACTTCTCGAATAACGCACCCACTTGCTTACTAAGCTTCTTCCTCTCTCTAGGAGCCATGTGGCGCACTAGTAAAGCAACAGGTTTTGCATTCTCCACTAAGTATATCTGGAAATCTATCTCTCGCCTGAGAGGTAATTCTCTCACCTCATCGAACACATCTGGACAATCTCTGACTATGGGTACCAAACTGAGGTCATCAACAGAAGCATCAAGTGAATCTAGGGAACTGAGCATAAGTGACCCACGTGGGTCACAAGAAATTTCTAGATTTCTACTATGGCATCTCAAAAGTCTAACAACTCTCCTCTTGCAATCGAGAATGACACCATACATGGGTAACCAATCCATTCCTATAATAATCCCATAATCCATAAAACCTAGAACATATGCGTCGCACTCAAACTCGACGCTAAGAACAGAAAGTTTCAAAACCCTACATATCATAGACAAGTGAGTCGTACCTCCTATGGGGTTTGAGATCACTATAGGATCAGAGATTATACAAGTATCTAAGTGTAGACTGTCAACAATAGAATTGGATATGAAAGAATGAGAAGCACCAGAATCGAACAAAGTCCTAATAGGAGAGTCAAAAAGATAAATCAAACCTTGTACATCGACTTTCCTACCTCGGTCCTAACTTCCAGTCTGAGTCATCTCAAACGCATGCACTTGTGCTCCGGATGATCCTGCTTTCTGCTTTCTAGGGCACTGTTTGGTGTAATGTCCAACATGTCCACAATTGAAACAAGCATTCTTAGTCTTCCTATAGTCTCTGACCAAGTGTCCCACACTTCCACAGCCATGACACCTAGTATAACGACCTGAACTTCCCCGGTCTCCGAGGAGAAGAGAAAGAACGGATTGTTTGAGAACACGACAAATCAAAACATAAACAGAAGAACATTTCATTGCTATTACAACAATTTACATCAGAGTACAAGAATATACAGAGTATGAACAAATAATATACATTTGATAAATATCAGAGATTTACAAATTACAATGCAGCGGAAAATAATACAAAACACAACTGAAAGAGATACACGGATACAGAGCTTTCCGAATATATCTCCAGTTGTAAACCAGGATCCTGTAAGAATAAATCTGCAAACCCAAAACTATTAGCTGCCCATGTGGAAAATAGGGGCACCCAGAGTTTAAGTTAAAACAATAAACTCCAGGTCAGTTATGTGACTGGTGTGAGAACTAAAACAGTTGTTTAAAACTTTACTTTAAAATGGAGTAAATCAAGGGACCACGTCGTATAACACGGAACGAGTTTCCTCCCAAGAATACCAATGCATAGAATAAACAGCGCAATGCTTTTTGGAAAAATGAAGCAATTATAAGACCCATGTCCCATCACACAATGCAACGCAATCCGAAGGATAAGGTTTTCCCTTATAATATCCAAACATGCTTGGTACGTTTAAAACAAATCATTTGATACTATTATAAGTGCATAGTGTATAAAACAACTTCAAATATAAATGTATCAATCCTAGACGGCATGGGTACCATCTATCATGTCACCATACTATTTCTACAATTAAAACTGTAAAATCACGTATTGGAAGTTGGATTTCCATCTGTGAACCAAGGTAAGGAATCGTCCTTACCGCTTCGAGACTCTCTAGCCCGAGCCTCAGGATCAGATCTCGAGGGACCCTTGGATCATCAGGGCCGGTCCACACGGAGTGGATTAAAATGCCTGAACCATGCGTTTCCCCGCCCTATGGGCCTAAATGAGATAGATGACTCAATAACCACCGGCTCCGTAGTAACCGATATATCCGAGGCGCCTCGCTATCCATCATCTGCATAAGTAAAACGTCTGGGCTTGCAAAACCCTGACACCACTCCTAGCTAGAAGGAAACGCATGTCCTCCTTGAGGTCCTCTCCTGTTTCTGGTTCACACCGGGGTGTGGGGCTCGCGAATTAACGCTATACACAAAGCTATGCTATATTAAAGTCGTTCTTTGATCATCAACCACAAGACTCTTCTTTTCAAAAGAAGCCTTGATCATTTGCATCTCAGCATGCCACACAGGCAATTCACACCATGCGACTGATGTCTATGGATATATAACCTCTGAGCTCATATGTTTCAGAGAAGGGCGTTAAGCAAGAGAATAAATTCTCCGCCGCCAAACAGATATATATTTAATAGAAATCAATTAACACAGAATTAAATCCAATGTCAGACACACATCCATTTACTAGTTCGTTCTGGGTCTGAACGAAACCAGAGGCATCTTATTTCTCGTCCCATATGTCCAATACAGGAGAGAGGTCCTCGCATATCTGGTCGATCTCCAAGTACGTCTGGACGATCACCACTTATTACCTCGTCTTGGGTGTATAGCCCAATCAAGATATCAGTAATCATCCAAACGATGTGAAGACCTATGGTCTTCAACCACCGTCTTCATCGTCGACTTATCATCGAATCAGTTATTTAGAATGGGATAAACCTGGTCTTTCTGAGTAACTCGCGTATCTAATAAAGAAGTGCTATAAAAATACATCATACGCCTCGTTCCAATCTAGAATATTCCTTTATTCGAATATTCTTATTCTTTGGGAAAGGTACCCATTAATTTTATCAAAGATAAATTCTTTAAATTTATTCTTTAATCTTCCTTTGGATATCAATTCAAACCAAATTAAGGTTTATCCAAACTAGTCGAGATTAGCGAACCTTACCGAAGTAATCATTTATTATATTTCTCAATCCCAACCTATTCATCCCATGGAGCAAAACTGGTAGTACTCCATATCTAACACCATGGTGTAATTGGTAAAATTATTTACCATTTCAAGTTCAAATCTAATTAAGGATTTAACTATCGCTTGGAGAAAAACTGGTGATACTCCATTCTCTATCATTTCATGAATTCGATAAATTTAATTATCTCATTTACCTTCCAATCTAATTAAATATTCATTAAAACTCTAGTTCAGTTTTAGTCTCAAAAATCATTACTTAATGATTATTCAAAGTTAAGAAGTTAATATTATCTTTAATTGGGTTAAAGAACTAATGTCATTTAAAACACAGTTCACGATAAACTCAAAATCCCATTCCATTAATTATGGAATCTTCACGGAAAACAGATCAACATATATAATCGATATAAACTTTTGTATCCAACCGATAATATAAATGAAATAACGACAAAGCCTTTTAAATTCCATATATATTAACAGTCTTCCTCTATAGAAGCTCACTTCGATTACTATCCAATCGCATTCCATTCCACTTTATTGTATTAAATTGGAAAACTTCACTTTGGAAAATTTCCCTAAATCTTAATTAAAAAATTTATAAATTCCAAATAACATTTCACTGTAAATCGGGTTAAAGAACGCATGTCATCAAAAACACAGTTCACAATAAACCCAATTCACATTCCATTTTATTCCAGTTACTAAATATAACTGGAAACTCCAATAATCATATTTAAAAGATTTATTCTTTTCACACCGGGTTTAAGAACAGTGTGAAGACACCATCCAGGATAAACCCAAAATCCAATTATTTTATTAAATTCCAATTAAATATCAATTAATTGGAAATTCTTCACTAAATCTTAATCAAAAGATTTATGCTTTTCTCAACTGGGTTTAAGAACAGTGTTAATGAAGACACCATTCACGACAAACCCAAAATCTAATTCAATATTAAATACAAGGCTCTAAATAGAAATTATATCGGCTTATATTCAATATCAAATTTTAAAATCAACAAATATCGTATTGGGAATAACGATATATATATATCTTCCAAATTCCTCCATAATATCCTTATAATCACGGAATCCAATATCGAAATATTCCGAAGATAATTTTGATTCACATCTATTCCAATTCATATATTGGAAACTTTGGTTATTTTTAAAACCATTTCAAATCCAATTTATTTATTTAAAAATATTGGATTATAATTCTAGTACAAAACTAGTTCATTTTGATAAAAATATATTTTTATCTTTACAAACGTGGAGTTTTCACCCGAATTCTTTCCAAACCATTTATTATGATTTTCACAAATTATTGATATTTTTAATAATTTTATCAAGGCACGTACAGTCGATTTCCATAAACGGTCATCGAATTGCACTTACAACTACCTTTTCCAAATTTGATTTGGACATAATTCCAAATCCAACCGTTAGATTTCAAATTCCTTATATTTATTGGAAAGCTCTTTTCGATACAAACCCAACGGTTCTAGTTTTAGGAGAATCCGACGGTCGGATCTCCCGTAATGTCAATTCGAAGTCAATGGTCGAAATTCGCGAACTGTCACGACATGTTCTATTCGGGCCATTAAATATATATAATATATATATTATATACATTTCTTCGATTTCATTTAAAACGTATTTTATAAATCATTTTAAATTCGTTTTCAAAACGATTTCAACTTCATATTCAATTTTAAATCAAAATTGAATATTCCATATCATTGATATATAAATGACAATATTTTTAAAACATTAGATTTTGAAATCGCTTCCTTTTCGATATTCATTATAAAAATGAATAAAATCGATATAAATACCGTTCACGTCAAAATGGCATTAATTTAATCAACACGGCTTTATCTATTTAAATATTTTCGTGTCCATCCCAAATCGGACATCAAAATCATATTTTGATCCATTGCTGAATATTATTTTAAAATATTAGTTATTTTAAAATATTCATTATCGTTATTTTAAAATATTCTTTAATTTAAAATATTCATTCTTTCCAAATTGGAATCAGACATAGTCAATTAACATATAATTTTCATACACACATGTACACAACAATAATCAAACACAGTCAACCATCATCCAGAGTGCATTACACAATTGCATAGGCATTAAATATAAATAATTAACGCTTACAACAGTCTGTCAACCCATCGATTGACATATAACTAAATATTGGGATTAGTGTATGTCCAATATCATCCCAATACCCGTGTGGGGTTTCCGAACAACAAACACTGATTATTATTTGTGCAGTTGTGCAATGTGTAAAATACATCATCCCAATCAACATTAGTCAAATGTGTGTACATAAACAAATCATCCGATTTGTAAATGAATATTTATTTTATTCATATACACGTTAAAAATTATATTTTTTTTAACTATAAAATATTTATTTCAATACATGAATATTTTATATAGTTCATTTATACAATAAAAATGATATTTTTATTATTCTAATATTTTTAGAAAATTTCGGCAGCATAACGGCGCGATACTAGAACTGGAATAAGGTCTAGCCTTATCCCTCGCCTAAAAATGGCTCGCGCCATGTACAAACCAAATTCTAATCAGTTCATTTCAATTCCCAAACCCAATTCAAACAAATAAACCAATCAACCAAACAAACATGGTTTTAAACATGGTGTCGGGTGCTACTAAGCACCGTCTGCATCCTAGTATATATTCTTAACTAGAAAATAAATTAAAGTGAGAAGTTCTCACCTTTGAGATCCACTCCTCCAGTTTTATTTCTGAACAGTTTGGATTTTCCTGTAATGTCAACTCAATCCTTTTTCACGCTGTTCATAGTAAAAATCACATTTTTAATATGATGTTTATACATTAAAAATCATATTTTTAATCAATGATATTTATATTTAAAAATCACATTTTTATCTCGCTACAATATATATAAAAATCACATTTTTATCTCACTACAATAGATATAAAAATCACATTTTTATATCACTATATATATAATAAAAATCAGATTTTTATTTCGCTACATATATAAAAATTCTATTTTTATCCTATTCAAAATATTGTTTTATACATACGATAAAATTTATATTTTTATCTAACTAAAAATAATATTTTTATATCGCTATTCATTCATAAAAATCTAATCTTTTCTATATTTAAAAATCTTATCTTTTCTATTATAAAAATATAATCTTTCTTTATATAAAAATAATATAGACTTTCCTATAATAAAAATCTTACCTTTTTATTTATAAGAATCATACTTTTCTATTTGTAAAAATCATACTTCTCCTATTTTCAAAAATTATATTTTCGTATTTTAAAAAATCAAATCCTTTTACATAAAAAAATCAGTTCTTTTTACATTTAAAAATCAAATCTTTTTTATTTTTAAAAATCAATGTTTTTCTATTTTTAAAAATCATTCTTTTAAACAAACAAAAATCGTAATTTCAAGCAAATAAAAATCGTATTTTTAAACAAATAAAAATCGTATTTTTAAACAAATAAAAATCGTATTTTTAAACCAAAAAAATCATATTTTTAAACAAATAAAAATTGTATTTTTAAACAAATAAAATCATATTTTTAAACAAATAAAAATCGTATTTTTAAACAAATAAAAATCGCATTTTTAAAAGAAGAATTAAATAAAATGAAAAAAAACTTACTGCATTATTTCTTCAGCGGAGGCGCAGAGCAGGTGGTGGGGGAGGCTCGCATCCGCGGTGCGTCGGAGGAGGGCGAAGCTCGACTGAGCTTAGTGGTGGAGCGACGTCGTTCTTCTCGCTGGGGGGGGGGAGGGGGTGTTGGGTGTTCTCGCGCAAATTGAGGACCGAAGGAGGACTTCGCCTGAGGCACGACGAGGTGGGGGAGAAGGCAGGGGAAGGTGGACGTCAACCTTGGAGGCGCGACGGACAACGATGTCAGGAGGCCATCGATTTTCTCCGATCGATTTGGGGAGTATCGGTTTCTGATAAAGGAATTGTATTGTGGGAGTTATATGAAAATATATATATTTAATTTATTTTTATTTTTAATTTCAAAAAGGTAATTTTTAAAATTCGAACTCCAAATCGAACCCAACGACCGACTCCCATAACTAATTACCCCTATTCCGAACAAAATGGGATATGTCCCGTAAGCCAATTCATCTGTTTCGATCAGTTTTCATCAAAATTAAAATATAAATTAATATAACGTTCAAATTTGATTTTTAACGTACATTTTAATTTACCGGGGCCACATACGTACTCCAAAAATTCCTGAAAAAATAAATATAGCTATGTTTTCACGATACGGTCCTAACAAAACTAATTTCGTCGAATTTGGAGACCGTTTGAAAAACGGTCATTTTTCAGTCGATTAAATTCAAACTGAATTGACCAAACACGTTTAAATTCACCACGCTCACATATTGATTCCAAAAATTATGAAAATTGGAATCAAGTAATAATTTGACATTCCAAATCCAACAAAAGTGGTCTCGTTGAAAACAGAGGTCGTTTGCAAAATCTCCACTTTTAAGGGTGATATTTATAAATAAATTCCATAGCGACTATTTTGAATTTTCAACTGGACATAACTTTTTATTCCCGCTATGAAATTTGGATTTCTCACATTCGTTGGAAAGATATTTTCAAACAGATTCAAATATTTCTGGTTTTACTAAAATCTGGTTTATTTTGTATCATTTACATTCATTTGAAATTTGAAATCGAATTTTCAAACTACCGCGCCATTTCCAATTCCTTTTATAATTAAAAAAATTATTTGTATTCTAATTCGTTTTAAATAAATTTATACGTTCTAATTCTATTCAAAATAAATTTCTAGTCGTTATTATTTAAAATAAATCATTTTAAATATTCAAAATTCATTAAAATTGCCAAAATAAAAAAATTTAAATTGGTTCTGGATTTTCGGGTTGTTTCACCTAGCATTTATCTTGATTTGTGCCTTATCAGGTTTTCGTCCTTTCTTCGTTGCACCCATCTTGGGCTACCACTTTTTCATTCCATTTTTGGGTTTAGCATCTTCAACCTTTTCCTCTTGCTTGTCCACTTTACCATCCTCATGCATCAAGGCCATATCCACCAGTCTCTCAAATATAGCTCCCATAGGTATATGTGACATCGCCAGTCCTTGGAGGGATTGATCCAGTCCTTGGAGGGGATGATTCATCCCCCTCGCAAATCTTAAAGCCTTCTTGTAGGGAGTGTTAACTAGACCCAAACCAAACCTCGCCAACTTATCAAAGTTGTTTACATACTCTTTCACTTTCATACTTCCTTGCTTCAGACTTAAGAACTTCTCCAGTTGCATTCCTTCCTTAGCTTGCGATAAGAAATTCATTCTGAATCTATCCTTAAACTCATCCCATGTTGTCACCATCTCCCCTGCCTAAGTTACCTCCCACCAGTACGACGCTTTCTCGTTCAGCTGCCAAGCGACCAACTGAATCTTCCTCTTATCATCTAGCTTCAACAACTCAAACACATACTCTGTCTCCTTATGACAATTGCGATCCTCTACGTAACTCTCTGTTCCATGAAATGATTTACCTCTCATCGCACAGAAATCCTTACAGAGCTTAGAGAAGTTAACTAGCTGATTGGGTGGAACTACGGCGGCTGCAACATGGAGGGGGGGGGGGACATTTCCATGCACTTCGGTAATTATCGTAGCCTCTACATATCTATGTAACTAAGTCGGAATGGGAATGTCCTCAGGGAAATTAGGAGCCCTAGACATGATGAAAAGAGACGAGACAAAGATTCAAAAGGAGATCAAAGGAATATTGTAATTGACTTGAAGATATATTTTTTAAAAATAGGTTTAACTTGAAAATTATTTGTATGAGAACGCTTTTTCAAAAACTTTTTCTCTAATCTTGTAACCTTAGGTTCTAATACCAAATGTAACACTCCACATCCCTTAATGTCATCCATATGAGGATGCATTAAGTTTTTTGAAGCGCAATATGTACAAAGTAATCGTACAAAGACTAAAATTTACAAGACAGAATGTAAATACAACAGAAAACTTGTCAAAACATATATTATTATTGAACCAGTCGCAACCTTACAATTAGAAATACCATAAAACCACCACCATAATTGAATTGTCTCATGGAATAAAAAAACATCAGAGTACAAATACAAAGTCACTAAAATAATATCTCCCATGAGTCATAACAATAATCATAGAATAGGTATGAAAGCAATACATGAAGTAGAGAATGATCCAAGTCCAAGCTGAAACAAAAGGCCACGGTCACTATTGCCGCCCTCCGTTAGGAAAATCTGGGGAGGGGGAAAGGAAGAGAGAGAAGGAAAACAAAATAGGTCAGACATAAAGTCTAGTGAGTTCCAGTGATTTTTTGCATAAGTATAAGATAGAGAAGTTTCAAACAGACAAATAATATTGGACATAAACATACAATAATAGTATAAAAGTATGACATAAATCAAGATCCGGTAAGATAAGTTTCTCATTCATATCCCCAGAATTTCTGCATATACTATAAGAATATCAGGATTAGGTTTTACCTAATTTCTACTCATTGATCAGCTCCCTAAATAGACACGAATGACCTATGCCAATTATGGCATTCAACTTAAAAGACACAGCCCTATCCACGAGTGTTACAGCGTCTTATCTTCCCTAATTGAAACAATGCACGCTCATGGTTCCACCGGAACGCTCCCGTACCCACCTTCAGAATTTGAACCTCTTACAATCAAGCATCAACAAAGTGTGCCCTAGTCTCAACCTAGTGCGAGACTTGTGGGATAACAGGAGGGTACTGATTGATATGGGTTCCAGATAGATAAACAAACAGCAGATCAAGACAAGCCACACTTAGGTTTGGCCCCAAGTTAACTAGGATTTTAAGAGTCCCCGCATATTTTACTAGAATGGACATCTTAGCTTATTAATCAGACAGGTTTAACTTAGCATGTTAAGTTCATTAATAAGTTAATATAACCCTATGTTATATTTCTAGGTTGTAGATAACATTTCTAATTAAATGTAATTCTTTACACAATCCTTCTCCAAATCAAAAAGATCCATGCTCAGATGTTTATAAATATAGATTACGAGTTGCAAGTTATGTTTTACTTAATGTATAATTAAGCATATCTCATCCCAACCCACATGTTTTCTATTAACATGTTACTTAATATATTACTAAGTACAACCTATTCCATTTCACAAATTTATATATTCTTCCTTTGGAATTTACCTCAAACTTACAGTCTATGATTCCAATTCATAATGTACCCAATTTATCCTTATTATATTATTTTAGATTATTCCAATTTACGCAACTCAAATGGTAAGAGCCTAGGCTCTCGTTGGCTTAGGCTCAGTGCAAAACAAAAGAAAATAAGAAGAAATAAATCTGGGCCCAAAACTGAACAAAATGAATTAATAGGCATAAATAAAATATTGATCTAAAGGGGATAAGGAAGAATGTACATATAAACATATAATATCCGAAAAAGGAACATGTAATTGACAATGATTCACTAGTACAAACATGTTATTTGCGTCGGTTCTTTAAGCCTATTTGCGACTGTTCTACAACCGTAGCAAATCCGATCGCCGCAACAGGTGTAAACTATTTGCGACCGTTTTATAACCGTCGCAATGCACATGTTATTGCGACGGTTTTCTAATAACACCCGTCATTGTAGAATAATTTATTTGCGATGGTTTTTAACAACCATAGCAATAAACCGGTATTTAGGTCCAAAACTTTGATTTGATGCGACAGTTTTTAAAATAACGGACACAACATGTTTTATATTTGCGACTGAGTTTTGTTTACAACTACGGTTTTTTTTTTCAACCGACACAAAGAAAATAACTTCTAAATTCAGAAGGCTAGTCCAATCGCATTTCATCTCAGCCATTTTAATTGTCAGTTGTTAATACAATTCAACATTTCCAAGCTTAAATATATAAGCAGTTCACAAAATATAGGAATACAAGAAATACATACACTGTTCACAAAATCTTATTATTATTTAAAAAGAAAACACTAACGAACAATCCATCCAATAGAATTAGTTTACATTAGTCATAACTAGTCATATGTTAAGCTCCAACAAATATGTGTATATACTTACAGAATACCTATTTCATCAGAAATCAACATTCTTCACATGACTACAGAAGAACAAAATGGATCATCTGGCTAAAATAAAACTTAAAATAGCACAATTTGGCTCCATGATAGTTGACTTGAATAAGCATTTGCCAAAAAAAACCAATTTCAGTTGTAATTCAAAAGAAATGGAGGTATATAGTAAGCACAAAATGATTAAAAAATATTATAAGCACAAAACAAGCTCAATGAGTGTAATTAGTACTTAGTAATTAATAAATACCTTAGCGAAAATGAAGTCCCAAAATTCTACTCCATTGTTCTCGTTGCAATGGTGAAAACTACTTGAACAAAGTGTACAATACGTGAGTATATCAATAAGCGAGTAAAAAAAAGCTTTACTGCAAAATAGATGGTAGGCTTTTGAATATAAATATTTAAGCTTTTGAATATAAAGTTAGATGTACAAAGTTCTAGCACGTTAACAAGCAAAGGCTTGATCCATGGGAAATATATTTCTCAAAACAATATGATTACAAAACAAGTAAACCTAAAAATATCTCCTCAATAAAACTTGCATTTAGCAGATTTAACATAAAAAATTACATTTAACACAAGAAAATCTACAGTGCATGTTTGGATTGCAGATTAGTCCTGTGAAGGTAAAACATTGATCAAGTACATTACTCAGGATTAGCATACAACATTTAAAAAGAATAAGATAAAAAAACGTGGATTTTGCATAAAATACATGTTCAATAGGTTTAGGCTCATCAGATTTTTCTTTATTATCCTTTTGTTCCCCTTTAGGTTGAGTATCAGTATCCATCTTATCATCATCTTCGGCTGGTGTGGCTTTTGCGTTAGCATCGTTGCTGCTTAGGATAATAAAATCTGTAGGAATTGGCTTAAAAATTAAAATAAAATAAAAAGTCAACCTTTTTCTCTATGTAGATATCATACTCTCTCTTTGCAGGTAGAGATGTACCTGGAATCCATAAAACAGGTAGAAGAAAAAGCACAAGCGTGCTATAAAGGAAACATCCATCAAAGTAGTGACGAGTTTGTGGGAATGATGGTTCTTGATGGCATTTTCATTCTGGAGCTTTTTAGAGGTGCGGCAGGTGAAAGGGTTCAAAGAACTCGGATATGCACACAATGATCCCGTTTTTGCTATGAGAGGGATGATGCATTCAATTCAGAGGGATATAATCATGCTTGAGAATCAGATTCCTTTGTATGTGTTAGAAATCTTTCTTTAGCAATACATGATTGTATTACAAAGGTAAATCATTTGTCAATACATTATTGTATTGCAAATTAAACGGTAACAACAAACAATGTTGTTCAATAATTGTAACAAATTCAATGTTACTAATTTATTCAACAATTGTCACATCAAACTGTGTTCATAGTAACCACAGAAAGCGCAACCGATTGTACAACAAATTGAAGCAGTACAGAACCGTCTTCAATAGAAAAGAAGAAGAAAGTAATGTCCGAGTCCAGAGATGTTTCTGTTTCCTTGAAACAATATTGCCGTCGTATGCACCAAAAGACGTTGTTGCAATTTGTTTCCCAGGATAAAACGGACCAACTCCGTAGCGTAGTGCCAGCAAACAGAGCCCTGACGAACTGAAAAAGTTATAGAAACTAGATCGGAGAAATTACGTTGAAGAAGAAGCAATGCAAGCAGATCCAAAGGTGTGTTCTGTCTTGTTTTGTGTAGTGAATTTATAGGCTGGAGGAGAGCCTATTCATATGTATTAGTAACCGCTGAAGTGGAAAGGTTGCGACCCTTTAACCACTCGGTTATTAATGTGCATGTGCTCAGAATTCCAATGGTTGTAATTTGAACAACCATGCCTTTTGAATTCCGGACTGAACAGGCATGCCTTTCATATTCTGAGTAAACAATTCTCATTTAATGCACTAGCCCAAGTAGCAACTATTGTCCCTACATTTTAATGATGTTGAGCAATAAATTGCTAACTCTTCTTTTTCCCAAATTTCTCTTACTCATGCTCATTCATATTCCAACAATCCCCCACATGAATGAGCAGTTGATCTTAGTTTTCGCGAACCATTTATCGCATCGGTTAAAGTAGCACATGGGCCTTGAACTTTCCTAGTAATTACCTATTTGAATCACAGGCGAATCAGTAGACATAGACTGTCCTTGAACTGTAAGCCTTTTGTGTAATTCCAAAGTAGATAACACACGATAAATGTTTCTTATAACCCTTCGTTATCTGTATGTGTTCGTTTTTGCCTTGAACACCTGCCTGGTCTCATAAGTGCTTAGAGAATTTGGCCTTATAATTCTCTTTGAAGCGGCGCCTTCGCACTTACGTAGGTGATTCTATAAAGGGTATTTTCTAATTCCTCAAATACAGACATCATTAAAAGTACTAATACTTATCCTTATTCAACATATAATGCACTGACTTATCATAGGAATGATTTATGTATAACAGTGCCATCAAGTTTCTCTAAAACTTCGTTGTCCCTTTGAACCTAGATCTTGGGATCTCCAGTCAACTAGGTGGGGTTTCCATTTTAGAAAAACCTTTAGTCTATAGGCCTTAGCCCCATTCCCTTTGATAAGGTTTGAACTTTCTCTCTTGGCAAGCCTTTTGTAAGTGGATCCGCTAAGTTATCTTTAGATCGAATGTAATCTATTGTGATAATCCCATTAGAGAGAAGTTGTCTTATCGTTTTATGTCTACGACGAATATGCATAGATTTACCATTGTATAGTGTACTATTAGCTCTTCCAATAGCTGATTGACTATCACAATGTATACATATTGGAGGCATAGGTTTGCTCCAATTAGGAATGTCTTCCAAGAAGCTTCGAATCCATTCTGCTTCTTCTGCAGTCTTATCTAGTGCAATAAACTCTGATTCCATCGTAGATCTAGCGATACAAGTCTGTTTGGATGATTTCCATGAAATTGCTCCATTTCCTAATGTGAACACGTATCCACTTGTAGACTTTGTATCATTTGATCCAGTGATCCAATTTGCATCACTGTATCCTTTCACCATTGAAGGATAGTTTGTATAGTATAGACCATAACTCTGTGTATACTTTAGATATCCTAGAACTCTGATTATCGCTTTCCAATGATGTTTACCAGGATTGCTGGTAAATCTACTTAGTTTGCTTACAGCATATGCGATATCAGGCCTAGTACAGTTCATAACATACATGATACTTCCTAGTATACGAGAGTATTCCAATTGGTAAATACCATCACCAGTGTTTTTTTACCCAATTTTGGTTCATATCCACTGGTGATTTTGCAATAGTTATATTATATTGCTTGAATTTTTTCAAGTATTTTGGTGATGTAATGCGATTAGGATAATGTATTTCCCTATGGTGTTCTTAGAATTTTACACCTACTATCACATCAGCCAGTCCTAGGTCTTTCATATCCAATCTAGGGATAACATATACAACATGTCACCAACATAGAGACAAACAATGACATATTCTATACACATTTGTCTGATTCATTTATCGTGAATCCATTTGATAACATAGTTTTATGCCACTGTTTTGGAGCTTGCTTAAGACCATAAAGTGATTTTACCAGTTTGCAAACTTTATTCTCATTTTCTAAGCTCAGAAATCCTTCACGTTGTTTCATATAGATTTCTTCCTCTAATTCACCATTCAAAGGTGCAGTTTTAACATCCATTTGATGTATTTCTAAGTCATGTAAGGATGCAATTGCAGTAAGCATTCTTATTGACGTTATCCTTGTTTCTAAGGAGATGTACATGACAATATCTAGTACATTCGTCAATGAATGTAATAAAATATATTTTTCCACCTCTAGTTTGACACATTTTCAATTCGCATACATCAGTATGTGTTAAGTCTAGAGGTTCGGTCCCTCGTTCAACATGATGAAACGAGGTTCTTGACATTTATAGTTGGAATACATTTTGGTGTAAATTCTAGATTAATAATTTTTTGCAATGTATCAAAGTTTACACGCTCTAATCTAGAATTCCATATGTTAGAAGATTCAACAATATAAGCAAAAGATTCACTTTTATTTATATCAGTGCGTGGTAGAATAATGGTTACATTTGCTTTAAGCAAAGCATCACACCTATATACTCTTCTAACATGCACCCCGTTCTTGGAAAGTACAAATTTATCATCTTCAAATATTAATTTGAAACCATGTTTGCTCAGTGATGATCATGAAATCATTAGTTCCTTTGTAGAAGTCAGTTTCAACACAACTTTTCCTTTGCCTTCCACCGTTGAAGTAGATGAATGACCCATAAAAGTTTGTTCATCGGCATTTGCCGTTTTGTACTTAGTCCGTTAAACCATAAGGTTTCAATTTTTTTTCCTTTTTCTTTTATTACCTAAGGTATTGCACCCTTGAGGTAAATCAACCAATTCCCATATATGATTGGACATAATGTACTCAATCTTATTGTTAATCGCCTCTTTCAATGAGGGGCATTGTTGGAAGACACATTTTGTTTGTATGACAATGGATCATCTTCTAACACAAAAGTATAGAAGTATGTTCCAAGGTTTGTAAGGTCCTTGGCCTTTTTCTTTTTCTTGGTTCTTCCACTTGCTGCTCGCTGAGTTTTATTTTGTTCAATATTCTCAAGAGAATAAGGAACTCCATCTTCCCTTGGTCTCTTTGTTTCAAGGGGAATATATGTTCGAAAAAACTAGCATTTCTCGACTCAATGATGATATTTTTCATGAATATCATCAATTTCAGATTTGTGTAACAAAAATCGGTATACAACACTGTTTAGTGCATATCCAATGAATACACAATCAATTGTTTTTGGTCCAATTTTGACCTTCTTTGGTTTTGGTACCTCTACTTTGGGAAGACACCCCCACATTTTTAAGTATTTATAGGATGGTGGTCTGTTTTTCCAAAGTTCATAAGGAGATTTACATGTTTTCTTTCGGGATATTTTTATTTAAAATATGATTTCCTAAAATAATAGCTTCTCCTCAAAGGTTATCTGGCAAGCCAGAAACTAATAAAGCATACATTTGAGAGCGCCAAGGCCCTTAGATAAATTTTGACACTAGTATAATATTGTGTCATGGACCCCAAGAGTCCCTAGGCACTAGGCCCAATTTGACATCAATATAATATTGTGTCTTAGACCTTAATAGCCTCAATGCACCAAGCCCAATTTGACATCAATACGATATTGTGTCTTTGGCTTAGTCACACTCTAATATAGGCATTCTTCTCCTTTATTTATATAAGATTATAGAAAAGTGAGTACATATATTTCATAATATGGGACTAAAAATTGCTTTCCTCTCTCCGTTTTGCTTTTCATTTCCTTATTGAGTTGATTCTCAACTTATTGTTTAAACACATCAAATGCTAATTTAGCCCAAAAAGAAATTGCAAGCTACATGGCAATATTGAAAAGTCAAACATTGGAAAGCAAACCAAAAAAAAATTGCAATTTCATAATATGGTTCACACAGTTCACACTAAGTTTTGAATATGCAAAACATTTCATGCGTTACAAACCAAATGATTCATTAAATATACTTTTAAAGCACAAATCATTTTGAATATGAATAGTCAAATGCCAGTTACCAACATATGAATTTCATATTTAAGTCACACAAGTCTCCAATTTCAGAAGAGGAAATGACTGACAATATATATGTATGACCTTTAAATGGTATTGCGATTGATATAATATAAATGGATCATTTAATAATATAAATGAATCATTTAAAACTTGAGGATGTTTGCAGCAACTGAATCAGAGAAGAAGAAAATTGAATTTTAAGAATATCAGTACAAATCCAAACAAATTCAACATATCTTAAGATTCAAATGTTTCAATAATTCATGTCTTAAATAAAAACAAAGATTCCTCAATAGAATTAACTAAGAGTGGCTTTGATACCACTTGTAGGAAACACAATGTTTTTAAATTTAAACATGAAACTCAGGTTGTTTAATTGAGAAGCAAATACACGAAAATAACTGAATCGACAGCAAAGCATACCTGAGTGTATAGCAAATTTATGAAGATAAGATATGTTTATAATCTATCAAATTAGCATACGTTCAAACAAGTAAAATATTGTTTCAAGATTGTTAGAAATCTTTCTTTAACAATACATGATTGTATTACAAAGTTAAATCATTTGTCAATACATTATTGTATTGCAAATTAAACGGTAACAACAAACAATGTTGTTCAATAATTGTAACAAATTCAATGTTACTAATTTATTCAACAATTGTCACGTCAAACTGTGTTCATAGTAACCACAGAAAGCGCAACCGATTGTACAACAAATTGAAGCAGTACAGAACCGTCTTCAATAGAAAAGAAGAAGAAAGTAATGTCCGAGTCCAGAGATGTTTCTGTTTCCTTGAAACAATATTGCCGTCGTATGCACCAAAAGACGTTGTTGCAATTTGTTTCCCAGGATAAAACGGACCAACTCCGTAGCGTAGTGCCAGCAAACAGAGCCCTGACGAACTGAAAAAGTTATAGAAACTAGATCGGAGAAATTACGTTGAAGAAGAAGCAATGCAAGCAGATCTAAAGGTGTGTTCTGTCTTGTTTTGTGTAGTGAATTTATAGGCTGGAGGAGTGCCTATTCATATGTATTAGTAACCGCTGAAGTGGAAAGGTTGCGACCCTTTAACCACTCGGTTATTAATGTGCATGTGCTCATAATTCCAATGGTTGTAATTTGAACAGCCATGCCTTTTGAATTCCGGACTGAACAGGCATGCCTTTCATATTCTGAGTAAACAATTCTCATTTAATGCACTAGCCCAACTAGCAACTATTGTCCTTACATTTTAATGATGTTGAGCAATAAATTGCTAACTCTTCTTTTTTCCAAATTTCTCTTACTCATGCTCATTCATATTCCAACAGTATGTTCTTGATAGGATTTTAGCTATTCAAATTGGCAGGCATGAAAATTCTGGTTTGGTGGCCAAGTCTGCTGTGCTATTCTTCGATCCTCTCATGCCTACCGATGAACCTCTGGTTAGAAGAGATTTCGGTAGATGGGGATCAGTCCATAATCAAATTGGTAATTTTTTCCATAAATAGCCAATTTTCTATTCCAGTATGATTCCTTGTATCACCATCACATACAAAACACTGTACATAGAAAAAATAAATGTTATATCAAAAAATTTAAATAAAAATCATTCCAACCATTAAATCAGTCTTTTGAATAAGTGATTATCCAATAAAAATAAAAATAAATAAACTAATATGAATGCAATTTATTTGCTGTTTTAATAAGTGATCCTCAGTTTCAGTTCATCGGACAGAAAAACTAATTATATGTGGTTTTTATAAGTGAACAAGTCATGTCTACTTGTACAGTGACTTTTTAGAAGGGAACAAGCCACCATTGTCTATGCTGTAACACTAATATTTTTGATATTAAACCTTCCAGAAGATCCATCAAAATCATTTGACCCATTACCAAACAGGGCCTGTGTTGCTTGTCTAAAAGGTACATTTAATGATACAGTACATAAAACAATATGAACAACAGAAGTATATTTATAGATTACCTTGTCTAGACAACTAGTGACTTCCTCGAGAGTCTGGGCATTTACAATTGCTGCCTGAAAAAGAAAATATATCACAGAGAAATTTCAGTTGAATAGCATTAGAAACCGACCGCACTGTGGAAAAATCGTACAGTTCTGATAAAAAATTGCTTATAATTCATGGATGCAGAATTAATTGCTTATAGTTCTGATAAAAAAATTGCAGTGGGAAAATATTTTCACCGTTTGGTGCAAGGAATGGACATGACTGAGCTGTTCATTTCATTATGCTGGTACAATTTGTTATTAAGATCTGTATTCGCAACACAGAAATTGAAACAGAATATAAATGTTTCTAATTTGCAACAGACTTAAAGCGTTACAAACGAAAAACAGTACTGTAAACTGATCAAAACAAATTGATTTGCACACAAATCAATTCAGCGACAGAAGTATTATCTCTGTCAAACAGTACTACTATGAAATAGTACACAAATCAGACAACAACACAGTATTGCTGATACAAACAGAAAGTTAAACCACAAAGAATTGAAGCCTAACCGAGTTCGTCTGAGGCCTGTATTCACAGTTTCCTTAAGACTTTCAGTCGAAGCCTCCCAGGATACAACATACGAGAATGCTGCTCGAGATTGTAGCGAGTACGTATCGACAGTGACGATTAATCAATGGCAGGAAGAGACAGCGTAAGGAAGAAGAAAACTGTAAAAAAAAAAATTCCGGGTGAAAAATGATTTGATCAGAATCATTATTTATAGTTTTCAAAAAGATGCGTTAACAGGTCGCACCCGTTTGAAAAAACGCAACCGTTGCCGTCTGATTCAAATGAACGCGTCCGCTTATTTGAACCGTAACGGGTCGCACCCGCTCATTCCAAACGGGTCGCACCCGTATTCGCCATTATTCCAAAAAACCCGTCTGAAAATTGCAGAGTTTTTTAGTGCAAAAATAAGGTTTTATTCAAGGCCCAAGCCCAAACCCGAACCCGAACCCGGCCTGGCCCGGCCCGGTTCGGTACGGTCGGTCGGTCGGACGGGCGGGCGGCGCACGCGCGCGCGTGTGTGTTCATCAGATATAGGTCCTCCCTCTCGCACAAAATTACCTGACCCTAAGGGCCAATTAAGAGAATGAGGATCCTATATTTCTACACAACATTAACCCATTATTTGCCAATGTGGGACTAAATATATTTCATTCACCTCTTTAGAGATTTCAACAATCCCCCACATGAATGATAATATATTTTATCCCCCACACAATTTGAAATATCACTGACTACATATGGAATAATGTTTTATTTAGGATAAGTAGATATTTCACTTTGAACTTTCCTTAGTTAAAACTCATCGGATATACTTGGCTAATTGGTGAATTATTTCATCTTGAACCGTCAGCCGTTCTTGTATAACCAGACAATAAGTTTAACAGAACATTATTTCCCTTCTCACCCAATCTCTTGGCTGTGTTCATTTTGGTCCTGAAACACTTTTCTGGTTCTGCGAGTGTATATAGAGAATACAAGCCTTTAATATTCTCATAGAGCCGACCCAGCTCACACTAACATAGGTGATCGCTACCATTAGGAGTATCCTACATATACCCCACTTGTTATTTTACAAGATATGGTCATCATTAAGAAGCATAGCTTTAACCTGTGAAACTTCTGTAGGCATGCATTTTATATTGTGCACCATAGGAATGGAGTAGGATTAAATGCATTACATCTTGAGTTATTCATAACTGGTTTGCCTATTGATCCTAGTCCGTGGGATCTCCAGTCGCTGGGATAGGTTTCCGTATAAGATAACTCTTGTTGGTTTAGGCTTTTAAACCCATTCCCCTCGACGCGCAGTCAATTTTCTCTCGTGATAACCCTTTTGTAAATGGATCCGCTAGGTTATCATTTGTTCTCACATAATCTATGGAAATAGTTCCATTTGAGAGTAACTGCCTAACCGTGTTATGGCGTCTTCGAATATGTCGAGATTTGCCATTATAAACAAAGTTTTTCGCTCTACTTAGCGCTGCTTGATTGTCGCAGTGAATACATATGGCCGTTACAGGTTTAGGCCAAAGTGGAATATCTTCTAAGAAGTGACGAAGCCATTCTGCTTCTTCGCCTGCTTTATCTAAAGCAATAAACTCAGATTCCATCGTTGATCGAGCTATGCATGTTTGCTTAGTAGATTTCCACGATACTGCTGCTCCTGCTAGAGTAAAAACATAACCACTTGTGGATTTTGACTCCTCTGAATCGGCAATCCAGTTTGCATCACTATATCCTTCTAATACAGCTGGATATTTTCCGTAATGCAAAGAATAATTTGTGGTATTCTTTAAGTATCCAAGCACTCTCATTAGTGCTTTCCAGTGTTCCTTTCCTGGATTACTTGTATACCTGCTCAGTCGACTTACTGCATAGGCTATATCTGGTCTCGTGCAATTCATAAGATACATTAGACATCCTATTACACGAGAGTATTCCAGTTGCATTACACTCTCATTAGTGTTTTAATGTAGTACTTCTGATGGATTAAAAGGTGTTTTTACTCCTTTAATCCCAAGATCTTGAAATCTTTCAATCACTTTGTCAACATAATGTGACTGAGATAATTCAATTCCATTAGGGGTTCTTATTATTTTGATTCCCAAAATAACATCTGCAACTCCTAAATCTTTCATATCGAAATTGTTGATCAACATTTTCTTTATGGTCTCTATAACTTTTATGTTAGGACCAAAAATTAACATATCGTCCACATATAAGCAAATCATGACATATGATTGTCCAATTTGTTTATAATAAACACATTTATCACATTCATTTATACGAAAACCATTTTGCATCATGACACTATCAAATTTTTCGTGCCATTGTTTTGGAGCTTGTTTGAGTCCGTATAATGATTTTACCAATTTACAGACTTTATTTTCATTTCCCTTGGATATAAAACCTTCGGGTTGCTCCATGTAGATTTCCTCATCGAGATCTCCATTCAAGAATGCCGTCTTTACATCCATCTAATGAATTTCTAGATTATAGATGGATGCAATTGCTATTAACATTCTTATTGAGGTTATTCGTGTAACAGGTGAATATGTATCAAAGAAGTCTATTCCTTCTTTTTGACGATATCCTTTGGCTACTAATCTGGCTTTATATTTGTCGATAGAGCCATCTGCTTTCATTTTCTTCTTGAAAATCCATTTGCAGCCAATTGGTTTTATTCCAGGTGGAATATCAATAATTTCCCAAGTTTTATTACTTAGAATTGAATCAATCTCACTTTGGATTGCTTCTTTCCAACACGAAGATTCAGAAGATGACATGGCCTCTTTATATGTTTGAGGTTCATGTTCAAGTACGTAAGTGAGGAACTCAGAGCCAAATGATTTGGATGTTCTGGCCCTTACGCTTCTTCTTGGTTCAACTTCATCAACTTCACGATGAGTTTCATCTTCATGTGGGCTATTTGATTCTTCTCGTGTCCTTTTGTGGACATTATTTCCTTCATTTCTTTTGTGTGGAAACACATCTTCAAAGAATGAAGCATCTCTTGATTCCATGATTGTATTTACATGGATATCATCTATATCAGACTTGAATACCAAAAATCTATATGCACTACTATTTTGGGCTGGCCTTAAGTAATAACAATCTACTGTTTTTGGTCCAAGTTTGACCTTCTTGGGAGGCGGGATAGGAACCTTTGCCAAGCACCCCCACACTTTGAGGTATTTGAAGCTTGGTAGATGTCCTTTCCATAACTCATATGGAATTTTTCCTGTTTTACTGTGAGGAACTTTGTTTAATATGTGATTAGACATATTCAAAGCTTCCCCCCACAAGTTCGTCGGTAAACCAGACGTTAAAAGCATTGCATTAATCATATCTTTTAACGTTCTGTTTTTCCTCTCGGCTATGCCATTTTGTTGTGGCGAATATGGTGCCGTCGTTTGATGAATTATTCCATTTTCTGCACAGAATTGTTCAAATGGCGATTCATATTCTCCACCTCGATCTGATCTCAATATCTTGATCTTCTTATTAAGCTGATTTTCTACTTCAGCTTTATATTTTATAAACGATGTAATTGCCTCATCTTTACTGTTTAAAAGATATACGTAGCAATATCGTGTATAATCATCAATAAATGTGATAAAATACTTTTTCCCACCTCTTGTAGGTATTGATTTGAAATCACATAAATCAGTATGTACCAAACCTAGTGGTTCGGTGCTTCTATCAACAGTATGAAATGGTTTCTTAACCATTTTTGCTTCTACGCATGTCTCACATTTGTAGTTTTTATCCACTTGAAATTTAGGAATTAACTCTAAATTTGCAAGTTTTTTCATTTTTCGGAAATTAATATGTCCTAATCTATCATGCCATAATAAAGTTTCATGTTCAACGATATAAGAAACTTCCTTTTTATTCATAGCATTATCAGAATACATATTATTGCCGATCACGGCTACATTTGCCTTAAATAGGCCATCACACAAGTAACCCCTTCCTATATAGATTCCTGCCTTGGACAGAACCATCTTGTCTGACTCGAAGACCATCTTGAATCCCTTCTTCGAAAGCATGGACCCAGAAATGAGATTCTTGCGGATCTCTGGAACATGAAGGACATCATTCAGACGAATAGTCTTCCCAGAAGTGAACTTGAGGGTGACTGCTCCTTTGCCTTCAACCATGGAAACCGATGAATTGCCCATATAGAGTTTCTCATCTTGATCCAATTTGGTGTAGGTTGAAAAGACGGACTTATCAGAGCATATATGCCTAGTAGCACCCGTGTCCAACCACCATTGTGCAGAATTCTGGATCAAGTTGCATTCGGTCACAACTCCTGAAAAATTGGATTCATCGATGTCCATGTTGTCCACCACATTTGCTTCCGAATTTTTCTTTTTCTTGTGTCTGCACTCTTTTGCTTGATGACCAGTCTTGCCACAAACCCAACAATCACCATTGAATTTCTTGGACTTCTTCTGGTTATTCTGCTTGTCCTCTGGCGCCTTTCTTTTCTTGTTTTTGTTGAAGTGCCCTTTTTTCTTTGACCCTTCAGTAACAAGCGCCTCTTCACTTTTAGGTTGAGTGACTCCACGATTATCTGCCTCTATCTTTAATCTGACGATGAGGTCTTGTAAGGATATCTCCTTCTTTTTGTGCTTCAAGTAGTTGCGGTAGTCTCTCCAAGATGGTGGCAACTTTCCGGTAATTGCTTCAACCAGAAATGATTCACCAACTTTGTGACCTTCTGCTTCCATCTCATGGATAATAATCTGCAACTCTTGCACTTGAGAAGTCACTGACTTTGAGTCCACCATTTTGTAGTCCATGAACTTGTCGACTATGAACTTTTTCAAACTCACATTCTGCGTCTTGTACTTTGTAGCCAAAGCATTCCATAGAGCTTTTGCAGTCTTTATAGGCTGGAAAACTTTGTACAAGACTTTATCTAGGCAGTTGAGAATGTAGTTTCTGCATAAAAAATCCGAATGCCTCCACGCATCAATAGACGGACCATCATGCTTTGGTGCATCCTTGGCATTTCCCGGTGTAGGCGGCACCGGTTCATCTTCTTCAAGATACCTTTGCAAGCCAAGGGTGGTGAGATAGAACAGCATCTGATTCTGCCATGTCAGAAAATCATCACCTTCTCCTTTGAACAATTCTGGTTTGTTCAAATTGCCAGCTTTGAGCGTCGTTTGCTCTGTTGCCATCTCTGTTTTGTCAAAAACAGGGAAAGTCTTAAGATGTTATTAAGATCTGTATTCGCAACACAGAAATTGAAACAGAATATAAATGTTTCTAATTTGCAACAGACTTAAAGCGTTACAAACGAAAAACAGTACTGTAAACTGATCAAAACAAATTGATTTGCACACAAATCAATTCAGCGACAGAAGTATTATCTCTGTCAAACAGTACTACTATGAAATAGTACACAAATCAGACAACAACACAGTATTGATGATACAAACAGAAAGTTAAACCACAAAGAATTGAAGCCTAACCGAGTTCGTCTGAGGCCTGTATTCACAGTTTCCTTAAGACTTTCAGTCGAAGCCTCCCAGGATACAACAGACGAGAATGCTGCTCGAGATTGTAGCGAGTACGTATCGACAGTGACGATTAATCAATGGCAGGAAGAGACAGCGTAAGGAAGAAGAAAACTGTAAAAAAAAAAATCCGGGTGAAAAATGATTTGATCAGAATCATCATTTATAGTTTTCAAAAAGATGCGTTAACGGGTCGCACGCCCGGTTCGGTACGTACGGTCGGTCGGACGGGCGGGCGGCGCACGTGTGTGTTCATCAGATATAGGTCCTCCCTCTCGCACAAAATTACCTGACCCTAAGGGCCGATTAAGAGAATGAGGATCCTATATTTCTACACAACATTAACCCATTATTTGCCAACGTGGGACTAAATATATTTCATTCACCTCTTTAGAGATTTCAACACAATTAACATAAAAAAACCGAAGAAATCTTGCTTCTGCGATTTTGGAGATATCATTCAGCACTGTGCCGATAAAGAAATTTGACATGCACTAAAACATTTGATTAAACTAACATTCATAATAGTACTGTTTTGATTTACTACTATAGGGGTATTTGGTTCAAGAAACCAGAGCAGACTTATGAATTAAAAAGGTCTTCATTTGTTAACTTGATTCTTAGAAGCACTACATTCTTCTTAGAGAAACGTTTTGAAATCTAGGACTTGTACATTAGGTAACCAGTGGACATGTTTGTAAAAGGATTTTTTTTCTTCCTTTTCTTTTTCAAGTTAAAAATGGGTCATACGTGCAGAACTTCCTAACTATTAGCACTTTGTGCAGGAAAATGTCAATTTCTAGCAACAAGCCATTCAATTTTCACAGCCAAATTACCTATAAAAACTGGTAAAATAAAGTAACTGAGAAAAACTGGTAAAATAATGTATCATAAACTGTCTTAATTTCCAAATTATATTTGTATTTAAAAAATATAATACAACTCATGTTATTAATCGTCCCAATCGCTCCAACAAACTTGCATGTTATTATATATGTACGTCTGCTATGCATGTTATATGGTACAAGTGAATTACTCTACTTGTTAATTCAACTATAACTAGGATTATGAATAATTTGATCGCACAAACTAAAACCATATGATAATGGCTCAGTGAGAAAATTTGGATAACATACCGCACTATCTATACACAAAACGAGCCATAACTCCCATCCCGAGAATTGCTTTCCACCCAGTTGACGCAGTTGAATAGAGAAGCTCTTCCACCATAACATGTGTTTGTTGAATTAACTCCTTCTATGTCAGTTTTGCTGCTTTCCTGTCTATTTTTTAAAATATTATGCTGCACTAAACATTGGTATGTCCTAAATCTATAAAATGTGAATTGACAGGACTGTTACTTTGGGCGTCTTTATACAATTTAAAAAGTAGAAGTAACGAGGTACACAATAAAAGGTGCAATCACGAAGTATCTGAATATCTTATACCCCAACATATTCTTCTTCTTTATCATGAAAGAATGATCTTCAATGTAAGAAAAACACTCATTATTCATCAAATTCAAAAAAGACAAAAGTCGTCAACAAGTCATATAGGCGGCGTTACCTAAGAAAATAGATGTGAGAATATGGGATATCACTAAGATTAACAATAAAAGTGATGAAAAGAAAAACATAATCAGAATATTATATATACATGCCCACCATCTGCTTCTTAAAATTTTATATTATATTTATCGTCCAATATGATCACCTTATAAATTGTGAATATGGTTACACCATGAAGAATTAAGTAACAACTTCCCTTGCTGTTTTTAATGTAGATTTTCATGAAAACGAGTTGATAATATCCAGAAAAAAGCTAATGCTATAGGAAGTCAATGAATTCGGTTCCAAGATGTATAGTTAGGAGTTGATGTTTTGGAAGTTCCATAATTTAACAACTCCAAATAAAAATAAAAATAATTGGACCTAAAGGAAAATATGCCATTTTCTATTAAGAGGACAAAATTTAAAGATAGACCCTTACTTCATCAAATAGCAAAGCTTCTAGATCATTTTGTACTACAGCTACCCTGAAAAAGTAGGCATTTCAAATTAATTTGAAGTGTTATATCAAGTTACTTGTTGAACAAAATTGACTTTTTGTTTCAAATTGTACTTTGATGCTGAGATTTATTACAAAATCCTTTTTTTTTTTTTTTTTTTTTTTGATAAAAATCAAAATATGGTAATCTTGAAAAAAGCGTTCACCTTGTTCTTCATAGAAACTACCTTTAATATAATTTCATGCAAGAATGAATGTAATTGCACAATTAAACATACAAAGAAATATCTCAGTATGCGCTCCATCTCTAGTTCAACTCCGTTATATTTACAAGCCTTGTGAACCAAGCAGCTTTCAAATTAATGTAAACATCCAAATACAAGTATCAAATCACTGTTGGGTAAACATTAAATGAATTGTTAGTGGGAAATGAAATATAGAGTCAAAAGCCATGTTAATTAGTGATGTGTCTTTTAGTTTCAAGAGTCATGTCCATTAATGATGTGTCGGTTCGTTAAGTGTTATGTCATTTGATGAAGGGGTGTCTATTGGAGTTGTAAGGTCATGTAGACCACTATATAATTAGGGGTGGTCATTTTGTATGTGAAGTGAGAAAGAGAGAAAAATAAGAAGTGTAAGAGTGAGTGGGGGAAGAAAAAGAAGGAAGCACCCAAGTAAGAGTGTTGTAAGGGATGTTAAATTATAAAAAAAAAAAAAAAAAATTTGTTGTGTATCTTCCTCCTCCTCATCGATATTAATTCCTCTTCTTCAAATTGGTATCAAAGCTTCTCAATTCATCAAATTGGTATCAGAGCCTAGGTTGAAACTATGATATTTTTATTCTTCTCATCGTTCGTTCTCACAAAAGAAAACTTCGAAAAGTGGAGTAGTAGAAAGAAAGAAGAGTTAATCTCCAAAGGGTTATGGGAGATTATTGAGAGTGGCTATGAGTGACCAAAAGACGTTAAAAACATGACGAAGAAAGAGAGTGCGACATTCACAAGCTTGAGAAGGAAAGATCTTCAAGCTTTTATGGTGCTGAGTGAGAACGTTGATAAAAAAGCAGGGTGTCATATTAATGGAGAAAAAACAGTGAAAGATTCGTGGAATTTGCTGAAAGAGGTTTATACAAAGGATTACAAAGGAGAAGATGAAGAGGAAGTTGATGAAGATGATGAAGAAGAGATTGAAAGATTCAAAGCGGTGCTGATGGAAAAGAAGGTTGCTAAAGAAAAAGAAGACGAAAAGGAGGTCGAAAAAGCCAAAGAGGGGCTAATGAGAAAGAAAGCTGTGAAAGAAAAGGTGGAAGAAATTATTGAAGAGGTTGAAAAAGAGGGAAAGAAAATCGAGCCAGCTTCCGGTGATACTAATTTCCAGGTGAAGAAGACCAAGGAGGAAGCGATTGAGAAGAAAAATGAAGTCGTTAACCTTGATGATGTCAAGGAAGAGGTGGACGATGAAGTAGGGAATGATGCTGAGGATGATGGCGGCGATGATAGCGATGGAGACGACAACGATGATAGCGATGACAAAGTGGAGGATTCCGACGATGGCAAAAAAGCTTTTAGTGAAAAGGGAAAATAGCACAAAAGGAATGCCAGCAAATTTAAGGGTCAATCAAGCGCTAAGTCGGAGAAAGAAAGAGACAGATCTAGGAAGTATCAAAAGAAGGAGCTGGTTTCAAAATTTTGCAAGGGTATGAGATTATTTCTTTATGATGCGGATCTTAAACTAATGTATGGAATCTTCAAAGCTGTTGTACCAGAGGGTTATCGAGTACAAATTCAGTGGCCTGAAAGCAAAGATAAGGCCCGGTACCTTATCGAGCCTCATACCAAGCTTGCAGCTGTCATATTATTATTTTTGCCAAAACATGTGAGATACAAAGGAAGTGTGGAACTGGTGCATGTGACAAGTCAGGATCAAGTTGCGGATATCTTTACAAATCCACTATCGAAAGTACTTCTCAACAAATGCAAGAAAATGATTTGCATAATGGGTGGTAGAAGCATTTAAAGTTTACGGGGGAGTTTTTTTGGGTAAACATTAAATGAATTGTTAGTGGGAAATGAAATATAGAGTCAAAAACCATGTTAATTAGTGATGTGTCTTTTAGTTTCAAGAGTCATGTCCATTAATGATGTGTTGGTTCGTTAAGTGTTATGTCATTTGATGAAGGAGTGTCTATTGGAGTTGTAAGGTCATGTAGACTACTATATAAATAGGGGTGGTCATTTTGTATGTGAAGTGAGAAAGAGAGAAAAAAAAAGTGTAGGAGTGAAAGTGAGTGGGGGAAGAAAAAGAAGGAAGCACCCAAGTAAGAGTGTTGTAAGGAAAGTAAAAGTAAGCAAATTATAAAAAAGTTTTCTTCCTTAAACAAAATATAAAATTTCCTCCTCTTCTCGTTTCTACAATCACTTCCAAAACAAAGCACTGGATTTGTCAGGTTGAATTATGTTTATAGAAAAATTCTTGTTACATTTATCTAAATCAAGCATTATTTTTCCTTCATTCTTTTATTAAGACACTGCCATTGACATAGTTATGAATGGCGCGCTACGGCGCGCGCCATGGCGCACGGTGCGGCGCGACATTTGCGTCATTTCTTCTTGCGACGCGGCGCACATGAGAAGGCGCGGCAAAGGACGCAAAAGGCGCGCGGCGCAAAAAAGGCGCACGGCGCAAAATGGCGCGCCTTTTGTTTTATTTTTTGTTTTTTGCTTGTTTTTTGTTTATTTTTTCATTTTTTGCATTTCACATAAAATTATTGTTGATCATATTATTGCGTTTGCTAACATTTTATATTTGGTTTTTATTTATTTTGTGGGTTCTGATGGAATGCTTTTCTACATTATTGTTTATAATATTATTACATTTTCTAACGTTTTTTATTGGTTTTTATTTATTTTGTGGGTTTTGATAGATGGCTTTTCTATAGTTTTTTTGCCTTGAAGAGAAACAAATATATCGATATTGAAAATATATTTTATTTTATGTAATATTCTTATATCAAATTGTTATCAATTGCATCAGAAAAACAATATTACCAATCGATATGTTATTCTTCATCACCAATTGTCCTTTGTGTTGATAAATATAATCACGTCATAACAATAAAAAGACTTGACATAATCTAATTGTCCTTATGAATCTGATGATGCAGATGTTGATTTAGAAAATATGATTGTTGAATCGGATTCGGAATTCTAGTTTATTAGTAATATGTATTATTATTTTGGATTTTGAAAACTATTATGTTTGAAATTCTATGCTAATGATGTCAAATATGATGATGTTTCTTTTTGCAAAATAGTAAAAACTTTGATTGCATATGTTTTAGCAAAAATACGTCCGAACTTTTAAATTTATTATATGTTAAATAAAAAAACAAAAATGAGTAGTAAATCAGAAAGGCGCGCGCCATTTGCTGCGCTTTGCGCCAAGGCTCCAGACTGATGTTGCGCATTTTTGCGTCGTGCGCCATTAATAACTATGGCCATTGAGTTCAGCAAAGTAAGCTTTCTCACCATATCAGCTAGATTTTAGAACAATTATAAAAACTAATATGAAAATAAAATTGAAAAAAATCTTAAGCATCAGCCAAAAAAATATACCTCGAAAATTTGCATGAGCTAAGTCTTAATTGATTTACTCATCTGTTACCATCTCTGTACCAACTTCCAATCTCCGAATCATTTTTTACCATCTCTGTACCAACTTCCAATCTCCGAATCATTTTTGGATCAATTTCATATTTCTCAAGGAGCGACATTACAACTGTCAAACTACACCAAAAAATAAAAATAACGCAACTTCTGGTTTGAATATGACATCGGACAATATTGATACGAGGAAATTCAAAAATTAGCAAAAAATGACATCCTCTAATTCTGTACAAAATGCCATACAATCTTGCCCCAACTTGATTGTGTACTTCCCCTTGCTTGCTCCATCATGAGCTTCAAGCTCCTCCTGCAAAACAAATCAACTGATTAAAGACAAAGATTAATCTTTGCTAAATGTGGATGCATTTTTTCCAACTCGAAAAGAAAAAGGAAAAAGAAAAAGCCTATCTTCATTTATTATTCAAACTAAGACTGCGCAATCCTAAAATGATATAATCAAAATGTAATTTTTTTACGTTACACCAACGCTTCATTAACGGCTAGGCATTGGACCAGCTTAACAAATTAGAAATACAACAGTTATGGCTAAACCTAATACGATAATACCTTATGTTAGTGTAAAACAGTATATTTTTGCATCCGGAAGACGGGAAATGAAATTACATATTGGAAATGCAATGCAAGAAGCATGACAGTGTGATAGGCTGAATCGCTGGATTCCAACAAGCTACACTCATCATTTTAAATCAAAACAGAAGGACAAAACAAATTTTAGGAAGGATAAAAGGTCAAGGAAATACTTACCTACTGAACACAGGTGGGTGGAAAATAGATATCCATGGAAAGAATTCCAACATCCATGGCTTTCGTCTCCATGAAAATATCTTGCGAATAAAAGTAGGTTTAAGGTACTACATCACTTGCCTAGATCTGAAATGCGGTTTTTGAGGAGGTCGAAGACGTCGGGGTCGGAGACTGTCTGGATCAAAACCAAAGTGACGAATCTGAAGAGGCGCGTTTTGTTCATCTAGTGACAGAACGGAAGTGACAGATCTGGAAATTGAAGGCAGGATTTCGTTCTTCTTAGTGGATCAAAACCAAGTGGAGGATTTAAGGCATGATTTTTTTCGATTGAAACATGAGGCCAGATTTTGTTCAATTTAGGTTAAGATAAGGCGAAGCAGGTGTAAGCCACCGACCCAAAAACTTTCAACATCGCAAAATGAAAATTTACTCATTTCAACTCCTTTTTATTTGCCACGGATTTAAGAATAATGGTTGCAAATTGTAAATATTTGCTACTGTTTTTAAACAAAACCATTGCAAATTTGCTTTCTACATCTTTTTCACCACAACCTGCTACGGTTTGTAACTAAAACAGTCAGCTATATATGCTACTCTTTTTAGATAAACTGATGCAAATAAGGCGACGCAAATAATCAGTTTTGTACTAGTGATTAAAATAAATAAGAACACGTAAAAGATGAACTTATAAACACTGTAATTTTTAGATCTAATATATTTTATTGTCAAAATCCTTTTTAAATTGAATCTAAAAGTAACGTAGAACTCACATAGATTTGTAATAGATCCAAAAATGGCCTTTGAAGCTAAAGTAGCGGAAGAATTATCCTTTCAAATCTATATTTCGACAGCACCCTAACCTTTTCATCATTTTATTTCAGACATAATAGAGTGGAGGAAGAATATGAGAAAATGTTTGGTGTAGGAAAAGAGTGTGTGTTGCTAGTCTATTTATAGGTGTGCTAGGATAGTTTAAGCCATAGGATCTTAGTGTTTCAATCCAAACCATAGAAAACACCTCATGCTGATTTAGTAAAAGAATTCTCTAGAAACATGTTAATCAGACCAGGCACAGGGTCGTGCCTGACTCTGGGTGGGTCGACCCACCTCCTATGTGGGTCGACATAGGGGTCGACCCATGTAGCGTCTGGGCCGCCCAATGACTGTTGCACTTTTCTGAGTTTATTAATTAAATAATTTAATTTAAATTCAAACTTCTATTGACATATCTTGCTCATACTTAGTCCAATTTATGCAAACAATTAGTCTATTTGAATCAGAATTTTGTAACAAACTCAATAGTAAAGGCCATTTTATCCAGTTCTGAATATATTATTAATTAATATTCGTTTTATTAATCTTCTTCATAAAATTATTGTTTAATAAAATTTTGGGGTGTTACATAGAATATATCATAATTAGGTTATCATAAGGGTTTCTTGATCTAAAATTAACATGCATGATCCAGTTTTAGGGTTAATTTAACATGTAAGTCGTTTAAAAGACCTAATTACAACACATAATCTAACATAGTCATGTGGAAGTTCACTATTACTCACCAATTTTTTTAATCCAATGCAAAAGAATGTAGATGTGATATGGACAGCAATCAACATGTTGGATGATGAGATCTAATCTTCTTGATTATAGGTCTAGGCTCTGGATGTAAAATAGAAATGATTTGATGTAATCTAGAGATTAGAGTTTTAGAGAATCAGGGTGAGCGTAGATTATAGTCTAACATAATGTGAGAATAAGGGAGAAAGCTTCTAATCTCTCCCTACAGCCCATATTTATAATTGAAGGTCATTAGTCTAATAGCTTTCTAATCTCAGCCCATTAGATGTCTCTTACTCTATCTAGCAAAAATGAAACCTAAAACTGTAATTTTTCCAAACATGTAACACCCCCGGATTTTTGAATAACCGAATTAATTAAAATAAAGAATAATTAATCTCAGATGTGAGAATTAATAGAATGGGGTTGCGCCATTGTGTTCGTCTCGGAATTCTGCTTGAAATAGAGTCCGAGTTTGCGAGAAACGGATATCGGATGAAGGAGATATGGACGATCGAAGTTAGGCGGAAAACCAGAAGAAGAAGAGAAAAAAAAATATTATTGCACTGGTGCACTTGGGAAGTGCGCCAGTACAAATTTACATTGGTGCACTTCCCAAGTGTGCCCAGGCCAAGAGAAAACCTGCACAGCTTTCTGGTTCAGTCCGATCTATGTTGTGACTCATTGCTGAGTCCTTTCTGACTCCTTGCTGAGTCATTAGGGCTGACTTGTCACCCTATCATGACTGAATGGTTTTGATTAACCATAAGATCATCCGACGGCTTAAATTAATTCAAAACTCTATAAAAAGACCCATAGACTCAAACTCTAAATCAGAATTAAAACTGAAACTATGGCCATCATGCTGTAGTCTTGAACCCTAGAGTAGCTGCCACAAATTAAAGAGGAAGAACAACAAATCAAATCAGTTCTATTCAACCCTAACAACGAATCTTCTTCAAAGGAGAGCTAATACAACTCCAGAAATCAGAATTCAGAACTCAAGATCGCTTTTGAGTTGTGAGTTCGATCACTTTAACACCTTTATGTGGATCCATAGTTTACTCAGGTTAACACCTTTTATTGGATCCATAGTTATGCAAGATGACACCTTTATGTTTAGGTTGATGACATACATAGTTTATGTAAATTTGTGATAATCACCTAGGCTAGTTGGGTGTAAAACTATGTTCCTACATGCAAGTTCACACCTTTTAGATCTATGATTTTTTGGATCCTTGATAATACAAAGACTATGCAAGTATGTTGTAATTCTTAATTGCAAGTTAAATGCAAATTAGATCTATTATTGTGTGTATGTGACTTTGTGACGTTTATTCCTTTTTTAGTATTAGACTATTTGCTAGTCTAATATGTATATATCATGTTAAGCGAACGAATGACGGGGGTACGATGGGGATAATAGTGGATACACACATATTGTGAATTTGGCATGTAATGGCCTAAAAAGGCATGTTATTAATTTTAAAGGAATAAAATATAATTGTGGTGAAAATTGGTATGATTTTACATACCATAAATGGATGGACATAATTGAGTCAATTATGAGCATCGTTAAATTTGGAATTTGATTGATAATTTGAATAGGGAAAGTAATTCAAATTGGGGAATGATTAATTAGGAGTAATTAATCGTCTAAGACACGAGGTTAGGCTCTTTTGTGGTGTAAGACTGCCCGGACCCGCCCGGCAAATCCAGCTGCCACAAATGCTAGTCTAATGTGAGAGGTCTTAGGAATAAATAAAATACGTAACAATTGTAAAGACATGAGGTTAGGCTCTTTTGTGGTGTAAGACTACCCGGACCCGCCCGGCAAATCCAACTGCCACAAATGCCAGTCTAATGTGAGAGGTCTTTATGAAGTAACGGTCTTAATGAATTAAGAAACACTTAACCAGATAAACATGTAGTGGGACATGAGGGGGTTAAGTGGGTGCCTTGGGTGGCATGTGGAATCTAGTGGGTGCCTTGGGTGGCATGAGGAAATACGATTAGTAACACTTAACCAAGGTAAAACATGTAAGTGGGACATAGGGGTTAAGTGGGTGCCTTGGGTGACATGTGGAATTACTAATAGAAGCCCTTAACCAAATTTAAAACATGTAAGTGGACATGAAGGGGGTTAAGTGGGATGTACTAGAGGGGACCAAGCCTAGGTGGAAAGCTTGTGTCAAGCATGGGGGGCATTTCAACCAGTAACCCATTCGTATCTTTGTGGGCTCGACCCAAGTCGAGGACGGGACACGCATACTGGGCTTGAATGTAAGAGGCCAAACCGGGTTAGCTGTGGCAACGCAAGTCCAACGGGGTCACGTGCGTGCGTGGGTCCGGGCTGGTAGGTAAGACGTTGTTGCATCGTGTAGGTATAAGCCGTGCATCATTGGTGGTATCGGGTTGCCACTTTGGGGAGTGATACACCCCACTGTGGGGCCAGCACGGGTATCTACGAGTTAGGGAGCCGATCGAATAGGGCAGGGTAGTGGGTACACCTAGTGGAGATAGGAGCAGACGACACCTATGTAGTCAGCTAGGGGTACGCGAAGCTACCACTATTATTAATAATTACTAAGGGGGTACACCTAGTGGAGATAGGAGCAGGCGGCACCTATGACGTCAGCTAGGAGTATGTGGAATTACCATTATTACTTATTGAAGGGGTACATCTAGGGGGGATAAGTACACGCTGCGTACCTATGATAGCAACTAGAGATATACAGTCAAACATGGAGGATAGTGGGTACATCTAGTAGTACACGAAGCTATCATCTTTTTTTTAGCCAAGAGGGATCAAATTTCTAGAGTGACTAGTAGGGGTGCAGTTAGTGTTAGTACAGTACAGTATGGTACAGTACGATAGAGTATAGTAATTATCCTATATCGATTAGGAAGCGCCATTTACGTTATCTCGGTTTCTCTTGATTGCCTTGCCATACCCATGTGGTTCACACAGTCATTACCTTATTCTCCAGCTTATATCTTATCATATTGCTTTAATAATTATGTTGTTAGAGTTATCGTACTCGCCAGACTTTATGTCTGACCCCCTTTGTTCCACCTCTTTTCTTCCTCCCACCCCCTGGTTCTAAGGGTTGGACTAGTACTAGTCGAGCTTGATTGGGATCTCTTTGGGAGCACTTGGATTTGGATTGCCGAAGTAAAGTTCAGCCTATCATTTTCTGTATGGCTATTTGTAGTAGTGGGATTATGTACTTTGTTTTATCAAGATGGATATTATGTACTTGACTTTGGTTTATGGTTTTTTATGATGTAACTAAACATATTTACCTTCTGCTGCAATAAATAAAGTTTTAAATTTTCAAGTACTGCTTTATATCTGTCTTGTTGTGATTTTTTGTTCTATATTCACTTAAAATGCTCCATGGAAGTTAATGCATTCCCTTTGCGAGTGACATTAATGGACGTGGGGTGTAACACGTGGTATCAGAGTTGAAGGTTACCAGAACAGATAAGATATTTTGAAAAACTATTTTTCAAAAGCATTTTTATAAAGAATAATTTCAAAAATATGTTGGTAGAAGAGTATTTTTGAAAGAAAGGTTTATTTTAAGAATGTAATCCCCAAGAGCAATATATCCTTCCTTCGATTCTCCGTTTTGAATCTCTTCCTCTTTCTCTTTTTGAGTTTCTCCCCCCCCCCCTCCGCGTATAGATGTTTTTTCTAAGATAAATAAGGACTTCCATACGAAGGACGGAAAACCACTTCAAGGGACTTAGACGTTTGTCGGGCTAGAAGTTAGTCCAAGGAAGTGGAGGGCTTGTTGGTACCTTTAAGATAGACGATGGGAGAAAGGTTCAAATAGCTGTTTGGTTAACAAAGGACGAAAACTCATCTTAATGGGAGGTCACGAATGAAGAATGTGAAGAAGAAGGCTAGTTGTTTTGGAGAAATAGGACACCTTAGGATTGTCCAAAGAGGCAAGGACAAAGTACAGGATCTTTTGGAGGGTAGCTGTATTCCTTCACGGCTGGTATACCTGATGGGGGTAGGACCGTCTTGGTTGGAATTTGGTTTTCTTTATCATCATGTTTGAACTTTGTTTGATTCTGGCGCTTCATACTCGTTAGTATCTGCTTCGTTAGTTGAAACATTACACCTAAATACTAGTCTAGTTAAGGATCCTATCCTAGTCTCAAATCCTGTTGGTGGTTCAGCTCATCCTTCAATGGTTTGTCGGGATTTGAGAGTGTCTATCTCGGGCATTTGATTTGAATGCAACGCCTTCGTCCTTGGTTTCACGGGCTATAGTTTGATTCTAGGGGTGGATTGGCTAGCCAGGCGGGGTGCCATCCTAGATTGTGAAAGGAGGGTAGTCAGACTATTGATTCGTTATGGAAAGACCCTCATATTCCTTGTGATTCTAGGGGTTCAGTGATGCTTAGCTGCCTAGAATCTTCTGACGCATCCAACGATGATTGGGAGTCGGTTTGTGTGGTCCATGAGTATGGAGACGTCGTTGATAAAGTGCGGGGTTTACCCAGAGGCGCGAAATAAGTTTTCGTATGTGCTTAATAGATTAAGCAAAGCCAGTTATGTAATCAGCGGTGGTTTTGGAGCAAGACTGGCAAGGACAACCAGAGTTGGTCAAGTGCTCAATTGGTTGGCTGTCTTACTAGTATCATCTCACGTAGGTCGTCTGAATTCGAAGGAGGTATCCCTTGGGTGTTTGTTTGATATTGGTTTAGGCCTTTGGGGCTTGCACTTGGGGGATGTCGAGTTTGACTAGGAGGGTCTATGTGAGAGATGGATAGTTGTGACGATTTTGCATGGGATAATATCCTGGTTTTCTCTAGAAGCAGAGAAGAGCATGCCCTACATCTTAGGGAATGCTTAGGGACCCTACAAGTGCACCAGCTTAAAGCTAAGTTCTCCAAAATACCATTTTTGGAGGAAAGAAGTGAGGATTTTAGGGCATGTGGTCTCTAGGGAAGGGTGATATGTTATGGTGGATGGAGTTCTTGGCATCCTACGATTTCGAGATAGCATATACCCCTGACAAGGGTAACGTGGTGGCAGATGCCTTAAGTAGAAAAAGGTTATCCTTGAGTCCGTTGTTCGTTGAGCGGCGAAATTTAGAGTTCATCTCTACGTTTGACTTTACACCTTCCATTGACTTCGTACCTGGGTTGCTAGCATCCTTAGAGGTCAGACCTACGCTTTTGGGACGGATTGGTGAGGCACAACGAGATGACCCATAGTTGGTTGAGTTAGTAGAGAAGCTCAAAAGAGCGGAGTCATCAAGCCATCTCTGTAGGTACACCCTAGATGATAAGGGTTGGTTGCATAGGGACGGTAGACTTTGTGTACCACGGGACGAGAATTGGAGGAAGACCATTCTTGATGATGCACATCGTTCGAAGATGACCATTCATCCCGGCGGGGACAAGTTGTATGTGGACATGAGACGAGTTTACTTTTGGGCCGGCATGAAGAGGGATGTGGCCGAGTATGTCGCTGTTGGATCTAGATTAACCCTAGAGGGGGGTGAATAGGGTTTATCACAGTTTTTAAACTGAATTGAAAAACTGACAGGATATTAAAATAATAAACAGATCACAGAATGCAGCAGAAATAAAAGTGCAGAAAATAAATTACACACAGATATACCCAGCTTCGGCAAGACTCTGCCTACTGCTGCATTCCTAAAGTTTCTACTAGGTGATAGAACAGATCCCGCTTACAAGACCATGTAAACTTGCGAACCCCTCACTCCTATTCTAACCCTACGCTCAAAACTCTAGACTGGTCTATATCCCCTAGACCAGATTTCCCCTAGTTTTACAGACGCTAGTAAACTGTCTAGTTTTAGAGATGAAACTAGAAAACCATCTAGATTTTACAGACTCTAGAAATTGCCAATTAATCCCCTAACTGGACCCCCTAGAATTTTACAGACTCTAGAAACTGTTCAGAATGGTTTACAAATAAAAATACAACAAAATGAATTTTAAAAAATAAATAAACCCTAAATCCCTTTTTATAACATAAAAAGAAGAGTCTGGCCCATTCTTCTTTGCAAGCTCCTTCCTTCACAGATGTTGGCCGACTTTAAGAATGGAATTTGGGTTTTTCAAATCCCAAATCAAATTCGATCGTGATTGCTCTTTGATTTGCTTCTCTGTTTAGCTTCAAAACTGGATGCTCTTTAATGCTTCAATTTGGGATAATGATGATTGAAAACACATGAGTATTACTGTTTTGATTTCTTTGATTTTCTCTTTGAATTGTTGGGTTGGTTTTCGATTCACTTGCCTGTGATGAATTGGTTGAATTTATAGGATTATGAAATCCTAAAATTACTCTGATTTCATTCAGTGCCTTGATTTGATTTGCGCATGTGTTTGTTTTTCCTCTTTTGAATTCTCTGCATTGACTGTGTTGTTGTGCGATTGAATCAATTTTGGAAAGTGAGTTACACCCCTTTTGGCCCCTGAATGAATTTCTGAAGCCATCATGTGAAAACCTTTGCGCCTCAACTAATTTTCTGGAAATAAATTTGAAAACAAATAAATGTTTTCCATGTGTGATTGATAGAAACGATTATGTCCCTTGTGTCGCCCATAAATTGGTTACTATGCCATATACAGATTGTTCTGCTCAAATCTGGAAATATATCTTTGGCCAAAAATGAATTTAACACTTGCCCAAAATACACTGTGATTAGAAAACTAGGATTAAACTTCTTGCCCCACTATTAATGATTTTGATCATTTCTGATATGCTCCATTTTCTTGCCTGTTTATAAAGAAATGAATTTTTGCCCAAAAAGAATTTTCTTGCTTCACTGCATTTCATATGTGAACACACCTTTTGAAAACATGCCATACAAACATGATTGATTGCGAAACTGTAATTCAAAAATCTTTCCATACATATATGTATGAACTGATTTGTTCACATATGCATTTCTAGAAATGAATTAATCACTTGCCAAAAATGTTGTTCACTGATTGAATACTTGCCACAATACATCTTTGCAAAGAATGCAAATTAAGCCCTTTCCAGTTTTTCTTATATGCCGCATGCTTGATGCAATTTACACTGCTTAAAAAAGATTTGTGCCAATCTTGCCACTTTGTATATTTGGGGAAAAAAACTGAAATGGTTTTCGCCAAATATATTCATAGAGGGTTGAACTATGGAATTTCTTTCTTACCAAAAAAAAAATGGAAATTTATCCTCTTGCAAAAAAAAAAAATTCTCCATGTGTTGAAAAACTGCCCTGACTTGTGTTTTGCCAAAAATGAATTCCTGCATTCCTGAAATAAAAACACTACATGATTTGTTCAGAAAAGATTGTATAGTTGTCTCCATGCCAAGTTTGAAACGTTGATTAATTTCTTGCCGAAAACATTCTTGCTGAATTCATGGAACCAATTAAACACTATTAATTGCCATGAGTCATTTCTTTGATTTCTTTTGGTATGAATTCTTGCTAAAGAATCATTAATTCTTTTCCATGCTGATTGAACCAGTGAATTAAAGAGGGAAGAAAACTTTCAATTTCGTTTTGCATGTATACTATATTTGCACTTGTGATAAATTGTACATTATCTCGAGATGCAAATGCAAAAATGACTTTGATTACATTTCAGATATGCACTGTGCCAAATAAACTTGAACTTTTGCATGATTGAATATGCGCTATAAATCATTCCTTAAAATAGGCTTGTGCAGATTTGAAACTCTTGTATAATTTCTAGAAACATTTAAATGGTGCAATAAACCATTTTTCCAAATCTGATTAATCTTTCATTTCTGGAAAGCATTAATTCTTGGCAAATTTTGGACACAAATATTGCCATTCAAGTGTATCTTAGCTCTACCATTTTCCTATTCTTTGTACAATTTCTGATGCATCAAAAACTATTGCCCTGTTTGCTTAAAAAAAAGTTCATGCTACATATAATTTGATTTGCACTTGTCTTGACTTTGAATATTCATTGTTGAGCCACTTACCATTGCTGTGTGACTTATATGTGAAACTGTATATGAGAGAGTTTTTACAACTGAGTGTGAGTGTTGTAGTGAGGAACAAATGTACAGAATGAGAAAATTATACTGATATTTGTAATAAAAAAATTTGATTGAAATAAAATATTATTTTATTGTGTTCAAACAAATTTGTCTATCGTATTCAATTTATATACAAGTACAATATCATGTTTAATATCTGTGAATGTGTACAAATAGTGGAGTCATATAATTTGTACTGTTTGAATGTTGAAATATTTATATTTAAATAAAATACTGTGTGAATATATAAAATTCTGTACAGTCGTATTCTATTTAAATATAAATATTATATTCCTGTCCGTGAAGTTATATAACAGTACAATAACAAACACATTTAAAATAAAATATATTTGTTTGTTATCTTCAAACAAAAATCATATAATTGTGTATACAACACTGTTATATACAACAATCTCCCCCTTTTGATGATGACAAACAAATATTAAGATTTTGAATACAGTAAATGTGTTTGACAGTGAGTAACTGAACTCCCCCTATTTGAAAGCTCCCCCTACAACAGAAACTCCCCATATAACTGTGAATGAGTGAAAATAATAAATTTGAATAGAATTTCAAAAATAAAAAATATTTATAAAATATTCGCTCATAAATCAAAATCTCAACTCATTCTCCCCCTTTTGTTATCATCAAAAGGATACACAAGTTAAAAAATAGATGAAGACTGACTAAAAGTATAATTTCAGCTTAAGAGAAAGAACAGTCATCATAAATCTCATTCAGTCAAACAAAAATCATAATATACTGAGAACTAGTGGCATATTTCACATTGTGGATAATGATGGATTTACGATGAAATTCATATAAATGGGGAGAGTTAAAAAATGAGTTCCAATTATTTTCCAAATTTTTTTTTAAAAAAAACAAAAAAAACATTGATGGATTTTGGACTAAAGTTAATAATTCAATTTAAGTGAAAACATCGTATAATCTCAAATCCCAATAGCTATCAATCAACAAATCATAATACGTCATAAGATATTAATACATTTCACAGATTAGAACATGGATTGATAGGCTGATTTTTACATACCAAGGAGAAATTCATATTAATTTATATTTAGTACATTATTTCCTTTTTCTTTTATTTTTCATTTAAGAGCACACTGACCACGCATAACCAGAGCTTGGATTTCTAAATGAGATCAGTTGCAGCTTAAGTATAAGTAATCTCATAACCATGCATAACCAGAGCTTGGATTTTTAAATAAGGTTAGAGAAATACTTAAGAATATTATATTTTTATTATTTTTAGTTTCAAAATGAAAAAACTCCTCAGTATGTAAAACCAAAAATGGATGATAGAAATGCGGTAGGTACTGAAATGGTTTGTGAAATAAATTTCTAAATTAATTATATTATGAAATATGCTCGACTGTATCGGGATCATTGAAAATTTTCAATTATCACTAATTCTGAATAATAACATAGTCCAATTTCTATCATAAATATTTTCACTATTTATTCAAAAGGATTTCTAAAAAATATTAACTCTCCATATTTATATAAAATCATAATGGATGATAGAAGGATGATAGATTATGAAAAAGGTCGTGAAATAATTGCCAGTTCAAAGATATTATAATAAACATTCAACCATCATGAAAATCTAAATTGAGTCTCCTCTTGTTGTGAAATATACTGCAGTCACAATTCATCACAATTTCAAAATCTGATAATGTAACGACCCGGCGATTTTCGGCCTCGAAAATCAACATAAACACCTTACCATATCTTGTGTCGATCCTCCAATACCGAGAACACCGGATTGTTAATGAAAGAATTTAGAGGGTGAGGTAAGAAAGAAAGAAATATTAGAATAGAAGAAGAAGAAGAACCAACACAGTACAGAGTCTCACATCGCAGCGGGACAAAATATAATATAGAAACAAACATTTATTGAGAGCTTTTGAAAATACTTACAATATCAGAGTACAACACACATCTGGACAGTTTTGAAAATCTGTTCTCATATATATAATCAAACAGCGGAACATCATTCATCTCAACATCTCCAACTTGTCTCCGGACTTCTCAGTATCTGATAACCTGAACCTGTACACCTCGGTCTAACCCGAGCATTTACAAAACACCGGGTCAGTCTGGTGGACCAGAGTGAGATAAACTTGCACAGCATTAAGGTATCACACAACTTGATTTTTAAGTTAAAATCCTTTCGAAAGAAAAAGATAATCGTAAGACCGATCCACACATAAACACGGACGGTTTTTACCTTACGATAACCCAAACATTTTTGAAACCAATATCTTGTCTGATATTATAATAATGTCTAAGCACAAGTAAATATCAATCTAGTAGAACGCTTGCATCTCACGCTCTACATATATAGTATACAAATCAAAAACCGTAGGCACTTATTGGAGATTGGATTCCAACTTGACAAGGTATGGGACCACCTTCCTCACGTGTATCTCTAGAGGCGAATACACAGGGTTCAACAAGAACGTCTTGCAACCCGGCCCTCACATGACCGACCACTCATTTCGCTTGAGTGTATCGAATGTATATCACCAACGGTTGGACTCAAACCACCGTTCCCGAATGGGCAGAATCGATAGAATAAGAAACAAAAGGAATTTCTCTAGATAGATGATCATACACCCTAATGGGAGCGACCCACATAGCCATGCTGCCTGCCCGATTTTTGTCATCCCCCAGTTGATGAGGCTTGAGGTTAGAATCTCTTTTACAGCACCTGGCCACCATTCACTTTGAATGTCACATCGTCAGATCCTCTGGACATCACTAATTGACGTCCACAAAAATACTCTAGTTATTTGGCTAGAGAAAACCATTTCTCCGCCATCAACTATGGTACGTTTGAAGAAATCAACGTACGTAATCTCCTTTGGAAATACTTTGTCAGACACTCGTCCATACAAGTCATCCAGGAACAGGATGAACCGAAGGCACTCTCCTACTGCATCTCATATAGGAATCACCCCATGGATCAGTAGCGAGTAGTCCTTGCAACCCGTGGATTCCAACCACGACCGAACCACAGTTCATCTCTAGGAGCTCACCAAAGATTTATTAGTAGTCCTTCCGCTTATGAAGATCCACGGTCTTCAATGCTCCATCTCGACCATCTTCAAATATCTTCACGTATTTGTTGGTCGGAATGGTTTTCGAATATAAATTCGATCCCGGTCTTTCCATACCAACAATCGTATTGGTCAGGTTTTGATAGTCGGTGATTTAACTATCAAATAACACATGTGTCAATAAAATGATATCACTGATTTAGTGCTTGGCATGATTTGGCCTTTAAAAATATTTTTAACAAAGTTGTTAATCAATTCTAATATTTGACTTAACTCTATTTGCTTGACTCTAGATCGCAGCGATCACAATGATTACTCCTAATTCCCTCAGGAAACATCCATTCGCCGTAGGCTATCGGCAGCCCTGCAAATTACGCTAGCAGTCGTACGCAATGACAACTCTTTCTGACTAACTACGTTTGATTAACTCTACTATATTCGATCAATTCTAATTAAATAACAAATGTTTGACATAAATTTTGAAATCAATATTCTTATCCCTTTTTAAACCAATATTGCAATATTCCTTAATTTCCCCAAATCCTTGCATTAGAGTTCAGTATTTCTTGTATAAGGTAAAACAAATTCATCACCTTCACTCACACCAAACTAATACCGTCCCTTGATAATAGTGAAGCCAACCAAGTTGGGGTATTTTAGTTACCTCTCAGACCTTGATCGACCCGTTCTTACCTCAGAATAATATTAGCTTATCACATAACTATCGATACTAAATCTCGTTTCAAATCTCGATTTCAAATCTGGGTTATTCAACCTTTCTCTTTATATTTGAAACTCTTGTTCGAACATCTTATCAATTTGCCCCTTTAATGTATCATTCCAATTCGGATTCGCCTTACTAAATTTGAAACATTTAGTAAAAACACTTATTCAAATCTTTATACTTACCTACCAACTTTATTTACCAAGTTCGTCGAACGCTTGGGTCATAAAACACTCCATAATCTCTTAATCAAATTTATCTCCACTAATTATTTCTTGCTCGACTTTAAATTGAATTCTTTTCTTTAAATCAATTTTAAATTAAAAGGATAATTAGTTTTTACCATTAACCACATCAAATATAGTTAACTTGGCCAAATCAAAAATAAGATTGTTATTACTTTTCTTTATAAAATCATTTAAAAACCCATTATAACTCAATTTATAAATAATAATTATTTATTTCCTTTTTACAACTTTAATTCAAATAATAGATTTAAAAACCTATTTTCAGTTATAAAAATAAATTTTATAACTTATCTCGTCGATTTACCTGACGGTAGATCGATATTTTTAAAACGGTAAATTCACAGGCCATGTACTGCCAACCACTCAGCCAATAATACCTATTGGTTTAAACCAAACCAATAATGAATCATCAGGTCAATATTCGACCATCAAATCAAAACAATTCAATAATGGTTTCATAACAGTTTATAACGACAATTCAATGTCAACCACAACAACCAATCAAACAATTCATTTATTTAAAAACACGTTTATTTTATAAACGTGACCACTGAGGTAACTTACCTCAATTGGAACCAATCGTTAAAATAACGATTTGGTATTTCACTGAAATTAAATGACGGTTTAATTTCATTAGTTCAATCAACCAATAAGTATATAACTAGCAAACAGTCAACCATCAGCAAGCAGAGCACACAAAATAAAGAACCCAATTTATATAAAATATAAATGGGAAAAACTGAGTGAGTTTAACTCACTTTGATTCCGTTCGTTGTTCAAGCGGTCAGTTCTAGTCAAATTAAACAGATGTTTAATTTCACTAGATACTCTAGCAGTCCCCAGCTCTATTCCAGTCCATTCCAAAATGTAGTATTCATTAGCACGGTTCCTACGCAACTCATTTGGTTTAATTCTGATCACAGAATGAGAGATTATATGGTTATACGTATACATATGATTTTATTAACGATCTATTTCTTAATCAAATATTATTTACCAACTAATTCTTTATTGTTCACGGTCAACAAGGCTGATGAAATTTTCTTCGTTTGATTCCTCTTGCTTCTCGTCCCTGCATTCTGTATTATACTAAGGTTAATTATCATGATTGTGAACAACAATTAGTTGTCTTCATTATAATTAAATTAATTTAATTACTTTTTAATATCAAAGGTTAGGCCGATTGTTGTCATCTTTGGTTCGTTGATCCCTTCACTGCAGTATACCATTTTGGGATCCTTGACTCCTTTTCGCTCTTTCAATTTGAACCACACAAAGCTTCCTGGAATCCAATATAACTCGGTTAACCACTAATCACTAAAATTTGTTTTAATATAATTATAATTAACGGTTTAGGTTTAGTATGATAATTACGTTTGTTAAAACCGTGGAACCGAACCCTTTTGTTTTACGAAACCTGATGATTGTACCCAATTTCACAAGTTCAGCTTCTCTCGTTTCAATTTGTTCGTGACCAACTACGTTTGTTTCCTGCTACCGAGATCTAGCCCCCTTTACCAAGACAAACCCTCGCTTCCACCTTTTGTCAACGTTCGCCACTGTTCCCGACCACTTGAGCATGATCTGTGAGCACCGGATGATGCGCCCAGGTCCCCTCTTTCGGCACCCCACAGCTCGCAAAACCCGATGACCCCAGCTCTCCAGAAATCAAGTGCAAAGTCGATGCCTGCTAGCACCAATTCTAACCACCGTAGCTCGTTGTTTCCGATCATGGCCGGTCACCCTGGAGATCTCGTTGACCTCTATGATATTGCAGTAAAAGTTTTTTTTCGAATAGGGAAACGGATTTGGGTAGGAATTTAGAAGAAGATGGGAGTGTTTCTGCCGTTAAAAATGAAAGTGGAGGCGCTGAATGAATGGGGTTGACCAGTTCTTAGGGTTTGACGCAGTGGAAAGGTATTTATACACGTTAACGGTTTCGTGGGGCGCACGGTGTTGATAAATTGGCGGCCAAGAAAATCGGTTGTTTGGGAGCCAAGTAAGGAACAGTAGAACGAAGGTTTGGAATGCAAGGAAACAATATTTGAGTGGGCGGAAAGAATTAGAATGTACAGTAGAAAGTAGAGTAGGCTTTATTACTATTTAAATACAACGAAACTTCGCAGTGAGAATTCGTGTTAAAAACCACCACATATAATCTTTGTTTCTGATATAAAAGCTAATCTTGGTGTAAAAAGGTATTCTGGACCCAATGGGACAAGTTTCGTCGAAATCCGATGTCGTATGGAAAAATTTCCTTTATGAAACCGGAAATGAACACGCATTTAATTTTTTTTTTTTACGATCACCAGATAAATCAAATCAACTCGAAACTGCGAAGTCTGACAATAACTTTTCGATACGAACCCAACGGCACTAGTTTCGTCGCATTCTGAGACTGTTGCCCCGGTAGACTATTTTTACGTGCACCACAATGCCATTTTGAACACCAAACTTGCCGGTCTCTAAAAGTAACAAACTATATACCTATCCTGACTCTAATCGACTATACGAACTCAACGGAATTGGTTTCGCGGCCTAATTCGATCGTCTGTTCAAGTTATACCCAAATAACCCTTTATTAAATTAATTACGCGCTATAGGAAATGAACGGGCGTTTGTAGCTGCCGTGGTCACATTCGCCATCGGTTTGCCACACCATTTAATATCGTATAATAATTTAACGTTACGGTCCCAATGAAACTGATTTCGTCGAAATCTGAGTCTGTTTGCAAAACGGCTATTTTAACGGCCTATAATTTAATAACGAATTTCCATAGCGACTATTTCAAAATTTGATTTAGCCGTAACTAACAAAATATAACACGAAATCTGGATTTTTCTTTTTCATATGAAAATTATCATCAATACGCTTCCAACGTTTCTCGTTTCACAGAAATCCGACTTATATCAGGCTCTATATATCCAGTTGAAGTTCAAAATTCAATATTACGAACTGCAGCGCCATTTCGAGCTCGGTTTATAATTATATATATAAATTTAACGTTCTAACTTCGTTTTTAATAACGAATTAAATATTAAAATCCTTTAGTATTCCAAATAATAAATTAAATAAAATATTTGACGGCCAAAACACGGGTCGTTACAGATAATAATTTTGATGAATTATAAATACAGTTCAATTTGGATATTGATTTCAATTTCTGAATGAATAAAAAATAAATAATTTTAAAATTGAAAATCAATTTCAAGAGGAATATGAAGAGTTATACAGAACAAGAGGGAATAAAAATATATATACAAAAAAAATTAGCACATCTGGTACCAAATGGTGTCTCTATTTATAAGAATTTTAACATGACATGGGTGGCTAACACAGGTATTATAGACAATGATATCCAAACTCAGATCATAAGCAGACAAGACAGATAAATTTAGCACATTTGTCAAAGCAGCCGACAGTATATACCAAAACAAGCAGTAATCAAAGAACAGTATCAGAGCAGCACAGAAAAATCAATATCATAGCAGACTTGTCAGACGATGTTTTTGAAGGTCACAAAAACAATATATTCCATGATTCATGATTATAAAATTTAGTTTATTTAAATCATTTGAAGAAATGTGAAAGTATTAGGATTTAACGAATCAATCACACCAGGTTATATTTCAGATTCAAAATTATGTGTGAGATTCAATAAATCAATAATTTCAAATGATGTTAAACAAACATATATTCAAATCAAATAATCATAAAATAACAGTGATATTTAAGACCATATTTTCAAAAGAATTTTCACAAATATTTTTGACAAGTATAAAGAATATTCAGATCATTTACATCTAATTTGAAGGATATTCGTGATCAAGAAAATTTATTTGAAATCACTTGAATCAATGTTAAGTTTTGAGATATAATGAATTATTCACACAAGATTGATAATTTCAAAATTAAGTGGTGTGTGATATTCAAAATATCTAGAATTTCAGATGATTTCAAACAAACAAATTTCAACCATAATAATCATGAATAAATGTGAAATTCAAGATGTATCACTGCGATTCAAGCCAATCCGAAAATCAATGAAATTATCACGAATGATAAGAAGCAGTGTACTGTAATGAGTATAATACTTTAAGTGTTTCCAAAATGAATTGGAAGAAACTCAAAACAGCATAAATGTGTGAAATTTCATTAATTATTCAGATCTTCAAAAATTTAGAATTCAAAATAATAGTGTTCAAGATATAACAAGAATACGTCAACACTGTTAGGAATTTAGAACACAGGAAAAGAACTTCAAAACAATTGCAGATATTTACAAAATAAATTCAAGATCTGGAAAAAATTAAAAAACATTAGAGTTTTATTCAAAAGAAGCAAATTTCCAAAAAAAAAACATGACTTATGCAATTGGAAGTTAATGAAGCCCATAAAGAAAAAAATATGGCAGTGATAAATCAACAAAAAAAAACTGAAGAAAAATAGAAGGGGTAGAGGAAGGAATAAGCACAGAAAATAAAAACAGAGAGAATATACAAAGACAAGTTCAGAGATCATACCTGAAATCAGTGTAAACCAGAATCTCTGACTCATCAGATCTTGGCCGAAGAAACTGTGAATAATATAAAAGTATAGACAGCTTTGCTTCACATTTCTTTTTGCACAACAGTTCCTCAGCCTCCTTTGGTACCTAACAGTTTAGGGGATTGAGTGGTCTAACAAAATAAGTAAAACCACTCACAGTTATGTTAACATCTTTTGGTACCCAAATCTGTTTGTATGACATCCCATTCGAATCTATCTTTGTGCCTTTAGGAACCCAAACTTGTTTAGTTTTTCCAAAAATCATTTTATTTCTTTTTGGGGTCCACAACTGTTCAACTGGATTGTTATCAAACCAATTCTTGTCTCGTTTATGATTTAAAAACCTTTTGGAATTTTCACAATTCAAATTTTCAGAATGACCCATCTTGAAGCTGTTTGAGGGATTTTTAAAATCACACGAGCTCAAAAAATCATTTCCTTTCCCAAAACCAATACCCTTTTTATTTCTTGAAAATTGTTGTTTTTTCAACAACATATTTAAAGATTTTTCTCCGCTAGAGAATTTGATTAGAGTTAATTCAAGTTGTTGAATTTTAGATTTAAGGTCAGAATTCTCTTTCATTAGATTCGAACAACGATTAATGCTAATCTTTCTCTTTTCAGTATCTTTCTGTTTCAAAATCAAATTTTCATTTTCAAGGAACTTGATTTTGGTCTTGGATTCAAGAATCTCAGATTCAAAATTAATTTGTTTTTCAAATTCAACTTTCTTGAAATTTTCAATCTCTTTTTCAAGCTCATTTAAAATCAAATCACTTTTCAACAAGCTTTCTTTTTCAGCAATTTCATGTTTGTAATTTTTGATGGCCTTAAAATTATTAAATTCTTTTTGCAAAGAATTGTTTGAATCTTTTAACTCAACCTCGTTATCTTTTAAAATCAAAATTTCCTCTTTAAGCCTTTGAATATTTTTATTGAGATGAATGACGTCACTTTTCAACTTCAAACAACTTTCACAGTTAGAACTTTCTAATTTCACGACATTTGTAACTTCTGATTCCAAACAGTTAATTTTGCTATATAACTCGTGATTTTTTGATTTTAAAGATTTATTTTTACGATGGAGTTTATCAACGATTTTTGTCAAATCAGTACACATATAAACCAAATCTTCATATGAGAAGCTTTCAGCTTCATTGTCTGTTGAGTCTCTATCGTCTGATCTACTTGAATTTTCATCTGTTTCTTCTTCCGAGCATAGATTCGAATCTGAGTTGATCTTTTTGGGTTTTGAGCTGTTTTTGTCAATTTTTCCATACCTCGTATTGAGAGTATTCCATATTTCCTGTGCAGTTAAACAATGGGAGATAAGGCCATACTGAACATCATCAATATGGGAATATAAGATATGTGTAGCATGATTATTAAAACATTTATCTTCCTTATCATAACCATTAATAACAACATCCCAACATTTAAAATTAATAGATTTTAAAAAGGATTCCATTTCTGACTTCCAATTTGAAAAATCTGAACCATTAAAAATAGATGGAATGCGACTGGACTGACTCTCTAAGGACTGACAACTAGAATGACCCATGACTCTAGAGTTAAAGAAATAACCTGCTCTGATACCACTTGTTGGATCTAGATTAACCCTAGGGGGGGGGGGGTGAATAGGGTTTATCACAGTTTTTAAACTGAATTGAAAAATTGACAGGATATTAAAATAATAAACAGATCACAGAATGCAGCAGAAATAAAAGTGCAGAAAATAAATTACACACAGATATACCCAGCTTCGACAAGACTCTGCCTACTGCTGCATTCCTAAAGTTTCTACTAGATGATAGAACAGATCCCGCTTACAAGACCATGTAAACTTGCGAACCCCTCGCTCCTATTCTAAACCTACGCTCAAAACTCTAGACTGGTCTATATCCCCTAGACCAGATTTCCCCTAGTTTTACAGATGCTATTAAACTGTCTAGTTTTAGAGATGAAACTAGAAAACCATCTAGATTTTACAGACTCTAGAAATTGCCAATTAATCCCCTAACTGGACCCCCTAGAATTTTACAGACTCTAGAAACTGTTCAGAATGGTTTACAAATAAAAATACAACAAAATGAATTTTAAAAAATAAATAAACCCTAAATCCCTTTTTATAACATAAAAAGAAGAGTCTGGCCCATTCTTCTTTGCAAGCTCCTTCCTTCACAGATGTTGGCCGACTTTAAGAATGGAATTTGGGTTTTTCAAATCCCAAATCAAATTCGATCGTGATTGCTCTTTGATTTGCTTCTCTGTTTAGCTTCAAAACTGGATGCTCTTTGATGCTTCAATTTGGGATAATGATGATTGAAAACACATGAGTATTACTGTTTTGATTTCTTTGATTTTCTCTTTGAATTGTTGGGTTGGTTTTCGATTCACTTGCCTGTGATGAATTGGTTGAATTTATAGGATTATGAAATCCTAAAATTACTCTGATTTCATTCAGTGCCTTGATTTGATTTGCGCATGTGTTTTTTTTCCTCTTTTGAATTCTCTGCATTGACTGTGTTGTTGTGCGATTGAATCAATTTTGGAAAGTGAGTTACACCCCTTTTGGCCCCTGAATGAATTTCTGAAGCCATCATGTGAAAACCTTTGCCCCTCAACTAATTTTCTGGAAATAAATTTGAAAACAAATAAATGTTTTCCATGTGTGATTGATAGAAACGATTATGTCCCTTGTGTCGCCCATAAATTGGTTACTATGCCATATACTGATTGTTCTGCTCAAATCTGGAAATATATCTTTGGCCAAAAATGAATTTAACACTTGCCCAAAATACACTGTGATTAGAAAACTAGGATTAAACTTCTTGCCCTACTATTAATGATTTTGATCATTTCTGATATGCTCCATTTTCTTGCCTGTTTATAAAGAAATGAATTTTTGCCCAAAAAGAATTTTCTTGCTTCACTGCATTTCATATGTGAACACACCTTTTGAAAACATGCCATATAAACATGATTGATTGCGAAACTGTAATTCAAAAATCTTTCCATACATATATGTATGAACTGATTTGTTCACATATGCATTTCTAGAAATGAATTAATCACTTGCCAAAAATGTTGTTCACTGATTGAATACTTGCCACAATACATCTTTGCAAAGAATGCAAATTAAGCCCTTTCCAGTTTTTCTTATATGCCGCATGCTTGATGCAATTTACACTGCTTAAAAAAGATTTGTGCCAATCTTGCCACTTTGTATATTTGGGGAAAAAAACTGAAATGGTTTTCGCCAAATATATTCATAGAGGGTTGAACTATGGAATTTCTTTCTTACCAAAAAAAAAATGGAAATTTATCCTCATGCAAAAAAAAAATATTCTCCATGTGTTGAAAAACTGCCCTGACTTGTGTTTTGCCAAAAATGAATTCCTGCATTCCTGAAATAAAAACACTACATGATTTGTTCAGAAAAGATTGTTTAGTTGTCTCCATGCCAAGTTTGAAACGTTGATTAATTTCTTGCCGAAAACATTCTTGCTGAATTCATGGAACCAATTAAACACTATTAATTGCCATGAGTCATTTCTTTGATTTCTTTTGGTATGAATTCTTGCCAAAGAATCATTAATTCTTTTCCATGCTGATTGAACCAGTGAATTAAAGAGGGAAGAAAACTTTCAATTTCGTTTTGCATGTATACTATATTTGCACTTGTGATAAATTGTACATTATCTCGAGATGCAAATGCAAAAATGACTTTGATTACATTTCAGATATGCACTGTGCCAAATAAACTTGAACTTTTGCATGATTGAATATGCGCTATAAATCATTCCTTAAAATAGGCTTGTGCAGATTTGAAACTCTTGTATAATTTCTAGAAACATTTAAATGGTGCAATAAACCATTTTTCCAAATCTGATTAATCTTTCATTTCTGGAAAGCATTAATTCTTGGCAAATTTTGGACACAAATATTGCCATTCAAGTGTATCTTAGCTCTACCCTTTTCCTATTCTTTGTACAATTTCTGATGCATCAAAAACTATTGCCCTGTTTGCTTAAAAAAAAGTTCATGCTACATATAATTTGATTTGCACTTGTCTTGACTTTGAATATTCATTGTTGAGCCACTTACCATTGCTGTGTGACTTATATGTGAAACTGTATATGAGAGAGTTTTTACAACTGAGTGTGAGTGTTGTAGTGAGGAACAAATGTACAGAATGAGAAAATTATACTGATATTTGTAATAAACAAATTTGATTGAAATAAAATATTATTTTATTGTGTTCAAACAAATTTGTCTATCGTATTCAATTTATATACAAGTACAATATCATGTTTAATATCTGTGAATGTGTACAAATAGTGGAGTCATATAATTTGTACTGTTTGAATGTTGAAATATTTATATTTAAATAAAATACTGTGTGAATATATAAAATTCTGTACAGTCGTATTCTATTTAAATATAAATATTATATTCCTGTCCGTGAAGTTATATAACAGTACAATAACAAACACATTTAAAATAAAATATATTTGTTTGTTATCTTCAAACAAAAATCATATAATTGTGTATACAACACTGTTATATACAACAGTCGCTAGATGCTTGGTGTGCCAACAAGTAAAAGCAGAGCAAAAGAAGCCCAGTGGATTGCTTCACCCATTGGAGGTCCCACAATGGAAGTGGGAAAGTGTTTCGATGGACTTTGTTGACGTATTACCAAGATCGAGGAAGGGTAATACGGGGATTTGGGTTATGGTAGACAGACTTACTAAGAGCGCCCATTTCATTCCCGTGAAGAGTAAGAGGACTGCTCCATGGTTAGCCTCCGTATACATTCGAGAAATAGTTCGTTTTGCACGGTGTTCCTTCTAGCACAGTGAGCGACCGCGATCCTATCTTCGCTAGCGAATTTTGGAAGAGCTTGCAAGAGGCGGTAGGGACTCAGTTATGTTTGAGCACCGCATATCATCCGCAGACGGACGACCAGACCGAGAGGGTGAATTGTATTCTAGAGGACGTATTGAGGTTATGTGTCTTAGACTTCGGAAGTACATAAGAGGAACATCTTCTGTTGGTAGAGTTCGCATATAATAATAGCTTTCAGTCTAGTATTGGCATGGCACCGTTCGAGGCTCTTAATGGACGGCCGTGTCATTCGCCTACATGTTGGTGGGAGTCTACAGATAAGATCTTACTTGGACCCGATATGATTAGACAGACTTCGGAAAAGATCGGTTTGATTCGAAGGAGGATGAAGACGGCGCAAGATAGGCAGAAATCTTATGCGGACAAGAGGAGGTCAGATCTTGAGTTTGATATTGGGGACATGGTCTTTGTCAAGGTGTCTCCATTATGGAACGTCGTTCGCTTTGGGTCCGTTGGGAAGTTAGCACCAAGGTTCGTAGGGCCATTTCCTATTAAGGAAAGGATTGGGCAGATGGCGTATAGAGTGGAGTTGCCCGAGAGACTTAGTGGTGTACACGACGTATTCCATGTATCATATTTGAGGAAGTGCTTGCACGAGACCGCGGAAGTGGTAGAGCCGAGCTTGTTTAGAGAGGTGGAGATTGAGCATGATGCGACGATTCGACGAGCTCCTACGCGCATTCTTGGGTCGGAGATTAAGAAGTTGAGGAATCGAGAGGTCAAACTAGTCAAGGTGCAAAGGGGAGATGATGAGAGCGACGCTACTTAGGAGACGGAAGCGAAGACGCGTTCATTTTACCCTTTTCTTTTCAAGGGTATGACTTTTAAATTCTCCTTTATCGCTTACCTTGTACTTATCTTATCTCTAGTATGTCATCTCGCTAGTATCTTTGACCTTTAGATAAGGTAATCCTATGGTTGAAACATGTGTTTGAGACATGTTATGTATGATGGATGCACGTGGATGCAAGTGGTTGCTCGTGGATGCATATACACACACTTTAGGCACTAGATCGGCTCAGTCACTTCATATCGCATATTGCATATAAATGTGTGTACATATTTAAGTAATGGATGAATAATGGTTGTACCATCATATGGATGTTGCATTTTGGTGAATGGTTGTGCACACATGTAGAAAAGATATGTATCGATAAGGTTCTTTCGCATACATAATGGACGCATGGCACTATCATGGTTTGCATTAAGGAGGTCAACTAAATCAGTAGACCGCCTGATTTTGCATTAGATAAGGAACATATACACACACTTCTTGCATATGTTCATATAGCATTAGAAATTTTATAAGGACAATGGATGCCCGTGTTTGATGGTTGAGTAGATGGTTCTTTGGATGGTAGGATATGCATTCTCCTTAACTTGGAGATTTCAGGGGCGAAATCCTTTATGGAGGGGAGAATGTAACACCCCGGATTTTTGAATAATCGAATTAACTAAAATAAAGAATAATTAATCTCAGACGTGAGAATTAAGGGAATGGGGTTGCGCCATTGTGTTCGTCTCGGAATTCTGGTTGAAATAGAGTCCGAGTTTGCGGGAAACAGATATCAGATGAAGGAGATATGGACGATCGAAGTTAGGCGGAAAACCGGAAGAAGAAGAGAAAAAAAAATATTATTGCACTAGCGCACTTGGGAAGTGTGCCAGTAAAATTTACATTGGTGCACTTCCCAAGTGCGCCCAGGCCGAGAGAAAACCTGCACAGCTTTCTGGTTCAGTCCGATCTATGTTGTGGCTCATTGCTGAGTCCTTTCTGACTCCTTGCTGAGTCATTAGGGCTGACTTGTCACCCTATCATGACTGAATAGTTTTGATTAACCATAAGATCATCCGACGGCTTAAATTAATTCAAAACTCTATAAAAAGACCCATAGACTCAAACCCTAAATCAGAATTAAAACTGAAACTATGGCGATCATGCTGTCGTCTTGAACCCTAGAGTAGCCACCACAAATTAAAGAGGAAGAACAGCAAATCAAATCGGTTTTATTCAACCCTAACAACGAATCTTCTTCAAAGGAGAGCTAATACAACTCCAGAAATCAAAATTCAGAACTCAAGACCGCTTTTGAGTTGTGAGTTCGATCACTTTAACAAAATAATTGCTAAATCAATTATGATGTGATATACGTTGGATTATAAGTTGTGGTTGTGAATCTAATTCATATGTTTAATCATGTATGTTAACTTGATTCATATTATATGATGTTATGCAAGTTTTATATATGATGTTATGCAAGTTTTATATATGATGTTATGCAAGTTTCATGTATGATGTTATGCGAGTTAATATGATTATGCAAGTTGTACATATGATGTTATGCAAGTTAATAGGATCACGCAAGTTGTATGCGAGTTATATGATGTTATGTAAGTTTGGTTCTAAAATATATGCTAGTAGTTCATGATGTTAACTTGTGTCAATGAATCCCTTTTTATAATCCAATTACCTAGGTTTATAACATCAGTTTTTATGCGAATATGGATGTGGAACATATGCTAGTTCATATAAGTATTATGTTCATATGCAAGTTTAAGTTAAGTGATAATTGGATTCACATATATACAAGTTCACACCTTTAAAGTTTAGATCCATATTCAAGTTGACATTTTTATGTTGAAACTATGACATGCATAGTTATGCAAGTTTACACCTTTATGTGGACCCATAGTTTACTCAGGTTAACACCTTTTATTGGATCCATAGTTATGCAAGATGACACCTTTATGTTTAGGTTGATGACATACATAGTTTATGTAAATTTGTGATAATCACCTAGGCTAGTTGGGTGTAAAACTATGTTCCTACATGCAAGTTCACACCTTTTAGATCTATGATTTTTTGGATCCTTGATAATACAGAGACTATGCAAGTATGTTGTAATTCTTAATTGCAAGTTAAATGCAAATTAGATCTATTATTGTGTGTATGTGACTTTGTGACGTTTATTTCTTTTTTCTTTTTTTAGTATTAGGCTATTTGCTAGTCTAATATGTATATATCATGTTAAGCGAATGAATGACGGGGGTACGATGGGGATAATAGTGGATACACACATATTGTAAATTTGGCATGTAATGGCCTAAAAAGGCATGTTATTAATTTTAAAGGAATAAAATATAATTGTGGTGAAAATTGGTATGATTGTACATACCATAAATGGATGGACATAATTGAGTCAATTATGGACATCGTTAAATTTGGAATTTGATTGATAATTTGAAAAGGGAAAGTAATTCAAATTGGGGAATGATTAATTAGGAGTAATTAATCGTCTAAGACACGAGGTTAGGCTCTTTTGTGGTGTAAGACTGCCCGGACCCGCCCGACAAATCCAGCTGCCACAAATGCCAGTCTAATGTGAGAGGTCTTAGGCATAAATTAAATACGTAGGAATTGTAAAGACACAAGGTTAGGCTCTTTGTGGTGTTAGACTGCCCGGACCCGCCCGGCAAATCCAGCTGCCACAAAGTCAGTCTAATGTGAGAGGTCTTTATGAGGTTACGGTCTTAATGAATTATGAAACACTTACAGATAAACATGTAGTGGGACATGAGGGGGTTAAGTGGGTGCCTTGGGTGGCATGTGGAATCTAGTGGGTGCCTTGGGTGGCATGAGAAAATACGATTAGTAACACTTAACCAAGGTAAAACATGTAAGTGGGACATAGGGGTTAAGTGGGTGCCTTGGGTGGCATGTGGAATTACTAATAGAAGCCCTTAACCAAATTTAAAACATGTAAGTGGACATGAAGGGGGTTAAGTGGGATGTACTAGAGGGGACCAAGCCTAGGTGGAAAGCTTGTGTCAAGCATGGGGGGCCCGTTTCAACCAGCAACTCATTCGTATCTTTGTGGGCTCGACCCAAGTCGAGGACGGGATACGCATACTGGGCTTGACTGTAAGAGGCCAAACCGGGTTAGCGGTGGCAACGCAAGTCCAACGGGGTCACGTGCGTGCGTGAGTCCGGGCTGGTAGGTAAGACGTTGTTGCATCGTGTAGGTATAAGCCGTGCATCATTGGTGGTATCGGGTTGCCACTTTGGGGAGTGATACACCCCACTATGGGGCCAGCACGGGTATCTACGAGTTAGGGAGCCGATCGAATGGGGCAGGGTAGTGGGTACACCTAGTGGAGATAGGAGCAGACGACACCTATGTAGTCAGCTAGGGGTACACGAAGCTACCACTATTATTAATAATTACTAAGGGGGTACACCTAGTGGAGATAGGAGCAGGCGGCACCTATGATGTCAGCTAGGAGTATGTGGAATTACCATTATTACTTATTGAAGGGGTACATCTAGTGGGAATAGTTACACGCTGCGTACCTATGATAGCAACTAGAGATATACAGTCAAACATGGAGGATAGTGGGTACATCTAGTAGTACACGAAGCTATCATCGTTCTATTTAGCCAAGAGGGATCAAATTTCTAGAGTGACTAGTAGGGGAGCAGTTAGTGTTAGTACAGTACAGTATGGTATAGTACGGTAGAGTATAGTAATTATCCTATATCGATTAGGAAGCGCCATTTACGTTATATCTGTTTCTCTTGATTGCCTTACCATACCCATGTGGTTCACACAGTCATTACCTTATTCTCCAGCTTATATCTTATCATATTGCTTTAATAATTATGTTGTTAGAGTTATCGCACACGCCAGACTTTATGTCTGACCCCCTTTGTTCCACCTCTTTTCTTCCTTCCCCCCTCCCCCCCCCCCCCCAGGTTCTAAGGGTTGGACTAGTACTAGTGGAGCTTGATTGGGATCTCTTTGGGAGCACTTGGATTTGGATTGCCGAAGTAAAGTTTAGCCTATCATTTTCTTTATGGCTATTTGTAGTAGTGGGATTATGTACTTTGTTTTATCAAGATGGATATTATGTACTTGACTTTGGTTTATGATGATGTAACCAAACATATTTACCTTCTGCTGCAATAAATAAAGTTTTAAATTTTCAAGTACTGCTTTATATCTGTCTTGTTGTGATTTTCTGTTCTATATTCACTTAAAATGCTCCATGGAAGTTAATGCATTCCCTTTGCGAGTGACATTAATGGACGTGGGGTGTTACAAAACAGCTGAACTATTTTCTTAATGTGACCACTCTATAGAATGGCCAACCACCATCTTGAAGCAATGAGACCAGTTAGAGCACCTAATTCAGTCTCAATCAAAAGTTATGGATAAAATAAGATTCTTAAGGGGTGAAATGATCACAAAAAAGTTCGTTAAAAATCATGGACATGTATCACATCTGCGTGAACCACATATCAAAATATTAGAATGATACGACCACTTTTGAATTAAATATAATTATTTTATAATCCTTTGATGCATAAAATACTAGTCGTTACATTCATAGTGATGTTTTATGCATAATACTCCTACTAAAGGAGGAAAGAGGTACTTTGTCATATTTACATATGGCTGTTCAAATTTTTTACATTTCTATTTATTTCTTGCTAAGAATGAAGTAATGAGTTCATTCATTATCTATAAAATGGAAACAGAAAACTAATGTGACACTAAAATTAAGGCCTTTAGATCTAACAAGGGAGGTGAATACTCTTTTCCAACGTATTGTGAATCTATAGGAATTATACATGAGACGTCTACAGCTTATACTCCATAATAAAATTGAGTAACAAAATGTAAAACTACGACACATATTAAAATGGTTAATGTCATGTTATATAATTTTGATCTTAGTACTAGTTTCCGGGGTAAGGGTACTACTTACTTCCCGTTATATCTTAAATAGAATACTTCGTAAGAAATTAAATTCACAGCATATGAATTTTTAAAGAATCGCAAGCCCAATCTTGATAACGAGTTTGTGATATAGAGTTATTGTTTGATTACCTAACACAAAAATCAGAAAATTAAGACAAAAGGGCTTGAGTATGTTTCCTTAGAATCGGCTCAACATAGCAAGGGTTATAAGTTTCTAGCAATAGAGCATAATAATTTAATTAAGAGGTAAACACAATAATAGAATCCACGGATGTAGTGTTCTATGAAAAAAGATTCATTTCTATTCCATCCAATTTAAATATTGGTGAACTAGTGGCGGCCAATAATCATATTCGTGAAAAGGTGGAGGTTACTGACCTATTCATGAATTTGGGAACACATAAGTAAATAATGATAAAACTGGTGGAATTCTTAGGAGAAGCAAATAAATAAGGATTGAAAAGTCACTCGAACTAGATTTTACCATCTATTTTGTTGATGGATCAAGAGATGTTATTAAACATCAAACCATGATTTCTATAATCATAGATTCTGATCCTTTAACATATATTGATGCTATGAAGTCTCAGAATTCAGCATTTTAGTTAGAATTCATAAATGATGAAATGGTTTATATTATAGGAAACCAAACACGGAAACTAGTAGACTTACCTTCTAGTTCTAAACCAATAGGGTGTAAATGGATATTTAAGAAAATGTTAAGGGAAGCCGGTTGAATAGAAAATTCAATGCTACATTAGTTGCTAAGGTATTTGTCTAAAGGAAAGAACCTATTATTTTGATAAATATAATCCGTAGCTATAGTTTCAACAATTATAACATTAGTTGCATTAACATTTATTTATAAATTTATCAAATGGACGTAAAGACTGCATTCTTGAATGAACATCTTGATATATATATATATATATAGTATGTATAATATATATATATATATGTGTGTGTGTGTGTGCGTGTGTGTGCGTGCGCGTGCGTGTGTGTGTGTGTGTCTCTTAGCCAGATGTCAGGACAAGAACATAATGTATGTAAACTTATTAAACCTTTTACGATCTTAAACAAGTAATGAAAAAGTGGCATGAGAAATTTGTAACGTCCCAATTGAAATTGAAGTTAAGAAGTAAAATAAAAGATTTTTTGCTTGGCTATAATAGAGTTTGTACATTTTTATTACCTTAGCAATTTCGGGGACGAACTTCTTTTAAGGGGGAAGGAATTTAATGTCCCGAAATTTTAGCGATTCAATAATTAATTAATTTAATTATTTTATTATAATGGATTGGGAATTTTAATGGTTTGAATTTAAATATTTTGAATATTTGATTAATATAATAAATAATGTGATAATATAATTACTCCTGAAATAGTTGAAAATGGTTGAATTCGTAATATTGTGTAATTTGGATAATATATGATATTTAATTTAGTTTATATTCGAGTTATAATAACGAATATATTATTTAAACGATAACTGAACATATTAATTATAATATAAATTATAATCGAGCTCGTAACGTCGTGGTAGTTCGCAATATTTAGTTTTGAACTTAAACTGAGTATATAGGATTCATTATAAGTCGGATTTCTTCGAAACAAGAAACGTTTGAATCTGTTAAGTTATATTTTTCTAATGAAAGAGAAAAATGGAAATCTCATCTTTTATATTATAAGTTATGTCCAAATTAAATTTTCAAATAGTCGTTATGGAATTGTTTATAAACCAAAACGATTTATTTAATATAATTAAATATTGGTTTCGAATTTATACAAGATTTCTGGAGACATATTTTTAATTTAATTTATAGAATTTTTCCATAACTTTTATTTTGGAAAATAAGCAACTTTTTATTTTACGTATTTTTCACCCTAAATTAGCTCTTTCGAAATTTCACAAGATAAGTTATCTTGTCTATTTTATTATATTTATAAGATCGTAGAACATTGCTCGTCTCACCGGGTTTTTTATTTTTGTCAATAGCGGTTCATAATCGAACGTACACAGCGGGGTATCCTTAATAAAAAAAATCTAATCTGATTAAATTCAATTTACTAAACCTATTTTGCCTATCTAACCAAAATACCGCAGTCCTAGTATACTTCCTATCTACCTAAAACGCTAATGACTATGAGCTGAAAACTCATTAGCCCTACCATACCTAAAACTAGCTGCATGTACGTAACGCAATATGTCTCCTCTTCATTAATGTGCAATACCCTTCCCAACATATACCCAAATTTTAAACTACCAAAATGAAGTACACATCGTTTCCTTTCCTATTAGATTTTCTTAGCTATTAAGTGTTAGCACTTATATTTAATTCAATCCCATTTCCTTAGACTGACCATTTTGGAGGTTTGATAGAACCAGCTAACATATAGTTTATGGTATAACTAATCATCGACGGATGACCAGCCCTGTCGCTAACCTGGGGCTCGCCAACGTCCGAGTCCTGAGGCATTGCTAGTGTGTCTCGAAATCGGAAGGAATATCGCTTTCCTTGGTTCATAGATGGAAACCCGATTTTCAATACGTTATTTTACGGTTTTAGTTGTAAACCTATATGGCGATGTAGTATAATGGTACCTACGCCACCTATGATTAACACATTTATATTTGAAGTTGATTTCTTCACTTATAGTAATAATAAAAGATGAAATTTCGCATATCAAACATATTTGGCTATTATAAGATAAAACTCTATCATCGACTTCGTTCATTGTGTGATGGGACCTGAGTCTTATAATAGCTTCATTTTTCTGTTTAGCATTGCGCTGTTTGTTTTATGCACTAATATTCATGGGGGATAAATCTGTTCTATGTTATATGGCATGGTCCCGTGATTTACCTAACTTTAAAATAAAAGCTAATAATTGTTTTAGTTCTCACACCAGTGACTCAGAGTTTATTGTTTTCACATAAACTCTGGGTGCCCATATTTTCCACACGGCAGCTAGTAGTTTTGGTGTTCACAGATATTTCTTTTCCCAGGATCATGGATTACAACTAGAGATTTATTCGGAAAGCTTTATATCTGTGTATTTCTTTCAGTTGTTGTTGTTTTTCCATTGTGCATTGTATTTATACATTTTAAATTTCCGCTGCTTTGTAATTTTTAAATCTCTGATATTTATTTTTCCACTGTATATTATTTATTTATTCTCTGATATTCTTGTAAATTGTTGTAATAGCAATGAAATATTATATTGTTTTGTGTTCTGATGCGTCGTGTTCTCAACGCAATCCGCTTTCTCGTTCGGTCTAGGCCAGATGGGGATTTTGGGTCATCTCAGTTTGGTATCAGAGCTCGAGAACAAGGCACATTAGAACCAAACGAAAGAATTAATCAGAGATAGGATTAGCAACATCCTATAAGAATGACTCGTTAGAGATAGGGTTAGTAATGCCCAAGAATGAGTTTCAAGAGTGTTATTTATAAAAATGAAAACAAAATTTATATTGAAAATTATATCATATTATACGTATTAGAGTATTTTATTTTAAATTGAATTTGGACAATCGGGTATAAGGAGATTTTTAATATACGTCCGGTCCACGTGTATTCAAAGCCTCAAATATACTGGATAGATATAGAATCCCGCTCTAGTCGCCCGGGGATAATTCTGGTGATGTTGCGACATCATCAGTGTTTATTTTCGAGTTTCGAAAGTGGATATCTATATATTTCCAATTGACCGGTGTGAGAACCAAAACTTAGATAGGGTTTATTGTTTATGATTTGGCATTGAAAATATGATTTTTAAATATATAAAAGTTATATATTTGAAGAGCTAATCAATTAATTGATTGTCGGTTATGATATGTGATTATTAATGTGATTAATAAGAATATTGGAATGGTCAAACCAGTAAAAGAATTAATGATAAGTAAAGCCAAACCAAATATAAAGTAAAACTGAATTGAAAATTGATTGGAATTGCATACATAGACATGTACATATATATGTTGAACAGGTTAATGGATTCGTGGTTGAGTAAAGAAATAAAATGCGTGCCCGACAAACAGGTGCACCTTAATGAGTTGGTTCCACAATTTTATTATTTTATAAACTACTGTGAGTGTTTCTGGATGCGTTGTGATGGTTTTTCTGTGTGAGATTATAAACATACGCCATAGGATAGCAACAAATAAATTATGAACTACACCGCATGGCATACTACATGAAGACATCATATCATATCATATCATATTCCATATAAGCATTTGGCGCTTACATGAGGAGTTTTGGATTACCATACGAGCAAGACGCTTGTATGGCGATGAATGAATTACGGGTTGAACAGAAGACTGATTATGGACTTAATAGTATAAATATAAAGGTGCTCGGGGCAGGATTTAATAAAAACTTTGCACGGGTTTGGAGATGACAAAAATTCACATCTCTTTTGTTTTTAATTACGGCACATGGATTATTTTATTTCCAACAGTGGGGCAAGGTATGAGATTACGACTTTTTATACGTCTCCCTTGGGCATAGATAGGCCACAAAACATGTGTACGCTTCTTATTGATTTATTGGGTGCCTAATACGGCCTAATAAAATTTTCAAACCCTCCCTGTGCAAAGGAGGTTATAGCAAAAAAAATCGAAAATTTAGGGTGTTAGACAAATTTTTGAGAAATTAGAAAGTTCTTAAAAACTGAAAAGTTGAAGAATGAAAGTTGAGTTGGTTGGTTAAACAACTTTCAGCCCCGTTCCTTTTCGAGGAGGAAAATATTTTAAGTGGGGGAGATTGTAACAACTCGGAATTTCTAAACCAATTTAAAATTTTAATTTTAGCTATTTCAATGGGTTTTGAATATTTAAAATGATTTATTTTAATTAACAATGATTAAAATTTATTTAAATCGAAGTTAGAACGTATAAATTTAAAATTTAATTAAAACGAGTTCGAAATGGCGTCGTAGTTTGAAAATTTGATTTTAAACTTTGAATGAATATACAAAATTCAATATAGATCGGATTTCAGTAAAACGAGAAACTTTGGAATATTTTGAACTGTAATTTTCTAACGAAGGTAAAAAACTGAGATTTCATATTATAAATTTAAAGATATGTCTAGTTCAAAATTTACAATAGTCGCAATGGAATTTATATATATTTTAATATAATATATAGCCCTTAAAAATATACATTTTGCAAATGACCTCCGTTTTCGTCGAAGCCACTTTTGTTGTTAGTTTTAAAATTTCATAATTCTTGGAACTAATATGTGAGCGTGGTAAATTAAAGCGTGTTTTGATGAATTCAGTTTAAATTTAATCGACTAGAAAAAGGCAATTTTTCAAATGGTCTCCAAATTCGGTAAAATAATTTTATTAGGACCGTATCATCAAAACATCCATATTTTTTGGAATTAGTATGTGGCCCCGGTAAATTAAAATATACATTCAAATTCAATGTTGACCGTTACATCAATTTATATTTTAATTTTGATAAAAACTATACGAAACGATCAAATTGGCTTATGAAACATACTCCATTATGTCCCAAATAGGGGTATTTAGTTAGGAACGATAGTCGTTGGGTTTGATTTGGAGTTCGAATCGATAAACTAGTATTTTTGGAATAAAATAATATATATATATATGTATATATATATATATATATATATATATATATATATTTGGGGAAAACCCTAGCTTTCTCCAGTCAGAATCGGGCCGCCGTTATTTTCAATCGATGGCCGATATTCTTCCAAAAATGAATCCCACTTATTTTCCAATCCATGAATTATTAATTTGTACTTCCAAAACAAAAATACTCGAACTTCAAGAGAGCTTTCGATCTATACCAGGAAGACCATCTCTCGTTTTCTAGTTAGCGAGAAATTGGGGCTCAAAGGGGCGAAGTTCGACAGCGTTCTCTGGTCGGAGGGAGGTTGCGAGTTGGCCGAGCTCACGATCGACGGTGGAGGCTTCGACGACGGTTGGCAGGGTGGTCGGCGATCGGGGTCTGGCATCACATGGCGGCAGCGGTTTGGTATCGATGGTTGGACCATTTTCCGGTTCCAGAAACAAACGGGAACGAAGGGTTAAAACCTTAAACATGTGATTAGCCTCCAATGATGGTAATTAATGAATAATTATTAAGTTAATTATATTTTTAAATATATACCAATGTGTAAAATGTAATATCCTATTCAAATCTTATCAGAATCGAACGATTTGAGATTCGTTGGAATCGTAAATTCGATATCTACATTTCAGAATTGATTGGAAAAGAAATGGAAGCTACTGGAATTTTTGATAAAATTAAATGCACATTTTAATTTTATGAAAACAATCGTTTTAATAACAATTTCTATCCGATCAAGGTGAGAACCCTCTCACTTAAATCATTTTTGTTATGTTATTATATCATAGGTTGTAAATAGGGCTTAATAGCTCCTGTCATAGTTTTGAGACCATGGATGTTTGGTTGATTTTTGGTTATTGGTTGATTGTTATTGTATATGGGTTTGACAACCCGTAAAATGCGGGCCAGTTTGAAATTTTTATTTTGGCAATTTTAGCGGATTTTGATTTTTTAAAATGAATTGTTTTAAATAAAATCGACGATAAATTTATTTAGAATATAATTCGAACGTATATATTTATACGCGTCGTCGTTAGAATATAAATATTTATATATAATTATAATAGGAATTGAAAATGGCGCGGTAGTTCGATAATTCGATTTCAAACTTTAATTGAATGTACCGGGTGCAAAACAATCCGGATTTTAGTGAAACCAAAAACATTAGGATCTAATTGATAATATCTATCCAACGAATCCGACAAATCAAAATTTCATAGCGGGAATCAAAAGATATGTCCAGTTGAAAATTCTGAATAGTCGCAATGGAATTCAGGCCCTTAAAAATGGAAATTTTGCAAACGACCTCGGATTTCGACGAAACCACTTTTGTTGGGTCCATGACGTCAAATTATTGCTAGATTCCAAATTTCATAATTTTTCGAATCAATATGTGAGCGTGGCAAAGGAAAACGCGTTCGAGCAGTTTCAGTTGATTTTAATTGACGGGAAATTGGCCATTTTTCAAACGGTCTCGGAATTCGACGAAATTAGTTTTGTTAGGACCGTATCGTCAATACGAAGCTAGAAAATATTTTTCTATAATTTTTCTAGTTAGTATGTGACCCCAGTAATTCGAAATGTACGTTTAAAATTCAATATAAGGATTTAAATGTAAATCAAACGGAAACTGATCGAGACGTCCGAATCAACCTACGATACATATCCCATTGGGTTCAGAATGGGGGTGAAACGCTAGGGACGACAGGCGGTGGGTCTCGTTTCGAGGTCGAAAATAAAAGTTGCTTTTTTAGAATTAAAATAAATAATTAAATAAAAATAATATTCTCCTTATATCATCAGACCCCCCCCCCGTTTACTTTTGAAATCGATTTTAAATAAAAAAAAGAAGGAAAGAAGACGGAGCAGCCGCCACCACCCATCGTCGTGGGTCCCTCCGCCTCCTCACGCCACCCGCCTCCTAGCGCGCCTCCCCCTCCCTTCCGCTCCTCCATCCACCGCCCCTGCTAAGCCCCCTCTTCGAATTGAAATCTGCGCCCTAGCCCTAATTCCACCGTCGTGGGCCCCCTGCTCCACCAGAGTGATGGCGCCGCCCCACCAGGCCTCGCCGCAGTCCTCCCCTCCTCCTCACGACCCACTTCTCCCCTCTCTTGCTCCTTCTCTTTCCACCAGCAAACCGCATTCCCTTCTGCGCCCAAACCGCGAGCCACCTCGCCTGTCGCGCCCTCATGCACCACTCCGGAGCGCCTGCACCACCTCCAAGTGACGCTGAGCCTTCCCCAAACTTCCTCCGGTGAGTTTTAATTTAATTTAATTAAAAAGCGTTTAGTTTTAAATCTGCTTTTATATAAAATAATATAGAGCTAGGATATAGTTTTTTTTATATATTATAGTTTATAAAAATTTGATTTTTATGGTAAGAAAGACGAAATCTTTATAATTGAAAAGACGAAATCTTTATATGAAGAAGAACTTGATAAAAATATAATTTTTATCTATATAAAACAGTAGTAAAATTCGATTTTTATATATTGAATAACGGAATAAAAATTCGATTATTAAATGTAGGAAGCGATTATAAAAATATGATTTTTATATTTTTAAAGTAATAAAAATATGATTTTTATATTTTTAAAGTATTAAAAATATAGTCTTTACTATATAGCGACTATAAAAATATGATTTTTGTTTAGGTAGGAAATTAAAAATATAATTTTTACATAAAGGGAATATTAAAAATATCATCTTTATATGTATAGAAAAATAAAAATGAGATTTTTATAAAGATGAAATCTTTATTTTAGTAAAGATGAAATCTTTATTTTAGTAAAGATGAAATCTTTATTTTAGTAAAGGCTAAATCTTTATTTTAGAAAAGGCTAAATCTTTATTTTAGAAAAGGCGAAATCTTTATTTTAGTAAAGGCGAAAACTTTATTTTAGAAAAGGCGAAATCTTTATTTTTAGAAAAGGCGAAATCTTTATATGGAAAATAGCATGATAAAAATATAATTTTTATCTATACAACATAGTAGTAAAAATTCGATTTTTATATATTGAATAACGAAGTAAAAATTCGATTTTACATATGTAGTGAATACGAGCAACGAAGATGATAAAAAGGAGAGAATGAAGAAGATTTATATAAAGGAAGAGTCAAGATGATTGGATAGCTATCGGTGAGAATTTCTCACCTTTCAATTTCTTTTCTAGTTATATATATATATATATATATATATATATACTAGGATGCAGACGGTGTTTAGTAGCACCCGACACCCGTCATCCACAGACCATGGATGGCTTGTTTGTTAAATTGTTTGATTGCAAAAATTAATTTGATTATTTGATTGAAATTGAATTGTTTGGTGAGAATGAATGGATTTGATTGATGTGTGAATGGCGTGGGCCTTCACTAGACCGGGGATAAGGCTAGGCCTCGTCCCGTTTCTAGTATCGTGCCGTTATGCCGCCAAAATATTCTAAAATATGTTAGAAAAATAAAAAAAATATCATTTTATTTAAAGAATGAACTGAATAGAAATTCATATGTTAAAATAAAATGTTTTATCATTAAAAATATAATTTTTAACGTGAATGTGAATAAATAAAATATTCATTTACAAACCGGACGGTTTGTTTATGTACACCTATTTGAAGGACATTGATTGGGACGATAAATTTTACACATCGCCCAACTGCACAAATAAAATCTGTATTTGTTGATTTGAAACCCCGCACGGGTCTTGGGATGAAATTTGAAGTTCACTCATCCTGATTGATTAAATATGTCGATCGATTGATTGACAGGCTGTTATAAGCGTTAGATATCTTTATTTGATGCTTATACAGTGTAGTGCACTTTGGTTGATGGTTGATTATTTTTCAATGCTATTATATACATGTGTTGTATGGAAATCCATATAGTTAACGCTATATGGTGATTGATTGGGCCTCATTCTAATTTAGAAAATAAAGAATAATATAAAATAAAGGTTCATGTGTTGACTGTACTCATCCATTGAGATTAGTCATGTGTTGAACGAATATTTTAATAATAGAATTTACATCTTTATCAATATAAAATAAAGGTTCATGTGTTGACTGTACTCATCCGTTGAGATTAGTCATGTGTTGAATGAATATTTTAATAATAGAATTTACATCTTTATCAATATAAAATAAAGGTTCATGTGTTGACTGTAATCATCCGTTGAGATTAGTCATGCGTTGAACGAATATTTTAATAATAGAATTTACATCTTTATCAATATAAAATAAAGGTTCATGTGTTGACTGTACTCATCCGTTGAGATTAGTCATGTGTTGAACGAATATTTTAATAATAGAATTTACATCTTTATCAATATAAAATAAAGGTTCATGTGTTGACTGTACTCATCCGTTGAGATTAGTCATGCGTTGAACGAATATTTTAATAATAGAATTTACATCTTTATCAATATAAAATAAAGGTTCATGTGTTGACTGTACTCATCCATTGAGATTAGTCATGTGTTGAACGAATATTTTAATAATAGAATTTACATCTTTATCAATATAAAATAAAGGTTCATGTGTTGACAGTACTCATCCATTGAGATTGGTCATGTGTTGAACGAAATATTTTGATAATAACAACTATTTTGAAAAAGAAATATTGAAATAGAATATTTGAAAAATAGAAATTTATGAAGCCGTGTTGATTAGATTGACGCCATTTTGACGTGAACGATATTTATATCGATTTTATTCAGTTCGAAATGAATTGAATATATAACGATTTCGAAATGAATTGAATATATAACGATTTCGAAATGAATTGAATATATAACGATTTCGAAATGAATTTAATATATAACGATTTTGAAATGAATTGAATATATAATGATTTCGAAATGAATTTAATATATAACGATTTCGAATTGAATGGAATAGAAAACGAAGCGAATTTGATTTGAATAGAAAATGGATTTGAATCGAATAGAAAACAATTTGAATTGAATCGAATAGAAAACCAATTTGAATTGAATCGAATAGAAAACGACTTTGAAATTGAATTGAAAACGAATTCGAATTGAATTTAAAATGAAGTGAAATGAATTCAAATTGAATTGAAATTTGAATTGAATAGAAATGAATTTTAAACCGAATTTATAAAGGAGAATTCAATTTTGATTTGAAATGAAATGGAAGTTGAAATTGCTTTTGAAACGAATTTAAAACTATTTATATAATTCGTTTTAAATAGAAATCGACGAAATATATATTATATATATTATATATATATAATATAATGGCCTGAATAGAACGCGCCGCGCCGCGGCAGTTCGTACCATTTATTTCAAACGGACATTACGGGTGATCCGACTGTCGGATTCTCCTAAAACCGGAACCGTTGGGTTCGTATCGAAAAGAGCTTTCTAACGAATATTTGAAATTCAAAATCTAACGGTTGGATTTGGAGATATGTCCAAATCAAATTCGAAAAAGGTCGCTGTAAGTGCAGTTCGATGGCCATTGTTGGAAATCGACTGTACGGGCCTTGATAAAATTATTAAAAATATCAATAATTTGTGTAAAATCATAAGAAATGATTTGGGAAAATTTGGGATGAAAAACTCCATATTTGAATAGATAAAAATAGATTTTTATCGAAATGAACTAGTTTAGAACTAAATTTAAAACCCAATTATTTTTAAATAAGTAAATTAGATTTAAAAAGGGATTTTAAATAATCGGAATTTCTAATATATTTAATTGGATTTGAAATGGGTTTATCGTGAACGGTGTTTTAAATAACACTAGTTCTTTAACCCGATAACAAATAGAATGTGATTTGGGTTTGTCGTGAACTGTGTTTTAAATAACACCTAGTTCTTTAACCCAATAAAAGGAGTTTTTAACGAATCTGCAATTAGATTGAAATGTGAATTTACAATCTAAATTATCAAATTCAGAAAATGAGCGGGAATGGAGTATTACCAGTTTTGCTCCAAAGCGATAGTTAAATCTTTAATTAGATTTGAACGTGAAATGGTAATTAATTTTACCGATAACACCACGGTGTTAGATATGGAGTATTACCAGTTTTGCTTCATGGGATGAATAGGTTGGGATTGGGAAATAAAATAAATAATTACTTCGTTGTGGTTCGCTAATCTCGACTAGTTGGAAAAACCATAATTTGGTTTTAAATGACATCCAAAGGAAGATTACAGGATAAATTTTAAAGAATTTATCTTGGATAAAATTAATGGGAACTTTTTCCTAAGAATGTGGAATTTAGAAACTAGCTGTAGGTTGGCTAAGAAGAATGGTTTCCTGGGTATTGATCTGATGTTGGTTTCGGCCTTCGGGGTTAATGTTTGGGAAATTGTTCTCTTGCTAATCTGCGGTTAGTGACTAATGAATTGGAATGAGGCGTATGTTAAGTTTGTGTAACATTTGTTTTTAATATACGCGGGTTGTTCGGAAAGTCCGGGTTTACACCCATTCTGAATAACCGATTCGACGATTCGTTGAATATGAAGACGGTGGTCGAAGACCGGAAGTCTTCACATCGTTTGGATAATTACTGACGATCCTGATTGGGGTGTACACCCAAGAGGATGGAAATAGTTGGTGGTCGTCCAGACGTACCTGGAGATGGATGGATACGCGAGGAAAGTGCCTCCGGTTTCGTTCAGACCCAGAACGGACTTGTAAATGGATTGTTTGTCTGACACTGGATTTTATTCTGTGTTGATTGATTTCTGTTAAATATACATATGTTTGGCGGCGGAGAATTTATTCTTTGCTTAACGCCCTTCTCTGAGACGTACGAGCTCAGAGGTTGTATATCGATGGACATCAGTCGCATGGCATGAATTGCCTGTGTGGCACGCTAAGATGCAATGATCAAGGCTTCTGTTGAAAAGCAAAGTCTTGTGGTAGACGATCAAAGCACGACCTACGTGGCAGCTTTGTGTATAACGTGAATTCGCGAGCCTCACACCTCGGTATGAGTCAAAAACGGGATAAGGACCCAAGGAGTGCATGACGTTTCTTTCTAGCTATGGTGGTGTCAGTGACTTACCAGCCCTGACATTTATATACTTTTCACCTTTGTGGTTTGGATGCGAGGCGCCTCGATTATAGGTCTGTAAGGACCGGGAAACGTGTGTTCAGGCATAATTAATCCTCTAACGTAAGTGAGGACCGGCCTTGGAGGATCCGGGGTTGCCCAGAGTGCGTAACCCTGAGGCATTTGCTAGAGTGTCTCGAACGCGGAGAGGAGCTTGCCCCTTGCCTCGACTCATGACGGAATCCAATTTCCAATACGTGTAATTCGTCTTTAATTGTAGAACTAGTATGGCGACATAGTAGATGGTAGCTATGCCGCCTATGATTTATATTTATGATTGAAAATGTTTTGACACTATACACTTATTATAGTATCAAATGATTTGTTTTAAACGTATCAAGCATGCTTTGGCTGTTATAAGGGAAAACCCTATCCTCCGGCTTGCGTTGCATTGTGTGATGGGACCTGGGTCTTATAACAGCTTCATTTTTCTTTATCAAGCATTGCGCTGTTTGTTCTATGCACTGGTATTCTTGGGAGGAAACCCGTTCCGTGTTATACGGCGTGGTCCCTTGATTTACCTAACTTTAAAACCAATATTAATAACTGTTTTAGTTCTCACACCAGTCACATGACTGACCTGGAGTTTATTGTTTTAACCTAAACTCTGGGTGCCCCTATTTTCCGCACGGGCAGCTAGTAGTTTTGGTTTTGCAGATTTATATTCACAAGATTCTGGTTTACAGCTGGAATGATATCCGGAAAGCTCTGTATCCATATATCACCTTCAGTTGTGCTTTGTATTATTTTCTGCTGCTATGTAATTTATTGTAATCTCTGATATTTATCGAATGTAATTTCTTCATTTATACTCTGTATATTCTTGTATCTGATGGAATTGTTGTAATAGCAATGAAATGTTCTTCTGTTTGTGTTCTGATTTGTCCTGTTCTCAAACGATCAGGGATTTCGAACGGTTTAGATCGGTTTAACGACTGATTCGGATCGAGCGAAATTCCCGGTCGTCACATTTGGTATCAGATCTTTGGTTTACAGAGCTCGAGAACAAGGCACATTAGAACCATATGAAAGAATTCATCAGATATTGGATTAGTATATCCAATTAGAGTGACTCATTAGAGATAGGATCAGTAGTATCCTAGAACGAGTGTGAAGAGTATATTTTTTTAAATGAAAACAATATTGTTTTGAAATTTACATCGTTTTAAACGTATTTGAATATTTATTTATTTTGAATATGGGCAATCTAGTATATAAAGGTTTTGCATATATGCGTCATGAACGTATATTCAAAGTTTTAATATATTGGATAGATATAGAATCACGCTCTAGTCGCTCGGAGTTGATTTTGATGGTGGAGCTCCATCACCAAAATTTATGTTCGTGTTTCGAAGGTATGATATCTATATGTTTCCATTAGACTGGTGTGAGAACCAAAACTAATGTAGCTAGAACACATTGTTGTGATTTGGCATCAAAACATGATTTTCTTTATATGTATCAAAGTTATGAATTTGAAACTCTAATTCACTAATTGATTGATGTTTGTGTTGCTTGTTTATTTGTTTGATAATTTTTGAACCATTTTGCCTAATAGAATCAAATATTGACGGTATTGAAAATTGGTTGCATTTGCTTGCATATACATATACTTGCATTGAACAGGTCATAGCAAGGAGGCTAGAGCCAGAGAATAAAATTTGTTTGCCTGACAAATAGGTACATGTTTACTACATAAATTTACTGTTTTGTTTGGGTGATGATGATTTTATGAGCCTATTGGCTAGCCGCTTGGCCTTTTCTTTTTCTTTTTGAGATCTGAAGGACCGGGGAAGCTATTTGAAATTCCCCGATGCTCCCGGTGTAGGGGAGGTTATGGCGAAATTTTTCGAAAATTTAGGGTGTTAGCCAAATTTTTGAAATTTTTGAAAAGTTCTTAGAAACTGAAAAGTTGAAGAACTTAAGCCGTAATCAAAACAATGGAAGTAGAGTTGAATAATCAAACCACTTTCGACTTTGTTCCTTTTCGGGGACGAAAAGTTTTAAGTGGGGGAGATTGTAACAACCCGTAAAATGCGGGCCAGTTTGAAATTTTTATTTTGGCAATTTTAGCGGATTTTGATTTTTTAAAATGAATTATTTTAAATAAAATCGACGATAAATTTATTTAGAATATAATTCGAACGTATATATTTATACGCGTCGTCGTTAGAATATAAATATTTATATATAATTATAATAGGAATTGAAAATCGCGCGGTAGTTCGATAATTCGATTTCAAACTTCAATTGAATGTACCGGGTGCAAAACAATCCGGATTTTAGTGAAACCAAAAACATTAGGATCTAATTGATAATATCTTTCCAACGAATCCGACAAATCAAAATTTCATAGCGGGAATCAAAAGATATGTCCAGTTGAAAATTCTGAATAGTCGCTATGGAATTCAGGCCCTTAAAAATGGAAATTTTGCAAACCACCTCGGATTTCGACGAAACCACTTTTGTTGGGTCCGTGACGTCAAATTATTGCTAGATTCCAAATTTCATAATTTTTCGAATCAATATGTGAGCGTGGCAAAGGAAAACGCGATTGACCAGTTTCAGTTGATTTTAATCGACGGGAAATTGGCCATTTTTCAAACGGTCTCGGAATTCGACGAAATTAGTTTTGTTAGGACCGTATCGTCAATACGAAGCTAGAAAATATTTTTCTAGAATTTTTCTAGTTAGTATGTGACCCCAGTAATTCGAAATGTACGTTTAAAATTCAATATAAGGATTTAAATGTAAATCAAACGGAAACTGATCGAGACGTCCGAATCAACCTACGATACATATCCCATTGTGTTCAGAATGGGGGTGAAACGCTAGGACGACAGGCGGTGGGTCTCGTTTCGAGGTCGAAAATAAAAGTTGCTTTTTTAGAATTAAAATAAATAAATAATTAAATAAAAATAATATTCTCCTTATATCATCAGACCCCCCCACCCCGTTTACTTTTGAAATCGATTTTAAATAAAAAAAAAAGAAGGAAAGAAGACGGAGCAGCCGCCACCACCCATCGTCGTGGGTCCCTCCGCCTCCTCACGCCACCCGCCTCCTAGCGCGCCTCCCCCTCCCTTCCGCTCCTCCATCCACCGCCCCTGCTAAGCCCCCTCTTCGAATTGAAATCTGCGCCCTAGCCCTAATTCCACCGTCGTGGGCCCCCTGCTCCACCAGAGTGATGGCGCCGCCCCACCAGGCCTCGCCGCAGTCCTCCCCTCCTCCTCACAACCCACCTCTCCCCTCTCTTGCTCCTTCTCTTTCCACCAGCAAACCGCATTCCCTTCTGCGCCCAAACCGCGAGCCACCTCGCCTGTCGCGCCCTCCTGCACCACTCCGGAGCGCCTGCACCACCTCCAAGTGACGTTGAGCCTTCCCCAAACTTCCTCCGGTGAGTTTTAATTTAATTAAATTAAAAAGCGTTTAGTTTTAAATCCGCTTTTATATAAAATAATATAGAGCTAGGATATAGTTTTTTTTATATATTATAGTTTATAAAAATTAGATTTTTATGGTAAGAAAGACGAAATCTTTATAATTGAAAAGACGAAATCTTTATATGAAGAAGAACGTGATAAAAATATAATTTTTATCTATATAACACAGTAGTAAAATTCGATTTTTATATATTGAATAACGGAATAAAAATTCGATTTTTAAATGTAGGAAGCGATTATAAAAATATGATTTTTATATTTTTAAAGTAATAAAAATATGATTTTTATATTTTTAAAGTATTAAAAATATAGTCTTTACTATATAGCGACTATAAAAATATGATTTTTGTTTAGGTAGGAAATTAAAAATATAATTTTTACATAAAGGGAATATTAAAAATATCATCTTTATATGTATAGAAAAATAAAAATGAGACTTTTATAAAGATGAAATCTTTATTTTAGTAAAGATGAAATCTTTATTTTAGTAAAGATGAAATCTTTATTTTAGTAAAGGCTAAATCTTTATTTTAGTTAAGGCTAAATCTTTATTTTAGAAAAGGCTAAATCTTTATTTTAGAAAAGGCGAAATCTTTATTTTAGTAAAGGCGAAAACTTTATTTTAGAAAAGGTGAAATCTTTATTTTTAGAAAAGGCAAAATCTTTATATGGAAAATAGCATGATAAAAATATAATTTTTATCTATACAACATAGTAGTAAAAATTCGATTTTTATATATTGAATAACGAAGTAAAAATTCGATTTTACATATGTAGTGAATACGAGCAACGAAGATGATAAAAAGGAGAGAATGAAGAAGATTTATATAAAGGAAGAGTCAAGATGATTGGATAGCTATCGGTGAGAATTTCTCACCTTTCAATTTCTTTTCTAGTTATATATATATATACTAGGATGCAGACGGTGTTTAGTAGCACCCGACACCCGTCATCCACAGACCATGGATGGCTTGTTTGTTAAATTGTTTGATTGCAAAAATTAATTAGATTATTTGATTGAAATTGAATTGTTTGGTGAGAATGAATGGATTTGATTGATGTGTGAATGGCGTGGGCCTTCACTAGACCGGGGATAAGGCTAGGCCTCGTCCCGTTTCTAGTATCATGCCGTTATGCCACCGAAATTTTCTAAAATATGTTAGAAAAATAAAAAAATATCATTTTATTTAAAGAATGAACTGAATAGAAATTCATATGTTAAAATAAAATGTTTTATCGTTAAAAATATAATTTTTAACGTGAATGTGAATAAATAAAATATTCATTTACAAACCGGACGGTTTGTTTATGTACACCTATTTGAAGGACATTGATTGGGACGATAAATTTTACACATCGCCCAACTGCACAAATAAAATCTGTATTTGTTGATTTGAAACCCCGCACGGGTCTTGGGATGAAATTTGAAGTTCACTCATCCTGATTGATTAAATATGTCGATCGATTGATTGACAGGCTGTTATAAGCGTTAGATATCTTTATTTGATGCTTATACAGTGTAGTGCACTTTGGTTGATGGTTGATTATTTTTCAATGCTATTATATACATGTGTTGTATGGAAATCCATATAGTTAACGCTATATGGTGATTGATTGGGCCTCATTCCAATTTAGAAAATAAAGAATAATATAAAATAAAGGTTCATGTGTTGACTGTACTCATCCGTTGAGATTAGTCATGTGTTGAACGAATATTTTAATAATAGAATTTACATCTTTATCAATATAAAATAAAGGTTCATGTGTTGACTGTACTCATCCATTGAGATTAGTCATGTGTTGAACGAATATTTTAATAATAGAATTTACATCTTTATCAATATAAAATAAAGGTTCATGTGTTGACTGTACTCATCCATTGAGATTAGTCATGCGTTGAACGAATATTTTAATAATAGAATTTACATCTTTATCAATATAAAATAAAGGTTCATGTGTTGACTGTACTCATCCGTTGAGATTAGTCATGTGTTGAACGAATATTTTAATAATAGAATTTACATCTTTATCAATATAAAATAATGGTTCATGTGTTGACTGTACTCATCCGTTGAGATTAGTCATGCGTTGAACGAATATTTTAATAATAGAATTTACATCTTTATCAATATAAAATAGAGGTTCATGTGTTGACTGTACTCATCCGTTGAGATTAGTCATGTGTTGAACGAATATTTTAATAATAGAATTTACATCTTTATCAATATAAAATAAAGGTTCATGTGTTGACAGTACTCATCCATTGAGATTGGTCATGTGTTGAACGAAATATTTTGATAATAACAACTATTTTGAAAAAGAAATATTGAAATAGAATATTTGAAAAATAGAAATTTATGAAGCCGTGTTGATTAGATTGACGCCATTTTGACGTGAACGATATTTATATCGATTTTATTCAGTTCGAAATGAATTGAATATATAACGATTTCGAAATGAATTGAATATATAACGATTTCGAAATGAATTGAATATATAACGATTTCGAAATGAATTTAATATATAACGATTTCGAAATGAATTGAATATATAACGATTTCGAAATGAATTTAATATATAACGATTTCGAATTGAATGGAATAGAAAACGAAACGAATTTGATTTGAATAGAAAATGGATTTGAATCGAATAGAAAACAATTTGAATTGAATCGAATAGAAAACCAATTTGAATTGAATCGAATAGAAAACGACTTTGAAATTGAATTGAATTGAAAACGAATTTGAATTGAATTTAAAATGAATTCAAATTGAATTGAAATTTAAATTGAATAGAAATGAATTTTAAAACGAATTTATAAAGGAGAATTCAATTTTGATTTGAAATGAAATGGAAGTTGAAATTGCTTTCGAAACGAATTTAAAACTATTTATATAATTCGTTTTAAATAGAAATCGACGAAATATATATTATATATATAATATAATGGCCTGAATAGAACGCGCCGCGCCGCGGCAGTTCGTAAATTTCGACCATTTATTTCAAACGGACATTACGGGAGATCCGACCGTCGGATTCTCCTAAAACCGGAACCGTTGGGTTCGTATCGAAAAGAGCTTTCTAATGAATATTTGAAATTCAAAATCTAACGGTTGGATTTGGAGATACGTCCAAATCAAATTCGAAAAAGGTCGCTGTAAGTGCAGTTCGATGGCCATTGTTGGAAATCGACTGTACGGGCCTTGATAAAATTATTAAAAATATCAATAATTTGTGTAAAATCATAAGAAATGATTTGGGAAAATTTGGGATGAAAAACTCCATATTTGAAAAGATAAAAATAGATTTTTATCGAAATGAACTAGTTTTGAACTAAATTTAAAACCCAATTATTTTTAAATAAATAAATTAGATTTAAAAAGGGATTTTAAATAATCGGAATTTCTAATATATTTAATTGGATTTGAAATAGGTTTATCGTGAACGGTGTTTTAAATAACACTAGTTCTTTAACCCGATAACAAATAGAATGTGATTTGGGTTTGTCGTGAACTGTGTTTTAAATAACACCTAGTTCTTTAACCCAATAAAAGGAGTTTTTAACGAATCTGCAATTAGATTGAAATGTGAATTTACAATCTAAATTATCAAATTCAGAAAATGAGCGGGAATGGAGTATTACCAGTTTTGCTCCAAAGCGATAGTTAAATCTTTAATTAGATTTGAACGTGAAATGGTAATTAATTTTACCGATAACACCACGGTGTTAGATATGGAGTATTACCAGTTTTGCTTCATGGGATGAATAGGTTGGGATTGGGAAATAAAATAAATAATTACTTCGTTGTGGTTCGCTAATCTCGACTAGTTGGAAAAACCATAATTTGGTTTTAAATGACATCCAAAGGAAGATTACAGGATAAATTTTAAAGAATTTATCTTGGATAAAATTAATGGGAACTTTTCCCTAAGAATGTGGAATTTAGAAACTAGCTGTAGGTTGGCTAAGAAGAATGGTTTCCTGGGTATTGATCTGATGTTGGTTTCGGCCTTCGGGGTTAATGTTTGGGAAATTGTTCTCTTGCTAATCTGCGGTTAGTGACTAATGAATTGGAATGAGGCGTATGTTGAGTTTGTGTAACATTTGTTTTTAATATACGCGGGTTGTTCGGAAAGTCCGGGTTTACACCCATTCTGAATAACAGATTCGACGATTCATTGAATATGAAGACGGTGGTCGAAGACCGGAAGTCTTCACATCGTTTGGATAATTACTGACGATCCTGATTGGGGTGTACACCCAAGAGGATGGAAATAGTTGGTGGTCGTCCAGACGTACCTGGAGATGGATGGATACGCGAGGAAAGTGCCTCTGGTTTCGTTCAGACCCAGAACGGACTTGTAAATGGATTGTGTGTCTGACACTGGATTTTATTCTGTGTTGATTGATTTCTGTTAAATATACATCTGTTTGGATGCGGAGAATTTATTCTTTGCTTAACGCCCTTCTCTGAGACGTACGAGCTCAGAGGTTGTATATCGATGGACATCAGTCGCATGGCATGAATTGCCTGTGTGGCACGCTAAGATGCAATGATCAAGGCTTCTGTTGAAAAGCAAAGTCTTGTGGTAGACGATCAAAGCACGGCCTACGTGGCAGCTTTGTGTATAACGTGAATTCGCGAGCCTCACACCTCGGTATGAGTCAAAAACGGGATAAGGACCCAAGGAGTGCATGACGTTTCTTTCTAGCTATGGTGGTGTCAGTGACTTACCAGCCCTGACATTTATATACTTTTCACCTTTGTGGTTTGGATGCGAGGCGCCTCGATTATAGGTCTGTAAGGACCGGGAAACGTGTGTTCAGGCATAATTAATCCTCTAACGTAAGTGAGGACCGGCCTTGGAGGATCCGGGGTTGCCCAGAGTGCGTAACCCTGAGGCATTTGCTAGAGTGTCTCGAACGCGGAGAGGAGCTTGCCCCTTGCCTCGACTCATGACGGAATCCAATTTCCAATACGTGTAATTCGTCTTTAATTGTAGAACTAGTATGGCGACATAGTAGATGGTAGCTATGCCGCCTATGATTTATATTTATGATTGAAAATGTTTTGACACTATACACTTATTATAGTATCAAATGATTTGTTTTAAACGTATCAAGCATGCTTTGGCTGTTATAAGGGAAAACCCTATCCTCCGGCTTGCGTTGCATTGTGTGATGGGACCTGGGTCTTATAACAGCTTCATTTTTCTTTATCAAGCATTGCGCTGTTTGTTCTATGCACTGGTATTCTTGGGAGGAAACCCGCTCCGTGTTATACGGCGTGGTCCCTTGATTTACCTAACTTTAAAACCAATATTAATAACTGTTTTAGTTCTCACACCAGTCACATGACTGACCTAGAGTTTATTGTTTTAACCTAAACTCTGGGTGCCCCTATTTTCTGCACGGGCAGCTAGTAGTTTTGGTTTTGCAGATTTATATTCACAAGATCCTGGTTTACAGCTGGAATGATATCCGGAAAGCTCTGTATCCGTATATCACCTTCAGTTGTGCTTTGTATTATTTTCCGCTGCTATGTAATTTATTGTAATCTCTGATATTTATCGAATGTAATTTATTCATTTATACTCTGTATATTCTTGTATCTGATGGAATTGTTGTAATAGCAATGAAATGTTCTTCTGTTTGTGTTCTGATTTGTCCTGTTCTCAAACGATCAGGGATTTCGAACGGTTTAGATCGGTTTAACGACTGATTCGGATCGAGCGAAATTCCCGGCCGTCACAGGTTGATTGTTATTGTATATGGGTTTGACAACCCTATTAATGAATTGTTTGGATAAAATTGTTGTTTATGGCACGAGCTAGTATCAGGAGAGGGGTAATGCTTAGAAATTACTCCGGTTCTATAGATAGTGCCGTTATAATGGCGAATTTTTCTGAAAATAGCAATTTATAAAAAAATAGTTATGCTATAGTTGAAATTGGAATAAATATTCATTTACAAGTCGGACGACTTGTTTATGTACACCAATTTAACTGATCTTGATTGAGACGATAAATTTTTACACATCGCCCAAATGCACAAATAATAATCAGTATTTGTTGGACGAAAACCCCGCACGGGTATTGGGATGATATTAGACCTGCATTAATCCCAATTGTTTAGTTGTATGTCGATTGATCGATTGACGGACTGTTGTAAGCGTTATTTATTTATTTATTTAATGCTTATACAATTGTAGAATGCACTTTGGATGTTGCTTGAATGTTTAATGATTATTTACCGTTATTGTTGAATACATGCGATGTATGAAATCCATATAATTAAATTTATATGGTAATTGATTGAGTCACATTCCAATTCGGAAATAACAAATATTTTAATATAATATTCGGTGAAGAATTAAATTATGATTTTGATGTCCGATTTTGGATGGACACAAAAATATTGAAATGTGAAGCCGAGTTAAGTAGTTAAATGTCATTTTAACTCGAACGGGTTATCAATCGATTTTATTCATTTTATAAATGGATACGAAAGGGAAATGGATTTCAAAATCAGATAGTCTGAAAATATTACCATTTTGATATTATAATGATATGGAGCATTCAATTTTGATTTAAAATTGAAAATGGAAGTTGGAATCATTTTAAAATGAAATTATAAATGATTTATAAAATACGTTTTAAATGGAAATCAACGAAATATATTATATATATTTAAATGGCCTGAATAGAACGCGTTGTGCAGCGACCGTTCGCGAATTTCAACCATTGACTTATAATTAATGTAACGGGAGATCCGACCGTCGGATTCTCCTAAAATCGGAACCATTGGGTTCATATCGAAACGATCTTTCCAATGAATATAAGAAATTTACATTTGAATGGTCAAATTTTAAAATATGTCCAATTTAATTTCAAAAAAGGTCGCTATGAATGCAGTTTAGTGGTCGTTATTGGAAACCAACTGTACGGGTCTTAATAAAATTATTAAAAATATGGGAAAATTATGTCAATTCATAATCACTGATTTGGAAAGATTTTGGTTGAAAATTTCCATATTTGAAAAGATAAAAGATTTTTTTATCTGAATGAACTAGTTGTTAACTAGAATAATAATCCAATGATTATTAAATAAATAAATGGGATTTGAAATGGTTTTAATATAACCAGAAATTTCCAACGTATGAATTGGAATGGATTTGAATGGGTATAATCTTTGGAATATTTCGATATTGGATTCCGTAATTATATGGATATGGTTATGGGAATTTGAAAGATATAAATATCGTTATTCCCAATACGATATTTGTTGGTTTCAGAATTTGATATCAATATATAAGCCGATATAATTTCTATTCAGAGCCCTGTATTTAATATCAAATTGGATTTTGGGTTGGTCGGGAACTATATTTTAAATAACATTTGTTCTTTAACCCAATTAAATGTGAAGTTATGATTTGGAATTTATAAATTTTTTTAAGGATTTAATGGAAATTTTCCAAAGTAAAGTTTTCCAATTTAATATATTAAATTGGAATTGAATGGAAATTCGATTTGGTAATAATCAAGATGAGCTTCTGTAAAGGAAGACCGTTACTATATATGAAATTTAAAAGGCTTTGTCATTATTCCATGGTTAATGGAAGTTGATTTGGGTTTATTGTGAACTGTGTTTTTAATAACATTGGTCCTTTAACCCAGTTAAAACAAGATTAATTTCTTAAAGTTGAATAATCATAAAGTAATGATTTATGATATTAAAACCAAGTTGGAGTTTTAACGAATCTTTAATTAGATTGGAATGAGAATGCCATAATTAAATTTATCGAATTCCTGAAATGATCGAGAATGGAGTATCACAAGTTTTACTCCAGGCGATAGTTAAATCTTTAATTAGATTTGAACGTGAAATGGTAATTAAATTTACCGATAGCACCGTGGGTGTTAGATATGGAGTACTACCAGTTTTGCTCCATGGGATAAATAGGTTGGGATTGGGTTAATAAATAAATGGTTACTTCGGTAAGGCTCGATAATCCCAACTATTTAGTAAAATCTACTGAAATTGATATCGAAAAGAAGATTAAAGAGAAAATTTAAAAGAAATTATCTTTGATAAAATTAATGGGAACCTTTCCCTAAAGATGGGAATATTTGAATAAAAGAATATTCTAAATTGGAATGAGCCGTATGATGTGTTTTTATAGCACTCGATTATAAGATACGCGAGTTATTCGGAAAGACCGGGTTTAACCCATTCTGAATAACTGATACGGCGACTAAAAGTCGACGATGAAGACGATGGTTGAAGACCAGAGATCTTCACATCGTTTGGATGATTACTGATGTCTTGATTGGGATGTACACCCGGACAAGGTAATAAGTGGTGATCGTCCAGACGTACTTGGAGATCGACCGGATATGCAAGGGCCTCTCTCTTGTATTGTACATATGGGACGAGGAATAAGATGCCTTCAGTTTCGTTTAGACCTAGAAAGGACTTGCAAATGGATGGTATGTCTGACATTTTATTCCTTTATACTGTATTCGTTGATCTTTGCTAAATATATATCTGTTTGGTGGCGGAGAATTTATTCTCTTGCTTAACACCCTTCTCTGAGACGTACAAGCTTAGAGGTTATATATTGGTGGAAATCAGTGGTATGGTATGGATTAACAATGTGGCATGATGAGATGCATGGATCAAGGCTTTTGTTGAACCTAGGGCTAACCTAGGGCTAATCATCGACGGATGACCAACCCTGTCGCTAACCTAGGGCTCGCCAGTGTCCGAGTCCTGAGGCATTGCTAGTGTGTCTCGAAATCGGAAGGAATATCGCTTGCCTTGGTTCATAGATGGAAACCCAATTTCAAATAAGCTATTTTAGGGTTTTAGTTGTAAACCCATATGGCGACGTAATATAATGGTACCTACACCGCCTATGATTGATACATTTATATTTGAAGTTGTATCATCACTTACAGTAATAATAAAAGATGAAATTTCGCATATCAAGCATATTTGGCTATTATAAGGTAAAACTCTATCCTCGACTGCATTCATTCTATGGTGGGACCTAAGTCTTTTAATAGCTTCATTTTTCTTTTTAGCATTGCGTTGTTTGTTTTATGCACTAGTATTCATGGAGGATAAACCCGTTCCGTGTTATACGGCATGGTCTCTTGATTTACCTAACTTTAAAATTAAAGCTAATATATGTTTTAGTTCTCACACTAGTCCTATGACTGACTCGGAGTTTATTGTTTTCACCTAAACTCTGGGTGCCCATATTTTCCGCACGGGCAACTAGTAGTTTTGGTGTTCGCAGATATTTCTTTTCCCAGGATCCTGGATTACAGTTAGAGCTATATTCTGAAAGCTTTGTATCCGTGTATTTCTTTCAGTTGTGGTTGTTGATGTTTTTCCGCTGTGCATTGTATTTATACATTTTAAATTTCCACTGCTTTGTAATTTTTAAATCTCTGATATTTATTTTTCCACTGTATATTATTTATTTATTCTCTGATATTCTTGTACTCTGATGTAAATTGTTGTAATATCAATGAAATGTTCTATTGTTCTGTGTTCAGATGTGTCATATTCTCAACACAATCCACCTTCTCGTTCGGTCTAGGCCGGATGGGGATTTTGGGTCGTGTCAGCTTGGTATCAGAGATTTCGTTTACAGAGCTCGAGAACATGGCACATTAGAACCAAACGAAAGAATTCATCAAATATAGGATTAGCAACATCCTACAAGAATGACTTATTAGAGATAGGATTAGTAATTCCCTAGAATGAGATTGAAGAGTGTTATTTATAAAAATGAAAATGAAATTAATTTTGAAAATTATATCATATTATACGTATTTGAGTATTTTATTTTAAATTGAATTTGGATTATTGGGTATAAGGAGATGTTTAATATACATCTGATCCACGTGTTTTCGAAGCCTCAAATATACTGGATAGATATAGAATCCCGCTCTAGTCGCTTGGGGATAATTCTGGTGATGTCGCGACATCATAAGTGTTTATTTTTGAGTTTCGAAAGTGGATATCTACATATTTCCAATTGACTGGTGTGAGAACCAAAACTTAGATAGGGTTTATTGTTTGTGATTTGGCATTGAGAATATGATTTTTAAATATATAAAAGTTATATATTTGAAAAACTAATCAATTAATTGATTGCTGGTTGTGATGTGTGAACATTAGTGTGGTTAATAAAAATATTGGAATGGTCAAACCAGTAAAAGAATGAATGATAAGTAAAGCCAAACCAAATATAAAGTAGAACTGAATTGAAAATTGATTGGAATTGCATACGTAGACATGTACATATATATGTTGAACAAGTTAATGGATTCGCGGTTGAGTAAAGAAATAAAATGTGTGCCCGACAAACAGGTGCACCTTAATGAGTTGGTTGCGCAATTTTATTATTTTATCAACTACTATGAGTGTTTTTGGATGCGTTGTGATGATTGTTCTGTGTGAGATTATAAACATATGCCATAGGATAGCAACAAATAAATTATGAACTACGCCGCATGACATACTACATGAAGACATCATATCATATTCCATATAAGCATTTGGCGCTTATATGAGGAGGTCTGGATTACCATACGAGCAAGATGCTTGTATGGCGATTACTGAATTACAGGTTGAACAGAAGACTGATTATGGACTTAATAATATATATATAAAGGTGGTCGGGGCAGGATTTAATAAAAACCCTACACAGGTATGGAGATGATGAAGATTCATGTCTCTCTTGTTTTTAATTACGGCACATGGATTATTTTATTTCCAACAGTGGGGCAAGGTATGAGATTACGAATTTTTACACGTCTCCCTTGGGCATAGATAGGCCACAAAACATGCGTATTGAAAGAGGCTATGCAGCAATATATGATCGTGTAGTATGGAGAATAGGATATAATATCTATATAGTAGAGTAGAAAGCAGTAAATCACACAGTCGATTTATACTGGTTCGGACCACTGTCCTACGTCCAGTCACAGACTCACTTCTGGTATTTCACTAACACTAAAACCCTCACTTCACCCGGAGGAATAGGTTCACAATTACCCGAACCACTGAACGGGATTTCTTGCCTCAACCACTGAAGAGGACTTCACAATTACAAAAGTTTTTGACTTTTGAATGTGTTCCAAACAACACTGAGTAGTCACAATATAGTACAATACTCCTATAGCCCTCACAAATGGTATTTTAGTGGATGTACAAAGGCTAGGATTAATATTAGATCGATTATAAAGGATGTGAATGAAAATAATCGATCTTTTTAATAGAATTTGAGAGAATGATAGTTGTAGAGCACTTTTAGAGCAAAATCAATAGATTTGATCAAAGTAGTTATTGTAAAATCAATGGAGATGTTTGGGGCTTATATAATGATGAAGGGATGTCATTAGAATAGTCACAACCCTTCTGAAAGATCAAAAAACTGAAAAGATTTGGTGAAAAACGAAGTGTCTTTTCATAAAATATAGCCGTTATTTACAGCACTTAAGACAACACTGAACAGTAGCGTTTGGCCCAAAAACGCTATCATATGTCTATTCAAAATATAGCCATTATACCCTTTCGCGTTTCTGGACAAAATGCTACGGTTTTCTGTTGCGAAAAATTCTGCAAAAACAGCCTTCTATATTCATCATTTTTTGGCTTTTTTATATCGTTTTTCTTGCAATAAAAAATTCCAAAAATTATGAAAAATGCTTTATGATATATTAGATGTTATGTAGAAATTTTACGTGATTTGAAGTTAATTTGTGGGGCTTTAACAATTCTAGACTATAATGACTTTATGTACACTTGACTTATGATATGCATTCTTCTGAAGATCTTGAGTCTGTTTCTTCTTGTCTTCTTCCATCATTAGAGTCCAAATAGATTTTCAATCACCATAATAGATATTTAAATGCTTGAACACTACATAATTGATTAGCATCCTTCACGTATACGCTTTTATCCTCTTTTGTACTGTGTATCTTCATGTTGAACTTATTTTCTTTTCTCTTTTTGATACCCATGTACTTGCAAGTTAGCTCAGATGTTCCTTGATATAATTGTATAGTTGTTGCCATCAAAATCCAATAATATAGTTTCCAACATTCTCCCCCTTTTTGATGATGACAACTATACAATTTACAAATATATATTCATTCTATAAAATATTATTATTACCAAAGCTGCCTTTAAGTATAACATCTCCCTCTATCAATATATACATGAATTTCTCCCCCTTTGTCATTATAAAAAAGAATGAGGAAATAAATATTTTTTCCTTTTTTTCATATTCATATATATATATATATTGATTTTGTGTGTGATATTTGAGGATAGATCTGAATATAAAAACACAATCTAATATCACATAAAAAAAATCTTGAATCAACATTCACCTTCATTTTGATTGATGATAGAATCTTGCATTATCATCGTCTTGTCTTTATCTTCTCCCCCTGAACGTGTGATATATGAAAATTTCTCCTCCTGAGTATGTGATTATTATATTTCCAGATTCCCTGATTTAACTTTAAGCTCCGTTTTTAAAGATTTTAGAGATACTGGAATACCATCCTTTTTGTTGTGGTGTACCTGCAACAAAATATTATATATATACTTTGGTACCCACTTTCTCTATTAGGGTCCAGGGGTTAGAGAGAAGGTAACCATACCCACAAGGGTTCAATGGTACCTTTGAAAATAAAGTTTTTGTTTTTAACTACTGAATCAAAATAATCATCAATATATTTTTCTCTGTTTTTCCAATTTACAGGAACCCAAATACTTAGATAATTTATATTAATATTTCTTTTTGTACTTCTATTATAAATGTTTCTAGTCATAGAAACATTTGAATTTCTATAGAAATTTGATCTTCGAGTTACACATGCTTTAGTACTAGCAGTTAAACTTTTGTTATACATGAAAGCATATCTAGTACTAGTTCTATGATTAGTTTTATTATACCATAAGCCACTTTTATCGTGTAAAAGTCTAGAGCAAGATAAAATATCATTAAAATCATTTTGACCTTTATTAAATTTTGCGAACTTATTTGTACATTTTTCAAATTTGATTCCAAAGTCGCGATTGAAATTTTCAAAAGAAGTTTTGCTATTTTTCAAATCATCGATCTTCTTATTTAATTCAGAATTCTCCTTCTTCAATGTACTATTCTCATTTTCAAGACGGCTAATTCGAGATTCTGAATTATCTAAGAATGATTGTAATAAATTATTTTGTCTTTTCAACTCACAAATTTCTTTTGAAAAAAATTCTTTTTCTTTTTCGAATATGGTATATTGTTCGTCTTTAAAATCTTTAAGATTCATAAAATTATTTTTCAAAGTAACATTTTGATTTTCTAAATCAATTTTTTCATGTCTTAAATTTTCACATTCAAGTTCGACAGATTTCATCTTCTTTGGAATAATAAAATTAAAATTTCCTGAATCATCGCCATTTTTCATTAAAATTTGTAAATCAGAAAGTACCTTTTTGTAGTCCTCATTTGTTGTAGCTTTACTTATACCGGACTTGTTGCATGCTGTATTTCGACTATATCTCTTTCTGGCCATTATTCTATGATGTTGTGACGATCAATAGAATCCCTTGCCTGATACCAATTGAAAGAGGCTATGCAGCAATATATGACCGTGTAGTATGGAGAATAGGATATAATATCTATATAGCAGAGTAGAAAGCAGTAAATCACACAGTCGATTTATACTGGTTCGGACCACTGTCCTACGTCTAGTCCCAGACTCACTTCTGGTATTTCACTAACACTAAAACCCTCACTTCACCCGGAGGAATAGGTTCACAATTACCCGAACCACTGAACGGGATTTCTTGCCTCAACCACTGAAGAGGACTTCACAATTACAAAAGTTTTTGACTTTTGAATGTGTTCCAAACAACACTGAGTAGTCACAATATAGTACAATACTCCTATAGCCCTCACAAATGGTATTTTAGTGGATGTACAAAGGCTAGGATTAATATTAGATCGATTATAAAGGATGTGAATGAAAATAATCGATCTTTTAAATAGAATTTGAGAGAATGATAGTTGTAGAGCAATTTTAGAGCAAAATCAATAGATTTGATCAAAGTAGTTATTGTAAAATCAGTGGAGATGTTTGGGGCTTATATAATGATGAAGGGATGTCATTAGAATAGTCACAACCCTTCTGAAAGATCAAAAAACTAAAAAGATTTGGTGAAAAACGAAGTGTCTTTTCATAAAATATAGCCGTTATTTACAACACTTAAGACAACACTGAACAGTAGCTTTTGGCCCAAAAACGCTATCATATGTCTATTCAAAATATAGTCGTTATACCCTTTCGCGTTTCTGGACAAAATGCTATGGTTTTCTGCTGCGAAAAATTCTGCAAAAACAGCCTTCTATATTCATCATTTTTTGACTTTTTTTATCGTTTTTCTTGCAATAAAAAATTCCAAAAAATTATGAAAAATGCTTTATGATATATTAGATGTTATGTAGAAATTTTAGGTGATTTGAAGTTAATTTGTGGGGCTTTAACAATTCTAGACTATAATGACTTTATGTACACTCGACTTATGATATGCATTCTTCTAAAGCTCTTGAGTCTGTTTCTTCTTGTCTTCTTCCATCATTAGAGTCCAAATAGATTTTCAATCACTATAATAGATATTTAAATGCTTGAACACTACATAATTGATTAGCATCCTTCACGTATACGCTTTTATCCTCTTTTGTACTATGTATCTTCATGTTGAACTTATTTTCTTTTCTCTTTTTGATACCCATGTAACTGCAAGTTAGCTCAGAAGTTCCTTGATATAATTGTATAGTTGTTGCCATCAAAATCCAATAATATAGTTTCCAACACGTATGATTTTTATTGATTTATTGGGTGCCTAATATGACCCAATAAATTTGTCGAACCCTCCCCGTACAAAGGAGGTTATGGAGAAACTTTTCGAAAATTTAGGGTATTAGCCAAATTTTTGAGAAATTAGAAAGTTCTTAGAAACTGAAAAGTTGAAGAATGAAAACCAGAATGAAAGTTGAGTTGGTTAGTTAAACAACTTTCAGCTCCGTTCCTTTTCGAGGACGAAAAGATTTTAAGTGGGGGAGATTGTTACAACCTGGAATTTCTAAACCAATTTAAAATTTTAATTTTAGCTATTTTAATGGGTTTTGAATATTTATAATGATTTATTTTAAATAATAACGACTGAAAATTTATTTAAATCGAAGTTAGAACGTATAAATTTAAAACTTAATTAAAACGAGTTCGAAATGACGTGGTAGTTTGAAAATTCGATTTTAAGCTTTGAATGAATATACAGAATTCAGTATAGATCGGATTTTAGTAAAACGAGAAACGTTGGAATATTTTGAAGTGTAATTTTCTAACAAAGGTAAGAAACTGAGATTTCATATTATAAATCGAAAGATATGTCTAGTTTAAAATTTACAATAGTCGCAATGGAATTTATATATATTTTAATATAATATATAGCCCTTAAAGATCGCCATTTTGCAAATGACCTCCGTTTTCAATGAGACCACTTTTGTTGGATCCAGAATGTTAAATTATTGTTAGTTTTAAAATTTAATAATTTTTGGAACTAATATGTGAGTGTGGTAAATTTAAGCGAGTTTTAGTAATTTCAGTTTAAATTTAATCGACTGGAAAAAGCCATTTTTCAAACGGTCACCAAATTCAATGGAATTAATTTTGTTAGGACCGTATCTCCAAAACATAGCTAAATTTCAATTTCCATAATTTTTGGAGTCGGTATGTGGTTCCGGTAAATCAAAATGTACGTTCAAATTCATTGTTGATCATTATATTAATTTATATTTTGATTTTGATAAAAACTGTTTGAAACGATCGAATTGGCTAATGAAACATATTCCATTGTGTCCAGAATAGGGGATTTGGTTAGGAACGACAGTCGTTGGGTTTGATTTGGAGTTCGGATCGATAAATTAGTATTTTTGGAATTAAATATTAATTATATATACATATATGGGAAAAACCTTAGCTTTCTCCAGTCAGAATCGGGCCACCGTTATTTTCAACCGATGGACGATATTCTTTAAAAAATGAATCCCAATTATTTTCCAATCCATGAATTATTAATTCGTGCTTCCAAAACAAAAATCCTAGAACTTCAAGAGAGCTTTCGATCTATACCAGGAAGATCATCTCTCGTTTTCTGGTTAGTGAGATATTGGGGATCAAAAGGGCGAAGTTTGACAATGTTTTCTGGCCGGAGGGAGGTTGCGAGTTGGCCTAGCTCACGGTCGACGGTGGAGGCTTCGATGGCGGTTGACAGGGTAGTCGGCAATCGGGGTCTGGCATTACGTGGCGGCGGCGGTTTGGGGTCGATGGTTGGAGCTTTTTCCGGTTCCAGAAACAAACGGGAACGAAGGGTTAAAAACCTTAAGCACATGATTAGTCTCTAATGATGGAAATTAAGGAATAATTATTAAATTAATTATATTTTTAAATATATACCAATGTATAAAATGTTATATCTTATTCAATTCTTATAAGAATCGAACGATTTGAGATTCGTTGGAATCGTAAATTCAAGATCTACATTTCAGAATAGATTGGGACAGAAACAGAAGCTCCTAGAATTTTTGATAAAACTAAATGCACGGTTTAGTTTTATGAAAACAATCGTTTTAATAACGATTTCTATTCAATCAAGGTAATAAATATCTCACTCAAATCATTTTCGTTATGTTATTATATCATAGGTTGTAAATGGGGCTTAGTAGCTCCTGTCACAGTTGTTTGAGATCGTGGATGTTTGGTTGATTGTTATTGTATATGGGTTTGGTAACCCTATTAAAGAATTGTTTGAATAAAATTGTTATTTATGGAGCGAGCCAGTATCATGAGAGTGGTAATGCTTAAACATTACTCTGGTTCTATTAATAGCGCCGTTATAATGGCGATTTTTTCTGAAAATAGCAATGTATAAAAAAGTTAGATATTGGATAGCTGAAATTGGAATAAATATTCATTTACAAGTCAGACGACTTGTTTATGTACACCTATTTAACAGATCTTGATTGGGACTATAAATTTTAACACATCGTCCAAATGCATAAATAATAATCAGTATTTGTTGGACGAAAATCCCACATGGGTATTGGGATGATATTAGACATACACTAATCCCAATTGTTTAGTTGTATGTCGATTGATCGATTGACAGACTGTTGTAAGTGTTATTTATTTATTTAATGCTTATACAATTGTAGATTGCAATTTGGATGTTGCTTGAATGTTTAACGATTATTTATCATTATTGTTGAATACATGCAATGTATGAAATCCATATAATTAAAATTATATGGCAATTGATTGAGTCACATTCCAATTCGGAAATAACGAATATTTTAATATAATATTCCGTGAAGAATTAAATTATGATGTTGATGTCCGATTTTGGATGGATACAAAAATATTGAAATGTGAAGCCGAGTTAAGTAGTTAAATGCCATTTTAACTCGAACGGGTTATCATTCGATTTTATTCATTTTATAAATAGATACGAAAGGGAAATGAATTTCAAAATCGGATAGTTTGAAAATATCATCATTTTGATATTATAATGATATGGAATATTCAATTTTGATTTAAAATTGAAAATGGAAGTTGGAATCGTTTTAAAATGAAATTATAAATGATTTATAAAATAAGTTTTAAATGGAGATCGACGAAATATATTATATATATTTAAATGGAATGAATAGAACGCAGAGCGACCGTTCGTGAATTTCAACCATTGACTTCAAATTGATGTAACGGGAGATCAGACCGTCGGATTCTCCTAAACCGGAACCGTTGGGTTCGTATTGAAAAGATCTTTCCAATGAATATAAGAAATTTAAATTTGAACGATTTTAAAATATATCTAAATACATTTTATAAAAGGCCGCAATGAATGTTGTTCGGTGGCCGTTATTAAAAACCGACTGTACGGGCCTTAATAAAATTATTAAAGATACAGGAAAATTATGTAAAATCATAATTACTGATTTGTAAAGATTTTGGATGAAAATTTCCATATTTGAAAAGATAAAATATATTTTTATCTGAATGAAATAGTTGTTAACTAGAATAATAATCCAATGATTTTTAAATAAATAAATGAGATTTGAAATTGTTTTAATATAACCAGAAATTTCCAACGTATGAATTGGAATGGATTTGAGTGGGAATAATCTTTGGAATATTTCGATATTGGATTCCGTAATTGTACAGATATAGTCATGGTAATTTGAAAGATATAAGTATCGTTATTCCCAATACGATATTTGTTGGTTTCAGAATTTAATATCAATATATAAGCCGATATAATTTCTATTCAGAGCCCTGTATTTAATATCAAATTGGATTTTGGATTGGTCGCGAACTGTGTTTTAAATACATTTGTTCTTTAACCCAATTAACAATGAAGTTAAGATTTGGAATTTATAAATATTTTTATTAAGATTTAATAACAATTTTCCAAAGTAAAGTTTTCCAATTTAATATATTGAACTAGAATTGAATGGAAATTCGATTTGGTAATAATCGAGACGAGCTTCTGTAAAGGAAGACTGTTACTATATATGGAATTTAAAAGGCTTTGCCGTTATTCCATTTATATTATTAGTCTGATAGGGAAATTTATATTGATTATATATTGATCTGTTTTCCATTAATATTCCATGGTTAATTAAAGTTGATTTGGGTTTACTGTGAACTGTGTTTTTAATAACATTGGTTCTTTAACCTAATTAAAGACAAGATTAATAATTTATTAAAGTTGAATAATCATAAAGTAATGACTTATGATATTAAATCCAAGTTGAAGTTTTAATGAATCTTTAATTTGATTGGAATGAGAATGTGATAATTAAATTTATCGAATTCGTGAAATGATCGAGAATGGAGTATCACCAGTTTTACTCCAGGCGATAGTTAAATCTTTAATTAAATTTGAATGTGAAATGGTAATTTAATTTACCGATAGCACCATGGGTGTTAGATATGGAGTACTACCAGTTTTTCTCCATGGGATAAATAGGTTGGGATTTGGTTAATAAAATAAATGGTTACTTCGGTAAGGCTCAATAATCCCGACTAGTTAGTAAAATCTATTGAAATTGATATCCAAAGGAAGATTAAAGAGAAAAATTAAAATAATTTATCTTTGATAAAATTAATGGGAACCTTTCCCTAAAGACGGGAATATTTGAATAAAAGAATATTCTGAATTGGAATGAGGCGTATGATGTGTTTTTATAACACTTGATTATTGGATACGCGAGTTATTCGGAAAGACTGGGTTTAACCCATTCTGAATAACTGATACAGCGACTGAAAGTCGACGATGAAGACGGTAGTTGAAGACCGGAGATCTTAACATCGGTTGGATGATTACTGATGTCTTGATTGGGATGTACACCCAAGACAAGGTAATAAGTGGTGATCATCCAGACGTACTTGGAGATCGATCGGATATGCGAGGGCCTCTCTCCTGTATTAGACATATGGGACGAGGAATAAGGTGCCTCCGGGTTCGTTCAGACCCAGAACGGACTTGCAAATGGATGGTATGTATGACATTGTATTCCTTTATACTTTTTTCGTTGATCTCTACTAAATATATATTTGTTTGGTGGCAGAGAATTTATTCTCTTACATAAAATTCTTCTCCGAGACGTACAAGCTTAGAGGTTATATATTGGTGTAAATCAGTGGTACGGTATGGATTGACAGTGTGGCATGCTGAGATGCATGGATCAAGGCTTTTGTTGAAAAACATGGCCTTGTGGTTGATGATCAAAGCATAGCTTTAAGTAGCACAGCTTTGTGTAGTGGTAATTCGCGAGCTTCACACCTCAGTATGAACCAAAAACGGGATGAGGACTTCAGGGAAATGGACATATGTTAGTTTCTAGCTACGAGTAACGTCATGGTATAGAGCCTAGACATTTTACTCATGTGGATGTTGGAAAAAATTTATGACGGAAAGCGAGGTACCTCGGATTTGATAAAAGAACCGACTAAAAGGTTCAAGATGGTCGACTAGATTGAACATTTTGGAGGTTCGATTAAACAGGCTAACATATAGTTTATGGTAAAACTAATCATCGACGGATGACCGACCCTGTCGCTAACCTAGGGCTCGCCAGCGCCCGAGTTCTAAGGCATTGCTAGTGTGTCTCGAAATCGGAAGGAATATCGTTTTCCTTGGTTCATAGATGGAAACCCAATTTCCAATACGCTATTTTACGGTTTTAGTTGTAAACCTATATGGCAACGTAATATAATGGTACCTACGCCGCCTATGATTGATACATTTATATTTGAAGTTGATTTCTTCACTTATAGTAATAATAAAAGATGAAATTTCGCGTATCAAGCATATTTTGTTATTATAAGGTAAAACTCTATCCATGACTGCGTTCATTGTGTGATGGGACCTCAGTCTTATAGTAGTAGCATTGCGTTGTTTGTTTTATGCACTGGTATTCATGGGGGTTAAGTCATTCCATGTTATATGGCGTGGTCCCGTGATTTACCTAACTTTAAAATAAAAGCTAATATCTGTTTTAGTTCTCACACCAGTCCCATGACTGACACGGATTTTATTGTTTTCACCTAAACTTTGGGTGCCCATATTTTCCACACGAGCAGCTAGTAGTTTTGGTGTTCGCAGATATTTCTTTTCCCAGGATCCTGGATTACAGTTGAAGCTAGATTTAGAAAGCTTTGTATCCGTGTATTTCTTACAGTTGTGGTTATTGATGTTTTTCTGCTATGCATTATATTTATACATTTTAAATTTCCACTTCTTTGTAATTTGTAAATCTCATATATTTATTTTTCCGCTGTATATTATTTTCTTATTCTCTGATATTCTTGTACTCTGATGTAAATTGTTGTAATAGCAATGAAATGTTCTACTGTTCTATGTTCTGATGCGTCGTGTTCTCAACGAAATCCGCCTTCTCCTTCGTTTTAGGCCGTATAGGGATTTTGGGTCGTGTCAGATCATCTCCCCCGCTTATTCTCTTCTCGTCTTACATAATAATTATATAAAAAGGGATCTCAGTTTCGAAAATGATGGAGTAACCCATACTGGAGATAGGTAATACGTGGGGGAAGGCGTGGTGTTGAGGTGGTGGAGATGATGTAAGGGTGCAAGCCGGTGTGGTGTTCTCGTTGTACGTGGGTGGCGTTCCGGAGCTGAAGAGAGATTGGTGTGGAGGAGTTGAAAAGAAATATGATGGAGCTGACGGTTAGCTGATGCATGAAGGAAAAAGGGGATGAATCCCTTTCGTTGTAGGCATGTAAAGGTGAGGAGAAACTTGGTGACATGCATGTTGTATACGTGGGGAAGTTTTTGGTTGTTGTTGAAGCACTTGCGCGTGTAAAACATGCAAACGGTGAAGTAGGGGTCTGGGCGGTGTAGAAATTTAGTTTGGCAATGGTGAAGGCAAACAATACTGGTCGCGGTTTTAATGGAGAAGAACATGGCGTGAATAGTTTCGAACTGGCCATTTATTTTTCTGTGAGTGCGTGCTAGAGACGGGTTTTGAAATGAAGGGAGAAAGCACTGTTTAAACGGGTGTAGTGAATGGATGATGGGCCGGGGATGTTTGGTAATCCCAATAATAATAACAAAGAATTTGTTTTAAAGAATATAAATACTCATCTAACTCGTAAAACTCATAACGGTGCACACATTATCAAAATTCGATGAAACAAGTACCATTGTAACCATATCAATGAACACTACAAGCTCGTGAAGTTTGGAAAAAAAATTGGAGCTTGTTGGAATTTCGGAGAAAATAAAACGCATGATTGGATAAATCGACCATTTATCGTTATTTAACGATAAACGACCAAGGTGAATAAACTCACTAACTCTGTCCAGTTTTATAATTTTATAAACATTATTTAATGTTGATAAAGATGATTGAATGTTGTGTGTGATGGTTGTTTGGATGATTGCTTATTAATTGGTTGAAATAATATATATAGTTATATATATAAACAGTTGATTGAACACCGATTCTATTTATTTTAATATTCCATATTGATATGAAATTGATGTTAATTATATTAATTAACATCTGTGGGTGCATGGAAATAGGATGGAGGGATTCAACTGGATTTCTCAATAATTTTATTGCTTGTTTTCATCAAAAATGGTCCAAACAACAAAGGTACAATGAACGTACTTCACCAATATGGTTAGAGAAAAGTGGAGCCGCTCTCAACAGCAATTGAAAGTATGAATGCAAAGGAAACAAAATGGAGACGAGGTTTTAGAGTGTTTCAGCCTTGTGTTAGGTCTACATCCACTGTGAATGGAGTTTGCATTATCATGATGATGATTACAAGACATATCAGCTCTTGTTCTTTATACATTCTCTGAATCACTCAATATATTCTTAATTTACATAAAAATTTCGCTTAGATTCACGAGATTCAATGGGGGAATGGTAGGATTAGTGATGAAGAAGGTCAGATAGGCGACGTAGGAGAAGGATGTCTTGGATCTTTCACACTTATCAGATTTTGATGGACGCCACAGCTAGATGGATAAACGATTTTCGGATGATGATGATGATGGCGGTTGAAATGTTCAAGGAATGGCTAAGGATGGAATGTAGCAGCACTTTGTGGCGGCCGAAGGTCCCTTTTCTTGGTGGAGGGTGTGACCTATTTATAGGTGAGCCCTTATGGAGGTTTTAATTTGAATTCATCCGAGTCGCTTGTCCTACTTATTACGAACATGCCACCGCCCAGTTGTCGCCAGTTGTCTGTGACTGTTCCCAACTGTTCAAAGAAAGTGACTTTATAAGAGCTCGCAACCCTCCCGAGTCGCGAACGGTTTTAGGTGAGCGATCCTATGCAGACGAGTGGGCTAGTTAAAGTGGTCGTGTTTGACTATAGGTGGATGGGCGACCAACAGCTTAATTGGAAGAGAACATCCGATTGAAATGGTAACGATGGATTGAGGAGCGAATGACTAGGGCTGTAATTTGTAAGTGGGCATAGGACGCGTACGCGATCCTTGGTATCTTTGAACCCTCATCTGACTGATGGGGCGGTTCTTCTCCTCGCTTTGTTCAATCAAACTTTTTGATATAAGGATGAGCGGGGCGACCCTTCCATGATGTGTAGGCCTATGTATCGTGCCATTTTTGGAATGGTTTTGTATGCGCAACTTCTTTGTAAGTTTAAACTATGTCGCGCGACTAACCCTGGCTGTGTTTGAGCGGACCCTCTGATCGTTCTAACATGTGCAACTTTCCCAGTTGTACCTGACCCTTTGTAGACCGTCTGAGTATATTGAGAAGCATCCTGCATGACCGATCGTAATGGTGCCCGATCCATATTAATAATGCTGAATTAATAAACCAATATGTGTGTGGTTTTTAAAGGATAAACATTTTCCCCTCGAAGTTTGTAATTTTGTTTTGCAAAATTACTGGCTTCGAAATAACTGTTCACAAAATAGTTTGGTAAACTAAATCAGGTTTATCAAGGATCGGTCGTGTAGGACTTAAGGTCGTTCTTAAGAAAAGAAACAGTTGAAATCGTTCTTTCTTGTGGGCGATAAATCTAAGTCGTTCACCTTATTTCGATCAGTCAAATCATGGGGAAGCGGGCAAGACAGCTGGTCTTCGACGGGCCATGCGCAATCAAGTACTGTGCTGACGTGGCAGGGAAGGTCTGGATGCATGTCCCTTAATCTTCCTTGTCGTTTTCTTACCCTTCATTTATTTTATTCTTATTTTCCCATATAAAACACATCGATAGCAGCTATTCCACTTTCTAAAACCTTAACTTCTGCCTTATCTTCATTGTGACTAGATTCTTCCATTAAGGATTTTCATACTTTTTAACCCATGAAGTGCAGGTTTGCCATTCTTGCCTATGCTTGTTCTTCTACTAAATTGATAATACATGCTTTTAGTATGAATGAGTCCTTCTATGCTTTTTTAAATTGCTTTCCGAAATCTTCTTTGATCATTAGATACGATTCATGCTACCGCTGATCTTTTTGTAATTAGAATAGTCAAAATTCTAGAGTGGTTTCACTATGTTTTTGCACTCATTTTAGAGCTTCAATTTACTGCTCCTGCTGATTCTAAACTTTGTACACACAATATGCTTGCTAAAATGTTTAGGACAAGTTATAATCCCCGATACTATGACCATGTGTTGACAAATTGTTCCTTGTCGCTGAAATGCTTTAAGGTATGCTGTTTTGATACCATTACTATGATTTATACTTCCGGTTTGATTCTTGTGACCGCTCAAGTGTATTTTGAAGAAAGGTTATTCTCGCTATGCACTTGGGTTAACTTTGAATGATTCTGACACGTTGAGAAAAAAATGTCCTTGCTGCACATAATCAGGATTAAAGGAGTCGATTGTTCATATTTTCTCTTTTGATTGCTTCACTTGACTGACCCTTTGAACCCTGATTTGCACAATTATTCACTAATCCATTTTATAGGATGGATTCGTCTCCAGAACATCGTCGGATAGATAGGTTCTTTGATTTAGATGTTCAAGTAGCTGACATTCAATCGGTGGGGCAGCCATCTGTGGATTCTCCTCTCAGTCCCACTTATTCAGAACTCCAGAATATCGTGAATAGGCCACGCTATGATCCTGGACCGTGTAATCCCAAGCTTGCTAAGCGACTTAAAGGCTGGAGCTTACAAGGTATTTCTTCTAATGTGGACATATCTCCGTCCGATCATCAGACTTTTTCTTGCGACATGATTGCTGCAAAGACCCAAGTGCTGGCCCGCTTCGAGGCTGCTATGTACCAATTTGGAAAGCAAATGGAGTTGCTCAAGGACCATTCTGCGAAGCAAATGAGTGGCTGACACTCCCTAGCTTGTGACCTAAAAAAGCTCCATAAGGACAATCTCGAGCGCATTTCTGCTTTAGAGGGCGAGTAAGCGAAGCTGATTCAGGCTCTGAGGTCCAGAGATAGTGTAGTTGCTTCTTTTGTCCCAGGAGGTGTCGAGTCGGTTGCTTCAAAGCATGTTGATGAGGCTCCATCCTGCTCTGCTCCAGGTAAGAGGAAAGTTGGCAGGCCCAAGAAGAACAAAGGTCTGTAGCATTCCTCTCTGGCTTTTGATTGTTCTTTTTGCAAACTATGTTTTTAGATCGGTTGTATAAGCAGGTGCCGATCCCCGCATCCGACCTTCTGTTGGTCTTCTTTGTGACTTGTGCACACTCTATTGTTTTGGTAGACTAGTGAATGACTTGTGATGGTGCTTCTGTGTTTTGTTTTGCTGATGCGAGGCAGTGCTCGTACTTATTCCATTGTGATCCTACACCCTGTTTAATAGCATTTTTATTTGTATCTTTATGTTACATTTTCATGACGGTCACGCATTAGTATCGTATTTATGATGTGTAGCTTTAGTGCTACTGTCTTGTTTTTCAGTTTTAAAGCGGCTTACTTTAATTTTATTAAATTGGAAGTGGTCAGCTTCTTAAAATTTAGTTTAATTAGTTAATCTTGTTCTTGTGCCATCCCTTTTCTTTTGAATTTACGCGTTCGTACGTTTACGGATCCGGTGGCACAAGTCTTTTGGACTTACACTTATATTGTTGTTGATTAGGATGTACTCAAATCCGCATCTCACTAGCTTGGTGACCCAAATTCTTTGGAGACTGGTTTTGAGTACGTGCCCCCATGGGAGGGCTTGGGTTCCAAATTTCAATACAATTTTGGTCTTGTTTGATCTGGTTATCAAAAATACCTAAATTGGATACCCCCTTTCGGCTAGGATTTCTGTTACCCCCTTTCGGCTAGGATTTCTGCTTGCGCTGGTCCTTCCAGCATGTTTTGCCGGTCCTTCCAGCACTAGGACTGGTGTTTCCAGCCTAGGGTTTTTTTTTTTTTTTTGCTTATGCTTCATCCCGGGAGGTGGACACTAGCTCTTCTTATCGAATTTTTGCTCGATTCAAAGAATTCGTGTCCTACACCTAACAAGATGCTTCTTTTGGGATTGGAAAAAAGAAATTCTAAATCTGTGGGACATGTTAAGCTGCCTTTGACTTGATGCTTTATTTTGGAAGGCAAACACTAGCTTTTCTCGTAGACTTTTTGTTTGACTTAAAGAGTTCGCATCCTGCACCTGAGAAGGTGCCTCTTTAATGGGATTCAACAACCTTTAATCCGTGGGACGTGTTGAGTTGTTTGTACCTTCGTATAGCTTTGTACCAATCCTTTTGTTGGATGCTTGCAGAAAAAAGGCTGGTGTTTTTGCGATAAAAAAGCAGAATTTTCTGACTCAGTGCCCACTTGTCGCTCGTTTGCCTACACAAAGAAACCAATTTTAGCAGAAGTTTGCGAATATATGATTCGTGCATGCAAATGGAGTTCTCTACTCATCGTTTTTTATGTACATAGCTCAAATGCGAATTTTTGTAAATATCTACAATTTTCCTTTTTCATAAATTTGTACAATGTATTAAAGAAAATAACGACGGATGTGGTCGCTATTCCATGCTCGAGGAATTTGGAATCCATCTGTGGTGGTCAACTTAAAAGTGCCATCCTGAAGTTTTTGGTTTATAGTATAAGGCCCTTCCCAATTTGGTCCAAAAACTCCGGTTCCAGTCATTACTTTTTTCAGCACAAGATCTCCGATCTCGAAAGTCCTGTGTCTGACTTTTGCATTAAAATGTCTGGCTACTCTCCTTTGATGTGCCGCCATTCTAAGTTTGGCTTCCTTCCATTTTTCCTCTATTAGGTCGAGGGCCTCGAGTTGTAACCTCTCGTTTTCCTCCTGGTTAAAGTGAGTCCTCCTGTGAGTGGGAACTTCTAATTCCACAGGAATCATAGCTTCAGATCCGTAAGCTAAGGAAAAGGGGGTGTGCCCAGTCGTAGTTTTACGAGTGGTACGGTATGCCCACAATGCTAGTGGAAGCTCATCTGCCCAACCACCTTTAGATTTCTCTAACCGCTTCTTAATAGTTGTCTTAATGATCTTGTTTACTGCTTCCACTTGCCTGTTCGCTTGTGGATGGGCAACTGCTGAAAAAATTTTCTGGATTTTATACTTGGCACAGAAATATTGGAACTCTTCGCTCTCAAATTCAGTCCCATTGTCTGTGATTATCTTTTGTGGCACCTCAAACCTGCATATGATATATATATTTTTGCAAGGCTGGCCGGTTTTTATAGTGTTCCATAACACTATATTATTAAAAGATAATAAAAAGATACAAACTCACACAGGAGATATACATGTGTATATCTACTAGAGTACATGTTCCCGCGCAGGGGAGAAATCACTAATACATGGATGCTAAATACATAGTACAGTTCATGTAGATTCCGTAGTGCACAAGTGCACTGAAAATTGCTCACTTCGATTAACTGTTATCAAATGGTATGTTTCACTTTGCTCTAGTCATGCTACATGTTTGTGGCGATCTTCCCGCACTAATACTAGTTGAAGGGGCTGAAGTGTTAACAACCACGACGTCAGGAGGTCTAGCTTTGTAGCCCGGCAGCGGTGGAATATCTGCGTATGGATTCAGTTTTGGTTTTATACCGTTACATTTTCAGTTTTCCTGCTTTGCATAGTTGTATAGTTCTTGGCCATTAACTCCATAAGCTTTCTGTTCTCATTACATATAAAAGAATCGTACTCACCACTTTCGATTTCTACTCCAAGCTTCTCTATTGTTTCTTGAACAGTTTTCTCAATATCCACTTTCTTTTTTTCCTTTGATTTTGGTTGCTTTTCTCTACTTGAACAAGACGGCGCAGTAATATCAAAGTTATTCATCAAGAAGCCATCAAGTGCTTCATCATCCTCGCTCAATGCAGCAGCTGACTTCTCAACACTAGTGGTTCCTTCTCCATTTTGTTCTTGGACGGTATTCACTGCAGTTGTTGTGTGCTACGTTCTACAATTTGGAAAATTGTTTTGCAAGAAGCCTGGTTTGTAACCAAACTCCTTGCTGACTTGAGTTTCAATTGCAGTGAAGGGGATGTTAACATCAAAACCACCATCAGCCATTGTTTTTTCAAATTCTGATACGTCATCAATGATGGTCTGCAAGACGTTATCACCACCAGAGGTTTCATTCTCAATGGATAAACCAATATTAGTGAGGTCTTCTTTACCCGGCTGAATAATGTGCACAAAATCATTATCATTTTCTTGGCTTGCAGTTGTTTCACTACCGATGTCATTGTTACCTAAACCTGAAACAACAGTTTTGTTTAAGGCACCTTCAGTTTTCTTTTCGACGATCTCGCCCTCTTCAAAATCCTGTTCACCAGAATTATTCTCTTCGTTACCAATATTGTCTAACGCTCCAAAACAATTTGTTGTTCTGATTGCAGGACGAACACCAGATATTGGAATAGAAGTATTCCCCCCTACTTTCCTCCACCTCAATTGCTTATTAGCGTTGTTGCTTTTTGCAAAGTTACTGTTACTATCATGGTTTGTTATGAGATTCCTCCTCATCGCTAAGGTGCTGCCATCACCTAAAACAACAGATACATAGCCTTCAGTACCTACAGTTTGTCGTATGACTTCCTCAGTTCTTGGCATGCCATTTCCTATTCCAATTTTCCTACTGTCTAACTGCTTCTCAATCTGGACATTGCTCCTAGTAGGGCATTTCATACTCACATGGCCAAAAACCTTGCAGGTATGGCAAATGTTAGGTAACCAAGTGTAGCAGATGTTAATGTCGTGGTCAGTTCCATCGGGCAGAAGCACAGTAATTTTGTCAGGAAGCTCTCTTTGTGGAGTGATTTAAACTAAGAATTTTGCAAATCCTAACCACTCAAGACTATCCGTGGCTTGATCCATGTAGAGAAATTTACCGATATGCGTTGCCAACCAACAAATCCCAATTTTCGACCAAGCAACCATCGGCAAGTTAGTCATTTTAACCCAAACAGGTACACTCTTTATCCCCTTTCCTGACAAACCCATATTGACATCCCACTTTTTCACAATAAAAACTTTATTTCTTATCAGAATAGGGTCTGCCTCCATGATTCTCTTCCTATCGTCGAAATCAGCAACATGGAAGAAAAAAATTGAACCATTAGACTTTACCTTTACAGGTCCTCTGGGTTTCCATTGATTAAGCAGTCGCGTTACCACAGCCGTGTATGATAATGGCGAGTCCAGGAAGAAACCCATCAAGTAATCTTTCCATTCATCCTTGCTAGCTGCGATGATTTCATCAGTAGGTATTAGTCATGTTCCATCATATTTCAGCGTCCATGGAGGGGGCTCGAAAGCACCTGCATTTCGTGGCTTAGCGGCGAAAAGAGACAACCACCTGACCATGGGGAGAGGTGAAATAGGAGGTGGAGGTTGAGGTGTAGGAAGTGGATGGGGATTGACTTGGGGAGGAGGATCTAGAAGCGGTAGGGCAATTGGAAGATTGGAGGAAGAAAGGAATGATGGCTGCGGAAAATAAGGGTTTACGTGAAAAGGGGAAGAAATGGCTGACGCCATTTTTGTGATTTTATTCATATGATATTTTTCAAGACAAAGTTAGTAACTTTCTTTGAGGTTATGGTTGCCAATGGTTCTGCTTCATCCCATTTTGTAAAATAATCAACAGCGACAATGGCATATTTGAAACCACATCGTGCGGTGGGAAGCGCCCCTATAAGATCAATGCTCTAGATAGCGAACAGCCATGGGCTGACCATGTGGGTTTTGTCCGTGGATGGAATCCTTGGGATCTTAGCGAATCTTTGACATTTGTCGCACCTCTTAGTGTAGGCCGCGGAGTCTTTGTTTATGTCTGGACAAAAATAACCGTATCACAAAATCTTCTTGGCAAGGTTTGACCTCCAGTATGACCACCACATTCACTTTATGTAGTTCTGTCATGATTGCATTTGATTCTCGTTTTATGACACAGCGAAGCAAGGGCGTAGAAAACCCTCGTCTGTACAACCGTCCATTCTGAATGAGATACATAGAGGCCTTTCGTAGGACTTTCCTTCTGTTCTTAATTTCTGCTGGGAGCGCATCTGTCATGATATATTCTTTGATTGACGTCATCCATGAGTCTGACTCATCGATCGTCTCCATGATCAAATCCATCTCGGCCTTCCCCGTGGTGGGACTGGAAAGGACTTCTACTGGATTCAATCCAATGAGTTGTGCATCTCCTGTGCTTGCATATTTCGCCAGCGAATCTGCCTTGGTATTTTCTTCCCTTGGAATATGGGATATGGTGTAATGTTCAAAAATTTCCAATAGCCCAACGCCTTAGCCAGACAAGTCGGCAAATTACCCATTTTGTTTTGGAATTCTCCTTTGACTTGACACACCACTAACTGGGAATCACTGAAAATTTGAATGGTTTTTAACTGTAATTCTCTCGCTAGCCTAATCCTCGCAATGAGGGATTCGTACTCAACCTCGTTGTTTGTTGACGGAAATTTTAGTCTTAGTACATAACATATGGATCTCCCTTCAGTGGTTTCCAGGACTACTCCTGCTCTGGAACAATAATCGTTTAATGCCCCATCAACAAATAATTTCCATTGGGTGTTGGTTTCAGTATCAGACTCCTCATTTATTTCTCCATGTTTAGTAAATTCTGTGATAAAATTAGCAAGTGCTTGTCCATTGATTGCCTTTCGGGGGTGGTATGTAATATCATATTGACTAAGCTCAATATTCCATTTCAGCAGCCTCTCGGATGTCTCTGGTCGGGACAAGACCTGCCTTAAAGGCTGATCCGTGGGAACCTTAATTGGGTGAGCCTGAAAGTAAGGCCAGAGCTTCTTTGAGGAAATAAGTAAACAATAGGCAAGTTTTTCAAGCCTTGGATAATTCAGTTCTACCCCAGTTAACCTTTTACCGATGTAGTAGACTGGCCTCTGAACCTTCGAGTCGTCCCTCACCAACGTTGCGCTTAGAGCGTAGGTAGAGACGACCAGATACACAAACAAATCCTATCCGTCATTAGGCTACGACAACATTGGAGGTGTTTCCATGTGTTGAATTAATTCTTTGAAAGCTTTTTGGCATTCAGAGGTCCATTGTATCTTTTTCTTTCCTTTCCTAAGGGCATCGAAGAATGGAAGGCATCGGTCTGTTGCCCTGTATATGAAGTGATTTAAAGCTGCAATCTTTCCATTCAGACGCCGAAGCTCTTTCTTGGTACCTGGGGTGCGCATTTCTCTTAAAGCTGATATTTTAGCTAGATTAGCCTCTATGCCCTTGGCATTGACCATAAATCCTAAGAACTTGCCCGAACCGACCACGAAAGAACAATTTAAAGGATTTAGCTTCATGCTATATTGGAGTAGAATATTGAACTTTTGGGCCAGATCTTCCAAGTGATCTTCTGCTCTTTTTTATTTTACCAACATATCATCGACATAAACCTCCATTGTCCTACCAATCTGTTTTTTGAACGTGGTATTTACTAATTGCTGGTAAGTTGCCCCGGCGTCCTTTGGGCCAAATGGCATCAATTTGTAGCAATATAAGCCGGGATCAGTAATGAAACTTGTGTCTTCTTGGTCTGGTTCGTGCATCATAATTTGGTTGTAACCAGAATACGCATCCATGAAAGACAGCAACTCATGCCCAGCCGTGGAATCCACCAGTTGATCTATTCTAGGAAGAGGGAAACTATCTTTTGGGCAAGCTTTGTTAAGATCTAAATAGTCTACGCAGACTCGCCATTTACAGTTTGCTTTATTTACCAGCATAGGATTGGAAACCCATTTTGGGTAAGTAGATTCTCTGATGAAACCATTCTCCATCAACCTATTGACTTCCTCCTTCAAATGTAACGACCCGGATTTTTGCCATCAAATATTTAATTTAATTTATTATTTTAAATATTATATTTGGAGTATTAATGAATTTTAATATTTAATTCGTTATTAAAAACGATATTTGAATGTTAAATTTATATTTAATATAAATCGAGCTCGAAACGGCGTTGCAGTTCGTAATATTGAATTTTGAACTTTAATTGAATGTACAGGATCCGATATAAGTCGGATTTCTGTGAAACAAGAAACGTTGAGATTGTGTTGATTATAATTTTCATATGAAAGAGAAAAATCCAGATTTCGTGTTATATTTTGTTAGATATGGCCAAATCAAAATTTGAAATAATCGCTGTGGAAATCTTTATTAAAATATAGGCCGTTAAAATAGCCGTTTTGCAAACGGACTCTGATTTCGACGAAAATAGTTTCATTAGAACCGTAACGTTAAATTATTGTACGGTGTTGAATGGCGTGGCAAACCGATGTCATATGTGACCACGGCAGCCAAAAACGTTCGTTCAATTTCCATAGCGCGTAATTAATTTAATAAAGGGTTATTTGGGTATAACTTGAACAGACGATCGAATTAGGCAGCGAAACCAATTCCGTTGAGTTCATGTCGTCGATTAAAGTCAGGATAGGTATATAGTTTGTTATTTTTGGAGACCGTGAAATTTGGTGTCCAAAATGACATTGCGGTGCGCATAAAAATAGCCTACCGGGGGAACAGTCTCAGAATGCGACGAAACTGGTGCCGTTGGGTTCATATTGAAGAATTATTATAGGATTGCAAGGTTTCAAGTTGATTTGATTTATCTGGTGATCATGGAAAAATTAAACGCATGTTTATTTCTGGTTTTATAAAGGAAAAATTTTCATACGACCTCGGATTTCGACGAAACTTGTCCCATTGGATCCGGAATATCTTTTTACACCAAGATTAGTTTTGTTATCAGTAAACAGAAATAAATTGAAGATAGTTTTACGTGTTACTTTACGATGAAGTTTCGTTAATTAATTTAATATTCAAATTTTGACTTCGTCTGCATAGTTTGGCAAACATGCCTACCCCAAGTATCACCTAATACGGTACAGACCAAATATGATACTGCATAATCCATTGGATGCTGCAGATTTTTAGATAACAAAACAAGGGCCTAAGTGAAATGAAAAGAAACAATACAGCTACTCTAAGAAATGACATGCCTAAATTACTGTTTGCAAATCTAATACGCTAAAGCAAATTTCTTGAGCATACTTCCAAGTCAAGGAATGGCACCAAGTTCAAATATTTTGTACGAGCTAACCACGTGTGCGAAAAGAAAATACATTACACAAGAGATCCTATGCTGTATTTGTAAACAACCGCACAGCTACTACACCTACGCCTATGTTCACACAGACGCGAGCACATGCAAAGCCCATCAAACTTAATACTCTGCAAACCTAAAGCCCATCAAACTTAATACTCTGCAAACCTAAAATGGCAGCCTATGCCTTGTGATCTCAAGGTAGAAGTCAATAAATCATACAGCGTGTTTCACTTAACCCCATGACACCCTAAATTGTACTGTGTACCTACGTTGGCAAGTTGATTGATATAACAATACAGTCAGCTTCAAATTCAATGCACGACAATACAACACAGCGGCATTTCAACACAGCTAACACACATGCTATTCCCACCTCCAGTCTTGTCACTCTGTTTTGCATCTTCACCATCACCAGCCTTCTCTATCGAAAAGCCTACCTCATTTCTTCACTGTTAAGCCTAAACAGTTTCCAACACATGTCTGTTATGAAACAAAGTCTCATCTTGCCTAATATACTGTGCAGACTAAATCATAGGCGCCCATACCCTAGCATTTTAGGCACATCCTACATATGACGAGAAAACACAATGCAAACATATAACGATTGACGGGAAAACACAATGCAGACATATGAACCATACAGCTAATTATAGACCAACACAGAACCTACATTGTACCCAATGATGAGATTTCGTTCCTATCTCCTTCTTTTTTCTTTCCTATAAATAGCTGCGGTGGGTGTTCATTTCTTCCACACACAAAACCAAAACCTTTCTCCACTCTCTGTTATACTCAACTAAAGGAAAATCGTAGCAACAAAAAGAGAAGAAAACAAAAAGAACGTGAGGAATCAGACATGGGAGGAGTTGTGTAGCAGGAAGGCACTATGCGGAGTATTGAATGGGTTTGCATGGTTCTGTATGTTCTAATATGAGGCTCGCATGGACAGGGGCGTGGGAGTGAAACATGATGAGGGTTTGGTTTCCGAACAACAGTAAAATGAAGAGGGGGAGGTCGGCGCTAGCAGTCCGGGAGGTGGCGCAGCGATTAACAGCTGGGTCAGTGTGGGAGCTGCGTCTCAGGTATGAAGGTAAAAAGTAGAAGTGGTGTGCCTAATTCCTTTTCCGTTTGCCTAATCCTAGTTTAATTAAGGTCTAATTCACTTAATATATAAATATATAAATACTGTACGTTTAGGTATATATGGTTAATAATACACGTGGAAGTAGAGACTGAGTTTTATAGTAAGCATAACTTTGCCTAATTTATTTACAAATGCCTAATCATAAAATTTAAACCGGCCATATTTATAATCAATTAACACTATTTATTAATAATTAAGTTAGTGAATTATTTAAATAAGACCTTAACCATGAAATGAGTATAACATGCTTGTATATCGTCAGTTTTGGACCAATCAGGGACTGTTGGAACTGTCGTAACCAGCGTTTCACTCTGGAACAGATTTGGGCGCACTCGGACGGAGCTGTTATATTCAGTAAATTAAACGTATGTTCAGTTCAACTGAAACCAGTCGTTATCTCAAAAGATGGAAACTCGAGGTGAGTCAAACTTACTCAGTATTTTTCCCATTTATATTTTATATAAATTGGGTTTTTATTTTGTGTGCTCTGTTTGCTGATGGTTGATTGTTTGCTAATTATACATTTAATTATTGATTTAACTGATGAAATTAAACCGTCGTTTAATTTCAGTGAAATACCTAATCGTTATTCTTACAATTGGTTCCAATAAAGGTAACTCTCTTGTTGGTCACGTTTATTAAATAAACGTGTTTAATTGTTTAAATTGTTTGATCTGTTTTAATTGAATGATCTCGTTTGAGATAACCATTTGAATACAGGGAAGAACAGGTTGGAGGAATCCAACGGGATTCCTCAAAATCATTTATTTTCATATTATCACATATGAACTGTCATGTTTGGGTGATTGATTTGGTTTGTGACCATTGACTGAAAAGTCAACCTGTGTTGTTTAAACCCATGGGCGGTATTGGTTGAGTATTTGGCAGCGTATGGCCTATGAAATCAATCGTTTTATAAATATTGACTCATCGTCAGGTGAGTCGATAGAGGTGAAGTTATAAAATTTATTTTATAACTTGAGTTAGATTTTGAAATATATTTTTGAATAAAATAATTTAAGGAATATGGTTTTAATTTTAATAAAGTTTTAAAATGAGAATTTACTATTCATTTTAGTAAATAAAGGAATTAACCACCTTCACAGTAGTTAATGATAAAGATGAAGTATTTTTCTGATTAATAGTAATTTAGAGGATTACTTTTTAACTGAAATTCCTATAAAAAGAACCGAATTGAAATGAAATCTAATTGAAGGGTGGAAAGAGTTCATAAACATGTTTTATTTAAAAACTGAGTTTTATAACAAAGTTCTAAAGAAGATTTTAAGCGAATTCTATTGCTTTAAATAAATGTTACTTAATGATTTGAGTTAAGTGAAAGGAAATTAAGGAAAAAGGGTTAATAATAAACCAAGGTTATGTAAATGAGGTTTAAAGAGTTAAGACGTTAATGCATTAACGATACTTGAAATAAAAGTTTCAAAAGTGGAAATGGTTGAAAGGATTTGAAAGGAGATTGGTAAAGGAAAATTTGGGTAAAGAAGTGGGTCGTAGGATTTGTATAACCAAATCCAATTTATAATGGAATTTGTTTTTGAGACTGGAATAGAATATTGGTTTGGATTACAACTTATATTTATCTAAGGGTAAGAGCGTTGTTGATCAAGGTCTGAGAGGTAATCAAAATACCCTAACTTGAACAACATCAGGACTACTTGAAGATGATATTAGTTGGTTATCGTAAAAGAGTTTAATGATAATTTATTATTTCCATTCGAGAAATAATAATGCGATGTTTGGTGAAAAATTGGAGAATATATGACGTAAAGGAAAATTGGTAAGAAGGAAATGAAAGGTTGGGGTTTTATATAAATAAATATTTGTTATTGTTTCAAGAATATAATAGAATAAAAGGTATGAAGTCAAATATCGTATTCTTGAATATTTAAAGAGTTAGACGTTTTAATTTAACAAAAGTAAATTAGTTTGTTTTAATTAAAAGGCCAAGTGGTGTTGAATACTGAACCAGTGAACTCACTAGATTGTCATGATTGAAACACTGTTTATTTTGATAGTTAAAACATCGACTATCAAATCTGTCCAATACGATTGTTGGTACGGAAAGACCGGGATCGAATTTATATTCGAAAACCATTCCGACCAACAAATACGCGAAGATATCAGAAGACGGTCGAGATGGAGCATTGAAGACCGTGGATCTCCATAAGCGGAAGTATTACTAATAATCTCTGGTTAGCTTCCGGAGATAAACTGTGGTGCTGTCGTGGCTGGAATCTATGGGCTGCAAGGACCTCTCGCTACTGATCTGCAGGGTGATTCCTTGGATGCAGTAGGGGAGTACCTTTGGTTCATCCTGTTCCTGGGTGACTTATATGGTCGGATGTATGACAGAGTATTTCCAAAGGAATTACGTACGTTGATTTCTTCAAACGTACCATAGTTGGTGGCGGAGGACAACGGTTCTCTTAGCTTAACCACTAGGGTATTTTTGTGGACGTCAATTAGTGATATCTGGCGGATCTGACGATGTGGCATTCGAAGTGAATGGCGACCGATGTTCAAAGGCTAATCTGACCTCAAGCCTCATCAACCGGAAGATGACAAAAATCGGGCATGCTGCATGGCTATGTGGGTCGCTCCCATTTGGGTGTATAATCACTTAGAGAAAATCCTTTTGTTTCTTGAATCTATTTCGATGCTGTCCCTTTTCGGGAAGATGGTGGGTAGCTCCCAACCATTGGTGATATACATTCGATACACTCAAGCGAAATGAGTGGTCGGTCATGTGACGGCCGGGTTACAAGACGTTCTTGTTGAACCCAGTGTATTCGCCTCTAGAGATACACGATCGGCAGGTGGTCCCATACCTTGTCATAGTCGGAATCCAATCTCCAATAAGCGCCCGCGGTTTTGATTGTATACTGTATGTAGAGCGTGAGATGCAAGCGTTCCACTAGATTGTTATTTACTTGTATTTAGACATTATTATGACATCAGACAAGATATTGATTTCAAAACTGTTTTGGGTTATCGTAATGTAAAAACCGTCCGTATTTATGTGTGGATTTGGTCTTACGATTATCCTTTTCTTTGAAATATTTCAACTTTAAAATCAGGTTGTGTGATACCCTAAATACTGTGCGAGTTTATCTCACTCTGGTTCACCAGACTGACCCGGTGTTTTGTAAATGCTCGGGTTAGCCCGGGGTGTACAGGTTCAGGTTATCGAATGATGTGAAGTCAGAGACGAGCTGTAGATGTTCAGACGTATGATATTTAAAGCTACTATTCCGTTGTGTGTTGTACATGGGAACATGTTATTATAACTATCCCGTGGTGTGATGTACTCTGATATTGTAAGTATTTTTAAAGCTCTCAATAAAGATTTGTATCTGTATTATATTTTGTTCCGCTGTGATGTGAGACTCTGTGTTGTGTTGTTCTTCTTCTTCTTCTATTCTAATATTTATTTCTTTCTTATCTCACCCTCTAATTTCTTTCTAATAACGTCCAGTGTTTTTCGGTGTTTGGAAGGTCAGCATGAGTTACGGTAAAGGTATTTATGTCGATTTCCGGGGCCGAAAATCCCTGTTTGTTACAATGGTATCAGAGCTATTGGTTTAGTAATAACCTTGGCTCTGTGGCATAACTCGACAGTGATGGGGTTAGTTACACCCTAGGTTGAGTTTGATATATATATGAGAGCGCTTATTGGTAATTTGATATAAAATTATTTTTGCCCAATTTATTTTGTAATAAAAGTAATGATTTTCTCAATTTATTATAATAGGGGAAATCGATTGATTTGTTAATGATGATTGGAATGATATGCTCGGATTGTGTTGTTGATTGCTTGAATATAAATTTGAAGATGATAGACTTGGTTTGAAACCAATATGAAATAAATGAGTTGGATAAGTAATCCAGATAAATAATCCAGAATGGATAATTAAAGAGATAAATGAAGTGATTATAAATAATTATAATCTCATGTGGATTAGATTGTGTGTAGAAATGGTTGGATCATATGATATGGATATTTGAAACTAATTGATGTTGTTTTGGGGACTAATGAAATTCATTTGAGTTGAGAACAGGTGTAGAAGTGCCAATTCAGCTTTAAAATCCCTCCAAGAGAAAATTCTGGAGTTAATTGAATCCAGTTTGAATAGAGCTGCATAATAACTAAGCAAGCTCGCATATAAAATTTTGCTTACCGCATAATAACACTCACAAAAAGGTACGCCTACGCAGAATATGAAATTTTGGTTTTTGGTTGGATTTTGAGTTTGGTTTTTGAATTTTTCCAACCCTGTTGGTCGATGGATAGATATTTCTTGAACCTGCGATGTTGCAGATATCCTCCGTACAGGGGAGACTCTGCCAATTTTTTTTTTTAAAATTTAAAGTGTTAGAAAATTTCTGAAGATTTTTGGGAAATTCTTTTATTTGAAATAAATTAGGTTTTAAGGATCAATTTGATTAGTTTTGAAAAAAAAACCGAGTTTAAATTAATTATTATAAAGATAATGGGTTTGTAACGTTCTTTCTTACCTTAGCAATTTCGAGGACAAAATTATTTTAAGGGGGGAAGAATGTAACGACCCGGATTTTTGCCGTCAAATATTAAACTTAATTTATTATTTTAAATATTATATTTGGAGTATTAATGAATTTTAATATTCAATTCGTTATTAAAAATGATATTTGAATGTTAAATTTATATTTAATATAAATCGAGCTCGAAACGGCGCTGCAGTTCATAATATTGAATTTTGAACTTTAATTGAATGTATAGGATCCAATATAAGTCAGATTTCTGTGAAACAAGAAACGTTGAGATCGTGTTGATTATAATTTTCATATGAAAGAGAAAAATCCAGATTTCGTGTTAAAGTTTGTTAGATATGGCCAAATCAAAATTTGAAATAATCGCTATGGAAATCGTTATTAAAATATAGGCCGCTAAAATAACCGTTTTACAAACGGACTCAGATTTCGACGAAACTAGTTTCATTAGAACCGTATTATTAAATTATTGTACGGTGTTGAATGGCGTGGCAAACCTATGTCATATGTGACCACGGCAGCCAAAAACGTTCGTTTAATTTCCATAGCGTGTAATTAATTTAATAAAGGGTTATTTGGGTATAACTTGAACAGACGATCGAATTAGGAAGCGAAACCAATTCCGTTGAGTTCGTGTCGTCGATTAAAGTCAGGATAGGTATATAGTTTGTTATTTTTGGAGACCGTGAAATTTGGTGTCCAAAATGACATTGCGGTGTGCGTAAAAATAGCCTACCGGGGGAACAATCTCAGAATGCGACGAAACTGGTGCCGTTGGGTTCATATTGAAGAATTATTATAGGATTGCAAGGTTTCAAGTTGATTTGATTTATCTGGTGATCATGGAAAAATTAAACGCATGTTTATTTCTGGTTTTATAAAGGAAAAATTTTCATACGACCTCGGATTTCGACGAAACTTGCCCATTGGATCCGGAATATCTTTTTACACCAAGATTAGTTTTGTTATCAGTAAACAGAAATCAATTGAAGATAGTTTTACGTGTTACTTTACAACGAAGTTTCGTTAATTAATATAATATTCAAATTTTGACTTCGTCTGCATAGTTTGGCAAACATGCCTACCCCAAGTATCACCTAATACGGTACAGACCAAATATGATACTGCATACTCCATTGGATGCTGCAGATTTTTAGATAACAGAACAAGGGCCTAAGTGAAATGAAAAGAAACAATACAGCTACTCTAAGAAATGACATGCCTAGATTACTGTTTGCAAATCTAATATGCTAAAGAAAATTTCTTGAGCATACTTCCAAGTCAAGGAATGGCACCAAGTTCAAATATTTTGTACGAGCTAACCACGTATGCGAAAAGAAAATACATTACACAAGAGATCCTATACTGTATTTGTAAACAACCGCACAACTACTACACCTATGCCTATGTTCACACAGACGCGAGCACATGCAAAGCCCATCAAACTTAATACTCTGCAAACCTAAAATGGCAGCCTATGCCTTGTGATCTCAAGGTAGAAGTCAATAAATCATATAGCGTGTTTCACTTAACCCCATGACACCCTAAATTGTACTGTGTACCTATGTTGGCAAGTTGATTGATATAATAATACAGTCAGCTTCAAATTCAATGCACAACAATACAACACAGCGGCATTTCAACACAGCTAGCACATATGCTATGCCCACCTCCAGTCTTGTCACTCTGTTTTGCATCTTCACCATCACCAGCCTTCTCTATCGAAAATCCTACCTCATTTCTTCACTGTTAAGCCTAAACAGTTTCCAACACATGTCTGTTATGAAACAAAGTCTCATCTTGCCTAATATACTGTGCAGACTAAATCATAGGCGCCCATACCCTAGCATTTTAGGCACATCCTACATATGACGCGAAAAAACAATGCAAACATATAACGATTGACGGGAAAACACAATACAGACATATGAACCATACAACTAATTATAGACCAATGCAAAACCTACCTTGTACCCAATGATGAGATATTGTTCCTATCTCCTTCTTTTTTCTTTCCTATAAATAGCTACGGTGGGTGTTCATTTCTTCCACACACAAAACCAAAACCTTTCTCCACTCTCTGTTATACTCAACTAAAGGAAAATTGTAGCAATAAAAAGAGAAGAAAACAAAAAGAACATGAGGAATCAGACATGGGAGGAGTTGTGCAGCAGGAAGGCACTATGCGGAGTATTGAATGGGTTTGCATGGTGCTGTATGTTTTAATATGAGGCTCGCATGGACAAGGGCGTGGGAGTGAAACATGATGAGGGTTTGGTTTCCGAACAACAGTAAAAAGAAGAGAGGGAGGTCGGCGCTAGCAGTTCGGGAGGTGGCGCAGCGATGAACAGCTGGGTCAGTGGGGGAGCTGCGTCTCAGGTATGAAGATAAACAGTAGAAGTGGTGTGCTTATTTCCTTTTCCGTTTGCCTAATCCTGGTTTAATTAAGATCTAATTCACTTAATATATATATATATATATATATATATATAGATACTGTACGTTTAGGTATATATGGTTAATAATACACGGGGAAGCCGAGACTGAGTTTTATAGTAAGCATAACTTTGCCTAATTTATTTACAAATGCCTAATCATAAAATTTAAACCGGCCATATTTATAATCAATTAACACTATTTATTTAATAATTAAGTTACTGAATTATTTAAATAAGACCTTAACCATGAAATGAGTATAACATGCTTGTATATCGTCGGTTTTGGACCAATCAGGGACTGTTGGAACTGTCGTAACCAGCGTTTCACTCTGGAACAGATTTGGGCGCACTCGGACGGAGCTGTTATATTCAGTAAATTAAACGTATGTTCAGTTCAACTGAAACCAGTCGCTATCTCAAAAGATGGAAAGTCGAGGTGAGTTAAACTCACTCAGTATTTTTCCCATTTATATTTTAAATAAATTGGGTTTTTATTTTGTGTGCTCCGTTTGCTGATGGTTGATTGTTTGCTAATTATACATTTAATTGTTGATTTAACTGATGAAATTAAACCGTCGTTTAATTTCAGTGAAATACCAAATCGTTATTCTTACGATTGGTTCCAATAAAGGTAACTTACCTTGTTGGTCACGTTTATAAAATAAACATGTTTAATTGTTTGAATTGTTTGATCTGTTTAAATTGTATGATCTGGTTTGAGATAACCATTTGAATACAGGGAAGAACAGGTTGGAGGAATCCAACATGATTCCTCAAAATCATTTATTTTCATATTATCACATATGAACTGTCATGTTTGGGTGATTGATTTGGTTTGTGACCATTGACTGAAAAGTCAACCTGTGTTGTTTAAACCCATGGGCGGTATTGGTTGAGTATTTGGCAGCGTACGGCCTATAAAATCAATCGTTTTATAAATATTGACTCATCGTCAGGTGAGTCGATAGGGGTGAAGTTATAAAATTTATTTTATAACTGGAGTTAGATTTTGAAATATATTTTTGAATAAAATAATTTAAGGAATATGGTTTTAATTTTAATAAAGTTTTAAAATGAAAATTTACTATTCATTTTATTAAATAAAGGAATTAACTACCTTCGCAGTAGTTAATGATAAAGATGAAGTATTTTTCTGATTAATAGTAATTTAGAGGATTACTTTTTAACTGAAATTCATATAAAAAGAACCGAATTGAAATGAAATCTAATTGAAGGGTGGAAAGAGTTCGTAAACAGGTTTTATTTAAAAACTGAGTTTTATAACAAAGTTCTAAAGAAGTTTTTAAGCGAATTCTATAGCTTTAAATAAATGTTACTTAATGATTTGAGTTAAGTGAAAGGAAATTAAGGAAAAAGGGTTAATAATAAACCAAGGTTATGTAAATGAGGTTTAAAGAGTTAAGACGTTAATGCATTAATGATACTTGAAATAAAAGTTTCAAAAGTGGAAACGGTTGAAAGGATTTGAAAGGAGATTGGTAAAGGTAAATTTGGGTAAAGAAGTGGGTCGTAGGATTTGTATAACCAAATCCAATTTATAATGGAATTTGTTTTTGAGACTGGAATAGAATATTGGTTTGGATTACAACTTATATTTATCTAAGGGTAAGAGCATTGTTGATCAAGGTCTGAGAGGTAATCAAAATACCCCAACTTGAACAACATCAGGACTATCTGAAGATGATATTAGTTGGTGATCGTAAAAGAGTTTAATGATAATTTATTATTTCCATTCGAGAAATAATAATGCGATGTTTGGTGAAAAATTGGAGAATATACGACGTAAAGGAAAATTGGTAAGAAGGAAATGAAAGGTTGGGGTTTTATATAAATAAATATTTTTTATTGTTTCAAGAATAGAATAGAATAAAAGGTATGAAGTCAAATATCGTATTCTTGAATATTTATAGAGTTAGAAGATTTAATTTAACAAAAGTAAATCAGTTTGTTTTAATTAAAAGGCCAAGTGGTGCTGAATACTGGACCAGTGAACTCACTGGATTGTCATGATTGAAACACAGTTTATTTTGATAGTTAAAACACCGACTATCAAATCTGTCCAATACGATTGTTGGTACGGAAAGACCGGGATCGAATTTATATTCGAAAACCATTCCGACCAACAAATACGTGAAGATATCAGAAGATGGTCGAGATGGAGCATTGAAGACCATGGATCTCCATAAGCGGAAGTATTACTAATAATCTCTGGTTAGTTCCCGGAGATAAACTGTGGTGCTGTCGTGGCTGGAATCTATGGGTTGCAAGGACTTCTTGCTACTTATCTGTAGGGTGATTCTTTGGATATAGTAGGGGAGTACCTTTGGTTCATCCTGTTCCTGGGTGACTTGTATGGTCGGATGTCTAACAGAGTATTTCCAAAGGAATTACGTACGTTGATTTCTTTAAACGTACCGTAGTTGGTGGCGGAGGACGACGGTTCTCTTAGCTTAACCACTAGGGTATTTTTGTGGACGTTAATTAGTGATATTTGGCAGATATGACGATGTGGCATTCAAAGTGAATGGCGACCGATGTTCAAAGGCTAATATGACCTCAAGCCTCATCAACCGGATGATGACAAAAATCAGGCAGGCAGCATGGCTATGTGGGTCGCTCCCATTAGGGTGTATAATCACCTATCTAGAGAAAATCCTTTTGTTTCTTGAATCTATTTCAATGCTGTCCCTTTTTGGGAAGATGGTGGGTAGCTCCCAACCGTTGGTGATATACATTCGTTACACTCAAGCGAAATGAGTGGTCGGTCATGTGTGGGTCGTGTTACAAGACGTTCTTGTTGAACCCAGTGTATTCGCCTCTAGAGATACACGATCGGCAGGTGGTCCCATACCTTGTCATAGTCGGAATCCAATCTCCAATCAGCGCCCGCGGTTTTGATTGTATACTGTATGTGGAGCGTGAGATGCAAGCGTTCCACTAGATTGTTATTTACTTGTATTTAGACATTATTATAACATCAGACAAGATATTGATTTCAAAACTGTTTTGGGTTATCGTAAGGTTAAAACCGTCCGTATTTATGTGTGGATTTGGTCTTACGATTATCCTTTTCTTTGAAAGATTTCAACTTTAAAATCAGGTTGTGTGATACCCTAAATACTGTGCGAGTTTATCTCACTCTGGTTCACCAGACTGACCCGGTGTTTTGTAAATGCTCGGGTTAGCCCGGGGTGTACAGGTTCAGTTTATCGAATGTTGTGAAGTCAGAGACGAGCTGTAGATGTTCAGACGTATGACATTTATAGCTACTATTCCGCTGTGTGTTGTATATGGGAATATGTTATTATAACTGTCCCGTGGTGTGATGTACTCTGATATTGTAAGTATTTTTAAAGCTCTCAATATAGATTTATATCTGTATTATATTTTGTTCTGCTGCGATGTGAGACTCTGTGTTGTGTTGTTGTTCTTCTTCTTCTTCTATTTTAATATTTCTTTCTTTCTTATCTCACCCTCTAATTTCTTTCTAGTAACGTCCAGTGTTTTTCGGTGTTTGGAAGGTCGGCATGAGTTACGGTAAAGGTATTTATGTCGATTTCCGGGGCCGAAAATCCCTGTTCGTTACATCAAAGCACATGATCTCTCTGGCCCCTGAGTCCTCCTTTTCTGCTTGACAGGAGGTACATGCAGATCAATGTTAAGTTTATGGACTGCGATATCTGGAGATATGTCGCACATGTCGGAGTGGTTCCATGTGAACACATCTAAATTGGCTTTCAAAAAGACAACCATCTGACTTTTTAGTTCTGGGCTCAATTGAGATCCAATATTCAGCACACGATTTGGATCTTTTGGATTAACAACTATGGGGATTGTGATCTCAGCCGGAACTTCTCTTTCGTCCTCTGCACTAGCCTTTCTAGGGTTGATCTCCTTTCGTGCTCCGCTGTGATCGCCAGTGCAGGTACCCTTCTTTATTTGCTATAAAGGAAGTTTGTGAATGCAGAGCGGAGCCTCTGCATCCTTTCCCAAGTCTTTTCTCTTAGCCTCGCGTAGCTCTGTCACATAGCAATCCCTTGCAGTGATCTGGTCGCCTTTAGTTACACCAATTCCCCTTTCAGTTGGAAACTTCATGGTCAAGCACCATGGAGCTAATGCGATTTTTAAACCTGCGAGAGTCGGTCTCCCAAGGAATGCATTGTAGGACAAAAACTCAACTATCAGGACAAAGGTCTACACCATAGAGACCTTGCGTTCTCCATCTGCTAGCTCCACGAGTAAGTCTATTGTACCAATGGGTTGTGTGGGTTGTCCAGTAAACCTGTGGATTTTATTCAGATAAGCCCGCACTTCTGCCGTAGAGAGATTCATTTTACGGAATGTATTGATAAAGATCACATTAAAATATGCCCCCGTATCAACTAGGACTCTTTTCACAACTGCAGGACCAAGACCGATTGTAATTACCATGACATCAATAGTTGGTGTAGCTAATCCGTCAGCATCCCTATCTTTGAACACCACGTCATCGGTTGAGGTTCTAGGTATCTTCATCGGTAACTCATTGTTTAGGATCATGCATCTTTCTTCTTTTGAAGCTCCTTTCAGCTCGTTAGCATACTGTTCCATGTCTGCCCAGCTGCTTCTAGCCGGATGCGGCCCTCCAAATATCATGTTAATTACTGGTCTCAAATCAGCAGATATTTGAGCTTTCTCTCCTGAGTCGGGTTGGCTAACGGTATTACCGTGCCCTTGTGCGATTGGAGGGTTTTAGGGATTTTTCACATACTGTTGAAGTTGATACTTTTTGACGAGCTCCTCAATTAGACTCTTCAGGTGTCGACATTCATTAGTGTTGTGCCCTGGTTGGTTATGAAACTAGCAGAACTTGCCAGAGTTTGCTTGCTACTCAGTAATCTTCTGAGGCTTCATCTGGGGAAAAAGGCCTAAATCCTTAGTGGCAGAGTAAATTATCTCTGGAGTTTCGTCTAAAAGAGTTAATTCTGAAAGCTTGTAAAGTCGCGTCTTCTTATAAGCCTTGCTGTCCTTCTCATCACTCCCTCTCTTTTGCCCAGAGTCATTTTCTGCTCCGTTCGGAACTCGTTGCCTTTTCCTTCTTTGGCAATGCTATTTTCTGTGACCTTCTGGACATTCGGAGCATCATCTTCCATGCTCATATACTCCTCAGCTTTCTTATAGAAATTCTTAAGAGTTTTGGGTTTCTTCATTTTGAGCCATTTCCCAAATTCCGATTTCTTATCAATAGCACCTTTTAGGGCTACTAGCAAATACCAGGGTTCTGGTTCTATGACTTCAGCCGCTGCGGCATGGAATCGTGTAAGGAAAGCTTTAATGGTTTCTCCAGACTTCCATTCCATCTGGCTGAGCAACATTACATCTCTTGCTTTGGTAGTTTGTAGGCGGAACTGGTCTTGAAACCTTCTTGCTAAGTCAACAAATTGATCAACGCACTTAGGTGGGAGTCTGGTGAACCACAGCGAGGCTACACCTTCCAGGAATACAGGAAAGTATAAGCACTTTATCTCATCGGTCGCCCTGGCTCCATTCATGTGCTGATCACACTTGAATAGGAAGATATTCAGATCCCCAGTTCCACCATAAGGCGCTATTGTTGGGGGTGTGAATTTCTTGGGGAATTTTGCTTGATGGATCCGCTCTGTAAATGGGTTTTTATTGTATGAAAATTCCCATTCTTTTTCTTCATCCTCCCGAGTTGTTTTTCCTTTCATTATCTGCTGGATCATATCTGCAATGCGTTGCTCATCATTCGCTCGTTCCCCTGGACTAGCATCTAAGTTTTTGCTAGTGCGAACGCAGTTCGAGCTCCGACGCCTTTCATTTCTTTTGGGAGGACTTGCGGTACTTTGGACTACACGCTTCTCTGTAAGCTACAGAGATCTGACCTTAGAGTCCTCAACGCCGGCCTCCCCCTTATCTCCCACTAAGAAGTGGGGTCGATTAGGGTCTGAGGCTGAAGAGTCCTCTCTTTCGTCAGCATTGTTCACAACATTTGGTGGTGGAAGATTGACTCGAGTACGTATTAATCAAGGCATCAAGCCTTTCCATCATCATTTTGGTCGTGGCATCCATTTTTTCATTCAAACCGGTCATAGCCACATTCAATTCATCTCGTGTTTCAAATGGCCTGGAGGATTCTTCAACTTCTCGATTCAAAGTCTACGGTGTGGTTTTGTCACCGCGAACATCCCCAATGGCCGTAGTAGTTTTATTGGATTTGTTATTTTTCTCTGAACCGACCATGGCTTCGGGAAAAAAGGGAAGTTCCGGATTTTGATGGTAGGTTGCTGGAATTTAGAGGAAAGTGTGAAGGAAGGATATGAAAATCGGCCCTACGGTGGGTGTCAAATGTTTTCACCAAAAAGGGTTCAAACACCAAAGGTACAATGAATGTACTTCACCAATATGGTTAGAGAAAAGTGAAGCCGCGCTTAACAGCAATTGAAAGTAAGAATGCAAAGGAAACAAAATGGAGACAAGGTTTTAGAGTGGTTCAGCCTTGTGTGAGGCCTACATCCACTATGAATGGAGTTTGCATTATCATGATGATGATTACAAGACATATCAGCTATTGTTTTTTATACATTCTCTGAGTCACTCAATATATTCTCAATTTACATACAAATTTCGCTTAGATTCACGAGATTCGATGGGGGGAATGGCAGGATCAGTGATGAAGAAGGTCGGATAGGCGACGTAGGAGGAGGATGTCTTGAACTTTCACACTTATCAGATTTTGATGGACGCCATGGCCAGATGGATGAAGGATTTTCGGATGATGATGATGATGGCGGTTGAAATGTTCAAGGAATAACTAAGGATGGAATGTAGCAGCACTTCGTAGCGGCCGGAGGTCCCTATATTGGTGGAGGGTGTGACCTATTTATAGGTGAGCCCTTATCTAGGTTTTAATTTGAATTCATTTGAGTCACTTGTCCTACTTATTACGAACATGCCACCACCCAGTTGTCGCCAGCTGTCTGTGACCGTTCCCAACTGTTCAGAGAAAGTGACATTATAAGAGCGAGCAACCCTATGAGAGTGAGCGACTTCCCGAGTCGCAAACGGTTTTAGGTGAGTGATCCTATGCAGACGAGTGGGCTAGTTGAAGTGGTCGTGTTTGACTGTAGGCGGATGGGCGACCAACACCTTAATTGGAAGAGAACATCCGATTGAAATGGTAACAACAGATTGAGGAGCGAATGACTAGGGCTATAATCTGTAAGTGGACATAGGACGCGTACGCGATCCCTGGTATCTTTGAACCCTCATCTGACTGATGGGGCGGTTCTTCTCCTCGCTTTGTTCAATCAAACTTTTTGATATAAGGATGAGCGGGGCGACCCTTCCATGATGTATGGGCCTCTGTATCGCAGCATTTTTGGAATGGTTTTGTATGCGCGACTTCTTTGTAAGTTTAAACTATGTCGCGCAACTAACCCTGGTTGTGTTTGAGCGGACCCTCTGATCATTCTAACATGTGCAACTTTCCCAGCTGTACCTGAACCTTTGTAGACCGCCTAAGCATATTGAGAAGCATCCTGCGTGGCCGATCCTAATGGCGCCCGATCCATAATAATAACGCAGAATTAATAAACCAATATGTGTGTGATTTTTGAGGGATAACCATTGTTGATTTTCATATATTACATTATGTAATGTGACAAATGATCTATGGCTGATTATTATATGTTTGGGATGTTTGAACCACATTGACCTGAAATAATTTGTATTTAAATACGGTGAAATATATTTGAATACATTGGAAAAGAATTCGAGTTTTAAAGGAAAAATCTATTTTTAAATAGAAATTGATTTTCGAATAGACTAGGGTATAATACTTGTTTGAATTATATTAAAACAAGGACTTTGGGTTATAAACGATATTTAGAACTGAGATGAAATAATTATTCTAAAATAAATCTAGAAATGTAAATTCAAGAAGGAATATTAGAAAGGGAAATAGGAATCGTTTTCAAAAGAAAATGGTGAAATTTATTTTGATGTACGATATGTGGATTTGTAATTCGACTTTGTCGAATGTTATTAGAATAATTTATTTATTTTGAAATTATACATTATATATTTTAGAATTTGACAAGAGAAACAATATTTGGTTTAAAAACAAACAATTTAAAATTGAATGTGTAATCAAGATTTAGTTATAAACTTAATATATAATTAACAAAGTGTTGACTTGTAAATGGAGTTTATGAAGTGGAATACGAACATGAATTTTTAAAAGAACTAGATAAATGGGATTTTAAAACTATGATGGTAATATCTTATTAAAGCAAGATTTGATTTAATAAACTAAGTTCAGATTTCTATAAAGGAATAATATTCACGTTATAAAGTGAATAATGATTTTTGAGCCAACGATTCGCATGATCAAAATGGTTATAAAAGGAAATGATTTGTGTTAATAAGAGGTTAAGAATGGAGTTAAGGAAAGTAGAAACTGACTGGAGACTGGTCAAGTTGAACGGCTTTCTGAGTGTTGATTTGATGTTGGTTTCGGCCTTTGGGGTTGATACTTAGACAGTTGCTCTCTTACTAGTTTATAGTTAGTGACTGATGGACGTGGGAGAATAGTGATGCATGAATATAAAAAATGGATATGTTTTCCAATAAAAATGTTTATTTTCTAAACACAGGGAATAAGAAAATGGGAATATATATGGAAATGGTTTCTGATGTTAAAAAGAAGCATTTTCTAGAATATAGAGAATAAATAATTTATAAAAAATGAAAACGTTTTCCAAGAATCGTGAGAGGCTAAATGAGTTGGAGAAATATTTGGGAAAAGACATTGAAAGGAAATTGGGAAATGAATAATTTAATGATAAATTAAATTAAAGGGGGCTCAGTGTTGTCTGATGTTTGATCGATATAATTTCCATCTGGAAATAAGATCGTTATTTGTATGGATGTTTTTCCTTTGATAGTTAAATCACTGGCTATCAAAGTTTTCACCATTTTCCGTTGTCAATACGGAGAGACCGGGATCAGATTTATTATCTGAAAACCCCTCCGTATTAGCATTAGAATTGCGAATCAAATATAATGAAGATAATTGAAGATGGAGTTTTATGCAAGGGCTGTTCTAGCAAATCCTAGGTAGAAATTGCCTATGATGGATTTACAGAACAGTGCCTTTGCTTTGTCCAGTCCCAGGACAACGTATATGGACGAATGTCTGACAGAGTATATCTAATAGATCGCGTAAGTTGATTTTTTTTCAAACGTATTTACGTTGGTGGTGGTGGAATTCGTTTCTCTTAACTTTATACCGATGGTATTTTCAGGGAAATCAAATTGTGATTTGGAAGGTATGATGATGTGGCGTTCAAAGTAAATGAAGATGATCTGTCAAAGGATACGTTATGGCCTCAAGCCTCATCAACCGGAAAATGACAAAAATCGGGCGGGGCAGCATGGCTAAGTGGGTCGCACCCAATTAGGGTATATTGTCACCATCTAGAGAATATTCATATTTGTTACTTCTTTCATTTCTGTATCTCCTAGGAACGGTTATGTTGGTATACCAACCGTAAGGTGACAATATATTCGGAACATTCAAGCGAAATGAATGGCCGGTCATGTATGGCTGAGTTACAAGATGTTCCTATTGAACTCCAGTTTATGCCCTCTAGAGTACACTGATCAGAAGGTGATTCCATACCTTGTCATATGAAGAAATCTATTCTCCAATAAGAGCCCGTGGGTTTTGAGTATATATTATAAATGTAGAGCATGAGATGGAAACGTTCTGCTAGATTGTTATTTACTTGAATTAAACATTATTGTAATATCAGAAAAGTATTAGTTTTAAGAAATGTTTTGGGTTATCGTAAGGTTAAAACCATCCGTGTTTATGTGTTGATCAGTCTTACGATTATCTTTTCTTTTGAAAAGTTTTTTTTTAAAAAGTTAAACCAAATGGTTGGAGTTTAATTACACTAGTCCCATGACTGACCCAGAGTTTATTTTGTTTTGTTTTACCCTAAACTCTTGGGTACCCAAATTTGTACGGGCAGTCAAGTAGTCGGGATTTTACATAGATACCTGGAAGAGCTTGGAGCAGGTGGCTTCAACATTAGTTACATATAAAGTTTATTTCTGCTGTGATGTTATGAGTTGTACTCTGAAATGGTATGTATATTCAAATATAAGTTTATATTTCAAAAGTTATGTTATATAATATATTTTATTCGTTATGCTGTGAGATTCATGGTTACTCTGATTCTATTTTGTTGTGATCTTCTTCTCCTTCTATGCTAACTTTCTTTCTTTCTATTTCTCACCCTCTAACTTCTTTCTATTAATGATCTAGTATTTCCTTTGTTCGAATAGTCAACATAGTGACTTGTGTCGATTTCCAGGGTCGAAAATCCTTGGGTCATTACAAAATTCGATAAAACCGCAATATCAAATGGTTTTAAGCTTTGCATACCAAATAAATATGCCTATTTTCATGTTGGTAGTGATTATCTTCCTTTATATTGATAATATGTTAATATTAGAGACTGATACATCGAATATTGAAGAAAGAAAAGGGTTCTTATCTTTATATTTTGACATGAAGGATATAGGGATAGCTGAGTGATTCTAGGAATAAGAATTATAGAAAAAACAGAGAGATTGACCACTAACAATTTTCGTTATATTAAAAATATACTAAAAAGAATTAATTTGATTATAAACCTATAAGCATTCCATTTGACCCAAATATGAAACTATATTCTGATTCTAGTAAAGCAAAGGATCAACTTGAATATACTAAAGCTATTGGCAGCCTTATACATGTTATGACATGCACAAGACGAGATATTTCCTATGCTATTGGCAAGATAAATAGATACACTAGCAACCCTACTCATATTCACTTGCTAACTTTACAAACAATATTTAAAAAAATTAAAGGAACCGTGGACTATGGCGTATTGTTAAGTGGATATCCAAGTGTATTAGAAAAATACACGGATGCTAGGAGGAATACTGGAAGAGTGAATAGGAATAAATTAACAAATGGATGGATGTTCACTCTTAGTGGAGTAGAAATATCCAGTGCCTCAAAGAAACAAACATATACTATGATTCTACCATGGCTACCAAATTTATAACACAAGCCTCTTGTAGTAAAGAAACATAATGGTTAAGTTCTATTGTTAGATATTCTTGTATGGCCAAAAATCGAAGCCTTTGATATATATGCATTGTCATAGTCAAGCAAATGTATCAATTGCATATATCTAGTTATATAATAAAAAAATCTAGGTATATTGGCCTAAATTGCAGTGTGGTGACGCAAATGCTCACTAAAGGTAATTATTATAGATTCTGTAAGCTCCTTAAAACTTGGTTGATCTATTTACTAAATGACTTGCAAGGGATTTGTTGTTGAAAATATTAAAATTTATGGGATTAAAGCAAACTTAAAAGCCACCTATGATGGAAATTTGGCTCAACATAATGAAACTCATTATCTTGAGTTCAATGAACAAAAGTACACTATATGTTGTGATTTGAAACAATATAATACTAGTCTGAAAAACTAATATTATTTCCATTCCAAGTAAAGTCCTTAGTGCGTTAATGATATGGTGGAGGTAGATTAATTAGTGCTTATTAGCTTTAGAAAATGTTCTGTTGAAGTGTATAATATAGGGCACTTGAAATAAACCTACCTATATGAATGCATGAAGGTGGTGCTGCTTTCTGCGAAACAATGACTTAAGTCTCTAAAGGCACCTCATGAAACCAAGATACGTAAAGAGGTCTATTCATATGTCAGCTAATGAAATATCTAAAGAAAATAAAGTAATTGTGTGAAACACATCTGGTACGTCACATACGATCGTTGGTTCAATGGTTAATCAACCACTCCATCCTGGCACACTTTATTAGCTTGTCATAATGTATAAATTCAAGTCCACAAGATATCAATACTTGTGTGCTGGTTTTCCTAAAACAAATAACATGAGATTTTTTATAAAGTGTGGCAGGGGATTATTAGATAAAATTTACAAAATTTCGATGTGCTTTGTTCTATTTGTGAGAAAAAGAGATAGATAAAGAAGATGAGAAATTTTCCTACATTTTGAAATAGTGGAATTTATATTTACATAAATATCGTGTTCTTATGTGAAGGGTTGGTCTATTTATAAACCTAAATGTTTGCTTTGATCTGAGTAGGGAGTTCTTGCATGATCACACACGTATGTGTGTCGCAGTCGCCATTCGATGATCGGGCTGGGCCGGGTTATGAAACATCTCACACACCTTAGTATTCCCAATTAAGGTCAGTTAAAGGAATGCGGATTGCTGTAGGTACAAAGAAACAAATCACAGAGTCTAAGATTCACAAGACATAAAAGGAAAACAGTGGGAACTTTTATCTATACTACACTATACTATTAAAGCTGAGTTGCTTTTAGATGGCTCTCAAGCCCGCTCCAATCAGGGTAGAATGTGAGCATGCCACGTATATTGTGCACCCAACAGTCTCAACTGCCTAATCCCTCCCCTCCTCGGTGTTGTTTACCATCGTCTTCCCTGCTACCTTCTTCCTCCCCCCACGTCGTGTTTCCGATGTTTGCCGCACATCTCCCTTCTCCAATCGCCCTCCACTTATTTTCTCACACCCCACATGTTTTCCTTGCAAAAACCTAGATTGAATTGGGCCTACTCGGTTCTGCCTTCAACCAGTTGATTAGCAAGCATGCGTTCCCCCTGTTCTTTGTGTTACTCTCGGCGGTTCACAAATCTTTTCTCAACTCTATTTTCTGCAGATTTTCTACCGTTGCTCATGTTGATTCGATTGTCATCCTGTGATCTTTTTAGTCGATTTAGTGCACACTTCTTTATTTGTCTGGCTATCTACCCTATTTGAGGTAAAGAATTCAAATTTATTTTTGTACATCACTGTTGCTGTTTCTTTGTTGTTTGAATAAACATATTTTATTTTCCTTTTGTTTATAGTTTTTTGGTCCTACCTAAAATATCATGCAATAGGTCCTTGCCTTCATGGATGCCTTTCTCCTCATTGATGACATACAAATTGGCTAATTGGTTATGGTTTTATTCCTGGCAAGCATTGCATTTTTTATATTTCTAATTATTGTCCAGCTATAGTTTATATTTATTTTCTTATCAACTATGATGTTATAAAGGGTTAGCCTTTGAATTGGTTGTTGCAATAGATGAATTCAACAAGGTAATCAAGATAGCCATTGGAAAATTGATAATTATGAACATAATTCCAAAGGCTTATGCATGCCAATTTGAATGTTATACATCTAAAAATACAATCTGATATCATTATTTGTTGATTTCCAATGGACCAAAGATTTATTTATTTTTGAAGTAAAAAAAGCCTTAAATAGAACTGCGATTCTTTGGTATGAGATTGATATGAGTGCTGCTTTTTTTCCATTGATCCAATTTCTTATTTCGAAAATCACAATCATCTAACTGATGCTTTGGTTTGGGCTTAGAAGCTAATTTATCGATTTAGCTGGGCGGCACTCGTGTTCTTTCATTTTTTTTTTTCAACCATGCATTAAACTATATCTTTTTTATATGTATCTACTATATATGTATTCATGTTTATGAAGCAGTTCAACAGATTCCAAATTGAGTTTACTTGGACAAAAAGTGGACGGTAAGTGCTACTTAAAACAGATGTATTTTTGAACCAAGTGTATAGTTAATTGAATACCTAAAGCGCGACACTTACCTTTTACATACAAGATTAGCTTTGGCATATTTTAATAAAAATTATTTAAAAGAAGTCTAAACTTATTTCATGTTTATTTCTAATCAGATATCTCAGTTGGTGCTTAGAAGCTAATTAAATCAGATGTTTTTGAAAGCAAACATGTAGTTCTTTAAATATCCAAAACACTACATTTACTTCTAATATGCAAGATTGGCTTTGGCATATTTAAATAAACATTACTTGAAAGAAGTAGGACTGTAAGCTTATTTTATGTTTATTTTTAATCAGATATCCCAGTTGCAATTATATCAGCATCGGCTCATGTAAACGCATCCCGATTCATTTACATTATTTGCAATATCCTAAACATGGTAACGAGGTAGTAGCCATCAAGTAATACACATTTCGGTCATATCACAAAACATAGACAATTAGACATGAAAGAATCAAAGGTATTTAAGTATGTAAACCTATAGAATATTGTAGCAGATACACAATGAGTTATACTTTTTGATTTTGCAGTGGTTAGCTTATTGAATATCATTTTTCTTTACATTAATTCAAACGTTATATCAGATGAACTTTGCAAATGGTTCGACGAAACCTACCTCATATAAAAATTTCTACCTATGTAAAAGACCTCCGGTTTTAAGGAATGAAGAGCTTCTAAGTTTGGATATTAATTAATTTACAATCCAGTAGCTCATATAGTTATATTTTCTATGTTCCTAATTATTTATATGTCCTAAGCATCTTTGATATTTGATTCAAGATTATTTATTTTAGGCCTATTGTAAACATAACTGACAAATTATTAACCAATGTTTCTTTTTAACCCTATGCTACTTTTACATTTACAAGTTGAATAGGAATTTGCTAATATAAATGAATTTATGAAACCCACCACTACCTTTGAAATTGCAAGGCGGGTCCATGTAACCAGTGATGCACGGATAGTTATTTTATTTCTTCATCGTGTAGCTTTTATGCATGATAACTGTAGTTTTTTTTAACTTCTTGCTAATAAAACATTAGTTAACTATATTAAATATACAAGAAGACAACAAGGGATAAATTCTTTAGCAAATTTTTCCTTCTATTACTACCAATTAGTGGTTTATGCATCAAAAATTTTAGGTTCTTTAATAAGCTGAAATTGATTGTTGCTAAATTAATGTGGTAAGAATTTTTATTGACAATTGTAAGATCATGGAAAGAGCATACACAAGTTTCTTACCCTCCCATGATTATGTCATTTGTTTACATACGTAAACACATTCATTACAAAGCTTTGATGTAGTTCATTATAGAATGCAGATTTATGGGTCAAAAAATTGTCTTCAAATATATAAATAGCGATGCCTTATTTTTAGAAGGAATTAGATGTGAGGATGATAATAATTCCTCATCTAAATTGGTATTTGCAGACATGATTTCCATACCAGTGGACATGCATTCTGCTAGGTTTGTTTGGGTAATGCTCTAAGAGACTTTGTATTCGATTGATGATTATTTTGTTGCTCAATTCTAAAACGTTTCATGTCATTATTTATGCACAGATTCTGGGTATATAATAACTGTATATTTGAAGAAATACCTAAGCTCATGGTCATGGAAGCTTCAAGGTGTGTAGTTAAATTACCTTATAATATGCAGTAACTAAGATGTTTGTATGCATATTCATACAAGGATGAAGTGACGTATCATTTTACATTAACATGCCCTATACCATAATCCCTACTTCTCCTTAATCCTTTCCTATTTTCTGTATTGTTGGTTTACAATTTCCAAATTAGCCCCACACTACGCTGATGAATTTAATGTTTTGTTTTGTGTAATACATGTTTATATGTTGTCTCCACTTATATGGAATTGAGCAAAATTAACATTTGTAAATACCTATTTAATTTAAACTAGCAGCCTTTGATTTTTATGTTCCTTTTCTAGAACTCAAATTGCCATTTACACCATTACACAGTCACATGAGTTCACAAAGCGAAAATATAAGCTGAAAGTTGTCTTTAAAAGTATTCGTACAACCATTGGTAGCCTCCAAAGTTATGCCACCAATTATTAGAATTTTTCTTTTTAAAAAAAGTGCAAGAGTACAATTTCATAAATAGTTGATATTTTTTCCTCACCTGTACCGTAGTTATTAATTATGTTTTCATATAGGTAAGGCAAAATATCAACAAACAGAACTTGCTGCATCCTGTTTAAGAATGCATAACAAACCCTTTTGTGATTTATATTTCTTTCATTTTTCTCGTGCCCTTTCTTTTCAAAATTAATTTTGTGACAGTTTTTTATACGCTCGTGCTAGTATTTTTTTTTCTAATCTAACTTCGGTGCTGCATTCTTCATCTAATTTTGAATCTTTGGTTACTGATGATTGCTAAATTATGACATTGAAGTTATAATTTATTGATTACTGGTTTTGATTATGTGGCTGTGTGGATGTGAGTATATATTTTTTATACTTTCCAAATGAAGAACCATTATGTTTGTTTTATTTTATTTTGTAAAATATCTATAATCAAGTTCATCTATTTGTTACATAATAGTTTAAAATTATTATGCTTCATGAACTACTGTCCTTTTTAATTTTTGATGTTGAATTTACTGATATTGAACTTTGGAAATTGCTGCTTTGATAGAAATGTATTTTATTGTTAATTTCATTTGGATTTTTCAATTTTAATATTTTAGTTTTAAACAATTTGTTTCCCAAGATAGTTTAAGAAATTTTGTTTTCCTAAAATATTAACTTATCCATGACATATTTTAATTTACTTAATGGCATGAAAGCCCTACTAATTGCAAATTTCCTATGATTTTTCACAAACAAAAATTATTGTCTATCCGTTCATTGCAAAATCTAATCATGTATCCATTCTATTATATGTAGCGTAAACATTTAATTCTATACGTAAGATTAATAGTTGTCTTGAAGAAGCAAATAGATTAAAAAACAATAAATGTGGTATTTGATTGAAGTTTCTTTTAAAGGACATTTTTTATTTATGTTTTATAGAATAATCTTATGGAATTAACATGATTTTTGTTTCATTGTTTGAAATGTAATTTTTTCATTTAAGCATTGAAATTCGAAATTATGACTTCCTTTTTAAATAGCTTCTACTTTTGTGCTTCTCATTCTACACCTGTGGGAAACAAAAATACTAAAGCCCAACCAACTATATCTTAGGTGGGAAATTGGAATTTAGAACCTTACAAGTTTATAGGTTGTTTTTTTCATTTTTTATGGTAACAATTGATTTCATATATCAATCTAATCGTATTTTATTATGCCTCCCACTATCGGTATACTGATTCTTTGACTTTTAGTGAAAACAACATAATGCATTGCAATACAACAAAAATAACCTCAGTTTTTTAATTATTTGATTACTGTTTACGATGTTAGGATAATAAAAGCTTTAAGTTAAATTTATAGAATTTTGTAAAAATATTTTTAGGTTTGCATTTTCAATTTTGATTTCTTACATTTTTTAGTTTTAGGAATATAATTTTTTTTTTCATAAAAAGAATAAGGACTTCTAAGTTACAAATTAGGCATAAAAAATTAAAACCTAGATTTGATGTAGATTCAAAAGGAGGATCTAAACCATTGTAGCAAAATTTCAATGTGCGAGATAATAAAAAGTACACAAATATTTTTTTAATCCAATGTATGTATGTCTGAGACATATAACTGGTGTTAAAAGTAAATCTTCTTTTACACACTCTTTTGGACACCATATAAAGATTTAAATTATTACTTTTTGTTGTTAAACTGTTCTTTAATTAAATAATTTCACTTGAACATTCATGTCAAAGTCAACTGAAAAATCCATAATTTCCTTATTCCCATGTTTGTGTACAAGATTAGTTTACAAATATATAAGTTATTCATTGTAGTGACTCTAATGGTGACGATCAAAGAGTCAACCAAAGCTTTGCCTAATTTTAGTGAAAGAATCAACCATTTCCTAAAAATTCAAATATGTTGGGCAAGGATCTGTTTATTCACAAATTTATATATGTTTTCTTTTCATAATTTAGTTTTCTAAAACTATTTATCCTTCATTGTCCTTCAATAATTTCATTTCACATTTACATATGAGCAAATAATAAATTTCTTTCACATTTACATATGAATAAATACAATGAAAGTGATTCAAGTTGATTTTTCAAATAATATTTGCATGTTTCTTTAATAAACAAGGAAATTATAGCATGTGTAAAATGTTTAGATTGAAGAGAGGCAATGAAGGCATGTCTGTTTCAAATTTTCAATCATGTTTTCTAATTGATGCCTTTTTCCCAAAATTCTAAATATATAGATTCTTTTTTTTGTTGCAGTTAATTTTTCGTCTTGTTTTCCTTTGGTATTATTCAAGTATTATCTTTCCTCTTTTAGATCATAATCATCATGCTCTAAGTGTAAAAATGAATTTAAATCAGCATCACCATCAGTTTTAATATTGAACGACGAACCTAATTGTAACAACCCGGAAATTCTGAACCAATTTAAATTTTTAAATTTAGCTATTTTAAAGGATTTTGAATATTTAAAATTATTTATTTTAAATAATAACAACTAAAAATTTATTTAAATCGAAGTTAAATTATATAAATTTAATTTAATTATAAACGAGCTTGAAATGATGCAGTAGTTTGAAAATTCGATTTTAAATTTCAAATGAATTTACAGAATTCAATATAAATCGGATTTCAGTAAAACCAGAAATATTTGAATCTGTTTAATGATATCTTTCTAACGAATGTAAGAAACTGAGATTTCACTTTATAAATTGAAAGTTATGGCCAGTTTAAAATTTAAAATAGTCGCTATGAAATTTATATATATTTTTAATATAATATGTAGCCCTTAAAAATAGCCATTTTGCAAACGACCTCCATTTTCGACGAAACCAATTTTGTTGGATCTGGAATGTCAAATAATTTCTAGGTTTCAAATTTCATAATTTTTGGAAGGAAAATTCTATTTGGACACCCAAAATTGCTTTACTTACACCATGAGATTTTAAATAAAATTTCAGACCAAAATGACCTTATTGAAAAAGAATCAATATTAAAGAATGAAAATATATACAATTCACCCTTGTTTGCATTATGTATACTCAATAGTATTTCTCTTGTAAAGTTAGTAAATTAATTTATATCATTGGTTAAATTAAATTTATATTTCCTTTAAGGATTAAAGTATATTCATATTGTTACAAGCAAATTTTATATATAGTCAATTTTAACAGTTTTCACTTTATTTAAATATAAAATTTAAAACTAACTACTAAAATTAATGTTATACAAAGTACTAAATTCTTCAATATTTCATTCAAATCTAATGCAAATGTATTCAATCATCTAAAATTAAAAGTGATTTAAAAATAAAACAATCTAATAATTTAAAATACTAGTATTAAAAATTAAAGTTTTTTTATTTTAGGAAAATATATTGCAATTGAATACCCACTTTTATGTAATTTAGTTTTACGGTTAAAGAGGAAAGGTGATGAAAATATAAAAGGGTAATTTTGTAAAAGACATGGTGTATGAAAAGAAATTTTTGGTGTATGTTATTTTATTTCATTTTACGGTGTGTGTTAAGGAATCATAGGTGTATGAATAGAATTAGCCTTTTTGGAATTAATATGTGAGCGCAGTAAATTTAAATGTGTTTTGTCAATTAAGTTTAAATTTAATCGACCAGAAAAAGGCCATTTTTCAAACGGCTTTCAAATTCGATGAAATCAGTTTTGTTAGGACCGTATTATCAAAACATAGCTAGATTTATTTTTCTGTCATTTTTGGAGTCAGTATATGGCCCCGGTAAATTAAAATGTACGTTGAAATTCAATATTGAAAGTAATATTAACTTATATTTTAATTTTGATAAAAACTGATCGAAACAGTCGAATTGGCTTACGAAACATATTCCATTGTGTACAGAATGGGGGTATTTAGCTAGGGGCGACAGTCGGTGGGTTTGATTTGGAGTCGGAATAGATAAACATGTATTTTTGCAATTAAATAATAATAATATATATATTATATACCATTTGAATCGGTCAAAACCCTAAAATCAAAACTTTTTCTTGGTCAACTTGGTCAATACCGCCTCTAGCCGAATGAAGGCGATGAGTTTCTCCCTTCCATCCTCAATCGCTCCTCTTACTTGCGATTTCAAAACAAAAATTCAACACCAAAATGGAAGAACGCAATGAGCTCTTCAACTTCGACCGGTCATAATCCATTGTTGGTCGCTGTTATGGCCAGAAACCCGCCAAAAAGATGTTGACATTCGTGAGCTATTGAAGACAAGAGTGGCCATCGAGTTGCTTCGGGTTTGTGTGTGGAGAGAGGGGACAACGGTGCATCTCGGGGTGGTGTTGGATTGATGGCTGATGGCCTTGGAGTTCGTGCGATGGCAGGTTGTTTCTCGCGGTGATGGGTTTCTAAAGAACACGAAGGAGAAAACGATGGCCTAATCTTTTCTTGGTCACGATAAAGAAGTATTAAGAGATTAATTAGAATTTAATTATGTAATTAGTCAATTATAATTAATCTTTATAATAACTTAATTTATTCAAATGGTTTCAGAATTCTACAAACAAAGGTGCGTTGGAATCGTCTCAACACGATCTATGCCCTGGAACTGACTAGAACAAAAACGGAACAGATTTGAATTTGGGGCAGATTCAAACTCAAACGGTACGGAAAATCATCAGTTAAAGACCGATGGAGTGGAAACTAATGTGAGAATTCTCTCACTAAAATTTTGTATAGTTATTTAATTTATTTTAGAACTGTAAATATATAGAAATTGCCAGTATAGATTTTTATCTGTTGTATGGAGTTCAACACACGAATTCGCACCAATCACATAAATTGGAAGCGATGTATGGATATTAGCGACACTCATATTTCATACTCCACAGATGGACATTTGTGGCGCCGTAAATGACATTTGGTTGTTGAGTATTTATTTACACGGATGATATAATTGACCGTATTGTGTTGCGATTATGATGACTAACTTATTAAAAATAGTGTTAACATTTATGTGGTAGTTGAAATTTAATTATAAATATCTGTTTATAATTTGAACAGTGAGATTTCTAAATTCACATGAAATGGAAAACAAAATATATATGCGATGTGAATATTATATATATATATATGTGATGTAAAAAATATATATGTGATGTGAAAATTATATATATGCGATGTGAAAATTATATGTATGCGATGTGAATTATATATATGCTATGTGAATTATATATATGCGATGTGAAAAATATATATATGCGTTGTATAAAAATAGAAATGGATAAAATGGTCATGAAATGGAATAAATGTTTGTTCGTTAAAAATATAATTTTTAACATATATATGCGATATATAAAATGGTCATGAAATAAAATAAATATTTGTTTGTTAAAAATATTATTTTAACATATATATGAGATATATAAAATGGTCATGTAATGAAATAAATATCTGTTCGCTAAAAATATTATTTTTAGCTTATATATGCGATATATAAAATTGGCATATAACGAAATAATTATTGAATCGTTAAAAATATATTTTTTAACGAATATATGCGATGAATAAAATTGGCATGTAATAAAATAATTATTGGGTGGTTAAAAATATAATTTTTAACTATATATGGAATATTCAATTTTGATTTCAAATTGAAATGGAAGTTGGAATCGTTTTTAAAACAAATTTAAAATGTTTTATAAAATACGTTTTAAATGGAAATCGACGATATTATATATATATATATATATATATATATATATATAATGGCCTGAATAGAACGCGTCACGCAGCGACCGTTTGCGAATTTCGACCATTGACTTCAAATGGATGTAACGGGAGATCCGACCACCAGATTCTCCTAAAACCGGAACCATAAGGTTATTATCGAACAGATCTTTCCAATTAATATAAGAGATTTAAATTTGAATGGTTGGATTTCAAATTATGTCCAAATCAATTTCAGAAAAGGTCGCTATGGATGTAGTTCGGTGGCCGTTGTTGGAAACCGACTGTAAGGGCCTTAGTAAAATTATTAAAAATATGGAAAAATTGTGTAAAATCATAATAAATGATTTGGAAAGATTTCGTGTGATAATTCCAAGTTTTGAAAGGATAAAAATATATTTTTATGGAAATGAACTTGTTATTAACTAGAATAATAAATTGGATTGAAAATGGTTTTAAAATAACTAGAATTTTCCAACATAAAAATTGGAATGGATTTGAATGGAAATAGTCTTCGGAATATTTTGATATTGGATTCGGTGATTATACGGACATTGTTGAAGAATTCAGAAGATATAGATATTGTTATTCCCAATACGATACATGTTGGTTGCAGAATTTGATGTTGAATATAAGCCGATATTATTTATATTCAGAGCCTTATATTTAATATCAAATTAGATTTTGGGTTTATCATGAACAATGTTTTAAATAACATTTGTTCTTTAACCCAATTAACGGTGAAGATATGATTTGGAATTTATAAATCTTTTAATTTAGATTTATTGGAAAGTGTCCAAAGTAAAGTTTTCCAATTTAATACATTAAATTGGAATTGAATGGAACTCGATTTGGTGATAATCGAGATGAACTTCTGTAAATGAAGACCGTTAATATTTATGGAATTTAAAAGGCCTTGCCAGTATTCCACTTATAGTATTAGTTTGATATGGAAATTTATATCGATTATGATTGATCAGATTTCCATGAAGGTTCCATTTTGATGGAAAACGATTTTGGGTTTATCGTGAACTGTGTTTTAAAGGACATTAGTTCTTTAACCCAGTTAAAAGCATGATTAATTTCTAGAAAGTTGAATAATCATTAAGTATGATTTTTGAGATTAAATGAAGAAGAGTTTTAATAAATCTTTAATTAGATTGGAATGAATGAATGGTAATTAAATTTACCAAAACATGAGATGTGATATAAACCAAATATTCTTGGCTTTTGGTATTGAATGTGATTGATTGATTGTTTGGACTGTGCTCAACCAGTTTATGAGCAAGATATGCTTTTACATTTAGCATTGGGTTGGGTAGAAATATTGGTATGCTAACATCTTGTGAAACACTTCACGATTTGACTATGAGATGTTTAGCGATGTTGTTGAGTTCATTTCAAATTTAATGAATGATTTTGAAAAATTATTTTTCTTAAGTGAAAAGAAATGTATTCCCGATTTTGGACAAGGAATGTTTTATAAAGATGTTTTATAAAACGGAAAGGGTTTCGATGGCTAAAATCAATGTTTCTAAAATGATTTAGAAATGTATTATGGTCTGACATTGTGGTTCATCATGTAACCGATTAGTTGTTATTGATGATGTATCTGTTTGGTGGCGGAGAATTTATTCTCTTGCTTAACACTCTTCTTTGAGACGTACGAGCTCAAAGGTTATGTGATCAATGGTGACTGATCATATGTGTGAATTGCTGATGTGAAGTACTATAGTTTGAATGTACTTGTGATTATTATGTTGTGAAATGATTTTCCCCACTTCGGGTTATGAAATGATTTGGTATGTACTAAAGATTCGGGTAACCCTGGATGACTAAAAGTGTGAGGGCAGTGTATTTTCTCCGAAGGCTGGGAGGTGCATCGTCAGTGTAGCCTGCTCCATAGTGGTAGGCGCACATATATAAATCGAGTTGGAGAGGCATGTACAACCTTGTCTGACGGCTGAATACCTCCCGATATTTGGTTGCATACTTGTTTGAATGCATTGTTATGTTTTGGAATTCATATTTCCAAAGATTTTGGTTTGAGATCCTGAAGTTAAATCTACTTTGATATAAAAGCTAGATATGTATTTCAAATGATTTGAAATAAGAAATCAGGAAATAAAGTCCAAAGGAACAATTTTTGTAAATTGAATTGGATTTCGAAAAAATCTAAATTTGGGATTAAGCCTAAATGGGTATATTGAGGAACTGCATGTTGTATGATGGATAGTAGATCCATATTTCTATTATTGGTTGTTGTTTATACACTGGTATTCATAGGGGTAAACCCATTCCGTGTTATACGGTGTGGTCCCTTGATTTACCTTATTTTAAAGTAAAGTTTAATAACTGTTTTGAGTTCTCACACAAGTCCTATGACTGACTCGGAGTTTATTGTTTCTACCTAAACTCTAGGTGCCCATATTTTCCACACGAGTAATCAGTAGTTTTGGTTTTGCAGATTATTTCATTTAGCAGGATTCTGGGTCGAAGCTTAAAGCTGTGTCCAGAGCATTGATAGTCTTCCGCTATGTTAGTTTATTTGTTTCCGCTGCATTGTATTACATTTATTGTAAATTAATTTTTCGCTGTATATTAATTTCGATACTTTGATATTCTGTACTCTGATGTAACATTATTATGATGTTTATAAAAGTCTTATGTTGTTTGTTCTGATGTGCTGTGCGCCCAAAGTTAGCATATCTGCCTTTTTGGTTCGATTTAAGTCAGTTTAACGATCGATTTGGATCGACCGAGAAGGAGGGTCACTACATATGGTATCAGAGCTTTGGTTAACTCAAATCTTTGGGGTGCAACTCGTTAGAATAGAATAAAAGACTCATCAGAGATTGGATTAGTAATATCCTATGAAAGAAAACTCATTAGAGATAGGATCAGTAGTATCCTAGAATGAGAAACTCGTTAGAGATGGGGCTAGAAATGTCGTAGAATGATTTGAGAGAGACAAATTTATAATTAACGAATTTATTACTATATATATAATCCGATCTTAGAAAATATTATTTTTGAGTATATAAAAGTTGTATATTTGGAAATTTAATTAACCAATTGATTGCTGGTTGTGTTGTATGATAATTAATTTAACTAATAAAAATATTGGAACAATAAAACCAATAAGAGAATGAAAGGTAAAATTAAGCCAAATCGAATCAAATATTGAACTGAACTAGAAATTGATTGGAATTGCATACATATACATGTATATATTGAACATGTCATAGCATGGAAGCTAAGAAGAAGAATAAAATTGTATGCCTGACAAAAAGGTACATGTTTACTGTACTCATTGGTTTTGATGATTTTATGAGCCGATTGGCAAGCTACTTGGCTTTTTCTTTTTAGATGATGATGGCCCTGTGAGGCAAGCTGCGGTTTTACCGATCAGCCCGTACAAAGGAGGTTATGGCAAAAAAAATTCGAAAATTTAGGGTGTTAGCCAATTTTTTGAGAAATTAGAAAATTCTTAGAAACTGAAAAGTTGAAGAATGAAAGCCAAAATGAAAGTTGAGTTGGTTGGTTAAACAACTTTCAACTCCGTTCCTCTTCGAGGACGAAAAAATTTTAAGTGGGGGAGATTGCAACAACACAGAAATTCTGAAACAATTTAAAATTTTTATTTTATCTTTTTTAAAGAATTTTGAATATTTAAAATGATTTATTATAAATAATAACGACAAAAAATTTATTTAAATCGAAGTTAAAATATATAAATTTAAAACGAGCTTGAAATGAAGCAGTAGTTGAAAATTCGATTTTAAATTTCAAATGAATGTACAGAATTCAATATAAATCGAATTTCAGTAAAACCAAAAATATTTGAACATGTTTAATGATATCTTTCTAATGAATGTAAGAAACTGAGATTTCACTTTATAAATTGAAAGTTATGGCCAGTTTAAAATTTAAAATAGTCGCTATGGAATTTATATTTTTTTTTAATATAATATATAGCCCTTTAAAATAGCCATTTTGCAAACGACCTCCATTTTCGACGAAACTACTTTTATTGGATCTGGAATATCAAATAATTGCTAGGTTTCAAATTTCATAATTTTTGGAATTAATATGTGAGCACAGTAAACTTTAACGTGTTTTGTCAATTCAATTTAAATTTAATCGACCAGAAAAGGTCATTTTTCAAACGGTTTCCTAATTCGACGAAATTGGTTTTGTTAGGACCGTATCGTCAAAACATAGCTAGAATTATGTTTATGTAATTTTTGGAGTCATTATGTGGCCCCGGTAAATTAAAATATACGTTGAAATTCAATATTGAACGTAACATCAATTTATATTTTAAATTTGATAAAAACTGATTGAAACAGTCGAATTGGCTTAAGAAAAATATTCCGTTGTGTTCGGAATGGGTTTATTTAGCTAGACGCGATAGTCGTTGGGTTTGATTTGGAGTCCAAATGGATAAAAATGTATTTTTGCAATTAAATAATATATATATATATAGTGAAAATTAGGCTCACATCCCTATTTTCAAACTTAATTAGGCTCACATCCCCCCTATGTTTATAATTCAAAACCGCCCCTATTTTTAGCCGTCGCCATATTTTTCTGCCAAACTTCCGCCTTTGTTGTCAAATGTTACGCCTCCATCATTTTGTGCAAAAAAAAATGCGCTACCAACTTAAAAAAAATTCTAGAATCTGCAAATGTTCTCGGAGGTCCACTGAAATTAAAAAAAAAAAAAGTTGCATACATGTATGCAACTATTGTCAATAGATGCAAACATGTATGCATCTATTTGAATACACATGCAAGAATATGTGCACGCCTGCTGAATAATTGCATACAAGTATGCATTTATTCAGAATAACTGCATACTTGTATGCAAGAATGTTCTGTAGAATTGAGGCATGACAATATTTGCATACATGTACGCAGATTTTTATGTATAACTGCATACGAGTATGCAAATATACGTTGTTGCATGTTTTACGTGCAGAATTTGAATATTTTGCATGAAATCTGCATACATGTATGCATATATACTGCTGTATGATGCAGAATTGAAATAGATGCATAGATGTATACAACTATTTCAAATATATGCATGTTTCCATGCAATTAACTGCATTTTCGTTGATTTCGTGTATTCTTTGATTTTGATGTGTTTTTTGAATGTTGTTCCACCTGATTTTTTTGACGTGTACTTATTTTATTTAAATAATAATTTTCGTGATTCTTTTATATTTTTTATTTTATTTTACTGTATTTTCGAAAAATAGGGATGTAATTTACAATAAGTTTATGATCGGATGTGAGCCTAATTTTGAAACTTAATAGGGACTTGTAAAAAACGCACCTATATATATATACATACATACATATATATATATATATATATATATATATAATACCATTTGAATCGGTCAAAACCCCAAAATCAAAAAATTTCGTGGTCAACTTGGTCAATACCGCCTCCAGCCGAATGAAGGGCGATGAGTTTCTCCCTTTCGATCCTCAGTCAATCCTCTTACTTGTGATTCCAAAACAAAAATTCAACACCAAAATGGAAGAACGCAACGAGCACTTCAACTTCGACCGGTCATGATCCATTGTTGGTCGCTGTTATGGCTAGAAACCCGCCAGAAAGATGCTGACGTTCGTGAGCTATTGAAGACAAGAGGGGCCATCGAGTTGCTCCGGGTTTTGTGTGTGGAGAGAGGGGACATCGGTGCATCTCGGGGTGGTGTTGGATTGATGGCCGATGGCCTTGAAGTTTGTGCAATGGCAGGTTGTTTTACGTGGTGATGGGTTTCTAAAGAACACGAAGGAGAAAACGACGGCCTAATCCTTTCTTGGTCATGGTAAAGAAGTATTAAGAGATTAATTAGAATTTAATTATGTAATTAGTCAATAAATATAATTAATATTTATAATGACGTAATTTATTCAAACGGTGACAAAATTTTACAAACAAAGGTGCGTTGGAATCGTCTCAACGCGATCTATGCCCTGGAACTGACTAGAACAAAAATGGAGCAGGTTTGAATTTGAGGCAGATTCAAACTTAAACAGTACTGAAATCATCACTTAATGACTGACGGAGTGGAAACCAATGTGAGAATTATCTCAGTAAAATTTTGTACAGTTATTTAATTTAATTTATAACTGAAATATATAGAAATTGCTAGTATATATTTTTATCTGTTGTATGGAGTTCAACACATGAATTCGCACAAATCACATAAATTAGAAGCGATGTATGGATATTAGCGACGCTCGCATTTCATACTCCGCAGATGGACATTTGTGGCGCCGTAAATGGCATTTGGTTGTTGAGTATTTATTTACATGGATGATATAATTGACTGTATTGTGTTGTGATTGTGACGATTAACATATTAAAAATAATGTTCACATTTATGTGGTAGTTGAAATTTAATTATAAATATCCATTTATAATTTGAACAGTGAGATTTCTAAATTCACATGAAATGGAAAATAAAATATATATGCGATGTGAAAATTATATACATGCGATGTGAAAAATATATATGCGAAGTGAAAATTTTATATATGCGATGTGAAAATTATATATATGCGATGTGAATTATATATATGCCATGTGAATTATATATATGCAATGCAAAATATATATATATATGCATTGTATAAAAATAGAAATGAATAAAATGGTCATGAAATGGAATAAATATTTATTCGTTAAAAATATATTTTTTAACGTATATATGCGATATATAAAATGGTCATGAAATGGAATAAATATTTGTTTGTTAAAAATATTATTTTTAATATATATATGAGATATATAAAATGGTCATGTAATAAAATAAATATTTGTTCGCTAAAAATATTATTTTTAGCTTATATATGCGATATATAAAATTGGCATGTAATGAAATAATTATTGAATCATTAAAAATATAATTTTTAACATATATATGCGATGAATAAAATTAGCATGTAATAAAATAATTATTGGGTGGTTAAAAATATAATTTTTAACTATATATGGAAATTCAGTTTTGATTTAAAATTGAAATGGAAGTTGGAATCATTTTTAAAACGAATTTAAATCGTTTTATAAAATACGTTTTAAATGGAAATCGACGATATATATATATATATTTAAAATGAATTTAAACCATTTTATAAAATATATTTTAAGTGGAAATCGACAATATATATATATTTATATATATATATATATAATGGTCTGAATAGAAAGCGTCGCGCAACGACCGTTCGCGAATTTCGACCATTGACTTCAAATGGACGCAACGGGAGATCCGACCGTCAGATTCTCCTAAAACTGGAATTGTTGGGTTCTTATCGAAAATATATTTCCAATTAATATAAGAGATTTAAATTTGAACGGTTGGATTTCAAATTATGTCCAAATCAATTATAGAAAAGGTCGCTATGGATGCAGTTCTATGGCCGTTATTGGAAATCGGCTGTAAGGACCTTAGTAAAATTATTAAAAATATGGAAAATTTGTGTAAAATCATAACAAATGATTTGGAAAGATTTCGTGTGATAATTCCAAGTTTTGAAAGGATAAAAATATATTTTTATCGAAATGAACTTGTTATTAACTAGAATAATAAATTGGATTGAAAATGGTTTTAAAATAACTAGAATTTTCCAATATAAAAATTGGAATGGATTTGAATGGAAATAATCTTTGGAATATTTCGATATTGGATTCCGTGATTATTCAGATATAGTTAAAGAATTTGGAAGATATAGATATTGTTATTCCCAATACGATACCTGTTAGTTTATTTATTTGATGCTGAATACAAGCCGATATTATTTCTATTCAGAGCCTTATATTTAATAGTACATGGCTCGTGCTGATGACACGGTGAACAAAACGTAAATCTTTTTAATGGGTTAGTTTATACTTATTCTAAAATTTGGTCTTCTTGTACTATTATTTAGTGGAGATTTCAATGTATTCAACAAATTAATATATAAAATCTTTTTTTATTCACATAAGTAACGTATCTAAAGAGTTTCAAGTGGCATGTACTTGCAAACTATAATCCCTTACCTATTAGTTCCATCGTTTTGTTTAATTTTATAAATTTAGATAGAATTTATTTAGAAGAATAGTATGCTTACTCATGTGAAATTTTGTTGGTACAGATATAAATATGATCCATTAGACTTAGACCATAAATAATAATGCACTATTTATGGTGACTAAATAGTAAAAAATATTGTATATATCTAAAATTTTACCTTCAAGTAATTCTATATTTCCTCATCATGTTGCCATATAAGTCAACGAAAGGTTGCAAAAAGTGTTACAACCCAAGTATTAGAATAACAATATACTGAGAATAATGCTAAGAACAATTGATTATCAAGCTTTTGTTGTAACAATTTCTGCTCATTGGATTGATAGTTAAAAGCCCACATGCCCCCATATATATAAGAAATAAAAGTTGTATCCAATCCCACATTCGAGTGTAAGAACATACTGATCTGAGGGACGAACTTACGATAAGCGAACCAATTTATGGAAGAAAAAAAACGAATGTCCTGAAACCAAACGTTGGTAGAGAAATGCACGTAACACAAAATACATCATTTTCAAAATTTAATAGATTTTATTTGTGATATTTTAATGAACATAAAATTGTTTTTACAATCCAATTAAAAACACAATAGGACCATATCGTCTGTAACAGAAGAAGATATGCTTATGGGTAACTGTGGTCCTTGCAACTTAACATGCCAACCAAAATACCTACAATTTATGATACTAATCAAATTACCCCCTTTTTCTTTTTTGTTTAGAAAAATATAAATTAATATACATTGTAAAAATCTTATTTCATACCAAATATGAAACTTTTGTAGTGAATGGAAAAACACCATAAACCATAGAGGTGTTTGTGGAAACCATCAATTTTTTCTGTTGAACTAAATTCAGTAACCTAGTTTTCAAAACTACACCCCGGTTCTTTATTACAAAGCACTTATTTCACCTTTTTAATTTTCTCCAAAACTACTTGCTTGGTTCTCTATTACTGCGAATTGTTATATATGTTATTTCACCTTTTCAAAGTGTATATTTAACGTACAATAGCTCCTAACATTGTTTTCCATTTAGCAGTGGTGGCCAAAATACAATTAAATGCTAAGAAAGAGAAGATGTGAGGTCCATTATAATTTACCCATATATAAGCTATTGTAATATTAGTCATTTTAAAAGTAGGAAGAAACCAACTATTCATGTAAAATAAAAAAAATGTACAGTCCCAAAATAAGAACATACATACTATGTTAGTTAAAAATTTGAATGTAATACTTGTAAAATTAATTTAGAAGGATTATTGTTCCAGTTACTACAAAAGAATTCTGAATTCCATACGCCAATTTGGCGTAGGGATGACGTAGGCAATCGAATTTCCCTACGCCAAAAAGGAAGTCGGAAAACAGCTCGTCGCAAATATTTCCCTACGCCCTCCCTACGCCTACATGCCTACGTCATACCTACGCCAAGTTCCCTACGTCATCCCTACGCCAAATTCCCTACACTGTCCCTACGCCAAGTTCCATACGCCATCCCTACGCCAAGTTCCCTACGTCATCCCTACCCCAAATTCCATACGCCAAGTTCCTACGCATTCCCTATGCCAAGTTTCATATGAATCATTACCCCTTCCCTACGCATTCGTACACCAAAAATCAATATGGTAGTTTTATATTTATCTTCGTCTACCACAAATATCGATAAAACCGAACATATGCAAAATCATAACAATATATATATATATATATATATATATATAAACATTGATGTAAAATGAATATCATAGTCGAATTACCATAAACTTGCTACAAATATTTTTAAAACAAATCATGTCCAACAAACAACAAAATAAAGTTGCTACATAACTCAAACATGATCATTTCATCTAATTCAAACATAGTGTAATGTACCTTACACAAATAGAACATCAAACCCACTACCAAAATAAGATTAATTCATAAAGTACGTCATATCTGCGGTTCTTGCTCTCGCCGCAACCCTTGTAAAAACTCTTGTCCAGAACTCTAGCACAGAACGAACACATAAAGGTAGAAGAATGTCATTGACGATATTCAATTAAAAGTTTACATGTTCCAGTTTAAAAATGAGATTGGTTATTATAAAGTTAACTGTGTACAATAAAAATTGAGAGTACGAGATGGGATAATCTAGACATCTTAGCTTGAGTGAAAGAAATTTACTTTTCTCGAAGTATACTAAGGTACACAATGCAATCTCATGAATAATGATTGAAATATTACAGTTTCTCTAATTGAATATAAGCATGAACTGTGGGAAATGCAAGAAGAGACTCATGACCAATTTCAGAACTCGAGGAAAGATAGTAAGGTAAAATTTGTCAGCATCATCTATGCCAAAGTACAACTTTTTTTCATTTCTTATTTCAATCAAAAAAAAAAAATCTGTCAGCATAACATAAAATATATGATCATTCATTTTCTCCTTATAAGTCAAAAGGTTGATGGTAGCTTAGACAATTTTAAAGCAGCTATAACTAAGATAACAAAACAAAGAATGATTTCTTGAATATGAAAATGAAAACGACCAGTTAAACAATGGAAAATTCGATTAGGAATGCTATTTGATTTTGTCATGAATGTAACAATATGTATCAACACTAAGTGAGAAAAAAATTATATCTAGAAGGCAAGTTGGAATCATGTTACCGGTCATAATTGGTTGCCGACTTCGAGATGACTGACTGTAACTCCGCATAGGTTTGTTATTTGATAAATCAAAATGAAATTCAGGAGCTAAAGGGTTAAGCCGTGAAGCTCTTTCTTCATTTACAGTGTGGATATGTCCCATAGTAGTTTGACCACCATCTGAATTGAAATTATGTGATCTTGATTGGTTAATATGTTCACCGATGGCTGCAGGAGTTGGTTGAACCACATTAGTCTGGTCATAGGCTGCAATATGAGGACACCGATGAATTTAGCACATTGATAATGGAAATTATTGAATGATTCTTTTCAGCAGAATCAAAACAATAGTATATTGAAACCAAAGAAAAACAATACGATAAGTTTTGAAGTCTGGTGCTATTTTTTTCCAAGCATTGTTAACTTGGAAAAAATAAATGAAAATGAGTAAGTACTCGGTCTTACTAAAAGCTGCGATGAGCTATGGCATTGAAAAACCAGGAAATTTGTATTAAAACACTTTACGTACTGTGATTAAAGTACGCCAAATTGAGAATGCTCATCAGCCAAAGGGGTAAATATAAGTTGAAATACTATAACCATTCTGCATATAGTTTCGTGGTTTTAATTATAACAAAACTAATTATTAAAGAAAAATAAACAGATTGGAAAGGAGAAAACGCATAGTATCATACAGTTAGAAGTTCAATTTACTTTCAAACCCTCATTGAAATGGCATTTGACAAAGTATTAATCATTGACAAAAGGCATATGCGAAGAAGGAAGAATCACTTCCACATAGTTAAATACACGCCAGAGTGCAATTCAGCACTAAGAATCCCAAAGAAAGCCAATCAAAGTTCCTAACCATCCAACATACTGAAGAGGACCTTTATGTTTATATACAGTTGACCACAAAAGAACCAGTGAATTATATATCCTTCTTAATTTTAGCAATTAAATAACACATTATTAACTCAAATTAACCTATGTGAAAAAAAAACACATCTCTCATTTAAGTCTGACTACAAGTATACCCAATTCAAGGTAAAAAGGATAAATTGCAGCCACTACAAGTTTTGGGCATGGTAAATTGATAGACGTTACCTCTGAAAATCGGTCTTTACGAAGATACAGCGCGAGGAGAGGAAGGCAGAGGGGCGGCGACGCGAGTTGAGAAGGCTTGAGGCGGCGGCGCGAGTTGAGAAGGCAGGAGGCGGCGGCGCGAGTTGAGAGGGCAGGAGGCGCGGTTGAATCGGAGGTGCGATTGAAGCGGAGGCGGTTGAATTACACGGGATTGAATCGCAGGCGGTTGAATCGGAGGTGCGATTTAGGTTTTTTTTTCCTTTTTAATTTGTATACGCGATGGAAATAGGGGTGGGGGAGAGCGATTGTATTAGTTAAACGGTTGCGGTTGTTGGACTGTTTTAATTAAATTCCAACCTGGGTAAACAGTGTAGGTAATGAGTAAGAATTCCCTACGCCATACCTACCTCTTTCCATATTTTTACGTCTCCCCTACGCCGCGCCTACGCGGCGTAGAGATGGCGTAAGGAATTTTCGATTGGAAAATTGCCCTTTTTTTGTAGTGAGTGTAAATATGAAGATGAAAGATCTTTTTGAAGTATGGTTTAGAATAGATTTAAAAATAATCTGGTTATTAAGACGAACATATTTTTGGCCCTTAAGATGTATATTTGTCACTAAATGTGAATTTTGCAGCAACCAAAAAGCATTAATTTTTTTTACATATAGTACGTACATCTGCAAACCAGATAACCTGAGCATATATAGCCTTTCTGCTTTAGATATAAAAACTAATTGCATTGTCAAAATATCTTTCAGGAAGACTATTTATTTTAATAAAGATATCACATCAGACTACATGCATTCCATCTAGCGAGGATAAATAGAAAAAATTTAAATGCTAGTGAAGATAAACTGGCCTGTTATTAAATTAATTATAAAAGATACTATTCCAATGTAAATAAAAATATGAATGATTTTTATGAAATATGATTTGGAACAGATTTTAGAATAATTTGGTCATTAAGATGAACATACATTTGGTCATTATGTGAGAAATTAGTTCCAATAATCAAAAAGCATTAGCCTTTTTACATGCATCACATATATTTTGCAAACCAATAAACCCGAGCATATATCCTTTCTATTGTAGATGTAAACAAATAATTCATTAGAGAAAGTGAAAGAAAATAAATCAATTGTGGCAGCAATATCATAAGAAGGGAGGGTTTTTTTTTTTATTTCTTTAAGAAACTATAATTGATAGTTAATTTTATAACATCATAATTAGTCATCAGAAGAAAAGGTTTTAAATTCTCAAAGAAGCGACATTGATTTACCTGTTAGAAGAGGAAGTATTTGATTGGTAATTAACACAATTTGTCTTTATTTGTAGATAAAAATGGGAAATTTAATTTCACGTAAAAGTTGGAAAATCAATAAATGTTGCTGACAGTACCAATTCATGCACTAACTTAAAAATATGTGATATTCCTACAGTTAAGTCTACGAGAAATTACCAAAATGAAGTTCCTTGTATAGTGAAATAATAATTTAAATCAGAAGTTATTTCTATGAATAAATAAGTAATATGAGCGACAGATCGTAATTAAGGTATCACCCAAAATAGTTCTAAAGATTTTAGCAAAGTTTTGTCTGACAAAAGGACACCTATGTTGACAAAAATAAGTAAACTACTTTTGACTAATAAAAAAAGTACAAAAAGGGTATTCTAGCAGGATATATTAAAACATTAATTGATACAACTCTAAAAAGCAAGTTTACAAATATGTAAATCAGTAATTGATTGAAACCAAGAGCGAAGAACATTCATCTGCTTATAATAAATTGATACAATATAACCCTCACAACAGAATCATAAATGCTTGAAAGTTAACAATTTCAATATAACCCTTTACCATACGATTCATGTTAAACATGAGAACATACTTAAATGCACGAGAACTGTCGGTATGAAATAAAGGGATTTACCTGGCGCTTTGAGATAAGGTAGCATATGTCTGCCTTTTTGACAAAATATACTGTTAGTATGATCCAATTTAAAGTTTCTTATGTTGGTTGTCCGGCCTGCAAACAAATTCAATAAAATTCCTGGCAAATAGTCAATCAGATCTTGTTAAAAAGAGAGAGATGTGAAGGAGTAATGTTTTAGCACAGATTGAAAAGGACATTGATTGGTATCTGAAATATAAAAAGATATGCTGCATGTAACACCCCACGCCCGCTATGGTCACTCACTAAGGGAATGCCATAGCATCGGTGGAGTATTTTAGTGAATATAGAACAGAAAAATTACAACAAGACAGATATAATTAGTACTTGAAATTTAAAAATATCATCTCACAACAGCGGAAATAAACATGTCTGGTTACATCATAAAACCACGATAAAAGTCAAGTACAATATCCATCAAAATAAAGAAGTACATAATCCCACTCTCTCATACAATAGCCATAACAAAAGAAAAGATAACTGGATAACTGGAGCTTTACATCTATCCAAGCTCCTAAAGACTGGAACAGCAATCCGATCAAGCTCTACTACCGCTAGGATCCACCGTAGGACCTGAGGGTTGGGAAAAAGATAAAAACAACGGGGTCAGACATAAGTCTGAGTGAGTCCTATAACTTTAACAATACAATCATTAAAGTAACCAGAGAAGACATAAACTTGACCTACGGTAATATCTGGGGATGAATGGCTACACTAAGCAGCTTGGTAGACTTAGGATAAACTAAGATAACCGTCAGGACGCATCTACCCACCCAAGGATAATTACTAACTGCACCACACCAGTCATTCCTACTTAAAGGTTGATCCCTTCCAAGGACTTAGAAAATTTCCCCAGTAGTTTCGTGTACTCCTAGCCCACTACATAGGTGTCGTCTGCCCCTATCTCCACTAGGTGTACTCAGTAATTCTTAGCCAGTAGTTTCATGTACCCCTACATAGGTGCCGTCTGCCCCTATCTTTATTAGGTGTACCCACTACTCCCCAACGATCGGCTCCCTACCGTAGATACCCGTGCTGGTCCCACAGTGGGGGTGTATCACTCCCCTAAAGTGGCTACCCAATACTAACGGTGCACGGCTTTATATCTACACGATGCAACAACGGCTTATCTACCAGCCCGGGCCCACACACGCATATGAAACCCGTTGGACTTGCGTTGCCACCGCTAACCCGTTTTTGCCTCTTATAATCAAGCCCAATTATGCGTGTCCCGTCACTCGACATGGGTCGAGCCCACAAAGATACGTTTGGGATATTGGTTGAAATGGGCCCCCACAAGCTACCCACTTAAGCTTGTCATATATCTAGTGTATCCCACTTAACCCTTTAATCATGTTTAATTACATGTTTCCACTTGGTTAAGTATTCTAATCGTATTTTCTATTGCCACCCAAGGCAACCCACTAGATTCCACATGCCACCCAAGGCAACCACAAAATTCCCACATGCCACCCAAGGCACCCACTTAACCCCTCATGTCCCACTACATGCTAATATGGTTAAGTGTTTTCTTAATTAAATAATTAAGATCGTGATCTCCCATAAAGACCTCCCACATTAGACTGGCTGTTATGACCGCCTGGTTAAGCCGGTAGAATCCGGGCAGTCTTACGTCATAACAGAGCCTAACCTCGTGTCTTTACTTTAATCACGTATTTAATTTATGGCTAAGACCTCTCACATTGGGCTGACATTTGTAGCAACTGGTTAAGCCGGTCGGGTCCGGGCAGTTTTACACTACAAATGAGTCCAACCTCGTGTCTTAGTTGATTAATTACACCTAATTAATCACCCCATATTAATTATTCCTAATTAATATCAAGTTTTCCATAACATGGGTAGACCTAACTCAATAGGTAAATTCCCATGGGGTAGACCTAACTCAATAGGTAAATTCCCACTTATGGTAATTTATTTTTATGGTATGCTTAATCATACCCAATCATTCATTTATTAACATATTTACCAACCCCATCGTTCCCCACGTAAATCGTTCTCATTACATGACATAATAAAGGGGAAGATCCATCACAAATATCATGGGTTTAGCATAAAACTTTGTCATGGGTTAAGAGGATGTCAACTTGCATATATGAGCATATATTAACCCAACTACATTTAACCCAAACTTGCATATTATCATACACATGATTTGCATAACATGTTGCATATGAGCTTGCATATTATCATACACATATCTTGCATAACATGTTGAACTTGCATATAGGCATTCTCATAACTTGCATAACATGTTAAACATGCATTTAAGCATACACATAACTTGCATAAGCATCCACATACTTGCATAAGCATCCACATACTTGCATAAGCATTCACATACTTGCATAAACATGCATAACTTGCATATCATGTCATTTAAGCATATACATATCTTGCATAAGCATTCATATACTCGCATAAGCATGCATAACTTGCATATCACATAAATCTTGCATTTAAACATATACATGACTTGCATAAGCATCCATATACTTGCATAAGCATGCATAACTTGCATATCACATTAAACTTGCATTTAAACATATACTTAACTTGCATAACTCACTTTGTTAAACATGCATAATTCCACTCATTAAATATGCATAAATCCACTTGTTAAACATGCATAAACCAACTTGTTAAACATGCATAAATCAACTTATTAAGCATGCATAAACCAACTTATCAAATATGCATAAACATAGAACAACATAGAGTAACATATCATCATAAATGATTCAAACTCACTAATCCGCATTTAAGACCATAAGTCTCATTACACCCAATCTACTTACTTTAACAATTGATGTTAAAGTGATAGAAACTCACCAAACCCAAAATTAATCCACTTATGAAGTGGAATTAGTTGCTAAATATGAAGATGGTGATGATTAGAGAATGATTTAAGAGGGATTAGCTTGCAACTTCCTTCTTAGATTAGTGGAGACTCCTTCTAGGATTTAATTTGGCGGCATGAGGCCTTTATTTCTATTTTTAGTATGGATTAAGGTAGGTTTAGGGTGTATTTATAGATTAAGAGAGTGTTTTAGGCCCTTAGATTAACCCTAGATTAATTTAGGTCCGTTAGATTTAGGAAATCTCTAGAACCAGGCCCAGCCCTAGCCAGAAAACCAGATCTGGTGCACCCAAGCTCCCTGGTTCGACACGCCGTGTCGACAGGCAAGTCGACACCCCTGTCGACAGGCCTGTCGACACCCCTGTCGACATGCTTAGGGCGGGAATCTTCCCGCCTGGCCCCGCTGGTTCTAATTTAAAATCTAAATTTAAATTCCTAAATCTGTTTTTAGCTCTAATCTTTCTGCAAACTTCTTTGGGCCATAACCGGGCCATACGGACTCCGATTCTCGAAAACTCGGACTCTATTTCGCGTATTTTTCCGAGATGAACGCAATAACGCAGCCCGTTACCCCCAATTCCCACATCTGAGATTATTTATCCTGTAATTAGTGAATTTTAGTATTGACTAAAATTCGGGGTGTTACATTCTCCCCTCCTTAAAGGATTTCGTCCCCGAAATCTCTAAGCTAAGGAGAATGCACATCCTATCATCCAAACAACCATCTACTCAAATCATCAACCTCGGGCATCCATTGTCCTTAAACAGTTTCTAATGATGTATGAGCATATGCAAACAGTGTGTGTATATGTTCCCTATCTAATGTATGAACATATGCAAACCATGATAGTGCCATGCATCCATTATGTATGCGAGAAAACCCTATCGACACATACAATATCTACATGAGTGCACAATCATTCACCAAAATGCATCATCCATGTGATAACACAACCATTATACATCCATAAATATATTTTCCTACACACAATTTTATGCAATATGCAATATGAAGTGACTGAGCCGATCTAGTGCCTAGAGTGTGTGTATATGCATCCACGAGCAACCACTAGCAAACACTTGCATCCACTTGCATCCATCAACCATAACATGTCTCAAACACATGTTTCAACCATAGGTTTACCCTATCTAAAGGTCAAAGGTACTAACGAGAGGACATACCAAAGATAAGATAAGTACTAGACAAGCGATAAAGGAGAAAGTAAAGACATACCCTCAAAAAGAAATGGGTACAATGAACGCATCTTCGCTTCCGTCTCCCAAGTTGCGTTGCTCTCATCTTCTCCCCATTGCACTTTGACTAGCTGAACCTCTCTGTTTCTCAACTTCCTAGTCTCTGACCCAAGGATGCGAGTAGGAGCTCGTCGAATAGTCGCATCACGCTCTACCTCTACATCTCTAAGCAAGCTTGGCTCTACCACCTCTGCCGTCTCATGTAAGCACTTCCTCAGATGTGATACATGGAATACATCATGAACACCACTAAGTCTGTCGGGCAACTCCACCCTATATGCCATCCGTCCAATCCTTTCCTTAATAGGAAATGGCCCAACAAACCTCGGTGCTAACTTCCCAACGGATCCGAAGCGAACAACATTTCTCAACGGAGATACCTTAACAAAAACCATATCCCCAACCTCAAACTCAAGATCCGTCCTTCTCTTGTCCGCGTAAGATTTTTGCCTATCCTGCGCTGCTTTCATCCTTCTTCGAATCAAATCAATCTTCTCAGAAGTCTCCCTAATCATATCAGGCCCAAGCAAGATCTTATCCGTAGATTCCCACCAACATGTAGGTGATCGACAAGGCCTTCCATAGAGAGCTTCGAAAGGAGCCATACCAATACTGGACTGAAAGCTGTTATTATATGCGAACTCCACCAATGGAAGATGCTCTTCCCATGTACCTCCAAAATCTAAGATACAAAGCCTCAAAAGGTCTTCTAGAACACGATTCACCCTCTCAGTCTGGCCGTCCGTCTGAGGATGATATGTGGTGCTCAGACACAATTGAGTCCCCACTGCTTCTTGCAAACTTCTCCAGAACTCGCTAGTGAAGATAGGATCTCGATCACTCACTATGCTAGAGGGTACCCCATGTAATCGAACTATCTCTCGAAGATATACTGAAGCTAGCCATGGAGCAGTCCTCTTACTCTTCACAGGTATGAAATGGGCGCTCTTAGTAAGTCTATCTACCACCACCCAAATTCCTGTATTACCCTTCCTCGACCTGGGTAACCCGTCAATAAAATCCATCGAGACGCTATCCCACTTCCATTGCGGAACCTCCAATGGATGAAGCAACCCACCTGGTTTCCTTTGCTCCGCCTTCACTTGTTGGCACACCAAACATCGAGCGACATACTCGGCCACATCTTTCTTCATACCGGCCCAGAAGAAAACCCTCTTCATGTCTTGGTACATCTTATCCCCACCGGGATGAATGGTCATCCTAGAACGGTGTGCGTCATCAAGAATAGCCTTCCTCAAACCCTCGTCTTGCGGTACACAAAGTCTACCGTCTCTACGCAAGTACCCCCTATCGTCTAGGGTGTACCTACTCAAATGGCTGGACGACTCCCCCCTTATGAGCTTCTCTACTAACTCAACCAACTGTGGGTCGCCCCTCTGTGCTTCTCCAATCCGCCCCAAAAGAGTAGGTCTAACTTCCAAAGAAGCTAGTAAACCGGGTACATAGTCAACGGAAGGTCTGAAATCAAACATCGAGATAAATTCCAAGCTTTGTCGTTCCACGAACAATGGACTCAAGGACAACCTCTTCCTGCTCAAGGCGTCCGCCACCACGTTACCCTTGCCAGGGGTATACGCTATCTCGAAATCATAGGATGCTAAAAACTCCATCCACCTTTGCTGTCTTAAGTTTAAATCTTTCTGAGAGAATAAGTACTTCAATGATTTATGGTCAGTGAACAACTCGAATCTCTCACCAAGAAGATAATGGCGCCAAATCTTAAGCGCAAAAACAATAGCGGCCAGCTCTAGATCATGGGTAGGGTAATTTTTCTCATGTGCCCTCAACTGCCTTCCACCATAGGCTATTACCCTTCCCTCTTGCATTAAGACTGCGCCAAGTCCTGTCCCACAGGCATCGGTATAGACAACAAATGGCTTGCTCCCATCTGGCAACACTAAAACTGGAGCCGTGGTTAAAGCTCTCTTTAACCGTCGGAACGCATCATCACAATCTACGTCCCATGTGAAAACAAGATTCTTCTTTGTTAAGCGGGTTAATGGGGCTGATATCTTCGCGAAGTCTTTGATAAACTTCCTATAATAACCCGACAACCCCAAGAAACTTCTTACTTCGGTAGCATTCTTCGGAACCTTCCAATCCTGAATTGATACCACCTTCGCGGGATCCACAGCTATCCCTTCCTTGGAGACCACGTGCCCCAAGAACTGTACTTCCTTCCTCCAGAAGTGACATTTAGAGAATTTAGCCTTAAGGCTATGTGCTCGAAGAGTCTTCAACACTTCCCCAAGATGTAGGGCATGCTCTTCTTCACTCTTAGAAAATACTAAGATATCATCCACAAAGACCACCACAAATTTATTAAGGAACTCCCTGAACACCCTACTCATCAAATCAACAAAGTATGCAGGGGCGTTCGTCAACCCAAATGGCATCACCAGCCACTCATAGAAACCATCCGGAGTTCTAAAGGCAGTCTTGTCTATGCTATCCTCAGCCACCCTCAACTAATGAAACCCCGTGGCTAAGTCCAACTGAGAAACTACTGAAGCGCCAACCAACTGATCGAAAAGATCATCAATCCTCGACAATGGGTGTCTATTCTTCTTTGTGAGCTTGTTGAGTTCTCTATAGTCTACACAAAGTCTGAGGGACCCATCTGCCTTCGTAGCAAATACTACTGGAGCACCCCACTCTGATATACTCCGTCTTATGAACCCCTTCTCAAGTAACTCCCCTACTTGCTTATGGAGTTCCCTCCTCTCACGAGGAGCCATGTGGCGCACTGGTAAAGATACCGGTTTAGCATTATCCACCAGATATATTCGGAAGTCAATCTCCCGCTTCGGAGGTAAGCCCTTCACCTCCTCAAACACATCCGGATATTCCCGGACCACTCTCATAGATTGCAAACTCTCGACCGAAGCGTCAAGCGATTCAAGATAACTTAGCATAACAGAGTCCATGGGATTACAAGAAATCTCGAGAGTGTTACCCAAGCGGGTCATGAGCCTAACAACTCTCCTTTCGCAATCAAGAACGGCACCATTACTGGATAACCAGTCCATGCCCAAAATCAACCCATAGCCCGTGAAGCCCAACACAAAAGCATCACATCTAAACTCAATGCTAAGTATAGAAATCTTCAAACCCAAACATATCATGGACAAATAAGTGGAGCCCCCAATTGGGTTTGAAACAACCAAGGGATCATCTACCAGACTGGTGTCTAGGTGCAGTAACTCAACTAATGATGATGAGATAAACGAATGCGATGCGCCTGAATCAAACAATGTACGGACAGGATGGTCAAATAGAAAAACCAGACTTTCAACGGAGATAGTTCTACCTCTCTCCTGAATCGGTGGAACCGCGAGAGCCTGTACTTGCCCCCTAGCCTGACTCGGTGCCATAAGAGCTTGTACCTGTCCTCCTGAGGTAGATCCCGTCCTTTGCCCTTTCTTAGGGCAATCCTTCACTAAATGCCCTGCTTCGCCACAGTGGAAGCAGCCAGTCTTCTTCTTTTTGCGACAATCCTTGCTTAGGTGGCCAGGTGTCCCACAATTGAAACACTTCTTCTTCTTGCCCTTGCCACCGTTGCCTTTCCCACCTTTGCTTTGCTGTTGTTGCTGAGGTCTCTTTTGATCTCCCTTCTTCTCGGGTACCTTATTAGCATTAGGATCCTTCTCTTCCTCATACATGAGTGCCATGTCAACTAGCTTCTCAAAGGTGGCCCCCATAGGGATATGAGTCATAGCCAACCCATGCATCGGTTCATTCAAGCCTTTCACGAACCGCAAAGCCTTCTTCTCCGGTGTATTCACCATGTCTAGGCCAAACCTTGCCAATTGATTAAACTTGTTGACATATTCCTTCACCGAGAGATTTCCTTGCTTTAGAGTCAAGAATCTTTCCATATACAAGTTTTCCTCCGCCCTTGAGAGAAACTTTGCCACAAATCTTTGCCTAAAATCCGCCCAAGTGTCAATGGGGCGTTCTCCATTAGTGACCTCCCACCAGAATGAGGCCTCTCCCTTCATTAACCAAGCAGCCAACTTGACTTTCTTCCCTTCTTCCATCTCAAAGATATCTATCAACTCTTCCACCTCCTTAAGCCAATCTCTAGCCTCCACAAAAGTTTCAGATCCTTGAAAAGGTTTCCCTCCCATAGCTTTAAATTCCTTGCAAGTCTTAGCAAAAGTATCCGTGCGAGGAGGAGGGGGAGGAGGAAGATCGGGTGCTACGGTTGGTGGAGGAACATTTGCTGGACCCGTAGTGGTGGCCCTAGCCTCCATCAATCTCCTATACCATACTGGTACCGTCACACCCTCCGGAAGATTAAGATTCTCGGCCATGCTGAAACGAAAAAGGAAAGTTTCAAAACGGAGAATTCGAGGGATATAGATATGGCTATTGGGGATTATGCTTTTCTTTCAAAAACTTTTCTCTTAAAAGACATGTTTTTGAAAATATCTTTTCCAAAAATGTTTTAGAAAAATAGTTTTCTAAAAATTTTATCTGTTCCGGTAACCTTTGCTCTGATACCACGTGTAACACCCCACGCCCGCTATGGTCACTCACTAAGGGAATGCCATAGCATCGGTGGAGTATTTTAGTGAATATAGAACAGAAAAATTACAACAAGACAGATATAATTAGTACTTGAAATTTAAAAATATCATCTCACAACAGCGGAAATAAACATGTCTGGTTACATCATAAAACCACGATAAAAGTCAAGTACAATATCCATCAAAATAAAGAAGTACATAATCCCACTCTCTCATACAATAGCCATAACAAAAGAAAAGATAACTGGATAACTGGAGCTTTACATCTACCCAAGCTTCTAAAGACTGGAACAGCAATCCGATCAAGCTCTACTACCGCTAGGATCCACCGTAGGACCTGAGGGTTGGGAAAAAGATAAAAACAACGGGGTCAGACATAAGTCTGAGTGAGTCCTATAACTTTAACAATACAATCATTAAAGTAACCAGAGAAGACATAAACTTGACCTACGGTAATATCTGGGGATGAATGGCTACACTAAGCAGCTTGGTAGACTTAGGATAAACTAAGATAACCGTCAGGACGCATCTACCCACCCAAGGATAATTACTAACTGCACCACACCAGTCATTCCTACTTAAAGGTTGATCCCTTCCAAGGACTTAGAAAATTTCCCCAGTAGTTTCGTGTACTCCTAGCCCACTACATAGGTGCCGTCTACCCCTATCTCCACTAGGTGTACTCAGTAATTCTTACCCAGTAGTTTCATGTACCCCTACATAGGTGCCGTCTGCCCCTATCTTTATTAGGTGTACCCACTACTCCCCAACGATCGGCTCCCTACCGTAGATACCCGTGCTGGTCCCACAGTGGGGGTGTATCACTCCCCTAAAGTGGCTACCCAATACTAACAGTGCACGGCTTTATATCTACACGATGCAACAACGGCTTATCTACCAGCCCGGGCCCACACACGCATATGAAACCCGTTGGACTTGCGTTGCCACCGCTAACCCGTTTTTGCCTCTTATAATCAAGCCCAATATGCGTGTCCCGTCACTCGACATGGGTCGAGCCCACAAAGATACGTTTGGGATATTGGTTGAAATGGGCCCCCACAAGCTACCCACTTAAGCTTGTCATATATCTAGTGTATCCCACTTAACCCTTTAATCATGTTTAATTACATGTTTCCACTTGGTTAAGTATTCTAATCGTATTTTCTATTGCCACCCAAGGCAACCCACTAGATTCCACATGCCACCCAAGGCAACCACAAAATTCCCACATGCCACCCAAGGCACCCACTTAACCCCTCATGTCCCACTACATGCTAATATGGTTAAGTGTTTTCTTAATTAAATAATTAAGATCGTGATCTCCCATAAAGACCTCCCACATTAGACTGGCTGTTATGACCGCCTGGTTAAGCCGGTAGAATCCGGGCAGTCTTACGTCATAACAGAGCCTAACCTCGTGTCTTTACTTTAATCACGTATTTAATTTATGGCTAAGACCTCTCACATTGGGCTGACATTTGTAGCAACTGGTTAAGCCGGTCGGGTCCGGGCAGTTTTACACTACAAGTGAGTCCAACCTCGTGTCTTAGTCGATTAATTACACCTAATTAATCACCCCATATTAATTATTCCTAATTAATATCAAGTTTTCCATAACATGGGTAGACCTAACTCAATAGGTAAATTCTCATGGGGTATACCTAACTCAATAGGTAAATTCCCACTTATGGTAATTTATTTTTATGGTATGCTTAATCATACCCAATCATTCATTTATTAACATATTTACCAACCCCATCGTTCCCCACGTAAATCGTTCTCATTACATGACATAATAAAGGGGAAGATCCATCACAAATATCATGGGTTTAGCATAAAACTTTGTCATGGGTTAAGAGGATGTCAACTTGCATATATGAGCATATATTAACCCAACTACATTTAACCCAAACTTGCATATTATCATACACATGATTTGCATAACATGTTGCATATGAGCTTGCATATTATCATACACATATCTTGCATAACATGTTGAACTTGCATATAGGCATTCTCATAACTTGCATAACATGTTAAACATGCATTTAAGCATACACATAACTTGCATAAGCATCCACATACTTGCATAAGCATCCACATACTTGCATAAGCATTCACATACTTGCATAAACATGCATAACTTGCATATCATGTCATTTAAGCATATACATATCTTGCATAAGCATTCATATACTCGCATAAGCATGCATAACTTGCATATCACATAAATCTTGCATTTAAACATATACATGACTTGCATAAGCATCCATATACTTGCATAAGCATGCATAACTTGCATATCACATTAAACTTGCATTTAAACATATACTTAACTTGCATAACTCACTTTGTTAAACATGCATAATTCCACTCATTAAATATGCATAAATCCACTTGTTAAACATGCATAAACCAACTTGTTAAACATGCATAAATCAACTTATTAAGCATGCATAAACCAACTTATCAAATATGCATAAACATAGAACAACATAGAGTAACATATCATTATAAATGATTCAAACTCACTAATCCGCATTTAAGACCATAAGTCTCATTACACCCAATCTACTTACTTCAACAATTGATGCTAAAGTGATAGAAACTCACCAAACCCAAAATTAATCCACTTATGAAGTGGAATTAGTTGCTAAATATGAAGATGGTGATGATTAGAGAATGATTTGAGAGGGATTAGCTTGCAACTTCCTTCTTAGATTAGTGGAGACTCCTTCTAGGATTTAATTTGGCGGCATGAGGCCTTCATTTCTATTTTTAGTATGGATTAAGGTAGGTTTAGGGTATATTTATAGATTAAGAGAGTGTTTTAGGCCCTTAGATTAACCCTAGATTAATTTAGGTCCGTTAGATTTAGGAAATCTCTAGAACCAGGCCCAGCCCTAGCCAGAAAACCAGATCTGGTGCACCCAAGCTCCCTGGTTCGACACGCCGTGTCGATAGGCAAGTCGACAGGCAAGTCGACACCCCTGTCGACAGGCCTGTCGACAGCCCTGTCGACATGCTTAGGGCGGGAATCTTCCCGCCTGGCCCCGCTGGTTCTAATTTAAAATCTAAATTTAAATTCCTAAATCTGTTTTTAGCTCTAATCTTTCTGCAAACTTCTTTGGGCCATAACCGGGCCATACGGACTCCGATTCTCGAAAACTCGGACTCTATTTCGCGTATTTTTCCGAGACGAACGCAATAACGCAGCCCGTTACCCCCAATTCCCACATCTGAGATTATTTATCCTGTAATTAGTGAATTTTAGTATTGACTAAAATTCGGGGTGTTACACTGCATAAGTAAAATCAAATTTTAGCATCCATAAAGTTAATTCATTTATCATCGTATATTGATCCAATTTTCATGGAGCAAGCGATTTATGATCGTATATTGAGAAAGCAAATTATTGAACAATGCGGAAGTGGAGAAACTACCAATTGATACTATTTTTCTGATAAAATTCGTCTTGCAGATCAGTGAGGCAGCCACGGAGTGGAAGATCGATGAAAGGATGAATAGAGGGCAGTGGTATGGATATGAGTAGGTGGTAGTGGAGAAGGGAAGATAAGCCCAGGCATCATCTTCTTCATCAGCGAGTGTGATCTTTTGTTCATTGATCCAAATTATTGTTGAGTAGAACCACTGCTGTGATGAATTACACAATTGAACGCAACAGAGGGAAAAGGAAAAAAAAAATAGAATTCAGTTCAGAGTTATATAATTGAAAAATTATGACAATAGTAAATGTTACACCTTTGATTTGAAAGCATGGGCGAACTGGCGATAGGGATGATAATGGAAGCAGATAAACTAATTTTTCGATTGAAGAGAAGTGAAAGGAAAAGTTCAAATAGATCGTGTAAGGCGGAAGAAACTTAAAATTGATCATGGCATGGATAGTTTATTACCGTTGGTTAAATTAGCATGTGTAATAGATCGTTGCTTAGAGCATCTCCAATGCATGTCTCTTTTTGATGTAAAGTGCATGCCACATAGATAATTAACATTTTCATGTTATTTTTAGTCTCCAATGCTAATGTTAAGGACTTGTGTAATATGATATGGCAATCTTATTGTCAGATATTGTGAAATAAAATGAGTTCTAGACATTGTATTTCACATTGTTAAAAGCTATGCACCACTAGTTTTTTGACACGTATGCAAATTTCAACATTTAATCACATTTGCATTGGAGCAAGTGAATTGTTTTTATTGTAATATGCAAATATATTCATTTCACATTGTCTAGTTCTTGGTGCCACATAGGTTTCACATTGTGAAGGATTGAAGATGCCCTTATAACGATTTGATCCCAATTTCTTGAATTACCCCTTTTAATATCTGATGATGTGTTATAATTATAGCCGCTTGATATCTACTTCAACTTAAAATCTAAACCGCTCTTTGTCTCCCCGTTTGTCTACTAAGGGATTTAATTATATAGATATTAAATTGGATTTTGGGTTTGTCGTGAACAACGTTTTAAATAACATCCGTTCTTTAACTCAATTAATGGTGAAGATATGATTTGGAATTTATAAATCTTTTTATTAAGATTTAACGGAAAGTGTCCAAAGTAAAGTTTTCCAATTTAATACATTAAATTGGAATTGAATGGAATTCGATTTGGTGATAATTGAGATGAACTTCTGTAAAGGAAGACCGTTACTATTTATGGAATTTAAAATGTCTTGCCACTATTCCACTTATAGTATTTGTTTGATACGGAAATTTATATCGATTACGATTGATCAGATTTCCGTGAAGGTTCCATTTTGATGGAAAATGATTTTGGGTTTATCGTGAATTGTGTTTTAAAGGTGTAACATCCCGTATTTTCCATTGTGAGATATTTAATTTAATTTATTAATTTAAATGTTTATTTGGAGATATAATAGCGTATTCGTTTATTAAACGTTAATTCTGAATATTTAATTCAATTTTAAATATTGATTAAATGGATTTTTAATATCGAATTATACTTCGAAATCAGTTCGAGCATGTTTAAAATAATTGTTAAGGCTAAGAACGTCGATCGCGGATTTTTTATAGGGAGTTGTAACCGAAAAATATTTTATAACGATCGTCTACAACACTTGGTTTTCATGTCTTCAAAAATCTCAGCGTACCACCTTCGAAAATCGCACAAGATATGCAGCAAATGTTTACTGCTGGCAAATCCCGGCATGTTCAAACTTATAGAGATTTCAAACACGCAACATTTTGTTTCAACCTTCGCACATGGCACTCGTAGTGCGACACCATAGAAAAAAATAGCGTTTGTCAAATCCGGAGTTCTTGAAGAGGAGAACGGCCAGGAGTAGAAGCTGGAAGGGGAGTCGAAGTCGGCGTAGTTTATGATGAAGTGGTGATTTATAATATACTGGGTAGAATTCGAAATGATGTGTGCATGGAAACTGGAAGGATATAACATTGGAAATGGAAGAAGAACGTGCTGACATGGCACAGTGTTTGGGGAGGTGCATGTATTAGGTGGGGAGGCACGCTGTGTGTCAAGTGGTTTGGGTTGTTATGTTGTTTATCTACAGATGCCACGTCAAGGTGACGGTGGTGAAAATGTTCGGTGTCCAATGGAAGATGATGTAGGAATAGGGAGGAAGAAGTAATAACAGGAAAGTTGAGCTGTTATTTGTGGGTGTGGTGGTTGCAGTCACTGTTAGGAAGTTGTGATTGGTTGCGGATTGACTGTAGCTGTAGACAGATGCGTTTCATGTTGTAGTATGGGGCAGTGCTCTTTGAGTTTGGCCATGGTATTGGTTTAGTGGTTGATGTATTGGATTCGTTTGGCATAACTGTTGAGGCGTGATTCATGAAAATGGCGAACAATGCAAATAAGGTTGTGGAGATATGCAGTGAGGATGGCCTGTGTATTGTGACAAGAAATTGACTTGCGAAGTGCAGTGGTGCCAATGGGAGGCAGTGGTGCCTTATAAGTGTGGTGACTGAGGCACGGGCTGTGGTGTTCGCGGGTGTTTGATGAGATCAGTAATGATGTCGAAGTCTGAATTTCTGCTCTTGGATAGTAGTCGTCGGTGGGAACGTGATGATGGGAAGTGAACGAAGCAGTGAAGGTAGAAGGTCAGCTTGAACCCGATAATGAAAGAGTAATTAGCTAATCTAATGATTAATTAAGAAATTTATTACCTTAATTTAAATCTAATATATATAATACATATAACTTTCACCTATGCTAACAGAATTGCACAAACCAAGGTACATTGGAGTCTGGATGAAAAGTATTATACTGCTGAGCTGATTCGGAAGAGTTTGGAAACAACTGGAATTTCATTTATAAATGAAATGATCTGAACCGTCGAATAAAAAACAAGTAAGTTAATTCTCACGCCATCTGGATTACCTGATGTGATTAAATTCGTATAATTAAAATCTATCACTGATAATATCAAATGATTGATTTGGATGTCATGAATGTTAATTGTTTGCTATTAGTCGACATTAATTTTATTTACGTCATTTAAATGCATTGGATGAATTTCCTATTTCATATATTATTATCAAATATTATAATAACTGTGATGCAGGGCAGAACAGGTTGGAGGAATCCAACCGGATTCCTCCAATATTATATGTGTTGTTTATTTTTATATTATTTTCATATTTACTATTTGAACCCAAATGACATTTGAAACCCAATTGGATATTAATGTTGAACGAAAATTCAACATTAGTGTGATTTAATCAATAGACGGTATTGATTAAAAAATTGGCAGCACCAACCATAAACACATTTTTTTGTTAAGAAGTTGATTTGCCGGTAGGCGAATCAACGAAGTTAAATTATAAAAAAAATTATATTAATTAAAGCGAAGTTTTAGATTAAAATAGAAGTTCTATTTATAAACTAGTATTTTTAAAGTTCGTTGTTATAAAGTAATTACAAACAATTGTTTTACATTTAAAATAAGTTTATAAAGCCGTAATTATCCTTCGAGTTAATCTTTTTCTTTTTTTGGATAATTAATTTAAAACAAAGAACCTAACAATATTTTTGGATTAATTATATTAATCCGATGAAGAGAAGTAATTAAGATCAGTTAACGAATTAACTGATGGTTTGAAGTTGATTAAATCAACTGTTTTATTGGAAATTTATTTTTTGATTAACTAGTCTTCAATTAATCTAATGATAATAGCTTAGAAATAAATTGATCAAAATTTAATATGATTTCTTATTTATTACTACTTTAATTGTTAGACCAAAAAATGGCACTAACACCCAATTGTTTAGGATTTGTGAGGAATAATAATCTAAAACGTAAAAAATCAAGTAGAGACACGAGATTTATAGTGGTTCGGCGTTAACAAGCCTATATCCACTTCATAGTTTCTCATTTCATTCATGTATTACAATTACAATGAATTTAATCACTCAATCGCTCAAATTCAACGAATAATTCTCTCTGAATTCATTGAATCTATTGAAGAAGTTAGTCATTTTCAGTAGAAGAATTCGGCCATAGAAGCCATGAAGAAGATAACTGCCAAAAAGCCCCCCAAAATGGCTGCGAATTCATGTATTTATAGGCAGAAATTCGGTTAGGGCTGAGTGGCCACGTGACAGCTTCAGAGTAAATCTCGAAAGTAGTGGAGTGAGTGGAGACTTGGTAATCGCTTCTACTGTGTGGACATGGGATCAGGTCAGCCTTTATTCAATCCGAACCGAAAGCAATCGGAAAATAATGAAGCAGTGAAGCCATCCGACCTGAATGGTCCAATCCGATCCAGAGATGTATGCCAGAGAATCATATCATATTCATTTGTACAGGTGGATTGGATGTGAGTTAATCCGACCCGAACCGGTGTTATTGTTCTTATCCGATCCGAATTCTTTTCCACTGAAGGAGAGGTAGAAGTACCTCGAACCAATCCGACCCCAAGCTCCGACCTGGGGCTGTTGCTTTGAGCCACACAGTTAGATCCGAACCGAGGCAAGGACTGATCCAAGGAAAGAATCTGACCCCGGGGCCTCCATGTATATATAAACCAAGTTTTTTCCAAGCCTTTATTACTTCATTCAAGTGATCGTTGATCCCTTAAGCTTTGGGTAGCTTGGCACAAAGCAAGCTAACATTTTGGCCCCCAAAGTACATCTTATCGCAGATGAGGTGTGCTTTGTATTAGTCGAGCTGAATCTTTTTGAAACTTCATCCACTATTGAGGAAGCTTTACCAGATTGTTGTGTCCTATTAAGTAGTCCCATCATATGGATTTTTTCCTATATAAATGGCTTGTCATATATCGCACTACTTCCGTTGATGCTTACCCGGCCAAATTCCATGGCTAGAGTGGTTAAGATGATCAAGTAATCGTCTAGATCTCGTCAAATCAAGAGACTGAATTCCTTCATCATAAGTCAAGTAGGATCGTTGGCTTCCGTGCGAGATCATACGTGTACAAGTTAATACCGAACGACGTTGTCTTCCTATGCAAGTCAAGTGTATGAGTCAGTCTATCTTTATCGGTCAAGACGAATCATATCATATTCCGAAGATACAGTTTATATGTTCTGAATCAAGCCTCGAGTAAGGATCATGTTCAAAATTTGTCTGTCAGTTGAAGCTCATGCTCCCAACATCAATGGAGGACGAGCAAAGTTAGCGCTTATGCTCCCATCGCCGTTTGGGGTTGGACAAAGTCAATCGGACATCCAGTCTTCTAGCCTTTAAACTTTCTTTCTTCACATCGGGTTAGAGCTGCAGGTTCAGCAATCTTAGCCAACCTATGTCATTCTGTGCTCTTTCTCAATTCGTCAAGGGTTGGAATTGTATACATTAATAGATGAATCACATTCGCTTCGGTGTCATCCCATTTCTTTAGTTTGAAAGCAAGTATTGCCTCGTCGAGTGTTAGTGAACTTAGATACTCTCCTTGCATTAGCCACAAAGTTAAGTAAGCTCGTCAATCATGCAATCGAGTGAACATTGTTAGGGAGATATTCGAGCTCTTCCGTTCATCTTTGCATAATATGAAATAGCCATCATTATCTTGTTGAGTCTATTTCTCATGCTTGGTTCCATTGAGCTTAACAATCAAGATCGGGGGCTCGATCAATGAAATTGGTCCTTCCTGGAATTGCGCATTCATGTTAGTCTTTTTCGGGGCTTTTCTTTTGTCTTTATCATTTCAAGAGTCAGATGGTCCTCCATCCTTTGTAATGATAACATTGAGACCATCCATCTCAACGTTAGTATCCTCTGGTTGCACGAATCTGTCTGTGTCAAAGGTGGATTCGCCAAGGCCTCCTGGTGAGTCTCGATACAGAGAGACTTCGAAGTCAGAGTTATCCAGAATACTGGGTACTGCCGCCATCAACACCGTAGATGGTTCAAGTCGATCTTTCGATTCCACTACGGCATTGAATCTTTCTCGGAATGAATGCAGGGTCCCGTCAGGTCACTATTTAACTGAAATGAGTAACCCAATGTTCTTGGGTCGATATATGTGGACAACTGACTGTTCGATGAAGTGGGTGACCAAGGCGTTTCAGCGGTTGATCGATTCAGGTGCATGCCACCAAAACAGTTTAGCAACAATATAAGTCAAGAGTAATAAATAGTGGCTTGAAGTGTGGGTGATTGCTGAAGTCCCTGATGTCTCGTGTGAAAGAGTTTTAATTGATGTGGCTCACGCCGGCTTTGAGGTGTGCCACCTCTGGCGAAGCATCAATTAACATCGGCATTCTATCCTTCGTCTTTGAGAAGTTGTCGCCAATTGTCCAATTTAGGGTTCGCACCCCTAGCATGAAGTCTTGAAGCGGGTGAAAGCCGGTCTCTGGCTTCTTAGTTCCGCACACTTAACAGTCGTCAATTAGGCTTCCGTCCTTTAATTCTAGATGGTGATCCGCTGCTAGGACGTATGCAGGTTAGGCTTAACGAGTTATTCCTTTGGTTACAGTCTTGGATCTTACAACACTCCGATGATAGTAAATGTGCATAAAGTCGACAGATAGTCGAATTACGTTGCTCGAAGCTCACATCCCATGCTCCCCATCCATGGGGGTTTTGTTAAGCGGTAAGCATTAAATCCATGTCTTCCCTTAATTCATACTCCCTCATCAAGTCATGAGTTAAAGTTTCATACAAAATGTTTTGTACGTGTCTAGCTCATGTTAGTCTTTGGTCTCCCATCCAAGTTCTAAGGATCGGAGTTAGGTGGTGATAAGGTCAAATTATAATCGCTTCAAATGCTTCCACTTGCCACCTTCATTAAGGAATGGGGAACTTCATGTTGAAGTTGAGTTGGATTTGAAGCATTCATCTGATTCGAAGCAAGGGTTGGTCGGACTTCGTTTAAGTTTCCATTGACCCTTGTTTGTCATCATTCTCATCCAAAATCTTATTGTCGGAAATTGCATGCTGCACATGTCTGGGAGGAGGTTGATTGCATATTGCTTCATCCAAGACGACGTTGCTGGCTCATTCTAGGGCCTCATGTGATCTGCACAGCAGAACAGGTAATGATCGAGCTAAGTTATCCATCATTTTTTGTCGCTTCCGGAGAAGTTCATTTTGCCAAACCTCCGGGTTCTCAACTCATCAATGGCTCCATCTGTTTCATATCTAGTCTAATATGCTGAGGGATCACCGCGAGAGGAAACCTTCTGACCTCCTTCATTCGTAGCACCTCTTACGCCAACATCCTCAGCATGGAAGAAGGTTCTATCTTCCTTCTTTTTAACCGTTGAGTCGGAGTATCAAGAAAAATTTTTCCTTACAAGCTAGAAGTTGAAGCAATGGCGTGCCCCCTTGTCCAAAGACATCCAATCGGGAAGGCGGCCGGGGCTTAGCAAATGGACGTTCACTCTGCATCCTCTTTGTGGTTCTTAAGCAGCATGTCAGGATCAAAACATAAATTAGACAAAGACCAATAAGTTATGCATTTGTAAGTACTTTCAGTAGTTATGCCCCCAGTTCAGGGGTAATGGCGAAAGGTCGGTAGTCGTATCACATCCCTTTCAAATTTGGACATGGATGCATGGAAAAGAGACATTGCTTTCAAAACTTAAGTGGTTGAGTTATCCAAGTGCTCGAGTTATCGGGCTTTCCATTTAGTGTATTTGCGAGGTGGCACTTGTCGTTGCACTTGGACTATGGCCAGTTGTATGTTGGTTTGATATATCACTCTTAGGGTCTCCTTTCAGTCGTTGCCTTAAGTTGTGTGACATGTCATTAAACAATTCACTCTCAAGGCCTCCTTTCGGTCGTCGTCTTGATTCGCAAGGGAAGTTTAGTATTGGGCATCAGTGTCAGCTTTCTGGGCGTTGCCCTTTGTTTGTTTTCCACTAGTCTGTTGTGGTTGTAGCGAGTGCAGCCCTCACATTCTTGTCTCGTTATTTGGTACAATCCTGCACTTTGTAAACAAAGCGAATCTATAAGTAATAGGTAATAAAGCACATCACAATCAAGTAATGGTTCTAATTCAAAATCCATGTGATCAAATAATATCTAGCAAATCATATAGAATTTATCTAAAGGGGGTGATGTGTGTGTGCCTCCAATCAATCATGGATAAAGTGCCCAGTCAGGGCTTGTTCGACATTGTGTTGTCCCCAATCCTTCCTCAGGGGACATCGGCTCAACTTTCAATCTTATCCCCAATCCTTCAGTGGGGTAGGAGCCTGTTGTCTTCGGTACTTAATCTTAGCACCTTTATACTCTCCTGACGTATGCCCAGGTTAGAGTGTAATCAAGGCGGTCTTTAATCGTGGTGTACCATCACGCCTTGAGGACGTCGTCTTCCCGTCCTTTATACTCTCTCTCGAATCATGAGATTTAGAGTTAATTAGGCGAACAGTCACATCATTCACCCCGGCGCTCCTTCTACACTCTATTTCCAAGAGTGGGAGTCCACCGTGTCGAGTGTCGTTCTCAAACTCGGTTTTAGTCCTTACTCCATGCTTCACTCTGGTGAATGGAGTTTTTTCGGGCAAGCGGTCGGACCACACTCGCCAAGGCGCTACCTTATAATCCTTGATTCATGGGTAAAGGTGGCCATTTGCAATAATCAAGTCTCTCTTGTCCCATCGACTCGTGGGATGGAGTTTGGTCGGACATTGCAGTATCGTCCTTTAAACGCTCTCTCAAATCATGAGAGTTAGTGTCATGGATCGATTGGTCTTTAATCCTGGGCTACCCCTCACACCCGTCCTAGGTTCATACATCTATCCAAGCTATGAGGATTAGAGTTAGTTGGGAAAACAGTCAGAAAATGTTTGCCAAGACTCTGAGTTCCTTCGATCAATCCATGTGAGGAGTGATTGGCACCGAACTTTGGGTACCTGCATCATTTATATTGCATGAGTTAGTTATGTCAATAACTTGGGAAGCATGTAAGAGTAAATTGCATGATTGAAAAGCAAGCATATCAAGGGGCGGTGCTGCCTCCTTTATTTGGATTCATGTAATTTGGTGGCATCAAATATAGGATAGAGCCATATAGACGGCCGAACTGCATCCATCTGAAATCGGATTCCAACTTTAAAATGAAAAAGTCAATGCATAATTATCTTTAGCTCTTCCACGTATGATTCTAGGAATGGATGTCATCTCAGATCCACCTTCAGCTATACAACCTCTTTTAGGCGGAGAGTGTGACCTTTTAAATGAGCGGTTTATTCAAGCTTGTCATGATATTGCTCCATAACTCTATATGCGGGTGATAGAAGTCTGATTGGTATCAAATCCTAGGTACCTACACCATCCACATATTATTTCATCTGAGTTAATTACATCAATAACTCATAAAGGATGCAAATATAAGAGTCATGGTTAAAGAGTAGTCCTGTTAAAGGAATGAATATGATTCTGTGTGAAAATGGCATTGCATGCCATCTGCATGTCCATTTTGCCTTGCCCAATCTCTACCAGGGATGGCTTGATTGTGGTCTTGGAGTGACAGAGACAACTAGGAAAATACTGTAAGCGAATGACAAGGTCATGTCTCCTTTAAATCGCCTTTTTGCCCCCATGCTAAGGGAAAGGGTTGAATGTCAGGGAGTCATGCAAGCCTATCATGTATCAGCTTTGAATTAGATGATGTAATCATGAGCAATCGACGTTCGAATCTCCGGTTGCACCCAATGTCTGGGACACGAGTTACTTGACTAATCCTCGATAAAGGGAGTGAAATTGTAAATCTTCACTTTCTAACTCCAAAACGTCGTTTGTCAAAAGTTTCATTCGCGTTCATCTCCCATCTAGCGGAAGGCTGATTAGTGATTTTGTCCAATCATTCAGGGCGGTGAATTCAGCAATGAGTCTCGTTGGTGTCTGTCTTGGGACAACCTTCCAAGGGAAATAAGCATTGTCGCCTTGCATGTCATATCTTGAGGCATAAAGAGCGATGGCATGCCTTTCACTTCTCCTTGCTAAATGCATTCCGTGCGGTAGGAAGTTCATCATGGAGTTGTCTATGACTCTCTTCTGAGTTGTCGAAACTGTCTAACTTAGCCGGATTATTGACCTTTTGATTTTCTGTTCGTACGATGTAAGATATGCTGTAACTTTCTAATCCATCCAACAGCTCTTCTACCTGTTCTAGGAAAGCTACGAGTTATAGTCTCTTCATCTGGAATTTCCTTCAAATCAATACATCTCCAACACCGGGTCATCGATCATTCATTGCACCGTCGGTATACAATAATGGATGCTTGTATTCATTTTTCATTTTGAAGGTCCATCTTCTTCATTTAACATATCCTCTTCGGGAACGGTAAATTTAGCGATGGATTCGACTAACGTTTGGGAATTGAGCAGTAGACACTAGGGTGAAATGTAAGCTCTGAATTCTGCTGGAGCTGGTCGGTCTAGACCTTAATCAGATAAACTTGAGTATGATAGCACAACTTGCGAGACTTTAAGTAATATTCATGTGTTATGTCACAACTGAAATAAGAAGTAGAGAGCTAATGGTTGATTCATATTTTCTTTAATCTCGAGCTCTCATCATTTGACCAAGGTCGTATGGTGGCTGGTGAGCAGTCAAGTTGCCATAATCCAGGAAAGGATCCATAGGTCCAATCGTGGCGTGTGGTGGTTCAACTAGTACCTAACTATGGGTTCCAAAGTATGTTGACTTAACCCTTATTCAATGGAAATCAGTCTTCCTCGATGTAGTTGACAACAAACAACAATTGCAAAGGTTCGCCAAGTTCTTCGGAAGGCTAACCGCAGGACATATTTCATTCATAGCATCATACGATTGAAGTGTAGCTTTGGGACATTAAGATCCTTAGCTGCTTTCTGGTATCCCCTTATTGACAATCATGGTCACTAAGATCATAGGAATTATCTTTGGAGTAGTGCTCGGACCGTTCCATATAACCATCATCCGATGCCCCGCCGATTGGACAAGTTCAAGTCGTATAAATAAGATGGTCACTACTCGTTAGCGAGCAACATCGGTTGCATTGGTGACATATATACACCATCAGAACTAAGGAAGAGAAAGATGCTATGAGACAATCATTGTCTTGTATACTGTCCTTAATAACAAGCCGAAACTTGATCAATAGCTCCTCAAATTGGCTTACCGATGTAAATAAGTGTCATGGCTCTGGGAAGAATCCCAGTCGTTGCCAACTTGCTGTGATATTCTCAAACTATCCGTCTAATCTTCATTGACAATCTTTGATAACTGTTGTTAGCTAAAATGTATGTCGAGCCGAAGGCGAGGCCGTCAGCGGGTCCGGGCGCAGCGCCGGTGGGGGTCCGGGGCCCTACAGTCCCGGCGCACGATTTTTTCGATTTTGGACGATGGAGCCTTTTCTGAAATGATCAGAAAAATGTATTTTTTTCCTAAAAACAGCTATTTCAGTTCGGATCGGATCATGCCTTCCAGTAGCGGTTCAGAGTCGTCTTCACGTTGGGTCAGGTCGGACTAGTTCCTCCGGATCGGAGCATCATCAACTGTCCAGTACGGGTCTTTTCCTGCGGTTCGGGTCGGATTGAATTTTTCATTTTATTGGGGTCGGATTGGACCCCTGGTCATTCGATCCGAACCGATGCTGCTATTACTAGTTCCAGCGTCTCAGTGTATAACTTCGTGGGGTCGGGTCAGACCCGACCCGAACTGAGTGGGGCTATCTGAACCGAAGCCATGCGATTCTGCATCAACTCAATACGATCTGCTGGTCACCCGCATACGATCCAGAGACTTCTTGGAACTGGAAAGTCATTAAAAATGTTGAATTTGTAGGATTTCCTCATCGGACTTGGCGATCCAATAGTAGAATAGAGAATCCCTATATGTTGAGAATCTTCATTTCTCAGTGAAAGCACCAAAATGTTAGACCAAAAAATGGCACTAACACCCAATTGTCTAGGATTAGTGAGTAATAATAATCTAAAACGTAAAAAATCAAGTAGAGACACGAGATTTATAGTGGTTCGGCGTTAACAAGCCTACATACACTTCATAGTTTCTCATTTCATTCATGGATTACAATTACAATGAATTTAATCACTCAATCGCTCAAATTCAACGAATAATTCTCTCTAAATTCATTGAATCTATTGAAGAAGTTAGTCATTTTCAGTAGAAGAATTCGGCCATAGAAGCCATGAAGAAGATAACTGCCAAAAAGCCCCCCAAAATGGCTGCGAATTCATGTATTTATAGGCAGAAATTCGGCTAGGGCTGAGTGGCCACGTGGCAGCTTCAGAGTAAATCTCGAAAGTAGTGGAGTGAGTGGAGACTTGGTAATCTCTTCTGCTGTGTGGACATGGGATCAGGTCAGCCTTTATTCAATCCGAACCGAAAGCAATCGTCAAATAATGAAGCAGTGAAGCCATCCGACCTGAATGGTCCAATCCGATCCGGAGATGTATGCCAGAGAATCATATCATATTCATTTGTATAGGTGGATCGGATGTGAGTTGATCCGACCCGAACCAGTGTTATTGTTCTTATCCGATCCGAATTCTTTTCCACTGAAGGAGAGGTAGAAGTACCTCGAACTAATCCGACCCCAAGCTTCGACCTGGGGCTGTTGCTTTGAGCCACACAGTTAGATTCGAACCGAGGCAAGGACCGATCCGAGGAAAGAATCTGATCCCGGGGCCTCCATGTATATATAAACCAAGTTTTTTCCAAGCCTTTATTACTTCATTCAAGTGATTGTTGATCCCTTAAGCTCTGGGTAGCATGGTCACAAAGCAAGCTAACATTAATTAATGAAGTTAAAATGATTATTGAACTAGTATAATTAGTATTGTTTTATTTAAAATAAGCAACTAATCTATTTTAGATTAATAATGAAGTAAACTTCTTTACATCAGCAATGATGAAGTTAATTATGATTTAATCCTTTTAATTAACGTAATTGTTTCTTAAATGGATTTCATTTAAGATAGTATTGAGTTTGGAATGAGATGTTACTTGAATTAAGTATAATGATTCAAATAAAAGTAAAACGTCAGAAGACAAAGAACGTTAAATGATTTTGGTAAAGAAGTTCAAAATGGAACTGTATAAGGAAGATGAAGCGAAGAGTTAATGTTTAATATAAATGGTTATAAACAACGGAGATTTCAAAGTAAATATATGGTGTTATAAAACCATATTTCAAATAAAACAAGAAAACACGGTTTGATTAATGTAATAAGTAATAAGGAGTTTAAAGTTATGGACTTATATCTATTCTAAGATAAGAACGTTATCGATCAAGGTATGAGAGGTAAATAAAATACCCCAACTTGAACGACTTCACTATTATCGAAGAATGGTATTAGTTTGTAACAGAAAGAGATGTCGAGATTAGTTATAAAGAGGAATATTGCAGCGTATTACAAGTTTTGAACTGTAACGATAAATTAACGTTGTTGACCAAGCTTAAGCGTGATGTTTGTATATAGCACTATTCCCTAGGAAATGGAAATAGTTTGGTTTGAAATCCACTTATTCTAAGTGATAAGTAAATAACTATGTTTTTCCGAAGAAATGTAAATGAGTTATACCAAGTCGGTTGTAGAAGTAAATAATGGTGATTTAATTATATACTCCCCGTACTGGACGGAAACCTTCAAATTTAACATTTGAATTTATATAATGATATAACATGTCGTTCAACATTGTCTGGGTCGTATAAGAAATGATAATTGAATACTGAATAGAATATATATATACATAGAATATATATATCGTTATTCCCAATGTAAAGAAAGGCTAAAGGAGTTCTTGAGTTATGATGTAATATTTCCAAGAGAAGGGAAATAAAAATGATTTTTATATAAATATGTGATATTAGTAAAATAGAGTTGGTTAATATAGTGGTTGATTCCGAATAAACAAAGTAAAGAGTTTTGTCGAGATAAATAAATGGAATCGAATTCTACAATCGATGAAATGATTTTAAATGGTTCGAGAGAGAGGTTTAAGGAATGATTGTAAACAATAAGGTCTGAGCTGTCAATATACTTAACGTACTGTTCAATATTGATAGTTAAAAACTCGACTATCACTAGAATATAATACTAGACCTTTTGTCGTGTTGTTTCGAAGAGACCAGGATGAGAACTAGACCCAAAATCACTTCGAATCAATGTCGCACACAAAACTAACTTGCAGCAAATGAAGATGGAGCAATTGAAGACCATAGATCTTCATGAAACGAAAAAATTACTTATAATCTCTAGGTTGCTCCCGGAGATAAACTGTGATTCTGTCGTGGTTGGAATGGATTGCAAGGACTACTCGCTTCTAATCTATAGGGTGATTCCTAGGATGCGGTAGGAGGATACCTTCAGTTCATCCTGTTCTTGGATGACTTGTATGGACGAATGTCTAACAAAGTATTTCCTTAAGAATCATGTACGTTGATTTTTACAAATATACCAAGTTTGGTGGCGGAGAAATTCTCTTGCTTAACACCTAGAGTGTAATTGTGGACGTCAATTAGTGATTTGGCAAATCTGACGATGTGGCATTCAAAGTGAATGGAGATGTGCTAAAAGATAAAGTAACCTCAAGCCTCATCAACCGGGAAATGGCACACAATCGGGTAGGCAGCATGGCTATGTGGGTCACACCCATTAAAAGGGTATATCATTACCTGATCCGGAGAAATCAAATTCCTTCGTTTGTCCCTTTTTATTTTATATGTATGCTATCGGTTCGGTTGGCTGGCCCCCAACCGTGGTGATGATATATTCGGTACTCTCAAGTGAAATGAGGGGTCGGTCATGTGTAGTCGGGTTGCAAGACGTTCTTGTTGAACCCCAATGTATTCATCTCTGGAGGTACATTGTTGGAAAGGTGGTCCCATACCTTTCCAGGAAATCCGTTCTCCAATAAGAGCCTGCGGTTTTGTTTGTATACTATTTATGTAGAGAGTGAGATGCAAGCGTTCTGCTATATTCATATTTATTTGTGATTTGATAGACACTATTATAATATCAGAAGAGATATATGATTTCAAAATGTTTTGGGTTATAGTAAGGTAAAATCGTCCGTATTTATGTGTGGGCTGGTCTTACTATTATCGTTTTCTTCTAAAAAGGGTTTTCAATGTTAAACAAGCGTTTATGCTATGAATTTATCACTGAAAGTATTCCATACTGATCCGAGTGAATTTTGTTTTGCTTCAAATGTGCTCGGGTCAGATATTTCCAGGTTAGGTTTCGCTTGGAGTCTCAGGAGTTGGAAGCAGGAGGCTTCACCGTTAGCTATATAAAGTTTATTTCTGCTGTGACTGATGTATGTTATACTCTGATGATGGTATGTATATACAGTTTTCTTTTATATAAAGAAATTTGATATATTATATTTTATTCCTTACGCTGTGAGAACCTGATGTGTTCTTCTTCTTTCTTCTATTCTAATATTTCTTTTTTTCTTTTCTCATCCTCTAATTTCTTTCTATTAACGTTCTGGTTTTTGATACTTGAAATTTTGGCAAGTAATACGGAATTATGTATTATTGTCGAAATTCGAGCATTGAATTTTCCGGGCCATTACAAAAGGACATTGGTTCTTTAACCCAGTTAAAAGAAGGATTAATTTCCAGAAAGTTGAATAATCATTAAGTACGATTTTTGAGATTAAACGAAGAAGAGTTTTAATAAACGTTAATTAGATTGGAACGAATGAATGGTAATTAAATTTACCAAAATATTAGATGTGGTATAAACCAAATATTCTTGGTTTTTGGTATTGAATATGATTGATTGATTGTTTGGACTGTGCTCGACCAGTTTATGAGCAAGATATGCTTTTACATTTAGCATTGGGTTGGGTAGAAATATTGGTATGCTAACATCTTGTGATTCACTTCACGATTCGACTATGAGATGTTTAGCGATGTTGTTGAGTTCATTTCAAATTTAATGAATGATTTTGAAATGATATTTTTCTTAAGTCAAAAGAAATGTATTCCCGGTTTTGGACAGGGAATAGGGCTGTAAACGGATGCAGTCGGATACGGATAGTGCCGTATCCGAAAATGAAAATCCGTATAATGGTTTGACATTGTGGGTCTTCACATAACCGATTAGTTGCTATTGATGATGTATTTGTTTGGTGGCGGAGAATTTATTCTCTTGCTTAACACCCTTCTTTGAGACGTACGAGCTTAAAGGTTATGTGATTAATGGTGACTGATCATATATGTGAATTGCTGATGTGAAGTACTATAGTTTGAAAGTACTTATGATTATTATGTTGTGAAATGATTTTCCCCACTTCGGGATATGAAATGATGTGACGGCCCCATACCCCCGTACGACGGTGTCAAGGGTAATCTTTGGAACATAACACATAAACAGATAACAGCAGAACAAAAATAATTAAATACACCAGATAATGTACAATAGAATACACTGGATAAACATAATCATCAGAGTTACACAGTATACATGATCATACTTAGTACAAAATACAGTTCATCTATACATAAATGTCTACAGCAGAATCAAAACATAATATGTACAATAGGAGCTGAACAACATAAAAAGAGATAAATGGTAGAATCCATCTTCAGCTCCAGCTATCCAGAATCAGCCTGCTAAAACCTGAATACAAGGCTGCCCGTGTAGAAATAAGGGCACCCGAGTTTGCAAGTGAAACAAACTACGAGTCAGTCAAGGGACTGGTATGAGAAATCTACTTAACTGGTTAACCAATAATAACAAGGCAAATCATAGGACCATGCCACTTTCGCGGAACGGGTTTACTCCATTGGATTGCCAGTGCTTTAAGACAAGGAAATCTTTTAAACATCGCAATGCTTTTTATAAAAATGAAGCCATTATAAGACTCAGTTTCCATCACACAATGCAACGCAAACCGGAGGAAAGAGTTTTACCTTATAATGGCCAAAATATGCTTAATACGAGAAAAACAAATCATTTGTTATTATTACTAGTGTTTGTATGTTTCAAAAACAATTTCAATCATAACTATCAATCATAGACGACATTAATGCCCCATACCACTATGTCGCCATATATAGGTATACAATCAAAACCGCACGATGTCGTATTTGGAAATTGGATTTCCGTCATGAACCATGGCAAAAGATAGTCCTTACCGGATTCGAGACGTTCTAGCCCGCCCCTCAGGCAAGCGCGCAGGCAAGCCTTGGATCGTCAGGGTCGGTCCGCTCGATGTGGATTATTATGCCTGAACACTGCATTTCCCCGCCCTTTGGGGCGTAAATGAGTCCTTTGACTCCATCGGCTCCACATAGTCACTGATATATCTGAGGTGCCTCGCAATCCAACAAGCAAACAGGTGAAAATAATATAAATGTCAGGGCTGGTAGGTCACTGACATCACCCTGGCTAGAAGGAAACGCATGCCCTCCCTGATGTCCTCTCCCGTTTCTGGTTCATACCGGGGTGTGAGGCTTGCGAATTAACGTTATACACAAAGCTATGCCACACATGCCGTGCTTTGATCATCAACCACAAGACTTTGCTTTTCAACAGAAGCCTTGATCATCTGCCACTTAGGCAGCCACACAAGCAATTCACTCCATGCGACTAATTTCTATCGATATATAACCTCTGAGCTCGTACGTCTCAGAGAAGGGCGTTAAGCAAGAGAATAAATTCTCTGCCGCCAAACAGATATATATTTAATAGAGATCAATCAGCACAGAACAAAATCCAATGTCAGACACACAGTCCATTCACAAGTTCGTTCTGGGTCTGAACGAAACCGGAGGCACGTTATACCTCGCATATCAATCGATCTCCAAGTACTTCTGGACGATCACCACTTATTATCTATATTTTGGGATGCCTCCCAATCAAGACATCAGTAATCATCCAACCGATGTGGAGATCTCCGGTCTTCAACCACCGTCTTCATCATCGACTTCTTATCGTCGATCAATTATTTGAAATGAGATTTAACTCGGCCTTTTCAAATAATTCACGTATATTTAGAATTTAAATCAATTCATTTCAATGGTTAAATTATTCGACATCAATACTTCTGTTCTTAGATGTAATTTTCATGCCAAACACATCCAACCATCAAATATCCAATAAACCGGGTAAATTCAGTTTATTTCCATTCCATATCGTTTATAATATTTTATAACGATTTATCGCTATTTTTATTCATTTAAAAATAGTCAATTCATTCAAATGATGCTTCAGGCCATAACGCGGCCGTGGCGCTGTTTTTCTTCAGATTTGATTTACACATATCTGAAAATCTAACCATTGGATCTTCACAAATTTTATATCATTAGAAAGATCTTTTCAAAACGAATCCAACGGTTTCAGTTTTGGGAAAATCCGACGGTCGGATCTCCCGGTACAATCGTTTGAAGTTACGATTTCAAAATACGAACTGCAGCGTCGCTATTCGATTTAATTTAATTATATATATATATATATAATCGATTATGGCGTTGTTTTTCTTCAGATTTGAATTAAACATTCCAGACAATCCAACCGTTGGATCTTTACAAAGTTGGTGTCGTTGGAAAGATATTTCCAAAGCGAATCCAACGGTTTCGGTTTCGGGAAAATCCGATTGGTCGGATCTCCCGCACTAATCGTTTGAAATCACGGTTTCAAAATATGAACTGCAGCTTCGTTATTCGATTTATTTTAATTATATATATATATATATAATCCATTCTTCGATTTCAAAACCATATTCGCTTCATATATTTGATAAAAATGATATTTTTATCCAGTAGATATTCATTTCAACACATCACTAGTTTTAACAATTCATATATCTAATAAAAATGTGATTTTTGTTGTAAAGCAATTTATTTCAAAACATGATTATTTTATATAGTTCATTCATAAGGTAAAAATGTTATTTTTCTCTTTCAAAGAATTTATTCAACCCATGAATTTCTATTCAACACATGAATTTTTATTCAACACATGAATTTGGTTTCAATACATGAATTTGATTTCAACACATGAATGTTTTCTATAGTTTATATATATAATAAATATGTGATTTTTATTGTTAAAACAATTTATTTTAAAACACGAACAATTTATATAGTCTATTTATGTGATAAAATGTTATTTTTATCTTTCAAAGAATTTATTCAAAACATGAATTTCTATTCAACACATGAATTTATATTCAACACATGAATTTAGTTTCAACACATGAATATGGTTTCAACACATGAAAATAATTCTAACACACGAATATTATTGAAAATTCGGCAGCATAACGCAGGGTAGTTAAAACCGGCACCGTCCCTAGTACGGCTCCTCGCTCTACCTTAAAGCCTCGCAGCTTTTGACAATGGGGATTTTCAATATCTAGTTCGTACGCAGACGAATTTTCCCATATACTAATCCTATTGGGATTTAAACCACAATCAATCATTTCAAATCAACCATTCATGATATTCACTAAATTTTCACATCAATCAAATCCAAACAATATCACAACCAATATATATCGTCCATGGTCTGTGGACGAGGGGAGTATATATATATATATATATATATATATATATATATATATATATATATCGATATACGTGTATAACTATATTTTGATTTCATTTCAATATATTTCAATATCATTCAACGCATATATAATTTTTACAATGCATATATAACTTATACATCGAACATACAACTTATACAACGCTTATACATGAGGTGTACAACGCTTATATAACTCATACATCAACTATATAATTTATACATCGTCATATCCATATCGTTTATAATTCAGAAATCTCACATTGGGTTCCACTCCACCAAAAATAGCAAGAAGCTCAGAAAAATATCCGGTCTCTTCTAAAATGTAGAAAACGTTCGCACGAATCCACTGTCTCTTGTTTCACTGGATTTCGATCACACATGAAAAAGATACGAATTTTAGAAGTTTGCAACGCTTTAGAGTGTTAAAATCAGTTCAAAATAATCAAACCTGTTACTTTTCTAATCTGTTCAAAATTAGGTTTGAACTTTTCTTGAAATCCGAAGCGCCTGGAGACGATCGGGTTATGCCACAGTGAAGAGCTTGAAACAAGCTTTCCGGCGCCAGTAACCACGTCGAGATCAACGGTGGGACCAGGGCATGGCGGCGGCTTGAAGACGCGACCTTCAGGGTGTCGGATCTCCTTGCACAGGTGACGATAGATGGCGCTCCTGCTATGGATGTGGAGAGGGGATCGAGTTCTTCCAAAAACCCAACTGGGGCGAGGTGGTTTGGTGAAAGAATCGGCCAGAAATCAGGAGGGAAGGGGAGAGGTATTTCTGCCGTCGCGACCTGTATTACCGGGGAGAGAGAAATTGGGATGTCGAGTTATGATTGGCCAATGGGTTTTTTTTATTTATATTTTTTTTTAAATTTCTAAAATACCCCTCATCACATACAAACTCCAATCCAAACCCAACGACTGTCGTCCCTAGCTAAATACCCCCATTCCGAACACAATGGGATATGTTTCGTAAGCCCATTCGACTGTTTCAGTCAGTTTTTCTTCAAATTAAAGTATAAAACATTCAATATTTGATTTGAACGTACATTTCAATTTGCCGGGGCCACATACTGAGCCCAAAAATTCCAGAAAAATAAGTCTACCTATGTTTTGACAATACGGTCCCAACAAAACTAGTTTCGTCGAATTCTGAGATCGTTTGAAAAATGGCCATTTTCTGGTTGATCCAGTTTAACTGAAATCGACCAAACTCATTTTCCTTTGCCATGCTCACATATTAACTTCAAAAATTATGGAATTTGAAACCTAACAATAATTTTACATCCCGGATCCAACAAAAGTGGTTTCGTCGAAAACAGAGGTCGTTTGCTAAATGTCTATTTTCAAGGGCTATATATTCTCTATAACAACTTTTCTGAAAATTCATTTGGCCATAACTTTTGATCCCACTATGAAACTTCAATTTTTCAGATTCGTTAGAAAGAATTTCATAAACAGATTTAAATATTTTTGGTTTCACTAAAATCTGTTTTATTTTGCACCCGGTACAGTCAGTCAAAGTTTGAATTCAAATTTTGAAACTGCCGCGCCATTTCAGGCCTTGTTTATAATTTAAAATAATTATATTTATTTTCAAACATCGATTCAAACTTACTTTTCTTCATTATTATTTAAAATAATTTATTTTAAATATTTAAATCCACTAAAATAGCCAATTTAAAATTTTTAAACTGGTTCAGATTTTCCGGGTTGTTACAAATGATTTGGTATGTGGCTAAAGATTCGGGTAACCCTGGATGACTAAAAGTGTGAGGGCGGTGTATTTTCTCCGAGGGCGTGGGGTGTGCATTGTCAGTGTAGCCTGCTCCATAGTGGGAGGTGCACACACACACGCACACACACACACACACACATATATATATATATATATATATATATATATCGAGTTGGAGAGGTGCGTACAACCTTATTTGAGGGCTGAATACCTCCCGACATTTGGTTACATACTTGTTTGTATGCACTGTTATGTTTTGGAATTCATATTTCCAAAGATTTTGGTTTGAGATCCCGAAGTGAAATATACTTTGATATAAAAGCTAGATATGTATTTCAAATGATTTGAAATAAGAAATCGGGAAATAAAGTCCAAAGGAATAATTTCTGTAAATTGAATTGGATTTCGAAAAAAAATCTAAATTTGGGATTAAGCCTAAGTGGGTAGATTGAGGAATTGCATGTTGTATGATGCATAGTAGATCCATATTTCTATTATTGGTTGTTGTTTATGCACTGGTATTCCTGGGGGTAAACCCGTTCCGTGTTATACGGCGTGATCCCTTGATTTACCTTATTTTAAGTGAAGTTTAATAACTGTTTTGAGTTCTCACACCAGTCCCATGACTGACTCGGAGTTTATTGTTTCTACCTAAACTCTGGGTGCCTATATTTTCTACACGGGCAGTCATTAGTTTTGGTTTTGCAGATTATTTCATTTAACAGGATTCTAGATCGAAGCTTAAAGCTGTGCGTAGAGCATTGATAGTCTTTCGTTGTGTTTGTTTATTTGTTTCTGCTGCATTGTATTACATTTTTTGTAAATTTATTTTCCGTTGTATATTATGTTCGATACTCTGATATTCTGTACTCTGATGTAAAATTATTATGATGTTTATAAAAGTCTTTTGTTGTTTGTTCTGATGTGTTGTGCACCCAAAGTTAGCGTATCCGCCTTTTTGGTTCGATTTAAGTCGGTTTAACGATCGATTTGGATCGAACGAAAGGAGGGTCACTACACTTATCAAACTATTTTTTTCTATGCATGATCTGTACAATAGAATAGCTAACAAGATTATTTATTTTCAAATTATTCGTTATTTATTCTATTTTCAAGTAATAGCCAATAATTGAAATTCATTGTAGCATTAAGTGTCATCAAGCACTAAAAAATGTCGAAATTTCCCCAGTTTGTTCGCAACCGCCATCTATATGGTGTTGTTAATTCTTTTACCTAATGTAACACCCATCTGTCGACAATTGATTTCTTGACTGAATTTTAGCATAATATTAATTTGCATACTTTGCTACCTTTGTCATCCTAGAATGCTCTCTTATTTTAAATTTGCATATGTTGTTTTATCTTATTTCTGTATAATCCGTTATTTCCTAATGCTGGCTTGAGTCAATAGGTCTTCCTCATCATTTCCATCAGATTGATATTACTTCAACTAGATTTGTAGTTATCTGTTATTCCTTTACTCAAACCATGGAATGTCAACTAGAAGGATTAGGATCTGAAATCATGTTGGTTACTGCTCCCTCCTTCCTTATTTGCGCTAGTTGTAATGCTTAACATAAGCTTGTAGTTAATTCCTTGAATTTTTACCTTTTAATTCAGTTGTTGACAATTAGGATCATTTTGATATAATGTAAAAATATTGCCTAATGTTTTAAATATAAGTTGTTTCATATAAATATAAGTAAACTTCTATTTATAGAAATGTAATTTTTCGTATATTGCCTTATTTTCATTGATATTCTTTTGTAACTTTAATATTCCAATTTTCCCATTTTTAACAATTCATAATTATTGGCCAAACTACTGTGACTTATTATTCCAAGACAAAAAGAAAAATTTTCACTAACAACGCCATACCACCTACTTTATATATCATGGGACACCCAGTTAATCTATGCACTACATGTTCATTGTTAATATGCATGCAACACTGCATAAAATCAATTGGTATACATGAATTATTGTACATGTGATTTTATTTATTTCTTTATCTTTTAGTAGAAAACCTGTTACCATAACTGTGGTAATCATCCTTTACCATCTTTCATTATCATCTATGTAGCTTAAGATTACTTCATGTTAAATTGTTTTGCACATAAGATGAAATGGTTCGAAAGGGAGATATAATTTATAAAAAAATGGAAGTTTAATTAAAACATTTATTCGATATGTGGAATACTTTTAATATTCATGATACCTTCCTTGAAAAATATTGTAATTCGCACTTCGTCGAGTTTTCGTACAACATGTTTTTAGTACTACCATCAATATCTCGATTTAAATTTACATAACTCAGATTCCACTAGGTACAACGTGCATTTGCTTTACTAGTAGTATTAAGAAACAAAGTAAAGCTCTGTCAAATTCTACTTTCTAAATTATTGTAAATGCTTAAGTTTTAATATTTCAAAGCAGGACTAACTCCATAATATAAAGCGACGACATCCTATGTGTCTGTGCATGTATTGCCTCTTCACTAAATGGTAATTAGTTCTTGGCAGGTAAGTGAGAGAAGGAAAAAAGTCAAAACAACAACTTCTAGGTATTGAAGTGTATGAAACTGATCATACCATCACACATATTTTTTATTATTGGTCATTCTGTACCTCCTCCATGATAAAGATTAAAAATTAACCAGATAGTGGGCAGTAAGACTATAACAAATACAAAAGAGGTATAGAACCTAATCAAGGGATAAATTTATTTTCCTTTAAATTTCAAGGTACAATGGGTTGCCAAATCAACATTTGCGTTTCAGGCTATTCTTTTTTTATTTTTATTTTCAGGTAATGCGTTTAGATTTAAACGACTCGAACTCTCCATTTTTATTTTCAGGTAATGCGCTTAGATTTAAACGACTTGAACTCTCCATTTTTATTTCCCTAAAATAATGTGATTTCTTTAAAATACCCATTAACTTGGGACATTTAGGTCATGTAACGATTGACTAGATGGTTAATAGTCCATTTACTTTAGGAATTGTCAGTCTGAAATGTTAGTACATGGAGGATTTAAAAGACTAACAATTTTTATTTTTCATTTTCTTTACTTTTTTAGTTTACCCTAAATAATATTTTATCCTTTCTTCATTATAGGAACAATACATTGAGAAACATTTCATTAAACAAACCTTTCCTTGTTGACTTTCAAAATATGTTAAACTGATATATTATATCCGTAACTGGAACCTCTATCTAATTTTAACAATCTGTACAAGCACCAAACGTCTAAGTCGAAGCAAAGACCTTTACAATGAAAGCAATATATGGAATTGGTAACTGACTCAATGGTCAGGTTCTATAATAATCCACCAACAACAATATACAATTTTTTTTATTTTTGATCAGCAATTAAAGATATATAATGTTTGTGTTCGATAATAATCAATATAGTTAATTTCATATAATCTAAACTGTTTGTATTCAGTACACTGGGTTTGAATTCTATAACTTGCGTTTCTACATCCGCATATCATGATATTTAATTTCTTTCTTTCCTACTCAGATTCTCCTTTTCAATTTTTGATGTCTCAAATTTAAATTTGGTCATTGTATAAATAATAATTGAGACAACTTATATTAACTATGCTATTGAAATAAGTTAGTAACTTTGCATGTATGGAACTAGCGTGATCTTAAGCATAAGTTTTAACTAGATGGAATGCAATTTTGCTTTCATCCTTTTATATTCACAATATCCTAACATTTTTTTTCTAGAAGACATTAGATATTTGGTTTCCTTTATAGTATCAATATCAGCTTCAGCCTTAGCAAACAAATAGTTTATAACATTAGTCAGTTAAATTATTTACTTTGGCATTATATTTGACTCGTTTTTGGCATCCAAAACCATTCATTTTTGTGATCACTAATCGTTTGATTGAAAAATGATGTATATACTTTACTTATATGAAATGAACTATTATTCATATAAGCATATGAAGGAATTGATTTGATGTAGAATTACAATTTTTTATATTGAGTTAATTAGCTGCAAAAACTTTTATCAAGCCTTATAGTTCCAGAATTTGTTGTAGATACCACGGAATTGGATGTGGTAATTTTTTATAGGTAGTGTCCCTGTGGATTTTTTTTAGTCGAATAAAATAGGAAACAAACAAGATTCCAAGGATTTACTCAAAATAAATGATATAATATATGATAGAAATTGGGTGGATTTCTCTTAAAATATAACATCTTTTATGTTTCTCTCTCTTCCAATAGCATCTTACAGCATGGAATTTCTAGTTTCCAGGTTGGAGAATGTACCTAGAGCTATGATTGGAATTTGGACAACAATTTAAGGCCAAATTCTAGGCTCAAGCAAGTTAATTTTGACAAAATAAAAAATTATATTCTTCTTGCTAACAGCTATATATTATTCAATAAAATAAAATAATTTATTTGATTGATTTATTATTAGAAAGAGGAAAAAAAACATCTAAGCATAATTTACATTACATTTAAAGTTGTATATTCAGTAGTATATATGTGCATTATTAGTGTAATTAAACTACTAGAAATACATCGGAAAGGTAAAATGCAAAACATCCTTGAGCTATGATCATACTGAAAAGAGGTTTTTCATAGGTTGGATAACAGAGAAGATGTTGATGCTTAACCTTACAACTAATGTTTACCTTGATTCGGTTGACACATCATCCATCCTAGTCAAAACTTCATTTATCACTCAGATCCTTAACAAGCCTTATATATATGCAATGGTAGTGTTAGAAGTATCAGTGTGAATGTCATTTGGCGGAACAGAAGAGTCGACTGCTTATGGATAACTTGAGACAATTGGAGGTCTAAGTCCTAGCACAAACTAGAAGTTAACTGCTGCTATATTTTCAGTCTTGGAAAGAAAATTATCTACTCCTAAGACCGGATTCTATCTCAAGTTTTATAATACAAAGGCTCATCACACTCATGAATGTGCTCAATATTTGCATGCTGCACATCAGCAATAATCAACGGATAATGTATTATGAAAAAACATTTGCACATCATCACTTTTTTCCCCCTGTTATTTCTAATTTCTGACCCATATGTCGATGTACAGGTTAAAATTGATTGTTATAGGCTTTAGATATGGATGAAGTAGCACAACATTCAATGTCACTAGGTATTAGCTCACTAGGTGACCTGATTTTTATTTGTACACAATAGCATTGTTATGGAATTATTAGATAACTTTCAGCGTTTAATCCATTGTTGCTGTGAGTTGTGACAATGTGACGGCCCGCCCCGCACTAGCCGACATTTCTCTGAAATGCGCTGTACCGATATCCAACCAACACGAGACGGTCGCCAAAGAAAGGAATTTGAACTAACAAGGAACCTGTAGAATTCTCACAGCGCATGGAATAAAATTTAATAATAACATAAATTTGAAATAAAACAGGCGAGACAATGCATAAGCTGAAAACTAAACCATCATAGCAGCGGAATCCAAAATACAGCTTATGATCCAACATCATTATTACAACTTCAAAATACTGTCTGTAAAGAAAAAGAAAGGAAAGGTACACTACTAATGCCCAATCAGTGACCAGCAACAACATAGGGAGAATATATGTGGATAATACGTGGGAGCCTCCTGCTCGTCTCCGGATCAGCTACTCGTGCATAACCAGCTAACCTGTCTCTAGTCTGCTCATTTTGGAGCACCCAAAGTAATAAGAAGAGACATAAAACTTTGGGTTAGACAAAAGTTTGGTATGAGCGATAAGAAGCAAAATAGAATAATAACAGGTATAACTAACCATACCTGAACCTAAACCTGCAACCAAAGAGTTAGCACAACAAGATGTACAATACTCTAAGGTGACACTAACATATGGTGTAAAGATACGGGGGAGCGGTGTGCGTGTCATAATGATGTCAAACAATCAAGCATAACAACCATCATCACATCTCTCACTCAGTGTGTAAAGCATATGATATCCACCGCTTTGACCTCCCAAATCCTTTGCTATGATCACTCTGCCCCATGGAGTCATGATGGCTCTGCTGCACCAATCCATAGCCACTAATCCTTTGCTATGTCCACTTTGCCCCCATGAAGTCATGACAACTCCACTGCACTGGCTCATAGTCATGCTATGATCACTCTGCCCCATGGAGCAATAACTACCCCACTTCACTGATCCGTAGCCTAACATCCGTCTTGGTGGTGAATCAAAGTTATGGACGTCGATAGACCTTTAGCACACGTCCCGCAGCAAAGCCCAACTCATGAAGTTAACTCGTTGGTTCCCAACTGGATCCTGAGTTCTACTTCCTATTTGGACTACCTTTGCATCTCGGGTTTTGTTCTCCTCCCAATTCGTGACTCTTCAGTTTCATTTCAGTTCAGCTCATCCCCTTCGTCGTATCTCGGTTCAATGCTCAAGTCCTCAGCTCGGCTCATCCGGTTCGTGGCTCACGGTTGGCTCGTGGACAATAAGGGTCGTGACAACTCCTCCGGGTCGTGATATCCCACTCGTGGAACGACAGCTCGGTTCATGGGAAGGCGGCTCGTGATCCCTGCCCTGGTCCGGTTCGTGGCAAGCGTCTGGGTCGTGGTGCTCCACTTCGGGCTCACTCATGGTTTGTGGCCCCATCTCCGGCTCGTGGTGAAGACTTGGATCCGGTCCGTACCATCAAGCTCCTCATTTTGATTCTTGATTTCTTGATGGAGACCGGCTCGTGGGTGCATGTTCGTGGCTCGTGGAGGGGGTCACGATCGGGTCGTGCATGTCTCTCACGAACCGAGTACGACCAATTCCTGCTACTTTTTCCAGCAAGCTATTTATGCCATACGACAGCATTTTCAACCATTCTAACTTTGCTAAACAATCACAAAGCATTCCAAACAGTAATAGCAACATATATAATCAACCATAAACACCAAAACAACAATTTAACATGACAATATGGATTAAACATACCCAAAAACCCTTGTTTTCCCCTTAATCAAGTTTAACCATAACTAATGATAGGATTAACAAAACATATCCAAATTAACCCAAATTTCTAACAGAGGCATAAAATAATATTTCGGAATTTCTAAATATTTTTCCAAATTTTTCTGAGTTATAACTTAGCTAATTAACACTAATCACCCCTAATTAGCCGTAATTAGTGAAAAACAATGCAAATCACTCACCTTAGCCAAAATATAAACTCAGATCTGAAACGATTCTTTTAATGGCACAAATTCCAATGCACACAGTAGCCTTTGCCTCTAATTTGATGTTGATTAGACTTTGTTTGATGCTAATTAGCTTAATCTTCAATTAGAAAGTGATTTGGAGGTGTTTTAGAAAGTGGAGGCCATGGTTAGGGTTTAAGAGATATAAGTGGCGGCTGGAAAATGACAAAGAAAAGGTTTCTCTAACCCTAATCAGCCTTTATATGGTCCTAATCCCGAAATCTCCAATGGGCATAGCTGCTAATTACCCTATTAAGCCCATTTAAGCTGTTTTTCACCTTCCAAACCTTATTTCAGCCATATCTCCCAACTGGTAAGTCCGTTTGATCAATCTGACCACTCTACGGAAAGGTAAACCATCATTCGAATCCAATGGAAGTGGTTTCAGGTCAAAACTCCTTACCAATCAAAAGTTATAGGCAAAACAAGATTCACTAGGGGAAAACGGTCATTTAAAAATCGGCAAAAATCGTGAACATTGGAAATGACCCCAATAGTCGTTCCCCAAAGTTACACGACCATACGACCTCATATGAAAAAGAAATAAATATTCTATGATACTTCGATACGTAGAATGCGGGTCGGTACACTCTCCACCCTTAAGAAATTTCGCCACCGAAATTCGTTAACCAAAAACATACAAAGGTGTTTCGCATGCCTATCAGTCATTCACAAACAATCAATGTATCGACCTCGGATTTCGCCCGAACCTAATCGATCGCTAAATCGACTAAGACCGTTCAAAACCCGAATACGCTAACTCTGAGAATACAACACATTAGAACAAATAACAGAAGACTTTTATTATATCATGATAATGTTACATCAGAGTACATAATGTATCAGAGTTCATCGAATATAATAATACAACGGAAGATTATTACAATAAATGTTATACAGTGCAGCGGAAACAATAAACTGATATAGCGGAAGTCTATCAATGCTCTGGACATAGCTCTTAGCTTCGATCCAGAATCTTGCTCAACAAATAAATATCTGCAAAACAAGCAACTCAACTGCCCGTGTGGAAAATATGGGCACTCGAGTTTGCAAGTGAAAAAAAAAAACAGGTCAGTCATGGGACTGGTATGAGAAATCTTACTTAACTTATCTAATAAGAAGGTTAATCACAGGACCATGCCGCTAACGCGGAACGGGTTTACTCCATTTGATTGCCAGTGCGGGAATTAAATTAAATCATTAAACAACGCAATGCTTTTTAGAAAAATGAAACCATTATAAGACTCAAGTCCCATCACACAATGCTACGCAAACCGGAGGATAGAGTTTTACCTTATAATGGTCAAAAATGCTTGATACGATAAAACGGATTTGATATTATTATTAGTGTATATATGTTTCAAAACAATTTAAATCATAATGTATCGATCATAGACGGCATAGTACCCCATCCTACTATGTCGCCATACTAGTTCTACAATCAAAACCATAATGTCGTATTGGAAATTGGGTTTCCATCAAGAGTCAAGGCTAGGAACGATCTCCTTACCGATTCGAGACACTCTAGCAATGTCTCAGGATTCAGACGCTGGTGAACCCTTGGATACCGCAAGGCCGGTCCACAAATACTTTAGTGGATTGGCAATTCCTGAACACACGCTTCCCGGTCCTATTGAACCTATAATTTGGCCATTGGCGACCAATAAATCTGAGGCCTCGAAAATTCCATCTTCCACATAAGTAAAATTTCAGGGCTGGTAAGTCATTGACACCACTTCTACCTAGAAAGAAACGTGTGCACTCCTTGCGTTCCCTTGCTCCGTTTCTGACTCTTACCGGGGTGTGAGGCTCGCGAAGTCATGCTATACACAATGCTACGCCGAAATAGGCTATGCTTTGATCATTATCCACAAGGCTTTGATTTTCAACAAAAGCCTCGATCATTTGCATTGTGGCATGCCACATTGACAATTCATGCCATGCGATCGATAACTACCAATATATACTGTTACGACCCGAAATCCCCCTTACGGGAAATCCCGGATTGTACTGAGGACAAGATGAATCAGAACACAAACAGAAGGACATTTCATTGCTTATTACAACAATTCATCAGAATACAAGAATATACAGATTATGAATCAATATTACACATTTACTAAATATCAGAGATTACAATACGTTTCATTACAGCGGAAAAAATAATACAATACACAACTGAAAGAGATAAACGGATACAGAGCTTTCCAGATATCGTTTCAGCGGTAAATCAGGATCCTGTGAATATAAATCTGCAAAACCAAAATTACTAGCTGCCCATGCCGAAAATAAGGGCACCCAGAGTTTAGGTTAAATAATAAACTCCAGGTCAGTCATGTGACTAGTGTGAGAACTAAAACAGTTATTTAAAACTTTACTTTAAATCAGATATATCAAGCGACCACGCCGTATAACACGGAACGGGTTTCCTCCCAAGAATACCAGTGCATGTAATCGAAACAACACAATGATTTTTGGAAAAATGAAGCTATTATAAGACCCAGGTCCTATCACACAATGCAACGCAAGCCGTGGGATAGGGTTTTCCCTTATAATAGCCAAACATGCTTGGTACGTTAAAACAAATCATTTGATACTATTATAAGTGCATAGTGTACAAAACAACTTCAAATATAAATGTATCAATCCTAGACGGCATGGGTACCATATATCATGTCGCCAATACTAGGCTCTACCATCAAAACCGAAATGTCACGTATTGGAAGTTGGATTTCCATCTGTGAACCAAGGCAAGGGATCGTCCCCACCGCTTCAAGACAATCTATCCCATGTCTCAGGACCCAGACACAGGTGAGCCCTTGGATCGTCAGGGTCGGTCCACTCGATGTGGATTAAAATGCTTGAACACTACGTTTCCCCGCCCTATAGGGCGTAAATGAGCCAAATGACTCCATCGGTCCCGGATCGACCGATATAACCGAGGCGCCTCACAGTCCATCATCCACATAAGTAAAATGTCAGGGCTAGTAAAACGCTGACACCAGTCCTAGATCGAAGGAAACACATGTCCTCCCTGAAGTCCTCTCCCGTTTCTCGTTCACATCGGGGTGTGAGGCTTGCGAATTAACGCTACACAAAGCTACGCCACAAAGGTCGTGCTTTGATCATCAACCACAAGACTCTGCTTTTCAACAGAAGCTTTGATCATCTGCATCTCAGCGTGCCACACAGACAATTCACGCTATGCAACCGATGTAAATCAATCACACGGAATGAAATCCGATGTCAGACACACATCCATTTTACAAGTCCATTCTGGGTCTGAACGAAACCGGAGGAACCTTATTCCTCGCACATCCATCGATCTCCAAGTACGTCTGGACGATCACCAACTGATTCCCTCCTCTTGGGTGTACAACCCAATCAAGATCATCAGTAATTATCCAAATGATATGAAGACCTCTGGTCTTCAACCACTGTCTTCATCTCGACATACCGTCGAATCAGTTATTCAGAATGGGATAAACCCGGTCTTTCCGAATAACTCGCGTATATAATGAACAGGTGCTATAAAAACACAACATACGCCTCATTCCAATCCAGGATATTTCTTTATCCAAATATTCATATACTTTGGGAAAGGTTTCCATTAATTTTATCAAAGATAAATTCTTTAAACTTATTCTTTAATCTTCCTTTGGATATCATTTCCATCTAATTAAAGATTCGTTAAAACTCCACTTGGTTTTAACCTTCCTTAAAGATAAATATTAACGATTGTTTAACTTGGGAAATCATATCCTGTTTTAACTGGGTTAAAGAACCAATGTCCTTTAAAACACTGTTCACGATAAACCCAAAATCACATTCCGTTCCATCAGCCTTTAACCGTAAATTAGCAAGTGAACAATTCCCTAAGTATTAACCCCGAAGGTCGAAACCAACATCAGATCAATACCCAGGAAACCATTCAACTTAACTAATCTCCAGTTAGTTTCTGAATTTGTTAACTCGGTTGGGTCTAAGAATAGTATTATTAAAGATACCATTCACGACAACCCAAATCACATTCCATTAATTACGGAATCTTCAAGGAAGAACAAATCAATATATAATCGATATCAATTTCCGTATCCGACCAATAATATAAATGGAATATCGGCAACGCCTTTTAAATTCCATCTGTATTAATAGTCTTCTTCCACAGCGTTTCATTTCGATTATTATCAAATCGAATTCCATTCAATTCCAATTTAATATATATTAAATTGGAAAACTTCACTTTGGAAAATTCCTGTTAAATCTTAATAAAAAGATATATAAATTCCAAATCACATTTCGCTGTAAATCGGGTTAAAGAACGAATGTCGTTAAAAACACAGTGTGACGACAAGGAATTTCGCTCGATCCGAATCAGTCGCTAAACCGACCCAGACCGTTCGAAACGCCTGATCGTTTTGAGAACACGACAAATCAGAACGCAGACGGAAGAAAATTTCATTGCTTATTACAACAATTCCATCAGAATACAAGAATATACAAAGTATTAACAAATAAAATACATTTGATAAATATCAGAGATTACAATATATTACATAGCAGCGGAAAATAATACAATACACAACTAGAAGTAATACACGGATACAAAGCTTTCCGAGTATCGTTCCAACTGTAAATCAGGATCCTGTGAATATAAATCTGCAAAACCAAAACTACTAGCTGCCCGTGTCAAAATAAGGGCACCCAGAGTTTAGGTTAAAACAATAAACTCCAGGTCAGTCATGGGACTGGTGTGAGAACTAAAACAGTTATTAATCTTTATTTTAAGGTTCGGTAAATCAAGGGACCACACCGTATAACACGAAACGGGTTTCCTCCCAAGAACACCAGTGCATAAAACAACAGCGCAATGCTAAATAGAGAAAAATGAAGCTATTATAAGACCCAGGTCCTATCACACAATGCAACGCAAGCCGCGGGATAGGGTTTTCCCTTATAATAGCCAAAGAATGCTTGATACGTTTAAAACAGATTATTTAGATAGTACTATAAGTGTATAGTGTCAAAAACAATTTCAAATCATAAGTATCAATCATAGACGGCATAAGCGCCCCATCCCACTATGTCGCCATACTAGGCTCTACAATCAAAACTGCAAATGTCACATATTTGGAAGTTGGATTTCCATCTGTGAACCGAGGCAAAAGATATTCCTCTACCGAATTCGAGACTGTCTAGCCCGAGTCTCAGGCAAGCGCGTAGGCAAGCCTTGGATCGTCAGGGCCGGTGCACCGATGTGGATTATTATGCCTGAACACTACGTTTCCCCGCCCTATGGGGCGTAAATGAGCCAACGAATGACTCCATCGGTCCCGGATCGACCGATATATCCGAGGCGCCCCGCAACAGCAACAACCACATAAGTCAAACTCGTCAGGGCGTGTAAAACCACTGACGCCACTTCTAGCTAGAAGGAAACGCATGTCCTCCCTGAGGTCCTCTCCCATTTCCGGTTCACAACCGGGGTGTGAGGCTCGCAAATTCACGTTACACAAAGCTGTGCCACACAGGCTGTGCTTTGATCATCACCCACAAGACTTTTCTTTTCAACAGAAGCCTTGATCATATTGCCACTTAGGCATGCCACACAGGCAATTCACTCCATGCGTTTGATATCCATCAATATATATCCTTTGAGCTCGTACGTCTCAGAGAAGGGCGTTAAGCAAGAGAATAAATTCTCCGCCGCCAAACAGATATATATTTAATAGAAATCAACCACACAGAATAAAATCCAATGTCAGACACACAGTCTAATTACAAGTTCGTTCTGGGTCTGAATGAAACCAGAGGCACCTAGTACCCCGCATATCCATCGATCTCCAAGTACGTCTAGACGATCACTAACTGATTCCCTCCTCTTGGGTGTACGACCCAATCAAGATCATCAGTAATCACCCAAACGACGTGAAGACCTCTGGTCTTCAACCACCGTCTTCATCTTCGACACCACGTCGAATCAGTTATTCAGAATGGGATAAACACGGTCTTTCCGAATAACTCGCGTATATAATAAACGAGTGTTACACAAACCCAACATACGCCTCATTCCAGTTCAGAATATTCTTTTATTCAAATATTCTTATACTTTGGGAAAGGTTCCCCTTAATTTTATCAAAGATAAATTCTTTAAATTTATTCTTTAATCTTCATTGAATAGCAATTCAAACTAGTCGGGATTTGCGAACCACACCGAAGTAATCATTTATTTTATTTCCCAATCCTAACCTATTCATCCCATGAAGTAACATTGGTCATACTTCATATCTAACACCACGGTGTTATCGGTAAATTCAATTACCATTTCACGTTCAAATCTAATTAAAGATTTAACTATCGCCTAGAGTAAAACTGGTGATACTCCATTCTCGATCTTTTCAATCTAATTAAAGATTCATTAAAACTCCACTTAGTTTTAATCTTTAACTGGGTTAAAGAATCAGTGTCATTTAAAACACGGTTCACGATAAACCCAAAATCACATTCCATTAATTATCGGGTTAAAGAACAAGTGTTATTTAAAACACTGTTCACGATAAACCAAAAAATCAATACCAATTCAATTCCAATTAAATATTACTTAATTGGTACACTTCATTAAATGTAAATAAAAAGATTTAATCTTTTCCTCAACTGGGCTTAAGAACAGTGTTAATGAAGACACCATTCACGAAAAAGCCAAATCACATTTGATATTAAATACAAGGCTCTGAATAGAAAATATATCGGCTTATATTCAATATCAAATTCTACGACCAACAAATACCGTATTGGAAATAACGATATATATATATATATATATATATATATATATATCTTTCAAATTTCCATAACAATATCTGTATAATCACGAAATCCAACATCGAAATATTCCAAAGGTAATTTCGATTCAAATCCATTCCAATTCAATTATTGGAAATCCTGGCTACTTTTAAAACCCCTTTCAAATCAACTTTATTTATTTTAAAAATAAATAGAATTATAACTCTCGTTCAAAACTAGTTTATTTCGATAAAAATCAAATTTTATCCTTTCAAATATGGAGTTTTTCGTCCCAATTCTTCAGAAATCATTTCTTATGATTTTACAAACATTATTACTATTTTTAATAATTTTATCAAGGCCTGCACAGTCGATTTCCATCAACGGCCATCGAACTGCACTTACAGCGACCTTTTTCAAATTTGATTTGGACATAATTCAAAATCCAACTGTTAGATTTCAAATTTCTAATATTCGTTAGAAAGCTCTTTTCGATTCGAACCCAACGGTTCTGGTTTTAGGAGAATCCGACGGTCGGATCCCCCGCAACGTCAATTCGAAGTCAATGGTCGAAATTCACGAACTGCCGCAACGCGGCGCGTTCTATTCGGCCATTATATTATATATATATATTATATATAATATATACTTCGTCGATTTTCTTTTAAAACGTATTCTATAAATCGTTTAAAATTCGTTTTCAAAACGATTTCAACTTCCTTTTCAAATTCAAATCAAAATTGAATTTTCCCTTACAAATTCGTTTTAAATTTATTTCAAATTGATTTCAATTCAAATCGATTTTCAGTTCAATTTCAATAAGTTTTAAATTCAATTCAAAATGATTTCAATTCTATTTCAATCTAATTCGAATTTCAATTCTATTCAGTTTAATTCGAATTCATTTTCTATTCAATTCAATTTCAATTCAAATTGAATTCCTATTCAATTCAATTTTAATTCGATTTGAATTCTATTCAATTCAATTTCAATTCGATTATTGAAATCACTTTTCAATATTCATTTAAAAATGAATAAAATCGATATAAATATCGTTCACGTCAAAATGGCGTCAATCTAATCGACACGACTTCATATATTTCTATTTTCCAATATTCTATTTCAAATATCTCTTTTCAAATATTTCTATTCAGATATTCTATTTCAAAACTGGAATGAGGCCCAATCAATTACCATATAATGTTAATTATATGGATTTTCTACAACACATGTACAAAATAACAACGGTAAATAATCAACCATCATCCAGAGTGCGTTCTACACTATATAAGCATCAAATATAAATATTTAACGCTTATAACAGCCTGTCAATCCATCGATCGACATACAACTAATTATTGGGATTAGTGTATGTCATATATCACCCCAATACCCGTGTGGGGTTTTCAAACAATCAAACACAGATTTTATTTGTGCAGTTGGGCGATGTGAAAAATTTATCGTCCCAATCAATAAAAGTCAAATGTGTGTATATAAACAAATCGTTCGATTTGCCTATATTTATTTCATTTTAAATACACGTTAAAAATTATATTTTTAACTATAAAATATTTTCCACTATAAAATATTTTATTTAATTTCACATCACATCACACAATCAACTACACATCAAAATCAAACAAACAAGCATACAAGCCGTCCATGGTTTGTGGACGACGGGTGTCGGGTGCTACTAAACACCGTCTGCATCCTAGTATATATTTTTAACTAGAAAACAAAATTAAAAGGTGAGAAGTTCTCACAGCAAGCTATCCCAACTCCACGACACTTCTTATGTAGGAAATCTTCACCTTTTCGTCTTTTGTCACTTTCGTTGCCCGTAGCCGCTACATATATAAAAATCACATTTTTACACCGCTACTATATAGATAAAAATTCTATTTTTACATCAATGTTCATATAATAAAGATTATATTTTTATCACGCTATTCTCTATATAAAGACTTCGCCTTTTCAAATATAAAGATTGAATTTTTATTTCGTTACTTCGTATTGATAAAAATCACATTTTTATATGCAAAGATTTCTCTATAAAAATCATACTTCTTCATGAACTAAAAATTATATTTTTAACTACATAAAAATCATATCTTTTTATGGATAAAAACCTCACCTTTTCACGATTAAAAACCCCATCTTTCTTCTTATAAAAATCTAATTTTTATCTTAAAAAAACTCATCATTTCCCCTAACAAAAATCTAAACTTTTCTACGTTCCAAAATTCGATCTTTTCTATGTTAAAAATTATAACTTTACTATTTAAAAAAACGAATCTTTATACGAATAAAATCTCAACCTTATACGAATGAAAAATCTTATCTTCATGTATATAAAACTTTCAGCCTCACGTATATAAAAAATTGGATTTAAAAATCAATGCCTTAATTATAAAAGAATATATGAAATAATTGAATGAAATAAAATGCTTACTGGGTTTCACGTCGAACAGAGAAGGGGGGGCTTCGTCGGTGGTCGGTGCTGTCAGGGGGTGCGGCGGAGGAGATGAACGGCGGTGGGGTAGGCCGGAGCAGCCACGACGTAGGGTTCAAGCAGGCATCTGGACAAGGGGTGCGCGCGATACTGGGGGCTCGGTTTTGGCAGTGGAGGGCGGAGCGGAGGATTGGTGATGGTTGGGTGGCGCGACAGGTGGACGGCGGCTGGAGGGAGCGCCCTCGATCGTCGATTTGGTTTTTTTTCTTGAAATGTCGGGTTGACTGATTTGAAGAGGGAGGGGCCTGGTTAAGGAGAAAAGGAAGGGGGGATTATTATTTAATATATTTTAATTTCTAAAAGCACCTTTTTATTTTGAACTCGAAATCAGACCCACCGACTGTCGCCCCTAGCTAATTACCCCTATTCCAAACACAATGGGATATGTATCGTGAGCTGATTCGTCTGTTTCGATTAGTTTTCGTCAAAATCAAAATATAACTCTATATATTGAATTTGAACGCGCATTTCAATTTACCGGGGCCACATACTAACTCGAAAAATTCCTGAAAAATATTTTATAGCTTCGTATTGACGATACGGTCCTAACAAAACTAGTTTCATCAAATTCTAAGACCGTTTGAAAAATGGCCAATTTCCAGTCGATTAAAATCAACTAAAACTGGTCAAATGCGTTTTCCTTCGCCACGCTCACATATTGATTCGAAAAGTTATGAAATTTGAAACCTAGCAATAACTTTACATCCCGGATCCAACAAAAGTGGTTTCGTCGAAATTCGAGGTCGTTTGCAAAATTCTCATTTTTATGGGCCAGAATTCTATAGCGACTATTCAGAAAATTCATCTGGACATATCTTTTGATTCCCGCTATGAAACTTCAATTTTTCGGATTCGTTGGAAAGATATTATCAATTAGATTCTATTATTTTTGGTTTCACTAAAATCCGGTTTATTTTGAATCCTGTACACGCATTTGAATTTTGAAATCGAATTATCGAACTACCGCGCCATTTTCAATTCCTTTTATATATATAAATAAATATTTATATTCTAACGTCAACGTATATAAATATATATACATTCTAATTCTATTCAAAATAAATTTCTCGTCGCTATTATTTAAAATAATTCATTTTAAATGATCAAAATTCACTAAAATCGCCAAAATAAAAATTTTAAACTGGCTCGGATTTTCCGGGTTGTTACACACAGTTCACAATAAACCCAATTCACACAAGCCTCTAACCGTAAATTGGTAAGAGAACAATTCACTAAGTATTAACCCTGAAGGCCGAAACCAACATCAGATCAATACCCAGAAAACCATTCAACTTAACTAATCTCCAGTCAGTTTCTAATTTTCTTAACTCCATTCGGTTCAAGAATATTATTATTAAAGATGCCATTCATGAAAAACCTAAAATCCAATTTGATATCAAATACAAGGCTCTGAATAGAAAATATATCGGCTTATATTCAATATCAAATTCTGAAACCAACAAATATTGTATTGGACTAACGATATATATATCTTCCAAATTCCTCCATAATATCCGTATAACCACGGAATCCAATATCGAAACATTCCGAAGATAATTTTGATTCAAATCCATTCCAATTCATATATTGGAAATTCTGGTTGTTTTTAAAACCATTTCAAATTCAATTTAATAATTTAAAAATATTGGAATATAATTCTAGTTCAAAACTAGTTCATTTTGATAAAAATCTATTTTTATCTTTTCAAATATGGAGTTTTTCATCCCAATTCTTTCCAAATCATTTGTTATGATTTTACACAAATTATTGATATTTTTAATAATTTTATTAAGGCTCGTACAGTCGATTTCCATAAACGGCCATCGAACTGCACTTACAGCGACCTTTTCCAAATTTGATTTAGACATAATTCCAAATCCAACCATTAGATTTAAATCTCTAATATTCGTTGGAAAGCTCTTTTCGATACGAACCCAACGGTTCTGGTTTTAGGAGAATCCGACGGTCGGATCTCCCGTAATGTCCGTTCTAAGTCAACGGTCAAAATTCGCGAACTGCTGCAGCGCGGCGCGTTCTATTCAGGCCATTATATATATAATATATAAATATTATATATATGTCATCGATTTCCTTTTTAAAACGTATTTTATAAATTGTTTTAAATTCATTTTCAAAACGATTTCAACTTCGTATTCAATTTCAAATCAAAATTGAATATTCCGTATCATCGATATATAAATGATAATATTTTCAAAACATTATATTTTGAAATCAATTCCTTTTCGATATTCATTATAAAGATGAATCAAATCGATATAAATATTGTTCACGTCAAAATGGCGTCAATCTAATCGACACAGCTTTATATATGTAAATATATTCGTGTCCATCCCAAATCGAACATCAAAATCATATTTTGATTCTTTTCTGAATATTATTTGAAAATATTCGTTATTTTAAAATAATCGTCATTTTAAAATATTCATTCTTTCTGAACTGGAATCAGACACAGTCAATTACCATATAATGTGATTTATATGGATTTCCTACACATATGTACTCAACTACAATCAAACACTTCCAACCATCATCCAAAGTGCATTCTACACTGTATAAGCATCAAATAAAAATATTTAACGCTTATAACAGTCTGTCAACAAATCGATTGACATACAGCTCATTATTGGGATTAGTGTATGTCATATATCATCCCAATACCTGTGTGGGGTTTCAAACAATCAAACACAGGTTTTATTTGTGCAGTTGAGCGATGTGTAAAATTTATCGTCCCAATCAATATTAGCCAAATGTGTGTACATAAACAAATCGTCTGATTTGTAAACGAATATTTTTTTATTCAAATTCACGTTAAAAATTATATTTTTAACTATAAAATATTTATTTCCATTCCACAACACACAATCAATTTTCACAACACATCAATCAAACAAACAAGTCATCCATGGTCAGTGGACGACAGGTGTCGGGTGCTGCTAAGCACCGTCTTCATCCTAGTATATATTTCAACTAGAAAACAAATTAAAAGTGAGAAGTTCTCACCTATAAGCTTAACCAAACGTTGCGACTCTTCGTATATAGGAAATCTTCACCGTGTTTCCAACGAGATCTGTTTCACGCGGTATATGTTAAAAATTATATTTTTAACAATTCTATATATATTAAAAATCAGATTTTTACATGGCTATACATATATTAAAAATCTCATTTTTATGCCGCTACTTCGTATATGAAAATCACATTTTTTTAAATGATGTTATTTAAATAAAAATCATATTTTTTTATATTCATACCATTCGTATAAAAATCACTTCATTTTTAATCCGTTAATACGATAAAAATCATGTCATTTTAATGTTATTCTTTATATAGCTAAAAATCTTACCTTTAGATAATTAAAAATCTAATCTTTTCGCTTCTAAAAATATAATCTTTTCATATAGAAAAATATAATTGTTAGCTTGCTTTGTGACCAAGCTACCCAAAGCTTTAGGGATCAACGATCAATTGAATTAAGTAATAAAGGCTTGGAAAAAACTTGGTTCATATATACATGGAGGCCCCGGGGTCAGATTCTTTCCTCGGATCGGTCCTTGCCTCGGTTCGGATCTAACTGTGTGGCTCAAAGCAACAGCCCCAGGTCGGAGCTTGGGGTCGGATTGGCTCGAGGTACTTCTACCTCTCCTTCAGTGGAAAAGAATTCGGATCAGATAGGAACAATAACACCGGTTCGGGTCGGATTAACTCACATCCGATCCACCTGTACAAATGAATATGACATGATTCTCTGGCATACATCTCCGGATCAGATTGGACCATTCAGGTCGGATGGCTTCACTACTTCATCATTTGCCAATTGCTTTTGGTTTGGGTTGAATAAAGGCTGACCTGATCCCATGTCCACACAGTAGAAGCGGTTACCAAGTCTCCACTCACTCCACTACTTTCGAGATTTACTCTAAAGCTGCCATGTGGCCACTCAGCCCTAACCGAATTTCTGCCTATAAATACATGAATTCGCAGCCATTTTGGGGGGCTTTTGGCAGTTATCTTCTTCATGGCTTATATGGCCGAATTCTTCTACTGAAAATGACCAACTTCTTCAATAGATTCAATGAATTCAGAGAGAATTATTCGTTAAATTTGAGCGATTGAGTGATTAAATTCATTGTAATTGTAATCCATGAATGAAATGAGAAACTATGAAGTGGATGTAGGCTTGTTAACGCTGAACCACTATAAATCTCGTGTCTCTACTTGATTTTTTACGTTTTAGATTATTATTCCTCACAAATTCTAGACAATTGGGTGTTAGTGCCATTTTTTGGTCTAACATTTTGGTGCTTTCACTGAGAACTAAAGATTCTCACATATAAGGATTCTCCAGTCTACTATCGGATTTGCAAGTTCGATGAGGAAATCCTGTGAAACTATATTTGCAATCGTGGAAATCACTAGACGTGAAATCAGCTCCACTTCGTCCAGCAACAGTCGCCAAAGTCCAGGAGTGGAGTCCAGGAAACCTTTTGAATCAGGTCGAATATGTTTCCAGGTCAGGCGAAGCATTCGGATCGGAGACAGTAGAAGACTTCGGGTAAGATGGACAGTTGTGGATTGGTTCAGATGGAAGATACGCATTCGGATCGGAGAAGGCATTCTGTTTTATGTTACACTAGGAGTCCCGGATCGGACGATAGTTCGGATCGGTTCGGGATACCCAAATCCAACCCGCTCAACGTATGAAGAAAACATGGCCCATGTACATGGCCGGAGTGGAGTAATTCCAGATCCAACCCAGAATGGCACCCGAACTGACCAGATGATGATGCTCCGATCTGGTTCGGAGGAACTAGTCCGACCCAACCCAACGTGAAGACGTCTCCGAACCGCTACTGGAAGGCATGATCCGATCCGAACCGAAACAGCTGCTTTTGGGAAAAAAATACAATTTTCTGATAAAAACATGTCTTTTTAATGTTATTCTTTATATAGCTAAAAATCTTACCTTTAGATAATTAAAAATCTAATCTTTTCGCTTCTAAAAATATAATGTTTTCATATAGAAAAATATAATCTTTATCATTTCAAAAATATAGTCTTTGTCATTACAAAAATATAATCTTTATCATTACAAAAATATTGTCTTTATCATTACAAAAATATAATCTTTATCATTACAAAAATATAATCTTTTCCCTTTTATGTGACGACCCGCCCCGCACCAACCGACATTTACTCCAATAGTGCGTTGTACACATGTCCAGTTAGCACGGAACGGGTCGTCAGAAGGAAAAGGAAGAAGGAAATGAACATACAAGGAACCTGTAGAATGTCTCACAGCGCATAGAATAAAATATAATAACAACATACTTGACATAAAACAGGTGAGACAGTGCATAAGCTGAAAACTATAACTAAGCATCATAGCAGCGAAAATCCAAAATACAGCTTATTACAACTTTTAAAATACTGTCTCTAAAGCAAAAGCAAGATAAAGAAGGTACACTACTAATGCCCAAGTAGTGACCATCAATGACACAGTGAGAATATATGTAGATATCATATGTGGAAGTGTCCTGCTCGCCTCCGAATCAGCTACTTGCGCATCACCAGCTAACCTGTCTCTAGTCTGCTCATGTGAGCACCCAGAGTAATAAGAGGAGACATAAAACTCTGGGTCAGACATAAAGCCTGGTATGAGTGATAAGCATCTAAACAGAATAATAACAAGTATAATCCAATCATACCTGAACCTGGACCTGCAACCAAAGAGTTAGCACTACATACTGTACAAGACTCTAAGGTGCCATTTCAAGTGGTGTAAAGATAACAGGGGTGGGGGTGTGCATGTCTTAGTGATGTCAAACAATCAAGCATAGCAACCATCCTCACGTCTCTCACTCAGTGCGTAAAGCATACGATATCCACTACTTTGGTCACCTAATACTTTGGGCCATGACGGAATCCAATCCCGTGTAACTATCACTACAAGCCCATCATCCATCTCTCAGTGATGAACCAAAGTTATGAATACCGACAACCCCTTTGCACACGTCCCGCAGCAAAGCCCAATCATGAAGTGAACTCATTGGTTCCCAACTGGGTCCGGGATCCTGAGCTCTAACTTCCATTTGGACTACCTTTGCATCTCGGGTTTTAGTCATCATCCTCTGGATCGGTCTTCATTCAGTTCATAGCCTCCTGGTTCGGTTCGCAGTCACCATACTGGTTCGGGTCGAGTTCCTCCATTCGGATCGGGTCGCGCCATCAACTCGTGGTCCTCCAGCTCCATCGGATCGGTTCGAGTACCCTTCAACGGATCGGGTCGGGGTCTCCAAGTCCATCGCCACGGATCAGTTCGTGACAAGCTCCTTCGGGTCGGGTCGTGCTTCATCAGTTCGTGGGGCCCCTGTCGGATCGGGTCGTGCTTCCTTCTGGCGATCGGAGTTGCTAGCGGATCGTGAAGGTGAATCGTGGTGGAAGGCTCGGATCGGATCACATCGCCGGATCGTGGTCTTCAAGCATCGGCGGATCGGGTCGCGCCATCGGTTCGGATCGCCTTTGCTTCCACCGATCCGGTCCGGTTCGGGCGGATTTCCTGCAGTTTTTCCAACGAGCAGTTTACGCCATTCGATGGCGTTTTCGACCATTCTAACTATTATAATCAATCACAAAGCATACCATACAGTCATAGCAACACATACAAGTGACCTCAAACACCAAAACAACAATATGATAGGTTTAAATAGATCAAACATAGCCAAAACCCCATATTTTCCCTCAAGCAAGTTTAGGTGAAACTAACCATATGATTAACAAAACTTAACCAAATCAACCCAAATTCATATCAGAGGTCTAAAACAATATTTCAGAATTTATGAATATTTTTCCAGATTTTTAACATGCATAAATTCGCTAATTATCACTAATCACCCCTTAATCCCTCAAATTCCGGGATTTGCAAAATTAGTCGAAATTAACCCAAATTCATATCAGAGGCATAAAATGATGTTTTAGAATTTTAGGAATTTTTCTAGATTTTTCTAAGCCATAATTTCGCTAATCTTCGCTAATTACCATAATTAGCCGTAATTAGTGAAAAACAATGCAAATCACTCACCTTTGCCACAAAGTAAACTATAGATCTGAAATGATTCTCTGTTTGGGTCGAATTCCAATGCTTAGCAGCAGCTCCTATCTTGATTTGATGCTAATCCGCCTTGATTTGGTGTAGATCTTGCTAATATGTGATTAGGAAAGCCAAAAAGATGTTTTGAGAGTGATTTAGAAGGTGGAGGCCATTACTAGGGTTTCAAGAGGGAAAGTGGCGGCTCAAAACTGAAAATGAAAATGATTCTCTAACTCATTTCAGCCTCCTCATAACCCTAATCCCGAAATGGGTTATGGGCCTATCCACTAATCACCCTATTTGGCCCGGTTAAGCAGTTTTTCCCCTTCCAAACCTTATTTCAGCCATATCTCCCAAACGGTAAGTCCATTTGGCTAATGTAACCACTCTACGGAAAGAGAAACCATCATTTGAATCCAATGGAAGTGGTTTTAGGTCATAACTCCTTTCCAGTCAAAAGTTATGGCCAAAACAGTACCAACTAGGGGCAAAATGGTCATTTAAAAATCGACAAAAATCATGAACATGGGAAATGACTCTAATAGATGTTTCCCAAAGTTACATGACCATACAACTTCATACGGGAAAGAAATAAATATTCTACGATCCTATGATGTGTAGAATACGGGTCATTACATTTTATGTGTATAAAAAAAACTAATCTTTATTTAAAATAAAAACCTTTTCTTTTCTATTATAAAGATCTAAACTTTTTTTAAATTGGCTAATTCTATATAAAAACTGAGTTAAGAATAAGCTAATTCTATATAAAAACTGAATAAAGAAAACATTGATTTTTCTCAAATAAATAAAAATCAAACTTACAGGCGGTCGGGGGGAGTGTCGCGCCGGAGTCAGTGGTCGGGAGGGACTTGGGTGGTCGGTGTCAGTCTTCTGGTGGTGCGGTGGGGCTGCGTCGGGTTTCAGGCGTGGGAGGTGACGGCTAGGGTGAAAAAGGGGGTTAAGGCTTCGAATTGGGTGTTGGAGAGAGGCAGAGGAGGGCGACGTTACTCAGGCGAGGTGCGGCGGTGGCCCTCCGACGAGCGGCGGCTGTGAAGATCGGAGCGACGGGTAGCGGGATCGAGGGTTTTATTTTATTTATTTATTTTTCTTTGTTGCGTTGACCGTTCTGAAGAAGGGGGCTCGTGAGTTAAGAGAGAAAGAAAAAGGGGGGCTATATAAATATTTATATATTTTTTATTATTTTTAAATTTCAAAAAGCAACTTTTTATTTCGAACTCGAAATCGAACCCACCGACTGTGGTCCTTAGCTAATTACCCCCATTTCGAACACAATGGGATATGTATCGTAAGCTGATTCGATCGTTTCGATCTGTTTTCGTCAAAATCAAAATATAAATCTATATATTGAATTTGAACGCACATTTCAATTTACCGGGGTCACATACGGACTCTAAAAATTCCCGAAAAATATTTTGTAGCTTCGTATTGACGATACAGTTCTAACAAAACTAATTTCGTCAAATTCTGAGATCGTTTGAAAAATGGCCATTTTCTGGTCGATCGAAATTGATAGAAACTGTCAAAACACGTTTTCTTTCGCCACGCTCACATATTGTTTTCAAAAATTACGAATTTTGAAACCTAGCAATAACTTGACATCCCGGATCCAACAAAAGTGGTTTCGTTGAAAACAGAGATCTTTTGCAAAATGGCTATTTTTAAGGGCCAGAATTCCATAGCGACTATTCAGAATTTTCAACTGGGCATAACTTTTTATTCCCGCTATGAAATTTCAATTTTTCGGATTCGTTGGAAAGATATTTTCAAATAGATTCTAATATTTTTGGTTTTGCCGAAATCCGGTTTATTTTGAATCATGTACATTCATTGGAAATTTGAAATCGAATTTTCGAACTTCCGCGCCATTTTCAAATCCTTTTATAATTAAAATAAAATATTTATATTCCAACGTCGATTCAAATAAATATATACATTCTAATTCTATTCAAAATAAATTTCTCGTCGTAATTATTTAAAATAATTCATTTTAAATATTCAAAATTCAATAAAATTGCCAATAAAAATTTTAAATTAGTTCAGATTTCCGGGTTATTACATATAACCTCTGAGCTCGTGCGTCTCAGAGAAGGGTGTTAAGCAAGAGAATAAATTCTCCGCCACCACAGATATATTTTAAATAGAAATCAATTTAATTTACATGGAATGAAATTCAATGTCAGACACACATCCATTTACAAGTCCGTTCTGCGTCTAAACGAAACCGGAGTCACCTTATTCCTCGTCCCGTATGTCCAATACGGAAGTGAGGTGCTCGTATATCCGGACAATCAACAAGTACGCCCGGAAAAACTACCACTTTAACCCTTTACTGGGAGCTACCCAATGTCAGGCATCAGTAGTTGTCCATTCGATGTGAAGATCGCCGGTCTTCATCCACCGTCTTCAATGTCTTTGATTTTAACCGTCGTAGTAATTATTCAGAATGGGTTAAACCCGGTCTTTCCGAATAACTTGCGTATTTTATAATTAAAAATCAAGTGCTATAAAAACACATCGTACGCCTCATTCCAATTCAGAATATTCTTTTAATAAAATATGCCTATTTTTAGGGAAAGGTTCCCATCAATTTTATCAAAGATAAATTCTTTTAAATTTATTCTTTAATCTTCTTTCTAAAGATTCATTAAAACTCCAATTTGATTTGAATATCAAAATCGTTACTTTATGATTATTCAACTTTTAAGAACTTAATCTTATCTTTAACTGGGTTAAAGAATCAATGTCATTTAAAAACATTGTTCACGATAAACCCAAAATCATCTTCCATTAAATATGAAATTTTAACAGAGATCAAATCAATATATAACCGACATAAATTTCCGTATCAGACTGATGATATAAATGGAATAACGACAAAACCTTTTAAATTCCATATATAATAACAGTCGTCTTTTACAAAAGCCTATCTCGATTATTATCAATTGAATTTCCATTTAATTCCAATTTAATATATTAAATTGGAAAACTTGACTTTGGAAAATTTCTTTTTAAATCTTAATAAAAAGGTTTATAAATTCCAAATTATATTTTCACTGTTAATTGGGTTAAAGAACAAATGTCGTTTAAAAACACAATTCACGGTAAAACTAATTCACATATCATTTTATTTCCATTACAAAATATAATTGGAAAACTCTAATAATCTAAATTAAAACATTTGTTCCTTTTATACAGGGTTTTAGAACCGTGTTATTTAAGATACTATCCACGACAACCTAAAATCCAATTCTTTTATTTAATTCCAATTTAATACCAGTTAATTGGAAGACTTCATTAAATCTTAATTTAAAAGATTTATTCTAGTTAATAACTAGTTTGTTTCGATAAAAATGTATATTTATCTTTTGTCCATCCAAAACGGACAAAGAAATCATCATTTTATCCTACGTTGAATATTATTTTAAAATATTCATTATTTAAAACATTCTTTATATAAAATATTTTTTATATAAAATATTCTTTATTACAATGTTCCTTAATTTAAAATATTCTCTATTTAAAACTATTCTTTATTTAAAATATTCTTTATTTTAAAAGAAATCCTGAATCGGAATGCGAATCAATCAGTTACCATACAAATTCGGTTATATGGATGTCATACATCATAAGTATATGACAACAAATGATAAATAATCAGCAAACCATCCATTCAACATCCAGAGTGAAGTTTCACAACTGTGTGAGCATTAAAATGAAATAATAACGCTCATCGCAGCCTGTCAATCTACCCATCGACATACAACTAAATATTGGGACTAGTGTATGTTAAATATCATCCAAATACCCATGTAGGGTTTTCAGCCAGCAACAGTTCATATAAATAAATAATTGGTTAATGAATTTAACAGATTTCTATTTCTGCTAACATATTGACGATAATGATCAAAACATGTTATTTTATTCCTAGTACCGAATAAAAATGTATTTACTCGCATAATTTCCCTATACTTTTCTAATAAAATGTAATTTATTCATATGACATTATTGCTGATGACAAATGAAAAGATAATTTTCATTTTTCTTTATTTGTATGCAAATTTCTATTTTTAATTTTAACAAATAAAAGAGATAATTTTATTTGTTTATATTTCCAATGTATAACCTAACACATAAAAATGTTTTATTTTAAATTGCATACAAACTTTAATGTATACATTAACACATTAAAATGTCACTTTTACTTACATACAAATTCTACGGTATGTTGTGACAATGCAAATGATTCTTTATTTCACATACAAATTCTAATGTATGTTTTGCAAATAAAGATGATTCTTATATTTGCAATATAAATTCTATTTCAACAAAATGTATAAAAAGTGGTACATCCATTTTGCAGACAATTCTATTTTATCAAAATGAATATTTTTATTGTAACACAAACCTATTTAACAAAAATGCTATTTGTGTTAAACTCTTTTATTTAACAAAATGTAATTTTTATTTCATTTCAAATCTAATTAACAAAAATGTAACTTTTGTTTTCAAACATCATATTTAACAAAAATGTAATTTTTGTTTCAACTATTGTATTTTGACAAAAATAACTATTTTGGTTCGATTAATCTATTTGGCCAAAAATGTTCATTTTGACAAAATTGTGTATTTTGATTCAACTAATCTATCTTGACAAAAGTGTATATTTTGACAAAAATCTATGGTTTGATTCAACTGATCTATTTTGACAAAAATGAATATTTTGACAAAATGTATATTTTGATAAAAATGTATATTTAGATAAAAATGTATATTTCTAATTCAACTATTTTAATTTGTCGAAAATGTTCATTTTTGTTTCAACAATTCTAATTTGACAAAAATGTCCATTTTTGTTTTCAACAATTATATTTTGACAAAAGACCAATTTCATTTCAAATATTACATTTGACAAAAGGTGACAAATTTTGTTTTAACTATTACATTTGAAAAAATGACAAATTTGGTTTCAACCTTTATAACTTGTTAAAAGTGATATTTCTGGTTTCAACTTTTATAACTTGACAAAAGTTATATTTTGGTTTAACCCAAGTCTATTTAACAAAAATGTCATTTTTGTTGTAACTCAAATCTCTTTAACAAATAGGTAATTTTTGTTATAACTTAAATTTATTTAACAAAAATGTAAATTTTGTTTAACTCTAATCTTATTTAACAAAAATGTGATTTTTGTTATGTTCACACTTTTTTTTTGAAACTATGAGCAATAAGAATATAATCCTTCATATTAATTCTACTTATTTAAACAAAGTGACGGTATAAACATGATTTTAATACTTATCTTTTCATTGCAACAAAATTTATAATAAAAATATATCTTTCTATTTTACTCTTTTTATTGTAACTAAAATAACAATAGAAATATATCTTTCATTCTATTCTTTTTATTATAATCTAAAGTGACAATATAAATGCAACTCTAAAATCTACTCTTTTTATTGCATATAAAATTACAATAAAAATGCAACTCTAAAATCTATTCTTTTTATTGTCTCTAATTTGAAAATAAAAATGTTTCTTTAAAATCTATACTTTTCATTGTCTCCATTTTGACAATAAAATATTTCTTTTAAATCTAATCTTTTTATTATAATCTTTTTAATCCTATTTTTTTAATGAAAACATATTACATAAAAATGTAATCTTTTAATCCTATTCTTTTTAATGAAAACATATTACATAAAAATGTAATCTTTTAATCCTATTCTTTTTAATGAAAACATGTTACATAAAAATGTAAACTTTAATAACTGTACTTTTTATTGTAACAAATAGACAATAAAAATATGGTCTTTTATAACTATTATTTTTAATGAAAACATATTACATAAAAATGTAAACTTTAATAACTGTACTTTTTATTGTAACAAATCGACAATAAAAATATGATCTTTTATACCTATTCTTTTTATTGTAATTAATCGACAATAAAAATATGATTTTTTATAACTATTCTTTTTATATATATACGGTAAAACGTAAATTTTATCATTAACGTAATTTAACAATTCTAATTCACATAAAGGTGATATGTCTATATTTCAATTCTAATATAACATAAAAGTGATATGTTTTTGTTTCATCCAATTGGTTTTGACAAAAGTGATATACTTGTTTCAACTAAATGGTTTTGACAAGAGTAATATATTTGTTTCAACTAGATGGTTTTGACAAAAGGTTATTTTTATTTCAACTAACATGTTTTGATAAAAAGGTTATATTTATTTCAACTAACATGTTTTGATAAAAAGGTTATTTTTATTATGTCATTCTTTTTATCAAATCAAACAGGGACACCTTTATTTTTATATATATAAAATAAAAATATGGTTTTTATTTTATACATAAATTTTGACACACATGAATATAATATATTTTATATATACAATAAAATATGGTTTTTTTATTGTATACACAAAATTCTGACAAACATGAATACACAATTCAATTTAGTGGTTCATCGCAATCACAGAACAAATCATCATTACAATAATTATATATACAACATGAACATGAAATAAATATAAATTTCACATTGCAATAAATAATTATTTTTAACTTTAAAATAGATATCTCACAGTGATTTCTGTCTCGGTTTCAACTCTAGTCAGTTCCAGATTGTAGATCTCGTTTCTGCGATTACAACAGATCTGAAATCGCGCGATTCCGATCTCTAGATAAAACGATATGATTTTTATTAGCGTTAATTACATAGATCGAGAATTAAATAATTATTAATTAAATAATTACTCCTCTTCCTCACGTTAATCCCTCTCTTCTTCTTCTGTAAACCATCGACTGTTGAACCCAAATACACCGCTCTTTGCCCCTCGAATTGCGCGCTACCATCGAAATCCGATCAAAGTGCCTCTCTCCGACCGCCTCGACCCTGCTACCTCGCGCCTGGCCACCACGTCCCACTCGCGCCACCTAGGACCCACAAACTGAAGGGAAAATCCGACCAAATCGGGTTCCTAATTAAGTTTCAACAATTTAAAACTAGGATCTTAGCAAGAAAAATAAATCAAAACTTGTATAATTTTCGGATTAAAACTCATACCTGATGCGTGAGATCCAGAGGAGCGATAACAGCTTCGAAATAGGGAAGAAATGGAAGATCGAATCAAGAGCCCTCCAATCATCGAGCCTCTAGGGGTTTTACACACGAACAAGTTCTTATCCGATCAAATCGAGGAAGAGAATGGGATATGGTGCTAGCCGCCATGATTAGGGTTACGATTTGAAAAGGGTAAAATTCGGGTTTTGTTTTGCGTTTGGATCTCATCCTTAGTAGAAGCAGTTCACGTGTCTCTTATAAAGAATAATATAATATCCTTTATAAACTATAGTGTACACCATGAAATAAGGAAACCCTTGTTATACCATTTCAACATCAAACAAAACATCATCAATTTGATATTTTATTTATCCAATACATGTCTTCCCATTATAACGTTCTAAGCGTGTGATCGCATAAATTATTACAACGTTGGTAATGATTTTAAATCGTATTTAAACCATAAACAGGGATTGGCATCTAGCAATACGTCACTGCTACCCAAGCTGTAATAAGATCAACGATTCGATACAACCTGTTCTGTGACCAGTGTCTCAATATAATATAATCCTTTTACCCAATATATCCAGGATTAAACTAGAGGCATGGATCGTATCATCCTCGTTATAATTTAATCCGTTTTCTTGATTGATGAGTAGACTATTTAAAACCAAATCAGTATTTGAGCACGGCCATGCATTTCACAGTCTCACTCAATCAAGAGGCCCATGGATATCACCACGAATATATCGTAGGGTTAAATTCCATCTAGATCATTCATAATTGTCATTCGACTCGAGATGTATCCAATAATCACCGTTATCATTACTCTGTTACGAAATAACTTTAGATGATATCAAAACACAAATATCCTCGAATAAAATTATAATGATTTCAGGTCTGAGGACCATTACATCACTGTCACTATGATGATAACTTATGATACTGTTAATTATATTCCATGGAGTTATCTCACGGCGGGTCAGCCTAAAACGATATTAACCAATATGTATTTATGTTTTGACATTAATATCACATATATTATTGATCAATGAGATGTGATCATCAGTCAATCAACATACTAGTCTTAACGCTTTATTGTTGTCCTATATTAACAATATAACTCGACTAGGGGCATTTAATAATTATAATACTTATCATATTATATAATCTCAAGTTCGGTCTTACTCAAACTATATAATTCCGTATTATTATTCTAAGGACTTCGATTATATTATTATTTATATTACGCAGTAAATACAATATAATAGAATAATATTTTATTTCAAATAAAATAATAACATCAACAGTGTTATCAATCTCATCAAATGAATTGCCTCTAGGGCACAAACTCTAACAATCTCCTACTTGCACTAGAGTCAATCATTTACGTGTCGTATACTTATGAAACTAGTGTGTCTATTAAACTTCTGCTGCGACAGAGTTTAATTCAGTAGGTCTGCAATATTACAACTTTTGTAACTTTGCAGAAATCTTTATTTCTTTTGTGAACAACTTCACATAAGAATTATATTTTTTGAAATATATGTTTGGATCGATTATGAATTTAACGTTTTAGGCCTGAGCAGTAGCCACATTGTTATCGCAATGTAAATCATTGGATCAACAATGAATTAAGTTCAATCATGAACTTCTTAATCCAAACATTTTCTTTCTTAGAATCAGTATTTATTTCTTATTTTAAAACTAACATTATTCACAATAATTAATGTGTTATCAATATATAACATTGTATTTATTGTGTCATTCCCACTCAATTTCTTGTCTATACAAGATTCAATGGTATTTTGTGGTCTCTGAGACATTTCGGATTCTATTTTATTCTCATCGGAATGTTAGAAACTGACTCTCCTTTATAAGGGTACCAATTCGAGCAATAAACATTTTATTCTCAGAGGATTTATAGAAATAATATCCATTTACTTCTTTTGGATATTCCACAAAATGGTTATCTGATTTGGGTCCGATCTTATCAGTGGTAGGACGTTTAACAAACGCCATACATCCCAAATCTGCGCATTTAGACATACTAGGACATTTCCTAATCCATATCTTATATGGCGTCTTAAGACTTGTTTTATTAGGAGTAATTTAATTGTTCTCAATTTAATTTACTGGAAGATCTATATGACTTATCTTGGTCGTACCATATCTTATAAGGTATGATTACTCCTTTCAGGCACACCATTTCAACATGGTGTTCTAGGTGGTGTGAGTCGTGAAACAATTTCAAACTCATCTGGATTGTCATTAAATTTATTGGCTCAAATACTCTCTTTCGAACTATTCGAGAGGTATTTATATTCTATTAAAATTGGTTTCTAACTTCACTTTGAATTCTTTGAACTTTTCAACGGATTCTGATTTGTATTTCATAAGATATATATATATATATATATATATACTGATATCATCAGTAAATATAATGAAGTAATAAACCTACCTCTAGATTATGTATTCATTGCTCCATGTACATCAATATGCATGAGACCCAATACTTATCGCTTAATCACTGTGTCAAGTGAAAGGTGACTCAACTATTTTCCCTAATAAACAAGATTTGCATTCTTTGTATGATTCAAAATCAAATGATTTCAAAATTCCATCATTATGGAGTTCTGATATGCTTTCTTGTTTATATGGGCTAAATGGTAATGCTAAAGGTATGCTGGATTTAAATCACTAAATTTAAGCCACTCAGTTTTTATTTCAAGTACATAATAGTTAAGGATTTACAAAGATCATTAACTACTTGTGAAATTCCATACGATATTTCATTTAAATAAAATGAATAACAATTGTTCATTTATTAAAAATGAAATTCAAACTTGTCTAAACAAGATCTATTATAACTTTTATCTTAAGTGGAATTTCATTATAACAATTATTTTATTTATTTAATTAAGCCAATATTATCAACAAGAATTACCTTCCTATGGATAATCCAACAACATTTGCTTCATTTCCAATTGTAGGTTCACTTGTCCCTTTTATCAGATTTCTACTTGTTTTTCAACTTATGTAACTTTACATACATTTATGTAACTCATATCTAGTATCTAATACTAGAGATCTACAAGTAAATTCTTATAACATTTATATTTTATTCGGTTGAAGTCACAACTCAACCTTTCATTTAAAATCTTCTATTTTGTAAACAATTACGTTTAATTTGTTTGATATAATCCTTAAATCTCAATGTCAGTCAATAAATTTAATTTAATTCAATTTATCCTTCTTAAGAACAAATTTAAATTATTGGAGTTATCTGTTATTTAATATCTGCAGCGAATAATAAATATTAACTGATTCTATAATATTTATTTAATATAAATACAAAATTTTGACAATCAAAATTCATATTTATATTAACATATAATTTTAAACTAAAATACGCTCCCACTCAAAATAACATCCCTCTTTTTATATATGTATATCATTATATACATATAATGGTGTTCCAAGATCCATATCTAGTCATGCCTTGACCCAGCTTTGGCTAAACCGAAAACACAATCTTTTAGGTAGGCATCTTATGTCAATTATATCGTATATAATTCTTGGATCGCATGATGAACATTTGTTCAGTATTATTCATTTGCTCAATATGTAGAATAATTCATGCTATTGTCTCTAAGGCCATAATCCTATTATGCAGCTTTAGTTAAATCAGACCCAATAATACAGTCGAAGCACCACAATTACTCCAACCGCATATAACCAAAATAAAAGGTGAACAACGCTTTGGCGTTAGATACATCCAATTAGATTGGACAGTGATGGGTGTACTATTGGAAGACTTCACCATGACTTAATATAACAGAATTTGCTATAAAGGGAATTTATAATTTGTAGTGGCGAACTATATTAGAGTTATTTACACACATTAAAACATGTGTTTTATATTCACAATATTATTTGGATTTAAATAGAATATATGCAGTATATGTGTATTTAAATTCAACATTTTATAGATATCGAGTCTATACTAATTTTGAACATTTCATAACTTCTGGATCGCAAAGTACATTAAAATCCATGTATCCAAATAGGCTTCAATTTTATATGTCTTACCTACCTAAAAGGAATGCAAGGACCATATTAACATTAATCTGAAAACCACATAAATTTCAAAATTGTATGTAAATGAAATTTACATACCCATTGTGAAATATAGGTAAAGGGATATACAGAGAAACAAATATGTGAACAAGCATCATATGACCAACATACTATTATGAGCAATGAACACTTGACATAATTAACATGTATTGACCTATCAAAATTAAAACAGGATAATAACATTACAATGGTAATTACACATCTAAATGTATATTCGATACAAAACAGTACTGTATCTAGACATCCCGATAAATAGGCAAACCATTATATACAATATGTATACATGTATAACAATTTCTCATATTTATCAATACAATAAACACAACGTCGTTACATTTACACGCAGTTACACTGCATAGAACTAAAACTACATATACTTCATGAAGTTTTAGTAATTTTGCATCCATGTCCATCCCTGTCTGCTTATTGGTTCAGTCATACTGAGCCTAGCCACAAGGGAATATGCAAACAATTAAAAAAAAATATGATAGCAGATTTTTCATTTGAAAATAAACAATACAATAATCATGCATTATATACATATATACATATCAACCATATATATATACATGTATATATATATATATATATATATATATATATGTCACTGTTCAGATTCAAACGTACATATATATATATATATATATATCAAATCTATATACATATGTATATATAAGCAATACAAGCAAATTTGTATGCCAATAGATGAATGCAGGTTTCCTATATGGTGTTCAACAATTCAGGAATCATTACTCCCTTTATCATAATACTTGAATTGTGTGATACATTCGATTATTATGGGATAACAAACATCATCAAGACAAATAATGAATCAATAGTTTGAATCATATATTGGTTTAATTCATAATATCAACCTTTGCAAAATGTTTCAGGCATGATGTATATAAATGTATTCAACTCAGACCCAAAACAATTATGCAGGAATATTAGCCATCCACTTAGTGTCAAAACAAACATATATACAAGCTCCAGTGATGAAAACAATGGGTAATTGCAGAACAGACTTGCTAGAAAATAATTTAATCTACAAACTGTTTTTGAGATTAAACTTAAATAGCCATAATAACATTAAAACTGTGTTAATATATGTTCTCAGGTAATGGGATTCCCTATCTAACAGGAATATATAATTCAGTTAAATCTGTAAATATGTACAAGAAACAAAATAAGGACCAACAATCAGACACTTAAAATAGACATCTTAAACAAGTCATATTTGTTCCATTTAAATCAAATATGCATCTAAGAATACATAACTCTTAAGTGTCAGTCATAATTGGGTTTTTAATCCCTAAATCGAAACTATCACAGAATTTTAATAGTAATGATTGCATTTTAACAATGATAACAAATACATACATGCAGTTGGCAAATCACATTTGTTACTGCATATATCAATATATATTAGCTAATAACTGTGTATGGTTTTATTCATTGGGTCAGGCCCAATGTGTAAAACCATGATATGTTCTTGCATTTAAGTATACAGTGAAATCAATATGATGACAGTGTACATGTATTTGCATAATACAGGATTTAAGCATTCATCAATATTTGAAAGTTCATGCATCCATATGCAATTTGATTCTAAAACCAATTCAGTATCTTAATACTAATACATTCAATTGCAATATATGTACTGTAACAACCCGCAAATTCTGAACCAATTTAAAAAATTTATTTTAGAAAATTTAAATGAATTTTGAGGATATAATAAAATTTATATAAATAATAATGGCTAGAATTTATTTTAATTGAAGTTAAAACGAATAAATTTAATTTAAATATAAATGGAGTTAGAAATAGCGTGGTAGTTTAAAATTTTAATTTTGAACTTTAACTGAATGTACAGGATTCAAAATAAATCAGAATTGAGTGAAACAAGAAATATTTAAATCTGTTTAACCATATCTTTCTAACGAATTTAAAAAATTGAAATTTCGTTTTAAAAATCAAAAGTTATGGCCAATTCAATATTTTGAAAGGTTGCTGTAGAATATATATATATATATAATATATATGGCCCGAAGGGCTACTTTTTACATATGAAGGGATTTGGACTCGAAACCACCTCCATTGAGTCTGGAATGATGTTTCTGCATTTAAAAAGTATAAACACTTATATATTTTGAGTTTCGGAATTTATTTGTTTAAAAATGTATTTTTAATATTAAATATATTGGCCTTAAAAATAGTCATTTTTTCAAACGACCTCCATTTTCGACGAAACCACTTTTGTTGGAACCGGAATGTCAAATTATAGCTAAGTTTCAATTTTCAGAATTTTTCGAGTTAATATGTGAGCGTGGCAACCGAAAATGTGTTTTGACTATTTCAGGTAAATTTAAACACTTGAAAATAGTCATTTTTCAAACAGTCTCAGAATTCAACGAAATTAGTCTTGTTAGAACCGTATCGTCATAAGAAAGCTAAAAATATTTTTTTTGGAATTTTCTGAGGTTATATGTGGACCCGGCATATTTAAATGTATGGTCAATATTTAATTAATTAATTTTTAATGGGATTTTGAATAAATATTCTACAGATTTCGGAATTGGACCCCGAGACCTGTCCCATTGCGTTCAGAAGCCCTCAAAACCTTAAGATCGACAGTAAGCAATCCCAATTCGGAGTCAGTCCGCATTTTTACCTTTATAACACGTTTTTCAATGAATTTAATAATAAAAAAATAAAAAGAAACCCTAAACCTAATGCATAGCCGCCGCTATGTCTATTCGAAGGCCAGAAACCTCCCAATTTCAAATGTTAATTTCTTTTAATCCGTTCAACGAAAATTGGCAAACCATATATCAAATCGAAGAGAATTCAAAGAGCTTCGAATCTATACGGTTAAGATCGGGTTTTGGTGCACGGATTTCACGAATTTGGAGCAGGAAGGCGGCGCGTTCGGGTTCGGATATGGGGCGCAGGTCAGGGCTGAGCTTGGTGGGTTTCTGGGCGGTGGTGGCTCGTGGTTCGGGCTTCGTCGTGGCAATGGTGGATTGGCGCCAGGGTGGCCGAGGGTGCGTGCGACGTGGGGTTCGAAGGAGGAAAATGGGTTCGGCCGAAACGTGGAAGGAGGAAGAAGGTTTATTATTTTAATATTATTTAATGTTTAATTTACCCAATCTTTAAAATTCAATATCTCTTTCATACGAGGGCCGTTTTACGAACCGTAAGTTGCGTTGGACTCGTCTTTCAGAGACCTTCGCAATGGCGCAGACCAGAGCTGAAACCGAGACAGTCGAATTTTCAGCCATATCAATGTGAGAACTCTGAATTTTATTATTTAATTAATTATCAATTATTTTTCTCGCGTTAAAAATAATTGTATTGTGATGATAATTCAGATCTGAAATGTTCTGTGTTGTACATATTGTTGATTGTTGCTTGTGGTATGTTTTGTTGTTCATGCTATGCTAGATCCGCATTGAATTTAATATGTTGTTGACTTTTATTTGCGATTAGAAAATTAAATCTAAATGTAAATTTAAATCATATTTTATTCAGATCTAGTTGCTCTAATTTATTTAAAATTATTAAAATATTATTTTTATTATTCTGAGATGAACAATAGAATCTGATCGACTAATAAAACCTTATTTTTATTTGTCTATTTTAGAACAGGATTTGAACGACAAATAAAATATTATTTTTATTTGTTTATTTACAATAGAATATGAACAACAAATAGAATATATTTTTATTGTTTTCATTACGACAGAATTTGGCTAACCAATAAAATTCTATTTTTATTTGTTTACATTTAGAACACGATTTATGAATTACAGTAGAAATTCTTCTTTTTACCGTCACATTTAACGTAAGATGTTCTAGAATTGGATTAACAATAAAATATTAAATTTTATTGTTGATATTAAAAACATATTAGTAAAATAAAACTTTATTTACATGGCATGAGTGAATTAAAGGTTATATTTGGAAACCACCTTTTAGTTTACATTTTTATGTAAATAAAAATACATGTTTTGGAAATCACAATTTTGTTTACATCTTATATGTAAATAAGAAATTATTTTCAGAAGTTACATTTTTGTTTGCATAAATATTTTGGATATATAATTTACTCTTTTATTTGAATTTAATAATGCTAATAAACTTTAAAAACAAAATTTATTCTTTTATTTACATTCAACAATGCAAATATATATAGTAAATAGAAATTGTTCTTTATTTGCATTTACCAATGCAAATATATATATATATATATATATATATATATATTGAAACAAATTATTCCTTCATTGCACTCATCAATGCAAAGACATACATTAGAACTAAAGTTTATTCCTTTAATTGCATTTATCAATGCAAATATGCATTGAAATTAAGGTTTATTCTTTTGTTTGCATTTATAAATGCAAATATTCAATGAAACCAAAGTCTATCTTTTTATCTACATTTACCAATACAAATGCACATATTTTTACACATTGAATAGAATTTGTTAAAAATATACTTTGAAAATAAATTTTGTTCACTTATTCACATTCACTAATGTAAATGTAAATTGAAAACAAAACTATTCTTTGTTCGCTTTCATAAATGCAAATACTCGTTTAAATAAAATTTGTTTCTTTTATTTTCATTCACTAATGTAAATACATATTGGGAATGAGCTTCTTTTCACATTCACTCAAGTACACTTTTAAATCAGTATAAAAAGTTACATTTGTTATTTACATTCCTTGTTGCAAATAAAACCTTAAAATAAAGTTCATCTTTGTTAGCAATTCATCAATGCAAACAAACCATCAAAATGAAAGTTACATTTTTGATTTATATTGTTTGAGAGTTGCATTTTTATTTGCATCCTTCAATGCAAATAAAACATGAATTAAATCTTTCATTTTACTTTCAAATTAAGAAATACCTTTTTATTTACATTTTTAGATATAAATAAAGGATAAGATTTAAAGGTTACATTTTAGCACATTCTAGTTGTAGCAAAAGAGATAATGTTTCATTTTATTTTCATTTTAAAGGACAATAGAAAGAATAGTTTTTAGAAGTGCATTTTTATTGCAATTCTATATGAAGTAAAAAGAACCAATTTGTCAAATGTCTTATATGAAATAAAATGAGTTCTTTTTGTCACTTCAAAAAGAATGAATTGAAATGTTTATTTAAGCTTTTGTAAAGAATGAATAACTAAACATTCATATTTTTATCATTAAAGTAAAATAGACAAAAACACTTATTTTGTCTAAATTAAAAGAATGAAACAAAATATAGCACTGGAATATTTTATTAGAATTGAAACACAAATTAATCACTATCGTAAATTTACAATTGTTAAAACCAATTATTCATTTTTGTTAATTTATATTAGTTAAAATCAATTATTCATTTTAGTCAATTTATACTAGTTAAACCAAAATAGACATTTTGTCAGAAATATTCATTTATGTCAAAATGAATTAGTTAAAGCAATTTACATATAGATATAAATATATATATCTTATGTTTCGCAAGACATATACTTGCCAAGATAGGTTAGTTAAATCAAAATATTTATTTTGCCGAAACAATATTTATCATTTTTGTCGCATTAGTATTGTCAGAACAATATAATCATTTTTGCTTGAGTTTAAACTAGCGGGATAGAAATTGTCAATAGAGACGAAGTTATTATTCTTATTTATTCATTGCAAAAGAGACATTTTCTTGTCATGATTGTATATAGTGTATTACACTTCCATTCACAAGTTACCTGACTTGTGTATGTGATTGGGACGATTATTTTCACACATTGCCCAAGTGAACAAATTAGTTTATTATTTATTTATTGGTTGAAACCCTACACGGGTGTTGGGATGAAAATTTACATACACTAATCCCAATATTTAGTTGTATGTTGATCGTTGGATCGACAGGCTGCAATGAGCGTTATTATTTAATTTTAACGCTTACACATTGGAAATTACACTTTGGATGTAGATGGATGATTTGATGATTATACTGTTATTATCATATATATGATGTGTGTGAAATCCATATAATCCAAATTATATGGTAAATGATTGAGTCGCATTTCGATTCAGGTGTTCTTTTAAATAAGAATATTTTTGCATTAAAAATCCTTTTTATATAAAGTATATATTTTCATAAGAGAAAAATATATTTTAATCAAGTATATGTTGAACAAAGAATATTTGTAAAAGATAAAAATTTTGTAATATAAAGAATACTTCCCATTTAGAATCTTTTATATAAAGAATGTTTTTAATGATTATTTTAAAATATGTTTTTTTAAAGATTATTAGGATTTGCAATTATATTTTGTGTTATGAAACAAATTGAGGTGTGAAGTGGATTTATCGTGGACGGTGTTATAAACGACATTTGTCCTTTAATCCAATTTACATTGAAATTATTATTTGGAATTTATAAATCTATTTTATAGATTTAAAAATGGTATTTTCTAAAAATCATGTTTTTTCCAACTTAATATATTAAATAGGAATTTAGTGGAAATTCAATTGGTAATAATCGCAATGGGCTTCTGTAAAAGAAGACCGATATTATATATGGAATTTAAGAGGCTTTGCCGTTATTTCATTTATATTATTAGTCTAATAAAGAAATTTATATCGATTATGTATTGATTTGATTTCTGTGGAATTCTATATTTTATAAATAAATTTGTGGGTTTATCGTGAACTGTGTTTTAAAGGACACTAGTTCTTTAACCTGTTTAAGACAAGATTTATTCCTTAAAATAAATGATCTTGTAATAATGATTTTTGATATCAAATCAAAACTGGAGTTTTAATAAATCTTTTAAGGAAGATTTAAGATTTTATTTTTAGAGTTTATCTTTGATAAAATTAATGAGAACCTTCTAATATGAATATCTTATTAAAAGAATACTCGGAGTTGGAATGTGGCGTAATGTGTGATCTTCCAATATTTGCTTTTAATCACAATATACGCGAGTTATTCAGAAAGACCGGGTTTAACCCATTCTGGATAATCATCACGGCGATCAAGAGTCGAAGATGAAGGCGGTGGTTGAAGACCGAAGGTTTTCACATCGTTAGGATGGTGATGACTGGTATCTTGAATTGGGATTGGCCTTCCAAGGCAAGGTATTTAGTAATGATCGTCCAAACGCATTTGGAGATCGACGGACACGTTGTTTCGCTCAGACCCAGAGCGGACTTGTAAATGGATTGCGTGTCTGACATTGTATTCCTTTCTACTGTATTTGTTGAACGCTACTGATTATATATTTCTGTTTGGTGGTGAAGAATTTATTCTTTACTTATCACCCTTCTATAAGACGTATGAGCTTAGAGGTGATATATATATTGGTAGATGATCAATGATATGGTAGGGACTGACAATGTGACATGCTAAGATGCAAAAGATCAAGGCTTTGTTGAAAAGCAGGCCTTGTGGTTAATGATCAAAGCACAGTCAATTTAGGAATAGATTTGTGTATATCGTGACTTCGCGAGCCTCACACACCGGTCGAGTCTAAAACGGGAGAAGGGAACGCAGGGAGTGCACACGTTTCTTCCTAGCTAGAAGTGGTGTCAGTGCTTAAACTGGCTGACATTTGCTTATGTGGTTGTTGGAATTTTACGAGGCCTCGGTTTATTCTTATCGGTCGCCCACGGCTGATTTGTAGGTCCAATAGGATCGGGGAGCGTGTGTTCAGGCATAACTAATCCACTAAAGTATTTGTGGACCGGCCCTGCTATATCCAAGGGTTCGCCAGCATCTTAATCCAGAGACATTGCTAGATTGTCTCGAATCGGTCAGAAGCTCATCCCTAGCCTTGACTCATGATGGAAACCCAATTTCCAATACGCCCCTTGCGGTTTTGATTGTATAGCTAGTATGGCGACATAGTAAATGGTAGCTATGCCGTCTAGGATTGATATTATATTTGAAATGTTTTAAATATATATACACACTAATAATATCGTTTTTACGTATCAAGCATCTTTTGACCATTATAAGGTAAAACCCTATCCTCCGGTTTGCGTTGCATTGTGTGATGGGACCTGGGTCTTATAATGGTTTCATTTTTCTAAAAAGCATGGTGTTATTTGACGATTTACTTTATTTATGCACTGGCAATCCAATGGTGTAAACCCGTTCCACGTTAGCGGCGTGGTCCTGTGATTAGCCTTCTTAGTAGATAAGTTAAATTAAGAATTCTCACACCAGTCCCACGACTGACCTGTAGTTTGTTTCACTTTGCAAACTCGGGTGCCCTCTTTTCACACGGGCAGTCGAGTAGCTTTTTGCAAATATATTTTAAGCAGGATCCCGGATTGAAGCCTGAAGCTGGGTCCAGAATATTGATGGCCTTCCGCTGAGATTAGTTCCACTGCATTATATTTCTTTTGTTGTAATTTACCTTCCACTGTACTTTATAAAGTGTACTCTGATATATTCTGTACTCTGATGTAACATTTATTATTGATGTTATAAAAGTCTGTGTTGTTGTCCTGATGTGTTGTAACGTATGCGGAATTTGAACGATTTTGATCGATCTTCCGATCGATTGGGGTCGGGCAAAATTCGGGTCGTTACAGCTGGTATCAGAGCTCAGGTTAGCACAAATCTTTGGGGTACAACTCATTAGAACTAAACAAAAGACTAATAAGAGGTTGGATTAGTAATATCCAATAAGAATACTCATTAGAGATAGGATCAGCAGTATCCTAGAATGAGAATACTCATTAGAGATGGGGTTAGCAATGCCCTAGAATGAGTCAGAGTGGAAAATTTATAATTAACGTATTTGTAATTATATTTATAATTCGATTTTAGAAAATATGATTTTGAATATATAAAAGTTATATATTTTTGAAAATTTAATCAACTAATTGATTGATGATTGTGTTGTGTGAATATGAGTTTAACTAATAAAATTATTAAACAATTAAAGAATGAAAATTAAATCAGTTAAATAAACAACTTTAGCTTCATTTCATTTTCGAGGACGAAAAGATTTTAAGTGGGGGAGATTGTAACAACCCGCAAATTCTGAACCAATTTAAAATTTTATTTTAGAAAATTTTAATGAATTTTGAGGATATAATATAATTTATATAAATAATAATGGCTAGAATTTATTTCAATTGAAGTTAAAATGAATAAATTTAATTTAAATACAAATGGAGTTAGAAATAGCGCGGTAGTTTAAAATTTTAATTTTGAACTTTAACTGAATGTATAGGATTCAAAATAAATCAGAATTGAGTGAAACAAGAAATATTTAAATCTGTTTAACCATATCTTTCTAATGAATTTGAAAAATTGAAATTTCGTTTTAAAAATCAAAAGTTATGGCCAACTCAATATTTTGAAAGGTTGTTGTAGCATATATATATATATATATATATATATATATATATATATATATATATATGGCCCGAAGGGCTACTTTTTACATATGAAGGAATTTGGACTCGAAACCACCTCCATTGAGTCTGGAATGATGTTTCTGCATTTAAAAAGTATAAACACTTATATATTTTGAGTTTCGGAATTTATTTGTTTAAAAATGTATTTTTAATATTAAATATATTGGTCTTAAAAATAGTCATTTTTTCAAACGACCTCCGTTTTCGACGAAACCACTTTTGTTGGAACCGGAATGTCAAATTATAGCTAAGTTTCAATTTTTAGAATTTTTCGAGTTAATATGTGAGCGTGGCAAACGAAAATGTGTTTGACTATTTCAGGTAAATTAAAACGACTTGAAAATAGCCATTTTTCAAACAGTCTCAGAATTCAACGAAATTAGACTTGTTAGAACCGATCGTCATAAGAAAGCTAAAATTTTTTTTTTTTGGATTTTTCTGAGGTCATATATGGCCCCGGCATATTTAAATGTACGGTCAATATTTAATTAATTAATTTTTAATGGGATTTTAAATAAATATTCTACAGATTTCGGAATTGGACCCCGAGACCTATCCCATTGCGTTCAGAAGCCCTCAAAACCTTAAGATCGACAGTAAGCAAGCCCAATTCGGAGTCAGCCCACATTTTTACCTTTATAACACGTTTTTCAATGAATTTAATAATAAAAAAATAAAAAGAAACCCTAAACCTAATGCACAGCCGCCGCCATGTCTATTCGAAGGCCAGAAAGCTCCCAATTTCAAACGTTAATTTCTTTTAATCCATTCAACGAAAATTGGCAAACCATATATCAAATCGAAGAGAATTCAGAGAGCTTCGAATCTATACGGTTAAGATCGGGTTTTGGTGCACGGATTTCGCGAATTTGGAGCAGGAAGGCAGCGCGTTCGGGTTCGGATATGGGGCGCAGGTCAGAGCCGAGCTTGGTGGGGTTCTGGGCGGTGGTGGCTCATGGTTCGGGCTTCGTCGTGGCGATGGTGGATCGGCGCCAGGGTGGCCGAGGGTGCGTGCGACGTGGGGTTCGAAGGAGGAAAATGGGTTCGTCCGAAACGTGGAAGGAGGAAGAAGGTTTATAATTTTAATATTATTTATTTAATATTTAATTTATCCAATCTTTAAAATTCAATATCTCTTTCATACGAGGGTCGTTTTACGAACCGTAAGTTGCGTTGGACTCGTCTTTCAGAGACCTTCGCAATGGCGCAGACCAGAGCTGAAACCGAGACAGTCGAATTTTCAGCCATATCAATGTGAGAACTCTGAATTTTATTATTTAATTTATTATCAATTATTTTTCTCGCGTTAAAAATAATTGTATTGTGATGATAATTCAGATCTGAAATGTTCTGTGTTGTACATATTGTTGATTGTTGCTTGTGGTATGTTTTGTTGTTCATGATATGCTAGATCCGCATTGAATTTAATATGTTGTTGACTTTTATTTGCGATTAGAAAATTAAATCTAAATGTAAATTTAAATCATATTTTATTCAGATCTAGTTGCTCTAATTTATTTAAAATTATTAAAATATTATTTTTATTATTCTGAGATGAACAATAGAATCTGATCGACAAATAAAACCTTATTTTTATTTGTCTATTTTTGAACAAGATTTGAACGACAAATAAAATATTATTTTTATTTGTTTATTTACAATAGAATATGAACAACAAATAGAATATATTTTTATTGTTTTCATTACGACAGAATTTGGCTAACCAATAAAATTCTATTTTTATTTGTTTACATTTTGAACACGATTTATGAATTATAGTAAAAATTCTTCTTTTTACCATCACATTTAACGTAAGATGTTCTAGAATTGGATTAACAATAAAATATTAAAGTTTATTGTAACGACCCGGATTTTCAGCCGTCGAATTCTGAATATTTAAATTTGTTTTAAATATTTTATTTGAATTATATATCGGAATGTATAAGGAATTTATTTAATAAATATAAAAGGGCAAGCTAATTCTAAAAATTTGATTTAATTGAAATTATATATATATATATATGTATATACTAGTTCACGGAAGTCAAAGCATTGCATTTAAATTTTTACATTGCATATAGATATAAAGTTTTATAATGTTGTATTAAATAAATATAAAAATGAGATGAAGGGAAAATCAATGAGCCTTTCAAAGGAAAAGAGAACAACTCTTTTATTTAAAACGATCATTAACCCTTTAGTAATCATATATTTAGCTTAGTATAATCAATTCATAGTCTAAATTGTGCAAGTAGGTTTCAGGTCAAACATCATACTAATCTAAAACTTTGATTGGTTGATTATTATAAGCAATAGTAAGATAGAATATATCAGCAAATAAATATCAATTAGATAAGAATATTAGGCAACCTAGATTAAGTTAGCAAATCAAAACCTGTCCAGAGAAGTTAGAGGAAAGAAAAAATGCCTACAACTGTACTTAGTACGTGATTGACTAAGTCATAACCAAGCGTGTTGTCCAAACCATCTCATTTTCGTGTGAATCAAGCCAACTTGTCTCCGTGCGAACCAAGCTTTTACATGCCGTGTTCCCCAAACCACATTACTTTCCGTGGGTGCCAAACTATCCTCTTCTTTAAATACTGAACATCTCAATGCCTCATCCCTTTCCTCAGAGAAAATAAAACAAAATCCCTAACTTTTCCTTTATTTTCCTATTTCATTTTCACTGGTTAAAACAAGTTACGGCATCCACCAAATCCGATCTTCGAAAATGCCCAGAAAATCGAAAAACAAGACTGGATCGTTCGACTCTCAATGTGTTGGATTCGTAGGACCAGGAGCTTTGCTGTAGTACTCTTGTTTTCAGATGCGATGCACGTTTGGGGTATTGGGTTTTCCAGCGACAAATAGGGTTAACGCTTCGAGAGTTCTTGCCGCCGTTCTGGTCTAAGGTGGGGATCGTTAGTGGTGTCGATGGGGAGAAGGGAGGCGAGGTTGTTAACCGGAACTAGTGGGGTCGTCGCGGAGGTTATTGGCAAGGTGGGTGGCGGTGCAGTGAGTTGAACGAGGTGGTTCGTTCTATGATGTTTCTTCCAATGATGAGTTCGGGTTTTGGAATGCTGGAGGGTCTGTGAGGTTCTGGAGTGAGACTGACCATGTTTTTGTGGTGATGAACGCAAAGAAAGTGGCACATCCAGTGGTACCGGTCCGATGGGTTTCGTGTAGACTGGAAGTGATTTTGGTGGAGTGTTTAAAAGTGTGGTCAATGTTGGATGAAGGTTCAGATTGGGGTTATTATTGATAAGGAAGGGGACGTGGATGAAGTAGGTCATGCGGAAGTGGTAATCATTGAAGAAAAAAAAAGAAAGAAGGAAAGAACAGAACCGAAAGTTCTGTATTACCTGAGTTTGTTTCCTTGATGTTGTGGGTTCATGGAAATGTTCAGAGTGGAGGAGATAGTGTAGACAGGCGGAGGGAAAGTGGAGGGAACAATGGGGTCAACCTGTGTTTTTGGTGAAGAACGTAGGCCATAGTGGAGGAAGATCGGTCCTGGATTGTGAGGGACAGTTGGCAAAATTAATCAGAATCAATATCTTTGTTAGCATCGAAGGTAATTACAATTGCAAAATACCCTATTGGACTTAAATACTATCAAACAAAGTTTCCAAGTGCAGTTCTTTATAAAGAAAAGGAGAGACTAGGTCTCAGCGTTTTTTTCAAGTTTCATTTACCTTGTCCATGTTGGAGTTGGTCCATTTCTCAGTCTGATTTGGACTTGGCACAAGCCTATGACGCATACATAATTGAATTACTGAAGAGTTATCTGAATTCAATAAAGGATGGTTTCGGATTTGAAAGACAATGATGGAACAATGAAGAGAGTATGAGAAAGGAGCGATAATGGAAAGTGCCAATAGCAGACTTGCACTTGGTAAGTGGAAGAACTAATGATTAAACAAGAATTAGAGAAAAACTAATCGATCGTTAAAAATGTTGTTAAGTTTAGTAATTATTTTAACTAACTAATTGATTAAAAAGTTTAACTATTTTAATATGAATCGTATGGTCATACGTTTGCAGTATCGGACGGAATTGGTCACGATGGAACCGTAATAACAAGATCTACATTGTGGCACTAATGTGACGGAGAATGGGGTTAATGGAATTTCGTAGAAAAAGCAAAACGCCTGTTCGGTTTTAATAAAAAGGAAACGCAAGCAGAACCGTCAATTGCGAACCAAGGTGAGTAAACTCACTAACCCTGTCTCATTTATATTTTTATATAAACGAGCTTTAAATTTATTTACAGTAATTTTATACTGTGAAATGGTTGATTGGTTGAATAGTTGGTAAAATTGGTTGATAGGATTACATCGTTGATCGATTATTAGTTCTGATATTTCATATTGATGTGAAATAATATTGTGGATGTTGATTAACATCTGTGGATGCAGGGAAACAGGTTGGAGGGACCCAACTGGGTTCCTCAATATTTATGTTACTGTTTTTCCTTGATTTTGATGTGTGGTGTGATATATATAGTCAATGATTGACTTTGTGGTGTTTGAGCTACCCTGACCCTAGAATTTTGGTATTTAAATACCGTAACATATTCTCGAATAGAAAATGAAATTGGAGATTTAAAAAGGAAATATATTTTTCTAAGAAAATTGAAGTGTCATTTCGAATATAGTTAAAAGGTAGAAACTTGTTTTATTAAAACAAGAAGTTGATTTTAAACGAGTATATAAATTAAGTAAATTAGTTATCGTTGGTTGAATTGAAATATAAATCCAAAAATGAATTTATATGGGAAAGTAGAATTGGTTTTGAAACCAATATTTAAAAAGAGATTTGAACCTAGCAAAATTCTAAAGGAAAATTATAAGCGAGATTTGAAATGATTGAAATAAAGAATGAGAGTTGTATGAAAATCCTGAATAGAAGTATAAATAGAAGCTGGGTTTAAGATATTATTTATAACTACGAAATCAAACTGGTTTGATTATATAAAAGAATATATTCACGATTTATGTGAATAATGGTTTAAAGGAAATATTTTGCAAAGGAAATATTGATAAAGGAAATTTAGATTTGAAATATAAATCCAATAGTTGGAAACAATGATTTTAGCGCTGTCGTTATAAAAAAATGTTTTGTAAATATAACAGCGATTATAATGCTGCTGTTATAATAAATATCTTGTAAAATTCTAAATAGCAAATTTTAGCGCTGCCGTTATAATAACTGTTTTGTAGCGATCTTAACGCTATAATAGGTATTCTATAGTACTACACAGCGATTGGAACGCTGTTGTTAAAAGCAATGTTTTATAAATCAAATATTTGGAAACAGTGATTATAACGCTACCGTTATAATCAATATCTTTCTGTAAATGGAGTGTGTTCTTAGAATTGAATACGAAAGTCGCGTAAGCAATGTTTGTTTAAAGTTGTGAGCTTTGATTATTTCAAAGTTAAGAATGTCGTTCAGTTAAGGTCTGAGAGGTAATTATACCCCAACTCGACTGACTGCATGATTGACGGAGAAATGGTTAATGTTCGGTAGCAAAGATTGGTTAGGGATACCATTAGTTAACAAATTATTAATTGTTTGAGTTATAATAACGATGTTGTATAACATCGTACTAATTTAAAGGATTTGGAAATGTTTTTCCCAAATGAAATAAGAAATATTTTCTACGTGTAGAAAATGAAATGAGTTGGTCAACCAGGAACTGAAAATAATAATATAGTCAGGAATTGATTTAAAGGGGCCAGTGTTGTTTGATGCTTGATTGATAGAATTTCCATTTGGAAATAGGACCGTTGATTGTATGGATGTTTCTTTGATAGTTAAATCACTGACTATCAAAGTTTTATATATATACCTCCGTTGTCAATATGGAGAGACCGGGATCAGATTTGATATCTGAAAACCACTCCGTATTGGCGTAAGCGTTATGAAGCAACTTATGCTGAAGAAAATTGAAGACGGAGTTATGCAAGGGCTATCCTGTTTACGGGATAGTGCCTTCGGTTTGTCTAGACCCAGGACAACTTGTATGGACGAGTGTCTGACAGAGTATTTCCAAAGGGGGTTACGTACGTTGATTCCTTCAAACGTACGAAGTTGGTGGCATAGAAGGGAAACTTCTTTAGCCTAACAATCTGAGTATTTTTGTGGGAATCAATTAGTGATTTCCGATGGATCTGACGATGTGGCATTCAAAGTGAATGATGGCCAGATGTTCTGGAAGATAATTCAAACCTCAAGTCTCATCAACCCGGAATTGGACAAAAATCGGGCAGGCAACATGGCTATGTGGGTCGCACCCATTAGGATGTATAACCACCTATCTGGAGAAATTCCTTTTGCTTCTTAAATCTATCGATGCTGTCCATTTTCGGGAGGCGGTTGCTGATCCCAACCGTCGGTGGTATACATTCGATACACTCAAGCGAAATGAGTGGTCGGTCATGTGAGGGCCGGGTTGCAAGATGTTCTTGTTGAACCCAGTGTATTCGTCTCTAGAGATACACTATCGGAAGGTGGTCCCATACCTTGTCATGTTGGAAATCCAATCTCCAATAAGCGCCTTGCGGTTTTTGATTTTATATTATATATGGAGCGTGAGATGCAAGCGTTCCGCTAGATTCTATTTATTTGATGTAGACATTATTATAATATCACTGGATTTGATATCAAAAATATTTTTGGTTATCGTAAGGTAAAAACCGTCCGTGTTTATGTGTGGATCGGTCTTACGATTATCATTTCTTTCGAAAGGATTTTGGAAGTTAAACAAATGGTTGGAGTTTACTCACACCAGTCCCATGACTGACCCAGAGTTTATTTTGTTTGTTTTCCCTAAACTCTTGGGTGCCCAAATTTGTACGGGCAGTCAAGTAGTCGGGATTTTTCAGATTCACTTGGAGGAGTTTGAAGCAGGAGGCTTCACCAGTTAGCTATAGACTGTCATATTTCCGCTGTGTACTATGTTGTATCTGGAAACAGGTGTTGATAACTGTTCTAGGAATAATTGTTGTGCTCTGATAATGGTATGTATATATATATACAGTTACTGATTTTTATTTCAAAAGTTATGTTATTTAATATATTTTATTCGTTCCGCTGTGAGTTTGTGATCTTCGTTTTCTTCTATTCTAATATTTCTTTCTTTCTATTTCTCATCCTCTAACTTCTTTCTAAAAATGATTCGTATTTCTGTGCAATTTGAGTTGGACGTGTGGTGTTATTAGTCGACTCAAAGGGTACAGATTTGCGGGTCGTTTCATTTGGTATCAGAGCTGAAGGTTGAGTGATAACCTTGGCTCTGTGGCGTGACTCAATAAAGATGGGGTTAGTAATACCCTAGATTGAGTGTGAGTGTATATATATGAGCGCGTATTTGTAGATTTGAGATAAAATTGTTTTATATTGTGTTGGATGGTTTGTTGAGTGATTTATGAATTCTGGTCGATACAGGATGTGCAACTGTATCGATAGGTGTTTCTAAACTCTCGAACAAAACAATTCGACGCAGTATTGTTTTAAAATGGGTAAATGAAATAATTTGCCCAAAAGTTATTTTGATATAAAGGGAGTTTTTTCTGAAATTATCGAATGTGTTGATTGTTGTTACAATCAAATGGAATTATAAGATATTGAAATGGTTATATAACCAAGATAAACTAGAATTAAATTCAAACCATAAGTTGGAATTTAAATCCCGGATATTTTGAAAATATTCCTTGAAGTATTTTAAAGGTGATATAGCATTGGTTTGAAGAGATTTTTGAATTAGAATGGTTGTAAATGGGTTTTTAAAAGGATTAAGCACTGAAATCACTTCAGTGGCAAGAAAATAATTCTGATAATGGACTGCAGCATTATCGGTATTCATTTTCAAGTTTCTGAGTAACGGATTGCTATCAGGGCAATTTAGGAAAGAAAAAAAAAATTGTTTAAAAAGGAAATGATGATTTAGAAATTCAAATGTTTTGAATTGAGTTGATTATAAATATGTGTATAAATATATATATGGTTTCAAACTAATTTGAAATAAAACCCGGGAATTTGAATTCTGAAATTTTTTAACTTGAAAAGGTTGAATAGATTGAAAATGGTCAAAATGTATCAAATGAATTGGGATTTAACTTAAGTTAAATAAAACTGGATTGAATTAGAAGTAATCCCGAATGAAATTAAGTATAGAGATGTTGAAATTCGAAATATTAAAATAGATTCGACTTATACTAAACAAGTTGAATGCTTATATTGTATGTCGTTAATTGGAGTTAAGTTATTTTTGAGCCCAAGCAGAAATAGAGGGTTGACTTTGGAAAATAGAACTCAGTTTGGATTAGTGAATAGAAGTGATCCAATCAGAAGTTAAAGATCAAAGGTTGGATTGATTTGAAACCAACTGGAAATGGATATATGTATGCTGAGCAGAATGGAAGAAAGTGCAAGAGATAGAATTATGCCCGACAAAAAGGTACATGTTTACAATATTGTTTGGGTTGATGATTTTATGAGCCTATGAGGCAAGCCGATTGGCTTTTTGATTTTCTTTTGGATTGGACAAGGCCTAGAAAGGCGAGTTGTGCTTGTACCGATTGAGCAGTGCAGATGCTGCCGAAATTTTTCAGAATTTAAAGTGTTAGAAAATTTTCAGATTTTTTTTTTTTTTCGTTAGTAAGAATAAATGAATATTTTAATTGAAATAAATTGGTCCTGTTAAACTGGAGTTAAGTGGTGGAAAAAAACAAAAAGGATTATTGGACCTAGTTAACAGGGTACGTAGCATCTTTTCCTACCTTAGCAATTTCGAGGACGAAATTAATTTTAAGGGGGAAGGAATGTAACGACCCAGATTTTCAGCCGTCGAATTCTGAATATTTAAATTTGTTTTAAATATTTTATTTGAATTATATATCGGAATGTATAAGGAATTTATTTAATAAATATAAAAGGGCAAGTGAATTCTAAAAATTTGATTTAATTGAAATTATATATATATGTATATACTAGTTCACGGAAGTCAAAGCATTGCATTTAAATTTTTACATTGCATATAGATATAAAGTTTTATAATGTTGTATTAAATAAATATAAAAATGAGATGAAGGGAAAATCAATGAGCCTTTCAAAGGAAAAGAGAACAACTCTTTTATTTAAAACGATCATTAACCCTTTAGTAATCATATATTTAGCTTAGTATAATCAATTCATAGTCTAAATTGTGCAAGTAGGTTTCAGGTCAAACATCATACTAATCTAAAACTTTGATTGGTTGATTATTATAAGCAATAGTAAGATAGAATATATCAACAAATAAATATCAATTAGATAAGAATATTAGGCAACCTAGATTAAGTTAGCAAATCAAAACCTGTCCAGAGAAGTTAGAGGAAAGAAAAAATGCCTACAACTGTACTTAGTACGTGATTGACTAAGCCATAACCAAGCGTGTTGTCCAAACCATCTCGTTTTCGTGTGAATCAAGCCAACTTGTCTCCGTGCGAACCAAGCTTTTACATGCCGTGTTCCCCAAACCACATTACTTTCCGTGGGTGCCAAACTATCCTCTTCTTTAAATACTGAACATCTCAATGCCTCATCCCTTTCCTCAGAGAAAATAAAACAAAATCCCTAACTTTTCCTTTATTTTCCTATTTCGTTTTCACTGGTTAAAACAAGTTACGGCATCCACCAAATCCGATCTTCGAAAATGCCCAGAAAATCGAAAAACAAGACTGGATCGTTCGACTCTCAATGTGTTGGATTCGTAGGACCAGGAGCTTTGCTGTAGTACTCTTGTTTTCAGATGCGATGCACCTTTGGGGTATTGGGTTTTCCAGCGACAAATAGGGTTAACGCTTCAAGAGTTCTTGCCGCCATTCTGGTCTAAGGTGGGGATCGTTAGTGGTGTCGATGGGGAGAAGGGAGGCGAGGTTGTTAACCGGAACTAGTGGGGTCGTCGCGGTGGTTATTGGCAAGGTGGGTGGCGGTGCAGTGAGTTGAACGAGGTGGCTCGTTCTATGATGTTTCTTCCAATGATGAGTTCGGGTTTTGGAATGCTGGAGGGTCTGTGAGGTTCTGGAGTGAGACTGACCATGTTTTTGTGGTGATGAACGCAAAGAAAGTGGCACATCCAGTGGTACCGGTCCGATGGGTTTCGTGTAGACTGGAAGTGATTTTGGTGGAGTGTTTAAAAGTGTGGTCAATGTTGGATGAAGGTTCAGATTGGGGTTATTATTGATAAGGAAGGGGACGTGGATGAAGTAGGTCATGCGGAAGTGGTAATCATTGAAGAAAAAAAAAGAAAGAAGGAAAGAACAGAACCGAAAGTTCTGTATTACCTGAGTTTGTTTCCTTGATGTTGTGGGTTCATGGAAATGTTCAGAGTGGAGGAGATAGTGTAGACAGGCGGAGGGAAAGTGGAGGGAACAATGGGGTCAACCTGTGTTTTTGGTGAAGAACGTAGGCCATAGTGGAGGAAGATCGGTCCTGGATTGTGAGGGACAGTTGGCAAAATTAATCAGAATCAATATCTTTGTTAGCATCGAAGGTAATTACAATTGCAAAATACCCTATTGGACTTAAATACTATCAAACAAAGTTTCCAAGTGCAGTTCTTTATAAAGAAAAGGAGAGACTAGGTCTCAGCGTTTTTTTCAAGTTTCATTTACCTTGTCCATGTTGGAGTTGGTCCATTTCTCAGTCTGATTTGGACTTGGCACAAGCCTATGACGCATACATAATTGAATTACTGAAGAGTTATCTGAATTCAATAAAGGATGGTTTCGGATTTGAAAGACAATGATGGAACAATGAAGAGAGTATGAGAAAGGAGCGATAATGGAAAGTGCCAATAGCAGACTTGCACTTGGTAAGTGGAAGAACTAATGATTAAACAAGAATTAGAGAAAAACTAATCGATCGTTAAAAATGTTGTTAAGTTTAGTAATTATTTTAACTAACTAATTGATTAAAAAGTTTAACTATTTTAATATGAATCGTATGGTCATACGTTTGCAGTATCGGACGGAATTGGTCACGATGGAACCGTAATAACAAGATCTACATTGTGGCACTAATGTGACGGAGAATGGGGTTAATGGAATTTCGTAGAAAAAGCAAAACGCTTGTTCGGTTTTAATAAAAAGGAAACGCAAGCAGAACCGTCAATTGCGAACCAAGGTGAGTAAACTCACTAACCTTGTCTCGTTTATATTTTTATATAAACGAGCTTTAAATTTATTTACAGTAATTTTATACTGTGAAATGGTTGATTGGTTGAATAGTTGGTAAAATTGGTTGATAGGATTACATCGTTGATCGATTATTAGTTCTGATATTTCATATTGATGTGAAATAATATTGTGGATGTTGATTAACATCTGTGGATGCATGGAAACAGGTTGGAGGGACCCAACTGGGTTCCTCAATATTTATGTTACTGTTTTTCCTTGATTTTGATGTGTGGTGTGATATATATAGTCAATGATTGACTTTGTGGTGTTTGAGCTACCCTGACCCTAGAATTTTGGTATTTAAATACCGTAACATATTCTCGAATAGAAAATGAAATTGGAGATTTAAAAAGGAAATATATTTTTCTAAGAAAATTGAAGTGTCATTTCGAATATAGTTAAAAGGTAGAAACTTGTTTTATTTAAACTAGAAGTTGATTTTAAACGAATATATAAATTAAGTAAATTAGTTATCGTTGGTTGAATTGAAATATAAATCCAAAAATGAATTTATATGGGAAAGTGGAATTGGTTTTGAAACCAATATTTAAAAAGAGATTTGAACCTAGCAAAATTCTAAAGTAAAATTATAAGCGAGATTTGAAATGATTGAAATAAAGAATGAGAGTTGTATGAAAATCCTGAATAGAAGTATAAATAGAAGCTGGGTTTAAGATATTATTTATAACTACGAAATCAAACTGGTTTGATTATATAAAAGAATATATTCACGATTTATGTGAATAATGGTTTAAAGGAAATATTTTGCAAAGGAAATATCGATAAAGGAAATTTAGATTTGAAATATAAATCCAATAGTTGGAAACAGCGATTTCAGCGCTGTCGTTATAAAAAAATGTTTTGTAAATATAACAGCGATTATAATGCTGCTGTTATAATAAATATCTTGTAAAATTCTAAATAGCAAATTTTAGCGCTGCCGTTATAATAACTGTTTTGTAGCGAACTTAACGGTACAATAGGTATTCTATAGTACTACACAGCGATTGGAACGCTGTTGTTAAAAGCAATGTTTTATAAATCAAATATTTGGAAACAGTGATTATATCGCTACCGTTATAATCAATATCTTTCTGTAAATGGAGTGTGTTCTTAGAATTGAATACGAAAGTCGCGTAAGCAATGTTTGTTTAAAGTTGTGAGCTTTGATTATTTCAAAGTTAAGAATGTCGTTCAGTTAAGGTCTGAGAGGTAATTATACCCCAACTCGACTGACTGCATGATTGACGGAGAAATGGTTAATGTTCGGTAGCAAAGATTGGTTAGGGATACCATTAGTTAACGAATGATTAATTGTTTGAGTTATAATAACGATGTTGTATAACATCGTACTAATTTAAAGGATTTGGAAATGTTTTTCCCAAATGAAATAAGAAATATTTTCTACGTGTAGAAAATGAAATGAGTTGGTCAACCAGGAACTGAAAATAATAATATAGTCAGGAATTGATTTAAAGGGGCCAGTGTTGTTTGATGCTTGATTGATAGAATTTCCATTTGGAAATAGGACCGTTGATTGTATGGATGTTTCTTTGATAGTTAAATCACCGACTATCAAAGTTTTATTTATATACCTCCGTTGTCAATATGGAGAGACCGGGATCAGATTTGATATCTGAAAACCACTCCGTATTGGCGTAAGCGTTATGAAGCAACTTATGTTGAAGAAAATTAAAGACGGAGTTATGCAAGGGCTATCCTGTTTACGGGATAGTGCCTTCGGTTTGTCTAGACCCAGGACAACTTGTATGGACGAGTGTCTGACAGAGTATTTCCAAAGGGGGTTACGTACGTTGTTTCCTTCAAACGTACGAAGTTGGTGGCATAGAAGGGAAACTTCTTTAGCCTAACAATCTGAGTATTTTTGTGGGAATCAATTAGTGATTTCCGATGGATCTGACGATGTGGCATTCAAAGTGAATGATGGCCAGATGTTCTGGAAGATAATTCAAACCTCAAGTCTCATCAACCCGGAATTGGACAAAAATCGGGCAGGCAACATGGCTATGTGGGTCGCACCCATTAGGATGTATAACCACCTATCTGGAGAAATTCCTTTTGCTTCTTAAATCTATCGATGCTGTCCCTTTTCGGGAGGCGGTTGCTGATCCCAACCGTCGGTGGTATACATTCGATACACTCAAGCGAAATGAGTGGTCGGTCATGTGAGGGTCGGGTTGCAAGATGTTCTTGTTGAACCCAGTGTATTCGTCTCTAGAGATACACTATCGGAAGGTGGTCCCATACCTTGTCATGTTGGAAATCCAATCTCCAATAAGCGCCTTGCGGTTTTTGATTTTATATTATATATGGAGCGTGAGATGCAAGCGTTCCGCTAGATTCTATTTATTTGATGTAGACATTATTATAATATCATTGGATTTGATATCAAAAATATTTTTGGTTATCGTAAGGTAAAAACCGTCCGTGTTTATGTGTGGATCGATCTTACGATTATCATTTCTTTCGAAAGGATTTTGGAAGTTAAACAAATGGTTGGAGTTTACTCACACCAGTCCTATGACTGACCCAGAGTTTATTTTGTTTGTTTTCCCTAAACTCTTGGGTGCCCAAATTTGTACGGGCAGTCAAGTAGTCGGGATTTTTCAGATTCACTTGGAGGAGTTTGAAGCAGGAGGCTTCACCAGTTAGCTATAGACTGTCATATTTCCGCTGTGTACTATGTTGTATCTGGAAACAGGTGTTGATAACTGTTCTAGGAATAATTGTTGTGCTCTGATAATGGTATGTATATATATACAGTTACTGATTTTTATTTCAAAAGTTATGTTATTTAATATATTTTATTCGTTCCGCTGTGAGTTTGTGATCTTCGTTTTCTTCTATTCTAATATTTCTTTTTTCTATTTCTCATCCTCTAACTTCTTTCTAAAAATGATTCGTATTTCTGTGCAATTTGAGTTGGACGTGTGGTGTTATTAGTCGACTCAAAGGGTACAGATTTGCGGGTCGTTTCATTTATTGTTGATATTAAAAACATATGAGTAAAATAAAACTTTATTTACATGGGATGAGTGTATTAAAGGTTATATTTGGAAACCACCTTTTTGTTTACATTTTTATGTAAATAAAAATACATGTTTTGGAAATCACAATTTTGTTTACATTTTATATGTAAATAAGAAATTATTTCCAGAAGTTACATTTTTGTTTGCAAAAATATTGTAGATATATAATTTATTCTTTTATTTGAATTTAATAATGCTAATAAACTTTAAAAACAAAATTTATTCTTTTATTTACATTCAGCAGTGCAAATATATATAGTAAATAGAAATTGTTCTTTATTTGCATTTACCAATGCAAATATATATATATTGAAACAAATTATTCCTTCATTGCACTCATCAATGCAAAGACATACATTAGAACTAAAGTTATTCCTTTAATTGCATTTATCAAAACAAATATGCATTGAAATTAAGGTTTATTCTTTTGTTTGCGTTTATAAATGCAAATATTCAATGAAACCAAAGTCTGTCTTTTTATCTACATTTACCAATACAAATGTACACATTATTTCACATTGAATAGAATTTGTTAAAAATATACTTTGAAAATAAATTTTGTTCTCTTATTCACATTCACTAATGTAAATGTAAATGTAAATTGAAAATAAAACTATTCTTTGTTCGCTTTCATAAATGCAAATACTCATTTAAATAAAATTTGTTTCTTTTATTTTCATTCACTAACGTAAATACATATTGGGACTGAGCTTCTTTTCACATTCACTCAAGTATACTTTTAAATCAATATAAAAAGTTACATTTGTTATTTGCATTCCTTGTTGCAAATAAAACCGTAAAATAAAGTTCATCTTTGTTTGTAATTCATCAATGCAAACAAACCATCAAAATGAAAGTTACATTTTTGATTTATATTGTTTGAGAGTTGCATTTTTATTTGCATCCTTCAATGCAAATAAAACATGAATTAAATCTTTCATTTTACTTTCAAATTAAGAAATACTTTTTTATTCATATTTTTAGATATAAATAAAGGATAAGATTTAAAGGTTACATTTTAGCACATTCTAGTTATAGCAAAAGAGATAATGTTTCATTTTATTTTCATTTTAAAGGACAATAGAAAGAATAGTTTTTAGTAGTGCATTTTTATTGCAATTCTATATGAAGTGAAAAGAACCAATTTGTCAAATGTCTTATATGAAATAAAATGAGTTCTTTTTGTCACTTCAAAAAGAATGAATTGAAATGTTTATTTAAGCTTTTGTAAAGAATGAATAACTAAACATTCATATTTTTATCATTAAAGTAAAATAGACAAAAACACTTACTTTGTCTAAATTAAAAGAATGAAACAAAATATAGCACTGGAATATTTTATTAGAATTGAAACACAAATTAATCACTATCGTAAATTTACATTAGTTAAATCCAATTATTCATTTTTGTTAATTTATATTAGTTAAAAACAATTATTCATTTTAGTCAATTTATAATAGTTAAAACAAAATAGACGTTTTGTCAGAAATATTCATTTTTGTCAAAATGAATTAGTTAAAGCAATTTATATATATATATATATATATATATATATATATATATATATTTCTTATGTTTGGCAATAAATATACTTGCCAAGATAGGTTAGTTAAATCAAAATATTTATTTTGTCGAAACAATATTTATCATTTTTGTCGCATTAGTATTGTCAGAACAATATAATCATTTTTGCTTGAGTTTAAACTAGCGGGATAGAAATTGTCAATAGAGACAAAGTTATTATTCTTATTCATTCATTGCAAAAGAGACATTTTCTTGTCATGATTATATATTGTGTATTACACTTTCATTCACAAGTTACCCGACTTGTTTATGTGATTGGGACGATTATTTTCACACATCGCCCAAGTGCACAAATTAGTTTATTATTTATTTATTGGTTGAAACCCAACACTGGTGTTGGGATGAAAATTTACATACACTAATCCCAATATTTAGATGTATGTTGATCATTGGATCGACAGGCTGCGATGAGCGTTATTATTTAATTTTAACGCTTACACAGTGGAAATTACACTTTGGATGTTGATGGATGATTTGATGATTATACTGTTATTATCATATATATGATGTGTGTGAAATCCATATAATCCAAATTATATGGTAAATGATTGAGTCGCATTTCGATTCAGGTGTTCTTTTAAATAATAATATTTTTGCATTAGAAATCCTTTTTATATAAAGTATATATTTTCATAAGAGAAAAATATATTTTAATCAAGTATATGTTGAACAAAGAATATTTGTAAAAGATATAAATTTTGTAATATAAAGAATACTTCCCATTAAGAATCTTTTATATAAAGAATATTTTTAATGATTATTTTAAAATATGTTTTTTTAAAAGATTATTAGGATTTGCAATTATATTTTGTGTTATGAAATAAATTGAGGTGTGAAGTGGATTTATCGTGGACGTTGTTTTAAACGACATTTGTCCTTTAATCCAATTTACATTGAAATTATTATTTGGAATTTATAAATCTATTTTATAGATTTAAAAAGGGCATTTTCTAAAAATCAAGTTTTTTCCAACTTAATATATTAAATAGGAATTTAGTGGAAATTCGATTGGTAATAATCGCAATGGGCTTCTGTAAAAGAAGACCGATATTATATATGGAATTTAAGAGGCTTTGCCGTTATTCCATTTATATTATTTGTCCAATACAGAAATTTATATCGATTATGTATTGATTTAATTTCTGTGGAATTCCATATTTTATAAACAAATTTGTGGGTTTATCGTGAACTGTGTTTTAAAGGACACTAGTTCTTTAACCTGTTTAAGACAAGATTTATTCCTTAAAATAAACGATCTTGTAATAATGATTTTTGATATCAAATCAAAACTAGAGTTTTAATAAATCTTTTAAGGAAGATTTAAGATTTTATTTTCAGAGTTTACCTTTGATAAAATTAATGAGAATCTTCTAATATGAATATCTTATTAAAAGAATACTCGGAGTTGGAATGTGGCGTAATGTGTGACTTCCAATATTTGCTTTTAATCACAATATACGCGAGTTTATTCAGAAAGACCGGGTTTAACCCATTCTGGATAATCATCACGGCGATCAAGAGTCGAAGATGAAGGCGGTGGTTGAAGACCAAAGGTTTTCACATCGTTGGGATGATGATGACGGGTATCTTGAATTGGGATTGGCCTTCCAAGGCAAGGTATGTAGTAATGATCGTCCAAACGCATTTGGATATCGAGGACACGTTGTTTCGCTCAGACCCAGAGCGGACTTGTATATGGATTGCGTGTCTGACATTGTATTCCTTTCTACTGTATTTGTTGAATGCTACTGATTATATATTTCTGTTTGGTGGTGAAGAATTTATTCTTTACTTATCACCCTTCTATAAGACGTATGAGCTTAGAGGTGATATATATATTGGTAGATGATCAATGATATGGTAGGGACTGACAATGTGACATGCTAAGATGCAAATGATCAAGGCTTTGTTGAAAAGCAGGCCTTGTGGTTAATGATCAAAGCACAGTCAATTTAGGAATAGATTTGTGTATATTGTGACTTCGCGAGCCTCACACACCGGTCGAGTCTAAAACGGGAGAAGGGAACGCAGGGAGTGCACACGTTTCTTCCTAGCTAGAAGTGGTGTCAGTGCTTAAACTAGCTGACATTTGCTTATGTGGTCCACAAAAAAATTTGAAAACTATCTTACTGATTTATGAATCAGTAAAACAGCTTGGTCCAAAAAGCATAACAAAGCCATGTCATAATAATATTTATTGGAAATAAAATTATACAATTCTGATTTGTATAAATGAGTCATTTAAATATCTATATACTCATAATGATTCCATAAATAAATTCATATGCTCTGGTACAAAACAGTTTCAAAAACAGTTTTATATCCAGCAGCAGATTCAATAGTGTGTGTATATATATCTTTATATATATAATCCAAGTCCAACAAAATTGGCAAAATGATAACAAGTTTGGCATTTCATAATCAACATTAGGAATCAGGATTTCATAATTATCATGTCCTAAAATAATTTCACAGATACATATATATTGATCTGTACACACATAACTATTTCAAATCTAATTAAAATAGTAAGTACCTTTTTTTTAACAGACTTAAAAGGTTTTACAGATTTTGATCAAAATGACCTGATATCTTTGACTAATCAAAATGGATTTTGATTTCCAGGTTTCAAAATATATGATTAGGAATATTAAACTAATTTAATATTTCTAACCATCTACAAATGTTTTATATCATATATAAAACATATATATATATATACATACATACATATATATATATATATATTATAAAACAATTTTATAATTCGTATCAAATACAGATAATCAAATGACAATGGAATATATACACATCATTTATGATTATATGTTAGTATTTCGAGTTTATGATCTAAATACCATTACATATTCACGAAATCAAACATATGGAACCCTAAGCAAAACCCTAATTAACAATCAGTGTTACTCATGCTTATGAAATCGTAACATATACAAGCATACAATCAAGAATAAAACCCCAAAATCAAAGTTCAATTTATAATTTCTCACTAAAACCTGGCTCTGATACCATTGAAGGGAAAATCCGACCAGATCGGGTTCCTAATTAAGTTTTAACAATTTAAAACTAGGATCTTAGTAAGAAAAATAAATCAAAACTTGTATAATTTTCGGATTAAAACTCATACCTGATGCGTGAGATCCAGAGGAGCGATAACAGCTTCGAAATAGGGAAGAAATGGAAGATCGAATCAAGAGCCCTCCAATCGTCAAGCCTCTAGGGGTTTTACACACGAACGAGTTCTTATGCGATCAAATCGAGGAAGAGAATGGGATATGGTGCTAGCCGCCATGATTAGGGTTACGATTTGAAAAGGGTAAAATTCGGGTTTTGTTTTGCGTCTGGATCTCATCCTTAGCAAAAGCGGTTCACATGTCTCTTATAAAGAATAATATAATATCGTTTATAAACTATAGTATACACCATGAAATAAGGAAACCCTTGTTATACCATTTCAACATCAAACAAAACATCAACAATTTGATATTTTATTTATCCAATACATGTCTTCCCATTATAATGTTCTAAGCGTGTGACCGCATAGGTTATTACAACGTTGGTAATGATTTTAAATCGTATTTAAACCATAAACAGAGATTGGCATCTAGCAATACGTCACTGCTACCCAAGCTGTAATAAGATCAACGATTCGATACAACCTATTCTGTGACCAATGTCTCAATATAATATAATCCTTTTAACCAATATATCCAGGATTAAACTAGAGGCATGGATTGTATCATCCTCGTTATAATTTAATCCGTTTTCTTGATTGATGAGTAGACTGTTTAAAAACAAATCAGTATTTGAGCACGGCCATGCATTTCACAGTCTCACTCAATCAAGAGGCCCATGGATATCACTACGAATATATCGTAGGGTTAAATTCCATCTAGATCATTCATAATTTTCATTCGACTTGAGATGTATCCAATAATCATCGTTATCATTACTCTGTTACGAAATAACTTTAGATGATATCAAAACACAAATATCCTCGAATAAAATTATAATGATTTCAGGTATGAGGACCATTACATCACTGTCACTATGAGAATAACTTATGATACTGTTAATTATATTCCATGGAGTTATCTCACGGCGGGTCAGCCCAAAACGATATTCACCAATATGTATTTATGTTTTGAGATTAATATCACGTATATTAATGATCAATGAGATGTGATCATCAGTCAATCAACATACTAGTCTTAACGCTTTATTGTTGTCCTATATTAACAATAAAACTCGACTAGGGGCATTTGATAATTATAATACTTATCATATTATATAATCTCAAGTTCAGTCTTACTCGAACTATATAATTCCGTATTATTCTTCTAAGGACTTCTATTATATTATTATTTATATTACGCAGTAAATATAATATAATAGAATAATATTTTATTTCAAATAAAATAATAACATCAATAGTGTTATCAATCTCATCAAATGAATTGCCTCTAGGGCACAAACTCTAACACAAACTACCCATAAATGCAGCGCCTTTGAGCTCCCATCTCAGCCTCCACATCGAACGAAATCAGATCACCACCGCACGGATTAACGTTCTATGAATGCTCTTTAATTTGGTATACGGAAATTTGAATTTTGTTGTGTGGATTAGGAGAATGAAGAGGAACAAATTCGGAGCATTCTGGCCATTGAATATAGGGGGTGGCGGATGGACAATTTGAATTGGGGTTTGGGTATGATTTTAAAGGGTATATTTATAATATTTTATTCATTTAATTCTAGTTTTTGCAAATAAATCATTTTCTTCTTAACAATTCTACTTCCATCCCAATGAAAGTTGTCCCCACCTAACTGCCCCTGTTTTGGACACAATGGGCTAGGTCCCGTCAGCCCAAACGATTGTTTTCACCCGGTTTTATTTAATTTAAAATTTAAATCCTTTATTTAATTAATTTGATCGTACATTTTAATTTACCGGGGCCACATACTGACTCTTAAAATTCCAGAAAAATTATTTCTAGCTATGTTTTGAAGATACGCTTCTAACAAGACTAATTTCGTCAAATTCCGAGATCGTTTGAAAAATGGTCATTTTCTGGTCGATTTGATTTGACTAAAACCGACAAAACACATTTTCTTTTGCTACGCTCACATATTAATTCTAAAAATTATGAAAATTGAAATTTAGCAATAATTTGACATTCCGTATCCAACAAAAGTGGTTTCGTCGAAAACGGAGGTCGTTTGCAAAATCGCTATTTTTAAGGGCTATAAATTATATTAAAATATATATAAATTCTATAGCGACTTTTCTGAATTTTAAACTGGGCATGACTTTTGGTTCACGCAATGAAATTTTAATTTTTCGGATTCATTGGAAAGATATTTTTAAATAGATTCTAATATTTTTGGTTTTACTAAAATCCGTTTTATTTTGCATCATGTACTGTCAGTCAAAGTTCAAATTCAAAATTTCAAACTACCACGCTATTTCTAACTCTTTTTATAATTAAATTAAAAAAATTCATTTTAACTTCAATTTAAATAAATTTTTAGTCGTTATTATTTAAAATAAATTATTTTAACTATTAAAATTCCATTAAAATTTCTAAAATAGAAATTTTAAATTGGTTCAGAATTCCGGGTTGTTACAATCAAACATACACAACAAGCCTACCCTAGCATGTGGTTTACTAACAAGGGAAGAAATTATCACTATTAAAATCTTACCAGGCAAAGAGTTCTGGATGCGATTCCCTTATGCTCTCCTCTGTTTCCCAAGTACAGTCACTTTCATTCTCGCCCCACTGAACCTTAACCAGTTTCACCGCCTTCCTTCGAAGTTGCTTCGTATCGCTCTCAACAATATGAATCGACCTACGGTTCCCCACCGCCTCGAGTTCTACTTCGATGTCATCCAACTTATCTGGTTAAATAGTCATATTGGGGTTGTGTACGAACTTCCTTAACTGAGAAACATGAAATACGTTATGAACTCCCGCCAACTTGTCTGGCAACTCAACTTTATATGCCAAATTCCGAACTTACTCGAGAACTGAGAATGGACCAACAAATCTTGGTGCTAACTTGCCTCTCCTGCCAAATCGAATCACGCTCTTTAACAGAGAAATCTTGACAAACACCAAGTCGCCAATAGAGAATTTTAGATCTCTTCTCCTCTTATCAACATAACTCTTCTGCCTATCTTGAGCAGCCTTCATTCGCTGTTGGATAACCCTGATCCTGTCTGAAGTTTCTCTTATCAAACTGGCCGAAGCACAAACTTCTCATCGGTTTCTAACTAGCATGATGGTGAGTTGCACGGTCTTCCGTACAAAACTTCAAATGGAGTCATACCAATACTGGATTGATAACTATTATTATATGCGAATTCAACTAGATGCAAATGGTCATCCCATGACCCTCCAAAATCTAGTATGCAAGCTCTTAAGAGATCTTCGAATATACGATTCACCCTCTCTGTTTGACCGTCGGTTTGAGGATGGTATGCGTTTATGAATGTAATTCTGATCCTAAGGCCTCTTGTAAGCTCTTCCAAAATCCACTAGTGAACAACGGATCTTAGTCACTTACAATGCCTTTGGGTACTCCATGAAACCTCACCACCCACTTCATATACAGTTCTGCTAACTTAGTTGTTGTTCTATTTGACTTGACGGGTATAGACCTTGCACTCTTAGTCAATCGGTCTACAATCACCCAAATGCTATCATGGCCCGATCTAGTCCTTGGTAACCCATTAATGAAATCCGTTGAGACTTATTCCCATTTCCATTCTGGAATTTCCAATGGTTGCAGCAACCCACTAGGTTTCTTTTGCTCGGCTTTAACTAGCTGGAAATTCATGCACTTGGACATAAACTTCCCAACGTCTCTTTTCATCACTTCCTAGTAGTAGGTCTGCTTCATGTCTCGATACATTTTGTTACCACTGGGATGTATAGTCAGTTTTGAGTGATGACATTCTCTAAGCACTTCGTCTCTCAATCCATTGACATTGGGTACAGCTAATCTCCCATTCTTTCTAAGCCATCCATCTCGATCTAGCCCATACTTGTTCATCTCCTCGTCGATTCCCATCTCTAACTTGGAGTTGATTTCCCATAGGTTAGGATCGTCCCTTTGACTGGATCCAATCCGCTCAATCAAAGTGGGCCTGATCGTCAAACTTGCTAACATTGCTGGATCTAATTCGCACTTAGGTCTGAAATCATACCCTGCAATATACTCTAGTTGCTTCCACTCAAGAAACATAGCCCCTAAACTGGCATGCCTTCTACTCAACGCATCAACTACCACATTGCCCTTTCCTGGTGTATATGCGATATCGAAATCATAGGAAGCCAAGAATTCTAACCAGCTTTGCTGTCGGAGATTTAGATCCTTCTGATAGAAGAGATAGTTTAACGATTTATGATAGGTAAACAACTCGAATCTTTCTCCCAAGAGATAATGTCTCCACATCTTCAATGCGAATACGATCACATCCAATTCCAAATCATGGGTAGGATATCTTTTCTTATGCGGTTTCAGTTGCCGACTTACATAAGCTACAACCCTACCTCCTTGCATTAATACAGCACCTAGTCCAGTACCACATTCATCCATGTATATTGTCATCTCTTCATTCCCTTTAGGAATGACTAACACTGGAGCACGCGTCAACTTTTCCTTTAGACTCTTAAATGCATTTTCACAATTTCTGTCCCAGACGAAAGCTTAATTCTTCTTGGTCAACTGAGTTAACGGTGCCGCTATCTTGGAGAAGTCTTGGATAAACTTACGATAATATCCAGCTAATCCAAAGAAACTTCTTACGTCTGTTGCATTCTTGGGTGTAGACCAATCTTGTACTGTAGCCACCTTCGTAAGGCCTACGGCAATACCATTCTCTGATAGTCACCGAAAATCCCTCACAGTCTACCACCACCCCATATCTTTGGAGCCAATCGACTCCCAAAATAATGCCAAACCCAGTAAAGCCCAAAACAAAGCAATCACAAGAAAACATACATCCATGACTCGATAAGACCAAATTTCGACAAATCATACAAAGGCTAGTCGAACAACCAATTGGTTTCGTCACAACTAAAGGTCTATCGACTATCTCGGGTTCCAATCCCAACCTATCTACCAGGTCACTAGATATGAAGGAACGGGAAGCCCCAGTATCAAACAATACTTGAACAGGAATATCATAAACAGAAAGCGTACCTTGAATAACGACATTCTTTCCTTTCTCCGCCGCAGTTGGGGCAATCGACGAAGAAGGAATAACATTAATAGAATATGCTTTCACAATCTGCTTCTCTTTGGGGGGTTGCGGACATTTATCCTTGTGATGTCCCACTTGGCCGCAGTTGAAGCACATCCTGTCCGCTGGCTTTGCTCGACATTCTTTAGCATAATGGCCCTTCATGCTGCAGCTAAAGCTCTCAACATCTTTCTTACTCTTCTTCTGACCATCCTTAATTTGATTCTATTTCCTTTTGTTTTGAGAATTATTCTTGCCTCCACCGCTTGCTTGCGACTTTGGCCCCTCTGCAGATGCAACAACGACTTCAGCGTTGGGCTTAGGATAAAGGCTCTCTGATCTCAGTGCTTTCCCAACAATCGATTCAAAAGTCTCATCAATATGGTTTATAAGCCTTTCCCCCAAGTACTAATCTAAGCCAGTTATGAACTTCTCATTCTTCTTCTCGGGAGTGTCAATGAGGGATAATCCATACTTTGATAAAGTATCGACCTCAGCAATATATCCGAGACTTCCCTACCATTCTGTTTAAGCTCCAAGAACTTCCTAAACAACTCTAACTTCTGGGCAGCTGGGATAAACTTATCACTGAATCGGGCCTTAAACCGATCCCAAGAAAATTGATCCTCAGGAGTAGCTGCCTTAATAGCATTCCACCAATTCATAGCTCGTCCTTGCAGCTGACTGGATGCTAGCTTCCTCTTCATCGCGTCTTTGATTTCCAGATCCTCGAAGATGCGCTCACAGCTATCAAGCCAATCTTGAACTTCTGTAGCCGATTCCATTCCGTGGAACGGATTCCCACCAAGACTAGTGTAGTCCTTACAGAGCTTGGCAAAATCGGGCCTAGGCGCCTGCACGGCTGCACCACCACCGTTGGCAGCATTAGGAACTTCCCTCTGAACATCCCTAAGCATCTCTCTCATGAAGTTAGTGAACATCATCCTCATATCAGGAGCATTCCTATTATTGGCTCCTCTACTAGTATTCCTCGTATATCGACTCATCATTCAATTTGTAAGGAGAAAACGATTAACTATCTCTCCAGTGGTGCCAGTGCAGTGCGACTCCATCCTTAGATATACTAATAGTATATATATAGTTTTTGAAAACCAAAATATCACAAATACGCGCTCTCTTATAAGTATACTATCTCTTCCTCGTGTCTTTCTCTAGGTTAACTACACAACCTAGAGCTCTGATACCAAGTGTGATGGCCCGCCACGCACCAACCGACATTTCTTTGAAATGCGCTGTATCGATATCCAACCAGCACGGGATGGTCGCCAAAGAAAGGAAAAGAAAGGAATTTGAACTAACAAGGAACCTGTAGAATGTCTCACAGCGCATGGAATAAAATATAGTAATAACATAACTTTGACATAAAACAGGCGAGACAGTGCATAAGCTGAAAACTAAACCATCATAGCAGCAAAATCTAAAATACAGCTTATGATCCAACATCATTATTACAATTTCAAAATACCGTCTCTAAAGCAAAAGAAAGGAATGGTACACTACTAATGCCCAAGCAGTGACCAGCAACAACACAGGGAGAATATATGTGGATAATACGTGGGAGCCTCCTGCTTGTCTACCGATCAGCTACTCGTGCATAACTAGCTAACCTATCTCTAGTGTGCTCGTTTCGGAGCACCCAGAGTAATAATAAAAGACATAAAACTCTGGGTCAGAAAAAAGTCTGGTATGAGCGATAAGAAGCAAAACAGAATAATAACAGGTATAACTAACCATACCTGAACTTGCAATCAAAGAGTTAGCACAACAAGATATATAATACTCTAAGGTGACACTAACGTATGGTGTAAAGATACGGGGGAGGGGTGTGCGTGTCATAATGATGTCAAACAATCAAGCATAACAACCATCCTCATATCTCTCACTCAGTCTGTAAAGCATACGATATCCACCGCTTTGACCACCCAAATCCTTTGCTATGATCACTCTGCCTCATGGAGTCATGATGGCTCCACTTCACTAATCCATAGCCATTAATCCCTTGCTATGTCCACTCTGCCCCATGAAGTCATGACGACTCCACTGCACTGGCTCATAGTCATGCTACGATCACTCTACCCCATGGAGTAATAACTACCCCACTTCACTGATCCGTAACCTAACATCCGTCTTGGTGGTGAATCAAAGTTATGGATGTCGATAGCCCCTTAGCACACGTCCCGCAGCAAAGTACAACTCATGAAGTTAACTCGTTGGTTCCCAACTAGATCCTGAGTTCTACTTCCTATTTGGACTACCTTTGCATCTCGGGTTTTGGTGTCCTCCCAATTCATGACTCTTCAGTTTCCTTTCAGTTCGGCTCATCCCCTTCGTCGTGTCTCGGTTCAATGCTCAAGTCCTCAGCTCGGCTCATCCGGTTCGTGGCTCACGGTTGGCTCGTGGACCATAAGGGTCGTGACACATCCTCCGGGTCGTGATATCACACTCGTGGCGCGGCAGCTTGATTCGCGGGAAGGCGGGTCATGATCCCTGCCCTGGTCCGGTTCATGGCAAGCGTTTGGGTCGTGGTGCTCCACTTCGATCTCACTCATGGTTTGTGGCCCCATCTTCGGCTCGTGGTGAAGACTTGAATCCGGTCCGTGGCATCAAGCTCCTCATTTTGGTTCGTGATTTCCTGATGGCGACCGGCTCGTAGGTGCATGTTCGTGGCTCGTGGAGGGGGTCACGATCGGGTCGTGCATGTCTCTCACGAACGGAGTACGACCAATTCCTACTACTTTTTCAACAAGCTATTTACGCCATATGACGACATTTGCAACTATTCTAACTTTGCTAAACAATCACAAAGCATTCCAAACAGTAATAGCAACATATATACTCAAGCATAAACACCAAAACAACAATTTAACATGACAATATGGATCAAACATACCCAAAAACCCTTGTTTTCCCCTTAATCAAGTTTAACCATAACTAATGATAGGATTAACAAAACATATCCAAATTAACCCAAATTTCTAACAAAGGCATAAAATAATATTTTGAAATTTCTAAATATTTTTCCAAATTTTTCTGAGTTATAATTTAGCTAATTAACACTAATCACCCATAATTAGCCGTAATTAGTGAAAAACAATGCAAATCACTCATCTTAGCCAAAATATAAACTCAGATCTGAAACAATTCTTTAAATGGCATGAATTCCAATGCACACGGCAGCCTTTGCCTCTAATTGATGTTATTAGACTTGGTTCGATGCTAATTAGCTTAATCTTCAATTAGAAAGTGATTTGGAGGTGTTTTAGAAAGTGGAGGCCATGGCTAGGGTTCAAGAGATGTAAGTGGCGGCTGGAAAATGACAAAGAAAAGGTTTCTCTAACCCTAATCAGCCCTTATATGGCCCTAATCCCAAAATCCCCAATGGGCCTAGCTGCTAATTACCCTATTAAGCCCATTTAAGCTGTTTTTCACCTTCAAACCTTATTTTAGTCATATCTCCCAAACGGTAAGTTCGTTTGATCAATGTGGCCACTATACGGAAAGTTAAACCATCATCTGAATCCAATGGAAGTGGTTTCAGGTCAAAACTCCTTACAAATCAAAAGTCATAGGCAAAACAAGATTCACTAGAGGAAAAACGGTCATTTAAAAATCGGCAAAAATCGTGAACATTGGAAATGACCCCAATAGTCGTTCCCCAAAGTTACACGACCATACGACCTCATATGAAAAAGAAATAAATATTCTACGATCCTTCGATACGTAAAATGCGGGTCGTTACAGACAAAATAATATCATTATGATGTGTTGTTGCTTATACTTCAAGTAACTTGCATATTGCATATCATTAGCTAACTGAAATTTATTTATTAAAAAAAGGTGAAGTGCAAAATGCAACCTTCTATTAGAAGTACTTTAAAAAAGAAAATTGTGTGTGTAGGCAATCGTGTTATTAATTGAGAACTCTAAAATATATCACCCTTCAAATTGATTTAGTTGTAATCATAATTTCACAGGGTTTCTTTGACTGATTATTAGTTGAAAATTTTTGTGTGAGAGCAGGCAATCATAATCTTATGAAGTTGATCATGGCTGCAATTACAGGGATAATACTGGGCATGGTTTAGGTGAGATGAACGAAGGATAACACATGGAACAGTACATGAGTCATCCTTTCTTTGGAATTCACAATTCAAATCTGTCTGTCTGTATTAGTGGCGAAGGGTTTCATCAATGTGATGTTTGAAGAGCTCTAAATCATCGAAGTGCAACACATATAATGTCTGTGAAGTGTACTTTTCTTAGAATGTCAATTTAATTTTGATAAGCATGTTTAATGATGGAATGTATATGATATTTAAAAATAATTCTTCCTTTGCTATCACAATTTGAAAACTTTTTGTCTTTGATATTCCTTTTATCACTGATGGCGTTTTGTGTAGTGCTCAAAGTATGCAGTCTCCAAAATGATTACATACAATAACTTATTGGCTCATGTTATATAATCAGCAAAATAAAGCTTTCGCATGACCTAAACAAATTAAACAAACAATTAATAAAACCCTAATATGTCAAAAACCATGTGCGTAGCATGGGTTCACACTAGTTTCTTTAATAATAAGATTGTCATTACAAAGCAGTATGCTACGAACCATATGTTTTTCTTAATCTCAGCTTAAATCAGAGTATACAAGTAAAATTCCCTCTCAAGTACAACTTAGAACAATAAAAAAAATAACATGAAGAGTAATTTGATAGATAACGACCCTCTCAAGTACAACTTAGAACAATAACAAAATAAATTAACGTGAAGAGGAATTTGATAGATAATAGCTAGAATATTAGATTTTGGTCTCTTTCTAAGCTGCCACTACCATTCAACTTCTATCATGTGAGTCTGTTGGGGGAAAGAAAAAGTAAGGAAGAGAAGTGGGTCAGACATAAAGTCTATTTAGCTATTATGATTACTAGCACGATTAATAAGCAAAGGAAACAGATAAAATAGGAGTTCTAGTGTTAGATAGGGTAAGTGTTTGTGTACACCTAAAGTGAACATATAGGATAACATAAAAGGTTACAGACAGGGTTAACTTTTCTCATTCCTTAGAACTTTGATTGTTTGCACTTCTACAAATTTCAGGGCATAATATAATTAGGAAAAATTTCTCTAATACTACCTATCGATTGGCTACTAAACCAAAGGGTGGTAACCTATGCCTACTATAGGCCTTGGGTTTATCAAGCCCGACCAATCAGCAAAAGACAAAATATTAATCATATGTGTTACAGTATCTTATTTTCCCTCGTCAGCTCAATGCATGCACATGAACCTGCCGGAACACACCCGTACCCACCACAATTTTGGACCAACTTACAACCTAGCACCGCATGCTGCGTTCCCTTGCCTCCTAATGAGACCGTGTGTGATCAATAGGGTATGATTTCTGGTATGGATCCCCAACAAATAAATAATACTCGACCCAAATCTCAATTGATTGGTCCCTCCTATAGACCATAGATTAATCATAGAAATAAGCTTTTAAATTAATATCATTTTAAATTCAATATTTATCAAGCCTTACAGTTCATTCATTTATCATCGAATAACGTCTAATCACAAGACCCTATAGAAAATCGCCTAATTACAAGGCCATCATAAAATATCGCCTAATCACAAGGCCACCATAGAATAATATAGTTTTAGGCTTATAACTTAATATCATTTTAAGTTAATTTTCATGTTAAGCCTAATTGTCTCATTCGTTTATGATAGAATAAAGCCTAATCAGAAGGCCCCATAGAATATTGCCTAATTGCAAGGCCGCCATAGAATTACCATACAATATAGGCTTGTAACTTAACATCATTTTAAGTCAATATTTCATATTAAGCATAATTATTCTTTTATACATTTATGACATATTCATATCTGCAAATAGACCATGTTTATTTATTATGATTACCAAATCTACCATATTTATGCAAATATATGTGTAGCAAAAAAACCTCATCCATTAGATTTAGGTTTAAATCTTAACCGACCACATCCTTGTATTATTCCGAAGTGACCACATCAGTAAATCAAACACATTAGCCTAAATCATCCTAAAAAATCTCGTTCGTTCAAACGATTTCGTGCCTGGCAAGTATACGTGTTTCCATGCACGTGTGGGTCGATCCAAACCCCAGCTGGGTTGACACATGGGTCAACCCTGTTGTTGCTGGGTCATCCCATGCAACGTCCCTTTTTTCTTTCTAAATTCTGATTTGAATTTCAAACTTCGAATCGCCATAACTCCTTGTTTTAAGCCTGTTTTATGCAAACCATATATGCATCTGAACCAAAAATCCATAATGGACCCAATGGCGCAATCCACCTTGTCAAATTCCAACAATTTTTCAACTTAATATTTGATCTATTAATTTGTTAATTAATTTTTGTATGTAAAATTTTGGATTGTTACATTTTCCCCTTCCTTAAAGGATTTCGTCCCCGAAATCTTCAAGGATAGAAGAATTAAATATGCATTATCATCCAGATATCTACATTCATCTACTCAAACACCATCCATTAGCATTCATTTTCCTTAAGTTTTCTAATGTGATTTATGTAATTATGCGATAGTGTATTGTGTATGTCCCTAACTAATGCAAATGATTAAGCGGTCTACTGATTCAGTTGACCTCCTTTTTATGTAATCATGCTAGTGCCATGTATACAAATGTATGCAAAAAGTCCTAATGATAACAGATAGTTTTACATGTATGCCTCATTCATCATTCATATGCAACAACCATGTGATAACATCATCCATAAAAATAATATAAAATGCACATTCATCCATATGCATATGTTAGTGACCTATTTGTCGATCAATAGTGCCTCATGTGTATATGCATCCAATATATCCACTTGCAAACACTTGCAGTCACTTGCAAACACTTGCATAACATGTTTGCAACAAATCCTATGATCTATAGGCTTAATCCTAAGATTTACCCTTCCCAGTGATATTTAGAAGAAAGACCCCAATTAAAGGAAAAAAGCTAATTTTAGGATATCAAAAAGGATACGTTTTTCAAAAAACATAGATAAGAAACTTGAATTCCTTGAAGAAACCCAAGTTGTTATAACTAGAAGTTCTCCAAACTCCTAATTCAGAATGGTTTCTCTTATAACTGCGGAGTTGTTTCGCCACATTTGCTAGAGAACCATCTAAAATCCTTCAGAAAGAAATATTCCATGTTTTCCTTTTGCTTCCTTTTTGAACTAGTTTAACATAGCTAAGTCATTTTGTTTTAAAAATCATATCCACAATCTGATTTCTAGTCTTTACCTTTACCGTCTTGTGTTCCCCTATTAGTTCCACTTATATTGTCTAACCCCATAAGGACTTACTCCTTTCTCAGTTTCCGACATATTTTTTCATAACCCATATCACTATTATATTTTTCAAAACATTATTTGAAAAATCTTAGTGGTATAATTTTCTTTTCATAAGATCACAAATTTTCTTTCTGAATATGTATATATATAGTTAGTTTTATGAAATTCACAAAAATGCAAATTTCATACGAAAAAATATTTGCCTTTTAGAATTTCTATTTCCAAAATCATATATGTATATGTGGGGTTTAGACTCAAAGTGGTTCTACAAAATTCCTTTTTCCTCAAATCACTTATTCATTTAATGCTTTCCTTGGAACACAAATGTTTATCATGCCATAATCCGTTAGAAATCTTTACATATTTTTTATCATACATCTACTAGACAAACTTTTTGGTTACATAAATTTGGTGAGCATATAATGATTTATTTTACCAATTCGATCCTTATAACTAGGTTTCAACTTGTTCTTATTACTCATTCTTGTTCTCAAATCGAATTTCTGGGAACCAAACTCCAATCATAGAGTAACTAGTGGCGAATTCCTATGAAAATGTTATGGCATACTTTCAAATTAAACCCTTTAAGATTCTTACCATATTACACGGTATTTTCATAGAAGCTACATGAAGTCTTATATCCAAAAGCCATGAATTTAATGTCAACTACATTCTTACTTTTACAAGGAGATTGCAAAAATCATTATACACACGAACTCATTAATTCTTCCTTGTCTTAAATTTTAATTTCCTTAAAGGGAACAATAAATCAACAATCTGTGGTCACTGAAATTTCAGACTTTCCCTACAACAGGTAATGGCCCTCCATGACAAATGAAAAACTAATAGTAGTTAATCCAGGATAACTACTCTCGTGGGTCCTCTTATTAATGCTACTAGCTGAACTGATACTAAGTTATAACCCAAAATCCTTTAGAGGAAGTTTTTTCATTTTGTTTCCATGAAATCTAAACCACTCTTAGCAAGGTAGGTTGAGAAAATATTTATCTTGGAAATACTTTCAGTAACTCTCTATAATAACTCACTAATCCAAGAAAATTTCTTACCTTCCAAAAGCGATACTTAAAGAACTTGGTCTTGGGTCTATGAGCTTATACGGTACTAAATACCAAATTTATCCCTTGGAATTCTTTGTTTAGAGTATCATGTCATCAACAATATTTCCCTACCAAATTACTTATAGAACCTCACTAATCATCCCTCCACACAAGTCAATAACTAGGCTTAGGCATAAGCTAGTCCAAAAGGTATGATACTGTTCTTAAAATCCACTGGATGTTCTACTAACAACTCCATCTCTAGTTTTTCACTAATCAAAAATTGATGGAAATCAAAAACAAGGAAATCTAGTTATCGAAAAAATCTTGCTCCCTAAGGTTAATCAAAAAGATCATCTACATGAGTCAAAGAGAAATGTTTCTTCCAAAACAATTCGCTTATGATTACCACTGAGCCAAAGGAACTACCTGTCACTGTAGCAAAGACAAGTGATGCCATTCACCCAAAAATGTTAACTTCTACCAATATTTTTCCAAAAGTTCCTTCATTTGTTTTCCTAAAATCTTTTCTCGATGGCTAATGTCCAACGAATTTTTCAAGACACATGCGAAAATCTCCTTTTATATGTATCACACTCAATCTACCAAAAGATTGGTCTAAGGAGTAAAATAATCCATTTAAGCTGATTCCTCACATGTCAACACTAAGGTGAGTAATTATGTGTACCCTCAGGAAAACTAATCTCCTTTCAACATCTGAGATGGCTCATCATATATTCAACCTTCACAAAATCCAAACCAATCCACACACGGTAATGGTACAAGCATAACTCTACATCTAGAAAAGCTTCTAGCAATAAACATGAAACTCAATTCTCTTTTATTCCCATAAAACCATGTGCTTCACTGACAATTCCACAAGTTTAGCATTGTCATCCAAAATCGATATATCTTATAGTTAGTAATATTTTAACCTCTTCTAATACACGAAAAATGTAGTACAATGAGAACTAAATCGATATCGCCTAGAGATGCACTAAGGAAAAATATAGGAAAATCAATATGATTGACCCCTCGGGTTGCAAGAAATCTCAAAAGTTAATCCACTGCATATCCTAGCCCAACAATCCTATTCTTGCAGTCAAAATAGCCTCATACTTCGCTAAATAATCCATCCTCCAAATTTTGCTATCTCAACAGCCTTAGAATATAAGCATCTCAGTCAAATTATACAGCTAGTGTCAAAATCTGAGACAACTAACTATATGCCTTAACTATCTAGACCCAAGAACACCCCATACCCAGAGATGCCACAAATATCTCATAAATCAAGATTTCTAGTTTCAAACTTCGACTCACCATAGATAATAGTGCCAATCCCCTACGAGGTTAAGAAACTACTACTAGGCCTAGAAAAGTGCAAACAATCAAATAGTACTACTAATGCACACTCAAGGATTTACTATATCCATAAAGGACAACTTCATTAGGCTTACAATATATATGCCCTACATAGCCTATCTAATATCGACGTGACTATTTCCCCATGCAGCCACCCCCAACTTGTGAATCAAAGGTACGGGAACGAATACTCCGGAAATAAGATAAGATAGGAGAATTAGAAAGAACTAGAGATAGATAACATCTCTTTCACCAACATTTACCCAATTTCATTCCTTAATCCTTTTGACCAACATCTTCCTTATAACCCTCTTGGCCTACTGCCACATCATCAATTTCCTTGTTACAGCTAATGATATCTTCCCGAATCTTTACATTAATATCTCTTATGTTATTTACCTATCCTTTTCCTTTAAGGTTATCTTATTCGTGCTTACTTCTACTTTATATTCATCACTTATCAAGTTTCTCTTTTTCCTCAAATACTGAGCTAAATGGTTTTCTCCATAAGTCAAAATTTCAACCTAAAAATTTAAGGTTTCTATACATATAGGAAAGCCTAGATAGGTTGCTCTATAAATAACTTAAAGAAGAAAAGAGAAATAGGACAAGGATAGAAGATGGACTTAAGGGGATTTTTATAAAACATTTATTTTCAAAAATACCTTTTTGTTTTGAAAATCCATTTTTCTTTAAAAAAGATTTTATTTTTAAACAAGTTTTAGAAATCTTGTAATCTTAGGCTCTAATACCAAATAAAATAACCCACACCCCTTAGTATTCTCAATTTAGGTCATACTAAGGAATGTGGAGCATTATAGGTACGAAGAAACAAATAACAAAGACTAAGATTCACAAGACATAAAAGAAAAACAATAGTGATTTTTTTAAAATAAACTCCTTATTACCAAACAATAAGTTACAAACTTTATGAGTTTCTTAATCTCAGTTTAAATCATAGTATAAAAATAAAATTCCCTCTAAAGTATAACTTAGAATAATAACAAAACAAAGTAACATAAAGAGGAATTTGATAAATAACAGTTAGACTCTCGGATCTTGGACACTGCTTTTTCCAAGCTTCCAATACCATTCAACTTTACTCTATGATCCTATTGGGGGAAAGAAAAAGGAAGGAGAGGAGTGGGTCAAGCATATAGTTTTTTGAGTTGTTATGATTACTAGCACGATTGATAAGAAAGAAAACAAATAAAATAGTAGTTCTAGTGTTAGATACAGTAAGTGTTTTGTACACCAAAAGAGAATATATACAGTGACATTAGAGGTTACAAATTGGGTTAACTTTTCTAATTTCATAGAATTTTGATTGTTTGATCTTCAACAAATTTCAAGATATAATATAATTAGGAAAAAAATTCCCGAATACTACCTATCAATTCCATCCTAAAATTTCAAGATATAATATAATTATGAAAAAATTCCACTGCAAATTTTTATAGTACGATTACTATCCGTTCTAATTTGTTCACCGACTCAAAACCATCCTAAAATTAAATTCACCCTTCCATACAAACCCCTGTTCCCAACATACGGTAAGCTTTCATTTTTTCACCTTTATTTCCTAGATTCACACTGAAAGAAACAAGATGAAGTAGCTTTCCCTAATCATCTCGATCGAAAACTTCTCAAAATCCAATTTTCCAATCGAAAAATTCCCAAGATCTCGAAATCCAAGTCGTCGACTCTAGGTATGAAAAAATTGATTTTCGTTCTTTTCTTGTTGATTTAGTGTCATAGAAATCAAAGTCGATGTGACAACCCAAACTTACCCGTGAAGGAAAGCCCGGATTGCTTCGAGAACATGACAAATCAGAACACAAACAGAAGAACATTTCATTGCTTATTACAACAATTTCATCAGAATACAAGAATATAACAGAGTAAGAATAAATATTACACCGAAAAATATCAGAGATTTAAATTACATTTAAATACATCGCAACGGAAAAACAATACAAAGCACAACTGAAAACAGATACACGGATACAGAGCTTTCCGAATATCGCTTCAGCTGTAAACCAGGATCCTGTGAATATAAATCTGCAAAACCGAAACTACTAGCTGCCCGTGTGGAAATAGGGGCACCCAGAGTTTAGGTCAAAACAATAAACTCCAGGTCAGTCATGTGACTGGTGTGAGAACTAAAACATTTATTAATCATTGTTTTTAAAGTTAGGTAAATCAAGGGACCACGCCGTATAACACGGAACGGGTTTCCTCCCAAGAATACCAGTGCATAAAACAAACAGCGCAATGCTAAATAAAGAACAATGAAGCTATTATAAGACCCAGGTCCCATCACACAATGCAACGCAAACCAATTTTTAATGATATAAAATATTTTTAACTATATAAAATTTATTTATTCACATTCACGTTGAAAATTATATTTTTAATGATATAAAATATTTTTAACTATATAATTATTTTATTTCATTCCACAACACAACCAATTTTCACAATAACATACAATCAAACAAACAAGCCGTCCATGGTCTGTGGACGACGGGTGTCGGGTGCTGCTAAACACCGTCTGCATCCTAGTATATATTTTAAACTAGAAATAGAAGATTAAAGTGAGAAGTTCTCACCTTGGAGTTCCACTCCGTCGTGCTTTGCCTTTAAACTGCTGAACCGTCTAGATCTGCCTGAAATTCCAATGCAGTCTTTTTCATGCTGTTTATAATAAAAATTATATTTTTATTACTTCATTTCAATAAATAAAAATCATATTTTTATTTTTTACTTCATGTATATTTTTTTTTCGATGCTTCATTCTATATAAAAATTATATTTTCGTTCTCGTTGTTATATATATATATATATATATATATATATAAAGTCTCTTTTTTATATGTTATTCATATATAAATAAAAATCATGTTTTTATGTTTCTAAAAATATTTTCATACCATTCATATGAAAAATCAAATTTTGACATGCTAATTATATAAACCAAAATCTCCTCTTTTACATTGTAAAAATATAATCTTTTACTCTATAAAAATATAAACTTTACAAAATTAAAAATATAATAATTACTAATTAAAAAAAATCTTTAATACTCTACATACATGTATATATATATATTGAAAATCATAACTTCTTATTCAATAAAAATTATAGCTTTCAACTCTATAAAAATCATGTTTTCAGTTTTAAAAATCAATACTCAATGCAAAAGAAAAATACTGAAATAAAATAATCAAAATAAAGAAACTTACTTTTGTTTTTTTTCTCTTCTTGTTCGCAGAGGGGGGGGGGGATTTCTGGACGTTGATGGAAGTGGAGGAGGGTGCGGTTTCGTCGGCCTGAAGGGGGAGCGCGGAGGAGATGGAGGAAGAGGAGATGTAAGAGGGAGAAGGCGGAGCACAGGAGGGGGGTCACGATTTAGGGTCCGTCGATTTGGGGGGGGGGGTTCTCGAGCAAAAGAGGAGGGAGGTGCGATAAGAGGAGGGGGGATCGGGGAAGGGGTTGTGCGGCCTGGGTAGGCGGCGGCGCCGCCGTATGGAGGGGGCGACGGGATTAGGGCTCTGGTTATATTTTTTATTTCGGTTGACTACGATCTAAGAGAATAAAGGGGCCAAGGGCCCTTATATAAAAATATATTTATTTAATTATTTACTTTCAAAAAGCAACTTTTAATTTCGACCTCGAAACGAGACCCACCGCCTGTCGTCCCTAGCTAATTACCCCCATTCCGAACCCAATGGGATATGTATCGTAAGCTGATTCGATCAGTTTCCGTCAAAATCAAAATATAACTCTATATATTGAATTTGAACGCGCATTTCAATTTACCGGGGCCACATACGAACTTTAAAAATTCCAAAAAAATATTTTCTAGCTTCGTATTGATGATACGGTCCCAACAAAACTAATTTCGTCAAATTCTAAGACCGTTTGAAAAATGGCCATTTTCCAGTTGATTAAAATCAACTGAAACTGGTCAAACGCGTTTTCCTTCACCAAGCTCACATATTGATTCAGAAAATTATGAATTTTGAAACCTAGCAATAATTTGAGACTGCGGATCCAACAAAAGTGGTTTCGTCGAAAACCGAGGTCGTTTGCAAAATGACTATTTTCAAGGGCCTGAATTCCATAGCGACTATTCTGAATTTTCAACTGGACGTATCTTTTGATTCCCGCTATGAAATTTTGATTTCCTGGGTTCATTAGAAAGATATTCTCAATTAGATTCAAATATTTTTGGTTTCGCCAAAATCTGGTTTTTTTTGCACCCGGTACATTCATTTGAATTTTGAAATCGAATTATCGAACTACCGCGCCATTTTCAATTCCTTTAATAATTATAAATAATTATTTATATTCTAACGACGATCTGTATAAATATATACATTCTAATTCTTTTCAAAATAAATTTCTCGTCGTTATTATTTAAAATATTTCATTTTAAATATTCAAAATTCATTAAATTCGCCAAAATAAAAATTTTAAATTGGCTCGGATTTTCGGGTTGTTACAATCTCCTCCACTTAAAACTTTTCGTCCCCGAAAAGGAACGAAGCCGAAAGTTGTTTAATAAATCAACTCAACTTTCATTATTTTCACTATGGCTTAAGTTCTTCAACTTTTCAGTTTCTAAGAACTTTTCAAATTTTTCAAAAATTTGGCTAACACCCTAAATTTTCGAAAAATTTCGCCATAATCTCCTCTGCACCGGGGACTTCGGGATATTTCATATAGCCTCCCATGGCCTTCTTCAATCCAAAAGATAAAGAAAAAGCCAAGCGGCTAGCCAATCGGCTCATAAAATCATCATCACCCAAACAAAACAGTAAATTATGGTAAACAAGTACCTATTTGTCGGGCAAACAATTTTGTTCTTCTGCTCTAGCCTCCTTGCTATGACCTGTTCAATAGATATACATGTACTATGCATGCAAATGCGACTAATTTTCAATACAATTCACTATTTGATATAATTTGGCTAAAGGTTCAACATTTAATTAATCAAACTATAATCAAACAACACAACCAGCAATCAATTAGTTGATTAGCTTTAGAAATTCATAACTTTGATATATAGTCAAAAATCACATTTTTGATGCCAAATCACAACAATAGGCCCTATCTAATTTCGGTTCTCACACCAGTCAATTGGAAATATATAGAAATCTCACTTTCGTCACTCGAAAATAAATTCTGATGATGTTTCGAACCACCATCAAAACATCCGCGGGCGACTAGAGTGTGATTCTATATCCATCCATTATATTAAAACTTCGAATACATGTTTGCAAGGCGTATATGCAAAACCTTTATATACTGGATTGTCCACATCAATATAAAATAAATAGTCAAATACGTATGATACGATTTAAATTGTCAAAACAAAATTGGTTTTCATTTTTAAAAATATACTCTCCACACTCGTTCTAGGATACAACTGATCCTATCTCTAACGAGTCATTCTCATTGGATATTACTAATCCAATTTCTGATGAATTCTTTCGTTTGGTTCTAATGTGTCATGTTCTCTAGCTCTGTAAACCAGAGCTCTGATACCAAATGTGACGACCAAAACTTCCCCGTGAAGGAAAGCCCGGATTGCTTCGAGAACACGACAAATCAGAACACAAACAGAAGAACATTTCATTGCTTATTACAACAATTCCATCAGAATACAAGAATATAACAGAGTAAGAATAAATATTACACAGAAAAATATCAGAGATTTAAATTACATTTAAATACATCGCAGCGGAAAAACAATACAAAGCACAACTGAAAACAGATACACGAATACAGAGCTTTCCGAATATCGCTTCAGCTGTAAACCAGGATCCTGTGAATATAAATCTTCAAAACCAAAACTACTAGATGCCCATGTGGAAATAGGGGCACCCAGAGTTTAGATCGAAACAATAAACTCCAGTTCAGTCATGTGACTGGTGTGAGAACTAAAACAGTTATTAATCTTTGTTTTTAAAGTTAGGTAAATCAAGGGACCACGCCGTATAACACGGGACGGGTTTCCTCCCAAGAATACCAGTGCATAAAACAAACAGCGCAATGCTAAATAAAGAACAATGAAGCATTATAAGACCCAGGTCCCGTCACATAATGCAACGCAAGCCGGAGGATGTTATAATAGCCAAATATGCTTGATATGTGAAATTTCATCTTATATTATTACTATAAGTGAAGAAAACAACTTCAAATATAAATGTATCAATCATAGACGACATGGGTACCATATATCATGCCGCCAATACTAGGCTCTACAATCAAAACCGCAAAATGTCATATTTGGAAATTGGATTTCCATCATAGTGGCTCCTGATTCGAAAGATCGATCGCGTAGTGCCATCTACAACGGCTTACGTCTCAGCGAGAGAAAACACCGTAATGCACATCCGCACTTTTGGGAAATCGAGTATCACTACGGCTTACGTCTCGGCGAGAGAAAACACCGCTTACTCTATCCCTCTGAGCACTAAGCTCAATCTCGGTCGACCGAATCCACGACACCACTAAGGTGCCCATCCTCTAAAGGTGCGCGCGTCAACTTTTCCTTTAGACTCTTGAATGCATCCTCGCACTTTTCGTCCCAGACGAAAGCTTGATTCTTCTTGGTCAATTGAGTCAACGGTGGTGCTATCTTGGAGAAATCTTGGATAAACTTACGATAATATCCAGCTAATCCCAAGAAACTTCTTATGTCCGTTGCATTCTTGGGTGTAGACCAATCCTATACTGTAGCCACCTTCGCAGGATCTACAGCAATACCATTCTCTAAAACGACATGGCCTAAGAACCTCACTTCCCTCCTCCAGAAGTGACACTTAGAAAACTTTGCTTTCAATTGGTGTTTTCTCAACACCTCCATCACTATCCTCAAGTGTTCCTTGTGTTCTTCCTCTATCCTCGAATAAACAAGTATGTCGTCCACGAACACAAGAACAAACTTATTCAACTGATCTCTGAATACCCTATTCATAAGATCCACGAAATATGCTAGTGCATTGGTCAACCAGAATGGCATGACCAACCACTCATACAATCCAGACGGCGTTCGAAAAGCCGTTTTAGTTATACTCTCAGCTTCCACTCTAAGCTGATGAAAACCTGTCGTGAGATCCAATTGAGAGAATACTCTCGTGCCACTCAACTGATCAAACAAATCATCTATCCGCGGTAGAGGATACTTGTTCTTCCTCGTCACTTTATTCAACTCGCGGTAGTCCACACACAAACGAAGGGAACCATCCGCCTTGGTAGCAAACATAACTGGTGCTCCCCATTCAGAAACACTCCTTCTGATAAATCCCTTTTTCAAAAGATCGTTGACTTGCACCCCGAGCTCTCGCTGCTCCCTTGGTGCCATACGACGAAGTGGCATCACTATAGGTCTGGCATCTTTCACTAAATCAATACGGAACTCAATCTCTCGGTGTGGTGGAAGCCCGGTCCTTCCTCGAAGACGTCCGGATACTGGCCAACTACGGGCAAACCTGACAACTCACCATGCGGGATGTCGAGGGAATTTAGAAAACTAGCCATTACCCCATCACTAGGTAGACCACCAAACACTACCCTCTGCCCATCATCCGCTCAAGCTGTCACCAAAATGCCGACACAGTCTACCACCACCCCGTATCTTTGGAGCCAATCGACTCCCAAAATAATGCCAAACCCAATTAAGCCCAAAACAAAGCAATCACAAACAAACATGCATCCATGACTCGATAAGACCACATTACGACAAATTATGTTAAGGTTAGTCGAACCACCAATCGGGTTCGTCACTACTAAAGGTCTATCGACAATCTCGGGCTCCAATCCCAACCTATCTACCAGGTCACTAGATATGAAAGAACTGGAAGCTCCGGTATCAAACAAAACCCTAACAGTAACATCATAAACAGAAAGCATACCTTGGATAATGACATTCTTTCCTTTCTCCGCCGCAGTTGGGGCATTCGACGAAGAAGGAATAGCATTAAGGGCATATGCTTTCACCATCTGCTTTTCTTTAGGGGGTTGTGGACACTTGTCCTTGTGATGTCCCACTTGGCCACAGTTGAAGCACTTCCCCCAAGTACTGATCCAAACCAGTTATGAATTTCACCATCTGCTTTCCCCGTAATCGACTCAAACGTCTCATCGATGTGGTTAATAAGCCTTTCCCCCAAGTACTGATCCAAACCAGTTATGAATTTCTCATTCTTCTTCTCGGCAGTATCAATAAGAGATAACCCATATTTTGACAAAGTGTCGAATTCAACAAAATACTCCGAGACAGCTCTGCCATTTGGCTTGAGCTCCAAGAATTTCTTAAACAGCACTTTTTTCTGAGCAGCTCGAATGAACTTCTCGCTAAAGCGAGCTTTAAACTACTCCCAAGTAATCTGATCTTCGGGAGTAGCTGCCTTTATAGCATTCCACCAATTCATTGCCCGTCCTTGCAGCTGACGGGATGATAGCCTTCTCTTCATCACATCCTCGATACCCAAATCTTCGAAGATACGCTCGTAGCTATCCAGCCAATCCTAAACATCCGTAGCCGACTCCGTTCCATGGAACGGCTTCCCACCAAGACTAGTATAATCCTTGTTAAGCTTGGCGAAATAGGCCCTAGGCGCCTGCACTATTGGACCACCACCATTACCATCATTGGGAGCTGCCCTCTGAACATCTCTATGCATCTCTCTCATGAGGTCAGTAAACATCGTCCTCATCTCAGCAGCATTCCCATTATTGGCTCCTCTACCGGTACCCCTTACGTATCGGCTCATCGTTCAATCTTCACCAAGAAAACGATTAACCATCTCCATAGTGGTTCCAATGCAGTGCGACTTCATCCTTAGCTATACTAATAATATATATATATAGCTTTTGAAAACCAAAATAATCACAAATACGCGCTCTCATATACGTATTATCTCTCCCTAGTGTCTTCCCTAGGTTAACTACGCAACCTAGAGCTCTGATACCAAGTGTGACGGCCCGCCCCGCACCAGCCTGCATTTCCTCCGAAGGTGCGTTGTACACATGCCCGATTAGCACGGAACGGTCGCCACAGAAAGGAAAGAAGAGAATGAACTAACAAGGAACCTGTAGAATGTCTCACAGCGCATGGAACAAAATATAATAATAATAACATAATCTTGACATAAAACAGGCGAGACAGTGCATAAGCTGAAAACTAAACCAACTTAGCAGTAGAAATCCAAATACAGCTTATGATCCAACATCATTATTACAACTTTAAACTGTCTCTAAGGCAAAATAAAGCTAAAGTAGAAGATGCACTACTAATGCCCAAGCAGTGATCTTCAACAGCACACGGAGAATATCTATATATATGATACGTGGAAGCCTCCTGCTCGTCTCCGGATCAGCTACTCGTGTATACCCAGCTAACCTGTCTCTAGTCTACTCGTGAGAGAACCCAGAGTAATAAGAAGAGACATAAAACTTTGGGTCATACAAAAAGTCTGGTATAAGCGATAAGCAGCTAAACAGAACAATAATAGGTATACTAAACCATACCTGAACCTGGACCTGCAACCAAAGAGTTAGCACTACATACCGTACAATACTTTAAGGTGCCACTAAATAGATGGTGTAAAGAATACGGGGGTGGGGGTATGCATGTCATAATGATGGCAAACAAATCAAACATAGCAACCATCCTCACATCTCTCACTCAGTGCGTAAAGCATACGATGTCCACCACTGTCAATCACTAGACCCATTGAAGTAGTGCGGAGTTCGACTTGTACAACTACTGCTACTACCAAGCTCACCCCATGGAGTCATGACCAAATCTTTACAAATGACCCCACTTCATTGGTCTATAGCTCTTTAGTCGTACCTAGGCCACTGTGGCCCTGAATCCGTTCACGTACTCCCCACACATAGTGATCCAAAGTTACAGACATCGACAACCCCTTTGCACACATCCCGCAGCAAAGCCCTACTCATGAAGTCAACTCATTGGTTTCCAACTGGATCCTGAGTACAAACTTCCCATTTGGACTACCTTTGCATCTCGGGTTTCAGTCTTCTTCTCTGGATCGGTCTTCATTCAGTCCATAGCTCATATCTCGCGTTCAAGCTTCCTGGTTCAGTCTGCAGTCACCTCACTGGTTCGGGTCGAGTTCCTCCATTCGGATCGGGTCACGCCATCAGCTCGTGGTCCTCCAGCTCCATCGGATCGGGTCGTGGCCAAGCTTCGGGTCGGGTCGCACTCCTCCATCACCTCGTGAATCCAGCCTTCATCAATTCATGGCGGATCGGTTCGTGCCCTTCGGGCCTGGTCATCAAGCAAAGGCGTAATGGTAAGCTTCATGGTGAGGAATCCTCTAACGCGAGCAGGTCGGGTCGTGGCTTCTGGAGTGTTTCGGTTCGTGACCATCTATATCGGGTCGTGTCGAGATAAAGGGGGCGATCTGATCCGGTCCCTGCATATTTTCCTGCAACTTCCTCCAACGACTGTTTACACCATTCGACGGCGTTCTTGACCAATCTAACACTTCTAGGCAATCACAAAGCATACCATAAAGTTATAGCAACATGTATAATCATTCACAAACACCAAAATAACAATCATAACATATAAAACGGATCAAACATAGCCAAAACCCCATATTTTCCCTTAAGCATGTTTAACCACAACTAACAGTAGGATTAACAAAACTTAACCAAATTAATCCAAACTTCTAACAGAGGTCTAAAACATCATTTCGAATTTTATAAATATTTTTCCAAAATTTTATCATGTCTAATTTCGTTAATCTTCACTAATTACCCTTAATTAACCATAATTAGTGAGGAACTATGCAAATCACTCACCTTGGCCACAAATAAAATACAAAATCTGAAATGATTCTCTATTTGGCGTTGTTCCCAATGCAACGCAGCAGCTCTAACCTTGCTTTGGTGCTTTCTCTCCTTAATTTGATGTAGTTTAAGCCAAAACTTGATTAAGTGGTGATTAGAGGTGTTTTTAGATGATGGAGGCCATTATTAGATTGAAGAGAGAGTTTGTGGCGGCTGGAAAATGAGTGAAAAAACCGAAATCCTAACCCTAGCAGCCCTTAAATACCTCTAATCCCAAAATCCCCCATTGGGCCTAGTTGTTAATCACCCGGTTAAGCCCAATTAAGCTGTTATTCACTATCTGAAACTTGTTTCAGCCATATCTCCCAAACGGTGAGTCCGTTTGGCTAATGTGACCACTCTACGGAATTGTAAACCGTCAAACGAATCTAATGGAAGTGGTTTCAGGTCAAAATTCCTTTCCAGTCAAAAGTTATGGACAAAACAATATCAGCTAGGGGCAAAATGGTCATTTAAAAATTGGGAAAAATCATGAACATGGGAAATGACCCCAATAGTCGTCCCCCAAAGTTACATGACCATACGACTTTGTATGTGAAAGAAATAAATATTCTACGATCCTTCGATGCGTAGAATGCGGGTCGTTACATATAGTAATAATAAAATATGAAATTTCACGTACCAAGCATGTTTGGTTATTATAAGGTACAAACTCTATCCTCCGTCTTGCGTTGCATTGTGTGGTGGGACCTGGGTCTTATAATAGCTTCATTGTTCTTTATTTAGCATTGCGTTGTTGTTTTATGCACTGGTATTCTTGGGCGGAAACCCGTTCCGTGTTATACGGCGTGGTCCCTTGATTTACCTTACTTTAAAACCAAGATAATAACTATTTTAGTTCTCACACCAGTCACATGACTGACCTGGAGTTTATTGTTTTAACCTAAACTCTGGGTACCCCTATTTTCGGCACGGGCAGCTAGTAGTTTTGGTTTTGCATATTTATATTCACAGGAACCTGGTTTACAACTGGAATGATATTCAAAAAGCTCTGTATCCGTATATTCTTTTCAGTTCTGTTTTGTATTATTTTTCCGTTGCATTGTAATTTGTAAATCTCTGATATTTAGTAAATGTGTAATATTTATTCATACTCTGTATATTCTTGTTTTGTGATGAAATTGTTGTAATAAGCAATGAATTGTTCTTCTGTTTGTGTTCTGATTTGTCGTGTCCTCAATTCAATCCGTTCTTTCCTTCACGGGGAAGTTCGGGTCGTTACAGTTCCGACCAGCAAATACGTAATCGTGGAAAAGATCATACGACGATCGAGATGGAGCATTTGAAGACCACAGATCTTTATAAAACGGAAGTATTGCTTATAATCTCTGGTTAGCTCCCAGAGATAAACTATGATTCTGTCGTGGTTGGAGTCTATGGATTGCAAGGACTACTCGTTGCAGATCCTTGGGGTGATTCCTATATAAGGATGCGGTAGAAGGGTGCCTTTGGTTCATCCTGTTCCTGGATGACTTGTATGGAGGATGTGGGATTCGAAAGTAAATGGTGGCCAGATGTTCAAAAGATTATAACCTCAAGCCTCACAACTGGGATATGACAAAAATCGGGCAGGAAACATGGCTATGTGGGTCATTCCCATTAGGGTGTATTGTCACCATCTAGAGAATATCCATATTTGTTACTTCTTTTCATTTCTGTATCTCCCGGGAACGGTTATGTTGGTACCAACCGTAGGTGACAATATACTTGATACACTCAAGAGAAATGAGTGGTCGGTATGTGTGGTCGGGTTATAAGATGTTCTTGTTGAACCTAGTGTATTCCTCTCTAGAGATACACTATCGGCAGTTGGATCCATACATTGTCATAGTCGGAATCAAATCTCTAATAAGCGCCCGCGGTTTTGATTGTATACTATATATGTGGAGCGTGAGATGCAAGTGTTCGCTAGATTGTTATTTATTTGTATTTAGACACTATTATAATATCAGAAGATATATATATATGATTTCAAAAATGTTTTGGGTTATAGTAAGGTAAAAACCATCTGTATTTATATATGGGCTGGTCGTACTATTATCCTTTTCTTTCGAAAGGATTTTCAAAGTTAAACAAGTTGTTGTGCTATGAATTTATCACTGAAAGTATTCTAGACTGATCCGTGTGAATTTTTCTTTGCTTCAAATGTGCTCGGGTTAGACCGAGTATATTTAAAGGTTAAGTTCCGCTTGGAGTTCAGAAGATGGAAGTAGGAGGCTTCACCGTTAGTTATTTAGAGTTTATTTCAGTTGTGTCTGATATATGATATACTCTGATGATTGGTATGTATATACAATTTCTTTTTGTGTAAAAGGATTTGATATATTATATTTTACTCGTTCCGCTGTGAGATTCTGATGTGTTCTTCTTCTTTTTCTTTTATTCTAATATTTCTTTCTTTCTTTTCTCATCCTCTAATTTCTTCCTATTAACGTTCCGGTATTTTCGGTGCTTGAAGGTCGACATGGTGTTTCAATGTCGATTTTCGGGGTCGAAAATCCACTAGGTCGTTACATTTCTACTCATAAGCTAATAAGTTGGATAAAATAAATATATTAAGTTCTTTACAGAAGAAAATAATGTAAAACTTTGTTTAAAAAAATCATTAGCTCTCATAATCAACATATCACCTTAAAATCATATGGATATACTTTCCAGTTATACAAAATTTAATTTGCTAGTGCAATTTTTCACCTCAAAATGTAGTTGGTCTACCTTTTCTTATACATATTATCCTTTCATGGCAAGCCTTTCTTAATATTTATAGTCCTGTATGTGTATTCATCGCACACGGGCATGTGGTGGGCATGGAAAATGTTGGTTATCGGGTACTGCATGCATGTGCTGTATGGCAGTTTATTTGTTGATGCCGGCTGTTGCATTTTTGTATAGCTTAATTTATGAGGTTGAACTGAACTTGCAAGCTATAACATACAAGAAATATGGTGTATGTGCAAAGGCTATAGCATTGAGTACGTAATCATCTAATGCTTCACAACAAAATAGAGGAATAGTTTTGACTACTGAGTAGGCTATTCGAGATGTTTTGCAAATTCGATGCACTAATTTTTATATCGATCCATTTACTCTAAAAAGTGAAGTAGGAAATAATGTAATATCTGCGAGGTAATTTTTAAGCTGCTAAGTTATAGGTCAGTTTTGTAACAGTATCAAAGCATAAGCCACCATCACTCTTACCATTAGTATACTAAAAATATTAAAATCAACAAATACGGTTTCCTACACTACTGTTGAATCTAAAAAGCGTGTAGAAAATTCATTTTATAAACTGATCACTTAAACAAAGAAGTTGGCAGTTGAATTTTGAACTTTGAGTTATTCCAAAGTAATATTTCAATGAAATTTGGCAACTAAAATTAACAATTAGAACATCATTCAGATAGAAAAACTAAAGGCAACAATATACTGAAGTTATATGTTAAATACGTTAATAACCAGTGTGAAATTCGCATGAGAACCAGCAGATGCCAAATAGATTAACATAAACTTAACAAATGATGTATGATTCTTTCGTCGTCCATCCGTGAAATGAAACAATGGACGTGCAAAATTAAGGACCCATGATAATGCTCGAACATAATATTTTATGTTATTGATGGGGAAGTCGAGGCAGGCCCCATATCCGTGGTTGTAGATCAGGAGCGGATGTTTGTTTTTGGTTAAATTATTGCGTCATGGGAGGAAGAGGTGCGGTGATAAATTGGGCAGGTTACAAAAGGATTGTTGGAATGAAGGAAGATTGGGGGAAATGAAATTGGGAACGATTTGGAAGGAGAGAGTTTGTTCAGTGCAAAATGGAGAACGTGGGAAGCATTTGAAGGAATACTGTAACAAATGGAAAGGCGTATTCCCAATATTGAATTACTTGTCAGATGTAATGAAAAATGAAGGCGGGTTCTTCCGAGTGACACATCAGATATAATGAAAAAAGAAGGATACAACTAAGCTTTTTTGTTTATTTTACTTTCTATTATAGATAATAGATAGATATATATTCTTGCCAAAACACTAATCCCGTACCCTTCTCATTTCCACCGCCAGCACCTATTTGAATGGCTGAAATGTTTTAAGCTTCCATCCACGATTTCTTCTTATCCACTAAATATTTTCGAATGATTTCAACTACAAAATTGAAGAACTACGTGAGGTCTTCATCTTCAACGGACACGATTAGATTATTTTGCCAAATTAACTGGAAACCATGCCTAAAGTCATGTCGTTCACAGCAGTTTTTGGTGGCGATGGGGCGTGCGAGAGGGTTGGAATTCTTGCAGCAGGAAGGGGGCGAGGTGGCGCACGTCTTAGCGGTAGTTGATTGGGGTCCGACCCCCTCTGGTGATGGCGACGGTGGTTTGTTGAAGTCGAGATGGTTTCGTATTTTGCTGAAGGAAGAAATGATGAAGATGGATTAAAATTAATTAAGGTTAATTAAAACCTAATTAAGTATGGTTAATTATTTAATAAATTGTTCAATGTTTAACTGGACATAACTTTTTCGAACAGAAACAGAATCGAATAATTTCAGGTGCATTGGGATCGCAAAGACGAGCACTACATTTTAAAACTGATTGGAACAAAAATGGAGCAAGTTTCAAATTTTGACTAAATTAAACATTTAGTTTAATTCAGTTAAACAGTCGTTATATAACGATTTGAGAACTGATCAAACTGAAAACTTTCTCATTTAAATAATTTGTACAATTATTTCATTTTATAACTGAATATATATTGACTACTTGTACTGATTTTATATTTGATTTAAATATCACAAATTTGTATAGGTGCATGGTAGCTCACATCACAGTTGTTTGCAAACCTTGTGGATGAATTGTTGATTTTTTATGTTATGATTTGAACGTGATTTTGAAATAATTAACATGTTAGAATGATGTTAATTTATTTTTTGTAGTTGAAATTGGATTAGATATCCATTTAAAAGTCAACCGACTTGTTTATGTTCACCCATTTAAGTAATATCGATTGGGATAAATAAATAATTTGTTAATTATTTATTGGTTGAAAACCCCAAACGTGTATTGGGATAATATTTGATTTACACTAATCCCAAATGTTTATATTGGATGTTAATCGATTGATTTAGAAACCATTATAAGCATTATTTAATTATTTAATGCTTATACAGTTGTATATGCACTCTGGACGCGAATTGGATGTTTAATAATTATTGTTGAATAAACGTAATGTTTGAAGTCCATATAACTAAAATTGTATGATAATTTGTTGAATCTCAATTTAATCCGGAGTAAAAACGAATACTTTAACATATTATTTAGTGAAGAATTAAAATATGATTTTGATATTCGATTTTCGTTGGATACGAAAATATTGAAATATGAAGCCGAGTTAAGTATATATACACCATTTTAACTCGAACAGACTTGTCTATCAATTTTATTTGTTTTTATAATGAATGCAGTGAAAATGGATTCAAAATAAGATATTTTGAATATATTATTATTTTAATCTATCTATCTATTAATTATAATAGAAAGTAAAATAAATTAAAAGCACAGTTAGATTGCTTATTTTGTTCATATATCCAGCGTGGAATTCTATGAGAGCCGCTTCCCATTGTCCTCAACACACCGTTTAAAAATAACTCGCGCTGACAAAATCAAGTTATTTCTGAAATTTCTTTTTTCCTTCCTCTGCACGTGCCCTTCAAATTTTCATTCCACAACTCCATTTTTCCGCAAGCGCCTCACGCTCCAAAACAAAATTTAGAAATTAGAAGCAGACGTCTTCCTTCCTCATTTTTTGCAATACCTATTCAGAATGGAAACTCCAAACTGTTTGCAAATCATCGTAGGTTTGGGAATTTAACTTCCGTACAACTATGGATATACTTTTCCACCCAACTGAATGCCTTTTTCCTTTGATACTTTAACTATTGCTATGGACTGAAGTAATTTGTTTTGGTCTGTTATATTATACCATGCTTTACAGTCCTAAGATTTTAACGTTGTTTTTTTTTGTATTCAGGAAGTTAAAGAGGTGATTATGGCATCTTGAACGTTCTTACGTGCCTAACTTATGTTGGGCTCAAGTAATTCGGACCCCGAAGGTATAATTTTCACTGTTCACTTCCATGTATTTTTTTGGTACATGTAGAACCTATTTTGATGTACTTTTGCTGATTTTCAAACAGCCAGCCAGTTTTTTTATAAGCCCTTGCAATTAGTGAGTACATGTTTGACTACATAATTCTTAAATTCAAATTATTATTTTCATTCTTGTATCCATTTGTATAACTGTTACATGTACTTCTCCATCACCAATTGTTAAAGTGAAATGGATAAAAGCTATTTAATATACATAGCTTAAAGTGAAAGAGCAGTGACGGGGTAATTTGAAATTGAGTCTGCATGGATATTGTAAATTAAGAAAGTAAATCTTACTGGCGACCATTTCCTTGGAACAAGTAATAAACTGATGCAACGAAAGTTGTAGGTTTAATTTATAAATTTGTTCTATATTTTTTTTGGGTTTATAGTGGTATAACCTTCTTAAGTTGCATAACTATGAATAAATTAATAATATTCCATAATAAGCCTACTTTAGCATCTACAAAATGTATTGAATGCTATAAATGAAACCTTAAGTCTGTAAACATACATGGTTACAAAATATTCCCAATACCGTGTACTAAAAATGAAATTGTGATACTAAGTAAGATAACCACATGATATATTTATTACTGAATTCTATAAACATGAACCACCATATGATGAGTTGAAATTTCACTATCTTCATCTGGACCATTTCAACTGACAGATCTGAGTTTATTCCATGTTTTTCTGTACTATTGAGTAAACTGCATCTGTTGCATTTCCTTACCCATTTCTCTTTGGTTTTACTTGCCTATTGGTTCTACTATGTTATGCGGTTACGTTAGTCCCCGTGCTGCTACTACTGTCTCTAATGCATTACTTTTACTGACTGAATTACATACTAAATTCTTGGAGTATAGATTTAAGAATTGAAATTTTGACAGTGTCTATAATTTTTTTCTTTTAGTCAGAATACGATGTAAATATATATTTTGACAAATTTGTGTATACACTATTTATTTTTTATTTCATTTTTTGGATTGGTTTTAATTGGAAAATAAAGCCATCTTCACCAACTACATGTTTCAACTTTATTTCTAAAAAAATTCAAATACCTTGTTTACTAAAAACTATATATTTTTATAAATAAAATAAGTAGAGAATTGATGGATAAATATACCATTTTTGCAATTGCTTTCCAACCATGACAATTGTTACAATAATTAGTTTAGAATTTTATAAAAGCTTGCTTCATCAACTTTCTATAATGACAATATGCATTACTAATATAGCTAATGATTTTTTTTTAACATTTCTGAATATATATGCTAAACTTTCAGCAATAATAGTGGAGACAAAGATTTACTAACGTTTAATTAAAATCCGATTGTACAATGCAACAAACACTGATTTACTACGGATGCCTTTGATTTTTGTTCATGACAGTTCAATTACTAACCAAGCAGGGTTCTATAGTATACTATCAGAGTTAGGTTTCAAATATTTTATGATGTTGAGTTAGTTTGCTAAGAGAACGATTTTATGGTGATATAGATTTACTTGTCAATACATGGCCATGAGTTAATTTTTGAAGAGAATCAGTAAGTTGGAGATTGATGAAATGTAAAAAAATGAGAACTTGTATTTTTGAATGTGTTTTCCTAATGTACATTGGCACTAATTATATAGTGCGGTTCTGTAACAATTTGTAAAGAAAAATACAAATGGACTTTGTTGGGTCTTATAGAGCATCGTCCCAAATACAACTACTGTGAAAAGATGAGATAAAACTGAATGCTTTATATCATTTTATATCAGCAGACTTTTCTTTTTTCAACACCCCCTCTCAAATCTAGGGTTAGGGTTACATCCTGGATTTGCTTCATGAAAGTAAAGTCGGTGATTTTGATGTCGAGCTATCGATTACTGGTCTTCTTGTTGTTGTATTGAAGTGAGCTTGAGTTGCTTTGTCTCTGTTGTTCGATTGTGAGCTCTAGGGTTTGTAAGTTGCTCGAATAGAAGCTTTGAGGCCTGGATCTGGAGCTCGACTCTTCAATTAGTGACTGATTTGACTGACGATGCTTGTTGGCTGGAGATTCAGGAGAAATCAGCTTTTGGATCTTCAGTTCATCACGTAATCGAGTGTAGTTCTTTGCTGACAGTGCCTTGGTGAGGATATCAGCCTTCTGATGGTAAGACGGTATGAAATTAACTTAAAGTTTTCCATCTCGTACATATTCTCTCACAAAGTAAATATCTAACTCGATATGTTTTGTTCTGGCATGTTGAATTGGGTTAGATGACATGTATATAGAACTCTGATTGTCACACCATATAGTTGCCTTGGCATTATTTAGAAGTTTCAGTTCCTTTAGTATAGACTGTATCCATACTATTTCAGTGGTAGCACTAGCAATGCTTCTATATTCCGCTTCTGCACTTGATTTTGACATGGTAGTTTGCTTCTTTGAGCTCCATGAAACAGGATTGTGTCCAACGAAAATACAGTACCCAGTGATGGATTTTCTATCGTCTGGGTCTGTGGCCCAGTCGGAGTCTGTGTACCCAGTAATGCTTAGCTCTTTACCCCATCTGAATGTTAGCCCATAGTCAATTGTGCCCTTTAGGTATCTCAATATTCTCTTCACTGCTTTCCAGTGTTATTCTTTTGGTTCCTGTAAAAATTGAGAAACCTTGTTAACACTAAATGCTATGTCTGTTCGTGTTATGGTTGCATATTGTAGTGCACCCAAAACACTTCTATATTGTTTAATATTTTTCATGGCTTCTCCCCTGTTTTTCGAGTAGTGTTGGTTAGATATCATTGGGGTTGGTTGAGCTTTAGCCTCCATCATATTAGTTTTAATCAGCAATTCTGTTATGTACTTCTTTTGGCATAATGTCATTTCTGTTTCAGATCTTCTTTGCACTTCTATACCCAAAAAATACGTAATTTCACCAAGATTTTTGATGGAAAATTCTGTATTGAGATAGTGAGCTAACTTGTTAACTTCAGCCTTGTCATTACCTGTAATATAATAAGGTCATCAACGTATATCAGAACATATACAGTAGTACTGTTATGAATTTTAAAGAATAGAGAGTTGTCTGATTTTGCATATTGGTAACCCAAATTGGTTAAAGCTGACTTCAGTCTTTCAAACCAGACCCTTGGTGACTGTTTTAAACCATATATAGCCTGTTTGCGCTTGCACACATGTTCTGGTTCTTTGATGTACCCCTGTGGTTGTGCCATGTAAATTTCTTCCTGTAAAACTCCATTTAAAAAGGCATTATTCACATCAAGATGAATTATATTCCAATGATTGTTTAAAGAAATAGTGAATACTAGTCTGATGGTTGCTGGCTTGACTACAGGTGAGAAAGTTTCATTGTAATCAAACCCATATTCTTGTGTATAACCTTTAGCAACTAGTCTTGCTTTATATCTGCTTACTGTGCCATTTGGATTCTTTTTTATTATGTATGTCCATTTGCAGCCTATCATATTTTTATTTTCTGGCTTTTTGACTAACTCCCATGTCTTGTTGTTGATGAGTGCATTGTACTTATCATCCATGGCAGCTTTCCAGTGTTTGGACTTGATTGCTTGCTCAAAAGTTCATGGCTCGTCATCACTGGCTGTTGCAATGTAGATTTTTGGCTTAAATATTCTACTCTTGGAACTGGTTATCATGGGATGCCCAGTTGTTTTAGGTGGATCAGGTGTTTTTTGATCATTGCTGTTCCCTTCATCAGGTATAGTGTTATCTGAACCTTCAATCCCAGATGTATTATCCTGATTTCTTTGATTATGATCATAACTGTCTTCATTTCCTTCATGTACAGGACTAGCGAGGCTGGGTGGTTAATGATTGTTCGTATCTTGCTGATTATCGGTCATGTTATCAATAACATGAGCATCAGCAGCTATTCTACTAGTAAGGGAAGGCACAATATCAACATATATTGGAATGTCAGGTATATCTGCCTTATCATTATAGACTTTATTTGATGTTTTGATGCTACAGTTACTGTATGGAAAGATATTTTCATTGAATATTACTGCTAATGAAAATTCTTCCCTTTTCATCAATGCATCTATAACCTTTTTGTCTAACAGCATAGCCTAGGAAAGTACAGGACTTAGATATGAACTCTAATTTATTTGAATTGTATGGTCTAGTATAGGGAAAACATAAGCATCCAAATGATTTTAGACTAGAGTAATTTGGTTTAACATTATATAAAATTTCTAATGGACTGATGTCATTCAACACTTTTGTTGGCATTCTATTGATTAAATAAACTGCAGTGTTGAATGATTCTGACCAAAACTTGATTGGTAAAGAGGCATGTGCAAGTAATGTTAAACTAGTCTCAAATATATGCCTATGTTTTCTCTCTACTAACCCATTCTGTTCAGAAGTATATGGACAATTGATTCTATGAATAATTCCTTTATTTTTAAAGTAACTGTCCAAGGTCTTGAATTCAGACCCACCATCTGACTGTATGACTTTAACCCTAGTATCAAATTGATTTTCAATCATATTCATGTATTTGATGGTGGTGTCATGTGTGTCAAACTTTGATTTAAAAAAAATCCATGTATATCTTGTGTGTGCATCTACAAAGGAGATATAATATTTATAACCATAATCGGTACTTATTGGGGCAGGTCCCCATAAATCAGATGCAACAAGATCAAATGGTTTGGAGTACTTAGTTAAAGAATCATTAAATGGTAGCTTATGGTTTTTACCCATTTGGCAATAGGTACAAATATAAGGCATAGAAACATCATTACAAGCAATGTTATTCCTGTTGAATATGTGTTTCATTATTTTTACACTAGGATGACCAAGTTTATAATGCCAAATATCAAATGCAGTTGCATTGTTGCAACTGTTTTGCATTACAGAATTGTAACATGAATTCTGAACTGCAGGATTTTCTCTTGTGTTAATTCTGAACTTGTATAGTCCATTTATAGCATCACCCTACAGTAAAATTTCATTAGTTAGAATGTCTTTAACAAGACAGTATTTAGGAAAGAACTCAAAGAAGACATTATTGTCTATAGCAAATTGTGATACACTAATCAAGTTCTTTTTTATCTTTGGCACTCTAAGTAGGTTATGTAAAAATAATTGCCTCTTTCCTTGAATTACACTACTGCCAATATGAGAAATATTGATACACTTACCATTACCCATGCAAATTGACCTACCTCTGTACTCCCTGTTTCCTTGATTGAGATTATCAAGATTATTCGTCATGTGATTAGTAGCCCTTGAGTCTGGATACTAATTATCATCTTAAATACTGTTAGTTCTTGTACTTTCATTCTGATTGTTGCTCTTGTTGTTGTCTAAAGAACTTGATGCATCACCTTGAGTGTGTGCTATATTAGCATTAGGATTTGTGTTTCTCTGATTGTTGTCATTTTGGTTAGGCACAAAGTTTGAATTGTATCTAAAATAACACTTAAATGCAGTGTGTCCCACTCTTTCACAGATTTGGCATTTTGGTTTGTTACTATTGTTGTTCCACCTACCACCCCTTCCTCTTCCTCTATTAGGATAGCCTCCTCTCTGATTAGGATTGTTACCTTTGTAGGGTTGTCCTCTTCCCCTGTTACTCACTACTAAAATTAATGAATAGTCAGAATCATTTGTATTCCTGATGTCAATTCTGGCTTCATGTGAAAATAGAATTGAATAAACATCATCAAGGGGTGGTATTGTCTTTTGTGAGGTTATAACTGCAATAACAACTTCAAATTCATTGCCTAAACCTTTAGTAATGACAATATATGTTCAGATTCATCAATCTTGCTACCTGAAGCAAGAAGCATATCACATATGTTTTTAACCTTAGCAGTGTACTCCCTCATACTTAAGTTTTCCTTTCTGCAATTCTGTAATTGTCTTCTATAGAACAGGGATTTGGCCGCGGATTGGCCATTAAAATTCTTGTCAATAGTGACCCAAATATCATTAGCAGTTTTGCATCTAATTACTTGAGATAGAAGGTTTGGGCTAATTGAAGATAATAGCCAAGCACTGATCAGTCTTTCTTGTCTATGAAATTGATTTTAATCTTCATTGCTAATTATCTTGTTGTCTTTGTCAGTGATGAATTGAGGAGGAGTTGGAAATGTCCCATAGATGTAACCTTCGAGGCCGTAGCCCTGTATGGCAGTTTCTATTTGAAGTTTCCATAGAAGAAAGTTATTTTCATCGAGCTTGACAGTGATCAGTTGGCTCTGAGGGTTTATGATGGTTTTGACGAGTTGCTCAGCGGCTTGAGACGGTGGATTGACTCTTGAACTGGAAGTTTCACCTCCTTCTTATATTGATGGTTCAACCATGATGAAGAGGTAGCTCCAAGAAACAGGTAAGAATAAAATTTCTGCAGTTTAGTATTGAGTTGATAAAAAATTATTGTACTTTCTTGAGAACTCCTTGTGATGATAGCGAATGTGAGCTCTAAAATAAGGACAGATACAGATCTGAAGGAGTTTTCTTGATCGTAAGATATGCTTTGATTTTCTTGATCAATTGCAGAATTGATGATTTTTATCCTGTAAAAAGATTTGCGATCAATTCTTGATGCAGCCACCGAAAGGTAAGGCATGGCACACTTATTGATTATGAATCTTGAACTCAAATGAAGAGAGTTTTCTCTGATGAGTTCAGATATCCAAATGATGAAATTTAACCTGATGGATATCTTTAATCAACCCACTGTAAGATCAGGAAGCTAATCAATCAATGCGGTTAAGAAGGATTGACTCTGATACCAAGTTAATTTTTGAAGAGAATCAGTAAGTTAGAGATTGATGAAATGTAAAATAATGAGAACTTGTATTTCTGAACGTGTTTTCCTAATGTGCATTGGCACTAATTATATAGTGCGGTTCTGTAATAGTTTTTAAAGAAAAATACAAATGGACTTTGTTGGGTCTTATAGAGCATCGACCCAAATACAACTACTATGAAAATATGAGATAAAACTGAATGCTTCGTATCATTTTATATCAGCCGACTTTTCTTTTTTCAACACCATGCCGACTGTTTATATGGTTACACTAGTTGGTTGCACCACATAACACTGACGAGACTATCGTTCAGCTATGTGTTATAGTTGATTAGCATAGATGACATTACAAATCATAGCTGGTTCTATAGGTCTTTAATATTTCACTCCAGGTCCAGTTACCTTAATTTCAGCCAACTAATCCATACAATGTAGCTATTTTTATCTTTAATTACTCCTTTTTTTCATATAAAGCTAAAAAAATACATTACCTTTGTTATAGTTTATTTGTTGTCAAAATCCTACATTTCCCCAAAAAAAGTAACTTGTGGATAAAACGACAGATTTCATTTTATACTGGTGATCATCCAAATTAGTACATGTTACGGTTAAATGTGCATGAATAGAGTTTATTTTCCTGTTGCAGCATAGTTTGCTTTTAATTTTATGGTTCAGGATGTTAACACCATGCTTGCTTTACGCTGCTATAAACTAAAATTTGTATTCAGTTCTAAGCGTGTTTTTTTAATGTCTTTATTTAATAAATAACAATTACATCATTGTAACTTTATAACTTGCTCTTAATCCTTATGCAGCAGTTTACCTCGATTGCATTTGCTTCTTAGTGTTGTATGCATGATTTAGTTATTTTCTTTGTTTCTAACTTAGCTCTATAGTTGATAATTTAAATAGGGTTATTGCGATGTGCAAACATGAAACTATTGTAAATTGGTAAAATTGATTTAAAATATTGATATGTCGTTATGAGCTACGTAGAAAATATGAAATGTGCATACGATAATAATATTTGTTATCCACCGACTCCAACATAGAGCCATGTTTAGTTCTTTTTAAACAATACGAATAATTGTACATTACTAATTACATATCCTATGATGATTTGTACTCTGACTTCTACACGTGAATATTATGATAAAAAATTCAAAAGTTATTTCATCCCCAAAGATTTGGTCAAGAGTCTGCATTTGCAGATATGTGCAAGTGCTATGAACATCCATTTTTATAATCGTTCAAAAGCTTGAAATATTTTTAACATTGACTCGGCTTTAATTAGTTTTCAAATGTAGAAAAATAAAAGTTATCAATTCTACACAGTTTTCGCCACGTGGTCATTCCTTCTTAACCGATATTGCAAAATCCAAATAGGTGACAAAGAACCCATTCTTCCCTGGTTCAATCGTTGAACATAAAAGGGACAAATTTGTCTTACTACTTTCAGTAAGTTTTCCCTCTATGCCTAAATTCTTTCTTCTTTAATCTGCTTTCGATTTTATAAACCAAGTACTGATTTATTCAAGAGCAAATTTGGATGCTGATTATAACTGTTTTATCTTCATATTATTAAGCGCTTTGCTCAAAACTGCATGACAACCAACAAACCTTAGTTGTGTAGATAGCAAAAAGTCATATTTATGTACTTGCAGGATTTATAACAATATAAATGAGAAAATAATTGTATTTACATATGGCGAACTTTGCTATTTGAATTAAGTTTGCGGGGTGTCCCTATGTCAAGATATACTGTAAATGTATGTCGAAGATGCTTACTCAGTTGGTCCGGACATGTAGAATAGATGTCATTTTATGAGTTTGTCATCAAGTGTGACTGACACATGTATTGCTAATTTGGGAAACTAAAACGTAAGTTTTTTTGTGTGTTAGAAGAAGGTTCACACTGTAGATGAAATATAAATAGGTTCAGTATTACCTATTTTTTCATCTTTCTGTGTTGTACATGAAAACTTCTTTAAGCTACTAGCCTTTATTATGAATTTTATAAATTATTGTACAGTTAATTTTAGTTCAACCACTTTTAACAAAATAGAACAGAAGTATTTTGTTATCATTAACATGCTATCACTAATGATGAACGTATCTCTCGATTCCTTAAAATACAGTAAACCTTTTTATTACCACAATGTCAATATCAACATGTTGATTGTGGAGGTTTGCTCTAATTCATATGGTGGCATCATGAAAATTTTGATAGGCACTAAGGTGTTAACCATGTTCTCCATTATTTATTAATATCTGCAGCATAACATTTTCTGTTTGTGCTTCTTATCTTTCTTTTTCAGTCAACGCATACTACTTTAACATAATTTTTTAACCAATTATATTTGTCAGATCATTCAATTTGCACTGATTGAGTATCTCATTTGCTATTGTTGTGTTGAGCGTATCCTGTATTCTTTGCTTAGCTAGACTTGTGGGATCAACCAGTGATTGTTATTCTTCGGTATGAGTTCATTTTAGGTCTTACTGATGCATAGGGAAAAGAACATCGACTTAAGAAACTGCTGTTGATTATATGACGATTTTTGCCCTATTGTATAAGCTATTTCTTTCAAATATGTTTGGGATAGCTCACTATTGTACAAAATGTCTGTCTTATGCTGAGGTTGTACTATTCTATTAGAAAAACAACCATGACTTGTGAAACAATAGTAAATAACATATTAACCAGTGGATTATGCATTCCTATCTAGACTTTAGTGTTGTATATATTTCAACCCGATTTAATGCTAAGATAGATGAAAGCATTGTTGGGCTTACAGATGGGTAGGTTGTTTACCATGGATATGCTGTGCCAGAAGGGAATTTATTAATTTTTTTTTTTTAAATCTAACAAAACTTTAATTACTTATCCTATAAATATGGTGGTGATTTTTGATAGAATGATAAAGACACAGAGGCATACATACATACATACAGAGTGATATATTATATGAGTAAGAACATATTCTACTTGGATTATCAATCACATATTTGTTTTCATTCTGGAATGAAAGAAAGTTTTTTCATACTGAGGATATGTGATGGAAGTTTGTTAAAATAAATCTATTACTTAAATAGGAAAGGAGAAACCACATTATTGATGTGCTTACACATGTCCTCTTTTCTAATCGCCGAATATTCCTCAGTGTACCCATTCGTTCGTAATCGCTGCTACTGTTTCTACTCATTCCGATTCTATCCCGTTCACCCACTTTCCTCATTTCCTCTTTCCTAATTTCAAACTCGTGAATCAACGGATTCTACAGCCGTCGTACTCTCTTCGCGTCCCAACTATTCGCTCCTCGCCAATGTCCACATTCATCGTCTCCACCAATGTGTTCAACTATGGACATGACCTTCTTAACAACTAGGGTTTTCCATGGTCAGTAATTTGGTACTAAAATCCGTTATTATGTAAACTAATTTTGCGATCTGTTGTAACTTCCCTATTTGATCATGTTTTTTTCTTTTCTGTCGCACTCTCTTTGTGTCCCAACTATTCGCTCCTCGCCAATGTCCACATTCGTCGTCTCGACCAATGTGTTCAACCATGGACATAGCCTTCTTGACAACTAGGGTTTTCCATGGTCAGTAATTTGGTACATTTTTCAGTAAAATCTGTTATTGTGTAAAATAATTTTGCGATCTATTGTAACTGCCCTATTAGATCATGTTTTTTTCCTTTTCTGTCGCACTCTCTTCGCATCCCAACTATTCGCTCCTCGCCAATGTCGACGTCCGTCGTCTCCACCAATGTGTTCAACCATGGACATGACCTTCTTGACAACTAGGGTTTTCCATGGTCAGTAATTTGGTACTTTTTCAGTAAAATCCGTTATTATGTAAAATAATTTTGCGATCTGTTGCAGGGGTGAGCATTAATCGGTTAAACCAAATAAACCAACCAAACCATTTATTTTGGTTGGTTTGGTTTGGTTTTGAAATTAAATCGGTTTGTAATCGGCCTGAAAAAATATTAAGTTTGGTTATCGGTTTAACCAAATAAACTGAATTTTTACCATAATCTCATAATTATCGGTATTATAATAAATATTTTAGGTTAGTTTAGTTATTTATGTATGTATTAATCATCACCTGTGTGTCAAAATTAATATTAAAAAGCATAAAAATCAAAAATAATAATATTGTAATCAGATATTTATAATTTATTTCAAATTATAGTGAATATTTGAAACACAAAGTGTAAAAAAAATTAGTTTGGTTTAATCGGATAACCAACCGAACCAACCAAACTTAATCTGGTTGATTTGGTTTGGTTTTCATTTTTGTCGGTTTTAGTTTGGTTTGACAAATTTATCATCGGATAAACCAAACCAACCAAATGCTCACCCCTAATCTGTTGTAACTGCCCTATTAGATCATGTTTTTTTTCTTTTCTGTTGCACTCTCTTCGCGTCCCAACTATTCGCTCCTCACCAATGTCCATGTTCGTCGTCTCCACCAATGTGTTCAACCATGGAAATGACCTTCTTAACAACTGGGGTTTTCCATGGTCAGTAATTTCGTACTTTTTTCAGTAAAATCTGTTGTTGTGTAAAATAATTTTGCGATCTGTTGTAACTGCCCTATTAGATCATGTTTTTTTTTTCATTTCTTCCAAAATTAGTTTTATCAACAAATCAGAATAGGTTATTTAAAATATATTCAACATTCAAATATCAAGTATCAAATATCAAACAATTTACATTTATATTGGTATATAACATATTAGTTTTAAATATGAGTTACTAATTAGTTGACATTATCTGTCTAATTTCTAATTGACCTTTTTGGTTGGTCGGTTTTTGATTTTTTTTACTGCTTGCATTACTTTAATAACTAATTCCCTTATTTACCGACAAAGGAAATGAAAGTGAGAAAATAAATGACATTTCTTGAATTAATTCTTCTTAAATTTGACAATTTTTTGTACATACAAGCAGTAAATAAACATTTATTGAGTTCTATAGAATTTCTAGAATCCTGCAAGTATTTTTTTAATACTCTGATTCACATTTGTGATATTACATGATTATGAATTAGCTTTTGCTAAAAAGCTTACACATGAATAGTTGTTTAATAAAAATGCTAACAAGTTGACCTTGCAAAGGCAAAGCTCTTACTGATTTCCGGATTGTCCTTCAACCAAAGTATGTTTTCTATCCTTAATGTTCACTCTTTGATGACTCACTTGATTAGCTTTTAGATTTCAAAACTTTGAATTTGGTCAGAAATAATCAAAACTCTAAACCAGAACCTTTTATAGTCTCAAATAACAAATTAATTGCATTGAGTGTTTGGTGAATCTTTGTTGATTAACTTCAACCTTGGCTTATATTGATCGACGTAGAGGCAAGTTCCAGGTTGATTAGAGCTAACACTGTAAATTCTTTATAAGGAATTATTTGCTTTTTAAACTATACTGGGAAAATTGCCACTTCAAGATTTAGAAGCCTTTTTCGTTACAGCTTCAGTTATATTGGATTCCGCTTGGACCAGTTTATTATTTGGCAAGAGACTTATGCATTCTTTGGCTTTCCAGACCTGTAACGTAGGATATTTATCATGAGTTAATAAATAAAACAAGAGTAGACAACACGGAACAAGGAGTATATTTTTTCCTATCAAAGAGAAGATAATACAGAGTTATAACAGTGTCAACATTCAAAAAAAATTATTAAATGCAATAGTTTTCTAAAATTTGGCTATTAAATGTGTGCATTCAAACCAGAAACTTTCAAAGATTATTTTTCAACTGATAAATGTGTGCTCTTTGTATCTTTATGATTATGTATGTTATTCCATTAGTGAATTTGGTAGTTTAGTTTTCGAAACAAATACAAGAGGCAATATATGATAAGTGAATTTTTCTGAAATCTTATCTGATATACTTTTTATATGTAGCGCCAACATTTCTGATGCTTTCAAACCGGGAAATTTTATTTGACTTTTGCAATTAACAACTTTATCCTCTCCCCATTTTTTCCCTGTTTTTTTTACCACGCTTATTCCATATCAAACTGAATATGTCAGTGTTTTATTTACAAGGTCAAACAACTAAACATTAATGCTGATACTCTTAACTCTTCATTTCTGTCCTTATGTTGTGGTGTACTATGGGTAACCATTAAAATTCAATACTTTTTTTAAGCTTTGCCTGACCGTTAGTATTTGTTTATCTCAATGGTAAATAATCATTCCATCATAATTTGATGCTAATCAAAGAAAAATAATGCTTTACACCGCTATTGACATTTCTAAATAATATAGAAAATCAATTTACAAATATGTACCTTTATTGGTTGATAACTGATATAGAAAATAAAAAATTGCACTAAATAAATGAACCGAATGGATGTAATTCATACGTGAATATATATTTTTTGTCCTGGACATGGATGTGTAAAAGTTAGATTCAAACGTTTGTTTGTATAACTTTGTTCACTATTTATAAACATGCAATCATGCTATGATTAGTTGATCGCTTGAGATTGTAGATACAGTTCATTGGAACATATATTGTTACTGGTCAGTAATGACACAATGAGAAGAAGTTATCGACTAGAGACATGATATGGGACTTCGTGTAAAAAGCGTCTATTTGTCTAATAGCGACATTTGATTCAGTGATCCAAACAGACTTCCTCTCCTCACATTAATTTCACCCCTCTCCATTTATTAATTCATTCCAAAACATATTTACTGTTTCACAATTTCTTTCTTTCTAGATTCAAATTCAAAGCAATTTTTCTTCAGGTTCTCTTTGATTTTGTCATCCTTATACTAGTGGGTGGCAAATCCATAATCTCTCTGCAGTCTTTCTTTGTGTCGACGAGTTTTAGTCCAATTATTACTATTTGATTTTAACCTCTCTTATTTTAAATTTTAAGTATGTTTTGGAATTTTCAGTACTAGGAATTTATGCAGTCCTACGGTAAGTTTCAATTTCTTTATTTGCGCACTATTAAATCCTAATCCAACTGTAACAATGCACACATCTTTAAAATAGATAATAATTAGATACTTCTTTTGGGTTAGGATATATAAACTGTTAACACTTCCCTGCTACATAAACCTATTTCTATATTAATAGTTCTTTAAGTTTTCTTGCTTTTGTTCAACTTTTCCTTTTGGATATTTACACATTTTATATACGGTGTTCAAGATATTTCTGTCAGGTATCATATATCTTATGGAGGTTAGATTTTGATACATTTTTTTCGTTCTTATTTTATGTTTTATAATATATTATGCCTATCTCACTGTAATTGTATGTCTATGCTGCTGAATATTAGAATCCTTATGAAATGATTCGATTAAGTCCTAATTTTGGTAGTTGGTAATGGTGATGAATATATTAATTGCAACTACAATGAGACAATGCTGTGTTTAGAGGATACATATATTCTTCGGTTGATAGTTCACAAGTTTAACTGCTTAGTAAGTAACGATATTGATGCCATGTACGTAATTTGTTAATTATATGTATTGTTGCTCTTTATCAAGATAACTGCTACAGGATATGTAAATCACAATACAATGTGATTTAGAAAATGACAAACCAACGATGTTTTATGCTCTAGATCAGTCTGATTTTGTATGCCTAAGAGTTATTGGTACTTTAGCAGTTATGGTCTCCGTCTATTTTCTTTTTGTTGGTTGATCTATTTTTTCTAAAATAAATTATCGGAGTGTTAAATTCATATGATAAGCAGTACTGAAATGTTTGATTTCAGTGTATTTTGTTACTTCTACATTATGCTTTATGTACAACCTACTTAGATTAAATTGCAACTTGATCACTGTAATTTAGGCTATTTGTTAGTCAGCATTTTGCAGCTCTCATGGTTTATCTTATGTTGTAATTGTAGTGTTCTACTATCAACATGGAGGAAGGAATCATGCAACGTCATATCCTGCTGGAGATAAGTTGACCTGACAAAGCTCTTATTGATTTCCAGATTCTCCTTCAACCAAAGTATGATTTCTATCCTTAATGTTCACTCTTTGATGACTCACTTGATTAGTTTTTAGGTTTCAAAACTTTGAAGTTGGTCAAAAATAATCAGAACTATAAACCAGAACCTTTTATGGTTTCAAATAACGAATTAATTGCATTGAGTGTTCGGTGAATCTTAGTTGATTAAGTTTAACCTTGGCTTATATTGATCGGTTTATTGTGGCATCAGCGGTCACTACATTCTTATCGTTACATCATGTTGTTATCTTAAAAGAACACCATTAATCACTTTAGTTGTTTTTAAGACAATGTTTTTAGTGCCATCCATTCATACTCATCTTTCGCAGTTTATTTGGATATTATATGCATTTATATTGCTTGCACCTCAATATTTATAAATGTTGAGATGAGAAAAACCTTTGCTGAATAATAATTATCTTAAAAGATTATTACAATACAAATCCTTATATTACGAGGCACGCTGAAAAGAAAGTCGCAGATGATTGACATGTGTACGCCCAAATCTTATTTCTTCTACTTTTTTAATATATTACTCTAAGTAGAGGACTAACAGTTGACAGAATTACTAAAATGCTATATTGTTATATCTTCCGGCTGCTTTTAATAATGAACTTTGCTTGAAAATATTTCAATTCGTTGTCTTCAAGTATAAAATTTATGATCTTTATCTTAAGGATCGAATTATGATTCTTACATAGCTTTATATGTTATTTTTTGTAAAGCTAAATTTATCTATCTCATTCTTCTATCAGCCTTTTCTTAGACAAATTCATATATATTATTGTTCCGGAACTATTAACCGAAATGGTAATCCAAGAAAAGCATAACCGTGCATAAAATTGTATACTTGCATATGATCTTCATATTTTGTTGTTGTTGATATCAATGTCCTTTATACTCTTTTCCTTCTGTTCCTTCTACTTTAGTTTTGGTCTTACAAACCTTTTTCGGTTTCTTTTATATATCCTCTTCTGTAACTCTTCATCCTAACACCATCAAAAAAATTATTTTCTTTTGCTGTTTCATTTCATATCTTTGTCAATTACTCATTTTTTGGATTATTCTCTCTTAAGATACAGTTTTATGGTTTTGTTTTGTTTCTACATTTAAACAGAAGTAATAAATTTATGTGTACGGATTTCTATGCAAGAAGTAGTAAATACATTGACTTAGCAAAATAGCATTTTCTGAGAAAGGTATTTCGATAACTGCCAAGCAAATTTTGCTACTTTATTCTGGTAAAATTATCCATTTCCATTTATTATTTCATATTTATAGTTTCCTCTATCTATATTTTTATATAAGGATTCTTCTTTCTTTCATTTTCAAATAGAGTTCTCAAATGTATATTTTCATTTTGCAAGTAACTAACTAACCTAAGGTGAATCCTTGCATTCACTTACATTGGTCGTAGTTGGATGAATCTTAGATTAAACATATTTGGATACAACAATTTTTTTTGTTACCATGGGCGTTAAGATGCAATAGTGATCATACTTTTTCCATATGATGGTTCATTCATTATCAGGTAATTTTTCCCTTATATTTTAGTTTTTTATATACAGTTGTGAATCGTTTGCTAGAGCATCATGTATTCTGCCTATATTACAGACATACAGTAACAATACAGTTCATTTGCTAGAATCTCATGTAAATTATTATCTTGATTTTTGGTTTTTCTCAATTGGATTATAATGTTAAGTGAAATAACTCATTCTATCATACTTCCACTTCCTACTTCAATGTATAATGTTGTATCAACAATGGTTATGATTTCGTGTTTTATTATCATGCATGTAATGCATTTTTTCCTCCTGTAATACTAAAAAGGGGGATACCCAGTGCCAAAGGCTCCCGTACTCAAGCGCGAGAGAACTTCCTAGGACAGTCTCCCGGTCCTGGTACTATTCTCTCGGCTTTCCGGGCTCTGGGGGTGGTCGATTAGTGCGCACAGCCGTTTCCTCATATATGTGAAGAGGCCGGGGCATTTTATCGGTCTTTCTACTTCTTATTTTTTGTTACTTTTTATTCTGTGGTACATAGGTTCTTTTCTTGACTGAGATTTCTATCTAAATTTTACCTACATAAATGACGTATTGCCTTGGTTAATTCGCTCACACAACGAAAAAGTTTGTGATGAGATTAATTGTTGTTTGTGAGGTTGAAAGTAGTTGTTCATTATGTTAGGGTTTTTATTTATCTTTCTATTTCATATTTACCTTTTTGTACCATTAAAGCATATATCCATTTTTAATTTACTGCTACTTTTCTGTTTTTTCTGATCTATCCAATTCATATGTCCTTTTATCTATCTTCAAGACAAGTTTTTCAATTTCTTAGTTTACCTTTTCTTTTACATTAATGGTGCAATGTCCAAGGCAATCAAAATATATTTATTCGATGATGTTCCATGCCAATAGTTATTAAAATTATTTATCAACTTCTATTTACAAGTAATATAGGAAAGTAGAAACAACCTTTTTCGTAACTGACCAAGTGCCTTTGTATTCGTTGCTTGGTGGATGTTTTATTATTTCATGTAGTAAAAGTCAAGGTTCTTATTCTTAGAACCACAAGCAACATGGGTAGCCAAAAAAATTATCTGGTAAAAGAGTAACTGATAGGATAAAATCATTTCAGCTGCTAAGTTTTGGCTGTCATGGTATAACTGATCCTTTAAACAGAATATTTTACTATGCATTTTCCATCAAAATAACCATTGTTCCATCCCTCCTTTACCACCTTGATTAGAAATCTAACCTGAGTTCATATAGCAAAAAGTGTGTACTTATGTCTTTAATGTTTAATTATAATTATACCGTTTATATAATTTTTGGTCTATTTAAATTTGTTGATTTATAAATTTGCATATCATATGATTTATAGATTACTTTTATCATTTGGATGTTGGTTCTTCAACAATTCTCATATATAACCATCTGATGCTATAACATATTAGGGGCATATCTATATGACAGTTTGGTTTGTATTATAGGTAGGAATTAACTATACCATGATCGGTTTGTATGCAAGAGTCAAGAATAGTTGAGCTATAACATGATCTGGCTCGGTAGCGGCCCAACCAATCGATTGCCCAAGCGACAACTTATTTTGGTTGCCCTCCAATGCAACAAAAAAAAAATCATGCTTACCTGCATATTTTGTGCGATTGGTACTTTACAAAGGATTCACTTGTTGACAAGTAACCTGGAATGTTTCAAGCTAACCTGCATATATAGTAAAATGTAAAATTCCAACTAATCTGCATATTTTGTTTCAATTATATTATCATAACATATATACAAACATACCTTTCATGTACCGCGTATATGGACATACAACAAATATGGCAGCCTTGTTTGTCCTCAAGACATCAATTAAGCAACCTGGTATTTGTTTGATTAAACAAGAAGCAAGCATGAACAAAACATTTGCTTTATAATAGTATAGATCGGTATAATAGCATAAGCTGATACAATATTAAACAAAAAAAAACTATCACAACTAACATCAATTGGACGACAACCATTGGTTCAAGAAAACATCAAATACCAATTTTTAATAAAAATATTCAAAGAAAGATACTTCTCCTTGCTTTTTTTGAAGCAAAGTCTTCAATTAAAGTGTCATAATCAAGTTTATCTAAAAAACGAACTTTCAATTGAAATCATTGCCAATCCATTCAATCTTTCTTGTGACATCGTTGTTTGAAGATAGCTTTTAGTTAACTTTAATTTAGAAAAATTCCTCTCCGCAGAAGCAACAGTGACCGGCATAGTTAGGCAAATTTGATATGCAACCCATGCACATTGAAAACCTCCATCATCCACATAGGATCGTATGAAGTCAAGAATGTCAATGGATTTGGTAATATTTTTAGGTAACATGGTTTCCAAAGCTTTTAATTCTTGAAATAGATCTTGTCCATATAGATCACATTGTTGGCTGAATATTTTGAAAACTTGTAGTATTTTGTACGAAAAATTGGTATTTGACGTTTTCTTGAACCAGTTGTTGTCGTTCAATTGATGTTAGGGGTGATAATTTTTGTTTTGTTTAATACTGTATCAGCTTATGCTATTATACCAATCTATAATATTATACAACAAATGTTTTGTTCATGCTTGCTTCTTGTTTAATCAAACAAATACCAGGTTGCTCAATTGATGTCTTAAGGACAAACAAGGCTGCCATATTGTTGTATGTCCATATACGCGATACATGAAAGGTATGTTTGTATATATGTTATGATAATATACTTGAAACAAAATATGCAGGTTAGTTGGTATTTTACATTTTTACTATATATGCAGATTAGCTTGAAACATTCCAGGTTACTTGTCAACAAGTGAATCATTTGTAAAGTACCAACCGTACAAAATATGCAGGTAACCATGACATTTTGTTTTTTTGTTTTTTGTAACAACCAATCTCTGATAACATGGACAAATGAATGGATGAGGAAGAGATTGCGCACTGAAAATCAAAGAGGAGGACCTTCCAGGCAGAGTTCGCCAGAGACTGGACTGGGATCGTCAGAGAAGCTGCCTGAAGATGCCATGGAGGTGTCAGAGTCCTTGATTGTTGAGAACCACACTTGAGGAAGAAGGATGAGGAGTGTATCAGTGTGCAAGTTTGTGCACGTGCACACTGGTGCACAGCGATTCTGCAGTTAATTAATGGGTGAATCCCTGGCTATGCAATGTTGTAATATGAAGGTGTTAATGGGCCCTAGTATTAAGGGATATTATGTTAATGTGGAGTTAATATTGGCCTATTATGTTGTGAGGAATATGTGTATAAATATGCACTTTTGTTCACTGAAATGATATGAGAAGTGATCCAGATTTTGAACCACATCTTTCATTTGATTATCTGTTTTTCTGGCCATACTTCGTTTTCCTTTACCAGTTTCAGTCATTTTTCCAATTTGAGTACCTTTAATCTCAAGTAGTTTGTTATTTCATTGTAATACTATTCTGTTATGTGTTCTTGTTAGTCCATGAATGAATGGTGGTATTTGAATTGATGATTTATGAAAGAATGGTTGTAATGTTTGGATCATCGCTGCAGTGATAGTTTATGTGATAACTGATGCCATATTTCTTGTGTACATGAGTGCTGATTGCAGTGAAACACAAGGATCTGGTACTTGGCACTTCAATTCTTGAATCAGGGTTTGTTGACATTACGTCGAACACCTACCCAAACCTCTTCTTGCAAGCGCTCAGCCGTTGGATCTCTTAAATTCCACGTCACTCTTGAAATTTCCATCCCTAAACATCCATTTACACAGTATCCATAATTCCTCTGATTAATTTACTAATTCTCACAAGTGTTCGATCTTATTCCATTGTTCCTCAAACCTTGAATTGCCATGGCAAATGATCAGAACCAAGGAGGTCCTGCCAAAGTGGTATCAGAGCACCATTCTGAGATCGGTTCCACCACCGGAGTTCATGACAACGGGGATCCTAATAACCGCCTCTTGAATGTCGATCCTGACACTGAAATGTGGCAGCGACAGGATGAAATCAACCGGAACCTGGAGCAAGGCATGAAATCAGTGAACAAGAAGTGGGAGGATGTTGATCAGAGGTTAGATCGAATTTCTAATTTGATTGACACCCTAACCCAAACAAGAAACCCTACCCCAGCGCATGTTCCTCCACCCCCTATTCAACCTCAGAACCCACCGAATATACCCCCACCACCTCCACCCATACAAAATCCGCCACCACCGAATGTATTTCCTCCACCACCAAGGCAGAATGCACCACCAACAATGCAGAATTTACCTCCATCACCACCACTACCACTTCAACCTCCAAGAAATGCTCTGCCTCCACCTAGAAATGCAGCAATACCAAGGAATCCACCGCCTTATTTTCAAGAGCCATTCCATCAACAACCATTCCCATATCCCTATCACTACCCCCAATTTCCCCCTAACCCGTACCCTCATTATACCATAAAAATTGATTTCCCTACATTTTCTGGAGAGGAAGATGTTGCCAATTGGTTAAGACTGGTGGAACAGTATTATAGGTTCCATAGAACTGATGAAGCCTTATGGGTAGAGATATGTGCCTTTGCATTAAGGGAAGAGGCTTTGCAATGGTATTACTGGTATGTGGGAACCGTAGATCATGCAGCTGCATGGGCAATGTTCAAAGAAGAGGTGCTAGTTCATTTCAATCCTGAGGAAATGGAGAGACCCTATGAAACTCTTGCCAAACTCAAGCGGCTTACCACGGTAGGAGCTTACCTCAATAAATTTGAGCAATTAAAGGGTGTGCTTGAGACATTGCCAGCGAAATTCTTGTTAGACCGATTCATTGGGGGGTTGAAGGAGGAAATTAGATATGATGTTATGACTTCTCGACCACATGACTTCAAAGAAGCTGTAGCATTGGCTAAAATGTTTGAAACCAAGTATTTACTCCCCAAGAAACATGCCAAGAACTCCTCACACCACAACACCACTTCCAAGAACCTTAACACTCCATAAACAAACAAACCCCATGCATTAGAAACCACCCATCCTGAACCCAAAGAAACAACTTCTGAAAACCAAGCAAAGAGGAGGGGATTGACTCCAAGTCAACTCAGTGAGTTAAGAAGGCAAGGCTTATGCTTTGGATGTAAAGAGAGGTGGACTCGTGATCACAAGTGTAAAAACCCTCAAGTATATGTTCTAGAAGGATTTATGCCCTTAACAGAAGAGGAAAATGAGGATAATGTGCAAGAGACTGAAGTGACAGTCCCACAACCCCAGGAAGCTTTAGCCATTACCCTACAAGCCCTCTGTGGTATACCTTCTTTAACCATCATTCAGGTTAAAGGTCACATTCAAGGCAAGCCCATGCATGTTCTCATTGATTCCGGCTCCACCCATAGTTTCATCAATGAAGGACTAGCCAAAAGATTGGGATTGAAGATAGATGACACCAAGGTTTTTGAAGTCACTGTGGCCAATAGAGAAAAACTGAAAAACTCAAGAATTTGTAAAGAAGTGATTCTCAAATGTCAGGGATGTACAATGCCGGTGGACTTGCTATTGTTTCCCCTTGAAGGTTGCCAAATCGTATTGGGTGCTCAATGAATGAAGGGCTTGGGAGAAGTCACGTTAAATCTAGATAAACTGCAGGTCAAATTTCATTATGAAGGCAAGGAGTATGTGTGGCAAGGAATTAAACAAGATGAATTGAGAATTGTAGATAAAAAGAGGTTGGGCAAAGAAAGTAATGGTGACCAACTAACCATGATGGTTTGCTTGCAGGCTGTTTCTGTCGATAACCAAATTATGAATGATAATTCATCTATTCCACTCGAAATAACTGAAACTCTAAAAACATTCCCTTCCATCATTGATCCCAATACCACACTTCCACCACCAAGACTCCATGACCATAGAATAACATTATTACCCCACTCTAAACCGGTATGTTTGAAGCCCTATCGACACACATACCATATCAAAAACGAACTAGAAAAGATTGTAAAGGAAATGTTAGAGGATGGTATCATAAGGCCCAGTAACAGTCCTTATTCTTCTCCTGTGGTGATGGTGAGAAAGAGGGATGGTACATGGCGCATGTGTATTGATTATAGAAGCCTGAATTCCCAAACCATTAAAGATAAATTCCCCATTCCATTAATAGAAGATTTATTCGATGAGCTGCATGGTTCCAAGTATTTTTCTAAACTGGATTTGAGGTCGGGGTACCATCAAATACGAATGCATGAAGATGATATTTACAAGACAGCATTTAAGACCCATGAAGGACATTATGAGTTCAGAGTAATGCCCTTTGGGTTGGTTAATGCCCCATCAACCTTCCATTCCCTTATGAACGAAATATTTAAGCCATACTTGAGGCAGTTTGTGCTAGTGTTCTTCGACGACATTTTAGTATACAACAAAAACTGGGATGATCACCTCAAGCATCTCAAATTAACCTTCCAAACCCTAGACCAGAATTCCCTGAAAATCAAACCATCCAAATGTCACTTTGCCAAACCATCCATTCAATACTTGGCACACATCATTTCAAGTGAAGGCATTGCGGCAGATCCATGTAAAATTGATGCAGTGCAAATCTGGCCTACTCCTAAGAATTTGAAAGCTCTATGAGGATTTTTGGGACTGACGGGGTATTACAGAAGATTTATTAAAGGCTATGGACTTATTGCTAGACCACTCACAAATCTATTAAAGAAGGATGCATTCAAATGGAGTGAGGCAGCTACACTAGCCTTTAATCAATTGAAACAATGTTTGATAAACCCTCCTTTTCTAACCCTCCCAGATTTTACCCAACCCTTTACATTGGAGTGTGATGCTTGTGGAAATGGAGTTAGAGCTGTTTTTACTCAAAATGGCAAGCCCATTGCGTACTTAAGTAAGGAAGTGCATGGTAGGAATTTAGGGTTGTCTACCTACGAGAAAGAGTTATTGGCTATAATCACTGCAACAAAATGATAGGGGAATTATCTTATGGGCAGGAGATTCATTATTGAAACCGACCATCAGAGCCTTAAGCACCTATTAACCCAGAGATTGACCACAGGACTTCAACACAAATGGATGGCAAATCTTCATGGATTTGATTACTGTGTAGAATATAAAAGTGGGAAGGAGAATATAGTGGCAGATTCGTTATCCAGGAGGAATGATGAAGGCTTAGAAAAAGAGTAGTTATATGATATCACCGCGGTTATGACTCCTTGGTTAGATGAATTGAAAAAGACATTGAATAGTTCAGACTGGTATAAGGAGCAACTGCAGAAGGTCAAGAAGAATGAATTATCTGAAAAATATAAAGCCGGGGAAGATGTGTTATATTATAAAGGCAAGCTCCTTGTTGATCACAAGCTCCTCCCTCTAATTCAAATCTTAATTAAGGAACACCACTCCAATCCATTAGGAGGACATGTTAGTGTAAGAGCTACTATATAGAAGTTGAGACAAGTTTTCTATTGGAAAAAAATGAAGTTGCATGTGGAACAATATGTTAAGGCTTGTGAAGAATGTCAAAGAAACAAGCATGAAAATGTCTTGTACCCATGTTTGCTCTAGCCCCTACCTATTTCTGAAAGAGTTTGGATAGACTTATCAATGGATTTTATTACTTTTTTACCCAAAAGTCAGAAGTTTACTGTCATCTATGTTGTTGTTGATCGGCTAAGCAAGTATGCCCACTTTTTTCCTCTTTCTCACCCTTATACAGCAAAAGATGTGGCAATAATTTTCTTTTAGGGATGTTTAAACTTCATGGGTTGCCAAAGATTATCGTCAGCGATCAAGACTCCATATTTCTGAGCACATTCTGGCAAGAACTTTTTAAGTTGCAAGGCAGCACATTGAAGTTCAGCACCGCCTACCATCCCCAGAGTGATGGTCAGGCAGAGGTAGTAAACAAGGTTCTAGAGTGTTACTTATGGTGCTTTACTTTCCACAAGCCTTATGAGTGGTCTAACTGGCTGGCCATTGCTGAATACTGGTACAATACTGCCTGGAAAGTATTTACAAACACCACTCCATATAAAGCCGTGTATGGTGTTGATCCTCCAACCATATTGTCCTATGTACCCAATACTGCAAAAGTTGAGCAAGTGGAGGAGCATTTGTATTCCAGAGATATTGTTTTACAATTTCTGAAAGACAGTTTGAAAACTGCACAAGAAAGAATGAGCAAATTTGCAAATAAAAGAAGAACAAAAAGGGTATTTGACATAGGGGATGGGGTATTTCTGAAGCTCCAGCCATTCAAACAATTAAGTACAAGAAATCAAAAGACTCATAAGCTGTCTCCAAAGTTTTATGGACCTTATAAAGTGATTGAGAGAATCGATGAAGTTGCCTACAAGTTGCAATTGCCCAACCATGCAAAGATCCACCCTGTTTTCCATGTATCTCAATTGAAGAAAAAAATAGGAGAGAGGATGTTTGTGCAACAAGATGCTCCTAGCTTTGTGGAAGAGGTAGTAGAGCAACCAGAAAGAATTGTTGACAGAAGAATTGTCCCACGTAAAAATGATGCAGTGGTACAAGTTTTGGTAAAGTGGAGAGATAAACCAGAAGAGGAGGCTACTTGGGAGGATTATTGACCGTTGATCAGGAGATTCCCCACCCTGGACTTGGGGACAAGGTCCATTCTTGAAGGGGAGAGGAATTGTAACAACCAATCTCTGATAACATGGACAAATGAATGGATGAGGAAGAGATTGCGCACTGAAAATCAAAGAGGAGGAGCTTCCAGGCAGAGTTCGCCAGAGACTGGACTGGGATCGTCAGAGAAGCTGCCTGAAGATGCCATGGAGGTGTCAGAGTCCTTGATTGTTGAGAACCACACTTGAGGAAGAAGGATGAGGAGTGTATCATTGTGCTGTTTGTGCACATGCACACTGGTGCACAGCGATTCTGCAGTTAATTAATGGGTGAATCCCTGGTTGTGCAATGTTGTAATATGAAGGTGTTAATGGGCCCTAGTATCAAGGGATATTATGTTAATATGGAGTTAATATTGGCTTGTTATTTTGTGGGGAATACGTGTATAAATATGCACTATTGTTCACTGAAATGATATGAGAAGTGATCCAGATTTTGAACCAAATCTTTCATTTGATTATCTGTTTTTCTTGCCATACTTCGTTTTCCTTTACCAGTTTCAGTCATTTTTCCAATTTGAGTACCTTTAATTTCAAGTACTTTGTTATTTCATTGTAATACTATTCTGTTCTGTGTTCTTGTTAGTCCATGAATGAATGGTGGTATTTGAATTGATGATTTATGAAAGAATGGTTGTAATGTTTGGATCATTGCTGTAGTGGTAGTTTATGTGATAACTGATGCCATATTTCTTGTGCACATGAGTGCTGATTGCAATGAAACACAAGGATCTGGTACTTGGCACTTCAATTCTTGAATCAGGGTTTGTTGATATTACGTCGAACACCTACCCAAACCTCTTCTTGCAAGCGCTCAGCCGTTGGATCTCTTAAATTCCACGTCATTCTTGAAATTTCCATCCCTAAACATCCATTTACACAGTATCCATAATTCCTCTGATTACTTTACTAATTCTCACAAGTGTTCGATCTTATTCCATTGTTCCTCAAACCTTGAACCGCCATGGCAAATGATCAGAATCAAGAAGGTCCTGCCATTTTTGTTTTTTGTTTTTTTTTGCATTGGAGGGCAACCAAAATAAGTTATGGCTTGGGCTATCGATTGGTTGGGCTGCCACTGATTGTTGTTATACAAAAAAAAACATAAATTACCTAGAATTTCGATTTTGTAAATAGGAAAGGGAAGCGACTTGGTCGATGCTGGCGGTGGAGACCAAAGATTGAGGAAGACGAGGTGGCTCGTATATTTCTTATGCGCCAAGACGATGTGGAGTGGAGAGATCGAGAGACTGGGAAACCTAATTCATCGGTAAACAGAGATTTGAGATACGTTGTTTGTGGTTCCTTTTTCCAGTGAGATGCGGATGCTACTTCTTGTTCTGTTGCGTGGGCTGCAAACCTTTAATTTTTTTATTTTTTGGGTTGCCCATGCCCGTTGGGCTGCCCCAGCCTACGGGATTGCTGGGCTGTCCACTGGGCCACCACAGATCTGGCTGAGAGAAGGACCTCTTTGGCTGCTCCTTCTGTTGGTAAGGGCAAAGTTGAATAATTGAACTATATGCTCTAGCTAAAGAAAGGATGAAAGGGTTGTTGCAGTAAATTATTAACATTAGCATATATTTGTAGAAAAATAAAATCTGTATTGGTATATTTGGAATAGTAAAGGGTACAATATGTAAAAAGTAAATATGTGCAATATTAGAAAAAGAACTGAAGCGACCCATAGAGATTAACTCCTTGCTATATTTACTGGAGTTTTGTAAAAACGGAAGCTCCGATACCAATGTGTAGAATTGAGAAGAGGAATTATTTAGATGAGGAGGAGGATACAGAACTCAATTTTCTTTTGCTTTTTATTAACTTTCATTACAAACACTCTTTCTTTTTCAGATTTATCCTCACTCACTTTCTCTCACACTTCACTCTTTTCTTTTCACTTTTTTCTCTTTCACTTTTTTCCCCTTTCTCTCTTAGCACTTCTTCACTCTCACTTTTTCTCACTTATTCCCTCTTACTTCCTTACAAAATAATAGGCTTTATATAGATAGCCTTACATGACCCTTCAACTTAAGAGACACACCAATTCACAATAGACACCACATTAAACTAAGAGACACATACTTATTTAATAGACACACTAACTTCCATAAGACTCTTAACATAAAGACACTTAGACTTACGAACCGACACTTACTTAATATTAGACACATTGACTCATAAAAAGACATCACTCTTTATTTTTCTCATTCCCAACAGCAATTAAAGTTTACCCAACAGAACTCCCCCGTAAACTTAATTGCTTTATTCCTCCAAGGGGGTTTGTATACGTCACCGACCAAATCAGCATACGGAGGCGTTTCATCCTTAGCAGCATCCTTTTCAACATACTCCATGTACTCTTCCAATGTACTTACACCAATGCACATCAGCTGCCCTCTAGCTAACATTGGTTTGAACAAATTGGCAGCATCCCATTTTTCTCCTTGTCTTATATTATTTATTTTCTTTCTTATTTTCCCCATCTTGCTTTTCACTTCACCGGAAACTTTTGTAATCTTTTGTTTGTTGCTTTCTTTTACCTCCTCAATGAATTTTCCAACTTTGTTCTTCTCTTGGTCTACGACGCTCTCATTTGATTTTGCCTTTGGAGATTGGACCATCACCAAGTCCGCTATCTCAGATAATCGATGTTTTGCATCCTCGTCAAGGCTCCCTTCTCCTTCATTTTCCATTAGTATCTCCTCAACATTGCATGTAGCATTCTTGATTCCAGCCTCTTGCTTTCTTTCAGCAATTACTTCTTCTTCGTTATTTCGCATTGTCTTCTTTTCAACACGATCTGTTTCTTTTGCTAGTACGCTCTCTTCGTCTGAATCATGTTCTTGAATTTCTTTTCTTCCCATCCATTTTCATCAACACTATCATCTGCTTTCTCTACTTCGAGCTTTTCTTCAACTTCTTTTTCAGATTCTTCTTCTTTTATTTTTGTTTCATCCTTTCCATACACCTCTTTCAATAATTCGAATGAATCTTTCACAAATTTTTCTCCATGAATATGACTCCATGCTTCTCCATCAAAGTTCTCACTCATCAAAACATGAGCTTGATGATCTCTTCGTCTCAAGCTTACAAATGCTTCGCTCTCTTTCTCTGTCATGTTTTGGACATTTTTTGGCCACTCATAGCCACTCTCAACAATCTCCCATAACCCTTTGGAGATCAACTCTTTTTTTTTTGTTACTCCATCTTTCATAATTTTCCTTTGTGAGAACGAACGACATAAAGAATAGAAATCCCATTATTTCAACCTAGCTCCGTGCCAATTTGTAAAAGTGATACTAGTGTGTAGAATTGAGAAGAGGAATTATTTAGATGAGGAGGAGGATACAGAACTCAATTTTCTTTTGCTTTTTATCAACTTTCATTACAAACACTCTTTCTTTTTCAGATTTATCCTCACTCACTTTCTCTTACACTTCACTCTTTTCTTTTCTCTTTTTTCTCTTTCACTTTTTTTCCTTTCTCTCCTATCACTTCTTCACTCTCTCTTTTTCTCACTCATTCCCTCCTACTTCCTTACAAAATAATAGGCTTTATATAGATAGCCTTACATGACCCTTCAACTTAAGAGACACACCAATTCACAATAGACACCACATTAAACTAAGAGACACATACTTATTTAATAGACACACTAACTTCCATAAGACTCTTAACATAATGACACTTAGACTTACGAACCGATACTTACTTAATACTAGACACATTGACTCATAAAAAGACATGACTCTTTATTTTTCTCATTCCCAATAGCAATTAAAGTTTACCCAACAAGTTTTAGGTGAACTTTTTTATTGTTGTACGTGTGTGCATCTTTGACTGTTATATGTACAAATTTTATTTAAATTTCATGCTATTTATCATGTGTGTATATATTTTGTCAAAGTGCATACGAGCAGCCTCTTTATTTATCTCAAGTCTCATGATATCAACCTAATCTTTGCATTAAGAAACCGTTGTTTCCCTCTTTTGATACATCATATCAATAAGTAAACACAGATGAAAGATACTAAAATCTCGAAGTTCAATGGATCCAATTGATTTGTATTAATTTATACTAACATTTCCGGGGCTGATATCTATTTTGAATACATACTTAAATTTGGTCAAGGGTTCAAGGTAAACCAGAATCTAGGTAGCAAATCCTAGCTTATTCATATTTTTAATCATATGTCAGTTAGAAATGCTTCATTCCAATATCCATCTGCCCAATCTTATTAGTCACATAACTTAAAGATGTAATTTTAAGAATCAATCCAATTGCTCTACGTTGTCAATTCATCAGTAATATTGTGACAAAACTCATCTTCACCATGTTCTGTATATGCATGTGTTAATGTGCAAAAGTGTAACTCAAAATATGCAGAATAATGATTGATTTCAAAGTACAATGTTTTATTTATATTAGCTAATCATCATTACCACTAAAGATGAATAATACGATATAAAACAAAATAATATGAGATTGGAAAGGCTATGATCATATACATGAAGCTGTGCACACATTTGTTTACCTTGCCATCCGTGTGACTAAAATTGGAAAAGTAGGATGAGATCACCATTAACATACATATGTATATAAAAGAAAAATAGTGTGAAGGACAAAATTAAATAAAAATTTATCCATAAGGACAAAAGACAAAATATTTATCCATAAAGATAAATTTTAATGTAAAGTATGAAATGATAGTGGACCTCTGAATTCCTTCCCTTACATTATACAGTGTCATTCTGGATAAATTTTGAGCCACTTGTCCTTATGGATAATGTTTTTGTTAAGTCTGCCCTTGTGCCTAAAAAATCTTATATATAATAGGTATCATACCATACAGAAATACATGATAATTTTTAAGGGGGGCACATAGTCCGATAATTCTTATTATGTCTAAAGCCGTAATAAATTAAGAACACAACTATAGCCTCCCATAAATAACTATACATTCTAAGTATCTTTTTAACTTAATTGCCGTGTGTGTAGCACGGATCGCGCACTAGTTGAGTAGGAGGGTCAATCTTATATTGTTTTGTATGCATAATAATTAGTCGTTGTCCAAGAATACAATGTAAAATGTTATATGCGATGCTTTTACAAAGGGGAAAAAATGCATCTTGGTTTTATGGTTTTACTTTTACTACCGGTCAAAATTTTTGCTAATCAACGATTGTTTCCTTCGTAATTCACCATCGTTCATGATCACCACTTTTATTGTTAATTTACTCTATTTTGGCATAAATCTAGAAAAATAAACCAATTAGGTAGAACTAATAAAAAAACAAAAATAGTTATGAAATCTTAGCTATCTAATTCAAGATCTTCTAGTGGTCCTTTGATATTACAGTATTTCAAGTGTCGCCTTTGCAGTTTAATTACGTAGGCAATGTTATGCACGTAAATTTTATGGCAGGTTCTCATGTGTTTGTAATATGTGAAATTGAAGATTGATTCATTAGACCACAACTTGAAAACTAATATACAGCAAATTTGGATGTACCAGGTAAACTAATAGAAGTCTTAATTTAAATAAACAAAATTTGTAGTTATGCAATGTGATAACTTTCCCCACTACACCTACCCATAAATACTTCTAACTTTGTTTACCCTAGATGGTTGGCTTGCAGTTGAAATTCATTGTTTTCCTCCCTTGCATTCTCGGTCTCTAATCCATCAATCAACTAGGTCTATCCTTTACGATTCCTAACATATTCAGAAAAGTACAGCTTTTGTTATGTAATTTACCACCTTCTATCAAAGTTATCTAAATTTCATTTTTGTTTCCCTCAGTTTTCAAATTAGGTTATTCATAAAAGGAAAATTCACGTAGATAAGCCTGTTTGTGTAAACAATGCAGGAATAACCACGTTACAGAAAAAAATTACAAATATAGATCTGCTTGCATTTCGAAGGTGTGTTTTGGAAACACCCCTTCAGTAAAATACGAAGGCGTGTTTCCAAAACACGCCTTCGAAATGCAAACCTGCATACAAAAACTCGAGACCCTTTTTTCTCCAACCGATTCACTTTTCCCCAATCTCTCTTTCTCATTTCAGCTGCCGAAAAAAAAAGTCAAATCAGCTCTATTTTCACCTATTTTTCATCCAACCCGATACAAAAGACTACAATGCTAGCACATCCGGCATACAACGCGAAATCGGTAAAAATCTAAACCCTAATTTTCAATTTTGAAATCAGGTCATATATTTTTAAGGATTATTGGTTATGGAGTTGATTGTGGCTTACTTGTGAGAAATTTGTACGTTGTTGTGTACATTGTTCACATTTTTAATTTGAGGGTTTTGGTGTGTACATTGTTCACATAATTAAATTTGGTTTTTTGGGTACATGATGGTTATTGCATGTTATGTATTGGATATAGTATGGATTGAGGTATTGTGGTTAATTACAAACGAAATTGCACGCATTTGGGTGTAGGCTAGTAAACTTATTTGTTTGAAGTTAGTATCATTGAAACACGAGTTTGACGATGCATTTAAGCTGTGTATTGTGTAGATGTGGCAAAAATGAAAAAAAAAACATTATATTGATTTGGAAATGTTGCCGTAGATAAATTTTCTTATTTATGGAGTCGAACAGAAAATTATAGCATGTTCTTGAAAAATATACTTATATAAATATCTGTAACAGTTACTTCTGCATTTTTGCAGAGTATTTTGAGATGGAGTCTGGACCAGTATATCCGAGCGTATTATATCTGCATCTGCAATGTAGGACATCTAACCCTGTTCGTACGGAGGTAGTAATTTGTTACTATTTTCATTTTTTGATGTTTAGTTTTTTCTACATTAGACGTCAAACCCCCAATTTTTTATCTATTATATTTCCAGGGTGACAATACTGAGTTTGTCATTAACCACTCATCATCACTTTCGAAAGTGACATCCGAGGATCCTCTCGTCCTTGCCAAGATCCAAAGGGATGGATTCATACATATTTTTCGCTTAGTTACATCGAGCTCGATCATTGCCTTGTCGGTGGTTTATTAGATAGGTGGAGGCCTGCGACATCCACATTTCACCTACCAATCGGTGAAATGACTATCACCTTGGCAGATGTGGCTGTTTTGCTAGGATTGCCTATTGAAGGCAATGCTATTCCGTTTGATGGTGCGGGATATGATTATTTGCATCTATCACACGAACTACTTGGGCTAGATCCACCAGACAATCAAGTAAGGGGTGGTGTGTCCGTTCAAATTGAATGGTTCCGTAATCAATTGACAGCTGATATTCCCGCAGATGCCACCCAGGTAAAGGTTGAGCAACGAGCTCGTCGCATTTTACTACACATTATTTTTTGCAGAATGATGGTCGATCATGCCAAGACCCGTATAGATTTGAAATGTGTGACAGCCCGCCCCGCACCAACCGACGTTTACTCCAAAAGTGTGATGTACACATGTCCAGTTAGCCCGGGACGGTCGACAGAAGAAAAGAAAGAAGAGAATGAACCAAACAAAGAACCTGTAATATGTCTCACAGCGCATGGAATAGAATATAATCATAACATATACTTGACACAAAACAGGTGAGACAGTGCATAAGCTGGAAAAAAACTATCATAGCAGCGGAAAATCCAAAATACAGCTTATGATCCAAAGCCAGCATTATTACAACTTTTAAAACTGTCTCAAAAAGCTAAACAAGAAAGGTACACTACTAATGCCCAAAGTAGTAACCACCAACGACACAGGGAGAATATCTATATATATCACACGTGGAAGCCTCATGCTCATCTCCAGATCAGCTACTCGTGCATCACCAGTTAACCTGTCTCTAGTCTTCTCGTTTATGAGCACCCAGAGTAATAAGAAGAGACATAAAACTCTGGGTCAGACAAAAGTATGGTATAAGCGATAAGCAGCTAAATAGAACAATAACAGGTATACTAAACCATACCTGAACCTGGACCTGCAACCAAAGAGTTAGCACTACATACTGTACAACACTCTAAGGTGCCACTGACATATAGTGTACAAGCATACGGGGGTGGGGGTGTGCATGTCATAGTGATGGCAAACAATCAAGCATAGCAACCATCCTCACATCTCTCACTCAGTGCGTAAAGCATACAATATCCACCACTTCGATCACCCGATACTTTGCTATGATCACTCTGCCCCATGAAGTCACAACGACTTCACTGTACTGATCCATAGCCACTAATCCTTCGCTATGTCCACCTTGCCCCATGGAGTCACAACGGCCCCACTGCACTGGTTCATAGCCTTACGAATCCTTTACTATGTCCACTCTGCCCCATGGAGTCACAATGGCTCCATTGCACTGGCTCATAGTCCTGCTACGATCACTTTGCCCCTCGAGTCCTGACGACTCTACTGCACTGATACGTAGCCTAACATTCATCTTTCAGTGGTGAATCGAAGTTATGAACGTCGACAACTCCTTAGCACACGTCCCGTAGCATAGCCCAACCATGAAGTGAACTCATTGGTTCCCAACTGGATCCGGAGCTCTAACTTCCATTTGGACTACCTTTGCATCTCGGGTTTTTGGTCATCACTGGATCGGTTCGGTTCCTCAGCCCTTCTTCTCTGTTGGTTTGGATCGGCCTCCTTCCAAGTGCTCCAGGTCGGGTCGTGGCCTCCAAGCCCAGTCTTCATACACCCTTGACGGATCGGGTTGGAGTGCTTCTGGCGGATCGGGTCGGAAAACTCCAGGCGGTTCAGTCCGGTCGTGATCTCCTCTAGGTTTCAAGTCAACTCATGGTATACAGGCTTGGTTCGGTTGCAAGGGACGGATCGTGGATGGGCCACACGAACGGTTCGGTTCGGACCTCCTCATCTGATCTGGTCCGTTCCCTGTGCATTTCCTGCACTTTATCCAGCGAGTTGTTTGCGCCACTCGACGGCATTTTCGACCATTCTAACTATTCTAAACAATCACAAAGCATATCATACAGTCATAGCAACAAATAGAAGTGACCATAAACACCAAACATCAATATGATAGGTTAAAATGGATCAAACATAGCCAAAACCCCATATTTTCCCTTAAGCATGTTCAAGCATAACTAACGATAGGATTATCAAAACATAACCAAATTAACCCAAGTTCATAGCAGAGGTCTAAAACATCATTTAAGAATTTATAAATATTTTTCTAGAATTTTATCATGTTTAAATTCGCTAATTAACACTAATCAACACTAATTAGCCATAATTAGTGTAAAAGCAAGCTAATCACTCACCTTAGCCACAAATGAACCTTAGATCTGAAATAGATCTCTGATATGTCGCGAATACCAATGCTAAATAGCAGCTCTAATCTTGATTTGGTGAAGATCTCCCTTGATTTGATGTTGTTAAGCTTAATCCTTGATTAAAAAGTGATTTGGAGGTGTTTTAGAGGTTGGAGGCCATTGTTAGGGTTACTAAGAGGTAAGTGGCGGCTAGAAAACTGAAATGGAATGAAAACCTAACTCATTTCAGCCTCCCCATAACCCTAATCCCGAAATGGGTTATGGGCCCATTCACTAATCACCAATTTGGCCCGGTTAAGCAGTTTTTCACCTTCCAAACCTTATTTCAGCCATATCTCCCAAACGGTAAGTCCGTTTTTCACATGTGACCACTCTACAGAAAGGTAAACCATCATCCGAAGCTAATGGAAGTGGTTTCAGGTCAAAACTCCTTACCAATCAAAAGTTATGGACGAAATAAGATCTGCTAGGGGCAAAACGGTCATTTAAAAATCGGCAAAAATCATGAACATGGTAAATGACCCCAATAGTCGTTCCCCAGCTCTACACGACCATACGACTTCGTATAAGAAATAAATAAATATTATACGATCCTCCGATGCGTAGAATGCGGGTTGTTACATTCTCCCCCCTTAAGAAATTTCATCCCCGAAATTCCCTAACCAAAACACACAAAGGGTCCCGCATGCCTATCAGCCATAAAACAACAATCAAACATGCAAAACAAGTCTATCCTAGCATGCGGAATAACTAAATCGCAAAGAAAATCTTACCAGGCAAAAAGTTCTGGGTACGTCTTCCTAATGCTCTCATCTGTCTCCCAAGTACAGTCATTCTCATTCTCGCCCCACTGAACCTTGACTAGCTTCACCGCCTTCCTTCGAAGTTGCTTCGTATCGTACTCGACAATACGAATCGGTTTGCGGTTCCCAACCCCCTCGGGTTCTACTTCGAAGTCCTCTAACTGATCAGGTGAAATAGTCGTATCTGGGTCGTGTACGAACTTCCTTAGCTGGGAAACATGAAATACGTTGTGAACTCCCGCCATCTTCTCTGGAAATTCAATTCTATATGCCAAATTCCCAACTTGCTCGAGAACTAGGAATGGACCAACGAATCTTGGTGCTAGCTTGCCTCTCCTCCCAAATCGAATCACGCTCTTTAACGGAGAAATCTTCACAAACACCAAGTCACCAACGGAGAATTTTAAGTCTCTTCGCCTTTTATCAGCATAACTCTTCTGCCTATCTTGGGCAGCCTTCATCCGTTGTTGAATGATCTTAATCTTATCTGAAGTTTCCCTTACCACATCTGGTCCAAGCACAAACTTCTCACCGGTCTCTATCCAACATGACGGTGAGTTGCACGGTCTTCCGTACAAAGCTTCATATGGAGCCATACCGATACTGGATTGGTAACTATTATTATATGCAAACTCTACTAGATGCAAATGGTCATCCCATGATCCACCAAAATCCAATATACAAGCTCTCAAGAGATCTTCCAATATACGATTCACCCTCTCTGTCTGACCATCGGTTTGAGGATGATACACGGTATTGAGATATAATTTTGACCCTAGAGCCTCTTGTAAGCTCTTCCAAAACCCACTAGTAAACAACGGGTCTCAGTCACTCACAATACTTTTAGGTACTCCATGAAATCTCACCACCCACTTCACATACAGTTCTGCTAACTTAGCTGCCGTTCTGGTCGATTTGACTGGTATAAATCTTGCACTCTTGGTTAATCGATCCACAATTACCCAAATGCTATCATGTCCCGATCTAGTTCTTGGTAAACCATCTATGAAATCCATCGAGACTTGTTCCCATTTCCATTCGGGAATTTTTAATGGTTGCAACAACCCACTGGGCTTCTTTTGCTCGGCTTTAACTAGTTAGCAATTCATGCACTTGGATATAAACTTCCCAACGTCTCTTTTCATCCCTTCCCAGTAGTAAGTCTTCTTCATGTCTCAATACATCTTTTCACCACCGGGGTGTATAGTCAGTTTTGAGTGATGACATTCCCTAAGCACTTCATCCCTCAAGCCACAGACATTGGGTACAACCAGTCTTCCATCCTTTCGAAGCCATTCTTCTCGATCAAGCCCATACTTGTTCATCTCCTCATCGATTCCCGTCTCTAACTTGGAGATGATTTCCAACAGGTTAGGATCGTCCCTCTGACTGGAACCAATCCTCTAAATCAAAGTGGGTCTGATCGTCAAACTAGCCAACATTTCTGGATCCTATTCGCACTTTGGTCTGAAATCTTACCCTGCGATATACTCTAGTTGCTTCCATTCAAGAAACATAGCCCCCAAGATGGCATGTCTCCTACTCAAGGCATCAGCTACTGCATTGCCCTTTCCTGGTGTGTATGCGATATCAAAATCATAGGAAGCCAACAACTCTAACCATCTCTGCTGACGAAGATTCAGATCCTTCTGAGAGAAAAGATACTTTAACGATTTATGATCGGTAAACAACTCGAATCTTTCTCCCAAGAGATAATGTCTCCACATCTTCAGCGCAAACATGATCGCTGCCAGTTCCAAGTCATGGGTAGGATACCTTTCCTCATGCGGCTTTAGTTTCCGACTAGCATAAGCTACAACCCTACCTCCTTGCATCAACACAGCACCTAGTCCGGTACCACAAACATCCGTGTATACCGTCATCTCTTCATTCCCTTTAGGAATGACTAACACTGGTGCACGCGTCAACTTTTCCTTTAGACTCTTGAATGCGTTTTCACAGACTCCGTCCCAGACGAAGGCTTGATTCTTCTTAGTCAACTGAGTCAACAGTGCCGCTATCTTGGAGAAATCTTGGATAAACTTACGATAATATCCAGCTAACCCCAAGAAACTTCTTACGTCTGTTGCATTCTTGGGCATAGACCAATCTTGTTCCGTAGCCACCTTCGCAGGTTCCACGGTAATACCATTCACTGGAACAACATGGCCCAAGAATCTCACTTCCCTCCTCCAGAAGTGACACTTAGAGAACTTCGCTTTCAATTGGTGTTTTCTCAACACCTCCATCACTATCCTCAAATGTCCCTTGTGTTCTTCCTCTGTCCTCGAGTAAACAAGTATGTCGTCTACGAACACAAGAACAAACTTATTCAATTGATCCCTGAATACCCTATTCATAAGATCCATGAAGTACGCTGGTGCATTGGTCAACCCAAATGGCATGACCAACCACTCATAGAATCCAGACGGCGTTCTAAATGTCGTTTTCGGAACACTCTCAGCCACTACTCGGAGCTGATGAAATCCAGTCGCGAGGTCCAACTGGGAGAACACTCTTGCTCCTTCCAGTTGATCAAACAAATCATCTATCCGTGGGAAGGGATACTTATTCTTCCTCGTCACTTTATTCAACTCGCGATAGTCTATACACAAACGAAGGGAACCATCTGCCTTAGTGGCAAACACAACTGGTGCTCCCCACTCGGAAACACTTCTTCTAATAAATCCCTTCTTCAAAAGATCGCTTACTTGCACCCCGAGCTCTCGCTGCTCCCTTGGTGCCATACGACGAAGTGGCATCACTATAGGTCGGGCATCTTTTACTAAATCAATACGGAACTCAATCTTTCGGTGTGGTAGAAGCCCGGTCACTTCCTCGAAGACGTCCGAATACTGGCCAACCACGGGCACATCTGACAACTCATCATGCGGGATGTCGAGGGAATTTATAAAACTAGCCATTAGCCCATCACTAGGTAGACTACCAAACACTACCCTCCGCCCATCATTCGCTCTAACTGTCACCAAAAAGCCCTGACAGTCTACCACCACCCCGTATATTTGGAGCCAATCGACTCCAAATATAATACCATACCGAGTAAAGCCCAAAACAAAGCAATCACAAACAAACATACATCCATGACTCGATAAGACCAAATTTCGAAAAATCATACAAAGGTTAGTCGAACCACCAATCGGGTTTGTCACTACTAAAGGTCTATCGACTATCTCGGGTTCCAGTCCCAATCTATCTACCAGGTCACTAGATATGAAGGAACGGGAAGCCCCAATATCAAACAATACTCGAATAGGTACATCAAGAATAGAAAGCATACCTTGAATGACGACATTCTTTCCTTTCTCCGCCGCAGTTGGGGCATTCGATGAGGAAGGAATAGCACTGATAGCATATGCTTTCACAATCTGCTTCTCCTTAAGAGGTTATGGACATTTATCCTTATGATGTCCCACTTGGCCACAGTTGTAGCACTTCCTATCCGCTGGCTTGGCCCGACATTCTTTTGCATAATGGCCCTTCTTACTACAGCTGAAGCACTCAACATCTTTCTTACTCTTTTTCTGGCCATCCTTAGCTTGGTTCTGCTTCCTCTTGTTCTGAGAGTTATTCATGCCTCCACCGCCTGCTTGCGGCTTTAGCCCTTCTGCAGATGCAACCTCAGTCTTTGACTTAGGGTAAAGACTCTCTGATCTCAAAGCTTTCCCAACAATCGACTCAAACATCTCATCGATGTGATTAATAAGCCTTTCCCTCAAGTATCCATCCAAACCAGTAATGAACTTCTCATTCTTCTTCTCAGGAGTATCGATAAGAGATAGTCCATACTTCGATAGGGTATCGAACTCAGCAATATAGTCCGAGACCGCCCTACCATTCTACTTAACCTCCAAGAACTTCCTAAACAATTCTGACTTCTGAGCAGCTGGGATGAACTTGTCCCTAAAGCAAGCCTTAAAATGATCCCAAGTAACTTGATCCTCTGGAGTGGCTGCCTTAATAGCATTCCACCAATTCATCGCTCGCCCTTGCAGCTTACGAGACGCTAGCCTTCTCCTCATCGCATCCTCGATACCCAAGTCTTCGAAGATACGATCACAGCTATCAAACCAATCCTGAACATCCGTGGCCGACTCCGTTCCGTGGAACGGCTTCCCACCAAGGTTAGTGTAATCCTTGCACAGCTTGGCGAAATCGGCCCTAGGCGCCTGCATGGCTACACCACCATCATTAGCAACATTAGGAGCCGCTGAATATCCCTGAGCATATCTCTCATGAGGTCAGTGAACATAGCCCTCATCTCAGGAGCATTTCCATTATTGGCTCCTCTACCAGCACCTCTCAAACCTCGGCTCATCGTCAAATCTGCAAAGAGAAAACGATTAATCATCTTCATAGTGGTGCCAGTGCAGTACGACTTCATCCTTATACTTCTAATAGTATATATATATATATAGCTTTTGAAAACCAAAGTAATCACAAATACGCGCTCTCATATACGTACTATCTCTCCCTGGTGTCTTTCCCTAGGTTAACTACGCAACCTAGAGCTCTGATACCAAATGTGACTGCCAGCCCCGCACCAACCGACGTTTACTCCAAAAGTGCGCTATACACATGTCCAGTTAGCACGGGACGGTCTTCAGAAAAAAGGAAAGAAGAGAATGAACCAAACAAAGAGCCTGTAATATGTCTCACAGCGCATGGATTAAAATATAATCATAACATATACTTGACACAAAATAGGTGAGACAGTGCATAAGCTAAAAACAAACTATCATAGCAGTAGAAAATCCAAAATACAGCTTATGATCCAAAGCCAACAATATTACAACTTTTAAAACTATCTCAAAAAGCTAAACAAGAAAGGTACACTACTAATGCCCAAAGTAGTAACCACCAACGACACAGGGAGAATATCTATATATATCACACGTGGAAGCCTCCTGCTCGTCTCCGGATCAGCTACTCGTGCATCACCATCTAACCTGTCTCTAGTCTGCTCGTTTAGGAGCACCCAGAGTAATAAGAAGAGACATAATACTCTGGGTCAGACAAAAGTCTGGTATGAGCGATAAGCAGCAAAACAGAACAATAACAGATATACTAAACCATACCTGAACCTGGACCTGCAACCAAAGAGTTAGCACTACATACTGTACAACACTCTAAGGTGCCACTGACATATAGTGTACAAGCATAAGGGGGTGGGGGTGTGCATGTCATAGTGATGGCAAACAATCAAGCATAGCAACCATCCTCACATCTCTCACTCAGTGCGTAAAGCATACGATATCCACCACTTCGATCACCCAATACTTTGCTATGATCACTCTGCCCCCATGAAGTCACAACGACTTCACTGCACTGATCCATAGCCACTAATCCTTCGCTATGTCCACTTTGCTCCATGGAGTCACGACGGCTCCGCTGTACTAGCTCATAGCCTTACTAATCCTTTACTATGTCCACTCTGCCCCCATGGAGTCACAATGGTTCCACTGCACTGGCTCATAGTCCTGCTACGATCACTTTGCCCCTCGAGTCCTGACGACTCTACTGCACTGATACATAGCCTAACATTCATCTTTCAGTGGTGAATCAAAGTTATGAACGTCGACAACTCCTTAGCACACGTCCCGCAGCAAAGCCCAACAATGAAGTGAACTCATTGGTTCCCAACTGGATCCTGAGCTCTAACTTCCATTTGGACTACCTTTGCATCTCGGGTTTTGGTCATCACTGGATCGGTTCGTGTAACACCCCACCTCCGCTAGGGTGACTCTTGCAAGCACTCTGACTTTGGAGGGGCGTTTGAATCAGGTAAACATGCATAATGATATATCAAGGCAGAACAAGAACATATGTATATATGTAAACAGAGTAAATAACATAGATAAAACAGCGGAAGATTTTCAAACCATTTCAAAACAAGTCTGGTACAACATAATGTTAACTTTCCAAATACACCAGTCTAGATAAAAACAACATTACTAAAAAACTGAAATACATAAGTACTATCCCCAAAATAAGTGATAACCATAGCTAGCTTCATGTCAAGACCGTACATGAGCTAAAATCCGACAAGCAAGCGATCAGAAATCCAGCTAAGCTCCAATATTCCCTCCCTGTGAACCTGGGGGGGGGGGGGGGGGGGAAACGGAAGAAAAGAGGCGAAAGAAAACAGGTCAGTCAAAAAGACTGAGTAAGCCCTACTACAATCAATGTAAACTGATAAAGTTAACTGGCATGAGCAGCAGGGATGAACATAAGGATAACAACATACTAGCATGATGATTAACTAATAAGGTAGATAAAGGTGTCATCGCATAATCAGGTTTAAGGTTTTTGCACCACAGGTGTACTAGCAAACTAACATGACTTGAATAAACAAGTATTGATCCCTTGGCCCAAGCTTTGGCCCAATAACATGTAGTGACCCCAATACGAGGTCCAAAGTGTAAACAAGAAGTGATCCCCAGGCCCAAGTTTGGCCCAAACATCATGAATGACCTAAACCAAGGTCCAACTAGCACGTTCTAGTCGATCGGCTCCCTATAAGCCTAACTCGTCAAGTGTCGGTGTCATACGGCCCAACTACGAAGTGTAGCTAAACTGTGCTAGGTCCACCCTAGGGTGTATCAAGTCCTAGGGTGTCAACCACGGACACAAATCAATGCACGCACAGTCAAAACCTACTGGTGCCCGTGGCTGCTTTTTCAACTTCGGACCATGTGCACGACCATGGCCCGCCTGAACCTACACCGGCGCACCTACTCAGCCGTCGTTTTGGTCGCTTACATGGCATCCAGTAATCATGCCCCTCCCTAGCCTAGTCCCTAGGGTATCATGATACAACTAAGAGGGTTACTGGTGCAAAGGACCACGTAACTAGGGTTTCCTTAATGGGTTAAACGTGGTTAACCCAACCCATTCAAGTACCAAGTTGGTTAAGTGTACCCAAGCTTCATGATTTAACCCTACCAACCCATCGTGTTTAATTGGTTAAGTATTCAAGCGGTCCATGACTTAACCCTAATCATGAGGCATTAATTAATTTAATGCGCCTTAACCTCTCACATTAGACTTTGTTGCGGTTACTAGTTAAGCCGGTCGGTTCCGGGTAGCTTTACACCACAACTTGGTCTAACCTCGGGTTCAAGGTACAACATGACCAACTTCTCACATTGGGTCCTATTGTTTGTAGCAACTAGTTAAGCCGGTCGGTTCCGGGTAGGTTTATGCTACAAACTCAACCCCAACCTCGAGTTGGTCACACTTATATTTTCTAAGTGTCATGTCCATCATGTTTCCAAAACACATTACAAGTTTTCAAGCAATTGGGTAGACCTAACTTAATAGGTAAATTCCCAATGGGTAGACCTAAATTAATAGGTAAATTCCCAAGCTTATGTTTTTATGTCTTTTAAGTTTACCCAACCCCAAACGCAATCCCATCGCTTACATATCGCAATAGCGCATAAAGGATAGAAAGAGGGAACTTGGCATAATCGTGACATAAAGGTGTTGAAGCCACAAGTTCAACATGGTGGCATAAGAAATGTACATATGTTCATATACTTGCATATTACATTTTTAGGCCTCAAAAGCATGCATAAAACCAAACTTGGCATATTGGTGATACATGGTGCTAAATGACATGTAGACATGGCCATAAGTTCGCATTTAGCCTCACATGCAAGTTATCATAAGGGATATGATGACTTACATGTTGCCAAAATGCAATCTTTAGCATAAAGCTTGGAGCTTTACGTTCATATACTCAAGATAAGCTTGCATAACATGATAACATGAACCAAATGATCAACCCAAACTTGCATAACATACTTGCATATCATGTGACGAACTTGCATATCAAACTTGCATAACATAACATGATAAACTTGCATATCATAACATATCAAACTTGCATAGCATGACATAATAAACTTGCATATCATAACATATCAAACTTGCATATCATGACATAATAAACTTGCATATCATAACATATCAAACTTGCATATCATGACATAATAAACTTGCATATCATAACATATCAAACTTGCATATCATGACATAATAAACTTGCATATCATAACATATCAAACTTGCATATCATACATTTAACTTTAGAGTTTAAATATGAAAGTAGAATAGGGCTTACAATGCTTAGGAAATATGACAAAGCCCTTATGCAACCAATTAAACCCAAAATGCAAGCTTTAAAAGAAAACCCTTAAGCCAAAATGATCAAAACTCTTGCTTTATGATGCAAATATAGAAACTTGACTTGAATGCAAGCTAATGATGCTCATAAAAGCTTGAAAACACTTGTATGCATGGAAAATCTCATAGAAATTTATTTAGGAATTTTATGAAGAGAGTGGAGGCCATGAGAGGATTGATTTTGCCATAGTTTAGTTTCTAGAATGAATAATGATGATTTAGGGTTAGGTTAGGGCCTTATTTATAGAGATTAGGACTAGTTTCAACCCTAGGATTAAACCCTAGTTCTAATCTCAGCCCTCAAAACCGAATCTGGCCCCCAAGCTCAACACAATCTCTAAATGGTGCACCAGGCTAAACAGCCCGGCTAGACCAAGTCGACAGCCAAGTCGACAGGGCTGTCGACTTGGGTCCAACCAAGTCGACTCCCAAGTTGACAGGGCTGTCGACTTGGGTGCTCTGGCGGGAATTTTCCCGCCTGGCCCAAACTGGCCCAAATTTCCAAATTCAAACTTGAATTTGAAATCTGTTTTTACTTTGGATTTTTCTGAAAACTTCGTTGGGCCTTAATCGGGTCATACGGACTCCGATTTTCGAAAACTCGGACTCTATTTCGCGTATTTTTCCGAGACGAACGCAATGGCATAGCCCGTTTCCCTTGATTCAGATTTTAGAATTAAATTCTGCCTCGATTTACGTTATAACAGGTTATTGAAAATACGGGTTGTTACATTCTCCCCTCCTTAAAGGATTTCGTCCCCGAAATCTTCAAGTTAGGAAGAACATATCCTACCATCCAACATCCATCTACTCAAAACATCATCCACGAGCAATCATTGTCCTTACAAGATTCTAAATGTTGTATGAACATATGCAAAGGTGTGTGTATATGTACTTATCTACTGCAAATATCATCAATGCAAATTATGTTAGTGAAATGAATCCATATGTATGCAATTCCTAACATAATGTATAACATCTATATATGTGCACATAACATACATCCATATGCAACATCCATGTGATAGAACAAAAATTTTCATCCATGAATAAGCATAAACACTCATGCATATGCAATATGAGGAGTGTGTGAGCCGATCTAGTGCCTAACGTGTATAATGCATCCACGAGTAACCACTTGCAAACACTTGCAACCACTTGCAACCATCAAACATAACATGTTTCAAACACATGTTTCATCCAAAGGGTTTCTACCTAAGGTTCTCATGACAAGATTAACACGATAAACTAGATAATCAAGACAAACATGGATAGCAAAAGATATGCTACAAAGAGATCGGGAAGATAGGCAGGATATACTCCTCTTTCGGATTACAAGAAATCCCTTCCTAACCCAACCCATATTCTATTAAAGCCCAAAAGGTTTAGTCAACCTAACAGACCCCCTTCAAACCCTGACATGTATTACTAGCCAATAAGTCATACCTCCCGACAGAAATGGGACCGAAAATGGGACCGAGAGGATATACATAAAAAGATAACATGCGAGTAAGTTCCGCAGGAAAACAAGGATCAAGGATATACTCTTAGAAAGAGATATGATGCGCGTATCTAGCCTTCAATCTTCTAAGTCACGTTTCCTTGAGCTTAACTCCACAGTGCTTTGACCGTCTTTTACCTCATGATTTCTTAGATTCTTAACTCTTATTTCCAAATATGAGTTGGAACCCATTTCATTTTCGCCTCTCGTCTTCCTCTTTCACTTACTCTTCTATCATTCTTGGCTTAAACATAACTATGACCTCATGGTTTCATGCAAGCTCTCCAAAATTCACTAGTGAATCCTGGATCTCGTTTACTTACTATAAAGTATCCCACGCAGCAGAACTTTTCTTGGAAATACCAATCCACGTTGCCAATGAACCATCCGCCTGTGAATGATGGGCCGTGCTTAGATTCAGTTGCTTGCCCATGACTTCCCGTAGACTATCCCAAAACTGGCTAGTGAAGATTAAGTCATGGTTACTCACTATACTTTAGGGAACCTTGTGCAACCGCTTTATTTCTTGAAAGTAAACTGTCGCTAGCTATGATGCAGTCCTTTCGCTCTTTACCGGAGTGAAATGAGCACTCTTCGTGAGTCTACCTGCTATGACCCACATGCTCATATTCCCTTTCTTGATCTAGGCAGTCTATCCACGAAATCCTTCGTGACGCTTTTCCCCCTTCCATTGCGGGGACCTCCAATGGATATAACAGCCCACCGAGCTTCTATGACTCGGCCTTTAATCTGTTGGCACAACATGCACCTTGGGACAAACTTGGCCACCTCATCGGGTGAGGTGCATCTTCAAGAACCTTCTTTCTCTCATCGCGTCTTAGCCATCCCTTGTCATCTATAGCGAGGTGACTTGCCATCTTACCTCGAATCAACTTGTCCATGATCTCGACTAACTGCGGGTCTTCTTTCTGCGAAGTCCCTGCTTGATCCAGAAGGATAGGTCTAAGCTCAAGGGACGCTAACTAACTAATTAAACTGAGAGAACTTCTTTTTTTCAATTGTCCTCGTCGGAGCTTTCCGGTCTTGAACCGCGACCACTTTAGCAGGATCCACCACTAAGCCTTGCTTAGAAACTATATGCCCAAGAAATCTAACTTCTTTTTCTCCAAAATGACATTTGGTGGACTTGGCTTTCAACTGATGCGCTCTAAGCGTATCCATCACCTCCTTGAGATGTCTTGCGTGCTCTTCCTCATCCTTTGAGAAGATCAGAATATCATCTACGAAGACTACCACAAACTCGTTCAGGAACTCCCTAGACACCCTACTTATCAAGTCCACGAAGTAGGCGGGTGCATTAGTCAAACTGAATGGCATGACCAGCCATTCTAAGAATCCATCTGGAGTTCTGAATGCAGTCTTGTCTATACTATCCTCAGCTACTCTGAGCTGATGGAATCCAGTAGCAAGATCAAGAGGAAATAGATGTTCCTACAAGCTGATCAAACAAATCATCGATCCTTGGCAATGGTTGCCTATTCTCTTTGTTTAACTCACGATAATCAACACTAAGTCGGAGAGAACCATCTGCCTTGGTAGCAAATACCACAGGCGCTCCCCATTCAAATATACTTCGTCTAATGAAGTTCTTCTCAAGCAACTCCTTGACTTGCTTTCTTAACTCTCATCTTGCGGGGCCATGTGCCTTACCGGCCACGAAACTATCTTGGCATTATCAACCAGATAAATGCGGAAATCTATCTCTCGTTTAGGGGTAACCCCCTTCACTTCCCCCAAGATATCAGGATATTCTCGGACCACCCTCACCGATTACAAACTATCGATAGACGAGTTGAGGGATTCAAGATAACACAACATGACGGGACTCATAGGGTTACAAGAAATTTTTAGGGTGTCACCGAGGCGAGTCATGAGCCTCACAACCCTATGCTCAAAAATCAAGGATGGCTCCAAAACTGGACAACACATCCAAGCCCAAAATCAACCCATACCCCAAGAAACCGAGAATATAAGCATCACACGAGATCTCTACACTAAAGACAGAGATTTTCAGATCCACGTAGATAACAGACAAATGGGCGGAACCCCCAATTGGATTTAAAACACACACGGGATCATTAACTAGACTAGTACTTAGGTGCAAACTTTCAACTAGATCAGATGGGATAAAGCTATGCGATGCACCAGAATCAAACAAGGTAAGAAATATATACAAGGCTCTCAACAGAAATACTACCTCGATCGGGAACTGGAGCGGCATTGAGAGCATGAACTTGCCATCCTGAAGGTCCAGCACGCTGAGGCTGGCCCTGGCCTTGCCTTTGCTTCCTAGGGCAATCCTTGTTAAAATGTCCCGTCTCTCCACAGTGAAAGCACCCACCCAATTTCCTTCTCTTCTTCCTACAGTCCTTGACTATGTGCCCAACAATCCCACAGAAGTTGCACTTTCTTGTTTCCTTTGCCTTGTTCTTGTTGCCCTTGTTGTTCTTGTTGTTCTGATTGCCTTGACTGCTCTGACCACTTGGATTACCCTGATTTCCTTTTCCCTAGGAATCAGTCTTCTTGGCTTGAATATCATTTTTCTTGACATCTCCCTGAAGTAACGCCATATCAACCAAGCTCTCAAACGTGGCCCCATGGGGAATATGTGACATAGCCAATCCCTGCAACGGCTCATTCAATCCTCTAGCAAAACGAAGAGCCTTCTTCTGAGGAGTATTCACCATATCCAAGCCAAAACGAGCTAACTGATTGAACTTGTTCACATATTCTTTGACAGACATATCTCCTTGTTTCAAAGTTATGAACCTCTCCATTTGCAGATTCTCCTCTGCAGAAGATAGAAACTTAAGCACGAACCTTGCCCTGAAATCGGCCCAAGTCTCAACAGGCCTAGTACCATTGGTGACTTCCCACCAATAAGCGGCCTCATCCTTCATAAGCCAAACCGCCAACAAGATCTTCCTCTGATCATTTAACCCAAAGATAGCAAATAAATCCTCGGTCTCTTTCAACCAATTTCTGGCCTCTACAAAAGTCTCAGTGCCTTGAAAGTTCTTGCCACCCATTGCTTTGAAATCCTTGCAAGTCTTTGCGAAGTCAGCCTGAGGATGCTGAGGGGGAGGAGGAAGAGGAACCTCAGCGACAGGAGGAGGAGGAACATTAGCGACAGGAGGAGGAGGAATATTAACTACTGGAGGAGGAGGAGGAGGAACATCTGCGGGGCCGGCTTCGGTCGCCCTAGCCTCCAAAAGTCTCCTATACCAAACAGGTACGTGTACTCCTTCCGGAATAGCAGAGTTATCGGCCATACTGAAAACGAAGAAAAAGATAGATTCAGAATGGAGAAAAACGAAGGAATTTTGCTAATGGCTTTTTGGGGAATAGCCTTTAAAATAAACTAGACTATTCCTTGGAAAATACTTTATACTTGGTTTTGAAAATAGTTTTCCAAAAGTTTTCTTAAAAACCTTTTTGTTCCTTCTCGTAAACCATATGCTCTGATACCAAATGTAACACCCCACCTCCGCCAGGGTGACTCTTGCAAGCACTCTGACTTTGGAGGGGCGTTTGAATCAGGTAAACATGCATAATGATATATCAAGGCAGAACAAGAACATATGTATATATGTAAACAGAGTAAATAACATAGATAAAACAGCGGAAGATTTTCAAACCATTTCAAAACAAGTCTGGTACAACATAATGTTAACTTTCCAAATACACCAGTCTAGATAAAAACAACATTACTGAAAAACTGAAATACATAAGTACTATCCCCAAAATAAGTGATAACCATAGCTAGCTTCATGTCAAGACCGTACATGAGCTAAAATCCCACAAGCAAGCGATCAGAAATCCAGCTAAGCTCCAATATTCCCTCCCTGTGAACCTGGGGGGGAACGGAAGAAAAGAGGCGAAAGAAAACAGGTCAGTCAAAAAGACTGAGTAAGCCCTACTACAATCAATGTAAACTGATAAAGTTGACTGGCATGAGCAGCAGGGATGAACATAAGGATAACAACATACTAGCATGATGATTAACTAACAAGGTAGATAAATGTGTTATCGCATAATCAGGTTTAAGGTTTTTGCACCACAGGTGTACTAGCAAACTAACATGACTTGAATAAACAAGTATTGATCCCTTGGCCCAAGCTTTGGCCCAATAACATGTAGTGACCCCAATACGAGGTCCAAAGTGTAAACAAGAAGTGATCCCCAGACCCAAGTTTGGCCCAAACATCATGAATGACCTAAACCAAGGTCCAACTAGCACGGTCTAGTCGATCGGCTCCCTATAAGCCTAACTCGTCAAGTGTCGGTGTCATACGGCCCAACTACGAAGTGTAGATAAACTATGCTAGGTCCACCCTAGGGTGTATCAAGTCCTAGGGTGTCAACCACTGACACAAATCAATGCACGCACAGTCTAAACCTACTGGTGCCCGTGGCTGCTTTTTCAACTTTGGACCATGTGCACGACCATGGCCCGCCTGAACCTACACTGGCGCACCTACTCAGCCGTCGTTTTGGTCGCTTACATGGCATCCAGTAATCGTGCCCCTCCCTAGCCTAGTCCCTAGGGTATCATGATACAACTAAGAGGGTTACTGGTGCAAAGGACCACGTAACTAGGGTTTCCTTAATGGGTTAAACGTGGTTAACCCAACCCATTCAAGTACCAAGTTGGTTAAGTGTACCCAAGGTTCATGACTTAACCCTACCAATCCATCGTGTTTAATTGGTTAAGTATTCAAGCGGTCCATGACTTAACCCTAATCATGAGGCATTAATTAATTTAATGCGCCTTAACCTCTCACATTAGACTTTGTTGCGGTTACTAGTTAAGTCGGTCGGTTCCGGGTAGCTTTACACCACAACTTGGTCTAACCTCGGGTTCAAGGTACAACATGACCAACTCTCACATTGGGTCCTATTGTTTGTAGCAACTAGTTAAGCCGGTCGGTTCCGGGTAGGTTTATGCTACAAACTCAACCCCAACCTCGAGTTGGTCACACTTATATTTTTTATGTGTCATGTCCATCATGTTTCCAAAACACATTACAAGTTTTCAAGCAATTGGGTAGACCTAACTTAATAGGTAAATTCCCAATGGGTAGACCTAACTTAATAGGTAAATTCCCAAGCTTATGTTTTTATGTCTTTTAAGTTTACCCAACCCCAAACGCAATCCCATCGCTTACATATCGCAATAACGCATAAAGGATAGAAAGAGGGAACTTGGCATAATCGTGACATAAAGGTGTTGAAGCCACAAGTTCAACATGGTGGCATAAGAAATGTACATATGTTCATATACTTGCATATTACATTTTTAGGCCTCAAAAGCATGCATAAAACCAAACTTGGCATATTGGTGATACATGGTGCTAAATGACATGTAGACATGGCCATAAGTTCGCATTTAGCCTCACATGCAAGTTATCATAAGAGATATGATGACTTACATGTTGCCAAAATGCAATCTTTAGCATAAAGCTTCGAGCTTTACGTTCATATACTCAAGATAAGCTTGCATAACATGATAACATGAACCAAATGATCAACCCAAACTTGCATAACATACTTGCATATCATGTGACGAACTTGCATATCAAACTTGCATAACATAACATGATAAACTTGCATATCATAACATATCAAACTTGCATAGCATGACATAATAAACTTGCATATCATAACATATCAAACTTGCATATCATGACATAATAAACTTGCATATCATAACATATCAAACTTGCATATCATGAAATAATAAACTTGCATATCATAACATATCAAACTTGCATATCATGACATAATAAACTTGCATATCATAACATATCAAACTTGCATATCATACATTTAACTTTAGAGTTTAAATATGAAAGTAGAATAGGGCTTACAATGCTTAGGAAATATGACAAAGCCCTTATGCAACCAATTAAACCCAAAATGCAAGCTTTAATAGAAAACCCTTAAGCCAAAATGATCAAAACTCTTGCTTTATGATGCAAATATAGAAACTTGACTTGAATGCAAGCTAATGATGCTCATAAAAGCTTGAAAACACTTGTATGCATGGAAAATCTCATAGAAATTTATTTAGGAATTTTATGAAGAGAGTGGAGGCCATGAGAGGATTGATTTTGCCATAGTTTAGTTTCTAGAATGAATAATGATGATTTAGGATTAGGTTAGGGCCTTATTTATAGAGATTAGGACTAGTTTCAACCCTAGGATTAAACCCTAGTTCTAATCTCAGCCCTCAAAACCGAATCTGGCCCCCAAGCTCAACACAATCTCTAAATGGTGCACCAGGCTAAACAGCCCGGCTGGACCAAGTCGACAGCCAAGTCGACAGGGCTGTCGACTTGGGTCCAACCAAGTCGACTCCCAAGTCGACAGGGCTGTCGACTTGGGTGCTCTGGCGGGAATTTTCCCGCCTGGCCCAAACTGGCCCAAATTTCCAAATTCAAACTTGAATTTGAAATCTGTTTTTACTTTGGATTTTTCTGAAAACTTCGTTGGGCCTTAACCGGGTCATACGGACTCCGATTTTCGAAAACTCGGACTCTATTTCGCGTATTTTTCCGAGACGAACGCAATGGCATAGCCCGTTTCCCTTGATTCAGATTTTAGAATTAAATTCTGCCTCGATTTACGTTATAACAGGTTATTGAAAATACGGGTTGTAACAGTTCGGTTCCTCAGCCCTTCTTCTCTATCGGTTCGGATCGGCCGCCTTCCAAGTGCTCTCGGTCGGGTCGTGGCCTCCAAGCCCAGTCTTGATACACCCTTGACGGATCGGGTCGGGGTGCTTCTGGCGGATAGGGTCGGAAAACTCCAGGCGGTTCGGTCCGGTCGTGATCTCCTCCAGGTTTCAAGTCAACTCGTGGTATACAGGCTCGGTTCGGTTGCAAGGGACGGATCGTGGATGGACCACACGAACGGTTCGGTTCGGACCTCCCCATCCGATCTGGTCCGGTCCCTGTGCATTTCCTGCACTTTATCCAGCGAGTTGTTTACACCACTCGACGACATTTTCGACCATTCTAACTATTCTAAACAATCACAAAGCATATCATACAGTCATAGCAACAAATAGAAGTGACCACAAACACCAAACATCAATATGATAGGTTAAAATGGATCAAACATAGCCAAAACCCCATATTTTCCCTTAAGCATGTTCAAGCATAACTAATGATAGGATTATCAAAACTTAGCCAAATTAACCCAAGTTCATAGCAAAGGTCTAAAACATCATTTAATAATTTATAAATATTTTTCTAGAATTTTATCATGTTTAAATTCGCTAATTAACACTAATCAACACTAATTAGCCATAATTAGTGTAAAAGCAAGCTAATCACTCACCTTAGCCACAAATGAAACTTAGATCTGAAATAAATCTCTGATATGGTGCGAATACCAATGCTAAACAACAGCTCTAATCTTGATTTGGTGAAGATCTCCCTTGATTTGATGTTGCTAAGCTTAATCCTTGATTAGAAAGTGATTTGGAGGTGTTTTAGAGGTTGGAGGCCATTGTTAGGGTTTCTAAGTGGTAAGTGGCGGCCAGAAAACTGAAATGGAATGAAAACCTAACTCATTTCAGTCTCCCAACAACCCTAATCCCGAAATGGGTTATGGGCCCATTCACTAATCACCCTATTTGGCCCGGTTAAGCAGTTTTTCACCTTCCAAACCTTATTTCAGCCATATCTCCCAAACGGTAAGTCCGTTTTTCACATGTGACCACTCTACGGAAAGGTAAACCATCATCCGAAGCCAATGGAAGTGGTTTCAGGTAAAAACTCCTTTCCAATCAAAAGTTATGGACGAAATAAGATCTGCTAGGGGCAAAATGGTCATTTAAAAATCGGCAAAAATCAAGAACATGGTAAATGACCCCAATAGTCGTTCCCCCAGCTCTACACGACCATATGACTTCGTATAAGAAATAAATAAATATTCTACGATCCTCCGATGCGTAGAATGCGGGTTGTTACAAGATGACTTCTTTTTTTAGCTGATCTCGAGCAGTGCGCTTCATATTCGTGGGGTAGTGTAGTGTTAGCCTATACATATCAGGAATTGTCTAAGGTCGCGCTGCAATAGTTTTCCTGTATTGTCGGTTTCCCGACACTAGTTCAGGTATGAACCGAATTTCTATAATTTACTGTTATACAATGTGATGCATCATTCTCTTGTATTAATAGTATATTTTCAAACACAACTTTGGTCTTGGACTTATCTTCCCATCGGAAGATTAGTAGTTACGCCTGATCCCACCAATGCATCGATGTTGCTTAGAGCTAGGTATACTTATTTGTTCGTTTATTTTGTTAAATACAACACATACCGTTTCTAATATATGTACATTCAAAATTGTATGCTAGGTGGGTTGGAAAAAGGAACACGCGACATACACCGCGGCGAGAGTTGTCATTTTAGCGCAATGAGTTGGACATCCTTATAGACGAAAAGGTTACATGGTCGCTGTACACGCAGGAGTTACTTGCCCTACTACCAGTCACGTGTAGAGCTCATAGGTACCTTTGGACGGTGAGAGTACCTATGATAGCCTACAACTTAACTGCTTGGCACCTTCCTGATAAGGTTATGAGAAAGTTCAGCCTGATGCAGCATATACCGGATGATGCACCTCCTTACATTGAGGGTTACCGTACGCAGGACTTTCACACATTTCATGCTATGTGGAATGACCGTGAGAACCGTATTAAGTCCGAGAGGGAGTCCACCACATCCACGGTGCAGTACATGAGGTGGTACTGGAACATAACATGACGCTATGTTGTTAATCCCAGAGTAGATTCTGCGTTAGCACCGTACGTTCCTAGAGCACCACTAGAGAGGAATGTAGTAAGTTGATGTGTGTAGAATTAAATACAATTAAGTTCATGTATTCATTGTATCTAATTTTCTTTTAAATTTGCATGCTGCCGGTATTAGTCGTGCATGAGAAGAAGGAGAAAAGCTCCGGCAGAGGCAGACGGACGAGGAGGGAAGGGCTATGTGCACAAACATACAATGGATTTTAGGCGTGATCTTGTGCAGAATCAAGCTAGATCGGCCGAAACGACCATCTCCTCCACCACCTCCTCTTGCAGGTTCTCCTACCCCTCCGCTAGTAGCACATGAGGAGACTGCGCATGACCCATCACAACCAGCACCTACATTACTCCGTTCCAGCAGTGCACGACGCACTAGAAGTAGCAACGATAGTGGTTTGTCTACAACTTCCGCACCAATAGTCAGGCGGCCGAGGCGAAACTAGTGCACCTTTGATTAGTCGTAGTAGTAGTGTATGTCTAATTAATTGGATAGTATTCTTTGTGTAATTATTTGCTATGTTTTGGTGCGTTTTTTATTTCTTAGCTTTGGATAAAACTAGTGTATGTATAATTATTTGGTTCGTTCGGCTATATGTCATTCAGTTTCCTTGTTTGCCATCCGTATTTTTGGTTTTGATATTCATATTAACTAAACGACATTTGAACGTATAATTTATAATATAATTAAAAACGAGCTCCTAACGTCGCAGTAGTTCGTAGTTTTACGCATTGAACTTTAGCTGAATATATATGATTCGTTCTAAATCGATTTCTTCGAAACAAAAAACGTTCGAATCTACTGAACTATATTTTTATAACAGAAGAGAAAAATGAAGATTTTATACTGCAAATTCTTATTTATGTCCAAATCAAATTTTCAGAAAGTCATTGTGGAATCGTTTATAAATCATAACGATTTATTAGTAATTTATGCAGAATTTTTATGTAATATGAACTACGCATCGATTTTACTGTACAAGGGAGTAGTCAACATAACACTACATCACCGTGTTGTGTGTAGGCTAGTTTGAATGTGGTGTTGTGTGTAGGCTAGTTTGAACGTGGTGTTGTGTGTGAGTTTGTTAGAGTGGGGATTTACTGAAGGCGGGTTTTGGAAACTCGCCTATGTATTTTACTGAAGGCGAGATTCCAAAACTCGACTTCGGAACGCAAACAGATGTACATTTGTAATTTTTTCTGAAACATGGCTATTTGCGTTATTGTTTATAAAAACAAGCCCGAGTAAGTGAAATCCCCTTCATTAAATGGTTTGGCTATGTTATCAAGCGAAGTATAGGGACATCTAATTAGTTAAATTGTTATAGTTGTTGATTTTTATTTATGATTTGGTGCAAGATCGTTGTTTATCATAAAAAAGAAGAGGCTACAGACAATTTAGCAAAACAAAAGGAAACAACTGACTTCAAAATTGAACAAATGATCATTGTAGGTCATGATGACGTGACTTCAACAGAGAACGAAGAAGAGGATACAGTCAATTTAGCAAAACAAAATGAAACAACTGACTTCAAAATTGAACAAATGATCATTGTAGGTCATGATGAGGTGACTTCAGCAGAGAATTGACGAAGAAGAGGAGGAATCTATCAACGAGGAAAGAAAACTAGAAGAGTCAGTTGACTTCATAACTGAACGAATGATAATTCTAGATGATGTTGGCGCAACCCTATCTGAGAAAGGCTGTTGACGACGGAGGAATGCAAGAAGAAACAAATGAGTTCACAACAGAACAAGTGAGCATTGCAGAGTATGTTGAGGAAACACTACCTGAGGACAAAGAAGAATTCGAGACTATGGTTGATTCGGTAATGGTGAACATTTCAGGTCAGATTGAGGAGACATTAGTTGGGAACAACAGTTATGATAGAGGAGTTCAGTATTTTAGCTAACTCCATGTGTGTTGAAAAGGAGAAAATTGAAGATTGTGTAGCTTCTGTAGAGGAAAAGGTTGCGAAATCTCATGTAGTTTTTGAAGAAATAGCTGTTGAGGGACACAATTTAGTGAATGAGGATTCACCAATTAAAGGTCTAATACCTAACTGTGAAATGATGATCAAAAATGCAAATGCTGTGATAACTGACGCCCCCCCCCCCCCCCCAAAAAAATCGTTAGTTTCTAACCTATCCAAAGGGCATGCGTGGATCTTGGAATATCTGTGTTTTATGGATATTTTTCTTCTCATTTCCTTTGACAATCTGATGTGTGAACTCAAATGAAAAGAGAACCTATAAAAAAGTATTATATGGGCTTTAAGGTTGTATTTTGTATCGAAATGATGTTGGGTGACTATTTAAATAAAATAATAATGTGTACAATTATCTTATTTGTTATCTTCAATTCAACACACCATCAGGAAATTAAAGCATTTCAATACTATCCCAAAATGCATTTAAATGTAAGATTAATAGACCAAAGGACGATTGAATTGGATCAGAATGGAGATATACTTTTACATTTTTACAACAATAAAGTTGAGAAAAAATTACGATTCATATTGTAACTATTACTTCGTCTAACTAATTAGATGTCAGGTTCCATTCAAACATGTGACTGTATATCTGCATCTCCTTATCCATCATTCTTTGAGCTATTGATGTATATATATGACAATAAGATTTTACTACTACGTATACACTTCCATATCAAGATGTAGGAGAGACATGACCCCATGCATCACTTCGACAAGGAAGACAAGCAACATCAAAGCAAACCAACATTGTCCATTATGTTGCCCGTGCATAGACTCAATATGCTTAAAATAGTTGAGTGTCTACTTATGTGTTATACCAACGAATGATTTTTTTGTTCAGTGATGTCTTCTACCAGTCATTGAATCATTAATTAAGTTAAAAAAGTCTGTACTTCATCTTATTTTCTATGCAACACATGCTCAATAACTAATATACACTTAAAATTCTTCCATTATGCTTCCACCGTTTTTTTTGTTCCCGAACTATAGGACAAAGTTGTAAATTATTTATTGATAGAATTATTATCTTATTTTAGATTTAATACAGGTTCAAACCAAGCCAAATCAGAACCAAACCGTAATATATTAAAACCGAACCAAAACCAAACCATTTAAATGAGTAGTATAATAGGTTATATTTTTGATCAATCATTTGATGTGGTGCGGAAGCGGTTTGAACATCTAACCGCACAAACCGACTCACGTCCAACCTCTAATAGAACTACCAGGAAATTGTTTTATTTTTTATTTTTTATTTCCGGCCCTTTATTTAAATGAGGATGCCAAGTTTTTGTAACACTAACCTTTCCTTATTTCTTCATAGAACATATCTTAATTTCAATTGGTTGTTGCTGTTATAATTATGATTTTCAATTATATTGCAAAATCGTATTCAGATATTCTATCATTTAATAATACAACTGTTTCTGATGTGAATTCCTTAACCATAATATGCATGCTGCTATACAGATATGCAAATGTATATTACAATGGTAATTCGTTTTTGCCAATTGCTTAGTTTTCAAGGTCCATATCATCCTTCCTTCAACAAGTACATTAAAAATGACAACTTCATATGCAGAACCGAAAATCCATTTGGAAAGCTTATATGCAAACTATTATACTAACTGTCTAATACTATGTACATTACACATTACATTCTATATACCTAGGTTTAGACCATCTTCATCTACCCTGACAAAGAATACACGGCCACAGTGACATTCACCAAAATGTAGTCAAACTCAGTGGCCTAAAAAAAAAATTGATAATAAAAAAAAACTAGGTAGCAAGTCATAAAGGTGAACAATGTTTTGTGTACAACTAGAAGGTAGATGCGCTGTACCAAATAATTGTCTATAACTAAGTTTAATTTATGACTTTTATCACGTAAACAGAAACCAAATCAACCGAATAAAGAATTTATTTTTCACCATCATCTTTTTGTGGAGAAATTTAAAACAGAAATGTCTGTTATATATGGGTAACCAACCAATTTTTTAATATTAACTTATGAAGCTGAATAATTTTAAGATAATAATAATAATAATATAGATACGATGGTAAAAATATCACATATACACATTACTCAATCAGTCAAATTTAACCATTCAACTCTCTGCTTGATCAAACAATACACTTCTTCCTCTCAATGCCACCAAAAAAGGATCCGTTCTCTACTTCTACTTCACTCTACCATCAATTCATTTTTTTCTCGCTAAACATAGGGCCAACACAACTTTCTTTTTTGCCTTACATATCATGCCACATAAAAAGGGTAAACAAAACTTTACTACTCTATATATCCAACTTTACCTCTATTCCAAACAAATACAACACTCCTACACCCATGATTTTATCTCCCTTCCAACCCGTCCATGGCATAATATCCACATCTTCCCGTGTGCGTAGCACGGGTTCCGACCTAGTATTATAATAATATCCACATCTTCCCGTGCAACCATTTATCTCTCCTTGTTGTATTTCTCATGTCCACAATAAAAAGGAATTTATTATATTTTATTTTGTTTTTGCTTTGAATTAAACCAATACCCTTTATTTAAAATACCCCATGATTCTGAACTCCTTTCTGAACCCAACAACTCATATTTTTAGGGTTATACCACTATTCCGGACACACTGGGATATGTCACGAAGTCCAATTCGATCATCTGTAGAAGGTATTAATTTAAATCAATAAATTAAATTCAATTTAGAACAATTTATTTTATCGATAATAAATTTCTATTATTACCGTTATAAATTCATTTAGAATTTCATATAAATTATCTGAACTGTTTTCAATCCAAATTAAATTTTGAATTCAAGTAAATCCATTTTTGTATTCCGATAATTTAATATATTCAATATTAAACTGAAATTGATTTTTAAATCGATAACTCAAATATAAAATTCCATTTATATTATCAACTCAATATTTAAATCCATATTAAATATTCAAAATTAATCGACCAAAGATCCGGGTCGTTACAGTTGTGGTGGCCAATTAAACATGAAGCAGTGTTTAAGGTTTCCTGTTCGAAGCTGCATTGAGATTTGGTCCAATTTCCGGCAATAGGATGGTCAAGAGGCTGTCGCGTCTGAATCAAAGTGGAGGAGAGGAGGCAGTAGCGTCGACCGGCGGTGGTCCGATAAGGCCACGTGGCTTGTGGCGGATGTTTTTCTACATGAATGGGAAAGAGAAACTTCGGCGTTCTGGCATCTTGGGGGCGATCTGGGTGGTCAGGTTTCTGGTGAAGGGACGTTGTTCGAAGGCGGTTATGACGGTGGGTTCTGGTCAGGGTCCTATGGCTAGTTGTGGAGGTCGGCGGTGAGTTGTGATGTCCGGAGTTGTTTTCGTGAGAAACAGGAGAGTACGGATCAGAAATTTTCGCAGAGGAAGAGATATAACGCGTTAAACAGTAACACATTAATTGATGATGACGTGGAGTAATTAACGTAATCGTTAGATAAATCTGTACAGCAGGATTCATGAGTTTAAGAAATGTTGGGTTTTCATAGGATATCGCGATGGGAAAGCGTAGTTAACGCGTCTAATGGCGTGGTTATTGAAGGTAGTTAAATTAATTAAGTTCAACTAATTTTAAGTTAATAGTTTTTATAATAATCAAAATTTGAAATTAGTATATACTATTCGTTTGTGAACAAAATTACGCAAAATAGGATTCGGTGGAATCATGGTGAAAAGGACTATATTACTGGGCAAGTTCGAAAGGAATTGGAAGCAGTTGGATTTTTATTTAATTTTAAATCCAGTGTAAAATTAAACGAAATAACGCGCGAAACGTCAATCGAAAACAAGGTGAGTTAATTCTATGATGTGTTAAATTCATATTAAAATATGATTCATCGTTAATCATAGAAATTGGATGATTGAATGCTTTGGTTGCTTATTAAATGGTTGTAGACAATTATATTTGTCTTATTGGATGATTTTGATAATTATTTCATAAATTATTATCAAATATTATTATGATTTGTGATGCAATGAAGAACAGGTTGGAGGGATCCGACCAGATTCCACAAATATTTTCGTATGTTGTTTATTATTTTCATATTATCCAAATATGAACTGTTTACCCCAAATAACGTTATATTCTGATTGAATATTGATGGATGACTATATATTGAACCTTGAATTGAAATTCAACGCTGGTATGATGTTTTTAATCAATAAAAGGTATTGATTAAGTTATTGGCAGCAAATGATCTGAAATGTTGTTTATAAGACATTAGTTCGCCACTTGGTGAATTGACGTAATTGCAATTAAAATTTTTATTTTATAAATAACTTAAAGTTTTAAAATTTGATTACTTTTTAAATAAAAGTTTAAAAATAAGATGATATTTATAAATGGTTTTATAAAAATAATTATATAATATTTTGCAATAATTTTAATAAGTGCAGAAGCCAGAATTTAACTTACATGTTATTGTTTTCAAAATAACTATTTAAATAAACAGTTTAGAAATATAATTAGATTAACTATATTAATCTAATGAGAAAAGTAATCGTAATTAGTTAATAAATAACTGATATTTAAGTTGACGAAGACAACTGTTTAGTTAGAGTTGATAATTTCATTAATCATTCTTCGATTAATGTAATGCAAAATAGTTTAACAAATAATTATTTTTATTCTTAAATAATAATTATCTTTTTATTAATGATATTTAAAGTTGCTTAGCAATTGGTAAATCATTAATTAAGTAATTATCATTTAATAATGTCGATAAGAAATTAGTTGATCTATTTTTAATGAAGTAAACTATTCCACTTCAGTTAATAATGGAATTAATTAATTATTTTAGTTAATAATAATTAAAGTAATTAACTTCTTAAATGGAAGTAAATTAATAAGTGATCGAGTTTTAAAATGAATCGTGTTAAGAGAAATGTTATACGAAAAGTATAAACAAGTTCTGAAACTAAGATGTCATTTTTAATTACTTAATAATTGAGAAGTTCAAAAAGAGATTTATCGTAAGAGATTGGATAAGGAAATCCAATTATAATTGAGAGTTTATGGAGAGACGAGTAATGTAAAGCTTTTAATAAGATTTGTTTTTACTTAATTATTTAATTAAGTAAATTAAAGTGAAATATGATTTCAAAAAGGAAATGATTTATGGATTCTATAGGAAGATTTTTTTAAATAGAATTCAAGTTTTGTAAACAAGATTTATAAAGGAATTTAAACGAAGGAGATAAACTGAAAATACGTTTTTTATTTAAGGAATTGGGTTGAATGAAATAAGTATAAATTGAAGAAAGTTTATGAATGCAAAAGTGTTTTGTGCTAGCAAGTATACTTGAATAAAAAGTAAATGAGATTTATTTTGAGATTAAATATGCCAAAGGAAGAAAATGGTTATTAAAACCATGTTTTAAATAAAAAGTAAATTGAATTGATAGTAAATGGAATGATAGGTTTGTGTTTTAGACTTTATTTATTCTGAGATTAGAACGTTGTCGGTCAAGGTTTGATAGGTAATTTAAATACCCCAACTTGAATGGCTTCACTATTATCGAGGAAGGATATTAGTTTGTAACAGTAAAGTTGGTTTATTATTGTAACGAGAGAATATTGAAATTGTTAGATCTTAAACTACTAAGTGTAAAAGTAAAAGATATATAAATTTAACATCGTGCGATCAACTTTGAAGTATGAATTTATTTATATCTTTGAGATAAGAATATGGTGATTTTCACAAGGCATTGGTAATGTAAGAAATTGACGAATATAAAGTGATGTTCTGAATAACGAAATTGGAATTTATTGTACGTTGATTGTGTTGAGTAACTTTCGATGTGTCAATCTGATGTTGGTTTCGGCCTTCGGGGTTGATATTTAGAGATTTATTCACTTACTAATCTACAATAGGAACTATTGAAGTAAAAGTAGATGATAATTAAATCTTCTTATATTAAATAAGGAAAGGGAAACGTTTTCCCTAATATTGAAGATACAAAGTTGAAGTTAACCAGATATTAATTATTAAAAAGGCCAAGTGATGTTGAATACTAAACCAGTACATAAATTTTATTTTTATGGATGAATGTTTGTTTATTTGATAGTTAAATAACCGACTATCAAATCTGGCCAATTATCGATTGTTGGTATGGAAAGACCGGGTTCGAATTTATATTCAAAAACCATTCCGACCAACAAATACGTAATCGTGGAAAAGATCAGACGACGATCGAGATGGAGCATTTGAAGACCATAGATCTTTATAAAATGGAAGTATTGCTTATAATTTCCGGTTAGCTCCCAGAGATAAGCTATGATCCTGTCGTGGTTGAAGTCTATGGATTGCAAGGACTACTCGCTACCGATCCTTGGGGTGATGCCTATATAAGGATGCGGTAGAAGGGTGCCTTCGGTTCATCCTGTTCCTGGATGACATGTATGGATGATGTGGGATTCAAAAGTAAATGGTGGCCAGATGTTCAAAAAATTATAACCTTAAGCCTCACAACTGGGAGATGAAAAAAACGGGCAGACAACATGGTTATGTGGGGCATTCCCATTAGGGTGTATTGTCACCATCTAGAGAATATCCATATTTGTTACTTCTTTTCATTTCTGTATCTCCCGGGAACGGTTATGTTGGTACCAAACATAGGGACAATATATTCGATACACTCAAGAGAAATGAGTGGTCTGTCATGTGTGGCCGGGTTGCAAGATGTTCTTGTTGAACCTAGTGTATTCCTCTCTAGAGATACACTATCGGTAGGTGAATCCATACCTTGTCAAAGTCGGAATCAAATCTCTAATAAGCGCCTGTAGTTTTGATTGTATACTATATATGTGGAGCGTGAGATGCAAGCGTTCCGCTAGATTGTTATTTATTTGTATTTAGACACTATTATAATATCAGAAGATATATATATATATATATGATTTCAAAAATGTTTTGGGTTATAGTAAGGTAAAAACCGTCCGTATTTATATGTGGGTTGGTCGTACTATTATCCTTTTCTTTCGAAAGGATTCTCAAAGTTAAACAATTTGTTGTGCTATGAATTTTCACTGAAAGTATTCTAGACTGATCCGGGTGAATTTTTCTTTACTTCAAATGTGCTCGGGTCAGACCGTGTATATTTAAAGGTCAAGTTCCGCTTGGAGTTCAGAAGATGGAAGCAGGAGGCTTCATTATTAGTTATTTAGAGTTTATTTCAGCTGTGTCTGGTATATGATATACTTTGATGATTGGTATGTATATACAATTTCTTTTTGTGTAAAAGGATTTGATATATTATATTTTACTCGTTCCGCTGTGAGATTCAGATGTGTTCTTCTTCTTTTTCTTCTATTCTAATATTTCTTTCTTTCTATTCTCATCCTCTAATTTCTTCCTATTAACGTTCCGGTATTTTCGGTGCTTGAAGGTTGACATGGTGTTCCAGTGTCGATTTTCGGGGTCGAAAATCCACTGGGTCGTTACATTTCTACTCATAAGCTAATAAGTTGGATTGAATAAATATATTAAGTTCTTTACAGAAGAAAATAATGTAGAACTTTGTTTAAAAAAATCATTATCTCTCATAATCAACATATCACCTTAAAATCATATGGATATACTTTCCTATTATACAAAATTGAATTTGCCAGTGCATTTTTTCACCTCAAAATGTAGCTGGTCTACCTTTTCTTATACATATTATCCTTTCATGGCAAGCCTTTCTTAATATTTATAGTCCTGTATGTGTTTTCATCGCACACGGGCATGTAGTGGGTATGGAAAATGTTGGTTATCGGGTACTGCATGCATGCACTGTATGGAAGTTTATTTGTTGATGCCGACTGTTGCATTTTTGTATTGCTTAATTTATGAGGTTGAACTGAACTTGCAAGCTATAACATACAAAAAATATGGTTTATGTGTAAAGGCTATAACATTGAGTATGTAATCGTCTAATGCTTCACAACAAACTAGAGGAATAGTTGTGACCACTGAGTAGGCTATTCGAGATGTTTTGCATATTTGATGCACTATTTTTTAAATCAATCCATTTACTCTAAAAAGTGAAGTAGGAAATAATGTAATATCAGCGAGGTAATTTTTAAGCTACTAAGTTATAGTTCAGTTTTGTAACAATATTAAAGCATAAGCCACCATCACTCTTACCATTAGTATACTAAAAATATTAAAATCAACAAATACAGTTTCTTACACTACTGCTGAATCTAAAAAGGGTGCGGAAAATTCATTTTATAAACTAATCACTTAAACAAAGAAGTTGGCAGTTGAATGTTGAACTTCGCGTAATTCCGAAGAAATATTTCAATGAAATTTGGAAATTAAAATTAACAATTAGAACATCATTCAGATAGAAAAACTAATGGCAACAATATACTGAAGCTATATGTTAAATACGTTAATAACCAGTGCGAAATTCGCATGAGAACCAGCAGATGCCGAATAGATTAACATAAACTTACCAAATGACGTATGATTCCTTCGTTGTCCATCTGTGAAATGAAACAATGGACGTGCGAAATTAAGGACCCATGATAATGCTCGAACATAATATTTTATGTTATTGATGGGGAAATCGAGGCAGGCCCCATATCCGTGGTTGTAGATGAGGAGCGGATGTTTGTTTTTGGTTAAATTATTGCGTCATGGGAGGAAGAGGAGCGGTGAGAATTTGTGCAGGTTACAAAAGGATTGTTGGAACGAAGGAAGATTGGGGGAAATGAAATTGGGAACAATTTGGAAGGATAGAGTTTTTTCAGTGCAAAATGGAGAACGTGGGAAGCATTTAAAGGAATATTGTAACCAAATGGAAAGCCGTATTCCCAGTATTGATTTACTCGTCAGATGTAATGAAAAATGAAGGCGAGTTCTTCCGAGCGACCTGTCAGATATAATGAAAAAAGAAGGATACAACCAAGCTTTTTTGTTTATTTTACTTTCTATTATAGGTAATAGATAGATATATATATATATATATATTCTTGCCAAAACAGTAATCCCCTACCCTTCTCATTTCCACCGCCAGCACCTGTTTGAATGGCTGAAATTTTTTAAGCTTCCATCCACGATTTCTTCTTATCCACTAAATATTTTCGAATGATTTCAACTACAAAATTGAAGAACTACGTGAGGTCTTCATCTTCAACGGACACGATCGGATTATTTTGCCAAATTAACTGTAAACCATGCCTAAAGTCGTGTCGTTCACAACAGTTTTTGGTGGCGATGGGGCGTGCGAGCGGGTTGGAATTCATGGAGCAGGAAGGGGGCGAGGTTGCGCACATCTTAGCGGTAGTTGATCAGGGTCCGACGCCCTCTAGTGATGGCGGCGGTGGTTTGTTGAAGTCGATATGGTTTCGTATTTTGCTAAAGGAAGAAACAATGAAGATGGATTAAAATTAATTAAGATTAATTAAAACCTAATTAAGTATGGTTAATTATTTAATAAATTGTTCAATGTTTAATTGGCCATAACTTTTTCGAACGGAAACAGAATCGAATAAATTCAGGTGCATTGGGATCGCAAAGACAAGCACTACATTTTAAAACCGATTGGAACATAAATGGAGCAAGTTACAAATTTCGACTAAATTAAACGTTCGGTTTAATTTAGCTAAACAATCGTTATTTAACGATTTGAGAACCGATCTAACTGAGAACTCTCTTATTCAAATAATTTGTACAGTTATTTTATTTTATAACTTAATATATATTGACTACTTGTACTAATTTGATATTTGATTTAAATATCACAAATTTGTATAGGTGCATGGTAGCTCACATCACAGTTGTTTGCAAACCTTATGGATGAATTGTTGATTTTTTTGTGTTATGATTTGAACGTGATTTTGAAATAATTAACATGTTAGAATGATGTTAATTTATTTTTTGTAGTTGAAATTGGATTAGATATCCATTTAAAAATCAACCGACTTGTTTATGTTCACCCATTTAAGTAATATCGATTGGAATAAATAAATAATTTGTTAATTATTTATTGGTTGAAAACCCCAAATGGGTATTGGGATAATATTTGATTTACACTAATCCCAAGTGTTTAGATTGGATGTTAATCGATTGATTGAGAAATCATTATAAGCATTATTTAATTATTTAATGCTTATACAGTTGTATATGCACTCTGGACACGAATTGGATGTTTAATAATTATTGTTGAATAAACGTAATGTATGAAGTCTATATAATTAAAATTGTATGGTAATTTGTTGAATCTCATTTTAATCCGGAGTAAAAACGAATACTTTAACATAATATTCAGTGAAGAATTAAAATATGATTTTGATATCTGATTTTCATTGGATACGAAAATATTGAAATATGAAGCCGAGTTAAGTTTACATACACCATTTTAACTCGAACAGACTTGTCTATCAATTTTATTCGTTTTTATAATGAATGCAGTGAAAATGGATTCAAAATAAGATATTTTGAATATATTACTATTTTAATCTATCTATCTTAGTTAATAGAAAGTAAAATAAATTAAAAGTTGAGTTGGATTGCTTATTTTGTTCATAAATCCAACATGGCATTCTACGAGAGCCGCTTCCCATTATCCTTAACACACCATTTAAAAATAACTCGCGCTGACAAAATCAAGTTATTTCTGAAATTTCTTTTTTCCTTCCTCTGCACGTGCCCTTCAGATTTTCATTCCACCACTCCATTTTTCCGCCAACCGCCTCACGCTCCAAAACAAAATATAGAAATTAGAAGCAGACGTCTTCCTTCCTCATTTTTCACAATACCTATTCAGAATGGAAACTCCAAACTGTTTGCAAATCATCATAGGTCTGGGAATTTAACTTCCATACAATTATGGACCTACTTTTCCACCCAATTGAATTCCTCTTTCCTTTGATACTTCAACTGTTGCTATAGACTAAAGTAATTTTATTTTAGCACTTTTTGATGTATCTTTTGGTAACTTCTACTAGTAAGGAATTGTTCTCTCATATAATTTTGCGGCATGAAATTATAATTTGTTTTGGTCTGTTATGTTATACCATGCTTTATAGTCCTAAGATTTTAACGCTGTTTTTTTTTTGTATTCAGGAAGTCAAAGAGGTGATTATGGCATCTTGAACGTTATTACGTGCCTAACTTATGTTGGGCTCAAGTAATTCGGATCCCGAAGGTATAATTTTCACTGTTCACTTCCATGTATTTTTTTGGTACATGTCGAACTTATTTTGATGTACTTTTTTGCTGACTTTCAAACTGCTAGCCTGTTTTTTTATAAGCTCTTGCAATTAGTGAGTACACGTTTGACTAAGTAATTCTTAAATTCAAATTATTTTTTTCATTCATGTATCCATCTGTATAACTGTTACATGTACTTCTCCATCACCAATTGTTAAAGTGAAATGGATAAAAGCTGTTTGTTATCCATATACATAGCTTAAAGTGAAAGAGCAGTGACGGGGTGATTTGAAATTGAGTCTGCATGGATATTGTAAATTAAGAAAGTAAATCTTATTGGCGACCATTTCCATAGAACAAGTAATAAACTGATGCAACGAAAGTTGTAGGTTTACATCTATTAATTTGTTCTATATTATTTTTTTGGGTTTATAGTGGTATAACCTTCTTAAGTTGCATAACTGTGAATAAATTAATTATATTCCATAATAAGCCTAGATTAGCATCTACAAAATGTATTGAATGCTATAAATGAAACCTTAAGTCTGTAAACATACATGGTTATAAAATATTCCCAATACCGTGTACTAAAAATGAAATTGTGATACTATAGTAAGATAGCCACATGATATATTTATTACTGAATTCTATTAACACAAACCACCATATGGTGAGTTGAAATTTCACTATCTTCATCTGGACGATTTCAACTGACAGATCCGAGTTTATTCCATGTTTTTCTGTACTATTGAGTAAACTGCATATGTTGCATTTCCTTACCCATTTCTCTTTGGTGTTACTTGCCTATTGGTTATACTATGTTATGCGGTTACGTTAGTCCCCGTGCTGCTACTACTGTCCAATGCATTATTTTTACTGACTGAATTACATACTAAATTCTTTGAGTGTAGATTTAAGAATTGAAATTTTGACAGCGACTATAATTTTGTACTTTTAGTTAGAGTACGATGTAAATATATATTTTGACAAATTTGTGTATACACTATTTATTTTTTATTTCATTTTTTGGATTGGTTTTGTTAGACCCAAAAGTGGTTCTAACACCCAAATTGATTAAAAGCAAATAAGATGAGATAAAAATAAAAATGAACACACAGGATTTGTAGTGGTTCGGCGAAGAAGTGCCTACGTCCACTTATCTTTCACTATATTCAATGATTCAGTTGCAAATACAATGTAATTGTCACTTGACTTCACTCACAACTCGCTTATATTCACTCAATAGATTAAAACAAATAATGAAAGAAGATTTGGATTCTCCAGGAGTAACGGAGTTCGGATTATGGAGATAGTTGAATTCTCAAAGTGCCTAAAAAAGATCCTTCTCTTTGTCTCCAGACGGGGTATTTATAGGTGTGAATTTGCTCAAAACTTGATCCGGGTCGGGGCCACATGTCGTCCATCCCACTATCTTCGGGTTCGGATGAACTATTATGTTGACAACGCATCAAAGGAACGGACGTTATGGGTAGGAACTTGTCACAGCCGGTCCGGATATCCAGGCGCTTTTGCAGGAGAATAATATGGAACATGGGCTCGGGTCGGAGACGCACAGATAAGGGGTTCGGATCGGGATATCCGATCCGACCCGGATTGGCTTGGATGCAACGCTCTCTTCTTCTCTAATCTACTCCGCTCCGATCCATTTTCGTGGCAAACAGGTGGCTTTCCGATCCAATTGAGATCATGTTGCCCTCCGATCCGATTAGATATACCTTACCAATTTCCTCAGCAGCAGTTCACCGATCCGAACAGAAGATTCTATCCGACCCGAACCGATATGTTGCTCTGACCCGACCCGAACAACTGCAGCTATCCAATCTAGGTTGTAGTGTCTTCTCCAATCCGAACCGAAGTCTTCTAATTAAAAATGCTCTTCAATGTCTGGTTTCTTGACTTTGTGTTGCCTAGTTCACAAAGTAGGCTAACACTTTGCCCCCTCAAAGGATGCTTCTGTTGGGAACGGAGCATGCTTTGACTGCCATAGCGCAAAAGCTTCATCTTTCCTTTCGAATTCACACGTTAAGTTGTCGTACTTCATCCTGTTCGGTTCGGATTCCGACCCGAACGGATTTCTGGCTTGGGTTCCGACCCGAACAAATCTCCTTCCTCCTGTACTCAGCGATGAACCAGTGGGCCAAGCTGTGTTACTGGGCTTTTCGAGCCGGTCCGATCGGGAATACGAATAGTCAGCTTGTTGTTTATATAAATTCACTTCTTCTTTCTTCTTTTCTTTCATTTATTGTTTTCGTTTATCTGAACCGATTCCATATCGAAGCTCCAGCCTTTCCAAGAAACTTCAAAATTTTCGCTTCCATCTTCGAATCAAACACATAGGTAGTCTTGTAATCTTGAATCTTGTTGCCATAATCGCTTTTAATTTACATTCGCGGTTAGTTTGAACGACTTTAACAAAGTAATTGAATAATTCCATCACTGCGCCTTCTTCCATCCTCCGCCTTCGTCGTCAACGGCATCGACGCCATTTCGAAGCGTTGGAGGAAAGTATTGACGCTTGAGTGTTTAATCTCTCGACTTTAATTAAAGCTTGGAATTTCGAGTTGGGTTCGCTATTTAAGAGGAGGAAGAGGAAGAAAACTAAAGAAGGTTGGTTCAGGTAGGGGAACAGTAGGAGGAAAAGGAAAAGAGAGAAATTTACAGAGCCGGATCGGGTCGGAGCAATAGGGCCAAGAAATGGGCCTTAAACCGCTTGACTGGGTTGGGTCGGATTTACGAATACAATGAAGGTCAAGACTTATGCGCTCGGATCGGACCCGGTTGAAAAACAAAAGAGAGAATAGGGGTCTGGTTATCCAAGTTAATCCGACCCGCTCCGGGTTTCAATCTCCGAACCGATCCGGATATATCTTTCTGAGTGTGGGCCTTTGTTCATCCGATCCGAACCTGGTGTCTACATCCGAACCGAGCACTACTCAATCTAAAACATAAACTCTCGTCCAACTATTTAAAAGATATTACTTCCAACTTCACGAACAGTTAGGATAGTGCCTTGCGGACATAAGTGAACATTAAGAACTACTCTGACTATCACTTTCTCTTCAAAGTTTCGTCTTACATTGCTGTACTTTTACTTTGCATTTCTCACATTTGCTGCACACATTTTAGTTTACACACGTACACAGGGGGGCACGGGATAATTTACTCTAATCCGTGCTATTGCTTCTTCAATAGTTCTATGACAATGAGGCCCAGACGCTCTTCCCGACTAGCTGAGAGGAAAGAAGCCCCGGAAACTTCTAACAAAATCACTCTTGAGGATATATCTTCTTCGTCTGATCCAGAATGGGACATTGAGGGTCCAGACTACGGGGTTGGAAATCGAGAAAGCAACGAGGCGTCTTCGGAGAACGAGGTTTCTCTGGGTTTTGAGGAGGAAGGAGGGATCGGTGACGATCGAGCCCCTGACGAATTTGAATCAGCCATTATATTGGAATCACCTCCAGATTCCGTAGAATCGACAATCGACAACGATCGACTTGTTCGAATTTGCTTAAAGTATGGAATAATGAAAAGGGACACCCCAGTGCCCTCACGCTCTGACCGTCCCCACAACCCTCCAAAAGGATATATGACGGTCACTCGATTGATGTGCATGGTCGGTGCCATTCCTCCATTCTCTCCCTTCATTGTTGATTTTTTAAGACAAATGCGGATTGCCCCCATGCAATTGCACCCCAATTCATATGCCTATCTGCACACCTTGTACATAGCATATCGTGAAATCTTAGGCATAGAGCTCACGTTCGATGACGTTCATTTTTTCTATAATTTCAAGCATCGGACTCGAGAAACTCCATCCTTCTGCTACTTGAATCCGTTCCAAAAAGGAAGATAATCTCTGCACCATTTAGCAGTAAAGCTGGAGATTCCATATTAGAATGGTTCTACGTGAAGCGACAGCCTGGATGTGCCAGGAGGTGGACAAAATCAAGTAAAGCACTGATTTTCTAAATCCGGGCTCTATACATTTGGATCATCACCTTGACTTGTTTTTCCTTTTTGTTTGCAGTTGATAATCCCAAACAGATATCAGACCAGGTGTTCTTTGACCGGATGCACCGACTCCTCAATGGCGATCAGAAATTCTTGACTATCGACGAAACCCTTAAGGACGAATACCTTCACTTTCATGGGCTGTTGTCGGTTTTTCGTAGCATTGGTCATGGGACGGTTCCATACGCATACATTCCTCCAGTGGAGGTAGTCCCAGAGACAGGAGAAGGCTCAGGAATTCCTACAGCGCCTCTTCACACTTCACCTTCTCCATCTTCTACGCAAGATGATGAATTGGCTAATCTGGCCGAAAAGCATCGTGAAGGATATATTGCCCCTGAGGAAACTACTTCTCTAGAAAAGTCAAAATCTTCCCAAGAGTCACCACTTCACGCTTCTGAGGGGGATGCCCCTAGCACTGATGATCAAATATTTCAGGGTTTGGGGGATCTCCCCTTACCTGAGACTATATACACTTCAGAGGATTTCAGGAAGGATCCTTTAGTCTTCACCTCCTCTGAAGAGACCACTCCCGCTAAGGCCAAAGAGCCTGCCCGTACTAGTCTAGCTTCAGACTCGGGTTGGTTGGGGGGAAACACACCACTTAGGATACACTTTACACAACAGCATTAACCTTCACTACACCTCTTTCCTCGTGAATCCATTAATTCTAAATTTCGTTCGTTTTATCGTGCAGGTACAATGTCTCGATCCTACTACGATATAAGAAAGCTTCGTCGCAGCATGTCCAATCCTCCTCAGGATGTCGAATATGACCGTCGTGATGACCGCGGCAGGGATGAGAGAAGGCCTTACGATCCTTATCGCTCTCGACCCTCGCGTTCTCGCTCACCAGTTCGGCTAGAGCAAGAGAAGTACAAGGGTTATCAGAGCCGCAGGGAAGAGGACAGACCACCATCTAAAGACTCCACTTCTTCCCATGAAAAGCGGAGTAGAGAGAGAACTCCTCCAAAAGAAACTGGGTCTCGAAGTAAGCACAAGGTCCCTGCCACTAAACGACCTAGGACGGACAAAGAGACCACTGAATCCTCTTCACATAGGGACACCGAATTATCAATTCCCGCTCCTCCCCCACTAGATGCGGGAACTGCAGTAAAGCTGGCATATTTAGAGGAGCAATTTCCCGAGCACTACTTCAAGACTTTAACCTTTTTACCTACTCTTGAACCTATTTCTTCTAATTGGGCAAATGAAGCCAAGGCAAAGATTGATTTGGTGGAAAAACAATATACTGAGATGTTCAAATATTCACGCAATCTTTCTAGAATCATTCGCACTCTAATCACAAATACTGATTCAATGCAAAAGACTGCGGAGGAGGATGCTAAGGCTTTAAAAGCTCTAGGAAAAGATTTGGAAGACACTCAAGCTCAGCTAGCGGTCGCTCAAAGGGACGCTTCTAATTTCAAACAACAATTCGAGGACATGCAAAAGCGTTATCACGATTTGCTTGAATCTCATACTCAGGAGCGTTCCGAATTAAAAAAGCAAGCTGACGAGGCCAAGTCAGAAGCTGCTAATACACACCTTGCTTATGCTGAGCTTGAACGGAAAAACGCCGAGTTAGCAAAGAGGAGTGCTGAATTAGAAAAGAAGAATGCTGACTTGGCTTCAAAGTTGTTGGAGGCAGAGAACAGGGCTGCTCTGGCCGAGGGCAATGTGGAGTGTGCTATTAAATCTGCGGAGGAAGCCCGCAAGCAACTATCAGAGGCGGAGGCTGATATTCAGGGCTTTGGCGAGCTAATGATTGAATTCTTCGCACACATTATTCGTCGTCGAAACATTTCTTGGATCGAGGACTATCCATCCACTCTAGTTCAAGTATGGAATCAAATCGTTGAGTGGGAAAAAGAGGAACTTAAGGTCGATTCCCTCGATGAAGATAAACTGATGGAGAAATACTTGAAAGATGATGAACCGGAGCGCCTAGCTGAAGGGCGCCGCCTTATTGCTGAGGCCATGGAAGAAGAGAGACGGAAGTCTAAACAAAAAACCATTCTCGAAGCTGGTTCCTCTTCCTCTGCCCCTGCAACTCCCGAAGTAGAAGGGTATGATCCCGAAAATCCGGGAATTCCTCGAACAACTCTACTATCCCCTATTCCTGAAATAGCCCCAGAGGTAGTAGTCACCCCCGCCGAGAAGTCTTCGGAAGGTATCCCTATCTTTTCTCCTCAATTTGTCAAAACTATTACTACCTTTCGCTACGTGATTGAACATTCGATGAGAGACCCATTGTTTTCGCCTGAGTTGATAACTGTTACTTCTCATTCTGTAGGTGTCGAATCATCCGAAAAGACAGATGTAGCTCAAGGAGCTGCCGCTGGGACAAAGCCCGCAGATGGGGCCAAAAAAGGGGAAGACAAGGCTGCTTCTATAGACTTGGGAGAAGGAAGTGAGCCAACTAAAGTCTCCACTCCCCATGATGAAGAAATGATAGAAGCTTTAAAGGACGATGACGGAGACGGGGGGCATGAAGAGGAACCAGAAGTTGCAATAACCGGGGAGTCAAAAAGTGCTGATGACGTTACCTTGGCTGCAATGAAGGCTGATCAAGACAAGCGCTTGCAATTAAAGGCCGAAGAACTAGACCCTGAGGTCCTCAAGCCCCTCGCAGTTGTGGATGCGGGTTCAAGGTTAGTTGTTAAGCTCTCAACTAGATCTATTACATAAGAACTCGCTAAAAAATCTTCTCTTGATTCCAGTGCCCCGCCCTCCGGGAAGAAGTCTACTGGCTCCAGTACCGCATCTTCAGGGAAAAAGAAATCAAAACGAATCTTGACCGAAGCCGAGAAAGAAGCAAAGGATGCGGAGAAAGCCGCCAAGAAATCCAAGGCTCATTCCAAATCTAAATAGTGGATTGTCCTGTATCTTTTTAGCATTTTTGTGAACCAATAATTGCTGCTACAAAAGCAGCTCCTGCACTTTCTTTTCTAGCTATTTCCCTGTACAAATTCATTCATCTGTAAATAAAAATAATTCACTTTTTGCAATGTTTGTCTGTTAGTAGTTCTGCACTTATGCATGTCTACAGTTGTGAAACGAAGTTGTGGAGGGGGAAATATGTGTGTACATAAGTGTCCCCAGTCAGTTTCCACAAGTTATTCAATGCTTAACCAAGCAATCCGAAAGCTCCCGATTTTCTGACGGGATAGCACTTCCTGTGCCGTCAGTACCTGTCGTTTTTTCTGGCATTTCTTTTATACTCTCCCTCTTTCTCTTGAGAGTCAGAGTTCGAGTTCAGTCATCTGTTTATTCCCCGGTCTTTCAACGGGGAAAGATTTCCTTCTCAGCGCTCAGTCAGAGACGCTTTTATACTCTCTCTCTCTCTCTGGAGAGTTAGAGTTAGGAGGAGAATCTCTTTTTCAGCGCTCAGTCGGAGACGCTTTTATACTCTCTCTCTCTGGAGAGTTAGAGTTAAGAGTAGAATCTCTTTTTCAGCGCTCAGTCGGAGACGCTTTTATACTCTCTCTCTCTGGAGAGTTAGAGTTAAGAATGTCGTTTTCTCATTCTTTTATATCTTATCGCACAAATAGTCGTTGTGCTTCTTTTTATGTCTAAACTGCTTTCAACCTTTTTAGGCTGTGAGTCACCCTGTACTTCATACCTACAACAGAATAATTAACAAATGTATATATACATAATGCATAAAGGTAAATAACACACAATATATTTATAGTGGTTCAGCTAAGTCGTAGCCTACATCCACTTTATAGTCCTTTATTCATATCGTCAGATTTTCCTAAGGAAAGTCGTGTCTTATTACAGAGTTCATAAGAAGAATGACACAAAGTACAGTGTTTTTAATCCAAATATCGCATTAAGTATTGGGCATTCCATGCTTTGGGGACTTCTTCGCCATCCACGGTCGTTAACTTGAAGGTTCCTTTTTTAAGTTTCCGTTGAATGACAAAGGGTCCTTCCCATTTCGGACCAAGGTGAGGAAGGGATGGAAAGACTCTCTTTAGCACCAAATCTCCTGGTTCAAAAGTCCTGAGGCGAACTTTTTTGTCGTAATAGCGTGCCATCTGACGCCGATGTCTTGCTGCACGCAAATCTGCTTCGTCCCTTTTCTCTTCGACTTCATCAAGAGACTCAAGTAAAAGTGCCCGATTAGTCATCGGGTCATAATATGTCACCCTGTGGGAAGGAACTTCTAGTTCAACTGGAATTACAGCTTCTGAGCCAAAGGAGAGAGAGAAAGGGGTATGACCAGTGGCCGTTTTAAATGTTGTTCGATATTCCCACAAAGCTAGGGGCAATTCATCAACCCACTTTGCCTTTGCACGCTCTAATCGCTTCTTGAGGATGGATTTTATTACTTTGTTTATTGCCTCTACTTGCCCATTCGATTGTGGATAGGCAACTGCAGTATATCGTTTGTCTATCTTATACTTCTGGCAAAAATTTCTGAATTCAGTGCTATCAAATTGGGTCCCGTTGTCAGTTATAATCGTCCTTGGGATCCCGAATCGGCATGTAATATTTCTAACCACAAAACTTATCACCTTTCTTGTTGTGATCTTGGTCAAGGGCTCAGCTTCCACCCACTTCGTAAAATAGTCCACGACTACTATTGCATACTTAGCTCCTCCTTTAGCAATTGGTAGAACTCCAATGATATCAATTCCCCATGTGGCAAATGGCCAGGGACTCACCATTGATTTAAGCTGGGTCGACGGTGCCCTAGGGATTTTGGCGAATCTCTGGCACTTATCGCAGCGTCGTGAATAATCAGCTGCATCTTTATTGATCGTAGGCCAGAAGTATCCGTACCGCAATATTTTCTTTGCTAAAGTTTGACCTCCTGTATGATCTCCACACTCACCTTCATGTACTTCTCTTAGTACACGCTTGATGTCGTCGTGTGCTATACATCGTAACAGGGGCATAGAAAATCCTTGCCTATAGAGAGTATCATCTTGTATGACATATCTGGTAGCTTTGCGAACTACAGCTCTTTTCTCACTCTTCTTCGATGGGAGTGTCCCATTCTTAAGGAAATTCTTAATTGGAGTCATCCATGACTCTTTCTCTGGTTCTGCTTCAAAAGCGAATTCAATTTCCATTGACTCAAAGCTTGTCGACTCCAACGTTTCAATTGGAATCACTTCAGTCTCTTCTGGATTGTCGGAACTAGCCAGCTTTGCCAGTCTATCCGCTTTCTGGTTTTCAACTCTGGGAATATGTGTTATGTTGTACCGTTCTAAGCTATTCAATAGCTCTTTCACTTTCTTGAGGTAGGCGATAAGTCGAGGTCCTCGAGCCATGAATTCCTCTCGCACTTGACAAACAACAATTTTAGGGTCACAAAATATGTCTATCATTTTTACTCCGAGGTCTTTAGCGAGCTTCAGCCCGGCGATCAGGGCTTCATATTCAGAGTCATTGTTAGTCGCCGAAAATTCTAATCGCCGGGCGTAATATAACGACCGTCCCTCGGGAGTAACTAAGACAATTCCAGCTCCAGACCTTCGGTCGTTCTTGGCTCCATCTGTATATAGTTTCCACGGATTCATCTTTAGCTCATCCTCGGACTTAACCACTCTGTCATTGATTATTTCCTCCTCTGGAATGGTGAACTCCGCAATAAAGTCTGCTAGAGCTTGCCCCCTGATTGACTTTCGTGGTTGAAAATTCAAATCAAACTGACTTAGTTCTATGTTCCATTTGATCAACCTTCCCGATGATTCGGGTCTTTGCAACACCTGCCTTAAGGGCTGGTCGGTGTATATGGTTATTGGATGGGCTTGGAAATAGTGACGAAGTTTTCGGGATGCGATCAGGAGGCTGTAAGCGAGCTTCTCAATTTTTGGGTAGTTGCGCTCTGCCGCTGCTAATTTCTTACTTACATAATACACCGGCCTTTGTACTTTGTCTTCTTCTCGAACTAGGGCTGTGCTGACAGCGTGAGCCGAGACTGCCAAGTAAACAAATAATTCTTCGTGATCTACGGGCTTTGATAAAATCGGCGGTTTCTCTAGCAGTTCCAACAGATTTTGAAAGGCCTCAACACAATCCGGAGTCCACTGGAAGTTCTTCTTTCCCCTTTTAATCAAATCAAAAAACGGAACACATTTATCTCTGGCTTTGGAGATGAATCTACTCAGCGCCGCTACTTTCCCTGCAAGACTTTGGACGTCTTTAATTCTCCTCGGTTCTTCGATGTTTCTGATCGCTGCTATCTGGCTAGGGTTGATTTCAATTCCTCGGGAACTCACAATGAAGCCAAGGAACTTTCCCGATGCCACTCCAAATGAGCATTTTAGAGGATTCAATTTCATCCGGTACTTTCGCAGGATACTAAACATTTCCGCCAAGTCCTGCATATGGCTGGAGGACTGCTTTGATTTGACAAGCATATCATCCACATAAACTTCCATAGTTTTTCCTATTTGATTATAAAACATTTTATTTACCAAGCGCTGATAAGTAGCTCCAGCGTTTTTCAATCCGAATGGCATTACAACATAACAATATAACCCCAAATTCGTAATGAAGCTCATATGTTCTTGGTCTGGTACGTGCATAGGAATTTGGTTGTACCCAGAATATGCGTCCATGAAAGAGAGAAGTTCATGACCTGCTGTCGAGTCTACAAGCTGGTCAATCCTGGGAAGCGGAAAACTATCTTTCGGGCAAGCTTTATTTAAATCTGAAAAGTCAATGCAAGTCCGCCACTTTCCGTTTGGCTTCTTTACTAAGACGGGATTCGATATCCAGTCGGGATAAGTCGAATCTCGAATAAATCCATTCTGCTTCAACTTCTCTACTTCCTCTTTGAGAGCAGCCGACCTCTCTGGGCCCAGCATGCGTCTCTTTTGCTTCATAGGCGGATGCTTCGGGTTCACATTCAATTTGTGACTTATAATGGATGGCAATATCCCACACATGTCAGCATGAGTCCAGGCGAACACGTCTAGGTTTGCCTTCAAGAAGTCCGTTAGTTCTTTAGCTCGACGTGGATCTAATTGAGAACCAATTTTCAAAACTTTTGTCGGATCTGCTTCATCAATGGGAATTTCCACTGTCGCTTCATTAGGAGTTGCATTCCTAGCCTCTGGTTCCTCGTCTTTTCTGGGATCCAAGTCTTCAGGTGTTCCTTTGGGCAACTCCTCTGGGGTCAATCTCTCTAATTGCTATGCCGAGCCCCCCTTTGAGGGAGACGAGGCATCCTTACTCTCAACGTCAAGTCCTTTCATCAACATCTTTAGTTCGGCCACATAGCAGGCCCGTCCGGAAACTTGATCCCCTCTCATTACTCCAGTTCCGGCTTCGGTTGGGAACTTAAGTAACAAGCACCAAGGGGCGATACAAACTCTAAATTCAGCGAGGGCAGGCCTTCCCAAAAATGCATTATAAGGCGAATCTACGTCCAATACTACGAACTGAAGCATCCGCACTCTTCTACGTTCTCCTTGCCCCAGGGTCACAGGCAACTCTATGTATCCCATGGGAGCTGTCGACGCCCCGTTGAAGCCTCTGATCCATCCTTCACATGGCTTCAAATCTTCAGATTCAAGCTTCATTTGATCGAATGACTTTTTGAACAAAATATTAACGGAACTTCCGTTGTCTACTAACACCTTATGGACCAAGGTCGGCCCAATGGTGGTAGTAATAACCAACGGATCATTGGTGGGTGATTGTATCCCAGTATTGTCTCGGCTGCGAAATACCACGTCGTCAAACATGGTCTTCTGTTGTTTTATGGGGGTGACATCTTCCAAATCATCACCTTCATTCACGTCTAGATGCTTGGCAGCATTTACATTTTGATCCATTGATCTGAGACTTCGGATTGCTGGGTGAGGTCCGCCTACTATGGAGTTGATAACAATTCCTTTACCTTTTTGCTGCGTTGTAGGCTTGGGAGCAGGTAGAATCTGTTTTGGAGCCTGCTCTCCTTGCCCCCTGTCCCTCGGGGCAACCTTGTACTCATCCAACTTCCCTTCACGCAACAGTTTCTCAATCACATCCCTCAAACGCCGGCATTCATTAGTTGAATGCCCGTGAGTTCCATGAAACAAACAAAACTTCCCTGTCGCCATTTCTTTCTCGGTCGAATCACGAGGTGGCGGTCTTTTGTATTGTAACACATTGTACGTATCCAGATAAATGTTTTCCAGGGTGTCGTTCAATGGCGTATAATCCTCGTAGTTCTGGAATCGGGGTCTTTTGTTAGGGTCACTTCCCCTATTTCTGTTTCTTCTGTTACCGTTTGGATTACGGTTATTGTTGTTGTTACCCCCGCTTCCAGCATTGCTGTTTCCACCCCTGTTTCCTACATTTACTTCAACCTTGCCAGAACTTTCCCCAGACTGCTTTACGGCGATGTTACTCTGCACATTCTCCTTTGAAGCCGTCTCAGACTTTCTCTTTCGGTTTGCCCTGGCCTCCTCTCGTCTTAGATAAATATCAGCTTTTTCGTAGAATATCTCCCTTGTGGAGGGTGTTTTCCCAGAAAGGTAGTCTCCAAACTCAGATTCAGGATCGACCCCTTCCTTCAATGCCATCAGAATAGTGGGCTCATGCGGGTCACTGACCTCAGTTACAGCTTGGTTAAAACGATCAAGATATGCCCTTAAAGATTCTCCTGGTGCCTGCTTGATTCTTGATAATTCAATAACACTTTTGGACTTTCGGGCATGTAGTCGGAACTGGTTCATGAAACGCTCGCTTAGTTCCTTGTAATTCGAAATCGAACGAGGAGGAAGTCGGGTAAACCAGAACAATGCCACATCTTCTAAGTAGATTGGGAATGCTTTGCACTTCACTTCATCAGGGGAAGCAGCAGCATTCATGAGCCACGAATACCGCATCAAATGCTGTCCCGGATCAGTCCTTCCGTTGTACTTGTCCATCTGTGGCAAGTTAAAGCGTCGGGGAAATTGGAAGTCGAGGATATCTTCGGTGAAGGGAGCATGGCTTCGCTCAATGCCATAATCTTCATTTGTATAATTCCGGCTCTCAGACATGATCTGGCGAACCATTGCTTGTACATCAGCATTAGTTAGGGGCCGCTCAGGTTCCCTGGCCCTAGCATCCGAGTTCCTTCTGGGCTCTTGTTCAGGAGATGCCCTTCTTCTTCGTGCTGCCTCTGCTCGATTCCGTTCCCTGCGCTCCCGGTCGATCTCGGGAGGAGGGGACTGGAGTCTTTGTCCCCGAGTGGGGTCATTGTTTCCTAATGCTCGTGCAATATCCTCACGAGATCCCAAAGATCCAAATGTCAGCTGTTCCACGTTCTGAGGTCGTTCGAGTGGTCTTCGTTCACGGGGCCTCTCTTCCTCGGAAGATGAAGATTGATCCACTGGTGTGTGACGAACCGGTGACGGAGTTCTCTGTCGACGGAGTTCACTAATTTCCCGACTCATGAGCCTCATATTTTCCTGCATCATGAGATTAGTGCGCTCGTGAACTTTCATGGCCTCCCTCGTGCTCTCAAGCATGTCAAGCAAGCGCGAGAAATCTCCTTGAGTGATGGGCGCAGATGGATTGACCTGATCACCAACCCTGGTAGCTGGAATTGGAGCATTCGTAGGGACTCGAGTAGAGGTTCCAGCTTCACCAAGCATCGGGTCGGATCGGAGGTAGGTGGTCGGATCGGTTCGGAGCTGGGGAGCCTGGTCGGATCGGTACGTGGCAAGCAGCTCGGGTCGGTTCAGATTGGGGGAATGCACTGCTTCAGAATCTCCTACCCGGATCGGATCGGAGCTCTCCCCCTGCTGGCGGCTCGGATTTCCTGCATTGGTTCTTCCTGCTGCTGAACTCTGCCCCCGAGACCTTGTTACAACAGCATTTTGCTGATCTTCGCCAGCTCCATTTCCTCGAACAGACTGAACTTCCTTGCCTTTTCCTTTGGCCATGAGTTTTTGACAATCACTTCAACAACTATAAAAAAGCGGAGAAACTTAAGGATTCACTTCTTTGAACTCAACGGTCCAAAAAGTAGAAAGAGATCCCGGAAAATAAAGAATTTAGATGAGGATTCTCAATGAAAGCACCAAAATGTTAGACCCAAAAGTGGTTCTAACACCCAAATTGATTAAAAGCAAATAAGATGAGATAAAAATAAAAATGAACACACAGGATTTATAGTGGTTCGGCGAAGAAGTGCCTACGTCCACTTATCTTTCACTATATTCAATGATTCAGTTGCAAATACAATGTAATTGTCACTTGACTTCACTCACAACTCGCTTATATTCACTCAATAGATTAAAACAAATAATGAAGGAAGATTTGGATTCTCCGGGAGTAATGGAGTTCGGATTATGGAGATAGTTGAATTCTCAAAGTGCCTAAAAAAGATCCTTCTCTTTGTCTCCAGACGGGGTATTTATAGGTGTGAATTTTCTCAAAACTTAATCCGGGTCGGGGCCACATGTCGTCCATCCCACTATCTTCGGGTTCGGATGAACTATTATGTTGACAACGCATCAAAGGAATGGACGTTATGGGTAGGAACTGGTCACAGCCGGTCCGGATATCCAGGCGCTTTTGCAGGAGAATAATATGGAACATGGGCTCGGGTCGGAGACGCACAGATAAGGGGTTCGGATCGGGATATCCGATCCGACCCGGATTGGCTTGGATGCAACGCTCTCTTCTTCTCTAATCTACTCCGCTCCGATCCATTTTCGTGGCAAACAGGTAGCTTTCCGATCCAATTGAGATCATGTTGCCCTCTGATCCGATTAGATATACCTTACCAATTTCCTCAGCAGCAGTTCACCGATCCGAACAGAAGATTCTATCCGACCCGAACCGATATGTTGCTCTGACCCGACCCGAACAACTGCAGCTATCCAATCTAGGTTGTAGTGTCTTCTCCAATCCGAACCGAAGTCTTCTAATTAAAAATGCTCTTCAATGTATGGTTTCTTGACTTGGTGTTGCCTAGTTCACAAAGTAGGCTAACAGGTTTTAATTGGACAAGTAAAGCCATCTTCGCCAACTACATGTTTCAACTTTATTTCTAAAAAAATTCAAATACCTTGGTTACTAAAAACTATATATTTTTATAAATAAAATAACTGGAGACTTGAAGGATAAATATATCATTTTTGCAATTGCTTTCCAACCATGAAAATTGTTACAATAAATAGTTTAGAATTTTATAAAAGCTTGCTTCATCAATTATCTATAATGACAATATGCATTACTAATATAGCTAATGATTTTTTTTTAACATTTCTGAATATATATGCTAAACTTTCAGCAATAACAGTGGAGACAAAGATTTACTAACATTTAATTAAAATCCGATTGTACAATGCAACAAACATTGATTTACTACGTATGCCTTTGATTTTTGTTCATGACAGTTCAATTACTAACCAATAAGCACAATAAGAGAAGGGTTCTATAGTATACTGTCAGAGTTAGGTTGCAAATATTTTATGTCATGATGCTGAGTTAGTTTGCTAAGAGAACGATTTTAGGTGATATAGATTTACTTGTCAATATATGACCATGCCCACTGTTTATATGGTTACACTGGTTGGTTGCACCACATAACACTGACGAGACTATCGTTCAGCTATGTGTTATAGCTGATTAGCATAGATGACATTACAAATCATAACTAGTTTTATAGGTCTTTAATTTTTCACTCCAGGTCCAGTTACCTTAATTTCAGCCAACTAATCCATACAATGTAGCTATTTTTATCTTTAATTACTCCTTTTTTTCATATAAAGCTAGACAAATACATTGCCTTTATTATAGTTTATTTTTTGTCATAATCCTACATTTCCCCAAAAAAAGTAACTTGTGGATAAAGCGACAGATTTCATTTTATACTGGTGATCATCCAAATTAGGACATGTTACGGTTAAATGTGCATGAATAAAGTTTATTTTTCTGTTGCAGCATAGTTTGCTTTTAATTTTATGGTTCAGGATGTTAACACCATGCTTGCTTTATGCTGCTATAATCTAAAATTTGTATTCAGTTCTAAGCGTGTTTTTTTAATGTCTTTATTTAATAAATAACAATTACATCATTGTAACTTTATAACTTGCTCTTAATCCTTATGCAGCAGTTTACCTCGATTGCATTTGCTTCTTAGTGTTGTATGCATGTGCTAGCAATGTTTGTTTTAGTTATTTTCTTTGTTTCTAACTTAGCTCAATAGATGATAATTTAAATAGGGTTATTGCGATGTGCAAACATGAAACTATTGTAAATTGGTAAATTTGATTTAAAATATTGATATGTCGTTATGAGCTACGCAGAAAATATGAAATATGCAGATGATAATAATATTTGTTATCCACCGACTCCAACATAGAGCCATGTTTAGTTCTTTTTAAACCGTACGAATAACTGCACATTACTAATTACATATCCTATGATGATTTGTACTCTGACTTCTACATGTGAATATTATGATAAAAAATTCGAAGGTTATTTCATCCCCAAAGATTTGGTCCAGAGTCTGCATTTGCAGATATGTGCAAGTGCTATGAGTTTGTTATCAAGTGTGACTGACACATGTATTGCTAATTTGGGAAACTAAAACGTAAATTTTTTTGTGTGTTAGAAGAAGGTTCACACTGTAGATGAAATATAAATAGGTTCAGTATTACCTATTTTTTTCTTCTTTCTATGTTGTACATGAAAACTTCTTTAAGCTACTAGCCTTTATTATGAATTTTATAAATTATTGTACAGTTAATTTTAGTTCAACCACTTCTAACAAAATAGAATAGAAGTATTTTGTTATCATTAACATGCTATCACTAATGATGAACGTATCTCTCTATTCCTTAAAATACAGTAAACCTTTTTATTACCACAATGTCAATCAACATGTTGATTGTGGAGGTCTGCTCTAATTCATATGGTGGCATCATGAAAATTTTGATAGGCACTAAGGTGTTAACCATGTTCTCCATTATTTATTAATATCTGCAGCATAACATTTTCTGTTTGTGCTTCTTATCTTTCTTTTTCAGTCAACGCATACTACTTTAACATAATTTTTTAACCAATTATGTTTGTCAGATCATTCAATTTGCGCTGATCGAGTATCTCATTTTCTATTGTTGTGTTGAGCGTATCCTGTATTCTTTGCTTAGCTAGACTTGTGGGATCAACCAGTGATTGTTATTCATCGGTATGAGTTCATTTTAGGTCTTACTGATGCATAGGGAAAAGAACATCAACTTAAGAAACTGTTGTTCATTATATGACGATTTTTGCACTATTGTATTAGCTATTTCTTTCAAATATTTTTGGGATAGCTCACTATTGTACAAAATGTCTGTCTTATGCTGAGGTTGTACTATTCTATTAGAAAAACAACCATGACTTGTGAAACAATAGTAAATAACAGATTAACCAGTGGATTATGCATTCCTATCTAGACTTTAGTGTTGTATATATTTCAAACCGATTTAATGCTAAGATAGATGAAAGCATTGTTGGGCTTACAGATGGGTAGGTTGTTTACCATAAATATGCTATGCCAGAAGGGAATTTAATTTTTTTTTTTAAAAAAAAAATCTAACAAAACTTTAATTACTTATCCTATACATATGGTGGTGATTTTTGATAGAATGATAAAGACACAGAGGCATACATACATACAGAATGATATATTATATGAGTAAGAACATATTCTACTTGGATTGTCAATCACATATTTGTTGTCATTCTGGAATGAAAGAAAGTTTTTTCATACTGAGGATATGTGATGGAAGTTTGTTAAAATAAATCTATTACTTAAATAGGAAAGGAGAAACCACATTATTGATGTGCTTACACATGTCCTCTTTTCTAATCGCCGAATATCCCTCAGTGTACCCATTCGTTCGTAATCGCTGCTGCTGTTTCTACTCATTCCGATTATATCCCGTTTACCCAATTTCCTCATTTCCTAATTTCAAACTCGTGAATCAACAGATTCTACAGCCGTCGTACTCTCTTCGCGTCCCAACTATTCGCTCCTCGCCAATGTCCACATTCGTCGTCTCCACCAATGTTTTCAACTATGGACATGACCTTCTTAACAACTAGGGTTTTCCATGGTCAGTAATTTGGTAGTAAAATCTGTTATTGTGTAAACTAATTTTGCGATATGTTGTAACTTCCCTATTTGATCATGTTTTTTTCTTTTCTGTCGCACTCTCTTTGCGTCCCAACTATTTGCTCCTCGCCAATGTCCACGTTCGTCGTCTCGACCAATGTGTTCAACCATGGACATAGCCTTCTTGAAAACTAGGGTTTTCCATGGTCAGTAATTTGGTACATTTTTCAGTAAAATCTGTTATTTTGTAAAATAATTTTGCGATCTAATGTAACTGCCCTATTAGATAATGTTTTTTTTCCTTTTCTGTCGCACTCTCTTCGCATCCCAACTATTCGCTCCTCGCCAATGTCCACGTTCGTCGTCTCCACCAATGTGTTCAACCATGTACATGACCTTCTTAACAACTAGGGTTTTCCATGGTCAGTAATTTGGTACTTTTTTCAGTAAAATCCGTTATTGTGTAAAATAATTTTGTGATCTGTTGTAACTGCCCTATTAGATCATGTTTTTTTCCTTTTCTGTAGCACTCTCTTCGCGTCTCAACTATTCGCTCCTCGCCAATGTCCATGTTCGTTGTCTCCACCAATGTGTTCAACCATGGACATGACCTTCTTAACAACTAGGGTTTTCCATGGTCAGTAATTTCTTACTTTTTTCTGTAAAATCCGTTGTTGTGTAAAATAATTTTGCAATCTGTTGTAACTGCCCTATTAGATCATGTTTTTTTTCATTTCTTCCAAAATTAGTTTTATCAACAAATCGGAATAGGTTGTTAAAAATATATTCAACATTCAAATATCAAACAATTTACATTTATATTGGTATATAACGTATTAGTTTTAAATATGAGTTACTAATTAGTTGGCATTATCTGTCTAATTTCTCATTGATCTTTTTGGTTGGTCGGTTTTTGAATTTTTTTACGGCTTGCATTACTTTAATAACTAATTCCCTTATTTACCGACAAAGGAAATGCAAGTGAGAAAATAAATGACATTTCTTGAATTTATTCTTCTTAAATTTGACAATTTTTTGTACATACAAGCAGTAAATAAACATTTATTGAGTTCTATAGAATTTCTAGAATCCTGCAAGTATTTTTTTAAAACTCTGATTCACATTTGTGACATTACATGATTATGAATTAGCTTTTGCTAAAACGCTTACACATGAATAGTTGTTTAATAAAAATGCTAACAAGTTGACCTTGCAAAGGCAAAGCTCTTGCTAATTTCCGGATTGTCCTTCACCCAAAGTATGTTTTCTATCCTTAATGTTCACTCTTTAATGACTCACTTGATTAGCTTTTAGATTTCAAAACTTTGAATTTGGTCATAAATAATCAAAACTCTAAACCAGAACCTTTTATAGTCTCAAATAACAAATTAATTGCATTGAGTGTTCGGTGAATCTTTGTTGATAAACTTCAACCTTGGCTTATATTGATCGACGTAGAGGCAAGTTCCAGGTTGATTAGAGCTAACTCTGTAAATTATTTATAAGGAATTATTTGCTTTTTAAACTATACTGGGAAAATTGCCACTTCAAGATTTAGAAGCCTTTTTCGTTACAACATCAATTATATTGGATTCCGCTTGGACCAGTTTATTATTTGGCAGGAGACTTATGCATTCTTTGGCTTTCCAGACCTGTAACGTAGGATATTTATCATGAGTTAATAAATAAAACAAGAGTAGACAACACGGAACAAGGAGTATATTTTTTCCTATCAAAGAGAAGATAATACAGAGTTATAACAGTGTCAACATTCAGAAAAAATATTAAATGCAATAGTTTTCTAAAATTTGGCAATTAAATGTGTGCATTCAAACCAAAAACTTTCAAAGATAATTTTTCAACTGATAAATGTGTGCTCTTTGTATCTCTATGATTATGTATGTTATTCCATTAGTGAATTTGGTAGTTTAGTTTTCTAAACAAATACAAGACGCAATATATGATAAGTGAATTTTTCTGAAATCTTATCTGATATACTTTTTATATGTAGCGCCAACATTTCTGATGCTTTCAAACCGGAAAATTTTATTTGACTTTTGCAATTAACAACTTTACCCTCTCACCATTTTTTCCCTGTGTTTTTTTACCATGCTTATTCCATATCAAACTGAATATGTCAGTGTTTTATTTACAAGGTCAAACAACTAAACATTAATGCTGATACTCTTAACTCTTCATTTCTCTCCTTATGTTGTGGTGTACTATGGGTAACCATCAAAATTCAATACTTTTTTTAAGCTTTGCCTGACCGTTAGTATTTGTTTATCTCAATGGTAAATAATCATTCCATCATAATTTGATGCTAATCAAAGACAAATAATGCTTTACACCGCTATTGACATTTCTAAATAATACAGAAAATCGATTTACAAATATGTACCTTTATTAGTTGATAACTGATATAGAAAATGAAAAATTACACTAAATAAATGAACCGAATGGATGTAATTCATAAGTGAATATATATTTTTTGTCCTGGACATGGATGTGTAAAAGTTAGATTCAAACGTTTGTTTGTATAACTTTGTTCGCTATTTATAAACATGCAATCATGCTATGATTAGTTGATCGCTTGAGAGTGTAGATACAGTTCATTGGAACATATATTGTTACTGGTCAGGAATGACACAATGGGAAGAAGTTCTCGACTAGAGACATGATATGGGACTTTGTGTAGAAAGCGTCTATTTGTCTAATAGCGACATTTGATTCAGTGATCCAAACAGACTTCCTTTCCTCACATTAATTTCACCCCACTCCATTTATTCATTCCAAAACATATTTACTGTTTCATAATTTCTTTCTTTCTAGATTCAAATTCAAAGCAATTTTTCTTCAGGTTCTCTTTGATTTTGTCATCCTTATACTAGTGGGTGGCAAATCCGTAATCTCTCTGCTGTCTTTCTTTGTGTCGACGAGTTTTAGTTCAATTATTTCTATTTGATTTTAACCTCTCTTATTTTAAATTTTAAGTATGTTCTGGAATTTTCAGTACTAGGAATTTATGCATGCCTACGGTAAGTTTCAATTTCTTTATTTGCGCATTGTTAAATCCTAATCCAACTATAACAATGCACACATCTTTAAAATAGATAATAATTAGTTAATTCTTTTGGGTTAGGAGATATAAACTGTTAACACTTCCTTGCTATATAAACCTATTTCTATATTAATAGTTCTTTAAGTTTTCTTGCTTTTGTTCAACTTTTCCTTTTGGGTATTTACACATTTTATATACGGTGTTCAAGATATTTCTGTCAGGTATCATATATCTTATGGAGGTTAGATTTTGATATATTTTTTTCGTTCTTATTTTATGTTTTATAATATATTATGTCTATCTCACTGTAATTGTACGTCGATGCTGCTGAATATTAGAATCCTTATGAAATGATTCGATTAAGTCCTAATTTTGGTAGTTGGTAATGGTGATGAATATATTAATTGCAACTACAATGAGACAATGCTGTGTTTAGAGGATACAAATATTCTTCGGTTGATAGTTCAGAAGTTTAACTGCTTAGTAAGTAATGATAATGATGCCATGTACGTAATTTGTTAATTATATGTATTGTTACTCTTTATCAAGATAACTGCTACAGGATATGTAAATAACAATACAATGTGATTTAGAAAATGACAAACCAACGATGTTTTATGCTCTAGATCAGTCTGATTTTGTATGCCTAAGGGTTATTGGTACTTTAGCAGTTATGGTCTTCGTCTGTTTTCTTTTTGTTGGTTGATCTTTTTTTTTTCTAAAATAAATAAATTATTGGAGTGTTAAATTCATATGGTAAGCAGTACTAAAATGTTTGATTTCAGTGTATTTTGTTACTTCTACATTATGCTTTCTGTACAACCTACTTAGATTAAATTGCAACTTGATCACTGTAATTTAGGCTATTTGTTAGTCAGCATTTTGCAGCTCTCATGGTTTATCTTATGTTGTAATTGTAGTGTTCTACTATCAACATGGTGGAAGGAATCATGCAACGTCATATCCTGCTGGAGATAAGTTGACCTTGCAAAGCTCTTATTGATTTCCAGATTCTCCTTCAACCAAAGTATGATTTCTATCCTTAATGTTCACTCTTTGATTACTCACTTGATTAGTTTTTAGGTTTCAAAACTTTGAAGTTGGTCAAAAATAATCAGAACTCTAAACCAGAACCTTTTATGGTTTCAAATAACGAATTAATTGCATTGAGTGTTCGGTGAATCTTAGTTGATTAAGTTTAACCTTGGCTTATATTGATCGGTTTATTGTGGTATCAGCGGTCACTACATTCTTATCGTTACATCATGTTGTTATCTTAAAAGAACACCATTAATCACTTTAGTTGTTTTTAAGACAATGTTTTTAGTGCCATCCATTCATACTCATCTTTCGTAGTATATTTGGATATTATATGCATTTATATTGCTTGCACCTCAATATTTATAAATGTTGAGATGAGAAAAACCTTTGCTGAATAATAATTATCTTAAAAGATTATTACAATACAAATCCTTATATTACGAGGCACGCTGAAAAGAATGTCGCAGATGATTGACATGTGTACGCCCAAATCTTATTTCTTCTACTTTTTTAATATATTACTCTAAGTAGAGGACTAACAGTTGACAGAATTACTAAAATGCTATATTGTTATATCTTCCAGCTGCTTTTAATAATGAACTTCGCTTGGAAATATTTCAATTCGTTGTCTTCAAGTATAAAATTTATGATCTTTATCTTAAGGATCGAATTATGATTCTTACATAGCTTTATATGTTATTTTTTGTAAAGCTAAATTTATCTATATCATTCTTCTGTCAGACTTTTCTTAGACAAATTCATATATATTATTGTTCTGGAACTATTAACCGAAATGGTAATCCAAGAAAAGCAGAACCGTGCATAAAATTGTATACTTGCATATGATCTTCATATTTTGTTGTTCTTGATATCAATGTCCTTTATACTCTTTTCCTTCTGTTCCTTCTACTTTAGTTTTGGTCTTACAAACCTTTTCCGGTTTCTTTTATATATCCTCTTCTGTAACTCTTCATCCTAACATCATCAAAAAAATTATTTTCTTTTGTTGTTTCGTTTCATATCTTTGTCAATTACTCATTTTTTGGATTATTCTCTCTCAAGATACAGTTTTATGGTTTTGTTTGGTTTCTACATTTAAACAGAAGTAATAAATTTATGTGTATGGATTTCTATGCAAGAAGTAGTAAATACATTGACTTAGCAAAATAGCATTTTCTGAGAAAGGTATTTCGATAACTGCCAAGCAAATTTTGCTACTTTATTCTGGTAAAATTATCCATTTCCAATTATTATTTCATATTTATAGTTGCCTCTATCTATATTTTTATATAAGGATTCTTCTTTCTCTCATATTCAAATAGAGTTCTCAAATGTATATTTTCATTTTGCAAGTAACAAACTAACCTAAGGTGAATCCTTGCATTCACTTGCATTGGTCGTAGTTGGATGAATCTTAGATTAAACATATTGGGATACAACAATTTTTTTGTTACCATGGGCGTTAAGATGCAATAGTGATCATACTTTTTCCATATGATGGTTCATTCATTATCAGGTAATTTTCCCCTTATATTTTAGTTTTTTATATACAGTTGTGAATCGTTTGCTAGAGCATCATGTATTCTGCCTATATTACAGACATACAGTAACAGTACAGTTCATTTGCTAGAATCTCATGTAAATTATTTTCTTGATTTTTGGTTTTGCTCAATTGGATAATAATGTTAAGTGAAATAACTCATTCTATCATACTTCTACTTCCTACTTCAATGTATAATGTTGTATCAACAATGGTTACGATTTCGTGTTTTATTATCATGCATATAATGCATTTTTTTCCTCTTGTAATACTAAAAAGGTGGATACCTAGTGCCAAAGGATCCCGTACTGTAACGAAAAGGAATTTTGCTCGATCTGAATCAGTCGCTAAACCGACCAAGACCGTACGAAACGCCTGATTGTTTCGAGAACACGACAAATTAGAACGCGGACGGAAGAACATTTCATTGTTAATTACAACAATTGCATCAGATTACAAGAATATACAGAGTATTAACAAATAATATACATTATAAAATTATCAGAGATTACAATACATTACATAGCAGCGGAAAAAAAAATACAAAATACAACTGAAGAAGATACACGGACACAAAGCTTTCCGGATATCGTTCCAGCTGTAAACCAGGTTCCTGTGAATATAAATCTGCAAAACCAAAACTACTAGCTGCCCGTGTCAAAATAAGGGCACCCAGAGTTTAGGTTAAAACAATAAACTCCAGGTCAGTCATTGGACTGGCGTGAGAACTAAAACAGTTATTAATCTTTATTTCAAAGTTAGGTAAATCAAGGGACCACGCCGTATAACACGGAACGGGTTTCCTCCCAAGAATACTAGTGCATAAAACAAACAGCACAATGCTAATTAAAGAAAAAGGAAGCTATTATAAGACCGAGGTCCCATCACACAATGCAACGCAAGCCGGAGGATAGGGTTTTTACCTTATAATAGCAAAGAATACTTGGTACGTGAAATTTCATGTTTTATTATTACTATAAGTGTATAGTGTCAAAACAATTTCAAATCATAAGTATCAATCATAGACGGCATGAGTGCCCCATCCCACTATGTCGCCATACTAGGCTCTACAAATAAAACCGCAAAATCACGTATTGGAAGCTGGATTTCCATCTGTGAACCGAGGCAAAAGATAGTCCTCTACCGATTCGAGACAATTTAGCCCATGTCTCAGGACCCAGACTCAGGTGGGCCCTTGGATCCTCAGGGCCAGCCCACCGATGTGGATTAAACATAAACCCTGAACATGCGTTCCTCCGCCCTATGGGGCGTAAATGAGCCAACAAATGACTCCATCGGCCCGGATCATCCGATCAAACCGAGGTGCCTCGCAATAGCAACAACCACATAAGTCAAACTCGTCAGGGCGTGTAAAACAACTGACGCCACTTCTAGCTAGAAAGAAACACATGCCCTCCCTGACGTCCTCTCCCGTTTTGGTTCACACCGGGGTGTGAGGCTCGCGAATCAACGTTACACAAAGCTATGCCACACAGGCGGTGCTTTGATCATCACCACAAGACTTTGCTTTTCAAAAGAAGCCTTGATCAATTGCCACTTAGGCATGCCACACAGGCAATTCACTCCATGCGCTTGATATCCATCAATATATAACCTCTGAGCTCGTACGTCTCAGAGAAGGGCGTTAAGCAAAATAATAAATTCTCTGCTGCCAAACAGATATATATTTAATAGAAATCAATCACACAGACTAAAATCCAATGTCAGACACACAGTCCATTTACAAGTTCGTTCTGGGGCTGAACGAAACCGGAGGCACCTAGTACCCTGCATATCCATCGATCTCCAAGTACGTCTGGACGATCAATAACTGATTCCCTCATCTTGGGTGTACGGCCCAATCAAGATCATCAGTAACCACCCAAACGACGTGAAGACCTCCGGTCTTTGACCATCGTCTTCATCTTCGACACCACGTCGAATCAGTTATTCAGAATGGGATAAACCCGGTCTTTCTTAGTAACTCGCGTATATAATAAACAAGTGTTACACAAACACAACATACGTCTCATTCCAATTCAGAATATTCTTTTGTTCAAATATTCTTATACTTTAGGAAAGGTTACCATTAATTTTATCAAAGATAAATTCTTCAAAATTTATTCTTTGATCTTCTTTGAATATCAATTCAAACTAGTCGGGATTAGCGAACCACACCGGAGTAATCATTTATTTTATTTCCCAATCCCCACCTATTCATCCCATGAAGTAAAACTAGTAATACTACATATCTAACACCACGGTGTTATCGGTAAATTCAATTACCATTTCACGTTCAAATCTAAATAAAGATTTAACTATCGCCTGGAGTAAAACTGGCGATACTCCATTCTCGATCATCTCAATCTAATTAAAGATTCATTAAAACTCCACTTAGTTTTAATCTTCACAGAAATCAATATCCTATCTTTAACTGGGTTAAAGAACCAATGTCGTTTAAAACACGGTTCACTATAAACCCAAAATCACATTCATTAATTATCGGGTTAAAGAACAAGTGTTATTTAAAACACTGTTCACGATAAACCCAAAAATCAATACCAATTCAAGTCCAATTAAATATTATTTAATTGGTACACTTCATTAAATCTAAATAAAAAGATTTAATCTTTTTCTCAACTGGGCTTAAGAACAGTGTTAATGAAGACACCATTCACGACAAACCCAAATCACATTTGATATTAAATACAAGGCTCTGAATAGAAAATATATCGGCTTATATTCAATATCAAATTCTACGACCAACAAATATCGTATTGGAAATAACGATATATATATATATATATCTTTCAAATTTCCACAACAATATCTGTATAATCACGAAATCCCACATCGAAATATTCCGAAGACAATTTCGATTCAAATCTATTCCAATGCAATTATTGGAAATTCTAGTTATTTTCAAAACCATTTCAAATCCAATTTATTTATTTTAAAAATAAATAAATTATTATTCTAGTTCAAAACTAGTTCATTTCGATAAAAATCTATTTTTATCTTTTCAAATATGGAGTTTTTCATCCCAACTCTTCCCAAATCACTTCTTATGATTTTACACAAATTATTCCTATTTTTAATAATTTTATCAAGGCCCGTACAGTCGATTTCCATCTACGGCCATCGAACTGAACTTACAGCGACCTTTTCCAAATTTGATTTGGACATAATTCCAAATCCAACCATTAAATTTCAAAATTTCAATATTCATTAGAAAGCTCTTTTCGATACAAACCCAATGGTTCCGGTTTTAGGATAATCCAACGGTCGGATCTCCCGTAATATCCATTCGAAGTCAATTGTCGAAATTCGCGAACTACCGCGGCGCGTTCTATTCAGGCCATCATATTATATATATATATATATATATATATATAATATATACTTCGTCGATTTCCATTCAAAACGATTTTTAATTCAATTTCAATTCGTTTTCAATTCAATTTGAATTTCAAATTAATTCAATTTCAATTCGAATTCATTTTTATTCACTTTCAATTCGAATTCATTTCTATTCACTTTCAATTCGAATTCATTTCTATTCACTTTCAATTCGAATTCATTTCTAAACGATTTCAATTCTATTTCAATTTAATTCGAATTTCAATACTATTCGAATTTCAATTCTATTTGAATCTCAAATCATTTTAGTTTATTTCGAATTTCAAATCCATTCAATTTAATTCGAATTCAATTCACTTTAATATTCACTTCAATTTGAATAAAATCGATATAAATATCGTTCACGTCAAAATGGCGTCAATCTATCAACACGACTTCATATATTTCTATTTCCAAATATTTCTATTCAAATATTCTATTTCAAATATTCTATTTCAAAACTGGAATGAGGCCCAATCAATTACCATATAATGTTAATTATATGGATTTTTCTACAACACATGTATAAAATAACAACGATAAATAATCAACCATCATCCAGAGTGCACCACACAACTGCATAAGCATTAAATATAAATAATTAACGCTCACACAGTCTGTCGACCAATCGATCGACATACAGTTAAATAATTGGGATTAGTGTACGCCAAATATTATCCCAATACCCGTGTGGGGTTTCAAACAATCAAACACAGATTTTATTTGTGCAGTTGGGCGATGTGTAAAATTTATCGTCCCAATCAATATTAATCAAATCAGTGTATATAAACAAATCTCTGATTTGTTTATATTAATTTATTTCATTTCATATACACGTTAAAAATTCTATTTTTAACTATAAAATATTTTCCACTATAAAATATTTTATTTTGCATCACACAATCAATTTTCACAACAACATGCAATCAAACAAACAAGCATACAAGTCGTCCATGGTATGTGGACGACAGGTGTCGGGTGCTACTAAACACCGTCTGCATCCTAGTATATAATTCAACTAGAAATGAATTCAAAAGTGATAAGTTCTCACCGACTAGCTAATCCAAACGCCACGACTCTTCATATGTAGGAAATCTTCATCGTGCTCGCCTTTCATCACTTTCGTTGCTCGTAGCCACTACATATATAAAAATCACATTTTTATATTGTTGCTATGTATATAAAAATCACAATTTTATTATCATGCCATATGGATAAAAATTCTGTTTTTACACCGCTACCATATAGATAAAAATTCTACTTTTACATGGCCACTATATAGATAAAAATTCTATTTTTACACCGCTATTCATATAATAAAGATTAGATTTTTATCACGCTATTCAAATATAAAGATTTTGCCTTTTCAAATATAAAGATTTCGCCTTTTCAAATATAAAGATTTCACCTTATCAAATATAAAGATTTCGCCTTTTCAAATATAAAGATTTCATTTTTATACCCTCTACTATAGAAAAATTATATTTTATACATAGAATAAAAATCCCATTTTTATCTAATTCGGAAAAACAATCCTTTATACTTCTAAAAATCCAATCTTTTTTCTTCTAAAAATTTATTCTTTTCACTTCTAAACATTTATTCTTTCCTATTTTCAAAATCGAATCTTTACAATTAAAAAAAACTAACCCTTTTAACATTAAAAATATGATTTTGATTAACATATAAATCAGATTTTTTTTCCCAAACACGTTTATATGTTTACAACTAAAAAGGGAAGAAAAAGAAAAAAACAAATAAAGAAATGTAAATAAAATAAAAAATAAAACTCACAGTTAACTCACGCTGGAGGGGGGAATCTACGCCGGAGTTGAGGTGGAGGGAGGAAGCAGCGATGGCCCGGCGGTTGCGGCATCGGAGTGCGGAGCCAAGGGTGGCGGTGGGTCCCCCCTGCGGCGGAAAAGTGGTGGCTTTCCTCGATCTGGGCTTGGGGTCGGGTTCTAGGGCTTCTCAGAAGATTTGGGGATTGTGGAGAGGGAGAGCGACGGGGGGTGGCTCGCGTCGGGCGAGGGTTGGCCAGAGTAGCCACCGCGGTGGCGGTGTTAATGGAACGGGGCGTGGCGACTGACAGGGGGCAAGGGCGGCGTGAGAGATCGAAATCGGGTTTTCCCGATTTGGGAAGGAGGAGGAATCGGGAAAATGAAATTAAAAAAAGGGGCTGATGTATATTTATATTTTATTTTATTATTTTATTTATTAAGTTGACTTTTCTTTCTAACTCCAAACGAGACCCAACGACTGTTGTCCATAGCTAATTACCCCATTCCGAACACAATGGGATATGTATCGTAGGCTGATTCGATCGTTTCGAACAGTTTTCGTCAAAATCAACATATAACTCTATATATTGCATTTGAACGCGCATTTCAATTTACTGGGGTCACATACTAACTTGAAAAATTCCAAAAAAATATTTTCTAGCTTCGTATTGACGATACGGTCCTAACAAAACTAATTTCATCGAATTCTGAGACCGTTTGAAAAATGGCCATTTTCCAGTCGATTGAAATCAACTGAAACTGGTCAAATGCGTTTTCCTTTGCCACGCTCACATGTTGATTCGAAAAATTATGAAATTTTAAACCTAGCAATAACTTGACATCGCGGATCCAACAAAAGTGGTTTCGTCGAAATCCGAGGTCGTCTGCAAAATGACCATTTTCAAGGGCCGAAATTCCATAGCGACTATTCTGAAATTTCAACTGGACGTAACTTTTGATTCCTGCTATGAAACTTTGATTTTTCGGATTCGTTGGAAAGATATCCCCAATTAGATTCAAATATTTTTGGTTACACTAAAATCCGGTCTATTTTGCACCCGGTACATTCATTTGAACTTTGAAATCGAATTATCGAACTACCGCGCCATTTTCAATTCCTTTTATAAATATAAATAAATATTTATATTCTAACGACGATCTATATAAATATATACATTCGATTTCTATTCAAAATAAATTTTTCGTCGATATTATTTAAAATAATCCATTTTAAATATTCTAAATTCACTAAAATTGCCAAAATAAAAATTTTTAATTGGCTCGGATTTCCGGGTTATTACAATCTCCCCCACTTAAAACTTTTCGTCCCCGAAAAGGAACGAAGCCGAAAGTTGTTTAACAATTCAACTCAACTTTCATTATTTTCATTACGGCTTAAGTTCTTCAACTTTTCAGTTTCTAAGAACTTTTCAAATTTTTCAAAAATTTGGCTAACACCCTAAATTTACGAAAAATTTCTCCATAACCTCCCCTACAACGGGGACTTCGGGATATTTCATATAGCCTCCCATGGCCTTCTTCAACTCAAAAGAAAAAGAAAAAGCCAATCGGCTCATAAATTCATCATCACCCAAACAAAACAGTAAATTATGGTAAACATGTACCTATTTGTCGGGCAAACAAATTTTATTCTTCTGCTCTAGCCTCCTTGCTATGACCTGTTCACACATTATATATGTATATGCATGCAAATGCGACCAATTTTCAATACAATTCAATATTTGATTCTATTAGGCTAAATGGTTCAACATATAATTAATTCAAACAATAATCAGACAACACAACCATCAATCAATTAGTGAATTAACGTTTCAAATTCATAATTTGATATATATATATATAGAAAATCATGTTTTGATGCCAAATCACAACAATAAATCTATGTAGTTTCGGTTCTCACACCAGTCTAATGGAAATATATAGATATCACACCTTAGAAACACGAAAATAATTACTGATGATGACGCGTCAATCATCGGAATCAGGTCCGTGCGACTAGAGTGTGATTCTATATCTATCCAGTATATTAAAACTTCGAATATACGTTCATGACGCGTATATGCAAAATCTTTATATACTCGATTGTCCAAATTCAATATAAATAAATATTCAAATACGTTTTAAAACGATTTAAATTTCAAAACAAAATTGTTTTCATTTGAAAAATATACTCTTCACACTCGTTCTAGGATACTACTGATCCCATCTCTAACGAGTAATTCTAATTGGATATTACTAATCCAATATCTGATGAATTCTTTCGTTCGGTTCTAATGCGTCTTGTTCTCTGAGCTTTGTAAACCAAAGCTCTGATACCAAATGTAATGAAAAGGAATTTCGCTCGATCCGAATCAGTCGCTAAACCGATCAAGACCATACGAAACGCCTGATTGTTTCGAGAACACGACAAATTAGAACGTGGACGAAGAGCATTTCATTGTTAATTACAACAATTGCATCAAATTACAAGAATATACAGAGTATTAACAAATAATATACATTATAAAATTATCAGAGATTACAATACATTACATAGCAGCGGAAAATAATACAAAATACAACTGAAGAAGATACACGGATACAAAGCTTTTCGGATATCGTTCCAGCTGTAAACCAGGTTCCTGTGAATATAAATCTGCAAAACCAAAACTACTAGCTGCCTGTGTCAAAATAAGGGCACCCAGAGTTTAGGTTAAAACAATAAACTCCAGGTCAGTCATGGGACTGGTGTGAGAACTAAAATAGTTATTAATCTTTATTTTAAAGTTAGGTAAATCAAGGGACCACGCCGTATAATACGGAATGGGTTTCCTCCCAAGAATACCAGTGCATAAAACAAACAGCGCAATGATAAATAAAGAAAAATGAAGCTATTATAAGACCCAGGTCCCATCACGCAATGCAACGCAAGCCGGAGGATAGGGTTTTATCTTATAATAGCCAAGAATGCTTGGTACATGAAATTTCATGTTTTATTATTACTATAAGTGTATAGTGTCAAAACAATTTCAAATCATAAGTATCAATCATAGACGGCATGAGTGCCCCATCCCACTATGTCGCCATACTAGGCTCTACAAATAAAACCGCAAAATCACGTATTGGAAGCTGGATTTCCATCTGTGAACCGAGGCAAAAGATAGTCCTCTACTGATTCGAGACAATTTAGCCCATGTCTCAGGACCCAGACTCAGGTGGGCCCTTGGATCCTCAGGGCCGGTCCACCGATGTGGTTTAAACTTAAACCCTGAACATGCGTTCCTCCGCCCTATGGGGCGTAAATGAGCCAACAAATGACTCCATCGGACCCGGATCGTCTGATCAAACCGAGGCGCCTTGCAACAACAACAAATACATAAGTCAAACTCGTCAGGGCGTGTAAAACCACTGACGCCACTTCTAGCTAGAAAGAAACGCATGCCCTCCCTGACATCCTCTCCCGTTTTGGTTTACACCGAGGTGTGAGGCTCGCGAATCAACGTTACACAAAGCTATGCCACATAGGCGGTGCTTTGATCATTACCACAAGACTTTGCTTTTCAACAGAAGCCTTGATCAATTGGCACTTAGGCATGCCACACTGGCAATTCACTCCATGCGTTTGATATCCATCAATATATAACCCCTGAGCTCGTACGTCTCAGAGAAGGGCGTTAAGCAAAAGAATAAATTCTCCGCCGCCAAACAGATATATATTTAATAAAAATCAATCACACAGACTAAAATCCAATGTCAGACACACAGTCCATTTACAAGTTCGTTCTGGGTTTGAACGAAACCGGAGGCACCTAGTACCCCGCATATCCATCGATCTCCAAGTACGTTTGGACGATCACTAATTGATTCCCTCCTCTTGGGTGTACGACCCAATCAAGATCATCAGTAACCACCGAAACGACGTGAAGACCTCCGGTCTTCGACCACCATCTTCATCTTCGACACCACGTCGAATCAGTTATTCAGAATGGGATAAACCCGGTCTTTCTGAATAACTCGCGTATATAATAAACAAGTGTTACACAAACACAACATACGTCTCATTCCAATTCAGAATATTCTTTTGTTCAAATATTCTTATACTTTAAGAAAGGTTCCCATTAATTTTATCAAAGATAAATTCTTTAAATTTATTCTTTGATCTTCTTTGAATATCAATTCAAACTAGTCGGGATTAGCGAACCACACCGGAGTAATCATTTATTTTATTTCCCAATCCCCACCTATTCATCCCATGAAGTAAAACTGGTAATACTTCATATCTAACACCACGGTGTTATCGGTAAATTCAATTACCATTTCACGTTCAAATCTAACTAAAGACTTAACTATCGCCTGGTGTAAAACTGGCGATACTCCATTCTCGATCATTTCAATCTAATTAAAGATTCATTAAAACTCCACTTAGTTTTAATCTTCACAGAAATCAATATCCTGTCTTTAACTGGGTTAAAGAACCAATGTCGTTTAAAACACGGTTCACTATAAACCCAAAATCACATTCATTAATTATCGGGTTAAAGAACAAGTGTTATTTAAAACACTGTTCGCGTTAAACCCAAAAATCAATACCAATTCAATTCCAATTAAATATTATTTAATTGGTACACTTCATTAAATCTAAATAAAAAGATTTAATCTTTTTCTCAACTGGGGTTAAGAACAGTGTTAATGAAGACACCATTCACGACAAACCCAAATCACATTTGATATTAAATACAAGGCTCTGAATAGAAAATATATCGGCTTATATTCAATATCAAATTCTACGACCAACAAATATCGTATTGGAAATAACGATATATTTATAAATATATGTCTTTCAAATTTCCACAACAATATCTGTATAATCACGAAATCCCACATCGAAATATTCCGAAGACAATTTCGATTCAAATCTATTCCAATGCAATTATTTGAAATTCTGGTTATTTTCAAAACCATTTCAAATCCAGTTTATTATTTTAAAAATAAATAAATTAATATTCTAGTTCAGAACTAGTTCATTTCGATAAAAATCTATTTTTATCTTTTCAAATATGGAGTTTTTCATCCCAACTCTTCCCAAATCGCTTCTTATGATTTTACACAAATTATTCCCATTTTTAATAATTTTATCAAGGCCCGTACAGTCGATTTCCATCTACGGCAATCGAACTGCACTTACAGCGACCTTTTCCAAATTTGATTTGGACATAATTCCAAATCCAACCATTAGATTTCAAATTTCCAATATTCATTAGAAAGCTCTTTTCGATACGAACCTAACGGTTCCGGTTTTAGGAGAATCCGACGGTCGGATCTCCCGTAATATCCATTCGAAGTCAATGGTCGAAATTCGCGAACTGCCGCGGCGCGTTCTATTCAGGCCATTATATTATATATATATATATAATATATAATATATACTTCATCGATTACCATTCAAAACAATTTTTAATTCAATTTCAATTCGTTTTCAATTCAGTTTGAATTTCAAATTAATTCAATTTCAATTCGAATTCATTTCTATTCACTTTCAATTCGAATTCATTTCTATTCACTTTCAATTCGAATTCATTTCTATTCACTTTCAACTCGAATTCATTTCTGAACGATTTCAGTTCTTTTTCAATTTAATTCGAATTTCAATTCTATTTGAATTTCAAATCATTTCAGTTTATTTCGAATTTCAAATCAATTCAATTTAATTCGAATTCAATTCACTTTAATATTCACTTCAATTTTAATAAAATCGATATAAATATCGTTCACGTCAAAATGGCGTCAATCTATCAACACGGCTTCATATATTTCTATTTTCAAATATTTCTATTCAAATATTCTATTTCAAAACTGGAATGAGGCCCAATCAATTACCATATAATGTTAATTATATGGATTTTTCTACAACACATGTATAAAATAACAACGATAAATAATCAACCATCATCTAGAGTGCACCACACAACTGCATAAGCATTAAATATAATTAATTAACATTCACACAGTCTGTCGACCAATCGATCGACATATAGTTAAATAATTGGGATTAGTGTACGCCAAATATCATCCCAATGCCTATGTGGGGTTTCAAACAATCAAACACAGATTTTATCTGTGCAGTTGGGCGATGTGTAAAATTTATCGTCCTAATCAATATTAATCAAATCAGTGTATATAAACAAATCTCTGATTTGTTTATATTAATTTATTTCATTTCATATACACGTTAAAAATTCTATTTTTAACTATAAAATATTTTCCACTATAAAATATTTTATTTCGCATCACACAATCAATTTTCACAACAACATGCAATCAAACAAACGAGCATACAAGCCGTCCATGGTCTGTGGACGACGGGTGTCGGGTGCTACTAAACACCGTCTGCATCCTAGTATATAATTCAACTAGAAATGAATTCAAAAGTGAGAAGTTCTCACCGACTAGCTAATCCAAACACCACGACTCTTCATATGTAGGAAATCTTCATCGTGCTCGCCTTTCATCACTTTCGTTGCTCGTAGCCACTACATATATAAAAATCACATTTTTATATTGTTGCTATGTATATAAAAATCACATTTTTATTATCACGCCATATGGATAAAAATTCTATTTTTACACTGCTACCATATAGATAAAAATTCTATTTTTACATTGCTACTATATAGATAAAAATTCTATTTTAACACCGCTATTCATATAATAAAGATTATATTTTTATCACGCTATTCAAATATAAAGATTTCGCCTTTTCAAATATAAAAATTTCGCCTTTTCAAATATAAAGATTTCGTCTTTTCAAATATAAAGATTTTGCCTTTCCAAATATGAAGATTTCATTTTTATACCCTCTACTATATAAAAATTATATTTTATACATAGAATAAAAATCCCATTTTTATCTAATTCGGAAAAACAATCCTTTATACTTCTAAAAATCCAATCTTTTTTTCTTCTAAAAATTTATTCTTAAAAATCGAATCTTTTCAATTAAAAAAAAACTAATCCTTTTAACCTTAAAAATCTGATTTTGATTAACATATAAATAAGATTTTTTTCCCAAACACGTTTATATGTTTACAACTGAAAAAGGAAGAAAAAGAAAAAAACAAATAAAGAAATGTAAATAAAATAAAAAATAAAACTCACAGTTAACTCACGCCGGAGTGGGGGGAATCTACGCCGGAGTTAAGGTGGAGGGAAGAAGCAACGATGGCCCGGCGGTTGCGCCATCGGAGTGCGGAGTCAAGGGTGGCGGTGGGTCCCCCTGCGGCGGAAAGGTGTTGGCTTTCCTCGATCTGGGCTTGGGGTCGGGTTCTAGGGCTTCTCAGAAGATTTGGGGATTGTGGAGAGGGAGAGTGACGGGGGGTGGCTCGCGTCGAGCGAGGGTTGGCCGGAGTGGCCACCGCGATGGCGATGTCGATGGGACAGGGCGCGGCGACTGACAGGGGGCGAGGGCGGCGTGGGAGATCGAAATTGGGTTTTCCCAATTTCGGAAGGAGGAGGAATTGGGAAAATGAAATAAAAAAGGGGCTGATGTATATTTATATCTTACTTTATTATTTATTTATTAAGTTGACTTTTCTTTCTAACTCCAAACGAGACCCAACGACTATTGTCCATAGCTAACTACCCTCATTCCGAACACAATGGGATATGTATCGTAGGCTAATTCGATCGTTTCGAACAGTTTTCGTCAAAATCAACATATAACTCTATATATTGAATTTGAACGCGCATTTCAATTTACTGGGGTCACATACTAACTTGAAAAATTCCAGAAAAATATTTTATAGCTTCGTATTGACGATACGGTCCTAACAAAACTAATTTCGTCGAATTCTGAGACCGTTTGAAAAATGGCCATTTTCCAGTCGATTAAAATCAACTGAAACTGGTCAAACGCGTTTTTCTTTTCTACACTCACATATTGATTCGAAAAATTATGAAATTTGAAACCTAGCAATAACTTGACATCGCGGATCCAACAAAAGTGGTTTTGTCGAAATCCAAGATTGTAATAACCCGGAAATGCGGGCCAGTTTAAAATTTTTATTTTGGCAATTTTAATGAATTTTGAATATTTTAAATAATATTGACGAGAAATTTATTTTAAATATGGAATAGAACGTATATATTTATATACGTTGTCATTAGAATATAAATAATTATATATAATTATAAATAGAATTAAAAATGGCGCGGTAGTTCGATAATTCGATTTCAAACTTCAATTGAATGTACCGGGTGCAAAACAATCCGGATTTTAGTGAAACCAAAAACATTAGGATCTAATTGAGAATATTTTTCCAACGAATCCGAAAAAATCGAAATTTCATAGCGCGAATCAAAAGATATGTCCATTTGAAAATTCTGAATAGTCGCTATGGAATTCAGGCCCTTAAAAATGGAGATTTTGCAAATGACCTCGGATTTCGACGAAACCACTTTTGTTGGATCCGCAGTGTCAAATTATTGCTAGGTTTCAGATTTCATAATTTTTCGAATCAATATGTGAGTGTGGCAAAGGAAAACGCGTTTGACCAGTTTAAGTTGATTTTGGTCGACTGGAAAATGGCCATTTTTCCAATGGTCTCGGAATTCGACGAAACTAGTTTTGTTAGGACCGTATCGTCAATACGAAGCTAGAAAATATTTTTCTGTAATTTTTCGAGTTAGTATGTGACCCCAGTAAATTGAAATGCGCATTCAAATTCAATATATAGAGTTATATGTTGATTTTGACGAAAACTGATCGTAACGACCGAATCAGCCTGCGATACATATCCCATTGTGCTCGGAATGGGGGTAAAACGCTATGGACGATAGGCGGTGAGCCTCGTTTCGAGGTCGAAATAAAAAGTCAACTTTTTTTGAAATTAAATAATTAAAAAATATATATATAATCCTCTCTCTCCTCACCCTCTTTATTTCTCTGGCCCCACCTTCAGTTCGATGCAGAACAAAAAAAAAGAGGGCGACGGAGAAGGAAAGGGGAGGAGCCGCCGCTCCTCCCATCGTCGCCGCCGCCAAGAGGCGCGCCCCCCCGTCTCCCCCCTCCTCTCGCGCAACCCCCTCCCCTCCTCTCGAGCGACGTCCGAAATTCCCCCCAGACCCCCAAACGACCACCGCAGCCATCCCTCCCCCTGACCCTCACCGCACCGCCACGGATCCCCTGCCACCACCACGGCCGCACCTCCACTGGCCTCCACTGCCACCAGCCTCGCTCTCCTCCCCGTTCAACATTAGTACAGTAAGTTTTTTTTTCCTTTTGATTTTATTTTGTTTTATTTTATCATGATAGGAAAATCTGAATTTCTATATAGCGAAAAGTTTGAATTTTTAGAAAAGAAAAAGCTTAGAATTTTTGTATGAGGAAGATATAATTTATATGTGATGAGAAGATTAAAAATATAATTTTTATTATAGTAGAAGAGTAAAGATATAATTTTTATGTAATATAGGAAAGTTAAAAATATGACTTTTAGCATATGTGAAGTATAAAAATATAATTTTTATCGTATGTAAAGGGTAAAAATATAATTTTCATATTATATAAATAATAAAAATATAATCTTTTATATGGTAGAAGGATAAAAATATGATTTTTACATAGTAGGAACTATAAAAATATAATCTTTATAAGATAGAGAATATAAAAATATCATCTTTGTATATGTAGCGAAATAAAAATCTGAATTTTATTATATATACGTTGAAATAAAGAGGTGATTTTTTTTTATAATGATGAAATCTTTATATTTGAAAAGGCGAAATCTTTTTTTTAGCAGAGTAAAAATAGAATTTTTATCTATATGGTAACGATGTAAAAATAAATTTTTTATCTATATAGTAGCGGTGTGAAAATAGAAATTTTATCCATATAGCGTGATTATAAAAATAGGATTTTTATATACATAGCAACGAAGTAAAATTTTGATTTTTATATATTGAATAGCAAAGTAAAAATTCGATTTTTATATATTGAATAGCGATGTAAAAATTCGATTTTTAAATATATGAAGTGATTATAAAAATATGATTTTTAAATTGAAAGTGAACAAAAATGAATGTGTTTTTTATATATGCAGTGGCTACGGGCAACGAAAGCGACAAAAGGCGAGAATGGCGATGATTTCTCTAAATGAAGTGTCGAGATGATTGGATAGCTTTGGTGAGAATTTCTCACTCTTCAATTTCTTTTTCTATTTATATATATACTAGGATGCAGACGGTGTTTAGTAGCACCCGACACAATCGTCCACAGACCATGGACTTGTTTGTTTGGCTGTGTAGTTGGTTAAATTATTTGGGTTGAATTGAATTGTTTGGTGAAATGAAATTGATTTGATTGATGTGTGAATGGCGTGGGCCTTCACTAGATCGGGGATAAGGTTAGGCCTTGTCCCGTTTCTATTATCGTGCCGTTATGCCGCCGAAATTTTCTAAAATAAGTTAGAAAACTAAAAATATCATTTTTATTTTGTAAATGAACTGAATAAAAATTCATGTGTTAAAATAAAATATTTTATCGTTAAAAATATAAATTTTAACGTGAATGTGAATAAATAAATATTCATTTACAAACCGGACGGTTTGTTTATGTACACCTATTTGAAGGACATTGATTGGGACGATAAATTTTACACATCGCCCAACTGCACAAATAAAAATCTATGTTTGTTGATTTGAAACCCCACACGGGTATTGGGATAATATATGACATACACTAATCCCAATAATTAGTTGTATGTCGATCGATTGATTGACAGGCTGTTATAAGCGTTAGATATCTATATTTGATGCTTATACAGTGTAGTCCACTTTGGATGATGGTTGATTATCTATCGTTGCTATTATATACATGTGTTGTATGGAATCCATATAATTAACTTTATATGGTAATTGATTGGGCCTCATTCCAATCGGGAAAATAAAGAATATTATAAAATAAAGGTTCATGTGTTGACAGTACTCATCCGTTGAGATTAGTCATGTGTTGAACGAAATATTTTAACAATAAAATTTACATCTTTATCGTATATGAAATTAGAAATTAACTGGAAAATAGATGAGATGAGTGGTCTCTTGGATATTGATCTGATGTTGGTTTCGGCCTTCGGGATTAATGTTTGGGAAATTGTTCTCTTGCTAATTTACAGTTAGTGACTGATGAATTGGAACGAGGCGTATGTCGTGTTTATGTAACATTTGTTTTTAATATACGCGGGTTGTTCGGAAAGGCCGGGTTTATACCCATTCTGAATAACCGATTCGACGATATGTCGAAGACGAAGACGGTGGTCGAAGATCGGAAGTCTTCACATCGTTTGGCTAATTACTGATGACCCTGATTGGGCTGTACACCCAAGAGGAAGGAAATAGTTGGTGGTCGTCCAGACGTACTTGGAGATCGATGGATATGCGAGGAAAGTGCCTCCGGTTTCGTTCAGACCCAAAACGAACTAGTAAATGGATTGTGTGTCTGACATTGGATTTTATTCTGTGTTGATTGATTTCTGTTAAATATATATCTGTTTGGTGGCGGAGAATTTATTCTCTTGCTTAACGCCCTTCTCTGAGACGTACGAGCTTAGAGGTTATATATCGATAGATATCAATCGCATGGCATGAATTGCCTGTGTGGCATGCTGAGTTGCATGGATCAAGGCTTCTGTTGAAAAGCAAAGTCTTGTGGTTGATGATCAAAGCACGGCCTACGTGGCAGCTTTGTGTATAACGTGAATTCGCGAACCTCACACCACGGTATGAGTTACAAACGGGATACGGACTGCAGGGAGAGCACGATGTTTCTTTCTAGCTTTGGTAGTGTCAGTGACTTACCAGCCCTGACATTTATATACTTTTCACCTTTGTGGTTGTTGGACGAGGCGCCTCGATTTTAGGTCTGTAAGGACCGGGAAACGTGTGTTCAGGCATAAATAATCCTCTAACGTAAGTGAGGACCGGCCCTGAAGCATCCAGGATTGCCCAGAGTGTGTAGTCCTGAGACATTTGCTAGAGTGTCTCGAAGCGGAGAGGAGCTTGCCCCTTGCCTCGACTCATGACGGAAATCCAATTTCCAATACGAGATATTTCGGCTTTATTTGTAGAGCCTAGTATGGCGACATAGTAGCATGGGATGATATGCCGTCTATGATTTATATTTATGATTGAAATTGTTTTGACACTATACACTTATTATAGTATCAAATGATTTGTTTTAAAACGTACATAGCATGTTTGGCTATTATAAGGGAAAACCCTATCCTCCGGCTTGCGTTGCATTGTGTGATGGGACCTGGGTCTTATAATAGCTTCATTTTTCGAAAAACCATTGCGTTGTTTATTCTTTGCACTGGTATTCTTGGGAGGAAACCCGTTCCGTGTTATACGGCGTGGTCCCTTGAATTACTCTCTCTTAAAGTAAAGTTTTAAATAACTGTTTTAGTTCTCACACCAGTCACATGACTGACCTGGAGTTTATTATTTTAACCTAAACTCTAGGTGCCCCTATTTTCTACACGGGCAGCTAGTAGTTTTGGTTTTGCAGATTTATATTCACAGGATCCTGGTTTACAGCTTGAATGATATCTGGAAAGCTCTGTATCCGTATATCACCTTCAGTTGTGCTTTGTATTATTTTTCCGCTGCTATGTAATTTATTGTAATCTCTGATATTTATCGAATGTAATTTATTCATTTATACTCTGTATATTCTTGTATTCTGATGGAATTGTTGTAATAACAATGAAATGTTCTTTTGTTTGTGTTCTGATTTGTCCTGTTCTCAAAACGATCAGGGATTTCGAACGGTCTAGATCGGTTTAACGACTGATTCGGATCGAGCGAAATTCCTTGCCGTCACATTTGGTATCAGAGCTTTGGTTTACAGAGCTCGAGAACAAGACACATTAGAACCATACGAAAGAATTCATCAGATATTGGATTAGTAATATCCAATTAGAATGACTCGTTAGAGATGGGATCAGTAGTATCCTAGAACGAGTGTGAAGAGTATATTTTTCAAATGAAATTAAATTTTGTTTTGAAAATTAAATCCAATTATACGTATTTGAATATTTATTTATGTTGAATTTGGACAATCCAATATATAAAGATTTTGCATATACGCGTCATGAACGTATATTCGAAGTTTTAATATACTGGATAGATATAGAATCACATTCTAGTAGCCCGGAGATGTTCTAATGGTGGTTTGAAACATCATCAGCATTTATGTTCGTGTTTCGAAGGTGTGATATCTATATATTTCCATTAGACTGGTGTGAGAACCAAAACTAAAATAGATAGGTTTATTGTTGTGAATTGGCATCAAAAACATGATTTTTGTATATATATCAAATTATGAATTTGAAACTCTAATTCACTAATTGATTGATGTTTGTGTTGTTTGTTTATTTGTTTGATAATTTTGAACCATTTAGCCTAATTGAATCAAATATTGAATTGTATCGAAAATTAGTCGCATTTGCTTGCATATACATATACTTACATTGAACAGGTCATAGCAAGGAGGATAGAGCAGAGAACAAAATTTGTTTGCCCGACAAATAGGTACATGTTTACTATAATTTACTGTTTTGTTTGGGTGATGATGATTTTATGAGCCTATTGGCTAGCCGCTTGGCTTTTTCTTTTTCTTTTTCTTTTTGAGATCAGAAGTCCTATATGGCAATTTCGGAATTTTCCCGTGGCTCTCGGTGCAGGGGAGGTTATGGCGAAATTTTTCGAAAATTTAGGGTGTTAGCCAAATTTTTGAAAATTTGAAAATTCTCAGAAACTGAAAAGTTGGAGAATGGAAGCCAGATCGAACGTAGAGTTGATTGATCAAACCACTTTCGACTTTGTTCCTTTTCGGGGATGAAAAGTTTTAAGTGGGGGAGATTGTAATAACCCGGAAATGCGGGCCAGTTTAAATTTTTTATTTTGGCAATTTTAATGAATTTTGAATATTTAAAATGAATTATTTTAAATAATATTGACGAGAAATTTATTTTAAATATGGAATAGAACGTATATATTTATATACGTTGTCATTAGAATATAAATAATTATATATAATTATAAATAGAATTAAAAATGGCGCGGTAGTTCGATAATTCGATTTCAAATTTCAATTGAACGTACCGGGTGCAAAACAATCCGGATTTTAGTGAAATCAAAAACATTATGATCTAATTGAGAATATCTTTCCAACGAATCCGAAAAAATCAAAATTTCATAGCGGGAATCAAAATATATGTCCAGTTGAAAATTCTGAATAGTCGCTATGGAATTCAGGCCCTTAAAAATGGAGATTTTGCAAACGACCTCGGATTTCGACGAAACCACTTTTGTTGGATCCGCAGTGTCAAATTATTGCCAGGTTTCAGATTTCATAATTTTACGAATCAAAATGTGAGCGTGGCAAAGGAAAACGCATTTGACCAGTTTTAGTTGATTTTAGTCGACTGGAAAATGGCCATTTTTCCAACGGTCTCGGAATTCGACGAAACAAGTTTTGTTAGGACCGTATCGTCAATACGAAGCTAGAAAATATTTTTTTTGTAATTTTTCGAATTAGTATGTGACCCCAGTAAATTGAAATGCGCGTTCAAATTCAATATATAGAGTTATATGTTGATTTTGACGAAAACTGATCGTAACGACCGAATCAGCTTGCGATACATATCCCATTGTGTTCGTAATGGGGGTAAAACGCTATGGACGATAGGCGGTGGGCCTCGTTTCGAGGTCGAAATAAAAAGTCAACTTTTTTTGAAATTAAATAATTAATATAAAATCCTCTCTCTCCTCACCCTCTTTATTTCTCTGCCCCCCCCCCTAAGTTCGATGCAGAACAAAAAGAAAAAAAAAAGAAAAAAGAAGAAGAGGGTGACGGAGAAGGAAAGGGGAGGAGCCGCCGCTCCTCCCATTGTCGTCGCCGCCAGGAGGCGCGCCCCCCCGTCTCCCCCCTCCTCTCGAGCGACGCCCGAACTTCCCCCAGACCCCCAAACGACCACCGCGGCCATCCCTCCACCTGAGCCTCACCGCACCGCCACGGATCCCCTGCCAACACCACGGCCGCACCTCCACTGGCCACCACTGCCACCAGCCTCGCTCTCCTCCCCGTTCAACATTAGTACAGTAAGTTTTTTTCCATTTTGATTTTATTTTGTTTTATTTTATCATGATAGGAAAATCTGAATTTCTATATAGCGAAAAGTTTGAATTTTTAGAAAAGAAAAGGCTTAGAATTTTTGTATGAGGAAGATATAATTTATATGTGATGAGAAGATTAAAAATATAATTTTTATTATAGTAAAAGAGTAAAGATATATTTTTTATATAATATAGGAAAGTTAAAAATATGGCTTTTAGCATATGTGAAGTATAAAAATATAATTTTTATCGTATGTAAAGTTTAAAAATATAATTTTCATATTATATAAATAATAAAAATATAATCTTTTATATGGTAGAAGGATAAAAATATGATTTTTACATAGTAGGAACTATAAAAATATAATCTTTATAAGATAGAGAATATAAAAATATCATCTTTGTATATGTAGCGAAATAAAAATCTGATTTTTATTATATATACGTTGAAATAAAGAGGTGATTTTTTTTATAATGATGAAATCTTTATATTTGAAAAGGCGAAATCTTTTTTTTTAGCGGAGTAAAAATAGAATTTTTATCTATATGATAACGATGTAAAAATTGAATTTTTATCTATATAGTAGCGGTGTGAAAATAGAAATTTTATCCATATAGCGTGATTATAAAAATAGGATTTTTATATACATAGCAACGAAGTAAAATTTTGATTTTTATATATTGAACAGAAAAGTAAAAATTCGATTTTTATATATTGAATAGCGATGTAAAAATTCAATTTTTATATATATGAAGTGATTATAAAAATATAATTTTTAAATTGAAAGTGAACAAAAATGAATGTGATTTTTATATATGTAGTGGCTATGGGCAACGAAAGCGACAAATGGCGAGAATGGCGATGATTTCTCTAAATGAAGTGTCGAGATGATTGGAATAGCTTTGGTGAGAATTTCTCACTCTTCAATTTCTTTTTCTAGTTATATATATATACTAGGATGTAGACGGTGTTTAGTAGCACCCGACACAATCGTCCACAGACCATGGACTTGTTTGTTTGGCTGTGTAGTTGGTTAAATTATTTGGGTTGAATTGAATTGTTTGGTGAAATGAAATTGATTTGATTGATGTGTGAATGGCGTGGGCCTTGACTAGACCGGGGATAAGGCTAGGCCTTGTCCCGTTTCTAGTATCGTGCCGTTATGCCGCCGAAATTTTCTAAAATAAGTTAGAAAAATAAAAATATCATTTTTATTTTGTAAATGAACTGAATAAAAATTCATGTGTTAAAATAAAATATTTTATTGTTAAAAATATAAATTTTAAAGTGAATGTGAATAAATAAATATTCATTTACAAACCGGACGGTTTGTTTATGTACACCTATTTGAAGGACATTGATTGGGACGATAAATTTTACACATCGCTCAACTGCACAAATAAAAATCTATGTTTGTTGATTTGAAACCCCACACGGGTATTGGGATAATATATGACATACACTAATCCCAATAATTAGTTGTATGTCGATCGATTGGTTGACAGGCTGTTATAAGCGTTAGATATCTATATTTGATGTTTATACAGTGTAGTGCACTTTGGATGATGGTTGATTATATATCGTTGCTATTATATACATGTGTTGTATGAAATCCATATAATTAACTTTATATGGTAATTGATTGGCCTCATTCCAATCGGGAAAATAAAGAATATTATAAAATAAAGGTTCATGTGTTGACAGTACTCATCCGTTGAGATTAGTCATGTGTTGAACGAAATATTTTAACAATAAAATTTACATCTTTATCATATATGAAATTAGAAATTAACTGGAAAATAGATGAGATGAGTGGTCTCTTGGATATTGATCTGATGTTGGTTTCGGCCTTCGGGGTTAATGTTTGGGAAATTGTTCTCTTGCTAATTTACGGTAAGTGACTGATGAATTGGAATGAGGCGTATGTCGTGTTTGTGTAACATTTGTTTTTAATATACGCGGGTTGTTCGGAAAGGCCGGGTTTATACCCATTCTGAATAACCGATTCGACGATATGTCGAAGATGAAGACGGTGGTCGAAGACCGGAAGTCTTCACATCGTTTGGATAATTACTGATGATCCTGATTGGGATGTACACCCAAGAGGATGGAAATAGTTGGTGGTCGTCCAGACGTACTTGGAGATCGATGGATATGCGAGGAAAGTGCCTCCGGTTTCGTTCAGACCCAGAACGAACTAGTAAATGGATTGTGTGTCTGACATTGGATTTTATTCTGTGTTGATTGATTACTGTTAAATATATATCTGTTTGGTGGCAGAGAAATTATTCTCTTGCTTAACGCCCTTCTCTGAGACGTACGAGCTTAGAGGTTATATATCGATAGATATCAATCGCATGGCATGAATTGCCTGTGTGGCATGCTGAGTTGCATGGATCAAGGCTTCTGTTGAAAAGCAAGGTCTTGTGGTTGATGATCAAAGCATGGCCTACGTGGCAGTTTTGTGTATAACGTGAATTCGCGAACCTCACACCTCGGTATGAGTTAAAAACGGGATACGGACTGCAGGGAGAGTACGACGTTTCTTTCTAGCTTTGGTGGTGTCAGTGACTTACCAGCCCTGACATTTATATACTTTTCACCTTTGTGGTTGTTGGACGAGGCGCCTCGATTTTAGGTCTGTAAGGACCGGGAAACGTGTGTTCAGGCATAAATAATCCTCTAACGTAAGTGAGGACTGGCCCTGAAGCATCCAAGATTGCCCAGAGTGTGTAGTCCTGAGACATTTGCTAAAGTGTCTCGAAGCGGAGAGGAGCTTGCCCCTTGCCTCGACTCATGACGGAAATCCAATTTCCAATACGAGATAATTCGGCTTTATTTGTAGAGCCTAGTATGGCGACATAGTAGCATGGGATGCTATGCCGTTTATGATTTATATTTATGATTGAAATTGTTTTGACACTATACACTTATTATAGTATCAAATGATTTGTTTTAAAACGTACCAAGCATGTTTGGCTATTATAAGGGAAAACCCTATCCTCCGGCTTGCGTTGCATTGTGTGATGGGACCTGGGTCTTATAATAGCTTCATTTTTCGAAAAACCATTGCGCTGTTTATTCTTTGCACTGGTATTCTTGGGAGGAAACCCGTTCCGTGTTATACGGCGTGGTCCCTTGAATTACTCTCTCTTAAAGTAAAGTTTTAAATAACTGTTTTAGTTCTCACACCAGTCACATGACTGACCTGGAGTTTATTGTTTTAACCTAAACTCTGGGTGCCCCTATTTTCTACACGGGCAGCTAGTAGTTTTGGTTTTTGCAGATTTATATTCACAGGATCTTGGTTTACAGCTGGAATGATATCCGAAAATCTCTGTATCCGTATATCACCTTCAGTTGTGCTTTGTATTATTTTTCCGCTGCTATGTAATTTATTGTAATCTCTGATATTTTTCGAATGTAATTTATTCATTCATACTCTGTATATTCTTGTATTCTGATGGAATTGTTGTAATAACAATGAAATGTTCTTTTGTTTGTGTTCTGATTTGTCCTGTTCTCAAAACGATCAGGGATTTCGAACGGTCTAAATCGGTTTAACGACTGATTCGGATCGAGCGAAATTCCTTGCCGTCACATTTGGTATCAGAGCTTTGGTTTACAGAGCTCGAGAACAAGACACATTAGAACCATACGAAAGAATTCATCAGATATTGGATTAGTAATATCCAATTAGAATGACTCATTAGAGATGGGATCAGTAGTATCCTAGAACGAGTGTGAAGAGTATATTTTTCAAATGAAATCAAATTTTGTTTTGAAAATTAAATCCAATTATACGTATTTGAATATTTATTTATGTTGAATTTGGACAATCCAATATATAAAGATTTTGCATATACGCGTCATGAACGTATATTCGAAGTTTTAATATACTGGATAGATATAGAATCACATTTTAGTAGCCCGGAGATGTTCTAATGGTGGTTTGAAACATCATCAGCATTTATTTTCGTGTTTCGAAGGTGTGATATCTATATATTTCCATTAGACTGGTGTGAGAACCAAAACTAAAATAGATAGGTTTATTGTTGTGAATTGGCATCAAAAACATGATTTTTGTATATATATATATCAAATTATGAATTTGAAACTCTAATTCACTAATTGATTGATGTTTGTGTTGTTTGTATATATATCCTCTCCAACCTCCCAGCGCCTCGAGGTGGTGGCGGAGCCAGCAGCGACGACGGCGAGGAAGGAGGAAACCACGGCATCGAAGCCATGCTATGAATATGCCCAATTTGCTCAAATTAACCGCAAAATCTTGATTAAAGACAGTTACAACGATAAGATTCAGGGTTTCGAGACTACCTATATGTTTGTTTCAAGAATCAAAGCAAGAATTTCGAGATTCTTTGAGGATTAGGGTTCGGTATGAGAATTAGAAAATGAGAATAATGAAAGAGGAAGAAGAAAGCAGACGAATGACAGATTTATATATATATTAGCATTGACCCCTCGTATTCCTGCCCTATCTTCCCGCTCGGACCGGATCAAGAGCCCAGCAGCACAGCTTGGCCCACTAGCCCAATACGAAACAAAAAAAGAAGAGGAGCCGTTCGGGTCGAAGCCCGAACCGAACAGAATTTCATATGTCAACTTGGCATTTGAATTAAACTAAAATTCGAAGAGGAAGATGAAAGCATAAGGAAAATCAAAAGGAAGATTACCTAGAAGGCACTGTGCAATGACAATCAAAGCATGCTCCGTATCCAACAGAAGCATTCTTTGAGGGGGCAAAATGTTAGCCTACTTTGTGAACTAGGCAATACAAAGTCGAGTTGTCAAGCGTTGAAGAACATTCCTTCTTAGAAAATATCGGGACGGATCGGAGGGCTACTACCAGTCGGATCGGAGGGCTACTACCAGTCGGACCGGAGGGCTACTACTAATCGGATCGGAGGGCTACTACCAGTTCGGGACGGAACAGAGCAAAATGGACAAGGACTCAGTTTCAGCTCAGGTCGGGTCGGGTCGGATGCCCCGATCCAAACCTTTTCTACTCGCTCTTCCGAACTGAACCCAACACACCATATCCCTTCACCCCCACAATCTCCTGAATGTTCAGAGCGGTTATGACCATTTCCTACCCACGATGACCACTACTCTGATGCGTTGTCAGCACTGGAATCCATCCGAGCCCGAGAACGATGGGATGAAAGATACGTAGCTCCGAACCGAACCGAATTCTGAGTGAATTTCCACCTATAAATAACCCGTCAAGAGACAATTAAAGGGATCTTTTTTGGCACTTTGAGAGTTCAAACACTTTCAAAAACTGAATTCCAACATTCCCAGATAATCCAAATTGTCATTCAACATTTATTTTGAGATAATTGAATGAATGTACGTGAATTGTGAGTGAAATTGAGTGAATATCTCATTGTACTTGCATCTACGTCATCGGGGATAGTGATTACAAAATGGACGTAGGCTTTTCGACGCCGAACCACTATAAATTCTGTGTCTCCATTTTACTTTTGACCTTATTTTATTTCGATTTAAGTCAATTTGGGTGTTAGAACCACTTTTTGGTCTAACAGTTTTCAAATTAGGTTATTCATAAAAGGAAAATTCACGTAGATAAGCCTGTTTGTGTAAACAATGCAGGAATAACCATGTTACAGAAAAAAATTACAAATATAGATATGCTTGCGTTTCGAAGGCGTGTTTTGGAAACACCCCTTCAGTAAAATACGAAGGCGTGTTTCCAAAACACGCCTTCGAAATGCAAACCTGCATACAAAAACCCGAGACCCTTTTTTCTCCAACCGATTCACTTTTCCCCAATCTCTATTTCTCATTTCAGCTGCCGAAAAAAAAAACTCAAATCAACTCTATTTTCACCTTTTTTTTCATCCAATCCGTTACAAAAAGACTACAATGGCTAGCACATCCGGCATACAATGCGAAATCGGTAAAAATCTAAACCCTAATTTTCAATTTTGAAATTAGGTTATATATTTTTAAGGATTATTGGTTATGGAGTTGATTGTGGCTTACTTGTGAGAAATTTGTACATTGTTGTGTACATTGTTCACATTGTTAATTTGGGGGTTTTGGTGTGTACATTGTTCACGTAATTAAATTTGGTTTTTTGGGTACATGATGGTTATTGCATGTTATGTATTGGATATAGTATGGATTGAGGTATTGTGGTTAATTACAAATGAAATTGCGTGCATTTGGGTGTAGGCTAGTAAACTTATTTGTTTGAAGTTAGTATCGTTGAAACACGAGTTTGACGACACATTTAAGCTGTGTACTGTGTAGATGTGGCAAAAATGAAAAAAAAAAACCATTCTATTGATTTGGAAATGTTGCTGTAGATAAATTTTCTTGTTTATGGAGTCGAACAGAAAATTATAGCATGTTCTTGAAAAATATACTTATATAAATATCTGTGACAGTTAATTCTGCATTTTTGCAGAGTATTTTGAGATGGAGTCCGGACCAGTAGATCCGAGCGTATTATATCTGCAGCTGCAATGTAGGACATCTAACCCTGTTCATATGGAGGTAGTAATTTGTTACTATTTTCATATTTTGATGTTTAGTTTTTTTTGTCTACATTAGATGTCAAACCCCCATTTTTTTTATCTATTATATTTCCAGGGTGACAATACTGAGTTTGTCATTGACCACTTGTCATCACTTTCGAAAGTGACATCCGAGGATCCTCTCATCCTTGCCAAGATCCAAAGGGCTGGATTCATGCATATTTTTCGCTTAGGTTACATCGAGCTCGATCATTGCCTTGTCGGTGGTTTATTAGATAGGTGGAGGCCTGAGACATCCACGTTTCACCTACCAGTCGATGAAATGACTATAACCTTGGCAGATGTGGCTGTTTTGCTAGGATTGCCTATTGAAGGCAATGCTATTCCGTTTGATGGTGCGGGATATGATTATTTCCAGCTATCACACGAACTACTTGGGCTAGATCCACCAGACAATCAAGTAAGGGGTGGCGTGACCGTTCAAATCTGATGGTTCCGTAATTAATTGACAGATGATATTCCCGCAGATGCCACCCAGGTAAAGGTTGAGCAACGGGCTCGTCGCATTTTACTACACATTATTTTTTGTAGAATGATGGTCGATCATGCCAAGACCCATATAGCTTTGAGATGACTACTTTTTTAGCTGATCTTAGGCAGTGCGCTTCATATTCGTGGTGAAACACCCCACCCTCCATTAAGGTCACTCACAAAGGGACTGCCTTAACTTTGGTAGAGGTTTGTAAGTAAAAGTCACAGATAAACACAAGACAGATATAAACACATATATATAAGCAGCGAAAAACAACAGACTTTTTATTTCATAAAATACTTGTTCATACAAAACACTTCCATAACTGTCACATAACACTTCCAAAAACATTACATCATCATTTATGTCTTGGTTATTAAATAAAGAAGCATAAAACATAATTAAAACTGCATAAATCCCCATGATTGTATCCGACAGCCATAGCCAAAGCAAGAGAGTCCAAACCGTACATCTACTATCTTGAAGCTTGCAAAGAGTCTGACTAAGCTGAGTTGTTTCCTCCCTGTGGACCTGGGGGGGGGGGAACGGAAGAAAAGAAGATGAAAGAAAGTAGGGTCAGACATAAAGCCTGGTAAGTCTAGTGACTCTTCAATATGTGAATAAGAATAAGGGCATGATAGGTATAAACTGGAAATAGGAAAGTATCATAACTAAGATAAAGCAGTTTGAATCGAATATACTATCGCACCCCACACTATATCTCTGCACCTACATGTATTAGTTCTGAACTGGCACCCCGTGCAGAGGGTAAAGTGATCCCCTTTTTCTAAAGATCGGCTCCTACTCGCATAATCATCTGTGTCTTACGGCCCCCGAAGATTGTAGATACCTATGCTGGTCCCACCATGGTGTGTATCAAGACCCATGGTGGCAGCCCGACACAATTCTAGAATACATAAGTTATACTACTTGTGCCACCCAGTGCCCTGTTTGTCTGCTCCGAAGTGTGTGCACACCCGCACTCTGTTAGAACCCACACTGTTGCACCCAAGGCCGTCGCTTTTGACCGCTTACAATTAGCCCAGTAATCGTGCCCCACCCTGCCTAGTTCCAGGGTACCATGATACCTAATTGGGCTACTGCTGAAATGGGTCCCCGTTACTAGGGTTTTCTAGTCAAACATGTTAAGTGGTTAAGTGTCTGTATTAACCTAACCCCACCCATCAATTCTTGTTAACATGTTGAATTTGGTTAAGTGTTTTAGTTAACTTAACCCTACCATCTGTCCTTAGCCTCTTAAAGCACCGACCACGCACATTAGACAGATATTGTTACGGTTACTGGATGTGTCGGTCGGTTCCGGGCAGGTTTACACCGTAACTCGGTCTAACCTCGGGTCCTTATTGGGCTTAATGCTTAACCACCCACATTTGATAGGTATTTTTGTGACTACTGGACAGATGGGCGGGTCCGGGCAGGTTTACATCACAACTCAACCCAACCTCGTGTTAAGCATATTCGTATTTTCTAAATTTACATATTTATCTTTATTACTTGTTATATGTAAATTTGTCAACAATTTAATGTTATGGCCCACTTTCCAAGTTTACCGTTTTTGGTACAAAGATTTATACCATTCGAGTGCCACAAATTTTTGGCATGTGACAAGCATGCCAATTCAATTTATGTCAAGTTTTACCAATATTCCCAACGTTACCCCGTCTAAATATTAGGCTAACAATCTTAGCCTAATTTTCGTTCGCATGGTTTTAACATATGATATTAGGCTAAAAAAAACTTAGCCTAACTTAGCGCACACAAAATTGGCATAAGGGAATTCATAAACATGAACATGACATAGGTGTAAACTTGGCATTTTTGGCATAGTCAATATGAACATCATAGGTGTGAACTTGGAAAATAGTCAACATGAATTTCATAGGTGTGAACTTGCAACATAGACTAATAAACATACATGTGAATTTACAACATAGCCTAAATCAACTTTTATATATGCGAACTTGCATTTAAATAGGGATCTAACCAAATAGGTGTCACATAAATTAACATATGATTTAGACAACATAAGACTAAACATGTTTTGGATCTAGGCATAACATCGAACATCACTAGCATATGACAAGAATATGACATTTTCGTAAGCATGTAGAATTTTATGACAAGGGTGGACAAGGGTGCGAACTAGATCCAATTATATATCTAATTACAACGTGGAACATGTATTAAAGCGGATCTTGGCATGGATCCAATTAACTTGCAACTTTCTTACAAACATACTAGCATTTATGTGAACATAATCGTTTAGGCATAAAGGTTCTAACATATATATATACACACACATGACATCTTAATCACATACAACCTATATAATTACATAAACATATAGGTGTCGATTACAACATGAACTATACAACTTGTATGTGATTCTATATGTACAATAGGATCAATATCAATTCAACTATACCACAAACATCACAATACTACAAACATTTCAATACATAGATGTGAATTAATATCGTTGTTACACAATAACACAATTCCATTTCCATTTTACATCGAATCAAATCTTAACTTTTATTCACATCGAAAAAATCACTATACTTACAATAAACGACGGTCTTGTTTTCTGATTTCTGAATTCTGAATTTGATATGCTTTCCTTTGGGTAGACTAATGTTGATTTGATTCGTGTTTTACTTTAGTTTGGCTTGTCTCTAAGCTTTCTCTAATTGACGGCCTCTCCTAGTTCCATTCCAGCAGCATGACGGCTCCAGTTCTATATTATTTGTTTGAATTTAGGTTGAGATTTGAGTTGTATTTATAGAATTTCAAACTAATTGGAGCCGTCGATGAAGCTAGAGTTAATCAAGGCCATCCATCTCAAGAGAAGCCAATCAGAAAGCGACACGCAAGCCCTAGTGACACAGCTAAGCCCCAAAAATTGACCAGAAACCCGACCAGGCCAGCCAGCGCCAAACCAGGTCGACTGGGCAGGTCGACCTGGTCACCCAGGTCGACCTGGTCACCCAGGTCGACCTGGTGCCTGGGCGGGAATTTTCCCGCCCAACCCAGTTTGGTCTGATTTTTGAATTTTGAACTTCATTTTGAACCGTTTGAATTTTAATTTGAATTCTGAAACTTCTGGAGGTCATAACTCCTTCATACGAAGTCCGGTTCCCGCAAACTCGGACTCTATTTCAAGCAGAATTCCGAGATGAACGCAATGGCGTAACCCGTTTTCCTTAATTCTTTCATTAAGAATTAATTATAATTAAATTTGTTATTATACAGTTAACAGAAAATTTGGGGTGTTACATTCTCCCCTCCTTTTCGGATTTCGTCCCCGAAATCTTCAAGTCTGGAAGAACGTAAGTCCTAACATCCAATCGTCCGTCTACTCAATCATCAAACACAGGCGTCCATTGTCCTTAAAAGACTTCTAATGCTTTATGATCATATGCACAGTGTGTGTACATGCCCTTATCTAATGCAAAATCAGGCGGTCTACTGATTCAGTTGACCTCCTTAATGCAAATCATGTAAGTGCCATGAATCCATTATGTATGCAAAAGTTTGTCCTTACTCATAATTCTACATGAGTGCGCAACCATTTATACAAATGTAGCATCCATATGAGGACATATCAAGTTTCAACCACATACAAATATGAATACATATATGCATATGCAGTATGAAGTGACTGAGCCGACCTAAAACCGAGGTTATGTGTGTATATGCATCCACGAGCAACCACTTGCAACCATCAACCATAACATGTTTCAAATACATGTTTACATCCAAAGGGGTTTCTACCTAAGGATAAAGGATAATATCGAGGAGATATACCTAAAAAGATAGATAAAGCACAATTTAAGGAAAAAGAAAGATCAAGGATATACCCTCAAAAAGAAAAGGGTAAGCCGCGCGAATTCTGTCCTCAGTTTCCCAAGTTGCGTCTTCCTCGGCGTCGCTCCACTGAACTTTGACGAGCTTTACTTCGCGGTTGCGTAGCTTTTTTATTTCAGTTCATACGATTCGAGTTGGAACTCTCCTTACAGTTGCTTTGCGTTCTACCTCGGCTTCTTCTAGAATGCTTGCCTCCACCACTTCCGCAGATTCATGTAGACATTTCCGGAGATGAGAAACGTGAAAGACGTTGTGAACTCCGGCCAACCTTTCGGGCAGCTCTACTCTATAAGCCATCTTCCCAATCTTCTCGATAATAGGGAACGGTCCTACAAACCTTGGTGCTAGCTTCCCTGTGGATCCAAAGAGAACGACGTTCCTTAAAGGAGATACCTTAAGGAAAACCCTGTCCCCAACCTCAAACTCAAGGTCGGTCCTTCTTTTGCCGGCGTAGGATTTCTGTCTGTCTTGGGTTGTCTTCATTCTTCATCATATCAAGTCCACTTTCTCTGAAGTCTCTCGAATCATGTCCGGCCCAAGTATAAGTTTGTCAGTAGACTCCCACCAACAAGTTGGTGATCGGCACGGTCTTCCATATAGAGCTTCGAAGGGCGCCATACCGATGGTGGCTTGGTAGCTGTTGTTGTAGGCCAATTCCACCAAAGGAAGATGATCCTCCCATGTCCCTCCAAAGTCAAGAACGCAAAGTCTCAAAAGATCCTCTAGAACTCTATTCACCCTTTCCGTCTGGCCATCGGTTTGGGGGTGATAGGTCGTGCTCAAACATAACTGTTTGCCTACATCTTCTTGCAGACTCCGCCAAAACTCGCTTGTGAAGATAGGGTCTTGGTCACTAACAATGCTGGAGGGTATCCCATGGAGTCGAACTATTTCCTTGAGATAAAGAGATGCTAGAGATGAGGCAGTCCTTCTACTTTTAACGGGTATAAAGTGGGCGCTTTTAGTAAGCCTATCCACTATTACCCAAATGTTAGTATTGCCTCTTCTTGACCTAGGCAGTCCATCAGTGAAGTCCATTGAAATGCTATCCCACTTCCACTGTGGGACCTCTAAAGGATGAAGCAGTCCTCCAGGCTTCTTCTGTTCCGCCTTGACCTGTTGGAAAGTCATGCACTTAGAAACGAAATCTGCTACGCCCTTCTTCATGCCGCTCCAAAAGTAAGTTCTTTTTATATCCTTGTACATCGTATCCCCGCCAGGGTGTATAGTCATCTTAGAATGATGCGCTTCCTTGAGAACCTTCTTTGTCAACTCCCTTGCTTGTGGGACACATAGTCTTCCATCTTGCCTCAGCCAACCCTTATCATCGATGGTCTATCTATTGAGGTGACTAGAAGTCTCACACCTAATAAGTTTATCAATCACATCAACAAGCTGAGGGTCTTCACGTTGTGTAGTCCATATTGAGTCCAAGAGAGTAGGGCGTACTTCGAGAGATGCTAACAAACCCGGTACAAAATCCGAGGAGGGCCTAAAGTTAAAACTGGCTATATACTCCATACTTTGCCTTTCCACAAAGAGAGGGCTTAAGGTCAGTTTCTTTCTGCTCAACGCGTCTGCTACTACGTTGCCTTTGCCGGGAGTATAGGAAATTTCAAAATCATATGAGGCAAGAAACTCCATCCACATTTGCTGCCTCAATTTAAGATCCTTCTGCGAGAAGAGATATTTCAATGATTTATGGTCAGTGTATAATTCGAACTTCTCACCTAGGAGATAATGGCGCCAAGACTTAAGTCCAAAGACGATGGAGGCCAACTCAAGATCGTGGGTTGGGTAGTTCTTTTCATGAATCTTCAATTGTCTTCCACCATAAGCTACTACCCTTCCTTCTTGCATTAGAACAACGCCTAGTCCCGTTCCACATGCATCTGTGTATACTGTGAACATTTTGCTTCCGTCAGGCAGAGTTAGAACTGGGGCGGTTGTAAGAGCCCTTTTTAGGCGTTGGAAAGCAATGTCACAGCCCAAATCCCAAGCAAATGCTAGATTCTTCTTCGTTAGCCTTGTGAGCAGAGCTGAGATTTTCGCGAAATCCCTAATGAACTTTCGGTAAAAATCTACTAGCCCGAGAAAGCTTCAGACTTCGGTTGCATTTCTTGGTGTCTTCCAATCTTGCACTGCCACCACTTTCGTGGGGTCTACAGCTAACCCCTCTTTGGACACTATATGTCCAAGAAATCTTACTTCTTTTCTCCAAAAGTGGCACTTGGAGAATTTGGCTTTTAGCTGATGAACTTGAAGAGTTTCCATGATCTCCTTCAGATGTTGAGCATGTTCTTCCTCATTCTTTGAGAAGATCAAAATATCATCTACGAAGACCACCACCAACCTATTGAGGAATTCTCTGAACACCCTGCTCATTAGGTCTACGAAATAAGCGGGTGCGTTTGTCAAGCCGAAAGGCATGACAAGCCACTTGAAGAAACCGTCTGGGGTTCTGAACGCCGTTTTATCAATGCTATCTTCAGCTACCCTTAGCTGATGGAACCTAGTAGCTAGATCAAGTTGGGAGAAAACCGACGCACCTACAAACTGATCAAACAAATCGTCGATTCTGGGAAGAGGGTGCCTATTCTTTTTGGTCAGCTTGTTTAGCTCCCTATAGTCCACACAAAGACGTAGTGAACCATCTGCTTTGGTGGCGAACACCACTGGAGCACCCCATTCCGAGATAATCCTTCTTATAAACCCCTTCTCGAGAAGCTCCTTGACTTGCTTACTGAGCTCCTTCCTCTCCTTTGGAGCCATGTGCCTAACAGGCAGAGCCACGAGCTTTGCATTACCAACAAGATATATGCGGAAGTCTATTTCCCGCTTCAGAGGTAAGCCTTTCACCTCTTCAAAGACATCTGGGTATTCCCGGACCACTCTAACCGACTGCAAATTCTCAATAGAAGCATCAAGCGACTCTAGATAACTATTACATGAAATTTCTAGAGTGTTACTGAGCCGAGTCAAGAGCCTAACCACTCTTTTCTCACAATCAAGAATGGCACTATTACTGGATAACCAGTCCATGCCTAAGATCAATCCATATCCTGAGAATCCCAAAACAAAGGCACTACATCTAAATTCAACACTTAGAATAGAGATTTTCAAATCCAAGCAAACCATCGACAAATAAGCCGAGCCCCCAATTGGATTTGAGACAACCAAGGGATCTTCTACCATACTAGTGTCTAGGTGCAGAGATTCTACTAAAGCAGATGAAATAAAGTAGTGTGATGCACCAGAATCAAAGAGAGCGTGAACTGGGTGATCATAAAGATAGACTAAGCTTTCTACAGAAATATTTCTACCTCGTTCCTGTGGAGGTGCCACCAGTGCATGAACTTGACCTCCTGAAGTGGATCCAGCCCTCTGTCCCTGCCCCCGCTTCTTTGGGCAGTCCTTAGCCAAGTGCCCAGTCTCTCCGCAATGGAAGCAACCACCACTCATCTTCGCCTTCTTCTTTCTGCAGTCTTTCACTATATGCCCAACAATGCCACAGAAATTGCACTTTTTCTTTTCATGGGTTTTGTTGTTCTTCCCGCCTTTCTTGAAGTCTGCTTTCTTAGCCTGTAAACCTTCATTCTTTTCTTCCACCTTAGTCTCTTTCTTGCCCTTGTCTTCCTCGTGTAGCAATGCCATGTCCACTAAGCTTTCGTAAGTCGCTCCCGTGGATACATGGATCATAGCAAGGCTGTGTAGAGGCTCATTCAGACCTTTGACGAAGCGAAGAGCCTTCTTGTGTTGAGTGTTTACTAAGTCCAGCCCAAATCTGGCCAGCTGATTAAACTGATTAACGTACTCTCTGATTGTCATACTTCCCTGTTTCAGAGTTAGGAACTTCTCCATTTGCAGGCTCCTTTTAGCTTGGGAGAGGAATTTCATCTCAAATCTTATCCTGAAATCTTCCCATGTTTCCACTGGCCTCTCAGCATTGGTGATCTCCCACCAATAGGAAGCTTCATCTTTAACAACCACACTGCTAGCTGTATCTTTTGCCTGTCGTCAACTTCGAAGATGACAAACAGATCCTCGGTCTCCTTTAGCTAGTTTCTTGCTACTACAAAGTATTCTGTTCCATAAAAGTCCTTTCCACCCATAGCCTTGAAATCTTTACATGTCTTTGCAAAAGCATTTCCACGAGGAGGAGGCGGAGGAGGAGGAGGAGGAACCGCTGCCACTGGAGCAGGAACGTCTGCTGGGCCCACGCCAATGGTCCTAGCTTCCAGGTACCTCCTAAACAAGTCGGGTACCGGTACTCCTTCTGGAAGGTTAAGGTCTCCAGACATGCTGAAAAAAAAGTGAAGGTTCAAAACGAAGGATAGAGAGATAGTGCATATGGCTTTTGGGGGATTATGCCTTTTAAAATATCAAATCTTTTCTTGAAAATGCTTCTTTAAACTTCTCTTTTGAAAATAGTTGCAAAAACTTTTATCTTATCTGGTAAACCTATGCTCTGATACCAAGTGAAACACCCCACCCTCCATTAAGGTCACTCACAAAGGGACTGCCTTAACTTTGGTGGAGGTTTGTAAGTAAAAGTCACAGATAAACACAAGACAGATATAAACACATATATATAAGCAGCGGAAAACAACAGACTTTTTATTTCATAAAATACTTGTTCATACAAAACACTTCCATAACTGTCATATAACACTTCTGAAAACATTACATCATCATTTCTGTCTTGGTTAAAAAATAAAGAAGCATAAAACATAATTAAAACTGCATAAATCCCCACGATTGTATCGACAGCCATAGCCAAAGCAAGAGAGTCCAAAACGTACATCTACTATCTTGAAGCTTGCAAAGAGTCTGACTAAGCTGAGTTGTTTCCTCCCTGTGGACCTGGGGGGGAATGGAAGAAAAGAAGACGAAAGAAAATAGGGTCAGACATAAAGCTTGGTAAGTCTAGTGACTCTTCAGTATGTGAATAAGAATAAGGGCATGATAGGTATAAACTGGAAATAGGAAAGTATCGTAAACTAAGATAAAGCAGTTTGAATCGAATATACTATCGCACCCCACACTATATCTCTGCACCTACATGTATTAGTTCTGAACTGGCACCCCGTTATGAGGGTAAAGTGATCCCCTTTTTCTAAAGATCGGCTCCTACTCGCATAATCATTTATGTCTTACAGCCCCTGAAGATTGTAGATACCTATGCTGGTCCCACCATGGGGTGTATCAAGACCCATGGTGGCGGCCCGACACAATTCTAGGATACATAGGTTATACTACTGATGCTCCCAGTGCCCTATTTGTCTGCTCTGAAGTGTGTGCACGCCCGCACTCCGTTAGAACCCACACTGTTGCGCCCACCACCGTCGCTTTTGACCGCTTACAATCAGCCCAGTAATCGTTCCCCACACCGCCTAGTTCCAGGGTACCATGATACCTAATTGGGTTACTGCTGAAATGGGTCCCTGTTACTAGGGTTTTCTAGTCAAACATGTTAAGTGGTTAAGTGTCTGTATTAACCTAACCCCACCCATCAATTCTTGTTAACATGTTGAATTTGGTTAAGTGTTTTAGTTAACTTAACCCTACCATCTGCCTTTAGCCTCTTAAAGCACCGACCACTCACATTAGACAGATATTGTTACGGTTACTGGATGTGTCGGTCGGTTCCGGGCAGGTTTACACCGTAACTCAGTCTAACCTTGGGTCCTTATTAGGCTTAATGCTTTACCACCCACATTGAATAGGTATTGTTGTGACTACTGGACAGCCGGGCGGGTCCGGGCAGGTTTACATCACAACTCAATCCAACCTCGTGTTAAGCACATTCGTATTTTCTAAATTTACACATTTGTCTTTATTACTTGTTATTTGTAATTTTGTCAACAATTAAATGTTATGGCCCACTTTCCAAGTTTAACGTTTTTGGTATAAAGATTTATACCATTCGAGTGCCACCAATTTTTGGCATGTGACAAACATGCCAATTCCATTTATGTCAAGTTTTACCAATATTCCTAAAGTTACCCCGTCTAAATACTAGGCTAACAATCTTAGCCTAATTTTCGTTTGCATGGTTTTAACATATGATATTAAGCTAAAAAAAACTTAGCCTAACTTAGCGCATACAAAATTGGCATAAGGGAATTCATAAACATGAACATGACATAGGTGTAAACTTGGCATTTTTGGCATAGTCAATACGAACATCATAGGTGTGAACTTGAAAAATAGTCAACATGAATGTCATAGGTGTGAACTTGCAACATAGACTAATCAACATACATGTGAATTTACAACATAGCCTAAATCAACTTTTATATATGAGAACTTGCATTTAAATAGGGATCTAACCAAATAGGTGTCACATAAATTAACATATGATTTAGACAACATAAGCCTAAACATGTTTTGGATCTAGGCATAACATCGAACATCACTAGCATATGACATGAATATGACATTTTCATAAGCATGTAGAATTTTATGACAAGGGTGCGAACTAGATCCAATTATATATCTAATTACAACATGGAACATGTATTAAAGCGGATCTTGGCATGGATCCAATTAACTTGCAACTTTCTTACAAACATACTAGCATATATGTGAACATAATCGTTTAGGCATAAAGGTTCTAACATATATATATATATATATATATATATACACTGAAGCGACCCGAACTTCCCCGGTCTCCGAAGAGATGAGAAAGAACGAATTACTGTGAGGACAAGACAAAACAGAACGCAGACGGAAGAACATTTCATTGTTAATTACAACAATTCCATCAGAATACAAGAATATACAGAGTATGAATGAATAAATTACATTCGATAAATATCAGAGATTACAATAAATTACATAGCAGCGGAAAATAATACAAAGCACAACTGAAGGTGATATACGGATACAGAGCTTTCCGGATATCATTCCAGCTGTAAACCAGGATCCTGTGAATATAAATCTGCAAAACCGAAACTACTAGCTGCACGTGTAGAAAATAGGGGCACCCAGAGTTTAGGTTAAAACAATAAACTCCAGGTCAGTCATGTGACTGGTGTGAGAACTAAAACAGTTATTTAAACTTTACTTTAAAAGAGAGTAATTCAAGGGACCACGCCGTATAACACGGAACGAGTTTCCTCCCAAGAATACCAGTGCATAGAAAAGACAACGCAATGCTTTTTCGAAAAATGAAGCTATTATAAGACCCAGGTCCCATCACACAATGCAACGCAAGCCGGAGGATAGGGTTTTCCCTTATAATAGCCAAACATGCTTGGTACGTTTAAAACAAATCATTTGATACTATAATAAGTGTATAATGTCAAAACAATTTCAATCATAAATATAAATCATAGATGGCATGGGTACCATATATCATGTCTCCATACTAGTTTTACAATTAAAACCACAATACACGTATTGGAAATTGGATTTCCATCATGAGTCGAGGCAAGGGGCAAGCTCCTCTCCGCTTCAAGACACTCTAGCAAATGCCTTGGGACTACACACTCTGGGTAACCCCTGGATCTTCAGGGCCGGTCCTCTATTACATTTGAGGATTAGTTATTCCTGAACACATGTTTCCCGGTCCTTACAGACCTAAAATCGAGGTGCCTCATCCAACAACTACATAGGTGAAAAGTATATAAATGTCAGGGCTGGTAAGTCACTGACACCACCAAAGCTAGAAATAAATGTCGTGCTCTCCCTGCAGTCCTTATCCCGTTTTTAACTCATACCGACGTGTGAGGCTCGCGAATTCACGTTATACACAAAGCTACGCCACAAAGGCCGTGCTTTGATCATTAACCACAAGACTTTGCTTTTCAACAGAAGCCTTGATCCATGCAACTCAGCGTGCCACACAGGTAATTCATGCCATGCGATTGATATCTATCGATATATAACCTCTAAGCTCGTACGTCTCAGAGAAGGGCGTTAAGCAAGAGAATAAATTCTCCGCCGCCAAACAGATATATATTTAATAGAAATCAATCAACACATAATAAAATCCAATGTCAGACACACAATCCATTTACAAGTTCGTTCTGGGTCTGAACGAAACCGGAGGCACTTTCCTCGCATATCCATCGATCTCCAAGCACGTCTGGACGACCACCGACTATTTCCATCCTCTTGGGTGTACATCCCAATCAGAATCATCAGTAATTATCCAAACGATGTGAAGACTTCCGGTCTTCGACCACCGTCATCATCTTCGACATATCGTCGAATCGGTTATTCAGAATGGGTATAAACCCGGCCTTTCCGAACAACCCGCGTATATTAAAAACAAATGTTACACAAACACAACGTACGCCTCATTTCAATTCATTAGTTACTAACCGTAAATCATTAAGAGAGCAATCCCCTAAATATTAACCCCGAAGGCCGAAACCAACATCAGATCAATACCCAGGAAACCATTCTTCTTAGCTAACCTACAACTAATTTCTAAATCTCAATTCTTAGGGAAAGGTTCCCATTAATTTTATCCAAGATAAATTCTTTAAAATTTATTCTTTAATATTCCATTGGATGTCGTATCAAACCAAATTATGGCTTTTCCAAACTAGTCGAGATTAGCGAACCTCACCGAAGTAATTATTTATTTTATTTCTCAATCCCAACCTATTCATGCCATGAAGCAAAACTGGTAATACTCCATATCTAATACCACAGTGTTGTCGGTAAAATTAATTACCATTCCACGTTCAAATCTAATTAAAGATTTAACTATCGCTTTGGAGCAAAACTTGTGATACTCCATTCTCGCTCATTTTCCAAATTTGATAATTTAGATTATCAATTCACATTTTAATCTAATTGCAGATTCATTAAAACTCCTTTTACTGGGTTAAAGAACTAATGTCATTTAAAACACAGTTCACGATAAACCCAATTATTATCAGGTTAAAGAACAAGTGGTATTTAAAACACTGTTCACGATAAACCCACCGATCAATTCTATTTAAAACCCATTTCAAATCCAATTTATTTATTTAAAAATAAATGGGTTTTAATTTCAGTTCAAAACTAGTTCATTTCGATAAAAATCTATTTTTATCTTTTCAAATATGGAGATTTTCATCCCAATTTTTCCCAAATCTTTTCTTATGATTTTACACAAATTATTACTATTTTTAATAATTTTATCAAGGCCCGTACAGTCGATTTCCAACAACGACCATCGAACTGCACTTACAACGACCTTTTCCAATTTTGATTTGGACGTATCTCCAAATCCAACCGTTAGATTTCAAATTTCTAATATTTGTTAGAAAGCTCTTTTCAATACGAACCCAACGGTTCCGGTTTTAGGAGAATCCGACGGTCGGATCTCCCGTAATGTTCGTTCGAAATAAATGGTCGAAATTCACGAACTGCCACAGCGCGGCGCATTCTATTCATGCCATTATATTATATATATAATATATATAATATATATTTCGTCGATTTCTATTTAAAACAAATTTTATAAATCGTTTTAAATTCGTTTCAAAAACAATTCAACTTCCATTTCCAATTCAAATCAAAATTGAATTTTTCCTTATAAATTTGTTTTAAAATTCATTTCAATTTAATTCAAATTTCGATTCAATTTGAATTCATTTCAAATCAATTTTTATTCAATTTCAATTCGTTTTCAATTCAATTTGAATTCGTTATATATTCAATTCGAATTCGTTATATATTCAATTCAATTCGAATTCGTTATATATTCAATTCAATTCAAATTCGTTATATATTCAATTCGAATTCATTATATATCCAATTCAATTCAAATTCGTTTTCTATTCAATTCAAATCAAATTCATTTTCAATTCAATTTGAATTCGTTTTCAATTTAATTTGAATTTGTTTTCAATTCAATTTGAATTCGTTATAAATTTAAATCAAATTCAATTCGTTTTCAATTCAATTTGAATTCGTTTTTTATTCAATTCAGTTCGAATTCGTTTTCTATTCAATTCAAATTCAAATTCACTTTCTATTTAATTCGAACCGAATTCATTTTCTATTCGATTCGAATTCATTTTTTATTGATTCAATAAAATTTCAATTTGAATTTTAATCTAATTTAATTTGAATTTCATTTCAAAATATTAAAATTTGAAATCACTTTTCAATATTTATTGTAAAACGGATAAAATCGATATAAATATCGTTCACGTCAAAATAGCGCAACTCTAATCAACACGGCTTTATATATTTCAATAATTCCGTTATTCTATTCAACAAATGAATATTTTGTTTTTGTCAACACATGACTAATCTCAACGAATGAGTACTGTCCACGTGTGACTATTTTTGTTATTTAATATATTTTATAAAAACTATGGTATCTATTGTTTGATTTTAAATCAGACTCCAACCGCAAAGTAGTAAGAGAATGATTCCCTGAATATTAACCCCGAAGGCCGAAACCAACATCAGATCAATATCCAGGAGACCACTCATCTTATCTATTTTCCAGTTAGTTTCTAATTTTATATATGATAAAGATGTAAATTTGATTGTTAAAATATTTCGTTCAACACATGACTAATCTCAACGGATGAGTACTGTCAACACATGAACCTTTATTTTATAAAGAAGTAAATTTTATTGTTAAAATATTTCGTTCAACACATGACTAATCTCAACGGATGAGTACTGTCAACACATGAACCTTTATTTTATAATATAAAGATGTAAATTTTATCGTTAAAATATTTCGTTCAACACATGACTAATCTCAACGGATGAGTACGGTCAGCACATGAACCTTTATTTTATAATATTCTTTATTTTCTAAATTGGAATGAGGCCCAATCAATTACCATATAGTGTTAACTATATGGATTCCATACGACAAATGTATATAATAGCAACGATAAACAATCAACCATCATCCAAAGTGCACTACACTGTATAAGCATCAAATATAGATATCTAATGCTTATAACAGCCTGTCGATCCATCGATCGACATACAACTAATTATTGGGAATAGTGTATGTCGTATATTATCCCAATACCCGTGTGGGGTTTCAAATCAACAAACATAGATTTTATTTTTGCAGTTGGGGGATGTGTAAAATTTATCGACCCAATCAATATCAGTCAAATCAATGTATATAAACAAATCGGCCGATTTGTTTATAAATATTTATTTATTCACTTTCCTGTTAAAAATTATATTTTTAACGATAATTAATTTATTTCCACCATCTACCATTTATTATCGATTTCACATCAACATCACAAACAATTTTCACAACACATCAATCAAACAAACAAGCCATCCATGGTCTATGGATGACGGGTGTTGGGTGCTAATAAACACAGTCTGCATCCTAGTATATATATATATATAACTAGAAAAGAAATTTAGAGTGAGAAGTTCTCACCGACTAGCTATTCCAACTCCACGACACTTCTATTGTAGAAATCTTCTGTAACAACCCGAATTTTTAGCAACGTGTTAAGACAAGAATCAAGGCAGAATTAAATTATAAAATCTGAATCAGGATAAACGGCTTGATCCATTGCGTTCGTCTCGGAAAAATACGCGAAATAGAGTCCGAAATTTCGTAAATCGGAGTCCGTATGAAGAAGATATGGACGAACGAAGTTAGGCAGAAAAACCGAAAACAAGCCAAAATGCACTGGCGCACTTGTGAAGTGCGCCAGCACAAAAATACACTGGCGCACTTGGGAAGTGCGCCCGTGTCGAGCCAGAAACCTGCACAGCCTTCTGGCTTGACCCTGGCTGGCCTGGTGCACCTGTTTTGGCCCTTGGTCTTGTTTTGGAGGCTTGTGACGATTTTTGAGGGCTGGGATCTATCCTAGGGTTAATCTAACGGCCTAAACTACCCCTAATCTCTATAAAAAGACCCCTAACCTAGCCTAAACCCTCATTATTCATTCATGCAACTAAACTATGGCAAAATTGCTCCACTCATGGCCTCCACTCAAAATCCTAGCCTCCACTTCATTTCTATGAGAGGTTTCATGATTATGTGAGTGTTAGAGAGTTCATATGTTAGTATGAGAGCTTCTCAAGTTGATTTCAAGGCTAAAGCTTTGATCTTTGTTCATAAAGATGGGGTTTTTATTGATTTGGAGTGTTCATCTTTGGGTTTTGGGTGATGGCATGCATAGGCTTCATCACAATCTTTAATCTAATCAATTTGTGCCTTCATAGCAATGTAAGCCCTTCCCTACTCTTAGATATTAACTATGAAGTTAAATGTTCATGTTGAAAGTTTGGGTTTGATTAATTAGAATGATGCATGCTATCATGTTATGCAAGTTTATGAAGTCATTATCTTGATCTTATGAGCTAAAAGCCACAACCTTTATGTTGAAATGTTGCATTATGCAACATGAGAATCTTCATAATCATTATGTCAACTTGCATATGAAGTCATAATCCTTATATGATGATATATGCGAGTTTCTAGCCATCATTCCATGTCTTTTGTCACCATGATTCGCTTATGTACCAAGTTTGGGTTGATGCATGTTTTTGAGGCTTAAGAATGTAACATGCAAGCTAATGAACACATTTGTGCCTCATTTGCCACCACGATTAACTTGTGGCTTAATACCCATTTTTGTCATTCCTTTGCCAAGTCTCTTCTTTTAATCCATCACGTTGTTGCGAACGTATATGCTAGTTTAAAAAGCGTTGGGGTCACATTATGGGGAAACATAATGACATGAATATGACTTGGGTAAATGGGTATAAACATGACAACATGTAACGTTAAATATGACATGTGTTTATACTTGAAAACATGACTTGAAGTATAACATGGAAGTTGACATGTAAGTATGCATAAAAACATAAGCTTGGGAATTTACCTATTAAGTTAGGTCTACCCATTGGGAATTTACCTATTAAGTTAGGTCTACCCAATTGCTTGAAAACTTGACTATGAACATGACACTAGACTAAACATGAAAGTGGCCAACTCGAGGTTGGGTTGAGTTTGCAACGTAAAACTACCCGGAACCGACCGGCCTAACTAGTAGTTGCAAACAATAGGACCCAATGTGAGAAGTTGGTCATGTTGTGCTTGAACCCGAGGTTAGACCAAGTTGTGGTGTAAAGCTACCAGGAACTGACCGGCTTAACTAGTAACCACAACAAAGTCTAATGTGAGAGGTTGGGGTGCACTAAGTAATTAATGCCACATGATAGGGTTAAGTTAATTTGATTAATGACTCTTAACCAAATATGACATGGGTAAATAGGTTAAGTAAATTGGTTAGGCTAATGATACTTAACAAAACATGACAAGGTTGGGTAGGTTAAGTGATTTGATTTGCCTAATGATGCTTAACCATTTTTATACGACTAGTGGACGGGGATTAAGTTAACCAACACTTAATCAATCCAACATGATAATTTGGCAAGGTTAAGTAAGTTTTCTTAATGACACTTAACCATACAAGATGATTAGGGGATGGGGTTAAGTAATTTGCACGTAACTAATCCGACACGGTAATTAGATGGGGTTAAGTAATCCACACTTAACTAATCTAAACACGGTAATTCGATGGGGTTAAGTTAAACACTTAACCAATTTAAACTCGGTAATTCAATGAGGTTAAGTAACCAATACTTAACCAACTTAACGTGATAATTTAATGGGGTTAAGCAACTTATACTTAACCAATTATACATGATGATTTGATGGGGTTAAGTAACTTACACTTAACCAATCTAATACGCGGACCTGATAAGGTTAAGTCACAAGACCTTTTTAGAATATACTTAACCATTGTAGTACGATTAGAGGATGGGGTTAAGCCAACCTATACTTAACCAATCCGACTCGATAATTTGATGGGATTAAGATAATCTATGCTTAATCGATTTAGCAAGATAATCCGATAGCATTAAGGTAAGCTAGTACTCGACCAATTTGACTTGATAGGGTTAAGTCATGAGCCTCTGGGTACACTTAACCAACTTGTGGGACTAAGTCTTGAACTTAAATACTTAGCCAATCTTTGACGTGATTCGTGGGCGGGTTAAGTCATGGACTTGAATGATAACACTTAACCAAATAGACAAACCCTAGCTAGAAGAACTAGGTAGAAAACCGTGGTTAATCAAGGATAACGGGAAAGGAAGCTAAGTGGTAAACCTTAGTTAAGGGTAACTAAGTAATAATTCTTAGCTAAGGACATAGGACTAATTCTCAAAACGATGAGTAACCTGATACGGTAGGTCATCGCTTAGTATACGAGGGGGAGCAAGTTATCTGACTTGGATAAAAGCTCCAGCGCACTGGGTGCCGAAGTGGAAGCTTCGGGGGACGTGAGGATATTCTTGGGATCCCTCTGTGGGCTGCCAGGTAATTATACTAGGCCCATGAGAGGTTAAGGTCTGCATTAGAAGGACCAAGAGTATGCCTTGGTTGCTATGCGAGCAACCTAAAGACTGGGATGGATTAGCGTGGAGTCGACGATTCTTGTTTTTGCCCTGGATAGCACATCGCCGACTACCTACCATCTTTAGTCAATCGTGTACGTGCGGAAAGGCAGGGAACCCCCAACAGACCATGTGCTTGCTATCGAGTCATGGGTGAGGTTGGCCCGTAGGAAAGTGGGCTATAGTGGGGCCGTGGAGTGGTTCTTATACATGATTTTTCTTGGATTGCCTTTCAGTAGTTGAGGGAGTGGTCACGTGGGACCATAGCCACGGGTACAAAAACAGACCTTGATATCTGCATCGGTAGACAATTTAAAGCTCCCGACCGAGTTCCGTATTTCTTGATTTTCCCTGGCACGGAACTCGGATGGCACATTGGGGAACATGTGCATCTAGACATGGAAAACGATTCATGATACATACGTGGGATCAAGGGCGCGGTTGACGGGTGGCGTAATCCCTAGTGGTCCTAGGTGGCCAAAACCCAAACCGAGACACGGAAACGTTCATTAGGTAGCATAATCCCTAGCGGTCCTAGGTGGCATAAATCCTAAGTGGACGCGTGATAGTTCATGGTAAGGAAACACAACTAGATCAAGGGTTGCAGTCCAAAACAACTTCAAGGATAAACCGTTTACATGGGAAAGCCCGTACAGCCTACGGCAAAGGACTGAACTTATACATGGAAAGAAACATATGAGTTGAGTAACCTATATATGCGGCATATTAGGTTGACATGGACCATTACACGACTTTTGAGTAAGGGTCATTCACGGATAACACGTAATACAGTTGGGGTACTAGTACGGTAGGTGCAGAGCGGATATACAGGATAGATGCCATGGGACGTTATACGCGATAGATATCTTGGGATATTATACTTGATAGAAACCTGACAATGTGATACCTTGTTTTATCTTGACACCGTAGTTTATCACGACACCCTAGTTTATCTGAGTTCAGTAGTTCATCCTGTTATTTTGATTTAGCTTATCTATCTTGTTATCATGCTTATGTTCATCTCAGTTTCTCATGTCAGTTAACTTTACTAGTTTTTATACTAATAGTAGATAGGGTTTACTCAGTCTTTTTGACTGACCCGTTTTGTTTCGCCTCTTTTCTTCCGTTTCCCCCCCAGGTTACAGGGAGGAAATACTGTTGGTTAGTTCGGACTTCTTCTGCTTGAAGGTCATCATGGATGGCTTGGACATTTCTTGGCTATGGCTACTTTACTGTTTTTACTTGGGGAATAATTTATGAAAAAGTCTTTATGCTTCTTTACTATTGCAAGACAGGTTTTGATGTACTCTGATGTAAAAGGCTTTAGACCTTATTTATTCATATTATGAAAGTTTGATTTTACTTCCGCTATTTTATATGTTCTGTCTTGTGATATTTCTGTGCATGTTTACCAATAATGCCCCTCTAAAGCTAGTGCATTCCTTTGCGAGTGACCCTAGCGGAGGCGGGGTGTTACATTTGGTATCAGAGCAGAAGGTTACCAGACTGGGCAAAAGTTTTTAAAGACCTTCTGAAAACTATTTGAAAATCGTTTATAAAGAAGCATTTTTCAAGAAAATTTTCTTTTAAAAGAAAAAGGCTATTCCCCAAAGGCCATTAGCACTATCCTTGTTTCCTTAATTGAATCTCTTTTCCTTTCTTTCCTCCATCTGTCGTCACAGTGGTTTTAACTGCGACTAGTCTTTTCTATCTACGAAAGTGCTTTCCATGCGATGGAGGTGGTTCTCGAGAGACCAGTGGCCGCGTTATAAGAAAGGATAGTGAGAAAGAGGATAAAGGATACGAGCTTAAGGATGAGCAACTGGTTGGTATGGCTTAGTCCTCAAAGGAGGGAGAAAGATGAACAATGAAACCCATGACGAGAGAGTACCTTTGGCATGGTAAAACGGGGTGGATAGTTAAGTATTATGGGACAAGGACAAGATCATCGGGAGGGTAATAGTATGCTCTTATTTCTAGGGTACCTCGGAAGGAGGGTAACGATCTTGTTAAAGGTTTAGCTTTTCTTCTCTATCATCCCGTTAGGACTTTGTTTTGATCATCGTATCATTTAAGTCTGCTTCGATAGTTGAGTCTCTGCACCTTAAGTACTAACGTAATAGAGAATCCCATTTTTGTCTCAAAGTCCTATTGGAGAATCAGTCCATTTATTCATGGCTTGTTTGGATTTGAGAATGTCTATGTCAAGTGTTGAGCTTGGAAATAATGCTTATGTTTATAAGCTATGGATGGATTCTAAGGATGAAGTGGTTATCCAGTAAGGGGTGCCACTCTCTGTTTTGATAGGAGGGTAGTTAGACTCTTGACTAGCCTTGGTAATACCCTCGGAGTCTCGTGTAACCTTTTGGGTTCGGTCATGATTAGTTACTTAGAATCCCGTGATGCCTTTATTGGAAATTTGAAGCCCGATCGAGTGGTGTTCGCCGATAAGATGGATGGTTTATTTCACTTATGCATGGGTTATGGAAATCACCCTAGTAAGTGCGCTTGGTAACCTGGTTGACATCTGTTTACTTTCAAGAAGAAGTTCTTCTACATGGAATACCTTATAGTATATAAACAAGATCCAAGATTCATTAGTGAATTTTGGAAAGCTTGCATAAGATCATGCGTACGCAGTCATGTTTGCGCCAAGTATTCTAGAAAAAGGATAAGTGCAAGTGGAACGAGAGGCGACGAAGAAATGAGTTCTAGCTCATGTTATGCAAACAAGAAATAAGAAGCTACGAAATCACGAAGTTAAAAGACGGTCAAGGCACAATGGGATTAAGCCCAAGGAAATACGACTTTGATGGTCAAAGACTAGATACACGCATGATATCTCTTTTTGGGAGTATATTCTTGATCCCTGTTTTCGGTAGAGCTTACTTGTAGGCTATCTTTTGTGGACATCCTCTCGGTCCTATTTTCTGTTACAAACCCCATAAGGAGTTTGTCTTGTTTATCTTCTCGACCCTGTTTCAGGGAATCCTAGGTAGAACCCTATGGATGTAAACATGTATTTGAAACATGTTATGATTGATATGGTTGCAAGTGGTTGCTCGTGGATGCGCGAATACACATTAGATTCTAGCTCGACTCGGTCACATTTCATATTGCATATGCACGAGTATTTATACTTGTTTATGGATGAAATCGAATGTATTATCATGCGGTTGTTGAATAAGAATGAATGATTGTGCACGCATATAGTATCTATATGACTAGGACTATTTGCATACATGTTGGATTCATGGCACTATACATATTTTGCATTAGAACACTCAGGCCTGATCATTTACATTAGATAAGTGCATATACACACACGTTTTGCATATATTCATACAGCATTAGAAATCATCTAAGGACAATGGTTGCTTGTGGATGATGTTTTGAGTAGATGGATGATGGATGGTAGGATATGTTCCTCCTAACTTGGAGATTTCAGGGACGAAATCCTTTAAGTTGGGGAGGATGTAACAACCCGAATTTTTAGCAACGTGTTAAGACAAGAATCAAGGCAGAATTAAATTATAAAATCTAAATCAGGATAAACGGCTTGCGCCATTGCGTTCGTCTCGGAAAAATACGCGAAATAGAGTCCGAAATTTCGTAACTCGGAGTCCGTATGAAGAAGATATGGACGAACGAAGTTAGGCAGAAAAACCGAAAACAAGCCAAAATGCACTGGCGCACTTGTGAAGTGCGCCAGCACAAAAATACACTGGCGCACTTGGGAAGTGCGCCCGTGTTGAGCCAGAAACCTGCACAGCCTTCTGGCTTGACCCTGGCTGGCCTGGTGCACCTGTTTTGGCCCTTGGTCTTGTTTTGGAGGCTTGTGACGATTTTTGAGGGCTGGGATCTATCCTAGGGTTAATCTAACGGCCTAAACTACCCCTAATCTCTATAAAAAGACCCCTAACCTAGCCTAAACCCTCATTATTCATTCATGCAACTAAACTATGGCAAAATTGCTCCACTCATGGCCTCCACTCAAAATCCTAGCCTCCACTTCATTTCTATGAGAGGTTTCATGATTATGTGAGTGTTAGAGAGTTCATATGTTAGTATGAGAGCTTCTCAAGTTGATTTCAAGGCTAAAGCTTTGATCTTTGTTCATAAAGATGGGGTTTTTATTGATTTGGAGTGTTCATCTTTGGGTTTTGGGTGATGGCATGCATAGGCTTCATCACAATCTTTAATCTAATCAATTTGTGCCTTCATAGCAATGTAAGCCCTTCCCTACTCTTAGATATTAACTATGAAGTTAAATGTTCATGTTGAAAGTTTGGGTTTGATTAATTAGAATGATGCATGCTATCATGTTATGCAAGTTTATGAAGTCATTATCTTGATCTTATGAGCTAAAAGCCACAACCTTTATGTTGAAATGTTGCATTATGCAACATGAGAATCTTCATAATTATTATGCCAACTTGCATATGAAGTCATAATCCTTATATGATGATATATGCGAGTTTCTAGCCATCATTCCATGTCTTTTGTCACCATGATTCGCTTATGTACCAAGTTTGGGTTGATGCATGTTTTTGAGGCTTAAGAATGTAACATGCAAGCTAATGAACACATTTGTACCTCATTTGCCACCATGATTAACTTGTGGCTTAATACCCATTTTTGTCATTCCTTTGCCAAGTCTCTTCTTTTAATCCATCACGTTGTTGCGAACGTATATGCTAGTTTAAAAAGCGTTGGGGTCACATTATGGGGAAACATAATGACATGAATATGACTTGGGTAAATGGGTATAAACATGACAACATGTAACGTTAAATATGACATGTGTTTATACTTGAAAACATGACTTGAAGTATAACATGGAAGTTGACATGTAAGTATGCATAAAAACATAAGCTTGGGAATTTACCTATTAAGTTAGGTCTACCCATTGGGAATTTACTTATTAAGTTAGGTCTACCCAATTGCTTGAAAACTTGACTATGAACATGACACTAGACTAAACATGGAAGTGGCCAACTCGAGGTTGGGTTGAGTTTGCAACGTAAAACTACCCGGAACCGACCGGCCTAACTAGTAGTTGCAAACAATAGGACCCAATGTGAGAAGTTGGTCATGTTGTGCTTGAACCCGAGGTTAGACCAAGTTGTGGTGTAAAGCTACCCGGAACCGACCGGCTTAACTAGTAACCACAACAAAGTCTAATGTGAGAGGTTGGGGTGCACTAAGTAATTAATGCCACATGATAGGGTTAAGTTAATTTGATTAATGACTCTTAACCAAATATGACATGGGTAAATAGGTTAAGTAAATTGGTTAGGCTAATGATACTTAACAAAACATGACAAGGTTGGGTAGGTTAAGTGATTTGATTTGCCTAATGACGCTTAACCATTTTTATACGACTAGTGGACGGGGATTAAGTTAACCAACACTTAATCAATCCAACATGGTAATTTGGCAAGGTTAAGTAAGTTTTCTTAATGACACTTAACCATACAAGATGATTAGGGGATGGGGTTAAGTAATTTGCACGTAACTAATCCGACACGGTAATTAGATGGGGTTAAGTAATCCACACTTAACTAATCTAAACACGGTAATTCGATGGGGTTAAGTTAAACACTTAACCAATTTAAACTTGGTAATTCAATGAGGTTAAGTAACCAATACTTAACCAACTTAGCGTGATAATTTAATGGGGTTAAGCAACTTATACTTAACCAATTATACATGATGATTTGATGGGGTTAAGTAACTTACACTTAACCAATCTAATACGCGGACCTGATAAGGTTAAGTCACAAGACCTTTTTAGAATATACTTAACCATTGTAGTACGATTAGAGGATGGGGTTAAGCCAACCTATACTTAACCAATCCGACTCGATAATTTGATGGGATTAAGATAATCTATGCTTAATCGATCTAGCAAGATAATCCGATAGGATTAAGGTAAGCTAGTACTTGACCAATTTGACTTGATAGGGTTAAGTCATGAGCCTCTGGGTACACTTAACCAACTTGTGGGACTAAGTCTTGAACTTAAATACTTAGCCAATCTTTGACGTGATTCGTGGGCGGGTTAAGTCATGGACTTGAATGATAACACTTAACCAAATAGACAAACCCTAGCTAGAAGAACTAGGTAGAAAACCGTGGTTAATCAAGGATAACGGGAAAGGAAGCTAAGTGGTAAACCTTAGTTAAGGGTAACTAAGTAATAATTCTTAGCTAAGGACATAGGACTAATTCTCAAAACGATGATTAACCTGATACGGTAGGTCATCGCTTAGTATACGAGGGGGAGCAAGTTATCTGACTTGGATAAAAGCTCCAGTGCACTGGGTGCCGAAGTGGAAGCTTCGGGGGACGTGAGGATATTCTTGGGATCCCTCTATGGGCTGCCAGGTAATTATACTAGGCCCATGAGAGGTTAAGGTCTGCGTTAGAAGGACCAAGAGTATGCCTTGGTTGCTATGCGAGCAACCTAAAGACTGGGATGGATTAGCGTGGAGTTGACGATTCTTGTTTTTGCCCTGGATAGCACATCGTCGACTACCTACCATCTTTAGTCAATCGTGTACGTGCGGAAAGGCAGGGAACCCCCAACAGACCATGTGCTTGCTATCGAGTCATGGGTGAGGTTGGCCCGTAGGAAAGTGGGCTATAGTGGGGCCGTGGAGTGGTTCTTCTACATGATTTTTCTTGGATTGCCTTTCAGTAGTTGAGGGAGGGGTCACGTGGGACCATAGCCACGGGTACAAAAACAGACCTTGATATCTGCATCGGCAGACGATTTAAAGCTCCCGACCGAGTTCCGTATTTCTTGATTTGCCCTGGCACGGAACTCGGATGGCACATTGGGGAACATGTGCATCTAGACATGGAAAACGATTCATGATACATACGTGGGATCAAAGGCGCGGTTGACGGGTGGCGTAATCCCTAGTGGTCCTAGGTGGCCAAAACCCAAACCGAGACACGGAAACGTTCATTAGGTAGCATAATCCCTAGCGGTCCTAGGTGGCATAAATCCTAAGTGGACGCGTGATAGTTCATGGTAAGGAAACACAACTAGATCAAGGGTTGCAGTCCAAAACAACTTCAAGGATAAACCGTTTACATGGGAAAGCCCGTACAGCCTACGGCAAAGGACTGAACTTATACATGGAAAGAAACATATGAGTTGAGTAACCTATATGCGGCATATTAGGTTGACATGGACCATTACACGACTTTTGAGTAAGGGTCATTCACGGATAACACGTAATACAGTTGGGGTACTAGTACGGTAGGTGCAGAGCGGATATACAGGATAGATGCCATGGGACGTTATACGCGATAGATATCTTGGGATATTATACTTGATAGAAACCTGACAATGTGATACCTTGTTTTATCTTGACACCGTAGTTTATCACGACACCCTAGTTTATCTGAGTTCAGTAGTTCATCCTGTTATTTTGATTTAGCTTATCTATCTTGTTATCATGCTTATGTTCATCTCAGTTTCTCATGTCAGTTAACTTTACTAGTTTTTATACTAATAGTAGATAGGGCTTACTCAGTCTTTTTGACTGACCCATTTTGTTTCGCCTCTTTTCTTCCGTTTCCCCCCCAGGTTACAGGGAGGAAATACTGTTGGTTAGTTCGGACTTCTTCTGCTTGAAGGTCATCATGGATGGCTTGGACTTTTATTGGCTATGGCTACTTTACTGTTTTTACTTGGGGAATAATTTATGAAAAAGTCTTTATGCTTCTTTAATATTGCAAGACAGGTTTTGATGTACTCTGATGTAAAAGGCTTTAGACCTTATTTATTCATATTATGAAAGTTTGATTTTACTTCCGCTATTTTATATGTTCTGTCTTGTGATATTTCTGTGCATGTTTAGCAATAATGCCCCTCTAAAGCTAGTGCATTCCTTTGCGAGTGACCCTAGCGGAGGCGGGGTGTTACATCTTCGTCGTTCTCGCCTTTTGCCACTTTCGTTGCCCGTAGCCACTACATATTTAAAAATCACATTTTTATATTGCTATTCAATATATAAAAATCGAATTTTTACTTCGCTATTCAATATATAAAAATTGAATTTTTACTTTGTTATTCAATATATAAAAATCGAATTTTTACTTCGCTATTATATGGATAAAAATTCCATTTTTATACCGCTATAGTATAGATAAAAATTCTATTTTCACTTCGTTAATCCATATGTAAAAATTATATTTTTATCGCTACATCAAAATGGAAATCTAATTTTTCTTCACCTTCTTATGTGGAAAAATCTAATTTTTACTTCAATAAAAATTCTATCTTTTTATTCTGAAAATCCACCCTTTTCTATTATAAAAATTCTATCTTTTCTAATGTAAAAATTCCATCTTTTCTAATGTAAAAATCTCATCTTAATCTTATAAAAATCTAATTTTTATTACCTTAAAACTAACTACATTTAAATAAATAAAACCAGTAACTAAATCAGGTAATAAAAACTTACCGTTCACTGTTGGAGGAGGAGATGGGTTTTCAGTCGAAGAAGAAGAGAGACCGGGGGGGAGGAGCTGCTCGCCGGCACTCAGGCGAAGGGGGCACTGGCCGGTGGTTCGGTGATGGCAGGGGTGGGGTTTGGCGCGGTGGTCGCGCGATGGGAAGGAGGACTCGCGGTAGCTTATTGTCGAGGTCTTCGAGGGGTGGCTCAGGCGTGGGGTGGCCGAAGGAGCGATGGGGCGGTGGGCGACGGGGTCGTCGATGGTCGGCGACCTGATTTAGGGCTTTGCCCTTCGTTTTTTTTCCTTTGATTGAAAAATGAACTGACCGGGCGGGCAAAGGAAATAAAGGAGAGGAGAGCGAGAGGGATAGGTTATTATATTTTTTTATTAATTTTAAATTCAAAAAGTTGACTTTTTTATTCGACCTCTAAATGAGGCCTACCGCCTGTCATCCATAGCGTCTCACCCCCATTCCGAACACAATGGAATATGTATCGTAGGCTGATTCGACTGTTTAGATCAGTTTTCGTCAAAATCAACATATAACTCCATATATTGAATTTGAACGCGCATTTCAATTTACCGGGGTCACATACGAACTCTATAAATTACAGAAAAATATTTTCTAGCTTCGTATTGACGATACGGTCCTAACAAAACTAGTTTCGTCGAATTCTGAGACAGTTGGAAAAATGGCCAATTTCCAGTCGATTAAAATCAACTGAAAATGGTCAAACGCGTTTTCCTTTGCCACGCTCACATATTGATTCGAAAAATTATGAAATTTGGAATATAGCAATAATTTGACATCCCGGATCCAACAAAAGTGGTTTCGTCGAAATCCGAGGTCGTTTGCAAAATTCCCATTTTTAAGGGCCTGAATTCCATAGCGACTATTCAGAATTTTCAATTGGACATATCTTTTGATCCCCGCTATGAAATTTTGATTTTTCGGATTCGTTGGAAAGATATTCCCAATTAGATCCTAATGTTTTTGGTTTCACTAAAATCCGGATTGTTTTGCACCTAGTACATTCAATTGAAGTTTGAAATCGAATTATCGAACTACCGCGCCATTTTAATTCCTTTTATAATTTAAAATAAATATTTATATTCTAACGACGACGTATATAATATATACGTTCTAATTATATTCAAAATAAATTTCTCATCGGTATTATTTAAAATAATCTATTTTAAATCTTCAAAATTCGTCGAAGTTGCAAAAACAAAAATTTTAAACTGGCTCAGAATTTCCGGGTTATTACAATCTCCCCCACTTAAAACTTTTCATCCCCGAAAAGGAACGAAGCCGAAATTAGTTTCACAAATCAACTCAACTTCCATTATTTAGACTACGGCTTAAGTTCTTCAACTTTGCAGTTTCTAAGAACTTTTCAAAATTTTCAAAAATTTGGCTAACACCCTAAATTTTCGAAAAATTTCGCCATAACCTCCCCTGCACCGGGAGCCATGGGAAAATCCCGAAATTGCCATACAGGCCTTCTGATCTCAAAAAGAAAAAGAAAAAGCCAATAGGCTCATAAAATCATCATCACCCAAACAAAACAGTAAATTATGGTAAACATGTACCTATTTGTCGGGCAAACAAATTTTATTCTCTGCTCTAGCCTCCTTGCTATGACCTGTTCAATGTAAATACATGTATATGCTAGCAAATGCGACCAATTTTTCAATACAGTTCAATATTTGATTCAATTAGGCATAATGGTTCAAAAATTATCAAACAACAAAACAAACAACACAAACATCAATCAATTAATGGATTAACGTTTCAAATTCATAATTTTGATACATATACATATACAGAAAATCATGTTTTGATGCCAAATCACAACAATGTATTCTAGCTATATTTTGGTTCTCACACCAGTCTAATGGAAGTATATAGAAATCACACCTTCGTCACTCGAATATAAATTCTGACGACGAGTACTCAACCATCAGAATCATCTTCGGGCCACTAGAGTATGATTCTATATCTATCCAGTATATTAAAACTTCGAATATACGTTCATGACACGTATATGCAAAATCTTTATATACTCGATTGTCCAAATTCAAAATAAACAAATATTCAAATACGTATAAAAATATTTAAATTTTCAAAACAAAAATTGTTTTCATTTGACAAAAATATACCCTTCACACTCGTTCTAGGATACTACTGATCCTATCTCTAACGAGTAATTCTAATTGGATACTACTAATCCAATATCTGATGAATTCTTTCGTACGGTTCTAATGTGCCTTGTTCTCGAGCTCTGTAAACCAAAGCTCTGATACCAAATGAAGCAACCCGAACTTCCCGGTCTCCGAAGAGATGAGAAAGAACGAATTACTGTGAGGACAAGACAAAACAGAACGCAGACGGAAGAACATTTCATTGTTAATTACAACAATTCCATCAGAATACAAGAATATACAGAGTATGAATGAATAAATTACATTCGATAAATATCAGAGATTACAATAAATTACATAGCAGCGGAAAATAATACAAAGCACAACTGAAGGTGATATACGGATACAGAGCTTTCCGGATATCATTCCAGCTGTAAACCAGGATCCTGTGAATATAAATCTGCAAAACCAAAACTACTAGTTGCCCGTGTAGAAAATAGGGGCACCCAGAGTTTAGGTTAAAACAATAAACTCCAGGTCAGTCATGTGACTGGTGTGAGAACTAAAACAGTTATTTAAACTTTACTTTAAAAGAGAGTAATTCAAGGGACCACGCCGTATAACACGGAACGGGTTTCCTCCCAAGAATACCAGTGCATAGAAAAGACAACGCAATGCTTTTTCGAAAAATGAAGCTACTATAAGACCCAGGTCCCATCACACAATGCAACGCAAGCCGGAGGATAGGGTTTTCCCTTATAATAGCCAAACATGCTTGGTACGTTTAAAACAAATCATTTGATACTATAATAAGTGTATAGTGTCAAAACAATTTCAATCATAAATATAAATCATAGACGGCATGGGTACCATATATCATGTCGCCATACTAGTTCTACAATTAAAACCGCAATACTCGTATTGGAAATTGGTTTTCTGTCATGAGTCGAGGCAAGGGGAAAGCTCCTCTCCGCTTCAAGACATGCTAGCAAATGCCTCGGGACTACACACTCTGGGTAACCCCTGGATCTTCAGGGCCGGTCCTCTCTTACGTTTGAGGATTAGTTATTCCTGAACACACGTTTCCCGGTCCTTACAGACCTAAAATCGAGGCGCCTCATCCAATAACCACATAGGTGAAAAGTATATAAATGTCAGGGCTGGTAAGTCACCGACACCACCAAAGCTAGAAAGAAACGTCGTGCTCTCCCTGCAGTCCTTATCCCGTTTTTAACTCATACCGAGGTGTGAGGCTCGCGAATTCACGTTATACACAAAGCTACGCCACAAAGGTCGTGCTTTGATCATCAACTACAAGACTTTGCTTTTCAACAGAAGCCTTGGTCCATGCAACTCAGCGTGCCACATAGGAAATTCATGCCATGCGATTGATATCTATCGATATATAACCTCTAAGCTCGTACGTCTCAGAGAAGGGCGTTAAGCAAGAGAATAAATTCTCCGCCGCCAAACAGATATATATTTAATAGAAATCAATCAACACAGAATAAAATCCAATGTCAGACACACAATCCATTTACAAGTTCGTTCTGGGTCTGAACGAAACCGGAGGCACTTTCCTCGCATATCCATCGATCTCCAAGTACGTCTGGATGACCACCTACTATTTCCATCCTCTTGGGTGTACATCCCAATCAGGATCATCAGTAATTATCAAAACGATGTGAAGACTTACGGTCTTCGACCACCGTCATCATCTTCGACATATCGTCGAATCGGTTATTCAAAATGGGTATAAACCCGGCCTTTCCAAACAACCCGCGTATATTAAAAACAAATGTTACACAAATACAACATACGCCTCATTCCAATTCATTAGTTACTAACCGTAAATCAGTAAGAGAGCAATCCCCCAAATATTTACCCCGAAGGCCGAAACCAACATCAGATCAATACCCAGGAAACCATTCTTCTTAGCTAACCTACAGCTAGTTTCTAAATCTCAATTCTTAGGGAAAGGTTCCCATTAATTTTATCCAAGATAAATTCTTTAAAATTTATTCTTTAATCTTCCATTGGATGTCGTATCAAACCAAATTATGGTTTTTCCAAACTAGTCGAGATTAGCGAACCTCACTGAAGTAATTATTTATTTTATTTCCCAATCCCAACCTATTCATCCCATGAAGCAAAGCTGGTAATACTCCATATCTAACACCACAGTGTTGTCGGTAAAATTAATTACCATTCCACGTTCAAACCTAATTAAAGATTTAACTATCGCTTTGGAGCAAAACTGGTGATACTCCATTCTCGCTCATTTTCCAAATTTGATAATTTAGATTATCAATTCACATTTTAATCTAATTGCAGATTCATTAAAACTCCTTTTACTGGGTTAAAGAACTAATGTCATTTAAAACACAGTTCACGATAAACCCAAATCACATTCTATTTATTATCAGGTTAAAGAACAAGTGGTATTTAAAACACTGTTCACGATAAACCCACCGATCAATTCTATTTAAAACCCATTTCAAATCCAATTTATTTATTTAAAAATAAATGGGTTTTAATTTCAGTTCAAAACTAGTTCATTTCGATAAAAATCTATTTTTATCTTTTCAAATATGGAGTTTTTCATCCCAATTTTTCCCAAATCTTTTCTTATGATTTTACACAAATTATTACTATTTTTAATAATTTTATCAAGGCCCGTACAGTCGATTTCCAACAATGGCCATCGAACTGCACTTACAGCGACCTTTTCCAATTTTGATTTGGACGTATCTCCAAATCCAACTGTTAGATTTCAAATTTCTAATATTCGTTAGAAAGCTCTTTTCGATACGAACCCAACGGTTCCAGTTTTAGGAGAATCCGACGGTCGGATCTCCCGTAATGTTCGTTCGAAATAAATGGTCGAAATTCACGAACTGCCGCAGCGCGGCACGTTCTATTCAGGCCATTATACTATATATATAATATATATTTCGTCGATTTCTATTTAAAATGAATTTTATAAATCGTTTTAAATTCATTTCAAAAACAATTCAACTTCCATTTCCAATTCAAATCAAAATTGAATTTTTCCTTATAAATTCGTTTTAAAATTCATTTCAATTTAATTCAAATTTCGATTCAATTTGAATTCATTTCAAATCGATTTTTATTCTATTTCAATTTGTTTTCAATTCAATTCGAATTCGTTATATATTCAATTCGAATTCGTTATATATTCAATTCAATTCAAATTCGTTATATATTCAATTCAATTCAAATTCGTTATATATTCAATTCGAATTCGTTATATATCCAATTCAATTCAAATTCGTTTTCTATTCAATCCAAATCAAATTCGTTTTCAATTCAATTTGTATTCGTTATATATTCAAATCAAATTCAATTCGTTTTCAATTCAATTTGAGTTCGTTTTCTATTCAATTCAGTTCGAATTCGTTTTCTATTCAATTCGAATTCAAATTCACTTTCTATTCAATTCGAACCGAATTCATTTTCTATTCGATTCGAATTCATTTTCTATTGATTCAATAAAATTTCAATTTGAATTTTAATCTACTTTAATTTGAATTTCATTTCAAAATATTAAATTTTGAAATTACTTTTCAATATTCATTGTAAAACGGATAAAATCGATATAAATATCGTTCATGTCAAAATAGCGCAACTCTAATCAACACGGCTTTATATATTTCAATAATTCCGTTATTCTATTCAACAAATGAATATTTATTTTTGTCAACACATGACTAATCTCAACGAATGAGTACTGTCCACGTGTGACTATTTTCGTTATTTAATATATTTTATAAAAACTATGGTATCTATCGTTTGATTTTCAATCAGACTCCAACCACAAAGTAGTAAGAGAACAATTCCCTGAATATTAACCCCGAAGGCCGAAACCAACATCCGATCAATATCCAGGAGACCACTCATCTTATCTATTTTCCAGTTAGTTTCTAATTTTATATATGATAAAGATGTAAATTTGATTGTTAAAATATTTCATTCAACACATGACTAATCTCAACGGATGAGTACTGTCAACACATGAACCTCTGTTTTATAAAGAAGTAAATTTTATTGTTAAAATATTTCGTTCAACGCATGACTAATCTCAACGGATGAGTACTGTCAACACATGAACCTTTATTTTATAATATAAAGATGTAAATTTTATCGTTAAAATATTTCGTTCAACACATGACTAATCTCAACGGATGAGTACGGTCAACACATGAACCTTTATTTTATAATATTCTTTATTTTTTAAATTGGAATGAGGCCCAATCAATTACCATATAGCGTTAACTATATGGATTCCATACGACAAATGTATATAATAGCAACGATAAATAATCAACCATCATCCAAAGTGCTCTATACTGTATAAGCATCAAATATAGATATCTAATGCTTATAACAGCCTTTCGATCCATCGATCGACATACAACTAATTATTGGGAATAGTGTATGTCGTATATTATCCCAATACCCGTGTGGGGTTTCAAATCAACAAACATAGATTTTATTTGTGCAGTTGGGGGATGTGTAAAATTTATCGACCCAATCATTATCAGTCAAATCAGTGTATATAAACAAATCAGCCGATTTGTTTATAAATATTTATTTATTCACTTTCCTGTTAAAAATATATTTTTAACGATAATTAATTTATTTCCACCATCTACCACTTATTATCGATTTCACGTCAACATCACAAACAATTTTCACAACACATCAATCAAACAAACAAGCCATCCATGGTCTGTGGATGACGGGTGTCGGGTGCTACTAAACACCGTCTGCATCCTAGTATATATATATATAACTAGAAAAGAAATTTAGAGTGAGAAGTTCTCACCGACTAGCTATTCCAACTCCACGACACTTCTATTGTAGAAATCTTCGTCGTTCTCGCCTTTTGCCACTTTCGTTGCCCGTAGCCACTACATATATAAAAATCACATTTTTATATTGCTATTCAATATATAAAATCGAATTTTTACTTCGCTATTCAATATATAAAAATCGAATTTTTACTTTGTTATTCAATATATAAAAATCGAATTTTTACTTCGCTATTATATGGATAAAAATTCCATTTTTATACCGCTATAGTATAGATAAAAATTCTATTTTCACTTCGTTAATCCATATGTAAAAATTATATTTTTATCGCTACTTCAAAATGGAAATCTAATTTTTCTTCACCTTCTTATATGGAAAAATCTAATTTTTACTTCAATAAATATTCTATCTTTTTATACTGAAAATCTGCCCTTTTCTATTATAAAAATTCTATCTTTTCTAATGTAAAAATTCCATCTTTTCTAATGTAAAAATCTCATCTTTATCTTATAAAAAATCTTAATTTTTATTACCTTAAAACTAACTACATTTAAATAAATAAAACCAGTAACTAAATCAGGTAATAAAAACTTACCGTTCGCTGTTGGAGGAGGAGATGGGTTTTCAGTCGAAGAAGAAGAGAGACCGGGGGGGAGGAGCTGCTCGCCGGCGCTCAGGCGAAGGGGGCACAGGCCGGTGGTTCGGTGATGGCAGGGGTGGGGTTTGGCGCGGTGGTCGCGCGATGGGAAGGAGGACTCATGGTAGCCTGTTGTCGAGGTCTTCGAGGGGTGGCTCAGGCGTGGGGTGGTCGGAGGAGCGATGGGGCGGTGGGCGACGGGGTCGTCGATGGTCGGCGACCTGATTTAGGGCCCCGGCCTTCGTTTTTTTTTCTTTGATCGAAAAATGAACTAACGGGGGGGGGGGGGGGAGGGGGGCAAAGGAAATAAAGGAGAGGAGAGAGAGTGGGATAGGTTATTATATTTTTTTTATTAATTTTAAATTCAAAAGGTTAACTTTTTTATTCGACCTCTAAACGAGGCCTACCGCCTGTCGTCCATAGCGTTTCACCCCCATTCCGAATACAATGGGATATGTATCGTAGGCTGATTCGACTGTTTAGATCAGTTTTCGTCAAAATCAACATATAACTCTATATATTGAATTTGAACGCGCATTTCAATTTACCGGGGTCACATACGAACTCTATAAATTGCAAAAAAAATATTTTCTAGCTTCGTATTGACAATACGGTCCTAACAAAACTAGTTTCGTCGAATTCTGAGACCGTTGGAAAAATGGCCAATTTCCAATCGATTTAAATCAACTGAAAATTGTCAAACGCGTTTTCCTTTGCCATGCTCACATATTGATTCGAAAAATTATGAAATTTGGAATCTAGAAATAATTTGACATCCCGGATCCAACAAAAATGGTTTCGTCGAAATCCGAGGTCGTTTGCAAAATTCCCATTTTTAAGGGCCTGAATTCCATAGCGACTATTCAGAATTTTCAACTGGACATATCTTTTGATCCCCGCTATGAAATTTTGATTTTTTGGATTCATTGGAAAGATATTCCCAATTAGATCCTAATGTTTTTGGTTTCACTAAAATCCGGATTGTTTTGCACCTGGTACATTCAATTGAAGTTTGAAATCGAATTATCGAACTACCGCGCCATTTTAATTCCTTTTATAATTTAAAATAAATATTTATATTCTAACGATGACGTATATAATATATACGTTCTAATTATATTCAAAATAAATTTCTCATCGATATTATTTAAAATAATCTATTTTAAATCTTCAAAATTCGTCGAAGTTGCAAAAACAAAAATTTTAAACTGGCTCAGAATTTCCGGGTTATTACATATACATGACATCTTAATCACATACAACCTATATAATCACATAAACATATAGGTGTCGACTACAACATGAACTATACAACTTGCATGTGATTCTATATGTACAATGGGATCAGCATCAATTCAACTATACCACAAACATCACAATACTACAATCATTTCAATACATAGATGTGAATTAACATCGTTGTTACACAATAACACAATTCCATTTCCATTTTACATTGAATCAAACCATGACTTTTATTCACATCGAAAAAATCACTATACTTACAATAAACGACAGTCTTGTTTTCTGATTTCTGAATTCTGAATTTGATATGCTTTCCTTTGGGTAGAATAACGTTGATTTGATTCTTGTTTTACTTTAGTTTGGCTTGTCTCTAAGCTTTCTCTAATTGACGGCCTCTCCTAGTTCCATTCCAGCAACATGACAGCTCCAGTTCTATATTATTTATGTGAATTTAGGTTGAGATTTGAGTTGTATTTATAGAATTTCAAACTAATTGGAGCCGTCGATGAAGCTAGAGTTAATAAGGGCCATCCATCTCAAGAGAAGCCAATCAGAAAGCGACACGCAAGCCCTAGTGACACAGCCAAGCCCCAAAAATCGACCAGAAACCGGACCAGGCCAGCCGGGGCCAAACCAGGTCGACTGGGCAGGTCGACCCCCAGGTCGACCCTATGGTCGACCCCCAGGTCGACCCTATGGTCGACCTGGTCACCCAGGTCGACCCCCAGGTCGACCTGGTGCCGGGGTGGGAATTTTCCCACCCAGCCCAGTTTGGTCTGATTTTTGAATTTTGAACTTCGTTTTGAACCGTTTGAATTTTAATTTGAATTCTGAAACTTCCGAAGGTCATAACTCCTTCATGCGAAGTCTGATTCCCGCAAGCAATGGCGTAACCCGTTTCCCTTAATTCTTTCATTAAGAATTAATTATACTTAAATTTTTTATTATATAGTTAACAGAAAATTTAGGGTGTTACACGTGGGGTAGTGCAGTGTTAGCCTATACATATCAGGAATTGTCTAAGGTCGCGCTGCAATAGTTTTCCTGTATTGTCGGTTTCCTGACAATAGTTCAGGTATGAACCGAATTTCTATAATTTACTGTTATACAATGTGATGCATCATTCTCTTGTATTAATAGTATATTTTCAAACGCAACTTTGGTCTTGGACTTATCTTCCCATCGGAAGATTAGTAGTTACGCCTGATCCCACCAATGTATCGATGTCGCTTGGAGCTAGGTATACTTATTTGTTCTTTTATTTTGTTAAATGTAACACATACCGTTTCTAATATATGTACATTCAAAATTGTATGCTAGGTGGGTTGGAAAAAAGAACACGCGACATACACCGCGGCGAGAGTAGTCATTTTACCGCAATGAGTTGGACGTCCTTATAGACGAAAAGGTTACATGGTCGTTGTACATGCAGGAGTTACTTGCCCCACTACCAGTCACGTGTAGAGCTCATAGGTACCTTTGGACAGCGAGAGTACCTATGATAGCCAACAACTTCACTGCTTGGCACCTTCCCGATAGGGTTATGAGAAAGTTCAACCTGATGCAGCATATACCCGATGATGCAGCTCCTTACATTAAGGGTTACTGTACGCAGGACTTTCACACATTTCATGCTATGTGGAATGACCGTGAGAATCGTATTGAGTCCGAGGGGAGCCCACCATATCCACGACGCAGTACATGAGGTGGTACTGGAACATAACATGACGCTATGTTGTTAATCCCAGAGTAGATTCTGCGTTAGCACCGTATGTTCCTAGAGCACCACTAGAGAGGAATGTAGTAAGTTGATGTGTGTAGAATTAAATACAATTAAGTTCATTTATTCATTGTATCTAATTTTCTTTTAAATTTGCATACTGCCGGTATTAGCCGTGCATGGGAAGAAGCAGAAAAGCTCCGGCAAAGGCAGACGGATGAGGAGGGAAGGGCTATATGCACAAACATACAACGGATTTTAGGCGTGATCTTGTGCAGAATCAAGCTAGATCGGCCGAAACCACCATCTCCTCCACCACCTCCTCTTGCAGGTTCTCCTACCCCTCCGTTAGTAGCACATGAGGAGACTGCGCATGACCCATCACAACCAGCACCTACATTACTCCGTTCCAGCAGTGCACGACGCACTAGAAGTAGCAACGATAGTGGTTCGTCTACAACTTCCGCACCAATAGTCAGGCGACCGAGGCGAAACTAGTGCACCTTTGATTAGTCGTAGTAGTAGTGTATGTCTAATTAATTGGATAGTATTCTTTGTGTAATTATTTGCTATGTTTTGGTACGTTTTTTTATTTCTTAGCTTTGGATAAAACTAGTGTATGTATAATTATTTGGTTCGTTCGGCTATATGTCATTCAGTTTCCTTTTTTGCCATCCGTATTTTTGGTTTTGATATTCGTATTAACTAAACGACGTTTGAACGTATAATTTATAATATAATTAAAAACGAGCTCCTAACGTCGCAGTAGTTCGTAGTTTTACGCATTGAACTTTAGCTGAATATATATGATTCATTCTAAGTCGGATTTCTTTGAAACAAGAAACGTTCGAATCTACTGAACTACATTTTTATAACGGAAGAGAAAAATGAAGATTTTATACTGCAGAATTTTATTTATGTCCAAATCCAATTTTCAGAAAGTCGCTGTGGAATCGTTTATAAATCATAACGATTTATTAGTAGTTTATGCAGAATTTTTATGTAATATAAACTACGCGTCGATTTTACTGTACAAGGGAGTAGTCAACACAACTCTACATCACCGTGTTGTGTGTAGGCTAGTTTGAATGTGGTGTTTTGTGTAGGCTAGTTTGAGCGTGGTGTTGTGTGTGAGTTTGTTTGAGTGGGGATTTACTGAAGGCGGGTTTTGGAAACTCGCCTATGTATTTTACTGAAGGCGAGATTCCAAAACTCGACTTCGGAACGCAAACAGATCTACATTTGTAATTTTTTTCTGAAACATGGCTATTTGTGTTATTGTTTATAAAAACAAGCCTGAGTAAGTGAATTCCCCTTCATTAAATGGTTTGGCTATGTTATCAAGCGAAGTATAGGGACATCTAATTAGTTAAATTGTTATTTTAGATGATTTTTATTCATGATTTGATGCAAGATTGTTGTTTATCATAAAAAAGAAGATGCTACAGACAATTTAGCAAAACAAAAGGAAACAACTGACTTCAAAATTGAACAAATGATCATTGTAGGTCATGATGAGGTGACTTCAACAGAGAACGAAGAAGAGGCTACAGACAATTTAGCAAAACAAAATGAAGCAACTGACTTCAAAATTGAACAAATGATCATTGTAGGTCATGATAAGGTGACTTCAGCAGAGAATTGACGAAGAAGAGGAGGAATCTATCAACGAGGAAAGAAAACTAGAAGAGTCGGTTGACTTCATAACTAAACGAATGATAATTATAGATGATGTTGGCGCAACCCTACCTGAGAAAGGCTGTTGACGAGGGAGGAATGCAAGAAGAAACAAATGAGTTCACAACAGAACAAGTGAGCATTGCAGAGTATGTTGAGGAAACGCTACCTGAGGACAAAGAAGAATTCGAGATTATGGTTGATTCGGTAATGGTGAACATTTCAGGTCAGATTGAGGAGACATTAGTTGGGAACTACAGTCATGATAGAGGAGTTGAGTATTTCAGCTGACTCCATGTGTGTTGAAAATGAGAACGTTGAAGATGGTGTAGCTTCTGTAGAGGAAAAGGTTGCGAAATCTCATGTAGTTTTCGAAGGAATAGCTGTTGAGGGACACAATTTAGTGAATGAGGATTCACCAATTAAAGGTCTAATACCTCACTGTGAAATCATGAGCAAAAATGCGAATGCTGTGATAACTGACGCCCCCCCCCAAATCATTAGTTTCTAACCTATCCAAAGGGCATGCGTGGATCTTGGAATATCTATTTTTTATTGGTATTTTTCTTCTCATTTCCTTTGACAATCTGATGTGTGAACTCAAATGAAAAGAGATCCTATAAAAAAAAGTATTATATGGGCTTCAAGGTTGTATTTTGTACCGAAATGATGTTGGGTGACTATTTAAATAAAATAATAATGTGTACAATTATCTTATTTGTTGTCTTCAATTCAACACACCATCAGGAAATTAAAGCATTTCAATATTATCCCAAAATGCATTTAAATGTAAGATTAATAAACCAAAGGACGATTGAATTGGATCAGAATGGAGATATACTTTTACATTTTTACAACAATAAAGTTGAGAAAAAATTATGATTCATATTGTAACTATTACTTCGTCTAACTAATCAGATATCAGGTTCCATTCAAACATGTGACTGTATATCTGCATCTCCTTATCCATCATTCTTTGAGCTATTGATGTATATATATGACAATAAGATTTTACTACTACGTATACACTTCCATATCAAGATGTAGGAGAGACATGTCCCCCTGCATCACTTCGACAAGGAAGACAAGCAACATCAAAGCAAACCAACATTGTCCATTATGTTGCCTGCGCATAGACTTAATATGCTTAAAATAGTTGAGTGTCTACTTATGTGTTATACCAGAGGATGATTTTTTGTTCAGTGATGTCTTCTACCAGTCATAGAATCATTAATCAAGTTAAAAAATTCTGTACTTCATCTTATTTTCTATGCAACACAGACTCAATAACTAATATACACTTAAAATTCTTCCATTATGCTTCCACCATTTTTTTTGTTCCCGAACTATAGGACAAAGTTGTAAATTAATTGTTGATAGAATTATTATCTTATTTCAGATTTAATACAGGTTCAAACCAAGCCAAATCAGAACCGAACCGTAATATATTAAAACCGAACCAAAACCAAACCATTTAAATGAGTAGTATAATAGGTTATATTTTTGATCAATCGTTTGATGTGGTGCGGAAGCGGTTTGAACATCTAACCACACAAACCGACTCACGTCCAACCTCTAATAGGACTACCAGGAATTTTTTTTATTTTTTATTTCCGGCCCTTTATTTAAATGAGGATGCCATGTTTTTGTAACACTAACCATTCCTTATTTCTTCGTAGAACATATCTTAATTTCAATTGGTTGTTGCTGTTATAATTATGATTTTCAATTATATTGCAGAATCGTATTCAGATATTCTATCATTTAATAATACAACTGTTTCTGATGTGAATTCTTTAACTATGATATGCATGCTGCTATACAGATATGCAAATGTATATTACAATGGTAATTCGTTTTTGCCAATTGCTTAGTTTTCAAGGTCCATATCATCCTTCCTTCAACAAGTACATTAAAAATGACAACTTCATATGCAGAACCGAAAATCCATTTGGAAAGCTTATATGCAAACTATTGTACTAACTGTCTAATACTATGTACATTACACATTACATTCTATATACCTAGGTTTAGACCATCTTCATCTACCCTGACAAAGAATACACAGCCACAGTAACATTCACCAAAATGTAGTCAAACTCAGTGACCTAAAAAAAATGATAATAAAAAAAAAACTAGGTAGCAAGTCATAAAGGTGAACAATGTTTTGTGTACAACTAGAAGGTAGATGCGCTGTACCAAATAATTGTCTATAACTAAGTTTAATTTATGACTTTTATCTCGTAAACAGAAACCAAATCAACCGAATAAAGAATTTATTTTTCACCATCATCTTTTTGTGGAGAAATTTAAAACAGAAATGTATTTTATATATGGATAACCAACCAATTTTTTAATATTAACTTATGAAGCTGAATAATTTTAAGATAATAATAATAATAATATAGATATGATGGTAAAAATATCACATATACACATTACTCAATCAGTCAAATTTAACCATTCAACTCTCTGCTTGATCAAACAATACACTTCGTCCTCTCAATGCCACCGAAAAAGGATCCGTTCTCTACTTCTACTTCACTCTACCATCAATTCATTTTTTCTTGCTAAACATAAGGCCAACACAACTTTCTTTTTTGCCTTACATATCATGCCACATAAAAAGGGTAAACTAAACTTTACTACTCTAGATATCCAACTTTCCCTCTATTCCAAACAAATACAACACTCCTACACCCATGATTTTATCTCCCTTCCAACCCGTCCATGGCATAATATCCACATCTTCCCGTGTGCGTAGCACGGGTTCCGACCTAGTATTATAATAATATGGGATATTCAATTTTAATTTAAAATTGAAATAGAAGTTGAAATCATTTATAAACGAATTTTTAACGTTTATATAATACATTTTGAATAGAAATCGATTTAATATATTATATATAATATAATGGCTTAATATGAAGATATTTGATTTTGAAGAAAAATGATTGAAATAAAATTTCAAATGATAGTTGTGAATAATTTATAATATTTATAAATTATTTTGGAAACATTTTTGATCTTATTTTAATTATAAATTGAATTCGGGCTTGAATAGAACGCGTCGCGTAGCGATAGTTTGCGAACGTCAACCAGTAACTTCGAATTGATGTAATGAGAGATCAGACAGTCGAATCCTCCTAAAACCAGAACCGTTGGGTTCGTATCGATAACAATTTTTGCATGAATATAAGTGATTTAAAAACCAATGGTTAGATGTTAGAATATGTCCAAATCAATTTTTGGAAAAGGTCGTTATGGATGTAGTTTGGTTGCCGATATTGAAAGCCGACTGTAAGGGCCTTAATAAAATTATTAAAAATGTGAATAAATTATGTAAAATCATAATAAATGATTTGAAATAATTTTGGATGAAATATTTCATGTTTGTAAAGATAAAAGATATATTTATCAGAATAAGTTTTTTTGCAACTTGAGTAAAAGAAATGAAAAGAATGGTAATGGTTTTAATATAACAAGAATTACCAATATATAAATTGGATGTGATTTGAATGGAAATTATCTTTGGATATTTTGGTATTGGATTCCGTGATTATACGGATATCGTTGAGGAATTTGGAAGATATAAGTATCGTTATTCTCAATACAATATTTGTTGGTTCTAGAATTTGATATTAAATATAAGTCGATATGATTTCTATTCAGAGCCTTGTATTTAATATCAAATTGGATTTTGGATTTTTCGTGAATGGTGTCTTCAATAACACTGTTCTTTAACCCAGTTGAGAATAGAATAAATCTTTTAATTAAGATTTAGAGAAGTTTGCCAATTAATTAATTTAATTGGAATATAATTGAAATTGGATTTTGGGTTTATCGTGAACAATGTTTTAAATAACATTCATTCTTTAACCCAATTAACGGTGACGTTATGATTTGGAATTTATTAATCTTTTAACTAAGATTTAATAGAAATTTTCCAAAGTAAAGTTTTCCAGTTTAATATATTAAATTGGAATTGAATGGAATTCGATTTTGTAATAATCGAGACGAGCTTCTATAGAGGAAGGCCATTAACGTTTATGGAATTTAAGAGGCCTTGCTGTTATTCCACTTATAGTATTATTCTGATACGAAAATTTATATCGATTATGATTGATCTGATTTCCGTGAAGATTCCATATTAAATGGAAGATGATTTTGGGTTTATCGTGAACTGTATTTTAAATGAAATTGTTTCTTTAACCCAGTTAAAGACATAATTAATTTCCTAAGTTGAACAATCACTAAGTAATGATTTTTGAGATTAAAACTAAATGGAGTTTTAATGAATCTTTAATTAGATTGAAATGTGAATGAGGTAATTAAATTTACCAATTTCAAGAAATGTTTGAAATGGAGTACCACTAGTTTTACTCCATGCGATAGTTAAATCTTTAATTAAATTTAAATCTTAAACGGTAATTTATTTTACCAATAACACAATGGGTGTTAAATATGGAGTACTACCAGTGTTTCTCCATGGGATGAATATGTTAGGATTGGGAAAATAAAATGAATGATTACTTCGTTAAGGCTCAAAAATCCTGACTAGTTTGATAAACCTTAATCTGGTTTAAGTTGAGAAAAGATATTTTAAAATCTTTTGAAATGTTTTCACAGAAAAGAATATATGAATAAAATAATATTCTGGATTGGAATGAGCCATATAATGGTGTTTATATTTCACATGATTATAAGATACGCGAGTTATTCGGAAAGACCGGGTTTAACCCATTCTAAATAACTGATACGACGATTAAAAGTCAAAAATTTGAAGACGGTGGTTAAAGATCGGAGATTTTCACATCATTAGGATAATTACCGATGTCTTGATTGGGTCGTACACCTAATACAAGGTAATAACTGGTGGTCATCCTGATGTACTTGGAGATCGACCGGATACGTGAGAGCCTCTCTCCTGTATTGGACATATGGGATGAGGAATAATGTGCCGCCGGTTTCGTTCAGAACTAGAACGGACTTTCAAATGGATTGTCAATATGAAATTGTATTTCACGCTGTATTCGTTGATCTCTACTAAACATATATCTATTTGGTAGCGGAGAATTTATTCTCTTGCTTAACACCCTTCTCTGAGATGTACGAGCTTAGAGGTTATATATTAGTGGAAATAATTGGTATGGTATGGATTGACAATGTGGCATGCTAAGATGAAATGATCAAGGCTTTTGTTGTAAAGAAGAGCCAGGTGGTTGATGATCAAAGCATCACTTTAATATATCACAACTTTGTGTAGCTTTAATTCATGAGCCTCAAACCCTGCTATGAGTAAAAAATGGGATAAGTGACTGCAGGGAGTGCATGCGTTTTTTTCTAGCTAGAAGTGGTGTCATGGTATGGAGCCCATACATTTTTACTTATGTGGATGATGGATTGTGAGGCGCCTCGGATATGATTGGGGGACATACTGACCAGGTGACAGGTTCGACAGGACCAGGAAACGTATTGTTCCTGAATAACCAATCCACAAAAGTAAGCGTGGATTGACCCTGAAGATCAAAGGGTTAATAAGGATGTGATCTTGAGACATGTGCTAGATTGTCTCAAAACCGGTGAGGAAGATCCCTTGCCTCGACTCATAGATGGACATCCAATTTCCAATACACGACTTTTCGGTTTGGTTGCAAACCTATATGGTGACATAATATATTGTACCCATGCTGTCTATGATTGATACATTTATATTTGAAGTTGATTTCCTCACTACACACTAATAATAAAAGAAAAATTTCGCGTATCAAGCATGTTTGGCTATTATAAGGTAAACTCTATCCTTCGGTTTGCATTGCATTGTGTGATGGGACTTGAGTCTTATAATAGCTTCACTGTTCCTTTTTATCATTGCGTTGTTTGTTTTATGGTTTCTTGGGAGAAAACCCATTTCGGGTTATATGGCGTGGTCCTTTGATTTACACAACATTAAAATAAAGTTAATAATTGTTTTAGTTCTCACACTAGTCCCATGACTGGCTCAAAGTTTATTATTTCCCACCTAAACTCTGGGTGCCTATTTTTTCCACACGGGCGGCTAATAGTTTTGGTTTTGCAGATATTTCTTTTCACAGGATCCTGGATTACAACTGGAGCTATATTCAGAAAGCTTTGTATCCATATATTTCAGCTGTGGCAGTTGATGTTTTCCGCTGCACATTTTATTTATGTATTATATTTCTGCTATTATGTAATTTAAATCTCTAATATTTTCCGCTGTAAATTATTTATTTGTATACTGATATTCTTGTACTCTGATGTAAGTTACTGTAACAACAATGAAAAGTTTTGTTGTTCTGTGTTCCTATGCGTTGTGTTCTCAAACAATCCATATTCTTTTTCGGTCAAGGCTGGGCGGGGATGTTCGGTTCGCTACAAAAAATGTGCAAAGATGTAATTAAGTTAGTGATTTTACATATGTCTTCGACCATTGCAGGGTATCATTATAGTAAATATTTTACAACTTTTTTGCCTACTGTAGGTCCTTAATAGCTCTTTATCCCTTATAATAGTTCTTGTTACAATTTTGTGTATGTTTTTAGAAGACTCTACTAAAATATAAGTATGCATTGCTATGTAACTGTAACAACCCGTATTCCGACAGACCGATTTTTTTTTCAAAATTTTAATTCATCGAAACCCATGTTGGTTGCTCTGGTATCCTGCAGAAAAGACAGAGATGTAAAATGTATCAGAGATCAAAAAAAATTATCACACCGGAATGGATAAAGTATAATATAATGAAAGTATAGCCTTACCGTAGTAAAATGCTGCCTAACCAGTATCCAAAGCTATCATATCTTTACTACAAATCTAACCTACGAGTATGTTATGAGGAGGGGGTCAGAACAAAGTTCTGGTGACTGGATTAAAATTATACACTTTGGATAATCCTACATATACTGTTCAATCATATTTTCATATTTATCAGGTTACTTGGGTTAACAACACTCAAGGCTTACACGCACGTCGTACCCATTTACTCCTAGTGGATTATCCTAATACAGTTATATGTAGCTACCCCCAGTATTGAGGTACACCCATGGTAGCCCACTCGCACGGTCTCCACCGTAATGTCACAGAAATGTACGCAGTCCCTCATCCTACGCCAGAGTGATGTGTGAATCTCTGTTACGTTCCGCATATATCTGTCCTTACTATGCTATGTAAGCGTAAGGACTACCGCTTTTGATCGAATCAGATTTTATCCTAGAGTAATGCCCTCGAGTCTACGAAACACCACCCAGAGCAGACATGGATGTATCTAGGCTTTCCCAAGTACGTATCGTCAATCGTACTTGATGCCATATCTGCACATAACCTCTAATGTGCACTGAGTTCCATGGCAGAGCTATGCAAGAGACACGGAGCTCAGTCGGGAGCTTTTCCAATTCTGTACAAGCTCGCCTTTAAGGGCCTTAAAATACAGATATCCCTCGGGTCTGTTTTTCATAGTGGCTATGGCCCCACATCGACCCCTCCCTCAGCTAGTAAAGACTACGAGAGCTAAGCGACTTGCCCTTAACAAACAATCTAAACATCCAGTTGGTGTCTCCCCTCAACCAGTGTAACTCGATAGTGAAAGGTAAATGGTTTATTGGGTTTAGCTCTAGTCTTTTCGCATCCCACTGGCTGCCGATGGCGAGTATCCGACGATCTACTATCCTTGTTGGTCCTGACCTCCCCTCCCATTGAGACGATCGCCGAATCACCCTAGTGTCATCTCGTCATAGCATTCTGACAGCAAAACTACCTTTGCAGTCAAGGCCCAGCCACCTGGTAGTGACGCGCAGACCCAACCTGTGTGAGCATAGCCTTAAACATCTTCCACCGCACAAAGGACTACCAGGAGCACCTTATGTATCTTAGGAAGCTGCATGATTCCCCTTCCAGTCCTTCGGAGCTATCAGAATAATTAGATGGACGTGCGCTTCCCTCGTGCCTCATAACACCAGATGATCCACCCTGTTGGGTTATTCACCCTCAAACATGCGGACTGGTCCAAGCTCCTCATTTTAATATGTTATTAGAACCTATGTCTAAATATTCTTTTATGCGCTTGCCTTAGCTCATCAGGTTTCCATTTAACTTGGTTATTCCCATTCACATTGAATGCTTAATCAAGTTACCAAGTTCCACTCGCTTATTAATTTCAGTCATATAACTTAACCCATTTAAGTTTATAAATAAGCCTACAACATGTTATTCTCTAGATTGTGATCCAAGGTCCGTAGTCCACAATCTCTTTATACTCTTGTTTGACTTCACAGTTACAATAACATGTTCTACTTAATATGAAATAAAGTATATGTCAATTCACATGTTTTCTATTTAACATGTCACTTATCATTTATGATTAAAAATAACTTATTTCATAAGTTTGCCTTACTCTTTCCAATTTAATCATAATTCCATCCTACAATGTCACTACAACATATCACTGTTTACTTATTAACTTAGTTCTCATAACTAAGGTTCACTAACAAGTCTCCTTTCCATTTATTATAACCTATGTTATAATTTCCTCTTGTCCCTAGAACAAGCCTTAACATGTTATTCTTATCAGCATATTTCAGATTTCCAAGTTTTCAAATTACTTAATTTATAATTAAGTAAAACTTCTTTCATTTCATAAAATTTCCCCTATTTATGATTATTTAATTTACAATTAAGTACCATTTTTCTCATTACACAAGTTATCTCATTTTCTCACTAGTTTATTAGAACCTAAGTTATGATATCCACTTGTCCCTAGGACAAGTCTACTATTATATAACATTCTCATTAATGTAATTTATTTGTAATAGGTTATTATCATTCCCCGTCCATTCTATTTCTTTTACTGTTTTCACTTTCATTTATTTCCTTACCTATTTCCCTTCATTTCCATTAATCACAACTATTGTCATTTATTTCTGTTAAAACCAAAATTTAATTTCGAACACCAGAGGTGTTATGGACACACTTCAACAAATTTTTAGATTAGAATATGGAGCCACGTAATCACAAAATGAAGCGCATAAAATGAAGACAATTAGGAGTTTTTATAGTGGTTCGATCTAGGATAGATCTACGTCCACTTTTGAATTAATCTTCATTATGACATTTTGCTTTAAAACTTACATGAATTCTCTCTTTACATCCATTTCTCTTTTTATGATCTAAATTGCACTTAAATTTGCTAAGGAATTGGTGAGATCGTTTTTTTAAGATGGATTACTACAAAACAGGTCATTTGCATCAGTTGTTAAACCCCTGTTGCATCGGTTGTTCAACTGATGCAAATGAAGATGACGCAACAGACAAATTTCTGTTGCATCAGTTAAAAGACTGATGCAAATGATGATGATTTGCATTAATTGTTTGACACAACCGATGTAATAAGGAAGATGCAAATGACTACATTTGCTTTATAAGGTTGGGTTTATTGCATCAGCCTTTTTAAACAACCGACGCTACTGAACAGATGCAAAAAATAGCATTTGAAATGAACCTGATATATTGCTTTTGTTGCTTGTGCTGTTACAACCAATGCGAATTTAATATAAAAAAACATTATTTCAAATTTTTAAATCTAAAATAGTATCATACAATGATCAAACAAACTATAATTGTATTATTAATCAACGTAGTTCATGTGTACAAACCCAAAAAAACTAATTACACTCCGTCACAACGTACATAACAAAAGACTAACGTATACAGAACAAAAAATCAACTACATCCAATTATACATGATATAACTGGCTAAGATATCCCGAACTTCGTCTATCCCTTATTGGCTATAAGAACCACATTATGCAAAAGTCCTGCAATTTATAAGAGGATACTATTTCAATTAACATATAATAGCTATGAATGAAACAAATTAAAGTAGAGTACCTTTTGTAAACTGATGCTTTGATCATGATATTTTACAATGTCATACATGCACCTCATCACATAATATACACAAATCTATTACTTTAGATTGCTGCGACAATATTACAAAATAATGTAATAGTTAATTTAAAATGAATAGAAACATAAAAGTGCAACTTGCATGACAAATGTGAACTACTTTCTTAAGATTTTCTTGAGTACGGAAGGCAAGCAGCACTATTCTGCATAATTCGTTGTATGTTCCAACTGAAATCCTTAAAGTAGGGAGTGAGCCATTTAAGTTTCTTAATTCATCCAACCAAGCCATGGTCTTCTCGCTTGCATATTTCTCTAGAGGCTTTCGCTTTTGTACTATTTATGAAATGATCATGATATTGACACTTTCAAAACAACAAAAGATGGAAATTTTGCTCTTAGGTTTGTGAAGATGAAAAAAGTAATACCTGCCTTAATAATTTCTACCACCCTATATGCACAGGTTCTTTCAAAGACAACAATGTTAAGAAGATAATTTGAACCAAGGCGATCCGCTCCATGAACTGACGCACAAGCTACTTCAGCAACAGCATCCAAGCCATTATCTTTAACATAAATTACCTAGAAAGAAAAGAAAAAATTTTAACCAACAAAATATGATCCATATCTTTGAAAATTGAAGCACCCAGAAACACAAAAATTTGTTGCAAGTTTCTCCATATATAGTAAGCTGCTTCAACTTGAAATATGAGTACCACTGCCATTTGAATGGACATTTATTTTGCAACTGTCAATATCCAATTTTTGTCCATAGCTTACTGATATGTTCTCTAAAAAAAATTGGGAGGATGTTACAAGTATATCATTATAAAGATATGAATTATGACCAATGAATTAATACTGAAATAAGCCAATTTAGTGGATTTACTCAAATACTAGTATACAAGATAAATATCAATAAGATGTCATGAATTTAACCTCATCTTTAAAAATTTTGGGTATACCAGCAAATGCTAGCAGTACTCAAATGCTAGCATAGGCAGTTTGGCAACCAGCAAATATGACAGCAATCTCAGATATGTCAGGAAGTCTTTCCACAAGAACTTCTGGTGGTAGGTGATTCAATTGTCATTCAACACCATTTTCCACAACAAACTTGATAATATTGTACATTTTGCCTCTAACTATAACACCTGTTTTGGGCAGCTGCCGATCTTCACACCCTAAAACATCGGCTATTATTTCATTTATGAACATCAATTGATTCTTTTCGATCAACTTACAATATGCGTTGGAAGATGTACGGATATTTCTTTCATGTTCAGTCAATTTTGATATGAATAATTAACAATTAAAATGACTAACTAATCATTCAGAAGGCATACCAGTGGCAAAGTAATGGGAACATAAGTTACCAGACCACCACAAACATTTAATCTAGAAATACTCCTCCCTATCAGTATCTATAAACCTATGACATAAAACGATGAAAAATGCTATGCAAGGAGAAGCTAAATATAACTGGAAGAGGGTGAAATTCAATTTTAAAAGAAATAAAACATTGATAGTGTTGCTTATAGTTTTGCAGCTTTCACTTAATGAAAGGGAGGCCAGACGGAATTCTCTGAGCATATTTATCATACTGAGAATCGAAAAACTGTCTGAAAAAAATGTTCTTCATACCTTCTTTAGCACTAAGGTTCTCAAATTTGATAAGTCCCTTTATTTTTGTTATGATATAAGTCGGATAAGGTATGTAGCCATAAAATAATGTCCACATAACTGCAGTAAATGAAATAATGCAATTACAGAGCATAACCTGAGTCCAAAATTAAATCCAAAAGAGTATCATGAGTAGAATCCACTACACACTCAATCATTCTGTCAAACCACCATACCGCCACCTCTTTCAACAACCATCCCAAACTCCTACACAGTGAAACACCATGTCCAACTCCAAAGAACAAACTCCTCATTCACAAAATGAAACTCGAACCCGATTACATGAACTTACCACCATCAACCATGTCCATCTAGTTGCATCAACACCCAACAATCTTAGCAAGGGATGAGAATGGTCAGACCATCGAGGCTGTGAGCGGTGGTCAGGAGAAAGGGGCTTGGTGATTGACTGTTGCTGCGTCAGTTCAGAGCTTGCCGAGGTAGAGGAGGTCGAGCAGATCGGTGTGGGTGGAGGTCAGCTACGTTGTTGGTCTTGTGCTTGAGGCTGTGGTGACGGATCGGATAGGGAGGAGGCTGAGGCTGATGGAGCGCTAAATGCGGCGGAAAGTGGCGACAAGTGACGGGACGGGTTCCAACATCTGGCATTTCTGGCATTTGAAGAAGAGAGGCAACGTGGAGGAGAAAAAGAAAGTGGGGGTGAGAAAGCAAGCTTCAGATCGAAGATAAAGAAATGAGGCAGTTCAAGTTTTGGTTTTTCCCCCTTTAATATAGAAGGAAGCAATTCTGATTTAAAAAATAAAGAGGAAGAAGAGATGCTGAAATGGAAAACGTGGATTTGAAAGTTTTGAAGGTGAAGAACGGAAAGTGGCAGCAGAAAAGGAAAGCGGAGAGCCATTAATTTTTTAGATGTTTTAGATTTGAGAAGAACGAAAATTCCATTTAAACGGTGAAGTGGATTTGATTTTGAGCAATGAATTTTTGTTGTTAGAAAGACAGGAAGAAGAAGAAGATAGCGGGAAACAAAAAATAAAGCGGGAATGAAAAGTTATTGGAGGGAACGAATTTTATATTTGCAAAAGTCACTGGAAGGGAACAAAAATTTGGACTGAGCGAACAAAAATCTGCAATTTCAAGGTGCATGTAATCGGTTCAAATAACAAATATTTGGACGGAGCGAACAAAAATTTGCATTATCAATTTCAAAGTGAATGTAATCTCAATTATTTACAAACTTTTGAATTGTCTACTCCATAACCATAAGTGGTGATAAGTGAAAACATTTGTATAATCCGCAGGTATATGCAAATATTTGCAATTTCATCGAATACCGTAGAACTAATGATAAAATTGTAAACAACCCAGTTTGACGTTTCAAATTAGATATATTTTGATTGATGCGTAAACAAGTTTAATTAATCGTCGACTATATCAATAATAATAATAATAATAAGTGTTTAAAAGAGAAATTTGGTAGGTAGAAGTAATTTTGGTGGACTTTGTTCGGTAGCGGGGGGTGCATAGGACCAAATTATGTTTTGTTAATAATTATATTATTCTTAATTATTATATAATTACTTATTTAATAGAAACTAATAATTAGTACTTACTAAAATTGAATATTAAGTATTACTTCTTTATAATTAAATATTACTTTTTCATTATTGAATATTACTTCATATAAACCCTTTATTTCATGGCAGCTGTACATCTCCTTGTGTGAAGTAGTTTTATTGCTTCTTATAGTAGACATACACTCTGTATATCTCTTGGTTTGTATGTTCTTATTATTTTGATATAATAAACAGTGGTATGGCCTCTAAAAAACCGGTCGGCTTTACCAAAAAAAGAATATTACTTTATACTATTAATTATTTAATGATAATTTTAAATTTTAAATTTTTATTTATTTACTATTTTAAAAATATTATTTATTAATTATATTTATTTATTATTTGTTTAATATTAATCATTTAACAAGTTACTATTATTAATTATTAGTTACTAACTAGATTTATTAATTATAAATTATATTTACTCATTATTAAGTGTAACTAGTATATAATAACTATAATTATTAATTATGAACAATTAACTATTTTAAAATATTAAATATAAAAAATTATTATTGACTGTAGATAATAATTATTAATTATAAATTATTTATTATTAATCATTAGTCATAATTTATAATTAATTGCCTATCAAACTATATATTTATAACTAAGCACTATAGATTATTAAATATATAAAACATTAAATATCGAATTTCAAATATAATTATTATTTACAATTATAAAATATTAAAAGCTAAATGTTACTTCTCAATTATTAAATATGAATAAATAATATTTTTCTTAATTATTGACTATTTATTTAATTACCTAATTGTCATTATTAATTATTTAAAATTGATTAACGTAATAAATATCACGGCGAGAGAACTAAATTTTACGATTAATTATTGGAAATTAGCCTTAATGATTACAAAATTACAAATAGTTGATTGTTTAATAGTAATAATTAATTAATGGTTATTAAAAATTAGTTATTCAATATTACTACTTAATTACTAAATATTACATATTAATTAAATATTAAGTGATAAGCAATAATTATTGAATATTAATCGTAAATTATTTATTTATTATTAAATTTAATCATTAAGTATCAATTATGATTTACAAATTATTATTAATTAACTAAAACAAATTATAATTTACAAAAAGTAATTATTGATTATTCAATACTACTTACTATGATCTAATATCTATTACTAATTATTAATTATTTGATGGTAGTTTGTCATTGTAATTTTTAATTATTCAATGAAACATATTAAAATATTATTATATAATATAAGTGTTAAAAATTGATTATTAAAAGTTACTTGTTTAATAATATTTATTAATTATTAAATAATCAATATTAAATTTTGAATATAAATTATTGTTTGTTATTTACTATGTATCTAAAATATAATTACATAATAAAAATTAATAATTATAATTAGACAATCATTTTAATTATTAAATGTTTAATAGTATTCATTAAATAAATATTATTAAATAGAAACTACTCTTTTTTATTTTAAATTTGTTTAAATGTTAAATATAGTTATTAATTATAATTGCAAAACATTAAATGCTTAATGTCAATTCTCAACCATTAATATTTCTATGCAATAATAGATTATTAAATATTCTTCTTAACTATTGGTCATTTATTAATTATTTGTTTAATAATCATTATTAATTATTATTATTATTTAAATCTAATTAACAAATACTAAATATTTCTTCATAACTATTAAATTATATTAATAATTTTTAGTTTCACATACTAATCTTAGTTATAATATAATTATTTATAATTAATTATTTAATGGTAGTTACTAAATATTACATCTTAATTATTAAATAATACTTAAATATTAAAAACTAATTATCTGATATTGATTACTAATTGTTGATTACTAGTTATTTAATACTGATTATTAATTGGCTTATTGATTATTAAACGTAATTAATAAGTATTAACGAAGTAGCAGAAGCTCCAACCGCCTCAGCTAGTCAACAAAGTCCAGATGTTTTGGAAGGCACGCTCACTGTCAATAATATTCCCGTTACAGTATTGTTTGATACGGGCGCATCGCAAAGCTTCATTTCGAGTAATACAGTAAAGAAGCTAAATCTGAAATTAAGGAATCTTAAGGAATCGATTAAAGTTCATAATCCAATCGGTGGTTCTCTTGTTCTTGGTTTGCTTTGTAAAGTGCCCGTTTCTTTTTCCCATTATTGGTTTTCTTGCACCTTGGTCGTTATGGATTTTTCTGAATTTAACATCATTCTTGGGCCCGACTGGTTAACCAAATACGAGGCCGAAGTTAGATGTGCAGAAAGAGTTGTTATAATTAAAACGAAGCTTGCCAATATTGTTACACCCTGTGTAGGCTCAGATTTAGACAGAAAAGAATTTTGGGCTTCTCTCGAGGGTTCTCCCACTGCTATTGAAAATATTCCTATCGTCAAGAATTATGCGGATGTGTTTGAAGAAGTTGATAGCTTGCCTCCACGAAGAGAAATTGACTTCAGGATTGATTTAGTTCCAAATGCAAGGCCAGTTGTGCATCTTATTTGAAGAATGACATGGAAAGAGAAAGAAGAATTGGGCAATCAAACTAAAAAGCTTTTGTGGAAAGGTCTGATCAGGCCTAGCTTTTCGAATTGGGGTGCAGCAGTAGTGCTTGTTCCAAAGTCTGACGGTACTCTCAGGTTATGTGTTTATTACCGAGACCTCAACAAGCAGATGCTCAAGAATAAATATCCATTGTCGCATATTGATGATTTATTAGATCGCTTGAATGGAGCTAAAGTATTTTCTAGAATGGACCTAGCTACAGGTTTCCATCAACTGCGGATTGCCGAAGAGTGTGTTCCTTTTACAGCTTTTAGAAGTCCGGACATATTTTATGAATGGTTAGTAATGTCGTTCAGCTTATGCAACGCTCCTGCTTATTTTGTTGATTTAATGAACAGAGTATTCCGCGATGTCTTGAATAAGTTTGTGCTGGTTTTCATTGACGACATTTTACTCTTCGCTAAGTCAACTGCCGAGCATGAGAAGCATTCGGAAGAAGTTTTGGAAATTCTTAGAAAGAATGTATTAAAGGCCAAATTTTCTAAATACATATTCTGGCAAGAAGAAGTGAAGTTCCTCGGCCATGTAGTGTCGAAGGAAGGAATTTCAGTGGATCCTAGCAAAATCACAGCCATTCAAGATTGGAAGCAACCTAGCACGCCTACTAAAGTCAGATGTTTTCTAGGATTGGCTGGCTATTATCGGAAATTCGTTAAGGATTTTTCGAAGCTATCTAGTCCCTTAACGAAACTTACCAAAAAGCACATAAAGTTTAATTGGACACCTGAATGTGGGGCAGCTTTCCAAGAGCTGAAATTAAGGTTGACTACTACTCCAGTGTTGACCATTATTGATGGCAATCAATATTTGAAAGTCTATACAGATGTTTCTATTGAAGTTATTAGCGCGGTATTAATGCAGACAGGCAAAGCAGTTGCTTATGCTAGCCGTCAGTTCAAGCCGCAAGAGAAAAGATATCTTACTCATGATCTTGAGTTATCAGGCATCGTGTTTTCTCTGAAAATGTGGAGGCACTATCTTTTGGGTGAGAAGTTCGAATTATATACAGATCATAAATCATTGAAATATCTGTTCACCCAGAAACACTTGAATTTGAGGTAGCAGCGTTGGTAAGAATTTCTTGCGGCCTATGATCTGGACATCTTGTATACTCCAGGGAAAGCCAATGTTGTAGCTGATGCGCTGAGCAGGAAGAATGCGGTCGTCGCTAATCTTATCATTGCTAATCTTATCATTACACCTACATTGATTGACAAAATCTCTACTCTTCAGAAGGATGATGAATTAATTCATAGAATTAGTAAAAGAGTTCGGGAAGGCGAATCCTCGAGTTTCCAAATTGATAATAAGGGAGTTCTAAGGTTAAAAGGCCGAATTTGTGTCCCGAATAATCCTAAGCTCAGAAGAGAACTAACGGATGAATGTCACAAATCCAAGCTTTGTATTCATCTAGGGGTGAGCAAGATGTATCATGATCTGAAGCGCATGTTCTGGTGGAAATCTATGAAAAGAGACATTTCCATATATGTTAGCAGGTGTTCCACTTGCCAACAAGTCAAGAGTGATCACCAAAAACCTGTCGGATTGTTACAACCACTAGAGGTTCCAAGTTGGAAGTGGGATCAAATTACCATGGATTTTATTGATGGCTTTCCCCGAACCAGAAAAGGTAATAATAGTATTTGGGTGATCGTAGATCGTTTCCCGAAGACTTCCCATTTTATTCCTGTCTGATCAAATAGAACAACTCAAAGTTTGGCGAAAATTTATTTCAAAGAAATTGTCAGACTATATGGAGTTTCCAGTAGCATTGTTAGTGACCACGATTCGATATTCGCTAGTAAATTCTGGGAAGCATTCTAAGTGGAGCTAGGAAAGAAGTTAAATCTGAGCACTGCATATCATCCTCAAACAGATGGTCAGACAAAGAGGGTGAACCGTATACTGGAAGAATTGCTGCGGGCATGCATTCTTGATTTTGGAGGGTCATGGGAAGATCACTTGCATTTGGTTGAGTTCTCTTATAATAACATTTACCAAGCAAGCTTGCAAATGTCGCCATTCGAAGCATTGTATGGCAGGCCTTGTAGATCTCCCGCAAGTTGGGTAGAACCAGGCAATAGACTAGTATTGAGTCCTGACATGACTTGCGAAGCTTCGGATAAAGTTGATTTCATTAAGAAGCGATTACTAGCAACTCAGAGCCGACATAAAAGTTATGCAGATTCAAGAAGAAGGGATTAAGCCTTTTATGTTGGTGATTATGTATACTTGAAGGTTTCCCCATTGAGAGGAGTAGTTCATTTCGGGAAGACTGGGAAGTTGGCACCGAGATTTGTTGGTCCATTTCCTATTCTAGAAAGATTTGGAACTCTCGCTTACAGGGTTCAGTTGCCTGACTGGTTGCCAGGGGTACATGATGTATTCCATGTGTCTCAACTTCGAAAGCATGTACATGATCCAGACTTGATTGTGGAGGAAGCTGCACAACAGGATTTGGAGATTACCCCAAGCTTAGCAGTAAGAAGGGAGCCGGTCAAGATCATTGGCAAAGAAACCCGAGTTCTGAGGAACAAAAGAATTCATATAGACAAAGTGCAGTAGAGCAGAGATCCTAGAGACTGTACATGGGAGACCGAGGATAGCATCAAACACAGTTCAGAGTGGATACCTCTGATTAGCTCTGGTGCAAGGTGCATTTACTATATTTTGCATTTTCCATTTTGTTTCCTACTTTACTGTTGTTTCTTTTTCGGGGACGAAAAGTTTTTAAGTGGGGGAGATTGTAACAACCAGGAAAATCCGAACTAATTTAAAAAAATTTATTTTGGCTATTTAATTGAATTATGAATAGTTAAAATAATTTATTTTAAATAATAACGATTAAAAATTTATTTAAATCGAAGTTTGAACGAATATATTTATTTTAATTTTAAAAGGAGTTAGAAATAGCGCTGCAGTTTGAAAATTTGAGTTCGAACTTTGATTGAATGTACAGGATGCAAAATTAATCAGATTTTAGTGAAACCAAAAATATTTAAATCTGTTTAAATATATCTTTCCAAGAATCTGAAAAATTAAAATTTCATAGTGGGAATAAAAAGGTATGGCCAGTTAAATATTTAGAATAGTCACTATGGAATTTAATATAATATATAACCTATATAAATAGTCATTTTGCAAATGACCTCCGTTTTCGACGAAACAACCCTGGTTGGATCCGGAATGTCAAATTATTGCAAGATTCCAATTTTCATAACTTTTGGAATTAATATGTGAGCATGACAAAAGAAAATGTGTTTTGACAATTTCAGTCAAATTGGATCGACCAGAAAATAGCCATTTTTCAAACGGTCTCCAAATTCGATGAAATTAATTTTGTTAGGTATCATCAAAACATATCTAGATTTATTTTTCGGGAATTTTTGGAGTCAATATGTGGCCTCGGTAAATTAAAATGTACGTTCAAATTTAATATTAAATGTTTTATATTTTAATTTGAATAAAAACTGACTGAAATAGTCGAATGGGCCTGCGTAACATATTCCATTGTGTCCTGAATGGAGGTATTTAGCTAGGGGCGGCACTCATTGGGTTTGATTTGGAGTTACGAATGATACATGAGTTATATTGAAATTTAATGAAATAAAATAAATAAATAAAATAAAATATGTATAAAATACACTGTATTCAGTACAAACCCTAAACTATCGTTATACAGTCGCCTTCTTCATCGATCAATGGCATAGGATGTTCAAAACAATCCTCCTCGATTCCGTTCGATCCTCGCATTAAAATCAATCGATCCTTAAGGGAATTTTGTTATGGATATTGCCCTCTTTAAATCAGTACGGCTTTGACCTTCTATCGCTTAGTATATTGCTCGAACAACACACCCAAACTCTCGTCGTTCACCTGAGAATCACACCGCTAGGAAGCGTGCGAGTTGATCGAGGACGGAGGCGCGGCTTGCTCTCTCGAACGCTGTCGAAGGGGTGGCGGCTGATCATCTTCACGTCGACGGTGGTGCTCGCGAAGTGGAACCCTAGGTTCGAACCTGGGTGTTAGAAACTGTCAGCTTTCAAATTTGATGTGGAAGAAGGTTGTTTAATTTATTTAATTAAATTATTTATTATATTTAAAATGTTAACAACCTTCATAAAATCACATCTCGCTCATATGATAATGAAATTCGATGAAACAGGAAACATTGGGACCGTAAATTTGAGATCTACATTTCAGAAGAGACCGCAGAATTTTTGGAGCCTTCTACAATTTTTTAAGAAATAAACTGCAATGTGAGATTTCTGAATCAAAATTAAATAAATAAAATTATATTAGGTTGCAGATGGAGTTTAGAAACTCCCGACACCATCATCCACAGACCATGGATGACTTGATTATATTGTGACGTTAAATTGGTTGATTTTTGGTGATTGATTGTGGTTGAAACGAAATTGGTTGATATTGTGAAAATAGATTGTATAGAAAAAACTGTATTAGGAAATGAAACCCTTGTATTGTCGTGAGGCCTAATTACCGCGAGGAGCCGTACTAGGGACGGTGCCTGTTTTAATTACCCTGCCGTTATACTGCCGAAATTTTCTGAAATATTCTCATGTTATAAAATATTCATGTTGTTATATAAAATTGTTTGGATAATATGAAAATTAGATCTTTATTATATATATATATATATATATATATGAATAAGAAAATGATTATTATTGCAACATAAAATTCTATTTTTGTTGTATGTCAAAAATGGTTATTTGTTAAATAAAAATGTATTTACATTGGATTATACATTTTTAATGTATATGAAACATTAAAAATAAACATTGTGATATAAAAATATAATTACATTGGATTTACATTTTTTTCAATGTATATGAAACATTAAAAATAAACATTGTGATATAAAAATGTATTTACATTAGATTTTAACATTTTTAATGTGTATGAAATAATTAAAATGATATAAAAATGTATTTACATTGGATTTTACATTTTTTTTAATGTATATGAAACATTAAAAATAATCATTATGATATAAAATGTATTTACATTGGATTTTACATTTTTTTTAATGTATATGAAACAATAAAAATAAACATTGTGATATAAAAATGTATTTACATTGGATTTTACATTTTTAATGTATATGAAACATTAAAAATAAATATTGCGACATAAAAATGTGTTTACTTTGAAATTTACATTTTTAGTGTAAATAAAGTATTAAAAATTACCATTGTTATATAGAATATGTTTACTTTGAAATTTACATTTTTAATGTAAATGAAACATTAAAAATAAACATTGGGATATAAAAATGTATTTACATAGATGAATTCATTAAAGTATTCAAGTGACTAAAATGTGTTAACATAAATATTACATTTTTATGTAAGGATGAATTCATTAAAAGTATTCAAATGAATAAAAGTGTTAATATAAAATTACATTTCTTATGGAAGAGTTAAACAATAAAAATTAACATTTTTATTGCAAGTTAGGAATATAGAAAAATGTTCATTATTTGGAATAGAAAATTGTTTAACAGTAAAAGTAAAATTTTATTTATATATATACATAAAATGATCATTATATGTTAACATAAAAATTTACATTTTCATTGTAGGTTAAAATGATCATTAGTTGAAATGAATTATGTTGTTACATTGAAATTTACATTTCTAATGTAAATGAATCATTAGGAAAAGATGCATTGCTTAATAGATCAGTTAACATTGAAGATTACATTTTTAATGTAATGAAAGAGAGGTTAAAAGATTTCATTTTCTTTAATGTAAAATATAAAAGATTCAATGTTAGAAAAAATGTATTAATATTAAAATTACATTTTTAATGTTAGAATGAATTATATAAAAGAATCAATGTTGACATGAAAATGTTTATGACATTAAAATTTTCATTTTTAATGTAATATATGATTTCATATATAAAAGAAATCAATGTTGAAATGAATATGTATTTAACATTAAAATTTACATTTTTAATGTAAAATATGAATTATATAAAAGAATCAATGTTGAAATGGAAATGTGTTTAACATTAAAAATTACATTTTAATGAAATTATGATTCATTAAAATAATATTAATTATATGGTAGAGAGAAAATGGTTTGAAATCCTCGAACGAATTAATTTATATATATATATAAAGATAAAACGAATCGCGCAGCTGTAGTTCGCGATTTGGAATCGTAACTTCAAACGATTATACCAGAAAATCCGACCATCAGATTTTTCCCAAAACTGGAACTGTTGGGTTCTCTTTGGAAAGATCTTTCCAACGATATAAATTTGCTAAGATCCAACGGTTAGATTTTGAGAAATGTGTAAATCAAATTTTGATGTAAACAGTGCTAGGGCCATGTAATGATCTGAAGCGTCATTTAATTAAATATGCCTATTTTTATATAAATAAAAACAGCGATAAATCATTATAAAATATTATAAATGATAGGGAATGAAAAGAAATGATTCAAATTATATATATTCGCGAATTATTTGAAAAGGCCTAGTCAAATCTCATTTCAAATAATTTTACGACGATTGGAAATCGAAGATTTGAAGATGGTGATTAAAGACCGGCGATCTTCACATCGAATGGATGACTACTGATGCCTTTGATTGGAGTTGCTGCCTTGAATGGGTTACAGTGGTAGTTGTCCGGACGTACTTGTTGATTGTCCGGATATGCGAGAGCCTCTCTTCCGTATTGGACATATGGAACGAGGAATAAGGTGTCTCCGGTTTCGTTCAGAGACCCAGAACGTACTTATAAATGGATGCATGTCTGGCATTTGACTTTATTTTGTGCTGGCTGATTTCTATTTAATATAAATCTGTTTGGTGGCGAAGAATTTATTCTCTTGCTTAACACCCTTCTCTGAGACATACGAGCTCAGAGGTTATATACTGGTAGACATCAGTCGCATAGCGTGAATTGTCAGTGTGGCATGCCAAGATGCAAATGATCAAGGCTTATTGTTGAAAAATAGAGCCTTGTGGTTGATGATTAAAGCACAGATTTATTTAGCATAACATTGTGTATAGCGTTACTTCGCGAGCCTCACACCCCGGTATGAACCAGAAACGGGAGAAGGATCCAGGGAGAACATGCGTTTCTTTCTAGCTAGAAGTGGTGTCATGGTATGGAGCCCAGACATTTTAACTTATGTGGATGATGGAAAGCGAGGTACCTCAGATTGGAGTCCTTAGTGGCTATTTATTTACGCCCCATAGGGCGGGGGGACGTATTGTTCAGGAATTTTATATAATCCACTAACATATGTGTGGACCGGCCCTGTGGCTCCTAAGGGCTTGACTGAGTACTTGTCCTAAGGCTCGGGCTAGAGAGTCTCGAATTCAGTAAGGATGATCCCTTGCCTTGGTTCATGATGGAAATCCAACTTCCAATACGACACCATGCAGTTTTGATTGCAAACCTATATTTAGCGACATAGTATATGGTAGCTATGCTGTCTATGATTGATACATTATGATTGAAATGTTTTTAAAACATATATACACTAATAATAATATCAAATCCTTTTTATCGTATCAAGCATTTTAGACCATTATAAGGTAAAACTCTATCCTCTGGTTTACATTGCATTGTGTGATGGGACTTGAGTCTTATAATGGTTTCATTTTTCTAAAAAGCATTGCGTTGTTTAACTATTTACTTTATTTATGCACTGGCAATCCGATGGAGTAAACTCGTTCCGCGTTAGCGGCGTGGTCTGTGATTAGCCTTATTATTAAAAAGGTTAAGTAGATTTCTCATGCCAGTCCCATGACTGACTCGTAGTTTGTTTTACTTTGCAAACTCGAGTGCCCTCTTTCTACACGGGCAGCCTTGTATTCTGGTTTTAGTAGACTCATTCTGGATAGCAATGGAGCTGAAGATGGATCCTATCATTTCTATTATGCTGTTCATACTTCATTTAGTATATTATGTTTGATTCCACTGCAAACATTTTATATTAAGCTGAAAACTGTATTATGTACCAAGTATGATCCTGTTATGCTGTTTAACTCTGATGATATATTATTTCCAGTGTAATTTGATGTACATCTTCTACTGTAATTCTACATTTCTGTTTTTCTATTATTGTTTATATTCTAGTGATTGTCTTTGCTATCGTACTACGGGAGTTTGGGTTCCTAAAATGAAGAGCTTTTAAGCTATGATAATGATATTATGTATTCCAATAAGAAGAAAATAGGCTAACGCTTCACTTGATTTCAAGGATGAAGGCCTCGCTTGAGACGACCCGAACTTCCCCGTGAAGGAAAGCACGGATAGAATTGAGAACAACACACAAAAGGACGCATACGGAAGAACATTTCATTGTTATTACAACAATTCCATCAGATACAAGAATATACAGAGTATAAATGAATAAATTACATTCGATAAATATCAGAGATTACAATAAATGGGTCGAACTTCCCCGTGAAGGAAAGCACGGATAGAATTGAGAACAACACACAAAAGGACGCATACGGAAGAACATTTCATTGTTATTACAACAATTCCATCAGATACAAGAATATACAGAGTATAAATGAATAAATTACATTCGATAAATATCAGAGATTACAATAAATTACATAGCAGCGGAAAATAATACAAAATCACAACTAGAAGTGATACACGGATACAGAGCTTTCCGAGCATCGTCCCAGCTGTAAATCAGGACCCTATGAATATAAATCTGCAAAACCAAAACTACTAGCTGCCCGTGCGGAAAATAGGGGCACCCAGAGTTTAGGTTAAAACAATAAACTCCAGGTCAGTCATGTGACTGGTGTGAGAACTAAAACAGTTATAATTCTTTATTTTAAAGTTCGGTAAATCAAGGGACCACGCCGTATAACACGGAACGGGTTTCCTCCCAAGAATACCAGTGCATAAAACAAACAGCGCAATGCTAAATAAAGAAGAATGAAGCGGTTATAAGACCCAGGTCCCATCACACAATGCAACGCAAGCCGGAGGATAGGGTTTTTATCTTATAACAGCCAAAGCATGCTTGATACGTTTAAAACACATTATTTGATACTATTATAAGTGTATAGTGTCAAAACAATTTCAATCATAAGTATCAATCATAGGCGGCATTAATGACCCATACCACTATGTCGCCATACTAGGTTCTACAAATAAAACCGCACTATCACGTATTGGAAATTGGATTTCCGTCATGAGCCGAGGCAAGGGGCAAGCTCCTCTCCGCGTTCGAGACACTCTAGCAAATGCCTCAGGACCCCACTTTGATCCTTGGAATCGGCCGGTCCTCTCTTACTTTTGAGGATTAGTTATTCCTGAACACACGTTTCCCGGTCCTTACAGACCTATATCCGAGGCGCCTCGCATTCCAACAACCACACAGGTGAAAAGTATATATATGTCAGGGCTGGTAGGTCACTGACACCACCGTAGCTAGAAAGAAACGTCGTGCTCTCCCAGCGGTCCATCTCCCGTTTTTGACTCATACCGAGGTGTGAGGCTCACGAATTCACGTTATACACAAAGCTACGCCACACAGGCCGTGCTTTGATCATCAACCACAAGACTTTGCTTTTCAACAGAAGCCTTGATCAATTGCCACTTACGCATGCCACACAGGCAATTCACTCCATGCGTTTGATATCCATCAATATATAACCCCTGAGCTCGTACGTCTCAGAGAAGGGCGTTAAGCAAGAGAATAAATTCTCCGCCGCCAAACAGATATATATTTAATAGAGATCAATCACACGGACTAAAATCCAATGTCAGACACACAGTCCATTTACAAGTCCGTTCTGGGTCTGAACGAAACCGGAGGCACTTTCCTCGCATATCCATCGATCCCCAAGTACGTCTGGACGATCACCGACTGTTTCCCTCATCTTGGGTGTACAGCCCAATCAAGATCATCAGTAATCACCCAAACGATGTGAAGACTTCCGGTCTTCAACCACCGTCTTCATCTTCGACATCTCGTCAAATCGGTTATTCAGAATGGGTATAAACCCGGCCTTTCTGAATAACCCACGTATATAATAAACGAATGTTACACAAACACAACAAACGCCTCATTCCAATTCAGAATATTCTTTTATTCACAAAATCACATTCTTAGGGAAAGGTTCCCATTAATTTTATCCAAGATAAATTCTTCTAAATTTATTCTTTAATCCTCCTTTGGATATCATTTCAACTAGTCGGGATTAACGAGCCACACCGAAGTAATTATTTATTTTATTTCCCAATCCCAACCTATATCCCATGGAGAAAACTGGTAATACTCCACAACTAACACCACTGTGTTATCGGTAAAATTAATTACCATTTCACGTTCAAATCTAATTAAAGATTCAACTATCGCATTGGAGCAAAACTGGTGGTACTCCACTCTCGATCACCTTTCAGATTTGATAATTTAAATTATCAATTCACATTTTAATCTAATTAAAGATTCATTAAAACTCCACTTAGTTTTAATCTTTTCAAAAATCAATATCCTGCCTTTAACTGGGTTAAAGAACCAATGTCATCAAAAACACGATTCACGACAAACCAAATCACATTTGATATTAAATACAAGGCTCTGAATAGAAAATATATCGGCTTATATTCAATATCAAATTCTGAAACCAACAAATATCGTATTGGAAATAACGATATAAAATATCTTTCAAATCCCCATAACAATATTTGTATAGTCACGAAATCCAACATCGAAATATCCCGAAGATAATTTCGATTCAACTCCAGTCCAATCCACGTATTGGAAATTATCGATTATTTTCAAAATCACTTTCAAATTCAATTTATTTATTTTAAAAATAAATTGATTTCAATTCTAGTTCAAAACTAGTTCATTTCGATAAAAATCTATTTTTATCTTTTCAAATGTGGAATTTTCCAGCCCAAATCTTTCCAATTCACATATTATAATTTTACACAAATTATAGATATTTTTAATAATTTTATCAAGGCCCGTACAGTCGATTTCCAACAACGGCCATCGAACTGCACTTATAGCGACCTTTTTCGAATTTGATTTGGACATAATTCCAAATCCAACCGTTAGATTTCAAATTTCTAATATTCATTGGAAAGTTCTTTTCGATACGAACCCAACGGTTCCGGTTTTAGGAGAATCCGACGGTCGGATCTCCCGCAATGTCCGTTTGAAATAAATGGTCGAAATTCACGAACTACCGCGGCGCGGCGCGTTCTATTCAGGCCATTATATATATATTATATATATTATATATATTTCGTCGATTTCCTTTTAAAACGAATTTTATAAATCGTTTTAAATTCGTTTTCAAAACCCTTTCAACACTACATTCAATTTCAAATCGATTTGATTTCAATTCAATTCGAGTTCATTTCAATTCAATTCAAATTCTAACTCGTTTCAATTCAATTCAAATTCAAATCCAAATTCGTTTCAATTCAATTCAATTCGAATTTACTTTCTATTTGATCTCATTCGAATTCGTTTCAAATTGATTTCAATTCACTTTCAGTTCGTTTTAAATTTCAATTTCAATCTAATTCAATTTGAATTCATTTCAAAATATTTAATTTTGAAATCACTTTTCAATATTCATTATAAAACGAATAAAATCGATATAAATATCGTTCACGTCAAAATGGCGCAAAACTAATCAACACGGCTTTATATTTTACACCACTTCTTTATTCTATTCAATAAAGGAATATTTATCCCATTCAACACATGAATCTATATTTCTTTCAACACACGACTAATCTCAACACATGAGTCCTGTCAACACCTCACTATTTTTGTTATGTAAAATATTTTATAAAACTATGGTATCTATCGTTTGATTTTAATTAGACTTCTACTAGGAAGTAGTTCTAATTTTAAATATGATAAAGATATAATTTATTTTATTTAAAATATTTCACTCAACACATGAACATCGTCAACACATGACTATTTTCTTTATATTCAACACATGAATTTTCTTTTATAATATTCATTATTCTCCCGATTGGAATGAGGCCCAATCCATCACCATATAATGTTAATTATACGGATTCCATACAACACATGTATATAATAGCAATAATAAACAATCAACCATCAACCAACGTGCACTACACTGTATAAGCATCGAATATAGACATCCAACGCTTATAACAGCCTGTCAATCAATCGATCGACACATTTAATCAATCAGGATGAGTGAACTTCAAATTTCATCCCAACACCCGTGTGGGGTTTCAAACAATCAAACACAGATTTTATTTGTGCAGTTGGGCGATGTGTAAAATTTATCGACCCAATCGATATCAGTCAAATCAGTGTATATAAACAAATCGGCCGATTTGTTTATAAATATTTATTTATTCACTTTCACGTTAAAAATTATATTTTTAACGTCAAAAATATTTATTTCAACACTTGAATTTCTACTCAGTTCCTTTACACAATAAAAATGATATTTTTATTTTTCTAACATATTTTAGAAAATTTTGGCGGCATAACGGCACGATACTAGAAACGGGACAAGGCCTAGCCTTATCCCCGGTCTAGTGAAGGCCCACGCCATTCACACATCAATCAAATCACTCTCGTTATGCAAACCACAAAATTTGGAGTAAGAGTCTAACCTAGTCTTACTCCTTCGCCTTATAACGGCGCACGTCTAATCCTAACCAATTTATCGATTCGATTTTTCACACCACAAACCACATTCAAACCAATATCTCAATCAATCACCAAACATCCAATCAAACAAGTCCATGGTATGTGGACGGGTGTCGGGTGCTCCTAATAAGCACCGTCTGCATCCTAGTATATATATATATCTAGAAAAAGAGAATTAAGAGTGAGAAGTTCTCACAAATAGCTATCCAACTTCACGACACTTCTTTTGTAGAAAATCTTCGTCGTTATCCTATCCTCCCATCTTCGTTGCCCGTAGTCACTATATATATAAAAATCACATTTTTATATTTTGATGTCTTCAAAATAAAAGTCACATTTTTATTTATTCACTTTCAATTTAAAAGTCATATTTTTATAATCACTTCATATATTTAAAAATCGAATTTTTCACTATGCTATATGGATAAAAATTATATTTTTATAACGCTATTCTCTATATAAAGATTTCGCCTTTTTAAATTTAAAGATTTCACCTTTTTAAATTTAAAGATTTCACCTTTTTAAATTTAAAGATTTCACCTTTTAAATTTAAAGATTTCACCTTTTTAAATTTAAAGATTTCACCTTTTAAATTTAAAGATTTCACCTTTTAAATTTAAAGATTTCACCTTTTTAAATTTAAAGATTTCACCTTTTTAAATTTAACCACTTTATCTCAACGTATATAAAATAAAAATCAGATTTTTATTTCGCCACATACACAAAGATGATATTTTTATATTTTCTATCCTATAAAGATTATATTTTTAATACTTTAAAAATATAAAAATCCTATTTTTAATATTTCTATATAGTAAAGATTATATTTTTAATACTTTAAAAATATAAAAACTATATTTTTATCACTTTAAAAATATAAAGATCGTATCTTTTACCAAATAAAAATCCTATCTTTTCACCTTTCAAAGTTCTAATCTTTTTCCATTTAAAATTCAAACCTTTTTCTATTTTAAATTCTCTTTTTTTTCAGTTTTAAAATTCCTAAAAAAAAAATCAGTTTAAATATTCCTATTTATAAAGAATAAAATAAAATAAATAAAAAAAACAAATAAATAAAATAAAAACGACTTACAGGGGATGGAGGAGAAGAGGGGTCGGAGGGATGGCGGGTCGTGGTGGCTGCGGCTGCGTCGGTGGATGGGGGGAGGGGGTCTCGCGGTTGTCGATTAGGGGGAAGAAGGAGCGGGAGGAGAAGCTGGAGGGAGGTGCGGTGGTCGGGGGTCCAGGGGATGGCGGTGGCGAATGAATCGCGATGAGGGATTTTGGGGGGGGGGGGGGACGGTTCGGGGCGTTCGAATGGAGGAAGAAGGAGAGGAGGGAGAAGAAGGCGGCGGCGCAGGGGCTGCGCCACCCCTGGCGGCGGCGACGGTCCATCGGGGAGGGGCGGCGGCTCCTCCCCCGTGGCTCTCCTCTTTTCTTTTTTTTTTTCTTTTTTTTTTTCTGAAATGAAACTAACGGGGGGGGTATATGGGAAAAAGGTTTTATATTTTTAATTATTTAATTATTTAATTTTCAAAAAAGGTACTTTTACATACGACCTCGAAACGAGGTCCACCGCCTGTCGCCCATAGCGTTTAACCCCCATTCCGAACACAATGGGATATGTATCGTCAGCTGATTCGGTTGTTACAATCAGTTTCCGTTAAATTTACATTTAAATCACTATATTGAATTTTAAACGTACATTTCAATTTACCGGGGTCACATACTAACTAGAAAAATTCCAGAAAAACATTTTCTAGCTTCGTATTGACGATACGGTCCTAACAAAACTAATTTCGTCGAATTCCGAGACCGTTAGAAAAATGGCCAATTTCCAGTCGATTAAAATCAACTGAAATGGTCAAAACACGTTTTCCTTTGCCACGCTCACATATTGATTCGAAAAATTATGAAATTTGGAATCTAGCAATAACTTGACATCACGGACCCAACAAAACTGGTTTCGTCGAAATCCGAGGTCATTTGCAAAATGTCCATTTTTAAGGGCCTGAATTCCAAAGCGACTATTCAGAATTTTCAACTGGACATATCTTTCGATTCTCGCTACTAAATTTTGATTTGTCGGATTCGTTAGAAAGATATTCACTATTAGATCCTAATGTTTTTGGTTTCACTAAAATCCGGATTGTTTTGCACCTGGTACATCCAATTGAAGTTTGAAATCGAATTATCGAACTACCGCGCCATTTTCAATTCTATTTATAATTATATATAATTATTTATATTCTAACGACGACGCGTATAATATATACGTTCGTATTATATTCAAAATAAATTTCTCGTCGATATTATTTAAAATAATCCATTTTAAATAATTAAAATTCGCCAAAATTGCCAAAATAAAATTTTCAAACTGGCTCGCATTTTCGGGTTATTACAATCTCCCCCACTTTAAACTTTTCGTCCCCGAAAAGGAATAAAGTTGGAAGTGGTTTGATTATTCAACACTATGTTCGATCTGGCTTCCATTCTCCAACTCTTTAGTTTCTGAGAATTTTCAAAATTTCAAAAATTTGGCTAACACCCTAAATTTTTGAAAAATTTCGCCATAACCTCCCCTGCACCGGGAGCATCGGGGAATTTCAAATAGCTTCCCCGGTCCTTCAGATCTCAAAAAGAAAAAGAAAAAGCCAAGCGGCTAGCCAATAGGCTCACAAAATCATCATCACCCAAACAAAACAGGAAATTATGTAGTAAACATGTACCTATTTGTCGGGCAAACAAATTTTATTCTCTGCTCTAGCCTCCTTGCTATGACCTGTTCAATATAAGTATATGTATATGCAAGCAAATGCGACCAATTGTCGATATAATTCAATATTTGGTACAATTAGGCATAAATGGTTAAAATTAGCAAACAATTAAACAAACAACACAAACATCAATCAATTAGTGAATTAGAGTTGCAAATTCATAATTTTTGATATATATACATAAAATCATGTTTTTGATGCCAATTCACAACAATGTGTTCTAACTATATAAGTTTTGGTTCTCACACCAGTCTAATGGAAATATATAGAAAATCACACCTTCGAAACACGAATATGAATACTAACGATGATGCACCATCATCAGAATCATCCCCGGGTGTCTAGAATGTGATTCTATATCTATCCAGTATATTAAAACTTCGAATATACGTTCATGACGCGTATACGCGAAATCTATATATACTCGATTGTCCATATTCAAAATAAATAAATATTCAAATACGTTTAAAACGATTTAAATTTTCAAAACAAAATTGTTTTCATTTGAAAAATATACTCTTCACACTCGTTCTAGGATACTACTAATCCTATCTCTAACGAGTCATTCTAATTGGATGTTGCTAATCCAATATCTGATGAATTCTTTCGTATGGTTCTAATGTGTCTTGTTCTCGAGCTCTGTAAACCAAAGCTCTGATACCAAACTGAGACGACCCGAACTTCCCCGTGAAGGAAAGCACGGATAGAATTGAGAACAACACACAAAAGGACGCATACGGAAGAACATTTCATTGTTATTACAACAATTCCATCAGATACAAGAATATACAGAGTATAAATGAATAAATTACATTCGATAAATATCAGAGATTACAATAAATTACATAGCAGCGGAAAATAATACAAAATCACAACTAGAAGTGATACACGGATACAGAGCTTTCCGAGCATCGTCCCAGCTGTAAATCAGGACCCTATGAATATAAATCTGCAAAACCAAAACTACTAGCTGCCCGTGCGGAAAATAGGGGCACCCAGAGTTTAGGTTAAAACAATAAACTCCAGGTCAGTCATGTGACTGGTGTGAGAACTAAAACAGTTATAATTCTTTATTTTAAAGTTCGGTAAATCAAGGGACCACGCCGTATAACACGGAACGGGTTTCCTCCCAAGAATACCAGTGCATAAAACAAACAGCGCAATGCTAAATAAAGAAGAATGAAGCGGTTATAAGACCCAGGTCCCATCACACAATGCAACGCAAGCCGGAGGATAGGGTTTTTATCTTATAACAGCCAAAGCATGCTTGATACGTTTAAAACACATTATTTGATACTATTATAAGTGTATAGTGTCAAAACAATTTCAATCATAAGTATCAATCATAGGCGGCATTAATGACCCATACCACTATGTCGCCATACTAGGTTCTACAAATAAAACCGCACTATCACGTATTGGAAATTGGATTTCCGTCATGAGCCGAGGCAAGGGGCAAGCTCCTCTCCGCGTTCGAGACACTCTAGCAAATGCCTCAGGACCCCACTTTGATCCTTGGAATCGGCTGGGCCGGTCCTCTCTTACTTTTGAGGATTAGTTATTCCTGAACACACGTTTCCCGGTCCTTACAGACCTATATCCGAGGCGCCTCGCATTCCAACAACCACACAGGTGAAAAGTATATATATGTCAGGGCTGGTAGGTCACTGACACCACCCTAGCTAGAAAGAAACGTCGTGCTCTCCCAGCGGTCCATCTCCCGTTTTTGACTCATACCGAGGTGTGAGGCTCACGAATTCACGTTATACACAAAGCTACGCCACACAGGCCGTGCTTTGATCATCAACCACAAGACTTTGCTTTTCAACAGAAGCCTTGATCAATTGCCACTTACGCATGCCACACAGGCAATTCACTCCATGCGTTTGATATCCATCAATATATAACCCCTGAGCTCGTACGTCTCAGAGAAGGGCGTTAAGCAAGAGAATAAATTCTCCGCCGCCAAACAGATATATATTTAATAGAGATCAATCACACGGACTAAAATCCAATGTCAGACACACAGTCCATTTACAAGTCCGTTCTGGGTCTGAACGAAACCGGAGGCACTTTCCTCGCATATCCATCGATCCCCAAGTACGTCTGGACGATCACCGACTGTTTCCCTCATCTTGGGTGTACAGCCCAATCAAGATCATCAGTAATCACCCAAACGATGTGAAGACTTCCGGTCTTCAACCACCGTCTTCATCTTCGACATCTCGTCGAATCGGTTATTCAGAATGGGTATAAACCCGGCCTTTCTGAATAACCCACGTATATAATAAACGAATGTTACACAAACACAACAAACGCCTCATTCCAATTCAGAATATTCTTTTATTCACAAAATCACATTCTTAGGGAAAGGTTCCCATTAATTTTATCCAAGATAAATTCTTCTAAATTTATTCTTTAATCCTCCTTTGGATATCATTTCAACTAGTCGGGATTAACGAGCCACACCGAAGTAAATATTTATTTTATTTCCCAATCCCAACCTATATCCCATGGAGAAAACTGGTAATACTCCACAACTAACACCACTGTGTTATCGGTAAAATTAATTACCATTTCACGTTCAAATCTAATTAAAGATTCAACTATCGCATTGGAGCAAAACTGGTGGTACTCCACTCTCGATCACCTTTCAGATTTGATAATTTAAATTATCAATTCACATTTTAATCTAATTAAAGATTCATTAAAACTCCACTTAGTTTTAATCTTTTCAAAAATCAATATCCTGCCTTTAACTGGGTTAAAGAACCAATGTCATCAAAAACACGATTCACGACAAACCAAATCACATTTGATATTAAATACAAGGCTCTGAATAGAAAATATATCGGCTTATATTCAATATCAAATTCTGAAACCAACAAATATCGTATTGGAAATAACGATATAAAATATCTTTCAAATCCCCATAACAATATTTGTATAGTCACGAAATCCAACATCGAAATATCCCGAAGATAATTTCGATTCAACTCCAGTCCAATCCACGTATTGGAAATTATCGATTATTTTCAAAATCACTTTCAAATTCAATTTATTTATTTTAAAAATAAATTGATTTCAATTCTAGTTCAAAACTAGTTCATTTCGATAAAAATCTATTTTTATCTTTTCAAATGTGGAATTTTCCAGCCCAAATCTTTCCAATTCACATATTATAATTTTACACAAATTATAGATATTTTTAATAATTTTATCAAGGCCCGTACAGTCGATTTCCAACAACGGCCATCGAACTGCACTTATAGCGACCTTTTTCGAATTTGATTTGGACATAATTCCAAATCCAACCGTTAGATTTCAAATTTCTAATATTCATTGGAAAGTTCTTTTCGATACGAACCCAACGGTTCCGGTTTTAGGAGAATCCGACGGTCGGATCTCCCGCAATGTCCATTTGAAATAAATGGTCGAAATTCACGAACTACCGCGGCGCGGCGCGTTCTATTCAGGCCATTATATATATATTATATATATTATATATATTTCGTCGATTTCCTTTTAAAACGAATTTTATAAATCGTTTTAAATTCGTTTTCAAAACCCTTTCAACACTACATTCAATTTCAAATCGATTTGATTTCAATTCAATTCGAGTTCATTTCAATTCAATTCAAATTCTAACTCGTTTCAATTCAATTCAAATTCAAATCCAAATTCGTTTCAATTCAATTCAATTCGAATTTACTTTCTATTTGATCTCATTCGAATTCGTTTCAAATTGATTTCAATTCACTTTCAGTTCGTTTTAAATTTCAATTTCAATCTAATTCAATTTGAATTCATTTCAAAATATTTAATTTTGAAATCACTTTTCAATATTCATTATAAAACGAATAAAATCGATATAAATATCGTTCACGTCAAAATGGCGCAAAACTAATCAACACGGCTTTATATTTTACACCACTTCTTTATTCTATTCAATAAAGGAATATTTATCCCATTCAACACATGAATCTATATTTCTTTCAACACACGACTAATCTCAACACATGAGTCCTGTCAACACCTCACTATTTTTGTTATGTAAAATATTTTATAAAACTATGGTATCTATCGTTTGATTTTAATTAGACTTCTACTAGGAAGTAGTTCTAATTTTAAATATGATAAAGATATAATTTATTTTATTTAAAATATTTCACTCAACACATGAACATCGTCAACACATGACTATTTTCTTTATATTCAACACATGAATTTTCTTTTATAATATTCATTATTCTCCCGATTGGAATGAGGCCCAATCCATCACCATATAATGTTAATTATACGGATTCCATACAACACATGTATATAATAGCAATAATAAACAATCAACCATCAACCAACGTGCACTACACTGTATAAGCATCGAATATAGACATCCAACGCTTATAACAGCCTGTCAATCAATCGATCGACACATTTAATCAATCAGGATGAGTGAACTTCAAATTTCATCCCAACACCCGTGTGGGGTTTCAAACAATCAAACACAGATTTTATTTGTGCAGTTGGGCGATGTGTAAAATTTATCGACCCAATCGATATCAGTCAAATCAGTGTATATAAACAAATCGGCCGATTTGTTTATAAATATTTATTTATTCACTTTCACGTTAAAAATTATATTTTTAACGTCAAAAATATTTATTTCAACACTTGAATTTCTACTCAGTTCCTTTACACAATAAAAATGATATTTTTATTTTTCTAACATATTTTAGAAAATTTTGGCGGCATAACGGCACGATACTAGAAACGGGACAAGGCCTAGCCTTATCCCCGGTCTAGTGAAGGCCCACGCCATTCACACATCAATCAAATCACTCTCGTTATGCAAACCACAAAATTTGGAGTAAGAGTCTAACCTAGTCTTACTCCTTCGCCTTATAACGGCGCACGTCTAATCCTAACCAATTTATCGATTCGATTTTTCACACCACAAACCACATTCAAACCAATATCTCAATCAATCACCAAACATCCAATCAAACAAGTCCATGGTATGTGGACGGGTGTCGGGTGCTCCTAATAAGCACCGTCTGCATCCTAGTATATATATATATATCTAGAAAAAGAGAATTAAGAGTGAGAAATTCTCACAAATAGCTATCCAACTTCACGACACTTCTTTTGTAGAAAATCTTCGTCGTTATCCTATCCTCCCATCTTCGTTGCCCGTAGTCACTATATATATAAAAATCACATTTTTATATTTTGATGTCTTCAAAATAAAAGTCACATTTTTATTTATTCACTTTCAATTTAAAAGTCATATTTTTATAATCACTTCATATATTTAAAAATCGAATTTTTCACTATGCTATATGGATAAAAATTATATTTTTATAACGCTATTCTCTATATAAAGATTTCGCCTTTTTAAATTTAAAGATTTCACCTTTTTAAATTTAAAGATTTCACCTTTTTAAATTTAAAGATTTCACCTTTTAAATTTAAAGATTTCACCTTTTTAAATTTAAAGATTTCACCTTTTTAAATTTAAAGATTTCACCTTTTAAATTTAAAGATTTCACCTTTTAAATTTAAAGATTTCACCTTTTTAAATTTAAAGATTTCACCTTTTTAAATTTAACCACTTTATCTCAACGTATATAAAATAAAAATCAGATTTTTATTTCGCCACATACACAAAGATGATATTTTTATATTTTCTATCCTATAAAGATTATATTTTTAATACTTTAAAAATATAAAAATCCTATTTTTAATATTTCTATATAGTAAAGATTATATTTTTAATACTTTAAAAATATAAAAACTATATTTTTATCACTTTAAAAATATAAAGATCGTATCTTTTACCAAATAAAAATCCTATCTTTTCACCTTTCAAAGTTCTAATCTTTTTCCATTTAAAATTCAAACCTTTTTCTATTTTAAATTCTCTTTTTTTTTCAGTTTTAAAATTCCTAAAAAAAAAATCAGTTTAAATATTCCTATTTATAAAGAATAAAATAAAATAAATAAAAAAAAACAAATAAATAAAATAAAAACGACTTACAGGGGATGGAGGAGAAGAGGGGTCGGAGGGATGGCGGGTCGTGGTGGCTGCGGCTGCGTCGGTGGATGGGGGGAGGGGGTCTCGCGGTTGTCGATTAGGGGGAAGAAGGAGCGGGAGGAGAAGCTGGAGGGAGGTGCGGTGGTCGGGGGTCCAGGGGATGGCGGTGGCGAATGAATCGCGATGAGGGATTTTGGGGGGGGGGACGGTTCGGGGCGTTCGAATGGAGGAAGAAGGAGAGGAGGGAGAAGAAGGCGGCGGCGCAGGGGCTGCGCCACCCCTGGCGGCGGCGACGGTCCATCGGGGAGGGGCGGCGGCTCCTCCCCCGTGGCTCTCCTCTTTTCTTTTTTTTTTTCTTTTTTTTTTTCTGAAATGAAACTAACGGGGGGGGTATATGGGAAAAAGGTTTTATATTTTTAATTATTTAATTATTTAATTTTCAAAAAAGGTACTTTTACATACGACCTCGAAACGAGGTCCACCGCCTGTCGCCCATAGCGTTTAACCCCCATTCCGAACACAATGGGATATGTATCATCAGCTGATTCGGTTGTTACAATCAGTTTCCGTTAAATTTACATTTAAATCACTATATTGAATTTTAAACGTACATTTCAATTTACCGGGGTCACATACTAACTAGAAAAATTCCAGAAAAACATTTTCTAGCTTCGTATTGACGATACGGTCCTAACAAAACTAATTTCGTCGAATTCCGAGACCGTTAGAAAAATGGCCAATTTCCAGTCGATTAAAATCAACTGAAATGGTCAAAACACGTTTTCCTTTGCCACGCTCACATATTGATTCGAAAAATTATGAAATTTGGAATCTAGCAATAACTTGACATCACGGACCCAACAAAACTGGTTTCGTCGAAATCCGAGGTCATTTGCAAAATGTCCATTTTTAAGGGCCTGAATTCCAAAGCGACTATTCAGAATTTTCAACTGGACATATCTTTCGATTCTCGCTACTAAATTTTGATTTGTCGGATTCGTTAGAAAGATATTCACTATTAGATCCTAATGTTTTTGGTTTCACTAAAATCCGGATTGTTTTGCACCTGGTACATCCAATTGAAGTTTGAAATCGAATTATCGAACTACCGCGCCATTTTCAATTCTATTTATAATTATATATAATTATTTATATTCTAACGACGACGCGTATAATATATACGTTCGTATTATATTCAAAATAAATTTCTCGTCGATATTATTTAAAATAATCCATTTTAAATAATTAAAATTCGCCAAAATTGCCAAAATAAAATTTTCAAACTGGCTCGCATTTTCGGGTTATTACATCGCTATATTCGTTAACTCCGATGATTCCTTCATGTTAGGTCTGCCAAAGAGAGAAGCTTGAATCACGACGGGGATCCGGTTAGGAATTCGTGGACGATATCCTTACATCGATGTTCGGGAAGCGTTAGGCTCAGCATGAGGATTTGGATCAATCATGGCAGATCCTTTGGGCGAGGAGAGGGGACTTCATGTTTTTACAAAGCCCTCCTCCTCCGTCGCTAGGGCACCTTGGTAGAACTTCTCATTAGAAAGGTTAGTGTTAACTCCCTATTTCATCATTATGACACTATAAGATTATCAAATCATAAGATGAGTGAGACTCGTAATTCCTCATTCATAGTTGGTAGATATTTTACAAGAATAAATGATTTTCTCTTCTTGAAAAGAAAGGAACTTAATTGTTAAATAAAAAGTGCATCACCCTTTATGGAGTTCCTGGTATTCTATTTATAGAGAATCCGGAGTCACTCAATCTGTAGGGTGTTGGGCCTGAATGATTACTGTCGGCCGCTATTTTCCTTGGTCTCGGGTATCTAGTTGTCGGTCATCCTCGTGGTGCTGGTTATGGTCTTTGAAGAGAGGGTCCTGGGTGAATTGGGGCCTCCCAAAGGTGGGAAGGAGTTTGTTGCTAAGACCGGTTGTAGAGGCATTTCGAATTTCTTGGCGGATGCTTCCAAGTCTCGGTCCTTTGGCGTAAACATTCAGATGTATGAATTTGGCTTTATCATGGGTGCTTAGAAGGGCCCGCCCTCATGATATACGTGTACACCAGCTGATTTAGAACCGTTGGTGGTTCAGGTACTAGGTAGATTAGTATGTGTAGCCTGTATCGTTGCTTTGAGTCTTGGCTTAGCCTTCCGGTTTGATTCCCTTGAAGGTAGCTTCCGTTGATGCCCATATTACTAGCGAAGGTAACCCCTTCGTTATCTATGGAGCCGTTTTTTCAGGAGTCGGTTACGGACCATCTTTATGCTCTGACCCGTTACTCTACTTCTTCTGATGTGTTGGCATTACGTTAGTTAATTCCTGGCTAGTAGACTATGTCGGATGACCTCTTACTAACGCTCTATAGGTTTCGGGCCCCTTCTTTTATAAAAAGGGGTATCGGTCTGAGTCGCTCTCGATTTCTTCATCCCTTCCTTATATTCCTTCGACATCCCTTCACTTTCAACCTGCGCTAAGATTATTTTGGTAGTAAGAATTGCCCCTAAGTGCAGGGGTATCTTCGACTTTCCAAGTCAAGCTTCATTTTTCGGGCTTCCTCCTATTTGTTTGTCAGTTATTTTTAAATGTTTAGTTACGCCATAAGTTATACCGAAGAGGTTCGCTTTCAGCGCCTCGTTGAGGAATAAATTGACCTAGATTCAGGCCTTAATGGAAGATTGAAAATACTTTTCAATGATGATGTGAGTCGAACACTACCGAGATTCGGACATGTTAAGATTAAAGAGCCGAATTCACCCAGATTCGGGTATTTAAAGATTGGAGATCGGAAACCTTTCCGGCATAAGTGAAGAGCCGAGTCTATCCATATTTGGGTATTTTAAAGGTTAAGGACCGGAAACACCTCCAGTATTAATGACGTCTGAATCCACCTAGTTTCGGGTATTTTAAAGTGTAACGGCTCGGATTTCGCCCGGACCCGATCGCAAAATCGACCAAGACCGTTCAAAACCCGAACACGTTAACTTTGGGAATACAACACATTAAAACAATATCAACAGACTTTTATAAACATTACAATAATGTTACATCAGAGTATAGAACATATCAGAGTACATTGAATAAAATTATAGTGGAAGATAAATTTCAATAAATTAAATATAATAAACAGCAGAAGACTTCTATGCTCTGGACACAACTTTAGGCTTCGATCCAGAATCATGTTCAAGAGATAAATATATGCAAAAAGATACTCGACTGCCCGTGTGGAAAAGAGGGCACCCGAGTTTGCAAAGTGAAACAAACTACGAGTTAGTCATGGGACTGATGTGAGAAATCTAACTTAACTAATCTAATAATAATAGGGCAAATCCAAGGACCACGCCGCTAACGCGGAACGGGTTTTATTCCAAGGGATTGCCGGTGCATAAATTAAAGTAAATAGTTAAAAAACGCAATTCTTTTTGGAAAAATGAAACCATCATAAGACTCAAGTCCCATCACACAATGCAACGAAAACCGGAGGATAGAGTTTTATCTTATAATGGTCAAAAATGCTTGATACGTTAAAAACGGATTTGATATTATTATTAGTGTGTATATGTTTCAAAAATATTTCAAAGTAAATGTATCAATCCTAGGAAGCATAGCTACCATATACTATGCCTCCATACTAGTAATACAATCAAAACCGTATGAGGTCGTATTGGAAATTGGGTTTCCATCATGAGTCAAGGCTAGGGAGGAGCTCCTTACCGATTCGAGACACTCTAGCTAATGTCTCAGGATCCCCCGTAGTGAACCCATGATTAGCTGCAGGGCCGGTCCACACATACAGCTTCGTGGATTGGCAATTCCTGAACACACGTTTCCCGATCCTATAGGACCTATCATCCGAGTCGCCTCATTCCATCATCCACATAAGTAAAATATCAGCCAGTTTAAGCACTGACACTACTTCTAGCTAGAAAGAAACGTTGTGCTCTCCCTGCGTTCCCTTCTCCCGTTTTAGACTCCAACCGGGTTGTGAGGCTCGCGAAGTCACGCCATACACAAAGGTACGCCTAAACAGGCCGTGCTTTGATCATCAACCACAAGGCCTGCTTTTCAACAAGAAACCGTATCATTGCATCTTAGTATGCCACACTGTCACTCCATATCACACTACCAATCCTTTGCCGAAATATATGAAAGGGTGTTAAGCAAGAGAATAAATTCTCCACCACCAAACATTCATACATTCGACAGAAAATCAATAAATACAATATAAAGGAGTTCAATGTCGGACACACATTCCATTTATAAGCTTATGCTCTGGGTCTGAGCGAAAGCCAAATCCATACAAATCAACACTACGCCCGGACAACTACCATCTTAGCCCCGTCTTGGGAGCAAATCAATTAAGGGCCTCAAGACTAGTTACCCATTCAATGTGAAGATCGTCGGTCTTCAATCGCCATCTTCAATTCTTCGAACGTCGTATCATTATTTGGAATGAGAGAGAACTCGGACTTTCCAAATAATTCTCGCATATATAAATTTGGAAAAAAATTCATATCGTTGTCAATAATTTATAACGATCTATCGCTATTTTTATTTTACTTTACATACACATCCTAAACACAACAATGTATATTTTCTTCTTCCATCCTTCAATTTACACAAAATGTATATTTGGTTTCATTATTTATCTTCCTACTGAAAATCTATTCCTTAGAAATGTAAATTTCTAATCATATTATTTACATTGAAAAATGTAAATTTCTATTCCTATTCTATTTACATTGAGAAATGTGAACTTATATTTCAATATATTATTATATCGAAAATGTGACTTTTATTCTATATTCTATTTACATTGGGAAATGTAGATTCCTAATCATTCCTTTATTTCCTTTGTTCACATTGAAAAATGCAAATTCTTTAAAAGTATAACTTATATTCCTTTTATCCCTTTATTTACATTAAATTACAATTTAATGATGAATCCTTCCTTTTCTTTCTTTCCTTTACATAAAAATGTAAATTCTAATTCAACGTTACATTTCATTTTTTTTATTTATATAAAAACATAAATTCTATCTCAATGTAGAATTCATTCTTTTTATTACACTGTAAAATCCTCTTTGTAATTACATAAAAATGTAATTAACAATACGGTGAAAATTCTATCTTTTTAATATTACAATAAAAATGTAATTTACATTACGACGTCAAATCCTTCTTTTTGATTACATTAAAAATGTAATTATCATTACATGAAAATTTCTATCTTTCAACTACAGTGTAAAATCTCCTTTTTAATTACATTAAAAATGTAATTAACATTATAATGTCAAATTTCTCTTTTTAATTACATAAGGAAAATGTACTTTTTCTTTTACAATATATATATATTCTATTCTAAATTACATAATAAAATGTAACTTAAATTACATGTCAAATCTTGCTCTTTAATTTGCAATGTATATTCATACTTTATTTACATTAAAAATGTAATTAAATTTTCAATGCAAATTCTCACTCTTGAATTTACATATAAAAATGTAGTTTTATGTTACATGTAAGTTCCATTTCTTTTATTATATATAAAAATGAAATTTTCTATGCGGTATAAATTTCACGTCTTTTAATGTTACCATATAGAAATGTAATTTTTCTTTTCAATGCAAATTTTCATTCTTATTTTACATATAAAAATGTACTTTTAATGTTACTATATTTGTCAAACAAGCATCCCCTTTTTTATTTATGACTCATATTTCATTTACATTAAAAATGCAAATTTTTATGTTAACAAAATTTCATTCTTCCTTATATACTTTAATGATTCATTTTTATGTTAACACAATTCCATTCTAACTTGAAAATTTTAATGAATTCCCTTTTTAACATAAATATGTGATTTTTCCTCCTTTCTTTTACATTGAAAAATGTAAGTTATTACTCCACTTTAATTACATTAATAAAAAAGTAAATTTTTATTCTAAATTAACTACCTTAATAAAACATAAGTTTCATTCCACTTTAATTATATTGGTAAAAATGTAAATTTTTATTACCGTACAAGATCATATCTTTAATTACACTTAAAAAAATGTAATTTTTAGTACAATGGTAGAATCTTATCTTTATTACACTAAAAAAATGTAATTTTTATTTAAATGTAACTCTTTCATTTTAATGTTATTCTTTCAACATTTTGTTCGCATCAAGGAATGCAAACAAAATACTACTCTTTTTATTTTACTAAACCAATTTCCATATTACACAAATATCAAGTTTGGTGTCACATTCTCCATGAACAAATATAATGGTTTTTGTTTAACCGTTGTCTAATATCACAAAAATGTCCAATTTGATGTCACATAATTAATGAACAAAAATAGGGATTTTTGTTTTACCTTATTTCTAATCCAAATAAATAACACCGCAAAGTGATTATTTTTATTGATTTGGACATTCTAATCCAATGTTTGGTGTGAACTAACATATCAATTTCATATTACATGAAACAACAATATAATCTAAATTTTATCCTACAACCAAATCTAAACAAATCAATGCATCCATGTTTCAGAAATTTTAATTGTAGACTTAGATCTACAAATATAAACATCACAATTTCCAAAATTCACAACAACAAATTTCCATCTTAAACATAATAACTTGATTTATAAAAATTTATTCAAGAATTTTTTTCATTTCTAACAAAATGGCAAAGTAAATAATGTCTACTTTTCTTATCTAACACATGACGGTGCAAATAATGTTCATTACAAATTTAACACATAACGGTGTAAATAATGCCACTTCTAATTCAACTAAATGAAGTCTCTTTTTATTCACTAACCAAAATGATGTCTTGTAATTATTTCAACTAAAATCAGTGAAAAATGTAATTTTTATTATTTCAACTAAAATCAATGTTAATGTCATCCTTTTCTCTTCAAACAAAAGTGATTCTTTTCATTATAAATCAAAAATGATTTCCTTTCATTAATAATAAGAAAATCAATATTAACTTATTTTAATTCAATTAATATTAAAAATCAATATTAATAATAAAACAATGTAAAAATGTAACTTTTCTCTTATTCTTATTTTCAGTAAGAAAAATGTAGACTTTTCTTAATTCTTATTTACATTAAGAAAATGTAAACTTTTCTTAATTCGTATTTACATTAGAGGACACAAATAAAAAGATGCACTTTTATTTCTATGTCATATTTGCATTGTGAAATGCAAATAAAAAGGTGAGCTCTTATTTTTAAGTTTTATTTAAAACAAGAAATGCAAGTAAAAGAACAAATTCTATTTTCAATGCATATTTGCATTCGTAAATGCAAATAAAAGAATAAACTTTAATGACAATTAAAAAGTGATGTTATTGGTAAAACAAGTTCTACATCTCTAATATTAACAAATAAAAAGGATAATTTTATTTGTTTACAAACTCTATTTTAATGAAACATTTCATTCAAAAAGAGTGATTTCTATTTTAATGTATGTTTCTTTTCTAATATGATATGTTAAAACAGAATGACAATTTATTCTAATCTTTTTATTTATTTAAATCAAACATGAAAATAAAAATATTGTTTTATTTTATACTTCAAAGTTTAACACACATGAATATAAAATATTCTTTATATACAATAATATATGATTTTATCGCATACACAAAATTCTAACAATCATAAATACATAATCACAATCAATTGTTCATCACAATCGCCGCACAATCAACATTGAAATAAATACATACATACAACATGAATCTCATACTGAATGAATATATATATTACTCAATAAAATAAATAACTAATTTTAATTTTAAAATAGAAATCTCACATCGTTTTGAATTTCTGAGCCGTTCAGATCAAAAAATTGGCCAAATTTCAATTTGCTCAGAATCAGGTCTAGTTAGTGTCATCGCGTAGATCTCGGTCTCACGATCGTGGCGCACCTGAAATCGTTCGAATCCGAGTTCGTATGAGTGAGATATGGTTAAATTAAGATTGGTAAAATTTTGAATTAAATTAATTAAATAATCAAAGGTTGAAAAAGTCAACCTTCCTCCTTCTCCCTCCATCACGTTTCAAGGTCGTTCCCTTTTTATTCTTGAACCCATTTTATTCAAAACTAGGTCTCCTTTTTTCTGGGGATTGGTGAAGCTAGAATCGATCGGAAGGTGGCAAATCAGAGAGGGAGGAGAGAAGGTTGTGCGCCTAGGGAGGTGGAGGGTGCGGTGGGGCCTACGTGGTGCGGTGGAGGTTGTTTGGCCATAGGTAGGGGGTGGTTTTCTGGCCAAAACACTTCAGTGCATCTCATCATCTCCGTATAGAATCGAAGAGGAGGAAGAGAGCTTCGATTTGGTATATGGTTTGTTGATTTTCATTGAGCGGATTGGAAGAAATTAGAGAATGAAATTGGGAGAACGGTGGCCATTGAAAAGAGGGGGCAGCGGCTGTGTGTTTTAGTGCTAGGGTTAGGGTTGCGATAATTCTCCTTTTTATAACATTTCAATCATTTAATTACCCATTAAGGCCCGATTAGCAACTTTCTCTGATTTCAGCCCAATGACTGCTGTTCTTACCTATTTACCCCCATTCCGGAGTCATCTAGCTATGTACCGCAGGCCCAAACGACTGTCTTGACCCCGTTTTCTTTAATTTAAAATATTTTCTTTTATTTTTAATTCAGCCATACAAATAAATTCACCGGGGCCACAAATTAACTTCGAAAAATCCCGAAAAATATATTTAGCTATGTTTTGACGCTGCGGACCTAGGAAAATTAATTTCGTTCCATTCCGAGCCTATTTGAAAAATGGCATTTTTCAAATCGATTAAAATTTACCGAAATTAACCAAACTGAAATCTTTTTGCCCCGGTCACAAATTAATTCTAAAAATTATGAAAAATTAAACTTAGCCATATTTTGACATTCCGGTTCCAACAAAAGTGGTTTCGTCGAAAACCGAGGTCGTTTGTAAAATGACTATTTTTAAGGCGTATATATTAAATATTAAAAATACATTTTTAAACAAATAATTTCCGAAACTCGAAATATATAAGTGTTTACTATTTTTAAATGCAGAAACATTATTCTGAATTCAATGGAAGTGGTTTCGAGTCAAAATTTCTTCGTATGCAAAAAGTAGCATTTTTGACCTTTGTAAATTTCATAGCGACCTTTCTACATTTTAATTTGGGCATAACTTTTGATTCCCGCTATGAAATTTAGATTTTTCGGATTCGTTAGAAAAATATTCTTAAATAGATTCTAATATTTTTTGTTTCACTAACCGTTAAATTTTGCATCTGTACGGTCAGTCAAAGTTCAAGTTTGACTTTTCAAACTACAACATTATTTCTAACTCCTTTTAATTAATTAAAATTAAATTATTCATTCTAACTTCGATTTAAATAAATTTTTAATCATTATTATTTTAAATAAATTATTTTAAATATCAAAACCCATTAAAATAACTTAATATAAAATTTTAAATTTACCCCAAAAATTCAGGGTTGTTACATAAAGATTGAAGACCCGGAACCCTTCCAGCAGTAATAACAAGAAAAATCCACCTAGATTCGGATATTTAATGATTGAAGACCGCGAACCCTTCCGGCTGTAACAATGAGCCGAATCCACCCAGAATTGGGTATTTAAAGATTCAGGACCGGAAACCCTTCCAGCATTAATGAAGAGCCGAATCCACCCAGATTCGGGTATTTAAAGATTGAGGACCGGAAACCTTCCGACATTAATGAAGAGCTGAATCCACCCAGATTCGAGTATTTTAAGATTAAGGACCAGAAACCCTTCCGACATTAATGAAGAGTCGAATCCACCCAAATTCGGATATTGTAAGATTAAGGACCAGAAACCCTTCTGGCATTAATGAAGTAAGCATCCCGTTAGGAATTTATTTGGGAAGTAGAGGTTGTACGAGCTTGTTGAGACTTCCCTTTGGCTTTTGATGTCAAAGCATAGGATGTACGTGCTTTGTTGGCCACTCTCTGGGCATGTACGTCCGGAGCGCTTGGCTAGCTTATCCACAAGCAGGGTCCAAGGACTTACCCGACCTCCCTCCAGGAGGCGCCTTATCCTAACCATCGTAGGCGATCATAATGTCTTAGAAACTTAAACGGGGCACAGAACTAAGGTTTACACTTTTGATGCTCTATACAGACCATCGTTGGATTTGATAGAGGCTTATACACCACCCCTCTCCGAGAGGTGCCCTATCATGATCATCATAGGCGATTATAGGGGTTTGCGTTCCCTTCTGCGGAAAACGCGGAACATAAGCAGTGGTAGGACGTGCTCTTCTAGGAGCAGAGATAGGACGTGCTTAGTTATAGCAGAGGCAGGGCGTACTCTTCAACGAGCAGAGGCAGGGCGTGCTAATTTTTAGATGCACTGCCACGACCATCTCTGGTGTGAAACGGCGTCTTACTCTTTTGATGCTTTAACCCTGCCCCTCTGGTTTGGGCAAGGAGAAAGACTAACACAATCATCCCCCTTTAGGGGATACCTCGCTCCGGCCAATTTGGCGATGACGAGGGATTCGGTCCTTTTTTTTCCAGCTCGACCCCTTTTGGGTTTTTCTCGAGTTACCGGGAGGGTTTCCATGCCCTTGGTTGTATGATAATTTCTTGGGAGAAAAATCATGTCCTTTATTCCTTTATGGTTGGGAAATACGACCTCAAATGTTCCAAATTCCAAGTTCTTGGACCAAGATCTTTGTTGGGCCTGCATAGCCGATATGTATCGGATATGACCTCTTGATGGACAATTAGGGGTCCTTCTCAGTTCGGACTGAGAGAACCGTCTACTGGGTTCTTGGTGTTGGCCATTACTCTTTGGAGTACCAATTCACCTTTAGCAAAGGTTCTAGCTTTGACCTTGAATTGTAATATTTTGTGAGCCTTCTTTGGTATCCAGTGGTTCTGACGGCAGTGATTGACATAGAAATATGTTTATTTTATGCTCTTATTTCTTATCTTTTGTATATAAATAAATATTACTTGGGTATTGTTTTGTTACTTTTACAGATATTCCAAACCAGCCCGCATGCAACCAGAAAAGTAGAGAAATAGAGATTGATATATATTTACATTTTGAAGAATTGTAGATGAAGATCTCACATCTAGTTGCTGTTGGACAAGAAAAGGATTGATAAAAAGGCTTTGCACATCACAAATCAATGAAGAAGTGTCAAGGAAGCAAGAGGAAAAGAGAAAAGGCCCAAATTTGCTTTATTTATCTAAGGCCCATTTATGTTTCTCATTGTAAACTAATTAGTGATGTAATGACCAGGCCCATTTATCATTAGGGTTAGGGTTAGGGTTTGGCTATCTACCCTATATATACCCTTGTAATGGCATTGTAGCCACCATCCTATCCTATATCTCATTCTATTCTCTTCATTAATAAAACTCATTTTTCTTTTTATGCAATTTCTATTTCTTAGCAATTAGTGTTGTCTACACGATTAGATTCGGTAGAACACTATTTGTATTTTGCATTTCTTTTCATTAGTGATTGACCATCTGATTAGATTCAGCGGTAATCCTAATTTTGTTTCCTGTTGTTATTTATATTCTGCAATTTTATTTTCTGTATTTTAATCGCGTTCATAGGTTAAATTGGATTTGATTAGATTTGAATCTGATTCATAGTTTCATTGCTTTTCCATTGAAATTTTGATTTGATCGTCCGTTCAGTTAGATCTGTTCTGAATCAAATTACAGTTTTAATTTTGTTTTGTTTTATTTTCAAGATCAACCTCCAAAGTTTTGTCTAACTCGCCCACGAAACATATAAATAATAAAATTTAACTTTCCTCCTTGTGTTCGACCTGTATGCTACACACCTGTATGCTTGCAGAATTTAATTTAAATGTCGTGCTTTTCTAATTCATAGATTAGCGTCGATCAAGTTTTTGGTGCCGTTGCCGGGGAGGCAATAGTTAAATTTTATTATTTATTTAATTCGGATTCGTGTTAGTTTTTGTTCATATATTCCTTTTGTGTTCATATATATTTATTTATAAAATAAAAAATCTTTATTGGATAGATTTGGTATTGTTCCATGATATCGTAATCTTCCAAATAAGAAAAAAAAATTGATTGACAAATTTCGTTGGATTTGTTTCCATCTTCGTTTTCCTTGCAGTTTTCTTTCCATTGTTTTCCTTTTACAAAAAATTCATAAAAAATAAATAAAAATAAAATCATTTTGCAATTTTTTTCCCTTTCTTGCCTTGTGCATCTTCTGTCTCTCTTTTTCTTTTCAATTGTCTTTCTCAATTTCTTACCTTTTTATTCCAATCTATTCTTTCCCCTTTTCATTTTGTTCCCCTTTTACATTTTTCTTCCTTTATACTTTTACAAAAAAAAAAGAAATCCCTTTCTCTTCATATTTCTTCTTTCTTTCTTCTGTTTTTCTTCATCCCCCTTGCCAAACAGATCTTCTACAAACCTCACCTCGTAAATACCCTCACGTCACTCCTTTCACCATACCCATAAGCACAGTTCTGCCTACATTCATCCTTACCATCAATCAACAGACCACACCCCTTCAAACAAATCAAATACCCCCACACTTGGAAAACACAACAACAATAACAACAACAACAACAACAACAAAAAACAAATATACTCCACGTCCATACATCTTCAACCTTCACCTCCACCACAGACAGCCAAAACAACACCACAACGTTCATACGCTGATCCGCAAACCGCTTGTTAAAACCATCACGAGTCTCCACCACAGATCCGATCCTCACCCTCGTCCATCAGAAACCACGCAAGCCCTCCGTCACCCTCTGTCTTGCATAACTTACATCTCCCATCTGCCATCATCTCATACCGAACAGCACCGATCAACCTCTTCCATCATCATCATCTACAACAAATTTACCACGCCATCAAAAATCCATCTTCAAATTCCCCTCCCCCCCACATTTTTTTTGCCTACTTTTCTTTGCCTACTTTTCTGTCTACAATCCTCCCTCATCTTCAGGCACACACTAGCACCTGGACAATCTCATCAAAACCTTCTATCACTATCAACACCAGCCTCCACAAACCCATACCATACCGTTAACTTCACAAAACTCAATACATCTGCAAACCAATTTCGCTCAGCGGACCACCATTACCACTGTGCCGAATACCCAAACTCCGGACGCCCCAGATCCATTTTCACAACAAAAGCCAGTCCAAAATTCACACATCTCCTTCCCACTCAAAATTCCTCACCCCATCGCACTACAGCCAAAGTCCGACATGAACTGTTTTCACCGAGCCCTCTTCAGTCACCTCTAAAATTCCTCAAACCTTAACCAAGTTCACAGTTTCAATTCCACTCCCAAGCCTCCTTCTACCGCGCAAAACTCCACAAACCCTCATCAGTACCCAATACCCAAACCCCAGTTTGCTTCACGTCATAAACAAAACAACCCCTACCATCAATTTCAACTCCTCATCCCCATCGCAAGCCCAGCGCTTCTCTTCACCGACTCAGACACATCCACGCAACCCTACAAACCCCTACCTTAACACCATCAACTTCAACACCAGTTCCACCTCCTCACGTCCAAGACCATCACCACAATTCCATCCACTCCTGTCCCTCTACATACCCCAAATCACATATTGGCAAACAATAATTAGAACCCAAAACCACAAATCCAAATCGAAAAAAAGGGAGAGCGAGTATCTGATATTGTCTGCGATTACTTTTTCTTCTTCCGATCGATTTTGGTAAAAGAATTTCGATTTTGACTGCGTTTTTTTAAGGGTTCTATCGTTTTTTTATGGCATTGAGAGGGCTATTGGTTTTATTTATACACGTGAGGACCAATTTGTTTTGAGCAAGTTAGCCCAGTTTTTTAACGCCGAGTCCTTGTTCTTCTCCTTTGTGCCTATGTCTTCTTTTTGTTTAGTTTAATCCTTTGTTTATTTTATTTATTTATTTTTAGCATGGCTTAGTTTAGTTCATTTTTTTTAATATAGTTTAGTTTTTATTTATTTATTTCCTTGTTAGTCTTTTGCTTTTTGTTTGTTTTTTATTGCTTTAAAAAAAAGTGAAATCTTCTAAAACAAATCAAAGGCCAAAGAGAAGAAAAGAATTCAAGCAAATGAACAAAGATTCCACCGTCAAGCGAATTGCAAACAGTTGATGACTGAAGTGTCAGTGCTACTCAAATTTTCTGGACAGACTGGCATACCCTACAGTAAAAATTTCTCACTCTACAGGTTATGCAGCCGTTTAAAAAATATAGAAATTGCTTGTAAAAATCTTCTGTAGGGGCAGCGGCTTGCTTGTAAAAAAATTTTAATTCTGCAATTTATTTCTGTGACTGCTCTGCTATTGAAATTTCTGATTCTGTCTGTGAAAAACGAATTTCTATAACCAAAATCATCCCTCGTCGTATTTCAACAATAAATCTGATTAGAGATTTCAAAATAATATAATTGAAAAGTGGTGTTTTGTGAAGTTGACTGCCTCGTATAATTGGATCGCGGATATATAGTAGTTCAATTTATTGAACTATTAACAAAAGAGGTTGCATACTACCCATAAAACATTGGTCGGATCCCTTAGTATTCATACTATACGTGAACGGCCATAAGACCCTCTTCCCCCTTCTAATTGAGTCAGTTAATTAATAGAGCACAACTCGTCCTTTTATACTATTTTGAAGCGAGAATAATATATGTCTTACCCTGACTTCATTCAAATGTCTAATTCAAAAAAATCCTTGAGAGAAATGTGGGATAATAGTCGGAGTAGACGTCCTCTTGAAGAATATGATTTTGAATTACAACTTATGAGGCAAAATTTTCCAAAATTTCCCGAGTTCAATGCCAACAGTTTTCAACATTTTCCAACTGACCAACATTTTCACAATCATGAATATGATCGAAATTGCGATTTCAATTCAAATTTCAACAATTTTGATTATGGGCCACATCCACATCAAAACGGTTTTGAATCGCAATGTACCTTTGATCAGCATCAATATGGGGTTGGAAACCAATTCGAAAATAATTTTGAAAATGATTTTCAAATTGATCATAATTTTCAAAATTACAACCCATATCCACATCTTGAGCATGACCAAAATTGCAATTTTCCCTCGAATTTCGATTGTTTTGGTTACGAACCTAATTTTCAAGATCAAAATGAATTCCAATATCAATGTCAATTTTCTGAAAACTCAGATGATTTTGAGAATCAAGAAATCCAAAACGAGAGCTCTCAAATCAACGATCGTCTTAACATTCTTAGAGAGAGGGAAGAAAGACTAAATAAAAAGGCTGATGAACTTCTTTGTTTATTGACATCTTTGAAAGAACAACGAGAGCAACAGAATCAAATTCAAACAAGCCTTGAATCAGAAAATAATCCAATTTCTACTAACATTGAAAATTTTCAAATAACGACTTTGGAAACTGAGAATAATCATCTTGATGAAGTTTTTCAAAATTCAACAAACAAATTGGATTTCAACTCTTTTCAGGAAGAAGATTTAAGCTTAAATTTTGATCTTCCTCTTTCAGGCTGTGAGAAACTTGAAATTTTTGAAATTGAACCAAATGAAAATGTTGAATTTTTCAAAAACTCAGAGGTGGAAATGGATTTTAATGAACATGAATTTCTTGATTTGTACAAGGATGAGTTGCCAAATGAGGACCAAGTAGATTCAAGTCACGAGTTCGAAAATTTTAACTTTGAGAAAATTTCAAACAAGCTTGAAATTGTCAGTGTCGAAAATACGTTGTCAGTTAATGATCACATACTCTTGAACAACACTCAGATTTCAACTTTCACTGAATTTATATACGATCACAAATTTTTGGAAAATTACACTGACAAATTTGTTGAATACATGAATTATCTTTGGAATGCTGGTTTGGTTGAAAAACTTCATGTTAGGACGACCCTGGATATTTATCTCCTGGACAATAAATCTAGGTTCAAAGATGAGATGGTTTTCAAAAACTCTTGCTTGTTAGAAAACATGTCTAGACATAGTGGGAATGGGACTCATAGGGCTAGAACCAAGTGTGGGGGAAAAAGTTGGTGGAATTCGTTGCATCGCGTACATCGTAAACACATATATCATTGTACATATGATCAACTCTTACATATAGCTAGACTGCATTTTATTCTTCAAATAATCTTGCATCTCATCCATCTATGGGTTTTATCATTCAAATTTAGGAAACGTTTACAGTATGGACACTGCTTAGTTCTAGTGTGGGGGGGGGGGGGAGTCTGCACTGCATCCTTTTTATTTTTATTTTTCTTTTGTTCATCTTTTCATGTAGGACCATCATACATTTTATATTGTAGTAACATGCCAATTTTTTTTCAAATACGACTCATTTTCAATTGATACAACAAAATAAGTTTACAATTTTTAGCCAGTTGATAGTATTTTTTTCTCTCAACTTAGATCGAATAAGAAATATAATGAAAAGTTTAATTTTGAAGGATAATAGTGTAACCGGTACATAGGGAGATTCTTAGGTGATGGCCATGAAATCTATTCTATATTGTAGACTTTGTTTAAATAAGTGGAGGACTTAAAATACTTATATTGGCTTTTCAAATCTTTAAAACTAAGTTGTGTTAAGTTGAATTCGCATAACTCTCTTTTGTGCTTATATTTTCGATAATAATAATAATAGTATTCCAAGGGTATCCAACATTGCTTGTATATCGAGCGTTGGTGTGCAAACCCGCCAAGCTCTATCCGACACGTTGTTGACAAAGTCAGTGTTGGAATATCTTGGTCTCATTTTATGAGATTGGACACCTAAGGATTACCGACACGTTGTTGACAAAGTCAAAGTCGGCCTGCACAATCCGCCAAGCTCTTTACCTACTCTCCGTTAGTCCGCGAGGCAGTGCATGGGTGGTAAACCTTGGTCGTTTTAGTTAGGTGTATGTACTTAATCATAAATCTTAAAATTTTATAGAATAAAGAATAAGCGATGATACCCAAACACTTCTTGACCTTATTGATTTGACTAGCCATACATGAGAAAATTAGAATACCACTTTGCAAACTGTGCCAAGCAAACTAAGAATTTATTTCATGGCTGCACTATGTTATCGACCGAACTAACTGGCCAAACTAGAATTTAACATTTGAAAACTTGATTTATATTGAAAATTAGTGACAAGTCGAGGTATCTAAAATAAAATCAACTGACTAGAAATTGTTAACTTAATTTGTTGTACCACTTTCCTGAAACAAGTCGTGTTTTCATTTTTCGTTTTTTATTTGCATATGTCCATTGCATTCATGTAGTTTCATTAGAATCATAGTGTAAGAACCCGTAACTTCCCCGTGAAGGAAAGCACGAATACTTTGAGAACAACACACAAAAGGACGTAGACGGAAGAACATTTCATTGTTATTACAACAATTCCATCAGATACAAGAATATACAGAGTATAAATGAATAAATTACATTCGACTAATATCAGAGATTACAATAAATTACATAGCAGCGGAAAATAATACAAAACACAACTGAAAGTGATACACGGATACAGAGCTTTCCGGATATCGTTCCAGCTGTAAATCAGGACCCTGTGGATACAAATCTGCAAAACCAAAACTACTAGCTGCCCGTGTGGAAAATAGGGGCACCCAGAGTTTAGGTTAAAACAATAAACTCCAGGTCAGTCATGGGACTGGTGTGAGAACTAAAACAGTTATTTAAAACTTTACTTTAAAAGAGAGTAATTCAAGGGACCACGCCGTATAACACAGAACGGGTTTCCTCCCAAGAATACTAGTGCATATAACAAAACAACGCAATGCTTTTTGAAAAAAATGAAGCTATTATAAGACCCAGGTCCCATCACACAATGCAACGCAAGCCGGAGGATAGGGGTTTCCCTTATAATAGCCAAACATGCTTGGTATGTTTAAAACAAATCATTTGATACTATTATAAGTGTATAGTGTCAAAACAATTTCAATCATAAATATCAATCATAGGCGGCATGGGTACCATCTATCATGTCGCCATACTAGTTCTACAATTAAAACCGCAATATCACGTATTGGAAATTGGATTCCGTCATGAGCCGAGGCAAGGGGCAAGCTCCTCTCCGCGTTCGAGACACTCTAGCAATGCCTCAGGACCCCACTCTGATCCTTTGGAACCTCCAAGGCCAGTCCTCTCTTACTTTTGAGGATTAGTTATTCCTGAACACACGTTTCCCGGTCCTTACAGACCTATATCCGAGGCGCCTCGTATCCAACAACCACACAGGTGAAAAGTATATAAATGTCAGGGCTGGTAGGTCACTGACACCACCCTAGCTAGAAAGAAACGTCGTGCACTCCTTGGGTCCGTATCCCGTTTTTGACTCATACCGAGGTGTGAGGCTCGCGAATTCTCGTTATACACAAAGCTACGCCACACAGGCCGTGCTTTGATCATCAACCACAAGACTTTGCTTTTCAACAGAAGCCCTGATCAATTGCCACTTACGCGTGCCACACTGGCAATTCAATCCATGCGACTGATGTCCATCGATATACAACCTCTGAGCTCGTATGTCTCAGAGAAGGGCGTTAAGCAAGAGAATAAATTCTCCGCCGCCAAACAGATGTATATTTAATAGGGATCAATCAACACAGAATAAAATCCAATGCCAGACACACAATCCATTTACAAGTTCGTTCTGGGTCTGAACGAAACCGGAGGCACTTTCCTCGCATATCCATCGATCTCCAAGTACGTCTGGACGATCACCAACTGTTTCCCTCATCTTGGGTGTACAGCCCAATCAAGATCATCAGTAATCACCCAAACGATGTGAAGACTTCCGGTCTTCAACCACCATCTTCATCTTCGACATCTCGTCGAATCGGTTATTCAGAATGGGTATAAACCCGGCCTTTCTGAATAACCCACGTATATAATAAACGAATGTTACACAAACACAACAAACGCCTCATTCCAATACAGAATCTTCTTTTATTCACAAAATCACATTCTTAGGGAAAGGTTCCCCTTAATTTTATCAAAGATAAACTCTTCTAAATTTATTCTTTAATCCTCATTTGGATATCATTTCAAACTAGTCGGGATTAACGAACCACACCGAAGTAATTATTTATTTTATTTTCCAATCCCAACCTATATATCCCATGAAGAAAACTGGTAATACTCCACATCTAACACCACGGTGTTATCGGTAAAATTAATTACCATTTCACGTTCAAATCTAATTACAGATTTAACTACCGCTTTGGAGCAAAACTGGTGATGCTCCATTCTCGATCACCTTTCAAATTTGATAATTTAAATTATCAATTCGCATTTTTAATCTAATTACAGATTCATTAAAACTCCACTTAGTTTTAATCTTCTCAAAAATCAACACCCTGCCTTTAACTGGGTTAAAGAACCAATGTCATCTAAAACACGATTCACGATAAACCCAAATCACATTTGATATTAATTACAAGGCTCTGAATAGAAAATATACCGGCTTATATTCAATATCAAATTCTGAAACCAACAAATATCGTATTGGAAATAACGATATAAAATATATCTTTCAAATTCCCATAACAATATCTGTATAATCACGAAATCCAACATCGAAATATTCCGAAGATAATTTCGATTCAGCACCAGTCCAATTAACATATTAGGAATATTGATTATTTTTAAAATCACTTTCAAATTCAATTTATTTATTTCAAAAATAAATTGATTCTAATTCTAGTTCAAAACTAGTTCATTTCGATAAAAATCTATTTTTATCTATTCAAATGTGGAATTTTTCAGCCCAATTTTTCCCAAATCATATATTATGATTTTACACAAATTATAGATATTTTCAATAATTTTATCAAGGCCCGTACAGTCGATTTCCATCAACGGCCATCGAACTGCACCTATAGCGACCTTTTTCGAATTTGATTTGGACATAATTCCAAATCCCACCCGTTAGATTTCAAATTTCTAATATTCATTGGAAAGATCTTTTCGATACGAACCTAACGGTTCCGGTTTTAGGAGAATCCAACGGTCGGATCTCCCGCAACGTCAATTCGAAGTCAATGGTCGAAATTCACGAACTGCCGCGGCGCGGCGCGTTCTATTCAGGCCATTATATATATAAATAATATTATATATATTTCGTCGATTTCCTTTTAAAACGAATTTTATAAATAGTTCTAAATTCGTTTCAAAACAATTTCAACTTCATCTTCAATTTCAAATCGATTTGATTTCAACTCAATTCGAGTTCATTTAAATTCAATTCAAATTCAAATTCGTTTCAATTCAATTCAAATTCAAATTCGTTTTAATTCGATTCAATTTGAATTTACCATTTGTTTAATTCAATTCGAATTGATTTCAATTCAATTTCAGTTTGTCTTAAATTTCATTCAAAACAATTTCAATTAGTTTTTAATTCAATTTCAATTTCAATTTATTTCAATTTGAATTCATTTCTATTCAATTCAAATTCAAATTCGTTTCAATTCAGTTTTCAAATTCACTTTCTATTCAATTCAATTTGAATTCATTTCAAATATTAAATTTTGAAATCACTTTTCCATATTAATTATAAAACGAATAAAATCGATATAAATATCGTTCGCGTCAAAATAACGCATCTCTAATCAACACGGCTTTATATTTTTCAAAAACTTCTTTATTCTATTCAACAAATGAATATTTATCCCATTCAACACATGAATCTATATTTCTTTCAACACACGACTAATCTCAACACATGAGTACTGTCAACACATCACTATTTTTGTTATGTAAAGTATTTTGTAAAACTATGGTATCTATCGTTTGATTTTAATTAGACTCCACTGTAAAGTAGATTCTAATTGTAAATATGATAAAGATGTGAATTTTATTGTTAAAATATTTCACTCAACACATGAATAGATTCAACACATGAATTTTCCTTTATAATATTCATTATTTTCCCGATTGGAATGAGGCCCAATCAATCACCAAATAATGTTAATTATATGGATTCCATACAACACATGTATATAATAGCATTGAAAAATAATCAACCATCAACCAAAGTGCACTACACTGTATAAGCATCAAATATAGATATCTGACGCTTATAACAGCCTATCAATCGATCGATCGACATATTTAATCAATCAGGATGAGTGAACATCAAATTTCATCCCAACATCTGTGTGGGGTTTCAAACAATCAAACACAGATTTTAGTTGTGCAGTTGGGCGACGTGTAAAATTTATCGACCCAATCGATATCAGTCAAATCAGTGTATATAAACAAATCGGCCGATTTGTTTATAAATATTCATTTATTCACTTTCACGTTAAAAATTATATTTTTAACGATAAAACATTTTATTTTAACACATGAATTTCTATTCAGTTCATTTATTCAATAAAATGATATTTTTATTTTTCTAACATATTTTAGAAAATTTCGGCGGCATAACGGCACGATACTAGAAACGGGACAAGGCCTAGCCTTATCCCCGGTCTAGTGAAGGCCCACGCCATTCACACATCAATCAAATCAATTTCATTTCACCACACAATTCAATTCAAACCAAATAAACTAACCAACTACACAACCAAACAATTTAACAAACAAGCCATCCATGGTCTGTGGATGACGGGTGTCGGGTGCTACTAAACACCGTCTACATCCTAGTATATATATATAACTAGAAAAAAGAAATTGAAGAGTGAGAAGTTCTCACCAATAGCTATCCAACTTCACGACACTTCTTTTATAGAAATCTTCATCGTTATCGCATCTTTGTCATCTTCGTTGCCCGTAGCCACTACATATATAAAAATCACATTTTTATTTGTTCACTTTCAATTTAAAAATCATATTTTGATAATCACTTCATATATTTAAAAATCGAATTTTTACTATGTTATTCAATATATAAAAATCGAGTTTTTACTTCAAATCCATATGGATAAAAATTGCATTTCCATGCCGCTAATATATAGATAAAAATTCTATTTTTACAACGTTATTCTCTATATAAAGATTTCGCCTTTTCAAATTTAAAAATCTAATCTTTTCATTTATAAAAATCTCGTCTTTTTAAATAAAGGTTTGCCTTTCTATAATATAAAAATTATATTTTTCTCGAAGTAAAAATCATATTTTTACTTCACTACTCATCTCAAAATATCATCTTTTCATATTTAAAAATAACGTCTTTTCATATTTAAAAATAACGTCTTTTCACTTTTAAAAATATTGTCTTTTCACTTTTAAAAATATCGTCTTTTCACTTTTATCACTATAAAAATCACAATTTTATTTTGCTACCTATATAAAGATGATATTTTTAATATTCCTATCATGTAAAAATTATATTTTTAATTCTCTACATAAACAAAAATCATATTTTTACATCTTCTATATAGTAAAGATTATATTTTTAATACTTTAAAAATATAAAAATCATATTTTTACTCCTATAAAATAAATTAAAAACTGAAAAAAAACTCACATTGGTTGAAAGGGGCTCGCTAAAGCGTCGGAGAGGCACGGGGACTAAATAGCAAGCTTGGAACTCGATAAAAATTGTGTCTATGGCCAAGAAAGGGGGTTCACGTGGTCGGAGGAGATGGTGGCCGACATCAAGGGGGCGCAGCAGGCGAAGGTGGGGCCGGGGGGGTCGCGGTGTCGGTGGTCGGAGGTGCGGGTTTCAGAAGATGAGGGAATGGAGAACGAGGGGAGGAGGTCTCGAGGTGGAGGAGAAGGGGGAAGAGGGCGGAGGACCCCTGGGGGGTCGGCGCCAGGGCGCGGCGGCCCTGGTGGCAGCGGCGGCGGCGGCTTTGGCCCCCCCGTCGTTCGCCCCTTTTTTTCTTTTTTTTCTTTTTCTTCTGTTCAGTATGAAGAGGAGAGAGAGAGAAAGAGGGGTGAGGTGTTATTATATTTAATTATTTAATTATTTTTAATTCTCCTTTAAGTTGACTTTTTATTTTGACCTCGAAACGAGGCCCACTGCCTGTCGTCCATAACATTTTACCCCCATTCCGAACACAATGGGATATGTATCGTAGGCTGATTCGGCTGTTACAATCAGCTTCCGTTAAATTTACATTTAAATCACTATATTGAATTCTAAACGTACATTTCAAATTACCGGGGTCACATACTAACTCTATAAATTCCTGAAAAATATTTTCTAGCTTTGTATTGACGATACGGTTCTAACAAAACTAGTTTCGTCGAATTCTGAGACCGTTAGAAAAATGGCCATTTTCCAGTCGATTAAAATCAACTGAAACTGGTTAAACGCGTTTTCCTTTGCCACGCTCACATATTGAATCGAAAAATTATGAAATTTGGAATCTAGCAATAATTTGGCATCACGGACCCAACAAAAGTGGTTTCGTCGAAATCCGAGGTCGTTTGCAAAATTCCCATTTTTAAGGGCCTGAATTCCATAGCGACTATTCAGAATTTTCAACTGGACATATCTTTTGATTCCCGCTATGAAATCTTGATTTTTCGGATTCGTTGGAAAGATATTCTCAATTAGATCCTATTATTTTTGGTTTCACTAAAATCCGGATTGTTTTACACCCGGTACATTCAATTGAAGTTTGAAATCGAATTATCGAACTACCGCGCCATTTTCAATTCCTTTTATAATTATTTATAATTATTTATATTCTAACGACGGCGTATACAATATATACGTTCGAATTATATTAAAAATAAATTTCTCGTCGATATTATTTAAAATAATTCATTTTAAATGTTCAAAATTCGCTAAAATTGCCAAAATAAAATTTTTAAACTGGCCCAGATTTTCGGGTTATTACACATAGCATATTACATTTGGATTTTGTGGGTAGTATCCGCTGAAAACCCTCACGAGACACCACTCGTCCTACTAGGGACACCTAGAAGTTTAACGACTTGTTGCATACACTCAATGCAATCGTGTTTCCTACGAAAGTGTGACCTATCTAGTTAGTTTTTCATTTCTTGTTTTACTCGAGGACGAGTAAAAGATAAGTGTGGGGGTATTTGATTGACATAGAAATATGTTTATTTTATGCTCTTATTTCTTATCTTTTGTATATAAATAAATATTACTTGGGTATTGTTTTGTTACTTTTACAGATATTCCAAACCAGCCCGCATGCAACCAGAAAAGTAGAGAAATAGAGATTGATATATATTTACATTTTGAAGAATTGTAAATGAAGATCTCACATCTAGTTGCTGTTGGACAAGAAAAGGATTGATAAAAAGGCTTTGCACATCACAAATCAATGAAGAAGTGTCAAGGAAGCAAGAGGAAAAGAGAAAAGGCCCAAATTTGCTTTATTTATCTAAGGCCCATTTATGTTTCTCATTGTAAACTAATTAGTGATGTAATGACCAGGCCCATTTATCATTAGGGTTAGGGTTAGGGTTTGGCTATCTACCCTATATATACCCTTGTAATGGCATTGTAGCCACCATCCTATCCTATATCTCATTCTATTCTCTTCATTAATAAAACTCATTTTTCTTTTTATGCAATTTTCTATTTCTTAGCAATTAGTGTTGTATACACGATTAGATTCGGTAGAACACTATTTGTATTTTGCATTTCTTTTCATTAGTGATTGACCGTCTGATTAGATTCAGCGGTAATCCTAATTTTGTTTCCTGTTGTTATTTATATTCTGCATTTTTATTTTTTGTATTTTAATTGCGTTCATAGGTTAAATTGGATTTGATTAGATTTGAATCTGATTCATAGTTTCATTGCTTTTCCATTGAAATTTTGATTTGATCGTCGGTTCAGTTAGATCTGTTCTGAATCAAATTACAGTTTTAATTTTGTTTTGTTTTATTTTCAAAATCAACCTCCAAAGTTTTGTCTAACTCGCCCACGAAACATATAAATAATAAAATTTAACTTTCCTCCCTGTGTTCGACCTGTATGCTACACACCTGTATGCTTGCAGAATTTAATTTAAATGTCGCGCTTTTCTAATTCATAGATTAGCGTCGATCAGGCAGCCTCATCCCTTAGTCCCTATATCAAGTCTAGTGCTTCCTTTCTTAACTCCTGGTTGGGGTCAAATGAGTATGCTACCCTTCTATGTGATGGAATTTCGACCTCAACCAGAAGCATAGCTTCACATCCATATGTCAGGGAAGAGGGGGTGTGTCCTGTAGCTGTTTTGGTAGATGTTCTATATGCCCATAGCACTAGAGGCAACTCCTCTGCCCAATTTAAAACAACGTATTTATATATGATATGAACAAGTGAGAGCAAAATCATTTTAAAAACATACTAAATTCGCCATCATTTTGTAATAAATACAAAAGTGAAATGGACATGTTTGCTGCTGAAATATAACTGAAATCCTATCGCTGTAACTAATTAATAGGATAAAAATGCGATGATAATATGATTAAGAATATTAAGTAGTACATGAGATATTCATTCAAGAAGCAGCAATACATTAAAATAAAGAAATATATTGTAATTATTGACTTGCTCTGCTTGTTACTGCAGAAAGATTCAATTCTTCTGCTCACGTAGGTTCATCCAAAACTTACTGTAATGTGCCACAAACACACCTTACGTAACTAATCTACTTACTACAATGAATTTATCAACCAATGTCGTAATATGCGAGTAGAAAAATTTATAATGTGAAGTTATGTGAATTTATGTCAACTAAACAGACGTTACATACTTCTAATATGTTGTAATTTACTAATGCTATTTTATCAAAAAATGAAATCACGCAAGTTTCGTCAGGCGATTTTTTTAAATACTTTCTATGTTTGTTATGTTAATATTCAATTGACAATGTGGTTATTATTAAACTTGATGTAAATAAAGGAGATGATAAGAATTAAGTAAAGATACAATGGCCAAAGTCTACGCAATGCAAAATGGGTTGGGACATGATTTCAAGGAGGCTGAGAAGCCCCCCCTTAACATGAGGAGGTAATGAAAACCTCTTTTTTTCTTAAATTAATCATAAAAAGTGAGGATTGAAGTTGGAATCTAGATCAGGTCCATAATATATGAAATTCATATTCACATCTTGTCGGATTTGGTATTCGAGGTGTGGATTTCATATGAGCTGACAAGTCATTGAATTTCTGTTTTAGGCTTCTTGTATCAAGACTTAGCCTTTCCAATGACCATTACTTATGCAATAAGGAATGCATATACTTGGAGCGGTTAATAATTGGTTGATGGTAAAGGGCAGTTAGGAAATGAGGAATTTATGAAAAAAATAAATTAAGAGAATTTTTGTTTTATGGATAGAACTGAGGCACAAAGCTAAAAATTTATGGATGCAAACACACATACATGCACATACATATATATTACATACATATTATTGTATATTTCTTTATTTTCTTATAAGAAGTTTAACAGTACCTGTCGAATTTTCTAACTAATTTCAATCCATCGAAGAAGCATAATGTTTGTCAATGATCTTGCAGGTTTTCTAGGATGTATGTTAAATACATTGGGGGAAGGTATCGTGATCTTGTGTTCATAATGGAATGGATGTGAAATTTTGTATTATTTGAAAGCTTAAGTGGATGGCTGCAAGAAGACAATTATTTTATTCTAAGCCAATTTTGGTGGACTCGAAAGGTATGCTGCAAGGACTAATCCTTTCACAGATCAACAGCATTACTAAGAATTCTGTAGCATATCAAATCCGTGTACATTTGAAATTTCCATGTGTTTATCTGTTAATAAGAAGTATTAAAAACTAGTTAGTTTTTAAGTGTGCGTTCTTACACTACAACAAAATGACCCTATTACAACGGTGGAACACCGTTGTAATATACATTTTACAACGGTGGGCAAACCGTCGTGTATTAAGAAGTTGTAATAGACTCATATCTTTTACAACGTTTTTACACTGTTGCAGCACCGTTGTAATATGTATATTTTACAACTTTTTTCCACCGTTGTAGTAATACATATTACAACATTTTTGCACTGTTGTAGTAGTACATATTACAACTTTTTTTCACCGTTGTAGTAATTCCTGCAACAATTAATTATAACAATACGATTTTTGTTTCGTTATACATTACATTTCATATAAAAATAAATATTTATATTGAATAAAATGATACTACACTTAACTAAAGTAATAAATTAAATATTTTATTTCAATATTTGAATTAGTACAACTTTCTGATCCACTATCGTACAACTCACTTTTACATAATACAGTCATAACAATACATACATTCCTCACTACAAACTGATCACTCAATACACTCAGTTACATACACACTTTCGTATAAATATACATACACACTGACACACACCGAGTCTTTATGCTCCAGCATCCAATCCAGTTACCTATCACAGAATTTTACACATGTTAATATAGGACGGTTGATCTTCATAAATTCGCTTCTTAACATCGCAATCCTCAGGTAAGAAGAGGGAGAACATATCATTATACCACGAAATTCCACTCAAAATATGGATTACATTGCAATTTATATACTTAAGTATATGTTACCAATTCCAACATATATTCTTTTATTCCAAAAGCGAACCCAACATAAAAATTGTTCAGTGGAAGTTTTAAAGCTAATGATAACATATATAAGATGAAATTCACAAATCATACAATAGGAATGTGCTTTGTGTTTAGCATGCATCGCTAATCTAGTGCATGATTTAAGATAACCATGTACAGACATTCTAATTCCAGCCAACTATACTCAATACAGTCCATAATGCAAGTCGTTCCAGTTTGATACTGGCTTCATGAACAGGTTACGAAGTTGCAAAATCTAAAGGCCAAAGGCCGAAACCAAAGGCTATTCTTCAGACTGTTGAACTAAGTCGAATACAGTTAGTTTTCTGTTGTTGAAAAGCTAGTCATTTAGTAATATTATCTATGACAATCAATGGGTATGATGACAATGTCACAATGAGAAATAACCAAAGAAAGGCCCATTTACACCAAGAAAAACAACATCCAGATTTTGTTACACAACTAACAATTATGAAGCAAATATTGCTATCAAAATTTGCTGAATGAAACATTTGAGCATCTCCACGAAAATTTGGAAAAAAAATTTGGGTTTAACAACCATGTGTCACAATAACAAATATTATGGGTGCAGACTTGTATCTTCAAGTGCCTAGAACTCAATCCGTAAAATTGAAAATAACCAAAGCTGACAACAAAGGGATGACAAACAATCACTCTCGACAAATTTGTACTCAGTGCACGGAAGTAACGAACTTGAAGTAAATTTAATCATAAGGATTACTTACATTAAAGCGACGACGGAAGGCAGAAACGAAATAGTGAACGAAAAATGGCGCCGCAGTGCTTCCATATGGCTGGAAGTTGGCAACTTGGTTTCGCTCACCGGAAATGGATGCTGCGCCGGACTAACTGGCGGAGGCGAAGCGAGGAGAGCAGCGGACTGGTGCCCGGCTTCGGTCTTGGTCAGGCCAGAAGGTTCTCGGTGGAAGACAGCGGCTACGGGGACCCACGATGGACACGGGGTTGCGGTTTTCGGGCTGGCAAGCGATGTCGAGATGGGGTGCTGCAGATTTGGATGAAGCGGTTTTTGGGATTTGGAAAACCAATTTTCGGTGGAGGAGTGGAGGCCATGATTTACGAATTTGGAAAGATAGGATTTTTCAGTGGACGATTTAGGGATTTTAGGATTTGGGATAATAGAGAAACGGCTGAAGAAGAAAATGAGTGGATAAAAAAAAGTCAACGGAAGGGGGAAATTTCGGGAAGGAGCCAAAATTTTGAGGAATGGAGCCAAAATTTTGAAGGAATGGAATTTAAATTTGATTTTGGAGCCAAACGTAAATTTAAGGTTAGATATTGATTTAGGGAAAGTAGGTCGGTGCTAATTTTTCGGTTTCCCGCTTAAACTTAAAGTAGTTGAAACCAATTTTTTTGGTTTTCCACTTAAAATTTGGATTGAACTATTAAACTGTCCCTAAAAATAGCTGCAGCGCGGAGCTATTACTTATTTAATATATGTTTTTATCATTAATTTCAATTATTATTTTAGTTAATTATAAATTATTATTATTATTTACTACTGATTTTTAACTTACAATTGTTACTTAATTAACGATTGTTGTTAAATTTTGAGTAAGATTCAAATTCAACAGTACACAAAATGTACCGTTTCGGACGGGGCGCTGCCCCGCACCCCGCCGGGGGCGCTGCCCTTTGGACCCCCGCGACCTGACCGGGCAGGTCGAACCCCGTTAGCGGGGGTGTTGCCCCTGCACCCTCACCTTGGGGGGTTGCCACCCCCCTTGGACCCCCCCTCCGTAGGGATCATATTTGACAAAAGATTTTGGAAAAACTTTCAACAACGATTACTTATTAAAAAAATATTATATAGTAAATATTATTTACTACTAGTAGTCATGATTAATTATAAATTAAATATTTATTAATTGTTATTTATATATTGATTATTATTAAATATTTACTAACTGGTTGTTAATTAGTAATTATTAGTAGGAATTATTTATTTATTGATGTATTTTTAATTAAATATTAAATATGTATTTATTGATTATTAATTAATAATTACTAATTGGTTGTCAATTACTAATTATTAGCATGAATTATTTATTTATTGAAGTATTTTTAATTAAATATTTAATATTAATATATAGGTTATTAATTAATAATTACTAATTAGTTGTAAATATTAATTATTAAAAATTATTTAATGAAAATAATTAATATTAAAATATAGTCATACATTACAACATTAAAAAAATAAAAGTTGTGATAGGCTTTTATTACAACTGTCAAAATAACACAGTTGTTAAAAATAAATTTTTTACAACTTTTCTGGAAAAAAGTTGTAAAAACATTTATTACAACAGTGCTTTAACCACCGTTGTAAAATTAAAGTTGTAATATGGTGTTTTTGTTGTAGTTACAACGGTGTTTATACCACCGTTGTAAAAAACCATTTATTACAACGGTGCTTTTACCACCGTTGTAAAAACCCATTTATTACAACGGTGTGTTTACCACCGTTGTAAAATTAAAGTTGTAATATGGTGTTTTTGTTGTAGTGTTATTTGTAGTTGTAATTTTGTTCTTATTCAAGGCTCGTTTAGATCGACAAAAAAACAACTTCACCAACTTCATTGTTGTGTCCCCCTTGAAAGTCATCAAGTGGTACAAAAACTAATTTGTACAAAATTATTACCTTAAATTAATTTTATTACTTCAATAATTTCTCTTAGGTATCTTGTGACAACCCGCAAATTCTGAACCAATTTAAAAAATTTATTTTAGAAATTTTAATGAATTTTGAATATTTAAAATAATTTATTTTAAATAATAACGTTTAAAAATTTATTCAAATCGAAGTTCGAACGAAATTTTTTATTTTAATTATAAAATGAGTTAGAAATATCGTGGTAGTTTGAAAATTTGAATTTGAACTTTGACTGATTGTACAGGATGCAAAATAATATGATTTTAGTGAAACCAAAAATATTTAAATTTGTTTAAAGATATCATTCCAACGAATCCGAAAAACTGAAATTTCATAGCGCGAATCAAAAGTTATCCCCAGTTTAATATTTAGAATAGTCGCTATAGAATATATATATATATATTAATATTAAAAATAGCCATTTTTCAAACGACCTCCATTTTTGACGAAACCACTTCTGTTGGAGCCAGAATGTCAAATTATTTCTAGGTTTCAATTTTCATAATTTTTGGAATTAATATGTGAGCGTGGCAAAGGAAAATGTGTTTTGTCAGTTTCAGTCAAATCGGATCGATCGGAAAATAGCCATTTTTCAAATGGTCTCGGAAATCGACGAAATTAGTTTTGTTAGGACCGTATTGTCAAAACATAACTAGAAATAATTTTTCTATAATTTTTAGAGTTAGTATGTGGCCTCGGTAAATTTAAATGTATGATCAAATTAAATGTTTTACATATTAAATTAATGAAAAACTGATCATAACAGCCAAATTGGGTTACGAAACATATTCCATTATGTCCGGAACGAGGGTATTTAGCTAAAAGCGACAGTCGTTGGGTTTCGTTTGGAGTTCGGATGGTTTAACAAGTTATTTCTAAATTAAATAATTAAATAATATAAAATATTCTCTATATATACCTAGGAAAACGTGCCAAACCCCAACCCTATTCTATGACCTAGCCGCCGCCTTATTCATGAATGGCTGAAACGCTCCGAAATTCATGACCAAAATTCTCCTAATTCACTAAACCACTTCGAATGATTCCAACGCCAAATCAAAGAGCGAGTCAGGTTCTCCTAATCCAACGGCTGTGATGAACTCAAGTGGTGTAGATTCTCCAGAATCATGGCTCAAAGCCCTGCGGTTCGGACCCGATTACAAGCCAGTAGGGACCACCGAGTTCATCCATGTTCCGGGCGCTGATAGGTGGTGGAGTGGCGCACGATGTAGCGAGGTTAGATCGACTGACGGAGGCTCTGGGGGTGGTGCGATTTGAAGGTGAACATCGGAGGATGGGTCCGTTCTTTTTTGGAAGAAGACGATGGGATGAGGAGTAAATTAGGGGAAGGATTTAATTATTGTTAAATTAATTAATTCATAGTTAATTGTTTAAAGTTTAAATCGTGGTAACTTCTTCAAACAGTAACCAAATCAAATGAAATTAGTTGCGTTAGAATCGCATCAGCGAAATCTACATTTTAGAACTGACCGGAACAGAAACAGAGTATGTTGAAAATTCAGACAAATCGATGTGCGGTTTCTTTTTTAAAATACAATTAATTATTTATTTCATTGTGAAATTTATATTCATTCTATATGAAATTCATGTTGATGTTTTATATATTTATTGCAATGTTGATTTGTTTTATGATTGCGATAAATCACTGAATTGATTTGTGTGTCTCATGTTTGTTATGAAATAGATGAAACAAATATATCATGTCAAAAATAAATAGATTCAAACAAAATTATCATTGTTATTAGATTGTTGTAATTAACATTTGTGTTAATTATAAAATTAGATTCATTGTTATTAGATTGTTGTAATTAACATTCATGTTAATTATAAAATTAGATTCAAATAATATTATCATTTGTTTATTAGATGGTGGTAATTAACATTTATGTTAATTACGAAATTAGATTCAAGGGGTAGATAAAAACATTCATTTTTGTCAAATTTAATAGAAGGAAATAAAAATGTTCATTTCTGTCAAATTTAAAAGAATGAAATAAAAACATACATTTTTTTCATTTAAAAAGAGTGAAACCAAATTATACATTCTTGGTCAATTAAAAAGAATGAGACAAAATATTCATTTTTGCTATTTAAAGAGAATAGACCAAAAATATTCATTTTTTCATTTAAAAAGATGAAACAAGAATATACATTTTTGGTTATTAAAAAGGATTAGAAACAAAAGATTTCATTTTTATTTTCAACATGCTAAAAAGATTAGAATTGGAATAAAAGATTTCATTTTTATTTTAAATTAGTTACAATGAAATAGAGTTGAGATTTAAAGGTAACATTTTTATTGTCATTTTGTATACAATAAAAAGTGTAGGTTAAAAAATAACAATTTTATTGTCATTCCATATGGAATAAAAAGAATGGATTTAAAGTATCATTTTATTTGTCAATTTAGTTACTGTGACGGCCGGGAAATTTCGCTCGATCTGAATCAGTCGTTAAACCGATCTAGAGCGTTCGAAACCCCTGATCGTTTGAGAACAGGACAAAACAGAACGCAGACGGAAGAACATTTCATTACCATTACAACAATTCCATCAGATACAAGAATATACAGAGTATGAATGAATATATTACATTCGACAAATATCAGAGATTACAATAAATTACATAGCAGCGGAAAATAATACAAAGCACAACTGAAGGTGATATACAGATACAGAGCTTTCCGGATATCATTCCAGCTGTAAACCAGGATCCTGTGAATATAAATCTGCAAAACCAAAACTACTAGCTGCCCGTGCGGAAAATAGGGGCACCCAGAGTTTAGGTTAAAACAATAAACTCCAGGTCAGTCATGTGACTGGTGTGAGAACTAAAACAGTTATTTAATTCAATTTTAAAAGAGAGTAATTCAAGGGACCACGCCGTATAACACGGAACGGGTTTCCTCCCAAGAATACCAGTGCATAGGATAAACAACGCAATGCTTTTTCGAAAAATGAAGCTATTATAAGACCCAGGTCCCATCACACAATGCAACGCAAGCCGGAGGTTAGGGTTTTCCCTTATAATAGCCAAACATGCTTGGTACGTTTAAAATAAATCATTTGATACTATAATAAGTGTATAGTGTCAAAACAATTTCAATCATAAATATAAATCATAGACGGCATGGGTACCATATATCATGTCGCCATACTAGTTCTACAATTAGAACCGCAATACACGTATTGGAAATTGGATTTCCGTCATGAGTCGAGGCAAGGGGCAAGCTCCTCTCCGCTTCGAGACACTCTAGCAAATGCTCAGGACTACACACTCTGGGCAGCCACTTGGATCGGTTGGGCCGGTCCTCTCTTACGTTTGAGGATTGGCAATTCCTGAACACACGTTTTCCGGTCCTTACAGACCTATAATCGACGCGCCTCATTCCAACAACCACAAAGGTGAAAAGTATATAAATGTCAGGGCTGGTAAGTCACTGACACCACCAAAGCTAGAAAGAAACGTCGTGTTCTCCCAACGGTCCGTATCCCCTTTTTAACTCATACCGAGGTGTAAGGCTCGCGAATCCACGCTATACACAAAGCGATGCCACAAAGACCGTGCTTTGATCATCAACCACAAGACTTTGCTTTTCAACAGAAGCCTTGATCCATGCAACTCAGTGTGCCATACAGACAATTCATGCCGTGCGATTGATATCTATCGATATATAACCTCTAAGCTCGTACGTCTCAGAGAAGGGCGTTAAGCAAGAGAATAAATTCTCCGCCGCCAAACAGATATATATTTAACAGAAATCAATCAACACAGAATAAAATCCAATGTCAGACACACAATCCATTTACAAGTCCGTTCTGGGTCTGAACGAAACCGGAGGCACTTTCCTCGCATACCCATCCGTCTCCAAGTACGTCTGGACGACCACCAACTATTTCCATCCTCTTGGGTGTACAGCCCAATCAGGATCGTCAGTAATTATCCAAACGATGTGAAGACTTCCGGTCTTCGACCACCGTCTTCTTCTTCTTCGACATATCGTCGAATCGGTTATTCAGAATGGGTATAAACCCGGCCTTTCCGAACAATCCGCGTATATTAAAAACAAATGTTACACGAACACAACATACGCCTCATTCCAATGCAGAATATCCTTTTTATTCACGAAATCACTTCTTAGGGAAAAGTTCCCATTAATTTTATCAAAGACAAATTCTTTAAAATTTATCCTTTAATCTTCCTTTGGACGTCGTTCAAACCAAATTATGGTTTTCTAAACTAGTCGAGATTAGCGAACCGTAACGAAGTAATTATTTATTTTATTTCCCAATCCCAACCTATTCATCCCATGAAGCAAAACTGGTAATACTCCATATCTAACACCACGGTGTTATCGGTAAAATTAATTACCATTTCACGTTCAAATCTAATTAAAGATTTAACTATCGCTTTGGAGCAAAACTGGCGATACTCCATCCTTGCTCATTTCTAAATTTGATAATTTAGATTCTAGATTTACATTTCAACCTAATTGCAGATTCGTTAAAACTCCTTTTACTGGATTAAAGAACTAGGTGTTATTTAAAACACAGTTCACGACAAACCCAAATCACATTCTATTTATTATCGGGTTAAAGAACTAGTGTTATTTAAAACACCGTTCACGATAAACCCATTTCAAATCCAATCAAATATATTAGAAATTCCGATTATTTAAAACCCCTTTTTAAAACTAATTTATTTATTTAAAAATAATTGGGTTTTAAATTTAGTTCCAAACTAGTTCATTTCGATAAAAATCCATTTTTATCTTTTCAAATATGGAGTTTTTCACCCCAATTTTTCCCAAATCATTTCTTATGATTTTACACAAATTATTGATATTTTTAATAATTTTATTAAGGCCCGTACAATCGATTTCCAATAATGGCCATCGAACTGCACTTACAACGACCTTTTTCAAATTTGATTTGGATGTAACTCCGAATCCAACCGTTAGATTTCAAATTTCTAATATTCGTTAGAAAGCTCTTTTCGATACGAACCCAACGGTTCCGGTTTTAGGAGAATCCGACGGTCGGATCTCCCGTAATGTTCGTTTGAAATAAATGGTCGAAATTCACGAACTGCCACGGCGCGGCGCGTATATATAATATATATATTGTCGATTTCTATTCAAAACGAATTTTATAAATAGTTTTGAATTCGTTTCAAAAACAATTTCAACTTCCATTTCAAATTCAAACCAAAAATTGAATTTTCTATTACAAATCCCCTTTACTTTCATTTCTATTTGATCTCAATTCAAATCGATTTTAATTCGATTCGAAGTCATTTCGTTTTCTATTCAATTCATTTGGAAATCGCTTTATATTCAGTTCATTTCGAAATCGTTTTATATTCAATTCATTTCGAAATCGTTTTATATTCAATTCATTTCGAAATCGTTTTATATTCAATTCATTTCGAAATCGTTGTCTATTCAATTCATTTCGAAATATTTTTCTACTCAATTCATTTCGAAATCGTTTTCTATTCAATTCATTTCGAAATCGTTTTCTATTCAATTCATTTCGAAATCGCTTTCTATTCAATTCATTTCGAAATCGCTTTCTATTCAATTCATTTCGAAATCGCTTTCTATTCAATTCATTTCGAAATCGCTTTCTATTCAATTCATTTCGAAATCGCTTTCTATTCAATTCATTTCGAAATCGCTTTCTATTCAATTCATTTCGAAATCGCTTTCTATTCAATTCATTTCGAAATCGCTTTCTATTCAATTCATTTCGAAATCGCTTTCTATTCAATTCGTTTCGAAATCGTTTTCTATTCAATTCATTTCGAAATCGTTTTCTATTCAATTCATTTCGAAATCGTTTTCTATTCAATTCATTTCGAAATGAATGAAATCGATATAGATATCGTTCAGGTCAAAATGGCGTCAATCTAATCAACACGGCTTCATATATTCCTTCATTCTATTCAACAAATGAATATTTATTTTTGTCAACACACGACTAATCTCAGCGAGTGAGTACTGTCCACGTGTGACTATTTTTGTTAAATTATTTCGTTCAACACATGACTAATCTCAACGGATGAGTACCGTCAACACATGAACCTTTATTTTATATTGATAAAGATGTAAAATTTATTATTAAAATATTTCGTTCAACACATGACTAATCTCAACGGATGAGTACAGTCAACACATGAACCTTTATTTTATAATATTCTTTATTTTTCGAATTGGAATGAGGCCCAATCAATTACCATATAATGTTAATTATATGGATTTTCATACATCACACGTATATAATAGCAGTGAAAAATAATCAACCATCAACCAAAGTGCACGACACTGTATAAGCATCAAATATAGATACCTAACGCTTATAACAGCCTGTCAATCAATCGATCGACATATTTAATCAATCATGATGAGTGTACTTCAAATCTCATCCCAATACCCGTGTGGGGTTTCAAACAATCAAACACAGATTTTATTTGTGCAGTTGGGCGATGTGTAAAATTTATCGACCCAATCAATGTCCTTCAAATAGGTGTACAAAAACAAACCGTCCGGTTTGTAAATGAATATTTATTTATTTATTCACATTCACTTTATTCATATTCACATTAAAAATTATATTTTTAACGACAAAACATTTTATTTTAACTTATGAATTTCTGTTCAGTTCATTCTTTAAATAAAATGATATTTTTATTTTTCTAACTTGTTTTAGAAAATTTCGGCGTCATAACGGCACGATACTAGAAACGGGACGAGGCCTAGCCTTATCCCCGGTCTAGTGAAGGCCCACGCCATTCACACATCAATCAAATCAATTTCATTTCACCAAACAATTCAATTCAAATCAAATCATCTAACTAATCTATGCAACCAAACAAACAAGTCCATGGTCTGTGGACGATTGTGTCGGGTGCTACTAAACACCGTCTGCATCCTAGTATATATATATATATATATATATATATATATATATATATATATATAGAAAATGAAATTGAAAGGTGAGAAATTCTCACAAATAGCTATCCAATCATCTTGACTCTTCATTTGCAGAAGTCTTCGTCGTTCTCGTCTTTTTGTCATCTTCGTTGCCCGTATTCTCTACATATGTAAAATCGAATTTTTACTTCGTTATTCAATATATAAAAATCGAATTTTTACTTCGCTATTCAATATATAAAAATCAAATTTTTACTTCGCTATTCAATATATAAAAATCGAATTTTTACTTCGCTATTCAATATATAAAAATCAAATTTTTACTTCGCTATTCAATATATAAAAATCAAATTTTTACTTCGCTATTCAATATATAAAAATAATTTTTTTACTTCGCTATTCAATATATAAAAATCAAATTTTTACTTCGCTATATGGATAAAAATTCTATTTTTACATTGCTACTATATAGATAAAAATTATATTTTTACCTCGCTATTCTCTATATAAAGATTTCGCCCTTTCAAATACATCATTATAAAAATCACATTTTTATTTTGCTACCTATATAAAGATGATATTTTTAATATTCCTATCATGTAAAAATTATATTTTTAATTCTCTACATAAACAAAAATCATATTTTTACATCTTCTATATAGTAAAGATTATATTTTTAATACTTTAAAAATATAAAAATCATATTTTTATTGCTTTGAAAATATAAAAATCATATTTTTATTGCTTTGAAAATATAAAAATCATATTTTTATATCTCTACTTTATAAAAATATCGCCTTTCTTCTTTATAAAAATACCGCTAATTTCAAAATGAAAAGCTAACTTTTCTACTATGAAAAATCCAATTTTCCTATGAAAAATCATTCTTTTTACATTTAAATATATAAATATAAACTAAAAATATATGTAAATAAAATAAACAACTTACTTTAATCAATTTGGGGAAGAAATCGGAAGGGAAGGCGGAGTAGAGGAGCGGCAAGGGGGGGGGTTCGCCAGCCTGGTGGTGGTGCTGGGTTGTACAGAGGGTGGCTCTGGGTTCTCGCGTGGAGGAGCATCAGATGGGGGGGCGGTGAGGCAGCGCGGCGACCATCAGGGCGAGGGGGGTGCGTGGGGTCACGATCGAAGGGGGAGGGGTCGCGGCACCTGGGGAGGGCGAGGGGGTGCGCGCGCCAGGCGATGGCGCAGGTGGGCCCCCGGCGCGGTGATCTCGAGGAGCGGCGGCTCCGTTTAGCTAGGGCTTCTCCCTTTTTTTTATTACAGGCGTCGGGGAGAGAAAATGAAGAGAGGGGGGGCCAAGGTTAAAGGAGAGAAGTTATAATTTTTTTTATTTAATTATGAAAAGTTGACTTTTACATACGACCTCTAAACGAGGCCCACCGCCTGTCGTCCATAGCGTTTCACCCCCATTCCGAACACAATGGGATATGTATCGTAAGCTGATTCGATCGTTACAATCAGTTTTCGTCAAATATACATTTAATTCTATATATTGAATTTGAACGCGCATTTCAATTTACCGGGGTCGCATACTAACTTGAAAAATTACAAAAAAATATTTTCTAGCTTCGTATTGACGATATGGTCCTAACAAAACTAGTTTCGTCAAATTCTGAGATCGTTTGAAAAATGACCATTTTCCAGTCGATTAAAATCAACTAAACTGGTCAAACGCGTTTTCCTTTCCCACGCTCACATATTGATTCGAAAAATTATGAAATTTGGAATCTAGCAATAATTTGACACTGCGGATCCAACAAAAGTGGTTTCGTCGAATTCCGAGGTCGTTCGCAAAATGTTCATTTTTAAGGGCCTGAATCCCATAGCGACTATTCAGAATTTTCAACTGGACATATCTTTTGATTCCCGCTATGAAATTTTGATTTTTCGGATTCGTTGGAAAGATATTATCAAATAGATCCTAATGTTTTTGGTTTCACTAAAATCCGGATTGTTTTGCACCCGGTATGTTCAATTAAAGTTTGAAATCGAATTATCGAACTACCGCGCCATTTTCAATTCTATTATAATTATATATAATTATTTATATTCCAACGACGACGCGTATAAATATATACGTTCTAAATATATTCAAAATAAATTTTCTCGTCGATTCTATTTAAAATAATTCATTTTAAATGTTCAAAATTCATTAAAATTGCCAAAATAAAATTTTTTAACTGGTTCAGAATTTCCGGGTTATTACAATCTCCCCCACTTAAAACTTTTCGTCCCCGAAAAGGAACAAAGTCGAAAGTGGTTTGATTAATCAGCTCTACGTTCGATCTGGCTTCCATTCTCCAACTTTTCAGTTTCTGAGAATTTTCAAAATTTCAAAAATTTGGCTAACACCCTAAATTTTCGAAAAATTTCGCCATAACCTCCCCTGCACCGGGAGCCACGGGAAAATCCCGAAATTGCCATATATGCCTTCTGATCTCAAAAAGAAAAAGAAAAAGCCAAGCGGCTAGCCAATAGGCTCATAAAATCATCATCACCCAAACAAAGCAGTAAATTATAGTAAACATGTACCTATTTGTCAGGCAAACAAATTTTATTCCCTGCTCTAGCCTCCTTGCTATGACCTGTTCAATGTAAGCACATGTATATGCAAGCAAATGCGACTAATTTTCAATATAGTTCAATATTTGATTCAATTAGGCTAAATGGTTCAAAATTATCAAACAAATAAACAAACAACACAAACATCAATCAATTAGTGAATTAGAGTTTCAAATTCATAACTTTGATACATATAAAGAAAATCATGTTTTTGATGCCAATTCACAACAATGTGTTCTAACTATATATAAGTTTTGGTTCTCACACCAGTCTAATGGAATATATAGAAATCAAACCTTCGAAACATGAACACAAATTCTGATGATGATATATCAATCATCAGAATCATCTCCGGGTGTCTAGAATGTGATTCCATATCTATCCAATATATTAAAACTTCGAATATACGTTCATGACGCGCATATGCAAAACCTTTATATATTGGATTGTCCATATTCAAAATAAATAAATAATCAAATACGTTTAAAATGGTTTAAATTTTCAAAACAAAATTGTTTTCATTTGAAAAATATACTCTTCACACTCGTTCTAGGATACTACTGATCCTATCTCTAACGAGTCATTCTAATTGGATATTACTAATCCAATATCTGATGAATTCTTTCGTATGGTTCTAATGCGTCTTATTCTCGAGCTCTGTAAACCAAAGCTCTGATACCAAATGTGAGGGCCGGGAAATTTGGCTCGATCCGAATCAGTCGTTAAACCGATCTAGAGCGTTCGAAACCCCTGATCATTTGAGAACAGGACAAAACAGAACGCAGACGGAAGAACATTTCATTACCATTACAACAATTCCATCAGATACAAGAATATACAGAGTATGAATGAATATATTACATTCGACAAATATCAGAGATTACAATAAATTACATAGCAGCGAAAAATAATACAAAGCACAACTGAAGGTGATATACGGATACAGAGCTTTCCGGATATCATTCCAGCTGTAAACCAGGATCCTGTGAATATAAATCTGCAAAACCAAAACTACTAGCTGCCCGTGCGGAAAATAGGGGCACCCAGAGTTTAGGTTAAAACAATAAACTCCAGGTCAGTCATGTGACTGGTGTGAGAACTAAAACAGTTATTTAATTCAATTTTAAAAGAGAGTAATTCAAGGGACCACGCCGTATAACACGGAACGGGTTTCCTCCCAAGAATACCAGTGCATAGGATAAACAACGCAATGCTTTTTCGAAAAATGAAGCTATTATAAGACCCAGGTCCCATCACACAATGCAACGCAAGCCGGAGGATAGGGTTTTCCCTTATAATAGCCAAACATGCTTGGTACGTTTAAAACAAATCATTTGATACTATAATAAGTGTGTAGTGTCAAAACAATTTCAATCATAAATATAAATCATAGACGGCATGGGTACCATATATCATGTCACCATACTAGTTCTACAATTAAAACCGCAATACACGTATTGGAAATTGGATTTCCGTCATGAGTCGAGGCAAGGGGCAAGCTCCTCTCCGCTTCGAGACACTCTAGCAAATGCTCAGGACTACACACTCTGGGCACCCACTTGGATCGGTTGGGCCGGTCCTCTCTTACGTTTGAGAATTGGCAATTCCTGAACAAACGTTTCCCGGTCCTTACAGACCTATAATCGAGGCGCCTCATTCCAACGACCACAAAGGTGAAAAGTATATAAATGTCAGGGCTGGTAAGTCACTGACACCACCAAAGCTAGAAAGAAACGTCGTGTTCTCCCAACGGCCCGTATCCCATTTTTAACTCATACTGAGGTGTGAGGCTCGCGAATCCACGCTATACACAAAGCTACGCCACAAAGGCCGTGCTTTGATCATCAACCACAAGACTTTGCTTTTCAATAGAAGCCTTGATCCATGCAACTCAGTGTGCCACACAGGCAATTCATGCCGTGCGATTGATATCTATCGATATATAACCTCTAAGCTCGTATGTCTCAGAGAAGGGCGTTAAGCAAGAGAATAAATTCTCCGCCGCCAAACAGATATATATATTTAACAGAAATCAATCAACACAGAATAAAATCCAATGTCAGACACACAATCCATTTACAAGTCCGTTCTGGGTCTGAACGAAACCGGAGGCACTTTCCTCGCATACCCATCCGTCTCCAAGTACGTCTGGACGACCACCAACTATTTCCATCCTCTTGGGTGTACAGCCCAATCAGGATCGTCAGTAATTATCCAAACGATGTGAAGACTTCCGGTCTTCGACCATCGTCTTCATCCTCGACATATCGTCGAATCGGTTATTCAGAATGGGTATAAACCCGGCCTTTCCGAACAATCCGCGTATATTAAAAACAAATGTTACACGAACACAACATACGCCTCATTCCAATGCAGAATATCCTTTTTATTCACGAAATCACTTCTTAGGGAAAAGTTCCCATTAATTTTATCAAAGACAAATTCTTTAAAATTTATCCTTTAATCTTCCTTTGGATGTCGTTCAAACCAAATTATGGTTTTCTAAACTAGTCGAGATTAGCGAACCGTAACGAAGTAATTATTTATTTTATTTCCCAATCCCAACCTATTCATCCCATGAAGCAAAACTGGTAATACTCCATATCTAACACCACGGTGTTATCGGTAAAATTAATTACCATTTCACGTTCAAATCTAATTAAAGATTTAACTATCGCTTTGGAGCAAAACTGGCGATACTCCATCCTTGCTCATTTCTAAATTTGATAATTTAGATTCTAGATTCACATTTCAACCTAATTGCAGATTCGTTAAAACTCCTTTTACTGGATTAAAGAACTAGGTGTTATTTAAAACACAGTTCACGACAAACCCAAATCACATTCTATTTATTATCGGGTTAAAGAACTAGTGTTATTTAAAACACCGTTCACGATAAACCCATTTCAAATCCAATCAAATATATTAGAAATTCCGATTATTTAAAACCCCTTTTTAAAACTAATTTATTTATTTAAAAATAATTGGGTTTTAAATTTAGTTCCAAACTAGTTCATTTCGATAAAAATCCATTTTTATCTTTTCAAATATGGAGTTTTTCACCCCAATTTTTCCCAAATCATTTCTTATGATTTTACACAAATTATTGATATTTTTAATATTTTTATTAAGGCCTGTACAATCGATTTCCAACAATGGCCATCGAACTGCACTTACAACGACCTTTTTCAAATTTGATTTGGACGTAACTCTGAATCCAACCGTTAGATTTCAAATTTCTAATATTCGTTAGAAAGCTCTTTTCGATACGAACCCAACGGTTCCGGTTTTAGGAGAATCCGACGGTCGGATCTCCCGTAATGTTCGTTTGAAATAAATGGTCGAAATTCACGAACTGCCGCGGCGCGGCGCGTTCTATTCAGGCCATTATATTATATATAATATATAATATATATATCGTCGATTTCTATTCAAAACGAATTTTATAAATAGTTTTGAATTCGTTTCAAAAACAATTTCAACTTCCATTTCAAATTCAAACCAAAAATTGAATTTTCTATTACAAATTCCCTTTACTTTCATTTCTATTTGATTTCAATTCAAATCGATTTTAATTCGATTCGAAGTCATTTCGTTTTCTATTCAATTCATTTGGAAATCGTTTTATATTCAATTCATTTCGGAATCGTTTTATATTCAATTCATTTCAAAATCGTTTTATATTCAATTCATTTCGAAATCGTTTTCTATTCAATTCATTTCGAAATCGTTTTCTACTCAATTCATTTCGAAATCGTTTTCTATTCAATTCATTTCGAAATCGTTTTCTGTTCAATTCATTTCGAAATCGCTTTCTATTCAATTCATTTCGAAATCGCTTTCTATTCAATTCATTTCGAAATCGCTTTCTATTCAATTCATTTCGAAATCGCTTTCTATTCAATTCATTTCGAAATCGCTTTCTATTCAATTCATTTTGAAATCGCTTTCTATTCAATTCATTTCGAAATCGCTTTCTATTCAATTCATTTCGAAATCGTTTTCTATTCAATTCATTTCGAAATCGTTTTCTATTCAATTCATTTCGAAATCGTTTTCTATTCAATTCATTTCGAAATCTTTTACTATTCAATTCATTTCGAAATGAATCAAATCGATATAAATATCGTTCACGTCAAAATGGCGTCAATCTAATCAACACGGCTTCATATATTCCTTCATTCTATTCAACAAATGAATATTTATTTTTGTCAACACACGACTAATCTCAGCGAGTGAGTACTGTCCACGTGTGACTATTTTTGTTAAATTATTTCGTTCAACACATGACTAATCTCAACGGATGAGTACCGTCAACACATGAACCTTTATTTTATATTGATAAAGATGTAAAATTTATTATTAAAATATTTCGTTCAACACATGACTAATCTCAACGGATGAGTACAGTCAACACATGAACCTTTATTTTATAATATTCTTTATTTTTCAAATTGGAATGAGGCCCAATCAATTACCATATAATGTTAATTATATGGATTTTCATACATCACACGTATATAATAGCATTGAAAAATAATCAACCATCAACCAAAGTGCACTACACTGTATAAGCATCAAATATAGATACCTAACGCTTATAACAGCCTGTCAATCAATCGATCGACATATTTAATCAATCAGGATGAGTGAACTTCATATCTCATCCCAACACCCGTGTGGGGTTTCAAACAATCAAACACAGATTTTATTTGTGCAGTTGGGCGATGTGTAAAATTTATCGATCCAATCAATGTCCTTCAAATAGGTGTACATAAACAAACCGTCCGGTTTGTAAATGAATATTTATTTATTTATTCACATTCACTGTATTCATATTCACGTTAAAAATTATATTTTTAACGACAAAACATTTTATTTTAACTTATGAATTTCTGTTCAGTTCATTCTTTAAATAAAATGATATTTTTATTTTTCTAACTTGTTTTAGAAAATTTCGGCGGCATAACGGCACGATACTAGAAACGGGACGAGGCCTAGCCTTATCCCCGATCTAGTGAAGTCCCACGCCATTCACACATCAATCAAATCAATTTCATTTCACCAAACAATTCAATTCAAATCAAATCATCTAACTAATCTATGCAACCAAACAAACAAGTCCATGGTCTGTGGACGATTGTGTCGGGTGCTACTAAACACCGTCTGCATCCTAGTATATATATATATATATATATATATATAGAAAATGAAATTGAAAGGTGAGAAATTCTCACAAATAGCTATCCAATCATCTTGACTCTTCATTTGCAGAAGTCTTCGTCGTTCTCGTCTTTTTGTCATCTTCGTTGCCCGTATTCTCTACATATGTAAAAATCGAATTTTTACTTCGTTATTCAATATATAAAAATCGAATTTTTACTTTGCTATTCAATATATAAAAATCAAATTTTTACTTCGCTATTCAATATATAAAAATCAAATTTTTACTTCGCTATTCAATATATAAAAATAAAATTTTTACTTCACTATTCAATATATAAAAATCAAATTTTTACTTTGCTATTCAATATATAAAAGTCAAATTTTTTACTTCGCTATTCAATATATAAAAATCAAATTTTTACTTCGCTATTCAATATATAAAAATCAAATTTTTACTTCGCTATTCAATATATAAAAATCAAAATTTTACTTCGCTATTCAATATATAAAAATCAAATTTTTACTTTGCTATTCAATATATAAAAATCAAATTTTCACTTCGCTATATGGATAAAAATTCTATTTTTACATTGCTACTATATAGATAAAAATTATATTTTTACCTCGCTATTGTCTATATAAAGATTTCGCCTTTTCAAATACATCATTATAAAAATCACATTTTTATTTTACTACCTATATAAAGATGATATTTTTAATATTCCTATCATGTAAAAATTATATTTTTAATTCTCTACATAAACAAAAATCATATTTTTACATCTTCTATATAGTAAAGATTATATTTTTAATACTTTAAAAATATAAAAATCATATTTTTATTGCTTTGAAAATATAAAAATCATATTTTTATTTCCTTGAAAATATAAAAATCATATTTTTATATCTCTACTTTATAAAAATATTGCCTTTCTTCTTTATAAAAATACCGCTACTTTCAAAATGAAAAGCTAACTTTTATACTATGAAAAATCCAATTTTCCTATGAAAAATCATTCTTTTTACATTTAAATATATAAATATAAACTGAAAATATATGTAAATAAAATAAACAACTTACTTTAATCAATTTGGGGAAGAAATCGGAAGGGAAGGCGGAGTAGAGGAGCGGCAAGGGGGGGGGGGTTCGCCAGCCTGGTGGTGGTGCTGGGTTGTACAGAGGGTGGCTTTGGGTTCTCGCGTGGAGGAGCATCAGATGGGGGGGCGGTGAGGCAGCGCGGCGACCATCAGGGCGAAGGGGATGCGTGGGGTCACGATCGAAGGGGGAGGGGGTCGCGGCACCTGGGGAGGGCGAGGGTGCGCGCACGCCAGGCGATGGCGCAGGAGGGCCCCCGGCGCGGTGATCTTGAGGAGCGGCGGCTCCGTTTATCTAGGGCTTCTCCCTTTTTTTTATTACAGGCGTCGGGGAGAGAGAATGAAGAGAGGGGGGGCCAAGGTTAAAGGAGAGAAGTTTTTTTTTTATTTAATTATGAAAAAGTTGACTTTTACATACGACCTCTAAACGAGGCCCACCGCCTGTCGTCCATAGCGTTTCACCCCCATTCCGATTACAATGGGATATGTATCGTAAGCTAATTTGATCGTTACAATCAGTTTTCATCAAATATACATTTAATTCTATATATTGAATTTGAACGCGCATTTCAATTTACCGGGGTCGCATACTAACTTGAAAAATTACAAAAAAATATTTTCTAGCTTCGTATTGACGATATGGTCCTAACAAAACTAGTTTCGTCAAATTCTTAGATCGTTTGAAAAATGACCATTTTCCAGTCGATTAAAATCAACTAAAACTGGTCAAACGCGTTTTCCTTTGCCACGCTCACATATTGATTCGAAAAATTATGAAATTTGGAATCTAGCAATAATTTGACACTGCGGATCCAACAAAAGTGGTTTCGTCGAATTCCGAGGTCGTTTGCAAAATGTTCATTTTTAAGGGCCTGAATCCCATAGCGACTATTCAGAATTTTCAACTGGACATATCTTTTGATTCCCGCTATGAAATTTTGATTTTTCGGATTCGTTGGAAAGATATTATCAAATAGATCCTAATGTTTTTGGTTTCACTAAAATCCGGATTGTTTTGCACCCGGTATGTTCAATTGAAGTTTTAAATCGAATTATCGAACTACCGTGCCATTTTCAATTCTATTATAATTATATATAATTATTTATATTCCAACGACGACGCGTATAAATATATTCAAAATAAATTTTCTCGTCGATTCTATTTAAAATAATTCATTTTAAATGTTCAAAATTCATTAAAATTGCCAAAATAAAAAATTTTAACTGGTTCAGAATTTCCGGGTTATTACAGTTACCATAAAAAGGATAGATTTAAAAACAACATTTTTATTGCCAAATTAGTTACAATAAAAAGAATTGATACAAAAGAAACATTTTTATTGTCATTTTAGTTGTAATGAAAAGAATAGAATTTAAAGTTGCATTTTATTTACATTTTAAATGCAACAAAAATAGAAGAGTTGAAAGTATCATTTTTGTTGTCATTTTATATGAAATAAAAATAGTCATTTTTGTCAAACATGTTAGTCGAAATAAAAATAACATTTTTATCAAAACATGATTATTGAAATAAAAATATAGGTTTTTGTCAAAACATGTAAATTGAAATAAAAGTTATCATTTGTGTCAAAACATGTTATTGAGACAAATTTAACATTTGTGTCAAAAAGATTAGAATAAGAAGTTTAGAATAAGAAGGATCAAAATAAAAAATAACAAAAGTTATCACCTTTGCTTAATGATTTAGCAAAACAACATTATCATTTTTGTCGCATTAGATTTAGCAAAACTAACATTATCATTTTTGTCGCATTAGATTTGTCAAAACAAACATTTTCAATTTGTAGCATTAGAATTGTTAAACAAAAATATTTATTTTTTTCAATGTAGAATAGTCTCACAAAAATATTCATTTTTGTCAATATAGAATAGTAAAAAAAATATTCATTTTTGTCAATATTGAATAGTTAAACAAAAATATTCATTCTTGGTCATTATAGTTTAACTGAACAAAAACGTTCATTTTTGTCAATTGTTATAGCTGAAATAAAAACATTCATTTTCGTTAAATTAGAATTGTTGAACAAAATATACATTTTGTCAAAACACATTAATTAAAACAAAATATCCATTTTTGTCAAAACACAATGGTTGAAACAGAATTTGTCACTTTTGTCAAAATATAACCGTTGAAACAAAATTGGCCTTTTTGTCAAAATATAATTGTTAAAGCCAAAGATGAACATTTTCGTCACATTAGAATTGTTGAAACAAAATGAACATTTTTGACAAATTAAGATAGTTGAATTAGAAATATACATTTTATCAAAATGTACATTTTTTATCAAAATATGCATTTTTGTCGAAAGAGATTGGTTGAATCAAATACATCGTATTTGTTGAAACCAAATTGCTGAAAAGAAAAGAACATTTTTGTCAAACTATATTAGTTGAAACAAAAATGTACATTTTGTCAAATAAGATGGTTTGAAACAAAAATTACATTTTTGGTTAAATAAAAGAGTTAAACACAAAAAGCATTTTTGTTAAATAGGTTTGTGTTACAACAAAAATATTCATTGTGATAAAATAGAATTGTCAGCAAAATGGATGTATCAATTTTTATACATTTTGTTGAAACAGAATTTATACGCAAATGTAAGAATCATTTTTATTTGCATAACATACATTGCAATTTATATGCAAATATAAGAATCACTTTTATTTGCATAACATACGTTGGAATTTATATGTAAATATAAGAATCACTCTTATTTGCATAACATACATTAGAATTTATATGAAAATATAAGAATCATCTTTATTTGCAAAACCTACATTAATATTTGTATGTGAAATAAAGAATCATTTGTATTGTCACAACACACCTTAGAATCTGTATGTTAGTAAAAGTGACATTTTTTATGTGTTAATGTATACATTAAAATTTGTATGCAATTTAAAATAAACATTTTTATGTGTTAGGTTATACATTAAAACTGTACATACAAATAAACACATTTCTTTTATTTGTTAAAGATAAAAATAGAAATTTGCCTACAAATAAATGTAAATGAAAATAATCTTTTCATTTTTCATCAACATCAGTGCCATGTAGATAAATTATAGTTTAGTAGACATTAGAAATGTATAGGGAAATTATTTGAGTAAATTACATTTTTATTCGACATTACAAATAAAATAGCATGTTTTATTCATTATCATCAACATGTTAGCAGAATTAAAATTGGTTATATTCATCAACTAATTATTTATTTATATGAACTGTTGTTGGCTGAAAACCCCACACGGGTATTGGGATGGTACTTGACATTCACTAGTCCCAATATTTAGTTGTATGTCGATCGATAGATTGACAGGCTGCGATGAGCGTTATTATTTCATTTTGAATAATTACTACGACAATTAAAAGTCAAGGACATTGAAGACGGGGGATGAAGACCAGCGATCTTCACATCGAATGGACGACTACTGATGCCCGACATTGGGTAGCTCCCAGTAAAGGGTTAAAGTGGTAGTTGGTCCGGATGTACTTGTTGATTATCCGGATATGCGAGCACCTCACTTCCGTATTGGACATACGGGATGGGGAATAAGGTGTCTCCGGTTTCGTTCAGACCCAGAACGGACTTGTAAATGGATGTGTGCCTGACATTGGATTTCATTCCATGTAAATTAAATTGATTCCTATTTAATATATATCTGTGGTGGCGGAGAATTTATTCTCTTGCATAACACCCTTCTCTGAGACGTACGAGCTCAGAGGTTATATATTGGTAGTTATCCATCACATGGCGTGGATTGTCAATGTGGCATGCCAAGATGCAAATGATCAAGGCTTTTGTTGAAAAGAAGAGCCTTGTGGATGATGATCAAAGCATAGCCTATTTCGACATAGCTTTGTGTATAGTGTGACTTCACGAGCCTCACACCCCGGTAAGAGTCAGAAACGGAGCAAGGGAACGCAGGGAGTGCACACGTTTCTTTCTAGCTAGAAGTGGTGTCAGCGACTTACCAGCCCTGACATTTTACTTATGTGGATGATGGAATTTTCGAGGCCTTGGATTTATCGGTCGCCAATGACCGTATTATAGGTTCAATAGGACCGGGAAATGTGTGTTCAGGCATAACTAATCCACTAACGTTATTTGTGGACCAGCCCTGCAGTATCCAAGGGTTCACTACGGGGGATCCAGAGGCATTGCTAGAGTGTCTCGAATCGTTAAGGAGATCGTTCCTAGCCTTGACTCTTGATGGAAACCCAATTTCCAATATGACACCATGCGGTTTTGATTGTATAACTAGTATGTCGACATAGTATATGGTAGCTATGTCGTCTATAATTGATACATTATGATTGAAATTGTTTTTGAAACATATATACACTAGTAATAATATCAAATCTATTTTTATCGTATCAAGCATTTTTGACCATTATAAGGTAAAACTTTATACTCCGGTTTCCGTTGCATTGTGTGATGGGACTTGAGTCTTATAATGGTTTCATTTTTCTAAAAAGCATTGCGTTGTTTAACGATTTATTTAGATTATGCACTCGCGATCCAATGGAGTAAACCTGTTCCGCGTTAGCGGCGTGGTCCTGTAATTAGCCTTTTTATTAGATAAGTTAAGAAAGATTTATCATACCAGTCCCATGACTGACCCGTAGTTTGTTTCACTTTGCAAACTCGGGTGCCCTCTTTTCCACACGGGCAGTCGAGTTGCTTATTTTGCAGATATATTGAGCAGGACTCTGGATCGAAGCTTAGAGCTGTGTCCAGAGCATTGGTAGTCTTCCGCTTTGTTAATTTAATTGTTTCGCTATAGTGTATTACATTTATTGTAATTTAATCTTCCACTGTATTATTATTATCGATGTACTCTGATATATTCTGTACTCTGATGTAACATTATTATAATGTTTATAAAAGTCTTCTGTTATTTGTTCTGATGTATTGTATTCCCAAAGTTAACTTATTCGGGTTTTGAGCGGTCTTGGTCGATTTAGCGATCGATTAGGTCCGGGCAAAATCGGGGGTCCTTACAGTTGGTATCAGAGCTCTGGTTAGCTCAAATCTTTGGGATACAACTCGTTAGAACTGAACAAAGGACTCATTATAGATTGGATTATTAATATCCAATAAGAATACTCATTAGATATAGGATCAGCAGTATCCTAGAATGAGAAAACTCATTAGAGATGGGGTTAGTAATATCCTAGAATGAGTTGAGAGTGACAAGTTTATAATTAACATATTTGAAATTATGTAAGTAACCCGATCTTAGAAAATATGATTTTTGTAACGACCCGTATTTTTCTGGCTAATTATTGAATTATTTAGTTATTTAAATTATTGTTTGAATTTAAAATGGCCTGAATTAAATTAATTTGAATATGTTATTTAAATAAATAATATAGTGATATTTTATTTAAAATTATTTGGAAAATGTTGAATTTACAGTATAATGTGAATAGGCAGTTTAAAATGGTGTAATATTGGTTGTTTTAAAATTATAACAACGATTTCGTTTATTTAACGGCGTTATAACGTTTAATTTATAATTTGATTATAAATCAAGCTGCAGCGGCGCGGTAGTTCGTAATTTGCCATTTTGAACTTTAAATCGCTGTATAGGATCCAAAATAAGTCGGATTTTCTCGAAACAAGAAACGCTAGAATCTGTTTGACGATATTTTTCCAATGAAAGAGAAAAATCAAATTTTCATAGCGTAGATTTTATTTAATGTCCAAATCAAATTTTTAAATAGTCGCTATGGAATTCCTTTATATATTATAGCGATTATTTATATATAAAAAATGGTTTTTAAATATTTAAAATATCGATTTGGCTTGGAATTCAACCTGTGATATTTTATATTGGTAGTGTAAGAGATTCTGGTCGTATACGGCCAATTGCAATATTTTATTTATATTATATTGAAGTATTTTAAAATTGATTTATTTTAATTCAATTTTGACCTTTTAAAAGGGACTTTATTCAAACGACCTCCGTTTTCGACGAAACAAATTTTATTGGGACCGCAACAGTAAATTATTGCTAGATTTTCAGGTTGCACGTAAAACGGAGTTATTTTGTGAGCGTGGCAAAATAAAATGCAAATAAAACGACTATTTGGACGTGAACGAGCGCCGTTTGAGCAAACGGACTCGGAATTCGATGAAACAAGTTTCATTAGGACCGTAACGTCAAATTATACTATGATGTCCCTTTGCGTCATGAACGGGGTTTGTATGTGAGCACAGGGGAAAATAAACAGCGTTTAACAATTGCGATAGACACGAAAAACAATATCGTTAGTCACATCAACTTAAATAAATATTATTTCTCTCTTATATATACAATCTAACTTTATCCATCTACCAAACCAAATTCCCAAATCAGGAAATCGTCCATCATATTTGCAGAAAACCCTCTAAACACAAATGTATTTATTTCTTCCAATCCATCATGAATTTTCTATGGCGACCTGAAGTAAAGTCGTAGATCTTGTCGAGTTTTACATGCTGTAAAAAGTTGGGGGTGAATGAAGTGATGTGGTGGCCGGAAATCGCCAATTTCCGTGAAAAACCACTTGCGTTCTTTGCTGAATTGGGTTGGATGTGGTTGATTTCAGAAGCTCTAACCTGTGGGAGATGAAAGAGGGAAGACAAGGCTTTCGTTTGGCTGTGTCTCGGGTTCTATGATCAACGGTGGTCGGAGAAATCAGTAGTTGATCGGAGGGGTGGTTTTTTCGAAGTTGTGTTGAGTTCGAATCAGATTTGTGCAAATTCCGGCAGCTATGGTCGATGGGCGGTCAGTGCATGAAGGGGAGTGGAAGTAGGATGAATGCGGGTCAGCTCTGGGGTGGTACGCTGGTTGATGGTGATCAGCGGGCGGAGAATTTATGGGATGAACGGTTTCCGTTCGGTTGACGATTTCAGGCGAGCCAAGGGTTGCTAGGTCTCGTCGCTTCTGGTCGAGGGGCTGTAAGGTGAGGCAGATGTAAAGGGGTGGTTGCATGGGCCCAGTTGTGGCAGATCGACGGCGGTGGTGGATTGATGGAGCTGTGTATTCCGATGGAAGGGTATTGCGATAGGAGAAAGGAGCGAGCATCGGGTTCAGGCAAAACGTAAAGGGGAAAACGCGTGGGCGCATAGTGAACGGGCTGACGTGGCATAATTAGTGGGGTAGGTTAAGGTAATTTATTATTTATTAATTAGTTAATGAATTAATTTATGTTTATAATTCAATTTAAATCTTATAAACCACATAACTTTCACATACGTTAACGGAATTCAGTGAATCTGGATTCGTTGGGATCGCAGGGTCGAGACCTAGATGATGGTGCCGACTGGGATTCAATTGGATGCAGTTGGAATTTCAGATAATTTTGAACGTTCGTTTCAAATTAAATGGAGAAAACGCGTCAATTGTCAACCAGAATTAAATCTAGTGAGTTAATTCTCACACCCTCTGGAATTCTGTGATGTGTTAAATTCATAGAAAAATATAATTGACCGTTAACAGTAGAAATTGGTTGATTGGCTGCTATGGATGTTGTTGGTTGTTTGATTGATTGTTGTTATTTAAACCCATCAGTTTTAAATAGTAGATTATTAAAATTTAATTTGTATAACTGTTATCTGTGATGCAGAGAAGGACAGGTTGGAGGGATCCAACCGAATTCCTCAAATAAACTGTATTTTATTTGTGATGCATATTATTCATATATGAATTGTTCACACTGACTGACACCAAAACTCATTTGAATGTTGATGGTTGAATATGTATTCATCATTGTTGTGATTAAAATTAATCGACAGTGTTGATTGGGTAATTGGCAATGAATGGTCAAAAATATATAGTTTTAAACATCGGTCTACCGTCAGGTGGATTGACGTGGTTTTAAAGTTATAAATCAATTTATAACTGAATTAAAGTTTTTCAATTATTTTATATAAGTTAGAAGTTTATAAATGTATATTTTTATCGAGTTTATAGAGAGATTATGTAAATGGATTATACATGTTTAAAAGCAGAAAATCCAAAGAAATTACCTACGGGTTGGTAAAATAGAATAATTGTCTTTAAAACAATTAAATGGTGATTTTAAATTAATTAAGTTATTTAATTAATTTAAAGGGGAAATGACAATGAAATTCAGTTAAAAATTAACTGATATGTACGGGTAACAAAATCAACCGTGTTTAATTTAAATTGATAATGGAGTTAATTTGATTTAAATTTTCTGCATATTCGTCAAATTTAATGAATAATAAAAAATATCAGTTAATTCCCGATTAACTATAAATTAGGGGAATTATTGAATAGTTAGTGGTAATTATTAGTTAATCTTCGATTAACTATAATCCAAAGTAATTATTGAATGGGTCAGTGTTAATGACATTAATTATTATTTAATAAGCTTTCAAAAATGATAATAATCCTAATGTTATTATTTAATAAGCTTTCAAAAATGATAATAATCCTATTTTGATTAATATCCCAGTTAACCATTTCTAATGTAGTAAATAATAAAGTTAATTATTATTTTAATTATTATTAATTAAAACGATGGTTTTTAATTGGAATTCATTTGAGAAGTGATTAAATGGCGTTAAGATTTGGAAAGGGGTTTAAAACCAAACCAATGACTTAAAGGTTAAAGGATTAAATTAAGTGAAATAAGGAAATTGAAATAAGGATTTCAAAAGCAAGGGAAAATACATATAGTGATTTTGGGTAAATATTGGAAAATGGATATTTAGAAATAAAAACCCAAATTAAAAAGCCTTATTGCAAAAAGGGATTAAGCGGATTTTAGTTATAAAATCCAAGATAAAGTATGTTCGAATAGATGGAAGCATATTATTTGACATGAGATTTTTATTGAAATCCAAGAGTTTTAAGTGAAACTATATTTCAGGATAAAAGTTGTGTTTTAGTGAATTTTACTTAATCAAACAAATTATGTAAAGAGGTTATATTGGAAGAAGATTTTAGATGTAAGAAAAGGTATATAAAACCAGATTTTGAAATCAAAGTGATAGAGGAGATTCTAATATCAGTGGTTAAGTGACAAACTATTATTATTATGAGATAAGAACATTGTCGATCAAGGTATGAGAGGTAACTAAAATACCCCAACTTGAACGGCTTCACTATTATCGAGGAATGGTATTAGTTTGGAATGAATGAAGGTGTTGGAATTGGTTTTATTCTATACGAGGAAGATTGAACTCTAATGCGAGATTTTGGTGTATAAATGATATTGCAATACTAGTTTCAAAATAAATAGGAATATTTGATTTTAAAGTATATAGTTTAATATTTGATTTATCATATTAGAATTGGTAATTTGGTTTATACTATTAAGTATATACATGTATATCGTGAGATACTCGAATATAGAAAAGGGGAAAAAGGTTTTGAAGAAATATATCGATATTTCCAAAAGAAATGGAAAGTTAGGTGTGTGTGTGTGTATATATATGCTCTAAAGTATTTAAAATAGTTTTTTGTTACAAATAACAATAAATATAATGTTTTCAATATATTGGAAGATTTAAAAGTTGATTAACTATTTTGTTAAATATATTTTAACTAGTCTAAGTAATGCCAAGTATTGAATCGATGAAATCATATCATTTACACGATTGTTATTTGATAGTTAAAACACCGACTATCAAACCTGACCAATACGATTGTTGGTATGGAAAGACCGGGATCGAATTGATATTCGAAAACCATTCCGACCAACAAATACGTGAAGATGGTAATTGAAGATGGAGCAATTGAAGACCGTGGACCTTCATAAACGGAAGAACTACTTGTCGAATTTCTCTGGCTTGCAACCAGAGTTAGTTGATTTGTGATTCTGTCGTGATTGATATCTACAGATTGCAAAGACTACTCGCTACTGATCCATAGGATGATTCCTGTGTTGGATGCAGTAGGAGGGTGCCTTTGGTTAATCCTGTTCCTGGATGACTTGTATGGACGAATGTCTGACAGAGTATTTCCATAAAACCATGTACGTTGATATTTACAAATATACCGGGTTGGTGGCGAAGAGGGGCGCTTCTTTTATACCCAGAGTATATTTGTGGACGTAAATTAGTGATTTGACAGATCTGACAATGTGGCATTCAAAGTAAATGATGACAAGATGTTTTAAAAGTTAAAATCTAGCCTCAAGCCTCATCAACCGGGAAATGACAAAAATCGGGCAGGCAGCATGGCTATGTTGGTCGCTCCCATTAGGGTGTATAATCACCTATCTAGAGAAATTACTTTTGCTTCTTTAATCTATTTCGATGCTATCCCTTTCCGGGAAACGGTGGGTCGCACCCAACCGTTTGTGATATACATTCGATACACTCAAGCGAAATGAGTGGTCGGTCATGTGTGGGCCGGGTTGCAAGATGTTCTTGTTGAACCCAGTGTATTCGCCTCTAGAGATACACTATCAGCAGGTGGTCCCATACCTTGTCAAAGTCGGAATCCAATCTCCAATAAGCGTATGTGGTTTTGATTGTATACTACATATATGTGGAGCGTGAGATGCAAGCGTTCCGCTAGATTATTATCTATTTGTATTTAGACACTATTGTAATATCAGAACAAAGTATGATTTTCGAAAATGGTTTGGGTTATAGTAAGGTAAAAACCGTCCGTGTTTATGTGTGGGCTGGTCTTACTATTGTCCTTTTATTCAAAAGAATTTTCCAAAGTTAAACAAGATGTTTGTGCTGTGAATTTATCACTGAAAATATTCCAGACTGACCCGGTGAATTTTGTTTTGCTTCAAATGTGCTCGGGTCAGACCGAGTATATTTCCAGGTCAGGTTCGCTTGGAGTTTTAGGAGCTGGAAGCAGGAGGCTTCACCGCTAGTTATATAAAGTTATTTCCGTTGTGATAGTTATATTTTGTACTCTGATGATTTGGTATGTATGTACAGTTCTTTTGTATAAAGAGATTTGATATTATATTTTATCTGTTCCGCTATGAGATTCTGATGTGATGTTATTCTTCTTTCTTCTATTCAAATATATCTTTCTTTCTTTTCTCACCCTCTAAATTCTTTCTAATAACGTTCCTATGTTTTTGGTGCTTGGAAGGTCGACATTAAGGTAATTGTATTTATGTCGATTTTCAGGGCCGAAAATCCACTGGGTCGTTAATTTTTTTGAATATATAATAGATATGTATATTTGAAAAGTTAATCAACTAATAAAATTATTGAAACCAATAAAAGAATGAAAATTAAATAGGTTAATTAAACAACTTTTAGCTCCATTCCTTTTCGAGGATGAAAAGATTTTAAGTGGGGGAGATTGTAACAACCCGCAAATTCTGAACCAATTTAAAAATTTTATTTTAGAAATTTTGATGAATTTTGAATATTTAAAATAATTTATTTTAAATAATAACGGTTAAAAATGTATTTAAATCGAAGTTCTAACGAAATTTTTTATTTTAATTATAAAAGGAGATAGAAATAGCGCGGTAGTTTGAAATTTTGAATTTAACTTTTACTGACTATACAGGATGCAAAATAAATCGGATTTTAGTGAAACCAAAAATATTTAAACCTATTTAAAGATATCTTTCCAACGAATCCGAATAACTGAAATTTCATAGCGGAAATCAAAAGTTATGCCCAGTTTAATATTCAGAATAGTCGCTATAGAATTTATATATATATTTTAATATTAAAAATAGTCATTTTTCAAACGATCTCCCTTTTCGATGAATCCACTTTTGTTGGAACCGGAATGTCAAATTATTGCTGGGTTTCAATTTTTATAATTTTTGGAATTAATATGTGAGCGTGGCAAAGGAAAATGTGTTTTGTTAGTTTCAGTCAAATCGGATCGATCAGAAAATAGCCATTTTTTAAATTGTCTCGGAATTCAACGAAATTAGTTTTGTTAGGACCGTATTGTCAAAACATAACTAGAAATAATTTTTCTGGAATTTTTAGAGTTAGTATGTGGCCCCTATTAATTTAAACGTACGATCAAATTAAATAATTAAATGGTTTACATATTAAATTAAAGAAAAACTGATCGTAACAGCTGAATTGGGTTATGAAACATATTCCATTGTGTCCGAAACGGGGGTATTTAGCTCGGGGCGATAGTCGTTGGGTTTCGTTTGGAGTTTGGATGGTTTAACAAGTTATTTCTGAATTAAATAATTAAATAACATAAAATATTCTCTATATATACCAAGGAAAACGTGCCAAACCCTAACCCTATTCTATGACCTAGCTGCCGCCTTATTCATGAATGGCTGAATCGCTCCGAGATTCATGACCAAAATTCTCCTAATTCACTAAACCATTTCTAATGATTCCAACGCCAAATCAAAGAGCGAGTCAGGTTCTCCTAATCCAACGGCTGTGATGAACTCAAGTGGTGTAGATTCGCCAGAATCGTAGCTCAAAGCCCTGTGGTTCGCAACCTATTACAGGCCGGTAGGGACCACCGAGTTCATTCATGTTCCGGGCGCTGATAGGAGGTGGAGTGGTGCACGATGTGGCGAGGTTAGATCGACCGACGGAGGCTCTGGGGTGGTGCGATTTGAAGGTGAACATCGGAGGATGGGTTCGTTCTTTTCTGGAAGAAGACGATGGGGTGAGGAGTTAATTAGGGGAAGGATTTTATTATTATTAAATTAATTAATTCATAGTTAATTGTTTAAAGTTTAAATCGTGGTATCTTCTTCAAACAATAACCAAATCAAACGAAATCAGTTGCGTTGGGATCGCATCGGCGAGATCTACATTTCAGAACTGACCAGAACAGAAACAGAGCATTTTGAAAATTCAGACAAATCGATGTGAGGTTTCTATTTTAAAATAAAATTAATTATTTATTTCGCTGTGAAATTTATATTCATTATATATGAAATTCATGTTGATGTTGTATATATTTATTGCAATGTTGATTTGTTTTATGGTTGCGATAAATCACTGAATTGATTTGGGTGTCTCATGTTTATTATGAAATAGTTGAAACAAATATATCATGTTAGAAATAAATATATTCAAACAAAATTATCATTGTTATTAGATTGTTGTAATTAACATTTGTGTTAATTATAAAATTAGATTCATTGTTATTAGATTGCTGTAATTAACATTCATGTTAATTATAAAATTAGATTCAAATAATATTATCATTTGTTTATTAGATGGTGGTAATTAACGTTTATGTTAATTAGGAAATTAGATTCAAGGGGTAGATAAAAACATTCATTTCTGTCAAATTTAATAGAAGGAAATAAAAATGTTCATTTCTTTTAAATAAAAATATTCATTTTTGTCAATATAGAATAGTTAAACAAAAATGTTCATTCTTGGTCATTATAGTTTAATTGAACAAAAAAAAATATTTTTGTCAATTGTTATAGTTGAAATAAAAACATTCGTTTTCGTTAAATTAGAATTGTTGAAAAAAATATACATTTTGTCAAAACACATTAATTAAAACAAAATATTCATTTTTGTTAAAACACAATGGTTGAAACCGAATTTGTCACTTTTGTCAAAATGTAACCGTTGAAACAAAATTGGCCTTTTTGTCAAGATATAGTTGTTAAAGCCAAAGATGAACATTTTCGTCAAATTAGAATTGTTGAAACAAAATTAAAATTTTTGAAAAATTATGATAGTTGAATTAGAAATATACATTTATCAAAATGTACATTTTTTTATCAAAATATGCATTTTTGTCAAAAGAGATTGGTTGAATCTAATACATCGTATTTGTTGAAACCTAATAGCTGAAAAGAAAAGAACATTTTAGTCAAACTATATTAGTTGAAACAAAAATGTATATTTTGTCAAATAAGATGGTTAAATAAAAGAGTTAAACACAAAAAGCATTTTTGTTAAATAGGTTTGTGTTACAACAAAAATATTCATTGTGATAAAATAGAATTGTTAGCAAAATGAATGCATCACTTTTTATACATTTTGTTGAAATAGAATTTATATGCAAATATAAGAATCATTTTTATTTGCATAACATACATTGGAATTTATATGCAAATATAAGAATCACTTTTATTTGCATAACATACATTGGAATTTATATGCAAATATAAGAATCACTTTTATTTGCATAACATACATTAGAATTTATATGCAAATATAAGAATCATCTTTATTTGCAAAACATACTTTAAAATTTGTATGTGAAATAAAGAATCATTTGTATTGTCACAACACACCTTAGAATCTGTATGTAAGTAAAAGTGACATTTATGTGTTAATGTATACATTAAAATTTGTATGCAATTTAAAATAAACATTTTTATGTGTTAGGTTATACATTAAAACTATACATACAAATAAACACATTTCTTTTATTTGTTAAAGTTAAAAATAGAAATATGCCTACAAATAAAGGAAAATAAAAATTACCTTTTCATTTGTCATCAACATCAGTGCCATGTAGATAAATTACAGTTTAGTAGACATTAGAAATGTATAGGGAAATTATTCGAGTAAATTACATTTTTATTCGACATTAGAAATAAAATAGCATGTTTTATTCATTATCATCAACATGTTAGCAGAATTAAAATTGGTTAAATTCATTAATGAATTATTTATTTATATGACCTGTTGTTGGCTGAAAACCCCACATGGGTATTGGGATGATACTTGACATTCACTAGTCCCAATATTTAGTTGTATGTCGATCGATATATTGACAGGTTGCGATGAGCGTTATTATTTCATTTTAATGCTCACATAGTTGTGAACTTCACTCTGGATGTTAAATGGATGGTTTGCTGATTATTTATCATTTATTGTCATATACACGCAATGTATGAAATCCATATAACCGAAATTATATGGTAACTGATTGAGTCGCATTCTGATTCAGGATTTCTTTTAAATAAAGGATATTTTAAAATAAAGGTTGTCTTTTAATAAAGATATTTCAAAATAAAGAATAATGTACTATAAAGAATATACATAAAGAATATTTTTATATATAAAGAACATTTTAAATAACGAATATTTCAAAATAATATTCAACGAAGAATAAAATGATGATTTCTATGTCCCTTTTTGGATGGACGCAAAAGATAAAAATATATTTTTTATCAAACAAACTAGTTATTAACTAGAATAAATCTTTTAAATTAAGAATTAATGAAGTCTTCCAATTAATTAATATTTAATTGGAATTAAATAAAAGAATTGGATTTGGGTTGTCGTGGATGGTGTCTTAAATAACACTGTTCTTAAACCCGCACGTAAGAATAAATCTTTTAATTAAGATTATTAGAGTTTCCAATTATATTTAGTAATTGAAATAAATTGATATGTGAATTGTGTTTATTGTGAACTATGTTTTTAAACGACATTTGTTCTTTAACCCAATTAACAGTGAAAATATAATTTGGAATTTATAAATATTTTTATTAAGATTTAAAAAGGAATTTTCCAAAGTCAAGATTTCCAATTTAATATATTAAATTGGAATTGAATGGAAATTCGATTGATAATAATCGAGATAGGCTTCTGTAGAAGAAGACTGTTATTATATATGGAATTTAAAAGGCTTTTCCGTTATTTCATTTATATTAGCGGTCTGATACAGAAATTTATATTGATTTGATTCCTGTGGAAATTCCATAATTATTGGAAAATGACATTTGGGTTTATCGTGAACTGTGTTTTAAGAAACATTGGTTCTTTAAATCAGTCAAAAGTTGAAAAATCATAAAGTAATGATTAAAACCAAATTGGAGTTTTAATGAATCTTTAAAAAGAAGATTTAAGAATAAATTTAAAAGAATTTATCTTTGATAAAGTGATGGGATCATTTCCCTAATGATATGAATATTCTATTAGAAGAATATTCTGAATTGGAATAAGGATTATGATGTGTCTTTATAGCACTTGATTTTTATTTATTAAATACGCGAGTTATTCGGAAAGACCGGGTTTAACCCATTCTGAATAATTACTACGGTGATTAAAAGTCAAAGACATTGAAGACGCTGGATGAAGACTGACAATCTTCACATCGAATGGACGACTACTAATGCCCAACATTGGGTAGCTCCAGTAAAGGGTTAAAATTGGTCCGGACGTGCATGTTGATTGTCCGGATATGCGAGCACCTCACTTCCGTATTGGACATATGGGACAAGGAATAAGGTGTCTCCAGTTTCGTTTCGTTCAGACCCAAAACGGACTTGTAAATGGATGTGTGTCTGACATTGGATTTCATTCCATGTAAATTAAATTGATTCCTATTAAATATATATCTGTGGTGGTGGAGAACTTATTCTCTTGCTTAACACCCTTCTCTGAGAGGTATGAGCACAAAGGTTATATATTGGTAGTTATAGATCACATGGCGTGGATTGTCAATGTGGCATGCCAAGATGCAAATGATCAAGGCTTTTGTTGAAAAGCAGAGCCTTGTGGATGATGATCAAAGCATAGCCTATTTCGGCATAGCTTTGTATATAGCGTGACTTCGCAAGCCTCACACCCTGGTAAGAGTCAGAAACTGAGCAAGGGAACGCAGGGAGTGCGCACGTTTCTTTCTAGTTAGAAGTGCTGTCAGCGACTTACTAGCCCTGACATTTTACTTATGTGGATGATGGAATTTTCAAGGCCTCGGATTTATCTGTCGCCAATGGCCGTATTATAGGTTCAATAGGACCTGGAAACGTGTGTTCTGGCATAACTAATCCACTAACATTATTTGTGGACCGGCCCTGCAGTATCCAAAGGTTCACTGCGGGGGATCCTGAGGCAATGCTAGAGTGTCTCGAATCGGTAAGGAGATCGTTCCTAGCCTTGAGTCTTGATGGAAACCAAATTTCCAATACGATACCATGCGGTTTTGATTGTATAACTAGTATGGCGACATAGTATATGGTAGCTATGCCGTCTACGATTGATACATTATGATTGAATTTTTTTTGAAACATATATACCCTAGTAATAATATCAAATCTGTTTTTATCGTATCAAGCATTTTTGACCATTATAAGGTAAAACTCTATCCTCCAGTTTGCGTTGCAATGTGTGATGGGACTTGAGTCTTATAATGGTTTCATTTTTCTAAAAAGCATTGCGTTGTTTAACGATTTATTTAAATTATGCACTAGCAATCCAATGGAGTAAACCCGTTCCGCGTTAGCGGCGTGGTCCTGGTATTTTCCTTATTATTAGATAGGTTAAGAAAGATTTCTCATACTGGTCCCATGACTGACCCGTAGTTTGTTTCACTTTGCAAACTCGGGTGCCCTCTTTTCCACACGGGCGGTCGAGTAGCTTATTTTGCAGATATATTGAGCAGGATTCTGGATCGAAGCTTAGAGCTGTGTCCAGAGCGTTGGTAGTCTTCCGCTGTGTTAATTTAATTGTTCCGCTGTAGTGTATTACATTTGTTGTAATTTAATCTTCTGTTGTATTATTATTATCATCTATGTACTCTGATATATTTTGTACTCTGATGTAACATTGTTATAATGTTTATAAAAGTCTTTTGTTATTTGTTCTGATGTATTGTATTCCCAAGTTAACATATTCGGGTTTTGAGCGGTCTTGTCGATTTAGCGATCGATTATGTCCAGGCAAAATCTGGGGTCGTTACATATCTTCTTTGTTATATATTTCTATTTCTTATTCATTTACTATGAAAATTATTAGCCTAAATTACTATTTATTTGGTAGATAAATCAAAATGTGTCGCCTGCAGTTTGCATTTCATAGGTAATGTAATAACCCGAAAATCTGGGCCAGTTTGAAATTTTTATTTTGGCGATCTTAATGAAGTTTGAACATTTAAAATGGATTATTTTAAATAAAATCGACGAGAAATTTATTTTGAATATAATAGAACGTATATATTATATACGTCGTCGTTAGAATATAATAATTATATATAATTATAAATAGAATTGAAAATGGCGCGGTAGTTCGATAATTCGATTTCAAACTTCAATTGAATGTACCGGGTGCAAAACAATCCGGATTTTAGTGAAACCAAAAACATTAGGATCTAATTGAGAATATCTTTCCAACGAATCCGACTAATCGAAATTTCATAGCGGGAATCAAAAGATATGTCCAGTTGAAAATTCTGAATAGTCGCTATGGAATTCAGGCCCTTAAAAATAGATATTTTGCAAACGACCTCGGATTTCGACGAAACCACTTTTGTTGGATCCGCAGTGTCAAATTATTGCTAGGTTTCAAATTTCAAAATTTTTAGAATCAATATGTGAGCGTGGCAAAGGAAAACGCGTTTGACCAGTTTCAGTTGATTTTAATCGACTGGAAAATGGCCATTTTTCCAACGGTCTCAGAATTCGACAAAATTAGTTTTGTTAGGACCGTATCGTCAATACGAAGCTAGGAAATATTTTTCGAGGATTTTTAGAGTTAGTATGTGACCCCGGTAATTTGAAATGTACGTTTAAAATTCAATATAGTGATTTAAATGTAAATTCAACTGAAACTAATCGAAACGATGAAATCAGCATGCGATACATATCCCATTGTGTTCGGAATGGGGGTAATTAGCTAGGGGCGACAGTCGTTGGGTTCGAAACAGAGTTTGAATGAAAAGTCAACTCTAACAGGATTAAATTAAATAATTAATTATAAATTAACACCTATACCTCACCATCTCTCTCTCTCTTCCCTTTATCATTCTTTTCCAGATCGAAAAAAAAAGAACAACGTCACGCCGCCACCCCCCTACAGCAGCCGCCACCATCCACCGCGACCCCCCCCCCTTGCCAGCGCCACCGCTCGTCTCCACACCCTCCCTCCTCTTAATCGAACCACCCATCAAACCGAATGCAGCCCCTTTCCCAATCGGATCCACGCCTCAGCCCTAAGACCTCCATCGCTCGTCAAGACCGCCGGAAGACTGAGCCGCGCCACCTCCCCTGCCGGTCCCACCACCTGAAGCCGCGAGCTCCCCCTGACCAGCAGCCCCCAATGTCGTTTACTGCCCTTCCCCCTCCGCCCGGTTCCTCTGCCGAACGCAGTAAGCCTCTTTTCCTTTTTATATGTTATACCACTGATTTTAAATTCAATTTTTATAGAAACCGTAGTTTTAAAACTGAATAAAATTATGATTGTTTATTTAAACAAGGAGTCAATTTTCATTTAGGGAAAGTTTTGATTTTTAATATAGGAAAAATACGATTTTTGCATAGGAGAAAAATACGATTTCTCATTGTACGAAAGGTATGATTTTTCCTATATGAAGAGTTATAATTTCTATGTAGATAAAGGTTTGATTATTTTTTTTATATGATAAAAATATAATTTTTATGTAGATAAAGGTTTGATTTTTATCAGATGGAGAATAAATTTTTAGTTAGAAGGAAAATATGAAGTTGGAATTATAAAAACTCAATTTTTATATATATGAAATAACGAGATAAAGATACGTTGTTGATATGAATAAAAATATAGTTTTTATTCATGTAGAGTAACAAAAATATGATTTTCACATATGTAGCGAATACGGGCGACGAAAGTGGCGAAGGATTTGCACGATAAAGATTTCCTACATATGAAGAGTCGCCGAGTTGGATTTAGCTTTTGGTGAGAACTTCTCACTCAAAATCTCTTTTTCTAGTTATATATATATATACTAGGATGCAGACGGTGCTTAGTAGCACCCGACACCCGTCATCCACAGACCATGGATGGCTTGTTTGTTAAATTGTTTGGTTGTGTAGTTGGTTAGTCTAATTGGTTTGAATTGAATTGTTTGGTGAAATGGAATGGATTTGCTTGATGTGTGAATGGCGTGGGCCTTCACTAGACCGGGGATAAGGCTAGGCCTCGTCCCGTTTCTAGTATCGTGCCGTTATGCCGCCGAAATTTTCTAAAATATGTTAGTAAAATAAAAATACCATTTTTATTGTGTAAGTGAACCGAATAGAATATTCATATTTTGGATAAAACATATTATCGTTAAAAATATAAATTTTAACGTGAAAGTGAAGAAATAAATATTTATAAACAAATCGGCCGATTTGTTTATATACACTGATTTGACTGATATTGAATGGGTCGATAAATTTTACACATCGCCCAACTGCACAACTAAAAATCTGTGTTTGATTGTTTGAAACCCCACACGGGTGTTGGGATGAAATTTGAAGTTCACTCATCCTGATTGATTAAATATGTCGATCGATTGATTGACAGGCTGTTATAAGCGTAAGATATCTATATTTGATGCTTATACAGTGTAGTGCACTTTGGTTGATGGTTGATTGTTTATTATTGCTATTATATACATGTGTTGTATGGAATCCATATAATTAACGTTATATGGTGATTGATTGGGCCTCATTCCAATCGGGAAAGTAATGAATATTATAAAAGAAAATTCATGTGTTGAATATAAAAATAGTCATGTGTTGACGATGATTATGGGTTGAATCTATTCATGTGTTGAGTGAAATATTTTAAATAATAAAAATTACATCTTTATCATATTTACGATTAGAATCTACTTTACGGTGGAGTCTAATTGAAAATCAAACGATAGATACCATAGTTTTATAAAATATTTTACATAACAACAATAGTGATGTGTTGACAGCACTCATGTGTTGAGATTAGTCGTGTGTTGAAAGAAATATAGATTCATGTGTTGAATGGGAAAAATATTCATTTGTTGAATAGAATAAAGAAGTTGTGAAAAATATAAAGCCGTGTTGATTAGTTTTGCGCCAATTTGACGTGAACGATATATATATATCGATTTTATTCAAATTGAAATGAATATTATAGCAAATTCGAATTGAAAAGAAAACGAATTTGAATTGAATATAAAAGGACTTCAAATGGAATTGAATATAAAACAAATCCAAGTTGAATTGAAAACGAACTGAAATTTAATTGAATTCGAATCGAAATTAAATTGAAATCAATTTGAATTGAAACGAATTTGAATTTGAATTGAATTGAAACGAATTTGAATTCGAATTAAATAAAATGGAAATGAATTCGAGTTGAATTGAAATCAAATCGATTTGAAATTGAATGTAGAAGTTGAATTGTTTTAGAAACGAATTTAAAACGATTTATAAAATTCATTTTAAAAGGAAATCGATGAAATATATATAATATATATATATATATATTATATATAATGGCCTGAATAGAACGCGCCGCGCCGCGGCAGTTCGTGAATTTCGACCATTTATTTCAAACGAACATTGCGGGAGATCCGACCGTCGGATTCTCCTAAAACCGGAACCGTTGGGTTCGTATCGAAAAGCTTTCCAATGAATATTAGAAATTTGAAATCTAACGGTTGGATTTGGAGCTATGTCCAAATCAAATTCGAAAAAGGGTCGCTGTAAGTGCAGTTCGATGGCCGTTGTTGGAAATCGACTGCACGGGCCTTGATAAAATTATTAAAAATATTCATAATTTGTGTAAAATCATAATATGTGAATTGGGAAGAACTGGGGTGAAAAACTCCAAATTTGAAATGATAAAAATAGGTTTTTATCGAAATGAGCTAGTTTTGAACTAGAATTAAAATCAATTTATTTTTAAATAAATAAATTGAATTTGAAAGTGATTTTAAAAATAATCAATATTCCCAATACGTGGATTGGACTGGAGTTGAATCGAAATTATCTTCGGGATATTTCGATGTTGGATTTCGTGACTATACAGATATTGTTATGGGAATTTGAAAGATATATTTTATATCGTTATTGCCAATACGATATATGTTGGTTTCCGAATTTGCTATTGAATATAAGCCGATATATTTTCTATTCAGAGCCTTGTATTTAATATCAAATGTGATTTGGGTTTATCGTGAATCGTGTTTTAGATGACATTGGTTCTTTAACCCAGTTAAAGGCAAGATGTTGATTTTTGAAAGAATTAAGACTAAGTGTAGTTTTAATGAATCTTTAATTAGATTAAAATGTGAATTGATAATTTAAATTATCAAATCTGAAAAGTGATCGAGAGGGGAGTACCACCAGTTTTGCTCCAAAGCGATAGTTAAATCTTTAATTAGATGTGAACGTGAAATGGTAATTAATTTTACCGATAACACCGTGGTGTTAGATGTGGAGTATTACCAGTTTTCTCCATGGGATATATAGGTTGGGATGGGGAAATAAAATAAATAATTACTTCGGTGTGGTTCGTTAATCCCGACTAGTTTGAAATGATATCCATAGGAAGATTATAGGATAAATTTAGAAGAATTTATCTTGGATAAAATTAATGGGAACATTTCCCTAAGAAAGTGATTTTGTGAATAAAAGAATATTCTGAATTGGAATGAGGCGTTTGTTGTGTTTGTGTAACATTCGTTTATTATATACGTGGGTTATTCAGAAAGGCCGGGTTTATACCCATTCTGAATAACCGATTCGACGAGATGTCGAAGATGAAGACGGTGGTTGAAGACCAGAAGTCTTCACATCGTTTGGGTGATTACTGATGATCTTGATTGGGCTGTACACTCAAGATGAGGGAAACAGTTGGTGATTGTCCAGACGTACTTGGAGATGGATGGATATGCGAGGAAAGTGCCTCCGGTTTCGTTCAGACCCAGAACGAACTTGTAAATGGATTGTGTGTCTGACATTGGATTTTATTCTGTGTTGATTGATCTCTATTAAATATACATCTGTTTGGCGGCGGAGAATTTATTCTCTTGCTTAACGCCCTTCTCTGAGACGTACGAGCTCAGAGTTTGTATATCGACGGACATCAGTCGCATGGAGTGGATTGCCAGTGTGGCATGCGTAAGTGGCAGTTGATCAAGGCTTCTGTTGAAAAGCAAAGTCTTGTGGTTGATGATCAAAGCACGGTCTGTGTGACGTAGCTTTGTGTATAACGTGGATTCGCGAGCCTCCCACCTCGGTATGAGTCAAAAACGGGATAGTGACTGCAGGGAGAGCACGACGTTTCTTTCTAGCTAGGGTGGTGTCAGTGACCTACCAGCCCTGACATTTATATACTTTTCACCTGTGTGGTTGTTGGATATGAGGCGCCTCGGATATAGGTCTGTAAGGACCGGGAAACGTGTGTTCAGGAATAACTAATCCTCAAAAGTAAGAGAGGACCGGCCCTGAAGATCCAAGGATCATAGTGGAGTCCTGAGGCATTTGCTAGAGTGTCTCGAACGCGGAGAGGAGCTTGCCCCTTGCCTCGGCTCATGACGGAGTCCAATTTCCAATACGTGATATTGCGGTTTTAATTGTAGAACTAGTATGGCGACATGATAGACGGTACCCATGCCGCCTATGATTGATATTTATGATTTGAAATTGTTTTGACACTATACACCTATAATAGTATCAAATAATGTGATTTAAACGTATCAAGCATGCTTTGGCTGTTATAAGGGAAAACCCTATCCTCCGGCTTGCGTTGCATTGTGTGATGGGACCTGGGTCTTATAACAGCTTCATTTTTCTTTATTTAGCATTGCGTTGTTTGTTCTATGCACTGGTATTCTTGGGAGGAAACCCGTTCCGTGTTATACGGCGTGGTCCCTTGATTTACCAAACTTTAAAACCAATATTAATAACTGTTTTAGTTCTCACACCAGTCCCATGACTGACCTGGAGTTTATTGTTTTAACCTAAACTCTGGGTGCCCCTATTTTCCGCACGGGCAGCTAGTAGTTTTGGTTTTGCAGATTTATATTCACAGGGTCCTGATTTACAGCTGGAACGATGCTCGGAAAGCTCTGTATCCGTGTATCACTTTCAGTTGTGCTTTTGTATTATTTTCCGCTGCGATGTATTTAAATGTATTTTAAATCTCTGATATTTGTCAAATGTAATTTATTCATTTATACTCTGTATATTCTTGTATCTGATGAATTGTTGTAATAACAATGAAATGTTCTTCCGTCTGCGTTCTATTTTGTCTTGTACTCAATTCTATCCGTGCTTTCCTTCACGGGGAAGTTCGGGTCGTCTCAGGTAATCAACTTGATTTTTTCTTCAATTTTCTTTGGTTATCCTCACCTTCTCTTTGTCTATCCCTCCAACTTGCTTATGGATTTTGAAGTATTTCTTTTGATCTTTGTTAAATAGTAAAAACAAATTCTTTTTTATTATACATGGTTTCTTTAAATGTTTTAGTCAATATTTTATTATTATTTATTAACCATTCTAAAATCAATAGCTTGAATCAATAACTTAAAGATTAACGAAGAAAATTTGTACATACTATTGATCTATTCGAAGCAAAAGAAATGTCATTTTCATTATAATTTTTGAAACTGCAATATCTCTCTCTCAAACACAAATGTACACACACACACACACACACACACACACACACACACACACACATATATATATATATATATATATAGTAACAACCTAGATTTTTGGAAGTGGGTTGTAATAGCTTAGGAAATTTTGGCGTTTGGAAATGAATTAAATTAAGATTTGTATTGAAAACAAATGTTTTTATTTAAAATTTTGATGTCTATCCATTTTGGACTTAGTATCTACTTTTTAAAATGAAATGATTTTTGGACCAAAGATATCTTTCCATAAACTTAAATTTTTTTTATGAATGAATAATTAGATTTATTACTTTAAATTTAGTTAATCTTGAAATCATACCCGTTCTAAGACTTGTCCTTGTTTGTCTGTTGGTGTAGTATGTGTGGTTTGGATCTGTAAAAATCTAGATCTTTCCGTAAATCTCTGGGTGGCATTATAAAAGTGTGCGTAATCCTTTTTGTTGAAAGGAAAAAAATTAACAATAAAACGGGTTCCCTTTCTCCAATCCGAAAAAAGGGAAGAACGGCTTCACCTATCGGTCTCCTCTCTCCTGACGAATCGTTGCTTCCCCTTCGCCAATAATTGAAGTTGCGTCCACCGTGGCCCTCACCGTCCAGTCATGTGGCCACGGCCCATTCTTGCCTCCAGCCCTTCATCACATTTTGGTTATGCTTTTGTCGATTGATCATATGCTTTGATTTTGTTGTGGTGCATGATTGCTAAGTTCGATCACTTTATAAATTGGTACGAATTTTTCCCACTTTCTGATTCGTATTGCTTGAATGATTTGTGGTGATTATTTAGGATTTAGAAAGCCATTTATACCTTTGATTTCTTTGATTGAATAAATAGCATATAATTGTTGGCTTTCAATTGAAAAAGCGCGTGAATTATTCTCAGAAATTTCGATTTAGCTTTGGATTTCGAGTTTTGGCTCTGATACCAAATGTAACAACCCGCCATTTTGACCGCCCCAAGTCGGTGTTTAAATCAACTCGAAGTGTTCAGAATGACGTGTTGTTATTGGGTAGTAGGGTGAACCGAATTCAACATGGCAGCAAATGATAATCAACCAATTTCAGCAAGCAAAATAAAGTACTAATACAAATAATCATAGAAGTAGAAAAATTCAAAAATCAAGTTTTCCTTTTCTTTTTCTTTTTCTTTTTTTGAGCAATGTCCATCTTAGATAGTTTGAACAGATGCTATAAATGACAACAACTATGGTAGAGTTTACATGTAAAATTCAATTCACATGTTAACTTTATTAGATGTTGCTTAACTATTTGTAGCTTTGCCTTTTATTTTGATTTCCTCAAGAGATTAATGTTGTGTTGATCACCGTAAGTTAGCAATGGAGATGAACATGTGTGTTGCTAACCATGTGATATAGCCCAGGTTGAAGTTTTGAAATGCTTATTATGTATTACACTATGCATGTTTTCCTTTACACTTCTGACAATAAGCTAAAACGTTTTGTTTGTAGTTTTAGCTATTAACTAAGAAATATGTTAAGCATTTGTGCTTGAACCGCCTACTGTCCGTACATGTTTTTTATTCAACAGTTAACTTGTTTTTCCCTTTCATTGCAAATATATATTTATTGAGTTCCATCTAATATACAAGCATTTCTTTACAGGCATGTTTGCTGTTCATTATAGTTTTCTTATACAAAGCTGTAATACTAAACATGTGCAACTTCCTGTATCCGCAAGTTCTAACTGCTGTTATTTAGTAAACAAATGTCTTCCTTCTGCTTTTCCCATGTAGATAAATGGTACAAAATTAGTTTTATTTATCTTTTACTTTTCATGTCTAGTACATGCTTCACCTTCTTTTCACATTTGCCTCCTTTACAACGTGTGTTGTCCTATGTAACGACCCGCATTCTACGCATCAAAGGATCGTATAATATTTATTTCTTTTACATACGAAGTCGTATGGTCATGTAACTTTGGGAGACGACTATTGGGGTCATTTCCCATGTTCATGATTTTTTTCAATTTTTAAATGACCATTTTGCCCCTAGCTAATCTTGTTTTGACCATAACTTTTGATTGAAAATGAGTTTTGACCTAAAACCACTTCCATTAGATCCGGATGAAGATTTACCTTTCCGTAGAGTGGTCATATGTGAAAAACGGACTTACCGTTTAGGAGATATGGCTAAAATAGGGTTTAGAAGGTGAAAAACTGCTTAACCGGGCCTAATTAGGGTGATTTGCAGGAGGGCCCATAACCCATTTCGGGAATAGGGTTATAGGGAGGCTGAGAATAGTAGGAGAATGATCTAATTTCATTTTCTCAACCGCCTAAAACATTTCCCTAATCCTAACAATGACCTCCAACATCTAGAATCTCCTCTAATCACTTTCTAATCAAGTATTAGTCTAATCTACGTCAAATCAAATGGAAATAGCACCAAAGCAAGGTTAGAACTGCTGTGTTGTCTTGGGAACAGCGCCAAATCAGAGAAATAGTTCAGTTTTGAAAGTTTATTTGTGGCTAAGGTGAGTGATTTGCATAGTTCCTCACTAATTATGGTTAATTAAGGGTAATTAGTGTTCATTAGTGAATTTTAACATGATTAAATTCTAGAAAGATATTTATAAATTTCGAAATATTGTTTTAGGCCTCTGTTAGAAAATTTGGTTGATTTGGTTAAGTTATTCTAATCCTATCATTAGTTTTACTTAAACATGCTTAAGGGGAAAATATGGGATTTTGGCTATGTTTGATCCGTTTTAACCTATCAAATTATTGTTTTGGTGTTTGTGGTTGATTGTAAATGTTGCTATGACTGTTTGGTATGTTTTGCGATTGGTTAGAAAAGTTAGATTGGTCGAAAACGCCGTCGAATGGCGTAAAAAAGTTGCTGGAAAGAAGGGCAGGAAATGTGCAGGGATCAGACCGGATCCCCTGAACTCCGAACCGAACCGCTCGTGGATGGTGGCATCGAACCGACCCGCTTGCATTTGAAGCTACGATCTGACCCGTTCTCCTGGAATGCGCCATGAAGTCCCGATCCAAAGTTGAAGAGTGAGACCGAACCGATACACCATGGATGGACTTGAGAGACTCGACCCGATTCGAAGTGCTTGGGACGGAGAACCGAACCGCTTGCCTGAAGTCATGATCTGATGCTCTACAGATGCCCTGAACCGATCCGAAGTAGGTGCCACTATCCGACCCGTAGGGGGTATTCCGATCCGAACCAAGATGCTTGGATTTGAGGCGTGAACCACGATCTGAACTGGAAGTACGAGTTGCAGTGAAGAACAGGAACCGAACCGATCCGGAGGAGACCAAAACCCGATATGCAAAGGTAGTCCAAATGAGAGGTTGTAACTCAGGATCCAAATGGGAACCAATCGGTGAACTTCATGAGTTGGACTTTGCTGCGGGACGCGTGCAAAGGGGTTATCGACGTCCATAGCTTTGATTCACCACAAAGACGGATGTTTGGCTACGTATCAGTGTATTGGGGGTAGTTATTACTCCATGGGGCAGAGTGATCGTAGCATGGCTATGAGCCAGTGCAGTGGAGTCGTTATGACTTCATGGGGGCAGAGTGGACATAGCAAGGACTAGTGGCTATGGATCAGTGCAGTGGAGTGGCCATAACTCCATGGGGCAGAATGATCATAGCAAGGAATGGGTGGTCAGAGCGGTGGATATCGTATGCTTTACGCACTGAGTGAGAGATGTGAGGATGGTTGCTATGCTTGATTGTTTTCTATCACTATGTCATGCACCCCCCCCCCCCCCCCGTATTCTTTACACCTTATGTTTTGTGGCTCCTTAGAGTATTGAGCGGTATGTTGTGCTAACTCTTTGGTTGCAGGTCCAGGTTCAGGTATGGTTTATTATACCTGTTATTGTTCTGTTTTGATGCTTATCGCTCATACCAGACTTTTGTCTGACCCAGAGTTTTATATCTCTTCTTTTTTACTTTGGGTGCTCTTAAACGGGCAGACTAGAGACAGGTTAGTTGGTTGTGCACGAGTAGCTGACCGGATACGAGCAGGAGGCTTACACGTACTATTTGCTATATATTCTCCCTGTGTTGCTGTTGGTCACTACTTTGGGCATTAGTAGTGTACCTTTCCTTTCTTTTGCTTTAGAGACAGTTTTAAAGTTGTAATAATGATGATGTGGAACATAAGTTGTAATTGGATTTTCCGCTTCTATGATGTTTAGTTTTCAGCTTATGCACTGTCTCGCCTGTTTTATGTCAAAGTATGTTATTATTATATTTTATTCCATGCACTGTGAGATATTCTATAGGTTCTTTATTAGTTCACTAGTAAGTTATCTTCTTTTTCCTTACTTTGGCGACTATCCCGTGCTGGTTGGACATCGGCACAGCGCACTTCCATTGGAAATGCCGGCTGGTGCGGGGCGGGCTGTCACATTTGGTATCAGAGCTCTAGGTTGCGTAGTTAACCTAGGGAAAGACACCAGGGAGAGATAATACGCATATGAGAGCGTGTATTTGGGATTATTTTAGTTTTCAAAAGCTACATATATATTATTAGTATAGCTAAGGATGATGTCGCACTGCACTAACACCACAAAGAGGATGGTTAATCGTTTCTCTTTACATACTGAACGATGAGCCGGTATACGAGGGGTGCTGGTAGAGGAGCCAACAACGGGAATGCTCCTGACATGAGAGCTATGTTTACTGACTTCATGAGAGAGATGCTTAGAAATGTGCAAGGAGAAGCTCCCAATGCTGCAAATGGTGGTGGTGCAGCGGTGCAGGCGCCTAGAGCCGATTTCGCCAAGCTTTACAAGGATTACACTAGTCTTGGTGGAAAGCCGTTCCACGGAACGGAATTGGCTACAGAGTTCAGGATTGGTTGGATAGCTGTGAGCGTATCTTAGAAGTCTTAGGTATCGAGGATGCGATGAAAAGAAAGCTAGCGTCCCATCAGCTGCAAGGACGGGCAATGAATTGGTGGAACGCTATTAAGGCAGCTACTCCAGAGGATCAAGTTACATGGGATCAGTTTAAGGCCCGATTCGGTGAAAAATTTATCCCAGCTGCCCAGAAGTCAGAGTTGTTTAGGAAATTTCTGGAGCTTAAGCAAAATGGTAAGGCAGTCTCGGGGTACATTGCAGAATTCGATACTTTATCGAAGTATGGGTTATCCCTCATTGACACTCCCTAGAAGAAGAATGAGAAGTTTATAACAGGCTTGGAGCAGTACTTGGGGGAAAGGCTTATTAACCACATCGATGAGACATTTGAATCGATAGCGGGGAAAGCTTTGAGATCGGAGAGTCTATACCCCAAGTCAAAGACTGAGGTTGCATCTGCGGATGAGCCAAAGCCGCAAGTAAGAGGTGGAGGCAAGAATGGCTCTCAGAATAAGAGAAAGCCGAATCAGACCAAGGATGGCCAGAAGAAAAAGAATAAGAAAGATGGTGAGTGATTCAGCTGTGGTAAGAAGGGCCACTATGCCAAAGAATGTCGGGCCAAGCCAGCGGATAGGAAGTGCTTCAACTGTGGCCAAGTGGGACATCACAAGGACAAGTGTCCGCAACCCCCTAAGGAAAAGCAGACTGTGAAAGCATATGCTATCAATGCTGTTCCTTCTTCGTCGAATGCCCCAACCGCGGTGGAGAAAGGAAAGAATGTCGTCATTGAAGGTATGCTTTCTGTTTATGATGTTCCTGTTCAAGTATTGTTTGATACCGGAGCTTCTCGTTCCTTCATATCTAGTGACCTGGTAGATAGGTTGGGATTGGAACCCGAGATAGTCGATAGACCTTTAGCAGTGACGAACCCGATTGGTGGTTCGACTAGCCTTTGTATAATTTGTCGCAATGTGGTCTTATCAAGTCATGGATGCATGTTTGTTTGTGATTGCTTTGTTTTGGGCTTTACTAGGTTTGGCATTATTTTGGGAGTCGATTGGCTCCAAAGATTTGGGGTGGTGGTAGACTGTGAGGGCTTTTGGTGACAGTTAGAGCGGATGATGGGCGGAGGGTAGTGTTTGGTGTTCTACCTAATGATGGGGTAATGGCTAGTTTTCTAAATTCCCTCGACATCCCGCATGATGAGTTGTCAGATGTGCCCGTGGCTGGCCAGTATCCGGACATCTTCGAGGAAGTGACAGGACTTCCACCACACCGAGAGATTGAGTTCTGTATTGATTTAGTGAAAGATGCCAGACCTATAGTGATGCCACTTCGTCGTATGGCGCCAAGAGAGCAGCGAGAGCTCGGGGTGCAAGTAAGCGATCTTTTGAAGAAGGGATTTATCAGAAGAAGTGTTTCTAAGTGGGGAGCACCAGTTGTGTTTGACACTAAGGAAAATGGTTCCCTTCGATTGTGTGTAGATTACCGCGAATTGAACAAGGTGACGAGGAAGAATAAGTATCCTCTACCGCGGATGGATGATTTGTTTGATCAGTTGAGTGGCGCGAGAGTGTTCTCCCAGTTGGATCTCGCAACAGGTTTTCATCAGCTTAGGGTGGTGTAATGACCCGTATTTTTCAGGGTATATAATTAATTTATTTAATTATATAAATAGTGATATAGAGAATTAAATGGTTATTTAATTAAATTATATGGAATATATAATTAATATAAATAATAGAGTAATATATTTAATATCTGAAATAATCAGAAATAGTGAATTTACAATATAATGTGAACTGGACGACCCAAAATATATAATTCAGTTTGGAATTGAACTTGGATAACAAATATATTCAATCGACGACAGTTTGATCGTGGAATTATAATATAATTATAATCGAGCTCGGAATGGCGCGGCAGTTCGCTATTTGGCGATTCGAACTTTAAATGAATATACAGAATCCGTTTTAAGTCAGATTTCTGTGAAACAAGAAACGTACGAATCTGTTGAGCTATATTTTTCTAAGGAAAGAGAAAAATCGGGATTTCATCGTGTAGATTTTTATTTATGTCTAAATCAAATATTCAGAAAAAACAGCAGTATATTCGTTCGTGGCCATAACGGTTATTTAAGAATATTTGAAGATCGGGTTTGAATTTAGACAAGGTTCTTTTGGGACATAACGATAAGTTAATTTTTAGAATTTTACTGTAATTTTTAATTAATTAAATAAGCAACTTTTTAATTGGAGTATTTTGCACCCTTAATCAGCGATTTTGGGGTTTCACAATATGAGTCAATCTACCGATATTATTATATTTCTGGGATCGTGACACCTCACTGAGCACGACTGTACTCTTACTTTTGTCTGTAGCGGCCCGACCTGAACGAAAATTTAAGTAACGAAGCACACATATTTTGTAATGTATGATAGTTGAATAATATTAAGTTTTCTTGGACCTTAAGGGTGCACGTCCTTCTTTTTCTATCCACCAGCTTTTGTGTCACTTACCAATCCACGTTCCTTTCCTCTCAACCACACCCTAAATATCCAGATATTAACTAACATTATAAATACCCCATCTTAAAACTCTTATAACCTAATTTCATTTCCTTTAGCACAAAACCGGCCGCCATCTTCTTTCGTTCTCCGTCAAAATGGAAACTCGAAACTTTCTAATCTCAAAAGAAAAACAAATCAAAACAATCCAAAAACACGGACACATGCAAATGATGTGGGTTTTGGGAACATCCGGTTCGCTGCATGTAGTCTTAGGGGAGCGTTGTCACAAGTTTAAAGGTGGAAATGGCTTCGGAAATATGAGAGCAACGTTCAGCAAGAGGAGGGGTCTACGTCATTTAACAGTAATGAAGGAAGCTCCAGACCGCAAATAGAAGGAGAGCACCGCAAGTTCAAATAAGCATGAAATTTTCAAAACCTGTAGCTCGACAAGGCTATCGTCGAGTTTCCCTTTTGAGCAGTCAAGGTGTGAGGGAGTCTGACAGTTTGTAGCGGTTTAAAGCAGGGAGTTATTTAACAAGGGGAGATGATGTGTTTTCGAACAGGAGATGCTGGGTGATTTTGGTTAGGGTGTTAGTTGTGAAGTAGAGAGGGGTGCGTTGGAGTTTGAAGGTGCGAAAATGGATTCCTGAAGCCTGATGAGCAGCTGCGTTCAAAGTGAATGGAGAAGATGGGTGTAGAAAGCGGGTTTGAGTGGTATACGATTTTGAATAACCGTGAGGAAGGAAAGGAAAATATCTGTGCGGTCGGGTCTTCTTTTAAATGATGTTGGGCTGGGCGAGTATGGTGAGGCCCCTTTTTATTAATTCAAGTTTTGTTTGAAATGTTAACAGCGTATGCGAAGTGGAAGTGTGTTAGCGAAACTTCAAACCAAAACGAAGGATTGAGAGAATATGTATTATAGCAATGGTATGAAATAGTGGGAACGCACTTCCAGTGGGATAGTGTGTAATATTTTGGGATGTTTTACATGAGAACAAGGTCGCTACTGTTGCGGGCTGCAGCACGCTGAAGACTGAAGACCGAGAGGTTTTTGTTTAGAAGGAGTTATTGCAACAGGAGCTTTCGGTCATTTACAAAATGGGGAGTACTGAAATGCGGGGACTGTTTTTGGAAGAAAGATGAGTACATTGCTGTGGTGAAGGACATGGTGAGGTGTGGTGTTACTGGTGTACACAGGAAGCATGAAGACTGTGTATAGTGGATAAAATGGATGCGTACCATTTGACGATGGAGTCTTTGAGTGTGAGAACTTCAGTAGACATTGTTTGGATGTCTAGTATGGGAAAGCTATAGGGAAGATCGGGAATCAGCTGCGTTCTTTTTACTGGAACTGACGACTGGAAATGGATCGGAGCTCGACTGAATTTATATCGAAATAAATTACCTGATCAGAACCAACTACCGTAAATCGTATTTAACAGTTTACACGCCAAAGTGAGTAAAACTCACTAACTCTCCTTAATTTATATTTTAATATAAATTGTACTTTATTTATTGACTGCTGTATATTGATTGTTACACTGGATTGTTAAATAGATTTGATTGAAAACGTAGTTATAGTTAATCTATGTACGGTTAATCAAATATGGTTCTGTACAGCAGGATATTTCATTTCAAAATGAAATATGATATATATTATACTGTGTAACATCTGTGGATGCAGGGAAACAGGTTGGAGGAATCCAATTGGATTCCTCAACAATTATTTTACTGTTTTCATATATTGTGTTATATGATGTGTTATATAATCTGATCTGGATTATGGATGTTAGAACGATATTGATCATCGTTGTTTGATATTTTAAATATCATAAGAAACAAGGAATATTTCAATGTATATTGAAATAAAGGAATTTTATAAATCACAGGATTTTATAAAAGGAAATTATTTATAAAACGAACACGGTTTTATAAAAGGAAATTATTTATAAAACGAACACGGTTTTATAAAAGGAAGTCATTTAGAAAACAAATAGAGTTTCAGAATAAAGGGATATTTATTTAGAAAATAAATAGAATTGAAAAGGAGAATATTTATTTAGAAAATAAATAGAATAAAGGGATATTTAGAAAATAAATAGAATTGAAAAGGAGAATATTTATTTAGAAAATAAATAGAATAAAGGGATATTTATTTAGAAAATAAATAGAATTAAAAAGGAGAATATTTATTTAGAAAATAAATAGAATAAAGGAATATTTATTTAGAAGATAAATAAAACGTTATAAATAGGAAATATTTGTAATGGTAATTAGAAGTTATAAATAGGAAATATTTGTAATGGTAAATTAGAAGTTATAAATAGGAAATATTTGTAACGGTAATTAGAAGTTATAAAAAGGGGAATAGTTGTAACGGAAAATAAACGTTATAAAAAGGAAATTGACGAGATATAAAAGAGATAATCGAATAGAGTTAAATCGAATTTAGTATTCGAAGGAGCTAATCGAATTTAGTTATTTGAAAAGAGTTAATTGAATATTAGTTATTCAATTAGAGATAATCAAATAAAGTTAATCGATTAAAGATAATTAAATAAAAGTTAATCGAATTAGTCGAAGTAAGTTAATTGACTATTAGTTAGTCGAATGTTAGTTAAGCAAATAAGAGTTAATCGACTATTAGTTAGTCGAATGTTAGTTAAGCAAATAAGAGTTAATCGACTATTAGTTAGTCGAAGATTAGTTAATCGAATATGAGTTAAACAAATAGGATTAATCGAATTAGAGTTAATCGAATCAGGGTTAATTGAATATTAGTTATTCAGTTAGAGTCAATCGAATATAGTTATTTGAGATAGAGATAAAACAGACATAGTTATTAGGGTAAGTACCATTTAGCACGACTGCTAGCGTAATTCGCAGGGCTGCAGATAGCCTACGACGGTCGGATGTTTCCTGAGGGAATCAGGCGTAACCATTGTGATCGCTGCGATCTAAAGTCAAGTGAATGGAGTTAATTGAATATTAGTTATTCGAATTAGAGTTAATCAAATTTGAGTTATTCGAATATTAGTTATTCAAAGGAAATAATCAAATAGAGTTAATCGATTAGAGTAAATCAAATAGAGTTAATCGATTAGAGTTAAAACAGACTTTGTTATTAAGGATGAAGTTAAATCGAATATTAGTTATTCGAAATAGAGTTAATCCAATAGAGTTAATCAAATAAGAGTTAAGCAGTTAGAGTAAAGCAAACAGAGTTATTCGAATATTAGTTATTCGAATAAGAGTTAAATCAAAAGGGGTTAATCAAAGAGAGTTAATCGAATATTAGTTATTCGAATAGGAGTAATGAAATAGAGTTAAACAAATTAGAGTTAATCGAATATTAGTTATTCTAGATAAGAGTTAATTAAATAGAATTAACCAAAAAGAGATAATCGAATAAAATCTATTCGAAGAAAGATAATCGAATATAATCTATTCGAAGAGAGTTAATCGAATATTAGTTATTCGAAGGAGAGTTAATCGAATAGAGATTACTCGAAAGGGAGTTATGCATCAAATTCGATTATATCGAATTCGGGAAAGTATTATTTACTTTCCAGTTTTTAAAAATCAGGATTTATATATTTATAAATAAATTAGTTGTTAGATTAATTAATCAAAGTAAGAAATACATGTTAGACTTATAAGTTAGATATTTCAGAAGTAGGACTTATAACGTTAAACGTCATAATAAATGTTTTCATAAAAGAAGTGGATACGTAATCGGAATCCGAGAATTTGTGTAAGCAAATGGTTTTAGAAATTGAAGTGATGAGCTTTATCTATTGCAAGGTTAAGAACGTTGTTCAGTTAAGGTCTGATCGGTAATTCTACCCCAACTTGATTGACTTCGAAATTGACTAAGGAATAGTTGAAGTTCGATAACAAAGGATGATTAGTAATGCAGTTAAGTAATAAATGACTTATGGATTTAGTAGTCGTAACGATGTTTCATACAACGTTAGTTGAAATCCATATAAACGAGTTTCGGAAACGTTTTCCATATATAAATCAAAGATGGTTTCTAAATATAGAAATAAGGACTATGAATATATATATATATATATATGTGTGTGTATGTTCGATGATTGGATCGATAATTCCATTTGGAATTAAGATCGTTGTTTGTACACCGACATGTTTTCATTCGATAGTTAAATCACAGACTATCGATGTTTTGACCATTTTACGTTGTTAATATGGAGAGACCGGTTGGATTATTATCCGAAGAACCATTCCGTATTGGCATAAGCGTTGCAAACAAGAATGCTGAATATATTGAAGACGGTGTTATGCAAGGGCTGTCCTGTTTACAGAATAGTGCCTTCGGTTTCGTTCAGTCCCAGAACAAACGTATATGGACGAATCTCTGACAAAGTATTTCCAATGATCGAATGGGTTGGGCTGTACAAATATATATGGTGGCAACGGATTTATTCCCTTAGCATAACATCCAGAATATTTGTATAAATAAACTAATGATTAACGGATCTGATAATGTGGCATTCAAAGTGATCTTGTTATAAATGAATGGAAAGTAAGCGCAGCTTCTAGCCTCACATCCGGTAAATGACAAAAATCGGGCATGCAGCATGGCTAAGTCGGTTGCACCGAAGTAGGGTGTATAATCACCTATCTAGAGAATATTCATTTGCTTCTTTAATCTATCAATGCTGTCCCATATATATATGCGGGAACGGTTGTTGATCCCAACCGTTGGTGATGTACATTCGATACACTCAAGCGAAATGAGTGGTCAGTCATGTGTGGCTGAGTTGCAAGATGTTATTGTTGAACTATAGTGTATCGTTCCTAGAGTACACTGATCGGAAGGTGGTTCCATACCTTGTCATAGTTGGAAATCCAATCATCCAATACGCACCCGCGGTTTTGATTGTATACTATATATGTAGAACGTGAGATGCAAGCGTTTCTGCTAGATTGATATCTATTTGTATTTAGACATTATTATATTATCAGAATGATATTGCTTTTCAAAGATGTTGGATTCTCATAAGGGAAAAACCCGTTCCGTATTCACGGCGTGGTCTTATGAGATATCATATACCTGTTTAAATGATTTGAGTTTACTCACACCAGTCACATGACTGACCCGGAGTTTATTTTGTTTTGTTTTCCCTAAACTCTTGGGTGCCTAAATTTGTACGGGCAGTCAAGTAGTCGGGATTTACAGATGCACTTGGAGAGCTTGGAGCAGGAGGCTTTAGGATTCTATAGCTATTATTATTTCCGCTGTTGTTGTAAGTGTTGTACTCTAAAATGTTACTGTATACATATACTGTTTGTATTTCAAAAGTTATGTTATATTTTATTCGTTCCGCTGTGAGATTCGTGTTTACTATGATGGTGATGTTCTTCTTCTTCTTCTATTCTATTAGTTCTACCTTATCTATCCTCACCCTCTATCTTCTTTCTATTAGTTTCTTGAATTTCAAGTGCAATTTGGGGTTGGACTTGTGTTATTTAGTCAGCTCAAATTGGACCGGATTTTCGTGTCACTACAGTTGGTATCAGAGCAATGGTTTAGTTAATACCTTGGCTCTGTGGCGTAACTCAGTAGAGATGGGATTAGTAATATCCTAGATTGAGTTGAGTATATATATACGAGTGAACGTATTTGTTATTCAATATAAAATGATTTTATATTGTGGAGTTTTATTGGTTGAGTTGTTTATGAATTCTGGTCGATCAGTTTGATCCACTGTATCGATAGGGGTTACTAAACACTTGAATACGATGAACCGACATGGTATGTTTTAAAAATTAATATAGTATAATTGGTTGTGTTGGTTGTTATTATAATCGAATGAGATTATGAAAAGATGAAATAGTTATAAATAACTAATCAGAATTCATATAAGAAAAGTATATGAAGTAAGATGAAGTAAATCTGAAATTTAAATCAGAATTGGAATTAAAATAAGGAAATTTTAAGTTCCTGGGAGATTATGAAATGTTTCCAAAATGGATGTGTTTAGAAATGATTTTGAAAGTGATATAGTATTGAACTCACCTGGATTGCTGGGAAATAGATTCCGATGATGGATCGATACATCATCGGTGTTCATTTTCGAGTTTCTAAGTGACGGATTATTACCAAAGGTTTTGTTTTTGAAATGTTTTGAGAAAACAAGTTGTTTAGAAATTCAAATGTTTTGGATTGGTATTATGATTTCGAATTGATTTGAAATGAACCCAGAAATTTAAGTTCTAGAATTAAAATTTAACTAATGAAGTTAAATAGAGAAAGATGGTAAAAATGAATGAATAAATGAAAATTTAACTTAGGACTAAGTTAAATAAAATTTGAATTGTATTAGAGAATAATCTAGAAATGGAATTGTTTTGATGAGTTAAGTATTTAGAATCTGAAATTGGAGTTTGAATGGAATTCGACTTAAGTATAAGTGAATGATTTGGTTGAGAACAAACTGACAGGAGTTTGATTGGATTAGTATTTATATATGTTGAGTTGATAGCAGATGGACGAGATATAATGATATGCCCGACAAAAAGGTACAAGTTTATATTTCATATGAGTTTGGGATTTATGAGCCGAATTGGCAAGCCGCTTGGCTGTTTGATTTTCTTTTGGATTGGAGAGGCCTATGTGGCAGTATGGGGATTTTCCCGATGCTCCCGGTACAAAGGAGGTTATGGCGAAATTTTCCGGAAATTAAAGGCGTTATAAAATTTTCATAATTTTTGGAAATTCTAGTAAGTCGGAATGAATTAATATTTTAATTGAAATTAAATGGTTCAGTTGGAATTTAGGTTGAGAAGTAAACAAAGGATATTCGAATCTAGTCAGTAGAGTGGGTAACATTTTCCTAGCTTAGCAATTTCGAGGACAAAATTATTTTAAGGGGGAAAGATTGTAATGACCCGTATTTTTCAGGGTATATAATTAATTTATTTAATTATATAAATAGTGATATAGAGAATTAAATGGTTATTTAATTAAATTATATGGAATATATAATTAATATAAATAATAGAGTAATATACTTAATATCTGAAATAATCAGAAATAGTGAATTTACAATATAATGTGAACTGGACGACCCAAAATATATAATTCAGTTTGGAATTGAACTTGGATAACAAATATATTCAATCGACGACAGTTTGATCGTGGAATTATAATATAATTATAATCGAGCTCGGAATGGCGCGACAGTTCGCTATTTGGCGATTCGAACTTTAAATGAATATACAAAATCCGTTTTAAGTCGGATTTCTGTGAAACAAGAAACGTACGAATCTGTTGAGCTATATTTTTCTAAGGAAAGAGAAAAATCGGGATTTCATCGTGTAGATTTTTATTTATGTCCAAATCAAATATCCAGAAAAAACAGCAGTATATTCGTTCGTGGCCATAACGGTTATTTAAGAATATTTGAAGATCGGGTTTGAATTTAGACAAGGTTCTTTTGGGACATAACGATAAGTTAATTTTAGAATTTTACTGTAATTTTTAATTAATTAAATAAGCAACTTTTTAATTGGAGTATTTTGCACCCTTAAGGGGTTTCACAATATGAGTCAATCTACCGATATTATTATATTTCTGGGATCGTGACACCTCACTGAGCACGACTGTACTCTTACTTCTGTCTGTAGTGGCCCGACCTGAACGAAAATTTAAGTAACGAAGCACACATATTTTGTAACGTATGATAGTTGAATAATATTAAGTTTTCTTGGACCTTAAGGGTGCACGTCCTTCTTTTTCTATCCACCAGCTTTTGTGTCACTTACCAATCCACGTTCCTTTCCTCTCAACCACACCCTAAATATCCAGATATTTACTAACATTATAAATACCCCATCTTAAAACTCTTATAACCTAATTTCATTTCCTTTAGCACAAAACCGGCCGCCATCTTCTTTCGTTCTCCGTCAAAATGGAAACTCGAAACTTTCTAATCTCAAAAGAAAAACAAATCAAAACAATTCAAAAACACGGACACATGCAAATGATGTGGGTTTTGGGAACATCCGGTTCACTGCATGTAGTCTTAGGGGAGCGTTGTCACAAGTTTAAAGGTGGAAATGGCTTCGGAAATATGAGAGCAACGTTCAGCAAGAGGAGGGGTCTGCGTCATTTAACAGTAACGAAGGAAGCTCCAGACCGCAAATAGAAGGAGAGCACCGCAAGTTCAAAGAAGCTTGAAATTTTCAAAACCTGTAGCTCGACAAGGCTATCGTCGAGTTTCCCTTCTGAGCAGTCAAGGTGAGAGGGAGTCTGACAGTTTGTAGCGGTTTAAAGCAGGGAGTTATTTAACAAGGGGAGATGATGTGTTTTCGAACAGGCGATGCTGGGTGATTTTGGTTAGGGTGTTAGTTGTGAAGTAGGGAGGGGTGCGGTGGAGTTTGAAGGTGCGAAAATGGATTCCTGAAGCCTGATGAGCAGCTGCGTTCAAAGTGAACAGAGAAGATGGGTGTAGAAAGCGGGTTTGAGTGGTATACGGTTTTGAATAACCGTGAGGAAGGAAAGTAAAATATCTGTGCGGTCAGGTCTTCTTTTAAATGATGTTGGGCTGGGCGAGTATGGTGAGGCCCCTTTTTATTAATTCAAGTTTTGTTTGAAATGTTAACAGCGTATGCGAAGTGGAAGTGTGTTAGCGAAACTTCAAACCAAAACGAAGGATTGAGAGAATATGTATTATAGCAATGGTATGAAATAGTGGGAACGCACTTCCAGTGGGATAGTGTTTAATATTTTGGGATGTTTTGCATGAGAACAAGGTCGCTACTGTTGCGGGCTGTAGCACACTGAAGACTGAAGAGCGAGAGGTTTTTGTTTAGAAGGAGTTATTGCAACAGGAGCTTTCGGTCATTTACAAAATGGGGAGTACTGAAATGCGGGGACTGTTTTTGGAAGAAAGATGAGTACATTGCTGTGGTGAAGGACATGGTGAGGTGTGGTGTTACTGGTGTACACAGGAAGCATGAAGACTGTGTATAGTGGATAAAGTGGATGCGGACCATTTGACGATGGAGTCTTTGAGTGTGAGAACTTCAGTAGACATTGTTTGGATGTCTAGTATGGGAAAGCTATAGGGAAGATCGGGAATCAGCTGCGTTCTTTTTACTGGAACTGACGACTGGAAATGGATCGGAGCTCGACTGAATTTATATCGAAATAAATTACCCGATCAGAACCAACTACCGTAAATCGTATTTAACGGTTTACACGCCAAAGTGAGTAAAACTCACTAACTCTCCTCAATTTATATTTTAATATAAATTGTACTTTATTTATTGACTGCTGTATATTGATTGTTAAACTGGATTGTTAAATAGATTTGATTGAAAACGTAGTTATAGTTAATCTATGTACGGTTAATCAAATATGGTTCTGTACAGCAGGATATTTCATTTCAAAATGAAATATGATATATATTATACTGCGTAACATCTGTGGATGCAGGGAAACAGGTTGGAGGAATCCGATTGGATTCCTCAACAATTATTTTACTGTTTTCATATATTGTGTTATATGATGTGTTATATAATCTGATCTGGATTATGGATGTTAGAACGATATTGATCATCGTTGTTTGATATTTTAAATATCATAAGAAACAAGGAATATTTCAATGTATATTGAAATAAAGGAATTTTATAAATCACAGGATTTTATAAAAGGAAATTATTTATAAAACGAACACGGTTTTATAAAAGGAAATTATTTATAAAACGAACACGGTTTTATAAAAGGAAGTCATTTAGAAAACAAATAGAGTTTCAGAATAAAGGGATATTTATTTAGAAAATAAATAGAATTGAAAAGGAGAATATTTATTTAGAAAAAAAAAAAGAATAAAGGGATATTTATTTAGAAAATAAATAGAATTGAAAAGAAGAATATTTATTTAGAAAATAAATAGAATAAAGGGATATTTATTTAGAAAATAAATAGAATTGAAAAGGAGAATATTTATTTAGAAAATAAATAGAATAAAGGAATATTTATTTAGAAGATAAATAAAACGTTATAAATAGGAAATATTTGTAACGGTAATTAGAAGTTATAAATAGGAAATATTTGTAACGGTAAATTAGAAGTTATAAATAGGAAATATTTGTAACGGTAATCAGAAGTTATAAAAAGGGGAATAGTTGTAACGGAAAATAAACGTTATAAAAAGGAAATTGACGAGATATAAAAGAGATAATCGTATAGAGTTAAATCGAATTTAGTATTCGAAGGAGCTAATCGAATTTAGTTATTTGAAAAGAGTTAATTGAATATTAGTTATTCAATTAGAGATAATCAAATAAAGTTAATCGATTAAAGATAATCAAATAAAAGTTAATCGAATTAGTCGAAGTAAGTTAATCGACTATTAGTTAGTCGAATGTTAGTTAAGCAAATAAGAGTTAATCGACTATTAGTTAGTCGAATGTTAGTTAAGCAAATAAGAGTTAATCGACTATTAGTTAGTCGAAGATTAGTTAATCGAATATGAGTTAAACAAATAGGATTAATCGAATTAGAGTTAATCGAATCAGGGTTAATTGAATATTAGTTATTCAATTAGAGTCAATCGAATATAGTTATTCGAGATAGAGATAAAACAAACATAGTTATTAGGGTAAGTACCATTTAGCACGACTGCTAGCGTAATTCGCAGGGCTGCAGATAGCCTACGGCGGTCGGATGTTTCCTGAGGGAATCAGGCGTAACCATTGTGATCGCTGCGATCTAGAGTCAAGCGAATGGAGTTAATCAAATATTAGTTATTCGTATTAGAGTTAATCAAATTTGAGTTATTCGAATATTAGTTATTCAAAGGAAATAATCAAATAGAGTTAATCGATTAGAGTAAATCAAATAGAGTTAATCGATTAGAGTTAAAACAGACTTTGTTATTAAGGATGAAGTTAAATCGAATATTAGTTATTCGAAATAGAGTTAATCCAATAGAGTTAATCAAATAAGAGTTAAGCAGTTAGAGTAAAGCAAATAGAGTTATTCGAATATTAGTTATTCGAATAAGAGTTAAATCAAAAGGGGTTAATCAAAGAGAGTTAATCGAATATTAGTTATTCGAATAGGAGTAATGAAATAGAGTTAAACAAATTAGAGTTAATCGAATATTAGTTATTCGAGAGAAGAGTTAATTAAATAGAATTAACCAAAAAGAGATAATCGAATAAAATCTATTCGAAGAAAGATAATCGAATATAATCTATTCGAAGAGAGTTAATCGAATATTAGTTATTCGAAGGAGAGTTAATCGAATAGAGATTACTCGAAAGGGAGTTATGCATCGAATTCGATTATATCGAATTCGGGAAAGTATTATTTACTTTCCAGTTTTTAAAAATCAGGATTTATTTATTTATAAATAAATTAGTTGTTAGATTAATTAATCAAAGTAAGAAATACATGTTAGACTTATAAGTTAGATATTTCAGAAGTAGGACTTATAACGTTAAACGTCATAATAAATGTTTTCATAAAAGAAGTGGATTAGTAATCGGAATCCGAGAATTTGTGTAAGCAAATGGTTTTAGAAATTGAAGTGATGAGCTTTATCTATTGCAAGGTTAAGAACGTTGTTCAGTTAAGGTCTGATAGGTAATTCTACCCCAACTTGATTGACTTCGAAATTGACTAAGGAATAGTTGATGTTCGATAACAAAGGATGATTAGTAATGCAGTTAAGTAATAAATGACTTATGGATTTAGTAGTCGTAACGATGTTTCATACAGCGTTAGTTGAAATCCATATAAATGAGTTTCGGAAACGTTTTCCATATATAAATCAAAGATGGTTTCTAAATATAGAAATAAGGACTATGAATATATATATATATATATATATATATATATATATATATGTTCGATGATTGGATCGATAATTCCATTTGGAATTAAGATCGTTGTTTGTACACCGACATGTTTTCATTCGATAGTTAAATTACAGGCTATCGAAGTTTTGACCATTTTACGTTGTTAATATGGAGAGACCGGTTGGATTATTATCCGAAGAACCATTCTGTATTGGCATAAGCGTTGCAAACAAGAATGCTGAATATATCGAAGACGGTGTTATGCAAGGGCTGTCCTGTTTACAGAATAATGCCTTCGATTTCGTTCAGTCCCAGAACGAACGTATATGGACGAATCTCTGACAGAGTATTTCCAATGATCGAATGGGTTGGGCTGTACAAATATATATGGTGGCAACGGATTTATTCCCTTAGCATAACATCCAGAATATTTGTATAAACCAACTAATGATTAACGGATCTGATAATGTGGCATTCAAAGTGATCGTGTTATAAATGAATGGAAAGTAAGCGTAGCTTCTAGCCTCACATCCGGTAAATGACAAAAATCGGGCAGGCAGCATGGCTAACTCGGTCGCACCGAAGTAGGGTGTATAATCACCTATCTAGAGAATATTCATTTGCTTCTTTAATCTATCAATGCTGTCCCATATATATATGCGGGAACGGTTGCTGATCCCAATCGTTGGTGATGTACATTCGATACACTCAAGCGAAATGAGTGGTCGGTCATGTGTGGCTGAGTTGCAAGATGTTCTTGTCGAACTCTAGTGTATCGTTCCTAGAGTACACTGATCGGAAGGTGGTTCCATATCTTGTCATAGTTGGAAATCCAATCATCCAATACGCACCCGCGGTTTTGATTGTATACTATATATGTAGAACGTGAGATGCAAGCGTTTCTGCTAGATTGATATCTATTTGTATTTAGACATTATTATATTATCAGAATGATATTGCTTTTCAAAGATGTTGGATTCTCATAAGGGAAAAACCCGTTCCGTATTCACGGCGTGGTCTTATGAGATATCATATACCTGTTTAAATGATTTGAGTTTACTCACACCAGTCACATGACTGACCCGGAGTTTATTTTGTTTTGTTTTCCCTAAACTCTTGGGTGCCTAAATTTGTACGGGCAGTCAAGTAGTCGGGATTTACAGATGCACTTGGACAGCTTGGAGCAGGAGGCTTCAGGATTCTATAGCTATTATTATTTCCGTTGTTGTTGTAAGTGTTGTACTCTAAAATGTTACTGTATACATATACTGTTTGTATTTCAAAAGTTATGTTATATTTTATTCGTTCCGCCGTGAGATTCGTGTTTACTATGATGATGATGTTCTTCTTCTTCTTCTATTCTACTAGTTCTACCTTATCTATCCTCACCCTCTATCTTCTTTCTATTAGTTTCTTGAATTTCAAGTGCAATTTGGGGTTGGACTTGTGTTATTTAGTCAGCTCAAATTGGATCGGATTTTCGGGTCACTACAGGTGGAAGCTGAGAGTATAGCTAAAACGGCATTTCAGACGCCGTCTGGATTTTATGAGTGGTTGGTCATGCCATTCGGGTTGACCAATGCACTAGCATATTTTGTGGATCTTATGAATAGGGTATTCAGAGATCAGTTGAATAAGTTTGTTCTTGTGTTCATCGACGATATACTTGTTTATTCGAGGATAGATGAAGAACACAAGGAACACTTGAGGATAGTAATGGAGGTGTTGAGAAAACTCCAATTGAAAGAAAAGTTTTCTAAGTGTCACTTCTAGAGGAGGGAAGTGAGATTCTTGGGCCATGTTGTTTCAGAGAATGGTATTGCCGTGGACCCTGCAAAGGTGGCTATGGTACAAGATTGGTCTACGCCCAAGAATGCAATGGACATAAGAAGTTTCTTGGGATTAGTTGGATATTATCGCAAGTTTATCCAAGATTTCTCCAAGATAGCAGCACCGTTGACTCAGTTGACCAAGAAAAATCAAGCTTTCGTCTGGGACGAAAAGTGTGAAAATGCATTCAAGAGCCTAAAAGAAAAATTGACATGGGCACCAGTGTTAGTCATTCCTAAGGGGAATGAAGAGATGACAGTATATACAGACGCATGTGGTACCGGACTAGGTGCTGTATTGATGCAAGGAGGTAGGGTTGTAGCTTATGCTAGTAGGCAACTGAAACCGCATGAGAAAAGATATCCTACCCATGATTTGGAATTGACAGTAATCGTGTTCGCGTTGAAGATGTGGAGACATTATCTCTTGGGAGAAAGATTCGAGTTGTTTACCGATCATAAATCGTTAAAGTATCTTTTCTGTCAAAAGGATCTAAATCTCCGACAACAAAGATGGTTAGAATTCTTGGCTTCCTACGATTTCGATATCGCATACATACCAGGAAAGGGCAATGCTGTAGCTGATGCATTGAGTAGAAGACATGCCAGTTTAGGGGCTATGTTTCTTGAATGGAAGCAACTGGAGTACATCGCTGGGTATGATTTCAGACCAAAGTGCGAATTGGATCCAGAAATGTTAGCAAGTCTAACGATCATACCCACTTTGATTGAGCGGATCGGCTCCAGTCAGAGGGACGATCCTAACCTATTGGAAATCATCTCAAAGTTAGAGATGGGAATCGACGAAGAGATGAACAAGTATGGGCTGGATCGAGATGGATGGCTTAGAAAGAATGGAAGACTAGTTGTACCCAATGTCAATGGATTGAGAGATGAAGTGTTTAGAGAATGTCATCACTCAAAACTGACTATACACCCCGGTGGTAACAAGATGTATCGAGACATGAAGCAGACCTACTACTGGGAAGGGATGAAAAGAGACGTTGGGAAGTTTATATCCAAATGCATGAATTGCCAGCTAGTTAAAGCTGAGAAAAAGAAGCCTAGTGGTTTGTTGCAACCATTAGACATTCCAGAATGGAAATGGGAACAAGTCTCAATGGATTTCATTGATAGGTTACCAAGAACTAGATCGGGCCGTGATAGCATTTGGGTGATGGTGGACCGATTGACTAAGAGTGCAAGGTTTATACCCGTCAAGTCAAACAGGACGGCAGCTAAGTTAGCAGAACTGTATATGAAGTGGGTAGTGAGATTTCATGGAATACCTAAAGGCATTATGAGTTACTGAGATCCGTTGTTCGCTAGTGGATTTTGGAAGAGCTTACAAGAGGCGTTAGGATCAAAATTACATCTCAGTACCGCGTATCATCCTCAAACCAACGGTCAAATAGAGAGGGTGAATCGAGTATTAGAAGATCTCTTGAGAGCCTGTGTATTGGATTTCAGTGGATCATGGGATGACCATTTGCATCTAGTGGAGTTTGCATATAATAACAGTTATCAATCCAGTATTGGTATAGCTCCATTTGAAGCTTTGTACAGAAGACCGTGCAACTCATCGTCATGTTAGTTAGAAACTGGTGAGAAGTTTGTGCTTGGACTAGATATGATAAGAGAAACTTCAGCTAAGATTAAGGTTATCCAACAGCGAATGAAGGCTGCCCAAGATAGGCAGAAGAGTTATGCTGATAAGAGGAAAAGAGAATTAAAGTTCTCCATTGGTGACTTGGTGTTTGTCAAGATTTCTCCGTTGAAGAGTGTGATACGATTTGACAGGAGAGGCAAATTAGCACTAAGATTTGTTGGTTCATTCCCAGTTCTGCAGCAAATTGGGAATTTGGCATATAAAGTTAAATTACTAGACAAGATGGCAGGAGTTCACAACGTATTTCTTGTTTCCCAGTTAAGGAAGTTAGTACACGACCCCGATGTGACTATTTCACCTGATTAGTTGGATGATATCGAGGTTGAACCCGAGGCGGTTGGGAACCGTAGACCAATGCGTATTGTTGGGAACGATACGAAGCAACTTCGAAGGAAAGCGGTGAATCTAGTCAAAGTTCAGTGGAGCGAGAATGAGAATGACTGTACTTGGGAGACAGAGGAGAGCCTTAGGAAGACGTATCCAGAACTCTTCGCCTGGTAAGATTTCAGTTTCGACTTAGTCTTTCCGCATGCTAGGATAGGTTTGTTTTGTTTGTTTTGCATGTTTGATTGTTGTATATGGCTGGTAGGCATGCAGGAGCCGTTGTATGCTTTGGGTTAAGGAATTTCGGGGATGAAATTTCTTAGGAGGGGGGGGGGGGGGGGGAGAATGTAACAACCCGCATTCTGCGCATCGAAGGATCGTAGAATATTTATTTCTTTTACATACGAAGTCGTATGGTCATGTAACTTTGGGAGACGACTATTGGGGTCATTTCCCATATTCGTGATTTTGGTCGATTTTTAAATGACCATTTTCCCCTAGCTGATCTTGTTTTTACCATAAATTTTGATTGGAAAGCTGTTTTGACCTGAAACCACTTCCATTAGATCCGGATGATGGTTTACCTTTCCGTAGAGTGGTCATATGTGAAAAACGGACTTACCGTTTGGGAGATATGGCTAAAATAGGGTTTAGAAGGTGAAAAACTACATAACCGGGCCTAATTAGGGTGATTAGCAAAAGGGCCCATAGCCCATTTCGGGATTAGGGTTATGGGGAGGCTGAGAACAGTAAGAGAACGATCTAATTTCATTTTCTCAGCCGCCTAAAATATTTCCCTAACCCTAACAATGGCCTCCAACATCTAGAATCTCCTCTAATCACTTTCTAATCAAGTATTAGCCTAATCTATGTCAAATCAAAGGGAAATAGCACCAAAGCAAGGTTAGAACTGCTGTGTTGTCTTGGGAATAGCACCAAATCAGAGCATAGTTCAGTTTTGAAAGTTTATTTGTGGCTAAGGTGAGTGATTTGCATAGTTCCTCACTAATTATGGTTAATTAAGGGTAATTAGTGTTAATTAGTGAATTTTAACATGATTAAATTCTAGAAAAATATTTGTAAATTTTGAAATATTGTTTTAGGCCTCTGTTAGAAAATTTGGTTGATTTGGTTAAGTTTTTCTAATCCTATCATTAGTTTTACTTAAACATGCTTAAGGGGAAAATATGGGATTTTGCCTATGTTTGATCCGTTTTAACCTATCAAATTATTGTTTTGTTGTTTGTGGTTGATTATACATGTTGCTATGACTGTATGGTATGTTTTGTGATTGGTTAGTAAAGTTAGATTGGTCGAAAACGCCGTCAAATGGTGTAAAACAGTCGCTGGAAAGAAGTGCAGGAAATGTGCAGGGATCGGATCAGATCCCCTGAACTCCGAACCGAACCGCTCGTGGATGGTGGCACCGAACCGACCTGCTTGCACTTGAAGCTCCGATCCGACCCGTTCTCCTGGAATGCGCCATGAAGTCCCAATCCAAAGCTGAAGAGGGAGACTGAACCGATACACCATGGATGGACTTGAGAGACTCGACTCGATCTGGATTGCTTGGGAAGGAGAACCGAACCGCTTGCCTGAAGTCACGATCTGATGCTCTGGAGATGCCCCGAACCGATCCGAAGTAGGGGCCACAATCCGACCCGTAGGGGGTATTCCAATCCGAACCGAGATGCTTTGATTTGAGGCGTGAACCACGATCCGAACTGGAAGTACGATTTGCAGTGAAGAACAGGAACCGAACCGTTCCGGAGGAGACCAAAACCCGAGATGCAAAGATAGTCCAAATGAGATGTTGTAACTCAAGATCCAGATGAGGACCAATGGGTGAACTTCATGAGTTGGACTTTGCTGCGGGACGCGTGCAAAGGGGTTATCGACGTCCATAGCTTTGATTCACCACCAAGACGGATGTTAGGCTACGTATCAGTGCAGTGGGGTAGTTATTACTCCATGGGGCAGAGTGATCGTAGCATGGCTATGAGATAGTACAGTGGAGTCGTTATGACTTCATGGGGCAGGGTGGACATAGCAAGGACTAGTGGCTATGGATCAGTGCAGTGGAGTCTCCATGACTCCATGGGGCAGAGTGATCATAGCAAGGAATGGGTGGTCAGAGCGGTGGATATCGTATGCTTTACGCACTGAGTGAGAGATGTGAGGATGGTTGCTATGCTTGATTGTTTGCTATCACTATGTCATGCACACCCCCACCCGTTATTCTTTACACCTTATATTTAGTGGTACCTTAGAGTATTGAGCGGTATGTTGTGATAAATCTTTGGTTGCAGGTCCAGGGTTCAGGTATGGTTTAGTATACCTGTTATTATTCTGTTTTGATGCTTATCGCTCATACCAGACTTTTGTCTGACCCAGAATTTTATGTCTCTACTTATTACTCTGGGTGCTCTTAAACGGGCAGACTAGAGTCATGTTAGCTTGTTGTGCACGAGTAGCTGTCCGGAGACGAGCATGAGGCTTACACGTACTATTTGCTATATATTCTCCCTGTGTCGCTGCTGGTCACTACTTTGGGCATTAGTAGTGTACCTTTCCTTTCTTTTGCTTTAGAGACGGTTTTAAAGTTGTAATAATGATGTTGTGGAACATAAGCTGTAATTGGATTTTCCGCTGCTATGATGTTTAGTTTTCAGCTTATGCACCGTCTCGCCTGTTTTATGTCAAAGTATGTTATTATTATATTTTATTCCGTGCACTGTGAGATATTCTACAGGTTCTTTGTTAGTTCACCAGTAAGTTCTCTTCTTTTTCCTTTCTTTGGAGACCATCCCGTGCTGGTTGGACATCGGCACAGCGCACTTCCATTGGAAATGTCGGCTGGTGCGGGGCGGGGCTGTCACATCCTGTGTTGGGAAATTCGTGATCTAAAAAAGAAAGTTCTCTAAATTATTTGAAGTATTAACTCACTTTTTATGTTTTGTCTTTGATAATAACTTATGAAGTAATCTATCATTCTTTTCGGTTTTCATATATTTGATTAGTACTAGCATCATGTAGTACTGTCAGATGTAGCTAGTCCTAGATTTCCATGTTACCCTTTCCCAAAACAATTAGAAAGTAATATGTTTCAGATAAGTATAGAAAAATTTCACTATCTATACTAAGAAAATAGAACATACACTTAAATTTTATTTAACAAATAATTTGAAGACGGATTAGATATGGACGATGATATAGATGGCTTGGAATCTGACCTGGACCTTGTTATAGATAACATTGCTGAAATCGACTATGCCGAGTGTTTACATAATTGACGTTGCTTTGGCAAATTTAATTATCAGTACTATGTTAATCCTTATGGAACTTTTTTAATGATTGATTATTTTTATAAGTAGATGAAAATTTCACCACTTTGTTTTATATAGCTCAACAATATACATTGTACATTTATGTTTATGTACATGCTAATTTGACTGGTTTCATTTTCATTGTAACCTTTTGCTTCAACATTCTTTGGGCCTATATTCCAAGTGTCATGCTAATTTGATAAAGTTTTTATTATACTGATAGATGAATACATAGCTTTAACAGAAATACAGTACATAAGTCTATCTGTAAGATTAATTTTGAGAGTTTGATGATCATAAGCTTATAGTTTTGTGTGTGTGTAGGGTTTCCAAACAACAACATATGCATGTGAGCTTATCATAAATATAATTTTATAATATTGTCTGTGATAGTAAATTCGACGCTTGACATCATAAAGAACTTCCTATATTCAAAGCTTTCTACATTTATTCATATAACAACAAAATGTCAAACTGTAATTACATGATTCGTTAAGGTTTAAAATGAAGTAAAATGGAACAATAGTAGTTAATTAGTTGTGCATTATGTAATGCGATACTATGCCATATTTCAACATATTGTAAATAATGTATTGTATTCTTTGAAGTCTATTTCCATGCAAGACACAAACACGTAGATAAGTACTTTTATTTCTTTTTGCAATTTTTCTTTTGAAATTAGTTATTGGCAGTCACACATGATTAACTGATAACTTTAACTAACTTGTTAATATCGTGCCTGATACAAGCCCGTATGCGAAGCATGGGCCTCATATTAGTTTATTATTTAAATATTGAAGTTGAATGCATTGATTCCTACACGCTAACAATTTAAAATGATGCAAAGATTTTAGCTCTTAATGAGGAGAGGCAGAGAAGGCGAATGCGCGCGCAAAGCTCGACAAAATTGTAAAATTCAATTTTTAATTTTTATGTTCATTGTACAAAAGATTGTATAAACTCTGATATTCTTGTAATAAAATTTAGTTTATGAGATATTGTTGTCTCTTCGGTGCAACGATTTTGTGTTAGATTCCATTTTAAACCCTGTAAGCCAATAACAACCCGTCATTCTGAACACTTCGAGTTGGTTTAAACATCGACTTGAGGCAGTCAAAATGGCGGGCTGTTACTTATACATTCAAATAACTATGTAAGAAAATAATAGTTGTGTCTAAGATGTAGTAGAGTTTGTATAATATCTGATGTGATAGTAAACTTGAAAGGCCAAAGTAATGGCAAAGAAAACAATGTAAACTAGTTTTGTAGAATAAAATCTTCCAAACTGTGAAGTGCCGAATCCAAAATAAAATTAACTGAACTAAAAAAAAGTTTAAAAAGGTCTTGGTTTGATTTTAAGAACTGCATTACTTTGGTTTCTATGGGAAGCGAAGTTCTTTTGTGTAACAACCCGGAATTTTGGGGCCAATTTAAAATTTTTATTTTAGAAATTTTTAATGAATTTAGAATATTTAAAATGGTTTATTTTAAACAATAACGGCTAAAATTTTATTTTAATAGAAGTTAAACCGAAATAATTTAATTTAATTATAGAAGGAGTTTAAAACAGCGCTACAGTTTGAAAATTTGAATCTGAACTTTGACTGAATGTACAGGATGCAAAATAAATCGGATTTGAGCGAAACAAGAAATATTTAAATCTGTTTGATCATATCTTTTTAACGAATCTGAAAAACTGAAATTTCACTTTAAAAATAATAATTTATGCCCAGTTTAAAATCTAGGAAAGTCGCTATAGAATTTATATATATATTTTAAAATAATATATTGGCCTTAAAAATAGCCATTTTACAAACAACCTCTGTTTTCGACGAAACCACTTTTGTTGGAACCGGAATGTCGAATTATTTCTAGGTTTCAATTTTCATAATTTTTCGAATTAATATGTAAGCGAGGCAAAGTAAAACGTGTTTTGACTATTTCAATCAAATTTAATCGACTAGAAAATGGCCATTTTTCAAACAGTCTCAGAATTTGATGAAATTAGTTTCCTTAGGACCGTATCGTCAAAACATAATTAAAATAAATTTTCTGGAATTTTTAGAGTCAGTATGTGGCCCCGGTAATTTAAAATGTACGTTTGAATTAAATATAAATTAATTTATATTTTAATTTTGGGAAAAAACTAATCGTAACAGCCGAATTGGGTTACGAAACCTATTCCATTATGTCCGGGATGGGGGTTATTAGCTAGGGGCGACACTCGTTGGGTCTTGTTTGGTGTTCGGATGGTTTAACAAGTTATTTTCTTGAATTAATTAATTAATTAATATAAAATGCGTTATGAATACACATTATAAATACACCATACATACAGTATACCGTATCTCTAAACCCTAGCCGTATAATACCAGCCGCCTCCTATACATTTTAATGGCCACAAAACACCGTCGTTCTCCCTCTTCTTTCTCTCGATCCACTCAGAAATTCGAAGAACTCAATACCAAAAATGAACGATCTCGGCGAGATCTACCTCATCAACGGTGGTGTTCTCCTCTGATGAACTGTGGAGGATGGTATCTCAGCAGGAAGTGGCCGACTTTCGAGGGTTTTTGGGAGCAGGTGGGGCCACCGCACAAGCTGCCGCTGGTGGCGCCTGAAGGGGGGTTCAAGGGCGGTCAGAGGGGTCATCGCGGATCGGAGGTCAGTCGCTCCTTGGGCGGTGCGCAGGCGACCCCTAATGGGGGTGCTGATGGGTTCTTCTGAGCGTGAACCAGAAGACAGTGAAGAAGGGGTAATTCCCTTAGTCAAGTTAATTAATCCTTTTATTTCAAATTCAAGCAATTGTTTTGTAATATTAATAAGCATTGGTTTGTGATAACAAAATTGACATGGTTTAAAAATCTGAAAATAATTCATAAATATACATTCTTTGTTAATATAAATGAATTGCATCAATTCTATGAAAATATAATTCACATTATTCTAAGAACTAGCATATGATCTGTAAATAAAAATAACAAGTGATTTGTAAATAGAAGTAACCATTGTTTTGTAATATAAAATTAGAAAGAACATCGTTTTCAAAATAAAAAGAACTTTGCTTTTCAAAATAAAATTAGCAGTGTTTTCAAAACAATAATAGTGTTATGTTTATAAATGAAAATATCATTTTGTTTATAAATGATAATAGCATTATTTTTGTCAATAAAATGTACATTGTTTTTGTAAATAAAATATACATTGTTCTGTATATGAAAATAAACATTGTTTTGAAAAGTAAAAGAACATTGTTTGTAACAATGAAATCGCATTGATTTTCAAACAAAAGTTGCATTGTTTTAATCACAAAATTTGCATTGTTTTTAAAGGAAAATCGCATTGTTTTTCAAACTAAAAATATACATTGTTTTCAAATTATCAATAACGTTGTTTTGTAAGGAAATTATCATTATTTTGTAAAGAAATTAATATTGTTTTATAATAACAAAATATCATTGTTGTTACAAAAAGAAATTGGCATAGTTTTTATAAAAGGTTGCATTGTCATCAAAATGAAAGTTGCATCGTAATCAAAACGAAATTTGCATTTTTAAAAAAAATAGAACTGACAATATAAAAATATGATTTTTATATATAAGATCATCGAATTAAAAGTATGATTTTTAATTACATATAAGGCGTGGTTAAAATGTGATTTTTAATATAATCCGTTTGAACACAGACTGTGATGAAACCGATTGGAAGTGGAACGATACCAAAATCATCAGTTAAAGAATGTCGAAGTGGAAAAGAAGGTGAGTACTCCTCACTAGAAAACTTTACCAGTTATTTATTTATTTTCATAACTGAAAATATATATTAAATTGTTAGTGTAAATTCTTACTAGTTAAATCCCTATAAATTGTATATGTTACTTGTTAGATCACCTTTCTCGTCCACAAACCATGGACGGTTTAAATTGGTTGTATTATATGTTGTTTGTGATGTTGTGATGACTGACGTTTTAAAAATAAGGTTAACATATTCATTTATGATAATGTAAATAGGGTTACACTGCCATTAACAAGTTTCCTGACTTTTTATTGTTGATTGGACGATAATTTTCGCACATCGTCCAAGAGCACAATTAATAATACGTTATTCAAATTTGTGTTAGTTGAAACCCCACATGGGTCTTGGGTTGATATTTGAATATACGTCGCCCTTGTATTTAGTTATAAGTTGCACTTTGGCTGTTATGTGAATGGTTGACATTATTATGGAATAAGTGCGGTGTTTGAAATCCATGTAATCAAATTACATGGAAATTGTGTGAGTCTCATTCCAACTTTGAGTTTAAGAATATTATAATCCAATATTCAATTAAAGGAACCAAATGATGGTTTCCAACATGTTAAATTAACAAGATTTGTTTCGAAACTGAACATTTTGAAAAGATTAATATTATTGTTATCAATTTTGAATTAATGAATATTTTAATTTATACTCAATTAATGGAATTAATTGGCGTTGATTTAAAAAGATTATATCTTTATTGCTTAAAAGTTATAGTAAAGGAGATTCAATTAAAAAGATTACATATTTACTGCCCACATGTTAAGATAAGAAAGTTTGATTTCGAAATTTGAACGTTTTGGAAAGATTACATTTATTTGTCATTATGTGGCAATAAATAGATTTGATTTCAAAATAAGATATTTAATAATATGGAAAGTTCAAATATTTATAAAGATTTGAAAGGTAAGTTAAGATATTTGGAATTATGACATTTTAGAATTAAAGAAAATTTAAAATTAAGATTCTTTAATGGAAAGGATATTTTCAAAGAGTACGTTTTAGAAAAGTTAATTATAATTATAAAATTATAATTGTACTTGGACACGAGGTTATGTCACATTTGTGGTGGAAGTCTGCCCGGACCCAACCGGCATATCCAGCAGCCACAAATGTTGGGCCAAATGTGAGGGGTCTAAGTGCTCAAATAAAAATAGGGCCATGACACGAGGTTAAGCCCAACTTGTGGGATAAGTCTGCCCGGACCCAACCGGCATATCTAGCATCCACAAGTCGCAGGCTTAATGTGGGAGGTTTGGCCCAGTATAAAATATAAATGGATAAGATAATGAATTGGGCTATTTAATCTCTTTTAAATAGCAATGCCATTTTTAACCCGAACGTGGTTATCGATTTATTTTATCCAATTTATAATGGATATTAAAAGGGAAATTTCAAAATTAATATTATGAAAATAATATTATTTTAATATGAGAAAGACAGAATATTCAATTTGGATTTAAAATTTGAAATAAAGTTTGAATCGTTTTATAAACGAATTTATAAACATTTCAGAATATGTTTAGAAAGGAAATCGATGTAATATATATATATATATATATATATATATATATTATATAATGGCCTGAATAGAACGCGCAGCAACCGTTCGCGAATTTCGACCATTAACTTTAAATTGGCGTAACGGGATATCCGACCGTCGGATTCTCCTAAAACCAGAACCATTGGGTTCATATCGAAAAGAGCTTTCCAATGAATATAATAGATTTGAAATCTAACGGTTAGATTTGGAGATATGTCCAAATCAATTTCAGAAAAGGTCATTGTAAGTGCAGTTCGATGGCCGTTATTGGAAACCGACTGGACGAGCGATAATAAAATTATTAAAAATATGGAAAAATTATGTAAAATCATAATAAATAATTTAAAAAGATTTTTGATGAAAAATTCCAGTTTTGAAAAGATAAAATATATTTTTATCAAAATGAACTAGTTATTAACTAGAATAAAAATCCAACTAATTAATATTTAATTGGAATGGAATAAAAGAATTGGATTTTGGGTTGTCGTGAACGGTGTCTTTAATAACATTGTTCTTAAACCCCGATTAGAAAAGAATAAATCTTCTAAATAAGATTTAATGGAATTTTCCAATTTATATTTAAATTGGAATTAAATAGTAAATATAAATTTGGAAAAAGATAAATCTTTTAATTAAGATTTTTAGAGTTCCGATTATATTAAGTAATTGGAATAAAATGAAATGTAAATTTGGTTTATCATGAACGGTGTTTTAAAAGACATTTGTTCTTTAACCCAATTTACAGTGAAGTGTAATTTGGAATTTATAAATCTCATATTTAGATTTAATGAAAATTTTCCAAAGTAAAGCTTTCCAATTTATTATATTAAATTGGAATTGAATGGAATCCGATTGGTTAATAATTGAGATGAACGTCTGTGGATGAAGATTGTTACTATATATGGAATTTAAAAGGCCTTGCCGTTATTCCATTTATATTATTAGTCTGATACATAAATTTATATCAATTATAGGTTGATCTAATTTCAGTAAAGATTACATATTTTATGGAAGATGATTTTGGATTTATCGTGAACTGTGTTTTATATGACACTAGTTCTTTAACCCAGTTAAATATAAGAATTATTTCTTAAAATTGGTTATCATTGGGTAATGATTTTTGATATTAAAACCGAATCGGATTTCAATAATTCTTAATTGGATTGAAAAGAATAAATTCAAAGGATCTCATCTTTGATAAAATTAATGGGAATCTTTCCCTAAAAATAAGAATATTTTATTAAAACAATATTCTAAATTGGAATGAGGCGTTGGATATGTTTTTATAGCACTTGATTATAAAATACGCGAATTATTCAGAATGACCGGGTTTAACCCATTCTGAATGACTAATACGACGATCAAGAGTCGAAGATGAAGACGATGGATTGAAGACCGGAGTTCTTCACGTCGTTTGGACGGTTATTGCTATCTTGATTGGACTGTACACCCAAGACGATGGAAAAGGTGGTGATCATCCAAATGTACTTGGAGATCGATGGATATGCGAGGAATAAGGTGCCTCTGGTTTCGTTCAGACCCAGAACGGACTTGTAAATGGATTGTGTGTCTGACATTGTATTCCTTTATATTATACTTGTTGATCTCTGTTTTACGTATAGCTGTTTGGTGGTAGAGAATTTATTCTTCCTTAACACCTGGTTATATATTGGTAGATGATCAATTATATGGTATGGTCTGACAATGTGACATGCCAAGATGTAAATGATCAAGGCTTTTGTTGAAAAACAGGGCCTTGTGGGATGATCAAAGCATTACCTATTTCGGCATCGCTTTGTGCTTAGCATTACTTCACGAGCCTCATACCCCGGTATGAGTCTAAAACGGGAGAAGAGAACGCAGGGAGTGCACACGTTTCTTTCTAGCTAGAGTGATGTCAGGGACGTACCAGCGCTGACATTTTACTTATGTGGATGATGGATTTTGAGGCGCCTTGGGTTTTATAGGCCGTTAATGGTCATATGGAGGTCCAAAGGGACCGGGAAACGTGTGTTCAGGAATTGCCAATCCACTAACGCTCGGTGTGGACCGACCCTGCCTATCCAAGGGTTGCCCATAGGTGTGATCCTGAGACATTTGCTAGAGTGTCCTCGAATCGGTAAGGAGCTCCTCCCTAGCCTTGACTCATGATGGAAACCTAATTTCCAATACGACACCATGCGGTTTTGATTGTAGAACTAGTATGGCGACATGATATATGGTACCCATGTCGTCTATGATTGATACATTTACTTTCGAAATTGATTTTTGCACTATGCACTTATAGCAATATTAAAAGATAAATTTCGCGTGCCAAGCATATTTAGCTATTATAAGGTAAAACTCTATCCTCCGGCTTGCGTTGCATTGTGTGATGGGACCTGAGTCTTATAATAGCTTCATTTTCCTTTATTTAACATTGCGCTGTTTATTTTTATGCACTGGTATTTCTTGGGGGTAAACCCGTTCCGGTTTATACGGCGTGGTCCCTTGATTTACCTAACTTTAAAATCAACTTAATAACTGTTTTTGAGTTCTCATACCAGTCCCGTGACTGACCTGGAGTTTATTGTTTCAACCTAAACTCTGGGTGCCCATATTTTCCACACGGGCAGCTAGTAGTTTTGGTTTTGCAGATATTATATTCACATGATCCTGGTCTACAACTGAAGCGATATTCGGAAAGCTCTGTATCCGTGTATTTCTTTCAGTTGTATTTTGTATTATTTTTCGGCTGCTATTTAAATGTAATTTAAACTCTGATATTATTGTATTTCCAATGTATATTCTTCACTCATACTCTGGAATATTCTTGTATTCTGATGTAATTGCTGTAACAGCAATAAAATGTTCTTCTGTTTGTGTTCTGATGTGTGTTGTTCTCAAAGCAATCCGGGCTTTCCTTTATTGGGAAGTTTGGGTCATCACATTTTGAGCTTATTATAATAACGACCAATTAAAATTGTTTAAATTTACTTGATAATTGATGGAAAATTCTTATTGTCGATTATCGAACTTATTTGAAGATAATTAGCTTTTTCGAAGTGAAGACCATCAGGAACAATGGACGTGACTTCAGTTCTAATGTATCATGATATTAGTTAGTACTTGTTGTGTAAACTTTTTTGTGAATGCTTGTGGTACATGAATTTTCTCAATTTGTCAAACAACTATTATTTAAATGGCTATGGATAATATTTATGTAACTAACGTGTTCTCAATTATTTGAACATGTTGATTATATTATTTGTTGATTGTTGATTTGAATATGGTAAGTATAAGATCATTGCTGATTCTAATATGACTATTACGAGGTTGGTTGTTAGAAATAATACATTTTATTAGCGTTTTAAAATCGCTACTAAAACAGATGTATAAATACCACCTGAATATATAGTAGAATAAAGTAAATAAAATGAAAAGTTTTTAGTTGCTCAAAATAAACACTACGAAAAGGCAAAAAAGTGACCCACATATAGGCATAGGTAGCGTTTGGAAAATGCAAATACACTAACCATATGGTAGCGTATATCAAAACGCAACCAAAAAATTCAGACTTTTAGTTCCAAGACCTGTAGTAGCGTTCATTAAAATGCTACCAAAAGTTTTGGTAGTGTTTTTCAAACGCTACCAAAGTTCCTTTCTGGTGTAGTGGAACTGCTTTCAAAGCGACCTTTTCCGAAATTGATTTGGACGTAATTTAAAATCCAACCGTTAAAATTTAACTCTCTTATATTCGTTGGAAATATCTTTTCGATACGAACTCAATGGTTTCGGTTTTAGGAGAATCCGACGGTCGGATCTCCAGGTACATCAATTTGAAGTTAATGGTTGAAATTCACGAATGGTCATAGCGCAGCGCGTTCTATTTAAGCCATTAAATATATATAATATATATATTGTCGATTTCTATTTAAAACATTTTTTAAATATCGTTTATAAGTTCATTTTAAAACGATTTTTCAACTTCATTTCAATTTTAAATCAAAATTGAATTTTCCATATCATTATAATATTAAAATGATAATATTTTCAAAACATCAAATTTTGAAATCAATTCTTTTCGATATTCATTATAAAATAAATAAAATCGACAGAAAATCCTGTTCAAGTTAAAAATAGCGTATATCTACTTAACTCGGCTTCATATTCATTTCAGTTATGAATATTTCAATATTTTCATGTCCATCTAAAATCGGACATCAAAATCATATTTTGATTCATCACTGAATATTATTTTGAAATATTCATTTATATTCTGAATTGGAATCAGACTCAATCAATTACCATATAATTTCAGTTATATGGATTCCACACATCGCATGCATTCAAAAATAGTGATAAACAACTATTAAACATTCCATTCACATCCAGAGTGCAATTTACAACTTTGTTAGCATTAAATAATTAAATAACGCTTATAACAGTCTGTCAATCAACCGATCGACATACAACTAAATATTGGGATTAGTGTATGTCAAATATCATCCCAATAACCGCATGGGGTTTTCAAACAATAACAGTCTATTTAAATATATCATTGGTTAATAAATTTAACCAATTCTAATTCTATTTGATTTATTTTTCTACTTAACCAATTTTTACTGTTTAAATAATAAATGGATATTTATATCTCATTTCAACAACCACAAAGTGTCTATCCACGTTGTTTGAAATACGAGTGTCGTATATTCAAACAACGCTTCTTGTGCAAATGAGTCCTGAATAGTTCATGTGTTGAATTCAAATAATGTCACATACAACAGATAAAAATCAACAATGACAATTCATACATTCAATTATAAAATAAATAACTGTACAAAATTTTAGTGAGAGAGTTATCACATTGGTTTCCACTCCGCCAATCTTTAGTTGAGGATTTTATTTTTACACTAAATTAAACGATCATTTAATTTAGCCAATAATTCAACTTGCTCCATTTCCGTTCTGGTTAGTTCCATGTTATAGAGTTCGATGATACAAAACGCAACGCAGTTGAAATCGTCGGATTCCGACCTCGTATGAAAAAGATATGATAATTTATACATTGGTATACATTTAAATATATAATTAACTTAATAATAATTTGCCTTAATTACCCTCATTAATTAAACATCCCCTAATCACAATTAGGACCGCTGACCCTTTCTTCCGCTTTCCTTCATTGTTTACAGGCAACACACCCAAAAAAACTCCATCACTTTTATCACATCGCACACTTCTCAAGGGGACTTGACCTCGATCGAATGCCACCATACCGTCACCCTCCAGCTCCTCTCCCGCCTCTGTGAGCTCCGACGAGCTCGCACCTCTCAACAGCTCCAAAAACCCATTCGAACTAGCACGTTTGTGCTTGGAATTCTCCCAGTACACAACATGAAAACTAATCACAGTCGTACCAAATCGAAGAGCATGAAATGATCGAAAATGTTTGTTTTAGAGGAAGGATCCAATACGAACCAGATTGCAAGAGATTTACATTTTATTTTCGGAGTTTTTCGGCCATTAAAAACATTAAACGGCGGCTGTAAATATGCCCTAGGGTTTTGAGGAAAGTGGATATATACCATATATATTTAATAATATTTTAATTCCAAAAAGCGTGATTTCGCATTCGACTCCAAATCAAACCCAACGACAATCGTTCCCAACTAAGTAGCCCCATTCTGTACACAATGGGATATGCTTCGTAAGCCAATTCGACTGTTTCAACCAGTTTTCATCAAAATTAAAATTAATATAATGGTCAATATTGAATTTCAACATACATTTTAATTTACCAGGGCCACATACTGACTCCAAAAATTATGGAAATTGGGATCTCGCTATGTTTTGACGTTACGGTCCTAACAAAACTAATTTCGTCGAATTTGGAGATTGTCTGAAAAATTGCCTTTTTCTTGTCAACTAAATTTAAACTAAAATTGAAAACACGTTTAAATTTACTGTGCTCACATATTAATTCCAAAAATTATGAAATTTTAAACCTGACTATAATTTGACATTCCGGATCCAACAAAAGTGGTTTCATCGAAAACGGAGGTCATTTGCAAAATGACTATTTTTGGGGGCTTATATATTATTTAAAATATATATAAATTCCATGGCGACTATTCTGAATTTTAAACTGGACATAACTTACAATTTATAAAGTGAAATATCAGTTTATTATATTCTTTAGAAAATTATAGTTCAAAATATTCCAACATATCTTGTATCATTGAAATCCAATTTATTTTGAATCATACACATTCAATTGAAATTTAAAATTGAATTTTGAAACTACCATGCCATTTCAGGCTTGTTTTATAATTAAAATAAATTTATACATTCTAACTTTGATTTAAATAAATTTTTAGTTGTTATTATTTAAAATAAATCATTTTAAATATTCAAAACCCATTAAAATAGCTAAAATAAAAATTTTAAGTTGGTTTAGAAATTCCGGGTTGTTACAATCTCCCCCACTTTAAATCTTTTTGTCCTCGAAAAGTAACGGAGCTGTAAGTTGTTTAACTAACTAACTCAGCTTTCATTTTGGCTTGAGTTCTTCAACTTTTCAGTTTCTAAGAACTTTCTAATTTCTCAAAAATTTGGCTAACACCGTAAATTTTCAAAAAATTTCGCCACAACCTCCTTTGTATAGGGAGAGTTTGAAAATTTTATTGGGCCATATTAGGCACCCAATAAATCGATAAAAAGCATACACAATTTTTGTGACCTATCTATGCCCAAGGGAGACGTGTAAAAAGTCGAAATCTCATACCTTGTCCCAGTGTTTGAAATAATAAAATAATCCATGTGTCGTAACTAAAAATAAGAGAGACGTGAATTTTTGTCATCTCCAGACCTATGTAGGGCTTTTATTAAATCCGTCACCGAGCACCTTTATATGTTTATTAGGTCCATAATCAATCTTCCGTTCAACCTGTAATTCAGTCCTCGCCATACAAGCATCTCGCCCGTATGGTACTCCAAATCTCGTCATATAAGCACAAAATACTTATATGGAATATGATATGATATGCTGTCTTCATGTAGTATGCCGTGCGGTGTAGTTCATAATTTATTTGTTGCTATCCTATGGCGTATTTTATTAATCTCACACAGAAAAACCATTACAACGCATTCAAAAACACTCACAATAGTTCATATAATAAAATTGCGCAACCAACTCATAATGGTGCACCTATTTGTCAAGCACGCAATATATTTCTCTACTCAACAGTAAATCCATAACCTGCTAAGCATTTATATATATATATTCATATCTATCAAATATATAAATCCAATTCGAACTAAATTTTCAATTTAGCTCTACCTTATTTTTGATTTGATTTGATTTATCATTCATTCTCATATAGGTTTTATCATTCCAATATTTTTATTAATCAAACTAATAATCACACATCATAATCAGCAATCAATTAATCGATTCTCTTTTCAAATATATAACCTTCTATATATATTGAAAATCATATTTTCAGTGCTTAATCACAAATAGTAAAATCTAACTAGGTTTTGGTTCTCACACCAGTCAATTGGAAATATATAGATATCCACTTTCGAAACTCGAACATAAATACCGATGATGTGGCCACATCATCAGAATCATCTTCAGGCGACTAGAGTGTGATTCTATATCTATCCAGTATATTTAACACTTCGGATATACGTTCATGGCGCGTATATGTGAAATCTTCATATAGTTGATAGTCTAAGAAAAATATAAAATAAAATACGCAAATACGCATAATAAGATATAATTTTCAAAACTAAATTCATTTTTATAAATAGCACTCTTCAAACACATTCTAGGGTATTACTAGCCCTATCTATAACGAGTCCTTCTTATAGGATGTTACTAATCCTATCTTTGATTAATTCTATTTTTCGATTCTAATGTGTCTTATTCTCTAGCTTCGTAAACCAAAGATCTGATACCAATTGAAATGACCCAGACTTCCTCGATCCCCGTGGAGACGGAGGAGCTCAGATTGCTTTGAGAACACGACGCATCAGAACAGAAACACTGAAACATTTCATTGCTATTACAACAATTACACCAGAGTACAAGAATGTATCAGAGTGTGAATAAATATTACACAGTGGAAATACAATATCAGAGATTAAAATTACATTTTTAATACATAAACATATTATGCAGCGGAAAATATCAACAACCACAACTGAATGAAATACGCGTATACAAAGCATTCTGAATATAGCTCCAGCTGTAATATAGGATCATGTGAAAAGAAATATCCGCGAAAACCAAAACTACAAGCTGCCCATGTGGAAAATATAGGAACCAAGAGTTTAGGTGGAAACAATAAACTCCTAGCCAGTCATGGGACTAGCGTGAGAACTAAAAACAGTTATTACCTTTATTTTAATGTTGAGTAAATCAAGGGACCATTTCGTATAACATGGAACGGGTTTTCTCCCAAGAATACCATAAAACGAACAACGCAATGCTAAATAAAAGAAAATTGAAGCTATTATTAGACTCGGGTCCCATCACACAATGCAAAAAAAGAAGTAGGATAGAGTTTTACCTTATAATAGCCAAATATGCTTGGTATGCGAAATTTATCTTTTATTATTACTATAATTGAAGAAACCAACACCAAATATAAGTGTATCAATCATAGACAACATAGGTACCATATTTAATGTCGCCATACATAGGTTTACAACTAAAACCAAAAAATGTCGTATTGGAAGTTTGGATTTCCATCATGATGGCTGTTGATTCGATAGATCGATCGCATAGTGCAATACTCAATGGCTTATGTCTTGGTCATCGGAAAACACCGTAATGCACATCCACCTATATCTAGGAAATCGAGTATCACTACGGCTTACGTCCCGGCTAGAGAAAACTCTGCCTACTCTATCCTTCTGGGAATCAGGGGGTGTGCCCTATCCCTACTAGGTGTGGAGAGACCACACCCAGCCCATCTCGGTCGACCGACTCCATGACAACCATATAGGGTGTCTATCCTCATCTCTAAAGCATACTAATTTAACCATCAGTTCACCATCATACCGGTGTGTGAGGCTGGCGAATTAATGCTACTTAAAGCTGTGCTTTGACCATCAACCACAAGGCTCTGGTTTTCAACAAAAGCCTTGATCTTTGCATCTCAGCATGTCACATTGTCGATCCATACCATTGATTTCTGCCATTATATAACCTCTACGATCGTACATCTCAGAGAAGAGTGTTAAGAAAGAGAATAAATTCTCCGCCGCCAAACATATATATATTTAGCAGAGATCAACTAATACAGTATAAAGGAATATAATGTCAGACATACCATCCATTTGCAAGTCCGTTCTAGGTCTGAAAGAAACCGGAGGCACCTTATTCCTCGTCCCATATGTCCAATATAGAAGAGAGGCCCTCACATTTCCGAACAATCAACAAGACTTCTGGACAAATGCCACTATAACCCCTTCCTGGGAGGTAACTAATCCAGGGCATCAGTAGTAATTCATTCGATGTGAAGATCGTCGATCCTGCACTGTCTTAAATATCTTCGACTTTTAATTGTCGTATTAGTTATTCAGAATGTATTAAAAACAGGTCTTTCCGAACAACTCGCGTATCTTATAATCAAGTGCTATAAAAATACATCATACGACTCATACCAATCCAGAATATTCTTTTATTCAAATATCCTTTACATTGGGAATCATTCCCATTAATCTTATCAAATATTTATTTTATTTAAAACACTTGTTTAAATATTTCTTTGAAAACCACTACAAAAGAGTTTATAATATCTTTTCACAATTTTAAACCAATTTAAGGTTTATCAAACTAGTCGGGATTATTGAGCCCTACCGAGGTAATCATTTTATTATTTTTCCTATCCCAACCTATTAATCCCATGAAGCAAAAACTGGTAGTACTCCATATATAACACCCATTATGTTATTGGTAAATTCATTTACCATTTAACGTTCAAATCTAATTAAAGATTTAACTATCGCATGAAGTAAAACTGGTGATACTCCATTTTCGAACACCTCTCAAATTTGGCAAATTTAGTTACCACATTAACATTTCAATCTAATTAAAGATTCATTAAAACTCCACTTAGTTTTAATCTCAAAAAATCAGTATTTAATGATTATTCACATTTAGGAAATAAATCTTGTCTTTAACTGGGTTAAAGAACAAATGTCATTTAAACATCGTTCACGATAAACCTAAAATCATCTTCCATCAAAATGGAATCTACACGAAAATCATAACATTATATAATCGTTATAAATTTCCATATCAGACTAATAATATAAATAAAATAACGGCAAAGCCTTTTAAATTCCATGTATAGTAACGGTCTTGCTTCACAGAAGCTCATATCGATTATTACCGATTCCATTCAATTCCAATTTAATATATTAAATTGGAAAACTTTACTGATTTCATTAATCCTAATTAAAAGATTATAAATTCCAAATCATATTTTCACTGTTAATCGGTTTTAAGAACAAATGTTATTTAAAACACAATTCACGATAAACCCAAAATCCAATTTGAATTCAATTCCAATAAATTAATTAATTGGTAAACTTTACTAAATCTCAATTAAAAGATTTATTCTATTCTCAACTGGGTTTAAGAACAGTGTTATTTAAGACATCATTCATGACAAACCCAAAATCCAATTTGATATTAAACCAAGGCTCGGAATAGAAGTTATATTGGCTTATATTCAATGTCAAATTCTGAAATCAACGAATATCGTATTGGGAATAATGATATTTGTATCTTCCAAACTTCTCAACAATATCCGTATGATAATGGAATCAAATATCGAAATATTCCGAAGACTATTTCCGTTTAAATCCTTTCCAATTCATACGTTGGAAAATTCTGGTTATTTCAAAAACCATTTACAAATCCAATTTATTTACTTAAAAACATTGGATTAGTATTATAGTTAATAACTAGTTCATTTAGATAAAAATATCTTTTATCTTTTAAAAACTTGGGATTTTTCATCCAAAATCTTTCCAATTCATTTATTATAATTTTACACAAATTTTCCATATTTTTAATAATTTTACTAAGGCATGTACAATCGGTTTCCAATAACGGCCACCAAACTGTGTTCATAGCGAACTTTGTTGAAATTCATTTGGACATAATTTAAAATCCAACCATTCAAATTTAACTCCCTTTTATTCAATGAAAAGATCTTTTCGATACGAACCTAACGGTTCTGATTTTAGGGGAATCCGACGGTCGTATCTCCCGGTACATCAATTTGAAGTTAATGGTTAAAATTCATGAACGGTCGCTACACGGCGCATTCTATTCAAGCTATTAAATATATATAATATATATATCGTTGATTTCTATTTAAAACTTATCTTATAAATCATTTATAAATTCATTTTAAAATGATTTCAACTTCATTTAAATTTTAAATCAAAATTGGTTATTCCATATCATTATAATATTAAAATGATAATATTTTCAAAATATTAAATTTTGAAATCAATTCTTTTTTATATTCATTATAAAATAAATAAAATCAACAGAAAATCACGTTAGAGTTAAAAATAGCGTATATCTACTTAACTTGGCTTCATATTCATTTCGGTTATGAATATTTCAATATTTTCGTATCCATCCAAAATCGGACATCAAAAACATATTTTATTCTTCACTGAATGTTATTTTAAAAAATTCTTTTTTATTCTGAATTGGAATCAGACTCAATCATTTACCATATAATATCATTTATATGGATACCATACACCGCATGCATTCAGAAATATTGATAAAAAACTATTAAACATTCCATTCACATCCAAAGTGCAATTTACAACTGTATAAGCATTAAATAATTAAATAACGCTTATAACAGTCTGTCAATCAACCGATCGACATGCAACTAAATATTGGGATTAGTGCATGTTAAATACATCCCAATAACTGTGTGGGGTTTCCAAACAATAACGGTCTATTTAAATAACTCATTGGTTAATAAATTTAACCAAATCTAAGTCTGTTAGAATTATTTTTTACTTAACCAATTTTTATTATTTAAATAATAAATGGATATTTATATCTCATTTAAATAACCACAAAGTGTCTATCCATATTGTCTGAAATACGAGTTTCGTATAATCAAACAACGCTTCTTGTGCAAATGAGTCGTAGATAGTTCATGTGTTGAACTCAAGCAATGTCACATACAGCAGAAAAAAATCAACAATGACAATTTATACATTCAGTTATAAAATAAATAACTGTTCAAAATTTTAGTAAGAGAGTTCTCACATTGGTTTTCACTCCGTCAGTCTTTAGTTAAAGATTTTATTTTTACACTAAATTAATTGATCGTTTAATTTAGCTAAAAATTCAACTTGCTCCGTTTCCGTTCTGGTCAGTTCCATGTTGTAGATTTCGATGATACGAACGCAACGCAATTGAAATCGTCGGATTCCGACCTCGTCTGAAAAAGATATGATAATCTATACATTGATAAATATATAATTAAATTAATAAAAATTTCCCTTAATTATCCTCATTAATTAAACAACCCCTAATAACAATTAGGACCGCTGACCCTTTCTTCCCCTTTCCTTCGTTGTTAGCAGGCAACGCACTTGAAAAAAACTCCATTGCTTTTATCACATATCACGCCTCTCGAGGGGACTTGACCTCGATCGAATTCCACCATATCGTCACCCTCCAGCTCCTCTCCCACCGCTGTGAGCTCCGACGAGCTTGCACCCCTCAACAGCTCCAAAAATCAGTTTGAACGCAGTACATTTGTGCTTGGAATTCTCCTAGTACAAATGTAACGACCAGGATTTTGCCCAGAGCTAATCGATCGCAAAATCGACCAAGACCGTTCGAACCCGAATACGCTAACTTTGGGAATACAACACATCAGAACAAATAACAACAGATTTTTATAAACATCATAATAATGTTACATCAGAGTATAGAATATCAGAGTACATTGAATATAATACAGCAGAAGATAAATTTACAGTGAATTAAATACAGTGTAGCGGAATCAATAATCTGATACAGCGGAAGTCTATCAATGCTCTGGAAACAGCTTTAAGCTTCGATCCAGAATCCTGCTCAATATATCTGCAAAATAAGCTACTCGACTGCCCGTGTGGAAAAGAGGGCACCCGTGTTTACAAAGTGAAACAAACTACGGGTCAGTCATGGGATTGGTATGAGAAATCTTTAATTAACTTAACTAGTAATAAGGCAAATCACAGGACCACGCCGCTAATGCGGAACGGGTATACTCCATTGGTTTGCCAGTGCATAATTTAAATAAAGTGAATCGTTAAACAACGCATTGCTTTTTAGAAAAATGAAACCATTATAAGACTCAAGTCCCGTAACACAATGCAACGCAAACCGGAGGATAGAGTTTTACCTTATAATGGTCAAAAATGCTTAACACGATAAAAACAGATTTGATATTATTATTAGTGTATATATGTTTCAAAAACATTTCAATCATAATGTATCAATCATAGACGGCATAACTACCATATACTATGTCGCCATACTAGTTCTACAATCAAAACCACATGGTGTCGTATTGGAAGTTGGATTTCCATCATAAGTCAAGGCTAGGAACGATCTCCTTACCGATTCGAGACACTCTAGCAATGTCTCAGGATCACACCTACGGGCAACCCTTGGATACTGCAGGGCCGGTCAACAAATATGTTAGTGGATTAGTTATGCCTGAACACACGCTTCCCGGTCCTATTGAATCTATAAAATGGTCACAATCGAACAATAAATTCGAGGCCTCGAAATCCATACATAAGTAAAAATGTCAGGGTTTGAAAACGATGACATCACTTCTAGCTAGAAAGAAACGTGTGCACTCCCTACGTTCCCTTGTCCCGTTTTTGACTCATACCGGGGTGTGAGGCTCGCGAAGTAATGCTATACACAAAGCTATGCCTAAACAGGTCGTGCTTTGATCATCAACTATAAGGCCCTGCTTTTCAACAAAAGCCTCGATCATTTGCATCTTGGCATGCCATATTGACAATTCACGCCATGCGATCGATAACTACCAATATATAACCTCTGAGCTCGTGCGTCTCAGAAAAGGGTATTAAGCAAGAGAATAAATTCTCCACCACCACAGATATATATTAAATAAAAATCAATTTACATGGAATAAAATCCAATGTCAGACACACATCCATTTACAAGTCTATTCTGGGTCTGAACGAAACCGGAGACACCTTATTCCTCGTCCCGTATGTCCAATACGGAAGAGAGGTGCTCGCATATACGGATAATCAACAAGTACGTCCGGACAAACTACCACTTTAAACCCTTTACTGGGAGCTAACCAATGCCGGGCATCAGTAGTCGTCCATTCGATGTGAAGATCGCCGGTCTTCAATCACCGTCTTCAATGTCTTCAACTTTAAATCGCCGTATAATTATTTGAAATGAGATTGAACTTGGTTTTTTCAAATAATTCTCACATAATTATAATTTAAAATCATTTCATATCATTATTGTTATTTTATAACGATTTATCACTATTTTTATTTATATAAAAATAGCCCAATTTAATTTAACGACACTTCGAGTCAATAGGCGACCTTGGCGCTGTTTTTACCTAAATTTTATTTACACATTTCTCGAAATCTAACCGTTGGATTTTGGAGAAATTTATATCGTTGGAAAGATCTTCCAAAAGCAGACCTAACGGTTCCAGTTTTGGGAAAATCCGATGGTCGGATCTTTCGGTATAATCATTTAAAGTTACGATTTCGAAACGCGAACTACCGTGCGCGATTCATTTTAATTTTAATATATATATATATATATATATATATATATATATATAAACTATTAGACGATGCATCTAACGTATTTAACACGCCAAATAAAAGAATGTTTTATTGGCATAGCACATCTAAATGTTCATAATGTCAAATAAATATGTATTTCATTTACATGACATCTTTGCTAATGACAAATAAAAGATAATTTTTATTTTCATAATTTGTATGCAATTTCTATTTTTTACCTTAACAAATAAAAGAAATATTTTTATTCATTTATAGTTTCAATGTGTGACACAACACACATAAAAAAATGTTTATTTTAATTTGCATACAAATTCTAATATATATTCTGGCAATAAAAATGTCTCTTTAATCAATACACAGATTCTAATGTGTATATTTGCAACAGAAATGCCTCTTAAATATATACACAAATTCTAATGTGTATATTGACAATATAAATGTCACTGAAGCGACCCGAACTTCCCCGGTCTCCGAAGAGAAGAGAAAGAACGAATTACTTTGAGGACAAGACGAATCAGAACACAAACTGAAGAACATTTCATTGCTTATTACAACAATTCCATCAGATACAAGAATATACAGAGTATGAATAAACAAAATACATTCGATAAATATCAAAGATTACAATGAATTACATAGCAGCGGAAAAACAATACAAAACACAACTGAAAGTAATACACGGATACAGAGCTTTCCGAGCATCATTCCAGCTGTAAATCAGGATCCTGTGAATATAAATATGCAAAACCAAAACTACTAGCTTCCCGTGTCGAAAATAGGGGAACCTAGAGTTTAGGTTAAAACAATAGCTCCAGGTCAGTCATGTGACTGGTGTGAGAACTAAAACAGTTATTAATTCAATTTTTAAAGTTAGGTAAATCAAGGGACCATGCCGTATAACACGGAACGGGTTTCCTCCCAAGAATACCAGTGCATAAAACAAACAGTGCAATGCTAAATAAAGAACAATGAAGCTATTATAAGACCCAGGTCCCATCACACAATGCAACGCAAGCCAGAGGATAGGGTTTTACCTTATAATAGCCAAAAATGCTTGGTACGTGGAATTTCATCTTTTATTATTACTATAAGTGTATAGTGTCAAAACAATTTCAATCATAAGTATCAATCATAGACGACATAAGTGCCCCATCCCACTAGGTTGCCATACTAGGCTCTACAATCAAAACCGAAATGTCACGTATTGGAAATTGGATTTCTGTCATGAGTCGAGGCAATGGGCAAGCTCCTCTCCGTTCGAGACACTCTATAAAATGTCTCAGGACCACACACAGTGATCCTGGATCTTCAGGGCCGGCCTTCTCTTGCTTTTGAGGATTGGAAATTCCTGAACACACGTTTCCCGGTCCTATCAGACCTATATCCGAGGCGCCTCGAATTCCAACAACCACACAGGTAAAAAGTATATAAATGTCAGGGCTAGTAGGTCACTGACATCACCCATTGCTAGAAAGAAATGTCGTTCTCTCCCTGCAGTCACTATCCCATTTTTGACTCATACCGAGGTGTGAGGCTCGCGAATTAACGCCATACACAAAGCTATGCCACATAGGCCGTGCTTTGATCATCAACCACAAGACTTTGCTTTTCAACAAAAGCCTTGATCATTTTCCACTTAGGCATGCCACACAGGCAATTCACTCCATGCGACTGATGTCCATTGTTATACAACCTCTGAGCTCGTACGTCTCAAAGAAGGGTGTTAAGCAAGAGAATAAATTCTCCGCCACCAAACAGATGTATATTTAATAGAGATCAATCAACACAGAATTAAATCCAGTGTTAGACACACAGTCCATTTACAAGTTCGTTCTGGGTCTGAACGAAACCGGAGGAACCTTATTCCTCGCATATCCATCGATCTCCAAGTACGTCTGGACGACCACCAACTGATTCCCTCCTCTTGGATGTACAGCCCAATCAAGATCATCAATAATCATCCAAACGATGTGAAGACCTCTGGTCTTCAACCACCGCCTTCATCGACTTATCGTCGAATCGGTTATTCAGAATGTGTATAAACCCGGCCTTTCCGAATAACCCGCGTATATAATAAACAAATGTTACACAAACACAACATACGACTCATTCTAATTCAGAATATTCTTTTATTCAAATATTCACATTCTTACGGAAAGGTTCCCATTAATTTTATTAAAGATAAATTCTTCTAAATTTATTCTTTAATCTTCCTTTGGATATCATTTCAACCCATGCTAAGGTTTTCCAAACTAGTCGGGATTAGAGAACCACACCGAAGTAATTATTTATTTTATTTCCCAATCCCAACCTATTCATCCCATGGAGCAAAACTGATAATACTCCAAATCTACCACCACGGTGTTATCGGTAAATATTAATTACCATTTCACGTTCAAATCTACTTAAAGATTTAGCTATCGCTTTGGAGCAAAACTGGTGATACTCCATTTTCGATCATTTCAATTTGATTAAAGATTCATTAAAACTCCACTTAGTTTTAATCTTCCCAAAAATCAATATTCTGTCTTTAACTGGGTTAAAGAACCAATGTCATCTAAAACACGGTTCACGATAAACCCAAAATCAAATTCCATTGTTAATCGGGTTAAAGAACAGGTGTTATTCAAAACACCGCTCACGATAAACCCTAAAAACCAATTTAAATTCAATTCCAATTAAATACTAATTAACTGGACAATTTCACTAAATCTTAATTAAAAGATTTATTCTTTTCTAAACTGGGTTCAAGAACAGTGTTATTTAAGACACCATTCACGACGAAGCCAAAATCCCATTTGATATTAAATACAAGGCTCTGAATAGAAAATATATCGGCTTATATTCAATATCAAATTCTGAAACCAATAAATATCATATTGGAAATAACGATATAAATATATCTTTCAAATTTCCACAACCATATCTGTATAATCACGAAATCCAACATCGAAATATTCCGAAGATAATTTCGATTCAAATCCATTCCAATTCGTATATTATGATTTTATACAAATTATAGATATTTTTAATAATTTTATCAAGGCCAGTACAGTCGATTTCCATAAACGGCCATCGAACTGCACTTACAGCGACCTTTTCCAAATTTGATTTGGACATAATTCCAAATCCAACCGTTAGATTTCAAATTTCCAACATTCATTGGAAAGCTCTTTTTGATACGAACCCAACAGTTCCGGTTTCAGGAGAATCCGACGGTCGGATCTCCCGTAACGTCAATTCGAAGTCAATGATCGAAATTCGCTAACTCCCGAGGCGCGACGCGTTCTATTCAGGCCATTTAATATATATAATATATATTATATATATTTCGTCGATTTCAATTCAAAACGTATTTTATAAATAGTTTTAAATTCGTTTTCAAAACAATTTCAACTTCATATTCAATTTCAAATCAAAATTGAATATTTCATATCATTAAAATATAAATGATAATATTTTCAAAATATTAGATTTTGAAATCACTTCCTTTTCTATATTCATTATAAAAACGAATATAATCGATATAAATATCGTTCGCGTCAAAATGGCGCAAATCTAACCAACACAGCTTTATATATTTCAATAACTTCGTTATTCTATTCAACAAATGAATATTTTCTTCAACACATGAATATTTTCAACACATGAATATTCTCAACACATGAGTATTTTCAACACATGACTATTTTTGTTATTTTATATATTTGATAAAATTGTGTTTTCTATCATTTAATTCTTAATCAGACTCCAACCGTAAATTAGTAAGAGAACGATTCCCTAAATATTAACCCCAAAGGCCGAAACCAACATCAGATTAATACCCATAAAACCATTCAACTTAGCTCGTTTCCAGTTAGTTTCTAATTTTATATATGATAAAGATGTGAATTTTATCGTTTAAAGATTTTACTCAACACATGAATATTTTCAACACATGAGTATTCTCAACACATGACTATTTTGTTTATTCAACACATGAATATGATTTATTTTCTAAATTGGAATGAGACACACTCAATTACCATATAATGTTATTTATATGGATTCTATACAACACACATATATATAATGGCAATGATAAATAATCAACCATCATCCAGAGTGCACCACACAACTGTCTGTCAACCTATCGATTAACATACAACTAAATAATTGGGATTAGTGTACGCCAAATATCATCCCAACACCCGTGTGGGGTTTCAAATCAACAAACACTGAATATTATTTGTGCAGTTGGGCGATGTGTAAAATTTATTGTCCCAATCAATATTAGTCAAATCAGGGTACATAAACAAATCGTTCGATTTGTAATGAATAATTATTTATTCACATTCACGTTAAATTTATATTTTTAACGATAAATAATTTATTTCTACATATGAGTATATTTCCATTCATTCCACATCACAATCAATTTTCACAACACAACAAAATCAAACAAGTCGTCCATGGTCTGTGGACGGTGGGTGTCGGGTGCTGCTAAGCACCGTCTGCATCCTAGTATATAATTTTAACTAGAAAACAAGAGTTAAAGTGAGAAGTTCTCACCTTGGGGTTCCACTCCGCCATTTCATTTCTGAATGGCTTGGATTTGCCCGAAATTCAACGCAATCCTTTACACGCTGTTCATACTAAAAATCACATTTTTATTATCACTACATGTACATAGAAATCATATTTTTATTTTCCACTTCATATATATAAAAAACAAATTTTTATCGCTTCTTCATATATATAAAAATCGTATTTTTATATCGATGTTCATATAATAAAAATCATATTTTTCTCTCGCCATTCTCTATATAAAAATCACATTTTTATATATAAAGATCGTATTTTTATATCTCTACTACATATGTAAAAATCACTCCTTTACCCCGCTACTTCCATGATAAAAATTATATTTTTATCTTGCTAGTAATATAATAAAAATTATATTTTTACCTCTCTACATACATAAAAATTATATTTTTACCTCACTATATATATATAAATTATATTTTTATGACGTTAAAAATTATGTTTCTACTTCATCACTTCATGTATAAAGATCACATCTTTATGTAAATAAAAATCGCACCATTATTTTTTATTTATTTATAAAAATCGAACCTTTTATAAATTAAAAATCAAACCTTTCTTTTTAAAATAAAAATCAGTTTCTCTTTAGTTAAAAAAAATCAGAATTTGTATATTTAAAAATTTATATTCAAAATGAAAATAAAATAAAGAAAAATAAAATTAAAAAAAATAAAAGAAGAAAACTCACGGATTTTCTTTCAGGGGGGCGCTGGCGGGCGGGTGTGGCGCAGGCTCGAGGTCGGAACCATGGCGGCGGCCCTCTACAGGCGACGGTGGTGGTAGGGCAAAGGGGCGGCGCGGTTTCAGCAGGTGTTGGGTGCTTTGGGGTTTGGATTGGAGAGAGGGGAGGGGCACCGGCTGTCAGGAGGAGGTGGAGGCGTAGGGGGTCCGGTGGTGGAGTTCGTCGCAGCGGCGGATCGGTGATGGGGCAGAGGCGTCTCGATTTGAAGTGGAGCGGTTTTTCTTTCTGATTTCTGTTGAACGAGTGAATGGGGGAAAAGGAAGGCGTTGACCAAGGCTTAAAGAGAAAAGGAGGGACCCATTTTATATATTTTATTATATTTAAATTCCAAAAGGCAACTTTTTATTTCGAACTTCAAATCGAACCCACCGACTGTCGTCCCTAGCTAATTACCCCCATTTCGAAAACAATGGGATATGTTTCGTAACCCAATTTGGCCATTACTATCAGTTTCCTTCAAAATCAAAATATAAATCTATATATTGATTTTGAACGAACATTTCAATTTACTGGGGTCACATTCGGACCCCAAAAATTCCAAAAAAATTATTTCTAGCTTCGTATTAACGATACGGTCCTAACAAAACTAATTTCGTCAAATTTGAAGATCGTTTGAAAAATGGTCATTTTCCAGTCGATTTAAAATCAAATGGAACTGGTCAAATGCGTTTTCCTTTGCCACGCTCACATATTGATTCGAAAAATTACGAATTTTGGAATCTAGCAATAATTTGACATTCCGGATCCAACAAAAGTGGTTTCGTCGAAAATAGAGGTCGCTTGCAAAATTCCCATTTTTAAAGGCTAAAATTCTATAGTGACTATTCTGAATTTTCAACTGGACGTAACTTTTGATTCCCGCTATGAAATTTTGATTTTTCGGATTCGTTGGAAAGATATTATCTAATAGATTCTAATATTTTTGGTTTTGCTAAAATCCGGTTTATTTTGAATCATGTACATTCATTTGAACTTTGAAATCGAATTTTCAAACTACCGCGCCATTTCCAATTACTTTTATATTTAAAATAAAATATTTATATTCTAATGACGATTCAAATAAATATATACGTTCTAATTCTATTCAAAATAAATTTCTCGTCGTTATTATTTAAAATAATTCATTTTAAATATTCAAAATTCATCGAAATTGCCAAAATAAAATTTTCAAATTGGCTCAGATTTTCCGGGTTGTTACAGTCACTTTAATATAAACACAAATTCTAATGTGTATATAGTCAATAGAAATATCACTTTAATATATACACAAATTCTAATGTGTATATTGACAATAAAAATGATACTATAATTTGCATACAAATTCTATTTCAACAAAATGCATAAAATGTGATACACTCATTTTTGTTGACAATTCTATTTCAACAAAATGATTAAAAAGTGATTCGTTCATTTTGTTGACAATTCTTTTTCAATAAAATGATTAAAATGATATTTTTCATTTTTTGACAATTATATTCCAACAAAATGATTACAAGTGACAATTTCATATTGTTAACAATTCTAATTTAACAAAATGAATATTAATGATATTTCATATTGTTAATAATTCTAATTTAACAAAATGAATATTTTTGTTGCAACACAAATAAATTTACCAAAAATGCTATTTGTGTTTCGACATAAACCTATTTAACAAAAATACTACTTGTGTTTTGATACAAGCCTATTTAACAAAAATGCTACTTTTGTTTTGACACAAACCGATTTAACAAAAATGCTATTTGTGTTTTAACTCTTTTATTTAACAAAAATTTGATTTTTGTTTTATTTCAAATCTAATTAACAAAAATGTAATTTTTCTTTTCAACTATTATATTTTGAGAAAAATGAATATTTTGGTTCAGCTAATCTATTTAGCCAAAAATGTTCATTTTGACAAAAATGTGTAGTTTGAACTAATTTATTTCGACAAAAGTGTATATTTTGACAAAAAAATATGTTTTGATTCAACCAATCTATTTTGACAAAGGTGAATATTTTGACAAAAATATATATATATATATATATATATGTATATATGTGTATATATATTGATTCAACTAATCTATTTCAACAAAACAATAAAGATGATGACTTTGTTTTGTCGACAAATCTATTTCAACAAAACAATAAAAATGATAACTTTGTTTCATCGACAATTCTAATTCAACAAAACAAATAAAAGTGATATGTTTGTTTTGTCGACAATTCTAATTCAAGAAAACAAATAATAGTGATATGTTTGTTTTATCGACAAATCTAATTCAACAAAACAAATGACAGTGATATATTTGTTTTGTCAGATCTAATGCGACAAAAATGATAATGTTTGTTTTGACAAATCTAATGCGACAAAAATGATCATGTTTGTTTTGACAAATCTAATGCAACAAAAATGATAAGGTTTGTTTTGAAAAATCTAATGCGACAAAAATGATCATGTTTGTTTTGACAAATCTAATGAGACAAAAATGATAAGGTTTGTTTTGACAAATCTAATGTGACAAAAATGATCATGTTTGTTTTGACAAATCTAATGCGACAAAAATGATAAGGGTTGTTTTGACAAATCTAATGCGACAAAAATGATAAGGTTTGTTTTGACAAATCTAATGTGACAAAAATGATCATGTTTGTTTTGATAAATCTAATGCGACAAATTGGTTTTAACTTTGATAATTTGACAAAAATGGATATTTTGTTTTAACAAATGTATTTTGACAAAATTGTTTATTTTGTTTTAACTAATGTGTTTTGACAAAAATGTCTATTTTATTTCAATTAATGTGTTTTGACAAAAATGTCTATTTTGTTTCAACTAACTAATTTGACGAAAATGAATGTTTTTATTTCAACTATAATAATTGACAAAAATGAATGTTTTTATTCAACTAAACTATATTGGCAAAAATGGATATTTTCGTTAAACTAAGTTATATTGGCAAAAATGAATATTTCTGTTAAACTAAACTATATTGACAAAAATGAATATTTTTGTTAAACTAAACTATATTGACAAAAATGAATATTTCTGTTAAACTAAACTATATTGCCAAAAATGATTATTTTTGTTAAACTAAACTATATTGACAAAAATGACTATTTTTGTTAAACTAAACTATATTGACAAAACATTTTTGTTAAACTAAAGCATATTGAAAAAAATGATTATTTTTGTTAAACTAAACTATATTGACAAAAATGATTATTTTTGTTAAACTAAACTATATTGACAAAAATGAATATTTCTGTTAAACTAAACAATATTGACAAAAATGAATATTTCTGTTAAACTAAACCATGTTGAGAAAAATGATTATTTTTGTTAAACTAAACCATATTGACAAAAATGATTATTTTTGTTAAACTAAACTATATTGACAAAAATGAATATTTTTGTTAAACTAAACTATATTGACAAAAATGATTATTTTTTATCCGTTCTACATATATGATAAAAGTTGTAAATTTTATCGTTAACATAATTTAACAATTCTAACTTGTTAAACCTAACAATTATAATTTAACAGTTCTAATTTGTTAAATATGATAATTTCAATAAAATGATATTTTTATCTAATATAACATTTCTATGCTAATGACAAATCAAAAGGAGTATTCTTATTTGCATACAGTTTCTAATCTCAGCATGATAATTAAAAATGTAAATTTATTTGCATATAAATATCTATCCTTCACATAACAAATAAAAATGGCTATTTTTATTTGTTTACAATTTCAATGTAAAATGTGACAAATAAAAATGAATGTTTTTATTTGTGGACAATTCATTGTTAAATTTGACAAATAAAAATCAATGTTTTTTTTGAACAATTCAATGTTAATTTTGACAATCTAGCGAGAAAAATGATAATTTGATTTTATCCAATCCTCTAATTAACACCAATGTTAATTTCTACAATCTAACGAGCTAAATGATAATTTTATTTTCAACTATATTATTGTAACAAACATGATATAATTATTTTCAACAATCTTATTTTAACAAACATGATATAATTATTTACAACTATCTTATTTTAACAAACATGATAATTCCAATCCACATATCAACATAACGGTATTATCAACCCAATCAAATCACGTATATAACAAATTGAATTTAACAGCAGATTTTATTTCTAACACGATCAGAAATTAATAAATTTTAATTATTAAAAATAAAGAGTTCTCACATTGGTATTTTTTCCTTCTGAATTTGTAGTCAGCTCCAAATCAGTTTTAGTCAGTTCTGAAATGTAGATCTGGATCTCACGATTCCAACGTAACGAAAATCGTTCAGTTTCGATTCTGTATGAACAAGTAATGACAGTTTATAGGTTAATTACTATTAAAACTAATTGATTATTTAATTAAATTTTTTAATTACATTCATTAGTGAAGAAAATAACGGGCCACTGTATTCATCTTCTTCCTGGAACACAGACCGACCGCCGAACCTTTAGCCGATATCTAGGGTTCTAAACTGCACGTAGTTCGAGACGTCAGAACTCGATCCAGGCCTGCCACCTTACGTGCCTTCCCACCATCTCCCTCCAGCCAGAGTGTGGGCCCACCCGCATGCCCTGAAAGCTTGAAAGTCGAACTCGAAGTCGGGATTTTTGAGGGGCGATTTCAAACAAATTACTTCGCCATTTTCGATCTTGACCGTCCACGTTGTAGATCTCTCTGAGGTCTTTGATTCTTGTTTAAGTACCGGAGTTCAATTCGATTTGGATTGTGATGGATTAAGGTTTAAAATTCGGAGTGATTTGGCAATTGAAATAAATCTACGGCGGCTGTTTTATATTGGACTAGGGTTTAGTCCTAGAGGTTTTTATAATATTAATATATTATTTAATTATTTTATGTAACAACCCGGAAAATCAGAACCAATTTAAATTTTTTATTTGGGCTATTTTTATTGAGTTTTGAATAATTGAAATAACTTATTTTAAATAATAACGATTATAAATTTATTTAAATCGAAGTTCGAACGAATATATTTATTTTAATTTCAAAAGGAGTTAGAAATAGAGCGGTAGTTTGAAAATTTGAATTCAGACTTTGACTGACTGTACAGGATGCAAAATAAATCGGATTTTGGTGAAACCAAAAATATTTAAATCTGTTTAAGAATATCTTTCCAACGAATCCAAAAAATTGAAATTTCATAGCGGGAATGAAAAGTTATGGGCAGTTGAATTTTCAAAATGGCCGTTATGGAATTTAATATAATATATGGCCCGTATAAATAGCCAATTTTCAAACGACGTCCGTTTTCGTTGAAACCACATTTGTTGGATCCGGAATGTCAAATTATTGCAGGATTCCAATTTTCATAATTTTTGGAATCAATATGTGAGCGTGGCAAAAGAAAATGTGTTTTGACAATTTCAGTCAATTTCGATCGACTTGAAAGTGGCCATTCTTCAAACGGTCTCCAAATTCAACGAAATTAGTTTTGTTAGGACCGTATGGTCAAAAGATAGCTAGATTTATTTTTCGGGAATTTTTAGAGTCAGTCTGTGGCCCTTGTAAATTAAAATGTTCGATCAAATTAAATAATTAAATGTTTTATTATTTAGTTTGAAAAATAACTGACTGAAACAATCGAATGGGCCTACGATACATATCCCATTGTGTCCGAAATGGGGGTATTTAGCTAGGGGCATCACTCGTTGGGTTTGGTTTGGAGTTAAGAGCGATATATAAATTAAATTGAATTTAAATGAAATTAAATAAAATAAAATACTTATATATACATTATTTATACGCGTATACTGTATTATCTTCATTGTTTTATACCCGTAACCCTTATTTTCGACGGCGGTCCCCTTTCATGTCTTCCTCCTCTGATTTCGCCTAAATCACTTAATAAAACCCTAGGGTCCTTTGGAAGTTTTTGAAGGTCTCTCCGTACTCTTCAAATTCATATAAGATTCAAAAAATTTCATTAAGTATACGGGGAGAACTGCGAGCTCGAAGCCGACAACTTCAAGTCGCCGCCGCTCCACCACCTCGCCGTCGATTAGTTGCGAACCCCCAGGTGCTGGCTCGCGTCTCAGCCCCTTTCGACATCGTCAAACCCGATCGACCTCACTCTTCATGGATTGGAAGCAATCGTGAAACCTAGTTTGGAAGAATTCTGGAAACCGTCGGCCTCAAGGTAGATTTGGAAGAAGATACTATTCATTTAATTAATTAATTAATTAATTTAAATATAATCAAACCTTTAAATGATCGTATCTTGTTCGTATTTGATCAGAATTTGACAAAACTGAATCCGTTGGAATCATAACAACGAGATCTACATATCAGAACTGACCGCAGAATTTTTGGAGCATTCGACTATTTCAGAGAAAATAAAAACCGAGGTGAGATTTCTGAATCCGATTAAAATAAATAAAAATATATTAGGATGCAGACGGAGTTTAGAAACTCCCGACACCCGTCGTCCGCAAACCATGGATGACTTGTTTGAGTTGTGGTTTGAAATTAGTGAATATTATGAATGGTTGATTGTTGATTTTGGTTGAAAACAAATAGGATTAGTTTGTTGAAAAATTCGTCTGCGTACGAAATAGATTATTGAAATTTCCCTAGTCAAAAGCTGCGAGGCTTTAAGGTAGCGCGAGGAGCCGTACATCGAGACGGTGTCGGTTTAAATTACCCTGTCGTTAGGCTGCCTAAATTTTTTGAAATATTTTTGTTGTTGTAAAATATTCATGTTGTTATATATTAATTGTTTGAATAATATAAAAATCAGATTTTTAATATATGTATTTAGATATGAAATTGATCGTTATATGTCAACATTAAATCTACATTTTCAATGTAATCAAAAATGGAGCATTCATACAGAAAAATGAATTTACGTTTGTTTTTTTACATTTTAATGTAAATGTGACATTAAAAATAATCATTTACATAAAAATGAATTTACATTTGATTTTACATTTTAATGTAAATATGGCATTAAAATAAAACACTTAAATATAAATTGTATTTGCATTACAATTTTTTTAATGTAATGCAACTCTAAAATAGACAATTGGAGAAAAATGTGTTTGACTTTAGATTTCATATTTTAAATGATACATTAAAAATTAGATTTACCTTTCAATGTATAGAAAACATTGAAATAAGCATTTTGATGCAGAAACATAGAAAATTTGCATTTTCAATGTAATCATGCATTGAAATAAAAAGTTTATATTTTCAATGTAAATAAACTTTGAAATAAAAGTTGGCATTTTTAATGTAATTATAATAATGAAATAAAGTTTATATTTTCAATGTAAATATTTTATTAAAATAAAAGTTGATATCCTTAATATAATAATGAAATAAAGATTTATATCTTCAATGTGATAAATATTGAAAATAGGAAGAATATACATTTTTCAACGTGAAATAAAGTATGTAAAGAATATACATTTTTTAATGTAAAATAAAGAGTGAACAAAAAATTACATTTTTCAATGCAAATAAAGGAATGAGTAGAGATTTACATTTTTCAATGTAATCTTATATTGAAGTAAAAAGTTACATTTTTACAACGTAATGATATATAGAATAAAGATTGCATTTCTATTTATAATCATAGAAAAGTATAAAAGGTTCCATTTCCAATGTGATCAAAGAATGAAGTATAAAAATTGCATTTTTATACGTAATCAAAACAAGAATAGAGATTTACATTTTTTATACGTAAATAAGATTACATGGGAATTTTATATTTTTATTTTAAGAAAGGATTACATGGAAATTAGATGTTGAAATTTAGGAATTTACATTTTTCAAATGTAAATAAATTAATGAAAGAAATTCACCTTTTTCAAATGTAGATAAAAAAGAAAAAAAATGAAATTTACATTTCTTTTATATAATTAAAGAAAAGGATAAAAGTTACATTTTAATATGTAATTAAAGTAAAGAATGAAATCACATTCTTGCTTGTAATCAAAGGAAGGATAGGAGTTTACATTTTTCTATGAAAATAAAATATGAAATAGGAGTTTACACTCTATATGTAAATAAAGTAGAAATTTACATTTTTTCCTTGTAAATAAAAAGAATGTACAGAAATTTACATTTTCAATATAAATTCGTAATGATATAAAAGATGTACATTTTCAATGTAAATTAATAATGGAATAAAAGATTTACATTTTCAATGTGAATACATAATGGGATAAAAGATTTAATATACAAAAAGGGTGGTATTATCAGTAAAAATTTCATTTTTAATGTTATATGTGATTTCATATATTGTAGAAACCAATATTGAATAGAAATGATTTGAAATCGTCGAACGATTTATATTTATATAATTATATATAAATATAAATTAAAAATAAAACGAATCGTGCTGCTGCAGTTCGCGTTTTGAAATCGTAACTTCAAACGATTATACCGAAAGATCCGACCGTCGAATTTTCCCAAAACTGGAACCGTTGGGTTTGTTTTGGTAAGATCTTTCCGACGATATATAAATTGCTAAGATCCAACGTTTAGAATTTGATAAATGTGTGAATCTAGTTTCGATGAAAACAGCGCCAGGGCCATGTACTGACCCGAAGCGTCGTTTAATTGAAAATGGCTATTTTTGAATAAATAAAAATAGCGGTAAATCGTTATAAAACATTATAAACGATATGGAATGATTTAATTGATATATATCCGAGAATTATTTGAAAAGTCCGAGTTAACTCTCATTTCAAATAATTATACGACGATTGGAAGTCGAAGATTTGAAGACGGTGATTGAAGACCGGTGATCTTCACGTCGAATGGATGACTACTGATGCCTTTGATTGGAGTTGCTTCCTTGAAAGGGTTACAGTGGTAGTTGTCTGGACGTACTTGTTGATCGTCCGGATATGCGAGCGCCTCTCCTCCGTATTGGACATACGGGAGGAGGAATAAGGTGTCTCTGGTTTCGTTCAGACCCAGAACGTACTTGTAAATGGATGTGTGTCTGACATTGGGTTTCATTCCATGTAAATTAAATCTATTTCTGTTAATATATATATGTGGTGGCGGGGAATTTATTCTCTTGCTTAACACCCTTCTCTGAGACGTACGAGCTCAGAGGCTATATATTGATAGTTATCGATCGCATGAATTGTCAGTGTGGCATGCTAAGATGCAAAGGATCAAGGCTTATTGTTGAAAAGCAAAGCCTTGTGGTTGATGATCAAAGCACAGCTTTATTGTAGCATAGCTTTGTATATAGCTTTACTTCGCGAGCCTCACACCCCGGTATGAACCAGAAACGGGAGAAGGACCCCACGGAAAACATTCGTTTCTTTCTAGCTAGAAGTGGTGTCTGTGGTTTTAGACGCCCATATATTTTACTTATGTGGATGATGGAAAGCGAGGTACCTCGGATTGGAGTCCCTAGTGGCTCTATTTACGTCCCATAGGGCGGGGAGACGTATTGTTCAAGACTAACTAATCCACTAACATATGTGTGGACCGGCCTTGGCGATCCTAAGGGCTTGACAGAGTACTTGTCCTGAGACATAGGCTAGATTGTCTCGAATTCGGTAAGGACTATCTCTTGCCTTGATTCATGATGGAAACCCAGCTTCTAATACGACCCATGCGGTTTTGATTGTATTACTGGTATGGCGACATAGTATATGGTAGTTATGCCGTCTATGATTGATACCTTGTGATTGAATTTTTTTGAAAACATATATACACTAATATCAAATCCAATTTATCGTATCAAGCATTTTTGACCATTATAAGGTAAAACTCTATCCTCCGGTTTGCGTTGCATTGTGTGATGGGACATGAGTCTTATAATGGTTTCATTTTTCTAAAAAGCATTGCGTTGTTTAACGATTTACTTTATTTGTGCACTGGCAATCCAATGGAGTAAACCCATTCCGCATTAGCGGCGTGGTGCTGTGATTAGCCTCATTTTTAAATAGGTTAAATCAGATTTCTTATACCAGTCCCATGACTGACTTGTAGTTTGTTTCACTTTGCAACTCGAGTGCCCTCTTTTCCACCCGTGCAGCCTTGTGTACAGGTTTAGCAGACTCATTCTGGATAGCTTTGAAACTGAAGATGGACTTACCATTTCTATATTACTGTTCAGATTTCACTTAGTGTATTATATGTTTATTCCGCTGCAGACATTCTATATTTAGTTGAAAACTGTATTATGTGCTAAGTATGATCCTATTATGCTGTGTAACTTTGATGATATATTTTTCCCGTTGAGACGACCCGAAATCCCGTTCCGACGGAAACAAGGGTTATCTTTGGAATATAACGCAGAAACAGAAAATAGCAGAACAGAATTAAGTAAATACACCAGATAATGCACAATAGAATATACCGGATAAAAGTAATCATCAGAGTTACACAGCATACAGGATCTTACTTAGTACAAATACAGTTCATCTATACATAAATGTCTACAGAGGAAATAAACAAAATATGTACAATAGGAGCTGAACAGCATAAAAAGAAATAAATGATAGAATCCATCTTCAGCTCCAGCTATCCAGAAAAAGAACCAGCTAAACCTGAAAACAAGGCTGCCCGTGTAGAAAAAGGGGCACCCGAGTTTGAAAGTGAAACAAACTACGAGTCAGTCATGGGACTGGTATGAGAAATCCACTCAACACATATATAATTGGCTAATCACAGGACCACGCCACTTTCGTGGAACGGGTTTACTCCATTGGATTGCCAGTGCTTTAAAAACAAATCTTTCTTTTAAACATCGCTATGCTTTTTATAAAAATGAAGCCGTTATAAGACTCAGTTCCCATCACACAATGCAACGCAAACCGGAGGATATAGTTTTTACCTTATAACAGCCAAAATATGATTGATACGAATAAAACAAAGGCATTTGATATTATTGCTAGTGTTTACATGTTTTGAAAACAATTTCAATCATAACTATCAATCATAGACGGCATTAATGCCCCATACCACTATGTCGCCATATATATAGGTATACAATCAAAACCGCACAGTCACGTATTTGGAAATTGGATTTCCGTCATGAACCAAGGCAAAAGATAGTCCTTACCGAATTCGAGACGCTCTAGCCCATGTCTCAGGATCAGAACGCATCGACCCTTGGAGCGACAGGGCCGGTCCACCGATGTGGATTAAAAATGCCTGAACACTACGTTTCCCCACCCTTTGGGGTGTAAATGAGCCAACGAATGACTCCATTGGACCCGAATTGCCCGATCAAACCGAGGCGCCTCGCAACAGCAACAACCACATAGGTGAAAAGTATATAAATGTCAGGGCTGGTAGGTCATTGACACCACCCTAGCTAGAAAGAAACGCATGCCCTCCCTGAGGTCCTTCTCCCGTTTCTGGTTCATACCGGGGTGTGAGGCTCGCGAATTCACGTTATACACAAAGCTACGCCACACAGGCGGTGTTTTGATCATCACCACAAGACTTTGCTTTTCAACAGAAGCCCTGATCACTGCATCTTAGCATGCCACACAGGCAATTCATGCCATGCGACTGATGTCTATCGATATACAACCTCTGAGCTCATGCGTCTCAGAGAAGGGCGTTAAGCAAAAGAATAAATTCTCCGCCGCCAAACAGATGTATATTTAATAGAGATCAATCAACACAGAATAAAATCCAATGTCAGACACACAGTCCCTTTACAAGTCCGTTCTGGGTCTGAACGAAACTGGAGGCACTAAATACCTCGCAAACCCTTCGATCACCACGTACGTCTGGACGATCACCACTCATTATCCATATTTCGGGATGCCTCCCAATCAGGACCTCGGTTACCATCCAAACGAGGTGAAGATCTCCGGTCTTCAACCACCGTCTTCATCTTCGAATTTCAATCGTCGGTCAATTATTCGAAATGAGAATTAACTCGGTCTTTTCAAATAATCGACGTATATTCAGAATTTCAAATCAATTTACTTCAATGGTTAAATCATTCAACAACACCAATTTTGTTCTTTAATGTAATTTTCACACCAAACACATTCAACCATCAAATACAACATAAATCGAGCAAATTCAGTTTATTTCCACATCATATTGTTTATGGTACTTTATAATGATTTATCGCTATTTTTAATTATTTTAAAATAGCCCATCTATTCAAAACGACGCTTCGGGCCATAACGCGGCCGTGGCGCTGTTTTTCTTCAGATTTGATTTACACATATCTAAAAATCTAACCGTTGGATCTTCACAAAATTTACATCATTAGAAAGGTATTTTCAAAACGAATCCAACGGTTCCAGTTTCGGGAAATTCCGACGGTCAGATCTCCCGGTACAATCGTTTGAAGCTTCGATTTCAAAATACGAACTACAGCATCGTTGTTCGATTAAATATAATTATATTTATATATAAATAAATATATAATCGCTTCTGGCGCTGTTTTTCATCAGATTTGATTTAAACATTCCAAACAATCCAACCGTTGGATTTTTACAAGGTTGGTGCCATTGGGAAGATATTTCCAAGGCGAACCCGACGGTTGAGGTTTCGGGAAAATCCAATGGTCGGATTTCCCGTACTAGTTGTTTGAAATCACGGTTTCAAAATACGAACTGCACGGCTTCGTTTCGTTTTAATTTTATTTATATTTATATAGTTATATAAATATAGTTCATTCAATAATTTCAATATCGTTTTCACTTCAAATATTTCACTAACGCCTCAAAATTTTGGAAAATTTCGCCATAACCTCCCCTGCACCGGGAGCATCGGGAAATCGCAAATAGCTTTCCCGGTCCTTCTAATCTCAAAAAGAAAAAGAAAAGGCCAAGCGGCTAGCCAACAGGCTCATAAAATCATCACCCAAACAAAACAGTAAATGTGTTCCTATTTGTCGGGCATAAAATTTTATTCCTCTTCTCTAGCCCCTTTGCTATAACCTGTTCAATGAATATGCATGTACATATATATACAGTTCTTATCATTTATCATTTTCTATTCAACTTCATATTTGATTTCTATTTGGTTTAAAAACAACATTCATTCTAATGTTACATACATAGGTGCAAATCATTTCATTAGCTAATTAATGAATATTTCAACTTATATATATTTATTTGAACAAGTGGCTATTTTTAACACTTCACATTTCAACAATTCATGTATACAATAAAAATGTGATTTTTATTGTAAAACAATTCATTTCAAAACACTATTTTTCTATACAGTTCAAATAGGTGACAAAAATAGGATTTATTTTTATCATAAAACAATTTTTTATCATAAAACAATTTTTTTTTAAAACGAGATTATTTTACACAGTTCATATAGTCGATAAAAGGTGATTTTTATTATCAAACAATTTATTTCAAAATATGAATACCATTCAACACATGAATTTCAATTCAACGAATGAATATCGATTCAACACATGAAGGTTTTCTATAGTTTGTATATATATATAAAAATGTGATTTTTATATTTAAAACGCGAATACCATTCAACACATGAATTTATAATCAACGAATGAATATCAATTCAACACATGAAGGTTTTATATTCAATGAATAAATATAGTTTAAGCAAATGAAAATAATTCAAACACACGAATATTATTCAAAATTTCGGCAGCATAACGGCAGGGTAGTTAAAACCGGGCCCGTCCCTAGTACGGCTCCTCGCTCTACCTTAAAACCTCGCGGTTTTTGACAATGGGGATCATGCATCTAGTTCGCACGCAGGCGGCATGTATATATTTATTTCATTTCCACAAAACTAATCCTATGTGGTTTCAACCAAATATTTCTCAACCACAAATGGGTATTTTTCAACCACCATCAAATCAATATCAACCACAAACAATCCCAAACAATCATTCGCTATCTATCAATTTTCACACCAATTTCAACCAATAAATATCGTCCATGGTTTGTGGACGAGGGGCGTATATATATATATATATATATATATATATATATATATATATATATATATATAGCAATTCACTTTTATTTCAACACATATATATAGCTTAGAAAAAGAAATTGAAGAGTGAGAAATTCTCACCAATAGCTATCCAACTACGACTCTTCCTTTAGAAATCTTTGCCAATCTCGCCTTTTGTCGCTTTCGTTGCCTGTATTCTCTACATATGTAAAAATCGAATTTTTACTATGTTATTCAATATATAAAAATCGAATTTTTATTATGCTATTCAATATATAAAAATCGAATTTTTGACTTCGCTATTCAATATATAAAGATCATATTTTGACTTCGCTATTCAATATATAAAGATCATATTTTGACTTCGCTATTCAATATATAAAGATCATATTTTTATTATGCTATTCAATATATAAAAATCGAATTTCAAAAATATAGATTCCGCCTTTTCAAAAATAAATATTATATTTTTAATATTCCTATGATGTAAAAATTATATTTTTATTACTTTGAAAATATAAAAATCATATCTTACTTCTTCTACTTAATAAAAATTCCGTCTTTTCTATTTTAAAAATACGATCTTTTCTATTCAAAAAAAAATCTGATCTTTCTATCCCAGTTCAAATCTTTTTCTTTTTAAAGTTCTAATCTTTTTCTTTTTAAAGTTTAAATCTTTTCCTTTTTAAAGTTCTAATCTTTTTCTTTTTTTTTAAAGTTTAAATCTTTTTCTTTTTAAAGTTTAAAATAAAATCAGTTTTTAAACCTTAAAAAAAAATCAGAATTAAACCTTCTAAAAATCAGAATTTAAACCTTTTAAAAATCAGTTTTATAACCTTTTAAAAAAAATCAGAATTTTCCTAATTAAAATAAAAATAAAATAACAACACTTACTGTATCTGCGAAGAAGGGGGGCGATGTCAGGGTCGGCGGCAGGAGGTCGTCAGGGCGGAGCTGGCTTCGGCGGTCTCGGATGGGGGGGGGGGGGCTCGCGAATCGGGCGTCGCGATGGCTTCAGGGGGGCGGCGATGTCACTGGCGGGATCGAGGTTCAACTAGAGAAGGGGAGAGAGAAGATCGAAGAGAGGGAAGGGGGGGTCGTCAGGGCGGAGGCGCCATCGTCGATTGTTTTAGGGTTTTTTTTTCTTTTATTCGTTTGACTGTCGGTTGACCAAGAAGGAAAGGGGAGGGAGAGAATATAGGGGGATTTAATTATTTATTTTATTTAATTTCTATTTAAAAGTTGACTTTTTTATTCGAAGTCGAAATGGGACCCACCGACTGTCGTCCCTAGCGTTCTACCCCCATTTCGAACACAATGGGATATGTATCGTAAGCTGATTCAAACGTTTTGATCAGTTTCCGTAATAAAGTTATCCTCCTTCTGAAGAATAGATATTTTGTCAATCAAGGAAGTTGTGATAATAAAGCTGGCGATCATTACATTCTTTCTGCTTAACGCATCAGCCACGACATTGGCTTTTCCTGGAGTCATTCGTTGGCTCTGATACCACGTTGAGACGACCCGAAATCCCGTTCTGACGGAAACAAGGGTTATCTTTGGAATATAACACAGAAACAGATAATAGCAGAACATAATTAAATAAATACACCAGATAATGAACAATAGAATATACTGGATAAAAGTAATCATCAGAGTTACACAGTATACAAGATCTTACTTAGTACAAATACCGTTCAGCTATACATAAAGGTCTACAGCGGAAAACAAACAAAATATGTACAATAGGAGCTGAACAGCATAAAAAAAGATAAATGATAGAATCCATCTTCAGCTCCAGCTATCCAGAAAGAACCAGCTAAACCTGAATACAAGGATGCCCGTGTAGAAAAAGGGGCACCCGAGTTTGAAAGTGAAACAAACTACGAGTCAGTCATGGGACTGGTATGAGAAATCCACTCAACACATATATAATTGGCTAATCACAGGACCACGCCACTTTCGTGGAACGGGTTTACTCCATTGGATTGCCAGTGCTTTAAAAACAAATCTTTCTTTTAAACATCGCTATGCTTTTTATAAAAATGAAGCCGTTATAAGACTCAGTTCCCATCACACAATGCAACGCAAACCGGAGGATAGAGTTTTTACCTTATAACAGCCAAAATATGATTGATACGAATAAAACAAAGGCATTTGATATTATTGCTAGTGTTTACATGTTTTGAAAACAATTTCAATCATAACTATCAATCATAGACGGCATTAATGCCCCATACCACTATGTCGCCATATATATAGGTATACAATCAAAACCGCACAGTCACGTATTTGGAAATTGGATTTCCGTTATGAACCAAGGCAAAAGATAGTCCTTACCGAATTCGAGACTGCCTAGCCCGAGTCTCAGGATCAGAGCTCGAGTGACCCTTGGATCGTCAGGGCCGGTCCATCGATGTGGATTAAAATGCCTGAACCATGCGTTTCCCCGCCCTTTGGGGCGTAAACGAGCCAACGAATGACTCCATCGGACCCGGATCGTCCGATCAAACCGAGGCACCTCGCAACAGCAACAACCACATAGGTGAAAAGTATATAAATGTCAGGGCTGGTAGGTCACTGACACCACCCTAGCTAGGAGGAAACGCATGTCCTCCCTGAGGTCCTTTCTCCCTTTTCTGGTTCATACCGGGGTGTGAGGCTCGCGAATTCACGTTATACACAAAGCTACGCCACACAGGCGGTGTTTTGATCATCACCACAAGACTTTGCTTTTCAACAGAAGCCCTGATCACTGCATCTTAGCATGCCACACAGGCAATTCATGCCATGCGACTGATGTCTATCGATATACAACCTCTGAGCTCGTGCGTCTCAGAGAAGGGCGTTAAGCAAAAGAATAAATTCTCCGCCGCCAAACAGATGTATATTTAATAAAGATCAATCAACACAGAATAAAATCCAATGTCTGACACACAGTCCCTTTACAAGTCCGTTCTGGGTCTGAACGAAACTGGAGGCACTAAATACCTCGCAAACCCTTCGATCACCACGTACGTTTGGACGATCACCACTCATTATCCATATTTCGGGATGCCTCCCAATCAGGACCTCGGTTACCATCCAAACGAGGTGAAGATCTCCGGTCTTCAACCACCGTCTTCATCTTCGAATTTCAATCGTCCGTCAATTATTCGAAATGAGAATTAACTCGGCCTTTTCAAATAATCCACGTATATTTAGAATTTCAAATCAATTTACTTCAATGGTTAAATCATTCAACAACACCAATTTTGTTCTTTAATGTAATTTTCACACCAAACACATTCAACCATCAAATACAACATAAAGCGAGCAAATTCAGTTTATTTCCACTCCATATTGTTTATGGTACTTTATAATGATTTATCGCTATTTTTATTTATTTTAAAATAGCCCATCTACTCAAAACGACGCTTCGGGCCATAACGCGGCCGTGGCGCTGTTTTTCTTCAGATTTGATTTACACATATCTAAAAATCTAACCGTTGGATCTTCACAAAATTTACATCATTAGAAAGGTCTTTTCAAAACGAATCCAACGGTTCCAGTTTCGGGAAATTCCGACGGTCGGATCTCCCGGTACAATCGTTTGAAGTTTCGATTTCAAAATACGAACTGCAGCGTCGTTATTCGATTAAATATAATTGTATTTATATATATATATAAATATATAATCGCTTCTGGCGCTGTTTTTCATCAGATTTGATTTAAACATTCCAGACAATCCAACCGTTGGATTTTTACAAGGTTGGTGCCATTGGGAAGATATTTCCAAGGCGAACCCGACGGTTGAGGTTTCGGGAAAATCCAATGGTCGGATTTCCCGTACTAGTTGTTTGAAAACACGGTTTCAAAACACGAACTGCACGACTACGTTTCGTTTTAATTTTATTTATATTTATATATTTATATAAATATAGTTCATTCAATGATTTCAATATCGTTTTCACTTCAAATATTTCGCTAACGCCTTAAAATTTTGGAAAATTTCGCCATAACCTCCCCTGCACCGGGAGCATCGGGAAATCACAAATAGCTTTCCCGGTCCTTCTAATCTCAAAAAGAAAAAGAAAAAGCCAAGCGGCTAGCCAACAGGCTCATAAAATCATCACCCAAACAAAACAGTAAATGTGTACCTATTTGTCGGGCACAAAATTTTATTCCTCTTCTCTAGCCCCTTTGCTATAACCTGTTCAATGAATATGCATGTACATATATATACAGTTCTTATCATTTATCATTTTCTATTCAACTTCATATTTGATTTCTATTTGGTTTAAAAACACCATTCATTCTAATGTTACATACATAGGTGCAAATCATTTCATTAGCTAATTAATGAATATTTCAACTTATATATATTTATTTGAACAAGTGGCTATTTTTAACACTTCGCATTTCAACGATTCATGTATACAATAAAAATGTGATTTTTATTGCATTTTTATTGTAAAACAATTCATTTCAAAACACTATTTTTCTATACAGTTCATATAGGTGACAAAAATAGGATTTTTTTTTATCATAAAACAATTTTTTATCATAAAACAATTTTTTTTAAAACGAGATTATTTTACACATTTCATACAGTCGATAAAAGGTGATTTTTATTATCAAACAATTTATTTCAAAATATGAATACCATTCAACACATGAATTTCAATTCAACGAATGAATATCGATTCAACACATGAAGGTTTTCTATAGTTTGTATATATATATATAAAAATGTGATTTTTATATTTAAAACGCGAATACCATTCAACACATGAATTTCTAATCAACGAATGAATATCAATTCAACACATGAAGGTTTTCTATTCAATGAATAAATATAGTTTAAGCAAATGAAAATAATTCAAACACACGAATATTATTCAAAATTTCGGCAGCATAACGGCAGGGTAGTTAAAACCGGGACCGTCCCTAGTACGGCTCCTCGCTCTACCTTAAAACCTCGCGGTTTTTGACAATGGGGATCATGCATCTAGTTCGCACGCAGGCGGCATGTATATATTTATTTCATTTCCACAAAACTAATCCTATGTGGTTTCAGCCAAATATTTCTCAACCACAAATGGGTATTTTTCAACCACCATCAAATCAATATCAACCACAAACAATCCCAAACAATCATTCGCTATCTATCAATTTTCACACCAATTTCAACCAATAAATATCGTCCATGGTTTGTGGACGAGGGGCGTATATATATATATATATATATATATATATATATATATATATATATATATATATAAATTCACTTTTATTTCAACACATATATATAGCTTAGAAAAAGAAATTGAAGAGTGAGAAATTCTCACCAATAGCTATCCAACTACGACTCTTCCTTTAGAAATATTTGCCAATCTCGCCTTTTGTCGCTTTCGTTGCCCGTATTCTCTACATATGTAAAAATCGAATTTTTACTATGTTATTCAATATATAAAAATCGAATTTTTATTATGCTATTCAATATATAAAAATCGAATTTCTGACTTCGCTATTCAATATATAAAGATCATATTTTGACTTCGCTATTCAATATATAAAGATCAAATTTTGACTTCGCTATTCAATATATAAAGATCATATTTTTATTATGCTATTCAATATATAAAAATCAAATTTCAAAAATATAGATTCCGCCTTTTCAAAAATAAAGATTATATTTTTAATATTCCTATGATGTAAAAATTATATTTTTATTACTTTAAAAATATAAAAATCATATCTTACTTCTTCTACTTAATAAAAATTCCGTCTTTTCTATTTTAAAAATCTGATCTTTTCTATTCAAAAAAAATCTGATCTTTCTATCCCAGTTCAAATCTTTTTCTTTTTAAAGTTCTAATCTTTTTCTTTTTAAAGTTTAAATCTTTTCCTTTTTAAAGTTCTAATCTTTTTCTTTTTTTTAAAGTTTAAATCTTTTTCTTTTTAAAGTTTAAAATAAAATCAATTTTTAAACCTTAAAAAAAAGTCAAAATTAAACCTTCTAAAAATCAGTTTTATAACCTTTGAAAAAAAAATCAGAATTTTCCTAATTAAAATAAAAATAAAATAACAACACTTACTGTATCTGCGAAGAAGGGGGGCGATGTCAGGGTCGGCGGCAGGAGGTCCACAGGGCGGAGCTGGCTTCGGCGGTCTCGGACGGGGGGGGGGGGGGGGGGGCTCACGAATCGGGCGTCGCGATGGTTTCAGGGGGGCGGCGATGTCACTGGCGGGATCGAGGTTCAACTAGAGAAGGGGAGAGAGAAGATCGAAGAGAGGGAAGGTGGGGTCGTCAGGGCGGAGGCGCCATCGTCGATTGTTTTAGGGTTTTTTTTTTCTTTTATTCGTTTGACTGTCGGTTGACAAAGAAGGAAAGGGGAGGGAGAGAATATAGGGGGATTTAATTATTTATTTTATTTAATTTCTATTTAAAAGTTGACTTTTTTATTCGAACTCAAAATGGGACCCACCGACTGTCGTCCCTAGCGTTCTACCCCCATTTCGAACACAATGGGATATGTATCGTAAGCTGATTCGAACATTTTGAGCAGTTTCCGTTGAGTTTACATTTAAATCACTATATTGAATTTTAAACGTACATTTCAAATTACCGGGGTCACATACTAACTAGAAAAATTCCAGAAAAATATTTTCTAGCTTCGTATTGACGATACGGTCCTAACTAGTTTCGTCGAATTCTGAGACCGTTTGAAAAATGGCCAATTTCCAGTCGATTAAAATCAACTAAAACTGGTCAAACGCGTTTTCCTTTGCCACGCTCACATATTGATTCGAAAAATTATGAAATTTGAAACCTAGCAATAATTTGACATCACGGATCCAACAAAAGTGGTTTCGTCTAAATCCGAGGTCGTTTGCAAAATGTCTATTTTTAAGGGCCTGAATTCCATAGCGACTATTCATAATTTTCAACTGGACATACCTTTTGATTCCCGCTATGAAATTTCGATTGGTCGGATTCGTTAGAAAGATATTCACTAACAGATTTAAATATTTTTGGTTTCACTAAAATCCGGATTGTTTTGCACCCGGTACAGTCCGACAAAGTTTGAATTCAATTTTCGAAACTACAGCGCCATTTCAGGCCTTGTTTATAATTATAATTAATTCTATTCGTTTTCAATTATCGATTCAAACTCAGTTTTTATCGCCATTATTTAAAATATTTATTTTAAATATTTAAAATCCATTATTTTAGCCAATTTAAAAATTTTAAATTGGTTCAGATTTTCTGGGTCGTTACAATCTCCCCCACTTAAAACTTTTCGTCCCCGAAAAGGAACAAAGTCGAAAGTGGTTTGATAAATCTACAATCACACAACACAACCACCAATCCAATTGTTTTTAATCTTCAAAAAAAATATACTAATCAAATCCTATATTCCTTTAAAAATCATTCAGAGTATAGAATAAATAGTGCACATCCATGGGAAGAAAATAGCAATAGAATAGAGAATTAAATGGTAATGCAAAGTAGGTTAAATGTACCTTGCATCGGAGTCAATCAGAGATATCTATTCGGCATCTAGGATAAGCTTTCTGAATGCTCTCCTCAGTTTCCCAAGTATAATCTTGCGGATCTCCACTCCATTGCACTTTGACTAAGTGAACCTTCTTGTTTCTCAGCTCTTTGGTTTCTTTGCCGATGATTCTATATTTACTTAATTCTCACCGAATAGCTAATTCAATCCCACGACTCTTCTTTGCATAAATCTTCACCGTTCTCGCCTTTTTGTCGCTTTCGTTGCCCGTATTCTCTACATATGTAAAAATCGAATTTTTACTATGTTATTCAATATATAAAAATCATATCTTACATCTTCTACTTAATAAAAATTCCGTCTTTTCTATTTTAAAGATCTGATCTATTCTATTCTAAAAATCTGATCTTTCTATCCAAGTTCAAATCTTTTTCTTTTTAAAGTTCAAATCTTTTTCTTTTTAAAATTTAAATCTTTTTCTTTTTAAAGTTCAAATCTTTTTCTTTTTAAAGTTCAAATCTTTTTCTTTTATTAGTTTTTAAACCTTTTAAAAATCAGTTTTTAAACCTTTTAAAAATCAGTTTTTAAACCTTTTAAAAATCAGGTTATAGAACTGATTTTTAAAAGCTTATAAAACTGATTTTTAAAAGGTTTAATTCTGATTTTTAAAAAGGTTATTGTAACGACCCAGAAAATCTGAACCAATTTAATATTTTTAAATTGGCTAAAATAATGGATTTTAAATATTTAAAATAAATATTTTAAATAATGGCGATGAAAACTGAGTTTGAATCGACAATTGAAAACGAATATAATTAATTATAATTATAAACAAGGCCTGAAATGGCGCTCCAGTTCAAAAATTGAATTCAAACTTTGTCGGACTGTATCGGGTGCAAAACAATCCGGATTTTAGTGAAACCAAAAATATTTAAATCTATTAGTGAATATCTTTCCAACGAATCTGACAAATCGAAATTTGATAGCGGGAATCAAAAGATATGTCCAGTTGAAAATTCTGAATAGTCGCTATTGAATTCAGGCCCTTAAAAATGGACATTTTGCAAACGACCTCGGATTTAGACCAAACCACCTTTGTTGGATCCGTGATGTCGAATTATTGCTAGGTTTCAAATTTCATAATATTCGAATCAATATGTGAGCGTGGCAAAGGAAAACGCGTTTGACCAGTTTCAGTTGATTTTAATCGACTGGAAATTGGCCATTTTTCAAACGGTCTCAGAATTCGACGAAACTAGTTTTGTTAGGACCGTATCATCAATACGAAGCTAGAAAATATTTTTCTGGAATTTTTCTAGTTAGTATGTGACCCCGGTAATTTGAAATGTATGTTTAAAATTCAATATAGTGATTTAAATGTAAACTCAACGGAAACTGATCAAAACGTTCGAATCAGCTTACGATACATATCCCATTGTGTTCGAAATGGGGGTAGAACGCTAGGGACGACAGTCGGTGGGTCCCATTTCGACTTCGAATAAAACAGTCAACTTTTAAATAGAAATTAAATAAAATAAACAATTAAATCCCCCTATATTCTCTCCCTCCCCTTTCCTTCTTGGTCAACCGACAGTCAAACGAATAAAAGAAAAAAAACCCTAAAACAATCGACGATGGCGCCTCCGCCCTGACGACCCCCTTCCCTCTCTTCAATCTTCTCTCTCCCCTTCTCTAGTTGAACCTCGATCCCGCCAGTGACATCGCCGCCCCCCTGAAGCCATCGCGACGCCCGATTCGCGAGCCCCCCCACCCCCCCGTCCGAGACCGCCGAAGCCAGCTCCGCCCTGACGACCTCCTGCCGCCGACCCTGACATCGCCCCCCTTCTTCGCAGATACGGTAAGTGTAACGACCCGCATTCTATGCATCATAGGATCGTAGAATATTTATTTCTGTCACATACGAAGTCGTATGGTCATGTAACTTTGGGAGACGACTATTGGGGTCATTTCCCATGTTCATGATTTTTCTCGATTTTTAAATGACCATTTTATCCCTAGTTATCACTGTTTTGGCCATAACTTTTGACTGGGAAGGAATTTTGACCTGAAACCACTTCCATTGGCTTCGGATGATGGTTTCTCTTTCCGTAGAGTGGTCACATTAGCCAAACGGACTTACCGTTTGGGAGATATGGCTGAAACAAGTTTCAGACGGTGAAAAACAGCTTAATTGGGCTTATGCGGGTGATTAGCAGCTAGGCCCAAGGGGAATTTCGGGTTTAGGGGGATATAGGTACTGATTAGGGTTAGAAAACATTTCTTTAGACATTTTCCAGCCGCCACTTTTATTTCCCTTAACCTAGCCATGGCCTCCACTCTCTAAATCTCTCTAAAACACCCAGAAATCACCTCCTAATTGAAGATTAGGCTTAGCAAACATTAAATTAAGAAGAAAAAGCACCAAAGCAAGGTTGGAGCTGCTGTATAAGATTGGGAACAGCGCCAAATCAGAGAATATTTCGGTTTTGGGGTTCTAGTTGTGGCAAAGGTGAGTGATTTGCATAGTTTTTGCACTAATTACAATGATTAAGGGTAATTAGTGAAGATTAGCGAATTTATACGTAAATAAATTCTGGAAAAATTCTTAAAATTCTAAAATAATGTTTTAAGGCTCTGTTAGAAATTTGGGTTAATTTCGAAGTGTTTTGCTAATCGTATGCTTAAACATGATTAAGAGGGATTATAAGAAAATGTGAGGTTTTAGCCACTTTTGATCCATTTTGATTCATTTAAATTGTTGTTTGTTGCTTGTGGTTGCTGTTATATGTTGCTATGACTCTTTGGTATGCTTTGTGAGTGATTCCAATAGTTAGATTGGTCGAAAACGCCGTCGAGAGGCGTATAAACAGTTGCTGGAAAGTTGCAGAAAACTGCAGGGTATCTAACCGGATCGGATCGGGTAGGGGGTCGGATCGGACATATCCGAACCGGACCGGGGCGTGGTACTTCCTGGAGCATGACGTGAAGAGGCAACAAGGAAGGCCTGATCGGATCGGAGGGGCGTAGAGTGGGATCGGAAGGAACAAGGAGGACTGAAGTGGAAGAAAGAGGAGCATGGATACCATATTCCGAACCGAGAGCAATACCCGAACCGAACTGATGCTGGCGAGACGGAGATGGAGACATTCAAGCCATGAGGTATCCAAACCGAACCGCTTCAGAATCACCGAACCGAACCGCTTCAGAATCACCGAACCGAACCGCATGAGGGAGAAGGACCCGACCCAGAGGATGGTGGCACTCCGAACCGAACTGGGGGAACGTATCCGACCCGAACCGAGCATGGGGAACTGGATGTGTACTTTTACTACTTCGTGATGACTCTTCTGAAGACCAACTCCAATTCAACCAAACCCGAGATGCAAAGGAAGTCCAAATGAGAAGTTAGAGCTCAAGATTCAGATGGGAATCAACGAGTTCGCTTCATGGTTGGGCTTTGCTGCGGGGCGCGTGCCAAGGGGTTATCGACGTCTATAACTTTGGACCACTATGGTAGGAGGTATGAAGGCGGATTCAGGGCCATTATGGCATTGGTGGAACCAAGGGCTACGACCAATGGAGTGGGTCATTGAAATGTTTGGTCATGACTCCAAGTGTTTGGCTTGGTCACAGCAGGGTTTCTACAAGTCGGGATTCGTCGTTACCTCAGTTTGTCTAGTATTCCAAAGTGGTAGATGTCGTACGCTTTACGCACTGAGTGAGAGATGTGAGGACGGTTGCTATGGATGATTTGTTTGCTATCATTGTGACATGCACACCCCACCCCCGTATTCTTACATTATCTATTATGGCACCTTGGAGCATTGTACGGTATGTGGTACTAACTCTTTGGTTGCAGGTCCAGGTTCAGGTATGGTTTAGTATACCTGTTATTACTCTGTTTAGATGCTTATCGCTCATACCAGGCTTTATGTCTGACCCAGAGTTTTATGTCTCTTCTTATTACTCTGGGTGCTCACACGAGCAGACTAGAGACAGGTTAGCTGGTGATGCACGGGTAGATGATCCGGAGACGAGCAGGAGGCTTCCACGTAATATATATAGTATTCTCCCTGTATTGTTGAAGATCACTGCTTGGGCATTGGTGGTGTATCTTCTACTTTAGTTTTCTTTTGATTGGAGACAGTAAATTTGGAAAGTTGTAATAAGCTGTATTTGGATTTCCGCTGCTCTGATGTTGACATTGATTGTTAGTTATCAGCTTATGCACTGTCTCACCTGTTTATGTCAAGTATGTTATTATTATATTTTATTCCATGCGCTGTGAGACATTCTACAGGTTCCTTGATTAGTTCATTCCCTTCTTTCCTTCCTTTGGCAACCGTTCCGTGCTAGTCGGGACATGTGTACAGCGCACTTTCGGAGGTAATGCAGGCTGGTGCGGAACGGGCCGTCACACTTGGTATCAGAGCTCTAGGTTGCGTAGTTAACCTAGGGAAGCTATCAGGGAGAGATAATATACGTATACGAGAGAGCGTATTTGTGATTATTTTGGTTTTTAAAAGCTATATATATGTACTATTAATAGTATGAGGATGAGGTCGTACTGCACTAGCACCACTATGGAGTCGTTAATCGTTTCCTTTTTCAGATTGACGATGAGCCGATATACTAGAGGTACCGGTAGGGGAGCCAATAATGGGAATGCTGCTGACATGAGGACGATGTTTACTGACCTCATGAGAGAGATGCTTAGAGATGTACAGAGGGAAGCTCCCAATGGTGGGAATGATGGTGGTCCAATGGTGCAGGCGCCAAGAGCCGACTTCGCCAAGCTGAATAAGGATTATACTAGCCTTGGTGGGAAGCCGTTCCACGGAACGGAGTCGGCTACGGATGTTCAGGATTGGGTGGATAGTTGCGAACGCATCTTCGAGGATTTGGGTATCGAGGATGCGATGAAGAGAAAGCTAGCGTCCCGTCAGCTGTAAGGGCGGGCAATGAATTGGTGGAATGCTATAAAGGCAGCTACTCCCGAAGACCAGATTACTTGGGAGCAGTTTAAGGCTCGCTTTAGTGAGAAGTTCATTCCAGCTGCTCAGAAGTCAATGTTGTTTAAGAAGTTCTTGGAGCTCAAGCAGAATGGCAGAGCTGTCTCGGAGTATATTGCTGAATTTGACACTTTGTCAAAATATGGATTATCTCTTATTGATACTGCCGAGAAAAAGAATGAGAAATTCATAACTGGTTTGGATCAGTACTTGGGGGAAAAACTTATTAACCACATCGATGAGACGTTTGAATCGATTGTGGGGAAAGCGTTAAGATCGGAAAGTCTCTACCCTAGGCCGAAGACTGAGGTTGCACCCGCAGAAGAGCCAAAGCCACAAGCAAGTGGTGGAGGCAAAGGTGGTTCTCAGAATAAGAGAAAGCAGAATCAGGCTAAGGACGGCCAGAAGAAAAAGAATAAGCAAGATGTGGAGTGCTTCAGCTGTGGTAAGAAGGGCCATTATGCTAGTAATTGTCGGGCCAAGCCAGCGGATAGGAAGTGCTTCAACTGTGGCCAAATGGGACATCACAAGGACAAGTGTCCACAGCCCCCTAAGGAAAAGCAAATGGTGAAAGCATATGCTCTTAATGCTATTCCTTCTTCGTCGAATGCCCCAACTGCGGCGGAGAAGGGAAAGAATGTCGTCATTCAAGGTATGCTTTCTGTTTATGATGTTCCTGTTAGAGTTTTGTTTGATACCGGAGCTTCCAGTTCTTTCATATGTAGTGACCTGGTAGATAGGTTAGGATTGGAGCCCGAGATTGTCGATAGACCTTTAGTAGTGACGAACCCGATTGGTGGTTCTACTAGCCTTAGCATGATTTGTTGTAATGTGGTCTTATCGAGTCATGGATGCATGTTTGTTTGTGATTGCTTTGTTTTGGGCTTTACTGGGTTTGGCATTATTTTGGGAGTAGATTGGCTCCAAAGATACGGGGTGGTGGTAGACTGTGAGGGCTTGTTGGTGACAGCTAGAGCGGATGATGGGCGGAGGATAGTGTTTGGTGGTCTACCCAGTAAGGGGGTATTGGCTAGTTTTCTAAACTCCCTCGACATTCCGCATAGTGAGTTGTCAGGTTTGCCCGTGGTTGGCCAGTATCCGGATGTTTTCGAAGAAGTGACCGGACTTCCACCACACCGAGAGATTGAGTTCCGTATTGATTTGGTAAAAGATGCCAGGCCTATAGTGATGCCACTTCGTCGTATGGCACCAAGAGAGCAGCGAGAACTCGAGGTGCAAGTCAGCGATCTTTTGAAGAAGGGATTTATCAGAAGGAGTGTTTCTGAATGGGGAGCACCAGTTGTGTTTGCTACCGAGGCAGATGGTTCCCTTCGTTTGTGTGTAGACTACCGCGAGTTGAATAAAGTGTCGAGGAAGAACAAGTATCCTCTACCGCGGATAGATGATTTGTTCGATCAGTTGAGTGGCGCGAGAGTATTTTCTCAGTTGGATCTCGCGACAGGTTTTCATCAGCTTAGAGTGGAAGCTGAGAGTATAGCTAAAACGGCATTTCGGACGCCGTCTGGGTTTTATGAGTGGTTGGTCATGCCATTCGGGCTGACCAATGCCCCAGCATATTTTGTGGATCTTATGAATAGGGTATTCAGAGATCAGTTGAATAAGTTTGTCCTTGTGTTCGTTGATGATATTTTGGTCTATTCGAGGACAGAGGAAGAACACAAGGAACATCTAAGAGTAGCGATGGAGGTGTTGAGAAAACACCAATTGAAAGCCAAGTTTTCTAAGTGTCACTTCTGGAAGAGGGAAGTGAGGTTCTTGGGCCATGTTGTATCAGAGAATGGTATTGCCGTGGACCCAGCAAAGGTGGCTACGGTACAAGATTGGCTTACGCCCAAGAATGCAACAGATGTAAGAAGTTTCTTGGGGTTAGCGGGATATTATCGTAAGTTTATCCAAGGTTTCTCCAAGATAGCAGCACCATTGACCCAGTTGACCAAGAAGAATCAAGCTTTTGTCTGGGATGAAAGGTGCGAGAATGCATTCAAAAGTCTAAAGGACAAGTTGACAAGCACACCAGTGTTAGTCATTCCTAAGGGGGATGAAGAGATGACGGTATACACGGATGCCTGTGGTACCGGACTGGGTGCTGTATTAATGCAAGGCGGTAGGGTCATAGCTTACGCAAGTCGGCAATTGAAACCGCACGAGAGAAGATACCCTACCCATGATTTAGAATTGGCAGCGATCGTGTTCGCGTTAAAGATGTGGAGACACTATCTCTTGGGAGAAAGGTTTGAGCTGTTTACAGACCATAAGTCGTTAAAGTATCTCTTCTCTCAGAAGGATTTAAATCTCCGTCAGCAGAGATGGTTAGAGTTCTTAGCTTCCTATGATTTTGACATCGCATATACACCGGGAAAGGGCAATGCAGTGGCTGATGCATTGAGTAGAAGACATGCCAGCTTAGGGGCTATGTTCCTTGAATGGAAGCAACTGGAGTTTATTGCGGGGTTTGATTTCAGACCAAAATGCGAATTGGATCCAGAAATGTTAGCAAGTTTGACGATCAGACCCACTTTGATTGAACGGATCGGCTCTAGTCAGAGGGACGACCCTAACCTATTGGAAATCATCTCCAGGTTAGAGATGGGTATCGATGAGGAGATGAACAAGTATGGGCTTGATCGGGATAGATGGCTTAGAAAGAATGGAAAGCTTGTTGTACCCAATGTCAATGGATTGAGAGATGAAGTGCTTAGAGAATGTCATCACTCAAAACTGACTATACACCCCGGTGGTAATAAGATGTATCGAGACATGAGACAGACTTACTACTGGGAAGGGATGAAAAGAGACGTTGGGAAGTTTATATCCAAGTGCATGAATTGCCAGCTAGTTAAAGCCGAGCAAAAGAAGCCTAGTGGGTTGTTGCAACCATTAGAAATTCCCGAATGGAAATGGGAGCAAGTCTCGATGGATTTCATCGATGGTTTACCAAGGACTAGATCGGGATATGACAGCATTTGGGTAATTGTAGATCGACTGACTAAAAGTGCAAGGTTTATACCAGTCAAATCGACTAGAACGGCAGCTAAGTTAGCAGAATTATATATGAAGTGGATAGTGAGATTTCATGGAGTACCTAAAAGCATTGTGAGCGACCGAGACCCGTTGTTCACTAGTGGGTTTTGGAAAAGCTTGCAAGAGGCTCTAGGGTCAAGATTACATCTCAGTACCGCATATCATCCTCAGACCGACGGTCAGACGGAAAGGGTGAATCGTATTTTGGAAGATCTCTTGAGAGCATGTATATTGGATTTTGGTGGATCATGGGATGACCATTTGCATCTAGTAGAGTTTGCATATAATAATAGCTACCAATCCAGTATCGGTATGGCTCCATATGAAGCTTTGTACGGAAGACCGTGCAACTCACCATCATGTTGGATAGAGACTGGCGAGAAATTTATGCTTGGACCAGATGTGGTAAGAGAAACGTCGGATAAGATCAAGATCATTCAACAACGAATGAAGGCTGCCCAAGATAGGCAGAAGAGTTATGCTGATAAGAGGAGAAGAGACTTAAATTCTCCGTTGGCGACTTGGTGTTTGTCAAGATTTCTCCGTTGAAGAGCGTAATACGATTTGGCAGGAGAGGCAAGTTGGCACCAAGGTTTGTTGGCCCATTCCCTGTTCTTGAACTAGTCGGGAATTTGGCATATAGAATTGACTTACCAGAGAAGATGGCGGGAGTTCATAACGTATTTCATGTTTCCCAACTAAGGAAGTTCGTTCACGACTCAGATATGACCATTTCACCTGATCAGTTAGAGGACTTCGAAGTAGAACCCGAGGCGGTTGGGAACCGCAAGCCGGCCCGTATTATCGAGCACGACATGAAGCAACTTCGAAGGAAGGCGGTGAAGTTGGTCAAGGTTCAGTGGGGCGAGGACGAGAATGATTGTACTTGGGAGACAGAGGAGAACATTAGGAAGGCACACCCAGAACTCTTTGCCTGGTAAGATTTTGATTTCGATTTAGTTTTCCGCATGCTAGGATAGACTTGCTTGCTTGTTGTATGTGGTTGGTAGGCATGCGGGATCCTTTGTATGTTTTGGGTTAAGGAATTTCGGGGGCGAAATTTCTTAAGGGGGGGAGAGTGTAACGACCCGCATTCTACGCATCACAGGATCGTAGAATATTTATTTCAGTCACATACGAAGTCGTATGGTCATGTAACTTTGGGAGACGACTATTGAGGTCATTTCCCATGTTCATGATTTTTCTCGATTTTTAAATGACCATTTTACCCCTAGTTATCACTGTTTTGGCCATAACTTTTGACTGGGAAGGAATTTTGACCTGAAACCACTTCCATTGGCTTCGGATGATGGTTTCTCTTTCCGTAGAGTGGTCACATTAGCCAAACGGACTTACCGTTTGGGAGATATGGCTGAAACAAGTTTCAGACAGTGAAAAACAGCTTAATTGGGCTTAAGCGGGTGATTAGCAGCTAGGCCCAAGGGGAATTTCGGGTTTAGGGGGATATAGGTGCTGATTAGGGTTAGAAAACATTTCTTTAGACATTTTCCAGCCGCCACTTTTATTTCCCTTAACCTAGCCATGGCCTCCACTCTCTAAATCTCTCTAAAACACCCAGAAATCACCTTCTAATTGAAGATTAGGCTTAGCAAACATTAAATTAAGAAGAAAAAGCACCAAAGCAAGGTTGGAGCTGCTGTATAAGATTGGGAACAGCGCCAAATCAGAGAATATTTCGGTTTTGGGGTTCTAGTTGTGGCAAAGGTGAGTGATTTGCATAGTTTTTGCACTAATTACAGTGATTAAGGGTAATTAGTGAAGATTAGCGAATTTATACGTAACTAAATTCAGGAAAAATTCTTAAAATTCTAAAATAATGTTTTAAGGCTCTGTTAGAAATTTGGGTTAATTTCGATGTGTTTTGCTAATCGTATGCTTAAACATGATTAAGAGGGATTATAAGAAAATGTGAGGTTTTAGCCACTTTTGATCCATTTTGATTCATTTAAATTGTTGTTTGTTGCTTGTGGTTGCTGTTATATGTTGCTATGACTCTTTGGTATGCTTTGTGAGTGATTCCAATAGTTAGATTGGTCGAAAACGCCGTCGAGAGGCGTATAAACAGTTGCTGGAAAGTTGCAGAAAACTGCAGGGTATCTAACCGGATCGGATCGGGTAGGGGGTCGGATCGGATATATCCGAACCGGACCGGGGCGTGGTACTTCCTGGAGCATGACGTGAAGAGGCAACAAGGAAGGCCTGATCGGATCGGAGGGGCGTAGAGTGGGATCGGAAGGAACAAGGAGGACTGAAGTGGAAGAAAGAGGAGCATGGATACCATATTCCGAACCGAGAGCAATACCCGAACCGAACTGATGCTGGCGAGACGGAGATGGAGACATTCAAGCCATGGGGTATCCGAACCGAACCGCTTCAGAATCACCGAACCGAACCGCTTCAGAATCACCGAACCGAACCGCATGAGGGAGAAGGACCCGACCCAGAGGATGGTGGCACTCCGAACCGAACTGGGGGAACGTATCCGACCCGAACCGAGCATGGGGAACTGGACGTGTACTTTTACTACTTCGTGATGACTCTTCTGAAGACCAACTCCAATTCAACCAAACCCGAGATGCAAAGGAAGTCCAAATGAGAAGTTAGAGCTCAAGATTCAGATGGGAATCAACGAGTTCGCTTCATGGTTGGGCTTTGCTGCGGGGCGCGTGCCAAGGGGTTATCGACGTCTATAACTTTGGACCACTATGGTAGGAGGTATGAAGGCGGATTCAGGGCCATTATGGCATTGGTGGAACCAAGGGCTACGAATAATGGTGTGGGTCATTGAAATGTTTGGTCATGACTCCAAGTGTTTGGCTTGGTCACAGCAGGGTTTCTACAAGTCGGGATTCGTCGTTACCTCAGTTTGTCTAGTATTCCAAAGTGGTAGATGTCGTACGCTTTACGCACTGAGTGAGAGATGTGAGGACGGTTGCTATGGATGATTTGTTTGCTATCATTGTGACATGCACACCCCACCCCCGTATTCTTACACTATCTATTATGGCACCTTGGAGCATTGTACGGTATGTGGTACTAACTCTTTGGTTGCAGGTCCAGGTTCAGGTATGGTTTAGTATACCTGTTATTACTCTGTTTAGATGCTTATCGCTCATACCAGGCTTTATGTATGACCCAGAGTTTTATGTCTCTTCTTATTACTCTGGGTGCTCACACGAGCAGACTAGAGACAGGTTAGCTGGTGATGCACGGGTAGATGATCCGGAGACGAGCAGGAGGCTTCCACGTAATATATATAGTATTCTCCCTGTATTGTTGAAGATCACTGCTTGAGCATTGGTGGTGTATCTTCTACTTTAGTTTTCTTTTGATTGGAGACAGTAAATTTGGAAAGTTGTAATAAGCTGTATTTGGATTTCCGCTGCTCTGATGTTGACATTGATTGTTAGTTATCAGCTTATGCACTGTCTCACCTGTTTATGTCAAGTATGTTATTATTATATTTTATTCCATGCGCTGTGAGACATTCTACAGGTTCCTTGATTAGTTCATTCCCTTCTTTCCTTCCTTTGGCAACCATTCCGTGCTAGTCGGGACATGTGTACAGCGCACTTTCGGAGGTAATGCAGGCTGGTGCGGAACGGGCCGTCACAGTAAGTGTTGTTATTTTATTTTTATTTTAATTAGGAAAATTCTGATTTTTTTTAAAAGGTTATAAAACTGATTTTTAAAAGGTTTAAATTCTGATTTTTAGAAGGTTTAATTCTGATTTTTTTTAAGGTTTAAAAACTGATTTCATTTTAAACTTTAAAAAGAAAAAGATTTAAACTTTAAAAAAAGAAAAAGATTAGAACTTTAAAAATGAAAAGATTTAAACTTTAAAAAGAAAAAGATTAGAACTTTAAAAAGAAAAAGATTTGAACTGGGATAGAAAGATCAGATTTTTTTTTGAATAGAAAAGATCATATTTTTAAAATAGAAAAGACGGAATTTTTATTAAGTAGAAGAAGTAAGATATGATTTTTATATTTTTAAAGTAATAAAAATATAATTTTTACATCATAGGAATATTAAAAATATAACCTTTATTTTTGAAAAGGCGGAATCTATATTTTTGAAATTCGATTTTTATATATTGAATAGCATAATAAAAATATGATCTTTATATATTGAATAGCGAAGTCAAAATATGATCTTTATATATTGAATAGCGAAGTCAAAAATTCGATTTTTATATATTGAATAGCATAATAAAAATTCGATTTTTATATATTGAATAACATAGTAAAAATTCGATTTTTACATATGTAGAGAATACGGGCAACGAAAGCGACAAAAGGCGAGATTGGCAAAGATTTCTAAAGGAAGAGTCGTAGTTGGATAGCTATTGGTGAGAATTTCTCACTCTTCAATTTCTTTTTCTAAGCTATATATTAGTGTTGAAATAAAAGTGAATTGCTATATATATATATATATATATATATATATATATATATATATATATACGCCCCTCGTCCACAAACCATGGACGATATTTATTGGTTGAAATTGGTGTGAAGATTGATAGATAGCGAATGATTGTTTGGGATTGTTTGTGGTTGATATTGATTTGATGGTGGTTGAAAAATACCCATTTGTGGTTGAGAAATATTTGGTTGAAACCACATAGGATTAGTTTTGTGGAAATGAAATAAATATATACATGCCGCCTGCGTGCGAACTAGATGCATGATCCCCATTGTCAAAAACCGCGAGGTTTTAAGGTAGAGCGAGGAGCCGTACTAGGGACGGTCCCGGTTTTAACTACCCTGCCGTTATGCTGCCGAAATTTTGAATAATATTCGTGTGTTTGAATTATTTTCATTTGCTTAAACTATATTTATTCATTGAATAGAAAACCTTCATGTGTTGAATTGATATTCATTCGTTGATTAGAAATTCATGTGTTGAATGGTATTCGCGTTTTAAATATAAAAATCACATTTATATATATATATATATATATATATATACAAACTATAGAAAACCTTCATGTGTTGAATTGATATTCATTCGTTGATTAGAAATTCATGTGTTGAATGGTATTCGCGTTTTAAATATAAAAATCACATTTATATATATATATATATATATATATATATATATATATATATATATATATACAAACTATAGAAAACCTTCATGTGTTGAATTGATATTCATTCGTTGATTAGAAATTCATGTGTTGAATGGTATTCGCGTTTTAAATATAAAAATCACATTTATATATATATATATATATATATATACAAACTATAGAAAACCTTCATGTGTTGAATCGATATTCATTCGTTGAATTGAAATTCATGTGTTGAATGGTATTCATATTTTGAAATAAATTGTTTGATAATAAAAATCACCTTTTATCGACTATATGAACTGTGTAAAATAATCTCGTTTTAAAAAAAATTGTTTTATGATAAAAAAAATAATCCTATTTTTGTCACCTATATGAACTGTATAGAAAAATAGTGTTTTGAAATGAATTGTTTTGCAATAAAAATCACATTTTTATTGTATACATGAATTGCTGAAATGTGAAGTGTTAAAAATAGCCACTTGTTCAAATAAATATATATAAGTTGAAATATTCATTAATTAGCTAATGAAATGATTTGCACCTATGTATGTAACATTAGAATGAATGGTGTTTTTAAACCAAATAGAAATCAAATATGAAGTTGAATAGAAAATGATAAATGATAAGAACTGTATATATATGTACATGCATATTCATTGAACAGGTTATAGCAAAGGGGCTAGAGAAGAGGAATAAAATTTTGTGCCCGACAAATAGGTACACATTTACTGTTTTGTTTGGGTGATGATTTTATGAGCCTGTTGGCTAGCCGCTTGGCTTTTTCTTTTTGAGATTAGAAGGACCGGGAAAGCTATTTGCGATTTCCCAATGCTCCCGGTGCCGGGGAGGTTATGGCGAAATTTTCCAAAATTTTAAGGCGTTAGTGAAATATTTGAAGTGAAAACGATATTGAAATCATTGAATGAACTATACTTATATAAATATATAAATATAAATAAAATTAAAACGAAACGTAGTCGTGCAGTTCGTGTTTTGAAACCGTGTTTTCAAACAACTAGTACGGGAAATCCGACCATTGGATTTTCCCGAAACCTCAACCGTCGGGTTCGCCTTGGAAATATCTTCCCAATGGCACCAACCTTGTAAAAATCCAACGGTTGGATTGTCTGGAATGTTTAAATCAAATCTGATGAAAAACAGCGTCAGAAGCGATTATGTATTTATATATATATATATATATATATATATATATATAAATATAATTATATTTAATCGAATAACGACGCTGCAGTTCGTATTTTGAAATCGAAACTTCAAACGATTGTACCGGGAGATCCGGCCATCGGAATTTCCCGAAACTGGAACCGTTGGATTTTTTTTGAAAAGACCTTTCTAATGATGTAAATTTTGTGAAGATCCAACGGTTAGATTTTTAGATATGCGTAAATCAAATCTGAAGAAAAACAGCGCCACGGCCGCGTTATGGCCCGAAGCGTCGTTTTGAATAGATGGGCTATTTTAAAATAAATAAAAATAGCGATAAATCATTATAAAGTACCATAAACAATATGGAGTGGAAATAAACTGAATTTGCTCGATTTATGTTGTATTTGATGGTTGAATGTGTTTGGTGTGAAAATTACATTAAAGAACAATATTGGTGCTGTCGAATAATTTAACCATTGAAATAAATTGATTTGAAATTCTAAATATACGTGAATTATTTGAAAAGGCCGAGTTAATTCTCATTTCGAATAATTGACCGACGATTAAAAGTCGAAGATGAAGACGATGGTCGAAGACCGGAGATCTTCACCTCGTTTGGATGGTAACCGAGGTCCTGATTGGGAGGCATCCCGAAATATGGATAATGAGTGGTGATCGTCCAGACGTACGTGGTGATCAAAGGGTTTGCGAGGTATTTAGTGCCTCCGGTTTCGTTCAGCCCCAGAACGGACTTGTAAATGGACTGTGTGTCTGACATTGGATTTTATTCTGTGTTGATTGATCTCTATTAAATATACATCTGTTTGGCGGCGGAGAATTTATTCTTTTGCCCAACGCCCTTCTCTGAGACGCACGAGCTCAGAGGTTGTATATCGATGGACATCAGTCGCATGGCTTGAATTGCTAGTGTGGCATGCCTAAGTGGCAAATGATCAGGGCTTCTGTTGAAAAGCAAAGTCTTGTGGTGATGATCAAAGCACCGTCTGTGTGGCGTAGCTTTGTGTATAACGTGAATTCGCGAGCCTCACACCCCGGTATGAACCTAAAACGGGAGAAGAACCTCAGGGAGGGCATGCGTTTCTTTCTAGCTAGGGTGGTGTCAGTGACCTACCAGCCCTGACATTTATATACTTTTCACCTATGTGGTTGTTGCTGTTGCGAGGCGCCTCGGTTTGATCGGGCAATTCGGGTCCGATGGAGTCATTCGTTGGCTAATTTACACCCCAAAGGGTGGGGAAACGTAGTGTTCAGGCATTTTTAATCCACATCGGTGGACCGGCCCTGTCGCTCCAAGGGTCGATGCGTTCTGATCCTGAGACACGGGCTAGAGCGTCTCGAATTCGGTAAGGACTATCTTTTGCCTTGGTTCATGACGGAAATCCAATTTCCAAATACATGACTGTGCGGTTTTGATTGTATACCTATATATATGGCGACATAGTGGTATGGGGCATTAATGCCGTCTATGATTGATAGTTATGATTGAAATTGTTTTCAAAACATGTAAACACCAGCAATAATATCAAATGCCTTTGTTTTATTCGTATCAATCATATTTTGGCTGTTATAAGGTAAAAACTCTATCCTCCGGTTTGCGTTGCATTGTGTGATGGGAACTGAGTCTTATAACGGCTTCATTTTTATAAAAAGCATAGCGATGTTTAAAAGAAAGATTTGTTTTTAAAGCACTGGCAATCCAATGGAGTAAACCCGTTCCACGAAAGTGGCATGGTCCTGTGATTAGCCAATTATATATGTGTTGAGTGGATTTCTCATACCAGTCCCATGACTAACTCGTAGTTTGTTTCACTTTCAAACTCGGGTGCCCCTTTTTCTACACGGGCAGCGTTGTATTCAGGATTAGCTGGTTCTTTCTGGATAGCTGGAGCTGAAGATGGATTCTATCATTTATCTTTTTTTATGCTGTTCAGCTCCTATTGTACATATTTTATTTGTTTTCCGGTGTAGACATTTATGTATAGCTGAACTGTATTTGTACTAAGTAAGATCCTGTATACTGTGTAACTCTGATGATTACTTTTATCCAGTATATTCTATTGTTCATTATCTGGTGTATTTATTTAATTCTGTTCTGCTATTATCTGTTTCTGTGTTATATTCCAAAGATAACCCTTGTTTCCGTCAGAATGGGATTTTGGGTCATCTCAACGTGGTATCAGAGCTCGAGTGACCCTTGGATCGTTAGGGCCGGTCCACCGATGTGGATTAGAATGCCTGAACCATGCGTTTCCCCGCCCTTTGGGGCGTAAACGAGCCAACGAATGACTCCATCGGACCCGGTATGAACCTATTCTTTGGATCATCGGTCTACCTTTATATATTGACTAATAGCAAAGAAGAGTCAGAGAAACATAGTTTCGGGACGACTCCTCGCTCTACCTTAAAACCTCGCGGTTTTTGACAATGGGGATCATGCATCTAGTTCGCACGCAGGCAGCATGTATATATTTATTTCATTGAATAGAAAACCTTCATGTGTTGAATTGATATTCATTCGTTGATTAGAAATTCATGTGTTGAATGGTATTCGCATTTTAAATATAAAAATCACATTTTTATATATATATATACAAACTATAGAAAACCTTCATGTGTTGAATTGATATTCATTCGTTGATTAGAAATTCATGTGTTGAATGGTATTCGCGTTTTAAATATAAAAATCACATTTATATATATATATACAAACTATAAAAAACCTTCATGTGTTGAATCGATATTCATTCGTTGAATTGAAATTCATGTGTTGAATGGTATTCATATTTTGAAATAAATTGTTTGATAATAAAAATCACCTTTTATCGACTATATGAACTGTGTAAAATAATCTCGTTTTAAAAAAAATTGTTTTATGATAAAAAAAAATAATCCTATTTTTGTCACCTATATGAACTGTATAGAAAAATAGTGTTTTGAAATGAAATGTTTTACAATAAAAATCACATTTTTATTGTATACATGAATCGTTGAAATGTGAAGTGTTAAAAATAGCCACTTGTTCAAATAAATATATATAAGTTGAAATATTCATTAATTAGCTAATGAAATGATTTGCACCTATGTATGTAACATTAGAATGAATGGTGTTTTTAAACCAAATAGAAATCAAATATGAAGTTGAATAGAAAATGATAACTGATAAGAAATGTATATATATATGTACATGCATATTCATTGAACAGGTTATAGCAAAGGGGCTAGAGAAGAGGAATAAAATTTTGTGCCCGACAAATAGGTACACATTTACTGTTTTGTTTGGGTGATGATTTTATGAGCCTGTTGGCTAGCCGCTTGGCCTTTTCTTTTTCTTTTTGAGATTAGAAGGACCGGGAAAGCTATTTGCGATTTCCCGATGCTCCCGGTGCAGGGGAGGTTATGGCGAAATTTTCCAAAATTTTAAGGCGTTAGTGAAATATTTGAAGTGAAAACGATATTGAAATTGTTGAATGAACTATATTTATATAACTATATAAATATTAATAAAATTAAAACGAAACGAAGCCGTGCAGTTCGTATTTTGAAACCGTGATTTCAAACAACTAGTACGGGGAATCCGACCATTGGATTTTCCCGAAACCGCAACCGTCGGGTTCGCCTTGGAAATATCTTCCCAACGGCACCAACCTTGTAAAAATCCAACGGTTGGATTGTCTGGAATGTTTAAATCAAATTTGATGAAAAACAGCGCCAGAAGCGATTATATATTTATATATATAAATATAATTATATTTAATCGAATAACGACGCTGCAGTTCGTATTTTGAAATCGAAAATTCAAACGATTGTACCGGGAGATCCGACCGTCGGATTTTCCTGAAACTGGAACCGTTGGATTCGTTTTGAAAAGACCTTTCTAATGATGTAAATTTTGTGAAGATCCAACGGTTAGATTTTTAGATATGTGTAAATCAAATCTGAAGAAAAACAGCGCCACGGCCGCGCTATGGCCCGAAGCGTCGTTTTTAATAGATGGGCTATTTTAAAATAAATAAAAATAGCGATAAATCATTATAAAGTACCATAAACAATATGGAGTGGAAATAAACTGAATTTGCTCGATTTATGTTGTATTTGATGGTTGAATGTTTTTGGTGTGAAAATTACATTAAAGAACAATATTGGTGTTGTCGAATAATTTAACCATTGAAATAAATTGATTTGAAATTCTAAATATACGTGAATTATTTGAAAAGGCCGAGTTAATTCTCGTTTCGAATAATTGACCGATGATTAAAAGTCGAAGATGAAGACGATGGTCGAAAACCGGAGATCTTCACCTCGTTTGGATGGTAACCGAGGTCCTGATTGGGAGGCATCCCGAAATATGGATAATGAGTGGTGATCGTCCAGACGTACGTGGTGATCAAAGGGTTTGCGAGGTATTTAGTGCCTCCGGTTTCGTTCAGCCCCAGAACGGACTTGTAAATGGACTGTGTGTCTGACATTGGATTTTATTCTGTATTGATTGATCTCTATTAAATATACATCTGTTTGGCGGCGAAGAATTTATTCTTTTGCTCAACGCCCTTCTCTGAGACGCACGAGCTCAGAGGTTGTATATCGATGGACATCAGTCGCATGGCTTGAATTGCTAGTGTGGCATGCCTAAGTGGCAAATGATCAGGGCTTCTGTTGAAAAGCAAAGTCTTGTGGTGAAGATCAAAGCACCGCCTGTGTGGCGTAGCTTTGTGTATAACGTGAATTCGCAAGCCTCACACCCGAGTTTGAAAGTGTTATTTGAAACACCGTTCACGACAAACCCAAAGATCAATTTCAATTCAATTTCAATTAAATATATTAATTTGGAAAACTTTACTTTGGAAAATTCCCGTTAAATCTTAATCAAAAGATTTATAAATTCCAAATCTCATTTCACTGTAAATCGGGTTAAAGAACGAATGTCATTGAAGACACAGTTCACAACAAACCCAAAATCCAATCAGTCTCTAACCATAAATTAGTAAGAGAACAATTCCCTAAGTATTAACCCCGAAGGTCGAAACCAACATCAGATCAATACCTAAGAAACCATTCAACTTAACTAATCTCCAGTCAGATTCTAATTTTCTTAACTACATTTGGTTCAAGAACTGTATTATTAAAGATACCATTCACGACAAACCCAAAATCCAATTAGACTCTAACCGTAAATTAGTAAGAGAACAATTCCCTAAGTATTAACCCCGAAGGCCGAAACCAACATCATATCAATACCCAGGAAACCATTTCAAGACCAATTTATTTATTTTAAAAATATTGGATTTATTACTCCATTTCAAAACTAGTTCATTTTGATTAAAATATATTTTAAGCTTTTCAAATATGGGATTTCCCAGCCCATTTCTTTCCAAATCATTTATTATGATTTTACACAAATTATTGATATATTTAATAATTTTATCAAGGCCCGTACAGTCGATTTCTACAAACGACCATCGAACTGCACTTACAACGACCTTTTCTAAATTTGATTTGGACATAATTCCAAATCCAACCGTCAGATTTCAAATCTCTAATATTCATTGGAAATCTCTTTTCAATACGAACCAACGGTTCTGGTTTTAGGAGAATCTGACGGTCGGATCTCTCGTAATGTCCATTCGAAGTCAATGGTCGAAATCCGCGAACTGCCGCAGCGCGGCGCGTTCTATTCAGGCCATTATATTATATATATAATATATATTTCGTCGATTTCCATTTAAAACATATTTTATAAATCGTTTTAAATTCGTTTTCAAAACAGTTTCAACTTCTTATACAATTCAAATCAAAATTGAATTTTTCATTATAAATTCGTTTTAAATTAATTTCAAAATGATTTCAATTCAATTTCCAATTCGTTTTGAATTCTTTTTAAATCGATTTCAATTCAATTTCCAATTCGTTTTGAATTCCTTTTAAATCGATTTCAATTCAATTTCCAATTCGTATCAAAATTGAATATTCTATATCATTTCAATTTTTTCAAAACATCAGATTTTGAAATCACTTTTCGATATTCATTATAAAACGAATAAAATTGACCAAATTCCCGTTCGTGTTAAAATGGCGTTTAAATACTTAACACAACTTAAAATTTCAATATTCACTGAATATTATTTTAAAATATTCTTTAATTTTAAACTAGAATCAGACTCCATCAATTACCATATAATTTCAGTTATATGGATTTCATCCAATACATGTATACAACAACAACGATAAACAATCAACCATCAGCCAAAGTGCATTCTACACTGTATAAGCATTAAATATAAATATTCAACGCTTATACAGCCTTTCAATCAATCGATCGACATACAGCTAATTATCGGGACTAGTGTATGTCATATATCATCCTAATACCCGTGTAGGGTTTCAATAAACAAATATTGAATTTTATTTGTGCAGTTGGGTGATGTGTAAAATTTATCGTCCCAATCAGTATCAGTCAAATGTGTGTACATAAACAAATCGTCCGATTTGTTCATAAATATTTATTCCATTCATATGTGTATGTTAAAAATTATATCTTTAACCATAGAATATTTTTAACTATATAAAATATTTTGTTCCGTTCCACATCACACAATCAACTTTCACAACAAAATCAATCAAACATACAAGCAGTCCATGGTCTGTGGACGATGGGTGTCAGGTGCTGCTAAGCACCGTCTGCATCCTAGTATATATTTTAACTAGAAAATAAAATAAAAGTGAGGATTCTCACCTTTGGGTTCCACTCCTCCATTATCTATTTCTGAACGGTATGGATTCCGTTGTGATTTCCGTTGTTACCATCGCTATCTTTTCCCGCTGTTCACATTAAAAATCACATTTTTACAATGGCATTTCATATATAAGAATCATATATTTTTATCGCTTCTTTCTATATAAAAATTATATTTTTATATTTCTACTTCTTATATAAAGATCGAATTTTTACTATCTATATAATATAAAAATCATATTTTTATTATCTATATAATATAAAAATCACATTTTTATTATCTCTATAATATAAAAATCACATTTTTATATATAAGGATCGTATTTTTATATCTCTACTACCTATGTAAAAATCACTCCTTTACACCACTACTTCCATGATAAAAATTATATTTTTAACGCTACCTCATAAACATAAAATTCATATCTTCTTTTAACTAAAAATTATATATTTATATAACTAAAGATGATATTTTTATATAACTAAAAATTATATATTTATATAACTAAAGATGATATTTTTATATAACTAAAAATTATATATTTTCTTATAAACAAAAAATCATACCCTTTTACTTTCAAAAATCTTAGCTTTTATAAAATAAAAATCCTAACTTTCATAATTAAAAATCTCGCCTTTCTAATCATTAAAAATAACAATCTTATCTTTTCTATGATAAAAATCTAATCTTTATCTAAATTTAAAAATCGCATCTTTATACCGCTAAAGATTATATTTTTACTAGTTTAAAAATCATATTCTTTTCACATAACTAAAAATCATAGCATTAACATATTAAAAATCAAATTTTTATACTATAACTATATAAATAAAAATCACATATATTTTTCTCCATATCATAACATGTATAAAACTGATTTTTATAATTTAAAAACCCTAATTACATTAAATAAATAGAAATAAATAATAAAATAAAACAAGAGAAGCTTACCAGCGGGTTTGAAAGCGGGTATGGCAACGTTAAGGTGGTGGGATCCATTCAGGTGGCGGTGGCGTGAGCCTATAGTGGTGGTCGGCGGTTTTGTGGAGCTTCGGGGGAAGTCTTGAGCGGAGGAGGAAGATGGGGCCCGCGGAGGCGAGGGCGTGGTGGTTGGGGACTCGTTGGAGGGGTAGGCGGCGGCCACCAGGGGAGGAGGGCTTCACGAAGTTTGATTTGAGGGATAGGGCGCGATGGTGGGGTCTTGGGGCTATGGGGGTTCGGAGAAGAGGAGAGAGGAGGGGAGGGGAGGGGAGGGGGAGAGAGCGGCGGAGCGTGGGAGGTAACGCGCGGTGGCCCGATGGCCAGAAAAGTGGGGGCGACGGGGGTTAACGGGGGGAATTGGGAGTTTTCCCTTATTTTTGGTTTTTAAATTCTGGTTTGACTGGGATAGGGTAAAGGGGGAGAGTTTTATATATATAAAATATTAATATATTATTATTATTTTCAGTTTAAGTTGACTTTTCATACCATCTCCAAATGACACCCAACGACTGTCACCCCTAGCTAATTACCCCCACTCCGAACGTAATGGGATATGTTTCACAAGCCTATTCGGCTCTTATGATCAATTTTTCTTTAAATTACAATATAAATCATTATATTCAATTGTAAACGTACATTTCAATTTACCGGGGCTAAATACAGACTCCAAAAATTCCCAAAAAATATTTTCTAGCTTCGTATTGACGATACAGTTATAACAAAACTAATTTCATCAAATTCTGAGACCGTTTGAAAAATGGCCATTTTCTGGTCGATAGAAATTGACTAAAACTGTTAAAACACGTTTTACTTCACCACGCTCACATATTGATTCAGAAAATTACAAATTTTGGAATCTAGCTATAACTTGACATCCCAGATCCAACAAAAGTGGTTTCGTCGAAAACGGAGGTCGTTTACAAAATTTCCATTTTTAAGGGTCAAAATTCCATAGCGACTATTCTGAAATTTCATCTGGGCATGACTTTTTATTCCCGCTATGAAATTTCAATTTTTTGGATTTGTTGTAAGATATTCTCAATTAGAATCAAATATTTTTGGTTTCGCTAAAATCCGGTTTATTTTGAATCCTGTACATTCATTTGAAATTTGAAATCAAATTTTCGAACTACCGCGCTATTTTCAATTCCTTTTATAATTTAAAATAAATATTTATATTCTAATGGCGATTCAAATTAAAATATACGTTCTAATTCTATTCAAAATGAATTTCTCGTCGTTATTATTTAAAATAAATCATTTTAAATATTCAAAATTCATTAAAATTGCCAAAATAAAAATTTTAAATTGGTTCAGATTTTCCGGGTTGTTACAATCTCCCCCACTTAAAACTTTTCATCCCAAAAAAGGAATGAAGCTGAAAGCTGTTTAGCTAATCAACTCAACTTTCATTATTTTCATTATGGCTTAAGTTCTTCAACTTTTCAGTTTCTAAGAACTTTTCAAAATTTGGCTAACACCCTAAATTTTCGAATTTTTTTTCCATAACCTCCCCTGCTCGGGAGCATTGGGAAAATCCTGAAATTGCCTTACAGGCCTCTCCAATCCAAAAAGAAAAAGAAAAAGCCAAGTGGCTAGCCAATCGGCTCATAAAATCATCCAAACCCAAGAAATTAGTAAACATGTACCTATTTGTCAAGCAAACAATTTTATTCTTCTGCTCTAGCCTCTTTGCAATGACCTATTCAATGGATACAGACGTATATACATGCAATTTTAAACAATTTTCAATTCAGTCTAATATTTGATACAATTTGGCTAAATGGTTCAAATTTTAATTAATCAAACAACACAATCAGCAATCAATTAGTTGATTATCTTTTCAAATTCATAACGTTGATATATAGTCAAAGAATCACATTTTTGGTGCCAAATCACAACAATAAGCCCTATCTAGTTTTTGGTTCTCACACCAGTCAATTGGAAATATATAAATATCACACCTTCGAAACTCGAACACCAGTGCTGATGATGACATTCCATCATCAGAACCATCTCCAGGAGACTAGAGTGTGATTCTATATATATCCAGTATATTAAAACTTCGAATACACGTTTGCAAGGCGTATATGCAAAATCTTTATATATTGGATTGTCCAAATCAATTTAAAATAAATATTCAAATACGTATCATAAGGTTTAAACTTTCAAAAAAAAAATTGTTTTCATTTTAAAAATAAACTCTTCACACTCGTTCTAGGATACTATTGATCCTATCTCTAACGAGTCATTCTTATTGGATATTATTAATCCAATCTATGATGAATTCTTTCATTTGGTTCTAATGTGCCTTGTTCTCGAGCTCTGTAAACCAAAGCTCTAATACCAAAATGACACGACCCGAACTTCCCCGTGAAGGAAAGTACAGATTGAGTTGAGGACAAGACGAATCAGAACAAAAACAGAAGAACATTTCATTGCTTATCACAACAATTCCATTAGAATACAAGAATATACAGAGTATGAATAAATATTACACATCAAAGAAATATCAGAGTTTTTAAATTACATTACATAGCAGCGGAAAATAATACAAAACACAACTGAAAAAGATAAATAGATACAGAGCTTTCCAGATATCGTTCCAGCTGTAAACCAGGTTCCTGTGAATATAAATCTGTAAAAACCAAAACTACAAGCAGCCCGTGTGGAAATAAAGGCACCCAGAGTTTTGGTTAAAACAATAAACTCCAGGTCAGTCATGTGACTGGTGAGAGAACTAAAACAGTTATTTAAAAATTTACTTTAAAAGAGAGTAAATCTAGGGACCACGCCGTATAACACAGAACGGGTTTCCTCCCAAGAATACCAGTGCATAAACAGTTATAAACAACGCAATGTTTTTTGAAAATATGAAGCTATTATAAGACTCAGGTCCCATCACACAATGCAACGCAAGCCGGAGGATAGAGTTTTATCTTATAATAGCCAAACATGCTTGGTACGTTTAAACAAATCATTTGATACTATTATAAGTGTATAGTGTCAAAACAACTTCAAATATAAATGTATAAATCATAGACGGCATAGTGCCCCATACCACTATGTCGTCATACTAGGCTCTACAAATAAAAACGAAATATCACGTATTGGAAATTGGATTTCTATCATGAGTCAAGGCCAGGGGCAAGCTCCTCACCGGTTCGAGACACTCTAGCAAATGCCTCACGTTCTCCCGTAGAAGACCCCTGGATCTTCCGGGCCGGTCCTCCCTTACGTTTGAGGATTAATTATTCCCGAACACACGTTTCCCGGTCCTATCGGACCTAAATATCGAGGTGCCTCACATTCCAACATCCACAAGGGTATAATAATCAACGATGTCAGGGCTAGTAAAACGCTGACACCACCCATAGCAAGAAAGAAACGTCGTGCTCTCCCTGCAGTCACTATCCCGTTTTTGACTCATACCGAGGTGTGAGGCTTGCGAATCAACGCTATACACAAAGCTACGCTATATCAAAGCCATGCTTTGATCATCAACCGCAAGACTCTGCTTTTCAACAAAAGCCTTGATCACTACATCTCAGCATGCCACACGGGAAGTAAATGCCATTCGACTAATATCTATCGATATATAACCTCTGAGCTCGTACGTCTCAGAGAAGGCGTTAAGTAAGAGAATAAATTCTCCGCCGCCAAACAGATATATATTTAATAGAAATCAATCAGCACAGAATAAAATCCAATGTCAGACACACAATCCATTCATAATTCCGTTCCGGGTCTGAACAAAACTGGAGGCACCTTATACCTCGCATATCCATTGATCTCCAAATACGTCTGAACGATCACCAACTTATTCCCCCCTCTTGGGTGTACAGCCCAAGCAAGATCACCAGTAATCGTCCAAATGATGTGAAGACCTCCAGTCTTCCACCACCGTCTTCATCGTCGACATATCATCGAATCAGTTATTCAGAATGGGTATAAACCCAGCATTTCCAAATAACTCGCGTATATAATAAACAAGTGCTATAAAAACACAACATACGCCTCATTCCAATTCTGAATACTCTTTTATTCAAATATTTACATTCTTTGGGAAAGGTTCCCATTAATTTTATCAAAGATAAATTCTTTAAAATTTATTCTTTAATCTTCCTTTGGATTTCAATTCAGACTATATCCTGTCTTTAACTGGGTTAAAGAACCAATGTCATTTAAAACACGGTTCACGATAAACCCAAAATCACATTTCATTCCATCAGCCTCTAACCGTAAATTAGCAAGCGAACAATTCCCTAAGTAGTAACCCCAAAGGCCGAAACCAACATCAGATCCATACCCAAGAAACCATTCAACTTAACTAATCTCCAGTTAATTTCTGATTTTCTTAACTCCATTGTTAATCGGGTTAAAGAACCAGTGTTATTTGAAACACCATTCACGATAAACCCAAAGATCAATTTCAATTCAATTCCAATTAAATATATTAAATTGGAAAACTTTACTTTGGAAAATTCCCGTTAAATCTTAATAAAAAGATTTATAAATTCCAAATCTCATTTCACTGTCAATCGGGTTAAAGAATGAATGTCGTTGAAGATAAAGTTCACAACAAACCCAAAATCCAATCAGTCTCTAACCGTAAATTAGTAAGAGAGCAGTTCCCTAAGTATTAACCGCGAAGGCCGAAACCAACATCAGATCTGTAACAACCCATATTTTCAATAACCTGTTATAACATAAATGGAGGTAGAATTAAACTGTAAAATCTGAATCAAGGGAAACGGGCTATGCCATTGCGTTCGTCTCGGAAAAATACGCGAAATAGAGTCCGAGTTTTCGAAAATCGGAGTCCGTATGACCAAGATATGGCCTCGCGAAGTTTCACGAAAAATTCCCAAATTAAAGTATACTTAATTAAGTGAAATGGGTTGCGCAGAGAAATATATATATATTGATATATATATATATATATATATATATATATAATTGAAAATTAAATAAATAAATATGCAAAAATGTTCAAAACAGCGAATTGGGAGAGGGGAATAACCGAACCGGTTGATTTTTGAGGTCGACCCGAGCTCGCTGGGTCGACTAGGGGTTAATCCAGGGTGTTTGGCTGTCAACCCGTGGGCCGATTCGCTCAAATGCAGATTTTGCATTTGGATGGTTCTCATGGTTCATCTTTAATCTAAAGGCCCTAGTTGGTTCCTACACTTGACTTCTTCCCCAAGACATGCTTTAATGGCTTGGATTGAATCTAGGTTTAATCCTATGGCCTAAAACACTTGCCTAATCTATAAATAAGACCCTAACCTATCCTAAATCCTCATTATTCATTCATGCAACTAAACTATGGCAAAATTTTACCTCTCATGGCCTCCACTCTCTTCATAAAATTTCTAAATGGTTTCTATGAGAGATTTTCCATGCATACAAGTGTTTTCAAGCTTGTATGAGTGTCATTAGCTTGCATTCAAGTCAAGTTTCTATCTTTGCATCATAAAGCAAGGGTTTTGATCATTTTGGCTCAAGGGTTTTTATGTTAGAGCTTGCATTTTGGGTCTATTTGATTGCATAAGGGCTTTGTCATATCTTTTGTGCCTTCATAGCAATGTAAGCCCTTTCCCTACTCTTAGATATTAACTATGAAGTTAAATGTTCATGTTGCAAGTTTGGGTTTGATCATTGAGTATGATACATGCTATCATGTCATGCAAGTTTATGAAGTCATTATCTTGATCTTGTGAGCTAAAAGCTACAACCTTTATGTTGAAATGTTGCATTAGGCAACATGAGAACCCTCATAACCTTTATGTCAACTTGCATATGAAGTCATAACCCTTATATGATGATATATGCGAGTTACTAGTCATCATTCCATATCTTTTGTCACCATGATTCGCTTATGTGCCAAGTTTGGGTTTATGCATGTTTTGAGGCTTAAGAATGTAACATGCAAGTTAATGAACACATTTGTGCCTCATTTGCCACCATGATTAACTTGTGGCTTAATATCCATTTTTGTCATGCCTTTGCCAAGTCTCTTCTTTTAATCCATTACGTTGTCGCGAACGTATATGCGAGTTTAAAAGCGTTGGGTTATGTTATGGGTAATTTCTAATGACATGAAAATACAACTTGAAAACATGACTTGAAATATAACATGGAAGTTGACATGTAAGTATGCATAAAAACATAAGCTTTGGAATTTACCTATTAAGTTAGGTCTACCCTTTGGGAATTTACCTATTAAGTTAGGTCTACCCAAATGCTTGAAAACTTGTAACATGTTTTGGGAAACATGATGGACATGACACTTAGATAATATAAGTGTGGCCAACTCGAGGTTGGGTTGAGTTTGCAACGTAAAACTACCCGGAACCGACCGGCCTAACTAGTAGTTGCAAACAATAGGACCCAATGTGAGAAGTTGGTCATGTTGTGATTGAACCCGAGGTTAGACCAAGTTGTGGTGTAAAGCTACCCGGAACCGACCGGCTTAACTAGTAACCACAACAAAGTCTAATGTGAGAGGTGAAGGTGCATTAAGTAATTAATGCCACATGATAGGGTTAAGTTAATTTGATTAATGACTCTTAACCAAATTTGACATGGACAAATGGGTTAAGTAATTTGATTAGGCTAATGATACTTAACAAAACATGACAAGGTTGGGTAGGTTAAGTAACTTGATTTGCCTAATGACACTTAACCATTTTTATATGACTAGTGGATGGGGTTAAGTTAACCAACACTTAATCAATCCAACGCGATAACTTGGTAAGGTTAAGTAAGTTTTCTTAATGACGCTTAACCGAAAAATACGGTTAACGAATGGGGTTAAGATTAGACTCAACTAGTCTAAACATGGAAATCGGATGGGGTTAAGTTAGCCTAGACTTAATTAATCCCACTTGGTAGTTTAATGGGGTTAAGTTAAACACTTAACTAATCTAAACATGATGAATTGATGTGGTTAAGTGACCTATACTTATCCAATCTAACTCGTTAATTTATTGTGGTTAAGTTAACCAATACTTAACCAATATAACGTGAAAACATGATAAGGCTAAGTCACGAATCGCTTGAATACACTTGACCGATTTGACTAAGTAAATTGATAGGGTCAAGTTAATATATACTTAACCAATCTAGAATGACAATTGGACGAGGTTAAGTCGTGAATTGCTTAATATACTTAACCAACTTGAGCATGGTTTGTAGGGTTAAGCCTTGAACTTGGATACTTAGCCAATTTTGACAGGATTTGTAGACGGGTTAAGTCATGAACTTAAGTGACACTTAATCCATTATGTAAACCCTAGTTCTGAGGATTAGGTGGATAACCGTAGTTAACAAGGATAACGGGAACAATGCTAAGTGGTAAACCTTAGTCGAAGAATAACTAAGTAATGATTCTTAGTCAAGGAAATTTAGACCAGTTCATAGATAGATGAGTAACCTGATACGGTAGGTCATCGTTTAAGTATACGAGTAGGAGCAAGTATCTGATTTAGATAAAGGCTCCAGCGAACTGGGTAACGAAGCAGCGGCTTCGGGGAACGTGAGGATATTCTTGGTATCCCTCTATGAGCTGCCAGGTGATTATACTAGGCTCATGAGAGGTTAAGGTCTGCGTTAGAAGAACCAAGAGTATGCCTTGGTTGCTATACGAGCGACCTAAAGACGGGGATGGATAGGGGATAGTCGACGATACACGGTCGTACCCTAGATAGCATTTCGTCAGGCTACCTACCATCTTTGGTCAAGCGTGTACGTACGGAAAGGCAGAGAACACCCAAAAGACCATAATTTCTATCTAATTATGGTTGCGGTAAGGCTTGGATGTGGGTTGGCCAGTATTGTGTTCTCATACAGGATTTTTCCTGTCTTGTCTTTCACTAGTTGAGGGAGTGGTCTCGTGGGACCATAGCCACGTATAAGAAAAACAGACCTTAGCATCTGCATCGACAGATAAATCGAAAGCTCCCGACCGAGTCCTGTATTTCTTGATTTGCCCTGTGACAGGACTCGGATGGCACGATGTGATACATGTGCATACAGTCATGGAAAAGCGATTCACGATGAATGCGTGGGAAAAAGGGCGCGGTTGGCGGTTAGCGTAATCCCTAGTGGCCCTAGGTGGTTGAACCCAAACCGAGATACGAAAACGTGCAATAGGTAAGCATAATCCCTAGCGGCCCTAGGTAGAATAAGTCCTAGTTGTACAAACAATAATTCATGTTGGAAGACCCTAGCTAGGTTTAGGGTAACAGTCCAAACCGATCTTAAGGATCATGGAACTATGTTAAAGTAATATAGAATCTCATGGGAAAGCCCGTATGGTCTACGGCAAGGGACTGAACATTTACATGGAATAAAACATACAAGTTGAGTAACCTATATATGCGATATATTAGGTTGACATGGACCATTACACGACTTTTGAGTGAGGGTCATTCTTGGTTAACACATGACACGGTGGGGATACTAGTACGGTAGGTGCAGAGCTAAAATACAGGATAGATATCACGGGGCGTTATACGTGACAGATATCTTGGGGATATTATACTTGATAGAAACCTGACGATGTGATACCTTGTTTTATCTTGACATCGTAATTTATCATGACACCTTAGTTTATCTGAGTTCAGTAGTTCATCCTGTTATTTTGATTTAGCTTATCTATCTTGTTATCATGCTTATGTTCATCTCAGTTTCTCATGTCAGTTAACTTTACTAGTTTTTATGCTAATAGTAGATAGGGCTTACTCAGTCTTTTTGACTGACCCGTTTTGTTTCGCCTCTTTTCTTCCGTTTCCCCCCAGGTTACAGGGAGGAAATACTGTTGTTTAGTTCGGACTTCTTCTGCTTGAAGGTCATCATGGATGGCTTGGACTTTTCTTGGCTAATGGCTACTTTACTATTTTTACTTGGGGAATAATTTATGAAAATGTCTTTATGCTTCTTTACTATTGCAAGACAGGTTTTGATGTACTCTGATGTAAAAGTCTTTAGACCTTATTTATTCATGTTATGAAAGTTTGATTTTACTTCCGCTATTTTATATGTTCTGTCTTGTGATATTTCTGTGCATGTTTACCAATAATGCCCCTCTAAAGCTAGTGCATTCCTTTGCGAGTGACCCTAGCGGAGGCGGGGTGTTACAAGATCAATACCTAAGAAACCATTCAACTTAACTAATCTCCAGTCAGATTCTAATTTTCTTAACTACATTTGGTTCAAGAACAGTATTATTAAAGATACCATTCACGACAAAGCCAAAATCCAATTAGTCTCTAACTGTAAATTAGTAAGAGAACAATTCCCTACGTATTAACCCCGAAGGCCGAAACCAACATCAGACCAATACTCAGGAAACCATTTCAAGACCAATTTATTTATTTTAAAAATATTGGATTTATTACTCCATTTCAAAACTAGTTCATTTTGATAAAAATATATTTTTAGCTTTTCAAATATGGGATTTCCCAGCCCAATTCTTTCCAAATCATTTATTATGATTTTACACAAATTATTGATATTTTTAATAATTTTACCAAGGCCCGTACAGTCGATTTCTACAAACGGCCATCGAACTGCACTTAGAGCGACCTTTTCCAAATTTGATTTGGACATAATTCCAAATCCAACAGTCAGATTTCAAATCTCTAATATTCATTGGAAAGCTCTTTTTGATACGAACCCAACGGTTCTGGTTTTAGCAGAATCCGACGGTCGGATCTCCCGTAATGTCCATTCGAAGTCAATGGTCGAAATTCGCGAACTGCCGCAGCGCGGCGCGTTCTATTACGGCCATTATATTATATATATAATATATATAATATATATTTTGTCGATTTCCATTTAAAACGTATTCTATAAATCATTTTAAATTCGTTTTCAAAACAATTTCAACTTCTTATACAATTCAAATCAAAATTGAATTTTTCATTATAAATTCGTTTTAAATTCATTTCAAATTGATTTCAATTCAATTTCCAATTTGTTTTGAATTCCTTTTAAATCGATTTCAATTCAATTTCTAATTCGTTTTGAATTCCTTTTAAATCGATTTCAATTCAATTTCCAATTCATATCAAAATTGAATATTCTATATCATTTCAATATTTTCAAAACATCAGATTTTGAAATCACTTTTTGATATTCATTATAAAACGAATAAAATCGACCAAATTCCCGTTCGTATTAAAATGGCGTTTAACTACTTAACACTGCTTCACATTTCAATATTCACTGAATATTATTTTAAAATATTCTTTAATTTTGAACTGGAATCAGACTCCATCAATTACCATATAAATTCATTTATATGGATTTCATCCAATACATGTATACAACAACAACGATAAACAATCAACCATCAGCCAAAGTGCATTCTACACTGTATAAGCATTAAATATAAATATTCAACGCTTATACAGCCTTTCAATCAATCGATCGACATACAGCTAATTATCGGGACTAGTGTATGTCATATATCATCCCAATACCCGTGTGGGGTTTCAATCAACAAATATTGAATTTTATTTGTGCAGTTGGGCGATGTGTAAAATTTATCGTCCCAATCAATATCAGTCAAATGTGTGTACATAAACAAATCGTCTGATTTGTTCATAAATATTTATTCCATTCATATATGTACGTTAAAAATTATATCTTTAACCATAGAATATTTTTAACTATAAAAAATATTTTATTCCGTTCCACATCACACAATCAACTTTCACAACAAAATCAATCAAACATACAAGCCGTCCATGGTCTGTGGACGACGAGCGTCGGGTGCTGCTAAGCACCGTCTGCATCCTAGTATATATTTTAACTAGAAAATAAAATAAAAGTGAGGAGTTCTCACCTTTGGGTTCCACTCCTCCATTATCTATTTCTGAACGGTATGGATTCCGTTGTGATATCCGTTGTTACCATCGCTATCTTTCCCGCTGTTTACATTAAAAATCACATTTTTACAATGGCATTTCATATATAAGAATCATATATTTTTATCGCTTCTTTCTATATAAAAATTATATTTTTATATTTCTACTTCTTATATAAAGATCGAATTTTTACTATCTATATAATATAAAAATCATATTTTTATTATCTATATAATATAAAAATCACATTTTTATTATCTCTATAATATAAAAATCACATTTTTATATATAAAGATCATATTTTTATATCTCTACTACCTATGTAAAAATCACTCCTTTACACCACTACTTCCATGATAAAAATTATATTTTTAACGCTACCTCATAAACATAAAATTCATATCTTCTTTTAACTAAAAATTATATATTTTTATAACTAAAGATGATATTTTTATATAACTAAAAATTATATATTTATATAACTAAAGATGATATTTTTATGTAACTAAAAATTATATATTTTCTTATAAACTAAAAATCATAACCTTTTACTTTCGAAAATCTTAGCTTTTATAAAATAAAAATCCTAACTTTCATAATTAAAAATCTCGCCTTTCTAATCATTAAAAATAACGATCTCATCTTTTCTATGATAAAAATCTAATCTTTATCTAAATTTAAAAATCGCATCTTTATAGCACTAAAGATTATATTTTTACTACTAAAGATTATATTTTTACTAGTTTAAAAATCATATTCTTTTCACATAACTAAAAATCATAGCTTTAACATATTAAAAATCAAATTTTTATACTATAACTATATAAATAAAAATCACATATATATTTCTCCATATCATAACATGTATAAAACTGATTTTTATAATTTAAAAACCTTAGTTACATTAAATAAGTAGAAATAAATAATAAAATAAAACAAGAGAAGCTTACCAGCGGGTTTGGAAGGGGGGTATGGCAGCGTTAAGGTGGTGTGATCCGTTCAGGTGGCGGTGGCATGAGCCTACAGTGGTGGTCGGCGGTTTTGTGGAGCTTCGGGGGAAGTCTTGAGCGGAGGAGGAAGATGGGGCCCGCGGAGGCGAGGGCGTGGTGGCTGGGGACTCGTCGGAGGCGCAGGCGGCGGCCACCAGGGGAGGAGGGCTTCACGAAGTTCGATTTGAGGGCTAGGGCACGGTGGTGGGTTCTTGGGGCTATGGGGGTTCGAAGAAGAGGAGAGAGGAGGGGAGGGGAGGGGGAGAGAGCAGCGGAGCGTGGGAGGTGATGCGCGGTGGCCCGGCGGCCAGAAAAGAGGGGGCGATGGGGGTTAACGGTGGGAATTGGGGGTTTTCCCTAATTTTTTGTTTTTAAATTCTGGTTTGACTGGGATAGGGTAAAGGGTTTCGTCGAAAATGGTTTCGTCGAAAATGGAGGTCGTTTGCAAAATTTCCATTTTTAAGGGCCAAAATTCCATAGCGACTATTCTGAAATTTCATCTGGGCATAACTTTTTATTCCCGCTATGAAATTTCAATTTTTTGGTTTAGTTGAAAGATATTCTCAATTAGATTCATATATTTTTGGTTTCGCTAAAATCCGGTTTATTTTGAATCCTGTACATTCATTTGAAATTTGAAATCGAATTTTCGAACTACCACGCCATTTTCAATTCCTTTTAAAATTTAAAATAAATATTTACATTCTAACGATGATTCAAATCAAATTATACGTTCTAATTCTATTCTAAATAAATTTCTCGTCGTTATTATTTAAAATAAATCATTTTAAATATTCAAAATTCATTAAAATTGCCAAAATAAAAATTTTAAATTGGTTCAGATTTTCCAGGTTGTTACAATCTCCCCCACTTAAAACTTTTCATCCCAAAAAAGGAACGAAGCCGAAAGCTGTTTAGCTAATCAACTCAACTTTCATTATTTTCATTATGGCTTAAGTTCTTCAACTTTTCAGTTTCTAAGAACTTTTCAAAATTTTTGCTAACACCCTAAATTTTGGAAAAATTTCTCCATAACCTCCCCTGCACGGGAGCACTGGGAAAATTCCGAAATTGCCATACAGGCCTCTCCAATCCAAAAAGAAAAAGAAAAAGCCAAGCGGCTAGCCAATCGGCTCATAAAATCATCCAAACCCAAGAAATTAGTAAACATGTACCTATTTGTCGGGCAAACAATTTTATTCTTCTGCTCTAGCCTCTTTGCAATGAACTATTCAATGGATACACACGTATATACATGCAATTTCAAACAATTTTCAATTCAGTCCAATATTTGATACAACTTGGCTAAATGGTTCAAAATTTAATTAATCAACCAATAATCAAACAACACAATCAACAATCAATTAGTTGATTATCTTTTCAAATTCATAACATTGATATATAGTCAAAAAATCACATTTTTGGTGCCAAATCACAACAATAAGCCCTATCTAGTTTTTGGTTCTCACACCAGTCAATTGGAAATATATAAATATCACACCTTCGAAACTCAAACACAAGTGCTGATGATGACATTCCATCATCAGAACCATCTCCGGGCGACTAGAGTGTGATTCTATATCTATCCAGTATATTAAAACTTCGAATACACGTTTGCAAGGCGTATATGCAAAATCTTTATATATTGGATTGTCCAAATCAAATTAAAATAAATATTCAAAATACGTATCATAAGGTTTAAATTTTCAAAACAAAATTGTTTTCATTTTGAAAATATACTCTTCACACTCGTTCTAGGATACTATTGATCCTATCTCTAACGAGTCATTCTTATTGGATATTACTAATCCAATCTCTGATGAATTCTTTCATTTGGTTCTAATGTGCCTTGTTCTTGAGCTCTGTAAACCAAAGCTCTGATACCAAAATGACACGACCCGAACTTCCCTGTGAAGGAAAGCACGGATTGAGTTGAGGACAAGACGAATCAGAACACAAACAGAAGAACATTTCATTGCTTATTATAACAATTCCATCAGAATACAAGAATATACAGAGTATGAATAAATATTACACATCAAAGAAATATCAGAGTTCTTAAATTACATTACATAGCAGCGGAAAATAATACAAAACACAACTGGAAGAGATAAATGGATACAGAGCTTTCCAGATATCGTTCCAGCAGTAAACCAGGTTCCTGTGAATATAAATCTGTAAAACCAAAACTACTAGCTGCCCGTGTGGAAATAGGGGCACCCAGAGTTTAGGTTAAAACAATAAACTCCAGGTCAGTCATGTGACTGGTGTGAGAACTAAAACAGTTATTTAAAAATTTACTTTAAAAGAGAGTAAATCAAGGGACCACGCCGTATAACACGAAACGGGTTTCCTCCCAAGAATACCAGTGCATAAACAGTTATAAACAACGCAATGCTTTTTGGAAAAATGAAGCTATTATAAGACTCAGGACCCATCACACAATGCAATGCAAGCCGGATGATAGAGTTTTACCTTATAACAGCCAAACATGCTTGGTACATTTAAACAAACCATTTGATACTATTATAAGTGTATAGTGTCAAAACAACTTCAAATATAAATGTATCAATCATAGACGGCATAGTGCCCCACACCACTATGTTGCCATACTGGGCTCTACAAATAAAAGCGAAATATCACGTATTGGAAATTGGATTTCTATCATGAGTTAAGTCCAGGGGCAAGCTCCTCACCGGTTCGAGACACTCTAGCAAATGCCTCACGATCTCCCGTAGAAGACCCCTGGATCTTCAGGGCCGGTCCTCCCTTACGTTTGAGGGTTAGTTATTCCTGAACACACGTTTCCCGGTCCAATCGGACCTATATATCGAGGCGCCTCACATTCTAACATCCACAAGGGTATAATAATCAATGATGTCAGGTCTAGTAAAACGCTGACACCACCCATAGCTAGAAAGAAACGTCGTGCTCTCCCTGCAGTCACTATCCCGTTTTGACTCATACCGAGGTGTGAGGCTCGCGAATCAACGCTATACACAATGCTATGCTATATCAAAGTCGTGCTTTGATCATCAACCGCAAGACTCTGCTTTTCAACAAAATCCATGATCACTGCATCTCAGCATGCCACACGGGAAATTCATGCCATGCGATTGATATCTATCGATATATAACCTCTGAGCTCGTACATCTCAGAGAAGGGCGTTAAGTAAGAGAATAAATTCTCCGCCGCCAAACAGATATATATTTAATAGATATCAATCATCACAGAATAAAATCCAATGCCAGACACACAATCCATTCATAAGTCCGTTCTGGGTCTGAACGAAACCGAAGGCACCTTATACCTCACATATCCATTGATCTCCAAATACGTCTGAACGATCACCAACTTATTCCCTCCTCTTGGGTGTACATCCCAATCAAGATCACTAGTAATTGCCCAAACGATGTGAAGACCTCCAGTCTTCATCGTCGAATCAGTTATTCAGAACGGGTATAAACCCTGCATTTCCGAATAACTCGCGTATATAATAAACAAGTGCTATAAAAACACAACATACGCCTCATTCCAATTCTTAATACTCTTTTATTCAAATATTCACATTCTTTGGGAAAGGTTCCCATTAATTTTATCAAAGATAAATTCTTTAAAATTTATTCTTTAATCTTCCTTTGGATTTCAATTCAAACTATATCCTGTCTTTAATTGGATTAAAGAACCAATGTCATTTAAAACATGGTTCACGATAAACCCAAAATCACATTTCATTCCATCAGCCTCTAACCGTAAATTAGCAAGTGAACAATTCCCCAAGTAGTAACCCCGAAGGCCGAAACAAACATCAGATCCATACCCAAGAAACCATTAAACTTAACAAATCTCTAGTTAATTTCGGATTTTCTTAACTCCATTGTTAATCGGGTTAAAGAACCAGTGTTATTTGAAACACCGTTCACGATAAACCCGAAGATCAATTTCAATTCAATTCAAATTAAATATATTAAATTGGAAAACTTTACTTTGGAAAATTCCCGTTAAATCTTAATAAAAAGATTTATAAATTCCAAATCTCATTTCACTGTCAATCGGGTTAAAGAACGAATGTCATTGAAGACACAGTTCACAACAAACCCAAAATCCAATCAGTCTCTAACCGTAAATTAGTAAGAGAACAATTCCCTAAGTATTAACCCCGAAGGCCGAAACCAACATCAGATCAATACCTAAGAAACCAATGAACTTAACCTATCTCCAGTTAGATTCTAATTTTCTTAACTACATTTGGTTCAAGAACAGTATTATTAAAGATACCATTCATGACAAACCCAAAATCCAATTAGTCTCTAACCGTAAATTAGTAAGAGAACAATTCCATAAGTATTAACCCCGAAGGCCGAAACGAACATCAGATCAATACCTAGGAAACCATTTCAAGACCAATTTATTTATTTTAAAAATATTGGATTTATTATTCCATTTCAAAACTAGTTCATTTTGATAGAAATATATTTTTATCTTTTTTAATATGGAATTTCCCAGCCCAATTCTTTCCAAATCATTTATTATGAATTTACACAAATTATTGATATTTTTTATAATTTTATCAAGGCCCGTACAGTCGATTTCTACAAACGGCCATCGAACTGCACTTACAACGACCTTTTCTAAATTTGATTTGGACATAATCCAAATCCAACCGTCAGATTTCAAATCTCTAATATTCATTGGAAAGCTCTTTTCGATACGAACCAACGGTTCCGGTTTTAGGAGAATCTGACGGTCGGATCTCTCGTAATGTCCATTCGAAGTCAATGGTCGAAATTCGCGAACTGCCGCAGCACGACGCGTTCTATTCAGGCCATTATATTATATATATAATATATATTTCGTTGATTTCCATTTAAAACGTATTTTATAAATCGTTTTAAATTTGTTTTCAAAACAGTTTCAACTTCGTATACAATTCAAATCAAAATTGAATTTTTCATTATTCGTTCTAAATTCATTTCAAAATGATTTCAATTCAATTTCCAATTCGTTTTGAATTCTTTTTAAATCGATTTCAATTCAATTTCCAATTAGTTTTGAATTCCTTTTAAATCGATTTCAATTCAATTTCCAATTCGTATCAAAATTGAATATTCTATATCATTTCAATATTTTCAAAACATCAGATTTTGAAATCACTTTTCGATATTCATTATAAAACGAATAAAATTGACCAAATTCTCGTTCATGTTAAAATGGCGTTTAACTACTTAACACGGCTTCACATTTCAATATTCACTGAATATTATTTTAAAATATTCTTTAATTTTAAACTGGAATCAGACTCCATCAATTACCATATAATTTCAGTTATTTGGATTTCATCCAGTACATGTATACAACAACAACGATAAACAATCAACCATCAACCAAAGTGCATTCTACACTGTATAAGCATTAAATATAAATATTCAACGCTTGTACAGCCTGTCAATCAATCGATCGACATACAGCTAATTATCGGGACTAGTGTATGTCATATATCATCCCAATACCCGTGTGGGGTTTCAATCAACAAATATTGAATTTTATTTGTGCAGTTGGGCGATGTGTAAAATTTATCGTCCCAATCAATATCAGTCAAATGTGTGTACATAAACAAATCGTTCGATTTGTTCATAAATATTTATTCCATTAATATATGTACATTAAAAATTATATCTTTAACCATAGAATATTTTTAACTATATAAAATATTTTATTCCGTTCTACATCACACAATCAACTTTCACAACAAAATCAATCAAACATACAAGCCGTCCATGGTCTGTGGACGACGGGTGTCGGGTGCTGCTAAGCACCGTCTGCATCCTAGTATATATTTTAACTAGGAAATAAAATAAAAGTGAGGAGTTCTCACCTTTGGGTTCCACTCCTCCATTATCTATTTCTGAACGGTATGGATTCCGTTGTGATTTCCGTTGTTACCATCGCTATCTTTTCCCGCTGTTCACATTAAAAATCACATTTTTACAATGGCATTTCATATATAAAAATCATATATTTTTATCGCTTCTTTCTATTTAAAAATTATATTTTTATATTTCTACTTCTTATATAAAGATCGAATTTTTACTATCTATATAATATAAAAATCATATTTTTATTATTTATATAATATAAAAATCACATTTTTATTAGCTCTATAATATAAAAATCACATTTTTATATATAAAGATCGTATTTTTATATCTCTACTACTTATGTAAAAATAACTCCTTTACACCACTACTTCCATGATAAAAATTATATTTTTAACGCTACCTCATAACCATAAAATTCATATCTTCTTTTAACTAAAAATTATATATTTATATAACTAAATATGATATTTTTATATAACTAAAAATTATATATTTATATAACTAAAGATGATATTTTTATATAACTAAAAATTATAAATTTATATAACTAAAGATGATATTTTTTATATAACTAAAAATTGTATATTTTCTTGTAAACTAAAAATCATACCCTTTTACTTTCAAAAATCTTAGCTTTTATAAAATAAAAATCCTAACTTTCATAATTAAAAATCTCGCCTTTCTAATCATTAAAAATAACAATCTTATCTTTTCTATGATAAAAATCTAATCTTTATCTAAATTTAAAAATCGCATCTTTATACCGCTAAAGATTATATTTTTACTACTAGAGATTATATTTTTAGTAGTTTAAAAATCATATTCTTTTCACATAACTAAAAATCATAGCTTTAACAAATTAAAAATCAAAATTTAATACTATAACTATATAAATAAAAATCACATATATTTTTCTCCATATCATAACATGTATAAAACCGATTTTTATAATTTAAAAACCCTAGTTACATTAAATAAATAATAAAATAAAACAAGTGAAGCTTACTAGCGGGTTTTGAAGGGGGGAATGGCAGCATTAAGGTGGTGGGATCCGTTCAGGTGGCGGTGGCATGAGCCTACAGTGGTGGTCGGCGGTTTTGTGGAGCTTCGGGGGAAGTCTTGAGCGGAGAAGGACGATGGGGCCCGCGGAGGCGAGGGCGTGGTGGCTGGGGACTCGTCGGAGGCGCAGGCGGCGAACACCAGGGGAGGAGGGCTTCACGAAGTTCGATTTGAGGTCTAGGGCGCGGTGGTGGGTTCTTGGGGCTATGGGGCTTCGTAGAAGAGGAAAGAGGAGGGGAGGGGAGGAGGAGAGAGCGGCGGAGCGTGGGAGGTGACGCGCGGTGGCCCGGCGGCCAGAAAAGAGGGGGCGACGGGGGTTAACGACAGGAATTGGGGGTTTTCCCTTATTTTTTGTTTTTAAATTCTGGTTTGACTGGGATAGGGTAAAGGGGGAGAGTTTTATATATATAAAATATTAATATATTATTATTATTTTCAGTTTAAGTTGACTTTTCATACCATCTCCAAACGACACCCAACGAGTGTCACCCCTAGCTAATTACCCCTACTCCGAACGCAATGGGATATGTTTCACAAGCCAATTCGGCTGTTATGATCAGTTTTTCTTTAAATTACAATACAAATTATTATATTCAATTTTAAACATACATTTCAATTTACCGGGGCCAAATACGGACTGCAAAAATTCCCAAAAAATATTTTCTAGCTTTGTAACGATACAGTTATAACAAAACTAATCTCGTCAAATTCTGAGACCGTTTGAAAAATGGCCATTTTCTGGTCGATCGAAATTGACTGAAACTGTAAAAACACGTTTTACTTCACCACGCTCACATATTGATTCAGAAAATTACGAATTTTGGAATCTTGCAATAACTTGACATCCCGGATCCAACAAAAGTGGTTTCGTCAAAAACGGAGGTCGTTTCCAAAATTTCCATTTTTAAGGGTCAAAATTCCATAGCGACTATTCAGAAATTTCATCTGGGCATAACTTTTTATTCCCGCTATGAAATTTCAATTTTTTTGGATTCATTGGAAAGATATTCTCAATTAGATTCAAATATTTTTGGTTTCGCTAAAATCCGATTTATTTTGAATCCTGTACATTCACTTGAAATTTGAAATCGAATTTTCGAACTACCGCGCCATTTTCAATTCCTTTTATAATATAAAATAAATATTTATATTCTAACGACGATTCAAATAAAAATATACGTTCTAATTCTATTCAAAATAAATTTCTCATCGTCATTATTTAAAATAAATCATTTTAAATATTCAAAATTCATTAAAATTACCAAAATAAAAATTTTAAATTGGTTCAGATTTTCCGGGTTGTTACAGTAGTCGTCCATTTGATGTGAAGATCGTCGATCTTCAATCATCGTCTTCAGTGTCTTCGACTTTAAATCACCGTATAATTATTTGAAATGAGATTGAACTCGGTCTTTTCAAATAATTCTGCAATATTATAATTTAAAATCATTTCATATCGTTAGTATTATTTTATAACGATTTATCGCTATTTTTATTTATATAAAAATAGCCCAGTTTAATTTAACGACGCTTCGGTTCAATAGTCGACCCTGGCGCTGTTTTTATCTAAATTTGATTTACACATTTCTCGAAATCTAACGGTTGGATTTTGACGAAATTTATATCGTTGGAAAGATCTTCCCAAAGCGGACCTAACGGTTCCAGTTTTGGGAAAATCTGACGGTCGGATCTTTCGATATAATCTTTTAAAGTTACAATTTTGAAACGCAAACTACCGTGCGCGATTCGTTTTAATTTTATATATATATATATATATATATATATATATATATATATATATATATATATATATATATATATATATATATATAAACTATTCGACGACTCATCTAACGTATTTAACACGCCAAGTAAAAGAATGTTTTATTGGCATAACACATCTAAATGTTCATAATGTCAAATAAATATGTATTTCATTTGCATGACATCTTTGCTAATGACAAATAAAAGATAATTTTTATTTTCATTATTTGTATGAAATTTCTATTTTATACCTTAACAAATAAAAGAAATATTTTTATTCGTTTATAGTTTCAATGTATGACACGACACACATAAAAAAAAAAAATTTTAATTTGCATACAAATTCTAATATATATTCTGACAATAAAAATGTCTCTTTAATCAATACACGGATTCTAATGTGTATATTTGTAATAGAAATGCCTCTTAACTATATACACAAATTCTAATGTGTATATTGTCAATATAAATGTCACCTTAATACATACACAAATTCTAATGTGTATATTGTCAATAGAAATGTCTCTTTAATATATACACAAATTCTAATGTGTATATTGACAATAAAAATGATACTATAATTTGCATACAAATTCTATTTCAACAAAATGCATAAAAAGTGATACATTCATTTTTGTTGACAATTATATTTCAAAAAAATGATTAAAAAGTGATTCGTTCATTTTGTTGACAATTCTTTTTCAACAAAATGATTAAAATGATATTTTTTTATTTTTTGACAATTCTATTCCAACAAAATGATTACAAGTGACAATTTCATATTGTTAACAATTCTAATTTAACAAAATGAATATTAATGATATTTCATATTGCTAACAATTCTAATTTAACAAAATGAATATTTTTGTTGCAACACAAATCTATTTACCAAAAATGCTATTTGTGTTTTGACACAAACCTATTTAACAAAAATACTACTTGTGTTTTGACACAAGCCTATTTAACAAAAATTCTACTTTTGTTTTGAAACAAAACCGATTTAACAAAAATGCTATTTGTGTTTTAACTCTTTTATTTAACAAAAATGTGATTTTTGTTTTATTTCAAATCTAATTAACAAAAATGTAATTTTTCTTTTCAACTATTATATTTTGACAAAAATGAATATTTTGGTTCAACTAATCTATTTAGCCAAAAATATTCATTTTGACAAAAATGTGTATTTTGATTCAACTAATCTATTTTGACAAAAGTGTATATTTTGACAAAAATATATGTTTCGATTCAACCAATCTATTTTGACAAAAGTGTATAATTTGACAAAAATATATGTTTTGATTCAACCAATCTATTTTGACAAAAGTGAATATTTTGAAAAAAATATAAATATATTGATTCAACTAATCTATTTCAACAAAACAATAAAGATGGTGACTTTGTTTTGTCGACAAATCTATTTCAACAAAACAATAAAAATGATAACTTTGTTTGGTCGACAATTCTAATTCAACAAAACAAATGTAACAACCCGAATTTTAATAACATATTAAAATCATAAATCAAGGCAGAATTAAATTTTAAAATAAGAATCAAGGGAAATAGGTTGCGCCATTGCGTTCTTCTCAAAATTTTACATGAAATAGAGTCCGAGTTTTCGAAAATCGGAGTCCGTATGACCAAGTTATGACCTGAACAAGTTTCAGCAGACTTTTAGGCAGACTGACCCCAGGTCGACTGTAGTGTCGACTGCACAGTCGACTTCCCCCCAGGTCAACTGCAGTGTCGACCTCCCCCTTGTACAGGTCGACCTGGTCGGCCTGGTGTGGCCCAGAACCCATTTTTGAGGCCCGGGATGAGTTCAGATGGTCCGGATTGACTCTAGGGATGATCTAAGGGCCTAAATGAGTTCCTACATCTATAAATACAACATAAGGCCTAACCCTAATTCACTACAACATGTCTAGCCACCATTATACTACTAAACTCCCTCTTGGTCATGGCCGTCGTCTCTAATCTTCTTCTTAAGCTTTCATACGCAATCCAATGCAAAGATGAAGACTTCTACAACAATTCAAGGAGATGAATTAACAACTCTACAACGTTTCAACATTGATTTCAGTTCTTAAATTCGCTAGCCATGCTAAGTAAGTTCTAGTTACTTTTTAGATTAAAATACTTAATTTTAATATGGCTATGGAATAAAGTGTAATTGGATATAAGCATGTTTATCAATTCAGACCTATTCCTGTTTACCTTTGAACCTTGAGTTTTGAGACTTGTTCACCTCCATTCTTATGTCTATTTCATGCTCTATTCAGTCGTTGTAAATCAGTTTCTTGGATTCATGTTGATATTATTATCAAGATCTAATCTTTATGCCTATCATGATGATTTATGTTGTTTTCTCTCTGATCTTGTTTTATTGCCAAATTCTACCTTTCCCTATTTATTTTCTTTTGATGAACCTAGATCAATTTCGGATCTAGGCCTAAACCACGATTTTGCGTACGATTGAATACGGGGAAAAGTATGGAAATATTACCTATTTGGATATATGTGATTGGTGGAATTGATGGCATAACATGAAAATTGGATATATGGGTATTATTGCAATTAATATGAAATTTGATAATTGGGTATTGCCATTAAAATGGTAATTGCAAGAATTGGGATTGGCATATGTAATTTGGCTAGAACTTGATAGGTGTAAATTGGTATAAATTTGGCATACATATAAAACGGCATGAACTGAACATATGTAAATTTGGTATGAATTAGGCATATGTAAAACTGATATGTAATCTAGAACTTGGGCACATGTTAATTATGTGAGATTTGTAGTTGAAACACATATGATAATTTATGAGGGATAATATGAACACGCCTAAGTGGGTTTTGGTTAGTTGGAATGTAATAGCCTTAAAGGAGGGATAAATATAAATTGAGTTAAGTTGCCTTTAATGGCATAAGATAAATTGTGGTAAAATTGGTATGATTTTGCATACCATTAATTGATGAACATAATTGAGTCAATTATGGACATCGTTAAATGAGGAATTAATTAATAATTTGAATAGGGAAATTATTAAGACTGGGGTAAATGATTATAAGTGATAATCAATGCTTAGGACACGAGGTTGGACTCATTTGTGATGTAAAACTGCCCGGACCCGCCCGGCAAATCCAGTAGTCACAAATGGTAGCCCAATATGAGAGGTCCTAGGCCTAAATTAAAAGCGTAACAGTTGTAAAGACACGAGGTTAGAATCTTTTATGGTGTAAGACTGCCCGGACCCGCCCGGCAAATCCAGCTGCCATAAATGTCAGTTTAATGTGAGAGGTCTTTATAGGGTTACGGCCTTAATGAATTAAGAAATACTTAACCAGATAAACATGTGGTGGGACATGGGGGTTAAGTGGGTGACATGTGGGTGACATATGGAAACACGAATAGTAATACTTAACCAACATAACATGGTAATTAGACCAGTGGGTAGGGTTAAGTAAACTAAGAACACTTAACCAATATGGTATGAGTGGGTAGGTTAAGTAATATGATTAGTCTAATGACATTTAACCAATATGGTATGAATGGGTGGGTTAAGTAATATGATTAGGCGAATGACACTTAACTACTATGACATGAATGGTTGAGTTAAGTAAATCTTAATTAATGCCTAAGTGGGAATGATAACTTATGGAATAAAGTAAGTTAGGCGGATCAATAGATAAGATGAGATAACTTATGTAATAAGGAAAGATGTGCTTCATTGTAGATTAAGCAATATATAAAGACAAGAATGAATTTACAATTGAAGGCAACATAAGTTATATTATAAAAAGGAACAAAACATTGGTTAGGTTGGATGATCCTCTGAGTATCAATCTGATGTTGATTCCGGTCTTCGAGGTTGGTATTTAGGGAGTTATTCTCTCTCTCCAGTGTGTTTGTAAGTTAAGGGGTACTTGGTTGTAAAGATTGAATAATAACATGTTATTGTACTATAACGGGGGTTAATATATGAATCATAGGAATAACATGTTGTGGGCTTATTAATGGACTTAATATAGTGCAAGTTAAGAATTGAATTAATAAGCAAAGTTGAAGGTTGGTACGAATGGAAGTAACCAAGTTAAATGATAAGACTGATGAGGTAGCACAAGCGCATAATTAATGAATAGACATAGGGTCTAATGGCAGATAAAGCCAAGGCGCTTGGTTAAACCCAGACGTTGGGGGTAATATGAATGACATGTAAAATATAACCTATAATCACTTAACCAAGATAAAGCATGTATTAAGACATGAGGATGATGTAGGGGTTAAGTGGGGAATATGGGTAACATGTAAGACATAACTGGTGTATACTTAACCAAAATTTAAGCACGTAAGTGGACATGAATAAGAAGGGGTTAAGTAAGAATTACTAGAGGGGACCAAGCATAGGAGGGAAGCTTGTGTCGAGGAAAAGGGACCCTTTTCAGACCAGTAGCCCATTACATATCTTTGTGAGCTCGACCCATGTCGAGGACGGGACACGCATACTGGGTTTGATTGTAAGAGGTCAAAATGGGTTAGCGGTGGCAACGCAAGTCCAACGGGTTTCATATGCGTGTGTGGACTCGAGCTGGTAGGTAAGACGTTGTTGCACCATGTAGGTATAAGTCGTGCATCTCTGTTGTATCGGGTTGCCACTTTGGGAAGTAATACACCCCACTATGAGGCCAGCACGGGTATCTACGAGTTAGGGAGCCGATCAAATGGGGAAAGTAATGGGTACGACTAGTGGAGATAGGAGCAGGCGACACCTATGACATCAGCTAGGAGTACAACTACCATATTATGAATATTGTAATTACAATGGGGAGGGTAGTGGGTACCACTAGTGGAGATAGGAGCAGGCGGCACCTATGACAGCAGCTAGGGGTACACGAAACTACCATTATTATTATCACTTATATTCAGTAGGCAGGATCACCTTATTATATAACACGGGCTACTAGTTGGGACACTAGTAGGGGGTAAGGATCCTTGTTACATAGGACACTAGTTGGAGTACTAGTAAGAATACGGATCATTCCTTGTAAGACAATTGTGAGGATGCTAGTTAGGTGGTGCAGAGCAAATAGATATCACAGAAATCTTTTAATGGCGAAGCAGAGGAATCGTGATATGCTTGATAGGAATCTTACGAAATTATACTTAGTTTATCTTGAATGGGAACCTTGCGATGTTACTTGACAAAAATCACATCTTAGTTATCTTGCATGTTGCTTATCTTGTCATCATGCTTATGTTTACTTTCAGTTTACTCATGCCATATTATCCTTAACTATTTTTGTGCTGAAAGTCACTAGGACTTACTCAGTCTTTATGATTGACCCGTTTTGTTTCGCCTCTTTTTCTTCCGTTCCCCCCCCCCCCCAGGTTCGCAGGGTGGGAATACAGCTTAGTTCGGATCTTACCAAGCTCCAAGGCTCTTTCATGTATGGCTTGGATTTCTCTTGGCTATGGCTTGCTTTGCTTTATTGGGGAATACTACAATTTGTTTTTATGCTTCTTTGTTTTTGAGCAAGACAGATATTTTAACTATGTAATTGGGTATTGGAAGTTGATGGGCTTTTATTGTAAACAATCATATTCAATAAATGATTTTAAGTACTTCCACTTTACTTTCCGCTGTTTTATATATGTCTGTCTTATAATATTTCTGTTCCAGTACCCATAATGCTCCATTGAAGTTAAGGCATTCCCTTTGTGAGTGACCTTAATGGATATGGGGTGTTACATTTGGTATCAGAGCAGAAGGTTACCAGATTGGGCAAAAGTTTTCAGAAACCTTCTGAACTAGTTTTCAAAACATTTACGAAAGAAGCAAATTTTCAAGAAAACTTTGTTTTGATTAAAAGGCATATTCCTAGGGCTGTAAATTTTGTTCGAATGTCCGACGTCCGTTCGTGTCCGTGACCGAAATACGTCCGTCCGAGTCCGTCCGATTTTCATTTAGGACACGAGTTAGGACAACAAAATTTGTACGAAAAAAAAATCATGTCCTGTCCGAGCTCGTCCGAATTCGTCCGAATTACTTGTAATTCGACATATAGTTGAGAGAAAATCTAGTAAAATGTACAAAATGTGATATAAAAAGTCATGTCCGACCGAGTCCGATCGGTCCGAACATGTCCGTGTCCGACCGATTTTATTTAGGACACGAATTAGGACAACGAAATTTGTCCGAGAAATTTTTTGGTCCGGTCCGTGTTCGGTCCGATTTTTTTTAGGATAGAAACTGAACACACCTTCGTCCGGTCCGGTCCGACCGATTTACACCCCTACATATTCCCCAAAGCCATATGCACTATCTTTTGATTCTCTCTTGAAATCTGTTCTCTCTCTTTTCACCATAGTTTCGTAGACATCCGACATATGTCAGAGGGAAAAGAAGTGCCCAACCTCCATCTATAGCCGCAGTAGTTCCATCTGCGTCTAATCTTATTTCAAGTTGTGTAGAGTTGTCGTGCGTTGGAGGTAGCTTCGAAGGACTTGTCAACAAGCTATACAAGGATAGTATGAAAGAGGAAAAAGGTGAAAGGAAAGAGGCCAAAGTGAAAGCATAGTAAAACCCATGACAAGAGAGAGTATCTTTAGTTTGGTGAGAAGGGACGTGTAGTTAAGTATTGTAGGACAAGGACAAGGGCAAATGATAAGATCGTCGAGAGGGAAATTGTATGCTCTCACTACTAGCGTAACTAAGGGAGGTGGTAACGTTTCTGTTAAAGGTTCAGCTTTTCTATCTATCATCCCACTAGAACTTTGTTTTTGTACATCGCATCCTTTTAATTCTGCTTCGATAGTTGAGTTTCTGCACCTTAGTACTAGCGTATTGGAGGATCCCAATTTTTGTCTCAAATCCTGTTGGGGAATTGGCTCATTTATTCATGATTTGTTTGGATTTGAGAATGTCTGTACTAGGTATTGAGCTTAGAGGGAATGCTTATGATTTTTGGGCTAGGAGTGGATTCTAGGGATGGAGTGGTTATCCAATAAGGGTGCCATTCTCGGTTTTGAAAGGAGGGTAGTTAGACTCTTGACTTGCCTCGGTAATGCCCTCAAAGTCTAGTGTAACCCTTAGGGTTTTTGCCATGCTTAGTTACCTAGAATCTCTAGATACATTTATTGATCCGCTCGAGTAGTGTTCGCCACTAAGGCGGATGGTTCATTTCACTTATGCATGTGATGTAGAAAATCGCCTTAGTAAGAACATTTAGCAACATGGTTGACATTTGTTTATTTTCAAGAGATAATTCATCTATGTGGAATACCTTCTAATAAGTGAACGAGATCCAAGATTCACTAGTAATTTTGGAGAGCTTGTGTGAAACCATGAGTACGCTGTTATGTGTAAGCCGAGTATACTAAAAGGAGAATAAGTGAAAGTGGAACGAGAGGCAATAGTAAAATGAGTTCCAACTCATATTTTGGAAACAAGAATTAAGAAGCAACGAAATTGTGAAGTTAAAGATGGTCAAAGCACAATGGAGTTAAGCTCAAGGGAATGTGGCTTAGAAGATTGAAGACTATATTCGTGCATCACATCTCTTTTTAAGAGTATATCCTTGATCCCTCTTTTCCTGTAGAGCTTACTTGCATGCTATCTTTTGTGTATATTCTCTCGGTCCTATTCTCAATCCAATTTCTGTTGCAAACCCCATAGGGAGTATGACTCATCTGTTAGTTTTACATGTTGGGGCTTGAGGGTGTCCGTTGGGTTGATTAAACCTTTTGGGTTTTATAGGATATGGGTTGGTTTTAGGAATGGATTTCTTGTGACCTAAAAGGAGTCCATCATGCTTAGTTTCCTAGAATCACATATATATTGGTTGGGTTGAGAATTTCTTTGGGTGTCAGTCTGATGTTGATTTCGGTCTTCGGGGCTGGTGCTTAGGGAATTCTTCTCCTAATCAGTATATATGTGACGTAGATTTCCAGCTTTGATGGGCACAGAATTTTTACTTGCTTCTATCATTCGACTATATCTTTAGGTAGGAACAATTGGGTGTAAACATGGGTTTGAGACATGTTATGATTGATGGTTGCAAGTGGTTGCTAGTGGTTGCTCGTGGATGCATATACACGCATATTAGGCACTAGATCTGCTCAGCCACCTTTCATATTGCATATGCATGAGTGTTTACACTTGTTTATGGATGGAATTGAATGTGTTATCATGTGGATGTTGCATATGGATGGATGTTTGTGCACACATATAGTATTTATGTGACTAGGACTATTTGCATACATGTTGGACTCATGGCACTTAACATATTTTGCATCTAGAAGATCAATCAGGCCTGATCATTTACATTAGATAAGGAATATAGACACACACTTCTCGCATATGTTCATATAGCATTAGAAATCTTTTAAGGACAATGATTACTAGGGGGTGATGTTTTGAGTAGATGGATGATGGATGGTAGGACACATTCTTCTTAACTTGAAGATTTCAGGGACGAAATCCTTTAAGGAGGGGAGAATGTAACAACCCGAATTTTAATAACAAATTAAAATCATAAATCAAGGGAGAATTAAATTTTAAAATAATAATCAAGGGAAATGGGTTTCTCTATTGCGTTCTTCTCAAAATTTTACATGAAATAGAGTCCGAATTTTCGAAAATCGGAGTCCGTATGACCAAGTTATGGCCTGCACAAGTTTCAACAGACTTTCAGGCAGACTGACCCCAGGTCGACTGTAGTGTCGACTGTATAGTCGACTCCCCCCCCCCAGGTCGACTGTAGTGTCAACCTCCCCCCTGTACAGGTCGACCTGGTCGGCCTGGTGTGGCCCAGAACCCATTTTTGAGGCCCGGGATGAGTTTAGATGGTCCGGATTGACTCTAGGGATGATCTAAGGGCCTAAATGAGTTCCTACATCTATAAATACAACCTAAGGCCTAACCCTAATTCGCTACAACATGTCTAGCTGTAATAACCCGGAAAATCTGGGCCAGTTTAAAATTTTTATTTTGGCAATTTTAGTGAAGTTTGTACATTTAAAATAGATTATTTTAAATAAAATCGACGTGAAATTTATTTTGAATATAATTCGAACGTATATATCTATATACGTCGTCGTTAGAATATAAATATTTATATATAATTATAAATAGAATTGAAAATGGCGCGGTAGTTCGATAATTCGATTTCAAACTTCAATTGAATGTACCGGGTGCAAAACAATCCGGATTTTAGTGAAACCAAAAACATTAGGATCTAATTGATAATATCTTTCCAGCGAATCCGAAAAATCAAGATTTCATAGCGGGAATCAAAAGATATGTCCAGTTGAAAATTCTGAATAGTCGCTATGGAATTCAGGCCCTTAAAAATGGGAATTTTGCAAATGACCTCGGATTTCGACGAAACCAGTTTTGTTGGGTCCGTGATGTCAAGTTATTGCTAGGTTTCAAATTTCATAATTTTTCGAATCAATATGTGAGCGTGGCAAAGGAAAACGCGTTTGACCAGTTTTAGTTGATTTTAATCGACTGGAAAATGGCCATTTTTCAAACAGTGTCAGAATTCGACGAAACTAGTTTTGTTAGGACCGTATCGTCAATACGAAGCTAGAAAATATTTTTGTGGAATTTTTCGAGTTAATATGTGACCCCAGTAAATTGAAATGTACGTTTAAAATTCAATATAAGGATTTAAATGTTAATTTGAACGAAAACTGATCGAAACAGTCGAGTTGGCTTACCAGACCTATCCCATTGTGTTCAGAATGGGGGTATTTAGCTGGGGACGACAGTCGTTGGATTGGAATTGGAGTTTGTATCGATAAACAAACAATTTTCAAATTAAATATTAATTTATATAAATATAATACACTATATATATTCACTTTCATCTAAACCCTAGTCCCTCTAATACCAGCCGCCGCCGTTATTCCTGAAAGAACGGCCAAAATACACGATCAAATCCCCTCAAAATTCTCCCAATTTCCCCAAAATTAAAACGCCAATTCAACACAAGAATGATAGAGGATCTCGAGAGCTATCATCTCGTATGGGTATGATTTAGTATTGTGAAGTAATTTGGTCAGAAATGGGCTTCGAAGTGGGGAGGATTGCACGCAAATCGAGGCCTATACGGGGGTGCGAGCGGTCTCTGGTTCAGGGTGGGGGATGGCGGGGTGGCGGCGCCTCTTGCGGCCAGTTCCGATCGTCATCCGTTCTACGTTGAAGCGTGCGTGAGAAGGGGATTAGGAAGAGCGATCCGTTTCTTCGTACAGTAGAGAACGGCAGGGAGAAGATGAAATTAGGGGGGGGGGTTAAGGTATAATTAAATTAATTAATTATATTTCAATTTCTCGTTTAAACAATCAATGTATAAACCATCGTAACTTTGTCATACGAGGTCAGAAACGAGTGAAACGAGATGCGTTGGATTCCTCTTCTCGAGCACTACGAAATGAGACTGACAAAGACTGAAACGGGACAAGTTAGAATTTCAGACAATTTCAAATTTGAATCAATTCAGTGTAGAAATCAGAAATAAAACCGAAGGAGTGGATCCCACGGTGAGAATTCTCTCACTTTAAATTTTCTGTTCAGTTATTTATTTCATAACTACATATATAAACTGTTCCCCGTCGTCCACAGACCATGGACGACTTGTTTGATTGTATTCTGTGTGAAAATTTATCGTAATGTGAAATGATATATATATATTGAAAGTGAAAATATCGAATATATTGAAACTGAAAATATCGAATATATTGAAACTGAAAATATCGAATATATTGAAACTGAAAATATCGAATATAGTGAAAGTGAAAATATAGAATATATTGAAAGTGAAAATATCGAATATATTGAAACTGAAAATATCGAATATAGTGAAAGTGAAAATATAGAATATATTGAAAGTGAAAATATCGAATATATTGAAACTGAAAATATCGAATATAGTGAAAGTGAAAATATAGAATATATTGAAAGTGAAAATATAGAATATATTGAAAGTGAAAATATCGTATATATTGAAAGTGAAAATATCGTATATATTGAAGGTGAAAATACCGTATATATTGAAGGTGAAAATATCGTATATTTTGAAAAGTGAATATATATATATATGAAATGAAAACGATGTATATGAAATATTCGAAATGAATAAAAATAGAAAATGAATTCGAAATGAATAAAAATAGAAAATGAATTCGAATTGAACTGAATAGAAAATGAAATCGAATTGAATTGAATAGAAAACCAATTTGAATTGAATTGAATTGAAAACGAATTCGAATTGAATTGAAACCGAATTGAAATGAATTCAAATTGAATTGAAATTTGAATTGAATAGAAATGAATTTTAAAACGAATTTATAAGGAAGAATTCAATTTTGATTTGAATTGAAATGGAAGTTGAAATTGTTGTTGAAACGAATTTAAAACTATTTATAAACTTCGTTTTAAATAGAAATCGACGAAATATATATTATATATATAATATAATGGCCTGAATAGAACGCGCCGCGCTGCGGCAGTTCGCGAATTTCGACCATTGACTTCGAACGGACATTACGGGAGATCCGACCGTCGGATTCTCCTGAAATCAGAACCGTTGGGTTCGTATTGAAAAGAGCTTTCTAAGGAATATTAGAAATTTGAAATCTAACGGTTGGATTTGGAATTACGTCCAAATCAAATTCGAAAAAGGTCGCTGTAAGTGCAGTTCGATGGCCGTTGATGGAAATCGACTGTACGGGCCTTGATAAAATTATTAAAAATAGTAATAATTTGTGTAAAATCATAAGAAATGATTTGTGAAGAATTGGGATGAAAAACTCCATATTTGAAAAGATAAAAATAGATTCTTATCGAAATGAACTAGTTATTAACTAGAAAAATAATCCAATGGTTATAAATAAATAAATTGGATTAGATTTGAATTGAAATTATCTTTGGATATTTTCGATATTGGATTCCGTGATTATACAGAGATCGTGATGGGAATTTGGAAGATATCGATATCGTTATTCCCGATATGATATCTGTTGGTTTCAGGATTTGATGTTGAATATAAGTCAATACTATCTCTATTCAAAACCTTATATTTAATGTCAAATTTGATTGATTGATTGTATGGATTGTGCTCGACCAGTTAATGAGCAAAATATGCTTTTACATTTAGCATTGGGTTGGGTTGAAAATATCTGTGTGCTAACGCCTTGTGAAACACTTCACGATTTGACGATAAGGTGTTTAGCGATATTGTGTTCATTTCAAATTTAATGAATGATTGTGAAATGATATTTTTCTTAAAGCGAAAAGAAACGTATTCCCGATTTGGACAGGGAATGTTTTATAAAAATGTTTTATAAAACAGAAAGGATTTCGAGGCCCAAAACCCGATGATTTCTAAAGTGATTTAGAAAATGTATTATATGTTACATTGTGGTTCATCGCGTATTCGATTAGTTGCTATTGATGATGTATCTGTTTGGTGGCGGAGAATTTATTCTCTTGCTTAACACCCTTCTTTGAGACGTACGAGCTCAAAGGTTATGTGATTAATAGTGACTGATCATATGCGTGAATTACTGATGTGAAGTACTATATTTTGAAAGTACTTGTGATTATTACGTTGTGAAATGATTTTTCCTACTTCGGGATATGAAATGATTTAGTATGTGGCTAAAGAGTCGGGTAACCCTGAGACTAAAAGTATGGGTGAGAGGGCGGTGTATGTTCTCCATGTGTGGGAGGTGCATCGTCGGTGTAGCCTACTCCTATGTGGGGTAGGTGCACATATATATATCGAGTTGCGAGGTGCGTACCCTTTGCCTTGTCGATGGGGAGCACGATATTTAGTTGCATACTTGTTTGTATGCATTGTTATGTTTTGGAATTCACATTTCCAAATGATTTGATTTGAAATCCCGAAGTGAAATCTACTTTAATATAGAAAGTTAGATTTGTATTTCAAATGATTTGAAACAAGAAATCGGGAATAAAATCAAAAGGAATAATTTCTGTAAATTGAATTGGATTTGGAAAATCTAAGTGTAGTGATTAATCTAAGTGGGTAGATTGGGATATTGCATGTTGATTGATGCATAGTAGATCCATATATCTATATTGATTGTTGTTTATACACTGGTATTCATGGGGGTAAACCCGTTCCGCGTTAGCGGCGTGGTCCCGTGATATGCCATTTTAGTAAATAAGTTAATTTTAACTGTTAGAGTTTCTCACAGGGTGCCATGACCGACTCGTAGTTTGCTTTTCCCTTGCGAACTCGGGTGCCCCTATTTTCCACACGGGCAGTAGAGTAGTTTTATTTTGCAGATGTATTGAGCAGGATTCTGGATTGAAGCTTTAAGCTGTGTCCAGGCATTTACAGTCTTCCGTTGTGTAGTTTATATTTCCGCTGTGCATTGTATTACATTTATGTAAATTTATCTTCCGCTGTGTATTATTTCGATATACTCTGATATTCTGTACTCTGATGTAACATTATTATGATGTTTATTGAAGTCTTCTGTTATTTGTTCTGATGTGTTGTATACCCAGAGTTAGCGTATACGGGATTCGAACGATCTTGGTCGGTTTAGCGACCGATTAGGTCCGGGCGAAACCCGTGTCGTTACACGTGGTATCAGAGCTTTGGTTAAACTCAAATCTTTGGGGTACAACTCGTTAGAACAGAATAAAAGACTCATCAGAGGTAGGATTAGTAGTGTCCTATAAAAGAATCCTCATTAGAGATAGAATCAGTAGCATTCTAGAATGAGTGACTCGTTAGAGATGGGGTTAGAAATGCCCCAGAATGAGTCGAGAGTTATTTGTTTATAAATAACGTATCTGTGATTATATATAATCTGATTTTAGAAAATATGATTTTAAATATATAAAATTATATATTTGAAAATATAATCAATTTAATTGATTGATGTTGGTGTTGTTGGTTTACTTGTTTGATAATTTTTAACCATTTAGCCAATTATATCAAATATTGAATTGTATTGAAAATTGGTTGCATTTGCTTGCGTATACATATACTTACATTGAACAGGTCATAGCAAGGAGGCTAGAGCAGAGAATAAAATTTGTTTGCCCGACAAATAGGTACATGTTTACTACATAATTTACTGTTTTGTTTGGGTGATGATGATTTTATGAGCCTATTGGCTAGCCTATTGGCTAGCCGCTTGGCCTTTTCTTTTTCTTTTTGAGATCTGAAGGACCGGGGAAGCTATTTGAAATTCCCCGATGCTCTCGGTGCAGGGGAGGTTATGGCGAAATTTTTCGAAAATTTAGGGTGTTAGCCAAATTTTTGAAGAATTGGAAATTCTCAGAAACTGAAGAGTTGGAGAATGGAAGCCTGATCGAACGTAGAGTTGAATAATCAAACCACTTTCGACTTTGTTCCTTTTCGGGGATGAAAAGTTTTAAGTGGGGGAGATTGTAATAACCCGGAAAATCTGGGCCAGTTTAAAATTTTTATTTTGGCAATTTTAGTGAAGTTTGTACATTTAAAATAGATTATTTTAAATAAAATCGACGTGAAATTTATTTTGAATATAATTCGAACGTATATATCTATATACGTCGTCGTTAGAATATAAATATTTATATATAATTATAAATAGAATTGAAAATGGCGCGGTAGTTCGATAATTCGATTTCAAACTTCAATTGAATGTACCGGGTGCAAAACAATCCGGATTTTTGTGAAACCAAAAACATTAGGATCTAATTGATAATATCTTTCCAGCGAATCCGAAAAATCAAGATTTCATAGCGGGAATCAAAAGATATGTCCAGTTGAAAATTCTGAATAGTCGCTATGGAATTCAGGCCCTTAAAAATGGGAATTTTGCAAATAACCTCGTATTTTGACGAAACCAGTTTTGTTGGGTCCGTGATGTCAAGTTATTGCTAGGTTTCAAATTTCATAATTTTTCGAATCAATATGTGAGCGTGGCAAAGGAAAACGTGTTTGACCAGTTTTAGTTGATTTTAATCGACTGGAAAATGGCCATTTTTCAAACAGTGTCAGAATTCGACGAAACTAGTTTTGTTAGGACCGTATCGTCAATACAAAGCTAGAAAATATTTTTGTGGAATTTTTCGAGTTAATATGTGACCCCAGTAAATTGAAATGTACGTTTAAAATTCAATATAAGGATTTAAATGTTAATTTGAACGAAAACTGATCGAAACAGTCGAGTTGGCTTACCAGACCTATCCCATTGTGTTCAGAATGGGGGTATTTAGCTGGGGACGACAGTCGTTGGATTGGAATTGGAGTTTGTATCGATAAACAAACAATTTTCAAATTAAATATTAATTTATATAAATATAATACACTATATATATTCACTTTCATCTAAACCCTAGTCCCTCTAATACCAGCCGCCGCCGTTATTCCTGAAAGAACGGCCGAAATACACGATCAAATCCCCTCAAAATTCTCCTAATTTCCCCAAAATTAAAACGCCAATTCAACACAAGAATGATAGAGGATCTCGAGAGTTATCATCTCGTATGGGTATGATTTAGTATTGTGAAGTAATTTGGTCAGAAATGGGCTTCGAAGTGGGGAGAATTGCACGCAAATCGAGGCCTATACGGGGGTGCGAGCGGTCTCTGGTTCAGGGTGGGGGATGGCGGGGTGGCGGCGCCTCTTGTGGCCAGTTCCGATCGTCATCCGTTCTACGTTGAAGCGTGCGTGAGAAGGGGATTAGGAAGAGAAATCCGTTTCTTCGTACAGTAGAGAACGGCAGGGAGAAGATGAAATTAGGGGGGGTTAAGGTATAATTAAATTAATTAATTATATTTCAATTTCTCGTTTAAACAATCAATGTATAAACCATCGTAACTTTGTCATACGAGGTCAGAAACGAGTGAAACGAGATGCGTTGGATTCCTCTTCTCGAGCACTACGAAATGAGACTGACAAAGACTGAAACGGGACAAGTTAGAATTTCAGACAATTTCAAATTTGAATCAATTCAGTGTAGAAATCAGAAATAAAACCGAAGGAGTGGATCCCACGGTGAGAATTCTCTCACTTTAAATTTTCTGTTCAGTTATTTATTTCATAACTGCATATATGAACTGTTCCCCGTCGTCCACAGACCATGGACGACTTGTTTGATTGTATTCTGTGTGAAAATTTATCGTGATGTGAAATGATATATATATATTGAAAGTGAAAATATCGAATATATTGAAACTGAAAATATCGAATATATTGAAACTGAAAATATCGAATATATTGAAACTGAAAATATCGAATATAGTGAAAGTGAAAATATAGAATATATTGAAAGTGAAAATATCGAATATATTGAAACTGAAAATATCGAATATAGTGAAAGTGAAAATATAGAATATATTGAAAGTGAAAATATCGAATATATTGAAACTGAAAATATCGAATATAGTGAAAGTGAAAATATAGAATATATTGAAAGTGAAAATATAGAATATATTGAAAGTGAAAATATCGTATATATTGAAAGTGAAAATATCGTATATATTGAAGGTGAAAATACCGTATATATTGAAGGTGAAAATATCGTATATATTGAAAAGTGAATATATATATATATATATATATGAAATGAAAACGATGTATATGAAATATTCGAAATGAATAAAAATAGAAAATGAATTCGAAATGAATAAAAATAGAAAATGAATTCGAATTGAACTGAATAGAAAATGAAATCGAATTGAATTGAATAGAAAACCAATTTGAATTGAATTGAATTGAAAACGAATTCGAATTGAATTGAAACCGAATTGAAATGAATTCAAATTGAATTGAAATTTGAATTGAATAGAAATGAATTTTAAAACGAATTTATAAGGAAGAATTCAATTTTGATTTGAATTGAAATGGAAGTTGAAATTGTTGTTGAAACGAATTTAAAACTATTTATAAACTTCGTTTTAAATAGAAATCGACGAAATATATATTATATATATAATATAATGGCCTGAATAGAACGCGCCGCGCTGCGGCAGTTCGCGAATTTCGACCAATGACTTCGAACGGACATTACGGGAGATCCGACCGTCGGATTCTCCTGAAATCAGAACCGTTGGGTTCGTATCGAAAAGAGCTTTCTAAGGAACATTAGAAATTTGAAATCTAACGGTTGGATTTGGAATTACGTCCAAATCAAATTCGAAAAAGGTCGCTGTAAGTGCAGTTCGATGGCCGTTGATGGAAATCGACTGTACGGGCCTTGATAAAATTATTAAAAATAGTAATAATTTGTGTAAAATCATAAGAAATGATTTGTGAAGAATTGGGATGAAAAACTCCATATTTGAAAAGATAAAAATAGATTCTTATCGAAATGAACTAGTTATTAACTAGAAAAATAATCCAATGGTTATAAATAAATAAATTGGATTAGATTTGAATTGAAATTATCTTTGAATATTTTCGATATTGGATTCCGTGATTATACAGAGATCGTGATGGGCATTTGGAAGATATCGATATCGTTATTTCCGATATGATATCTGTTGGTTTCAGGATTTGATGTTGAATATAAGTAAATACTATCTCTATTCAAAACCTTATATTTAATGTCAAATTTGATTGATTGATTGTATGGATTGTGCTCGACCAGTTAATGAGCAAAATATGCTTTTACATTTAGCATTGGGTTGGGTTGAAAATATCTGCGTGCTAACGCCTTGTGAAACACTTCACGATTTGACGATAAGGTGTTTAGCGATATTGTGTTCATTTCAAATTTAATGAATGATTGTGAAATGATATTTTTCTTAAAGCGAAAAGAAACATATTCCCGATTTGGACAGGGAATGTTTTATAAAAATGTTTTATAAAACAGAAAGGATTTCGAGGCCCAAAACCCGATGATTTCTAAAGTGATTTAGAAAATGTATTATATGTTACATTGTGGTTCATCGCATATTCGATTAGTTGCTATTGATGATGTATCTGTTTGGTGGTGGAGAATTTATTCTCTTGCTTAACACCCTTCTTTGAGACGTACGAGCTCAAAGGTTATGTGATTAATAGTGACTGATCATATGCGTGAATTACTGATGTGAAGTACTATATTTTGAAAGTACTTGTGATTATTACGTTGTGAAATGATTTTTCCTACTTCGGGATATGAAATGATTTAGTATGTGGCTAAAGAGTCGGGTAACCCTGAGACTAAAAGTATGGGTGAGAGGGCGGTGTATGCTCTCCATGTGTGGGAGGTGCATCATCGGTGTAGCCTACTCCTATGTGGGGTAGGTGCACATATATATATCGAGTTGCGAGGTGCGTACCCTTTGCCTTGTCGATGGGGAGCACGATATTTAGTTGCATACTTGTTTGTATGCATTGTTATGTTTTGGAATTCACATTTCCAAATGATTTGATTTGAAATCCCGAAGTGAAATCTACTTTAATATAGAAAGTTAGATATGTTTTTCAAATGATTTGGAATAAGAAATCGGGAATAAAATCCAAAGGAATAATTTCTGTAAATTGAATTGGATTTGGAAAATCTAAGTGTAGTGATTAATCTAAGTGGGTAGATTGGGATATTGCATGTTGATTGATGCATAGTAGATCCATATATCTATATTGATTGTTATTTATACACTGGTATTCATGGGGGTAAACCCGTTCCGCGTTAGCGGCGTGGTCCCGTGATATGCCATTTTAGTAAATAAGTTAATTATAACTGTTAGAGTTTCTCACACCAGTCCCATGACTGACTCGTAGTTTGCTTTTCCCTTGCGAACTTGGGTGCCCCTATTTTCCACACGGGCAGTCGAGTAGTTTTATTTTGCAGATGTATTGAGCAGGATTCTGGATTGAAGCTTTAAGCTGTGTCCAGGCATTTACAGTCTTCCGTTGTGTAGTTTATATTTCCGCTGTGCATTGTATTACATTTATGTAAATTTATCTTCCGCTGTGTATTATTTCGATATACTCTGATATTCTGTACTCTGATGTAACATTATTATGATGTTTATTGAAGTCTTCTGTTATTTGTTCTGATGTGTTGTATACCCAGAGTTAGCGTATACGGGATTCGAACGGTCTTGGTCGGTTTAGCGACCGATTAGGTCCGGGCGAAACCCGTGTCGTTACACTAGCCACCATTATACTACTAAAATCCCTCTTGGTCATGGCCGCCGTCTCTAATCTTCTTTTTAAGCTTTCATACGCAATCCAATGCAAAGATGAAGACTTCTACAACAATTCAAGGAGATGAATTAACAACTCTACAACGTTTCAACATTGATTTCAGTTCTTAAATTCGCTAGCCATGCTAAGTAAGTTCTAGTTACTTTTTAGATTAAAATACTTAATTTTAATATGGCTATGGAATAAAGTGTAATTGGATATAAGCATGTTTATCAATTCAGACCTATTTCTGATTACCTTTGAACCTTGAGTTTTGAGACTTGTTCACCTCCATTCTTATGTCTAGTTCATGCTCTATTCAGTCGTTGTAAATCAGTTTCTTGGATTCATGTTGATATTATTATCAAGATCTAATCTTTATGCCTATCATGATGATTTATGATGTTTTCTCTCTGATCTTGTTTTATTGCAAAATTCTACCTTTCCCTATTTATTTTCTTTTGATGAACCTAGATCAATTTCGGATCTAGGCCTAAACCACGATTTTGCGTACGATTGAATACGGGGAAAAGTATGGGAATATTACCTATTTGGATATATGTGATTGGTGGAATTGATGGCATAACATGAAAATTGGATATATGGGTATTATTGCAATTAATATGAAATTTGATAATTGGGTATTGCCATTAAAATGGCAATTGCAAGAATTGGGATTGACATATGTAATTTGGCTAGAACTTGATAGGTGTAAATTGGCATAAATTTGGCATACATATAAAATGGCATGAACTGAACATATGTAAATTTGGTATGAATTAGGCATATGTAAAACTGATATGTAATCTAGAACTTGGGCACATGTTAATTATGTGAGATTTGTAGTTGAAACACATATGATAATTTATGAGGGCTAATATGAACACGCCTAAGTGGGATTTGGGTAGTTGGAATGTAATAGCCTTAAAGGAGGGATAAATATAAATTGAGATAAGTTGCCTTTAATGGCATAAGATAAATTGTGGTAAAATTGGTATGATTTTGCATACCATTAATTGATGAACATAATTGAGTCAATTATGGACATCGTTAAATGAGGAATTAATTAATAATTTGAATAGGGAAATTATTAAGACTGGGGTAAATGATTATAAGTGATAATCAATGCTTAGGACATGAGGTTGGACTCATTTGTGACGTAAAACTACCCGAACCCGCCCAGCAAATCCAGTAGTCACAAATGGTAGCCCAATGTGAGAGCTCCTAGGCCCAAATTAAAAGCGTAACAGTTGTAAAGACACGAGATTAGACTCTTTTATGGTGTAAGACTGCCCGGACCCACCCGGCAAATCCAGCTGCCATAAATGTCAGTCTAATGTGAGAGGTTTTTATAGGGTTATGGCCTTAATGAATTAAGAAATACATAACCAGATAAACATGTGGTGGGACATGGGGGTTAAGTGGGTGACATGTGGGTGACATATGGAAATACGAATAGTAATACTTAACCAACATAACATGGTAATTAGACCAGTGGGTAGGGTTAAGTAAACTAAGAACACTTAACCAATATGGTATGAGTGGGTGGGTTAAGTAATATGATTAGGCTAATGACACTTAACCAATATGGTATGAATGGGTGGGTTAAGTAATATGATTAGGCGAATGACACTTAACTGTTATGACATGAATGGTTGAGTTAAGTAAATCTTAATTAATGCCTAAGTGGGAATGATAACTTATGGAATAAAGTAAGTTAGGAGGAACAATAGATAAGATGAGATAACTTATGTAATAAGGAAAGATGTGCTTCATTGTAGATTAAGCAATATATAAAGACAAGAATGAATTTACAATTGAAGGCAACATAAGTTATATTATAAAAAGGAACAAAACATTGGTTAGGTTGGATAATCCTCTGAGTATCAATCTGATGTTGATTCTGGTCTTTGGGGTTGGTATTTAGGGAATTATTCTCTCCCTCCAGTGTGTTTGTAAGTTAAGGGGTACATTGGTTGTAAAGACTGAATAAGAACATGTTATTGTACCATAACGGGGGTTAATGTATGAATCATAGGAATAACATGTTGTGGGCTTATTAATGGACTTAATATAGTGCAAGTTAAGAATTGAATTAATAAGCAAAGTTGAATGTTGGTATGAATGGAAATAACCAAGTTAAATGATAAGACTGATGAGGTAGCACAAGCGTATAATTAATGGATAGACATAGGGTCTAATGGCAGATAAAGCCAAGGCACTTGGTTAAACCCAGACGTTGGGGGTAATATGAATGACATGTAAAATATAACCTATAAGCACTTAACCAAGATAAAGCATGTATTAAGACATGAGGATGATATAGGGGTTAAGTGGGGAATATGGGTAACATGTAAGACATAACTGGTGTATACTTAACCAAAATTTAAGCATGTAAGTGGACATGAATAAGAAGGGGTTAAGTAAGAATTACTAGAGGGGACCAAGCATAGGAGGGAAGCTTGTGTCGAGGAAAGGGGACCCTTTTCAGACCAGTAGCCCATTACGTATCTTTGTGAGCTCGACCTATGTCGAGGACGGGACACGCATACTGGGTTTGATTGTAAGAGGTCAAAACGGGTTAGCGGTGGCAACGCAAGTCCAACGGGTTTCATATGCGTGTGTGGACCCGGGCTGGTAGGTAAGACGTTGTTGCATCGTGTAGGTATAAGCCGTGCATCTCTGTTGTATCGAGTTGCCACTTTGGGGAGTGATACACCCCACTGTGGGGCCAGCACGGGTATCTACGAGTTAGGGAGCCGATCGAATGGGGAAGGTAGTGGGTACGACTAGTGGAGATAGGAGCAGGCGACACCTATGACAGTAGCTAGGAGTACAGCTACCATATTATGAATATTGTAATTAGAATGGGGAGGGTAGTGGGTACCACTAGTGGAGGTAGGAGCAGGCGGCACCTATGACAGCAGCTAGGGGTACACGAAACTACCATTATTAACTACCATTATTATTATCACTTATGTTCAGTAGGCAGGATCACCTTATTATATAACATGGGCTACTAGTTGGGACACTAGTAGGGGGTAAGGATCCTTGTTACATAGGACACTAGTTGGAGTACTAGTAAGAATACGGATCATTCCTTGTAAGACAATTGTGAGGATGCTAGTTAGGTGGTGCAGAGCAAATAGATATCACAGAAATCTTTTAATGGCGAAGCAGAGGAATCGTGATATGCTTGATAGGAATCTTATGAAATTATACTTAGTTTATCTTGAATGGGAACCTTGCGATGTTACTTGACAAAAATCACATCTTAGTTATCTTGCCGGTTGCTTATCTTGTCATCATGCTTATGTTTACTTTCAGTTTACTCATGACATATTATCCTTAACTATTTTTGTGCTGAAAGTCACTAGGACTTACTCAGTCTTTATGATTGACCCGTTTTGTTTCGCCTCATTTTCTTCCGTCCCCCCCCCCCCCCCAGTTTCGTAGGGTGGGAATGCAGCTTAGTTCGAATCTTGCCAAGCTCCAAGGCTCTTTCATGTATGGCTTGGATTTCTCTTGGCTATGGCTTGTTTTGCTTTATTGTGGAATACTACAATTTGTTTTTATGCTTCTTTGTTTTTGAGTAAGACAGATATTTTAACTATGTAATTGGGTATTGGAAGTTGATGGGCTTTTATTGTAAACAATCATATTAAATAAATGATTTTAAGTACTTCCACTTTACTTTCCACTGTTTTATATATGTTTGTCTTGTAATATTTCTGTTCCAGTACCCATAATGCTCCATTGAAGTTAAGGCATTCCCTTTGTGAGTGATCTTAATGGATGTGGGGTGTTACAACAAATAAAAGTGATATGTTTGTTTTGTCGACAATTCTAGTTCAACAAAACAAATAAAAGTGATATGTTTGTTTTGTCGACAATTCGAATTCAACAAAACAAATAAAATTGATGTGTTTGTTTTATCGATAATTCTAATTCAACAAAACAAATGAAAGTGATATATTTGTTTTGTCAAATCTAATGCGACAAAAATGATAATGTTTGTTTTGATAAATCTAATGTGACAAAAACGATCATGTTTGTTTTGACAAATCTAATATGACAAAAATGATAAGGTTTGTTTTGACAAATCTAATGCGACAAAAATGATCATGTTTGTTTTGATAAATCTAATGCGACAAAAATGATAAGGTTTGTTTTGACAAATCTAATGTGACAAAAATGAACATGTTTGTTTTGACAAATCTAATGCGACAAAAATGATAAGGTTTGTTTTGACAAATCTAACGTGACAAAATGATCATGTTTGTTTTGACAAATCTAATGCGACAAATTGGTTTTAACTTTGATAATTTGACAAAAATGGATATTTTGTTTTAACAGATGTATTTTGACAAAAATGTCTATTTTGTTTTAACTAATGTGTTTTGACAAAAATGTCTATTTTGTTTCAACTAATGTGTTTTGACAAAAATGTCTATTTTGTTTCAACTAACTAATTTGACGAAAATGAATGTTTTTATTCAACTAAACTATATTGGCAAAAATGGATATTTTTGTTAAAACTAATTTATATTGACAAAAATGAATATTTCTGTTAACTAAACTATATTGACAAAAATGAATATTTTTGTTAAACTAAACTATATTGACAAATAACAAAAATGAATATTTTTGTTAAACTAAACTATATTGACAAAATTGAATATTTCTGTTAAACTAAACTATATTGACAAAAATGATTATTGTGTTAAGCTAAACCATATTGACAAAAATGATTATTTAACATAAACTAAACTAAATTGACAAAAATGAATATTTTTGTTAAACTAAACCATATTGACAAAAACGATTATTTTTGTTAAACACAACCATATTGACAAAAATGATTATTTTTGGTAAACACAACCATATTGACAAAAATGATTATTTTTGGTAAACTAAACTATATTGACAAAAATGAATATTTCTGTTAAACTAAACTATATTGACAAAAATAATTATTTCTGTTAAACTAAACTATATTGACAAAAATGAATATTTTTGTTAAACTTAACCATATTGAAAAAAATGATTATTTTTGTTAAACTAAACTATATTGACAAAATTGAATATTTTTGTCAAACTAAACTATAATGACAAAAATGATTATTTTTGATCCTTTCTACATATACGATAAGAGTTGTAAATTTTATCGCTAACATAATTTAACAATTCTAACTTGTTAAACCTGACAATTATAATTTAACAATTCTAATTTGTTAAATATGAAAATTTAAATAAAATGATATTTTTATCTAACATAACATTTCTATGTTCTCTAATGACAAATCAAAAGGAGTATTCTTATTTGCATACAGTTTATAATCTCTGCATGACAATTAAAAATGTAAATTTATTTGCATACAAATATCTACCCTTCACATAACAAATAAAAATGACTATTTTTATTTGTTTACAATTTCAATGTAAAATGTGATAAATAAAAATGAATGTTTTTATTTGTGGACAATTCAATGTTAAATTTGACAAATAAAAATCAATGTTTTTATTTTTGAACAATTCAATGTTAATTTTGACAATCTAGCGAGCAAAATGATAATTTGATTTTATCCAATCCTCTAATTAACTCCAATGTTAATTTCAACAATCTAACGAGCAAAATGATAATTTTGTTTTCAACTATCTTATTGTAACAAACGTGATATAATTATTTTCAACAATCTTATTTTAACAAACATGATATAATTATTTACAACTATCTTATTTTAACAAACATGATAATTCCAATCCACATATCAATATAATAGTATTATCAACCCAATCAAATCACGTATATAACAAATTGAATTTAACAGCAGATTTGATTTCTATCACGATCAGAAATTAATAATTTTTAATTATTAAAAATAAAGAGTTCTCACATTGGTATTTATTCCTTCTGAATTTGCAGTCAGCTCCAAATCAGCTTTAGTCAGTTTTGAAATGTAGATCTGAATCTCACGATTCCAACGCAACGAAAATCGTTCTGTTTCGATTCTGTGTGAACAAATTATGATAGTTTATAGGTTAATTACTTTTAAAACTAATTAATTATTTAATTAAGAATTTTAATTACATTCATTAGTGAAGAAAATAACGGGCCACTGTATTCATCTTGTTCCTGGAACATAGACAAGCCGCCGAACCCTTAGCCGATATCTAGGGTTCTAAATTGCACGCAGTTCGAGACGTCAGTACTCGATCCAGGCCTGCCACCTCGCGCGCCTTGCCACCATCTCCCTCCGGCCAGAGTGTGGGCCCACTCGCACTCCCTGAAAGCTTGAAAGACGAACTCGAAGTCGGGAGTTATGAGGGGCGATTTCATACAAATCACTTCGCTATTTTCGATCTTAACCGTCCACGTTGTAGATCTCTCTGAGGTCTTTGATTCTTGTTTAAGTACTGGAGTTCAATTCGATTTGGATTGTGGTGGATTAAGGATTGAAATTCGAAGTGAGTGGGCCATTGAAATAAATCTGTGGTGGCTGTTTTAGATTGGACTAGGGTTTTGTCCTAGGGGTTATTTAAAATATTATATATATTATTTAATTATTTTATATTTTCAAAAATACCTGTTTACTGATACGAACTCTAAATCAAACCCAACAAGAGTTGTCCCTAGCCAAATACCCCATTCTGGCCCAATGGACTAGGTTCTGTCAGCCCGTTTGATTTTCTCAGCCCACTTTTCTTTAAATTTAAAATATAATTCATTTAATTATTTAATTTAATCGTACATTTTAATTTATCGAGGCCATATACTGACTCTAAAAATTACAGAAAGATTATATCTAGCTATGTTTTGACGATACGGTCCCAACAAAACTAATTTCGTCGAATTTGGAAGCCACATACAATGTTTGTTTTGGAGGATGCAAATCTAACTCGCTTCGGTCAATGGTATTAATATAGGGGAGAGTTTATGACCTTTTCGCGGTCAAAGGAGTGTCTTTCCGGATTCCAATTCTTGAAGGGCTACTATTCTTAAGTAATGGACCATGGCTACTAGGAAGAATCTCCGGTCAGATTTTCTTTTGCCACGCTCACATATTGATTCCAAAAATTACGAAAATTGGAGTCTTGCAATAAATTGACATTCCGGATCCAACAAAAGTGGTTTCGTCGAAAACGGAGGTCGTTGGTAAAATGGCTTTTTTTAATATTAAAATATTTATAAATTCTATAGCGACTATTCTGAATATTAAACTGGACATAACTTTTGATTTCCGCTGTGTAATTTCGATTTTTCAAATTCGTTGGAAAGATATTTTTAAATAGATTCTAATGTTTTTGGTTTCACAAAAATCGGATTTATTTTGCATCCTATACAGTCAGTCGAAGTTCAAATTCAAATTTTCAAACTACCGTGCTATTTTAAACTCCCTTTATAATTAAAATAAATATATTCGTTCTAATTTCGATTTAAATAAATTTTTAATCGTTGTTACTTAAAATAAATCATTTTAAATATTCAAAATCCATTAAAATTTCTAAAATAAAATTTTTAAATTGGTTCCAAAATTCTGGGTTGTTACAATAACACATGAAAACTAATCATAGCCGTACCAAATCGAAGAGCATGAAACGATCTACAATGTTTGTTTTGGAGGAAGGATCTAATACAAAGCGGATTACAAGAGATTTACATTTTATTTTCGGAGTTTTTCAGCCATTTAAAACATTAAACGGTGGCTGTAGATATGCCCTAGGGTTTTTAGGAAAGTGGGTATATATACCATATATATTTAATAATATTTTAATTCCAAAAAGTGTGATTTCGCATTCGACTCCAAATTGAACCCAACGACTATCGTCCGTAACTAAATACCCCCATTCTGGACATAATAGGGTATGTTTCATAAGACAATTCGACTGTTTCGATCAGTTTTCTTCAAAATTAAAATATAAATTAATATAACGGTCAATATTGAATTCCAACATACATTTTAATTTACCGGGGCCACATACGGACTCCAAAAAATTATGGAAATTGGAATCTCGCTATGTTTTGATGATATGGTCCTAACAAAACTAATTTCGTCAAATTTGAAGACCGTTTGAATAATGACCTTTTTCTAGTCGATTAAATTTAAACCGAAATTGAAAACACGTTTAAATTTACTGTGCTCGCATATTAATTCCAAAAATCATGAAATTTTAAACCTGACTATAATTTGACATTTTGAATCCAACAAAAGTGGTTTCGTCGAAAACAGAATGTCATTTGCAAAATGGCTATTTTTGAGGTCTTATATATTATTTAAAAAACATATAAATTCCATAGCGACTATTCGAAATTTTAAACTGGACATAACTTACAACTTATAAAGTAAAATCTCTGTTTCTTATATTCGTTAGAAATTTACAGTTCAAAATATTCCAATGTTTCTTGCTTCATTGAAATCCGATTTATTTTAAATCCTATACATTCAACTGAAATCCGATTTATTTTAAATCCTATACATTCAACTGAAATTCAAAATCGAATTTTCAAACTACCACGCCATTTCAGGCTCGTTTTATAATTAAAATTAATTTATACATTCTAACTTCGATTTAAATAAATTTTTGGTCGTTATTATGTAAAATAAACCATTTTAAATATTCAAAACCCATTAAAATAGCTAAAATAAAATTTTTAAATTAGTTCAGAAATTCTGGGTTGTTACAATAGGAAAAAAAGGAAGAAGTCGCGTATATAAATATATGAAGAAGCTTAATGTATAAGGAATATGCCTTTGCATGGTACAAGGTAGCGGTGTAATTTTGGGTACGCTAATTATTTCGATTTGATTTAGTGCTTATCTACTCAAATTTAAAAATAAATATATCTCGCGGTTCCTAATCCTTATTTGAGTGCAACAACCGGCAGTTTTAGCATTATACCACTATTCTGAACACATTGGGACAGGTTTTGAAGTCTCATTTGATCATATGGAGAAGATATCAATTTAAATCGAAATAAAAAACAATTAATCCCTAGATAATAAAATTATTATTATTATCGTTTACATTCAATAGATTTATATTAATTATCTAAATCAATATCAATACAGTTTAAATCTTCGAATTCAGTTATATTCGAATTACGATAATTCAATATATTCTGAATTAAATTATATTCGATTATTAAATCGATAACTCAATATAAAAATTCTTTTATATTATTAAATCAATTTTTAAAATAGTATTAAATATTTAAAATTAATTGACTAAAATCCGGGTCGTTACATTCTTCCCTCCTTAAAAGAATTTCGGCCCCGAAATTACTAAAGTAGGAAAAATGCTATAAACCCATTGACTTTTCAAAACTCATTTACATTAAAACTAAACTTTTCATATTTCAACAAATTTAGTTGTGATGACCCCAAACTCCCGTAGTACGAAAGCAAGGATAATCATTGGAATATAACATATTTACAACAACAGATCTCAGATAACAGCATAACATATAAATCATTGCAACGGAAATAGAAATGTCATCAACATCACAACATCAGAGTAGCACAGTTACAGGATATAACTCAGCAAATAAAAGTCTCAGCAAATAGAAATAAGTATAAAACTCCATCAAGTACATCTTAGATAAAGGATGTCTAAATGTTTCAAAGTAGAAATTAAAAGATAAAAATGTTCTTCATCTTCCTTCCATAAGCGTGCTCCAATCCAGCATATGTGCATAATAACCTGAACCTGTCACTTGGCTACCCATGTAAAAAAGAGGGCACCCGAGTTTGCAAAGTGAAACAAACTACGAGTCATTCGTGGGACTGATATCGGAAATCTTTCCCAACTTATCTAACATTATGGCTAATCACAGGACCACGCCGCTAACGCGGAACGGGTTTACTCCATTGGATTGCCAGTGCATAAGTTAAATAATTTTTTTTTCAAAACAATGCAATGCTTTTTAGAAAAATGAAATCATTATAAGACTCAAGTCCCATCACGTAATGCAACACAAATCGGAGGATAGAGTTTTACCTTATAATGATCAAACATGCTTGATACATAGAAAATAATATTTTAATATTAATATTATTGTCTAATCAGTTTTAAAAATACTTCAAAGTAAATGTATCAATCCTAGACGGCATAGCTACCATATACTATGTCGCCATGTATAGGTTTACAGTCAAAACCATAATGTCGTATTGGAAATTGGGTTTCCATCATGAGTCAAGGCTAGGGACGATCTCCTTACCGATTTGAGACACTCTAGCAAATGTCTCAGGATTCAGACGTTGGCGAATCCTTGGATCCTGCAGGGCCGGTCCACAAATACTTTAGTGGATTGGCAATTCCTGAACACATGTTCCCCAGTCCTATTGAATAAATAATTTGGTCACTATCGACCAATAAATCCGAGGTACCTCAAAACCCATCAACCACATAAGTAAAACGTCAGGGCTTGCAAAACTCCGATACCATTTCTAGCTAGAAAAGAACGGGTGCACTCCCTGCGTTCCCTTGTCCCGTTTCTGACTCTTGCCGGGGTGTGAGGCTCACGAAGTAACGCTATACAAAAAGTTATGCCTATACATGCCATGCTTTGATCATCAACCACGAGGTTATGCTTTTCAACAAAAGCCTCGATCATTTGCATCTTGGCATGCCACATTGACAATTCACGCCATGCGATCAATAACTATCAATATATAACCTTTGAGCTCATGCGTCTCAGAGAAGGGTGTTAAGCGAAAAAATAAATTCTCCATCACGAAATAGATATATATTAAATAGAAATTAATTCCTATAGAATGAAATTCAACGTCAGACATGCATCCATTTACAAGTCCATTCTAGGTCTGAAGGAAACCGGAGACACCTACCACTTTAACCCTTTACTGGGAGCTACCCAATGTCGGGCATCAGTAGTCATCCATTCGATGTGAAGATAGCCGGTCTTCAATCACCGTCTTCAAAATCTTCCATTTAAATCGTCGTATAATTATTTGAAATGAGATTGAACTCGGTCTTTTCAAATAATTCTCGCATATATATAACTTAAATCATTTCATATCGTTAATATTATTTTATAACGATTTATCGCTAATTTTATTTATATAAAAATAGCTCAATTAAATTTAACGACGTTTCGGGTCAATAGGCGGCCTTGGCGCTATTTTTATCAAAATTTGATTTACGCATATCTCGAAATCTAACCGTTGGATTTTAACAAAATTTATATCATTAGAAAGATCTTCCCAAAGCGGTCCTAACGGTTCTTTTTTTGGGAAAATCCGATGGTCGGATCTTTCGGTATAATCTTTTAAAGTTACGATTCCGAAACGCAAACTACCGTGCGCGTTTCGTTTAATTTTTAATTTATATATATACATATAATTATATATAAATATAAACCATTCTACGATTCCACTAACGTATTTAACACGCCAAATAAAAGAATGTTTTATTGGCATATCATATCTACATGTTCATAATGTCAAATAAAATGTATTTTATTTACATGACATTTTGCTAATGACACATAAAAAGCTAATTATTATTTGTATTTCTATTATTAACTTTAACAAAAAAAAGAAATATTTTATTTATATGTAGTTTCAATGTATGTTTTGAAAATAACAATAATTCTTTAACTTACATACAAATTCTAATGTATGTTGTGACAATGAAAATGATTCTTTAATTAACATACAAATTCAAATGTATGTTGTGACAATGAAAATGATTCTTTAATTAACATACAAATTCTAATGTATGTTATGACAATAAAAATAATTCTTATATTTGCATACAAATTGAATTTCAACAAAATGCATAAAAAGTGGTACATTTATTTTTGTTGACAATTCTATTTCAACAAAATGATAAAAAGTTATAATTTCCTTTTGTTAACAAATCTAGTTTATCAAAACAAATATAAGTGATGGTTGCATTTATGTTGACGATTCTAGTTTGACAAATTGATTAAAAAGTGATTATTCATTTTTGTCGACAATCCTAGTTCAACAAAATGACTAAAAAGTGATTATTCATTTTTGTTGACAATTCTATTTCAACAAAATGACTAAAAAGTGATTATTCATTTTTTGTTGATAATTCTAGTTTAACAAAATTAATATTTTTACTCAAACACAAATTTATTTAACGAAAATGTAATTTTTGTTATAACTCAAATCTATTTTACAAAAATGTAATCTTTGTTTTCAACCATCATATTTTGACAAAATGTGAATCTTTGTTTTAACTAATATATTTTGACAAAATGTTAATATGTATTGACAAAAATGTATATTTTGTTTCAACTAGTCTATGTTGGCAAAAATGTACATTTTGTTTCAACTATTCTAATTTGACAAAATGTTCATTTTTGTTCAACTAAACTATTTGACAAAAATGAATATTTTTGTTCCAACTAAACTAATTGACAAAATTGAATATATTTGTTTCAACAAAACTATTTGACAAAAATGGATATTTTTGTTTCAACTAAACTATTTAACAAAAATGAAATTTTTTGTTTCAACTAAACTATTTGAAAAAAATGGATATTTTGTTTCAACTAAACTATTTGACAATAATGAATATTTTTGTTTCAACAATTCTAATTTGACAAAAATGAATATTTTTGTTTCAACAAAACTATTTGACAAAAATGAATTTTTTTATTTCAACAATTCTAATTTGAAAAAAAATGAATATTTTTGTTTCAACAAAACTATTTGACAAAATTGAAAACTATTTGACAAAAATGAATATTTTTGTTTCGACAAAACTATTTTGACAAAAATGAATATTTTTATTTCAACAATTCTAATTTGACAAAAATGAATATTTTTGTTTCAATGAAACTATTTGACAAAAATGAATATTTTTGTTTCAACAAAACTATTTTGACAAAAATGTATATTTTTGTTTCAACTAAACTATTTGACAAAAATGAATATTTTTGTTCCAACAAAACTATTTTGACAAAAATGAATATTTTTGTTTCAACAAAACTATTTGACAAAAACGAATATTTTTGTTTCAACAAAATTATTTTGACAAAAATGAATATTTTTTTAACAATTATATTTTTTTTAAATGTATATTTTGTTTCAACTATAAAAACGATAATTTTTGTTTCACTATCTCCTTACAACAAAATGTCTTTTTTTTTTTTAATTTTCAACTATTTTGTTACCAAAAAATGTCCTTTTTACTTCAACTATTTTAATTTGACAAAATGACAAATTTAATTCAACAATTATATTTTGACAAAAATATCAGTTTTGGTCCAATAATTATATTTTGACAAAAATGATAATTTTAATTCCATTATTCTAATTTGACAAAGATGATATTTTTTGATTCAGGTATTCTAGTTAACAAAAATGATGATTTTTGTTTAACTCCATTCTAATTAACAAAAATGTTAATCTTTGTTTAATTCAATTCTAATTAACAAAAATGTTTTTTTTAACTAATCTAATAAACAAAAAGTGATAATTTTTGTTTAACTCAATTCTAATTAACAAAGATGTTAATTTTTTTTTGATTCAACTAATGTAATAAACAAAAATGATAATTTTTGTTTAACTATCTTCTAATTAACACAAATCTTAATTTTTGATTCAACAAATCTAATAAACAAAAATGATAATTTTTGTTTAACTATTTTCTAATTAACACAAATGTTAATTTTTGATTCAACAAATCTAATAAACAAAATTGATAATTTTTGTTTAACAATTTTCTAATTAACATAAATGTTAATTTCTGATTCAACAAATCTAATAAACAAAAATGATAATTTTTGTTTAACCCAATTCTAATTAACAAAAATGTTAATTTCAGCAAATCGACATAACACGCCAATCACAGATCAAATCACATATGACAATCAGCAGAATATTACAGCGTATGAGTAATACCACAATTATGATTAATAATTTTTAATTATATAAAAAAAGTAGTATTTCTCACAGTGCTTTTAATTCTGAACAATTCAAAATTGAATTTTTGTTCAAAATCTGATCTGATCCGAATTCGATCTAATTAGTCTAGAAATGTAGATCTCGGGCTCACGATCGCAACGCTTCTGAAATTATTCAATTCCGAGTTCGTGTAATGACCCGGATATTCCGGCGGTTAGATTTGAATATTTAATACGGTTTTAAATATTAATTTGATAAATTAAATGAATATTTATATTAAGTTATTAATTTAATAATCAATTTCAATTAAATATCGAATATATTAAATTATCGTAATACGTCAGTTCGAGAAGTTGAAAATGAATTAGAAACAGTTCAGAAAATCAATTCAAACTCCTGTTCGAATTAGATGAATAATATTAATTTATTATCGAAGAATAAATTGTCTGAAATAAATTTATATAGGTTTAAATTAATATCTTCTACAGATGATCAAATTGGACTTCGTGACCTATACCAGTGTGTCCGGAACTGGGGCATTACCCTAAGATTGACAGTTGTTGGGTTCAGAAAGGAGTTCGACATCAAGGGTATTTTAATTAAAGGATATCGGTTTAATTTAAATTTAAATTAAAATAAATTATACTTGTCCCTCATTAAAACACATATCTCCTTTCCTTGCCAATAAGAAAAACCCGTGGCCTTCTCTCCTATTCAAAATCCATGGCCTCGCTGTACGTTTTAAAGTCGCACCCTTCCCCCGTTTTAAACATCAGTACCCCCTTACGAATGAAATCCATTCTAAGCTCCTCGAAATAGAAAAATGGCCGCTGCCTTTTAAATGTTAAACCCAAACTCCACTGATAATCTCGTTCTTTCCACTAAATTCAAAATCAAATCGGCCTTCGTTTATTTAAAATCACCTTTGCTTCCTTCGAGTAAATCGCGATTCAAGGAAGGGTTTGTGGGTTTTTGAGGAGTGCGAGAGGAGGTTGAGTCAACCGCGATATCAGGAGAGCGACTGGGATCTGATGTTAGTCGCGACAGATCTAACTAGGGTTCGTTTTACTTCTTCTTAAGCGAAGGCTTCAAATTTCTGTTTCTCGTGTGGATTCCCATTAACTAAGTGGCTAGACACCCTGCCTTGGATTTTGGGGGAATTTAGTGGTAAAAAGGTCCGAAGGTTGACCATTGCTAATCATGGAGCAGGATAAATTGCGTTACTGGAGGGGGCATCAAGCTGGAAGATGCAGTGTACAGTGAGAAGGGAAGGGTTTTGATTTGCAGTCCAGGTATTCGATGAAATGTCACATTAAGGCTGACAGTAGTTTTTGGTACTGTTCGCTGTGAGAGAAGATGAAGATTGACTATGTAAGGATGGAGGAAATGTCTGGTGTTCGACAATGTTTTGGGTGCTGCTTCTATATGCTGTTAACACACCAAGAAGTAATGGATTGAGGAAGGCCTTCGAGCATGTCCGACTGTAGTTGCAGACGAGAAGATCAAACAATGATCTACGGTGAAGCTTTGTACAAGCAGTAATCCGGAGAAGGAAAGATTTAAAATGGGGTAAGGTAAAAATTTAGTTAATTAAATTACTTAGATTTAATTATATAAACAATCCTATTAACCAAGGAATCTGATATCAAAGGTATACAAGATTTTAGAGAAACGGGAGCGATCGAGTTGAACACAGCTCCGGGATTCATAATTTGGGGTTTTAGATTTTAAATCAAAATGGATCACGAATTAAAACCCTGGTGAGTAAACCTCACTCACCATTTATTTAGAATTATTTTTACATAGTTAAAAATAATTATCTGTGCTTGTTTGAATGCTGTCTGATTGTTTTAAAAATATATATAGTTATTTAGGATTGGTTGACTATTATATATATATTGGGTTGATGATTGGTTGGATTCCCGCAGTTTCATTAGCGGATGCCCGCAGTTTCATAGCGGATGATTACCCTATACGCCCCACGCTATGATTAGTGGATGACCTTCTATACCGCGATATCCTGCCTCGAAGCAGGATGGGTATTACTATGTTGACTAACGTTTGTGGATGCAGAAAAAAACAGGTTGGAGGAGTCCAACTGGATTCCTCAAAAATATATTATCTGTTGTTTGTTTGATTTCATATATATTCATATATGATGTGTTAAAAATCAAATGATTGAAAATTGGTTGATTTGATTATTTAAAATATCAATGAGGCTTGAATATTGATTTATAAAAATATCGAAAAGGGTATTTGATATTTAAAAAGGAAATTCTATTTTTTTTTAAATAGAATTTGAATTTTAAATAAGACTATAGAAAATATTTAACTTGTTTGAAGGTATATAAAACAAGTAATTGAATTTATAAACTTTGTTTATAAAATGAAAATATGGGATTTGAATTAAATTTATAAACTCTGTTTATAAATGAAAAGGGTGGGATTTGAATTGAAGTTATAAACGTTGTTTATAAATAAATGCAGAGAATTCAAATAGTATTTGAATATAGAATTCAAATGGACTTTAAACGATAGTATTTGAATATAGAATTCAAATGAACTTAAAACTATAGATTTGAATATAGAAATTCAAATGGACTTAAAACTATAGATTTGAATATAGAAATTCAAATGGACTTAAAACGATAGTATTTGAATATAGAATTCAAATGGACTTTAAACGATAGAATTTGAATATAGAATTCAAATGGACTTTAAACGATAGAATTTGAATATAGAATTCAAATGGACTTTAAACGATAGAATTTGAATATAGAATTCAAATGGACTTTAAACGATAGTATTTGAATATAGAATTCAAATGGACTTTAAACGATAGTATTTGAATATAGAATTCAAATGGACTTTAAAACTATAGAAAATATTAACTTGTTTTGAAGGTATATAAAACAAGTGATCGAATTTATAAACTTTGTTTATAAATGAAAGGTGGGTTTTGAATCGAATTTATAAGCTTTGTTTATAAATGAAAATATGGGATTTGAATTGAAGTTATAAACGTTGTTTATAAATAATGCAGAGAATTCAAATGGACTTTGAATATAAGGAATTGAAATAGAATTTGAATAATAGAATTCAAATGGAGTTTAACTATAGAATTTGAACATAGTATTTCAAATGGAATTTGAATATAGAAATTCAAATGGAATTTGAATATAGAAATTCAAATGGGATTTAAAATAAATAGATTTGGATAAATAGAAGTGGATTAGACTAAGAAGTTAATTAACAGATTTAATTAACAAAATGAGTTAAAACGATTGGTATAGTTAAAATAGATTGGACATGCATAAATATACAGGAGACAGGTATGGAATAAAGTATAGAAGTGAAATAAATAGAATGCCCGACAAAGAGGTACGTATTTAATTTCCATATGAGATTTTATGCGCCGTATCGGCAAGCCGCTTGGCTTTTTCTTTTTCTTTTTGAGATAAGAAGGACCGGGAAAGCTATTTGAAATTTCCCGATGCTCCCGGTACAAAGGAGGTTATGGCGAATTTTTCCGGGAATTTAAGGAGATAGAATATTTTTAAGATAATTTGATAGTTAGAAATCAACTTATCAATATATATAGAAGTCGATAAGGAAGCGAACTTAAAAATAGAATAGTATAATCAAAAAGGAAGACTAGAAGTAAAATCTAGTAAGAATAGGAAGAGAAAGTGTATATGTGTTTAAAGGTGAATAATCAGTGTATGGTATTGATTATTCGAGTAAGTAGTCTTGTCTGTTTTGACGTTAAATGTTATTCAGTCAAGGTCTGAGAGGTAATTATACCCCAACTTGGTTGATTTCATGATATACCGATAAGTAGCAAGATTCAGGCTCGAAGATCAATGTGGAATAAGAATTAGTTAAATACTGTATTTGGGTTGTCGTAACGATGTTTTACACAACATCTGTTTTAACCCAAATATGTGCAAAGCTTGGAAATAGAATAATGAACGTTTCCTAAGTATAGAAATAAACGAGATTGGAAAAGAGATAAGTAATTGGAATATTTTCCAATTATAAATAACATATATTTTCTAAAGTTTAGAAAATAAAAGAAGGCGAGATATGGAAATGTTTTCCAAATAACATATAAGGCCAATATGGTTATTGAAAATATTTGGTTAACAAATATTGATAAGAAATAGAGAATAGATTTAATTAATGGAATATTAATTAAAGGCTCACTGATTGTTGGATGTTTGGATGAACACTTGTTTTATTCGATAGTTAAATCATCGACTATCGAAACACTTGTTTTTATTCGATAGTTAAATCACAGACTATCGAAGTTTTGACCATCGTTGTCAATATGGAAAGACCGGTTGGATTATTATCCGAAGAACCACTCCATATTGGCAGTAGCGTGCGAATCAGATTACATAAAGATAATCGAAGATGAAGTAGAGTGCAAGGACTTTTTCTATTAATAGAAATAGTGCCTTCAGTCCATCCTGTTCCTGGGTGACTTGTATGGATGAATGTCTGACAGAGTATTTCCAGAAAGGTCACGTACATTGATTTCTTCAACTGTACCAAGAGTGGAAGCGGAGGAGGAAACTTCTTTTAGCTGACACGTAATGTACTGTTGTAGACGTCAATTAGTGATTTTCGATCGATCTGACGATGTGACATTCGAAGTGAGTCTGGTGTGATGATAAAGCGTAGCTTCTAGCCTCATCAACCGGTAAATGACAGAAATCGGGCAAGCAGCATGGCTATGTAGGTAGCACCTATTATGGTGTATAATCACCTGATCTAGAGTTTCATTTACTTCTAAAAATCTATTGTCGATGCTGTCCCATTCGGTAAACGGTTGCTGATCCCAATCGTTGGTGATATACATTCGATACACTCAAGCGAAATGAGTGGTCGGTCATGTGTGGCTGAGTTGCAAGATGTTCTTGTTGAACTCGGTGTATTCTCCTCTAGAGATATACCAGCGGAAGGTGGTCCCATACCTTGTCATAGTTGGAAATCCATTACCCAATACGTGCTTGCGGTTTTGATTGTATATATATGTGGAACGTGAGATGCAAACGTTCCACTAGAATTGTTATTTACTTGATTTAGACATTATTATAATATCAAAAGAGTTTTGATATAAAGATAAGTCCAGTGTTTGGATTTTCATAAGGGAAAACCCCGTTCCGTGTTATACGGCGTGGTCTTATGAGATATCATTTAGTTTTCTGAAACTGTTTTAAACTGTTTACTCATACCAGTCCCATGACTGACCCGGAGTTTACTTTGTTGTTTTCCCTAAACTCTTGGGTGCCTAAATTTGTACGGGCAGTCAAGTAGTTCAGGATTTTTCAGATATATCTAAAGGAGCTTGGAGCAGGAGGCTTCAGCGTTATCCAGTTATAGTTGTTCCGTTATGTTGTAAGTGTTGTACTCTGATAAGTGTATGATATACAGTTAAGATTTTGTATTTCAAAGATGTGATATATTATATTTTGTCCCGCTGCGATGTGAGATTCTGTGTTGTTATTTCTGTTCTTCTTCTACCTCTTTCTTCTACAAAAAAAATGTTTCGTATCTTCGTGATATTTGGGTTGGACGTATGATGTATATAGTCAACTCTGATGTTACGGATTTGCGGGTCATTACAGTTGGTATCAGAGCTTAGGTTTAGCGAATACCTAGGCTGTGTGGAAATGTGCTCATTAGAGATAGGATCAGTAGTGTCCTAGAATGAGTTGAGCGTATATATATACGAGAGAGCGTATTTGTTATTTGATATAAAAACTGTTTTATATTGTGTTGACTAGTCTGTTGAGTGGATTATAAATTTTGGTCGAATTGTGGGACGCCACGATATCGATAGGAGTTTATAAACACTTGAACAGAAGATTGGACACGATATTGTTTTAAATAGTTAAGTTGATTGTTAGGATTATAATCAAATTAGATTATAAGAAATGAAATAGTTATATATATAACCAATGGAATTTGTATATGAAATCAAATATACAAATGTGATAAATTGAACTTGAATTCCAACCAGAATTCAGAATTTAAAATCCTGGGAGTTTGGAAAATATTTTTTCTAAATGGATTTTGAAAGAAATAAAGCACTGAACTCATTCAGTGGCTGGAAAATAATTCTGATGATGGTCGCAACATCACCAGTGTTCATTTTCGAGTTTCTAAGTGACGAATTGCTGCCTTAGAAAAGTTTTGATGGAAATTTGTTTGAAAGAAACAAGTTGTTTGAAAATTCAAATGTTTTGAATTTGGGATAGATATAAATATATGTATATATTTATATTACTTCAAAGGAATTTTGAAATGGGAATTGAAATATAGATTTCAAATAGAAGTACATTAAAGGAATTTGAATATATATATAATTCAAATAGAAGTGAAATAGAATTTGAATTCAAAGGAATTCAAATGAATTTGAATAAAGGAAAATTCAAATAGAAATTGTATAAGAAAAATTGAAATAGAATTTGAATTCAAAGGAATTCAAATGGATTTGAATAAGAAAAATCAAATAGAGATTTGAATATTAGAATTCAAATGGAATTTGGTTAAATAGAATTTCAAAGAAAGTATAGAGTTTGAAATAGAATTTGAATTCAAAGGAGTTAAAATAGAATTTAAATTCAAAGGATTTCAAATTGAAATTGAACAAAGGAGTTTAAATAGAAATCGAATAGAGGATTTCAAATGGAATTTGAATAAGGGATTTGAAATGGATTTTTGAATAAAGGAATTCAAATAGGAATTGAAGATAAGAAAATTCAAATAGGAATTTGAATAGAAGAAATTCAAATAGAAATTGAATGGAAGGAAATTCAAATATAGAGTTTGAATAAAGAAGTTCAAATGGAATTTGAATATTGTAAATATATATGATTCGAATATTAGAAGTGAAATAGATCGGGAATATTATGAAATGGATTTGATATATATTAAAAATATATCAGAATGGAGTTGAATTTATTATAAACGAAGTTAAAACGTTTATATTTATAAATATAATTAAAACGAGCTCGTCGTAGCGCGGCAGTTCGTAAATGGGCGATTCGAACTTTAATTTAGTATACAGAACTCAATTGAAGTCGGAATTCTTTGAAACAAGAATCGTCGGGACCGGTTGAACAATAGTTTTCTAATGAAAGAGAAAAATCAGGATTTCGTCGTATAGATTTTGAGATAGGTCAAAATCAAATTTCAAAAAGTGCAGCGCCAGAAACCATTTAAAACCACAATGGTTTATATATATATATATATATATATATATATATATAAGTAAAAGGATTTTTAAAGTAAATAAAATCCGAATGGCCATGAGGAAAATATAGACTTGAGTTATAAAATAAATATGAACTTCAGTGAAGTAAGTGAAATGATTTTTAAGACAAAAATCATATTTTAAATGGTTAAATAGAATTAACTAAATTTGAGAAATTAGTTAAAGGAAATTTGAATCGAAATTGGGTTTTTGGATAAGTGAAAGAAATTGAGAATTTATATTCGAAATCGAATATATAACTGGAGTTGAAAATATAATTAGATTAGTTATATTTAAGTTGACATACATTTGAACAAGTTATATTCAAATAAAAAGGGTGAAATAGGCAAAACGGTTAATTAACAACTAGTTAATGGGAATTTGAATGATTGAAATTAAATTTAACTTAAGTAAGTTAAATGGATCGAAATGAATAAATTGAGTAAAATCAATGTGAATGAAATATGAATTGGGAAATATAAAGGAAATATATTTGTAACTCAAATACAAAGGAAGTTATGTGCAAACAAATAGAAGAAGAAATATTTGTAAAAACATTTACAAAAAGAATTTAAAAGGGAATATTTGTAAAACATTTTCAATAGATTCAATGGAAATATTTATTTATAGAAAATAAATAGAATGTTATAAATGAGATATTTATTTGTTAAATAAATAGAATTTAATCAAAAGAATATTTAGAAGATGAATAGAAAATGAAAATCTATTTTAACAGATAAATAGCAAAGATTAATTTATAAATAACAGTTATAAATTAAATTAAGTATTTATCATTCGATAAATGGAATATATAAGTCTGAACTTATATAGAGAAGAGATATTGGTTTTTAACACCGATAGTTTTAAATAGAAGAGGTACACAACACTTGTATAAGTGAAGTAACGTTATTAAAAAGAACATTTATGAAGTGAAAAACCGTTACTAAAAATAAATCTTTATAAATGAATAAACGTTATCCAATAGGAGTTATTCGAATAGGAGAAGTCGATTAGAGTTAGAAATAATCGATTAGAGTTAGAATAAATCGATTAGAGTAAGAATTAACCAGTTAGAGTTAATCAGTTAGGGTTAATCCGTAGAGTTAATTTAATATTAGTTATTCAATTAGAATTTATCGAATATTTGTTATACTAATTAAGAGTTAACCAAATAGAGTTAATTGAACGTAGTTAATCGAACTAGGATTTAATTGAATGTTAGTTATTCAATTAAAGTTGATCGAATATAGTTATTGAGATAGAGTTAGTCAACCATAGTTACTCAGGATAAGTTGCCATTTTGTACGACTGCTAGCGTAATTCGCAGGGCTGCAGATAGCCTTGGGCGGTCGGATGTTTCCTGGGGGAATCGGGCGTAACCATTGTGATCGCTGCGATCTAGAGTCAAGCGAATATAGTTAAATCAAATATTAGTTTATTCGAGTAGAATTAAAGGAGTTATCGATTATTAGTAAATCGAAGGAGTTATCGATTATTTGTTAATCGAATTGAGTTATCGATTATAGTTTAATCGAAAAGAGTTATCGATTAGTTTAATCGAAGTGAGTTATAGAATATTGGTTATTCGAAGGAGTTATCGAATTTAGTTATTCGATGGAGTTAATCGAAAAGAGTTAAATCCAATAGAGCAAATTGAATAGAGAAAATCGAATATAGTTTATTCGAAGAAAGGTTTTCGAATCTAGTTATTTGATAGAGAGATTATCGAATATAGTTATTCGAAGGGAGGAGTTGTCGAATAGGGATCTATTCGAAAGAGAGTTATGCAAGGAAGTTTGAAATGTTGAGTATCAACATAAATAAGTTTTAAAAAGTTATTGGGTTTGTAGCACTTTTCCTACCTTAGCAATTTCGAGGACGAAATTATTTTAAGTGGGGAAGAATGTAATGACCCGGATATTCCGGCGGTTAGATTTGAATATTTAATACGGTTTTAAATATTAATTTGATAAATTAAATGAATATTTATATTAAGTTATTAATTTAATAATAAATTTCGATTAAATATCGAATATATTAAATTATCGTAATACGTCAGTTCGAGAAGTTGAAAATGAATTAGAAACAGTTCAGAAAATCAATTCAAACTCCTGTTTGAATTAGATGAATAATATTAATTTATTATCGAAGAATAAATTGTCTGAAATAAATTTATATAGGTTTAAATTAATATCTTCTACAGATGATCAAATTGGACTTCGTGACCTATACCAGTGTGTCCGGAACTGGGGCATTACCCTAAGATTGACAGTTGTTGGGTTCAGAAAGGAGTTCGACATCAAGGGTATTTTAATTAAAGGATATCGGTTTAATTTAAATTTAAATTAAAATAAATTATACTTGTCCCTCATTAAAACACATATCTTCTTTCCTTGCCAATAAGAAAAACCCGTGGCCTTCTCTCCTATTCAAAATCCATGGCCTCGCTGTACGTTTTAAAGCCGCACCCTTCCCCCGTTTTAAACATCAGTACCCCCTTACGAATGAAATCCATTCTAAGCTCCTCGAAATAGAAAAATGGCCGCTTCCTTTTAAATGTTAAACTCAAACTCCACTGATAATCTCGTTCTTTCCACTAAATTCAAAATCAAATCGGCCTTCGTTTATTTAAAATCACCTTTGCTTCCTTCGAGTAAATCGCGATTCAAGGAAGGGTTTGTGGGTTTTTGAGGAGTGCGAGAGGAGGTTGAGTCAACCGCGATATCAGGAGAGCGACTGGGATCTGATGTTAGTCGCGACAGATCTAACTAGTGTTCGTTTTACTTCTTCTTAAGCGAAGGCTTCAAATTTCTGTTTCTCGTGTGGATTCCCATTAACTAAGTGGCTAGACACCCTGCCTTGGATTTTGGGGGAATTTAGTGGTAAAAAGGTCCGAAGGTTGACCGTTGCTAATCATGGAGCAGGATAAATTGCGTTACTGGAGGGGGCATCAAGCTGGAAGATGCAGTGTACAGTGAGAAGGGAAGGGTTTTGATTTGCAGTCCAGGTATTCGATGAAATGTCACATTAAGGCTGACAGTAGTTTTTGGTACTGTTCGCTGTGAGAGAAGATGAAGATTGACTATGTAAGGATGGAGGAAATGTCTGGTGTTCGACAATGTTTTGGGTGCTGCTTCTATATGCTGTTAACACACCAAGAAGTAATGGATTGAGGAAGGCCTTCGAGCATGTCCGACTGTAGTTGGAGACGAGAAGATCAAACAATGATCTACGGTGAAGCTTTGTACAAGCAGTAATCCGGAGAAGGAAAGATTTAAAATGGGGTAAGGTAAAAATTTAGTTAATTAAATTACTTAGATTTAATTATATAAACAATCCTATTAATCAAGGAATCTGATATAAAAGGTATACAAGATTTTAGAGAAACGGAAGCGATCGAGTTGAACACAGCTCCGGGATTCATAATTTGGGGTTTTAGAATTTAAATCAAAATGGATCACGAATTAAAACCCTGGTGAGTAAACCTCACTCACCATTTATTTAGAATTATTTTTACATAGTTAAAAATAATTATCTGTGCTTGTTTGAATGCTGTCTGATTGTTTTAAAAATATATATAGTTATTTAGGATTGGTTGACTATTATATATATATATATATATATATTGGGTTAATGATTGGTTGGATTCCCGCAGTTTCATTAGCGGATGCCCGCAGTTTCATAGCGGATGATTACCCTATACGCCCCACGCTATGATTAGTGGATGACCTTCTATACCGCGATATCCTGCCTCGAAGCAGGATGGGTATTACTATGTTGACTAACGTTTGTGGATGCAGAAAAAAACAGGTTGGAGGAATCCAACTGGATTCCTCAAAAATATATTATCTGTTGTTTGTTTGATTTCATATATATTCATATATGATGTGTTAAAAATCAAATGATTGAAAATTGGTTGATTTGATTATTTAAAATACCAATGAGGCTTGAATATTGATTTATAAAAATATCGAAAAGGGTATTTGATATTTAAAAAGGAAATTCTATTTTTTTTAAATAGAATTTGAATTTTAAATAAGACTATAGAAAATATTTAACTTGTTTGAAGGTATATAAAACAAGTAATTGAATTTATAAACTTTGTTTATAAAATGAAAATATGGGATTTGAATTAAATTTATAAACTCTGTTTATAAATGAAAAGGGTGGGATTTGAATTGAAGTTATAAACGTTGTTTATAAAGAAATGCAGAGAATTCAAATAGTATTTGAATATAGAATTCAAATGGACTTTAAACGATAGTATTTGAATATAGAATTCAAATGAACTTAAAACTATAGATTTGAATATAGAAATTCAAATGGACTTAAAACTATAGATTTGAATATAGAATTCAAATGGACTTTTAACGATAGTATTTGAATATAGAATTCAAATGGACTTTAAAACTATAGAAAATATTAACTTGTTTTGAAGGTATATAAAACAAGTGATCGAATTTATAAACTTTGTTTATAAATGAAAGGTGGGTTTTGAATCGAATTTATAAGCTTTGTTTATAAATGAAAATATGGGATTTGAATTGAAGTTATAAACGTTGTTTATAAATAATGCAGAGAATTCAAATGGACTTTGAATATAAGGAATTGAAATAGAATTTGAATAATAGAATTCAAATGGAGTTTAACTATAGAATTTGAACATAGTATTTCAAATGGAATTTGAATATAGAAATTCAAATGGAATTTGAATATAGAAATTCAAATGGGATTTAAAATAAATAGATTTGGATAAATAGAAGTGGATTAGACTAAGAAGTTAATTAACAGATTTAATTAACAAAATGAGTTAAAACGATTGGTATAGTTAAAATAGATTGGACATGCATAAATATACAGGAGACAGGTATGGAATAAAATATAGAAGTGAAATAAATAGAATGCCCGACAAAGAGGTACGTATTTAATTTCCATATGAGATTTTATGCGCCGTATCGGCAAGCCGCTTGGCTTTTTCTTTTTCTTTTTGAGATAAGAAGGACCGGGAAAGCTATTTGAAATTTCCCGATGCTCCCGGTACAAAGGAGGTTATGGTGAATTTTTCCGGGAATTTAAGGAGATAGAATATTTTTAAGATAATTTGATAGTTAGAAATCAACTTATCAATATATATAGAAGTCGATAAGGAAGCGAACTTAAAAATAGAATAGTATAATCAAAAAGGAAGACTAGAAGTAAAATCTAGTAAGAATAGGAAGAGAAAGTGTATATGTGTTTAAAGGTGAATAATCAGTGTATGGTATTGATTATTCGAGTAAGTAGTCTTGTCTGTTTTGACGTTAAATGTTATTCAGTCAAGGTCTGAGAGGTAATTATACCCCAACTTGGTTGATTTCATGATATACTGATAAGTAGCAAGATTTAGGCTCGAAGATCAATGTGGAATAAGAATTAGTTAAATACTGTATTTGGGTTGTCGTAACGATGTTTTACATAACATCTGTTTTAACCCAAATATGTGCAAAGCTTGGAAATAGAATAATGAACGTTTCCTAAGTATAGAAATAAACGAGATTGGAAAAGAGATAAGTAATTGGAATATTTTCCAATTACAAATAACATATATTTTCTAAAGTTTAGAAAATAAAAGAAGGCGAGATATGGAAATGTTTTCCAAATAACATATAAGGCCAATATGGTTATTGAAAATATTTGGTTAACAAATATTGATAAGAAATAGAGAAGAGATTTAATTAATGGAATATTAATTAAAGGCTCACTGATTGTTGGATGTTTGGATGAACACTTGTTTTATTCGATAGTTAAATCATCGACTATCGAAACACTTGTTTTTATTCGATAGTTAAATCACAGACTATCGAAGTTTTGACCATCGTTGTCAATATGGAAAGACCGGTTGGATTATTATCCGAAGAACCACTCCATATTGGCAGTAGCGTGCGAATTAGATTATATAAAGATAATCGAAGACGAAGTAGAGTGCAAGGACTTTTTCTATTAATAGAAATAGTGCCTTCAGTCCATCCTGTTCCTGGGTGACTTGTATGGATGAATGTCTGACAGAGTATTTCCAGAAAGGTCACGTACATTGATTTCTTCAACTGTACCAAGAGTGGAAGCGGAGGAGGAAACTTCTTTTAGCTGACACGTAATGTTCTGTTGTAGACGTCAATTAGTGATTTTCGATGGATCTGACGATGTGACATTCGAAGTGAGTCTGGTGTGATGATAAAGCGTAGCTTCTAGCCTCATCAACCGGTAAATGACAGAAATCGGGCAAGCAGCATGGCTATGTAGGTCGCACCTATTAGGGTGTATAATCACCTGATCTAGAGTTTCATTTACTTCTAAAAATCTATTGTCGATGCTGTCCCATTCGGGAAACGGTTGTTGATCCCAATCGTTGGTGATATACATTCGATACACTCAAGCGAAATGAGTGGTCGGTCATGTGTGGCTGAGTTGCAAGATGTTCTTGTTGAACTCGGTGTATTCTCCTCTAGAGATATACCAGCGGAAGGTGGTCCCATACCTTGTCATAGTTGGAAATCCATTACCCAATACGTGCTTGCGGTTTTGATTGTATATATATGTGGAACGTGAGATGCAAACGTTCCATTAGATTTTTTATTTACTTGATTTAGACATTATTATAATATCAAAAGAGTTTTGATATAAAGATAAGTCCAGTGTTTGGATTTTCATAAGGGAAAACCCCGTTTCGTGTTATACGGCGTGGTCTTATGAGATATCATTTAGTTTTCTGAAACTGTTTTAAACTGTTTACTCATACCAGTCCCATGACTGACCCGGAGTTTACTTTGTTGTTTTCCCTAAACTCTTGGGTGCCTAAATTTGTACGGGCAGTCAAGTAGTTCAGGATTTTTCAGATATATCTAAAGGAGCTTGGAGCAGGAGGCTTCAGCGTTATCCAGTTATAGTTGTTCCGTTATGTTGTAAGTGTTGTACTCTGATAAGTGTATGATATACAGTTAAGATTTTGTATTTCAAAGATGTGATATATTATATTTTGTTCCGCTGCGATGTGAGATTCTGTGTTGTTATTTCTGTTCTTCTTCTACCTCTTTCTTCTACAAAAAAAATGTTTCGTATCTTCGTGATATTTGGGTTGGACGTATGATGTATATAGTCAACTCTGATGTTACGGATTTGCGGGTCATTACAGTTCGTGTACATTAGTTATGAATTTATTTGCATTGTTAACAATTTTTAATTAATTAATTAATTAATTAAAAAATAAAGGAATCCACTTTCTTCCTTAACAGGTCAAGGCCACGTCGATTTCCCTTTAGCTCAATTCTAGGGTTCAACCTTTCATCCAAATCGTGGGGCTTGGGGCCAATCAGAAGGTGGCATGCCGAAGAGGAGAGAGCGGCGCACGGCGTGGGGCCCACGTTGGCCAACTCGCTCTGGCCAAGGAGGAGGGGCGACGCTCGAAATGTCGGGGGTTTGAGGGGTTGGAACGTGGCGGTTTCTTGATGTGGCAGAAGTGGTTAGCCGTATGGTTGAGAAGAGGGTGGAGAGGACCTCAATGTTGTTAAAAGGAGGAGGGGATTTTACTGTGAGGATCGAGAGAAATTGAGGGATGAAGTTGAGAACTTTCTAGCCATGGAAATGATGGAGGCGACGGCTGTATATTGCAAATTAGGGTTCGGGTTCTAGGTTATTTATAATATTATAATATTAAATTCCTAGTTTTGCAAATAAACCGATTAAGTCTCAGTAGCTCCAATTATAGCCCAACGGGAGTTGTCCCTAGGCAAATACCCCCGTTCCAGACACAATGGGCTAGGTCCCGTCAGCCCAATTGATCGTTTTCAGTCTGTTTTCTTTAAATTAAAATTTAAACCATTTATTTATTTATTTAATTTGATCGTATATTTAAATTCACTAGGGCCACATACGGACTTCGAAAATTCCCGAAAAATAAACCTAGCTATGATTTGACGTTACGGTCCTAACAAAATCAATTTCGTCGAATTTGGAGACCGTTTGAAAAATTCCCCTTTTAACGGTTAATTAAATTCAACAGAAATTATCGAACGCAGTGTAATTTACCACGCTTACATATTAATTCCAAAAAATTATGGAAAATTAAACTTAGTAATAATTTGACATTCCAGATCCGACAAAAATGGTTTCGTCGAAAACGGAGGTCGTTTGTAAAATGACTATTTTTAATAGCTTTAATATTATTTAAAAATGGAATTTTTAAATTCTGGCACATTTTCTAACCAAAATTTCTTAAAATAAAAATTTTAAATTGGTTCTGATTTTTCGGGTTGTTACAATCTCCCCCACTTAAAAGCTTTTTGTCCCCGAAAAGGAAACAATAGTAAAGTAGGAAACAAAACGGAAAATGCAAAATATTGTAAATGTACCTCAACATAAGAGTTACTCGGAGATATCCACTCTGCACTTGGGATAAGCCTGTTTGATGCTATCCTCGGTCTCCCATGTATAGTCTCTAGGATCCCCGCTCCATTGCACTATGACTAAGTGAATCCTCTTGTTCCTCAGAACTCGTGTCTCTTTGCCAACAATTTTAACTGGCTCCCTTCCCACTGCTAAACTCAGGGTAATCTCCAAATCTTGTTATGCTACTTCCTCCACAACCAAGTCTGGATAATGTACATTCTTCCGGAGTTGAGACACATGGAATACTTCATGCACCCCTGGCAACAAGTCGGGCAGCTGCACCCTACAAGCGAGAGTTCCAATCCTTTCGAGAATAGGAAATAGGCCAATAAATCTCGGTGCCAACCCAGTCTTCCCAAAACGAACAACACCTCTCAGTGGGGAAACCCTCAAGTACACATAATCGCCAACAAAGAATTCTAAATCCCTTCTTCGTGAGTCTGCATAGCTCTTTTGTCGGCTTTGAGCAATCAGTAGGCGCTTCTTAATAAAATCAACTTTATCTGATGCTTCACGAATCATGTCCGGACCCAATACTAATTGATTGCCTGGTTCCACCCAACATGCAGGAGATCTGCATGATCTGCCATATAATGCTTCAAATGGAGACATTTGCAAGCTTGCTTGGTAACTGTTATCATAAGATAACTCAACCAAGTGCAAATGATCTTCCCATGACCCGCCAAAATCAAGAATGCATGCTCGCAACAAGTCTTCTAATATGCGGTTCACTCTCTTAGTCTGGCCTTTTGTCTGAGGATGATAAGCGGTACTTAGATTCAACTTGGTCCTTAGCTCCTCTTGGAATGCTACCCAGAATTTACTGGCAAATATCGGATCGCGATCACTAACGTTGCTATTGGGAACTCCATGTAGTCTGACAACCTCTGAAATAAAGTTGCGCCAGACTTCGAGCTGTTCTATTAGATCTGACAGGGATAAAATGGGCGGTCTTCGTGAAACGATCTACAATCACCCATATATTGTCATTGCCTTTTCTGGTTCGGGGCAAGCCATCAATGAAATCCATAGAAATTTGGTCCCACTTCCAACTTGGAACCTCTAGCGATTGCAACAATCCTGCAAGCTTCTGTTGATCGCTTTTAACTTGTTGACAGGTAGAAAATCTAGCAACATATATAGAAATGTCCCTCTTCACAGATCTCCACCAAAATGTGCGCTTGAGGTCATGATACATCTTGCTCACCCCTGGATGAATACTATGCTTAGATTTGTGACATTCATCCATTACTTCCTTTCTAGGCTCAGGAATGTTTGGAACGCAAATTCGGCCTAACAGCCTCAGAACCCCTTTGTTGTTAATTTGGAAACTCGTGGGTTCGCCTTCCCGAACACTCTTGCTAATTCTCTGAATAAACTCATCATTCTTCTAAGGAGTAGAGATCTTATCAATCAATGTAGGTATAATGGTGAGATTGGCGATGATAAGATTGGTGGCGTCCGCATTCTTTCTTCTAAGCGCATCCGCCATAACATTGGCTTTTCCTAGAGTATATAGGATGTCCAGATCATAGGCCGCATGAAATTCTAACCAACGTTGCTGCCTCAAATTCAAGTCTCTTTGGGTGAACAGATACTTCAAGGATTTATGATCAGTATATAATTCTAACTTCTCACCCAAAAGAAAGTGCTGCCATATCTTTAAAGCAAACAGGATGGCAATCAACTCAAAGATCATGAGTGGGGTATCTTTTCTCATGCGGTTTCAACTGACGGCTAGCATATGCAACTACTTTGCCCCTTTGCATTAACACCGCTCCGATACCTTCAATAGAAGCATCAGTATAGACCATCAAATCTTGGTTGCCATCAATAATGGTCAACACGGGAGCAGTGGTCAACCTCAATTTCAGCTCTTGGAAAGCTGCCTCGCGTTCGGGTGTCCAAGTAAACTTTGCATGCTTCTTAGTCAGCTTTGTCAATGGACAAGAGAGCTTTGAAAAATCTTTAACGAATTTCTGATAATAACCAGTCAGTCCTAGGAAACTTCTGACTTCTGTAGGAGTGCTAGGCTGCTTCTAATCTTGGACGGATGAGATCTTGCCTGGGTCTACCGAAATGCCTTTTTCGATACAACATGACCGAGGAATTTCACTTCTTCTTGCCAAAATAGGCATTTTGGGAATTTTTCTTTCAACACATTCTTTCGCAGGATTTCCAAAACTTCTTTCAGATGCTTTTCATGCTTTGAAGTTGATTTAGAGAAGATTAAGATGTCATCGATGAAAATCAGCACGAATTTATTTAAGACATCCTGGAATACTCTGTTCATCCGATCGACAAAGTAAGCGGGAGCGTTACATATGCCGAACGACATTACTAGCCATTCATAGAATAAGTCTGGCCCTCTAAAAGCTATCAAAGGAGCACATTATTCGACAATGTGAAATTGATGGAAACCTGTAGCTAGGTCCATCCTAGAGAGTACTTGCCTTCCATTCAAGCGGTCCAACAGATCATCAATACGCGACAACGGATATTTATTTTTCAGCGTTTTCTTATCGAGTTCACGGTAGTCCACTCATAGTCTAAGGATACCATCTGACTTTGGGACAAAAACCATTGCTGCACCCCAATTTGAGAAGCTAGGCCTCATCAGACCCATCCACAAAAGCTGTTTAGTTTGATTTCTCAGCTCCTCTTTTTCTTTCAGCGTCATTTTACGAATGGGATGCACAAATGGCCTTGCATTCGGAACTAAGTCAATCCTGAAGTCGATTTCTCTGTGCGAAGGTAACCTATCAACTTCTTCAAACACATCCGCATAATCTTTGACGATAGGAATATCTTCAATAGAAGCAGGAGTAACTTCTAGAGAAGACCAATATTCTTTCCTATTTGTGGACGAGCCATGGTATGGTACAACAATAATATCACCAAATTTGGTTTTAATTTTTTACTATTCTTTCAGTGCATAGTAACTCAGCTTCATACTTTGTTAGCCAATCCAGTCCAAGTATGATATCATATCTGGAAAAACTCATAACGATCAAGTAAAAAAGGAACTGGAAATAAGAATAAGAAATAGGCCCTGTACAATACTGTTCGAGAATAAGAGAACCTCCTATCGGGCTACGGGCTCTAATCAATTCTTTATGTTTTCTTGATTTCAGTTTTACTTTTTAATTATGTCACTAGAAATGGAACTTTATGAGACATCAGTTTCAAACAATACTGTAATAGGAATGTTCTTAATAGTAAGACTACCTACTAAAACATCGGGTTTACCTGCTCCCTCGGAAGAAGCTGGTGCAGCCGCTCCATCATATACATGAGCCACCTCAGATTTCTTCAACAGTGGACAATTTTTGGTAAGATGCCCTGGCTTGGGGCAATTAAAGCATTCCCTGGTGTTACGAGAATTCTGGCTGGGCCCTGAATCATTTCTCCTTGGCCTTTTTGGATCTCGTCGTTTGTAATCAAAGTGTCCCATCTTCTGGCAGTTAAAGCACCTGACTTTGGCTTTCTTGTTTCCTTGAGGCTTGGCGGCTGAAGAGTTGCTCGCCTCTGGTTTCTTCTCAGCCTGTTTCCTCTTGCTGTTATTTTGATTCTTCTCCCGATCTTGCTGTAAATTCTTGTCATTATCTTCATATCGGCAAGCCATCTCGACCACCTCATCAAATGGAAGCTTTATGTATGTTGTCACTCTGGTCATATACTTCCTTGAAAGGCTATTAATAAATCTATTATTCTTCTGGAAGGGGTCCCGAATTAATTCAGTAGCATAACGTGAGAGCTCTTCAAACTTCCACACATACTCTGAAACAGTCTTATCTCCTTGCTGCAAGTTGGAAAACTGATCGTGAAGACGCTCTACTACTTGCGGAGGAATAAACTTCTCATTAAAGAGTTCCTTGAAGTTGGCCCAAGACATGTCTGCCTCATTATTTCCAATTATGACAGTCTCCCACCAATTTTGAGCCTCATCCTTCAATAGCCATAATGCCACGAAACGCTTATGGTGGTCCTCAAGTTCTAAGCCTCCAAGTATCTTTTCGCAATTCTTGATCCATGCCTGAGCTTCTATCACTGTTTCTCACCCTGTGAATGGCACGTCCCCTAAAGTCCTGAACTTTATGGCTACCTTGTCCAGGCCAAAAGGCTGTGGGGGTGGAGGTGGTGGTGTTACAGCCTCGGGAGTGGGCTGCCCCTGAGTAGTGGGGGTTTCACCCCTTCCCGGTCCTATAGCTCCTCCTCTCCCTTGGACTCTCGATCTAGTGCTCATTTTCAGTTAATTATGTACCATCAAGGAAAGAGTCAGACCAACAGAAATGTTAATTTTAAAGGAAAGGTAAAAGTAAGGACATATGGAAAGATGATTGATGTAATGACTGATTAATATGTGTTATTCTGCTGTGCTCATTCTAGGACATTACTAATCCTATCTCTAATGAGCTACTCGCCTTGGAATACTGCTGATTCTATCTAGACGAATTGTTTTAAATATGTTATACTCCGAAGCTAAGGTTAACCTTTAGCTCTGATACCAACTGTGATGACCCCAAACTCCTACAGTACGAAAGCAAGGATAATCATTGGAATATAACATATTTACAACCAACAGATCTCAGATAATAGCATAACACGTAAATCATTGCAGCGGAAATAGAAATTTCATCAACATCACAACATTAGAACATCAGAGTGGCACTGTTACAAGATATAACTCAGCAAATAAAAGTCTCAGCAAATAGAAATAAATCTAAAACTTCATCAAGTACATCTTTGATAAAGGATGACTAAATGTCTCAAAGTAGAAATAAAAAGATAAAACATGTTCTTCATCTTCCTTCCATAAGCATGCTCCAATCCATCATATATGCATAATAACCTAAACCTGTCACTTGGTTGCCCGTGTGAAAAAAAGGGCACCCGAGTTTGCAAAGTGAAACAAACTACGAGTCAGTCTGGGACTGGTATGAGAAATCTTTCCTAACTTATATAACAATATGGCTAATCACAGAACCACGCCGCTAATGCGGAACGGGTTTACTCCATTGGATTGCTAGTGCATAAGTTAAATAAATTTTTATTCGAAACAATGCAATGCTTTTTAGAAAAATGAAATCATTATAAGACTCAAGTCCCATCACACATTGCAACGCAAACCGGAGGATTGAGTTTAACCTTATAATGATCAAATATGCTTGATACGTAGAAAATAATATTTTAATATTAATATTAGTGTCTAATCAGTTTTAAAAATAATTCAAAGTAAATGTATCAATCCTAGACGGCATAGCTACCATATACTATATCGCCATAAATAGGTTTACAATCAAAACCGTAATGTTGTAATGGAAATTGGGTTTCCATCATGAGTCAAGGCTAGGGATGGTCTCCTTACCGATTCGAGACACTCTAGCAAATGTCTCAGGATTCGGACGCTGGCGAACCCTTGGATCTTGCAAGGCTGATCCACAAATACTTTAGTGGATTGGCAATTCCTGAACACACGTTTACCGGTCCTATTGAACCTATAATTTTGTCACTATCGACCAATAAATCCAAGGTACGTCATAACCCATCAACCACGTAAGTAAAATGTCAGGGCTTGCAAAACCTCGATACCACTCTAGCTAGAAAGAAACGTGTGCACTCCCTGCATTCCCTTGTCCCGTTTCCGACTCTTGCCGGGGTGTGAGGCTCGTAAAGTAACACTATACACAAAGCTACGCCTAAACAGGCCGTGCTTTGATCATCAACCACGAGGCTCTGCTTTTTAACAAAAGCCTCGATCATTTGCATCTTGGCATGCCACATTGACAATTCACGCCATGCGATCAATAACTAGCAATATATAACCTCTAAGCTCATGAATCTCAGAGAAGGGTGTTAAGCGAGAGAATAAATTCTCCACCACCAAACAGATATATATTAAATAGAAATTAATTCACATAGAATGAAATTCAACGTCAGACACACATCCATTTACAAGTCCATTCTGGGTCTGAACGAAACTGGAGACACCTTATTCCTTGTCCCGTATGTCCAATACGGAAGAGAGGTGCTCGCTTATCCGGACAATCAACAAGTACGTCCGGACAAATACCACTTTAACCCTTTATAGGGAGTTACCCAATATCGGGCATCAGTAGTCATCCATTCGATGTGAAGATCGCCGGGCTTCAATCATCGTCTTCAAAATCTTCGATTTAAATCGTCATATAATTATTTGAAATGAGATTGAACTCGGTCTTTTCAAATAATTCTCGTATATGAATAATTTAAACAATTCCATATCGTTAATATTATTTTATAATGATTTTTCGCTATTTTTATTTATAAAAAAATAGCTTAATTAAATTTAACGACTCTTCGGGTCAATAGGCGGCCCTTGCGCTGTTTTTATCAAAATTTGATTTACACATATCTCGAAATCTAACCGTTGGATTTTAACAAAATTTATATCGTTGGAAAGATCTTCCCAAAGCAGTCCTAACAGTTCCTATTTTGTGAAAATCCGACAGTCGGATCTTTCGGTATAATCTTTTAAAGTTACGATTCCGAAACGTGAAATACCGTGTGCGTTCTGTTTAATTTTTAATTTTTATATATATATATATAATTATATATAAATATAAACCATTTGACGATTCCACTGACGTATTTAACACGCCAAATAAAAGAATGTTTTAATGGCATATCATATCTACATGTTCATAATGTCAAATAAAATGTATTTTATTTACATGACATTTTGCTAATGACACATAAAAAGCTAATTTTTATTTGTATTTCTATTTTTATCTTTAACAAATAAAAAGAAATATTTTATTTGTATGTAGTTTCAATGTATGTTTTGACAATAACAATAATTCTTTAACTTACATACAAATTCTAATGTATGTTGTGACAATGAAAATGATTCTTTAATTAACATACAAATTTTAATGTATGTTGTGAAAATGAAAATGATTCCATAATTAACATATAAATTCTAATGTATGTTGTGACAATAAAAATAATTCTTATGTTTGCATACAAATTCAATTTCAACAAAATGCATAAAAAGTTGTACATTCATTTTTGTTGACAATTCTATTTCAACAAAATGATAAAAAGTGATAATTTCCTTTTGTTAACAAATCTAGTTTAACAAAACAAATATAAGTTATGGTTGCATTTATTTTGACGATTCTAGTTTGACAAATTGATTAAAAAGTGATTATTCATTTTTGTCGACAATCCTAGTTCAACAAAATAACTAAAAAGTGATTAATCGTTTTTGTTGACAGTTCTAGTTCAACAAAATGACTAAAAAGTGATTATTCATTTTTTGTTAACAATTCTAGTTCAACAAAATTAATATTTTTACTCAAACACAAATCTATTTAACAAAAATGTAATTTTTGTTATAACTCAAATCCATTTAACCAAAATGTAATCTTTGTTTTCAACCATCGTATTTTGACAGAATGTAAATCTTTGTTTCAACTAATATATTTTGACAAAATGTACATTTTGTTTCAACTAATATGTATTGACAAAAATGTATATTTTGTTTCAACTATTCTATTTTGACAAAAATGTACATTTTGTTTCAACTATTCTAATTTGACAAAATGTTCATTTTTTTTCTAAACTATTTGACAAAAATGAATATTTTTGTTCCAACTAAACTATTTGACAAAATTGAATATTTTTGTTTCAACTAAACAATTGGATAAAAATGGATATTTTTTTTCTACTAAACTATTTGACAAAAATGAATATTTTTGTTTCAACTAAACTATTTGACAAAAATGGATATTTTTATTTCAACTAAACTATGTGACAAAAATGAATATTTTTGTTTCAACAATTTTAATTTGACAAAAATGAATATTTTTGTTTCAACAAAACTATTTGACCAAAATGAATATTTTTGTTTCAACAATTCTAATTTGACAAAAATGAATATTTTTATTTCAACAAAACTATTTGACAAAAATGAATATTTTTGTTTCAATAAAACTATTTTGACAAAAATGAATATTTTTGTTTCAACAATTCTAATTTGACAAAAATGAATATTTTTGTTTCAACAAAACTATTTGACAAAAATGAATATTTTTGTTTCAACAATACTATTTTGACAAAAATGAATATTTTTGTTTCAACTAAACTATTTGACAAAAATGAATATTTTTGTTTCAACAAAACTATTTTGACAAAAATGAGTATTTTTGTTTCAACAAAACTATTTTGACAAAAATGAATATTTTTGTTTAACAATTATATTTTTGTAAAAATGTATATTTTGTTTCAACTATAAAAATTATAATTTTTGTTTCACTATCTTCTTACAACAAAATGTCTATTTTTTTAATTTTCAACTATTTTGCTACAACAAAAATGTCCTTTTTTCGTCAAGTATTTTAATTTGACTAAATGCCAAATTTAATTCAACAATTATATTTTGACAAAAATGTAAATTTTGATCCAATAATTATATTTTAACAAAAATGATAATTTTAATTCCATTATTCTAATTTGACAAAGATGATAATTTTTGATTCAGCTATCCTAATTAACAAAAATGATGATTTTCGTTTAACTCCATTCTAATTAACAAAAATGTTAATTTTTGTTTAATTCAATTCTAATTAACAAAAATGTTATTTTTTAACTAATCTAATAAACAAAAAGTGATAATTTTTGTTTAACTCAATTCTAATTAACAGCGATGTTTATTTTTTTTGACTCAACTAATCTAATAAACAAAAATGATTTTTTTTTAACTATTTCCTAATTAACACAAATGTTAATTTTTTATTCAACAAATCTAATAAACAAAAATGATAATTTTTGTTTAAATATTTTCTAATTAATTCAGCAAATCTAATAAATAAAAATGATAATTTTTGTTTAACTATTTTCTAATTAACACAAGTGTTAATTTTTGATTCAACAAATCTAATAAACAAAAATGATGATTTTTGTTTAACCCAATTCTAATTAACAAAAATGTTAATTTCAGCAAATCTACATAACACACGAATCATAGATCAAATTACGTATGACAATCAACAAAGTATTACAGCGTATGTGTAATACCATAATTATGATTAATAAATTTTAATTATATAAAAAAGGTAGAATTTCTCATAGTGCTTTTAATTCTGAATAATTCAGAATTGAATTTTTGACCAAAATCTGATCTACTCCGAATTCGATTTAATCAGGCTAGAAATGTTGATCTCGGGCTCACGATCGCAACGCTTCTGAAATTATTCAATTCCGAGTTCGTATGCATTAGTTCTGAATTTATTTGCATTGTTAACATTTTTTAGTTAATTAAATACATAAAAATAAATAAAAGAATCCATCTTCTTCCTTAACAGGTCAAGGCCGCGTCGATTTCCCTTTAGCTCAATTCTTGGGTTTAACCTTTCGTCCAAATCGTGGGGCTTGGGGCCGAACAGAAGGTGGCACGCCCGAGAGGAGAGAGCAGCGCACGGCGTGGGGCCCACGTTGGCCAACTCGATCTGGCCAAGGAGGAGGGGCGGTGTTTTAATTGTTAGGGGTTTGAGGGGCTGGAACGCGGCGGTTTGTCGATGGCACGAGTGGTTTGCCATATGGATGAGAAGAAGGTGGAGAGGACCTCATTGTTGTCAAAAGGAGGAGGGGATTTTACTGTGAGGATCGAGAGAAATTGAGGGATGTAGTTGAGAACTGTCTGGCCATGAAAATGATGGAGGCAGCGACTATATATTGCAAATTAGGGTTTGGGTTCTAGGTTATTTATAATATTATAATATTAAATTCCTAGTTTTGCATATAAAGCCGTTAAGTCTCAGTTGTTCCTAGGCAAATACCCCCATTCCGGACACAAGGGGCTAGGTCCCGTCAGCCCAATCGATCGTTTTCAGTCTGTTTTCTCTAAATTAAAATTTAAACCATTTATTTATTTAATTCGATCGTACATTTAAATTCACCGAGGCCACATATGGAATCCAAAAATTCCTGAAAAATAAACCTAGCTATGTTTTGACGATATGGTCCTAACAAAATTAATTTCGTCGAATTTGGAGACCGTTTGAAAAATGACCCTTTTAACAGTCGATTAAATTCAACAGAGATTATTGAACGCAATTTAATTTACCACGCTCACATATTAATTCCAAAAATTATGGAAAATTAAACTTAGCAATAATTTGACATTCCAGATCTGACAAAAATGGTTTCGTCGAAAACGGAGGTCGTTTGTAAATGACTATTTTTAATTGCTTTAATATTATTTAAAAATGGAATTTTTATATTCATATTCTGGCACATTTTCTAACCAAAATTTCTTAAAATAAAAATTTTAAATTGGTTCTGATTTTCCGGGTTGTTACATTAGTTCTACCAGAACTTTTGGTTTTCATTTCATATTTTACACCATATATGCCTACATTCAATTAGTTCGAATGATTTTCAATCAAAACATTCACATCCGATTCATATTCCATTCATATGTATCTAAATTCATCCATATTGATTCTAATCAATTTATTCATTTCAATCCATTTAACTTGCTTAAGTTAAATTTAAATTCCAGAATTCAAATCCTTGCGTTTTTAGTTCATATCCTTTAGAAATCACATAAATATATTTATTTTCATCTTAAATTCAAATCATTTGAATTTTCAAACCAACTTGTTTTCCTTTAACCATATTTCCATCAAAAACTTCTCTACGGTAGCAATCCCTCACTTAGAAACTCGAAAATATACATTGATGATGTTGCAGTCATCATCAGAATTATTTTCTAGCGACTGAAGTGAGTTCAGTGCTTAATTATTTTCCAAAATCCTTTCAAAACAATTTTTATTTAAGAATCCTTTCAAAACAAAGCTATATCATTTTAATATACTTCAAAAAATATTTTTCCAAAAACCCAGGATTTAAATTCCAATTTCTAGTTTGAATCCAATTCCATTTCATCGTATTTGTATATTTTATTCTGATACAAATTCTATTTGGTAATAGATATAACCATTTCGATTCCTATAATCTCACTTGATTATAATTATAACAACCAGCACATCCATATATTATAATAATTTTAAAAAATTATTTCTTTCCTATAAAAATAGAATTTTGTGTAAAATTATTTCATTCACCCACTTTAAAACATTATAATTTTGAATTACTCTGCTCAAGTGTTTATAAATACTTATCAATGTCATGGCGTCCAACGATTTGACAAGAATTCATAAGCCACTCAATAGATAAACCAACACAATATAAAGCAATTTTTATATCAACTTACAAATATGTGCTCTCGTATATTTACACTCAACTCATTTTAGGGTACTACTTACGCTATCTCTGATGAGTAAACCCATCAAAACCTAGGTATTCGCTCAACCAAAGCTCTGATACCACTGTAACGAACTGGAATTTTCGACCCCGGAAATCGACATAAACCCATGTCAACTATTCAAAAATCAAACAACTAGATCATAAATAGAAAGAAGTTAGAGGGTGAGAAATAGAAAGAAAGAAATATTAGAATGGAAGAAGAAGAACATAAACACAAAATAGAATCTCACATCACAACGGAATAAAATATAATATATAACAGCTTTTGTAATACAAGTTTGATAGTATATACATAACATTATCAGAATATAACATTTGTTCATCACATATACAACATAGCGGAATAAACTCTATACAACTAACACTGAAGCCTCCTGCTCCAAGCTCCTTCAAGGATATATGAAAAAAACTGAACTACTTGACTGCCCGTACAAATATGTGCACCCAAGAGTTTAGGGTAAAACAAGACAAAACAAACTTTGGGTCAGTCATGGAACTAGTGTGAATAAACTCCAAACACTTGGTTTTACTTTTAAAAATCCTTTTTGGAAAAAAGATAATCATAAGACCAAATCCACACATAAATATAGACAATTTTTACCTTATGATAACCCAAAACAGTTTTGGGAATTATAATAGTGTCTAAATACAAATAAATAGAAATCTAGTAGAACGCTTGCATCTCTCGCTCTACATAAATAGTATACAATCAAAACCACGGACTCTTATTGGATATTGGTTTCCAACTAGCAAGGTATGGGACCACCTTCCGACAGTGTATCTCAAGAGAGGAATACAACGGGTTCAACAAGAACATCTTACAACCCAGGCTAAACATGACCGACCCCTCACTTCGCTTGAGAGTACCGAATGTATTTCACCAACGGTTGGGATAAGCAACCATTCCGAAACAACAATAGCGATATAATAAAAAAGTAAAAGGGTTTTCTCTAGATCAGGTGACAATACACCCTACTTGGGTGCGACCAACTTAGCCATGCAACCTACCCGATTTTATACTAATTCTCGATTGTGAGGCTTGAGGTTAATGAATTTTATCGCTAATATTTTGATTCTAGAAAGAGGGCTTGAACCTTAGACTTTGTGGTTAGTTTCCTATGAAATAAATTTTGTATTCCAATATATGCAGGAAATATAAAGTCAAAAGCAAAGAGGTTAGACTTGATAAACGAAGATGTGGTATATACTACCACTTTGGAAGAAGGAATAACACTATCCTTCAATTCGGATAATGTTGCATAAGATAATTATTCAATAATTGATTGTATAAATATATGTAGTGACTTTGGAAAACCATAAAATGTTTAAACATCAACTACATGGAGATCTTCTAAATACTAAAAGTTTACCACACTACCATGTAGATATAACCTCATAGTTTATTCATACATTGTGTATAATTTTCAAACAACCTTTTTTCCTTCATCAAACATAAGGATACATTTTTATTCATGCAGACAAAAATAAAAGAAAAGGGATCCAATGTATAATGTATCTTCATTATGAGCTGCAATCCTTTCCACAACTCTCTGCACAACTAATAATATTACCTGTGTCTTCAGCTGCAAAAACACAAAAATTAGAGGCATACAGTGAATATTACATAAACTTAGGTACTAAAAAATGCTAAAATTATTATAAATTTCAACTATTCTTTTTTTTCTAATTTCTCTAAACAAGTTAATGTTAATAATGCATATTTACATAAATAATGAACTTATTATTGACCAGGATCTTTAAAGATATGGAAAAGTTGTAATAAACAGATCATCAGGTTAATTCATCAAAAAAAATTGTATTTATAAATTTCTCTTACCAGGAATATGTACGCATTTTTTGGCAACACAACCTATAATACAAGGAACATGTTTCCAATTAATACTACAAGCGACATCGCAAGTTGGCCCACAAATAGCTGGTACGTGTATCGCAACTGAACATAACCGTTTGCATAGGGATTTGCAGACCCCAGCATAACTTGGGGAAACAAAAAGAAGAAGAATGAAAATGAAAACAAAACTTTTCTTAGCGGAGATTGATCCCATTATTTTTTCTAGTGTTAATTAACTAGGTAGCCTTCTTGTACTAAAAGTACTAGATAGATAATGCTATTTATAATATGAATACGAATATGAATGATACATAACGATACCCAAAAATTTATTAGATGAATGAATTAGGGATAACACATATCTTTAATAAATAAATGAATATTCTTTTAATAATAAAATTTATCCTCTAAATACCTTCTAAACATAATCAGGTAACTATTACCATTTAATATATTTCTTAAGAAATATAACAAAGAACAGTCCACTTACCTATGTATTAATTAGATGTCCAAATACCTCCCCTATTTGGATAAGTCAGAAACAAAAATAAAATATTGTACTATATTTTAATGGCTTTCATTTTATATTGCAATATTTTCATACCTAAATGGTAAATGCACTAAAGCATGCACTCTTATAACTCGATACAATGTAACATAATTTTCGATGTTCGGAGAGTAGATGTTACATGCATGTCATAATGTTGTTACTAATTTTAAAATATACCGTATCATTCCCTTGCACCTGATCTATGACATGCATTATATTTACGACTGACTTAGGTACAAATATTTTTACATTGATTAAGAGGAATATTAATTTAAATTTTAAATTAATGTACGAACATTGTAACAAAACCAATTTTGCAAAGGAAATGCAAGTTATAAGATGCTTTTAATATTGGTTATTTAGCCGCAAAAATGTAATAACCTTGATTTTTGGAACCAATTTAAAATTTATTTTTAATATATTTTAACAGAATTTAAATATTTTAAAATGATTTATTTTGAAAATTAACGACTAAAAAATTATTTAAAACGAGTTCAAATGTAAAATTTATAATATAATTATAAATCAATCACGCAAAGTCGCGGTAGCTTGAAAATTCAGTTTTGAATTTTGGTTTTATCTACATAATTCAGTTGATGAAACATTAAAATTGGTTTAATAATATCTTTCTAACGAATGTAAAAAACTGATATTTCATGCTATAAATTGTAAGTTCAGACCAAATTAAAATTTAAAATAGTCACTATGAAAATATATTAATATTTCAATATTATTTAAGGCCTTAAAAATAGCCATTTTGCAACCAATCTCTGTTTTTGACGAAACTAATTTTGTTGGATCGGGAACGTTAAATTATTGTCAAGTTTAAAATTTCAAGTCAATTGGAATTCATACGTAAGCGTGATAAATTTAAGCGTCTGTTCAATTATAGATGTAAATTAAATAAGCTAGAAATAAGGCTATTTTTCAAACGGTCTTCAAATTCGACGAAATTAGTTTTTCTAGGACCATGTTTGTAAAACATGGCTAGATTTCAAATTTCGTAATTTTTGAAATTAGTATGTAGCCGTGACAAATTAAAATGTATGTTCAAATTCAATATTTAACGTTATATTTTAATTTTGATAAAAATTGATCAAAATAGCTGAATCAGCTTACGAAACATATCCCATTGTGTTCGGAATGAGGTATTTGGCTAGGAGCTACTATCATTAGGATTTGTATGGAGTTCGGAGTGTTAAACAAGCAACATTGGAATTTAATATTATTAAATTATTATATATATACTAGTTTGGAACCAGTGCTTCACTCACGGGCAGGTAAGAAATAGTTAGTGTGAAGGAGAAGCAGCTTGGAGTTGTGTTGTGGTGGTTGGTCGTGTGTATGGGTAGACATTAAATGAATTTGTAGGTGTATTAGTTATGTAAGCTTATGTGAGAGTTGGTAGTGTAAGGAAGGAAACATTATATGGTATCGACATAATTAGTTCATTGCATAAAGTAAAATAGTATTTGATCACTGGTTATGTAGTTGGAAATTGCTGGAAATTTGTAGTTATATTTCGTAGGTTGAAGGGGTGTTTGATATCATAGTGAAGCGTAAAAGTAGTGTGTGGTGCATATGCGCCAAATGTTAATGGTGTAATTGTAAACGATATTTTTCGTCAACACCCGGATTACATTGTGTAATGTATGCGTTCATGAGATTTGTCATCGTCATGACTCAGAGTCTCAAATATATAATCCTAGGCTTGTGACTTTAAGCTGAATCACCTTCCTTGGGGCATCAGAATTCTTAAACCTAGCTGCCATTAGCCTTGCCCATAGAGGGTGAATGCCATACTTATTGCACGATGGTATTTCGACTTGACCCCGGGGAAAGTTATTTAACTTGATGTCGTTAGGCATCATGGAATTTATGAGCTTCTCAGCTATGATAACGATATTATTTATTCCAATAAGAAGAAAACAAGCTAACACTGCCCTTGAGTTCAAGGATGAAGGCCTCGCTAGATTCACTAACTCCGATGATTCCTTCGTGTCAGGTCTGCCAAAGAGAGAAGCCTAAATCACGACGGGGATCGGGTTAGGAATTTGGGGACGATCTCCTTAAATCGATGTTCGGGAAGCGTTAGGCTCAGCATGAGGATATGGATCAATCATGGCAGATCCTTTGGGCGAGGAGAAGGGGACTTCGTGTTTTCACAAAGCCTTTTGCTCCGCCGCTAGGGGACCTTGGTTGACCTTCTCATTAGAAAGGTTAGTGTTGACTCCCTATTTCATCATTATGGCACTACAAGATTATCAAATCGTAAGATGAGTGAGACTCGGAATTTCCCATTCCTAGTTTGCAGATATTTTACAAGAATAGATGATTTGCTCTTCTTGAAAAGAAAGGAACTTGATTGAGAAATAAATAGTCCGTCCCCCTTTATGGAGTTCCTGGGGTTCTATATATAGAGAATCCGGAGTCCCTCTATCGGTAGGTTGTTGGGCCTGAGTGATTCTTTTCGGTCGCTATTTCCCTTGGTCTCGGGTATCTGGCTGTCGGTTATCCTTGTGGTGCCGGTTATAGTCTTTAAAGCGAGGGTCCCGGGTGAATTGGGGCCTCCCCAAGGTGGGAAGGAGTTTGTTGCAGAGACCGGTTGCGGAGGCATTTCGAATTTTTCGGTGAATGCTTCCAAGTTTCAGTCCTTTGGCATAAACATTCGGATGTTGGCTTTCAGCTTTATCGTGGGTACTTAGAGGGGCCCGCCTTCATGATGTACATGTACACCAACCGATTTAGAACCGTTGGTGGTTCAAATTCTAGATAGATTAGTACGTGTAGCCCATATCCTTGCTTTGAGTTTTTGCTTAGCCTTCTGGTTTGATTCCCAGGAAGGTAGCTTCCGTTGATGCCCATGTTACTAGCGAAGGTAACTTCGTTATCTATGGAGATGTTTTTTCAGGAGTCGGTTACGGACCATGTTTATGCTCTGACCCATTACTCTTCTTCTTCTTATGTGTTGGCGTTACGTCGGTTAATTTCTGGCGGGTAGGCCATGCCGGATGAACTTTTGCTGACGCTCTGTAGGTTTCGGGCCACTTCGTTTCAAAAAAGGAATTCGGCCTATGTCACTCTCAAATTCTTCATCCCTTCCTTATATTCCTTCGACATCCCTTCACTATCAACCTGCACTAAGATCATTTTGGTAGTAACATTTCCCCCCTAGTGCAGGGGTGTCTTCGACTTTCCAAGTCAAGCTTCTTTTTCCGGGCTTCCTCATTTTTGTTTGTCAGTTATTTTTCAATGCTTAGATACATCATAAGTTCTGCCGAAGAGATTCTCTTTCGGCGCCTCGTGGAGGAATGAATTGACCTAGACTCAGGCCTTGATGGAAGATTGAAAATTCTTTTCAGTGATGAAGTGAGTCGAATACAACGCTGACTCGGACGTTTTAAGGTTAAAGAGCCGAATTCACCTAGATTCGGGTATTTAAAGATTGCAGACCGGAAACCATTCCGGAATAAGTGAAGAGCCGACTCTATCCAGATTCGGGTATTTTAAAAGTTAAGGAACGGAAACCCCTCCGGTATTAATGACGAGCCGAATCCACCCAGTTTTGGGTATTTTAAAGATTAAAGACCGGGACCCCTTCCAACAGTAATAACAAGCCGAATCCACCCAGATTCGGATATTTAAAGATTGAAGACCGGGAACCCTTATGGCAGTAAAGATGAGCCGAATCCACCCAGATTTGGGTATTTAAAGATTGAGGACCGAAAACCCTTCCGGCATTAATGAAGAGCCAAATCCACCCAGATTCGGGTATTTAAAGATTGATGACCGAAAACCCTTCTCGCATTAATGAAGAGCCGAATCCACTCAGATTCGGGTATTTTATGATTAAGGACCGGAAACCCTTCTGGCATTAATGAAGAGCCGAATCCACCCAGATTCGGGTATTTTAAGATTAAGGACTGGAAACCTTTCTGGCATTAATGAAGTAAGCATCCCCTTCGGATTTGATTTGGGAAGAAGAGGTTGTACGTGCTTCTTGAGCCTCCCCTTGGGCATTTGACGTCAAAGCAGAGGATGTACGTGCTTTGTTGGCCACTCTCTGGGCATGTGCGTCCGAAGCGCTTGGCTAGCTTATCCACAAGCAGGGCCCACGTACTTACCCGACCTCCCTCCAGGAGGCATCTTATCCTGACTATCATAGGCGATGATAATGTCTTAAAAACTTAGACGGGGCCACCGTAGACATAGAACTAAGGTTTACTCTTTTGATGCTCTATACAGACCATCGTAGGCTCTGATAGAGGCTTGTACGCCACCCACTCCGAGAGGTGCCCTATCCTGACCATCGTAGGCGATTATAGAGGTTTGCGATCCCGTATGTGGGTAACGCGGAATATAAGCAGAGGTAGGAGGTGCTCTTCTACGAGCAGTGGTAGGGCGTGCTTTGTTCTAGCAGAGGCAAGGCGTACTCTTCTGCGAGCAGATGCAGGGCGTGCTAATTTTTTGATGCACGACCATGACCATCTCTTGTGTGAAATGGTAGCTTACTCTTTCGACGCTTTAACCATGCCCCCTCTAGTTTGGGCAAGGAGAAAGACTAACACAATCACCCCTCTTCAGGGGATGATTAGGCCCGGCCAATTTGGCGATGATGAGGGATTCAATCCTTTTTTTCAGCTCGACCCCTTTTTGGTTTTTCTCGAGTTACCAGGAGGGTTTCCATGCCCTTGGTTGTATGATAATTTATTGGGAGGAAAATCCTGTCCTTTATTCCTTTATGGTTGGAAAATACGGCCTCAAATGTTCCGAGTTCCATGTTCTTGGAACAAGATCTCCGTTGGTCCTACATAGCCGATATGTACCGAATATGACCTCTTGATGGAAAATTAGGGGTCCTTCCCAATTCGGACCAAGAGGACCATCTGTTTGGTTCTTGGTGTTGGCAAGTACTCTTTACTGTACTAACTCACCTTTATTGAAGGTTCTAGGTTTGACCTTGAATTGTAATATTTTCTGATCCTTCTTTGGTATTCGGCGGTTGTGACTGCAGCCTCATCCCTTAGTCCCTGTATCAAGTCTAGCGATTCCTTTTTTAACTCCTGGTTGGGGTCAAATGAGTATGCTACCCTTCTATGTGATGAAATTTCGACCTCAACCGGAAGCATAACTTCGCATCCATATGTCAGGGAAGAGGGGGTGTGTCCTGTAGCTATTTTGGTAGATACTCTATATGCCCATAGCACTTGAGGCAACTCCTCTGCCTAATTTAAAACAACGTATTTATATATAATTTGAACAAGTGAGAGCAAAATCATTTTAAAAACATACTAAATTCGCCATCATTTTTATTATAAATATAAAAGTGAAATGGACATGTTTGCTGCTGAAATATAACTGCAATCCTATCGCTGTACTAATAAATAGGATAAAAATGTGATGATAACATGATTAAGAATATTAAGTAGTACATGATATATTCATTCAAGAAGCTGCAATACATTAAAATAAAGAAATATATTGTAATTATTCACCTGCTCTGCTTGTTACAGCAGAAAGATTCATTTCTTCTGCCCATGTAGGTTCATCCGAGAATTACTGTAATGTGCCACAAACACACCTTAGGTAACTAGTCTACAGACTACAATGAATTTATCGACCAATGTCGTAATATGCGAGTAGAAAATTTTATAATATGAAGTAATGTGAATTTATGTCAACTAAACTGATGAAACATACTTCTAATATGTTGTAATGTACTAGTGTTATTTTATCAAAAAATGAAATCAAGCAAGATTTGTCAGGCAATTTTTTAGAATACTTTCTGTGTTTCTTATGTTAATATTGAATTGACTATGTGGTTATTATTAAACTTGATGTAAATAAAGGAGATGATAAGAATTAAGTAAAGATACAATGGCCAAAGTCTACGCACTAAAAAATGGGTTAGGACATGATTTCAAGGAGGCTGAGAAGCCCCCCTTAACATGAGGAGGTAATGAATTCATATTCACATCTTGTCGGATTTGGTATTTGAGGTGTGGATTTCATATGAGCTGACAAGTCACTGAATTTCTGTTTTAGGCTTCTTGTATCAAGACTTAGCCTTTCCATTGACCATTATTTATGTAATAAAGAATGCATATACTTGGAGTGGTTAATAATTGGTTGAAGGTAAAGGGAAGTTAGGCAAAGAGGAATTTATGAAAAAATAAATTAAGCGAATTTTTTCTTTGTGGATGGAACTGAAGCGGAAAGCTAAAATTTTATGGATGTTAACACGCATACACATATACATATATATTACACACATATTATTGAATATTTCTTTATTTTCTTATAAGAAGTTTGACAGTACCTATTGAAATTTTCTAACTAATTTCAGTCCACCGAAGAAGCATAATATTTGTCAATGATCTTGCAGGTTTTCTGAGATGTATGTTAAATACAACGGGGGATGGTATCGTGATCTTGTTTCCATAATGGAATGGATGTGCAATTTTTTATTATTTGAAAGATTAAGCGGATGGCTGCAAGAAGACAATTATTTTATTCTAAGCCAATTTTGGTGGACTCGAAAGGTATGCTGCAAGCACTAATCCTTTCACAGAGCAGCATCATTACTAAGAATTCTGTAGCATATCAAATCCGTATACATTTGAATTTTCCATGTGTTTGTCTGTTAATAAGAAGTATTCAATACTAGTTAGTTTTTTAGTGTGCGTTCTTATTTGTAGTCGTAATTTTGTTCTTATTAAAGGCTCGTTTAGAACGACAAAAAAATAGCTTGACCAGCTTCATTGTTGTGTCCCCCTTGAAAGTCATCAAGTTGTAAGAAAACTAACTAGTACAAAATTATTACCCTAAATTAATTTTTTTACTTTAATAATTTCTCTTAGGTAACTTCTTTGTTATATATTTCTATTTCTTATTCGTTTACTATGAAAATTATTAGCCTAAATTACTAATTATTTGGTAGATAAATCAAGATTTGTCGACTTTAGTTTGCATTTCACAGATAATCAACTTGATTTCTTCTTCGATTTTCTTTGGTTATCCTCACCTTCTCTTTGTCTATCCCTCCAACTTGCTTATGCATTTTGAAGTAATGCTTTTGATCTTTGTTAAATAGTAAAAACAAATTCTTGTTTTTTATACATGGTTTCTGTAAATGTTTTAGTCAATATTTTATTATTATTTATTAACCGTTCTAAAATCAATAGCTCGAAGATTAACGAAGAAAATTTGTACTTACTGTTGATCTATTCGAAGCAAAAGAAATGTCATTGTCATTCTAATTTTTGAAACTGCAATATCTCTCTCTCAAACACAAACACGCGCGCGCGCGCACACACACACACACACACACACACACACACACACACACACACATATATATATATATTCAAATAACTATGTAAGAAAATAATAGTTTGGTCTAAGACGCAGTAGAGTTCGTATAATAGCTGATGTGATAGTAAACTTGAAAAGCCAAAGTAATGGCAAAGAAAACAATGTAAAATGGTTTTGTAGAATAAAATCTTCCAAAATATGAAGTGCCGAATCCAAAATAAAATTAACTAAACTAAAAAAAAGTTAAAAAGGTTCTTGGTTTGATTTTAAGAACCGCATTACTTTGGTTTGTCGTAATACAACACTTCTATGTGAAGCGAATTTCTTTGAGCTTATTATAATAACGATCAATTAATTTTTCTTAAATTTACTTGATAATCGATGGCAAATTCTTATTGTCGATTATTGAACTTATTTGCAGATAATTAGCTTTTCCGAAGTGAAGATCATCCGGAACAGTTGACGTGACTTCAGTTCTAATGTATTATGATATTAGTTAGTACTTGTTGTGTAAACCTTTTTGTGAATGCTTGTGGTACATGAATTTGCTCAGTTTGTCAAACAACTATTATTTAAATGGCTATCGGTAATATTTATGTAACTAAAGTGTTCTCAATTATTTGAACATGTTGATTATGTTATTTGTTAATTGTTGGTTTGAATATGGTAATTATACGATCATTGTTGATTCTACTATGACTATTACTAAGTTGGTTGTTAGAAATAATACATTTTATTAGCATTTTAAAATCGCTACTAAAACAGATGTATAAATACCACCTAAATATATAGTAGAATAAAGTAAATACAACGAAAAGTTTTTAGCTGCTCAAAATAAAATCTATGAAAAAGCGAAAAATTGACCCACATATAGGCATAGGTAGCGTTTGGAAAACGCAACTACGCTAAGCATATGGTAGCGTTTATCAAAACGCAACCAAAAAAATCAGACTTTTAGTAGCGGGACCTATAGTAGCGTTCTTTAAAATGCTACCAAAAGTTTTGGTAGTGTTTTTCAAACACTACCAAAGTTCTTTTCTGGTGTAGTGGAACTGTGTTCATAGCGACCTTTTCTGAAATTGATTTGGACGTAATTTAAAATCCAATCGTTCAAATTTAACTCTCTTATATTCATTGGAAATGCTTTTCGATATGAACCCAACGGTTCTAGTTTTAGGAGAATCCAACGGTCGGATCTCCAGGTACATCAATTTGAAGTTAATGGTTGAAATTCGCGAGTGGTCGCTACGCAGCGCGTTTTATTCAAGCCATTAAATATATACAATATATATATCGTCGATTTCTATTTAAAACGTATTTTATAAATCATTTATAAGTTCATTTTAAAACGATTTCAACTTCATTTAAATTTTAAATCAAAATTGAATATTCCAAATCATTATAATATTAAACTGATAATATTTTCAAAATATCAGATTTTGAAATCAATTCTTTTTGATATTCATTATAAAATAAATAAAATCGACAGAAAATCCCTTTCAAGCTAAAAATAACGTATAACTACTTAACTCGGCTTCATATTCATTTCGGTTATGAATATTTCAATATTTTCGTGTCCATCCAAAATAGGACATCAAAATCATATTTGGATTCTTCACTGAATATTATTTTAAATTATTCGTTTATATTCTGAATTGAAATCAGACTCAATCAATTACCATATAATTTCAGTTATATGGATTCCATACATCGCGTGCATTCAAAAATAGTGATAAACAACTATTAAACATTCCATTCACACCCAGAGTGCAATTTACAACTTTATTAGCATTAAATAATTAAATAACGCTTATAACAGCCTGTCAATCAACCGATCGACGTACAACTAAATATTGGGATTAGTGTACGTCAAATATCATCCTAATGACCGTGTGGGGTTTTCAAACAATAACAGTCTATTTAAATAAATCATTGGTTAATAAATTTAACCAATTCTAATTATGTTCGAATTATTTTTCTACTTAACCAATTTTTACTGTTTAAATAATAAATGGATATTTATATCTCATTTCAACAACCATAAAGTGTCTATCCGCATTGTCTAAAATACGAGTGTCTTATTTTCAAACAACGCTTCTTGTGCAAATGAATCGTGAGTAGTTCATGACTTGAACTCAAACAATATCACATACAACAGATAAAAATCAACAATGACAATTTATACATTCATTTATAAAATAAATAACTTGAAAAATTAAGTGAGAGAGTTCTCACATTGGTTTCCACTCCGCTAATCTTTAGTTGAGGATTTTATTTTTACACTAAATTAAACAATCGTTTAATTTTGCTAATAATTCAACTTGCTCCATTTTCGTTCTAGTCAGTTCCATGTTGTAGAGTTCATGATACGAACGCGACGCAATTGAAATCGTCAGATTCCGACCTCATTTGAAAAAGATATGATAATTTATACATTGGTATACATTTAAATATATAATTAACTTAATAATAATTTTCCTTAGTTACCCTCATTAATTAAACATCCCCTAATCAAAATTAGGACCGCTAACCCTTTCTTCCATTTTCCTTCGTTGTTTACAGGCAACACACCTGAAAAAACTCCATCGCTTTTATCACATCGCACGCTTCTCAAGGGGACTTGACCTCGATCGAATGCCACCATACCGAAAAAACTAATCACAACCGTACCAAATCGAAGAGCATGAAACAATAGACAATGTTTATTTTAGAGGAAGGATCTAATACGAAGCGGATTGTAAGAGATTTACATTTTATTTTTGGAGTTTTTCGACCATTAAAAACATTAAACGGCGGCTGTAAATATGCCCTAGGGTTTTGAGGAAAGTGGATATACACCATATATATTTAATAATATTTTAATTCCAAAAAGTGTGATTTCGCATTCGACTCCAAATCAATCCCAACGACTATCGTTCCTAACTAAGTACCCCCATTCCGGACATAATTGGATATGTTTCGTAAGCCAATTTGACTGTTTCAATCAGTTTTCATCAAAATTAAAATTAATATAATGGTTAATATTGAATTCCAACATACATTTTAATTTACTGGGGCCACATACTGACTCCAAAAATTATGAAAATTGGAATCTCGCAATGTTCTGACGTTACGGTCCTAACAAAACTAATTTCATCGAATTTGGAGATCGTTTGGAAAATGGCCTTTTTCTACTCGATTAAATTTGAACTAAAATTGAAAACTCGTTTAAATTTACTGTGCTCACATATTAATTCCAAAAATTATGAAATTTAAATCTAACTATAATTTGACATTCCAGATCAAACAAAAGTGGTTTAGTCGAAAACAGAGGTCGTTTGCAAAATGGCTATTTTTGAGGGCTAATATATTATTTAAAATATATATAAATTCCATAGTGTAATAACCCGGAAATCCAAGCCAATTTAAAATTTTTATTTTGGAAATTTTAATGAATTTTGAATATTTAAAATGAATTATTTTAAATAATAATGAAGAGAAATTTATTTTGAATAGAATTAGAACGTATATATTTATTTGAATCATCGTTAGAATATAAATATTTTATTTTAATTATAAAAGGAATTGAAAATGGCGCGGTAGTTCGAAAATTCGATTTCAAAGTTCAAATGAATGTATAGGATTCAAAATAAACCGAATTTTAGCGAAACCGAAAACATTAGAATCTATTTGAGAATATCTTTCCAACGAATCTGAAAAATTGAAATTTCATATCGGGAATAAAAAGATATGCCCAGTTGAAATTTCAGAATAGTCGCTATGGAATTCTGGCCCTTAAAAACGGAAATTTTGCAAACGATCTCTGTTTTCGACGAAACCACTTTTGTTGGATCTGGGATATCGAATAATTGCTAGATTCCAAAATTCGTAATTTTTGAAAGCAATATGTGAGTGTGGCAAAAGAAAACGCGTTTGACCAGTTTTAGTTGATTTTAATCAACTGGAAAATGGCTATTTTTCAAACGATCTCAGAATTTGACGAAATTAGTTTTGTTAGAACCGTATCGACAATACGAAGCTAGAAATAATTTTTTTTGGAATTTTTAGAGTTGTGTGTGGCCCCGGTAAATTGAAATGTGCGTTCAAATTGAATATATATAGATTTATATTTTAATTTTGATGAAAACCTATCGTAACAACCGAATTGGGTTACGAAACATATCCCATTGGGTTCGGAATGGGGGTAATCAGCTAGGGGCGACAGTCGTTGGATTTGATTTGGAGTTCGTGGCGTTACACAAGCAATTTACGAATTAAAATGTTATTATATAAATATATAAATACAATAGAATGGGTCGAACCCTTATTTTTTTTAATCGTGTTCAATGCTTCAATAACCCGTCGTCTCTCTCTCAACTATACGATGGAAAAGACTCAGGTTTTTGAGCTCAAAAATCTTTAAATCCTCACAATAAAATTTAAAACTTTCGAAATGAAATCAACGAGCTTTCCGAGAGCTACCAATCAATACCACTTTGAAGATTTGTAGTGGTGTATTGCTCACGATTTCTGGCTGTGAAGTGGCGCTGTTCAGGCGCGAATTCCGAGAGGGGAGCAGCCGCGAGTTCGACGCCGTCACAGGCGTTGGTAGAGGAAGCGGGGCTCTCTGGCGTAGCACCTCCAGATCGGACTCTGGCAGCCTCCAGGCAGAGCAACGACAAACCCTAGATTTTGAAGATGGCTTTGGTGAAAACCTGGAAGGAACAGAACGGTGGTAAAAGGGGGATGGTAACGTTTTCTTGTTTAGTTATTTTAAACATTATATATTCATGGTTAAAATTCAAATATATATATATATATATATATATATATTGCATGGATAAAAATCAGGTTATTATATAAATATTATTGTGTTAAAAATCAAATTGTTTTTGGTATAAAATACATTAGTGTAAAAATGAGATTTAAATATAAAGCTTTGTTTTAAAAATATATAAGCTTTGTCTTAAAAATATATAAGCTTTGTTTTAGAAAGATAAAAATAGATTTGTTTAGAAAAATAAAAAAAGAGAACATTATTTTTGAAAATAAGATTAAAACTGATTTGAAAATAAATGTAGAACTAATTTGAAAATAAAAGTAGAACTGATTTGAAAATAAGATTAGAACTGATTTGAAAATAAAAGTAGAATTGATTTGAAAATAAAAGTAGAAATGATTTGAAAATAAAAGTAGAACTGATTTGAAAATAAAAGTAGAACTGATTTAAAATAAGATTAGAACTGTTTTGAAAATTAGATTAGAACAGTTTTGAAAATAAGATTAGAACTGTTTTGAAAATAAGATTAGAACTGTTTTGAAAATAAAAGTAGAACTGATTTGGAGTTTAAGATTTGAAAATATAATCTTTGTATAGAAATTAAAAGTGTAAAAATATAATCTTTGTATTGAAATTAGAAGTGTAAAAATATAATCTTCATATAGAAATTATCGTTATAAAAATATGATCTTTATATAGAAAACATCGTTATCAAAATATGATTTTAAAAATATAAGCATTGAGGTAAAAATATGATTTCTAATATATACACCTCATATTAAAAATGTGATTTTTATTATGAACAGCATGGAAAGGACTACGTTGGAATCGACTGAAATCAAATCCCAATCCGAACCGTTCAGAAATAAAGAATGGAGGAGTGGATCCCAAAGGTGAGAACTTCTGTAACGACCCAAATTTTGGGGCCAATTTAATTTTTTTTTAGAAATTTTAATGGATTTTAATGTTTAAAATAATTTATTTTAACTAAGAACGACTAAAAAATTTATTTTAAAATAAATAAATTCATTTTAATTATAAAAAGGAGTTTAAAATAGCGCTGCAGTTTGAAAATTTGAACTTTGACTGACTGTACAGGATTCATTTTAAATCAAAATTGAACGAAACCAGAAATATTTAAATCTGTTTAATCATATCTTTCCAGCAAATCTGAAAAATTGAAATTTTATAGCGGAAATCAAAAGTTATGGCCAATTCAATTTTTAGAAAAGTCGCTATAGAATTTATATATATATTATATAGGGCCCGAAAGGCTACTTTTCACATATGAAGGAATTTCGACTCGAAACCACTTCCATTGAGTTCGGAATGACGTTCCTGCATTGAAAAACAGTAAACACTTATATATTTTGAGTTTCGGGATTTATTTGTTTAAAAATGTATTTTTAATATTAAATATATTAGCCTTAAAAATAGTCATTTTTCAAACCACCTCGGTTTTTGACGAAACCACTTTTGTTGGAACTGGAATGTCAAATTATTGCTAGATTTCAATTTTCATAATTTTTCGAATTAATATGTGAGCGTGGCAAAGGAAAACGTGTTTTGAGTGTTTTAATCAAATTTAATCGACTTGAAAATGGCCATTTTTCCAACAGTCTCAGAATTCGACGAAATTAGTCTTGTTAGAACCGTATCGTCAAAACATAACTAGAAATAATTTTTCTGTAATTTTTAGAGTCAGTATGTAGCCCCGGTAATTTAAAATGTAAGTTTGAATTTAATAATTAAATGATTTATAAATTAATTTAAAGAAAAACATATCGTAACAGCCGAACTGGGTTACGAAACATTTTCCATTGTGTCCGGGACGGGGGTTATTAGCTGGGGGCGACACTTGTTGGATTCGAATCGGAGTTCGTATGAATAGATGGGGTGTATTTGAATTAAAAGAATTTAAAGTATAAATAAATAAATAGAAATACGCCATGTATATATACGGTCATACTATACGGGAAGACCTAATTCCCAAAACTCAGCCGCCACCGTTCTAAATGGATGGCAGAATTGCTCTCCCCTTCTTCCCCTTCATTCTCACGATCCACTTCAAATCAATTCATAGTTTTAAGGACAAGATCGAAGAGGAGGGCGAGGCCTATACATCCAACGGCTGTGATCAATTTCTGATGAGTGTGGTGGACGATTAGAGCACACATAAGTGCTGCGTTTGCCGCCGTTTCTGGCATTCAGGAGCAGCTCGAGTTGCGAGCTGATGGTGGGCGTTTGTGGGCCATGTCGAGACGTTTCAGGTGGTGCGAGATGATCTGCGACCGGCGCAGCGTTAAGGGAGGAAAGTTGAACCCTAGTATGGAGCAACGGTCTGAAGCAAACCGATGGAAGAAGAAGAAAGGATCGGCCAGAACTGATTAAAAGGAAAAGTGGTTAAGAGTTTAATTATATTTTAATTGGTAATTAGTTTATTAAAATTCAAAGATGCCATAACTTCTTCGTACAGCAACGAAATCAAACGAAACAAAAAGAGTTAGATTCGTATTTCAGAGATCTACAACATGACGCTGACGATGTCTGAAACAAAACAAATCAGAAATTCAGGAAAATTCAGATCTGATTTATTCAGAACCAAATTGCAATGTGAGAAATCCTTTTTATTTTAATTATTTATTATTTAAAAATAATTATGAATTTATTATCACAAAATTTTGCAGTAATTTCCTGTTTGCTATTGTTCATGATTGTTAATGTAATGTAATCTAATTTGTGTTTGCCTGTTGGTTGTTGTGATGAATTTTGAATGTTCATGTTTCGTTATATTAGATTAAAAAAAATACCACTTGGGTTAGAAATGATGATTTGATTGAAAATAACTCCTTTGTTAGAATACATGTCATAATCTACATAACATTTAAAGTTAGAACATGTTGTGGTTAAAATAATGTTTACGTTAGAATATGTTAAGTAATGATAAAGGACATTTTGGTTAGAAAATGAACATGAAAAGAAAAAGTTAAATGTATATACATAAATCTACTTTTTATGTTATTAGGATTCTAAGAAAATAAAATATCATTTCTTTTATGTAAAAATATGTAAATGGATAAAATACCATTTTTTTTATGTAAAAATATGTGAACGGATAAAATACCATTTTTTAATGTAAAAATATGTGAATGGGTAAAATATCATTTTTATGTAAAAATGTGTTAAGGGAACAAAATATCATTTTGGTCAAACAAGATTATGAACATAAAAATAAGCATTTTTGGTGAATTAGAAAAAGGTTAAAAACAAAACGATCATATTTTGTTTACATAAAAAGAATTAGACAAAACGTATATTTTTATCCATCAAGAAGAATGCATTGGAAATGTATATTTTTATACGTTAAAAAGTATGAAATGAAAAGGTATATTTTTATACATTAAAAAGAATAAATTGGAAATGGGCATTTTTGTCACATTAAAAAGAATGAATTAGAAATACACATTTTGTCATTTATAGGAATAAAAATCACATTTATGTGAATACCTGATTTGTGAAATATAAAATCACATTTTTGTGAATACTTGATTAATGGAATAGAATCACATTTTTGTGAATACTTGATTAATGGAATAGAATCAACATATTTTGTTACATAGAATAGATTAAACAAAATTATCATATTTTGTTACGTAGAAGAGATTAAACAAATTTATCATATTTTGTCACATAGAAAAGGATTGGACAAAAATATTATATTTTTATACATTAAAAAGAAGAAGTTAAGAATGTATGTTTTTCTTTACATTAAAAAGAAGAAGCTAAGAATGCATATTTCTGTACATTAAAAGAATGAGTTAGAAAATGTATATTTTTATACATTAAGAAAAATGAATTAGAAAACATTAATTTTGTTTACATTGAAAAGTTAATAAACAAAATCCTCATTTTGTTTACATTGTTACATTGAAAGGTTAATAAACAAAATCCTCATTTTGTTTACATTGAAAAGTTAATAAACAAAATTCTCATTTTTGTTGAAACTTGAATTATGAAACAAAAATCACATTTTTGTTGAAACTTGATGTATGAAACAAAATTTACATATTTGTCAAAAAAAAGGACATTTTTGTATATTAAAAATGAATTAGACAAAAAGGACATTTTTGTATATAAAAAAATGAATTAGACAAAATGGACATTTTTGTATATTAAGAATGTATTAGCAAAATGATCATATTTTTACAAGTAGAATATGTTGACATTAAACATTAACTTTTTAATGTAAAATAGAATATTAGAGAAATGATCATATTTTTACAAAGAAAAATATGTTAACATTAAAATCTTATATTCAAAGAAAAGAATAGAAAAATACATTTTTTATATGAATTCAAAGAAAGGAATAGGAAAGTACATTTTTATATGTATTCAAAGAAAAGAATAAAAGATTACAATTTTGTGTGTAATCAAAGAATGAAATAAAAAGATTACATTTTTTAATGTAATCAAAGAATGAAAATAAAATGTTACATTTTCATGTAATAAAAGAAATAAAAGATTTCATTTCTATGTGATATTAAAAATATCCATTTGATCACTTAAAAGATTAACACCCAAAATATACATTTTTGGTTATTTAAAAGGATAACACCAAAACATACATTTTTGGTAATTGAAGAGGTTTACACCAAAACATTCATTTTTGGTCACTGGAAAGGATTACACAAAGATAGGAAAGTTAATATTTTTATTTGTCGATTAGTCACAATAAAAAGATCATGTGTTAAAAATATGATGTTAGTGATGGCTTGGAATATATGTATGTGTTGATGAAGTGTTTGATTTATTTAATACAATGTTAGTGTATTCGAAACTGAATATTACACTTCCATTTACAAGTCATCCGACTTGTTTATGTGATTGGGTCGATAATTTTTACACATCGCCCAAGTGCTCAAATAATTTATTATTTGATTGTTGGATAAAACCCCACACGGGTGTTGGGATGATGCTTGACCTGCACTAGTCCCAATATTTAGTGTAGAATCCACTATGGTTGTATTTGGATGTTTGATTAATATTTACCATTGATTACATGCAGTATATGGTTGTTGATTGAGTCACATTCCAATAAAGAATATTCTAGAAAAGAATATTTTAGAAAATATATCTTTGAAAAAGAATATGTTTTAGAAAAAGAATATATTTTAGAAAAATATTTTTTTATTGAAATAAACTAGTTATTAACTAGAATAAATCATTAAATTTAGATTTAATAAAGTTTCCAATTTGTTAATATATTTAATGGAATTTAAATTAAATAAATTGGATTTTGGGTTTGTCGTGAATAGTGTCTTAAATAACACTGTTCTTAAACCTGTATAAAAAGGATAATCTTTTAATTTTGATTATTAAATTTTCAATTATATTTAGAAATTGAAAATAAGATGAAATGTGAGTTGGGTTTATTGTGAACCATGTTTTTAAGTGACATGTGTTCTTTAACCCACCTAACAGTGAGAATATGATTTGGAATTTATAAATCTCTTATTTAAATTTAAATCGAAATTTCCCAAAAGTAAAGTTTTCAATTTAATATATTAAATTGGAATTTAATGGAATTCGAATTAATAATAACCGAGATAAGCTTCTGTAAAAGAAGACCGATACTACATATGGATTTTAAGAGGCCTTGCCGTTATTCCATTTATATTATTGGTCGGATATAGAAATTTATAACGATTATATGTTGATTTGACATCTGTGAAGATTCCATATTTTATGGAAGATGATTTTTGGGTTTATCATGAACGGTGTTTTAAAATGACACTAGTTCTTTAACCCAGTTAAAGATAAGATTAATCTCTTAAATTTAAATAATCATTGAATAATGATTTTTTGTCTTTAAAACCAAATTGGGGTTTAATAAATCTTTAAAAGCAAAATTTAAGAATAAATTTGAAGAACTTATCTTTGATAAGATAATGTGAGTATTTTATTTAAAAGAATAATTCTGAGTTGGAATGTGGCGTTGGATGTGTTTTTATAGTACTTCACTTTTAAAATACGTGAGTTATTCGGAAAGACTGGGTTTAACCCATTCCGAATAATCTCTACGACGATGAAGAGTCGAAGATGAAGACGGTGGTTGAAGACCGACGATCTTCACATCGAATGGATGTGTTGCTACAGAGACCCTGATGGGAGTAGCTACCTTGAAGGGGCTTCAGTGGTGGCCGTCCGGACTATTGTTGATTGTTCGGATTTGGTTTTCGCTCAGACCCAGAGCATAAGCTAATAAATGGATGTGTGTCTGACATTGGATTTCGTTCCATGTGAATTAAATCGATTTCTGTTAATCTATGTCTGTTTGGTGGTGGAGGATTTATTCTCTACTTAACACCCTGGTATATATTAATAGTGATTGATCGCATGGCATGAATTGTCAATGTGGCACAGCAAAATGCATATGATCAAGGCTCTAGTTGAAAAGCAGGGCTTTGTGGGATGATCAAGGCATAGCCTATTACGGCATAGCTTTGTGTATATCGTGACTTCGCAAGCCTCACACCCCGGTATGAGTCAAAAAGGGGATATGGACTGCAGGGAGTGCACATGTTTCTTACTAGCTAGTGGTAGTGTCAGTGCTTTAACACGGTCTGGCATTTTACTTATGTGGATGATGGATTTTGAGGCGCCTCGGATTTTTATAGGCCGATAGTGGTCATATTATAGGTTCAAAGGAACCGGGAAACGTGTGTTCATGCATAACCAATCCACTGCCCATAGGTAGGGACCGGCCCTGAAGATCCAAGGGTTCACTACGGGGGATCCTGAGGCATTTGCTAGAGTGTCTCGAATCGGATAGGAGCTTGCCCCTAGCCTCGACTCATGATGGAAAACCAACTTCCAATACGACCTTGTGGTTTTGATTGTAGAACTAGTATGGCGACATGATATTTGGTACCCATGTCGTCTATGATTGATACATTATGATTGAACTTGTTTTTGAAATATATATACCCATGTATATACACACTAATATCAAATTCGTTTTATCGTATCAAGCATCTTTTGACCATTATAAGGTAAAACCTTATCCTCCGGTTTGCGTTCCATTGTGTGATGGGACTTGGGTCTTATAATGGTTTCATTTTTCTAAAAAGCATTACGTTGTTTAACGATTTACTTTAATTTATGCAATGGCAATCCAATGGAGTAAACCCGTTCCGCGTTAGCGGCGTGGTCTTGTGATTAGCCTTATTATTAGATAGTTAAGTTAAGATTTCTCATACCAGTCTCATGACTGACCTGTAGTTTGTTTCACTGGCAAACTCGGGTGCCCTTATTTTCCACACGGGCAGTCGAGTAGCATTTTGCAGATATATTTACAGGATCCTGGCTTACAGCTGAAGTAGTATTCTGAAAGCTCTGTATCCGTGTATTCCTTTTAGTTGTATATTTGTAATATTTTTCGCTGCTATTTAAATGTAATTTAAGACCCTGATATTAATGTATTTCTTTTGTGTAGCATATATTCATACTCTGTTATATTCTTGTACTCTGATGTAATTGTTGTAATCAGCAATAAAATGTTCTTCAGTTGTGTTCTGATGTGTATTGTTCTCAAGGCAATCCAGCCTTTCCTTTACGGGGAAGTTTGGGTCGTTTCAACTTCTCACTTTAATTCTTGTTTTCTATTTAAAATTATATACTAGGATGTAGACGGTGCTTAGCAGCACCCGATACCCATCGTCCACAGACCATGGACGGCTTGTATGTTTGATTGTATGTTGTTGTGAAAATTGATTGTGATGTGGAATGAATGAAAATATGTTCATGTGTTGAAATAAATTATTTATCGTTAAAAATATAAATTTAACGTGAATGTGAATATATAAATATTCATTTACAAATCGAACGATTTGTTTATGTACACCGATTTGACTGATATGGATTGGGATGATAAATTTTACACATCGCCCAACTGCACGAATAAAAATCTGTGTTTGTTGATTTGAAACCCCACACGGGTGTTGGGATGATATTCGACGTACACTAATCCCAATTGTTTAGTGGTATGTCGATCGTTTGATTGACAGACTGTGTAAGCGTTAATTAGTTATATTTTAATGCTTATGTAGTTGTGTGGTGCGCTATGGATGATGGTTGATTATTTATCGTTGCGATTAAATACATGTGTTGTATGAAATCCATATAATTAACATTATATGGTAATTGATTGGGCCTCATTCCAATTTGGAAAATAAAGATTCATGTGTTGAATAGAATAAATAGTCATGCGTTGACGATACACATGTGTTGAGAATATTCATGTGTTGAAACTTATCATGTGTTGAACGAAATATTTTAACAATAAAATTCACATTTTTATTGTAAGTAAGAATTAATAAATATTCATGTGTTGAAGAAAATATTCATTTGTTGAATAGAATAACGAAGTTATTGAAATATATAAAAGCCGTGTTGATTAGATATGCGCCATTTTGGTGCGAACGATATTCATATCGATTTTATTCATTTTTATAATGAATATCAAAAAGGAAGTAATTTCAAAATATAACGTTTTGAAAATATTATCATTTATATGTCGATGACATGGAATATTCAATTTTGCTTTGAAATTGAATACGAAGTTGAAATCGTTTTGATGAAGTTAAAACGATTTATAAAATACGTTTTGAATTGAAATCGAGGAAATATATATTATATATATAATATAATGGCCAGAATAGAATGCGCCGCGCTGCGGCATTTCACAAATTTCGACCATTGACTTCGAATTGACGTTGCGGGAGATCCGACCGTCGGATTCTCCTAAAACTGAAACCGTTGGGTTCGTATCGAAAAGATCTTTCTAACGAATATTAGAAATTAGAAATCTAATGGTTGGATTTGGAATTAAGTCCAAATCAAATTTGGAAAAGGTCGCTGTAAGTGCAGTTCGATGGTCGTGGATGGAAATCGACTGTATGGGCCTTGATAAAATTATTAAAAATATCAATAATTAGTGTAAAATCATAAGAAATGATTTAGAAAGAATTAGGATGAAAAATTCCATATTTGAAAGGATAAAAATAGTTTTTTTTTTATCGAAATGAACTAGTTTTGAACTAGAATTATAATCCATTTATTTTAAAAAATAAATAAATTGGATTTGAAATGGTTTAAAAAATAACCAGAATTTCCAATCTATAATTAGAATAGTTTTGAATCGAAATTGTCTTCGGAATATTTCGATGTTGGATTTCGTGATTAAACAGATATTGTTATGGAAATTTGAAAGATATATATATATATATATATATCGTTATTTCCAATAAGATATTTGTTGGTTGTTGGATTTGATATTGAATATAAGCCGATATATTTTCTATTCAGAGCCTTGTATTTAATATCAAATGGCATTTGGGTTTGTCGTGAATGGTGTCTTCATTAACACTGTTCTTTAATCCCAGTTGAGAAAAAGATTAAATCTTTTTATTTAGATTTAATGAGGTGTACCAATTAAATAATATTTAATTGGAATTGATTTTTGGGTTTATCGTGAACGGTGTTTTAAATAACATTTGTTCTTTAACCCGATAATTAATGGAATGTGATTTTGGGTTGTCGTGAATGGTATCTTTAATAATACTGTTCTTAGACCCAACGGAGGTAAGAAAATCAGAAACTAACCGGAGATTAGTTAAGTTGAATGGTTTTCTGGGTATTGATCTGATGTTGGTTTTGGCCTTCGGGGTTATTACTTAAGCAATTGTTCACTTGCTAATTTACGGTTAAAGGCTGATGGAATAGAATGTGATTTTGGGTTTATCGTGAACCGTGTTTTAAATGACATTGGTTCTTTAACCCAGTTAAAGACACGATATGATTTCCCAAGTTAATAATCATTAATATTGATTTTTGGGAAGATTAAAACCAAGTGGAGTTTTAATGAACCTTTAATTATATAGAAATGACCGAGAATGGAGTATCCCCAGTTTTGCTCCAGGCGATAGTTAAATCTTTAATTTGATTTGAACATGAAATGGTAATTGAATTTACCGATAACACCGTGGTGTTAGATATGGAGTATGACCAGTTTTACTTCATGGGATGACGCAATGCTTTTTAGAAAAATTAAACCATTATAAGACTTGACGCAGAACATGTTTACTTCATTGAATTGCCAATGCATAATTTAAATAAAGTGAATCGTTAAACAACGCAATGCTTTTTAGAAAAATTAAACCATTATAAGACTCAAGTCCCATCACACAATGCAATGCAAATCGGAGGATAGAGTTTTACCTTATAATGGTCAAAAATGCTTGATACAATAAAAATGGATTTGATATTATTATTAGTGTATATATGTTTCAAAAACATTTCAATCATAATGTATCAATCATAGACGGCATAACAACCATATACTATGTCTCCATACTTGTTCTACAATCAAAACTACATGGTGTCGTATTGGAAGTTGGATTTCCATCATAAGTCAAGGCTAGGAACGATCTCCTTACCGATTCGAGACACTCTAGCATTGTCTCAGGATCACACCTATGGGCAACCCTTAGATACAGCAGGGCCGGTCCACAAATACATTAGTGGATTAGTTATGCCTGAACACACGCTTCCCGATCCTATTTAACCTATAAAATGGTCACAATCGACCAATAAATTCGAGGCCTCGAAATCCATCATCCACATAAGTAAAAATGTCAGGGCTTGTAAATGACGACACCACTTCTAACTAGAAAGAAACGTGTGCACTCCCTGCATTCCCTTGTCCCGTGTTTGACTCATACCGGGGTGTGAGGCTCGCGAAGTAACGCTATACACAAAGCAATGCCTAAACAGGCCGTGCTTTGATCATCAACCACAAGGCCCTGCTTTTCAACAAAAGCCTCGATTATTTGCATCTTGGCATGCCACATTGACAATTCACGCCATGCGATCGATAACTACCAATATATAACCTCTGAGCTCGTGCGTCTCAGAGAAGGGTGTTAAGCAAGATAATAAATTCTCCGCCACCACAGATATATATTAAACAGAAATCAATTTACATCGAATGAAATCCAATGTCAGACACACGTCCATTTACAAATCCGGACAAACTACCAGTTTTAACCCTTTACTGGGAGCTAACCAATGCCGGGCATCAGTAGTTGACACGACCCGAACTTCCCCGTGAAGGAAAGCACGGATTGAGTTGAGGACAAGACAAATCAGAACACAAACAGAAGAACATTTCATTGCTTATTACAACAATTCCATCAAAATACAAGAATATGCAGAGTATGAATAAATATTATACATCAGAGAAATATCAGAGTTTTTAAATTACATTACATAGCAGTGGAAAATAATACAAAACACAACTGAAAGACATAAACGGATACAGAGCTTTCCGGATATCGTTCCAGCTGTAAACCAGGTTCTTGTGAATATAAATCTGTAAAACCAAAACTACTAGCTGCTCGTGTGGAAATAGGGGCACCCAGAGTTTAGGTTAAAATAATAAACTCCAGGCCAGTCATGTGACTGGTGTGAGAACTAAAATAGTTATTTAAAAATTTACTTAAAAAGAGAGTAAATCAAGGGACCACGCCGTATAACACGGAACGAGTTTCCTTACAAAAATACCAGTGCATAAACAGTTATAAACAACGCAATGCTTTTTGAAAAAATGAAGCTATTATAAGACTCAGGTCCCATCACACAATGCAACGCAAGCCGAAGGATAGATTTTTACCTTATAATAGCCAAACATGCTTGGTACGTTTAAACAAATCATTTGATACTATTATAAGTGTATAGTGTCAAAACAACTTCAAATATAAATGTATCAATCATAGACGGCATAGTGCCCCATACCACTATGTCGCCATACTAGGCTTTACAAATAAAACCGAAATATCACGTATTGGAAATTTGATTCCCATCATGAGTCGAGGCCAGGGGGAAGCTCCTCAACGATTCGAGACACTCTAGCAAATGCCTCAGGATCTCCCGTAGAAGACCCCTGGATCTTCAGGGCCGGTCCTCCCTTACATTTGAGGATTAATTATTCCTGAACAGACGTTTCCCGGTCCTATCGGACCTATATATCGAGGAGCCACGCATTCTAACATCCACAAGGGTATAATAATCAACGATGTCAGGGCTAGTAAAACGCTGACACCACCCATAGCTAGAGAGAAACATCGTGCTCTCCCTGCAGTCACTATCCCGTTTTTGACTCATACCGAGGTGTGAGGCTCGCGAATCAACACTATACACAAAGCTACGCTATATCAAAGCCGTGCTTTAATCATCAACCGCAAGACTCTGCTTTTCAACAAAAGCCTTGATCACTGCATCTTAGCATGCCACACAGGAAATTAATGCCATGCGACTGATATCTATCGATATATAACCTTTGAGCTCGTACGTCTCAGAGAAGGGCGTTAAGTAAGAGAATAAATTCTCTGCCGCCAAACAGATATATATTTAATAGAAATCAATCAGCACAGAATAAAATCCAATGTCAGACACACAATCCATTCATGAAACCGGAGGCACCTTATACCTCGCATATCCATTGATCTCCAAATACATCTGAACTATCACCAACTTATTCCCTCCTCTTGGGTGTACAGCCCAATCAAGATCACCAGTAATCGCCCAAACGATGTGAAGACCTCCGGTCTTCCACCACCGTCTTCATCGTCGACATATCGTCGAATTAGTTATTCAGAATGGGTATAAACTCGGCATTTCCGAGTAACTCCTGTATATAATAAACAAGTGCTATAAAAACACAACATACACCTCATTCCAATTCTGAATACTTTTTTATTCAAATATTCACATTCTTTGGGAAAGGTTCCCATTAATTTTATCAAAGATAAATTCTTTAAAATTTATTCTTTAATCTTCCTTTGGATTTCAATTCAGACTATATCCTGTCTTTAACTGGGTTAAAGAACCAATGTCATTTAAAACACGGTTCACGATAAACCCAAAATCATATTTCATTCCATCAGCCTCTAACCGTACATTATCAAGTGAACAATTCCCTAAGCAGTAACCCCGAAGGTCGAAACCAACATCAGATCCATACCCAAGAAACCATTCAACTTAACTAATCTCCAGTTAATTTCTGATTTTTTTTAACTCCATTGTTAATTGGGTTAAAGAACCAGTGTTATTTGAAACACCGTTCACGACAAACCCAAAGATCAATTTCAATCCAATTCCAATTAAATATATTAATTTGGAAAACTTTACTTTGGAAAATTCCCGTTAAATCTTAATAAAAAGATTTATAAATTCCAAATTTCATTTCACTGTAAATCGGGTTAAAGAACGAATGTCATTGAAGACACAGTTCACAAAAAACCCAAAATCCAATCAGTCTTTAACCGTAAATTAGTAAGAGAACAATTCCCTAAGTATTAACCCCGAAGGCCGAAACCAACATCAGATCAATACCTAAGAAACCATTCAACTTAACTAATCTCCAGTCAGATTCTAATTTTCTTAACTACATTTGGTTCAAGAACTGTATTATTAAAGATACCATTCACGACAAACCCAAAATCCAATTAGACTCTAACCGTAAATTAGTAAGAGAACAATTCCCTAAGTATTAACCCCGAAGGCCGAAACCAACATCATATCAATACCCAGGAAACCATTTCAAGACCAATTTATTTATTTTAAAAATATTGGCTTTATTACTCCATTTCAAAACTAGTTCATTTTGATTAAAATATATTTTAAGCTTTTCAAATATGGGATTTCCCAGCCCATTTCTTTCCAAATCATTTATTATGATTTTACACAAATTATTGATATTTTTAATAATTTTATCAAGGCACGTACAGTCGATTTCTACAAACGGCCATCGAACTGCACTTACAACGACCTTTTCTAAATTTGATTTGGACATAATTCCAAATCCAACCGTCAGATTTCAAATCTCTAATATTCATTGGAAAGCTCTTTTCGATACGAACCAACGGTTCTGGTTTTAGGAGAATCTGACGGTCGGATCTCCCGTAATGTCCATTCGAAGTCAATGGTCGAAATTCGCGAACTGCCACAGCGCGGCGCGTTCTATTCAGGCCATTATATTATATATATAATATATATTTCGTCGATTTCCATTTAAAACGTATTTTATAAATCGTTTTAAATTCGTTTTCAAAACAGTTTCAACTTCTTATACAATTCAAATCAAAATTGAATTTTTCATTATAAATTCGTTTTAAATTCATTTCAAAATGATTTCAATTTAATTTCCAATTCGTTTTGAATTCTTTTTAAATCGATTTCAATTCAATTTCCAATTCGTTTTGAATTCCTTTTAAATAGATTTCAATTCAATTTCCAATTCGTATCAAAATTGAATATTCTATATCATTTCAATATTTTCAAAACATCAGATTTTGAAATCACTTTTCGATATTCATTATAAAACGAATAAAATTGACCAAATTCCCATTCGTGTTAAAATGGCGTTTAAATACTTAACACAACTTCAAATTTCAATATTCACCGAATATTATTTTAAAATATTCTTTAATTTTAAACTAGAATCAGACTCCATCAATTACCATATAATTTCAATTATATGGATTTCATCCAATACATGTATACAACAACAACGATAAACAATCAACCATTAGCCAAAGTGCATTCTACACTGTATAAGCATTAAATATAAATATTCAACGCTTATACAGCCTTTCAATCAATCGATCGACATACAGCTAATTATCGGGACTAGTGTATGTCATATATCATCCTAATACCCGTGTGGGGTTTCAATCAACAAATATTGAATTTTATTTGTGCAGTTGTGCGATGTGTAAAATTTATCGTCCCAATCAGTATCAGTCAAATGTGTGTACATAAACAAATCGTCCGATTTGTTCATAAATATTTATTCCATTCATATATGTATGTTAAAAATTATATCTTTAACCATAGAATATTTTTATCTATATAAAATATTTTGTTCCGTTCCACATCACACAATCAACTTTCACAACAAAATCAATCAAACATACAAGCAGTCCATGGTCTGTGGACGACGGGTGTCGGGTGCTGCTAAGCACCGTCTGCATCCTAGTATATATTTTAACTAGAAAATAAAATAAAAGTGAGGATTCTCACCTTTGGGTTCCACTCCTCCATTATCTATTTCTGAACGGTATGGATTCCGTTGTGATTTCCGTTGTTACCATCGCTGTCTTTTCCCGCTGTTCACATTAAAAATCACATTTTTACAATGGCATTTCATATGTAAGAATCATATATTTTTATCGCTTCTTTCTATATAAAAATTATATTTTTATATTTCTACTTCTTATATAAAGATCGAATTTTTACTATCTATATAATATAAAAATCATATTTTTATTATCTATATAATATAAAAATCACATTTTTATTATCTCTATAATATAAAAATCACATTTTTATATATAAGGATCGTATTTTTATATCTCTACTACCTATGTAAAAATCACTCCTTTACACCACTACTTCCATGATAAAAATTATATTTTTAACGCTACCTCATAAACATAAAATTCATATCTTCTTTTAACTAAAAATTATATATTTATATAACTAAAGATGATATTTTTATATAACTAAAAATTATATATTTATATAACTAAAGATGATATTTTTATATAACTAAAAATCATATATTTTCTTATAAACAAAAAATCATACCCTTTTACTTTCAAAAATCTTAGCTTTTATAAAATAAAAATCCTAACTTTCATAATTAAAAATCTCGCCTTTCTAATCATTAAAAATAACAATCTTATCTTTTCTATGATAAAAATCTAATCTTTATCTAAATTTAAAAATCGCATCTTTATACCGCTAAAGATTATATTTTTACTAGTTTAAAAATCATATTCTTTTCACATAACTAAAAATCATAGCTTTAACATATTAAAAATCAAAATTTTATACTATAACTATATAAATAAAAATCACATATATTTTTCTCCATATCATAACATGTATAAAACTGATTTTTATAATTTAAAAACCCTAATTACATTAAATAAATAGAAATAAATAATAAAATAAAACAAGAGAAGCTTACCAGCGGGTTTGGAAACGGGTATGGCAACGTTAAGGTGGTGGGATCCGTTCAGGTGGCGGTGGCGTGAGCCTACAGTGGTGGTCGGCGGTTTTGTGGAGCTTCGGGGGAAGTCTTGAGCGGAGGAGGAAGATGGGGCCCGCGGAGGCGAGGGCGTGGTGGTTGGGGACTCGTCGGAGGGGTAGGCGGCGGCCACCAGGGGAGGAGGGCTTCACGAAGTTCGATTTGAGGTATAGGGCGCGGTGGTGGGGTCTTGGGGCTATGGGGGTTCAGGGAAGAGGAGAGAGGAGGGGAGGGGGGGGAGGGGGAGAGAGCGGCGGAGCGTGGGAGGTGACGCGCGGTGGCCCGATGGCCAGAAAAGTGGGGGCGACGGGGGTTAACGGCGGGAATTGGGGGTTTTCCCTTATTTTTGGTTTTTAAATTCTGGTTTGACTGGGATAGGGTAAAGGGGGAGAGTTTTATATATATAAAATATTAATATATTATTATTATTATTAGTTTAAGTTGACTTTTCATACCATCTCCAAATGACACCCAACGACTGTCACCCCTAGCTAATTATCCCCACTCCGAACGTAATGGGATATGTTTCACAAGCCTATTCGGCTCTTATGATCAATTTTTCTTTAAATTACAATATAAATCATTATATTCAATTGTAAACGTACATTTCAATTTACCGGGGCTAAATACGGACTCCAAAATTTCCCAAAAAATATTTTCTAGCTTCGTATTGACGATACAGTTATAACAAAACTAATTTCATCAAATTCTGAGACCGTTTGAAAAATGGCCATTTTCTGGTCGATCGAAATTGACTGAAACTGTTAAAACACGTTTTACTTCACCACGCTCACATATTGATTCAGAAAATTACAAATTTTGGAATCTAGCAATAACTTGACATCCCAGATCCAACAAAAGTGGTTTCGTCGAAAACGGAGGTCGTTTACAAAATTTCCATTTTTAAGGGTCAAAATTCCATAGCGATTATTCTGAAATTTCATCTGGGCATGACTTTTTATTCCCGCTATGAAATTTCAATTTTTTGGATTCGTTGTAAGATATTCACAATTAGATTCAAATATTTTTGGTTTCGCTAAAATCCGGGTTTTTTTGAATCCTGTACATTCGAAATTTGAAATCAAATTTTCAAACTACCGCGCTATTTTCAATTCCTTTTATAATTTAAAATAAATATTTATATTCTAATGGCGATTCAAATTAAAATATACGTTCTAATTCTATTCAAAATAAATTTCTCGTCGTTATTATTTAAAATAAATCATTTTAAATATTCAAAATTCATTAAAATTGCCAAAATAAAAATTTTAAATTGGTTCAGATTTTCCGGGTTGTTACAATCTCCCCCACTTAAAACTTTTCATCCCAAAAAAGGAATGAAGCTGAAAGCTGTTTAGCTAATCAACTCAACTTTCATTATTTTCATTATGGCTTAAGTTCTTCAACTTTTCAGTTTCTAAGAACTTTTCAAAATTTGGCTAGCACCCTAAATTTTCGAAATTTTTTTCCATAACCTCCCCTGCTCGGGAGCATTGGGAAAATCCTGAAATTGCCATACAGGCCTCTCCAATCCAAAAAGAAAAAGAAAAAGCCAAGTGGCTAGCCAATCGGCTCATAAAATCATCCAAACCCAAGAAATTAGTAAACATGTACCTATTTGTCAGGCAAACAATTTTATTCTTCTGCTCTAGCCTCTTTGCAATGACCTATTCAATGGATACAGACGTATATACATGCAATTTTAAACAATTTTCAATTCAGTCCAATATTTGATACAATTTGGCTAAATGGTTCAAATTTTAATTAATGAAACAACACAATCAGCAATCAATTAGTTGATTATCTTTTCAAATTCATAACGTTGATATATAGTCAAAGAATCACATTTTTGGTGCCAAATCACAACAATAAGCCCTATCTAGGTTTTGGTTCTCACACCAGTCAATTGGAAATATATAAATATCACACCTTCGAAACTCGAACACAAGTGCTGATGATGACATTCCATCATCAGAACCATCTCCAGGAGACCAGAGTGTGATTCTATATCTATCCAGTATATTAAAACTTCGAATACACGTTTGCAAGGCGTATATGCAAAATCTTTATATATTGGATTGTCCAAATCAATTTAAAATAAATATTCAAATACGTATCATAAGGTTTAAACTTTCAAAAAAAAATTGTTTTCATTTTAAAAATAAACTCTTCACACTCGTTCTAGGATACTATTGATCCTATCTCTAACGAGTCATTCTTATTGGATATTATTAATCCAATCTATGATGAATTCTTTCATTTGGTTCTAATGTGCCTTGTTCTCGAGCTCTGTAAACCAAAGCTCTAATACCAAAATGACACGACCCGAACTTCCCCGTGAAGGAAAGTACAGATTGAGTTGAGGACAAGACGAATCAGAACACAAACAGAAGAACATTTCATTGCTTATCACAACAATTCCATTAGAATACAAGAATATAGAGAGTATGAATAAATATTACACATCAAAGAAATATCAGAGTTTTTAAATTACATTACATAGCAGCGGAAAATAATACAAAACACAACTGAAAGAGATAAATGGATACAGAGCTTTCCAGATATCGTTCCAGCTGTAAACCAGGTCCCTGTGAATATAAATCTGTAAAAACCAAAACTACAAGCTGCCCGTGTGGAAATAAAGGCACCCAGAGTTTAGGTTAAAACAATAAACTCCAGGTCAGTCATGTGACTGGTGAGAGAACTAAAAAAGTTATTTAAAAATTTACTTTAAAAGAGAGTAAATCTAGGGACCACGCCGTATAACACGGAACGGGTTTCCTCCCAAGAATACCAGTGCATAAACAGTTATAAACAACGCAATGTTTTTTGAAAAAATTAAGCTATTATAAGACTCAGGTCCCATCACACAATGCAACGCAAGCCGGAGGATAGAGTTTTACCTTATAATAGCCAAACATGCTTGGTACGTTTAAACAAATCATTTGATACTATTATAAGTGTATAGTGTCAAAACAACTTCAAACATAAATGTATAAATCATAGACGGCATAGTGCCCCATACCACTATGTCGTCATACTAGGCTCTACAAATAAAACCAAAATATCACATATTGGAAATTGGATTTCTATCATGAGTCAAGGCCAGGGGCAAGCTCCTCACCGGTTCGAGACACTCTAGCAAATGCCTCACGTTCTCCCGTAGAAGTCCCCTGGATCTTCCGGGCCGGTCCTCCCTTACGTTTGAGGATTAGTTATTCCCGAACACACGTTTCCCGGTCCTATCGGACATAAATATCGAGGTGCCTCACATTCCAACATCTACAAGGGTATAATAATCAACGATGCCAGGGCTAGTAAAACGCTGACACCACCCATAGCAAGAAAGAAACGTCGTGCTCTCCCTGCAGTCACTATCCCGTTTTTGACTCATACCGAGGTGTGAGGCTTGCGAATCAACGCTATACACAAAGCTACGCTATATCAAAGCCATGCTTTGATCATCAACCGCAAGACTCTGCTTTTCAACAAAAGCCTTGATCACTGCATCTCAGCATGGCACACGGGAAGTAAATGCCATTCGACTAATATCTATCGATATATAACCTCTGAGCTCGTATGTCTCAGAGAAGGCGTTAAGTAAGAGAATAAATTCTCCGCCGCCAAACAGATATATATTTAATAGAAATCAATCAGCACAGAATAAAATCCAATGTCAGACACACAATCCATTCATAATTCCGTTCTGGGTCTGAACAAAACCGGAGGCACCTTATACCTCGCATATCCATTGATCTCCAAATACGTCTGAACGATCACCAACTTATTCCCTCCTCTTGGGTGTACAGCCCAAGCAAGATCACCAGTAATCGCCCAAATGATGTGAAGACCTCCAGTCTTCCACCACCGTCTTCATCGTCGACATATCGTCGAATCAGTTATTCAGAATGGGTATAAACCCAGCATTTCCAAATAACTCGCGTATATAATAAACAAGTGCTATAAAAACACAACATACGCCTCATTCCAATTCTGAATACTCTTTTATTCAAATATTTACATTCTTTGGGAAAGGTTCCCATTAATTTTATCAAAGATAAATTCTTTAAAATTTATTCTTTAATCTTCCTTTGGATTTCAATTCAGATTATATCCTGTCTTTAACTGGGTTAAAGAACCAATGTCATTTAAAACACGGTTCACGATAAACCCAAAATCACATTTCATTCCATCAGCCTCTAACCGTAAATTAGCAAGTGAACAATTCCCTAAGTAGTAACCCCAAAGGCCGAAACCAACATCAGATCCATACCCAAGAAACCATTCAACTTAACTATCTCCAGTTAATTTCTGATTTTCTTAACTCCATTGTTAATCGGGTTAAAGAAACAGTGTTATTTGAAACACCGTTCACGATAAACCCAAAGATCAATTTCAATTCAATTCTAATTAAATATATTAAATTGGAAAACTTTACTTTGGAAAATTCCCGTTAAATCTTAATAAAAAGATTTATAAATTCCAAATCTCATTTCACTGTCAATCGGGTTAAAGAATGAATGTCGTTGAAGATACAGTTCACAACAAACCCAAAATCCAATCAGTCTCTAACCGTAAATTAGTAAGAGAGCAGTTCCCTAAGTATTAACCGCGAAGGCCGAAACCAACATCAGATCAATACCCAAGAAACAATTCAACTTAACTAATCTCCAGTCAGATTCTAATTTTCTTAACTACATTTGGTTCAAGAACAGTATTATTAAAGATACCATTCACGACAAAGCCAAAATCCAATTAGTCTCTAACTGTAAATTAGTAAGAGAACAATTCCCTACGTATTAACCCCGAAGGCCGAAACCAACATCAGATCAATACCCAGGAAACCATTTCAAGACCAATTTATTTATTTTAAAAATATTGGATTTATTACTCCATTTCAAAACTAGTTCATTTTGATAAAAATATATTTTTAGCTTTTCAAATATGGGATTTCCCAACCCAATTCTTTCCAAATCATTTATTATGATTTTACACAAATTACTGATATTTTTAATAATTTTACCAAGGCCCGTATAGTCGATTTCTACAAACGACCATCAAACTTCACTTAGAGCGACCTTTTCCAAATTTGATTTGGACATAATTCCAAATCCAACAGTCAGATTTCAAATCTCTAATATTCATTTGAAAGCTCTTTTTGATACGAACCCAACGGTTCTGGTTTTAGGAGAATCCGACGGTCGGATCTCCCGTAATGTCCATTCGAAGTCAATGGTCGAAATTCGCGAACTGCCGCAGCGCGGCGCGTTCTATTACGGCCATTATATTATATATATAATATATATAATATATATTTCGTCGATTTCCATTTAAAACGTATTCTATAAATCATTTTAAATTCGTTTTCAAAACAGTTTCAACTTCTTATACAATTCAAATCAAAATTGAATTTTTCATTATAAATTCGTTTTAAATTCATTTCAAATTGATTTCAATTCAATTTCCAATTCGTTTTGAATTCCTTTTAAATCGATTTCAATTCAATTTCTAATTCGTTTTGAATTCCTTTTAAATCGATTTCAATTCAATTTCCAATTCGTATCAAAATTGAATATTCTATATCATTTCAATATTTTCAAAACATCAGATTTTGAAATCACTTTTTGATATTCATTATAAAACGAATAAAATCGACAAATTCCCGTTCGTATTAAAATGGCGTTTAACTACTTAACACTGCTTCACATTTCAATATTCACTGAATATTATTTTAAAATATTCTTTAATTTTGAACTGGAATCAGACTCCATCAATTACCATATAATTTCAGTTATATGGATTTCATCCAATACATGTATACAACAACAACGATAAACAATCAACCATCAGCCAAAGTGCATTCTACACTGTATAAGCATTAAATATAAATATTCAACGCTTATACAGCCTTTCAATTAATCGATCGACATACAGCTAATTATCGGGACTAGTGTATGTCATATATCATCCCAATACCCGTGTGGGGTTTCAATCAACAAATATTGAATTTTTTTGTGCAGTTGGGCGATGTGTAAAATTTATCGTCCCAATCAATATCAGTCAAATGTGTGTACATAAACAAATCGTCCGATTTGTTCATAAATATTTATTCCATTCATATATGTACGTTAAAAATTATATCTTTAACCATAGAATATTTTTAACTATAAAAAATATTTTATTCCGTTCCACATCACACAATCAACTTTCACAACAAAATCAATCAAACATACAAGCCGTCCATGGTCTGTGGACGACGAGCGTCGGGTGCTGCTAAGCACCGTCTGCATCCTAGTATATATTTTAACTAGAAAATAAAATAAAAGTGAGGAGTTCTCACCTTTGGGTTCCACTCCTCCATTATCTATTTCTGAACGGTATGGATTCCGTTGTGATATCCGTCGTTACCATCGCTATCTTTTCCCGCTGTTTACATTAAAAATCACATTTTTACAATGGCATTTCATATATAAGAATCATATATTTTTATCGCTTCTTTCTATATAAAAATTATATTTTTATATTTCTACTTCTTATATAAAGATCGAATTTTTACTATCTATATAATATAAAAATCATATTTTTATTATCTATATAATATAAAAATCACATTTTTATTATCTCTATAATATAAAAATCACATTTTTATATATAAAGATCATATTTTTATATCTCTACTACCTATGTAAAAATCACTCCTTTACACCACTACTTCCATGATAAAAATTATATTTTTAACGCTACCTCATAAACATAAAATTCATATCTTCTTTTAACTAAAAATTATATATTTTTATAACTAAAGATGATATTTTTATATAACTAAAAATTATATATTTATATAACTAAAGATGATATTTTTATGTAACTAAAAATTATATATTTTCTTATAAACTAAAAATCATACCCTTTTACTTTCAAAAATTTTAGCTTTTATAAAATAAAAATCCTAACTTTCATAATTAAAAATCTCGCCTTTCTAATCATTAAAAATAACAATCTCATCTTTTCTATGATAAAAATCTAATCTTTATCTAAATTTAAAAATCGCATCTTTATAGCACTAAAGATTATATTTTTACTACTAAAGATTATATTTTTACTAGTTTAAAAATCATATTCTTTTCACATAATTAAAAATCATAGCTTTAACATATTAAAAATCAAATTTTTATACTATAACTATATAAATAAAAATCACACATATATTTCTCCATATCATAACATGTATAAAACTGATTTTTATAATTTAAAAACCCTAGTTACATTAAATAAGTAGAAATAAATAATAAAATAAAACAAGAGAAGCTTACCAGCGGGTTTGGAAGGGGGGTATGGCAGCGTTAAGGTGGTGGGATCCGTTCAGGTGGCGGTGGCATGAGCCTACAGTGGTGGTCGGCGGTTTTGTGGAGCTTCGGGGGAAGTCTTGAGCGGAGGAGGAAGATGGAGTCCGCGGAGGCGAGGGCGTGGTGGCTGGTGACTCGTCGGAGGCGCAGGCGGCGGCCACCAAGGGAGGAGGGCTTCACGAAGTTCGATTTGAGGGCTAGGGCACGGTGGTGGGTTCTTGGGGCTATGGGGGTTCGAAGAAGAGGAGAGAGGAGGGGAGGGGAGGGGGAGAGAGCGGCGGAGCGTGGGAGGCGATGCGCGGTGGCCCGGCGGCCAGAAAAGAGGGGGCGACGGGGGTTAACGGTGGGAATTGGGGGTTTTCCCTTATTTTTTGTTTTTAAATTCTGGTTTGACTGGGATAGGGTAAAGGGGGAGAGTTATATATATATATATAAAATATTAAAATATTATTATTATTTTCAGTTTAAGTTGACTTTTCATACCATCTCCAAACGACACCCAACGACTGTCGCCCCTAGCTAATTACCCCCACTCTGAACGCAATAGGATATGTTTCACAAGCCAATTCGGCTCTTATGATCAGTTTTTCTTCAAATTACAATATAAATCTTTGTATTCAATTTTAAACGTACATTTCAATTTACCGGGGCCAAATACGAACTCCAAATATTCCCAAATAATATTTTCTAGCTTCGTATTGACGATACAGTTATAACAAAACTAATTTCGTCAAATTCTGAGACCGTTTGAAAAATGGCCATTTTCTGGTTGATCAAAATTGACTGAAACTGTCAAAACACGTTTTACTTCACCACACTCACGTACTGATTCATAAAATTACGAATTTTGGAATCTAGCAATATCTTTACATCGCGGATCCAACAAAAGTGGTTTCGTCGAAAATGGAGGTCGTTTGCAAAATTTCCATTTTTAAGGGCCAAAATTCCATAGCGACTATTCTGAAATTTCATCTGGGCATAACTTTTTATTCCCGCTATGAAATTTCAATTTTTTGGTTTAGTTGAAAGATATTCTCAATTAGATTCAAATATTTTTGGTTTCGCTAAAATCCGGTTTATTTTGAATCCTGTACATTCATTTGAAATTTGAAATCGAATTTTCGAACTACCACGCCATTTTCAATTCCTTTTATAATTTAAAATAAATATTTACATTCTAACGACGATTCAAATCAAAATATACGTTCTAATTCTATTCTAAATAAATTTCTCGTCGTTATAATTTAAAATAAATCATTTTAAATATTCAAAATTCATTAAAATTGCCAAAATAAAAATTTTAAATTGGTTCAGATTTTCTAGGTTGTTACAATCTCCCCCACTTAAAACTTTTCGTCCCAAAAAAGGAACGAAGCTGAAAGCTGTTTAGCTAATCAACTCAACTTTCATTATTTTCATTATGGCTTAAGTTCTTCAACTTTTCAGTTTCTAAGAACTTTTCAAAATTTTTGCTAACACCCTAAATTTTCGAAAAATTTCTCCATAACCTCCCCTACATGGGAGCACTGGGAAAATTCCGAAATTGCCATACAGGCCTCTCCAATCCAAAAGGAAAAAGCCAAGCAGCTAGCCAATCGGCTCATAAAATCATCCAAACCCAAGAAATTAGTAAACATGTACCTATTTGTCGGGCAAACAATTTTATTCTTCTGCTCTAGCCTCTTTGCAATGAACTGTTCAATGGATACACACGTATATACATGCAATTTCAAACAATTTTCAATTCAGTCCAATATTTGATACAACTTGGCTAAATGGTTCAAATTTTAATTAATCAACCAATAATCAAACAACACAATCAGCAATCAATTAGTTGATTATCTTTTCAAATTCATAACATTGATATATAGTCAAAAATCACATTTTTGGTGCAAAATCACAACAATAAGCCCTATCTAGTTTTTGGTTCTCACACCAGTCAATTGGAAATATATAAATATCACACCTTCGAAACTCGAACACAAGTGCTGATGATGACATTCCATCATCAGAACCATCTCCGGGCGACTAGAGTGTGATTCTATATCTATCCAGTATATTAAAACTTCGAATACACGTTTGCAAGGCGTATATGCAAAATCTTTATATATTGGATTGTCCAAATCAAATTAAAATAAATATTCAAAATACGTATCATAAGGTTTAAATTTTCAAAACAAAATTGTTTTCATTTTGAAAATATACTCTTCACACTCGTTCTAGGATACTATTGATCCTATCTCTAACGAGTCATTCTTATTGGATATTACTAATCCAATCTCTGATGAATTCTTTCATTTGGTTCTAATGTGCCTTGTTCTTGAGCTCTGTAAACCAAAGCTCTGATACCAAAATGACACGACCCGAACTTCCCTGTGAAGGAAAGCACGGATTGAGTTGAGGACAAGACGAATCAGAACACAAACAGAAGAACATTTCATTGCTTATTATAATAATTCCATCAGAATACAAGAATATACAGAGTATGAATAAATATTACACATCAAAGAAATATCAGAGTTCTTAAATTACATTACATAGCAGCGGAAAATAATACAAAACACAACTGAAAGAGATAAATGGATACAAAGCTTTCCAGATATCGTTCCAGCTGTAAACCAGGTTCCTGTGAATATAAATCTGTAAAACCAAAACTACTAGCTGCCCGTGTGGAAATAGGGGCACCCAGAGTTTAGGTTAAAACAATAAACTCCAGGTCAGTCATGTGACTGGTGTGAGAACTAAAACAGTTATTTAAAAATTTACTTTAAAAGAGAGTAAATCAAGGGACCACGCCGTATAACACGAAACGGGTTTCCTCCCAAGAATACCAGTGCATAAACAGTTATAAACAACGCAATGCTTTATGGAAAAATGAAGCTATTATAAGACTCAGGACCCATCACACAATGCAATGCAAGCCGGATGATAGAGTTTTACCTTATAACAGCCAAACATGCTTGGTACATTTAAACAAACCATTTGATACTATTATAAGTGTATAGTGTCAAAACAACTTCAAATATAAATGTATCAATCATAGACGACATAGTGCCCCACACCACTATGTTGCCATACTGGGCTCTACAAATAAAACCGAAATATCACGTATTGGAAATTGGATTTCTATCATGAGTTAAGGCCAGGGGCAAGCTCCTCACCAGTTCGAGACACTCTAGCAAATGCCTCACGATCTCCCGTAGAAGACCCCTGGATCTTCAGGGTCGGTCCTCCCTTACGTTTGAGGATTAGTTATTCCTGAACACACGTTTCCCGGTCCAATCAGACCTATATATCGAGGCGCCTCACATTCTAACATCCACAAGGGTATAATAATCAATGATGTCAGGTCTAGTAAAACGCTGACACCACCCATAGCTAGAAAGAAACGTCGTGCTCTCCCTGCAGTCACTATCCCGTTTTTGACTCATACCGAGGTGTGAAGCTCGCGAATCAATGCTATACACAATGCTACGCTATATCAAAGTCGTGCTTTGATCATCAACCGCAAGACTCTGCTTTTCAACAAAATCCATGATCACTGCATCTCAGCATGCCACATGGGAAATTCATGCCATGCGATTGATATCTATCGATATATAACCTCTGAGCTCGTACGTCTCAGAGAAGGGCGTTAAGTAAGAGAATAAATTCTCCGCCGCCAAACAGATATATATTTAATAGATATCAATCATCACAGAATAAAATCCAATGCCAGACACACAATCCATTCATAAGTCCGTTCTGGGTCTGAACGAAACCGAAGGCACCTTATACCTCACATATCCATTGATCTCCAAATACGTCTGAACGATCACAACCTTATTCCCTCCTCTTGGGTGTACAGCCCAATCAAGATCACTAGTAATCGCCCAAACGATGTGAAGACCTCTAGTCTTCATCGTCGAATCAGTTATTCAGAACGGGTATAAACCCTGCATTTCTGAATAACTCGCGTATATAATAAACAAGTGCTATAAAAACACAACATACGCCTCATTCCAATTCTTAATACTCTTTTATTCAAATATTCACATTTTTTGGGAAAGGTTCCCATTAATTTTATCAAAGATAAATTCTTTAAAATTTATTCTTTAATCTTCCTTTGGATTTCAATTCAAACTATATCCTGTCTTTAACTGGATTAAAGAACCAATGTCATTTAAAACACGGTTCACGATAAACCCAAAATCACATTTCATTCCATCAGCCTCTAACCATAAATTAGCAAGTGAACAATTCCCCAAGTAGTAACCCCGAAGGCCGAAACCAACATCAGATCCATACCCAAGAAACCATTCAACTTAACAAATCTCCAGTTAATTTCGGATTTTCTTAACTCCATTGTTAATCGGGTTAAAGAACCAGTGTTATTTGAAACACCGTTCACGATAAACCCGAAGATCAATTTCAATTCAATTCCAATTAAATATATTAAATTGGAAAACTTTACTTTGGAAAATTCCCGTTAAATCTTAATAAAAAGATTTATAAATTCCAAATCTCATTTCACTGTCAATCGGGTTAAAGAACGAATGTCATTGAAGACACAGTTCACAACAAACCCAAAATCCAATCAGTCTCTAACCGTAAATTAGTAAGAGAACAATTCCCTAAGTATTAACCCCGTAGGCCGAAACCAACATCAGATCAATACCTAAGAAACCAATGAACTTAACCTATCTCCAGTTAGATTCTAATTTTCTTAACTACATTTGGTTCAAGAACAGTATTATTAAAGATACCAATCATGACAAACCCAAAATCCAATTAGTCTCTAACCGTAAATTAGTAAGAGAACAATTCCATAAGTATTAACCCCGAAGGCCGAAACGAACATCAGATCAATACCCAGGAAAGCATTTCAAGACCAATTTATTTATTTTAAAAATATTGGATTTATTATTCCATTTCAAAACTAGTTCATTTTGATAGAAATATATTTTTATCTTTTTTAATATGGAATTTCCCAGCCCAATTCTTTCCAAATCATTTATTATGAATTTACACAAATTATTGATATTTTTTATAATTTTATCAAGGCCCGTACAGTCGATTTCTACAAACGGCCATCGAACTGCACTTACAACGACCTTTTCTAAATTTGATTTGGACATAATTCCAAATCCAACCGTCAGATTTCAAATCTATAATATTCATTGGAAAGCTCTTTTCGATACGAACCAACGGTTCCGGTTTTAGGAGAATCTGACGGTCGGATCTCTCGTAATGTCCATTCGAAGTCAATGGTCGAAAATCGCGAACTGCCGCAGCGCGGCGCGTTCTATTCAGGCCATTATATTATATATATAATATATATTTCGTTGATTTCCATTTAAAACGTATTTTATAAATCGTTTTAAATTCGTTTTCAAAACAGTTTCAACTTCTTATACAATTCAAATCAAAATTGAATTTTTCATTATAAATTTGTTTTAAATTCATTTCAAAATGATTTCAATTCAATTTCCAATTCGTTTTGAATTCCTTTTAAATCGATTTCAATTCAATTTCCAATTCGTATCAAAATTGAATATTCTATATCATTTCAATATTTTCAAAACATCAGATTTTGAAATCACTTTTCGATATTCATTATAAAACGAATAAAATCGACCAAATTCTCGTTCATGTTAAAATGGCGTTTAACTACTTAACACGGCTTCACATTTCAATATTCACTGAATATTATTTTAAAATATTCTTTAATTTTGAACTGGAATCAGACTCCATCAATTACCATATAATTTCAGTTATATGGATTTCATCCAGTACATGTATACAACAACAACGATAAACAATCAACCATCAACCGAAGTGCATTCTACACTGTATAAGCATTAAATATAAATATTCAACGCTTGTACAGCCTGTCAATCAATCGATCGACATACAGCTAATTATCGGGACTAGTGTATGTCATATATCATCCCAATACCCGTGTGGGGTTTCAATCAACAAATATTGAATTTTATTTGTGCAGCTGGGCGATGTGTAAAATTCATCGTCCCAATCAATATCAGTCAAATGTGTGTACATAAACAAATCGTTCGATTTGTTCATAAATATTTATTCCATTAATATATGTACATTAAAAATTATATCTTTAACCATAGAATATTTTTAACTATATAAAATATTTTATTCCGTTCTACATCACACAATCAACTTTCACAACAAAATCAATCAAACATACAAGCCGTCCATGGTCTGTGGACGACGGGTGTCGGGTGCTGCTAAGCACCGTCTGCATCCTAGTATATATTTTAACCATAAAATAAAATAAAAGTGAGGAGTTCTCACCTTTGGGTTCCACTCCTCCATTATCTATTTCTGAACGGTATGGATTCCGTTGTGATTTCCGTTGTTACCATCGCTATCTTTTCCCGCTGTTCACATTAAAAATCACATTTTTACAATGGCATTTCATATATAAAAATCATATATTTTTATCGCTTCTTTCTATTTAAAAATTATATTTTTATATTTCTACTTCTTATATAAAGATCGAATTTTTACTATCTATATAATATAAAAATCATATTTTTATTATTTATATAATATAAAAATCACATTTTTATTAGCTCTATAATATAAAAATCACATTTTTATATATAAAGATCGTATTTTTATATCTCTACTACTTATGTAAAAATCACTCCTTTACACCACTACTTCCATGATAAAAATTATATTTTTAACGCTACCTCATAACCATAAAATTCATATCTTCTTTTAACTAAAAATTATATATTTATATAACTAAATATGATATTTTTATATAACTAAAAATTATATATTTATATAACTAAAGATGATATTTTTATATAACTAAAAATTATATATTTATATAACTAAAGATGATATTTTTTATATAACTAAAAATTATATATTTTCTTATAAACTAAAAATCATACCCTTTTACTTTCAAAAATCTTAGCTTTTATAAAATAAAAATCCTAACTTTCATAATTAAAAATCTCGCCTTTCTAATCATTAAAAATAACAATCTTATCTTTTCTATGATAAAAATCTAATCTTTATCTAAATTTAAAAATCGCATCTTTATACCGCTAAAGATTATATTTTTACTACTAGAGATTATATTTTTACTAGTTTAAAAATCATATTCTTTTCACATAACTAAAAATCATAGCTTTAACAAATTAAAAATCAAAATTTAATACTATAACTATATAAATAAAAATCACATATATTTTTCTCCATATCATAACATGTATAAAACCGATTTTTATAATTTAAAAACCCTAGTTACATTAAATAAATAATAAAATAAAACAAGTGAAGCTTACTAGCGGGTTTGGAAGGGGGGAATGGCAGCATTAAGGTGGTGGGATCCGTTCAGGTGGCGGTGGCATGAGCCTACAGTGGTGGTCGGCGGTTTTGTGGAGCTTCGGGGGAAGTCTTGAGCGGAGAAGGACGATGGGGCCCGTGGAGGCGAGGGCGTGGTGGCTGGGGACTCGTCGGAGGCGCAGGCGGCGAACACCAGGGGAGGAGGGCTTCACGAAGTTCGATTTGTGGTCTAGGGCGCGGTGGTGGGTTCTTGGGGGCTATGGGGGTTCGGAGAAGAGGAGAGAGGAGGGGAGGGGAGGAGGGGAGAGCGGCGGAGCGTGGGAGGTGACGCGCGGTGGCCCGACGGCCAGAAAAGAGGGGGCGACGGGGGTTAACGACAGGAATATGGGGTTTTCCCTTATTTTTTGTTTTTAAATTCTGGTTTGACTGGGATAGGGTAAAGGGGGAGAGTTTTATATATATAAAATATTAATATATTATTATTATTTTCAGTTTAAGTTGACTTTTCATACCATCTCCAAACGACACCCAACGAGTGTCACCCCTAGCTAATTACCCCTACTCCGAACGCAATGGGATATGTTTCACAAGCCAATTCGGCTCTTATGATCAGTTTTTCTTTAAATTAAAATACAAATCATTATATTCAATTTTAAACATACATTTCAATTTACCGGGGCCAAATACGGACTCCAAAAATTCCTAAAAAATATTTTCTAGCTTTGTAACGATACAGTTATAACAAAACTAATCTCGTCAAATTCTGAGACCGTTTGAAAAATGGCCATTTTCTGGTCGATCGAAATTGACTGAAATTGTAAAAACACGTTTTACTTCACCATGCTCACATATTGATTCAGAAAATTACGAATATTGGAATCTTGTAATAACTTGACATCCCGGATCCAACAAAAGTGGTTTCGTCAAAAACGGAGGTCGTTTCCAAAATTTCCATTTTTAAGGGTCAAAATTCCATAGCGACTATTCAGAAATTTCATCTGGGCATAACTTTTTATTCCCGCTATGAAATTTCAATTTTTTTGGACTCGTTGGAAAGATATTCTCAATTAGTTTCAAATATTTTTGGTTTCGCTAAAATCCGGTTTATTTTGAATCCTGTACATTCATTTGAAATTTGAAATCGAATTTTCGAACTACCGCGCCATTTTCAATTCCTTTTATAATATAAAATAAATATTTATATTCTAACGACGATCCAAATAAAAATATACGTTCTAATTCTATTCAAAATAAATTTCTCATCGTCATTATTTAAAATAAATCATTTTAAATATTCAAAATTCATTAAAATTACCAAAATAAAAATTTTAAATTGGTTCAGATTTTCCGGGTTGTTACAGTAGTCGTCCATTTGATGTGAAGATCGTCGGTCTTCAATCATCGTCTTCAATGTCTTCGACTTTAAATCACCGTATAATTATTTGAAATGAGATTGAACTCGGTCTTTTCAAATAATTCTGCAATATTATAATTTAAAATCATTTCATATCGTTAGTATTATTTTATAACGATTTATCGCTATTTTTATTTATATAAAAATAGCCCAATTTAATTTAACGACGCTTCGGTTCAATAATCGACCCTGGCGCCGTTTTTATCTAAATTTGATTTACACATTTCTCGAAATCTAACGGTTGGATTTTGACAAAATTTATATCGTTGGAAAGATCTTCCCAAAGCGGACCTAACGGTTCCAGTTTTGGGAAAATCTGACGGTCGGATCTTTCGATATAATCTTTTAAAGTTACAATTTTGAAACGCAAACCACCGTGCGCGATTCGTTTTAATTTTAATTTATATATATATATATATATATATATATATATATACACACACATATATATAAACTATTCGACGACTCATCTAACGTATTTAACACGCCAAGTAAAAGAATGTTTTATTGGCATAACACATCTAAATGTTCATAATGTCAAATAAATATGTATTTCATTTGCATGACATCTTTGCTAATGACAAATAAAAGATAATTTTTATTTTCATTATTTGTATGCAATTTCTATTTTATACCTTAACAAATAAAAGAAATATTTTTATTCGTTTATAGTTTCAATGTGTGACACGACACACATAAAAAAATATATTTTTTAATTTGCATACAAATTCTAATATATATTCTGACAATAAAAATGTCTCTTTAATCAATACACGGATTCTAATGTGTATATTTGTAATAGAAATGCCTCTTAACTATATACACAAATTCTAATGCGTATATTGTCAATATAAATGTCACATTAATACATACACAAATTCTAATGTGTATATTGTCAATAGAAATGTCTCTTTAATATATACACAAATTCTAATGTGTATATTGACAATAAAAATGATACTATAATTTGCATACAAATTCTATTTCAACAAAATGCATAAAAAGTGATACATTCATTTTTGTTGACAATTATATTTCAACAAAATGATTAAAAAGTGATTCGTTCATTTTGTTGACAATTCTTTTTCAACAAAATGATTAAAATGATATTTTTTATTTTTTGACAATTCTATTCCAACAAAATGATTACAAGTGACAATTTCATATTGTTAACAATTCTAATTTAACAAAATGAATATTAATGATATTTCATATTGTTAACAATTCTAATTTAACAAAATGAATATTTTTGCTGCACACAAGTCTATTTACCAAAAATGCTATTTGTGTTTTGACACAAACCTATTTAACAAAAATACTACTTGTGTTTTGACACAAGCCTATTTAACAAAAATTCTACTTTTGTTTTGAAACAAAACCGATTTAACAAAAATGCTATTTGTGTTTTAACTCTTTTATTTAACAAAAATGTGATTTTTGTTTTATTTCAAATCTAATTAACAAAAATGTAATTTTTCTTTTCAACTATTATATTTTGACAAAAATGAATATTTTGGTTCAACTAATCTATTTAGCCAAAAATATTCATTTTGACAAAAATGTGTATTTTGATTCAACTAATCTATTTTGACAAAAGTGTATATTTTGACAAAAATATATGTTTTGATTCAACCAATCTATTTTGACAAAAGTGTATAATTTGACAAAAATATATGTTTTGATTCAACCAATCTATTTTGACAAAAGTGAATATTTTGAAAAAATATAAATATATTGATTCAACTAATCTATTTCAACAAAACAATAAAGATGGTGACTTTGTTTTGTCGACAAATCTATTTCAACAAAACAATAAAAATGATAACTTTGTTTGGTCGACAATTCTAATTCAACAAAACAAATGTAACAACCCGAATTTTAATAACATATTAAAATCATAAATCAAGGCAGAATTAAATTTTAAAATAAGAATCAAGGGAAACGGGTTGCGCCATTGCGTTCTTCTCAAAATTTTACATGAAATAGAGTCCGAGTTTTCGAAAATCGGAGTCCGTATGACCAAGTTATGGCCTGTACAAGTTTCAGCAGACTTTCAGGCAGACTGACCCCAGGTCGACTGTAGTGTCGAATGCACAGTCGACTTCCCCCCCAGGTCAACTGTAGTGTTGACCACCCCCTTGTACAGGTCGACCTGGTCGGCCTGGTGTGGCCCAGAACCCATTTTTGAGGCCCGGGATGAGTTCAGATGGTCCGGATTGACTCTAGGGATGATCTAAGGGCCTAAATGAGTTCCTACATCTATAAATACAACATAAGGCCTAACCCTAATTCACTACAACATGTCTAGCCACCATTATACTACTAAACTCCCTCTTGGTCATGGCCGTCGTCTCTAATCTTCTTCTTAAGCTTTCATACGCAATCCAATGCAAAGATGAAGACTTCTACAACAATTCAAGGAGATGAATTAACAACTCTACAACGTTTCAACATTGATTTCAGTTCTTAAATTCGCTAGCCATGCTAAGTAAGTTCTAGTTACTTTTTAGATTAAAATACTTAATTTTAATATGGCTATGGAATAAGGTGTAATTGGATATAAGCATGTTTATCAATTCAGACCTATTCCTGTTTACCTTTGAACCTTGAGTTTTGAGACTTGTTCACCTCCATTCTTATGTCTATTTCATGCTCTATTCATTCGTTGTAAATCAGTTTCTTGGATTCATGTTGATATTATTATCAAGATCTAATCTTTATGCCTATCATGATGATTTATGTTGTTTTCTCTCTGATCTTGTTTTACTGCCAAATTCTACCTTTCCCTATTTATTTTCTTTTGATGAACCTAGATCAATTTCGGATCTAGGCCTAAACCACGATTTTGCGTACGATTGAATACGGGGAAAAGTATGGGAATATTACCTATTTGGATATATGTGATTGGTGGAATTGATGGCATAACATGAAAATTGGATATATGGGTATTATTGCAATTAATATGAAATTTGATAATTGGGTATTGCCATTAAAATGATAATTGCAAGAATTGGGATTGGCATATGTAATTTGGCTAGAACTTGATAGGTGTTAATTGGCATAAATTTGGCATACATATAAAACGGCATGAACTGAACATATGTAAATTTGGTATGAATTAGGCATATGTAAAACTGATATGTAATCTAGAACTTGGGCACATGTTAATTATGTGAGATTTGTAGTTGAAACACATATGATAATTTATGAGGGCTAATATGAACACGCCTAAGTGGGTTTTGGTTAGTTGGAATGTAATAGCCTTAAAGGAGGGATAAATATATATTGAGATAAGTTGCCTTTAATGGCATAAGATAAATTGTGGTAAAATTGGTATGATTTTGCATACCATTAATTGATGAACATAATTGAGTCAATTATGGACATCGTTAAATGAGGAATTAATTAATAATTTGAATAGGGAAATTATTAAGACTGGGGTAAATGATTATAAGTGATAATCAATGCTTAGGACACGAGGTTGGACTCATTTGTGATGTAAAACTGCCCTGACCCGCCCGGCAAATCCAGTAGTCACAAATGGTAGCCCAATATGAGAGGTCCTAGGCCTAAATTAAAAGCGTAACAGTTGTAAAGACACGAGGTTAGAATCTTTTATGGTGTAAGACTGCCCGGACCCGCCCGACAAATCCAGCTGCCATAAATGTCAGTCTAATGTCAGAGGTCTTTATAGGGTTACGACCTTAATGAATTAAGAAATACTTAACCAGATAAACATGTGGTGGGACATGGGGGTTAAGTGGGTGACATGTGAGTGACATATGGAAACACGAATAGTAATACTTAACCAACATAACATGGTAATTAGACCAGTGGGTAGGGTTAAGTAAACTAAGAACACTTAACCAATATGGTATGAGTGGGTAGGTTAAGTAATATGATTAGTCTAATGACACTTAACCAATATGGTATGAATGGGTGGGTTAAGTAATATGATTAGGCGAATGACACTTAACTATTATGACATGAATGGTTGAGTTAAGTAAATCTTAATTAGTGCCTAAGTGGGAATGATAACTTATGGAATAAAGTAAGTTAGGCGAAACAATAGATAAGATGAGATAACTTATGTAATAAGGAAAGATGTGCTTCATTGTAGATTAAGCAATATATAAAGACAAGAATGAATTTACAATTGAAGGCGACATAAGTTATATTATAAAAAGGAACAAAACATTGGTTAGGTTGGATAATCCTCTGAGTATCAATCTGATGTTGATTCCGGTCTTCGAGGTTGGTATTTAGGGAATTATTCTCTCTCTCCAGTGTGTTTGTAAGTTAAGGGGTACTTGGTTGTAAAGATTGAATAAGAACATGTTATTGTACCATAACGGGGGTTAATATATGAATCATAGGAATAACATGTTGTGGGCTTATTAATGGACTTAATATAGTGCAAGTTAAGAATTGAATTAATAAGCAAAGTTGAAGGCTGGTATGAATGGAAGTAACCAAGTTAAATGATAAGACTGATGAGGTAGCACAAGCGCATAATTAATGGATAGACATAGGGACTAATGGCATATAAAGCCAAGGCGCTTGGTTAAACCCAGACGTTGGGGGTAATATGAATGACATGTAAAATATAACCTATAAGCACTTAACCAAGATAAAGCATGTATTAAGACATGAGGATGATGTATGGGTTAAGTGGGGAATATGGGTAACATGTAAGACATAACTGGTGTATACTTAAACAAAATTTAAGCACGTAAGTGGACATGAATAAGAAGGGGTTAAGTAAGAATTACTAGAGGGGACCAAGCATAGGAGGGAAGCTTGTGTCGAGGAAAAGGGACCCTTTTCAGACCTATAGCCCATTACGTATCTTTGTGAGCTCGACCCACGTCGAGGACGGGACACGCATACTGGGTTTGATTGTAAGAGGTCAAAACGGGTTAGCGGTGGCAACGCAAGTCCAACGGGTTTCATATGCGTGTGTGGACCCGGGCTGGTAGGTAAGACGTTGTTGCACCATGTAGGTATAAGTCGTGCATCTCTGTTGTATCGGGTTGCCACTTTGGGGAGTAATACACCCCACTATGAGGCAGCACGGGTATCTACGAGTTAGGGAGCCGATCAAATGGGGAAAGTAATGGGTACGACTAGTGGAGATAGGAGCAGGCGACACCTATGACAGCAGCTAGGAGTACAACTACCATATTATGAATATTGTAATTAGAATGGGGAGGGTAGTGGGTACAACCAGTGGAGATAGGAGCAGGCGGCACCTATGACAGCAGCTAGGGGTACACGAAACTACCATTATTATTATCACTTATGTTCAGTAGGCAAGATCACCTTATTATATAACACGGGCTACTAGTTGGGACACTAGTAGGGGGTAAGGATCCTTGTTACATAGGACACTAGTTGGAGTACTAGTAAGAATACGGATCATTCCTTGTAAGACAAATGTGCGGATGCTAGTTAGGTGGTGCAGAGCAAATAGATATCACAGAAATCTTTTAATGGCGAAGCAGAGGAATCGTGATATGCTTGATAGGAATCTTACGAAATTATACTTAGTTTATCTTGAATGGGAACCTTGCGATGTTACTTGACAAAAATCACATCTTAGTTATCTTGCCTGTTGCTTATCTTGTCATCATGCTTATGTTTACTTTCAGTTTACTCATGCCATATTATCCTTAACTATTTTTGTGCTGAAAGTCACTAGGACTTACTCAGTCTTTATGATTGACCCGTTTTGTTTCGCCTGTTTTTCTTCCGTTCCCCCCCCCCCCAGGTTCGCAGGGTGGGAATACAGCTTAGTTCGGATCTTACCAAGCTCCAAGGCTCTTTCATGTATGGCTTGGATTTCTCTTGGCTATGGCTTGCTTTGCTTTATTGGGGAATACTACAATTTGTTTTTATGCTTCTTTGTTTTTGAGCAAGACAGATATTTTAACTATGTAATTGGGTATTGGAAGTTAATGGGCTTTTATTGTAAACAATCATATTCAATAAATGATTTTAAGTACTTCCACTTTACTTTCCGCTGTTTTATATATGTCTGTCTTATAATATTTCTGTTCCAGTACCCATAATGCTCCATTGAAGTTAAGGCATTCCCTTTGTGAGTGACCTTAATGGATATGGGGTGTTACATTTGGTATCAGAGCAGAAGGTTACCAGATTGGGCAAAAGTTTTCAGAAACCTTCTGAACTAGTTTTCAAAACATTTACAAAAGAAGCAAATTTTCAAGAAAACTTTGTTTTGATTAAAAGGCATATTCCCCAAAGCCATATGCACTATCTTTTGATTCTCTCTTTATATCTCTTCTCTCTCTTTTCACCATAGTTTCGTAGACATCCGACATATGTCAGAGGGAAAAGAAGTGCCCAACCTCCATCTGTAGCCGCAGTAGTTCCATCTGCGTCTAATCTTATTTCAAGTTGTGTAGAGTTGTCGTGCGTTGGAGGTAGCTTCGAAGGACTTGTCAACAAGCTATACAAGGATAGTATGAAAGAGGAAAAAGGTGAAAGGAAAGAGGCCAAAGTGAAAGCATAGTAAAACCCATGACAAGAGAGAGTATCTGTAGTTTGGTGAGAAGGGACGTGTAGTTAAGTATTGTAGGACAAGGACAAGGGCAAATGATAAGATCGTCGAGAGGGAAATTGTATGCTCTCACTACTAGCGTAACTAAGGGAGGTGGTAACGTTTCTGTTAAAGGTTCAGCTTTTCTTTCTGTCATCCCACTAGAACTTTGTTTTTGTACATCGCATCCTTTTAATTCTGCTTCGATAGTTGAGTTTCTGCACCTTAGTACTAGCGTATTGGAGGATCCCAATTTTTGTCTCAAATCCTGTTGGGGAATTGGCTCATTTATTCATGATTTGTTTGGATTTGAGAATGTATGTACTAGGTATTGAGCTTAGAGGGAATGCTTATGATTTTTGGGCTAGGAGTGGATTCTAGGGATGGAGTGGTTATCCAATAAGGGTGCCATTCTCGGTTTTGAAAGGAGGGTAGTTAGACTCTTGACTTGCCTCGGTAATGCCCTCGAAGTCTAGTGTAACCCTTAGGGTTTTTGCCATGCTTAGTTACCTAGAATCTCTAGATACATTTATTGATCCGCTCGAGTAGTGTTCGCCACTAAGGCGGATGGTTCATTTCACTTATGCATGTGATGTAGAAAATCGCCTTAGTAAGAACATTTAGCAACATGGTTGACATTTGTTTATTTTCAAGAGATAATTCATCTATGTGGAATACCTTCTAGTATGTGAACGAGATCCAAGATTCACTAGTAATTTTGGAGAGCTTGTGTGAAACCATGAGTACGCTGTTATGTGTAAGCCGAGTATACTAAAAGGAGAATAAGTGAAAGTGGAACGAGAGGCAATAGTAAAATGAGTTCCAACTCATATTTTGGAAACAAGAATTAAGAAGCAACGAAATTGTGAAGTTAAAGATGGTCAAAGCACAATGGAGTTAAGCTCAAGGGAATGTGGCTTAGAAGATTGAAGACTATATTCGTGCATCACATCTCTTTTTAAGAGTATATCCTTGATCCCTCTTTTCCTGTAGAGCTTACTTGCATGTTATCTTTTGTGTATATTCTCTCGGTCCTATTCTCAATCCAATTTCTGTTGCAAACCCCATAGGGAGTACGACTCATCTGTTAGTTTTACATGTTGGGGCTTGAGGGTGTCCGTTGGGTTGATTAAACCTTTTGGGTTTTATAGGATATGGGTTGGTTTTAGGAAGGGATTTCTTGTGACCTAAAAGGAGTCCATCATGCTTAGTTTCCTAGAATCACATATATATTGGTTGGGTTGAGAATTTCTTTGGGTGTCAGTCTGATGTTGATTTCGGTCTTCGGGGCTGGTGCTTAGGGAATTCTTCTCCTAATCAGTATATATGTGACGTAGATTTCCAGCTTTGATGGGCACAAAATTTTTACTTGCTTCTATCATTCGACTATATCTTTAGGTAGGAACAATTGGGTGTAAACATGTGTTTGAGACATGTTATGATTGATGGTTGCAAGTGGTTGCAAGTGGTTGCTAGTGGTTGCTCGTGGATGCATATACACGTATATTAGGCACTAGATCGGCTCAGCCACCTTTCATATTGCATATGCATGAGTGTTTACACTTGTTTATGGATGGAATTGAATGTGTTATCATGTGGATGTTGCATATGGATGGATGTTTGTGCACACATATAGTATTTATGTGACTAGGACTATTTGCATACATGTTGGACTCATGGCACTTAACATATTTTGCATCTAGAAGATCAATCAGGCCTGATCATTTACATTAGATAAGGAATATAGACACACACTTCTCGCATATGTTCATATAGCATTAGAAATCTTTTAAGGACAATGATTACTAGGGGGTGATGTTTTGAGTAGATGGATGATGGATGGTAGGACAGATTCTTCTTAACTTGAAGATTTCGGGGACGAAATCCTTTAAGGAGGGGAGAATGTAACAACCCGAATTTTAATAACAAATTAAAATCATAAATCAAGGGAGAATTAAATTTTAAAATAAGAATCAAGGGAAATGGGTTCCGCTATTGCGTTCTTCTCAAAATTTTACATGAAATAGAGTCCGAATTTTCGAAAATCGGAGTCCGTATGACCAAGTTATGGCCTGCACAAGTTTCAACAGACTTTCAGGCAGACTGACCCCAGGTCGACTGTAGTGTCGACTGCGCAGTCGACTCCCCCCCCCCCCCCCAGGTCGACTGTAGTGTCAACCTCCCCCCTGTACAGGTCGACCTGGTCGGCCTGGTGTGGCCCAGAACCCATTTTTGAGGCCCGGGATGAGTTTAGATGGTCCGGATTGACTCTAGGGATGATCTAAGGGCCTAAATGAGTTCCTATATCTATAAATACAACCTAAGGCCTAACCCTAATTCGCTACAACATGTCTAGCCACCATTATACTACTAAAATCCCTCTTGGTCATGGCCGCCGTCTCTAATCTTCTTCTTAAGCTTTCATACGCAATCCAATGCAAAGATGAAGACTTCTACAACAATTCAAGGAGATGAATTAACAACTCTACAACGTTTCAACATTGATTTCAGTTCTAAAATTCGCTAGCCATGCTAAGTAAGTTCTAGTTACTTTTTAGATTAAAATACTTAATTTTAATATGGCTATGGAATAAAGTGTAATTGGATATAAGCATGTTTATCAATTCAGACCTATTCTTGATTACCTTTGAACCTTGAGTTTTGAGACTTGTTCACCTCCATTCTTATGTCTAGTTCATGCTCTATTCAGTCGTTGTAAATCAGTTTCTTGGATTCATGTTGATATTACTATCAAGATCTAATCTTTATGCCTATCATGATGATTTATGATGTTTTCTCTCTGATCTTGTTTTATTGCAAAATTCTACCTTTCCCTATTTATTTTCTTTTGATGAACCTAGATCAATTTCGGATCTAGGCCTAAACCACGATTTTGCGTACGATTGAATACGGGGAAAAGTATGGGAATATTACCTATTTGGATATATGTGATTGGTGGAATTGATGGCATAACATGAAAATTGGATATATGGGTATTATTGCAATTAATATGAAATTTGATAATTGGGTATTGCCATTAAAATGGCAATTGCAAGAATTGGGATTGACATATGTAATTTGGCTAGAACTTGATAGGTGTAAATTGGCATAAATTTGGCATACATATAAAATGGCATGAACTGAACATATGTAAATTTGGTATGAATTAGGCATATGTAAAACTGATATGTAATCTAGAACTTGGGCACATGTTAATTATGTGAGATTTGTAGTTGAAACACATATGATAATTTATGAGGGCTAATATGAACACGCCTAAGTGGGATTTGGGTAGTTGGAATGTAATAGCCTTAAAGGAGGGATAAATATAAATTGAGATAAGTTGCCTTTAATGGCATAAGATAAATTGTGGTAAAATTGGTATGATTTTGCATACCATTAATTGATGAACATAATTGAGTCAATTATGGACATCGTTAAATGAGGAATTAATTAATAATTTGAATAGGGAAATTATTAAGACTGGGGTAAATGATTATAAGTGATAATCAATGCTTAGGACACGAGGTTGGACTCATTTGTGACGTAAAACTGCCCGGACCCGCCCGGCAAATCCAGTAGTCACAAATGGTAGCCTAATGTGAGAGGTCCTAGGCCCAAATTAAAAGCGTAACAGTTGTAAAGACACGAGGTTAGACTCTTTTATGGTGTAAGACTGCCCGGACCCACCCGGCAAATCCAGCTGCCATAAATGTCAGTCTAATGTGAGAGGTTTTTATAGGGTTACGGCCTTAATGAATTAAGAAATACATAACCAGATAAACATGTGGTGGGACATGGGGGTTGAGTGGGTGACATGTGGGTGACATGTGGGTGACATATGGAAATACGAATAGTAATACTTAACCAACATAACATGGTAATTAGACCAGTGGGTAGGGTTAAGTAAACTAAGAACACTTAACCAATATGGTATGAGTGGGTGGGTTAAGTAATATGATTAGGCTAATGACACTTAACCAATATGGTATGAATGGGTGGGTTAAGTAATATGATTAGGCGAATGACACTTAACTGTTATGACATGAATGGTTGAGTTAAGTAAATCTTAATTAATGCCTAAGTGGGAATGATAACTTATGGAATAAAGTAAGTTAGGAGGAACAATAGATAAGATGAGATAACTTATGTAATAAGGAAAGATGTGCTTCATTGTAGATTAAGCAATATATAAAGACAAGAATGAATTTACAATTGAAGGCGACATAAGTTATATTATAAAAAGGAACAAAACATTGGTTAGGTTGGACAATCCTCTGAGTATCAATCTGATGTTGATTCCGGTCTTCGGGGTTGGTATTTAGGGAATTATTCTCTCCCTCCAGTGTGTTTGTAAGTTAAGGGGTACATTGGTTGTAAAGACTGAATAAGAACATGTTATTGTACCATAACGGGGGTTAATGTATGAATCATAGGAATAACATGTTGTGGGCTTATTAATGGACTTAATATAGTGCAAGTTAAGAATTGAATTAATAAGCAAAGTTGAATGTTGGTATGAATGGAAATAACCAAGTTAAATGATAAGACTGATGAGGTAGCACAAGCGCATAATTAATGGATAGACATAGGGTCTAATGGCAGATAAAGCCAAGGCACTTGGTTAAACCCAGACGTTGGGGGTAATATGAATGACATGTAAAATATAACCTATAAGCACTTAACCAAGATAAAGCATGTATTAAGACATGAGGATGATATAGGGGTTAAGTGGGGAATATGGGTAACATGTAAGACATAACTGGTGTATACTTAACCAAAATTTAAGCATGTAAGTGGACACGAATAAGAATGGGTTAAGTAAGAATTACTAGAGGGGACCAAGCATAGGAGGGAAGCTTGTGTCGAGGAAAGGGGACCCTTTTCAGACCAGTAGCCCATTACGTATCTTTGTGAGCTCGACCCATGTCGAGGACGGGACACGCATACTGGGTTTGATTGTAAGAGGTCAAAACGGGTTAGCGGTGGCAACGCAAGTCCAACGGGTTTCATATGCGTGTGTGGACCCGGGCTGGTAGGTAAGACATTGTTGCATCGTGTAGGTATAAGTCGTGCATCTCTGTTGTATCGAGTTGCCACTTTGGGGAGTGATACACCCCACTGTGGGGCCAGCACGGGTATCTACGAGTTAGGGAGCCGATCGAATGGGGAAGGTAGTGGGTACGACTAGTGGAGATAGGAGCAGGCGACACCTATGACAGTAGCTAGGAGTACAACTACCATATTATGAATATTGTAATTAGAATGGGGAGGGTAGTGGGTACCACTAGTGGAGGTAGGAGCAGGCGGCACCTATGACAGCAGCTAGGGGTACACGAAACTACCATTATTAATACCATTATTATTATCACTTATGTTCAGTAGGCAGGATCACCTTATTATATAACACGGGCTACTAGTTGGGACACTAGTAGGGGGTAAGGATCCTTGTTACATAGGACACTAGTTGGAGTACTAGTAAGAATACGGATCATTCCTTGTAAGACAATTGTGAGGATGCTAGTTAGGTGGTGCAGAGCAAATAGATATCACAGAATTCTTTTAATGGCGAAGCAGAGGAATTGTGATATGCTTGATAGGAATCTTATGAAATTATACTTAGTTTATCTTGAATGGGAACCTTGCGATGTTACTTGACAAAAATCACATCTTAGTTATCTTGCCGATTACTTATCTTGTCATCATGCTTATGTTTACTTTCAGTTTACTCATGACATATTATCCTTAACTATTTTTGTGCTGAAAGTCACTAGGACTTACTCAGTCTTTATGATTGACCCGTTTTGTTTCGCCTCTTTTTCTTCCGTTCGCCCCCCCTAGTTTCGCAGGGTGGGAATGCAGCTTAGTTCGGATCTTGCCAAGCTCCAAGGCTCTTTCATGTATGGCTTGGATTTCTCTTGGCTATGGCTTGTTTTGCTTTATTGGGGAATACTACAATTTGTTTTTATGCTTCTTTGTTTTTGAGTAAGACAGATATTTTAACTATGTAATTGGGTATTGGAAGTTGATGGGCTTTTATTGTAAACAATCATATTCAATAAATGATTTTAAGTACTTCCACTTTACTTTCCACTGTTTTATATATGTTTGTCTTGTAATATTTCTGTTCCAGTACCCATAATGCTCCATTGAAGTTAAGGCATTCCCTTTGTGAGTGACCTTAATGGATGTGGGGTGTTACAACAAATAAAAGTGATATGTTTGTTTTGTCGACAATTCTAGTTCAACAAAACAAATAAAAGTGATATGTTTGTTTTGTCGACAATTCGAATTCAACAAAACAAATAAAATTGATGTGTTTGTTTTATCGATAATTCTAATTCAACAAAACAAATGAAAGTGATATATTTGTTTTGTCAAATCTAATGCGACAAAAATGATAATGTTTGTTTTGATAAATCTAATGTGACAAAAACGATCATGTTTGTTTTGACAAATCTAATATGACAAAAATGATAAGGTTTGTTTTGACAAATCTAATGCGACAAAAATGATCATGTTTGTTTTGATAAATCTAATGCGACAAAAATGATAAGGTTTGTTTTGACAAATCTAATGTGTCAAAAATGAACATGTTTGTTTTGACAAATCTAATGCGACAAAAATGATAAGGTTTGTTTTGACAAATCTAACGTGACAAAATGATCATGTTTGTTTTGACAAATCTAATGCGACAAATTGGTTTTAACTTTGATAATTTGACAAAAATGGATATTTTGTTTTAACAGATGTATTTTGACAAAAATGTCTATTTTGTTTTAACTAATGTGTTTTGACAAAAATGTCTATTTTGTTTCAACTAATGTGTTTTGACAAAAATGTCTATTTTGTTTCAACTAACTAATTTGACGAAAATGAATGTTTTTATTCAACTAAACTATATTGGCAAAAATGGATATTTTTGTTAAAACTAATTTATATTGACAAAAATGAATATTTCTGTTAACTAAACTATATTGACAAAAATGAATATTTTTGTTAAACTAAACTATATTGACAAATAACAAAAATGAATATTTTTGTTAAACTAAACTATATTGACAAAATTGAATATTTCTGTTAAACTAAACTATATTGACAAAAATGATTATTGTGTTAAACTAAACCATATTGACAAAAATGATTATTTAACATAAACTAAACTATATTGACAAAAATGAATATTTTTGTTAAACTAAACCATATTGACAAAACGATTATTTTTGTTAAACACAACCATATTGACAAAAATGATTATTTTTAGTAAACACAACCATATTGACAAAAATGATTATTTTTGGTAAACTAAACTATACTGACAAAAATGAATATTTCTGTTAAACTAAACTATATTGACAAAAATAAATATTTCTGTTAAACTAAACTATATTGACAAAAATGAATATTTTTGTTAAACTTAACCATATTGAAAAAAATGATTATTTTTGTTAAATTAAACTATATTGACAAAATTGAATATTTTTGTCAAACTAAACTATAATGACAAAAATGATTATTTTTGATCCTTTCTACATATACGATAAGAGTTGTAAATTTTATCGTTAACATAATTTAACAATTCTAACTTGTTAAACCTGACAATTATAATTTAACAATTCTAATTTGTTAAATATGAAAATTTAAATAAAATGATATTTTTATCTAACATAACATTTCTATGTTCTCTAATGACAAATCAAAAGGAGTATTCTTATTTGCATACAGTTTATAATCTCTGCATGACAATTAAAAATGTAAATTTATTTGCATACAAATATCTACCCTTCACATAACAAATAAAAATGACTATTTTTATTTGTTTACAATTTCAATGTAAAATGTGATAAATATGAATGTTTTCATTTGTGGACAATTCAATGTTAAATTTGACAAATAAAAATCAATGTTTTTATTTTTGAACAATTCAATGTTAATTTTGACAATCTAGCGAGCAAAATGATAATTTGATTTTATCCAATCCTCTAATTAACACCAATGTTAATTTCAACAATCTAACGAGCAAAATGATAATTTTGTTTTCAACTATCTTATTGTAACAAACATGATATAATTATTTTCAACAATCTTATTTTAACAAACATGATATAATTATTTACAACTATCTTATTTCAACAAACATGATAATTCCAATCCACATATCAATATAATAGTATTATCAACCTAATCAAATCACGTATATAACAAATTGAATTTAACAGCAGATTTGAATTCTAACACGATCAGAAATTAATAATTTTTAATTATTAAAAATAAAGAGTTCTCACATTGGTATTTATTCCTTCTGAATTTGCAGTCAGCTCCAAATCAGCTTTAGTCAGTTTTGAAATGTAGATCTGAATCTCACGATTCCAACGCAACGAAAATCGTTCAGTTTCGATTCTGTGTGAACAAATTATGATAGTTTATAGGTTAATTACTTTTAAAACTAATTAATTATTTAATTAAGAATTTTAATTACATTCATTAGTGAAGAAAATAACGGGCCACTGTATTCATCTTCTTCCTGGAACATAGACAAGCCGCCGAACCCATAGCCGATATCTAGGGTTCTAAATTGCACGCAGTTCGAGACGTCAGTACTCGATCCAGGCCTGCCACCTCGCGCGCCTTGCCACCATCTCCCTCCGGCCAGAGTGTGGGCCCACTCGCACTCCCTGAAAGCTTGAAAGTCGAACTCGAGGTCGGGAGTTATGAGGGGCGATTTCATACAAATCACTTCGCTATTTTCGATCTTAACCGTCCACGTTGTAGATCTCTCTGAGGTCTTTGATTCTTGTTTAAGTACTGGAGTTCAATTCGATTTGGATTGTGGTGGATTAAGGATTGAAATTCGAAGTGAGTGGGCCATTGAAATAAATCTGTGGTGGCTGTTTTAGATTGGACTAGGGTTTTGTCCTAGGGGTTATTTAAAATATTATATATATTATTTAATTATTTTATATTTTCAAAAATACCTGTTTACTGATACGAACTCTAAATAAAACCCAACAAGAGTTGTCCCTAGCCAAATACCCCATTCTGGCCCAATGGACTAGGTTCCGTCAGCCCGTTTGATTTTCTCAGCCCACTTTTCTTTAAATTTAAAATATAATTCATTTAATTATTTAATTTAATCGTACATTTTAATTTATCAAGGCCATATACTGACTCTAAAAATTACAGAAAAATTATATCTAGCTATGTTTTGACGATACGGTCCCAACAAAACTAATTTCGTCGAATTTGGAAGCCACATACAATGTTTGTTTTGGAGGATGCAAATCTAACTCGCTTCGGTCAATGGTATTAATATAGGGGAGAGTTTATGACCTTTTCGCGGTCAAAGGAGTGTCTTTCCGGATTCCAATTCTTGAAGGGCTACTATTTTTGAGTAATGGACCATGGCTACTTGGAAGAATCTCCGGTCAGATTTTCTTTTGCCACACTCACATATTGATTCAAAAAATTACGAAAATTGGAATCTTGCAATAAATTGACATTCCGGATCCAACAAAAGTGGTTTCGTCGAAAACGGAGGTCGTTGGTAAAATGGCTTTTTTTAATATTAAAATATTTATAAATTCTATAGCGACTATTCTGAATATTAAACTGGACATAACTTTTGATTTCCGCTGTGTAATTTCGATTTTTCAAATTCGTTGGAAAGATATTTTTAAATAGATTCTAATGTTTTTGGTTTCACAAAAATCGGATTTATTTTGCATCCTATACAGTCAGTCGAAGTTCAAATTCAAATTTTCAAACTACCGTGCTATTTTAAACTCCTTTTATAATTAAAATAAATATATTCGTTCTAATTTCGATTTAAATAAATTTTTAATCGTTATTACTTAAAATAAATCATTATAAATATTCAAAATCCATTAAAATTTCTAAAATAAAATTTTTAAATTGGTTCCAAAATTCTGGGTTGTTACAATAACACATGAAAACTAATCATAGTCGTACCAAATCGAAGAGCATGAAACGATCTACAATGTTTGTTTTGGAGGAAGGATCTAATACAAAGTGGATTACAAGAGATTTACATTTTATTTTCGGAGTTTTTCAGCCATTTAAAACATTAAACGGTGGCTATAGATATGCCCTAGGGTTTTTAGGAAAGTGGGTATATATACCATATATATTTAATAATATTTTAATTCCAAAAAGTGTGATTTCGCATTCGACTCCAAATTGAATCCAACGACTATCGTCCGTAACTAAATACCCCCATTCTAGACACAATAGGGTATGTTTCGTAAGACAATTCGACTGTTTCGATCATTTTTCATCAAAATTAAAATATAAATTAATATAACGGTCAATATTGAATTCCAACATACATTTTAATTTACCGGGGCCACATACGGACTCCAAAATATTATGGAAATTGGAATCTCGCTATGTTTTGATGTTATGGTCCTAACATAACTAATTTCATCAAATTTGAAGACCGTTTGAATAATGACCTTTTTCTAGTCGATTAAATTTAAACCGAAATTGAAAACACGTTTAAATTTACTGTGCTCGCATATTAATTCCAAAAATCATGAAATTTTAAACCTGACTATAATTTGACATTTTGAATCCAACAAAAGTGGTTTCGTCGAAAACAGAATGTCATTTGCAAAATGGCTATTTTTGAGGTCTTATATATTATTTAAAAAACATATAAATTCCATAGCGACTATTCTAAATTTTAAACTGGACATAACTTACAACTTATAAAGTAAAATCTCAGTTTCTTATATTCGTTAGAAATTTACAGTTCAAAATATTCGAATGTTTCTTGCTTCACTGAAATCCGATTTATTTTAAATCCTATACATTTAACTGAAATCCGATTTATTTTAAATCCTATACATTCAACTGAAATTTAAAATCAAATTTTCAAACTACCACGCCATTTCAGGCTCGTTTTATAATTAAGATTAATTTATACATTCTAACTTCGATTTAAATAAATTTTTGTTCGTTATTATGTAAAATAAATCATTTTAAATATTCAAAACCCATTAAAATAGCTAAAATAAAATTTTAAAATTAGTTCAGAAATTCTGGGTTGTTACAATAGGAAAAAAAGGAAGAAGTCGCGTATATAAATATATGAAGAAGCTTAATGTATAAGGAATATGCCTGTGCATGGTACAAGGTAGCGGTGTAATTTAGGGTACGCTAATTATTTCGATTTCATTTAGTGCTTATCTACTCAAATTTAAAAATAAATATATCTCGCGGTTCCTAATCCTTATTTGAGTGCAACAACCGGCGGTTTTAGCATTATACCACTATTCTGAACACATTGGGACAGGTTTTGAAGTCTCATTTGATCATATGGAGAAGATATCAATTTAAATCGAAATAAAAAAACAATTAATCCCTTGATAATAAAATTATTATTATTATCGTTTACATTCAATAGATTTATATTAATTATCTAAATCAATATCAATACAGTTTAAATCTTCGAATTCAGTTATATTCGAATTACGATAATTCAATATATTCTGAATTAAATTATATTCGATTATTAAATCGATAACTCAATATAAAAATTCTTTTATATTATTAACTCAATTTTTAAAATAGTATTAAATATTTAAAATTAATTGACTAAAATCCGGGTCGTTACATTCTTCCCTCCTTAAAAGAATTTTGGCCCCGAAATTACTAAAGTAGGAAAAATGCTATAAACCCATTGACTTTTCAAAACTCATTTACATTAAAACTAAACTTTTCATATTTCAACAAATTTAGTTGTGATGACCCCAAACTCCCGTAGTACGAAAGCAAGGATAATCATTGGAATATAACATATTTACAACAACAACAGATCTCAGATAACAGCATAACATATAAATCATTGCAACGGAAATAGAAATGTCATCAACATCACAACATCAGAGTAGCACAGTTACAGGATATAACTCAGCAAATAAAAGTCTCAGCAAATAGAAATAAGTACAAAACTCCATCAAGTACATCTTAGATAAAGGATGTCTAAATGTCTCAAAGTAGAAATTAAAAGATAAAAATGTTCTTCATCTTCCTTCCATAAGCGTGCTCCAATCCAGCATATGTGCATAATAACCTGAACCTGTCACTTGGCTACCCATGTGAAAAAGAGGGCACCCGAGTTTGCAAAGTTAAACAAACTACGAGTCATTCGTGGGACTGATATCGGAAATCTTTCCCAACTTATCTAACATTATGGCTAATCACAGGACCACGCCGCTAACGCGGAACGGGTTTACTCCATTGGATTGCCAGTGCATAAGTTAAATAATTTTTTTTCAAAACAATGCAATGCTTTTTAGAAAAATGAAATCATTATAAGACTCAAGTCCCATCACGTAATGCAACACAAATCGGAGGATAGAGTTTTACCTTATAATGATCAAACATGCTTGATACATAGAAAATAATATTTTAATATTAATATTATTGTCTAATCAGTTTTAAAAATACTTCAAAGTAAATGTATCAATCCTAGACGGCATAGCTACCATATACTATGTCGCCATGTATAGGTTTACAGTCAAAACCATAATGTCATATTGGAAATTGGGTTTCCATCATGAGTCAAGGCTAGGGACGATCTCCTTACCGATTTGAGACACTCTAGCAAATGTCTCAGGATTCAGACGTTGGCGAATCCTTGGATCCTGCAAGGCCGGTCCACAAATACTTTAGTGGATTGGCAATTCCTGAACACATGTTTCCCAGTCCTATTGAATAAATAATTTGGTCACTATCGACCAATAAATCCGAGGTACCTCAAAACCCATCAACCACATAAGTAAAACGTCAGGGCTTGCAAAACTCCGATATTATTTGTATCTAGAAAAGAACGTGTGCACTCCCTGCGTTCCCTTGTCCCGTTTCTGACTCTTGCCGGGGTGTGAGGCTCACGAAGTAACGCTATACAAAAAGTTATGCCTATACATGCCATGCTTTGATCATCAACCACGAGGTTATGCTTTTCAACAAAAGCCTCGATCATTTGCATCTTGGCATGCCACATTGACAATTCACGCCATGCGATCAATAACTATCAATATATAACCTTTGAGCTCATGCGTCTCAGAGAAGGGTGTTATGCGAAAAATAAATTCTCCATCACGAAATAGATATATATTAAATAGAAATTAATTCCTATAGAATGAAATTCAACGTCAGACATGCATCCATTTACAAGTCCATTCTAGGTCTGAAGGAAACCGGGGACACCTACCACTTTAACCCTTTACTGGGAGCTACCCAATGTCGGGCATCAGTAGTCATCCATTCGATGTGAAGATAGCCGGTCTTCAATCACCGTCTTCAAAATCTTCCATTTAAATCGTCGTATAATTATTTGAAATGAGATTGAACTCGGTCTTTTCAAATAATTCTCGCATATATATAACTTAAATCATTTCATATCGTTAATATTATTTTATAACGATTTATCGCTAATTTTATTTATATAAAAATAGCTCAATTAAATTTAACGACGTTTCGGGTCAATAGGCGGCCTTGGCGCTATTTTTATCAAAATTTGATTTACGCATATCTCGAAATCTAACCGTTGGATTTTAACAAAATTTATATCATTAGAAAGATCTTCCCAAAGCGGTCCTAACGGTTCTTTTTTTGGGAAAATCCGATGGTCGGATCTTTCGGTATAATCTTTTAAAGTTACGATTCCGAAACGCAAACTACCGTGCGCGTTTCGTTTAATTTTTAATTTATATATATACATATAATTATATATAAATATAAACCATTCTACGATTCCACTAACGTATTTAACACGCCAAATAAAAGAATGTTTTACTGGCATATCATATCTACATGTTCATAATGTCAAATAAAATGTATTTTATTTACATGACATTTTGCTAATGACACATAAAAAGCTAATTATTATTTGTATTTCTATTTTTAACTTTAACAAAAAAAGAAATATTTTATTTATATGTAGTTTCAATGTATGTTTTGAAAATAACAATAATTCTTTAACTTACATACAAATTCTAATGTATGTTGTGACAATGAAAATGATTCTTTAATTAACATACAAATTCAAATGTATGTTGTGACAATGAAAATGATTCTTTAATTAACATACAAATTCTAATGTATGTTATGACAATAAAAATAATTCTTATATTTGCATACAAATTCAATTTCAACAAAATGCATAAAAAGTGGTACATTTATTTTTGTTGACAATTCTATTTCAACAAAATGATAAAAAGTTATAATTTCCTTTTGTTAACAAATCTAGTTTATCAAAACAAATATAAGTGATGGTTGCATTTATGTTGACGATTCTAGTTTGACAAATTGATTAAAAAGTGATTATTCATTTTTGTCGACAATCCTAGTTCAACAAAATGACTAAAAAGTGATTATTCATTTTTGTTGACAATTCTATTTCAACAAAATGACTAAAAAGTGATTATTCATTTTTTGTTGATAATTCTAGTTTAACAAAATTAATATTTTTACTCAAACACAAATTTATTTAACGAAAATGTAATTTTTGTTATAACTCAAATCTATTTTACAAAAATGTAATCTTTGTTTTCAACCATCATATTTTGACAAAATGTGAATCTTTGTTTTAACTAATATATTTTGACACAATGTTAATATGTATTGACAAAAATGTATATTTTGTTTCAACTATTCTATTTTGGCAAAAATGTACATTTTGTTTCAACTATTCTAATTTGACAAAATGTTCATTTTTGTTAAACTAAACTATTTGACAAAATGAATATTTTTGTTCCAACTAAACTAATTGACAAAATTGAATATATTTGTTTCAACAAAACTATTTGACAAAAATGGATATTTTTGTTTCAACTAAACTATTTAACAAAAATGAAATTTTTTGTTTCAACTAAACTATTTGAAAAAAATGGATATTTTGTTTCAACTAAACTATTTGACAATAATGAATATCTTTGTTTCAACAATTCTAATTTGACAAAAATGAATATTTTTGTTTCAACAAAACTATTTGACAAAAATGAATATTTTTATTTCAACAATTCTAATTTGACAAAAATGAATATTTTTGTTTCAACAAAACTATTTGACAAAAATGAAAACTATTTGACAAAAATGAATATTTTTGTTTCAACAAAACTATTTGACAAAAATGAAAACTATTTGACAAAAATGAATATTTTTGTTTCAACAAAACTATTTTGACAAAAATGAATATTTTTGTTTCAACAATTCTAATTTGACAAAAATGAATATTTTTGTTTCAACGAAACTATTTGACAAAAATGAATATTTTTGTTTCAACAAAACTATTTTGACAAAAATGAATATTTTTGTTTCAACAAAACTATTTTGACAAAAATGAATATTTTTGTTTCAACAAAACTATTTGACAAAAACGAATATTTTTGTTTCAACAAAATTATTTTGACAAAAATGAATATTTTTTTAACAATTATATTTTTTTAAAATGTATATTTTGTTTCAACTATAAAAACGATAATTTTTGTTTCACTATCTCCTTACAACAAAATGTTTTTTTTCTTTCTAATTTTCAACTATTTTGTTACAAAAAAATGTCCTTTTTACTTCAACTATTTTAATTTGACAAAATGACAAATTTAATTCAACAATTATATTTTGACAAAAATATCAGTTTTGGTCCAATAATTATATTTTGACAAAAATGATAATTTTAATTCCATTATTCTAATTTGACAAAGATGATAATTTTTGATTCAGGTATTCTAGTTAACAAAAATGATGATTTTTGTTTAACTCCATTCTAATTAACAAAAATGTTAATCTTTGTTTAATTCAATTCTAATTAACAAAAATGTTTTTTTTAACTAATCTAATAAACAAAAAGTGATAATTTTTGTTTAACTCAATTCTAATTAACAAAGATGTCAAATTTTTTTTGATTCAACTAATGTAATAAACAAAAATGATAATTTTTGTTTAACTATTTTCTAATTAACACAAATCTTAATTTTTGATTCAACAAATCTAATAAACTTGTTTAACTATTTTCTAATTAACACAAATGTTAATTTTTGATTCAACAAATCTAATAAACAAAATTGATAATTTTTGTTTAACAATTTTCTAATTAACATAAATGTTAATTTCTGATTCAACAAATCTAATAAACAAAAATGATAATTTTTGTTTAACCCAATTCTAATTAACAAAAATGTTAATTTCAGCAAATCTACATAACACGCCAATCACAGATCAAATCACATATGACAATCAGCAGAATATTACAGCGTATGAGTAATACCACAATTATGATTAATAAATTTTAATTATATAAAAAAAGTAGTATTTCTCACGGTGCTTTTAATTCTGAACAATTCAGAATTGAATTTTTGTTCAAAATCTGATCTGAACTGAATTCGATCTAATTAGTCTAGAAATGTAGATCTCGGGCTCACGATCGCAACGCTTCTGAAATTATTCAATTCCGAGTTCGTGTACATTAGTTATGAATTTATTTGCATTGTTAACAATTTTTAATTAATTAATTAATTAAAAAGTAAAGGAATACACCTTCTTCCTTAACAGGTCAAGGCCACGTCGATTTCCCTTTAGCTCAATTCTAGGGTTCAACCTTTCATCCAAATCGTGGGGCTTGGGGCCAATCAGAAGGTGGCATGCCGGAGAGGAGAGAGCGGCGCACGGCGTGGGGCCCACGTTGGCCAACTCGCTCTGGCCAAGGAGGAGGGGCGACGCTCGAAATGTCGGGGGTTTGAGGGGTTGGAACGTGGCGGTTTCTTGATGTGGCAGGAGTGGTTAGCCGTATGGTTGAGAAGAGGGTGGAGAGGACCTCAATGTTGTTAAAAGGAGGAGGGGATTTTACTGTGAGGATCGAGAGAAATTGAGGGATGAAGTTGAGAACTTTCTAGCCATGGAAATGATGGAGGCGACGGCTGTATATTGCAAATTAGGGTTCGGGTTCTAGGTTATTTATAATATTATAATATTAAATTCCTAGTTTTGCAAATAAACCGATTAAGTCTCAGTAGCTCCAATTATAGCCCAACGGGAGTTGTCCCTAGGCAAATACCCCCGTTCCAGACACAATGGGCTAGGTCCCGTCAGCCCAATTGATCGTTTTCAGTCTGTTTTCTTTAAATTAAAATTTAAACCATTTATTTATTTATTTATTTAATTTGATCGTATATTTAAATTCACTAGGGCCACATACGGACTTCGAAAATTCCCGAAAAATAAACCTAGCTATGATTTGACGTTACGGTCCTAACAAAATCAATTTCGTCGAATTTGGAGACCGTTTGAAAAATGCCCCTTTTAACGGTTAATTAAATTCAACAGAAATTATTGAACGCAGTGTAATTTACCACGCTTACATATTAATTCCAAAAAATTATGGAAAATTAAACTTAGTAATAATTTGACATTCCAAATCCGATAAAAATGGTTTCGTCGAAAACGGAGGTCGTTTGTAAAATGACTAATTTTAATAGCTTTAATATTATTTAAAAATGGAATTTTTAAATTCTGGCACATTTTCTAACCAAAATTTCTTAAAATAAAATTTTTAAATTGGTTCTGATTTTTCGGGTTGTTACAATCTCCCCCACTTAAAAGCTTTTCGTCCCCGAAAAGGAAACAATAGTAAAGTAGGAAACAAAACGGAATATGCAAAATATTGTAAATGTACCTCAACATAAGAGTTACTCGGAGATGTCCACTCTGCACTTGGGATAAGCCTGTTTGATGCTATCCTCGGTCTCCCATGTATAGTCTCTAGGATCCCCGCTCCATTGCACTATGACTAAGTGGATCCTCTTGTTCCTCAGAACTCGTGTCTCTTTGCCAACAATTTTAACTGGCTCCCTTCCCACTGCTAAACTCGGGGTAATCTCCAAATCTTGTTATGCTACTTCCTCCACAACCAAGTCTGGATAATGTACATTCTTCCGGAGTTGAGACACATGGAATACTTCATGCACCCTTGGCAACAAGTCAGGCAGCTGCACCCTACAAGCGAGAGTTCCAATCCTTTCGAGAATAGGAAATGGGCCAATAAATCTCGGTGCCAACTAACCAGTCTTCCCAAAACGAACAACACCTATCAGTGGGGAAACCCTCAAGTACACATAATCGCCAACAAAGAATTCTTAATCCCTTCTTCGTGAGTCTGCATAGCTCTTTTGTCGGCTTTGAGAAGTCAGTAGGCGCTTCTTAATAAAATCAACTTTATCTGATGCTTCACGAATCATGTCCGGACCCAATACTAATTGATTGCCTGGTTCCACCCAACATGCAGGAGATCTGCATGATCTGCCATATAATGCTTCAAATGGAGACATCTGCAAGCTTGCTTGGTAACTGTTATCATAAGAGAACTCAACCAAGTGTAAATGATCTTCCCATGACCCGCCAAAATCAAGAATGCATGCTCGCAACAAGTCTTCTAATATGCGGTTCACTCTCTTAGTCTGGCCTTTTGTCTGAGGATGATAAGCGGTACTTAGATTCAACTTGGTCCTTAGCTCCTCTTGGAATGCTACCCAGAATTTACTAGAAAATATCGGATCGCGATCACTAACGTTGCTATTGGGAACTCCATGTAGTCTGACAACCTCTGAAATAAAGTTGCGCCAGACTTCGAGCTGTTCTATTAGATCTGACAGGGATAAAATGGGCGGTCTTTGTGAAACGATCTACAATCACCCATATATTGTCATTGCCTTTTCTGGTTCGGGGCAAGCCATCAATGAAATCCATAGAAATTTGGTCCCACTTCCAACTTGGAACCTGTAGCGATTGCAACAATCCTGCAAGCTTCTGTTGATCGCTTTTAACTTGTTGACAGGTAGAAAATCTAGCAACATATATAGAAATGTCCCTCTTCACAGATCTCCACCAAAATGTGCGCTTGAAGTCATGATACATCTTGCTCACCCCTGGATGAATACTATGCTTAGATTTGTGACATTCATCCATTACTTCCTTTCTAGGCTCAGGAATGTTTGGAACGCAAATTCGGCCTAACAGCCTCAGAACCCCTTTGTTGTTAATTTGGAAACTCGTGGGTTCGCCTTCCCGAACACTCTTGCTAATTCTCTGAATAAACTCATCATTCTTCTAAGGAGTAGAGATCTTATCAATCAATGTAGGTGTAATGGTGAGATTGGCGATGATAAGATTGGTGGCGTCCGCATTCTTTCTTCTAAGCGCATCCGCCATAACATTGGCTTTTCCTAGAGTATATAGGATGTCCAGATCATAGGCCGCATGAAATTCTAACCAACGTTGCTGTCTCAAATTCAAGTCTCTTTGGGTGAACATATACTTCAAGGATTTATGATCAGTATATAATTCTAACTTCTCACCCAAAAGAAAGTGTTGCCATATCTTTAAAGCAAACAGGATGGCAATCAACTCAAAGATCATGAGTGGGGTATCTTTTCTCATGCGGTTTCAACTGACGGCTAGCATATGCAACTACTTTGCCCCTTTGCATTAACACCGCACCGATACCTTCAATAGAAGCATCAGTATAGACCGTCAAATCTTGGTTGCCATCAATAATGGTCAACACGGGAGCAGTGGTCAACCTCAATTTCAGCTCTTGGAAAGCTGCCTCGCGTTCGGGTGTCCAAGTAAACTTTGCATGCTTCTTAGTCAGCTTCGTCAATGGACAAGAGAGCTTTGAAAAATCTTTAACGAATTTCTGATAATAACCAGTCAGTCCTAGGAAACTTCTGACTTCTATAGGAGTGCCAGGCTGCTTCTAATCTTGGACGGATGAGATCTTGCCTGGGTCTACCGAAATGCCTTTTTTGATAAAACATGACCGAGGAATTTCACTTCTTCTTGCCAAAATAGGCATTTAGAGAATTTTTCTTTCAACACATTCTTTCGCAGGATTTCCAAAACTTCTTTCAGATGCTTTTCATGCTTTGAAGTTGATTTAGAGAAGATTAAGATGTCGTCGATGAAAATCAGCACGAATTTATTTAAGACATCCTGGAATACTCTGTTCATCAGATCGACAAAGTAAGCGGGAGCGTTACATAAGCCGAACGACATTACTAGCCATTCATAGAATAAGTCTGGCCCTCTAAAAGCTATCAAAGGAGCACATTATTCGGCAATGTGAAATTGATGGAAACCTGTAGCTAGGTCCATCCTAGAGAGTACTTGCCTTCCATTCAAGCGGTCCAACAGATCATCAATACGCGACAATGGAGATTTATTTTTCAGCGTTTTCTTATCGAGTTCACGGTAGTCCACTCATAGTCTAAGGATACCATCTGACTTTGGGACAAAAACCATTGCTGCACCCCAATTTGAGAAGCTAGGCCTCATCAGACCCATCCACAAAAGCTGTTTAGTTTGATTTCTCAGCTCCTCTTTTTCTTTCAGCGTCATTTTACGAATGGGATGCACAAATGGCCTTGCATTCGGAACTAAGTCAATCCTGAAGTCGATTTCTCTGCGCAAAGGTAAGCTATCAACTTCTTCAAACACATCTGCATAATCTTTGATGACAGGAATATCTTCAATAGAAGCAGGAGTAACTTCTAGAGAAGACCAATATTCTTTCCTATTTGTGGACGAGCCATGGTATGGTACAACAATAATATCACCAAATTTGGTTTTAATTTTTACTATTCTTTCAGTGCATAGTAACTCAGCTTCATACTTTGTTAGCCAATCCAGTCCAAGTATGATATCATATCTGGAAAAACTCATAACGATCAAGTAAAAAAGGAACTGGAAATAAGAATAAGAAACAGGCCCTCTACAATACTGTTCGAGAATAAGAGAACCTCCTATCGGGCTACGGGCTCTAATCAATTCTTTATGTTTTCTTGATTTCAGTTTTACTTTTTAATTATGTCACTAGAAATGGAACTTCATGAGACATCAGTTTCAAACAATACTATAATAGGAATATTCTTAATAGTAAGACTACCTACTAAAACATCGGGTTTACCTGCTCCCTCGGAAGAAGCTGGTGCAGCCGCTCCATCATATACATGAGCCACCTCAGATTTCTTCAACAGTGGACAATTCTTGATAAGATGCCCTGGCTTGTGGCAATTAAAGCATTCCCTGGTGTTACGAGAATTCTGGCTGGGCCCTGAATCATTTCTCCTTGGCCTTTTTGGATCTCGTCGTTTGTAATCAAAGTGTCCCATCTTCTGGCAGTTAAAGCACCTGACTTTGGCTTTCTTGTTTCCTTGAGGCTTGGCGGCTAAAGAGTTGCTCGCCTCTGGTTTCTTCTCAGCCTGTTTCCTCTTGCTGTTATTTTGATTCTTCTCCCGATCTTGCTGTAAATTCTTGTCATTCTCTTCATATCGGCAAGCCATCTCGACCACCTCATTAAATGGAAGCTTTATGTATGTTGTCACTCTGGTCATATACTTCCTTGAAAGGCCATTAATAAATCTATTATTCTTCTGGAAGGGGTCCCGAATTAATTCAGTAGCATAACGTGAGAGCTCTTCAAACTTCCACACATACTCTGAAACAGTCTTATCTCCTTGCTGCAAGTTGGAAAACTGATCGTGAAGACGCTCTACTACTTGCGGAGGAATAAACTTCTCATTAAAGAGTTCCTTGAAGTTGGCCCAAGACATGTCTGCCTCATTATTTCCAATTATGACAGTCTCACACCAATTTTGAGCCTCATCCTTCAATAGCCATAATGCCACGAAACGCTTATGGTGGTCCTCAAGTTCTAAGCCTCCAAGTATCTTTTCGCAATTCTTGATCCATGCTTGAGCTTCTATCACTGTTTCTCGCCCTGTGAATGGCACGTCCCCTAAAGTCCTGAACTTTATTGCTACCTTGTCTAGGCCAAAAGGCTGTGGGGGTGGAGGTGGTGGTGTTACAGCCTCGGGAGTGGGCTGCCCCTGAGTAGTGGGGGTTTCACCCCTTCCCGGTCCTATAGCTCCTCCTCTCCCTCAGACTCTCGATCTAGTGCTCATTTTCAGTTAGTTATGTACCATCAAGGAAAGAGTCAGACCAACAGAAATGTTAATTTTAAAGGAAAGGTAAAAGTAAGGACATATGGAAAGACGATTGATGTAATGACTGATTAATATGTGTTATTCTGCTGTGCTCATTCTAGGACATTACTAATCCTATCTCTAATGAGCTACTCGCCTTGGAATACTGCTGATTCTATCTAGACGAATTGTTTTAAATATGTTATACTCCGAAGCTAAGGTTAACCTTTAGCTCTGATACCAACTGTGATGACCCCAAACTCCTGTAGTACGAAAGCAAGGATAATCATTGGAATATAACATATTTACAACCAACAGATCTCAGATAATAGCATAACACGTAAATCATTGCAGCGGAAATAGAAATTTCATCAACATCACAACATTAGAACATCAGAGTGGCACTGTTACAGGATATAACTCAGCAAATAAAAGTCTCGGCAAATAGAAATAAATCTAAAACTTCATCAAGTACATCTTTGATAAAGGATGACTAAATGTCTCAAAGTAGAAATAAAAAGATAAAACATGTTCTTCATCTTCCTTCCATAAGCATGCTCCAATCCATCATATGTGCATAATAACCTAAACCTGTCACTTGGTTGCCCGTGTGAAAAAGAGGGCACCCGAGTTTGCAAAGTGAAACAAACTACGAGTCAGTTGTGGGACTGGTATGAGAAATCTTTCCTAACTTATATAACAATATGGCTAATCACAGAACCACGCCGCTAATGCGGAACGGGTTTACTCCATTCGATTGCCAGTGCATAAGTTAAATAAATTTTATTCGAAACAATGCAATGCTTTTTAGAAAAATGAAATCATTATAAGACTCAAGTCCCATCACACATTGCAACGCAAACCGGAGGATTGAGTTTAACCTTATAATGATCAAATATGCTTGATACGTAGAAAATAATATTTTAATATTAATATTAGTGTCTAATCAGTTTTAAAAATAATTCAAAGTAAATGTATCAATCCTAGACGGCATAGCTACCATATACTATGTCGCCATAAATAGGTTTACAATCAAAACCGTAATGTTGTAATGGAAATTGGGTTTCCATCATGAGTCAAGGCTAGGGATGGTCTCCTTACCGATTCGAGACACTCTAGCAAATGTCTCAGGATTCGGACGCTGGCGAACCCTTGGATCTTGCAAGGCTGATCCACAAATACTTTAGTGTATTGGCAATTCCTGAACACACGTTTATCGGTCCTATTGAACCTATTATTTTGTCACTATCGACCAATAAATCCAAGGTACGTCATAACCCATCAACCACGTAAGTAAAATGTCAGGGCTTGCAAAACCCCGATACCACTCTAGCTAGAAAGAAACGTGTGCACTCCCTGCATTCCCTTGTCCCGTTTCCGACTCTTGCCGGGGTGTGAGGCTCGTAAAGTAACACTATACACAAAGCTACGCCTAAACAGGCCGTGCTTTGATCATCAACCACGATGCTCTGCTTTTCAACAAAAGCCTCGATCATTTGCATCTTGGCATGCCACATTGACAATTCACGCCATGCGATCAATAACTAGCAATATATAACCTCTAAGCTCATGAATCTCAGAGAAGGGTGTTAAGGGAGAGAATAAATTCTCCACCACCAAACAGATATATATTAAATAGAAATTAATTCACATAGAATGAAATTCAACGTCAGACACACATCCATTTACAAGTCCATTCTGGGTCTGAACGAAACTGGAGACACCTTATTCCTTGTCCCGTATGTCCAATACGGAAGAGAGGTGCTCGCTTATCCGGACAATCAACAAGTACGTCCGGACAAATACCACTTTAACCCTTTATAGGGAGTTACCCTATATCGGGCATCAGTAGTCATCCATTCGATGTGAAGATCGCCGGGCTTCAATCATCGTCTTCAAAATCTTCGATTTAAATCGTCGTATAATTATTTGAAATGAGATTTAACTCGGTCTTTTCAAATAATTCTCGTATATGAATAATTTAAACAATTCCATATCGTTAATATTATTTTATAATGATTTTTCGCTATTTTTATTTATAAAAAAATAGCTTAATTAAATTTAACGACTCTTCGGGTCAATAGGCGGCCCTTGCGCTGTTTTTATCAAAATTTGATTTACACATATCTCGAAATCTAACCGTTGGATTTTAACAAAATTTATATCGTTGGAAAGATCTTCCCAAAGCAGTCCTAACAGTTCCTATTTTGTGAAAATCCGACAGTCGGATCTTTCGGTATAATCTTTTAAAGTTACGATTCCGAAACGTGAAATACCGTGCGCGTTCTGTTTAATTTTTAATTTTTTATATATATATATATAATTATATATAAATATAAACCATTTGACGATTCCACTGACGTATTTAACACGCCAAATAAAAGAATGTTTTAATGGCATATCATATCTACATGTTCATAATGTCAAATAAAATGTATTTTATTTACATGACATTTTGCTAATGACACATAAAAAGCTAATTTTTATTTGTATTTCTATTTTTAACTTTAACAAATAAAAAGAAATATTTTATTTGTATGTAGTTTCAATGTATGTTTTGAAAATAACAATAATTCTTTAACTTACATACAAATTCTAATGTATGTTGTGACAATGAAAATGATTCTTTAATTAACATACAAATTTTAATGTATGTTGTGACAATGAAAATGATTCCATAATTAACATATAAATTCTAATGTATGTTGTGACAATAAAAATAATTCTTATGTTTGCATACAAATTCAATTTCAACAAAATGCATAAAAAGTTGTACATTCATTTTTGTTGACAATTCTATTTCAACAAAATGATAAAAAGTGATAATTTCCTTTTGTTAACAAATCTAGTTTAACAAAACAAATATAAGTTATGGTTGCATTTATTTTGACGATTCTAGTTTGACAAATTGATTAAAAAGTGATTATTCATTTTTGTCGACAATCCTAGTTCAACAAAATAACTAAAAAGTGATTAATCGTTTTTGTTGACAGTTCTAGTTCAACAAAATGACTAAAAAGTGATTATTCATTTTTTGTTAACAATTCTAGTTCAACAAAATTAATATTTTTACTCAAACACAAATCTATTTAACAAAAATGTAATTTTTGTTATAACTCAAATCTATTTAACCAAAATGTAATCTTTGTTTTCAACCATCGTATTTTGACAGAATGTAAATCTTTGTTTCAACTAATATATTTTGACAAAATGTACATTTTGTTTCAACTAATATGTATTGACAAAAATGTATATTTTGTTTCAACTATTCTATTTTGACAAAAATGTACATTTTGTTTCAACTATTCTAATTTGACAAAATGTTCATTTTTTTTCTAAACTATTTGACAAAAATGAATATTTTTGTTCCAACTAAACTATTTGACAAAATTGAATATTTTTGTTTCAACTAAACAATTGGATAAAAATGGATATTTTTTTTCTACTAAACTATTTGACAAAAATGAATATTTTTGTTTCAACTAAACTATTTGACAAAAATGGATATTTTTATTTCAACTAAACTATGTGACAAAAATGAATATTTTTGTTTCAACAATTTTAATTTGACAAAAATGAATATTTTTGTTTCAACAAAACTATTTGACCAAAATGTATATTTTTGTTTCAACAATTCTAATTTGACAAAAATGAATATTTTTGTTTCAACAAAACTATTTGACAAAAATGAATATTTTTGTTTCAATAAAACTATTTTGACAAAAATGAATATTTTTGTTTCAACAATTCTAATTTGACAAAAATGAATATTTTTGTTTCAACAAAACTATTTGACAAAAATGAATATTTTTGTTTCAACAAAACTATTTTGACAAAAATGAATATTTTTGTTTCAACTAAACTATTTGACAAAAATGAATATTTTTGTTTCAACAAAACTATTTTGACAAAAATGAATATTTTTGTTTCAACAAAACTATTTTGACAAAAATGAATATTTCTGTTTAACAATTATATTTTTATAAAAATGTATATTTTGTTTCAACTATAAAAATTATAATTTTTGTTTCACTATCTTCTTACAACAAAATGTCTATTTTTTTAATTTTCAACTATTTTGCTACAACAAAAATGTCCTTTTTTCGTCAAGTATTTTAATTTGACTAAATGACAAATTTAATTCAACAATTATATTTTGACAAAAATGTAAATTTTGATCCAATAATTATATTTTAACAAAAATGATAATTTTAATTCCATTATTCTAATTTGACAAAGATGATAATTTTTGATTCAGCTATCCTAATTAACAAAAATGATGATTTTCGTTTAACTCCATTCTAATTAACAAAAATGTTAATTTTTGTTTAATTCAATTCTAATTAACAAAAATGTTATTTTTTAACTAATCTAATAAACAAAAAGTGATAATTTTTGTTTAACTCAATTCTAATTAACAGCGATGTTTATTTTTTTTGACTCAACTAATCTAATAAACAAAAATGATATTTTTTTTTTTAACTATTTCCTAATTAACACAAATGTTAATTTTTTATTCAACAAATCTAATAAACAAAAATGATAATTTTTGTTTAAATATTTTCTAATTAATTCAGCAAATCTAATAAATAAAAATGATAATTTTTGTTTAACTATTTTCTAATTAACACAAATGTTAATTTTTGATTCAACAAATCTAATAAACAAAAATGATAATTTTTGTTTAACCCAATTCTTATTAACAAAAATGTTAATTTCAGCAGATCTACATAACACACGAATCATAGATCAAATCACGTATGACAATCAACAAAGTATTACAGCGTATGTGTAATACCATAATTATGATTAATAAATTTTAATTATATAAAAAAGGTAGAATTTCTCTTAGTGCTTTTAATTCTGAATAATTCAGAATTGAATTTTTGACCAAAATCTGATCTACTCCGAATTCGATTTAATCAGGCTAGAAATGTTGATCTCGGGCTCACGATCGCAACGCTTCTGAAATTATTCAATTCCGAGTTCGTATGCATTAGTTATGAATTTATTTGCATTGTTAACATTTTTTAGTTAATTAAATACATAAAAATAAATAAAAGAATCCATCTTCTTCCTTAACAGGTCAAGGCCGCGTCGATTTCCATTTAGCTCAATTCTAGGGTTTAACCTTTCGTCCAAATCGTGGGGCTTGGGGCCGAACAGAAGGTGGCACGCCAGAGAGGAGAGAGCAGCGCACGGCGTGGGGCCCACATTGGCCAACTCGATCTGGCCAAGGAGGAGGGGCGGTGCTTTAATTGTTAGGGGTTTGAGGGGCTGGAACGCGGCGGTTTGTCGATGGCACGAGTGGTTTGCCATATGGATGAGAAGAAGGTGGAGAGGACCTCAATGTTGTCAAAAGGAGGAAGGGATTTTACTGTGAGGATCGAGAGAAATTGAGGGATGTAGTTGAGAACTGTCTTGCCATGGAAATGATGGAGGCGGCGGCTATATATTGCAAATTAGGGTTTGGGTTCTAGGTTATTTATAATATTATAATATTAAATTCCTAGTTTTGCATATAAAGCCGTTAAGTCTCAGTTGTTCCTAGGCAAATACCCCCATTCCGGACACAAGGGGCTAGGTCCCGTCAGCCCAATCGATCGTTTTCAGTCTGTTTTCTCTAAATTAAAATTTAAACCATTTATTTATTTAATTCGATCGTCCATTTAAATTCACCGAGGCCACATATGGAATCCAAAAATTCCCGAAAAATAAACCTAGCTATGTTTTGACGATACGGTCCTAACAAAATTAATTTCGTCGAATTTGGAGACCGTTTGAAAAATGACCCTTTTAACAGTCGATTAAATTCAACATAGATTATCGAACGCAATTTAATTTACCACGCTCACATATTAATTCCAAAAATTATGGAAAATTAAACTTAGCAATAATTTGACATTCCAGATCTGACAAAAATGGTTTCGTCGAAAACGGAGGTCGTTTGTAAATGACTATTTTTAATTGCTTTAATATTATTTAAAAATGGAATTTTTATATTCATATTCTGGCACATTTTCTAACCAAAATTTCTTAAAATAAAAATTTTAAATTGGTTCTGATTTTCCGGGTTGTTACATTAGTTCTACCAGAACTTTTGGTTTTCATTTCATATTTTACACCATATATGCTTACATTCAATTAGTTCGAATGATTTTCTATCAACACATTCACATCCGATTCATATTCCATTCATATGTATCTAAATTCATCCATATTGATTCTAATCAATTTATCCATTTCAATCCATTTAACTTTCTTAAGTTAAATTTAAATTCCAAAATTCAAATCCTTGGGTTTTTAGTTCAAATCCTTTAGAAATCACATAAATATATTTATTTTCATCTTAAATTCAAATCATTTGAATTTTCAAACCAACTTGTTTTCCTTTAACCATATTTCCATCAAAAACTTCTCTACGGTAGCAATCCCTCACTTAGAAACTCGAAAATATACATTGATGATGTTGCAGTCATCATCATAATTATTTTCTAGCGACTGAAGTGAGTTCAGTGCTTAATTATTTTCCAAAATCCTTTCAAAACAATTTTTATTTAAGAATCCTTTCAAAACAAAGCTATATCATTTTAATATACTTCAAAAAATATTTTTCCAAAAACCCAGGATTTAAATTCCAAATTCTAGTTTGAATCCAATTCCAGTTCATTGTATTTGTATATTTTATTCTGATACAAATTCTATTTGGTAATAGATATAACCATTTCGATTCCTATAATCTCACTTGATTATAATTATAACAACCAGCACATCCATATATTATAATAATTTTAGAAAATTATTTCTTTCCTATAAAAATAGAATTTTGTGTAAAATTATTTCATTCACCCACTTTAAAACATTATCATTTTGAATTACTCTGCTCAAGTGTTTATAAATACTTATCAATGTCATGGCGTCTAACGATTTGACAAGAATTCATAAGCCACTCAATAGATAAACCAACACAATATAAAGCAATTTTTATATCAACTTACAAATATGCGCTCTCGTATATTTACACTCAACTCATTTTAGGGTACTACTTACGCTATCTCTAATGAGTAAACCCATCAAAACCTAGGTATTCGCTCAACCAAAGCTCTGATACCACTGTAACGAACTGGAATTTTCGACCCCGGAAATCGACATAAACCCATGTCAACTATTCAAAAATCAAACAACTAGATCATAAATAGAAAGAAGTTAGAGGGTGAGAAATAGAAAGAAAGAAATATTAGAATGGAAGAAGAAGAACATAAACACAAAATAGAATCTCACATCACAGCGGAATAAAATATAATATATAACAGCTTTTGTAATACAAGTTTGATAGTATATACATAACATTATCAGAATATAACATTTGTTCATCACATATACAACACAGCGGAATAAACTCTATACAACTAACACTGAAGCCTCCTGCTCCAAGCTCCTTCAAGGATATATGAAAAAAACTGAACTACTTGACTGCCCGTACAAATATGTGCACCCAAGAGTTTAGGGTAAAACAAGACAAAACAAACTTTGGGTCAGTCATGGAACTAGTGTGAATAAACTCCAAACACTTGGTTTTACTTTTAAAAATCCTTTTTGGAAAAAAGATAATCATAAGACCAAATCCACACATAAATATAGACAATTTTTACCTTACGATAACCCAAAATAGTTTTGGGAAATCATATCTGATTCTGATATTATAATAGTGTCTAAATACAAATAAATAGCAATCTAGTAGAACGCTTGCATCTCACGCTCTACATAAATAGTATACAATCAAAACCGCGGACTCTTATTGGATATTGGTTTCCAACTAGCAAGGTATGGGACCACCTTCCGACAGTGTATCTCAAGAGAGGAATACAATGGGTTCAACAAGAACATCTTACAACCCAGGCTAAACATGACCGACCCCTCACTTCGCTTGAGAGTACCGAATGTATTTCACCAACGGTTGGGATAAGCAACCGTTCCGAAACAACAATAGCGATAGAATAAAAAAGTAAAAGGGTTTTCTCTAGATCAGGTGACAATACACCCTACTTGGGTGCGACCAACTTAGCCATGCAACCTACCCGATTTTATACTAATTCTCGGTTGTGAGGCTTGAGGTTAATGAATTTTATCGCTAATATTTTGATGCTAGAAAGAGGGCTTGAACCTTAGACTTTGTGGTTAGTTTCCTATGAAATAAATTTTGTATTCCAATATATGCAGGAAATATAAAGTCAAAAGCAAAGAGGTTAGACTTGATAAACGAAGATGTGGTATATACTACCACCTTGGAAGAAGGAATAACACTATCCTTCAATTCGGATAATGTTGCATAAGATAATTATTCAATAATTGATTGTATAAATATATGTAGTGACTTTGGAAAACCATAAAATGTTTAAACATCAACTACATGGAGATCTTCTAAATACTAAAAGTTTACCACACTACCATGTAGATATAACCTTATAGTTTATTCATACATTGTGTATAATTTTCAAACAACCTTTTTTCCTTCATCAAACATAAGGATACATTTTTATTCATGCAGACAAAAATAAAAGAAAAGGGATCCAATGTATTGTGTATCTTCATTATGAGCTGCAATCCTTTCCACAACTCTCTGCACAACTAATAATATTACCTGTGTCTTCAGCTGCAAAAACACAAAAATTAGAGGCATACAGTGAATATTACATAAACTTAGGTACTAAAAAATGCTAAAATTATTATAAATTTCAACTATTCTTTTTTTTTTCTAATTTCTCTAAACAAGTTAATGTTAATAATGCATATTTACATAAATAATGAACTTATTATTGACCAGGATCTTTAAAGATATGGAAAAGTAGTAATAAATAGATCATCAGGTTAATTCATCAAAAAAAATTGTATTTATAAATTTCTCTTACCAGGAATATGTACGCATTTTTTGGCAACACAACCTATAATACAAGGAACATGTTTCCAATTAATACTACAAGCGACATCGCAAGTTGGCCCACAAATAGCTGGTACGTGTATCGCAACTGAACATAACCGTTTGCATAGGGATTTGCAGACCCCAGCATAACTTGGGGAAACAAAAAGAAGAAGAATGAAAATGAAAACAAAACTTTTCTTAGTGGAGATTGATCCCATTATTTTTTCTAGAGTTAATTAACCAGGTAGCCTTCTTGTACTAACAGTACTAGATAGATAATGCTATTTATAATATGAATACGAATATGAATGATACATAACGATACCCAAAAATTTATTAGATGAATGAATTAGGGATAACACATATCTTTAATAAATAAATGAATATTCTTTTAATAATAAAATTTATCCTCTAAATACCTTCTAAACATAATCAGGTAACTATTACCATTTAATATATTTCTTAAGAAATATAACAAACAACGGTCCACTTACCTATGTATTAATTAGATGTCCAAATACCTCCCCTATTTGGATAAGTCAGAAACAAAAATAAAATATTGTACTATATTTTAATGGCTTTCATTTTATATTGCAATATTTTCATACCTAAATGGTAAATGCACTAAAGCATGCACCCTTATAACTCAATACAATGTAACATAATTTTCGATGTTCGGAGAGTAGATGTTACATATATGTCATAATGTTGTTACTAATTTTAAAACATACCGTATCATTCCCTTGCACTTGATCTATGACATGCATTATATTTACGACTAACTTAGGTACAAATATTTTTACATTGATTAAGAGGAATATTAATTTAAATTTTAAATTAATGTACGAACATTGTAACAAAACCAATTTTGCAAAGGAAATGCAAGTTATAAGATGCTTTTAATATTGGTTATTTAGCCGCAAAAATGTAATAACCTTGATTTTTGGAACCAATTTAAAATTTATTTTTAATATATTTTAACAGAATTTAAATATTTTAAAATGATTTATTTTGAAAATTAACGACTAAAAAATTATTTAAAACGAGTTCAAATGTATTTATAATATAATTATAAATCAATCACGCAAAGTCGCGGTAGCTTGAAAATTCAGTTTTGAATTTTGGTTTTATCTACATAATTCAGTTGATGAAACGTTAAAATTGGTTTAATAATATCTTTCTAACGAATGTAAAAAACTGAGGTTTCATGCTATAAATTGTAAGTTCTGACCAAATTAAAATTTAAAATAGTCACTATGAAAATATATTAATATTTCAATATTATTTAAGGCCTTAAAAATAGCCATTTTGCAACCAATCTCTATTTTTGACGAAACTAATTTTGTTGGATCGGGAACGTTAAATTATTGTCAAGTTTAAAATTTCAAGTCAATTGGAATTCATACGTAAGCGTGATAAATTTAAGCGTCTGTTCAATTATAGATGTAAATTAAATAAGCTAGAAATAAGGCTATTTTTCAAACGGTCTTCAAATTCGACGAAATTAGTTTTGCTAGGACCATGTTTGTAAAACATGGCTAGATTTCAAATTTCGTAATTTTTGAAATTAGTATGTAGCCGTGACAAATTAAAATGTATGTTCAAATTCAATATTTAACGTTATATTTTAATTTTGATAAAAATTGATCAAAATAGCTGAATCAGCTTACGAAACATATCCCATTGTGTTCGGAATGAGGTATTTGGCTAGGAGCTACTATCATTAGGATTTGTATGGAGTTCGGAGTGTTAAACAAGCAACATTGGAATTTAATATTATTAAATTATTATATATATACTAGTTTGGAACCAGTGCTTCACTCACGGGCAGGTAAGAAATAGTTAGTGTGAAGGAGAAGCAGCTTGGAGTTGTGTTGTGGTGGTTGGTCGTGTGTATGGGTAGACATTAAATGAATTTGTAGGTGTATTAGTTATGTAAGCTTATGTGAGAGTTGGTAGTGTAAGGAAGGAAACATTATATGGTATCGACATAATTAGTTTATTGCATAAAGTAAAATAGTATTTGATCACTGGTTATGTAGTTGGAAATTGCTGGAAATTTGTAGTTATATTTCGTAGGTTGAAGGGGTGTTTGATATCATAGTGAAGCGTAAAAGTAGTGTGTGGTGCATATGCGCCAAATGTTAATGGTGTAATTGTAAACGATATTTTTCGTCAACACCCGGATTACTGTGTGTAATGTATGCGTTCATGAGATTTGTCATCGTCATGACTCAGAGTCTCAAATATATAATCCTAGGCTTGTGACTTTAAGCTGAATCACCTTCCTCGGGGCATCAGAATTCTTAAACCTAGCTGCCATTAGCCTTGCCCATAGAGGGTGAATGCCATACTTATTGCACGATGGTATTTCGACTTGACCCCGGGGAAAGTTATTTAACTTGATGTCGTTAGGCATCATGGAATTTATGAGCTTCTCAGCTATGATAACGATATTATTTATTCCAATAAGAAGAAAACAAGCTAACACTGCCCTTGAGTTCAAGGATGAAGGCCTCGCTATATTCACTAACTCCGATGATTCCTTCGTGTCAGGTCTGCTAAAAAGAGAAGCCTAAATCACGACGGGGATCGGGTTCGGAATTTGGGGACGATCTCCTTAAATCGATGTTCGGGAAGCGTTAGGCTCAGCATGAGGATATGGATCAATCATGGCAGATCCTTTGGGCGAGGAGAAGGGGACTTCGTGTTTTCACAAAGCCTTTTGCTCCGCCGCTAGGGGACCTTGGTTGACCTTCTCATTAGAAAGGTTAGTGTTGACTCCCTATTTCATCATTATGGCACTACAAGATTATCAAATCGTAAGATGAGTGAGACTCGGAATTTCCCATTCATAGTTTGCAGATATTTTACAAGAATAGATGATTTGCTCTTCTTGAAAAGAAAGGAACTTGATTGAGAAATAAATAGTCCGTCCCCCTTTATGGAGTTCCTGGGGTTCTATATATAGAGAATCTGGAGTCCCTCTATCGGTAGGTTGTTGGGCCTGAGTGATTCTTGTCGGTCGCTATTTCCCTTGGTCTCGGGTATCTGGCTGTCGGTTATCCTTGTGGTGCCGGTTATAGTCTTTAAAGCGAGGGTCCCGGGTGAATTGGGGCCTCCCCAAGGTGGGAAGGAGTTTGTTGCAGAGACCGGTTGCGGAGGCATTTCGAATTTTTCGGTGAATGCTTCCAAGTTTCGGTCCTTTGGCATAAACATTCGGATGTTGGCTTTCAGCTTTATCGTGGGTACTTAGAGGGGCCCGCCTTCATGATGTACATGTACACCAACCGATTTAGAACCGTTGGTGGTTCAAATTCTAGATAGATTAGTACGTGTAGCCCATATCCTTGCTTTGAGTTTTTGCTTAGCCTTCTGGTTTGATTCCCAGGAAGGTAGCTTCCGTTGATGCCCATGTTACTAGCGAAGGTAACTTCGTTATCTATGGAGATGTTTTTTCAGGAGTCGGTTACGGACCATGTTTATGCTCTGGCCCATTACTCTTCTTCTTCTTATGTGTTGATGTTACGTCGGTTAATTTCTGGCGGGTAGGCCATGCCGGATGAACTTTTGCTGACGCTCTGTAGGTTTCGGGCCACTTCGTTTCAAAAAAGGAATTCGGCCTAAGTCACTCTCAAATTCTTTATCCCTTCCTTATATTCCTTCAACATCCCTTCACTGTCAACCTGCACTAAGATCATTTTGGTAGTAACATTTCCCCCCTAGTGCAGGGGTGTCTTCGACTTTCCAAGTCAAGCTTCTTTTTTCGGGCTTCCTCATTTTTGTTTGTCAGTTATTTTTCAATGCTTAGATACATCATAAGTTCTGCCGAAGAGATTCTCTTTCGGCGCCTCGTGGAGGAATGAATTGACATAGACTCAGGCCTTGATGGAAGATTGAAAATTCTTTTCAGTGATGAAGTGAGTCGAATACAACGCAGACTCGGACGTTTTAAGGTTAAAGAGCCGAATTCACCTAGATTCGGGTATTTAAAGATTGTAGACCGGAAACCATTCCGGAATAAGTGAAGAGCTGACTCTATCCAGATTCGGGTATTTTAAAAGTTAAGGACCGGAAACCCCTCCGGTATTAATGACGAGCCGAATCCACCCAGTTTTGGGTATTTTAAAGATTAAAGACCGGGACCCCTTCCAACAGTAATAACAAGCCGAATCCACCCAGATTCGGATATTTAAAGATTGAAGACTGGGAACCCTTCTGGCAGTAAAGATGAGCCGAATCCACCCAGATTTGGGTATTTAAAGATTGAGGACCGAAAACCCTTCCGGCATTAATGAAGAGCCGAATCCACCCAGATTCGGGTATTTAAAGATTGAGGACCGGAAACCCTTCTCGCATTAATGAAGAGCCGAATCCACTCAGATTCGGGTATTTTATGATTAAGGACCGGAAACCCTTCTGGCATTAATGAAGAGCTGAATCCACCCAGATTCGGGTATTTTAAGATTAAGGACTGGAAACCTTTCTGGCATTAATGAAGTAAGCATCCCCTTCGGATTTGATTTGGGAAGAAGAGGTTGTACGTGCTTCTTGAGCCTCCCCTTGGGCATTTGATGTCAAAGCAGAGGATGTACGTGCTTTGTTGGCCACTCTCTGGGCATGTGCGTCCGAAGCGCTTGGCTAGCTTATCCACAAGCAGGGCCCACGTACTTACCCGAACTCCCTCCAGGAGGCATATTATCCTGACTATCATAGGCGATGATAAGGTCTTAAAAACTTAGACGGGGCCACCGTAGACATAGAACTAAGGTTTACTCTTTTGATGCTCTATACAGACCATCGTAGGCTCTGATAGAGGCTTGTACGCCACCCACTCCGAGAGGTGCCCTATCCTGATCATCGTAGGCGATTATAGAGGTTTGCGATCCCGTATGTGGGTAACGCAGAATATAAGCAGAGGTAGGAGGTGCTCTTCTACGAGCAGTGGTAGGGCGTGCTTTGTTCTAGCAGAGGCAAGGCGTACTCTTCTGCGAGCAGATGCAGGGCGTGCTAATTTTTTGATGCACGACCATGACCATCTCTTGTGTGAAACGGTAGCTTACTCATTCGACGCTTTAACCCTGCCCCCTCTAGTTTGGGCAAGGAGAAAGACTAACACAATCACCCCTCTTCAGGGGATGATTAGGCCCGGCCAATTTGGCGATGATGAGGGATTCAATCCCATTTTTCAGCTCGACCCCTTTTTGGTTTTTCTCGAGTTACCAGGAGGGTTTCCATGCCCTTGGTTGTATGATAATTTCTTGGGAGGAAAATCCTATCCTTTATTCCTTTATGGTTGGAAAATACGGCCTCAAATGTTCCGAGTTCCATGTTCTTGGAACAAGATCTCCGTTGGTCCTACATAGCCGATATGTACCGAATATGACCTCTTGATGGAAAATTAGGGGTCCTTCCCAATTCGGACCAAGAGGACCATCTGTTGGGTTCTTGGTGTTGGCCAGTACTCTTTACTGTACTAACTCACCTTTATTGAAGGTTCTAGGTTTGACCTTGAATTGTAATATTTTGTGATCCTTCTTTGGTATTCGACGGTTGTGACTGCAGCCTCATCCCTTAGTCCCTGTATCAAGTCTAGCGATTCCTTTTTTAACTCCTGGTTGGGGTCAAATGAGTATGCTACCCTTCTATGTGATGAAATTTCGACCTCAACCGGAAGCATAACTTCGCATCCATATGTCAGGGAAGAGGGGGTGTGTCCTGTAGCTATTTTGGTAGATACTCTATATGCCCATAGCACTTGAGGCAATTCCTCTGCCTAATTTAAAACAACGTATTTATATATAATTTGAACAAGTGAGAGCAAAATCATTTTAAAAACATACTAAATTCGCCATCATTTTTATTATAAATATAAAAGTGAAATGGACATGTTTGCTGCTGAAATATAACTGCAATCCTATCGCTGTACTAATAAATAGGATAAAAATGTGATGATAACATGATTAAGAATATTAAGTAGTACATGATATATTCATTCAAGAAGCTGCAATACATTAAAATAAAGAAATATATTGTAATTATTCACCTGCTCTGCTTGTTACAGCAGAAAGATTCATTTCTTCTGCCCATGTAGGTTCATCCGAGAATTACTGTAATGTGCCACAAACACACCTTAGGTAACTAGTCTACAGACTACAATGAATTTATCGACCAATGTCGTAATATGCGAGTAGAAAATTTTATAATATGAAGTAATGTGAATTTATGTCAACTAAACTGATGTAACATACTTCTAATATGTTGTAATGTACTAGTGTTATTTTATCAAAAAATGAAATCAAGCAAGATTTGTCAGGCAATTTTTTAGAATACTTTCTGTGTTTCTTATGTTAATATTGAATTGACTATGTGGTTATTATTAAACTTGATGTAAATAAAGGAGATGATAAGAATTAAGTAAAGATACAATGGCCAAAGTCTACGCACTACAAAATGGGTTAGGACATGATTTCAAGGAGGCTGAGAAGCCCCCCTTAACATGAGGAGGTAATGAATTCATATTCACATCTTGTCGGATTTGGTATTTGAGGTGTGGATTTCATATGAGCTGACAAGTCATTGAATTTCTGTTTTAGGCTTCTTGTATCAAGACTTAGCCTTTCCATTGACCATTATTTATGTAATAAAGAATGCATATACTTGGAGTGGTTAATAATTGGTTGAAGGTAAAGGGAAGTTAGGCAAAGAGGAATTTATGAAAAAATAAATTAAGCGAATTTTTCTTTGTGGATGGAACTGAAGCGGAAAGCTAAAATTTTATGGATGTTAACACGCATACACATATACATATATATTACACACATATTATTGAATATTTCTTTATTTTCTTATAAGAAGTTTGACAGTACCTATTGAAATTTTCTAACTAATTTCAGTCCACCGAAGAAGCATAATATTTGTCAATGATCTTGCAGGTTTTCTGAGATGTATGTTAAATACAACGGGGGATGGTATCGTGATCTTGTTTCCATAATGGAATGGATGTGCAATTTTTTATTATTTGAAAGATTAAGCGGATGGCTGCAAGAAGACAATTATTTTATTCTAAGCCAATTTTGGTGGACTCGAAAGGTATGCTGCAAGCACTAATCCTTTCACAGAGCAGCATCATTACTAAGAATTCTGTAGCATATCAAATCCGTATACATTTGAATTTTCCATGTGTTTGTCTGTTAATAAGAAGTATTCAATACTAGTTAGTTTTTTAGTGTGCGTTCTTATTTGTAGTCGTAATTTTGTTCTTATTAAAGGCTCGTTTAGAACGACAAAAAAATAGCTTGACCAGCTTCATTGTTGTGTCCCCCTTGAAAGTCATCAAGTTGTAAGAAAACTAACTAGTACAAAATTATTACCCTAAATTAATTTTTTTTACTTTAATAATTTCTCTTAGGTATCTTCTTTGTTATATATTTCTATTTCTTATTCGTTTACTATGAAAATTATTAGCCTAAATTACTAATTATTTGGTAGATAAATCAAGATTTGTCGACTTTAGTTTGCATTTCACAGATAATCAAATTGATTTCTTCTTCGATTTTCTTTGGTTATCCTCACCTTCTCTTTGTCTATCCCTCCAACTTGCTTATGCATTTTGAAGTAATGCTTTTGATCTTTGTTAAATAGTAAAAACAAATTCTTGTTTTTTATACATGGTTTCTATAAATGTTTTAGTCAATATTTTATTATTATTTATTAACCGTTCTAAAATCAATAGCTCGAAGATTAACGAAGAAAATTTGTACTTACTGTTGATCTATTCGAAGCAAAAGAAATGTCATTGTCATTCTAATTTTTGAAACTGCAATATCTCTCTCTCAAACACACACACGCGCGCGCGCACACACACACACACACACACACACACACACATATATATATATATATATTCAAATAACTATGTAAGAAAATAATAGTTTGGTCTAAGACGTAGTAGAGTTCGTATAATAGCTGATGTGATAGTAAACTTGAAAAGCCAAAGTAATGGCAAAGAAAACAATGTAAAATGGTTTTGTAGAATAAAATCTTCCAAACTATGAAGTGCCGAATCCAAAATAAAATTAACTAAACTAAAAAAAAGTTAAAAAGGTTCTTGGTTTGATTTTAAGAACCGTATTACTTTGGTTTGTCGTAATACAACACTTCTATGTGAAACGATTTTCTTTGAGCTTATTATAATAACGATCAATTAATTTTGCTTAAATTTACTTGATAATCGATGGCAAATTCTTATTGTTGATTATTGAACTTATTTGCAGATAATTAGCTTTTCCGAAGTGAAGATCATCCGGAACAGTGGACGTGACTTCAGTTCTAATGTATTATGATATTAGTTAGTACTTGTTGTGTAAACCTTTTTGTGAATGCTTGTGGTACATGAATTTGCTCAGTTTGTCAAACAACTATTATTTAAATGGCTATCGATAATATTTATGTAACTAAAGTGTTCTCAATTATTTGAACATGTTGATTATATTATTTGTTAATTGTTGGTTTGAATATGGTAATTATACGACCATTGTTGATTCTACTATGACTATTACAAAGTTGGTTGTTAGAAATAATACATTTTATTAGCGTTTTAAAATCGCTACTAAAACAGATGTATAAATACCACCTGAATATATAGTAGAATAAAGTAAATACAACGAAAAGTTTTTAGCTGCTCAAAATAAAAGCTATGAAAAAGCGAAAAATTGACCCACATATAGGCATAGGTAGCGTTTGGAAAACGCAACTACGCTAAGCATATGGTAGCGTTTATCAAAACGCAACCAAAAAAATCAGACTTTTAGTTGCGGGACCTATAGTAGCGTTCTTTAAAACGCTACCAAAAGTTTTGGTAGTGTTTTTCAAACACTACCAAAGTTCTTTTCTGGTGTAGTGGAACTGTGTTCATAGCGACCTTTTCCAAAATTGATTTGGACGTAATTTAAAATCCAACCGTTCAAATTTAACTCTCTTATATTCATTGGAAATGCTTTTCGATATGAACCCAACGGTTCCAGTTTTAGGAGAATCCAACGGTCGGATCTCTAGGTACATCAATTTGAAGTTAATGGTTGAAATTCGCGAGTGGTCGCTACGCAGCGCGTTTTATTCAAGCCATTAAATATATACAATATATATATCGTCGATTTCTATTTAAAACGTATTTTATAAATCATTTATAAGTTCATTTTAAAATGATTTCAACTTCATTTAAATTTTAAATCAAAATTGAATATTCCAAATCATTATAATATTAAACTGATAATATTTTCAAAATATCAGATTTTGAAATCAATTCTTTTCGATATTCATTATAAAATAAATAAAATCGACAGAAAATCCCATTCAAGCTAAAAATAACGTATAACTACTTAACTCGGCTTCATATTCATTTCGGTTATGAATATTTCAATATTTTCGTGTCCATCCAAAATCGGACATCAAAATCATATTTGGATTCTTCACTGAATATTATTTTAAATTATTCGTTTATATTCTGAATTGAAATCAGACTCAATCAATTACCATATAATTTCAGTTATATGGATTCCATACATCGCGTGCATTCAAAAATAGTGATAAACAACTATTAAACATTCCATTCACATCCAGAGTGCAATTTACAACTTTATTAGCATTAAATAATTAAATAATGCTTATAACAGCCTGTCAATCAACCGATCGACATACAACTAAATATTGGGATTAGTGTACGTCAAATATCATCCTAATGACCGTGTGGGGTTTTCAAACAATAACAGTCTATTTATATAAATCATTGGTTAATAAATTTAACCAATTCTTATTATGTTCGAATTATTTTTCTACTTAACCAATTTTTACTGTTTAAATAATAAATGGATATTTATATCTCATTTCAACAACCATAAAGTGTCTATCCACATTGTCTAAAATACGAGTGTCTTATTTTCAAACAACGCTTCTTGTGCAAATGAATCGTGAGTAGTTCATGACTTGAACTCAAACAATGTCACATACAACAGATAAAAATCAACAATGACAATTTATACATTCATTTATAAAATAAATAACTTGAAAAATTAAGTGAGAGAGTTCTCACATTGGTTTCTACTCCACCAATCTTTAGTTGAGGATTTTATTTTTACACTAAATTAAACAATCGTTTAATTTTGCTAATAATTCAACTTGCTCCATTTTCGTTCTAGTCAGTTCCATGTTGTAGAGTTCATGATACGAACGCGACGCAATTGAAATCGTCAGATTCCGACCTCATTTGAAAAAGATATGATAATTTATACATTGGTATACATTTAAATATATAATTAACTTAATAATAATTTGCCTTAGTTACCCTCATTAATTAAACATCCCCTAATCAAAATTAGGACCGCTAACCCTTTCTTCCCTTTTCCTTCGTTGTTTACAGGCAACACACCCGAAAAAACTCCATTGCTTTTATCACATCGCACGCTTCTCAAGGGGACTTGACCTCGATCGAATGCCACCATATCGTCACCCTCTAGATCCTCTCCCGCCTCTGTGAGCTCCGGCGAGCTCGCACCTCTCAACAGCTCCAAAAACCAGTTCGAACGTAGCATGTTTGTGCTTGGAATTCTCCCTGTATACCACATGAAAACTAATCACAACCGTACCAAATCGAAGAGCATGAAACAATTGACAATGTTTATTTTAGAGGAAGGATCTAATACGAAGCGGATTGTAAGAGATTTACATTTTATTTTTGGAGTTTTTCGACCATTAAAAACATTAAACGGCGGCTGTAAATATGCCCTAGGGTTTTGAGGAAAGTGGATATACACCATATATATTTAATAATATTTTAATTCCAAAAAGTGTGATTTCGCGTTCGACTCCAAATCAATCCCAACGACTATCGTTCCTAACTAAGTACCCCCATTCCGGACATAATTGGATATGTTTCGTAAGCCAATTTGACTGTTTCAATCAGTTTTCATCAAAATTAAAATTAATATAATGGTTAATATTGAATTCCAACATACATTTTAATTTACTGGGGCCACATACTGACTCCAAAAATTATGAAAATTGGAATCTCGCAATGTTCTGACGTTACGGTCATAACAAAACTAATTTCATCGAATTTGGAGATCGTTTGGAAAATGGCCTTTTTCTACTCGATTAAATTTGAACTAAAATTGAAAACTCGTTTAAATTTACTGTGCTCACATATTAATTCCAAAAATTATGAAATTTAAATCTAACTATAATTTGACATTCCAGATCAAACAAAAGTGGTTTAGTCGAAAACAGAGGTCGTTTGCAAAATGGCTATTTTTGAGGGTTAATATATTATTTAAAATATATATGAATTCCATAGTGTAATAACCAGGAAATCCAAGCCAATTTAAATTTTTTATTTTGGCAATTTTAATGAATTTTGAATATTTAAAATGAATTATTTTAAATAATAATGACGAGAAATTTATTTTGAATAGAATTAGAACGTATATATTTATTTGAATCATCGTTAGAATATAAATATTTTATTTTAATTATAAAAGGAATTGAAAATGGCGCGGTAGTTCGAAAATTCGATTTCAAAGTTCAAATGAATGTATAGGATTCAAAATAAACCAGATTTTAGCGAAACCAAAAATATTAGAATCTATTTGAGAATATCTTTCCAACAAATCTGAAAAATTGAAATTTCATATCGGGAATAAAAAGATATGCCCAGTTGAAATTTCAGAATAGTCGCTATGGAATTCTGGCCCTTAAAAACGGAAATTTTGCAAACGATCTCTGTTTTCGACGAAACCACTTTTGTTGGATCTGGGATATCGAATAATTGCTAGATTCCAAAATTCGTAATTTTTGAAAGCAATATGTGAGTGTGGCAAAAGAAAACGCGTTTGACCAGTTTTAGTTGATTTTAATCAACTGGAAAATGGCCATTTTTCAAATGATCTCAGAATTTGACGAAATTAGTTTTGTTAGAACCGTATCGACAATACGAAGCTAGAAATAATTTTTTTTGGAATTTTTAGAGTTGTGTGTGGCCCCGGTAAATTGAAATGTGCGTTCAAATTGAATATATATAGATTTATATTTTAATTTTGATGAAAACCTATCGTAACAACCGAATTGGGTTACGAAACATATCCCATTGGGTTCAGAATGGGGGTAATCAGCTAGGGGCGACAGTCATTGGGTTTGATTTGGAGTTCGTGGTGTTACACAAGCAATTTACGAATTAAAATGTTATTATATAAATATATAAATACAATAGAATGGGTCGAACCCTTATTTTTTTTAATCGTGTTCAATGCTTCAATAACCCGTCGTCTCTCTCTCGACTATACGATGGAAAAGTCTCAGGTTTTTGAGCTCAAAAATCTTTAAATCCTCACAATAAAATTTAAAACTTTCGCAATGAAATCAATGAGCTTTCCGAGAGCTACCAATCAATACCACTTTGAAGATTTGTAGTGGTGTATTGCTCACGATTTCTGGCTGTGAAGTGGCGCTGTTCAGGCGCGAATTCCGAGAGGGGAGCAGCCGCGAGTTCGACGCCGTCACAGGCGTTGGTAGAGGAAGCGGGGCTCTCTGGCGTAGCACCTCCAGATCGGACTCTGGCAGCCTCCAGGCTGAGCAACGGCAAACCCTAGATTTTGAAGATGGCTTTGGTAAAAACCTGGAAGGAACAGAACGGTGGTAAAAGGGGGATGGTAACGTTTTCTTGTTTAGTTATTTTAAACATTATATATTCATGGTTAAAATTCAAATTTATATATATATATATATTGCATGGATAAAAATCAGATTATTATATAAATATTATTGTGTTAAAAATCAAATTGTTTTTGGTATAAAATACATTAGTGTAAAAATGAGATTTAAATATAAAGCTTTGTTTTAAAAATATATAAGCTTTGTCTTAAAAATATATAAGCTTTGTTTTAGAAAGATAAAAATAGATTTGTTTAGAAAAATAAAAAAAGAGAACATTATTTTTGAAAATAAGATTAAAACTGAATTGAAAATAAATGTAGAACTAATTTGAAAATAAAAGTAGAACTGATTTGAAAATAAGATTAGAACTGATTTGAAAATAAAAGTAGAACTGATTTGAAAATAAAAGTAGAAATGATTTGAAAATAAAAGTAGAACTGATTTGAAAATAAAAGTAGAACTGATTTGAAAATAAGATTAGAACTATTTTGAAAATTAGATTAGAACAGTTTTGAAAATAAGATTAGAACTGTTTTGAAAATAAGATTAGAACTGTTTTGAAAATAAAAGTAGAACTGATTTGGAGTTTAAGATTTGAAAATATAATCTTTGTATAGAAATTAAAAGTGTAAAAATATAATCTTTGTATTGAAATTAGAAGTGTAAAAATATAATCTTCATATAGAAATTATCGTTATAAAAATATGATCTTTATATAGAAAACATCGTTATCAAAATATGATTTTAAAAATATAAGCATTGAGGTAAAAATATGATTTCTAATATATACACCTCATATTAAAAATGTGATTTTTATTATGAACAACATGGAAAGGACTACGTTGGAATCGACTGAAATCAAATCCCAATCCGAACCGTTCAGAAATAAAGAATGGAGGAGTGGATCCCAAAGGTGAGAACATCTGTAACGACCCAAATTTTGGGGCCAATTTATTTATTTTTTTAGAAATTTTAATGGATTTTAATGTTTAAAATAATTTATTTTAACTAAGAACGACTAAAAAATTTATTTTAAAATAAATAAATTCAATTTAATTATAAAAAGGAGTTTAAAATAGCGCTGCAGTTTAAAAATTTGAACTTTGACTGACTGTATAGGATTCATTTTAAATCAAAATTGAACGAAACCAGAAATATTTAAATCTGTTTAATCATATCTTTCCAACAAATCTGAAAAATTGAAATTTTATAGCGGAAATCAAAAGTTATGGCCAATTCAATTTTTAGAAAAGTCGCTGTAGAATTTATATATATATTATATAGGGCCCGAAAGGCTACTTTTCACATATGAAGGAATTTCGACTCGAAACCACTTCCATTGAGTTCGGAATGACGTTCCTGCATTGGAAAACAGTAAACACTTATATATTTTGAGTTTCGGGATTTATTTGTTTAAAAATGTATTTTTAATATTAAATATATTAGCCTTAAAAATAGTCATTTTTCAAACCACCTCGGTTTTTGATGAAACCACTTCTGTTGGAACTGGAATGTCAAATTATTGCTAGATTTCAATTTTCATAATTTTTCGAATTAATATGTGAGCGTGGCAAAGGAAAACGTGTTTTGACTGTTTTAATCAAATTTAATCCACTTGAAAATGGCCATTTTTCCAACAGTCTCAGAATTCGACGAAATTAGTCTTGTTAGAACCGTATCGTCAAAACATAACTAGAAATAATTTTTCTGTAATTTTTAGAGTCAGTATGTAGCCCCGGTAATTTAAAATGTAAGATTGAATTTAATAATTAAATGATTTATAAATTAATTTAAAGAAAAACATATCGTAACAGCCGAACTGGGTTACGAAACATTTTCCATTGTGTCCGGGACGGGGGTTATTAGCTAGGGGCGACACTTGTTGGATTCGAATCTTAGTTCGTATGAATAGATGGGGTGTATTTGAATTAAAAGAATTTAAAGTATAAATAAATAAATAAATAGAAATACGCCATGTATATATACGGTCATACTATACGGGAAGACCTATTTCCCAAAACTCAGCCGCCACCGTTCTAAATGGATGGCAGAATTGCTCTCCCCTTCTTCACCTTCATTCTCACGATCCACTTCAAATCAATTCATAGTTTTAAGGACAAGATCGAAGAGGAGGGCGAGGCCTATACATCCAACGGCTGTGATCAATTTCTGATGAATGTGGTGGACGATTAGAGCACGCATAAGTGCTGCGTTTGCCGCCGTTTCTGGCGTTCAGGAGCAGCTCGAGTTGCGAGCTGATGGTGGGCGTTTGTGGGCCATGTCGAGACGTTTCAGGTGGTGCGAGATGATCTGCGACCGGCGCAGCGTTAAGGGAGGAAAGTTGAACCCTAGTATGGAGCAACGGTCTGAAGCAAACCGATGGAAGAAGAAGAAAGGATCGGCCAGAACTGATTAAAAGGAAAAGTGGTTAAGAGTTTAATTATATTTTAATTGGTAATTAGTTTATTAAAATTCAAAGATGCCATAACTTCTTCGTACAGCAACGAAATCAAACGAAACAAAAAGCGTTAGATTCGTATTTCAGAGATCTACAACATGACGCTGACGATGTCTGAAACAAAACAAATCAGAAATTCAGGAAAATTCAGATCTGATTTATTCAGAACCAAATTGCAATGTGAGAAATCCTTTTTATTTTAATTATTTATTATTTAAAAATAATTATGAATTTATTATCACAAAATTTTGTAGTTATTTCCTGTTTGCTATTGTTCATGATTGTTAATGTAATGTAATCTGATTTGTGTTTGCCTGTTGGTTATTGTGATGAATTTTGAATGTTCATGTTTCGTTATATTAGATTAAAAAAAATACCACTTGGGTTAGAACTGATGATTTGATTGAAAATAACTCCTTTGTTAGAATACATGTCATAATCTACATAACATTTAAAGTTAGAACATGTTGTGGTTAAAATAATGTTTACGTTAGAATATGTTAAGTAATGATAAAGGACATTTTGGTTAGAAAATGAACATGAAAAGAAAAAGTTAAATGTATATACATAAATCTACTTTTTATGTTATTAGGATTCTAAGAAAATAAAATATCATTTCTTTTATGTAAAAATATGTAAATGGATAAAATACCATTTTTTTTATGTAAAAATATGTGAATGGATAAAATACCATTTTTTTATGTAAAAATATGTGAATGGGTAAAATATCATTTTTATGTAAAAATGTGTTAAGGGAACAAAATATCATTTTGGTCAAACATGATTATGAACATAAAAATAAACATTTTTGGTGAATTAGAAAAAGGTTAAACAAAACGATCATATTTTGTTTACATAAAAAGAATTAGACAAAACGTATATTTTTATCCATCAAGAAGAATGCATTGGAAATGTATATTTTTATACATTAAAAAGTATGAAATGAAAAGGTATATTTTTATACATTAAAAAGAATAAATTGGAAATGGGCATTTTTGTCACATTAAAAAGAATGAATTAGAAATACACATTTTGTCATTTATAGGAGTAAAAATCACATTTCTATGAATACCTGATTTGTGAAATATAAAATCACATTTTTGTGAATACTTGATTAATGGAATAGAATCACATTTTTGTGAATACTTGATTAATGGAATAGAATCAACATATTTTGTTACATAGAATAGATTAAACAAAATTATCATATTTTGTTACGTAGAAGAGATTAAACAAATTTATCATATTTTGTCACATAGAAAAGGATTGGACAAAAGTATTATATTTTTATACATTAAAAAGAAGAAGTTAAGAATGTATGCTTTTCTTTACATTAAAAAGAAGAAGCTAAGAATGCATAATTCTATACATTAAAAGAATGAGTTAGAAAATGTATATTTTTATACATTAAGAAAAATGAATTAGAAAACATTAATTTTGTTTACATTGAAAAGTTAATAAACAAAATCCTCATTTTGTTTACATTGTTACATTGAAAGGTTAATAAACAAAATCCTCATTTTGTTTACATTGAAAAGTTAATAAACAAAATTCTCATTTTTGTTGAAACTTGAATTATGAAACAAAAATCACATTTTTGTTGAAACTTGATGTATGAAACAAAATTTACATATTTGTCAAAAAAAAGGACATTTTTGTATATTAAAAATGAATTAGACAAAAAGGACATTTTTGTATATAAAAAAAATGAATTAGACAAAATGGACATTTTTGTATATTAAGAATGTATTAGCAAAATGATCATATTTTTACAAGTAGAATATGTTGACATTAAACATTAACTTTTTAATGTAAAATAGAATATTAGAGAAATGATCATATTTTTACAAAGAAAAATATGTTAACATTAAAATCTTATATTCAAAGAAAAGAATAGAAAAATACATTTTTTATATGAATTCAAAGAAAGGAATAGGAAAGTACATTTTTATATGTATTCAAAGAAAAGAATAAAAGATTACAATTTTGTGTGTAATCAAAGAATGAAATAAAAAGATTACATTTTTTAATGTAATCAAAGAATGAAAATAAAATGTTACATTTTCATGTAATAAAAGAAATAAAAGATTTCATTTCTATGCGATATTAAAAATATCCATTTTGGTCACTTAAAAGATTAACACCCAAAATATACATTTTTGGTTATTTAAAAGGATAACACCAAAACATACATTTTTGGTAATTAAAGAGGTTTACACCAAAACATTCATTTTTGGTCACTGGAAAGGATTACACAAAGATAGGAAAGTTAATATTTTTATTTGTCGATTAGTCACAATAAAAAGATCATGTGTTAAAAATATGATGTTAGTGATGGCTTGGAATATATGTATGTGTTGATGAAGTGTTTGATTTATTTAATACAATGTTAGTGTATTCGAAACTGAATATTACACTTCCATTTACAAGTCATTCGACTTGTTTATGTGATTGGATCGATAATTTTTACACATCGCCCAAGTGCACAAATAATTTATTATTTGATTGTTGGATAAAACCCCACACGGGTGTTGGGATGATACTTGACCTACACTAGTCCCAATATTTAGTGTAGAATCCACTCTGGTTGTATTTGGATGTTTGATTAATATTTACCATTGATTACATGCAGTATATGGTTGTTGATTGAGTCACATTCCAATAAAGAATATTCTAGAAAAGAATATTTTAGAAAATATATCTTAGAAAAAGAATATGTTTTAGAAAAAGAATATATTTTAGAAAAATATTTTTTTATTGAAATAAACTAGTTATTAACTAGAATAAATCATTAAATTTAGATTTAATAAAGTTTCCAATTTGTTAATATATTTAATGGAATTTAAATTAAATAAATTGGATTTTGGGTTTGTCGTGAATAGTGTCTTAAATAATACTGTTCTTAAACCCGTATAAAAAGGATAATCTTTTAATTTAGATTATTAAATTTTCAATTATATTTAGAAATTGAAAATAAGATGAAATGTGAGTTGGGTTTATTGTGAACCATGTTTTTAAGTGACATGTGTTCTTTAACCCACCTGACAGTGAGAATATGATTTGGAATTTATAAATCTCTTATTTAAATTTAAATGGAAATTTCCCAAAAGTAAAGTTTTCAATTTAATATATTAAATTGGAATTTAATGGAATTCGAATTAATAATAACCGAGATAAGCTTCTGTAAAAGAAGACCGATACTACATATGGATTTTAAGAGACCTTGCCGTTATTCCATTTATATTATTGGTCGGATATAGAAATTTATAACGATTATATGTTGATTTGACTTCTGTGAAGATTCCATATTTTATGGAAGATGATTTTTGGGTTTATCGTGAACGGTGTTTTAAAATGACACTAGTTCTTTAACCCAGTTAAAGATAAGATTAATCTCTTAAATTTAAATAATCATTGAATAATGATTTTTTGTCTTTAAAACCAAATTGGGGTTTAATAAATGTTTAAAAGCAAAATTTAAGAATAAATTTGATGAACTTATCTTTGATAAGATAATGTGAGTATTTTATTTAAAAGAATAATTCTGAGTTGGAATGTGGCGTTGGATGTGTTTTTATAGTACTTCACTTTTAAAATACGTGAGTTATTCGGAAAGACCGGGTTTAACCCATTCCGAATAATCTCTACGACGATGAAGAGTCGAAGATGAAGACGGTGGTTGAAGACCGACGATCTTCACATCGAATGGATGTGTTGCTACAGAGACCCTGATGGGAGTAGCTACCTTGAAGGGGCTTCAGTGGTGGCCGTCCGGACTATTGTTGATTGTTCGGATTTGGTTTTCGCTCAGACCCAGAGCATAAGCTAATAAATGGATGCGTGTCTGACATTGGATTTCGTTCCATGTGAATTAAATCGATTTCTGTTAATGTATGTCTATTTGGTGGTGGAGGATTTATTCTCTACTTAACACCCTGGTATATATTAATAGTGATTGATCGCATGGCGTGAATTGTCAATGTGGCACGGCAAAATGCATATGATCAAGGCTCTTGTTGAAAAGCAGGGCTTTGTGGGATGATCAAAGCATAGCCTATTACGGCATAGCTTTGTGTATATCGTGACTTCGCGAGCCTCACACCCCGGTATGAGTCAAAAACGGGATATGGACTGCAGGGAGTGCACATGTTTCTTACTAGCTAGTGGTAGTGTCAGTGCTTTAACACGGTCTGGCATTTTACTTATGTGGATGATGGATTTTGAGGCGCCTCGGATTTTTATAGGCCGATAGTGGTCATATTATAGGTTCAAAGGAACCGGGAAACGTGTGTTCAGGCATAACCAATCCACTGCCCATAGGTGGGGACCGGCCCTGAAGATCCAAGGGTTCACTACGGGGGATTCTGAGGCATTTGCTAGAGTGTCTCGAATCGGATAGGAGCTTGCCCCTAGCCTCGACTCATGATGGAAAACCAACTTCCAATACGACCTTGTGGTTTTGATTGTAGAACTAGTATGGCGACATGATATATGGTACCCATGTCGTCTATGATTGATACATTATGATTGAACTTGTTTTTGAAATATATATACCCATGTATATACACACTAATATCAAATCCGTTTTATCGTATCAAGCATCTTTTGACCATTATAAGGTAAAACCCTATCCTCCGGTTTGCGTTCCATTGTGTGATGGGACTTGGGTCTTGTAATGGTTTCATTTTTCTAAAAAGCATTGCGTTGTTTAACGATTTACTTTAATTTATGCAATGGCAATCCAATGGAGTAAACCCGTTCCGCGTTAGCGGCGTGGTCTTGTGATTAGCCTTATTATTAGATAGTTAAGTTAAGATTTCTCATACCAGTCCCATGACTGACCTGTAGTTTGTTTCACTGGCAAACTCGGGTGCCCTTATTTTCCACATGGGCAGTCGAGTAGCATTTTGCAGATATATTTACAGGATCCTGGCTTACAGCTGAAGCAGTATTCTGAAAGCTCTGTATCCGTGTATTCCTTTCAGTTGTATATTTGTAATATTTTTCGCTGCTATTTAAATGTAATTTAAGACCCTGATATTAATGTATTTCTTTTGTGTAGCATATATTCATACTCTGTTATATTCTTGTACTCTGATGTAATTGTTGTAATCAGCAATAAAATGTTCTTCAGTTGTGTTCTGATGTGTATTGTTCTCAAGGCAATCCAGCCTTTCCTTTACGGGGAAGTTTGGGTCGTTTCAACTTCTCACTTTAATTCTTGTTTTCTAGTTAAAATTATATACTAGGATGTAGACGGTGCTTAGCAGCACCCGACACCCATCGTCCACAGACCATGGACGGCTTGTATGTTGTTGTGAAAATTGATTGTGATGTGGAATGAATGAAAATATGTTCATGTGTTGAAATAAATTATTTATCGTTAAAAATATAAATTTAACGTGAATGTGAATATATAAATATTCATTTACAAATCGAACGATTTGTTTATGTACACCGATTTGACTGATATGGATTGGGATGATAAATTTTACACATCGCCCAACTGCACGAATAAAAATCTGTGTTTGTTGATTTGAAACCCCACACGGGTGTTGGGATGATATTCGACGTACACTAATCCCAATTGTTTAGTGGTATGTCGATCGTTTGATTGACAGACTGTGTAAGCGTTAATTAGTTATATTTTAATGCTTATGTAGTTGTGTGGTGCACTATGGATGATGGTTGATTATTTATCATTGCGATTAAATACATGTGTTGTATGAAATCCATATAATTAACATTATATGGTAATTGATTGGGCCTCATTCCAATTTGGAAAATAAAGATTCATGTGTTGAATAGAATAAATAGTCATGCGTTGACGATACACATGTGTTGAGAATATTCATGTGTTGAAACTTATCACGTATTGAACGAAATATTTTAACAATAAAATTCACATTTTTATTGTAAGTAAGAATTAATAAATATTCATGAGTTGAAGAAAATATTCATTTGTTGAATAGAATAACGAAGTTATTGAAATATATAAAAGCCGTGTTGATTAGATATGCGCCATTTTGGTGCGAACGATATTCATATCGATTTTATTCATTTTTATAATGAATATCAAAAAGGAAGTAATTTCAAAATATAACGTTTTGAAAATATTATCATTTATATGTCGATGACATGGAATATTCAATTTTGCTTTGAAATTGAATATGAAGTTGAAATCGTTTTGATAAAGTTAAAACGATTTATAAAATACGTTTTGAATTGAAATCGAGGAAATATATATTATATATATAATATAATGGCCAGAATAGAATGCGCCGCGCTGCGGCATTTCACAAATTTCGACCATTGACTTCGAATTGACGTTGCGGGAGATCCGACCGTCGGATTCTCCTAAAACCGAAACCGTTGGGTTCGTATCGAAAAGATCTTTCTAACGAATATTAGAAATTAGAAATCTAACGGTTGGATTTGGAATTAAGTCCAAATCAAATTTGGAAAAGGTCGCTGTAAGTGTAGTTCGATGGCCGTGGATGGAAATCGACTGTATGGGCCTTGATAAAATTATTAAAAATATCAATAATTAGTGTAAAATCATAAGAAATGATTTAGAAAGAATTAGGATGAAAAATTCCATATTTGAAAGGATAAAAATAGTTTTTTTATCGAAATGAACTAGTTTTGAACTAGAATTATAATCCATTTATTTTTAAAAATAAATAAATTGGATTTGAAATGGTTTTAAAAATAACCAGAATTTCCAATCTATAATTAGAATAGATTTGAATCGAAATTGTCTTCGGAATATTTCGATGTTGGATTTCGTGATTAAACAGATATTTTTATGGAAATTTGAAAGATATATATATATATATCGTTATTTCCAATAAGATATTTGTTGGTTGTTGGATTTGATATTGAATATAAGCCGATATATTTTCTATTCAGAGCCTTGTATTTAATATCAAATGGCATTTGGGTTTGTCGTGAATGGTGTCTTCATTAACACTGTTCTTAAACCCAGTTGAGAAAAAGATTAAATCTTTTTATTTAGATTTAATGAGGTGTACCAATTAAATAATATTTAATTGGAATTGATTTTTGGGTTTATCGTGAACGGTGTTTTAAATAACATTTGTTCTTTAACCCGATAATTAATGGAATGTGATTTTGGGTTGTCGTGAATGGTATCTGTAATAATACTGTTCTTAGACCCAACGGAGGTAAGAAAATCAGAAATTAACTGGAGATTAGTTAAGTTGAATGGTTTTCTGGGTATTGATCTGATGTTGGTTTCGGCCTTCGGGGTTATTACTTAGGGAATTGTTCACTTGCTAATTTACGGTTAAAGGCTGATGGAATAGAATGTGATTTTGGGTTTATCGTGAACCGTGTTTTAAATGACATTGGTTCTTTAACCCAGTTAAAGACACGATATGATTTCCCAAGTTAATAATCATTAATATTGATTTTTGGGAAGATTAAAACCAAGTGGAGTTTTAATGAATCTTTAATTATATAGAAATGACCGAGAATGGAGTATCCCCAGTTTTGCTCCAGGCGATAGTTAAATCTTTAATTTGATTTGAACATGAAATGGTAATTGAATTTACCGATAACATCGTGGTGTTAGATATGGAGTATGACCAGTTTTACTTCATGGGATGAATAGGTTGGGATTGGGAAATAAAATAAATGATTACTTCGGTGTGGTTCACTAGTCCCGACTAGTTTGAATTGATATTCAAAAGAAGATTAAAGAATAAATTTAAAGAATTTATCTTTGATAAAATTAATGGGAACCTTTCCCAAAGTATAAGAATATTTGAATAAAAGAATATTCTGAATTGGAATGAAGCGTATGTTGTGTTTGTGTAACACTTGTTTGTTATATACGCGAGTTATTCAGAAAGACCGGGTTTATCCCATTCTGAATAACTGATTCGACGTGGTGTCGAGGATGAAGACGGTGGTCGAAGACCGGAGGTCTTCACATCGTTTGGATAATTACTGATGATCTTGATTGGGCTGTACACCCAAGAGGAGGGAATCAGTTGGTGATCGTCCAGACGTACTTGGAGATCGATGGATATGCGAGGTATAAGGTGCCTCCGGTTTCATTCAGACCCAGAACGGACTCGTATGACTGTGTGTCTGACATTGGATTTTGCTCTGTGTTGATTGATCTCTATTAAATATACATCTGCCTGGTGAAGGGGAATTTATTCCCTTACTTCACCCTTTTCTGAGACGTACGGGATCAGAGGTTGTATATCGATAGACACCGGTCACATGGTGCGAATTGCCTGTGTGGCATGCCTAAGTGGAAAATGATCAAGGCTTTTGTTGAAAAGCAAAGTCTTGTGGTTGATGATCAAAGCACCGTCTGTGTGGCATAACTTTGTGTAACGTTAATTTGCAAGCCTCACACCCCAGTTGTGAACCAGAAACGGAAGAGGACCTCAGGAAGGGCATGCATTTCTTTCTAGCTAGGGTGGTGTCAGTGACCTACCAGCCCTGACATTTATATTATTTTCACCTATGTGGTTGTTGGTGTTGCGAGGTGCCTCGGATATATCAGTGACTGTGTCGAGCTAATGGAGTCATTTGTCTCATTTACGCCCTAAAGGGCGGGGAAACGCATGTTCAGGGTTTAATTTTAATCCACATCGGTGGACTGGCCCTGAGGATCCAAGGGACGATGCGTTCTGTTCCTATGGCTCGGCTAGAGAGTCTCGAATAGGTAGAGGACGATCCCTTGCCTCGGTTCACATATGGAAATCCAACTTCCAAATACGTGATTTTGTGGTTTTAATTGTAGAACTAGTATGGCGACATGATATATGGTACCCATGCCATCTAGGATTGATACTTATGATTGAAATTGATTTCTTCACTTATAGTAATAATAAAAGATGAAATTTAGCGTATCAAGCATTCTTTGGCTATTATAAGGTAAAACCCTATCCTCTGGCTTGTGTTGCATTGTGTGATGGGTCCTAGGTCTTATAATAGCTTCATTGTTCTTTATTTAGCATTGCGCTATTTGTTTTATGCACTGGTATTCTTGGGAGGAAACCTGTTCCATGTTATACGGCGTGGTCCCTTGATTTACCTAACTTTAAATAAAGATTAATAATTGTTTTAGTTCTCACACCAGTCACATGACTAACCTGGAGTTTACTGTTTTAACCTAAACTCTGGGTGCCCCTATTTCCGCACGGGCAGCTAGTAGTTTTGGTTTTGTAGATTTATATTCATAGGAACCTGGTTAACAGCTGGAATGATATCCGGAAAGCTCTGTATCCGTATATCTCTTTCGGTTGTGTATTACATTATTTTTCCGTTGTAGTAATGTATTGTAACCTCTGATATTTAGTGAATGTGTAATATTGATTTATACTCTGTATATTCTTGTATTCTGATGGAATTGTTGTAATTAACAATGAAATGTTCTTCTGTTTATGTTCTGATTTGTCTTGTCCTCAGTACAATCCGTGATTTCCCGTAAGGGGGATTTTGGGTCGTTTCACATAGCGACTATTCTAAATTTTAAACTGGACATAACTTACAATTTATAAAGTGAAATCTCAGTTTCTTATATTCATTAGAAAATTATAGTTCAAATTATTCCAACATTTCTTGTTTCACTGAAATCCAATTTATTTTGAATCATATACATTCAATTGAAATTTAAAATTGAATTTTCAAACTACCGCATGAGACGACCCGAACTTCCCCGTGAAGGAAAGCCCGGATTGAATTGAGAACAAGGCACATCGGAACGCAAACAGAAGAACATTTCATTGCTTATTTCAACAATTCCATCAGAATAAAAGTATATACAGAGGATGAATAAATATACATTTGATAAATATCAGAGATTACAATAAATTACATAGCAGCGGAAAATAATACAATACACAACACAACTGAAAGTAATACACGGACACAGAGCTTTCCGAGCATCGTTCCAGCTATAAATCAGGATCCTGTGAATATAAATCTGCAAAACCAAAACTACTAGCTTCCCGTGTGGAAAATAGGGGTACCCAGAGTTTAGGTTAAAACAATAAACTCCAGGTCACTCATGTGACTGGTGTGAGAACTAAAACAGTTATTTAAAACTTTACTTTAAAAGGGAGTAATTCAAGGGACCACGCCGTATAACACGGAACGGGTTTCCTCCCAAGAATACCAGTGCTTAGAATAAACAACGCAATGCTTTTTCGAAAAATGAAGCTATTATAAGACCCAGGTCCCATCACACAATGCAACGCAAGCCGGAGGATAGGCTTTTCCCTTATAATAGCCAAACATGCTTGGTACGTTTAAAAAAATCATTTGATACTATTAGAAGTGTATAGTTTCAAAACAATTTCAATCATAAATATCAATCATAGACGGCATGGGTACCATATATCATATCACCATACTAGTTCTACAATTAAAACCGCAATATCACGTATTGGAAATTGGATTTTCGTCATGAGTCGAGACAAGGGGCAAGCTCCTCTCTGATTCGAGACACTCTAGCAAATGTCCTAGGACCCCACTATGATCCTTGGATCTTCAGGGCCGGTCCTCACCTAACTTTGGAGGATTAGTTATTCCTGAACACACATTTCCCGGTCCTAACAGACCTATATCCGAGGCGCCTCGCATTCCAACAACCACACAGGTGAAAAGTATATAAATGTCAGCCAGTTTAAGCACTAACACCACCTCTAGCTAGAAAGAAATGTCGTGCTCTCCCTACAGTCACTATCCCATTTTTGACTCATACCGAGGTGTGAGGCTCGCGAATTAATGCTATACACAAAGCTGCGCCACACAGGCCATGCTTTGATCATCAACCACAAGAATTTTCTTTTCAACAGAAGCCTTGATCATCTGCCACTTAGGCATGCCACACAGGCAATTCACTCCATGCGTGATGTCCATCGATATACAACCTCTGAGCTCGTACGTCTCAGAGAAAGGCATTAAGCAAGAGAATAAATTCTCCACCGCCAAACAGATGTATATTTAATAGAGATCAATCAACACAGAATAAAATCCAATGTCAGACACACAGCCCACTTACAAGTTCGTTCTGGGTCTGAACGAAACCGGAGGCACTTTACTCGCATATCCATCGATCTCCAAGTACATCTAGACGACCACCAACTGATTCCCTCATCTTGGGTGTACAGCCCAATCAAGATCATCAGTAATAACCCAAACGATGTGAAGACTTCTGGTCTTCAACCACCGTCTTCATCTTCGACTTATCGTCGAATCGGTTATTCAGAATGGGTATAAACCCGGCCTTTCCGAATAACCCACGTATATAATAAACACGTGTTACACAAACACAACATATGCCTCATTCCAATTAAGAATATTCTTTTATTCAAATTTTAACATTCCTAGGGAAAGGTTCCCATTAATTTTATCAAAGATCAATTCTTCTAAATTTATTCTTCAATCTTCCTTTGGATATCATCTCAAACCATTTTATGGTTTTCCAAACTAGTCGGGATTAGCGAACTACACCGAAGTAATTATTTGTTTTATTTCCCAATCCCAACCTATTCATCCCATGGAGAAAACTGGTAATACTCCATATCTAACACCACGGTGTTATCGGTAAATATTAATTACCATTTCACATTTAAATCTAATTAAAGATTTAACTATCGCTTTGGAGCAAAACTGGTGGTACTCCATTCTCGATCACTTTTCAGATTTGATAATTTAAATTATCAATTCACATTTCAATCTATTTAAAGATTCATTAAAACTCCACTTAGTTTTAATCTTCTCAAAAATCAACATCCTGTCTTTAACTGGGTTAAAGAACCAATGTCACCTAAAACACGATTCACGATATACCCAAAATTACATTCTATTGTTAATCGGATTAAAGAAAAGGTGTTATTCAAAACACCGCTCATGATAAACCCAAGAACCAATTTAAATTCAATTCCAATTAATACTATTTAATTGGTACACTTAATTACATCTAAATAGAAGGATTTAATCTTTTTCTCTATTTGGTTTAAGAACAGTGTTAATGAAGACACCATTCACGACAACCCAAATCACATTTGAAATTAAATACAAGACTCTGAATAAAAGATATACCGGCTTATATTTAATATCAAATTCTGAAACCAACAAATATCGTATTGGAAATAACGATATAAAATATATCTTTCAAATTTCCACAACCATATCTGTATAATCACGAAATCCAACATCGAAATATTCCGAAGATAATTTCGATTCAAATCTACTTCCACTTCATGTATTGGAATTCTGATTATTTTTAAAACCACTTCAAATTCAATTTATTTATTTCAAAAATAAATTGATTTTAATTCTAGTTCAAAACTAGTTCATTTCGATAAAAATCTATTTTTATCTTTTCAAATGTGGAGTTTTTCATCCCAATTTTTCACAAATCATTTCTTATGATTTTACACAAATTATTGATATTTTTAATAATTTTATCAAGGTCCGTACAGTCGATTTCCATCAACGGCCATCGAACTGCACTTACAACGACCTTTTCCAAATTTGATTTGGACATAATTCCATATCCAAACATTAGATTTCTAATTTCAAATATTCATTAGAAAGCTTTTTTCGATACGAACCCAACGGTTCCGGTTTCAAGAGAATCCGACGGTCGGATCTCCCGTAATGTCCATTCGAAGTCAATGGTCGAAATTCACAAACTACCGCCGCGCGGCGCGTTCTATTCAGGCCATTATATATATAATATATATATTATATATATTTTGTCGATTTCCTTTTAAAACGTATTTTATATATCGTTTCGAATTCGTTTTCGAAACGATTTCAACTTCAAATTCAATTTTGAATCAAAATTGAATATTCCACATCATCGATATACAAATGATAATATTTTCAAAACGTTATATTTTGAAATCACTTCCTTTTCTATATTCATTATAAAAACGAATATAATCGATATAAATATCGCTCACGTGTCACGTCAAAACGGCGCATCTCTAATCAACACGGCTATATATATTTCAATAAATTCGTTATTCTATTCAACAAATGAATATTTATTCTATTCAACACATGAATATATATATATATATATATATTTTTCAACACATGAATATTCTCAATACATGAGCACTGTCAACACATGACTATTTTTGTTATTTAATATATTTTATAAAATTACGGTATCTATCGTTTGATTTTTAAATTAGACTCCAATCGTAAAGTAGTAAGAGAATGATTCCCTAAGTATTAACCCCGAAGGCCGAAACCTATATCAGATCAATACCCAGGAAACCACTCATTTTATCTATTTTCCGGTTAGTTTCTAACTTTAAATATGATAAAATGTAAATTTTATTGTTAAAATATTTCTTTCAACACATGATAATTTTCAACACATGATTATTTTCAACCCATGATTATTTATATTTTATAATATTCTTTATTTCCCAATTGGAATGAGGCCCAATCAATTACCATATAATGTTAATTATATGGTTTCCATATAACACATGTATATAATAGCAACGATAAATAATTAACCATCATCCAATGTGCACTACACTATATAAGCATCAAATATCGATATCTAACGCTTATAACAGCCTGTTAATCAATCGATCGACATACAACTAATTATTGGGATTAGTGTAGGCCGTATTTTATCCCAATACCCGCGTGGGGTTTCAAATCAACAAACACATATTTTTATTCATTCACATACCCATTATTAACAATAAATATTTTTAACTATATAAATATTTTATTTCATCTCACCACACACAATAAATTTTCACCACAACAAACAATCAAACATACAAACCATCCATGGTCTGTGGATGATGGGTGTAAGGTGCTGCTAAGCACCGTCTGCATCCTAGTATATATTTTTAACTAGAGAAGAAAATTTAAAGTGAGAAGTTCTCACAGAGGGTTCCACTCCGCCATGCTTTGCTTTTGAACTGCTGAACTGTCTGGATCTGTTCGAAATTCCAATGCAATTCTTTTTACGCTGTTCACTGTAAAAATTATATTTTTATCACTTCATTTCAATAAATAAAAAAACATAATTTTATTTTACTTCATATAATTTTACCATGCTTATTTCTATATAAAAATTATATTTTTATATATTTCTACTCCTTATATAAAAATCAAATTTTTATCTATATAAAAATCTCAACTTATATTTTAAACAAAATCACTTCTTTATATTGTTAATTCGTTACAACACATATATAGATCCTACTTTTATCGAAGTAAAATAATATTTTTACTTCACTACTTAATTAAAAACTATATTTTTACTTCACTACACATATAAAAATTATATTTTTAACCTTTCTATAATATAAAAATTATATTTCTTTAAAAGTCTAAACTTCTTATAAATAAAAATCTAAACTTTAGATTAGTAAAAATCTCATCTTTTCTAAATTAAAGATACGACCTTTCATAATTAAAAATATAATCTTTTAACTTAAAAAAAACTCAATCCTTTTTGTTATAAAAATCGAAACTTCAATGTGTTAAAAATCCAAACTTTTATAAACAATGTCATATAAAAATCCACTCTTCATGTTTTATAAATCTAATATTTATTAACTATAAAAATTTAATTACTTTAAATAATTTAAAAGAAGACTTACATCGATTTTTGAAGAGGAGGAGGGAGGTTTACTCGCGCAGGTGGCTGTGGAAGGCGGTGATAGGCAGGGGTTGAGAGGGGGGGGCTGAGGCGCGTGGGGGTCTGCGTCGCGGGTTGGGCTTGGCTCGCATCGATTGGAGAATGGGGGGAAGGAGATGCGACTGGAGGAGGAGGGGGGCGATGTTAGGTGGCGCGATGGTCAGAGGGCAGCGCTAAGGTTCGGGTCTCGTTCGATTTAGGAGATTGAAGAAATGGAGGGATAAGCACAGGGGAAAGGGAAGGGAGCGAGAGGGGGTGTACTGAAGGGAGGCGCGGGTGGGGAAGCCCTCCGGCGGCGGTGGCACGGGTCCGCCTGGAGGCGCGATGGCCATCATCGATCCCCTTTTCTTTTTCTTTTTTTATTTGGTTTCTGATTTGTGAATAGAGAGAGGGAGGTGAGGGTTAAAAGGGAATATATATATATTATAATTTATTATTTCAAAAAGTTGACTTTTTTTATTCGACCTCTAAACGAGGCCCACCGCCTGTCGTCCATAGCTAATTACCCCCATCCCGAACACAATGGGATATGTATCGTAGGCTGATTCGATCGTTTCGACCAGTTTCCATCTAAATCAACATATAACTCTATATATTGAATTTGAACGCGCATTTCAATTCACTGGGGTCACATACGGACTCTAAAAATTCCCGAAAAATATTTTCTAGCTTCGTATTGACGATACGGTCCTAACAAAACTAATTTCGTCAAATTCTGAGACTGTTTGAAAAATGGTCATTTTCCAGTCGATTAAATTCAACTAAAACTGGTCAAACGCGTTTTCCTTCGCCACGCTCGCATATTAAATCGAAAAATTACGAATTTTGAAACCTAGCAATAATTTGACATCCCGGATCCAACAAAAGTGGTTTCGTCGAAATCTGAGGTCGTTTGCAAAATTTCCATTTTCAAGGGCCAAAATTCCATAGCGATTATTCTGAAATTTCAACTGGGCATAACTTTTTATCCCCGCTATGGAAATTTCAATTTTTCGGATTCGTTGGAAAGATATTCTCAAATAGATTCTAATTTGGTTTCGCTAAAATCCGGTTTTTTTGAATCCTGTACATTCATTTGAATTTAGAAATCGAATTTTTGAACTACCGCGCCATTTTGAATTCCTTTTATAATTAAAATAAATAATTATATTCTAACGACGATTCAAATAAATATATACGTTCTAATTCTATTCAAAATAAATTACTCGTCGTTATTATTTAAAATAATTCATTTTAAATATTCAAAATTCATCAAAATTGCCAAAATAAAATTTTTATATTGGCTCGCATTTCCGGGTTATTACAATCTCCCCCACTTAAAACTTTTCGTCCCCGAAAAGGAACGAAGCCGATAGTTGTTTAACTAATCAACTCAACTTTCATTGTTTTCGTTACGGCTTAAGTTCTTCAACTTTTCAGTTTCTAAGAACTTTTCAAATTTTTCAAAAATTTGGCTAACACCCTAAATTTCCGAAAAATTTCGCTGTAACCTCCCCTGCACCGGGGACTTCGGGATATTTCATATAGCCTCCCATGGCCTTCTTCAATCCAAAAGAAAAAGAAAAAGCCAATCGGCTCATAAAATCATCATCACCCAAACAAAACAGTAAATTATGGTAAGTACCTATTTGTCGGGAAAACAATTTTATTCTTCTGCTCTAGCCTCCTTGCTATGACCTGTTCAATGTAAGTACATGTATATGCAAGCAAATGCAACTAATTTTCAATACACTCACTATTTGGTTCAATTTGGCTAAAGTTTCAACATTTAATTAATCAAACAACACAATCAGCAATCAATTAGTGAATTATCATTTCAAATTCATAACTTTGATATATATACAAAAAAAATCATGTTTTTGATGCCAAATCATAACAATAAATCTATATAGTTTCGGTTCTCACACCAGTCTAATGGAAATATATAAGTATCATACCTTCGTCACTCGAAAATAAATACTGGTGATGGTATACTTCATCATTAGGACCATGTCCGGGCGACTAGAGTGCGATTCTATATCTATCCAGTATATTAAAACTTCGAATATACGTTCATGACGCGTATATGCAAAATCTTTATATATTGGATTGTCCAATTCGATATAAATAAATATTCAAATACGTATAAAACGATTTAAATTTCAAAACAAAATTTGTTTTCATTTGAAAAATATACTCTTCACACTGGTTCTAGGATACTACTGATCCTATCTCTAACGAGTAATCTAACTGGATATTACTAACCCAATATCTGATGAATTCTTTTATATATTTCTAATGTGTCTTGTCCTCGAGCTCTGTAAACCAAAGCTCTGATACTAAACTGAGACGACCCGAACTTCCCCATGAAGGAAAGCCCGGATTGAATTGAGAAAAAGGCACATCGGAACGCAAACAGAAGAACATTTCATTGCTTATTTCAACAATTCCATCAGAATACAAGAATATATAGAGTATGAATAAATATACATTCGATAAATATCAGAGATTACAATAAATTACATAGCCGCGGAAAATAATACAATATACAACACAACTGAAAGTAATACACGGATACAGAGCTTTCCAAGCATCGTTCCAGCTGTAAATCAGGATCCTGTGAATATAAATCTGCAAAACCAAAACTACTAGCTGCCCGTGTGGAAAATAGGGGCACCCAGAGTTTAGGTTAAAACAATAAACTACAGGTCAGTCATGTGACTGGTGTGAGAACTAAAAAAGTTATTTAAAACTTTACTTTAAAAGAAAGTAATTCAAGGGACCACGCCGTATAACATGGAACGGGTTTCCTCCCAAGAATACCAGTGCTTAGAATAAACAACACAATGCTTTTTCGAAAAATGAAGTTATTATAAGACCCAGGTCCCATCACACGATGCAACGCAAGCCGGAGGATAGGGTTTTCCCTTATAATAACCAAACATGCTTGGTACGTTTAAAACAAATCATTTGATACTATTATAAGTGTATAGTTTCAAAACAATTTCAATCATAAATATCAATCATAGACGGCATGGGTACCATATATCATGTCGCCATACTAGTTCTAAAATTAAAACCGCAATATCACGTATTGGAAATTGGATTTCCGTCATGAGTCGAGGCAAGGGGCAAGCTCCTCTCCAATTCGAGACACTCTAGCAAATGTCTCAGGAACCTACTATGATCCTTGGATCTTCAGGGCCGGTCCTCACCTAACTTTAGAGGATTAGTTATTCCTGAACACACGTTTCCCAGTCCTAACAGACCTATATCCGAGGCACCTCACATTCCAACAACCACACAGGTGAAAAGTATATAAATGTCAGCCAATTTAAGCACTGACACCACCTCTAGCTAGAAAGAAACGTCGTTCTCTCCCTGCAGTCACTATCCCATTTTTGACTCATACTGAGGTGTGAGGCTCGCGAATTAACGCTATACACAAAACTGCACCACACAGGCTGTGCTTTGATCATCAACCACAATACTTTGCTTTTCAACAGAAGCCTTGATCATCTGCCACTTAGGCATGCCACACAAGCAATTCACTACATGCGACTGATGTCCATCGATATACAACCTCTGAGCTCGTACGTCTCAGAGAAGGGCGTTAAGCAAGAGAATAAATTCTCCACCGCCAAACAGATGTATATTTAATAGAGATCAATCAACACAGAATAAAATCCAATGTCAGACACACAGTCCATTCACAAGTTCATTCTGGGTCTGAACGAAACCGGAGGCACTTTCCTCGCATATCCATCGATCTCCAAGTACGTCTGGACGACCACCAACTGATTCCATCATATTGGGTGTACAGCCCAATCAAGATCATCAGTAATCACCCAAACGATGTGAAGACTTCCGGTCTTCAACCACCATCTTCATCTTCGACTTATCGTCGAATCGGTTATTCAGAATGGGTATAAAACCAGCATTTCCGAATAACCCGCGTATATAATAAACACATGTTACACAAACACAACATACGCCTCATTCCAATTCAGAATATTCTTTTATTCAAATTTTAACATTCCTAGGGAAAGGTTCCCATTAATTTTATCAAAGATCAATTATTCTAAATTTAATCTTTAATCTTCCTTTGGATATCATCTCAAACCATTTTATGGTTTTCCAAACTAGTCGGGATTAGGGAACTACACAGAAGTAATTATTTGTTTTATTTCCCAATCCCAACCTATTCATCCCATGGAGAAAACTGGTAATATGCCATATCTAACACCACGGTGTTATCGGTAAATATTAATTACCATTTCACGTTCAAATCTAAAAAAAGATTTAACTATCGCTTTGGAGCAAAACTGGTGGTACTCCATTCTCGATCACTTTTCAGATTTGATAATTTAAATTATCAATTCACATTTCAATCTAATTAAGGATTCATTAAAACTCCACTTAGTTTTAATCTTCTCAAAAATCAACATCCTGTCTTTAACTGGGTTAAAGAACCAATGTCACCTAAAACACGATTCACGATAAACCCAAAATCACGTTCTATAGTTAATCGGGTTAAAGAACAGGTGTTATTCAAAATACCGCTCACGATAAACCCAAGAACCAATTAAATTCAATTCCAATTAAAACTATTTAATTGCTACACTTCATTACATCTAAATAGAAGGATTTAATCTTTTTCTCTATTGGGTTTAAGAACAATGCTAATGAAGACACCATTCACGACAAACCAAATCACATTTGAAATTAAATACAAGGCTCTTAATAAAAGATATACCGGCTTATATTCAATATCAAATTCTGAAACCAACAAATATCGTATTGGAAATAACGATATAAAATATATCTTTCAAATTTCCACAACCATATCTGTATAATCACGAAATCCAACATCGAAATATTCCGAAGATAATTTCGATTCAAATCTATTTCCACTTCACGTATTGGAATTCTGATTATTTTTAAAACCACTTCAAACTCAATTTATTTATTTCAAAAATTAATTGATTTTAATTCTAGTTCAAAACTAGTTCATTTCGATAAAAATCTATTTTTATCTTTTCAAATCTGGAGTTTTTCATCCCAAATTTTCCCAAATCATTTCTTATGATTTTAAACAAATTATTGATATTTTTAATAATTTTATCAAGGTCCGTACAGTCGATTTCCATCAACGGCCATCCAACTGCACTTACAGCGAACTTTTCCAAATTTGATTTGGACATAATTCCAAATCCAATCATTAGATTTCTAATTTTAAATATTCGTTAGAAAGCTTTTTTCGATACGAACCCAACGGTTCCGTTTCAGGAGAATCCGACGGTCGGATCTCCCGTAATGTCCATTCGAAGTCAATGGTCGAAATTCACGAACTGCCGCCGCGCGGCGCGTTCTATTCAGGCCATTATATATATATATATATATATATATATATATATATATATATATATATATATTTCGTCGATTTCCTTTTAAAACGTATTTTATATATCGTTTTAAATTCATTTTCAAAACGATTTCAACTTAATATTCGATTTTGAATCAAAATTGAATATTCCACATCATCGATATACAAATGATAATATTTTCAAAACGTTATATTTTGAAATCACATCCTTTTCTATATTCATTATAAAAACAAATATAATCGATATAAATATTGCTCATGTCAAAATGGCGCATCTTTAATCAACACGGCTTTATATATTTCAATAAATTCGTTATTCTATTCAACAAATGAATATTTATTCTATTCAACACATGATTATATATTTTTTTTTCAATGCATGAATATTCTCAACACGTGAGCACTGTCAACAGATGACTATTTTTGTTATTTAACATATTTTATAAAATTACGGTATCTATCGTTTGATTTTTAAATCAGACTCCAATCGTAAAGTAGTAAGAGAATGATTCCCTAAGTATTAACCCCGAAGGCCGAAACCTATATCAGATCAATACCCAGGAAACCACTCATCTTATCTATTTTCCGGTTAGTTTCTAACTTTAAATATGATAAAGATGTAAATTTTATTGTTAAAATATTTCTTTTAACAAATGATAATTTTCAACACATGATTATTTTCAACCCATGATTATTTATATTTTATAATATTCTTTATTTCCCAATTGGAATGAGGCCCAATCAATTACCATATAACGTTAATTATATGGTTTCCATACAACACATGTATATAATAGCAATGATAAATAATCAACCATCATCCAAAGTGCACTACACTGTATAAGCATCGAATATAGATATCTAATGCTTATAACAGCCTGTCAATCAATCGATCGACATACAACTAATTATTGGGATTACTGTATGCCGTATTTTATCCCAATACCCGTGTGGGGTTTCAAATCAACAAACACAGATTTTTATTCATTCACATACCTGTTAAAAATTATATTTTTAACGATAAAATATTTTTAACTATATAAATATTTTATTTCATCTCACCACACACAATAAATTTTCACCACAACAAACAATCAAACATACAAGCCATCCATGGTCTGTGGATGACGGGTGTCAGGTGCTGCTAAGCACCGTCTGCATCCTAGTATATAATTTTAACTAGAGAAGAAAATTTAAAGTGAGAAGTTCTCACCGAGGGTTCCACTCCGCCGTGCTTTGCTTTTGAACTGTCTAGATCTGTTCGAAATTCCAATGTAGTTCTTTTCACGCTGTTCACAATAAAAATTATATTTTTATCACTTCATTTCAATAAATAAAAAAACATATTTTTATTTTACTTCATATACTTTTACAATGCTTATTTCTATATAAAAATTATATTTTTATATATTTCTACTCCTTATATAAAAATCAAAATTTTATCTATATAAAAATCTCAACTTATATTTTAAACAAAATCACTTCTTTTTATTGTTAATTCACTACAACACATATAAAGATCCTATTTTTATCGAAGTAAAAGTCATATTTTTACTTCACTACTTAATTAAAAACTATATTTTTACTTCACTACCCATATAAAATTTTTATTTTTAACCTTTCTATAATATAAAAATTATTTTTCTTTAAAAGTCTAAACTTCTTATAAATAAAAATCTAAACTTTAGATTAGTAAAAATCTCATCTTTTCTAAATTAAAGATCTGACCTTTCATAATTAAAAATATAATCTTTTAACTTAAAAAAAACTCAATCCTTTTTGTTATAAAAATCGAAACTTCAATGTGTTAAAAATCCAAACTTTTATAAACAATGTCATATAAAAATCCACTCTTCATGTTTTATAAATCTAATATTTATTAACTATAAAAATTTAATTACTTTAAATAATTTAAAAGAAGACTTACATCGATTTTTGAAGAGGGGGAGGGAGGTTTACTCACGTAGGTGGCTGTTGAAGGCGGTGACAGGCAGGGGTTGAAGGGGGGCTGAGGCGCATGGGGGTCTGCGTCGCGGGTTGGGCTTGGCTTGCATCGATTGGAGAATGGGGAGAAGGAGATGCGACTAGAGGAGGAGGGGCGATGTTCAGTGGCACGATGGCCATAGGGCGGCGCTAGGGTTCGGGTCTCGTTCGATTTAGGAGATTGAAGAAATGGAGGGAGAAGCACCGGGGAAAGGGAGCGGGAGGGGGGTGTACTGAAGGGTGGCGCGGGTGGGGAAGCTCTCCGGCGGCGGTGGCACTGGTCCGCCTGGAGGCGCGATGGCCATCGTCGATCCCCTTTTCTTTTCTTTTTTTTATTTGGTTTCTGATTTGTGAATAGAGAGAGGGAGGTGAGGGTTTAAAAGGGAATATATATATTTATATATATTATAATTTATTATTTCAAAAAGTTGACTTTTTTATTCGACCTCTAAACGAGGCCCACCGCCTGTCGTCCATAGCTAATTATCCCCATCCCGAACACAATGGGATATGTATCGTAGGCCGATTCGATCGTTTCGATCAGTTTCCGTCAAAATCAACATATAACTATATATATTGAATTTGAACGTGCATTTCAATTCACTGGGGTCACGTACGGACTCTAAAAATTCCCGAAAAATATTTTCTAGCTTCGTATTGACGATATGGTCCTAACAAAACTAATTTCGTCAAATTCTGAGACTGTTTGAAAAATGGCCATTTTCCAGTCGATTAAATTCAATTAAAATTGGTCAAACGCGTTTTCCTTCGCCACACTCACATATTGAATCGAAAAATTACGAATTTTGAAACCTAGCAATAATTTGACATCCCGGATCCAACAAAAGTGGTTTCGTCGAAATTCGAGGTCGTTTGCAAAATTTCCATTTTCAAGGGCCAGAATTCTATAGCGACTATTCTGAAATTTCAACTGGGCATAACTTTTTATCCCCGCTATGAAATTTCAATTTTTCGGATTCTTTGGAAAGATATTCTCAAATAGATTTTAATATTTTTGTTTCGCTAAAATCTGGTTTATTTTGAATCCTGTACATTCATTTGAATTTAGAAAACGAATTTTCGAACTACCGCGCCATTTTTAGTTCCTTTTATAATTAAAATAAATAATTATATTCTAACGACGATTCAAATAAATATATACGTTCTAATTCTATTCAAAATAAATTTCTCGTCGTTATTATTTAAAATAATTCATTTTAAATATTCAAAATTCGTCAAAATTGCCAAAAAAAAAATTTAAATTGGCTCGCATTTTCGGGTTATTACACCGCACCATTTCAGGCTCGTTTTATAATTAAAATAAATTTATACATTCATCTTTTCAACCTATAATTCAGTCTTTTGTTCAACCTGTAATTCAGTCCTCGCCATACAAGCATCTTGCCCGTATGGTAATCCAAATCTCGTCATATAAGCACCAACTACTTATATGGAATAATGATATTATATGATGTCTTCATGTAGTATGTCATGCGGTATAGTTCATAATTTATTTGTTGCTATCCTATGGTGTATGTTTTTAATCTCACATAGGACAACCATCACAACGCATCTAAAAACACTCACAGTGGTTTATATAATGAAATTGCGCAACCAACTCATAAAGGTGCACCTATTTGTCAAGCATGCAATGTATTTCTCTACTCAACAGTAAATCCATAACCTACTAAGCATATATATATATATATACACGCATATCTATCAAATATATAAATCCAATTCGAACTAAATTTTCTATTTAGCTCTACCTTATTTTTGATTTGGTTTTATTTATCATTCATTCCCATATAGGTTTTATCATTCCAATATTTTTATTAATCAAACTAATAATCACACATCATAATCAACAATCAATTAATCGATTCTCTTTCCAAATATATAACCTTCTATATATATATATATATATATATATATATTTAAAAATCATATTTTCGGTGCTTAATCACAAATAGTAAAATCTAACTAGGTTTTGGTTCTCACACCAGTCTATTGGAAATATATAGATATCCACTTTCGAAACTCGAATCTAAATACCGTGTATGTGGCCACATCATCAGAATCATCTCTGGGCGACTAGAGTGGATTCTATATCTATCTAGTATATTTAAGACTTCGGATATACGTTCATGACGCGTATATGTGAAATCTTCATATAGTCGATAGTCCAAGATAAATATAAAATAAATACTCAAATACGTATAATAAGATATAATTTTTAAAACTAAATTCGGTTTTATAAATAGCACTCTTTAAACTCATTCTAGGGTATTACTAGCCCTATCTATAATGAGTCCTTCTTATAGGATGTTACTAATCCTATCTCTGATGAATTCTCTTGTTCGGTTCTAATGTGTCTTGTTCCGACCCAGACTTCCCCGATCCCCGCGGAGATGGAGGAGCCCGGATCGCTTTGAGAACACGACGCATCGGAATAGAAACACTGGAACATTTCATTGTTATTACAACAATTACACCAGGGTACAAGAATGTATCAGAGTGTGAATAAATATTACACAGCGGAAATACAATATCAGAGATTAAAATTACATTTTTAATACACAAACATAACGTGCAGCGGAAAATAACAACAACCACAACTGCATGAAATACACGGATAAAAAGCATTCCGAATATAGATCCAGTTGTAATCCAGGATCCTGTGAAAAGAAATATCTGTAAAAACCAAAAGTACAAGCTGTCCATGTTGAAAATATTGGCACTAAGAGTTTAGGTGGAAACAATAAATTCCTAGTCAGTCATGGGACTGGTGTGAGAACTAAAAATAGTTATTACCTTTATTTTAATGTCGAGTAAATCAAGGGACCATTTCGTATCACACGGAACGGGTTTTCTCCCAAGAATACCATAAAACAAACAACGCAATGCTAAATAAAAGAAAAATGAAGCTATTATTAGACTCAGGTCCCATCACACAATGCTAAAAAAGCCGGAGGATAGAGTTTTACCTTATAATAGCCAAATATGCTTGGTACGCGAAATTTATCTTTTATTATTACTATAAGTGAAGAAATCAACATCAAATATAAATGTATCAATCATAGACGACATTGGTACCATATATTATGTCGCTATACATAGGTTTACAACTAAAACCAAAAAATGTCGTATTGGAAGTTTGAATTTCCATCATGATAGGTGTTGATTCGAAAGATCGATCGTATAATGCAATACTCAACGTCTTACGTCCAGGTCACTGGAAAACACCGTAATGCACATCCACCTATATCTAGGAAATCAAGTATCACTGCGGCTTACGTCCCGACTAGAGAAAACTGTGCTTACTCTATCCTTCTGGGAACCGCGGGGTGTGACCTATCCCTACTAGGTATGGAACGACAACACCCAGCCCATCTTGGTCGACCGAATCCATGACAACCATAAAGGGTTTCTATCCTCATCTCAAAAGCATACTGATCTAATAATCAGTTCACCATCATACCGGTGTTTGAGGCTCGCAAATTAACGCTACACAAAGCTATGCTACTTAAAGCTGTGCTTTGATCATCAACCACAAGGCTCTGGTTATCAACAAAAGCCTTGATCTTTGCATCTCAGTATGTCACGTTATCGATCCATACCATTGATTTCTGCCAATATATAACCTCCAAGATCGTATGTCTGAGAGAAGAGTGTTAAGCAAGATAATAAATTCTCTGACACCAAACATATATATATATATATATATACATTTAGTAGAGATCAACTAGTACAGTATAAAGGAATACAATGTCAGACATGCCATCCATTTGCAAGTCCATTCTGGGTCTGAACGAAACCGGAGGCACCTTGTTCCTTGTCCTATATGTCCAATGCAGGAGAGAGGCCCTTACATATCTGAACAATCAACAAGACGTCCTGACATATGCCACTTGTGATGACCCCAAACTTCCGTAGGACGAAAGCGAGGATAATCATTGGAATATAACATAATTATAACAATAGTAGATCTCAGATAACATCATAACACATAAATCATTGCAGCGGAAATGAGAATGTCATCAACATCATAACATTAAAGACACCAGAGTATGTAATTACAGGATACACTTAGCAAATAGAAGTCTTAACAAAGAAAGAAATAAGTCTCAATCTCCATCAAATACATCATAGATCAATAATGTCTAAATGTCTCAAAGGCAGTAAAAAGATAAAATAGAAATGTTCTTCATCTTCTTCCTTAAGCAAGCTCCAATCCATAATGTATCCATACCTAAACCTGTCACTTGGCTGCCCATGTGAAAAGAGGGCACCCGAGTTTGTAAAGTAAAACAAACTACGAATCAGTCATGGGAATGGTATGAGAAATCTTTCTTAACTAACAATATGGCTAATCACAGGACCACGCCGCTAATGCAGAATGGGTTTACTCCATTGGATTGCCAGTGCATAAGTTTTATAAATTTTAATTCGAAAACAACGCAATGCTTTTTAGAAAATGAAATCATTATAAGACTCAATCCCATCACACAATGCAACGGAAACCTAAGGATAGAGTTTTACCTTATAATGATCAAACAAGCTTGATATGTAGAAAATAATATTTTCAATATTATCATTAGTGTCTAATCAGTTTTTAAAATACTTCAAGGTAAATGTATCAATCCTAGACGGCAAAGTATCCCATCCTACTATGTCGCCATATATAGGTTTACAATCAAAACCGTAATGTCGTATTGGAAACTGGGCTTCCATCATGAGTCGAGGCTAGAAATCATCCTCTTCGATTCGAGACACTCTAGCAAATGCCTCAGGATCAAACCTATGGGCAACCCTTGGATCTTCAAGGCCGGTCCACAAATAACGTTAGTGGACCAACTATGCCTGAACACACGTTTCTCGGTCCTATTGAACCTATAATTAGGTCACTATCGACCAATAAATCCGAGGTACCTCATAATCCATCATCCACATAAGTAAAGAAAATGTCAGAGCTGTAAATCCTGACATCACTTCTAGCTAGATAAAAAACGTGTGCACTCCCTGCAGTCACTATCCCGTTTTTTGACTCATACCGGGGGGTGAGGTTCGCGAAGTCACGCTATACACATTGCTACGCCTAAACAGGCTATGCTTCGATCATCATACACAAGGCCCTGCTTTTCAACAAAAGCCTTGATCATTTGCACCTTGGCATGGCACTTTGGCAATCCACGCCATGCGATCAATAACTACCAATATATAACCTCCAAGCGCGTACGTCTCAGAGAAGGGTGTTGAGCAAGAGAATAAATTATCCACCACCACAGATATATATTAAATAGAAATCAATTTAATTTACATGGAATAAAATTCAACGTCAGACACGCATCCATTTACAAGTCCATTCTGGGTCTTAACGAAACGGGAGATACCTTATTCCTCTTCCAGTATGTCCAATACGGAAAAGAGGTGCTCGCTTATCCGGACAATCGACAAGTACGTCCGGACAACTACCACTGTAACCCTTTCAAGGTAGCAACTCCTATCAAAGGCCTTAGTAGTCGTCCATTCGATGTGAAGATCGTCGGTCTTCAATCACCGCCTTTAATAATCTCGATTTAAATCGTCATATAATTATTTGAAATGAGTTTGACTCGGTCTTTTCAAATAATTCTCAAATAATTATAATTTAGATCATTTCATATCGTTAATATTTATTTATAATGATTTATCGCTATTTTTATTTATATAAAATAGCTCAAATTAATTTAACGACATTTCAGGTCGATATGCGGCCCTGGCGCTGGTTTTATTAAAATTTGATTTACACATTTTCCTAGTGTACGTGTTGGCGATAAAAATGTCACTAGATTTATATACAAATTCTAATGTATATTTTGATGGTTTCATTTTGTTAACAATTATATGTTGACAAAATGTAAAAAAGCGATGTTTTTATTTTCCTCTTTTCTAGCATGTTAAAGATAATGTTTTTAACATACAAATACTTTCTAACATGTATTTTCTAGCAATGTTAAAATAATGTTTTTAACACTTTTATATTTCCTAACATATGTTATCTAACATGTTAAAAATTTGGTTTTTAACATTTTTATATCTTCCAACATATGTTTGCTAATAAATCACTTTTACATTAAAAATGATTTTTTTTAATGTTTCGACATATTTATTTAAACGTTCAATATTTATACTAAATCAAACTTTACATTAAAAATATGATTTTTAATGTTTCAACATATTTATTCAAACAGTCAATATTTCTATTAAATCAAACCTTACATTAAAAATATGATTTTTAATGTTTCAACACTCTTATTCTAATATGAACAATTTTCATATGAATCATTCTTTTATAAAAATGGGATTTTAAATGTTAACATGCTTTTGTGTTAAAATGAACCTTTGCTAGTGATTCATTCATTTCATTAAAAATAAGGTTTTTAAATGTTATCATGCTCCTATATTTAACATGAACATTTTTCCTAGATTTCTAACATTACATTAAAAAGTGAATTTTTAATGTAAACATGTTTTTATTTAAAACATGAATCTTTCTTAAATTTCTAACACTACATCAAAATTTAAAATTTTAATGTAATCATGTTTTTATTTTAAAACACGAACATTTTTCTTATTTTTATAACATTACATTAAAAATGTTAATTTGAAGGTAATAATGTTTTTACCGTAAAACATGAACACTTTTCTCTATTTCATTCTTGACATTAAAATGTGATATTTTAATGAAATCATGTTTTTTATTTAAAACATGAACATTTTCTATATTTCAATTCTTGACCTTAAAATGTGAATTTTTAATGAAATCATATTTTTATTCAAAACATGAACATTTTCTATATTTCTATTCTTGACATTAAAAATGTATATTTTTAATCGAAATCATGTTTTTATTCAAAACATGAACATTTTCTATATTTATATTCTTGACATTAAAAATGTAAATTTTTAATGAAATCATGTTTTTATTCAAAACATGAACATTTTCTATATTTCTATTCTTGACATTAAAAATGTAAATTTTTAATGAAATTATGTTTTTATTCAAAACATGAACACTTTATATATCTCTATTCTTGACATTAAAAATGTAAATTTTTAATGAAATCATGTTTTTATTCAAAACATGAACATTTTCTATATTTCTTGTAACGACCCAGAAAATATAAACCAATTTAAAAATTTTAAATTGGCTAAAATAATGGATTATAAATATTTAAAATAAATATTTTAAATTATCCCAATGAAAAGTGAGTTTGAATCGACGTTTGAAAATGAATATAATTAATTCTAATTATAAACAAGGCCTGAAATGGCGCTGTAGTTTCAAAAATTGAATTCGAACTTTGTCGGATAGTACCGGGTGCAAAACAAAACGGATTTGAGTGAAACCAAAAATATTTAAATCTATTAGTGCATACCTGTCTAACGAATCTGAAAAATCGAAGTTTCATAGCGAAAAGCAAAAGTTATGGCCAAATGAATTTTCAGAAAGGTAGCTATGGAATTTATATAGCCCGTGAAATTGACCATTTTGCAAACGACCTCGGAATTCGACGAAACCACTTTTTTTGGATCCGGGATGTGATGTTATTGCTAGGTTTCAAATTTCATAATTTTTGAAGCTAGTATGTGAGCGTGGCAAAGGAAAGGTGTTTTGGTCAATTACAGTTAAATTGGATCGACCAGAAATGGACCTTTTTGCAAACGGTCTCAGAATTCGACGAAACTAGTTTTGTTGGGACCGTATCGTCAAAACATAGCCAGATTTATTTTTCTGGAATTTTTCGAATCAGTTTGTGGCCATGGAAAATTGAAATGTACGTTCAAATTAAATATTGAATGTTTTATATTTTAATTTGAAGGAAAACTGAATGAAACATTCGAATGGGCCTACGAAACATATCTCATTGTGTTCGGAATGGGGGTATTTAGCTAGGGACGACAGTCGTTGGGTTTGGATTGGAGTTCGTGTGTGAAAGGGGGTATTTTTGAAATTATATAACCACCGGCCAATCAGATTTTTTTTAAAAGAAAAAAAGAAAATCCTCAGAAAACCCGCTCCCTCTCTCGATCTGGACGACGACCGTCGCTCCTTCCTTCCCGACCAAATCGCCGCCGCTACAGGCCACGTCAGACCCCGCCACCACCCACGTTCGAAAGCTCTCCCTTCCCCCTTCAAATCCGACCAACCCTCGCCCTCCACCATCGCCTGTGCCTCGAGAATCGAGTCCAAGAAGCCGCCGTCTTCCTAGCGCCGCCGCGACCGGATCCAACCACCGATCATCACCAAACCACCTTGCGCCGACTCCCCTCTCCTACCTCTTCCACGTCACACCATCTGATCGTCACCACATCGCTCGGATTTCGCGAAAAATTCAAACCCTTGTTTGAACCAACGATGAAGGTGATTCCTTTATATGATTTTAACACTTTTAAGTGTTACAAAACTTTGAAAAATCATATCTTTTTAGTGTGTTAACGAAATTCAATGAAACAGGAAACATCGTGACCGTGTGGACGTCTTCTACATTTTAGAAGAGACCGCATATTTTTCTGAGCCTTCTGCTATTTTTGGTGGAGTGGAACCCAATGTGAGATTTCTAAATTATAAACGATATGAAAAACGACGATGTATAAATTATATAGTCGATGTATGGGTTATATGTAATAACCCGGAAATCTGGGCCAATTTAAAATTTTTATTTTGGCAATTTTAGCGAATTTTGATTATTTAAAAAGAATTATTTTAAATAATAACGACGAGAAATTTATTTTGAATGGAATTCAAACGAATATATTTATATAGATCGTCATTAGAATATAAATATTTATTTATATTTATAAAAGGAATTGAAAATGGCGCGGTAGTTCAATAATTCGATTTCAAACTTCAATTGAATGTACCGGGTGCAAAATAAACCAGATTTTAGTGAAGACAAAAATAATAGAATCTAATAGAGAATATCTTCCCAACGAATCCGACAAATCAAAATTTCATAGCGGGAATCAAAAGATATGTCCAGTTGAAAATTCTGAATAGTCGCTATGGAATTCAGGCCCTTAAAAATGGAGATTTTGCAAACGACCTCGGAATTCGATGAAACCACTTTTGTTGGATCCGTGATGTCAAATTATTGCTAGGTTTCAAATTTCATAATTTTTCGAATCAATATGTGAGCGTGGCAAAGGAAAACGTGTTTGACCAGTTTCAATTGATTTTAATCGACTGGAAAATGGCTATTTTTCAAACGGTCTCAGAATTCGACGAAACTAGTTTTGTTAGGACCGTATCGTCAATACGAAACTAGAAAATATTTTTCTGGAATTTTTCGAGTTAGTATGTGACACCGGTGAATTGAAATGCGCGTTCAAATTCAATATATAGAGTTATATGTTGATTTTGACGAAAACTGATCGAAACGATTGAATAATCTTACGATACATATCCCATTGTGTTCGGAATGGGGGTGAAACGCTAGGGACGACAGGCGGTGGGCCTCGTTTAGAGGTCGTTTGAAAAAGTCAACCCTTTTGAAAATAAAATAATAAAATAATAATATATAAAATTATTCTCACTTAAAACCCCCTCCCTACTTTCTCTCTCCCCTACCCCCTTATTCATTCGATCAGAAAAAAAAGAAAAAAGAAACGATTCGTGACTGCCTCCAGACCACGCCCACCGCCGCCCTTTACCACAACCGCCGACCTCCCCTCCGCCTCACTCCCCCTCGGACAACCTCCCCGTCGCTTCTCCCCTTCCAACCCGAAGACCTAAACCCCTAAACCGACGCGAAGCCCCCTGGTGACCTCGACGAACCCCAAGCGCCGGAAAACCCTATCCCCGACCGCCAAAGCTCCGGCGCCGACCCCTTGGCTCCAGCGACGAGAGCAGTTCTCCCCCTCCCCCCCTCTCAAAACCCACGCTCCAGTTAAGTAAACCCCTCCACGATCGACAGCCCATGAATTCGGATATGGTGAGTTTTTTTATATAATTTAGTTATATATATTTATTTGTTTCTCCATTTCTATTATGTAATCGAGTAAATAAAATCTGAAATTACTATAATGATGAAAAGGTATAATTTTCATAGAGAAAAAGTTTGATTTTTTTTATATGCATATAAAGTTAGAGTTTTAGTCGTGTAAAAATGGAATGTTTAACGATGTCAAGATAGAATTTTTATATAGTAGAGTATTAAAAATATAATTTTTATACTATAGAAAGATTAAAGATGTAATTTTTATATAGTGGAAATGTTAAAGATGTGATCTTTATGGTAGTAGCAATGTAAAGATATGATTTTTATATATTGAATAGCGAAGTAAAAATTCGATTTTTATATATTGAATAGCGAAGTAAAAATTCGATTTTTATATATTGAATAGCGAAGTAAAAATTCGATGTTTATATATTGAATAGCAAAGTAAAAATGTGATTTTTACATATGTAGAGAATGCGGGCAAAGAAAGTGACAAAAGGCAAGAACGACGAAGATTTCTACATAAGAAGAGTCGAGGGATTGGATTAGCTAATATGTGAGAAATTCTCACTCTTTAATTTAATTTTCTAGTTATATATATATATATATACTAGGATGCAGACGGTGTTTAGTAGCACCCGACACCCGTCGTCCACTGACCGTGGACGACTTGTATGCTTGTTTGTTTGATTTTGATGTGCAGTTGATTGTGTGATGTGAAATGAAATAAAAGATTTATATAGATGAAATAAAATATTTTATAGTGGAAGATATTTTATAGTTAAAAATAGAATATTTAACGTGTATATGAAATGAAATAAAAATAAACAGATCAGACGATTTGTTTATATACACATATTTGACTGATATTGATTGGGACGAAAAATTTTACACATCGTCCAACTGCACAAATAAAATCTGTGTTTGATTGTTTGAAACCCCACACGGGTATTGGGAGGATATATGACATACACTAATCCCAATAGTTAGTTGTATGTCGATCGATTGATTGACAGACTGTTATAAGCGTTGAATATTTATTTTTGATGCTTATATAGTGTAGAATACACTTTGGATGATGGTTGATTATTCATCGTTGTTATTGTATGCATGTGTTGTAGAAAATCCATATAATTAACATTATATAGTAATGGATTGGGCCTCATTCCAGTTTTGAATAAGAAACATTTGCATAGAAATATTTGAAAAAGAAATATTTGGAAAAGAAAATTTTGAAATAGAAATATTTGAAAAAGAAATATTTGAAAAAAAAAGAAATATTTGAAATAGAAGTATTTGAAATAGAATATTTGGAAATAGGAATATATGAAGCCGTATTGATTAGATTGACGCCATTTTGACGTGAACGATATTTATATCGATTTTATTCATTTTATAATGAATATCGAAAGTGATTTCAAAATCTGATTTTTCGAAAAGAATTGAAATTCGAATTGAAATTGAATATAAATGAATTCGAATTGAAATTGGATAGAAATGAATTCGAATTGAAATTGAATATAAATGAATTCGAATGGAAATTGAATATAAATGAATTCGAATTGAAATCGATTTGAAATGAATTTAAAACGAATTTATATTGGAATATTCAATTTTGATTTGAAATTGAATATGAAGTTGAAACCGTTTTGAAAATGAATTTAAAACGATTTATAAACTACGTTTTAAAAGGAAATCGACGAAGTATATATTATTTATATTATATATATAATATAATGGCCTGAATAGAACGAGCCGCGCTGCGGTAGTTCGTGAATTTCGACCATTTGTTTTAAATAGATATTGCGGGAGATCCGGTCGTCGGATTCTCCTGAAACCGGAACCGTTGGGTTCGTATCGAAAAGAGATTTCTAACGAATATTAGAGATTTGAAATCTAACGGTTGGATTTGGAATTATGTCCAAATCAAATTTGGAAAAGGTCGCTGTAAGTGCAGTTCGATGGCCGTTGATGGAAATCGACTGTACGGGCCTTGATAAAATTATTAGAAATAGTAATAATTTGTGTAAAATCATAAGAAATGATTTGGGAAGAATCAGGTTGAAAAACTCCATATTTGAAAAGATAAAAATAGTTTTTAATCGAAATGAACTAGTTTTGAGCTAGAATTATAATTCTATTTATTTTTAAATAAATAAATTGGATTTGAAATGGTTTTGGAAAATAACCATGATTTCCAATAATTATGTTGGAATGGATTTGAATCGAAATTGTCTTCGGAATATTTCGATGTTGGATTTCGTGATGATACAGATATTATTATGGGAATTTGAAAGATATATATATATATATATATATATATATATATCGTTACTTCCAATACGATATTTGTTGGTCGTAGAATTTGATATTGAATATAAGCCGGTATATTTTCTATTCAGAGCCTTGTATTTAATATCAAATGTAATTTGGGTTTGTCGTGAATGGTGTCTTCATTAACACTGTTCTTAAACCCAGTTGAGAAAAGATTAAATCTTTTTATTTAGATTTAATGAAGTGTACCAATTAAATAATATTTAATTGGAATTGAATTGGTATTGATTTTTGGGTTTATCATGAACAGTGTTTTATATAACACTTATTCTTTAACCCGATAATTAATGGAATGGGATTTTGGGTTGTCGTGAACGGTATCTTCAATAATACTGTTCTTAGACCCAAGGGAGTTAAGAAAATCAGAAACTAATTGGAGATTGGTTAAGTTGAATGGTTTCAGAGGTATTGACCTGATGTTGGTTTCGGCCTTCGGGGTAAATACTTAGGGAATTGCTCACTTGCTACTTTACGGTTAGGAACTGATTGAAATGTGATGTGATTTTGGGTTTATCGTGAACCGTGTTTTAAATGACACTGATTCTTTAACCCAGTCAAAGATTAATACTAAGTGGAGTTTTAATGAATCTTTAATTAGATTGAAATAATCGAGAATGGAGTATCACCAGTCTTGCTCCAGGCGATAGTTAAATCTTTAACTAGATTTGAACGTGAAATGGTAATTGAATTTACAGATAACACCGTGGTGTTAGATATGAAGTATTACCAGTTTTACTTCATGGGATGAATAGGTTGGGATTGGGAAATTAAAACAAATGATTACTTCGGTAAGGTTCGCTAATCCCGACTAGTTGAATCGAAATTCAAAAGAAGATTAGAGAATAAATTCAAGGAATTTATCTTTGATAAAATTAAAGGGAACCTTTCCCTATGATTATGAAATTTAGAAACTAACTGTCGGTTAGCCAAGCAGAATGGTTTTCTGGATATTGATCTGATGTTGGTTTCGGCCTTCGGGGTTAATATTTAGGGAATTATTCTCTTGTTAATTTACGGTTAGTGACCGATAAATTGGAATGAGGCGTATGTTGTGTTTGTGTAACACTTATCTAAAATATACGCGAGTTATTCGAAAAGACCGGGTTTATCCCATTCTGAATAACTGATTCGATGTGGTGTCGAAGATGAAGACGGTGGTTGAAGACCGGAGGTCTTCACGTCGTTTGGGTAATTACTGATGATCTTGATTGGGCTGTACACCCAAGAAGATGGAAACAGTTGGTGATCGTCCAGACGTACTTGGAGATCGATGGATATGTGGGGTACTAGGTGCCTCCGGTTTCGTTCAGACCCAGAATGAACTGTGTGTCTGACATTGGATTTTAGTCTGTGTGGTTGATTTTTATTAAATATATATCTGTTTGGCGGCGGAGAATTTATTCTCTTGCTTAACGCCCTTCTTTGAGATGTACGAGCTCAGGGGTTATATACTGATGGATATCAAACGCATAGAGTGAATTGCCTATGTGGCATGCCTAAGTGGTAAATGATCAAGGCTTCTGTTGAAAAGCAAAGTCATGTAGTGATGATCAAAGCACAGCCTGTGTGGCACAGCTTTGTGTAACATGAATTCACGAGCCTCACACCCCGGTGGTGAACCAAAAACGGGAGACAGACCTCAGGGGGGACATGCGTTTTCTTTCTAGTTAGGGTGGTGTCAGTGACCTACCAGCCCTGACATTTATATACTTTTCACCTGTGTGGTTGTTGCTGTTGCGAGGCGCCTCGGTTTGATCGGACGATCCGGGTCCGATGGAGTCATTCGTTGGCTCATTTACGCCCCAAAGGGCGGAGAAACGTAGTGTTCAGGCAGTATAATCCACATTGGTGGACCGACCCTGACGATCCAAGGTATGGTTGCGGCTGTGCCTGAGGCTCGGGCTAGAGAGTCTCGAATCGGTTGAGGACTATCTTTTGCCTCGGTTCATAGATGGAAATCCAATTTCCAAATACGTGACATTTGCGGTTTTATTTGTAGAGCCTAGTATGGCGACATGATATATGGTACCCATGCCGCCTATGATTGATACTTATGATTTGAAGTTGTTTTATACACTATGCACTTATAATAGTATCAAATGATTTGTTTTAAACGTATCAAGCATTCTTGGCTATTATAAGGTAAAAACCCTATCCTTCGGCTTGCGTTGCATTGTGTGATGGGACCTGGGTCTTATAATAGCTTCATTTTTCGTTATTTAGCATTGCGCTGTTGTTGTATGCACTGGTGTTCTTGGGAGGAAACCCGTTCCGTGTTATACGGCGTGGTCCCTTGATTTACCTAACTTTAAAAATAAAGAATAATAACTGTTTTAGTTCTCACACCAGTCCCATGACTGACCTGGAGTTTATTGTTTTAACCTAAACTCTGGGTGCCCTTATTTTGACATGGACAGCTAGTAGTTTTGGTTTTGCAGATTTATATTCACAGGATCCTGGTATACAGCTGGAAGGATATCCGGAAAGCTTTGTATCCGTATATCTCCTTCAGTTGTGTATTGTATTATTTTCCGCTGCGATGTATTTAAATGTAATTTAAATCTCTGATGTTTCTGTGGTTATTCATTTATACTCTGTATATTCTTGTAATATGATGGTATTGTTGTAATATACAATGAAATGTTCTTCCGTCTGCATTATGTTGTGGCATGTTCTCGAACAACCCGCGCTTTCCCTTCTCTTCGGAGACCGGGGAAGTTCGGGTCGTCTCATTATATAAGCATTGTACACCTCATGTATAAGCGTTGTATAAGTTGTACGTTCGATGTATACGTTATATATGCATTGTAAAAATTATATATGTGTTGAAATAGAAGTGAAATGCTATATATATATATATATATATATATATATATATATATATATATATATATACGCCCCTCGTCCACAAACCATGGACGATATTTATTGGTTGTGATTGGTGTGAAAATTGATTGATAGCGACTGGTTGATTGGAATTGTTTGTGGTTGATATTGATTGATTGTGGTTGAAAAATACCCGTTTGTGGTTGAGAAATATTCGGTTGAAACCACATAGGATTAGTTTGTGGAAATGAAAAATATATACATGCCGCCTACGTGCGAACTAGATGCATGATTCCCCATTGTCAAAAACTGCGAGGTTTTAAGGTAGAGCGAGGAGCCGTACTAGGGACGGTCCCGGTTTTAACTACCCTACCGTTATGCTGTCGAAATTTTGAATAATATTCATGTGTTTGAATTATTTTCATTTGTTGAAACTATATTTATTCGTTGAATAGAAAACCTTCATGTGTTGAATTGATATTCATTCGTTGATTAGAAATTCATGTGTTCAATGGTATTCGTGTTTTAAATATAAAAATCACATTTTTATCTATATATACAAACTATAGAAAACCTTCATGTGTTGAATCGATATTCATTCGTTGAATTCAAATTCATTGTGGAATGGTATTCGTGTTTTAAATATAAAAATCACATTTTTATCTATATATATAAACTGTAGAAAACCTTCATGTGTTGAATCGATATTCATTCGTTGAATTGAAATTCATGTGTTGAATGGTATTCGTGTTTTAAATATAAAAATCACATTTTTATCGATTTATATAAACTATAGAAAACCTTCATGTGTTGAATTGATATTCATTCGTTGAATTGAAATTCATGTGTTGAATGATATTCATATTTTGAAAGAAATTGTTTTATAATAAAAATCCCATTTTTAACATCAATATGAAATGTATAAAATAATCTTGTTTTGAAATAAATTGTTTTATAATAAAAATCCTATTTTTATCACCTATATTAACTATATAAAATAGTCGTGTTTTGAAATAAATTGTTTTACATTAAAAAGCACATTTTTATTATATTAATGAATTGTTAAAAATAGTGAAGTGTTGAAATAGAAGACAGTTAGATAAAAATATCATTTTTATCCAATGTATGAAAAAAATATAGTTTTGAAATCGAAGAATCGATATATATAAATAGAATTGAAATATATCGAATATCGACGCTGAAGTTCGTATTTTGAAACCGTGATTTCAAACGATTAGTACGGGAGATCCGACCATCGGATTTTCCTGAAATCACAACCGTTGGGTTCGCTTTGGAAATATCTTTCCAACGGCACTAACTTTGTAAAAATCCAACGGTTGGATTGTCTGGAATGTCTAATTCAAATATGAAGAAAAACAGCGCCAGAATCGATTATATATATATAAATATAATTATATTTAATCGAATAACGACGCTGCAGTTCGTATTTTGAAATCGAAACTTCAAACGATTATACCGGGAGATCCGACAGTCGGATTTTCCCAAAACTGGAACCGTTGGATTCGTTTTGAAAAGATCTTTCTAGTGATGTAAATTTTGTGAAGATCCAACCGTTAGATTTTCAGATATGTGTAAATCTAATCTGGAGAAAAGCAGCACCACGGTCGCGTTATGGCCCGAAGCGTCGTTTTGAATAAATTGGCTATTTTAAAATAAATTAAAATAGCGATAAATCATTATAAGATATTATAAACGATATGGATGTGAAATTTAGAAACAATCTGAAGGTTGGCTAAGTCGAATGGTTTCCTGGGTGTTGATCTGATGTTGGTTTCGGCCTTCGGGGTTAATATTTGGGAAATCGTTCTCTTACTGATTGACGGTTAGTGACTAATGAATTGAAATGATGCGTGTGTATGTTAGTGTTGCACTTGTTTATTATATACGCGAGTTGCTCAGAAAGACCGGGTTTATCCCATTCTGAATAACTGAATCGACGATAAGAAATCGAAGATGAAGACGGTGGTCGAAGACCGGAGATCTTCACCTCGTTTGGATGGTAACCGAGGTCCTGATTGGGAGGCATCCCGAAATATGGACAATGAGTGGTGATCGTCCAGACGTACATGGTGATCGATGGGTTTGCGAGGTATATAGTGCCTCCGGTTTCGTTCAGACCCAGAACGGACTTGCAAATGGACAGTGTGTCTGACATTGGAATTTATTCTGTGTGATTGATAGCCATCAGTTGCACGGTGTGAATTGCCTGTGTGGCATGCTAAGATGCAGTGATCAGGGCTCCTGTTGAAAAGCAAAGTCTTGTGGTGATGATCAAAGCACCGCCTGTGTAGCGTAGCTTTGTGTATAACGTGGAGTCGCGAGCCTCACACCCCGGTATGGACCAGAAACGGGATAAGGACCTCAGGGAAGGCATGCGTTTCCTTCTAGCTAGGAGTTGTGTCAATGTTTTTACACGGCCTGACATTTTACTTATGTGGTTGTTACTGTTGCGAGGTGCCTCGGTTTGATCGGACGATCCGGGTCCGATGGAGTCATTCGTTGGCTCACTTACGCCCCATAGGGCGGGGAAACATAGTGCTCAGGAATTTTAATCCACATCGGTGGACCGGCCCTGTCGCTCCAAGGGTCGATGCATTCTGATCCTGAGACACGGGCTAGAGCGTCTCGAATTCGGAAAGGACTATCTTTTGCCTTGGTTCATGACGGAAATCCAATTTCCAAATACGTGATTGTGCGGTTTTGATTGTATACCTATATTAGGCGACATAGTGGCAAGGGACGCTCATGTCGTCTATGATTGATAGTTATGATTCGAAATTGCTTTTGAAACATATAGACACTAGTAATAATATCAAATTCTTTTGTTTTATTCGTATCAAGTATATCTTGGCCATTATAAGGTAAAAACTCTATCCTTCGGTCTGCGTCGCATTGTGTGATGGGAACTGAGTCTTATAATGGCTTCACTTTTAGAAAAAGCATTGCGATGTTTCAAGAAGTATTTGTTTTAAAGCACTGGCGATCCGATGGAGTAAACCCGTTCCACGAAAGTGGCGTGGTCCTATGATTAGCCATATTATAAATGTGTTGAGTAGATTTCTCATATCAGTCCCATGACTGACTCGTAGTTTGTTTCACTTTCAAACTCGGGTGCCCCTTTTTCTACAAGGGCAGCCGTGTATTCAGGTTTAGCTGGTTCTTTCTGGATAGCTAGAGCTGAAGATGGATTCTATTATTTATCTCTTTTTATGCTGTTCAGCTCCTATTGTACATTATGTTTGTTTTTCCGCTGTAGACATTTATGTATAGCTGAACTGTATTTGTACTAAGTATGATCCTGTATACTGTGTAACTCTGATGATTACGTTTATCCAATATATTCTATTGTTCATTATCTGGTATATTTATTTATTTCTGTTCTGCTATTATCTGTTTATGTGTTATATTCCAAGGATTACCCTTGCCGCCGTCTGTACGGGGTTTGAGGTCGTCTCATTTCTATTCTTGACATTAAAAATGTAAATTTTTAGTGAAATCATGTTTTTATTCAAAACATGAACATTTTCTATATTTCTATTCTTGACATTAAAAATGTAAATTTTTAATGAAATTATGTTTTTATTCAAAACATGAACATTTTCTATATTTCTATTCTTGACATTAAAAATGTAAATTTTTAATGAAATCATGTGTTTATTTAAGACATGAACATTTTCTATATATCTATTCTTGACATTAAAAATGTAAATTTTTAATGAAATCATGTTTTTATTCAAAATATGAACATTTTCTATATTTCTATTCTTGACATTAAAAATGTAAATTTTTAATGAAATCAAGTTTTTATTCAAAACATGAACATTTTCTATATTTCTATTCTTGACATTAAAAAAGTAAATTTTTAATGAAATCATGTTTTTATTTAAAACATGAACATTTTCTATATTTCTATTAATTCCAAAAAATGATAGAAATTTATATTTCATTTTTGTTGAAAACTCTAATTCAATAAAATGACAAGATTTGATATTTCATTTTGATTGAAAATTCTATTTCAATCCAAATGATTGTAAAGTGATATTTCATTTTGATTGAAAATTCTAATTTAATCAAATGACAAAAGTGCGTATTTCATTTGGATTGAAAATCCTAATTCAATCCAAATAACAAAAAGTGATATTTCATTTTGATTGAAAATTCTATTTCAATCAAATGACAAAAGTGTATATTTCATTTTGATTGAAAATCCTAATTAAATCAAATGGCAAAAGTGATATTTCATTTTGATTGAAAATTCTAATTCAATCAAAATGACAAAAAATGTATGATTCATTTTTGTTTAAAATTTTGATTCAACAAAATGTATAAAAGGTGATATTTCATTTTTTTGATTGAAAATTCTAATTCAATCAAAATAACACAAATGTATGATTCATTTTTTTTATTATAACACAGTATCACCACAATACCAAATCTACATTACACATTAAACACAGATCAAATCACGTAGCATAACATATATAAATTTACAGCGGGTTGATGATAATACAAACATGATTAATTTTAATTATTTTAAGAAGAAGAAGAAGAAGAAATAAATAGAATTCTCACAGACTTTTTTGATTCTGAACTATTCAGAATTGGATTTTTGTCCAAATTTCGATCTGCTCTGAATAAGTTCAAATCAGTCCAACGGCGTAGATCTCGGACTCACGATCGTAACGGATCTGAAATTATTTGATTCCGAGTTCGTATGAGTGAGATATGATTTATTTTACACTAATAACATTTTAAATTAAATTAATAAAATAAAAAGATTTCCACCTTCTTCTACCTTGAACAGACAAAGGCCGATGGTTTCGGACTTCAAGTTCGAACCTAGGGTCAGGGTTTGCACGCGTACCAAGGCACGTGGAGATGATCAACGAACATCACGAGGTTGGGGGGAGGACGGCGCACCCGATGTGGTCCCCACATCGAGCTCGGTGGCTCCCTGCTGGCGGCGATTGGCTGCGAGCGGTGGGTGTTTATGGGCTCGAACCAGGAGAATCACAGCACCACTAGAGATCCGACCGTATGGATGTGTAGATGGTGCTGAGATCTACAATATTGTCTGAAGAGTCAATGGGTTTTGATGAGTGGATCAAAAGTTTTTAATGGAGGAAGTTTTGAGATATATCAGCCATGAACGTATGAAGACGACGGTTGTACTGTTTAGTGTATTAGGGTTAGATTATTCTATATATAAATTCTATAGCGACTATTCTGAATATTAAACTGGACATAACTTTTGATTTACGCTATGAAATTTCAATTTTTCAGATTCGTTGTAAAGATATTTTTAAATAGATTCTAATGTTTTTGGTTTCACTAAAATCCAATTTATTTTGCATTCTGCACAGTCAGTCAAAGTTCAAATTCAAATTTTCAAACTGCCGTGCTATTTTAAACTCCTTTTATAATTAAAATAAATACATTCATTCTAACTTCGATTTAAATAAAATTTTAATCATTATTACTTAAAATAAATCATTTTAAATATTTGAAATCCATTAAAATTTCTAAAATAAAAATATTAAATTGTTTCCAAAATTCCGGGTTGTTACAATAACACATGAAAACTAATCACAGCCGTACCAAATCAAAGAGCATGAAACGATCTACAATGTTTGTTTTGGAGGAAGGATCTATTACAAAGCGGACTACAAGAGATTTTCATTTTATTTTCGGATTTTTTCAGCCATTTAAAACATTAAACGGCAGTTGTAGATATGCCCTAGGGTTTTTAGGAAAGTGGGTATATATATCATATATATTTAATAATATTTTAATTCCAAAAAGTGTGATTTCACATTCGACTCCAAATCGAACCCAACGACTATCGTCCGTTACTAAATACCCCCATTCTGGACACAATTGGGTATGTTTCATAAGCCAATTCGACGATTTCGATTAGTTTTCATCAAAATATAAATTAATATAACAATCAATATTGAATTCCAACATACATTTTAATTTACCGGGGCTACATACAGACTCCAAAAAATTATGGAAATTGGAATCTCGCTATGTTCTGATGATATGGTCCTAACCAAACTAATTTAGTCGAATTTGGAGACTGTTTGAATAATGGTCTTTTTCTAGTCGATTAGATTTAAACCGAAATTGAAAACATGTTTAAATTTACTGTGCTCACATATTAATTCCAAAAATCATGAAATTTTAAACCTGACTATAATTTGACACTTCGGATTTAACAAAAGTGGTTTCGTCGAAAACAGAATGTCATTTGCAAAATGGCTATTTTTGAGGTCTTATATATTATTTAAAATATATATAAATTCCATAACGATTATTCTAAATTTTAAACTGAACATAACTTACAACTTATAAAGTGAAATCTCAGTTTCTTATATTCGTTAGAAATTTACAGTTCAAAATATTCCAATGTTTCTTGCTTCACTGAAATCCGATTTATTTTAAATCCTATACATTCCACTGAAATTTAAAATCAAATTTTCAAACTACAACGCCATTTCAGGCTCGTTTTATAACTAAAATTAATTTATACATTCTAACTTCGATTTAAATAAATTTTTGGTCGTTATTATTTAAAATAAATCATTTTAAATATTCAAAAGCCATTAAAATAGCTAAAATAAATTTATTTAAATTAGTTCAGAAATTCCAGATTGTTACAATAGGAAAAAAAGGAAGAAGTCGCGTATATAAATATATAAAGAAGCTTAATGTATAAGGAATATGCCTGTGCATAGTACAAGGTAGCTGTGTAATTTAGGGTACGCTAATTATTTCGATTTGATTTAGTGCTTATCTACTCAAATTTAAAAATCAATATATCTCGCGGTTCCTAATCCTTATTTGAGCGCAACAACCGACGGTTTTAGCATTATACCACTATTCTGAACACATTGGGACAGGTTTCGAAGTCTCATTTGATCATATGGAGAAGATATCAATTTAAATTGAAATAAAAAAACAATTAATCCCTTGATAATAAAATTATTATTATTATCGTTTACATTCAGTAGATTTATATTAATTATCTAAATCAATTTCAATACAGTTTAAATCTTCGAATTCAATTATATTCGAATTATGATAATTCAATATATTCTAAATTAAATTATATTCGAATATTAAATCGATAACTCAATATAAAAATTCTTTTATATTATTAACTCAATTTTTAAAACAGTATTAAATATTTAAAATTAATTGACTAAAACCCGGGTCGTTACATTCTTCCCTCCTTAAAAGAATTTCGGCCCCGAAATTACTAAAGTAGGAAAAATGCTATAAACCCAATAACTTTTCAAAACTCATTTACGTTAAAACTAAACTCTTCATATTTCAACAAATTTAGTTGTGATGACCCCAAACTTCCATAGTATGAAACCAAGGATAATCATTGGAATATAACATATTTACAACAACAACAGATCTCAGATAACAACATAACATATAAATCATTGCAGCGGAAATAGAAATCTCATCAACATCACAACATCAGAACATCAGAGTGGCACAGTTACAGGATACAACTCAGCAAATAAAAGTCTCAGCAAATAGAAATAAGTATTAAAATCCATCAAGTACATCTTAGATAAAGGATGTCTAAATGTCTCAAAGTAGAAATAAAAAGATAAAAATGTTCTTCATCTTCCTTCCATAAGCATGCTCCAATCCAGCATATGTCCATAATAACCTGAACCTGTCACTTGGCTGCCCATGTGAAAAAGAGGGCATCCGAGTTTGCAAAGTGAAACAAACTACGAGTCAGTCGTGGGACTGGTATGAGAAATATTTCCTAACTTATCTAACATTATGGCTATTCACAGGACCACGCCGCTAACGCGGAACGGGTTTACTCCATTGGATTGCCAGTGCATAAGTTAAATGTTTTTTTTCAAAACAACGCAATGCTTGTTAGAAAAATGAAATCATTATAAGACTCAAGTCCCATCACGCAATGCAACACAAACCAGAGGATAGAGTTTTACCTTATAATGATCAAACATGCTTGATACGTAGAAAATAATATATTAATATTAATATTATTGTCTAATCAGTTTTAAAAATACTTCAAAGTAAATGTATCAATCCTAGACGGCATAGCTACCATATACTATGTCGCCATATATAAGTTTACAATCAAAACTGTAATGTCGTATTGGAAATTGGGTTTCCATCATGAGTCAAGGCTAGGGACGATCTCCTTACCGATTCGAGACACTGTAGCAAATATCTCAGGATTCAGACGCTGGCGAATCCTTGGATCCTGCAGGGCCGGTCCACAAATACTTTAGTGGATTGGCAATTCCTGAACACACATTTCCCGGTCCTATTGAACCTATAATTTGGTCACTATCGACCAATAAGTACCGAGGTGCCTCAAAACCCATCAACTACATAAGTAAAATGTCAGGGCTGGCAAAACCCCAATACCACTTCTAGTTAGAAAGGAACGTGTGCACTCCCTGCGTTCCCTTGTCCCGTTTCTGACTCTTGCCAGGGTGTGAGGATCACGAAGTAACGCTATACACAAAGCCATGCCTATACATGCTGTAACGACCCGGATTTTTAGCCATTGAATTCTGAATTTTTAAATTTGTTTTAAGTATTTTATTTGAATTATATATAGGAATTTATTTAATAAAATGATATTTAAACGTATAATTTAGAATATAATTTAAAACGAGCTCGAAATAGTCGTGGTAGTTCATAATTTACGATTTAAACTTCAACCGAATATACAGGATCCAATATAAGTCGGATTTCTTCGAAACAAGAAACGATCGGATCTATTTGATTTTATTTTTCTAATGGAAGAGAAAATTCTAGTTTTCATATTGTAGATTTTGTTTTATATCCAAATCAAATATTTAAATAGTCGTTGTAGAATCGTCTATGGACCATAATGGTTTAGTTAATACAACTTGAGATTGATTACGAATTTGGACAAGGTTCTTTTGACGCGTAGTTATAATTTAATTTTTAGAATTTTACTGAAAATTTTAATTAATTAAATACACAACTTTTATTTGGAGTATTTTGCACCATATATCAATATTTTGGGGTTTCATAATATAAGTTAAACTACTGATATTATTATATTTTTGGAATCGTGGTACATCGCTGGACACGACCATACTTTTATTTTTTTCTGTTGCAGCTCGTATGTGAACAGAATTTTATATAACTGGGTACACTCTTTACAACTTAAAATATATTTGTATGCAAATGAAATGTTGGTAGTCGAAGCACTCTTCGTTTTATTTTTCATGGACACTAACGTTGTAATCAAATTAAATTAACAAAGATTATAATTAACAAGCCATACACTGTACACTTCAACGGCATCTTCTCTACATTTCCAAAACCGTGAATGTCAAGTCTTTAAATAAAATAAAGAGAGAAAAAGAAACCGTGACTACCAATCTTCATTTCAGAAGCGTGCTTCCCAAACCACCCTACTGCCGTGCCTGCCAATCAAATGAATTTCGTGTGTACCAAGCAATTTAAACTCTGTGCCTCGCAAGCTAGTTCTCTCCATTGTAAAAATTAGTACAAAAACAACGTTAACTACTCTTTTACCCCATAACCAAATCCCCAAATCGCTCCCTCCTCTGTTACTTCAATACCCAAGCCGACCATTTCAATTCCTCTAGAAAAGTTTAAAAATCAAAATAGAGATGAGAACACTCCAAGTTTTTCCGTTGAGGTATTTAACTCGAAAGCTTCACCATAATCTTAATTCTATGAAGCTCGGTTGAAATTTCATGGGTGCGGAGGCGAAGCAGTTCGCACCTTTATTCATCGCCATTGGCTTGGGGTAGGTTCCTCAGATCTAAAGGAGCAGCGTCCCTGGTGACCTTCTCAAGCGGAGGAGGGTGTTAAAGGGAGGGTGTTCGGGTATATGTTGTAAGGGAGATACAGCACAGCAGTTTTTAGTTTCTAGCCTTGGTTATCGTTGCGAGTTCACTGGGTACGGTTTTGGCAGGGATCGAAGTCGGGGAAGCCGGGTACTGGAGGATGGAGATTTCGGTGGAGGAGCTATAGGTGAAGTCGGGTTTAATTTTCATCGAGGAATGATGGGATTTCTTAAAAATTGAAGCACGAGTTTTCATGTTACTGAGAAGTGAAGAATAGGAAGGAGAACAGAGGTGGTTCAAGGATGAAACGTGGAGTACGGGGTGAGATAAATGGAAGTCAGCATGGCCATTGGAAGAAGAATTTGGTTGTTCGTAAACGTAATTAAGGGGACATTTAAATTAAATTAAATACTTAATTTAGTGTTGGTGTGCGGTAGTTTCATTTGTTCATGAGGAGGAGTTGAAGTTGGGTCCAAGAGGTTGTTAGAATGGATGGAGCTGTGTTTTACTGAGGGCGACGGGGTTATTATGATAAAGGAAGATCAGGTTTGTTGTGTTGTTTCAAAGCAGTAGTGGGATGTCAAGACTGACGTGGAAGGTTTGACTGCAATAAGGTGTTGATTTAGTAGAAGGGGAAGAGTGATATAAATGGATTGAAAGTTAGGCGTGGTACTGGTTTTGGAACAAAAGTCTAAAAGAGGGAAATCATAATCGGCCTTGGTATCTATTTGGAAGCTACTGCAGTGGGTTCCAGTTTTGTTTAAGAAGGAGAAAGAAGTGATGTCGGAAAGAAAAGAACTACGAATCTGATTATATGAACCAGTAAGGTCTGGTTTCACAACGGAAAAGAAAGGAGTTTAAGGAGGCCGATCGGATTAAGTTTGATGGCATGGGTAGTGGGACTAGTTATGAATGAGACAAAACTGGTGACATTGTAATCATAACAACGAGATCTGCGCTGTGGAACCATTGTAGTTGCGAACATAACTAATGGAATTTCGTGGAAAAATCAAACCATGTTTGATTTTAAAATGAAATAATAGCAGGACCGTCAACTGCATAACAAGGTGAGTAAACTCACTAATTCTAGCTCTTTATATTTTTATTAACGAGTTTTAAATTTATTCTTATGGTGTGTTGGTTGATTGAATGGATGGTTGATAAATTGGTTGAAATGATTGAGTAGATAAATATATTTAATCGTTGAATTGATATTGATTCTGTTTATCACAATACCTTATACTAGAACAGAAATTAATGTTATTTACACTGATGAACATCTGTGGATGCAGGGAAACAAGTTGGAGGGATCCAACTGGATTCCTCAACATTTATATTACTGTTTGATATTTATTGTGATGTGTATACTATGATTGATTGTGCTATGTTAAATTACCCTGACCCTAGAAATTTGGTATTTTAAATACCGTAATATATTTTCAAATATAGAAAAAGAATTTGAAATTTCGAAAGGGGAATTTATTTCCAAGGTACTAATTAAATTTTGAATGGACTAAGTAATGGAAACTTATTTAAATGAAATAAACAAGAAATTGATTATAAACGATATTTATAAATTTAATAGAATATTTAGCGTTGGACAATTCAAGTTGAATTTATATAAGAAAAGCGAGAATCGGGTTTGAAACCAATATTGCGAAATGGCTTTGAACTTAGCAAATTATAAAGAAAATTTTAAAAGAGGTTTTAAATGACTGGAATAAGAATGAGACTTGTATGAAAAACTCTGAATAGAAATTATAAATAGAATTTGGGTTTAAGATAATATTATTAAGTATGAAAATCAAATTTGTTATTTAATTATTTATTTATTTACCTATTAATTGAATTAATAAGTACAAGTATATTTTTGTATAAACCAAATGTTTGCAAATAGCAATTTTAACGATGCCGTTATAATAAATGTTTTGTAATTCTAAACAGTGACCTTAACGCTATTGTTATAATAAGTGTTCTATAATTCTAGACAGCGATTGTAACGCTGTTGTTAAAAGTAATGTTTTATAAATCAAATATTTGGAGACAACGATTATAACGCTACCGTTATAATCAAAGTTTTTCCGTGAAAGAAGTATGTTCTTGGATTGGATCCGAAGGTCGCGTAAGTGATGTTTGGTTTAAATTTGTGAGCTTTGATTATTTCAAAGTTGAGAATGTTGTTCAGTTAAGGTCTGAGAGGTAAATATACCCCAACTTGATTGACTTCATGATTGATGGAGAAATGGTTAAGGTTCGATAATGAGGATTGGTTAGCATTATGGTTAGTTAATAATTGGTTAATGTTTTGAGTTATAATAACGGTGTTTTATAACATCGCGTTAATTTAAAAGAATTTGAAATGTTTTTCCCAAATAAAATGAGAGATATTTTCTACGTATAGAGAATGAAATGAATTGGTCAACGAGGAATTTAGAAAGAGAATTTGGAAATATTTTCCAATATTAATGCGGTATATTTTCTGAATATAGAATACAAGGATTCGTTAATATATAAAGAAATGTTTTCTAATTGGAATAAGAGATATTTTCTCGAATAAAGAAATTAGATATTGGAAATGTTTTTTAGAGAATCGAGAGGGGAAATCGAGCTTCAAAAGGATACAAAAGATAGGGAAACAGGAATTGGAAATAATAATTTGATAAGAAATTAAATTAAAAAGGGGCCCAGTGTTGTTTGATGCTTGATCGATAGAATTTCCATTTGGAAATAGGACCGTTGATTGTATGGATGTTTTCTTTGATAGTTAAATCATCGACTATCAAAGTTTTGATTTATTTTATACCTCCGTTGTCAATACGAAGAGACCGGGGTCAGATTTAATATCTGAAAATCACTCTGTAATGGTATAAGCGTTATGAATCAACTTATGCTGAAGATAATTGAAGACGGAGTAAAATGCAAGGGCTGTTTTGTTAACCCTAGGTAGAAATTACCCAAGATGTATTAATAGATTGGTGCCTTCAGTTTGTCCAAACCCAGGACAACTTGTATGGACGAGTGTCTGACAGAGTATTTCCAAAGGGATTACGTACGTTGATTCCTTCAAACGTACGAAGTTGGTGGCAAAGAAGGGAAACTTCTTTAGCCTAACAATCTGAGTATTTTTGTGGGAATCAATTAGTGATTTCCGATGGATCTGACGATGTGGCATTCTAAGTGAATGGTGGCCAGATGTACTGGAAGATAATTCAAACCTCAAGCCTCACAACCAGGAATTGACAAAAATCGGGCAGGCAGCATGGCTAAGTGGGTCGCTCCCATTAGGATGTATAGTCACCTATCTAGAGAAATTCCATTTGCTTCTTAAATCTATCAATGCTGTCCCTTTTGGGAAACGGTTGCTGATCCCAACCGTTGGTGATATACATTCGATACACTCAAGCAAAATGAGTTGTCGGTCATGTATGGGCCGGGTTGCAAGATGTTCTTGTTGAACCTAGTGTATTCCTCTCTAGAGATACACTATCGGAAGGTGGTTCCATACCTTGTCATGTTGGAAATCCAATCTCCAATAAGTGCCTTGCGGTTTTTGATTTTTATTATATATGGAGTGTGAGATGCAAGCATTCCGCTAAATTCTATTTATTTGATGTAGACATTATTATAATATCACTAGATTTGATATCAAAATATTTTTGGTTATCGTAAGGTAAAAACTATCCGTGTTTATGTGTGGATCGGTCTTACGATTATCATTTCTTTCGAAAGGATTTTGAAAGTTAAACAAATGGTTGGAGTTTACTCACACCAGTCCCATGACTGACCCAGAGTTTATTTTGTTTGTTTTCCCTAAACTCTTGGGTGCCCAAATTCGTACGGGCAGTCAAGTAGTCGGGATTTTTCAGATTCACTTGGAAAAGATGGAAGTAGGAGGCTTCACCAGTTAGCTATAAACTATCACATTTCCACTATGTACTATGTTGTATCTGGAAACAGGTGTTTATAACTGTTCCACGAATAACTATTGTGCTCTGATGATGGTATGTATTGTAACAACCCGAAAATCTGGGCTAGTTTAAATTTTTTATTTTGGCAATTTTAGCGAATTTTGATTATTTAAAATGAATTATTTTAAATAATATCGACGAGAAATTTATTTTGAATATAATTCGAATGTATATATTATATACGTCGTCGTTAGAATATAAATATTTATATATAATTATAAATAGAACCGAAAATGGCGTGGTAGTTCGATAATTCGATTTCAAACTTAAATTGAACGTACCGGGTGCAAAACAATCCGGATTTTAGTGAAACCAAAAAAATTAGGATCTAATTGGTGATATCTTTCCAACGAATCCGAAAAATCAAGATTTCATAGCGGGAATCAAAAGATATGTCCAATTGAAAATTCTGAATAGTCGCTATGGAATTCAGGCCCTTAAAAATAGACATTTTGCAAACGACCTCGGATTCCGACGAAACCAGTTTTGTTGGGTCCGCAGTGTCAAATTATTGCTAGATTCCAAAGTTCATAATTTTTCGAATCAATATGTGAGCGTGGCAAAGGAAAACGCGTTTGACCAGTTTTAGTTGATTTTAATCAACTGAAAATTAGCCATTTTTCCAACGGTCTCAGAATTCGACGAAACTAGTTTTGTTAGGACCGTATCGTCAATACGAAGCTAGAAAATATTTTTCTGGAATTTTTCTAGTTAGTATGTGACCCCGGTAATTTGAAATGTACGTTTAAAATTCGATATAGTGATTTAAATGTAAATTCAACGGAAACTGATCAAAGCGATCGAATCAGCTTGCGGTACATATCCCATTGTGTTCGGAATGGGGTTAATTAGCTAGGGGCGACAGTCGCTGGGTTTGATTTGGGGTTCGAACAAAGTTGAATTAATTAGAGAATTAAATTGAATAAAATATTAAAATATATTCATATATAAATTCACCCATATGCTAAACCCTAGCCCCAGAACAAAGGCGCCGCCACTTACTCCATGTACGGTCAGATTCATCCCGATTTCAGGCCTCAAAAACTCCCGATCCCTTTCGAATTTGTATAGGATTTCAAAACAAAAATCAAAGATAAAACTGTGATCTTTAAATCCGTATGGATATCATCTGTTCTAGCATAGCATGCTATTCGATTTTCCACCCTGAAGCGCCGCCGTTTCATGTCAAAATCCGACCAGAGGGGCCCACCGAGTTGGGCGGTTTCGTGGGCGATGGAAGGGGTGGTCACGGGCCTCGATGTAGTGGCCATCGATCAGGAGCAGGTGAAGCATGGTGGCGGCCGTGCTCAACCCTAGGGGGCACGATATTGGTTTCTCTCGTACAGGCAAATCGGTGAAGAAAGGGTTTTAGTGGTTCGGCGGGTTACTGTGTTAACAGTGAAGAAGGTAATGGATTCTTTTTCTTTATTTATTTTTAAACGTTATGTATTTTAATTATTTATTAATTATACTAGAAAATGTTAATTATATATATATATTGTTTAAATATCAGTTTTAAAATATGAAAATACCATTGTCTTAAGAATAAAAATAGGAATATAAAAGTGAAGTTTTTTTTATAAAAGCATTGTTTAAATATGATTTTTACTAAGTAAAGTTAGCTTTGTTTTTGAAAACAAAAACCTTTGTTTTTGAAAATAAAAACCTTTGTTTTTGAAAATAAAAACCTTTGTTTTTGAAAATAAAAACCTTTGTTTTTAAAATAAAATAGAATTGATTTTTGAAATTAAAATATAATTTTTGTCATAGGAGAATCAGAATAAAAATGAGGTTTTTACATATACAGTAGCAGAGATATTAAAAATATGATTTTTATATTTTTAAAGTATTAAAAATATAATCTTTGTTATGTAGAAGATGTAAAAATATGATTTTTATATATTGAACATCAGATGTAAAAATATGATTTTTATATATTGAACATTAGATGTAAAAATATGATTTTTATATATTGAACATCAGATGTAAAAATATGATTTTTATATATTGAATAGCAAAGTAAAAATTCGATTTTTATATATTGAATAGCGAAGTAAAAATTCGATTTTTACATATGTAGAGAATACTGGCAACGAAGATGACAATGGGCGAGAATGGCGATGATTTCTATTAAAGAAGAGTCAAGATGGTTGGATAGCTATTTGTGAGAACTTCTCACCTTTCAATTTCATTTCTATTTATATATATATATATATATATATATACTAGGATGCAGACGGTGCTTAGTAGCACCCGACACAATCGTCCACAGACCATGGACTTGTTTGTTTGGTTGCATAGATTAGTTGGATATTTGATTTGAATTTGGTTGTTTGGTGAATTTGATTGATGTGTGAATGGCGTGGGCCTTCACTAGACCGGGGATAAGGCTAGGCCTTGTCCCGTTTCTAGTATCGTGCCGTTATGCCGCCGAAATTTTCTAAAATAAGTTAGATAAATAAAAATATCATTTTATTTAAAGAATGAACTGAATAGAAATTCATATGTTGGAATAAAATGTTTTATCGTTAAAAATATAATTTTTAACGTGAATGTGAATAAATAAATATTCATTTACAAACCAGACGGTTTGTTTATGTACACCTATTTGAAGGACATTGATTGGGTCGATAAATTTTACACATCGCCCAACCGCACAAATAAAATCTGTGTTTGATTGTTTGAAACCCCACACGGGTGTTGGGATGAAATTTGAAGTTCACTCATCCTGATTGATTAAATATGTCGATCGATTGATTGACAGGCTGTTATAAGCGTTAGATATCTATATTTGATGCTTATACAGTGTAGTGCACTTTGGTTGATGGTTGATTATTTTGCAATGCTATTATATGTGTGTAATGTATGAAAATCCATATAATTAACATTATATGGTGATTGATTGGGCCTCATTCCAATTTAGAAAATAAAGAATAATATAAAATAAAGGTTCATGTGTTGACAGTACTCATCCATTGAGATTGGTCATGTGTTGAACGAAATATTTTGATAATAACAACTATTTTGAAAAAGAAATATTTGAAATAGAATATTTGAAAATAGAAATTTATGAAGCCGTGTTGATTAGATTGACGCCATTTTGACGTAAACGATATTTATATCGATTTTATTCATTTTGAAATGAATTGAATTGAAAACGATTTCAAAATGAATTGAATTGAAAACGATTTCAAAATGAATTGAATTGAAAACGATTTCGAAACGAATTGAATTGAAAACGATTTCGAAACGAATTGAATTGAAAACGATTTCGAAACGAATTGAATTGAAAACGATTTCGAAACGAATTGAATTGAAAACGATTTCGAAACGAATTGAATTGAAAACGATTTCGAAACGAATTGAATTGAAAACGATTTCGAAACGAATTGAATTGAAAACGATTTCGAAATGAATTGAATTGAAAACGATTTCGAAATGAATTGAATTGAAAACGATTTCGAAACGAATTGAATTGAAAACGATTTCGAAACGAATTGAATTGAAAACGATTTCGAAACGAATTGAATTGAAAACGAATTCAAATTGAATTGAAAGCGAATTGAAATGAATTGAAATTGAATTGAAATTTGAATTTAACAGAAATGAATTTTAAAACGAATTTATAAAGAAGAATTCAATTTTGATTTGAATTGAAAAGGAAGTTGAAATTGCTTTTGAAATGAATTTAAAACTATTTATATAATTCGTTTTAAGTAGAAATCGACGAAGTATATATTATATATATTATATATATAATATAATGGCCCGAATAGAACGCGCCGCGCCGCGGCAGTTCGTGAATTTCGACCATTTATTTCAAACGGACATTACGGGAGATCCGACCGTCGGATTCTCCTAAAACCAGAACCGTTGGGTTCATATCGAAAAGAGCTTTCTAACGAATATTAGAAATTTGAAATCTAACGGTTGGATTTGGAGTTACGTCCAAATCAAATTTGAAAAAGGTCGTTGTAAGTGCAGTTCGATGGCCGTTGATGGAAATCGACTGTACGGGCCTTGATAAAATTATTAAAAATAGTAATAATTTGTGTAAAATCATAAGAAGTGATTTGAGAAAAATTGGGGTGACAAACTCCATATTTGAAAAGATAAAAATAGATTTTTATCAAAATGAACTAGTTTGAACTAAATTTAAAACCCGATTTGTTTTTAAATAAATAAATTAGATTTAAAAAGGGGTTTTAAATAATCGGAATTCCTAATATATTTGAATTAAATTAAACTAGAATTGATTTGTGGGTTTATCGTGAACTGTGTTTTAAATAACACTAGTTCTTTAACCCGATAATAAATAGAGTGTGATTTGGGTTTGTCGTGAACTGTGTTTTAAATAACACTAGTTCTTTAACCCAATAAAAGGAGTTTTAATGTAAATTTGTAATCTAAATTATCAAATTTAGAAAATGAGCGAGAATGGAGTATTACCAGTTTTTCTCCCAAGCGATAGTTAAATCTTTAATTAGATTTGAACGTGAAAGGGTAATTAATTTTACCGATAACACCGTGGTATTAGAAATGGAGTATTACTAGTTTTGCTTCATGGGATGAATAAGTTGGGATTGGGAAATAAAATAAATAATTACTTCGGTGTGGTTCGCTAACCTCGACTAGTTTAGAAAACCCATAATTTGGTTTGAAACGACATCCAAAGGAAGATTACAGGATAAATTTTAAGGGATTTATCTTGGATAAAATTAATGGGAACCTTTCCCTATGAATGTGAAATTTAGAAACTAACTGTCGGTTAGCCAAACAGAATGGTTTTCTGAATATTGATCTGATGTTGGTTTCGGCCTTCGGGGTTAATATTTAGGGAATTATTCTCTTGATTAATTTACGGTTAGTGACTAATGAATTGGAATGAGGCGTATGTTGTGTTTGTGTAACACTTATTTAAAATGTACGCGAGTTATTCGGAAAGACCGGGTTTATCCCATTCTGAATAACTGATACGACGATAAGTTGAAGATGAAGACGGTGGTCGAAGACCAGAAGTCTTCACGTCGTTTGGGTAATTACTGATGATCTTGATTGGGCTGTACACCCAAGAAGATGGAAACAGTTAGTGATCGTCCAGACGTACTTGGAGATCGATGGATATGCGGGGTACTAGGTGCCTCCGGTTTCGTTCAGACCCAGAACGGACTTGTAAATGGACTGTGTGTCTGACATTGGATTTTAGTCCGTGTGATTGATCCCTATTAAATATATATATCTGCTGTTTTCGGCGGCGGAGAATTTATTCTCTTGCTTAACGCCCTTCTCTGAGACGTACGAGCTCAGGGGTTATATATTGATGGATATCAATCGCATGGAGTGAATTGCCAGTGTGGCATGCTTAAGTGGCAAATGATCAAGGCTTCTGTTGAAAAGCAAAATCTTGTGGTTGATGATCGAAGCACGACCTTTGTGGCGTAGCTTTGTGTAACGTAGATTCGCGAGTATCACACCCGGTATGAACTAAAAACGGGAGACGGACCTCACGGAGGACATGCGTTTCTTTCTAGTTAGGAGTGGCGTCAGTGCTTGAACTGGCTGACGAGTTTGACTCATGTGGATATTGCTTATTATTACTTGCTGAAAAGCGAGGCGCCTCGTGATATCGGTTTCGGCCGATGCTTCTGGTCGGCTGACGGGCCAGGCTTACGCCCCAAAGGGCGGGGAAACGTAGTGTTCAGGCATAATAATCCACATCGGTGGACCGGCCCTGACGATCTAAAGGGTCGATGCGCTCTGACCCTGTGGCTCGGGCTAGAGAGTCACAAATCGGTAGAGGATCTTGCCCCTAGCCTCGGTTCATACCATAAATGATAACCCAACTTCCAATACGACATTGCGGTTTTGATTGTAAACTTATATATGGCGACATAGTGTTATGGGGCATTCATGCCGCCTATGATTGATACTTATGATTTGAAGTTGCTTTATACACTATGCACTTATAATAGTATCAAATGATTTGTTTTAAACGTATCAAGCATTCTTTGGCTGTTATAAGGGAAAACCCTATCCCCCGGCTTGCGTTGCATTGTGTGATAAGACCTGGGTCTTATAACAGCTTCATTTTTCTTTAATTAGCATTGCGTTGTTTGTTTTATGCACTGGTATTCTTGGGAGGAAACCCGTTCCGTGTTATGCGGCGTGGTCCCTTGATTTACCTAACCTTTAAAACAAAGATTAATAATTGTTTAAGTTCTCACACCAGTCACATGACTGACCTGGAGTTTATTGTTTTGACCTAAACTCTGGGTGCCCCTATTTTGACACGGGCAGCCAGTAGTTTTGGTTTTGCAGATTTATATTCACAGGATCCTGGTTTATAGCTGGAACGATATCCGGAAAGCTTTGTATCTGTATATCTCCTTCAGTTGTGTATTGTATTATTTTCCGCTGCGATGTATTTAAATGTAATTTAAATCTTTGATATTTCTGTGTAATATTGTTTCATACTCTGTATATTCCTGTAATCTGATGCATTGTTGTAATATACAGTGAAACGTTCTTTTGTATGCGTTCTGCTGTGGCTTGTTCTCGAACTATCCGATGCTTTCCTTTACGGGGAAGTTGCGGGTTTTCACAGTTGGTATCAGAGATTTGGTTTACAGAGCTCGAGAATAAGACACATTAGAACCATACGAAAGAATTCATCAGATATTGGATTAGTAATATCCAATTAGAATGACTCGTTAGAGATAGGATCAGTAGTATCCTAGAACGAGTGTGAAGAGTATATTTTTCAAAAGAAAACAAATTTTGTTTTGAAAATCTAAATCAATTATTCGTATTTGATTATTTATTTGTATTGATTTGGATAGTCCAGTATATAAAGATTTTGCATATGCGCCCTGCAAACGTATATTCGAAGTTTTAATATACTGGATAGATATAGAACCACACTCTAGTCACCCGGGGATGATCCTGATGATGGTGCATCATCATCAGCATCTATATTCGAGTGTCGAAGGTGTGATATCTATATATTTCCATTAGACTGGTGTGAGAACCAAAATTAGATAGGGCTTATTGTTGTGATTTGGCATCAAAAATCTGATTTTTGTATATGTATCAAAGTTATGAATTTCAAAAGCTAATCAACTAATTGATTGATGTTTGTGTTGTTAGTTTATTTGTTTGCTAGTTTTTAGCCATTAAGCCTTATTGAATCACGTATTGAATTGTATTGAAAATTGGTCGCATTGGCTTGCATATATATACTTACATTGAACAGGTCATAGCAAGGAGGCTAGAGCAGAGAATAAAATTTGTTTGCCCGACAAATAGGTACATGTTTACTACATAATTTACTGTTTTGTTTGGGTGATGATGATTTTATGAGCCCATTGGCTAGCCGCTTGGCTTTTTCTTTTTCTTTTTGAGATTAGAAGGACCGGGGAAGCTATTTGAAATTCCCCGATGCTCCCGGTGCAGGGGAGGTTATGGCGAAATTTTTCGAAAATTTCGGGTGTTAGCCAAATTTTTGAAAATTTGAAAATTCTCAGAAACTGAAAAGTTGGAGGATGCAAGCCAGATCGAACATAGAGTTGATGAATCAAACCACTTTCGACTTTGTTCCTTTTCGGGGACGAAAAGTTTTAAGTGGGGGAGATTGTAATAACCCGAAAATCTGGGCCAGTTTAAAATTTTTATTTTGGCAATTTTAGCGAATTTTGATTATTTAAAATGAATTATTTTAAATAATATCGACGAGAAATTTATTTTGAATATAATTCGAACGTATATATTATATACGTCGTCGTTAGAATATAAATATTTATATATAATTATAAATTGAACTGAAAATGGCGCGGTAGTTCGATAATTCGATTTCAAACTTAAATTGAACGTACCGGGTGCAAAACAATCCGGATTTTAGTGAAACCAAAAACATTAGGATCTAATTGGTGATATCTTTCCAACGAATCCGAAAAATCAAGATTTCATAGCGGGAATCAAAAGATATGTCTAGTTGAAAATTCTGAATAGTCGCTATGGAATTCAGGCCCTTAAAAATAGACATTTTGCAAACGACCTCGGATTCCGACGAAACCAGTTTTGTTGGGTCCGCAGTGTCAAATTATTGCTAGATTCCAAATTTCATAATTTTTCGAATCAATATGTGAGCGTGGCAAAGGAAAACGCGTTTGACCAGTTTCAGTTGATTTTAATCAACTGCAAAATGGCCATTTTTCCAACGGTCTCAGAATTCGACGAAACTAGTTTTGTTAGGACCGTATCATCAATACGAAGCTAGAAAATATTTTTTTGGAATTTTTCTAGTTAGTATGTGACCCCGGTAATTTGAAATGTACGTTTAAAATTCGATATAGTGATTTAAATGTAAATTCAATGGAAACTGATCAAAGCGATCGAATCAGCTTGCGGTACATATCCCATTGTGTTCGGAATGGGGTTAATTAGCTAGGGGCGACAGTCGCTGGTTTTGATTTGGGGTTCGAACAAAGTTGAATTAATTAGAGAATTAAATTGAATAAAATATTAAAATATATTCATATATAAATTCACCCATATGCTAAACCCTAGCCCCAGAACAAAGGCGCCGCCACTTACTCCATGTACGGTCAGATTCATCCCGATTTCAGGCCTCAAAAACTCCCGATCCCTTTCGAATTTGTATAGGATTTCAAAACAAAAATCAAAGATAAAACTGTGATCTTTAAATCCGTATGGATATCATCTGTTCTAGCATAGCATGCTATTCGATTTTCCACCCTGAAGCGCCGCCGTTTCATGTCAAAATCCGACCAGAGGGGCCCACCGAGTTGGGCGGTTTCGTGGGCGATGGAAGGGGTGGTCACGGGCCTCGATGTAGTGGCCATCGATCAGGAGCAGGTGAAGCATGGTGGCGGCCGTGCTCAACCCTAGGGGGCACGATATTGGTTTCTCTCGTACAGGCAAATCGGTGAAGAAAGGGTTTTAGTGGTTCGGCGGGTTACTGTGTTAACAGTGAAGAAGGTAATGGATTCTTTTTCTTTATTTATTTTTAAACGTTATGTATTTTAATTATTTATTAATTATACTAGAAAATGTTAATTATATATATATTGTTTAAATATCAGTTTTAAAATATGAAAATACCATTGTCTTAAGAATAAAAATAGGAATATAAAAGTGAAGTTTTTTTTATAAAAGCATTGTTTAAATATGATTTTTACTAAGTAAAGTTAGCTTTGTTTTTGAAAACAAAAACCTTTGTTTTTGAAAATAAAAACCTTTGTTTTTGAAAATAAAAACCTTTGTTTTTGAAAATAAAAACCTTTGTTTTTAAAATAAAATAGAATTGATTTTTGAAATTAAAATATAATTTTTGTCATAGGAGAATCAGAATAAAAATGAGGTTTTTACATATACAGTAGCAGTGATATTAAAAATATGATTTTTATATTTTTAAAGTATTAAAAATATAATCTTTGTTATGTAGAAGATGTAAAAATATGATTTTTATATATTGAACATCAGATGTAAAAATATGATTTTTATATATTGAACATCAGATGTAAAAATATGATTTTTATATATTGAACATCAGATGTAAAATTATGATTTTTATATATTGAATAGCAAAGTAAAAATTCGATTTTTATATATTGAATAGCGAAGTAAAAATTCGATTTTTACATATGTAGAGAATACGGGCAACGAAGATGACAATGGGCGAGAATGGCGATGATTTCTATTAAAGAAGAGTCAAGATGGTTGGATAGCTATTTGTGAGAACTTCTCACCTTTCAATTTCATTTCTATTTATATATATATACTAGGATGCAGACGGTGCTTAGTAGCACCCGACACAATCGTCCACAGACCATGGACTTGTTTGTTTGGTTGCATAGATTAGTTGGATATTTGATTTGAATTTGGTTGTTTGGTGAATTTGATTGATGTGTGAATGGCGTGGGCCTTCACTAGACCGGGGATAAGGCTAGGCCTTGTCCCGTTTCTAGTATCGTGCCGTTATGCCGCCGAAATTTTCTAAAATAAGTTAGATAAATAAAAATAACATTTTATTTAAAGAATGAACTGAATAGAAATTCATATGTTGGAATAAAATGTTTTATCGTTAAAAATATAATTTTTAACGTGAATGTGAATAAATAAATATTCATTTACAAACCAGACGGTTTGTTTATGTACACCTATTTGAAGGACATTGATTGGGTCGATAAATTTTACACATCGCCCAACCGCACAAATAAAATCTGTGTTTGATTGTTTGAAACCCCACACGGGTGTTGGGATGAAATTTGAAGTTCACTTATCCTGATTGATTAAATATGTCGATCGATTGATTGACAGGCTGTTATAAGCGTTAGATATCTATATTTGATGCTTATACAGTGTAGTGCACTTTGGTTGATGGTTGATTATTTTGCAATGCTATTATATGTGTGTAATGTATGAAAATCCATATAATTAACATTATATGGTGATTGATTGGGCCTCATTCCAATTTAGAAAATAAAGAATAATATAAAATAAAGGTTCATGTGTTGACAGTACTCATCCATTGAGATTGGTCATGTGTTGAACGAAATATTTTGATAATAACAACTATTTTGAAAAAGAAATATTTGAAATAGAATATTTGAAAATAGAAATTTATGAAGCCGTGTTGATTAGATTGACGCCATTTTGACGTAAATGATATTTATATCGATTTTATTCATTTTGAAATGAATTGAATTGAAAATGATTTCAAAATGAATTGAATTGAAAACGATTTCAAAATGAATTGAATTGAAAATGATTTCGAAACGAATTGAATTGAAAACGATTTCGAAACGAATTGAATTGAAAACGATTTCGAAACGAATTGAATTGAAAACGATTTCGAAACGAATTGAATTGAAAATGATTTCGAATTGAATTGAAAGCGAATTGAAATGAATTCAAATTGAATTGAAATTTGAATTGAACAGTGTGACGAGAAGGAATTTCGCTCGGTCCGAACCAGTCGCTAAACCGATCCAGGCCGTTCGAAACGCCCTATCGTTTGAGAACACGACAAATCAGAACACATATAAAAGAACCTTTCATTGTATATTACAACAATGCATCAGATTACAAGAATATACAGAGTATAAATGAATATTACACAGAAATATCAGAGATACAAATTACATTTAAATACATAGCAGCGGAAAAATAATACAATACACAACTAGAATGAGATATACGGATACAAAGCTTTCCGGATATCGTTCCAGTTGTAAACCAGGATCCTGTGAATATAAATCTGCAAAGCCAAAACTACTAGCTGCCCATGTCAAAATAAGGGCACCCAGAGTTTAGGTTAAAACAATAAACTCCAGATCAGTCATGGGACTGGTGTGAGAACTAAAACAGTTATTAATCTTTATTTGAAAGTTAGGTAAATCAAGGGACCACGCCGTATAACACGGAACGGGCTTCCTCCCAAGAATACCAGTGCATAAAACAAACAGCGCAATGCTAAATAAAGAAAAATGAAGCTATTATAAGACCCAGTTCCCATCACACAATGCAACGCAAGCCGGAGGATAGGGTTTTTACCTTATAATAGCCAAGAATGCTTGATACGTTTAAAACAAATCATTTGATACTATTATAAGTACATAGTGTATAAAACAACTTCAAATCATAAGTATCAATCATAGGCGGCATAAGTGCCCCATCCCACTATGTCGCCATACTAGGCTCTACAAATAAAACCGCAAATGTCACGTATTTGGAAATTGGATTTCCGTCTATGAACCGAGGCAAAAGATAGTCCTCAACCGATTTGAGACGCTCTAGCCCGCCCCTCAGGAACAGCCGCAACTGCCCCCTGGATCCTCAGGGCCGGTCCACCGATGTGGATTATTATGCCTGAACACTACGTCTCCCCACCCTATGGGGTGTAAGTGAGCCAACTAAATGACTCCATCGGTTCGAGAACGACCGATCAATCCGAGGCGCCTCGCAACAGCAACAACCACATAAGTCAAACTCGTCAGGGCGTGTAAAACCACTGATGCCACTTTTTAGCTAGAAAGAAACGCATGCCCTCCCTGACGTCCTCTCCCGTTTTTGGTTCATACCGGGTGTGAAACACGCGAAGTAAACGTTACACAAAGCTACGCCACAAAGGCCGTGCTTTGATCATCACCACAAGACTTTGCTTTTCAACAGAAGCCTCGATCAATTGCCACTTAGGCATGCCACACAGGCACTTCACTCCATGCGTTTGATATCCATCAATATATAACCCCTGAGCTCGTACGTCTCAGAGAAGGGCGTTAAGCAAGAGAATAAATTCTCCGCCGCCAATCAGATATATATTCAATAGAAATCAATCACACGGACTAAAATCCAATGTCAGACACACAGTCCATTTACAAGTCCGTTCTGGGTCTGAACGAAACCGGAGGCACCTAGTACCCCGCATATCCATCGATCTCCAAGTACGTCTGGACGATCACTAACTGTTTCCATCTTCTTGGGTGTACAGCCCAATCAAGATCATCAGTAATCACCCAAACGACGTGAAGACTTCCGGTCTTCGACCACCGTCTTCATCTTCAACTTATCGTCGTATCAGTTATTCAGAATGGGGTAAACCCGGTCTTTCTGAATAACTCACGTATATTTTTAAATAAGGGTTACACAAACACAACATACGCCTCATTCCAATTCATCAGTCACTAACCGTAAATTAATCAAGAGAATAATTCCCCAAATATTAACCCCGAAGGCCGAAACCAACATCAGATCAAAATCCAAAAAACCATTCTGCTTAGCTAACCGACAGTTAGTTTCTGATTTCACATTCATAGGGAAAGGTTCCCATTAATTTTATCCAAGATTAATCTCTTGAATTTATTCTTTAATCTATTTTTGAATATCAATTCAAAACTAGTCGGAATTAGCGAACCTTACCATAGTAATCGTTGGTTTTAATTTCCCAATCCCAACCTATTCATCCCATGAAGTAAAACTGGTAATACTTCATATCTAACACCACGGTGTTATCGGTAAATTCAATTACCATTTCACGTTCAAATCTAATTAAAGATTTAACTATCGCCTGGAGCAAAACTGGTGGTACTCCATTTTCGATCTTTTCAATCTAATTAAAGATTCATTAAAACTCCACTTAGTTTTAATCTTTAACTGGGTTAAAGAATCAGTGTCATTTGAAAACACAGTTCACGATAAACCCAAAATCACATTCATTAATTATCGGGTTAAAGAACGAGTGTTGTTTAAAACACTGTTCACGATAAACCCAAAAATCAATATCAATTCAATTCCAATTAAATATCATTTAATTGGTACACTTCATTAAATCTAAATAAAAAGATTTAATCTTTTCTCAACTGGGTTCAAGAACGGTGTTAATGAAGACACCATTCACGACAAACCCAAATCATATTTGATATTCAATACAAGGCCCTGAATAGAAAATATATATCGGCTTATATTCAATATCAAATTCTACGACTAACAAATGTCGTATTGGAAATAACGGTATAAATATATATCTTTCAAATTTCCATAACAACACCTGTATAATCTCGAATTCTAACATCGAAATATTCCGAAGACAATTTCGATTCAAATCCACTCCAATGCAATCATTGGAAATTCTGGTTATTTTTAGAACCCTTTTCAAATTCAATTTATTTATTTAAAAATAAATAGAATTATAATTCTATTTCAAAACTAGTTCATTTCGATAAAAATCTATTTTTATCCTTTCAAATATGGAGTTTTTCATCCCAATCCTTTCTAAATCATTTCTTATGATTTTACACAAATTATTACTATTTTTAATAATTTTATCAAGGCCCGTATAGTCGATTTCCATCAATGGCCATCGAACTGCACTTATAGCGACCTTTTTCGAATTTGATTTGGACATTATTCCAAATCCAACCATTAGATTTCTAATTTCTAATATTCGTTAGAAAGCTCTTTTCGATACGAACCCAACGATTCCGGTTTTAGGAGAATCCGACGGTCGGATCTCCCGTAATGTCCGTTTGAAATAAATGGTCGAAATTCACGAATTGCCGCGGCGCGGCGCGTTCTGTTCAGGCCATTATATTATATATATATAATATATATAATATATATTTCGTCGATTTCTACTTAAAACGAATTATATAAATAGTTTTAAATTCATTTCAAAAGCAAATTCAACTTCCATTTCAATTCAAATCAAAATTGAATTCTTCTTTATAAATTCGTTTTAAAATTCATTTCAATTCAAATTTCAATTCAATTTGAATTCAATTCAATTTCAATTCAATTCATTTCGAAATCGTTTTCAATTCAATTCATTTCGAAATCGTTTTCAATCCAATTCATTTCGAAATCGTTTTCAATCCAATTCATTTCGAAATCGTTTTCAATTCAATTCATTTCGAAATTTTTTTCAATTCAATTCATTTCGAAATCGTTTTCAATTCAATTCATTTCGAAATCGTTTTCAATTCAATTCATTTCGAAATCGATAAAATCGATTTAAATATCGTTCACGTAAAAATGGCGTCAATCTAATCAACACGGCTTCATAAATTTCTATTTTCAAATATTCTATTTCAAATATTTCTTTTTCAAAATAGTTGTTATCATCAAAATATTTCGTTCAACACATGACCAATCTCAATGGATGAGTACTGTCAATACATGAACCTTTATTTTATATTATTCTTTATTTTCTAAATTGGAATGAGGCCCAATCCATTACCATATAAAGTTAATTATATGGATTTCATACAACACATGTATATAATAGCATTGAAAAATAATCAACCATCAACCAAAGTGCACTACACTGTATAAGCATCAAATATAGACATTTAACGCTTATAGCAGCCTGTCAATCAATCGATCGACATATTTAATCAATCAGGATGAGTGAACTTCAAGTTTCATCCCAACACCCGTGTGGGGTTTCAAACAATCAAACACAGATTTTATTTGTGCAATTGGGCGATGTGTAAAATTTATCGACCCAATCAATATCAGTCAAATCAGTGTACATAAACAAACCGTCCGGTTTGTAAATGAATATTTTATTTTATTCACTTCACGTTAAAAATTATATTTTTAACGATAAAATATTTTATTTCAACACTTGAATTTCTATCTAGTTCATTCTTTAAATAAAATGATATTTTTATTTTTCTAACTTATTTTAGAAAATTTCGGCGGCACAACGGCACGATACTAGAAACGGGACGAGGCCTAGCCTTATCCCCGGTCTAGTGAAGGCCCACGCCATTCACACATCAATCAAATTCACCAAACAATTCAATTTCAAATCAAATCATCAAACTAATCTATGCAACCAAACAAACAAGTCCATGGTCTGTGGACGATTGTGTCGGGTGCTACTAAGCACCGTCTGCATCCTAGTATATATATATATATATATATATATATATATATATATATATATATATATAACTAGAAAAAGAAATTGAAAGGTGAGAAGTTCTCACAGATAGCTATCCTAGCTCCACGGCACTTCATTGATAGAAATCTTCATTGCTATCACATCTTCGTCATCTTCGTTGCCCGTATCCTCTACATATGTAAAAATCGAATTTTTACTTTGCTATTCAATATATAAAAATCGAATTTTTATTATCACGCTATATGGATAAAAATACTATTTTTATCTCGCTATTCTCCATATAAAGACTTCGCCTTTTCACATATAAAGATTTTATCTTTTCAAATATAAAGATGATATTTCTAATATTCCTATCATGTAAAAACTATATTTCTAATTCTTTACATAAACAAAAATCATATTTTTATAATCGCTATATAGTAAAGACTATATTTTTAATACTTCAAAAATATAAAAATCATATTTTTACTTCGATGTTTAATATATAAAAATCATATTTTTACTTCGATGTTTAATATATAAAAGTCATATTTTTACTTCGATGTTTAATATATAAAAATCATATTTTTACTACATTATTATATATTTTCAAAACAACGATATTTCATATTCAAAATCACTTCTTTTATGAAGTAAAAATCAGTTCTTTAAATAAAAAATAAAATCAGTGCTTCATATACTAAAAAAAAAAATTCAGCTCTTACCTAAGAAAAATCAATGAACTTTAAGTAAATAAGAATCGAATTTTATAAATAAAAAGGAGTTATAAAACTTACAGTCAACATTTAGGGTTTGGATTAATCGAAGCGTCGCTGGAGGAGGAGCCGTTGCTGGAGCTGTCTTCGACGTTGGTAGGGCTGAGCTTCGGTAGCGTCTAGGGTTGGGCGGTCTCGGCGTCTGATGTGGGCCAGGGGGTTCTGCGATGGAATAGGAGGGCTTCAGGACTGCGCCAGGCGTCGGAGGTCTGGTTAGAGGGGCGCGGTGGCTCGGCGAGCGATGGAGGAGGGGAGCGACTGGCTTGGGTGGTCGATTTGGGGGTTCTGTCGCGGTGGGGTTTGGATCGATGGAGAGAGGATCGGGGCGGAGTTTGGACGGAGGGGAGGCGCCAGAGAAGGGGGCTGACGGAAGAGGCTGACGTGGGCGCGACTGTCGAGGTAGGCGCCGGCTTCTCCGATCGTGCCCCTCCCCTTTTTTTTATTTAATTTTATTCTGAATTGAATCGGTCAAAGTAAGGGGGGATACTTATATATTAAATTATTTTTATTTTTATTTAATTCTCCATGAAAAGTTGACTTTTAATTTGAACTCGAAATCCAACCCAACGACTGTCGTCCATAGCGTTTTACCCCCATTCCGAACACAATGGGATATGTATCGTAAGCTGATTTGATCGTTTGAATCAGTTTCCGTTTAATTTACATTTAAATCACTATATTGAATTTTAAACGTACATTTCAATTTACCAGGGTCACATTCTAACTCTAAAAATTCCCGAAAAATACTTTCTAACTTCGTATTGACGATACGGTCCTAACAAAACTAGTTTCGTCGAATTCTGAGACCGTTTGAAAAATGGCCATTTTCCAGTCGATTAAAATCAACTGAAACTGGTCAAGCGCGTTTTCCTTTGCCACGCTCACATAATGATTCGAAAAATTATGAAATTTGGAATCTAGCAATAATTTGACATCACGGACCCAACAAAAGTGGTTTCGTCGAAATCCGAGGTCGTTTGCAAAATTCCCATTTTTAAGGGCCTGAATTCCATAGCGACTATTCAGAATTTTCAACTGGACATATCTTTTGATTCCCGTTATGAAATCTCGATTTTTCGGATTTGTTGGAAAGATATTATCAATTAGATTCCATTATTTTTGGTTTCACTAAAATCCGGATTGTTTTGCACCCGGTACATTCAATTGAAGTTTGAAATCGAATTATCGAACTACCGCGCCATTTTCAATTTTATTTATAATTATTTATATTCTAACGACGACGCGTATAAATATATACGTTCGAATTATATTCAAAATAAATTTCTCGTCGATATTATTTAAAATATTTCATTTTAAATAATCAAAATTCGCTAAAATTGCCAAAATAAAAATTTTAAACTGGCCCAGATTTTGCGGGTTGTTACAATCTCCCCCACTTAAAACTTTTCGTCCCCGAAAAGGAACAAAGTCGAAAGTGGTTTAACAATTCAACTCAATTTCCATTGTTTTGATTACGGCTTAAGTTCTTCAACTTTTCAGTTTCTAAGAACTTTTCAAAAATTTCAAAAATTTGGCTAACACCCTAAATTTTCGAAAAATTTCGCCATAACCTCCCCTGCAATGGGAGCATCGGGGAATTTCAAATAGCTTCCCCGGTCCTTCAGATCTCAAAAAGAAAAAGAAAAAGCCAAGCGGCTAGCCAATAGGCTCATAAAATCATCATCACCCAAACAAAACAGTAAATTATGTAGTAAACATGTACCTATTTGTCGGGCAAACAAATTTTATTCTCTGCTCTAGCCTCCTTGCTACGACCTGTTCAATGTAAGTATAGGTGTATGCATGCAAACGCAACCAATTTTCGATATAATTCATTATTTGATACAATTAGGCGTAATGGTTCAAAATTATCAAACAATTAAACAAGCAACACAAACATCAATCAATTAGTGAATTAGAGTTTCAAATTCATAACTTTGATATATAGTCAAAAATCTTGTTTTTGATGCCAAATTACAACAATAGACCCTATCTAATTTTGGTTCTCACACCAGTCAATAGGAAATATATAGATATCACACCTTCGAAACACGAATACCAATTCTGATGATGTTCGAACTATCATCAGAATCATCTTCGGGCGACTAGAGTGTGATTCTATATCAATCCAGTATATTGAAATTTCAAATACACGTGGATCAGACGTATACGCAAAATATTTATATACTGGACTGTCCAACTCAATATAAATAGATAATCAAATACGAATAATTGATTTAAATTTTCAAAACAAAAATTTGTTTTCACTTTCAAAAATATACTCTTCACACTCGTTCTAGGATACTACGGATCCCATCTCTAACGAGTCATTCTCGTTGGATATTACTAATCCAATATCCGATGAATTCTTTCGTACGGTTCTAATGTGTCTTGTTCTCGAGCTCTGTAAACCAAAGCTCTGATACCAGCTGTGACGAGAAGGAATTTCGCTCGGTCCGAACCAGTCGCTAAACCGATCCAGGCCGTTCGAAACGCCCTATCGTTTGAGAACACGACAAATCAGAACGCATATAAAAGAACCTTTCATTGTATATTACAACAATGCATCAGATTACAAGAATATACAGAGTATAAATGAATATTACACAAAAATATCAAAGATACAAATTACATTTAAATACATAGCAGCGGAAAAATAATACAATACACAACTAGAATGAGATATACGGATACAAAGCTTTCCGGATATCGTTCCAGCTGTAAACTAGGATCCTGTGAATATAAATCTGCAAAACCAAAACTTCTAGCTGCCCGTGTCAAAATAAGGGCACCCAGAGTTTAGGTTAAAATAATAAACTCCAGATCAGTCATGGGACTGGTGTGAGAACTAAAACAGTTATTAATCTTTATTTGAAAGTTAGGTAAATCAAGGGACCACGCCGTATAACACGGAACGGGCTTCCTCCCAAGAATACCAGTGCATAAAACAAACAGCGCAATGCTAAATAAAGAAAAATGAAGCTATTATAAGACCCAGTTCCCATCACACAATGCAACGCAAGCCGGAGGATAGGGTTTTTACCTTATAATAGCCAAGAATGCTTGATACGTTTAAAACAAATCATTTGATACTGTTATAAGTACATAGTGTATAAAACAACTTCAAATCATAAGTATCAATCATAGGCGGCATAAGTGCCCCATCCCACTATGTCGCCATACTAGGCTCTACAAATAAAACCGCAAATGTCACGTATTTGGAAATTGGATTTCCGTCTATGAACCGAGGCAAAAGATAGTCCTCAACCGATTTGAGACGCTCTAGCCCGCCCCTCAGGAACAGCCGCAACTGCCCCCTGGATCCTCAGGGCCGGTCCACCGATGTGGATTATTATGCCTGAACACTACGTCTCCCCACCCTATGGGGTGTAAGTGAGCCAACTAAATGACTCCATCGGTTCGAGAACGACCGATCAATCCGAGGCGCCTCGCAACAGCAACAACCACATAAGTCAAACTCGTCAGGGCGTGTAAAACCACTGACGCCACTTTTTAGCTAGAAAGAAACGCATGCCCTCCCTGACGTCCTCTCCCGTTTTTGGTTCATACCGGGTGTGAAACACGCGAAGTAAACGTTACACAAAGCTACGCCACAAAGGCCGTGCTTTGATCATCACCACAAGACTTTGCTTTTCAACAGAAGCCTCGATCAATTGCCACTTAGGCATGCCACACAGGCACTTCACTCCATGCGTTTGATATCCATCAATATATAACCCCTGAGCTCGTACGTCTCAGAGAAGGGCGTTAAGCAAGAGAATAAATTCTCCGCCGCCAATCAGATATATATTCAATAGAAATCAATCACACGGACTAAAATCCAATGTCAGACACAGTCCATTTACAAGTCCGTTCTGGGTCTGAACGAAACCGGAGGCACCTAGTACCCCGCATATCCATCGATCTCCAAGTACGTCTGGACGATCACTAACTGTTTCCATCTTCTTGGGTGTACAGCCCAATCAAGATCATCAGTAATCACCCAAACGACGTGAAGACTTCCGGTCTTCGACCACCGTCTTCATCTTCAACTTATCGTCGTATCAGTTATTCAGAATGGGGTAAACCCGGTCTTTCTGAATAACTCACGTATATTTTTAAATAAGTGTTACACAAACACAACATACGCCTCATTCCAATTCATCAGTCACTAACCGTAAATTAATCAAGAGAATAATTCCCCAAATATTAACCCCGAAGGCCGAAACCAACATCAGATCAAAATCCAAAAAACCATTCTGCTTAGCTAACCGACAGTTAGTTTCTGATTTCACATTCATAGGGAAAGGTTCCCATTAATTTTATCCAAGATTAATCTCTTGAATTTATTCTTTAATCTATTTTTGAATATCAATTCAAAACTAGTCGGAATTAGCGAACCTTACCATAGTAATCGTTGGTTTTAATTTCCCAATCCCAACCTATTCATCCCATGAAGTAAAACTGGTAATACTTCATATCTAACACCACGGTGTTATCGGTAAATTCAATTACCATTTCACGTTCAAATCTAATTAAAGATTTAACTATCGCCTGGAGCAAAACTGGTGGTACTCCATTTTCGATCTTTTCAATCTAATTAAAGATTCATTAAAACTCCACTTAGTTTTAATCTTTAACTGGGTTAAAGAATCAGTGTCATTTGAAAACACAGTTCACGATAAACCCAAAATCACATTCATTAATTATCGGGTTAAAGAACGAGTGTTGTTTAAAACACTGTTCACGATAAACCCAAAAATCAATATCAATTCAATTCCAATTAAATATCATTTAATTGGTACACTTCATTAAATCTAAATAAAAAGATTTAATCTTTTCTCAACTGGGTTCAAGAACGGTGTTAATGAAGACACCATTCACGACAAACCCAAATCATATTTGATATTCAATACAAGGCCCTGAATAGAAAATATATATCGGCTTATATTCAATATCAAATTCTACGACTAACAAATGTCGTATTGGAAATAACGGTATAAATATATATCTTTCAAATTTCCGTAACAACACCTGTATAATCTCGAATTCTAACATCGAAATATTCCGAAGACAATTTCGATTCAAATCCACTCCAATGCAATCATTGGAAATTCTGGTTATTTTTAGAACCCTTTTCAAATTATATTTATTTATTTAAAAATAAATAGAATTATAATTCTATTTCAAAACTAGTTCATTTCGATAAAAATCTATTTTTATCCTTTCAAATATGGAGTTTTTCATCCCAATCCTTTCTAAATAATTTCTTATGATTTTACACAAATTATTACTATTTTTAATAATTTTATCAAGGCCCGTATAGTTGATTTCCATCAATGGCCATCGAACTGCACTTATAGCGACCTTTTTCGAATTTGATTTGGACCTAATTCCAAATCCAACCGTTAGATTTCTAATTTCTAATATTCGTTAGAAATCTCTTTTCGATACGAACCCAACGGTTCCGGTTTTAGGAGAATCCGACGGTCGGATCTCCCGTAATGTCCGTTTGAAATAAATGGTCGAAATTCACGAACTGCCGCGGCGCGGCGCGTTCTGTTCAGGCCATTATATTATATATATAATATATATAATATATATTTCGTCGATTTCTACTTAAAACGAATTATATAAATAGTTTTAAATTCGTTTCAAAAGCAAATTCAACTTCCATTTCAATTCAAATCAAAATTGAATTCTTCTTTATAAATTCGTTTTAAAATTCATTTCTATTCAATTCAAATTTCAATTCAATTCGAATTCAATTCAATTTCAATTCAATTCATTTTGAAATCGTTTTCAATTCAATTCATTTCGAAATCATTTTCAATCCAATTCATTTCGAAATCGTTTTCAATTCAATTCATTTCGAAATCGTTTTCAATTCAATTCATTTCGAAATCGTTTTCAATTCAATTCATTTCGAAATCGTTTTCAATTCAATTCATTTCGAAATCGATAAAATCGATTTAAATATCATTCACGTCAAAATGGCGTCAATCTAATCAACACGGCTTCATAAATTTCTATTTTCAAATATTCTATTTCAAATATTTCTTTTTCAAAATAGTTGTTATCATCAAAATATTTCGTTCAACACATGACCAATCTGAATGGATGAGTACTGTCAACACATGAACCTTTATTTTATATTATTCTTTATTTTCTAAATTGGAATGAGGCCCAATCCATTACCATATAAAGTTAATTATATGGATTTCATACAACACATGTATATAATAGCATTGAAAAATAATCAACCATCAACCAAAGTGCACTACACTGTATAAGCATCAAATATAGACATTTAACGCTTATAGCAGCCTGTCAATCAATCGATCGACATATTTAATCAATCAGGATGAGTGAACTTCAAGTTTCATCCCAACACCCGTGTGGGGTTTCAAACAATCAAACACAGATTTTATTTGTGCAATTGGGCGATGTGTAAAATTTATCGACCCAATCAATATCAGTCAAATCAGTGTACATAAACAAACCGTCCGGTTTGTAAATGAATATTTTATTTTATTCACTTCACGATAAAAATTATATTTTTAACGATAAAATATTTTATTTCAACACTTGAATTTCTATCCAGTTCATTCTTTAAATAAAATGATATTTTTATTTTTCTAACTTATTTTAGAAAATTTCGGCGGCACAACGGCACGATACTAGTAACGGGACGAGGCCTAGCCTTATCCTCGGTCTAGTGAAGGCCCACGCCATTCACACATCAATCAAATTCACCAAACAATTCAATTTCAAATCAAATCATCAAACTAATCTATGCAACCAAACAAACAAGTCCATGGTCTATGGACGATTGTGTTGGGTGCTACTAAGCACCGTCTGCATCCTAGTATATATATATAACTAGAAAAAGAAATTGAAAGGTGAGAAGTTCTCACAGATAGCTATCCTAGCTCCACGGCACTTCATTGATAGAAATCTTCATTGCTATCACATCTTCGTCATCTTCGTTGCCCGTATCCTCTACATATGTAAAAATCGAATTTTTACTTTGCTATTCAATATATAAAAATCGAATTTTTATTATCACGCTATATGGATAAAAATACTATTTTTATCTCGCTATTCTCCATATAAAGACTTCGCCTTTTCACATATAAAGATTTTATCTTTTCAAATATAAAGATGATATTTCTAATATTCCTATCATGTAAAAACTATATTTCTAATTCTTTACATAAACAAAAATCATATTTTTATAATCGCTATATAGTAAAGACTATATTTTTAATACTTCAAAAATATAAAAATCATATTTTTACTTCGATGTTTAATATATAAAAATCATATTTTTACTTCGATGTTTAATATATAAAAGTCATATTTTTACTTCGATGTTTAATATATAAAAATCATATTTTTACTACATTATTATATATTTTCAAAACAACGATATTTCATATTCAAAATCACTTCTTTTATGAAGTAAAAATCAGTTCTTTAAATAAAAAATAAAATCAGTGCTTCATATACTAAAAAAAAAAATTCAGCTCTTACCTAAGAAAAATCAATGAACTTTAAGTAAATAAGAATCGAATTTTATAAATAAAAAGGAGTTATAAAACTTACAGTCAACATTTAGGGTTTGGATTAATCGAAGCGTCGCTGGAGGAGGAGCCGTTGCTGGAGCTGTCTTCGACGTTGGTAGGGCTGAGCTTCGGTAGCGTCTAGGGTTGGGCGGTCTCGGCGTCTGATGTGGGCCAGGGGGTTCTGCGATGGAAGAGGAGGGCTTCAGGGCTGCGCCAGGCGTCGGAGGTCTGGTTAGAGGGGCGCGGTGGCTCGGCGAGCGATGGAGGAGGGGAGCGACTGGCTTGGGTGGTCGATTTGGGGGTTCTGTCGCGGTGGGGTTTGGATCGATGGAGAGAGGATCGGGGCGGAGTTTGGACGGAGGGGAGGCGCCAGAGAAGGGGGCTGACGGAAGAGGCTGACGTGGGCGCGACTGTCGAGGTAGGCGCCGGCTTCTCCGATTGTGCCCCTCCCCTTTTTTTTATTTAATTTTATTCTGAATTGAATCGGTCAAAGTAAGGGGGGATACTTATATATTAAATTATTTTTATTTTTATTTAATTCTCCACGAAAAGTTGACTTTTAATTTGAACTCGAAATCCAAACCAACGACTGTCGTCCATAGCGTTTAACCCCCATTCCGAACACAATGGGATATGTATCGTAAGCTAATTTGATCGTTTGAATCAGTTTCCGTTTAATTTACATTTAAATCACTATATTGAATTTTAAACGTACATTTCAATTTACCAGGGTCACATTCTAACTCTAAAAATTCCCAAAAAATATTTTCTAACTTCGTATTGACGATACGGTCCTAACAAAACTAGTTTCGTCGAATTCTGAGACCGTTTGAAAAATGGCCATTTTCCAGTCGATTAAAATCAACTGAAACTGGTCAAGCGCGTTTTCCTTTGCCACACTCACATAATGATTCGAAAAATTATGAAATTTGGAATCTAGCAATAATTTGACATCACGGACCCAACAAAAGTGGTTTCGTCGATATCCGAGGTCGTTTGCAAAATTCCCATTTTTAAGGGCCTGAATTCCATAGCGACTATTCAGAATTTTCAACTGGACATATCTTTTGATTCCCGTTATGAAATCTCGATTTTTCGGATTTGTTGGAAAGATATTATCAATTAAATTCCATTATTTTTGGTTTCACTAAAATCCGGATTGTTTTGCACCCGGTACATTCAATTGAAGTTTGAAATCGAATTATCGAACTACCGCGCCATTTTCAATTTTATTTATAATTATTTATATTCTAACGACGACGCGTATAAATATATACGTTCGAATTATATTCAAAATAAATTTCTCGTCGATATTATTTAAAATATTTCATTTTAAATAATCAAAATTCGCTAAAATTGCCAAAATAAAAATTTTAAACTGGCCCAGATTTTGCGGGTCGTAAATGAATTTTAAAACGAATTTATAAAGAAGAATTCAATTTTGATTTGAATTGAAAAGGAAGTTGAAATTGATTTTGAAACGAATTTAAAACTATTTATATAATTCGTTTTAAATAGAAATCGACGAAGTATATATTATATACATAATATAATGGCCCGAATAGAAAGCGCCGCGCCGCGGCATTTTGTGAATTTCGACCATTTATTTCAAATGGACATTACGGGAGATCCGACCGTCGGATTCTCCTAAAACCGGAACCGTTGGGTTCGTATCGAAAAGAGCTTTCTAACGAATATTAGAAATTTGAAATCTAACGGTTGGATTTGGAGTTACGTCCAAATCAAATTTGAAAAAGGTCGCTGTAAGTGCAGTTCGATGGCCGTTGATGGAAATCGACTGTACGGGCCTTGATAAAATTATTAAAAATAGTAATAATTTGTGTAAAATCATAAGAAGTGATTTGAGAAAAATTGGGGTGACAAACTCCATATTTGAAAAGATAAAAATAGATTTTTATCAAAATGAACTAGTTTGAACTAAATTTAAAACCCGATTTGTTTTTAAATAAATAAATTAGATTTAAAAAGGGGTTTTAAATAATCGGAATTCCTAATATATTTGAATTAAATTAAACTAGAATTGATTTGTGGGTTTATCGTGAACTGTGTTTTAAATAACACTAGTTCTTTAACCCGATAATAAATAGAATGTGATTTGGGTTTGTCGTGAACTGTGTTTTAAATAACACTAGTTCTTTAACCCAATAAAAGGAGTTTTAACGAATCCGTAATTAGGTTGAAATGTAAATTTGTAATCTAAATTATCAAATTTAGAAAATGAGCGAGAATGGAGTATTACCAGTTTTGCTCCCAAGCGATAGTTAAATCTTTAATTAGATTTGAACGTGAAAGGGTAATTAATTTTACCGATAACACCGTGGTATTATAAATGGAGTATTACCAGTTTTGCTTCATGGGATGAATAAGTTGGGATTAGGAAATAAAATAAATAATTACTTCGGTGTGGTTCGCTAACCTCGACTAGTTTAGAAAACCCATAATTTGGTTTGAAACGACATCCAAAGGAAGATTTCAGGATAAATTTTAAGGAATTTATCTTGGATAAAATTAATGGGAACCTTTCCCTATGAATGTGAAATTTAGAAACTAACTGTCGGTTAGCCAAACAGAATGGTTTTCTGAATATTGATCTGATGTTGGTTTCGGCCTTCGGGGTTAATATTTGGGGAATTATTCTCTTGATTAATTTACGGTTAGTGACTAATTAATTGGAATGAGGCGTATGTTGTGTTTGTGTAACACTTATTTAAAATATACGCGAGTTATTCGGAAAGACCGGGTTTATCCCATTCTGAATAACTGATACGACGATAAGTCGAAGATGAAGACGGTGGTCGAAGACCAGAAGTCTTCACGTCGTTTGGGAAATTACTGATGATCTTGATTGGGCTGTACACCCAAGAAGAGGGAAACAGTTAGTGATCGTCCAGACGTACTTGGAGATCGATGGATATGCGGGGTACTAGGTGCCTCCGGTTTCGTTCAGACCCAGAACGGACTTGTAAATGGACTGTGTGTCTGACATTGGATTTTAGTCCGTGTGATTGATCTCTATTAAATATATATCTGTTTGGCGGCGGAGAATTTATTCTCTTGCTTAACGCCCTTCTCTGAGACGTACGAGCTCAGGGGTTATATATTGATGGATATCAATCGCATGGAGTGAATTGCCAGTGTGGCATGCTTAAGTGGCAAATGATCAAGGCTTCTGTTGAAAAGCAAAGTCTTGTGGTTGATGATCGAAGCACGGCCTTTGTGGCGTAGCTTTGTGTAACGTAGATTCGCGAGTATCACACCCGGTATGAACTAAAAACGGGAGACGGACCTCAGGGAGGACATGCGTTTCTTTCTAGTTAGGAGTGGCGTCAGTGCTTGAACTGGCTGACGAGTTTGACTCATGTGGATATTGCTTATTATTACTTGCTGAAAAGCGAGGCGCCTCGTGATATCGGTTTCGGCCGATGCTTCTGGTCGGCTGACGGGCCAGGCTTACGCCCCAAAGGGCGGGGAAACGTAGTGTTCAGGCATAATAATCCACATCGGTGGACCGGCCCTGACGATCTAAAGGGTCGATGCGCTCTGACCCTGTGGCTCGGGCTAGAGAGTCACAAATCGGTAGAGGATCTTGCCCCTAGCCTCGGTTCATACCATAAATGATAACCCAACTTCCAATACGACATTGCGGTTTTGATTGTAAACTTATATATGGCGACATAGTGTTATGGGGCATTCATGCCGCCTATGATTGATACTTATGATTTGAAGTTGTTTTATACACTATGCACTTATAATAGTATCAAATGATTTGTTTTAAACGTATCAAGCATTCTTTGGCTGTTATAAGGGAAAACCCTATCCCCCGGCTTGCGTTGCATTGTGTGATAGGACCTGGGTCTTATAACAGCTTCATTTTTCTTTAATTAGCATTGCGTTGTTTGTTTTATGCACTGGTATTCTTGGGAGGAAACCCGTTCCGTGTTATGCGGCGTGGTCCCTTGATTTACCTAACCTTTAAAACAAAGATTAATAATTGTTTAAGTTCTCACACCAGTCACATGACTGACCTGGAGTTTATTGTTTTGACCTAAACTCTGGGTGCCCCTATTTTGACACGGGCAGCCAGTAGTTTTGGTTTTGCAGATTTATATTCACAGGATCCTGGTTTACAGCTGGAACGATATCCAGAAAGCTTTGTATCCGTATATCTCCTTCAGTTGTGTATTGTATTATTTTCCGTTGCGATGTATTTAAATGTAATTTAAATCTTTGATATTTCTGTGTAATATTGTTTCATACTCTGTATATTCCTGTAATCCGATGCATTGTTGTAATATACAGTGAAACGTTCTTTTGTATGCGTTCTGCTGTGGCTTGTTCTCGAACTATCCGATGCTTTCCTTTACGGGGAAGTTGCGGGTTTTCACATGTATATACAGTTACTGATTTGTATTTCAAAAGTTATGTTATTTAATATATTTTATTCGTTCCGCTGTGAGTTTGTGATCTTCGTTTTCTTCTATTCTAATATTTCTTTCTTCCTCTTTCTCATCCTCTAATTTCTTTCTAATAATGATTCGTATTTCTGTGCAATTTGGGTTGGACGTGTGGTATTATTAGTCGAATCAAAGAGTATGGAAATTCGGGCCATTACATTTGGTATCAGAGCTGAAGGTTAAATAGTAACCTTGGCTCTATGGCATAACTCAATAAAGATAGGGTCAGTAATACCCTAGACTGAGTTTGAGTGTATATATATGAGCGCGTATTTGTGAATTTGATATAAAATTGTTCATATTGTGTTGACTGGTTTGTTGAGTGGTTTATAAGTTCTGATCAATACAGGGTGTACAACTATATCGATAGGTGTTTCTAAACTCTCCAACAAAGCAATTCGATACAGTATTGTTTTAAAATGGGTAAATGAGACAATTTTTCCCAAAATTGTTTAGATATGAAAGGAATGGTTTCCGAAATATTATAGTATACGAATATATTGATTGTTATTACAATCAAATGGAATTATAAAACATTGAGATGGTTATATAAAACCAAATTGAATTTGATTAAGAATGGAATATACAAATGAGCTGAATTACAATTAAATTCAAACCAGAATTTGAAATTTAAATTCCGGGTGTTTATAAAATATTTTCTGAAATATTTTTAACAGTAATATAACATTACTTTAAAGGATTTTTGAATAAGAATGGTTTTAAATGGATTTTCAAAGGGATTAAGCACTGAAATCACTTGAGTGGCGAGAAAATAATTCTGATAATGGATCGCGACAATATCGGTGTTCATTTTCAAGTTTCTGAGTGATGGATTGCTACCATAGTAATTTGGGAATGAAAAATTTGTTTGAAAGGGGTAAGATGTTTTAGAAATTCAAATGTTTTGAATTGAGTTGATTATAAATATGTGTATAAATATATATGATTTCAACTAATTTGAAATAAAACCCGGGAATTTGAATTCTGAATTTAGATTTAACTTGTGGAGATAAATAGATTTAAAGGGTGGAAGTGAACCAAATAAATTAAAATTCACCTTGAGTTAGGTGAAAAGAAACTCGATTCGATTGGTTATAATCGTGGATGAAATATAGAGAAAAGAGGGATATGAATTATTAAAGGAAATTCGGCTTATGTAACAAATTGAATATATTGGATGATGTGGATTGAAATTGAATTGTATAAAATTTGAATTCAAGTAGAATAAGTAGATTGATTTTGGAAATGAAATCAAATTGGTATCATAGAATTGAAGTGAACTAGCCAGAAAGTTGATTAGGGAGTTAAAGGCCAAAAGTTGAATTGATTTGGAACCAATTGGATATATGTATGCTGAGCAGGTATTGAATGGAAGCAAATGCAAGAGATAGAATTATGCCCGACAAAAAGGTACATGTTTACAATATTACTTGGGTTTGATAGTTTTATGAGCCTATGGGGCAAGCCGCTTGGCTTTTTTTATTTTCTTTTGGATTGGAGAAGGCCTGGAAAGGCGAGTTGTGGTTGTACCGATTGAGCCGTGCAAAGGAGATGCTGGCGAAATTTTTCGAAAATCTAAAGAGTTATTATTTTTTTTAATAATTAAAAATCAAGTGTTAATTGTGATTGAAATAAGAAAACCAGAATTGGTTAATAAAATTTCAAGTGTAATAATGAAATTGATAAATGGATTTAAAATCGATTGGAATAGGTGTGGATATGCAGAAGAGCATATGGATTGAAGGCAAGAATGCGATGATGGATTGTCCAAAAATGATGGACAGATCATTTGGAATAAATAACAAAAGGCTGGATATTAATATGGGAAGTAGAAGTTCTGGATAGAAACCGGGTTATGAAGATATGGAATATAAGATTTCAGATAAGTAGGATATGAGGAGTTAAGAGTTATAGCATTGTACTGCTTAGCAATTTCGAGGACGAAATTATTTTAAGGGGGAAGGAATGTAACGACCCGGATTTTTAGCCATTGAATTCTGAATTTTTAAATATGTTTTAAATATTTTATTTGAATTATATATAGGAATTTATTTAATAAAATGATATTTAAACGTATAATTTAGAATATAATTTAAAACGAGCTCGAAATAGTCGTGGTAGTTCGTAATTTACGATTTAAACTTCAACCGAATATACATGATCCAATATAAGTCGGATTTCTTCGAAATAAGAAACAATTGGATCTATTTGATTTTATTTTTCTAATGGAAGAGAAAAATCTAGTTTCCACATTGTAGGTTTTGTTTTATATCCAAATCAAATATTTAAATAGTCGCTGTAGAATCGTTTATGGACCATAACGGTTTAGTTAATACAACTAGAGAATGATTACGAATTTGGACAAGGTTCTTTTGAGGCGTAGTTATAATTTAATTTTTAGAATTTTACTGAAATTTTTAATTAATTAAATATGCAACTTTTATTTTGAGTATTTTGCACCCTATATCAATATTTTGGGGTATCATAATATAAGTTAAACTACCGATATTATTATATTTTTGGAATCGTGGTACCTCGCTGGACACGAACATACTTTTATTTTTGTCCGTTGCAGCTCGTATGTGAACAGAATTTTATATAACTGGGTACACTCTTTACAACTTAAAACATATTTGTATGCAAATGAAATGTTGGTAGTTGAAGCTCTCTTCATTTTATTTTTCATGGACACTAACATTGTTATCAAATTAAATTAACAAAGATTTTAATTAACAAGCCTTACACTGTACACTTCAACAGCGTCTTCTCTACATTTCCAAAACCGTGAATGTCAAGTCTTTAAATAAAATAAAGAGAGAAAAAAAACCGTGACTACCAATCTTCATTTCAAAAGCGTGCTTCCCAAACCACCCCACTGCCGTGCCTGCCAATCAAATGAATTTCGTGCGTACCAAGCAATTTAAACTCCGTGCCTCACAAGCCAATTCTCTCCACTGTAAAAATCAGTATAAAAACAACGTTAACTACTCTTTTACCCCCATAACCAAATCCCTAAATCGCTCGCTCCTCTGTGACTTCAATAACCAAGCAGACCATTTCAATTCCTCTAGAAAAGTTTAAAAATCAAAATAGAGATGAGAACACTCCAAGTTTTTCCGTTAAGGTATTTAACTCGAAAGCTTCACCATAATCTTAATTCTATGAAGCTCGGTTGAAATTTCATGGGTGCGGAGGCGAAGCAGTTCGCACCTTTATTCATCGCCATTGGCTTGGGGTAGGTTTCTCAGATCTGAAGGAGCTCCGTCCCTGGTGACCTTCTCAGGCGGCGGAGGGTGTTAAAGGGAGGGTGTTCGGGTAGAGGTTGTCAGGGAGATACAGCGCAATAGTTTTCGGTTTCTAGCCTTGGGTATCATTGCAAGTTTGCTGGGTACGGTTTTGGCAGTGATCGAAGTTAGGGAAGCCGGGTACTGGAGGATGGAGATTTTGGTGGAGGAGCTATTGGTGAAGTCGGGTTTAATTTTCATTGAGGAATGATGGGATTTCTTAAAAATTGAAGCGTGAGTTTTCATGTTATTGAGAAGTGAATAATAGGAAGGAGAACAGAGGTGGTTCAAGGATGAAACGTGGTGTACGGGGTGAGATAAATGGAAGTCAGTGTGGCCATTGGAAGAAGAGTTTGGTTGTTGCTAAACGTAATTAAGGGGACATTTAAATTAAATTAAATACTTAATTTAGTGTTGGTGTGCGGTGGTTTCATTTATTCAAGAGGAGGAGTTGAAGTTGGGTCCACGAGGTTGTTAGAATGGATGGAGCTGTGTTTTACTGAGGGGGACGGGGTAATTATGATAAAGGAAGATCGGGTTAGTTGTGTTGTTTCAAAGCAGTAGTGGGATGTCAAGATTGACATGGAAGCTTTGACTGCAATATGGTATTGATTTAGTAGAACGGGAAGAGGGAATTAAATGGACTGAAAGTTAGGCGTGGTACTGGTTTTGGAACAAAAATCTGAAAGAAGGAAATCATAATCGGCCTTGGTATCTATTTGGAAGCTACTGCAACGGGTTCCAGTTTTGTTTAAGAAGGAGAAAGAAGTGATGTCGGAAAGAAAAGAACTACGAATCCGATTATATGAACCAATAAGGTCTGGTTTCCCATCGGAAAAGAAAGGAGTTTAAGGCGGCCGACCGGATTAAGTTTGATGGCATGGCTAGTGGGACTAGTTATGAATGAGACAAAACTGGTGACATTGGAATCATAACAACGAGATCTGCGCTGCGGAACCATTGTAGTTGCGAACATAACTATTGGAATTTCGTGGAAAAATCAAACCGTGTTTGATTTCAAAATGAAATAATAGCAGGACCGTCAACTGCATACCAAGGTGAGTAAACTCACTAACTCTAGCTCTTTATATTTTTATTAACGATTTTTAAATTTATTCTTATGGTGTATTGGTTGATTGAATGGATGGTTGATAAATTGGTTGAAATGATTGAGTAGATAAATATATTTAATCGTTGATTTGATATTGATTCTTTTTATCACAATACCTTATATTAGAACTGAAATTAATGTTATTTACATTGATGAACATTTGTGGATGCAGGGAAACAAGTTGGAGGGATCCAACTGGATTCCTCAACATTTATATTACTGTTTGTTATTTATTGTGATGTGTATACTATGATTGATTGTGCTATGTTAAATTACCCTGACCCTAGAAATTTGGTATTTTAAATACCGTAATATATTTTCAAATATAGAAAAAGAATTTGAGATTTCAAAACGGGAATTTATTTCCAAGATATTAATTATATTTTGAATGGACTAAGTAATGGAAACTTATTTAAATGAAATAAACAAGAAATTGATTATAAATGATGTTTATAAATTTAATAGAATATTTAGCGTTGGACAATTCAGGTTGAATTTATATAAGAAAAGTGGGAATCAGGTTTGAAACCAATACTGGGAAATGGCTTTGAACTAGCAAATTATAAAGAAAATTTTAAAAGAGGTTTTAAATGATTGGAATAAGAATGAGATTTGTATGAAAAACTCTGAATAGAAATTATAAATAGAATTTGGGTTTAAGGTAATATTTTTAATTATGAAATTCAAATTAGTTATTTAATTATTTATTTATTTACTTATTAATTGAATTAATAAGTACAAGTATATTTTTATATAAACCAAATGTTTGTAAACAACGATTTTAACGCTGCCGTTATAATAAATGTTTTGTAATTCTAAACAACGATCTTAACGCTATTGTTATAATAAGTGTTCTATAATTCTAGACAGCGATTGTAACGTTGTTGTTAAAAGTAATGTTTTATAAATCAAATATTTGGAGACAGCGATTATAACGCTACCGTTATAATCAAAGTTTTTCCGTGAAAGAAGTATGTTCTTGGATCGGATCCGAAGGTCACGTAAGCGATGTTTGGTTTAAAGTTGTGAGCTTTGATTATTTCGAAGTTGAGAATGTTGTTCAGTTAAGGTCTGAGAGGTAAATATACCCCAACTTGATTGACTTCATGATTGATGGAGAAATGGTTAAGGTTCGATAATGAGGATTGGTTAGCATTATGGTTAGTTAATAATTGGTTAATGTTTTGATTTATAATAACAGTGTTTTATAACATCGCGTTAATTTAAAAGATTTTGAAATGTTTTTCCCAAATAAAATGAGAGATATTTTCTACGTATAGAGAATGAAATGAATTGGTCAACGAGGAATTTAGAAAGAGAATATGGAAATATTTTCCAATATTAATGTGGTATATTTTCTGAACATAGAATATAAGGATTCGTTAATATATAAAGAAATGTTTTCTAATTGGAATAAGAGATATTTTCTCGAATAAAGAAATTAGATATTGGAAATGTTTTTTAAAGAATCGAGAGGGGAAATCGAGCTCCAAAAGGATACGAAAGATAGGGAAACAGGAATTGGAAATAATAATTTGATAAGAAATTAAATTAAAAAGGGGCCTAGTGTTGTTTAATGCTTGATCGATAGAATTTCCATTTGGAAATAGGACCGTTGATTGTATGGATGTTTTCTTTGATAGTTAAATCGCTGACTATCAAAGTTTTGATTTATTTTATACCTCCGTTGTCAATACGAAGAGACCGGGGTCAGATTTAATATCTGAAAACCACTCCGTATTGGTATAAGCGTTATGAATCAACTTATGCTGAAGATAATTGAAGACTGGGTAAAATGCAAGGGTTGTTCTGTTAACCCTAGGTAGAAATTACCTAAGATGGATTAATAGAACGGTGCCTTTAGCTTGTCCAAACCAATGACAACTTGTATGGACGAGTGTCTGACAGAGTATTTCCAAAGGGATTACGTACGTTGATTCCTTCAAACGTACGAAGTTGGTGGCAAAGAAGGGAAACTTCTTTAGCCTAACAAATCTGAGTATTTTTGTGGGAATCAATTAGTGATTTCCGATGGATCTGACGATGTGGCATTCTAAGTGAATGATGGCCAGATGTTCTGGAAGATAATTCAAACCTCAAGCCTCACAACCGGGAATTGACAAAAATCGGGCAGGCAGGTCGCTCCCATTAGGATGTATAATCACCTATCTAGAGAAATTCCATTTGCTTCTTAAATATATCAATGTTGTCCCTTTCGGGAAACGGTTGTTGATCCCAACTGTTGGTGATATACATTCGATACACTCAAGCGAAATGAGTGGTCGGTCATGTGTGGGCCGGGTTGCACGATGTTCTTGTTGAACCCAGTGTATTCCACTCTAGAGATACACTATCGGAAGGTGGTTCCGTACCTTGTCAAGTTGGAAATCCAATCTCAAATAAGTGCCTTGTGGTTTTTGATTTTTATTATATATGGAGCGTGAGATGCAAGCGTTCCGCTAAATTCTATTTATTTGATGTAGACACTATTATTATATCACCAGATTTGATATCAAAATATTTTTGGTTATCGTAAGGTAAAAACCATCCATGTTTATGTGTGGATCGGTCTTACGATTATCATTTCTTTCGAAAGGATTTTGAAAGTTAAACAAATGGTTGGAGTTTACTCACACCAGTCCCATGACTAACCCAGAGTTTATTTTGTTTGTTTTCCCTAAACTCTTGGGTGCCCAAATTCGTACAGGCAGTCAAGTAGTCGGGATTTTTCAGATTCACTTGGAAAAGCAGGAGGCTTCACCAGTTAGCTATAAACTATCACATTTTCACTGTGTACTATGTTGTATTTGGAAATAGGTGTTTATAACTGTTCCAGGAATAACTTTTGTGCTCTGATGATGGTATGTATATACAGTTACTGATTTGTATTTCAAAAGTTATGTTATTTAATATATTTTATTCGTTCCACTGTGAGTTTGTGATCTTCGTTTTCTTCTATTCTAATATTTCTTTCTAATAATGATTCGTATTCTGTGCAATTTGGGTTGGGCGTGTGGTGTTATTAGTCGACTCAAAGAGTACAGAAATTCGGGCCATTACACATGCTGTGCTTTGATTATCAACCACGAGGCTCTGCTTTTCAACAAAAGCCTCGATTATTTGCATCTTGGCATGCCACATTGACAATTCACGCCATGCGATCAATAACTATCAGTATATAACCTCTGAGCTCATGCGTCTCAGAGAAGGGTGTTAAGCGAAAGATTAAATTCTCTGTCACGAAATAGATATATATTAAATAGAAATTAATTCACATAGAATGAAATTCAACGTCAGACACGCATCCATTTACAAGTCCGTTCTGGGTCTGAAGGAAACCGGAGACACCTACCACTTTAACCCTTTACTGGGAGCTACCCAATGCCGGGCATCAGTAGTCATCCATTTGATATGAAGATCGCCGGTCTTCAATCATCGTCTTTAAAATCTTCCATTAGAAAGATCTTCGCAAAGCGGTCCTAACGGATCTTTTTTTGGGAAAATTTGACGGTCGGATCTTTCGTTATAATCTTTTAAAGTTACGATTCTGAAACGCGAACTACCGCGCGCGTTTCTTTTAATTTTAAATTTATATTTATATATATAAATATAAACCATTCGACGATTCCATTAACGTATTTAACACGCCAAATAAAGAATGTTTTATTGACATATCATATCTACAAGTTCATAATGTCAAATAAAATGTATTTTATTTACATGACATTTTGCTAATGACACATAAAAAGCTAATTTTTATTTGTATTTCTATTTTTAACTTTAACAAATAAAAAGAAATATTTTGTCTGTATGTAGTTTCAATGTATGTTTTGACAATAAAAATAATTCTTTAACTTACATAAAAATTCTAATGTATGTTGTGACAATGAAATTGATTCTTTAATTAACATACAAATTCTAATGTATGTTGTGACAATGAAAATGATTCTTTAATTAACATACAAATTCTATTTCAACAAAATCCATAAAAAGTGGTACATTCATTTTTGTTGACAATTCTATTTCAAAAAAATGATAAAAAGTTATAATTTCCTTTTGTTAACAAATCTAGTTTAACAAAACAAATATAAGTGATGGTTGCATTTATGTTGACGATTCTAGTTTGATAAATTGATTAAAAAGTGATTATTCATTTTTGTCGACAATCCTAGTTCAACAAAATGACTAAAAAGTGATTATTCATTTTTGTTGACAATTCTAGTTCAACAAAATGACAAAAAAGTGATTATTCATTTTTTGTTGATAATTCTAGTTCAACAAAATTAATATTTTTACTCAAACATAAATCTATTTAACAAAAATGTAATTTTTGTTATAACTCAAATCTATTTAACCAAAATGTAATCTTTGTTTTCAACCATCATATTTTGACAAAATGTGAATCTTTGTTTTAACTAATATATTTTGACAAAATGCACATTTTGTTTCAAATAATATGTATTGACAAAAATGTATATTTTGTTTCAACTATTCTATTTTGGCAAAAATGTACATTTTGTTTCAACTATTCTAATTTGACAAAATATTCATTTTTGTTTAACTAAACTATTTGACAAAAATGAATATTTTTGTTCCAACTAAACTAATTGACAAAAATGAATATTTTTATTTCAACTAAACTATTTGACAAAAATGGATATTTTATTTCAACTAGACTACTTGACAAAAATGAATATTTTCGTTTCAACTAAACTATTTGACAAAAATGAATATTTTGTTTCAACTAAACTATTCGACAAAAATGAATATTTTTGTTTCAACAATTCTAATTTGACGAAAATGAATATTTTTGTTTCAACAAAACTATTTGACAAAAATGAATATTTTTGTTTCAACATTTCTAATTTGACAAAAACGAATATTTTTGTTTCAACAAAACTATTTGACAAAAATGAATATTTTTGTTTCAACAAAACTATTTTGACAAAAATGAATATTTTTGTTTCAACAATTCTAATTTGACAAAAATGAATATTTTTGTTTCAACAAAACTATTTGAAAAAATTAATATTTTTGTTTCAACGAAACTATTTGGCAAAAATGAATATTTTGTTTCAACTAAACTATTCGACAAAAATGAATATTTTTGTTTCAACAAAACTATTTTGACAAAAATAAATATTTTTGTTTCAACTAAACTATTTGAAAAAAACGAATATTTTTGTTTCAACAAAACTATTTTGACAAAAATGAATATTTTTATAAGAATTATATTTTTAAAAAAATGTATATTTTGTTTCAACTATAAAAACGATAATTTTTGTTTCACTATCTTCTTACAACAAAATGTCTTTTTTTTCAACTATTTTGTTACAACAAAAATGTCCTTTTTTACTTCAACTATTTTAACTTGACAAAATGACAAATTTAATTCAACAATTATATTTTGACAAAAATGTCAATTTTGATCCAATAATTATATTTTGAGAAAAATGATAATTTTAATTCCATTATTCTAATTTGACAAAGATGATAACTTTTGATTCAGCTATTCTAATTAACAAAAATGATGATTTTTGTTTAACTCCATTCTAATTAACAAAAATGTTAATCTTTGTTTAATTCAATTCTAGTTAAAAAAAATGTTTTTTTAATAATCTAATAAACAAAAAGTGATATTTTTTGTTTAACTCAATTCTAATTAACAAAGATGTTAATTTTTTTTTTGATTCAACTAATGTAATAAACAAAAATGATGATTTAACTATTTTCTAATTAACAAAAATATTAATTTTTGATTCAACAAATCTAATAAACAAAAATGCTAATTTTTGTTTACCTATTTTCTAATTAACACAAATGTTAATTTTTGACTCAATAAATCTAACAAACAAAAATGATAATTTTTGTTTAACTATTTTCTAATTAATACAAATGTTAATTTCTGATTCAACAAATCTAATAAACAAAAATGATAATTTTTGTTTAACACAATTCTAGTTAACAAAAATGTTAATTTCAACAGAACTACATAACACAACAATCACAGATCAAATCACATTTGACAATCAACAGATTATTACAGCGTATGAGTAATACCACAATTATGATCAATAAATTTTAATTATATAAAAAAGTAGTATTTCTCATAGTGCTTTTAATTCTGAATAATTCAGAATTGAATTTTTGTCCAAAATCTGATCTGCTCCGAATTCGATCTAACCAGTCTAGAAATGTAAATCACGGTCTCACGATCACAACGCTTCTGAAATTATTCAATTCCGAGTTAGTATACATTAGTTATGAATTTATTTGCATTGTTAACACTTTTTAATTAATTAAATAAAAAAATAAAAGAATCCACCTTCTTCCATAACAGGTCAAAGCCGCGTCGATTTCCCTTTAGCTCAATTCTAGGGTTCAACCTTTCGTCTAAATCGTGGGGCTTGGGGTCGATCAGAAGGTGGCACGCCGGAGAGGAGAGAGCTGCGCACGGCGTGGGGCCCACGTTGGCCAACTCATTCTGGCCAAGGAGGAGGGGCGATGCTCGAAATGTCGGGGGCTTGAGGGGCCAGAACGTGGTGGTTTCTCGATGTGGCAGGAGTGGTTAGCCGTATGGTTGAGAAGAGGGTGGAGAGGACCTCAATGTTGTTAAAAGGAGGAGGGGATTTTACTGTGAGGATCGAGAGAAATTGAGGGATGAAGCTGAGAACTTTCTAGCCACAGAAGTGATGGAGGCGACGACTGTATATTGCAAATTAGGGTTCGGGTTCTAGGTTATTTATAATATTATAATATTAAATTCCTAGTTTTGCAAATAAACCCATTAAGTCTCAATAGCTCCAATTTCAGCCCAACGAAAGTTGTCCGCAGGAAAATACCCCCGTTTCGGACACAATGGGCTAGGTCCCGTCAGCCCAATTGATCGTTTTCAGTCTGTTTTCTTTAAACAAAAATTTAAACCATTTATTTATTTAATTTGATCGTACATTTAAATTCATCGGAGCCACATACGGACTCCGAAAATTCCCGAAAAATAAACCTAGCTATAATTTGACGATACGGTCCTAACAAAATCAATTTCGTCGAATTGGGAGACCGTTTGAAAAATGACCCTTCTAACGGTCAATTAAATTCAACAGAAATTATCGAACATAGTGTAATTTACCACTCTCACATATTAATTCCTAAAAATTATGGAAAATTAAACTTAGCAATAATTTGACATTCCAGATCCGACAAAAATGGTTTCGTCGAAAACGGAGGTCGTTTGTAAAATGACTTTTTTTAATAGCTTTAATATACTTTAAAAATGGAATTTTAAATTCAGGAACATTTTCTAACCAAAATTTCTTAAAATAAAATTTTTAAATTAGTTCTGATTTTCCGGGTTGTTACAATCTCCCCCACTTAAAAGCTTTTCGTCCCCGAAAAGGAAACAATAGTAAAGTAGGAAACAAAATGGAAAATACAAAATATTGTAAATGTACCTCAACACAAAAGTTACTTGGAGATGTCCACTCTGCACTTGGGATAAGCCTGTTTGATGCTATCCTCGGTCTCCCATGTATAGCGTAACAACCCTGAATTTTTGGGCCAATTTAAAATTTTGTTTTAAGTTATTTTAATGAGTTTTTAATAGTTAAAATAATTTATTTTAAATAATAACGATTAAAAATTTATTTAAATCGAAGTTAGAATGAATAATTTATTTTTAATTATAAAAGGAGTTAGAAATAGCGTGGTAGTTTGAAAAGTAAAACTTGAACTTTGACTGACCGTACAGGATGCAAAATTTAACGGATTTTAGTGAAACCAAAAATATTAGAATCTATTTAAAAATATCTTTCTAACGAGTCTGAAAAATTGAAATTTCATAGTAGGGATAAAAAGTTATGCCCAGTTTAAAATTTAGAAAGGTCGCTATGAATTTATATATAATATATAATGGTCAAAAATGCTACTTTTTACATACGAAGGAATTTGGACTCGAAACAACTTCCATTGAGCTCAGAATGACGTTTCTGCATTTAAAAAGTATAAACACTTATATATTTCGAGTTTCGGAAATTATTTGTTTAAAGATGTATTTTTTTAATATTTAATATATAGCCCTTAAAAATAGTCATTTTACAAACGACTTCCGTTTTCGACGAAACCACTTTTGTTGGAACCGGAACGACAAATTATTGTTAAGTTTAATTTTCCATGATTTTTTGAATTTATATGTGAGCACAGTAAATATAAATATGTTTTGTAAGTTTTAGTCAATTTCGATTGACTGGAAAATAGCCATTTTTCAAACAGTCTCAGAATTCAACGAAATTAATTTTGTTAGGACCGTAACGTCAAAACAAAGCCTGAAATAATTTTTTTGGATTTTTCTGAGTTCGTGTGTGGCCCCTGTAAAATTAAAAAGTACGTTTGAATTTATATTAAAGATTTATTTTAAAAATAAAAGAAACATGCTGTAAACTTCAGAATTAGACTTCGGCACTAGCGCCATTGCGTTCAGAAGGCGTCAAAACATGTTGTTCGACAGTCGTTGGGCTCCGTTTGGAGATTGGACGGAAAAACCGTAATTTTGGATTTAATTAAATAAATTAAAAAATAGAAAATACGCTTAAATACATGTATAAATACACGGATGAACAGTACGTCTTCTTATTCTTCTCGTTTCAGCCGCCACCGTAACCCATAACCTTTCGAATTTTCAAGCTTCGATTTCTCCTTCGTTTCTCAACGAAATTCTTCGCTGTAGTACAACTTTTCGAAGAGATTTTCGTGTTCTTCGATTCTAGACCGGAATCAAAGCCTCTCGTTGCCTATAGCCGCCGCACCAGCCCTCCAAACCTGCCGTCGTCGCACCCTCCCCCCCCCCCCCAGCGCCACCACGGCGAACCGCAACCCCCCTTCTCCCGGAGATTTTAGCCCTCTCCTAGCTCTCCGACGCCACGCAACCGGTTCTGGAAACCATCAACTACATCTCACGATTTCTGGAATTAAAGATTTGAACAAAACTGAATTATAAAGGTATGAACATTTCAGATTTTGCAACGCTTTTATCTGTTGCAATAGCAGTTGTGAAAAGAAATTAATAATTTGTTCATACGAACTCCAAAATAAAAAATTTCAGATCCGTTTGAACCGTAACATCGAATAGAACCTATTGAAAGCAATTGGGACCAGTTCTGAACACGTTTGAATTTCTAATACTGATCCAATCAAGGTGAGATTCTATTTTAAATGATTAAATTAATTTAATTATTAATTTTCTTTTGTTATTTAAATAATTGAATGGTGAATGAAGTAGATCTGAGATGTGATAATATTCTGAATGATTGTTTGGTTTATCTGTGTGTATAATTCCAGATCTGCTAGTTAAAAATTTCATATTTGTATGTGATGGAAAAATTGAATATTCATTTTGTTTAATTTTGTCGAATCATGTTTTGTTGATATTCTACGAATCATGTATATATAAAAATATCACCTTGTTCATGTTTTTGAACTGAACTAGAAAATTTCAATACCACCTTGTTGTTATTTGATTTGACTAGACCTTTTTAGTTCAAATATAATATTGATATGATGTTTGTAGGATTGAAATATGACGATATGAAAAAAATTACATTTATATTTAATGAAATTAGGACATGAATTTTTCACCGCAATAAAAAAAATTACATTTGTAGGTGATAAATAAAAGTATGATTTTGCGATGCAATAAAAATTACATTTTCTCTTAATGTAATTAAAGATATGAATTTACATTGTAAATTAAAGACATGAATTTACATTGTAATAAAAAAAGACATTTTTTTTACATTGTAATTAAAAAGACATGATTTTTACAATGTAAACAAAATTACATTTTTTATAAAGGTATGAAGAAAAATACTTTTTACTAAAAACTTTATATATTTTGTTGTGTTAGAATTGACGACAAAAACTTTATAATTTTGTTGTGATAGAATTGACGACAAAAACATATATAACACTTTATATTTTTGTTGTTGTGTTAGAATTGACGACAAGAGTAAAATTAGCATTTTTCGTTAATTAGATTATGTTAAGCAAAATTAACATTTTTTTGTTAATTAGATTATGTTAAGTAAAATTAACATTTTTGTTAATTAGATTTTAGTTAAACAAAATTAACATTTTTGTTAATTAGAACATGTTAGTGAAATGGAAAATGAACCTTTTTACCTATTAAAAAGGATTAGTTAAAAAGAGACATTTTTGTCACTTTAGAAAAAATGTGAAATAAAAATATTCATTTTTGGTAATTAAAAATGATAAGACCAAAATATTCATTTTTGGTAATTGAAAAGGATTACACGATAATATACATTATTTTACACTGTTATGTGTTAAATTAGAATTGACATTTTTTTTACACCATAATGTATTAAATTAGGAAATGGACATGGTTTACACCGTAATGTTTTAAATTAGGAAATGGACATGGTTTACACCGTAATGTGTTAAATTAGAAAATGGACATTATTTTCACCGCCATTTTGTTAAATATGAAAAGGACATTATTTATTTTGTCAATTTGTTAGAAATGGAAAAAAATAGAACATTGATTTCATTGTCAATTACTTTAAAGAGAAATTTATATTTTCATGTGAAAAAAAACAAAAAAAAATGAAAGAGAAATTTTACATCTTTTTGTAAATAGAATTAAAAATGAAAATTTACATTTTCCTTATAAATAGAATTAAAAGTAAAATTTTGCACCTTCCTTGTGAATTGAATTAAAAGATAAAATTACATTTTCATGTAATTAGATTTAAAGTAAGAAAAATACATTTATATGTAATTAGATTTATAGAATATAAAATTACATTTTTATGTAATTAAAAGTGAAAACTTAGATTTTCATTAAAAGAATAAAGGAGTGATATTTACATTTTTATGTAAATAGATTTTCAATAAAAGAATTTAGATATGATATTTACCTTTTCAACGTAAATAGATTTTCAATAAAGGAAATTAGAAAGGAAATTTACATTTTTATGTAGATAAACAATGAAAGAGGAAATTTACATTTTTATGTAAATAAACAATGAAAGAGGAAAATTCACTTTTTAGGTAAATAAGCAATAAAAAGGAAAATTACATTCAAAATGTAAATTAGAATATAAAGGACATTTTGTTAGGAAATTAGAATATAAAGGACATTTTGTTAGGAAATTAGAATAAAAAGGACATTTTTGTTAGAAATTGTAAATGAGAATAAAAAGTATAGAAACAAAGATTACATCTTTATTGACCTTTTATATGCAATAAAAAGAAGTAGATAATTGGAGAAGTTTTACATTTTTCTTAATGTAAATAAGAATTAGAAAAGTTACGTTTTTCTTAATGTAAATAAGGATTAGAAGAAAATTACATTTTTATGAAATGAAAAGATTAGATTTTGACGTTGCAAAATTATTTAATGCAATGTAGATTATATTAAAAAGAAAAGTCACATTTTTAATATAGATTATATTAAAAAGAAAGGTTTACATTTTTAATGTGAATAAAAATAATAGGATTAAAATGTATATTTTTATCGTCATTTTAGATGCGATAAAAAGAGTAGAAATGAAATGTATATTTATATCGTCGCTTTAGATGCTATAAAAAATAGAATAAATATTATATATATTTTTATCGTCATTTTAGAGGCGGTAAAAAGAAGTTACATTTTTCAATGTAAATAAAAGAAAAATAGGAAGTTACGTTTTTATATGTAATTAGAGAAATATAGAAATTTACATTTTCCAATGTAAATTGAATATGAAATAAAAGTTACATTTTCAATATAATAATATATTGAAATATAAGTTTACATTTCCCAATGTAAGTAAAATAGGAACAGAAATTTACATATTTTTTTAATGTAAATAAAAGGATTAGGAATTTACATTTTAAGGAATGGATTTTCATTAAAAAGAATAATGAAACCAAATATACATTTGGTGTAAATTGAAAGATGAAAGATGAAAAAGTACATTGTTGGATATAGCACGTGTAGGTGAATTATAATAAAATTAAACATTATTGTGTGCCATGTTATACCTCGATATTATCTACACAAATAGGGATATTCGATGTTAACAAAATATAGTGAAATGAAATGGACGACGGAATTATATATAAGTATATATATAAAAAGTCAAAATTAAACAAATCAAGCGTGGTAGTTCGCGTTTTGGAATCGTGTCTTTAATTGATTATACCGAAATATCCGACCGTCAGATTTTCCCAAAATTGAAACCGTTAAGTTCGCCTTGGGAAGATCTTTCCAACGATATGAATTGTGTTGAAATCCAATGGTTAGATTTAGAGAAATGTATAAAACAAATTTGAGTGAAAACAGCGCCAGGGTCGCCCATTGACCCGAAGCGTCGTTAAAATAGCGATAGATCGTTATTAAATACAAATAACGATATGAAATGATTTTAAAATATATATATGCGAGGATCATTTGAAAAGTCCGAGTTCATTCTCATTTCAAATGATTATACATCGACCTAAGTCGAAGAGTTGAAGACCGTTAATCTTCGACATCGAATGGATGACGGCTACTGATGCCCTCGATTGATTTGCTACCTTGAAAAGGGTTTCGGTGGTAGTTGTCCAAACGTACTTGGAGATCTACCGGATATAGTTTCGTTCAGACCCAGAACGGGCTTATAAATGGAATGTGTGTCCGACATTGTACTCCTTTATATTGTATTTATTGATTTTCTGTCGAATGTATGAATGCTTGGTGGCGGAGAATTTATTCTCTTGCTTAACACCATTTTGTATATTTTGGCAAAGGATTAATATTATGATATGGATTGACAGTGTGGCATACCAAGATGCAATGATCAAGGTTTCTTGTTGAAAAACAGGCCTTGTGGTTGATGATCAAAGCACGACCTGTTTAGGCGTAGCTTTGTGTATAACGTAGCTTCACGAGCCTCACAACCCGGTGGAGTCTAAAACGGAGCAAGGGAACTCATGGAGAGTAGCACGTTTCTTTCTAGCTAGAAGTAGTGTCAGTGCTTAAACTGGCTGACATTTTACTTATGTGGATGATGGAATGAGGCGCCTCGGATGTTAGGTCCTATAGGACCGGGAAACGTGTGTTCAGGAATTGCCAATCCGCAAAATCGTATGTGCGGACCGGCCCTGCAGGATCCAAGGGTTACTACGAGGGATCATGAGACATTAGCTAGAGTGGCTCGAATCGATAAGGAGATCGTTCCTGGCCCTGACTCATGATGGAAACCCAATTTCCAATACGACACCATGCGGTTTTGATTGTAGAACTAGTATGGCGACATAGTAGGATGGGGTACTATGCCGTCTATGATTGATACATTATGATTGAACTGTTTTTGAAACTTATATACACTAATAATAATATCAAATTCGTTTTTATCGTACCAAGCATGTTTAATCATCATAAGGTAAAACTATATCCTCTGGTTTGCGGTGTGATGGGACTTGAGTCTTATGATGATTTCATTTTTCTAAAAAGCGCTGCCTTGTTTAAACGATTTACTTTAATTTATGCACCGACAATCCATTGGAATAAAACCCATTCTGCGTTAGCGGCGTGGTCCTTGGATTTGCCTTATTGCTATTAGTTATATTAGTTAAGAATTCTCACACGAGTCCCATGACTGATTCGTAGTTTGTTTCACTTTGCAAACTCGGGTACCCTCTTTTCAACACGGGCAGCCGAGTAGCTTTTTGCAGATATTTATCTTTTGAGCAGGATTCTGGATCGAAGCCTAAAGCCGTGTCCAGAGCATAGAAGTATTCCGCTGTTTATTGTATTTAATTTATTGAAATTTATCTTCCGCTGTAACTTTATTCAATGTACTCTGATATGTTCTGTACTCTGATGTAACATTATAGTGATGTTTATTAAAGTCTGTTGTTATTGTTTTGATGTTGTTGTATTCCTAGAGTTAACGTGTTCGGGTTTTGAACGGTCTTAGTCGATTTTGCGATCGATTGAGTCCGGGCGAAATCCGGAGCCGTTACAGTTGGTATCAGAGCTCTGGTTAGCTCAAATTTTTTGGGGTACAACTCGTTAGAACTGGAAAAAAGACTCATCAGAGATTGGATTAGTAATATCCAATAAGAATACTCATTAGAGATAGGATCAGCAGTATCCTAAAATGAGAAAACTCATTTGAGATGGGGTTAGTAATGCCCTAGAATGAGTTGAGAGTGAAAAGTATATAATTAACGTATTTTGATTATATATATAATCCGCTATTAGGAATTATGATTTTGAATATATATAAAAGTTATAAATATTTAAAAAGCTAATCAACAAATTTATTGATGATTGTGTAGTGTAATTATTAGTTCAATTATAAATTATTTAAACCAATGAATAAATAATAAAGAATTAAAATTTGAGTAGATTAATTAGACAACTTTAGCTTCGTTCCTTTTCGAGGACGAAAAGATTTTAAGTGGGCGAGACTATAACAACCCTGAATTTTGGGGTCAATTTAAAATTTTATTTTAAGTTATTTTAATGAGTTTTTAATAGTTAAAATAATCTATTTAAATAATAATGATTAAAAATTTATTTAAATCGAAGTTAGAATGAATAATTTAATTTTAATTATAAAAGGAGTCAGAAATAGCGCGGTAGTTTGGAAAGTCAAACTTGAACTTTGACTGACCGTATAGGATGCAAAATTTAACGGATTTTAGAGAAACCAAAAATATTAGAATCTATTTAAAAATATATTTCTAACGAATCTGAAAAATTGAAATTTCATAGCGGGAATCAAAAGTTATGCCCAGTTTAAAATTTAGAAAGGTCGCTATGAATTTATATATAATATATAAAGGTCAAAAATGCTACTTTTTACATACGAAGGAATTTGGACTCAAAACCACTTCCATTAAGCTCATAATGACGTTTCTGCATTTAAAAAGTATAAACACTTATATATTTCGAGTTTCGGAAATTATTTGTTTAAAGATGTATTTTTTTAATATTTAATATATAGCCCTTAAAAATTGTCATTTTACAAACGACCTCCGTTTTCGACGAAACCACTTTTGTTGAAACCGGAACGACAAGTTATTGTTAAGTTTAATTTTCCATGATTTTTAGAACTTATATGTGAGCACAGTATAAATGTGTTTTGTAAATTTCAGTCAATTTCGATTGACTGGAAAATAGCCATTTTTCAAACAATCTCAGAATTCGACGAAATTAATTTTATTAGGACTGTATCGTCAAAACAAAACCAGAAATAATTTTTTTGGATTTTTCTGAGTTCGTGTGTGGCCCCGATAAAATTAAAAAGTACGTTTGAATTTAATATTAAAGATTTATTTTAAAAATAAAAGAAACATCCTGTAAACTTCAGAATTAGACTTCGGCACTAGCGCCATTGCATTCAGAAGGCGTCAAAACATATTGTTCGACAGTCGTTGGGCTCTGTTTGGAGATCGGTCGGAAAAACCCTAATTTTGGATTTAATTAAATAAATTAAAAAAATAAAAAATACGCTTAAATACATGTATAAATACACGGATGAACAGTACAGCTTCTTCTTCCTCTCGTTTCAGCCGCCACCGTAACCCATAACCTTTCGAATTTTCAAGCTTTGATTTCTCCTTCGTTTCTCAACGAAATTCTTCGCCGTAGTATAACTTTTCGAAGAGATTTTCGTGTTCTTCGATTCTAGACCGGAATCAAAGCCTCTCGTTGCCTGTAGCCGCCACACCGGCCCTCCAAACCCGCCATCGTCGCACCCTCCCCCCCCCCCCCCCCCCGTGCCACCACGGCGAACCACAACCCCCCTTCTCCCGGAGATTTTAGCCCTCTCCTAGCTCTCCGACGCCACGCAATCGGTTCTGGAATTAAAGATTTGAACAAAATTGAATTATAAAGGTATGAACATTTCAGATTTTGCGACGCTTTTATCTGTTGCAATTGCAATTGTGAAAAGAAATTGATAATTTGTTCATACGAACTCCAAACTGAAAATTTTCAGATCCGTTTGAACCGTAACATCGAATAGAACCTCTTGAAAGCAATTAGGACCAGTTCTGAACACGTTTTAATTTCTAATAATGATCCAATCAAGGTGAGATTCTATTTTAAATAATTAAATTAATTTAATTATTAATTTTCTTTTGTTATTTAAATAATTAAATTAATTTAATTATTAATTTTCTTTTGTTATTTAAATAATTGAATGGTGAATGAAGTAGATATGAGATGTGATAATATTCTGAATGATTGTTTGGTTATCTGTGTGTATAATTCCAGATCTGCTAGTTAAAAATTTCAGATCTGTATGTGATGGAAAATTTGAATAATCATTTTGTTTAATTTTGTCGAATCATGTTTTGTTGATATTCTACGAATCATGTATATATAAAAATATCACCTTGTTCATGTTTTTGAACTAAACTAGAAAATTTCAATTCAATGCCACCTTGTTGTTATTTGATTTGACTAGACCTTTTTAGTTCAAATATAATATTGATATGATGTTTGTAGGATTGAAATATGACGATATGAAAAAATTTACATTTATATATAATGTAATTAGGACATGAATTTTTCACCGTAATTAAAAAAAATTACATTTGTAGGTGATAAATAAAAGTATGATTTTGCGATGCAATATAAATTACATTTTCTCTTAATGTAATTAAAGATATGAATTTACATTGTAAATTAAAGACATGAATTTACATTGTAATAAAAAAACATTTTTTTAAGTTGTAATTAAAAAGACATGATTTTTACAATGTAAACAAAATTACATTTTTTATAAAGGTATGAAGAAAATTACTTTTTACTAAAGACTTTATATATTTTGTTGTGTTAGAATTGACGATAAAAACTTTATATATTTTGTTGTGATAGAATTGATGACAAAAACATATATAACACTTTATATTTTTGTTGTTGTGTTAGAATTGACGACAAGAGTAAAATTAACATTTTTTGTTAATTAGATTATGTTAAGTGAAATTAACATTTTTGTTAATTAGATTTTAGTTAAACAAAATTAACATTTTTGTTAATTAGAACATGTTAGTGAAATGGAAAATGAACCTTTTTACCTATTAAAAAGGATTAGTTAAAAAGAGACATTTTTGTCACTTTAGAAAAATGTGAAATAAAAATATTCATTTTTGGTAATTAAAAATGATAAGACCAAAATATTCATTTTTGGTAATAGAAAAGGATTACACGAGAATATACATTATTTTACACCATTATGTGTTAAATTAGAATTGACATTATTTTACACCGTAATGTGTTAAATTACGAAATGGACATGGTTTACACCGTAATGTGTTAAATTAGGAAATGGACATGGTTTACACCGTAATGTGCTAAATTAGAAAATGGACATTATTTTCACCGCCGTTTTGTTAAATATGAAAAGGGCATTATTTATTTTGTCAATTTGTTAGAAATGGAAAAAAATAGAACATTGATTTCATTGTCAATTAGTTTAAAGAGAAATTTATATTTTCATGTGAAAAAAAAATGAAAGAGAAATTTTACATCTTTTTGTAAATATAATTAAAAATGAAAATTTACATTTTCCTTATGAATAGGATTAAAAGTAAAATTTTGTACCTTCCTTGTGAATTGAATTAAAAGATAAAATTACATTTTCATGTAATTAGATTTAAAGTAAGAAAAATACATTTATATGTAATTAGATGTATAGAAGATAAAATTACATTTTTATGTAATTAAAAGTGAAAACTTAGATTTTCTTTAAAAGAATAAAGGAGTGATATTTACATTTTTATGTAAATAGATTTTCAATAAAAGAATTTAGATATGATATTTACCTTTTCAATGTAAATAGATTTTCAATAAAGGAAATTAGAAAGGAAATTTATATTTTTATGTAGATAAACAATGAAAAGGGAAATTTACATTTTTATGTAAATAAACAATGAAAGAGGAAAACTAACTTTTTAGGTAAATAAGCAATGAAAAGGAAAATTACATTCAAAATGTAAATTAGAATATAAAGGACATTTTGTTTGGAAATTAGAATATAAAGGACATTTTGTTAGGAAATTAGAATAAAAAGGACATTTTTGTTAGAAATTGTAAATCAGAATAAAAAGTATAGAAATAAAGATTACATCATTATTGTTAGGAAATTAGAATAAAAAGGACATTTTTGTTAGAAATTGTAAATCAGAATAAAAAGTATAGAAATAAAGATTACATCTTTATTGACCTTTTATATGCAATAAAAAGAAGTAGATAATTAGAGAAGTTTTACATTTTTCTTAATGTAAATAAGAATTTGAAAAGTTACGTTTTTCTTAATGTAAATAAGGATTAGAAGAAAATTACATTTTTATGTAATGAAAAGATTAGATTTTGACGTTGCAAAATTATTTAATGCAATGTAGATTATATTAAAAAGAAAAGTCACATTTTTAATATAGATTATATTAAAAAGAAAGGTTTACATTTTTAAAGTGAATAAAAATAATAGGATTAAAATGTATATTTTTATCGTCATTTTAGATGCGATAAAAAGAGTAGAAATGAAATGTGTATTTTTATCGTTGCTTTAGATGCGATAAAAGAATATAATAAATATTATATATTTTTTATCGTTATTTTAGAGGCGGTAAAAAGAAGTTACATTTTTCAATGTAAATAAAAGAAAAATAGGAAGTTACATTTTTATATGTAGTTAGAGAAAAATAGAAATTTACATTTTCCAATGTAAATAGAATATGAAATAAAAGTTACATTTTCAATATAATAATATATTGAAATATAAGTTTGCATTTCTCAATGTAAGTAAAATAGGAATAGATATTTACATTTTTTTTAATGTAAATAAAAGGATTAGGAATTTACATTTTAAGGAATGGATTTTCATTAAAAAGAATAATGAAACCAAATATACATTTGGTGTAAATTGAAAGATGAAAGAAGAAAAAGTACATTGTTGGATATAGCACGTGTAGGTGAATTATAATAAAAATAAACATTATTGTGTGCCATGTTATACCTCGATATTATCTACACAAATAGGGATATTCAATGTTAACAAAATATAGTGAAATGAAATGGATGAAGGAATTGTATATAAGTATATATATAAAAATCAAAATTAAACGAATCGAGCGTGGTAGTTCACGTTTTGGAATCGTGTCTTTAATTGATTATACCGAAATATCCGACCGTCGGATTTTCCCAAAACTAAAACCGTTAAGTTCGCCTTGGGAAGATCTTTCCAACGATATGAATTGTGTTAAAATCCAATGGTTAGATTTAGAGAAATGTATAAAACAAATTTGAGTGAAAACAGCGCCAGGGTCGCCCATTGAACCGAAGCGTCGCTAAATTAATTTGGGCTATTTTTATATAAATAAAAACAGCGATTTATTACAAATAATGATATGAAATGATTTTAAAATATATATATGCGAGGATCGTTTGGAAAGTACGAGTTCAATCTCATTTCAAATGATTATACGTCGACCTAAGTCGAAGAGTTGGAGACGGTGATTGAAGATGGTAATCTTCGACATCGAACGGATGACGGCTACTGATGCCATCGATTGATTTGCTACCTTGAAAAGGGTTTCGGTGGTAGTTGTCCAAACGTACTTGGAGATCTACCGGATATAGTTTCGTTCAGACCCAGAACGGGCTTTTAAATAGAATGTGTGTCCGACATTGTACTCCTTTATATTGTATTTATTGATTTTTTGTCGAATGTATGAATGCTTGGCGACGGAGAATTTATTCTCTTGCTTAACACCCTTTTGTATATTTTGGCAAAGGATTAATAGTATGATATGGATTGATAGTGTGGCATACCAAGATGCAATGATCAAGGTTTCTTGTTGAAAAGCAGGCCTTGTGGTTGATGATCAATGCACGGCCTGTTTAGGCCTAGCTTTGGGTACAGCATAGCTTCACGAGCCTCACAACCCGGTGGAGTCTAAAATGGAGCAAGGGAACGCAGGGTGAGCAGCACGTTTCTTTCTAGCTAGAAGTAGTGTCAGTGCTTAAACTGACTGATATTTTACTTATTTGGATGATGGAATGAGGCGCCTCGGATGTTAGGTCCTATAGGACCGGGAAACGTGTGTTCAGGAATTGCCAATCCGCAAAATCGTATGTGCGGACCGGCCCTGCAGGATCCAAGGGTTACTACGAGGGATCATGAGACATTAGCTAGAGTGTCTCGAATCGGTAAGGAGATCGTTCCTAGCCCTGACTCATGATGGAAACCCAATTTCCAATACGACACCATGCGGTTTTGATTGTAGAACTAGTATGGCGACATAGTAGGATGGGGTACTATGCCGTCTATGATTGATACATTATGATTGAACTGTTTTTGAAACTTATATACACTAATAATAATATCAAATTCGTTTTTATCGTACCAAGCATGTTTAATCATCATACGGTAAAACTCTATCCTCTGGTTTGTGTTGCATTGTGTGATGTGACTTGAGTCTTATGATGATTTCATTTTTCTTAAAAGTATTGCGTTGTTTAAACGATTTACTTTAATTTATGCACTGACAATCCATTGGAATAAAACCCCTTCCGCGTTAGCCGCGTGGTCCTTGGATTTGCCTTATTGCTATTAGTTATATTAGTTAAGAATTCTCACACCAGTCCCATGATTGACTCGTAGTTTGTTTCATTTTGCAAACTCAGGTGCCCTCTTTTCCACATGGGCAGTCGAGTAGCTTTTTGTAGATATTTATCTTTTGAGCAGGATTCTGGATCGAAGCCTAAAGCCGTGTCCAGAGCATAGAAGTCTTCCGCTGTTTATTGTATTTAATTTATTGAAATTTATCTTCCGCTGTAACTTTATTCAATGTACTCTGATATGTTCCGTACTCTGATGTAACATTATTGTGATGTTTATTAAAGTCTGTTGTTATTGTTCTGATGTTGTTGTATTTCCAGAGTTAACGTGTTCGGGTTTTGAACGGTCTTAGTCGATTTTGCGATCGATTGGGTCCGGGCAAAATCCGGAGCCGTTACATATAGTCTCTAGGATCCCCGCTCCACTGCACTTTGACTAAGTGGATCCTCTTGTTCCTCAGAACTCGGGCCTCTTTGCCAATAATTTTCACTGGCTCCCTTCTCACTGCTAAACTCGGGGTAATCTCCAAATCTTGTTGTGCTTCTTCCTCCACAACCAAGTCTGGATACTGTACATGTTTCCGGAGTTGAGACACATTGAATACATCATGCACCCCTGGCAACTAGTCAGGCAGCTGCACCCTATAAGCGAGAGTTCCAATCCTTTCGAGAGTAGGAAATGGGCCAATGAATCTCGGTGCCAACTACCCAGTCTTCCCAAAACGAACTACATCTCTCAGTGGGGAAACCCTTAAGTACACGTAATCGCCAACAGAGAATTCTAAATCCCTTCTTCGTGAGTCTGCATAGCTCTTCTGTTGGCTCTGAGCAGTCAGTAGGCTCTTCTTAATAAAATCAACTTTATTTGATGCTCCACGAATCATGTCCGGACCCAATACTTATCGATTGTCGGGTTCCACCCAACATGCGGGGGGTCTGCATGATCTGCCATATAATGCATCAAATGGTGATATCTGCAAGCTTGCTTGGTAACTGTTATCATAAGAGAACTCAACCAATTGCAAATGATCTTCCTATGACCCGCCAAAATCAATAATGCATGCTCGCAACAAGTCTTCTAATATGCGGTTCGCCCTCTTAGTCTGGCCATCTGTCTGAGGATGATAAGCGGTACTTAGATTCAACTTGGTCCTTAGCTCCTCTTGGAATGCCTCCCAGAATTTACTAGCAAATATCGGATCACGGTCACTAACATTGCTATTGGGAACTCCATGTAGTCTGACAACCTCTGAAATAAAGCTGCGCCAGACTTCGAGGTGTTCTATTAGATCTGACAGGGATAAAATGGGCGGTCTTCGTGAAATGATCTACAATCACCCATATATTGTCATTGCCTTTTCTGGTTCGGGGAAAGCCATCAATGAAATCCATATAAATTTGGTCTACTTCCAACTTGGAAACTCTAGCGGTGGCAACAATCCTGCAAGCTTCTATTGATCGCTTTTAACTTATTGACAGGTGGAACATCTAGCAACATATATAGAAATGTCTCTCTTCATAGATCTCTACAAAAATGTGCGCTTGAGGTCATGATACATCTTGCTCACCCCTGGATGAATACTATGCTTAGATCTGTGACATTCATCCATTACTTCCTTTCTAAGCTCAGGAATGTTTGGAACGCAAATTCGGCCTAACAGCCTCAGAACCCCTTTGTTGTCAATTTGGAAACTCGTGGGTTCGCCTTCCCGAACACTCTTGCTAATTCTCTGAATAAACTCATCATTCTTCTAAGGAGCAGAGATCTTATCAATCAATGTAGGTGTAATGGTGAGATTGGCGGTGATAAGATTGGTGGCGTCCGCATTCTTTCTGCTAAGCGCATCCGCCACAACATTGGCTTTTCCCGGAGTATATAGGATGTCCAGATCATAGGCCGCAGAAATTCTAACCAACGTTGCTGCCTCAAATTCAAGTCTCTTTGGGTGAACAGATACTTCAAGGATTTATGATCAGTATATAATTCGAACTTCTCACCCAAAATATAGTGCCGCCATATCTTTAAAGAAAACACGATGGCCACCAACTCAAGATCATGAGTGGGGTATCTTTTCTCATGCGGTTTCAACTGATGGCTAGCATATGCAACTACTTTGCCCCTTTGCATTAACACCGCACCGATACCTTCAATAGAAGCATCAATATAGACCATCAACTCTTGGTTGCCATCAATAATGGTCAACACGGGAGCAGTGGTCAACCTCAATTTCAGCTCTTGGAAAGCTGCGTCGCATTCGGGTGTCCAAGTAAACTTTGCATGCTTCTTAGTCAGCTTCGTCAATGGACAAGATAGCTTTACTCAAACACAAATCTATTTAACAAAATTAATATTTTTACTCAAACACAAATCTATTTAACAAAAATGTAATTTTTGTTATAACTCAAATCTATTTAACCAAAATGTAATCTTTGTTTTCAACCATCATATTTTGACAAAATGTAAATCTTTGTTTCAACTAATATATTTTGACAAAATGTACATTTTGTTTCAACTAATATGTATTGATAAAAATGTATATTTTGTTTCAACTATTCTATTTTGACAAAATTGTACATTTGGTTTCAACTATTCTAATTTGGCAAATTGTTCATTTTTGTCGACCACCCTCAGAGCTCGGAAAGTCGTGAGAATAGTACTAGGTGGAAGACTGCCTGGGAAGTCCTCTCGCTTGAGTACGGGAGCCTTTGGCACTGGGTATCCACCGATAAACTATTTGACAAAAATGAATATTTTTGTTCCGACTAAACTATTTGACAAAATTGAATATTTTTGTTTCAACTAAACTATTTGGTAAAAATGGATATTTTGTTTCTACTAAACTATTTGACAAAAATGAATATTTTTGTTTCAACTAAACTATTTGACAAAAATGGATATTTTTATTTCAACTAAACTATGTGACAAAAATGAATATTTTTGTTTCAACAATTTTAATTTGAAAAAAATGAATATTTTTGTTTCAACAAAACTATTTGACAAAAATGAATATTTTTGTTTCAACAATTCTAATTTGACAAAAATGAATATTTTTGTTTCAACAATACTATTTTGACAAAAATGAATATTTTTTGTTTCAACAATTCTAATTTGACAAAAATGAATATTTTTGTTTCAACAAAACTATTTGACAAAAATGAATATTTTTGTTTCAACAAAACTATTTTGACAAAAATGAATATTTTTGTTTCAACTAAGCTATTTGGCAAAAATGAATATGTTTGTTTGACGACCCCAAACCTCGTTCCACGGTGGCAAGGGTAATCTTTGGAACATAACACATAAACAAATAACAGCATAACAGAAATAAATAAATACACCAGATAATGTACAATAGAATACACTGGATAAACATAAACATCAGAGTTACACAGTATACAGGATCATACTTAGTACAAAATACAGTTCAGCTTTACATAAAATGTATACAGCGGAATCAAAACATAATATGTACAACAGGAGCTGAACAACATAAAAAGAAAGAAGTGATAGAATCCATCTTCAGCTCCATAGCTATCCATAAAGAGCCTGCTAAAACCTGAATACAAGGCTGCCCGTGTAGAAAAAGGGGCACCCGAGTTTGCAAGTGAAACAAACTACGAGTCAGTCAGGGGACTGGTATAAGAAATCTACTTAACTTACATTATAACAAGGCCAATCACAGGACCACGCCACTAACGCGGAACGGATTTGCTCCGTTGGATTGCCAGTGCTTAAAACAAGTAAATCATTTAAACATCGCAATGCTTTTTATAAAAATGAAGCCATTATAAGACTCAGTTTTCATCACACAATGCAACGCAAACCGAAGGATAGAGTTTTTACCTTATAATGGCCAAAATATGCTTGATACATATAAAAAAAAGCATTTGATATTATTACTAGGGTTTATATGTTTTCATAAACAATTTAAATCATAAGTATCAATCATAGACGGCATAAATGCCCCATACCACTATGTCGCCATATATAGGTATACAATCAAAACCGCACGTTGTCGTATTTGGAAATTGGATTTCCGTCATGAACCAAGGCAAGGGATCTTCCTTACCGTTTCGAGACTCTCTAGCCCGAGCCTCAGGCAAGCGCGCAGACAAGCCTTGGATCGTCAGGGCCGGTCCACACGGAGTGGATTAAAATGCCTGAACCCCGCCCTATGGGGCGTAAACTGGTCATATCCCGACCATACCATCGGCCCAGAAGCGACTGATATAGCCGAGGCGCCTAGCTATCCATCATCCACATAAGCAAAATGCCAGGGCGTGTAAAACCCAAAGCACCACTCCTAGCTAGAAAGAAATGCAGGTCCTCCCTGATGTCCTCTCCCGTTTCTGGCTCATACCGAGGTGTGAGGCCCGCGAATCAACGCTAAATACAAAGCTAGCTATTTAAAACCCTGCTTTGATCATCAACCACAAAGCTCTTCTTTTCAACAAAAAGCTTTGATCACCGCATTTCTGCATGCCACGTTGTCAATATACAACGTCAGAGACACATCCATTTACAAGTCCATTCTGGGTCTGAACAAAACCGGAGGCACCTTATTCCTCCCCCGTATGTCCAATACAGGAGAGAGGCCCTCACACATACGAATGATCAACAAGTACGTCCGGACAACCAACACTGTAACCCCTTCAGGGCAGCAACTCCCATCAAAGGCATTAGTAGTTATCCATTCGATGTGAAGATCCTCGGTCTTGCACGTCTTCATATCTTCGACTTCTAACCGTCGACCAATTATTTGAAATGAGAATTAACTCGTCCTTTTCAAATAATTCACGTATATTTAGAATTTCAAATCAATTCATTTTCATGGTTAAATTATTTGACATCCATAATTCAGTTCATTAATGTAATTTTCACGTCAAACACATTCAACCATCAAATATCCAATAAATCTAGTAATTTCGGTTTATTTCCATTCCATATCGTTTATAATATTTTATAACGATTTATCGTTATTTTTATTTATTTAAAAATAGCCAATTTATTCAAACGACACTTCAGGCCATAACGCGGCAATGGCGCTGTTTTCCCTCAAATTTGATATACACATGTCTGAAAATCTAACCGTTGGATCTATACAAATTTTATAACATTGGAAAGATCTTTTCAAAACGAATCCAACGGTTCCAGTTTTGGGAAAATTAGACGGTCGGATCTCCCGGTACAATCGTTTGAAGTTATGATTTCAAAATACGAAAATTATATATATATATATATATATATATATATATATATATATTCCATTCTGGCACTGTTTTTATTCAGATTTGAATTAAACATTTCAGACAATCTAACCGTTGGATCTTTGTAAAGTTGGTATCGTTGGAAAGATATTTCCAAAGTGAACCCAACGGTTTCGGTTTCGGGAAAATCGGACGGTCGGATCTCCCGGTACAATCGTTTGAAATTACGGTTTCAAAATACGAACTGCCACTTTGTTATTCGATTTAGTTTAATTTTATATATATATATATATATATAACCCGTTCTTCGATTTCCAAACCATTTCATTTCATATATGTGATAAAAATAATATTTTTATCCAACAAATATATATTTCAACACATGACTATTTTTACCACTTCATGTATATAATAAAAATGTAATTTTTTATTGTTAAAACAATTTACTTCAACACGATTATTTTATATACTTCATATAGATGATAAAAATGTGATTTTTATTATTAAAGCAATTTATTTCAAAAATGAAGATTTTTAGCGATTCATATAAATTATAAAAATGTGATTTTCATTGGTAAAACTATTTATTTCAAACATTCGATAAAAATGCTATTTTTATCGTTCAAACCATTTTTATTTCAAAAATGAATATTTTTCCAACACATGAATATATTTCAATACATGAATATAAATCAAACACAGGAATATTTCAGAAAATTTCGGCAGCATAACTGTAGGGTAGTTAAAACCGGCACCGTCCCGAGTACGGCTCCTCGCTCTACCTTAAAGCCTCGCAGCTTTTGACAACTGGGATTTCAATATCTAGTTCGTACGCAGACGAATTTTCCCATATACTAATCCTATTTGGATTTCAACCACAATCAATCATATCAAATCAACCATTCGTGATATTCACCAAATTTCACATCAACCAAAATCCAAACAATATCACAACCAATATATATTGTCCGTGGTTTGTGGACGAGGGGAGTATATATATATACGTGTATAAATATATTTCGATTTCATTTCAATTCATTTCAATTCCATTCAACGCATATATAATTTTTACAACGCATATATAACTATACATCGCACATAAACCTTATACAACGCTTATACATGAGGTGTACAACGCTTATATAACTCATACATCGACCGTATAATTTATACATCGTTATTCAATATCGTTTATAATTCAGAAATCTCACATTGAGTTCCACTCCTCCAAAAATTGTAGGAAGCTCCAAAAATTTCCAGTCTCTTCTAGAATGTAGAAGACATCCACACGAGTCCAATGTCTCTTGTTTCACTACATTTCGTCAACATACGAAAAAGATATGATTTTCAAACGATAAACTAACTTTGCGACACTTTTAAACTGTTATAAATAGTTTTAAATAAATAGAAGCCATTACCTCTATATTTCGTTCAAAACTAGGTTTCAGTTTTTCAGTCAATCCGTGTATCGTTGCGTCGATCGGCCGGTGCCACCTGAAAGAGGACGGAGAGGCGAGCATGCGCATGGTGGTGGGGTCCACTTCGGTGGTGGGATGCGGCCACGGCGGTGGTTAGAAGTTCCAACCTTCAAGGCACTGAAACTCGAGATATACGAGATGATAGGGGGCGAGGTTTAGATGGATTTAAGGATCTCGTCGAGCTCAACAAAAAGCTCTGAAGGACGGATCGATTTCGTTGCGTGGATTTGAAGAAAAAGAAGAGAGAAGGAGGGGAGCGCTTCCGTCATTCGCGACTGGAAGTATCGGGGAGAGAGAGTTGAGATGGCGCTTTATGATTGGCCAAGGGTTTTATATTTTAATTTTTAATTTATTTAAATCCGAAAATACCCCATATCACATACGAACCCTAATCCAAACCCAATGACTATCACCCCAGCTAAATACCTCCATTCCAAACACAATGGAATATGTTTCGTAAGCCCATTCGGTTGTTTCAGTCAGTTATTCTTCAAATTAAAATATAAAACATTCAATATTTGTTATGAACGTACATTTCAATTTGTCGGGGCTGCATACTAATCCCAAAAATTCCATAAAAATAAATCTAGCTATGTTTTGACGATACGGTCCCAACAAAACTAGTTTCGTCGAATTCGGAGACCGTTTGAAAAATGCTCATTTTCTGGTCGATCCAATTTGATTGAAATCAACCAAACACATTTTCCTTTGCCACGCTCACATATTAACTCCAAAAATTATGGAATTTGAAACCCAGTAATAATTTGACACCACGGATCCAGCAAAATTGGTTTCATCAAAAACGGAGGTCGTTTGCAAAAAGTCTATTTTCACGGGTTATATAAACTCCATAGCGACCTTTCTGAAAATTCATTTGGCCATAACTTTTGATTTCCGCTATGAAATTTTGATTTTTCAGATTCGTTAGAAAGATATTCATAAATAGATTTAAATATTTTTTGTTTCACTAAAATCCGTTTAATTTTGCACCCGTTACAGTCTGTTGAAGTACGAATTCAAATTTTCAGACTATCACGTCATTTCATGCCTTGTTTTAAAATTAAAATAAATATATTCACTATACTTTTGATCCAAATAGATTTTTGGTCATTATTATTTAAAATAATTTATTTTAAATATTCAAAATTCACCAAAATAGCCAAATTAAAAATTTTAAATTGGTTCTGATTTTCCATGTTATTACAGTTTGTTTCAACAAAACTATTTTGAAAAAATGAATATTTTTGTTTCAACAAAACTATTTGACAAAAATGAATATTTTTGTTTCAACAAAACTATTTTGACAAAAATGAATATTTTTGTTAAACAATTATATTTTTAGACAAATGTATATTTTGTTTCAACTATAAAAATTATAATTTTTGTTTCACTATCTTCTTACAACAAAATGTCTTTTTTTATTTTCAACTATTTTGCTACAACAAAAATGTCCTTTTTACTTCAAGTATTTTAATTTGACTAAATGACAAATTTAATTCAATAATTACATTTTGACAAAAATGTCAATTTTGATCCAATAATTATATTTTGACAAAAATGATAATTTTAATTCCATTATTCTAATTTGACAAAGATGATAATTTTTAATTCAGCTATTCTATTAACAAAAATGATGATTTTTGTTTAACTCCATTCTAATTAACAAAAATGTTAATTTTTGTTTATTCAATTCTAATTAACAAAAATGTTAATTTTTTTCAACTAATCTAATAAATAAAAAGTGATAATTTTTGTTTAACTCGATTCTAATTAACAGAGATGTTAATTTTTTTTTGACTCAACTAATCTAAAAAACAAAAATGATAATTTTTTTTAACTATTCCCTAATTAACACAAATGTTAATTTTTGATTCAACAAATCTAATAAACAAAATTGATAATTTTTGTTTAACAATTTTCTAATTAACATAAATGTTGATCTCGGGCACAAGATCGCAACGCTTCTGAAATTATTCAATTCCGAGTTGTATGCATTAGTTATGAATTTATTTGCATTGTTAACATTTTTTAGTTAATTAATTAAATAAAAAAAATAAAAGAATCCACCATCTTCCTTAACAGGTCAAGGCCGCGTCGATTTCCCTTTAGCTCAATTCTAGGGTTCAAACTTTCGTACAAATCGTGGGGCTTGGGGCCGAATAGAAGGTGGCACGCCGGAGAGGAGAGAGCGGCGCACGGCGTAGGGCCCACGTTGGCCAACTCGATCTGGCTAAGGAGGAGGGGCGGTGCTTTAATTGTCAGGGGTTTGAGGGGCTGGAACGCGGCGGTTTCTCGATAGCAAGAGTGGTTAGCTGTATGGATGAGAAGAGGGTGGAGAGGACCTCAATGTTGCCAAAAGGAGGAGGGGATTTTACTGTGAGGATCGAGAGAAATTAAGGGATGAAGTTGAGAACTTTCTGGCCATGAAAATGATGGAGGCGGCGACTGTATATTGCAAATTATGGTTTGGGTTCTAGGTTATTTATAATATTATAATATTAAATTCCTAGTTTTGCAAATAAACCGGTTAAGTCTCAGTTGTCCCTAGGCAAATACCCCCATTTCGGACACAAGAGGCTAGGTCTCGTCAGCCCAATCAATCGTTTTTAGTCTGTTTTCTCTAAATTAAAACTTAAACCATTTATTTGTTTAATTCGATCATACATTTAAATTCACCGAGGCCACATATGGACTCCAAAAATTCTTGAAAAATAAAGCTAGCTATGTTTTGACGATACAGTCCTAAAAAAATTAATTTCGTTGAATTTGGAGACCGTTTGAAAAATGAACCTTTTAACGGTCGATTAAATTCAATAGAAATTATCGAATGCAGTTTAATTTACCATGCTCACATATTAATTCCAAAAATTATGGAAAATTAAACTTAGCAATAATTTGATATTCCAGATCCAACAAAAATGGTTTCGTCGATAATGGAGGTCGTTTGTAAAATGACTATTTTTAATTGCTTTAATATTATTTTAAAATGGAATTTTTATATTCTGGCACATTTTCTAACCAAAATTTCTTAAAATAAAATTTTTAAATTGGTTCTGATTTTCCGGGTTGTTACATTAGTTCTACCAGAACTTTTGGTTTTCATTTCATATTTTACACCATATATGCTTACATTCAATTAATTCGAATGATTTTCAATCAACACATTCACATCCGATTCATATTCCATTCATATATATTTAAATTCGTCCAGATTGATTCTAATCAATTTATTCATTTCGATCCATTTAACTTGCTTAAGTTAAATTTAAATTCCACAATTCAAATCCTTGGGTTTTTAGTTCAAATCCTTTAGAAATCACATAAATATATATAAATATATTTATTTTCATCTTAAATTCAAATCATTTGAATTTTCAAACCAACTTGTTTTCCTTTAACCATATTTCCATCAAGAACTTTTCTACGGTAGCAATCCCTCACTTAGAAACTCGAAAATAAACATTCATGATGTTTCAGTCATCATCAGAATTATTTTCTAGCGACTGAAGTGAGTTCAGTGCTTAATTATTTTCCAAAATCCTTTCAAAACAATTTTTATTTAAGAATCCTTTCAAAACAAAGCTATATCATTTTAATATACTTCAGAAAATATTTTTCAAAACACCCAGGATTTAAATTCCAAATTCTAGTTTGAATCCAATTCCAGTTCATCATATTTGTATATTTTATTTTGATACAAATTATATTTGGTAATATATATAACCATTTCGATTCTTATAAACTAACTTGATTATAATTATAACAACCAGCACATCCATATATTATAATAATTTCATAAAATTATTTCATTCCTGTAAAAATAGAATTTTGTGTAAAATTATTTCATTCACCCACTTTAAAATATTATCATGTTGAATAACTCTGCTCAAGTGTTTATAAATACTTATCAATGTCATGGCGTCCAACGATTTGACAAGAATTCATAAGCCACTCAATAGATAAACCAACACAATATAAAGCAATTTTTATATCAACTTATAAATATGTGCTCTCATATATTTACACTCAACTCATTTTAGGGTACTACTTACGCTATCTCTAATGAGTAAACCCATCAAAGCCTAGGTATTCGCTCAACCAAAGCTCTGATACCACTGTAACAAACTGGAATTTTCGACCCCGAAAATCGACATAAACCCATGTCAACTATTCAAAAATCGAACAAACCAGATCATAAATAGAAAGAAGTTAGAGGGTGAGAAATAGAAAGAAAGAAATATTAGAATGGAAGAAGAAGGACATAAACACAAAATAGAATCTCACATCACAGCGAATAAATTATAATATATAACAGCTTTTGTAATACAAGTTTGATTGTATATACATAACATTATCAGAATATAACATTATTTCATCACATATACAACACAACGGAATAAACTCTATATAACTAACACTAAAGCCTCCTGCTTCAAGCTCCTTCAAGGATATATGAAAAAAACTGAACTACTTTACTGCCCGTACAAATATGTGCACCCAAGAGTTTAGGGTAAAACAAAACAAAACAAACTTTGGGTCAGTCATGGGACTAGTGTGAATAAACTACAAACACTTGGTTTTACTTTTAAAAATCCTTTTAGAAAAAAAGATAATCGTAAGACCAAATCCACACATGAATACAGACAATTTTTACCTTACGATAACCCAAAACAGTTTTGGTAAATCATATCTGATTCTGATATTATAATAGTGTCTAAATACTAATAAATAGCAATCTAGTAGAACGCTTGCATCTCCAGCTCTACATAAATAGTATACAATCAAAACCGCGAACTCTTATTGGATAATGGGTTCCAACTAGCAAGGTATAGGACCACCTTCCGACAGTGTATCTCAAGACAGGAATACAACGGGTTCAACAAGAACATCTTGCAACCCAGGCTAAACATGACCGACCCCTCACTTCACTTGAGAGTACCAAATGTATTTCACCAACGGTTGGGATAAGCAACCGTTCCGAAACAACAATAGCGATAGAATAAAAAAGTAAAAGGGTTTTCTCTAGATCAGGTGACAATACATCCTACTTGGGTGCGACCCACTTAGCCATGCAACCTACCCGATTTTATACTAATTCCCGGTTGCGAGGCTTAAGGTTAATGAATTTTATCGCTAATATTTTGATGCTAGAAAGAGGGCTTGAACCTTAGACTTTGTGGTTAGTTTCCTATGAAATAAATTTTGTATTTCAATATATGTAGGAAATATAAAGTCAAAAGCAAAGAGGTTAGACTTGATAAACAAAGATGTGGTATATGATACCACCTTGGAAGAAAGAATAACACCATCCTTCAATCCGGATAATGTTGCATAAGATATTTATTCAATAATTGATTGTATAAATATATGTAGTGACTTTGGAAAACCATAAAATATTTAAACATCGATTACATGGAGATCTTCTAAATACTAAAAGTTTACCACACTACCATGTAGATATAACCTCATAGTTTATTCATACATTGTGTATAATTTTCAAACAACCTTTTTTCCTTCATCAAACATAAGGATACATTTTTATTCATGCAAACAGAAATAAAAGAAAAGGGATCCAATGTATTATGTATCTTCATTATGAGCTGCAATCCTTTCCACAACTCTCTGCACAACTAATAATATTACTTGTGTCTTCAGCTGCAAAAACACAAAAATTAGAGGCATACAGTGAATATTACATAAACTTAGATACTAAAAAAATGCTAAATTTATTATAAATTTCAACTATTCTATTTTTTCCTAATTTCTTTAAACAAGTTAATGTTAATAATGCATATTTACATAAATAATGAACTTATTATTGACCAGGATCTTTAAAGATATGGAAAAGTAGTAATAAACAGATCATCAGGTTAATTCATCAAAAAAAATTGTATGTATAAATTTCTCTTACCAGGAATATGTACGCATTTTTTGGCTACACAACCTATAATACAAGGAACATGTTTCCAATTAATACTACAAGCGACATCGCAAGTTGGCCCACAAATAGCTGGTACGTGTATCGCAACTGAACATAACCGTTTGCATAGGGATTTGCAGAACCCAGCATAACTTGGGGAAACAAAAAGAAGAAGAATGAAAATGAAAACAAAACTTTTCTTAGTGGAGATTGATCCCATTATTTTTTCTAGAGTTAATTAACCAGGTAGTCTTCTTGTACTAACAGTACTAGATAGATAACACTATTTATAATATGAATACGAATATGAATGATACATAACGATGCCCAAAAATTTATTAAATGAATGAATTAGGGATAACACATATCTTTAAGAAATAAATGAATATTCTTTTAATAATAAAATTTATCCTCTAAATTCTTTTTAAACATAATCAGGTAACTATTACTATTTAATATATTTCTTAAGAAATATAACAAACAAAGGTCCACTTACCTATGTATTAATTAAATGTCCAAATACCTCCCCTATTTGGATAAGTCAGAAACAAAAATAAAATATTGTACTACATTTTAATGCTTTCATTTTATATTGCAATATTTTCATACCTAAATGGTAAATGCACTAAAGCATGCACCCTTGTAACTTGATACAATGTAACATAATTTTCGATGTTCGGAGAGTAGATGTTATATGCATGTCATAATGTTGTTACTAATTTTTAAAATATACTGTATCATTCCCTTGCACCTGATCTATGACATGCATTATATTTTTGCGACTAACTTAGGTACAAATATTTTTACATTGATTAAGAGGAATATTAATTTAAATTTTAAATTAATGTACGAAAGTTGTAACAAAACCAATTTTGCAAAGGCAATGCAAGTTATAAGATGCTTTTAATATTGGTTATTTAGCCGCAAAAATGTAATAACCTTGATTTTTGGAACCAATTTAAAATTTATTTTTAATATATTTTAATAGAAATTAAACATTTTAAAATGATTTATTTTGAAAATTAACAACTAAAAATTTATTTAAAACGAGTTCAAATGTAAAATTTATAATATAATTATAAATCAAGTGCGTAAAGTCGCGGTAGCTTGAAAATTCAGTTTTGAATTTTGGTTTTATCTACATAACTCAATTGATGAAACACTAAAATTGGTTTAGTAATATCTTTCTAACAAATGTAAGAAACTGAGATTTCATGCTATAAATTGTAAGTTATGACCAAATTAAAATTTAAAATAGTCTATGAAAATATATTAATATTTCAATATTATTTAAGGCCTTAAAAATAGCCATTTTGCAAACAATCTCTGTTTTTGACGAAACTAATTTTGTTGGATCCGGAACGTTAAATTATTGTCAAGTTTAAAATTTCAAGTAAATTGGAATTCATATGTAAGCGTGATAAATTTAAACACCTGTTCAATTATAGATGTAAATTAAATAAGCTAGAAATAAGGCTATTTTTCAAACGGTTTTCAAATTCGATGAAATTACTTTTGCTAGGACCATGTTTGTAAAACATGGCCAGATTTCAAATTTCGTAATTTTTGAAATTATTATGTAGCCGTGACAAATTAAAACGTATGTTCAAATTCAATATTTAACGTTATACTTTAATTTTGATAAAAAATGATCAAAATAGCTGAATCAGCTTACGAAACATATCTCATTGTGTTCGGAATGAGGTATTTGGTTAGGAGCTACTATCGTTGGGATTTGTTTGGAGTTCGGAGCGTTAAACAAGCAACGCTAGAATTTAATATTATTAAATTATTATATATATACTAGTTTGGAACTAGTGCTTAACTCATGGGTAGGTAAGAAATAGTTAGTGTGAAGGAGAAGCAGCTTGGAGCTGTGTTGTGGTGGTTGGTCGTGTGTATGGGTAGACATTAAATGAATTTGTAGGTGTATTAGTTATGTAAGCATATGTGAGAGTTCGTGGTGTAAGGAAGGAAACGTTATGTGGTATCGACATAATTAGTTCATTGCAATAAAGTAAAATAGTATTTGATCACTGGTTATGTAGTTGGAAATTGCTGGAAATTTGTAGTTATATTTCGTAGGTTGAATGGGCGTTTGATATCATAGTGAAGCGTAAAAGTAGTGTGTGGTGCATATGTGCCAAATGTTAATGGTGTAATTGTAAACGATATTTTTCGTCAACACCCGGATTATAGTGTGTAATGTATGCGTTCATTAGATTTGTCGTCGTCATGACTCAGAGTCTCAAAGATATAATCCTAGGCCTGTGACTTTAAGCTGAATCACCTTCCTCAGGGGCATTAGAATTCTTAAACCTAGCTGCCATTAGCCTTTCCCGTAGAGGGTGAATGCCATACTTATTTCACGATGGTATTTCGACTTGACCCTTGGGAAAGTTATTTAACTTGATGTCGTTAGGCATCATGGAATTGATGAGCTTCTCTGCTATGATAACAATATTATGTATTCCAATAAGAAGAAAACAGGCTAACACTGCCCTTGAGTTCAAGGATGAAGGCCTCGCTATATTCTTTAACTCCGATGATTCCTTCGTGTCAGGTATGCCAAAGAGAGAAGCCTGAATCACGACGGGGATCGGGTTAGGAATTCGGAGACGATCTCCTTACATCGATGTTCAGGAAGCGTTAGGCTCAGCATGAGGATATGGATCAATCATGGCAGATCCTTTGGGCAAGGAGAAGGGGACTTCGTGTTTTCACAAAGCCCTCTGCTCCGCCGCTGGGGGACCTTGGTTGACCTTCTCAGTAGAAAGGTTAGTGTTGACTCGCTATTTCATCATTATGGCACTACAAGATTATCAAATCGTAAGATGAGTGAGACTCGGAATTTCCCATTCATAGTTTGCAGATATTTTACAAGAATAGATGATTTGCTCTTCTTGAAAAGAAAGGAACTTGATTGAGAAATAAATAGTGCGTCCCCCTTTATGGAGTTCCTGGGGTTCTATTTATAAAGAATCCAGAGTCCCTCTATTGGTAGGTTGTTGGGCCTGAGTGATTCCTGTCGGCCGCTATTTTCCTTGATCTCGGGTATCTAGCTGTTAGTTATCCTTGTGGTGCCGGTTATGGTCTTTAAAGCGAGGGTCCTGGGTGAATTAGGGCCTCTCCAAGGTGGGAAGGAGTTTGTTGCCGAGACCGGTTGCGGAGGCGTTTCGAATTTCTCGGTGGATGCTTCCAAGTTTCGGTCCTTTGGCATAAACATTCAGATGTAGGCTTTCAGCTTTATCGTGGGTACTTAGAGGGGCCCGCCCTCATGATGTACGTGTACACCAGCCGACTTAGAACCGTTGGTGGTTCAAGTACTAGATAGATTAGTATGTGTAGCCCGTATCCTTGCTTTGAGTTTTGGCTTAGCCTTCTAGTTAGATTCCCTGGAAGGTAGCTTCCATTGATGCCCATGTTACTAGCGAAGGTAACCCCTTCGTTATCTATGGAGCCGTTTTTTCAGGAGTCGGTTATGGACCATGTTCATGCTCGGACCCGTTACTCTTCTTCTTATTTGTTGGCGTTACGTCAGTTAATTCCTGGCGGGTAGGCCATGCTGGATGAACTTTTGCTAACGCTCTGTAGGTTTCCGGCCCCTTCGTTTCAAAAAAGGAGTTTCGGCCTGAGTCACTCTCGAATTCTTCATCCCTTCCTTATATTCCTTCGACATCCCTTCACTGTCAACGTGCGCTAAGATCATTTTGGTAGTAACATTTCCCCCCTAGTGCAGGGGTGTCTTCGACTTTCCAAGTCAAGCTTCTTTTTCCAAGCTTCCTCATATTTGTTTGTCGGTTATTTTTCAATGCTTAGTTACACCATAAGTTATGCCGAAGAGATTCGCTTTCGGCGCCTCGTGGAGGAATTAATTGACAAAGATTCAGGCCTTGATGGAAGATTGAAAATTCTTTTCAGTGATGATGTGAGTCAAATACAATGCAGACTCGGACGTTATAAGGTTAAAGAGCCGAATTCACCTAGATTCGGGTATTTAAAGATTGGAGACCAGAAACCCTTCCGGCATAAGTGAAGAGCCGGCTCTATCCAGATTTGGGTATTTTAAATTTTAAGGACCGGAAACCCCTCCGGTATTAATGACGTGCCGAATCCACCCAGTTTCAGGTATTTTAAAGATTGAAGACCGGGAACCCTTCCATTAGTAATAATGAGCCGAATCCACCCAGATTCAGATATTTAAAGATTGAAGACCAGGAACCCTTCTGGCAGTAACGATGAGCCGAATCCACCTAGATTTGGGTATTTAAAGATTGAGGACTGGAAACCCTTCCGGCATTAATGAAGAGCCGAATCCACCCAAATTCGGATATTCAAAGATTGAGGATCGGAAACCCTTCCGACATTAATGAAGAGCCGAATCCACCCAGATTCGGGTATTTTATGATTAAGGACCGGAAACCCTTCCGGCATTAATGAAGAGCAGAATCCATCCAGATTCGGGTATTTTAAGATTAAGGACCGGAAACCCTTGCGGCAATAATGAAGTAAGCATCCCCTTCAGATTTGATTTGGGAAGCAGAGGTTGTACGTGCTTCTTGAGCCTCCCCTTGGGCTTTTGATGTCAAAACAGAGGATGTACATGCTTTGTTGGCCACTCTCTAGGCCTGTGCATCCGGAGTGCTTGGCTACCTTATCAACAAGCAGGGCCCAAGGACTTACCCGGCCTCCCTCCAGGAAGCGTCTTATGTTGACTATCGTAGACGATGATAAGGTCTTAGAAATTTAGATGGGGCCATCATGGACATAGAACTAAGGTTTACTCTTTTGATGCTCTATACAGACCATCGTAGGCTCTGATAGAGGCATATACGCCACCTCCCTCTGAGAGGTGCCCTATCCTGACCATCGTAGGCGATTATAGAGGTTTGTGTTCCCTTCTGCAGGTAACGCGGAATACAAGAAGAGGTAGGAGGTGATCTTCTACGAGCATTAGTAGGGCGTGCTTAGTTCTAGCAGAGGCAGGGTGTACTCTTCTACGAGCAGAGGCAGGGCGTGCTAATTTTTAGATGTACTACCACGACCATCTCTTGTGTGAAACGGTAGCTTACTCTTTCGATGCTTTAACCCTGCCCCCTCTAGTTTGGGCAAGGAGAAAGACTAACACAATCACCCTCCTTCATGGGATGATTAGGCCCAGCCAATTTGACGATGACGAGGGATTCAATCCTTTTTTTCCCAACTCGACCCCTTTTGGGTTTTTCTCGAGTTACCTGGAGGGTTTCCATGCCCTTGGTTGTATGATAATTTCTTGGGAGGAAAATTCTGTCCTTTATTCCTTTATGGTTGGAAAATACGACCTCAAATGTTCCGAGTTCCATGTTCTTGGAACATGATCTCTGTTGGTCTTGCATAGCCGATATGTACCGGATATGACCTCTTGATGGACAATTAGGGTTCCTTCCCAGTTCGAACCGAGAGGACCATCTGCTGGGTTCTTAGTGTTGGCCAGTACTCTTGGCAGTACTAATTCACCTTTATTGAAGGTTCTAGCTTTGACCTTGAATTGTAATATTCTGTGATCCTTCTTTGATATTCGGCGGTTCTGACTGCAGCCTCATCCCTTAGTCCGTGTATCCAGTCTAGCGATTCCTTTCTTAACTCCTGGTTGGGGTCAAATGAGTATGCTACCCTTCTATGTGATGGAATTTCGACCTCAACCGGAAGCATAGCTTCGCATCCATATGTCAGGGAAGAGGGGGTGTGTCCTGTAGCTGTTTTGGTAGATGCTCTATATGCCCATAGCAATAGAGGCAACTCCACTGCCCAATTTAAAACAACGTATTTATATATGATATGAACAAGTGAGAGCAAAATCATTTTAAAAACATACTAAATTCACCATCATTTTTATTATAAATACAAAAGTGAAATGGACATGTTTGCTGTTGAAATATAACTGCAATCCTATCGCTGTACTAATAAATAGGATAAAAATGCGATGATAACATGATTAAGAATATTAAGTAGTACATGAGATATTCATTCGAGAAGCTTCAGTACATTAAAATAAAGAAATATATTGTAATTATTCACCTGCTCTGCTAGCTACAGCAGAAAGATTCATTTCTTCTGCTCATGTAGGTTCATCCGAGACTTACTGTAATGTGCCACAAACACACCTTAGGTAACTAGTCTACAGACTACAATGAATTTATCGACCAATGTCGTAATATGCGAGTAGAAAAATTTATAATATGAAGTTATGTGAATTTATGTCAACTAAACTGATGTTACATACTTATAATATGTTGTAATGTAATAGTGCTATTTTGTCAAAAAATGAAATCAAGCAAGATTTGTCAGGCAATTTTTTAGAATACTTTCTGTGTTTCTTATGTTAATATTGAATTGACTATGTGGTTATTATTAAACTTGATGTAAATAAAGGAGACGATAAGAATTAAGTAAAGATACAATGGCCAAAGTCTACGCACTGCAAAATGGGTTGGGACATGATTTCAAGGAGGCTGAGAAGCCCCCCTTAACATGAGGAGGTACTGAAAACCTCTTTTTTCTTATATTAATCATAAAAACTGAAGATTGAAGTTGGAATCCAGACCAAGTCCATAATATATGAAATTCATATTCACATCTTGTCGGATTTGTTATTCGAGGTGTGGATTTCATATGAGATGACAAGTCATTGAATTTCTGTTTTAGGCTTCTTGTATCAAGACTTAGCCTTTCCATTGACCATTATTTATGCAATAAGGAATGCATATACTTGGAGTGGTTAATAATTGGTTGAAGGTAAAGGGCAGTTAGGCAAAGAGGAATTTATGAAAAAATAAATTAAGCGAATTTTTGCTTTGTGGATAGAACTGAAGCGCAAAGCTAAAATTTTATGGATGCTAACACACATACACACATACTATATATTACACACATATTATTGAATATTTCTTTATTTTCTTATAAGAAGTTTGACAGTACCTGTTGAAATTTTCTGACTAATTTCAGTCCACCGAAGAAGCATAATATTTGTCAATGATCTTGCAGGTTTTCTGGGATGTATGTTAAATGCAACGGGGGATGATATCGTGATCTTGTGTTCATAATGGAATGGATGTGCAATTTTGTATTATTTGAAAGATTAAGTGGATGGCTGCAAACAGACAATTATTTTATTCTAAGCCAATTTTGGTGGACTAGAAAGGTATGCTGCAAGCACTAATCCTTTTACAGAGCAGCAACATTACTATGAATTCTGTAGCATATCAAATCCATATACATTTGAATTTTCCATATGTTTGTTTGTTAATAAGAAGTATTCAATACTAGTTAGTTTTTTAGTGTGCGTTCTTATTTGTAGTCGTAATTTTGTTCTTATTAAAGGCTCGTTTAGATCGACAAAAAAATAGCTTCACTAGCTTCATTATTGTGTCCCCCTTGAAAGTCATCAAGTGGTAAGAAAACTAACTAGTACAAAATTATTACCCTAAATTATTATTTTTTTACTTCAATAATTTCTCTTAGGTATCTTCTTTGTTATATATTTCTATTTCTTATTCATTTACTATGAAAATTTTTAGCCTAAATTACTAATTATTTGGTAGATAAATCAAAATTTGTCGACTGTAGTTTGCATTTCACAGATAATCAACTTGATTTTTTCTTCGATTTTCTTTGGTTATCCTTACCTTCTCTTTGCCTATCCCTCCAACTTGCTTATGCATTTTGAAGTATTGCTTTTTATCTTTGTTAAATAGTAAAAACAAATTCTTGTTTATTATATATGGTTTCTGTAAATGTTTTAGTCAATATTTTATTATTATTTATTAACCGTTCTAAAATCAATAGCTTGAAGATTAACGAAGAAAATTTGTACTTACTGTTGATCTATTCGAAGCAAAAGAAATGTCATTTTCATTCTAATTTTTGAAACCGCAATATCTCTCTCTCAAACACACATTTACACAAACACATGCGCGCGCGCGCGCACACACACACACACACACACACACACACATATATATATATATATATTCAAATAACTATGTAAGAAAATAATAGTTTTGTCTAACACGTAGTAGAGTTTGTATAATAGCTGATGTGATAGTAAACTTGAAAAGCCAAAGTAATGGCAAAGAAAACAATGTAAAATGGTTTTGTAGAATAAAATCTTCCAAACTATGAAGTGCCGAATCCAAAATAAAATTAACTAAACTAAAAAAAAGTTAAAAAGGTTCTTGGTTTGATTTTAAGAACTGCATTACTTTGGTTTGTCATAATACAACGCTTCTATGTGAAGCGAAGTTCTTTTGAGATTATTATAATAACGATCAATTAATATTGCTTAAATTTACTTGATAATTGATGGCAAATTCTTATTGTCGATTATCGAATTTATTTGCAGATAATTAGCTTTTCCGAAGAGAAGACCATCAAGAACAATGGACGTGAATTCAGTTCTAATGTATTATGATATTAGTTAGTACTTGTTGTGTAAACCTTTTTGTGAATGCTTGTGGTACATGAATTTGCTCAGTTTGTCAAACAACTATTATTTAAATGGCTATGGATAATATTTATGTAACTAATGTGTTCTCAATTATTTGAACATGTTGATTATATAATTTGTTGATTGTTGGATTGAATTTGGTAATTATACGATCATTGTTGATTCTACTATGACTATTACTAAGTTAGTTGTTAGAAATAATACATTTTATTAGAGTTTTAAAATCGCTACTAAAACAGATGTATAAATACCGCCTGAATATATAGTAGCATAAAGTAAATACAACGACAAGTTTTTAGCAGCTCAAAATAATAGCTACGAAAAAGCAAAAAAGTGACCCACATATAGGCATAGGTAGCGTTTGGAAAACGCAATTGTGCTAAGCATATGGTAGCATTTATCAAAACACAACCAAAAAAATTCAGACTTTTAGTTGCGGGACCTGTAGTAGCGAACATTAAAACGCTACCAAAAGTTTTGGTAGCGTTTTTCAAACACTACCAAAGTTCTTTTCTGGTGTAGTGGAACTGCGTTCATAGCGACCGTTTTCGAAATTGATTTGGACGTAATTTAAAATCCAACCATTCAAATTTAGCTCTCTTATATTCATTGGAAATTCTTTTCGATACGAACCCAACGGTTCCAGTTTTAGGAGAATCCAATGGTCGGATCTCCAGGTACAACAATTTGAAGTTAATGGTTGAAATTCGCGAGTGGTCGCTGCGTAGCGCGTTCTATTCAAGCCATCAAATATATACAATATATATATATCATTGATTTCTATTTAAAATGTATTTTATAAATCGTTTATAAGTTCATTTTAAAATGATTTCAACTTCATTTAAATTTTAAATCAAAATTGAATATTCCAAATCATTATAATATTAAAATGATAATATTTTCAAAATATCAGATTTTGAAATCAATTATTTTCGATATTCATTATAAAATAAACAAAATCGACAGAAAATCCCATTCAAGTTAAAAATAACGTTTATCTACTTAACTCGCCTTCATATTCATTTCGGTTATGAATATTTCAATATTTTCGTGTCCATCCAAAATCGGACATCAAAATCATATTCGGATTCTTCACCGAATATTATTTTAAAATATTCATTTATATTCTGGATTGAAATAAAACTCAATCAATTACCATATAATTTCAGTTATATGGATTCCATACATTGCATGCATTCAAAAATAGTGATAAACAACTATTAAACATTCCATTCACATCCAGAGTGCAATTTACAACTTTATTAGCATTAAATAATTAAATAACGCTTATAATAGTCTGTCAATCAACCGATTGACATACAACTAAATATTGGGATTAGTGTATGTCAAATATAATCCCAATGACCGTGTGGGGTTTTCAAACAATAACAGTCTATTTAAATAAATCATTGTTTAATAAATTTAACAAATTCTAATTCTGTTTGAATTATTTTTCTACTTAACCAATTTTTACTGTTTAAATAATAAATGGATATTTATATCTCATTTCAACAACCACAAAGTGTCTATCCACATTGTCTAAAATACGAGTGTCGTATATTCAAACAACGCATCTTGTGCAGATGAGTCGTGAATAGTTCATGTCTTGAACTCAAACAATGTCACATACAACAGATAAAAATCAACAATGACAATTTATACATTCATTTATAAAATAAATAACTATGAAAAAATTTACTGGGAGAGTTCTCACATTGGTTTCCACTCTGCCAATCTTTAGTTGAGGATTTTATTTTTACACTAAATTAAACGATCGTTTAATTTAGCTAATAATTCAACTTGCTCCATTTCCATTCTGGTCAGTTCCATGTTGTAGAGTTCGATGATACGAACGCAACGCAATTGAAATCGTCAGATTCCGACCTCGTATGAAAAAGATATGATAATTTATACGTTGGTATACATTTAAATATATAATTAATTTAATAATAATTTGCCTTAATTACCCTCGTTAATCAAACATCCCCTAATCATAATTAGGACCACTGACTCTTTCTTCCCTTTTCCTTCGTTGTTTACAGGCAACGCACCCGAAAAAACTCCATCGCTTTTATCACATCGCACACTTCTCAAGGGGACTTGACCTCAATCGAATGCCACCATATCGTCACCCTCCAGCTCCTCTCCCGCCTCCGTGAGCTCCGGCGAGCTCGCACCTCTCAACAGCTCCAAAAACCAGTTCTAACGTACCAAGTTTGTGCTCGGAATTCTTCCAGTACACCACATGAAAACTAATCACAACCGTACCAAATCGAAGAGCATGAAACGATCGACAATGTTTATTTTAGAGGAAGGATCTAATACGAAGCAGATTGCAAGAGATTTACATTTTATTTTCAGAGTTTTTCGGCCATTAAAAACATTAAATAGCGGCTGTAAATATGCCCTAGGGTTTTGAGGAAAGTGGATATATACCATATAAATTTAATAATATTTTAATTCCAAAAAGTGTGATTTCGCAATCGACTCCAAATCAAACCCAACGACTATCGTTCCTAACTAAGTACCCCCATTACGGACATAATGGGATATGTCTCGTAAGACAATTTGACTGTTTCAATCACTTTTCATCAAAATTAAAATTAATATAATGGTTCATATTGAATTCCAACATACATTTTAATTTACTGGGGCCACATACTGACTCCAAAAATTACGAAAATTAGAATCTTGCAATTTTCTGATGTTACAGTCCTAACAAAACTAATTTCATCGAATTTGGAGATCGGTTGAAAAATGGCCTTTTTCTAGTCCATTAAATTTGAACTAAAATTGAAAACACGTTTAAATTTACTGTGCTCACATATTAATTCCAAAAATTACGAAATTTTAAACCTGACTATAATTTGACATTCCGGATCCAACAAAAGTGGTTTCATCGAAAACGGAGGTCGTTTGCAGAATGGCTTGTTTTGAGGGCTAATATATTATTTAAAATATATAAAAATTCCATAGCGACTATTTTAAATTTTAAACTGGACATAACTTACAATTTATAAAGTGAAATATCAGTTTCTTTTATTCATTATAAAATTATAGTTCAAATTATTCCAACATTTCTTGTTTCACTGAAATCCAATTTATTTTGAATCATATACATTCAATTGAAATTTAAAATTGAATTTTCAAACTACCGCGCCATTTCAGGCTCGTTTTATAATTAAAATAAATTTATACATTCTAACATCGATTTAAATAAATTTTTAGTTGTTATTATTTAAAATAAATCATTTTAAATATTCAAAACCCATTAATATATCTAAAATAAATTTTTTAAATTGGTTTAGAAATTCTGGGTTGTTACAATCTCCCCCACTTAAAATCTTTTTGTCCTCGAAAAGTAACGGAGCCGAAAGTTGTTTAACTAGCCAACTCAACTTTCATTCTAGCTTGAGTTCTTCAACTTTTCAGTTTCTAAGAACTTCTAATTTCTCAAAAATTTGGCTAACACCCTAAATTTTCGAAAAATTTCGCCATAACCTCCTTTGTATGGGGAGGGTTTGAAAATTTTATTGTGCCGTATTAGGCACCCAATAAATCAATAAAAAGCATACACAATTTTATGACCTATCTATGCTCAAGGGAGACGTGTAAAAAGTCGGAATCTCATACCTTGTCCCAGTGTTGGAAATAATAAAATAATCCATGTGTCGTAACCTAAAACAAGAGAGACGTGAATTTTTGTCATCTCCAGACCAGTGTAAGGTTTTTATTAAATCCTTCCCCGAGCACCTTTATATGTTTATTAGGTCCATAATCAGTCTTCTGTTCAACCTGTAATTCCGTCCTCGCCATACAAGCATCTTGCCCGTATGGTAATCCAAATCTCGTCATATAAGCACCAAATACATATGTGGAATAATGATATGATGTCTTCATGTAGTATGCCATGCGGTGTAGTTCATAATTTATTTGTTGCTATCTTATGGCGTATGTTCTTAATCTCACACAGAACAAACTTCACAACGCATCCAAAAACACTCACAGTGGTTTATATAATAAAATTGCCAAACCAACTCATAAAGGTGCACCTATTTGTCGAGCACGCAATATATTTCTCTACTCAACAGTAAATCCATAACCTGCTAAGCATGTGTGTGTTTGTGTGTGTATATATATGTGCATATCTATCACATATATAAATCCAATTCGAACTAAATTTTCTTTTTAGCTCTACCTTATTTTTATTTGGTTTTATTTATCATTCATTCTCATATAGGTTTTATCATTCCAATATTTTTATTAATCAAACTAATAATCACACATCACAATCAGCAATCAATTAATCGATTCTCTTCTTAAATATATAACCTTATATATATATATTTAAAAATCATATTTTCAGTGCTTAATCACAAACAATAAATTCTAACTAGGTTTTGATTATCACACCAGTCTATTGGAAATATATAGATATCCACTTTCGAAACTCAAATATAAATACCGTGTATGTTACCACATCATCAGAATCATCACCGAGTGATTAGAGCGTGATTCTATATCTATCCAGTATATTTAAGACTTCGGATATACGTTCATGATGCGTATATGTGAAATCTTCATATAGTCGATAGTCCAAGGTAAATATAAAATAAAATACTCAAATACGTATAATAAAACATAATTTTCAAAGCTAAATTCGTTTTTATAAATAGCACACTTCAAACTCATTCTAGGGTATTACTAGCCATATCTATAATCAGTCCTTCTTATAGGATGTTACTAATCCTATCTCTGATGAATTCTCTTGTTCGGTTCTAATGTGTTTTGTTCCGGCCCAGACTTCCCCGATCCTCGCGGAGATGGAGGAGCCCGGATCGCTTTGAGAAAACGACGCATCGGAATAGAAACACTGAACATTTCATTGTTATTACAACAATTACACCAGGGTACAAGAATGTATCAGAGTGTGAATAAATATTACACAGCAGAAATACAATATCAGATAATAAAATTACATTTTTAATGCATAAACATAATGTGCTGCGGAAAATATCAACAACCACAACTGAATGAAATACACGGATACAAAGCATTCCGAATATAGATCCAGTTGTAATCCAGGATCCTGTGAAAAGAAATATCTGTGAAAACCAAAAGTATAAGCTGCCCGTGTTGAAAATTTAGGCACCAAGAGTTTAGGTGGAAACAATAAACTCCTAGTCAGTCATGGGACTGGCGTGAGAACTAAAAATAGTTATTACCTTTATTTTAATGTTGAGCAAATCAAGGGACCATTTCATATAACACGGAACGGGTTTTCTCCCAAGAATACCATAAAACAAACAACGCAATGCTAAATAAAAGAAAAATGAAGCTATTATTAGACTCGTCCCATCACACAATGCTAAAAAAAGCCGGAGGATAGAGTTTTACCTTATAATAGCCAAATATGCTTGGTACTTGAAATTTATCTTTTATTATTACTATAAGTGAATAAATCAACATCAAATATAAATGTATCAATCATAGACGACATAAGTACCATATATTATGTCTCTATACATAGGTTTACAACTAAAATCGAAAAATGTCGTATTGGAAGTTTGGATTTCCGTCATGATGGCTGTTGATTCGAAAGATCAATCGTATAATGCAATACTCAACTTCTTACGTCCAAGTCACTGGAAAACACCGTAATGCACATCTACCTATATCTAGGAAATCGAGTATCACTGCGGCTTACGTCCCGACTAGAGAAAACTCTGCTTACTCTATCCTTTTGGGAATCACGGGGTGTGCCCTATCCCTACTAGATATGGAGCTACCACACCCAGCCCATCTTGGTCGACCAAATCCATGACAACCATAAAGGATTTCTATCCTCATCTCAAAAGCATACTGATCTAACAATCAGTTCACCATCATACCGGTGTGTGAGGCTCGAGAATTAACGCTACACAAAGCTATGCTACTTAAAGCTGTGCTTTGATCATCAACCATAAGGCTTTGGTTGTGACGACCCCAAAACCTGTACTTACGGTGTTAAGGGTAATCTTTGGAATATAACACAGAAACAGATAATAGCAGAACAGAAATAAATAAATACACCAGATAATGAACAAATAATACTGGATAAACAATAATCACCAGAGTTACACAGTATACAGGATCATACATAGTACAAATACAGTTCAGCTATACATAAATGTTTACAGCGGATACAAACATAATATGTACAATAGGAGCTGAACAGCATAAAAAGAGATAAATGATGGAATCCATCTTCAGCTCCAGATATCCAGAAAAAGCCTGCTAATACCTGAATACAAGGCTGCCCGTGTAGAAAAAGGGGCACCCGAGTTTTCAAGTGAAACAAACTACGAGTCAGTCATGGGACTGGTATGAGAAATCTACTTAACACATTTTATACTTTGGCTAATCACAGGACCACGCCACTTTCGCGGAACGAGTTTACTCCATTGGATTGCCAATGCTTTAAAACAATTAAATCTTTTAAACATCGCAATGCTTTTTATAAAAATGAAGCCGATATAAGACTCAAGTCCCATCACACAATGCAACGCAAACCGGAGGATAGAGTTTTACCTTATATCGACCAAAATATGCTTGATACGAGCAAAACAAATCATTTGATAATCAGACTCCAACTGTAAAATAGTAAGAGAACGATTCCATAGGTATTAACCCCGAAGGCCGAAACCAACATCAGACCAATACCCAGGAAACCATCCATCTTATCTCGTTTACAGTTAGTTTCTAATTTCATACACAATCATAAATATCAATCATAAACGACATGAGCGTCCCATGCCACTATGTTGCCAAATATAGGTTCACAATCAAAACCGCACAGTCACGTATTTGGAAATTGGATTTCCATCATGAACCAAGGGAAAAGATAGTCCTTACCGACTTCGCGACTCTCTAGCCCGAGCCACAGGGTCAGAGCGCATCGACCTTTGGAGCGACAGGGTCGGTCCACCGATGTGGATTAAAATTCTTGAACACTAAGTTTCCCCGCCCTTTGGGGCGTAAATGAGCTAACGAATGACTCCATCGGTCCCGGATCGACCGATATAACCGAGGCGCCTCGCAACAGCAACAACCACATAGGTGAAAATAATATGAATGTCAGCCAGTTTAAGCAACGAAACCACCTCTAACTAGAAAGAAACGCATGTCCTCCCTGAGGTCCTTCTCCCGTTTCTGGTTCATACCGGGGTGTGAGGCTCGCGAATTCACGTTATACACAAAGCTACGCCACAAAGGCGGTGCTTTGATCATCAACCACAAGACTTTGCTTTTCAACAGAAGCCCTAATCACTGCATCTTAGCATGCCACATAGGCAATTCACACCATGTAACTGATGGTTATCAATCACATAGAATGAATTCCAATGTCAGACGCACAGTCCATTTGCAAGTCCATTCTGGGTCTGAACGAAACCGGAGGCACTATATACCTCGCAAACCCATCGATTTCCCCGTACGTCTGGACGATCACCAATCACTATCCACATTTCGGGATGCCTCCCAATCAGGACATCAGTTACCATCCAAACGAGGTGAAGATCTCCGGTCTTCGACCACCGTCTTCATCTACAATTTCTTATCGTCGATTCAGTTATTCAGAATGGGATAAACCCGGTCTTCCTGAGCAACTCGCGTATATAATAAACAAGTGCCACACAAACACATCATACGCCTTATTTCAATTCATTAGTCACTAACCGTCAATCAGTAAGAGAACGATTTCCCAAATATTAACCCCGAAGGCCGAAACCAACATCAGATCAAAACCCAGGAAACCATTCGACTTAGCCAACCTTCGGTTAATTTCTAAATTTCACATTCCATATCATTTATTGTTAGCCTACTTTGTGAACTAGGCAACACAAAGCCAAGAAACCAAACATTGAAGGGAATTTTTAATTAGAAGACTTCGGTTCGGATTGGAGAAAAACACTACAAATCAGATTGATGGCTGCAGTTGTTCGGGTCGGGTCAGAGCAACATATTGGTTCGGATCGGATAGAGTCCTCTGTTCGGATCAGTGATCTCTTACTGTGTAGATTGGTAAGGCATATCTAATCGGATCGGAAGGCAACTGAATCTCGAATGGATCGGAAAGCTACCTGTTTGCCACAACAATGAAACGGAGCGGAACAGGTTAAAGAAGGAGAGTCGCACCCAAGCCAACCCGGTTCGGATCGGATATCCCGATCCGAACCCCTTATCTGCACGTCTCCGACCCGCACCCATGATTCATGTTATTCTCCTGCAATAGCGCCTGGGTATCCGGACCGGCTATGACCAGTTCCTACCCCTAACGTCCTTCCTTTTGATGCGTTGTCAACGTGATAGTTCATCCGAACCCGAAGAGAGTGCGATGGATGACACGTGGCCCGACCCGGATCAAGTCTCAAGCAAATTCACACCTATAAGTACCCCGTCTGGAGACAAAGAGAAGGATCTTTTTTCAGCACTTTAAGAATTCAACTACCTCCATCATCCGAACTCCATTACTCCCGGAGAATCCAAATCATCTTTCATTTCTTGTTTTAGTCAATTGAGTGAACAAAAGTGAGTTGTGAGTGAATATTACATTGTATTTGCAACTGAATTATTGAATATAGTGAAAGATAAGTGGACGTAGGCATTTCTTCGCCGAACCACTATAAATCCTGTGTGCTCATTTTTATTTTTGTCTCATTTAATCTTGTTTCTAATCAATTTGGGTGTTAGAACCACTTTTGGGTCTAACATTTTGGTGCTTTCACCGAGAATCCTCATCTAAATTCTTTATTTTCCGGGATCTCTTTCTACTTTTTGAACCGTTGAGTTCAAAGAAGTGAATCCTTAAGTTTCTCCGCTTTCTTACATTCGTTGAAGTAATTGTCAAAGACTCATGGCCAAAGGAAAAGGCAAGGAAGTTCAGTCTGTTCAAGGAAATGGAGCTGGCGAAGATCAGCAACATGCTGTTGTAACAAGGTCTCAGGGGCAGAGTTCAGCAGCAGGAAGAATCAATGCAGGAAATCCGAGCCGACAGCAGGGGGAGAGCTCCGATCCGATCCGGGTAGGAGACTCTGAAGCCGTGCATTCCCCCAATCTAAACCGACCCGAGCTGCCCGCTGCATACCGATCCGACCAGGCACCCCAGCTCCGATCCGATCCGACCTCCTACCTCCGACCCGACCCGATGCATGGTGAAGCTGGAACCTCTACTCGAGTCCCTACGAATGCTCCAATTCCAGCTACCAGGGTTGGTGATCAGGTCAATCCATCTGCGCCCATCACCCAAGGAGATTTCTCGCGCTTGCTTGACATGCTTGAGAGCACGAGGGAGGCCATGAAAGTTCACGAGCGCACTAATCTCATGATGCAGGAAAATATGAGGCTCATGAGTCGGGAGATCAGTGAGCTCCGTCGACAGAGAACTCCATCACCGGTTCGTCACACAACAGTAGATCAATCTTCATCTTCCGAGGAAGAGAGGCCCCGTGAACGGAGGCCACTCGAACGACCTCAGAACGTGGAGCAGCTAACATTTGGATCTTTGGGATCTCGCGAGGATATCGCACGAGCATTAGGAAACAATGACCCCACTCGGGGGCAAAGACTCCAGTCCCCTCTCCCCGAGATCGACCGGGAACGCAGGGAACGGAATCGAGCAGAGGCAGCTCGAAGAAGAAGAGCATCTCCTGAGCGAGAGCCCAGAAGGAGCTCGGACACTAGGGCCAGGGAACCTGAGCGGCCCCTAACTAATGCTGATGTACAGGCAATGGTCCGCCAAATTATGTCCGAGAGCCGGAATTATACAAATGAAGACTATGGCATTGAGCGAAGCCATACTCCGTTCACCGATGATATCCTCGACTTCCAATTTCCCCGACGCTTTAACTTGCCACAAATGGACAAGTACAACGGAAGGACTGATCCGGGACAGCATTTGATGAGGTATTCGTGGCTCATAAATGCTGCTGCTGCCCCAGATGAAGTGAAGTGCAAAGCATTCCCAATCTACCTAGAAGATGTGGCATTATTCTGGTTTACCCGACTTCCTCCTCGTTCGATTTCGAATTACAAGGAACTAAGCGAGCGTTTCATGAACTAGTTCCGACTGCATGCCCGAAAGTCCAAAAGTGTTATTGAATTATCGAGAATCAAACAGGCACCAGGAGAATCTTTAAGGGCATATCTTGATCGTTTTAACCAAGCTGTAACTGAGGTCAGTGACCCACATGAGCCCACTATTCTGATGGCATTGAAGGAAGGAGTCGATCCTGAATCTGAGTTTGGAGACTACCTTTCTGGGAAGACACCCCCCACAAGGAAGATATTCTACGAAAAAGCCGATATTTATTTAAGGCGAGAGGAGGCCAGGGCAAATCGAAAGAGAAAGTCTGAGATGGCTTCAAAGGAGAATGTGCAGAGTAATATCGCCGTGAAGCAGTCGGGGGAGAATTCTGGCAAGGTTGAAGTAAATGTAGGAAACAAGGGTGGAAATAGCAATACTGTAAGTGGGGGAAACAACAACAATAACCGTAATTCGAGCGGTAACAGAAGAAACAGAAATAGGGGAAGTGACCCTAATAAAAGACCCCGATTCCAGAACTACGAGAATTATACACCATTGAACGACACCCTGGAAAATATTTACCTGGATACGTACAATGTGATACAATACAAAAGACCGCCACCTCGTGATTCGACCGAGAAAGAAATGGCGACAGGGAAATTTTGCTTGTTTCACGGAGCTCATGGGCATTCAACTAATGAATGTCGGCATTTAAGGGATGTGATTGAGAAACTGTTGCGTGAAGGGAAGTTGGATGAGTACAAGGTTGCCCCGAGGGACAAGGGGCAAGGTGAGCAGGCTCCAAAACAGATTCTACCTGCTCCCAAACCTACAGCGCAGCAGAAAGGTAAAGGAATTGTTATCAATTCCATAGTAGGCGGACCTCACCCGGCAATCCGAAGTTTCAGATCAATGGATCAATATGTGAATGCCGCCAAGCATCTAGATGTGAATGAAGGTAATGATTTGGAGGATGTCACCCCCATAAAACAACAGAAGACCATGTTCGACGACGTGGTATTTCGCAGCCGAGACAATACTGGGATACAATCACCCACCAATGATCCGTTGGTTATTACTACCACCATTGGGCCGGCCCTGGTCCATAAGGTATTAGTAGACAATGGAAGTTCCGTTAATATTTTGTTCAAGAAGTCATTTGATCAGATGAAGCTTGAGCCCGAAGATCTGAAACCTTGTGAAGGATGGATTAGAGGCTTCAACGGAGCGACGACAGCTCCCATGGGATACATAGAGTTGCCCGTAACCCTGGGGCAAGGAGAACGTAGAAGAGTGTGAATGCTCCAGTTCGTAGTATTGGACGTAGATTCGCCATATAACGCATTTTTGGGGAGACCTACCCTCGCTGAATTTAGAGTTTGTATTGCCCCTTGGTGCTTGTTACTTAAGTTCCCAACCGAAGCTGGAACCGGAGTAATGAGAGGGGATCAGGTTTCTGGACGAGCCTGCTATGTGGCCGAGTTAAAGATGTTGATGAAAGGACTTAACGTTGAAAGTAAGGATGCCTCGTCTCCCTCAAAGGGGGACTCGGCATAGCAATTAGAGAGATTGACCTCGAAGGAGTTGCCCAAAGGAACGCCTGAAGACCTGGATCCCAGAAAAGACGAGGAACCAGAGGCTAGGAATGCAACTCCTAATGAAGCGACAGTGGAAATTCCCATTGATAAAGCTGATCCGACGAAAGTTTTGAAGATTGGTTCTCAATTGGATCCACGTCGTGCTGAAGAACTGACGGACTTCTTGAAGGCAAACTTAGACGTGTTCGCCTGGACCCATGCTGACATGTGTGGGATATCACCTTCCATTATAAGTCACAAATTGAATGTAAATCTGAAGCATCCGCCTGTGAAGCAGAAGAGACGCATGCTGGGCCCAGAGAGGTCGGCTGCTCTCAAAGAGGAAGTAGAGAAATTGAAGCAGAATGGATTTATTCGAGATTCGACATATCCCGACTGGATATCGAATCCCGTATTAGTAAAGAAGCCAAACGGAAAGTGGCGGACTTGCATTGACTTTTCAGATTTAAATAAAGCTTGCCCGAAAGATAGTTTCCCACTTCCCAGGATTGACCAGCTTGTAGACTCGACAGCAGGTCATGAACTTCTTTCTTTCATGGACGCATATTCTGGATACAACCAAATTCCTATGCACGTACCAGACCAAGAGCATACAAGTTTCATTACGAATTTGGGGCTATATTGTTATGTTGTAATGCCATTCGGGTTAAAAAACGCTGGAGCTACTTATCAGCGCTTGGTAAATAGAATGTTTTATGAACAAATAGGAAAAACTATGGAAGTTTATGTGGATGATATGCTTGTCAAATCAAATCAGTCTTCCAGTCATACGCAAGACTTAGCGGAAATGTTTGGTATCTTGCGAAAATATCGGATGAAATTGAATCCTCTGAAATGCTCATTTGGAGTGGCATCGGGAAAGTTCCTTGGCTTTATTGTGAGTTCCCGAGGAATTGAGATCAATCCTAGCCAGATAGCAGCGATTAGGAACATCAAAGAACCAAGGAGAATTAAAGACGTCCAAAGTCTGGCAGGGAAAGTAGCGGCACTGAGTAGATTCATCTCCAAAGCCACAGATAAATGTGTTCCGTTTTTTGATTTGATAAAAAGGGGAAAGAAGAATTTCCAGTGGACTCCGGATTGTGTTGAGGCCTTTCAAAATCTGTTAGAACTGCTAGAGAAACCGCCGATTTTATCAAAGCCCGTAGATCACGAAGAATTATTTGTTTATTTGGCGGTCTCGGCTCATGCCGTCAGCACGGCTCTAGTTCGAGAAGAAGACAAAGTACAAAGGCCGGTGTACTATGTAAGTAAGAAACTAGCAGCGGCGGAGCGCAATTACCCGAAAATTGAGAAGCTCGCTTATAGCCTCCTGATCGCATCCCGAGAACTTCGTCACTATTTCCAAGCCCATCCAATAACCATATACACCGACCAGCCCTTAAGGCAGGTATTGCAGAAACCCGAAGCATCGGGAAGGTTGATCAAATGGAAAATAGAACTAAGTCAGTTTGATTTGAATTTTCAACCACGAAAGTCAATCAGGGGGCAAGCTCTAGCAGACTTTATTGCGGAGTTCACCATTCCAGAGGAGGAAATAATCAATGACCGAGTGGTTAAATCCGAGGATGAGCTAGAAATGAATCCGTGGAAATTATATACAGATGGAGCTAAGAATGACCGAAGGTCCGGAGCTGGAATTGTCTTAGTCACTCCCGAGGGACGGTCGTTATATTACGCCCTGCGATTAGAATTTTCGGCAACTAACAATGACTCTGAATATGAAGCCCTGATTGCCGGGTTGAAACTTGCTAAAGACCTTGGAATAAAAATGTTAGACATATTCTGTGATTCTAAAATTGTTGTTTGCCAAGTGCGAGAGGAATTTGCGGCTCGAGGACCTCGGCTCATCGCCTACCTCAAGAAAGTGAAAGAGCTATTGAATAGCTTAGAGCGGTACAACATAACACATATTCCCAGAATTGAAAACCTAAAAGCGGATAGACTGGCAAAGCTGGCTAGTTCCGACAATCCAGAAGAGACTGAAGTAATTCCAATTGAAACGTTGGAGTCGCCAAGCTTTGAGTCAATGGAAATTGAATTCGCTTTTGAAGCGGAACCAGAGAAGGAGTCATGGATGACTCCAATTAAGAATTTTCTGAAGAATGGGACACTCCCATCAAAGAAGAGTGAGAAAAGAGCTGTAGTTCGCAAAGCTACCAGATATGTTATACAAGATGATACTCTCTATAGACAAGGATTTTCTATGCCCCTGTTACGATGTATCGCACACGACGACGTCAAGCGTGTACTAAGAGAAGTACACGAAGGTGAGTGTGGAGATCATACAGGAGGTCAAACTTTAGCAAAGAAAATATTGCGGTATGGATACTTCTGGCCTACGATCAACAAAGACGCAGCTGATTATTCACGACGCTGCGATAAGTGCCAGAGGTTCGCCAAAATCCCCAGGGCACCGTCAACCCAACTTAAATCGATGGTGAGTCCTTGGCCATTTGCCACTTGGGGAATTGATATCATTGGAGTTTTACCAATTGCTAAAGGAGGAGCTAAGTATGCAATAGTAGCCGTGGACTATTTTACGAAGTGGGTGGAAGCTGAGCCCTTGACTAAGATCACAACAAGAAAGGTGATAAGTTTTGTAGTCAGAAATATTATATGCCGATTCGGGATCCCAAGGACGATTATTACTGACAACGGGACCCAATTTGATAGCACTGAGTTCAGAAATTTTTGCCAGAAGTATAAGATAGACAAACGATATACTGCAGTTGCCTATCCGCAATCGAATGGACAAGTAGAGGAAATAAACAAAGTTATAAAATCCATCCTCAAGAAACGGTTGGAGCGTGCAAAGGCAAGATGGGTTGACGAATTGCCCCTAGCTTTGTGGGCATATCGAACAACATTTAAAACGGCTACCGGTCATACCCCTTTCTCTCTCTCCTTTGGCTCAGAAGCTGTGATTCCAGTTGAACTAGATGTTCCTTCCCACAGGGTGACATATTATAACCCGATGACGAATCGGGCGCTTTTACTTGAGTCTCTTGATGAAATCGAAGAGAAAAGGGACGAAGCAGACTTGCATGCAGCAAGACATCGGCGTCAGATGGCACGCTATTATGACAAAAAAGTTCACCTCAGAACTTTTGAACCAGGAGATTTGGTGCTAAAGAGAGTTTTTCCATCCCTTCCTCACCTTGGCCCAAAATGGGAAGGGCCCTTTGTCATCCAACGGAAACTTGAAAAAGGAACCTTCAAGTTAACGACCGTAGATGGCGAAGAAGTCCCTCGAGCATGGAATGCCCAACACTTAATGCGATATTTGGATTAGAAATGCTATACTTTTTGTTATTTTTCCTGTGAACTCTGTAATAAGGCACGCCTTGCCTTGGGAAAATCTGATGATATGAATAAAGGACTATAAAGTGGATATAGGCTACGACTTAGCTGAACCACTATAAAAATATTGCGTGTTATTTACTTTTATGCATTTACATTCGTTAGTTATTCTGTTGTGATTATAAAATACAGGATAACTCAGAGCCTAAAAAGGTTGAAAACAGTTTAGACATAAAAAGGAGCACAACGATTATTTGTGCAATAAGACATAAAAGAATGAGAAAACGACATTCTTAACTCTAACTCTCCAGAGAAAGAGAGAGAGAGTATAAAAGCGTCTCTGACTGAGCGCTGAAAAAGAAATTCCCTTCTTAACTCTAACTCTCCAGAGAAAGAGAGAGAGTATAAAAGCGTCTCTGACTGAGCGCTGAAAAAGAAATTCCCTTCTTAACTCTAACTCTCCAGAGAAAGAGAGAGAGTATAAAAGCGTCTCCGACTGAGCGCTAAAAAAGAAATTCCCCTCCTAACTCTAACTTTCCAGAGAGAAAGAGAGTATAAAGGCGTCTCCGACTGAGCGCCGAGAAAGAAGTCTTTCCCCGTTGAACGACCGGGGAATAAACAAATGACTGAACTCGAACTCTAACTCTCAAGAGAAAGAGGGAGAGTATAAAAAATGCCAGAAAAAACGACAGGTACTGACGACACAGGAAGTGCTATCCCGCCAGAGAATTGGGAATGCATGGTTAAGCATTGAATAACTTATGTAAATTGACTGGGGACACATATGCATACACATATTTCCCCCCTCCACAACTTCGTTTCATAACTATAGACATGCATCTTTACATAAGTGCAGAACCACTAACAAATAAACATTGCAAAAAGTGAATTATTTTTATTTACAAATGAATGAATTTGTACAGGGAAATAACTAAAGAAGAAAGTGCAGGAGCTGCTTTTGTAGCAGCAGTTATTGGTTCACAAAAATGCTAAAAAGATACAGGGGAATCCACTATTTGGGTTTGGAATGAGCCTTCGATTTCTTGGCAGCTTTTTCCGCATCCTTTGCTTCCTTCTCGGCTTCAGTCAAGATTCATTTCGATTTCTTTTTTCCTGAAGATGCGGTACCGGAGCCAGTAGACTTCTTCCCGGAGGGCGGGACACTGGAATCAAGAGAAGATTTTTTAGCAAGTTCTTCGGTAATAGATCTAGTTGAGAGCTTAACAACTAACCTTGAACCCGCATCCACAACTGCGAGGGGCTTGAGGACCTCAGGGTCTAGTTCTTCGGCCTTTAATTGCAAACGCTTGTCTTGGTCAGCCATCATTGCAGCCAAGGTAACGTCATCAGCACTTTTTGACTCCCCGGTTATTGCGACTTCTGGTTCCTCATCATGCCCCCCGTCTCCGCCATCGTCCTTCAAAGCTGCTATCATTTCTTCATCATGGGGAGTGGTGACCTTAGTTGGCTCACTTCCTTCCCCCAAGTCAATAGAAGTAGCCTTGTCTTCCCCTTTTTTGGCCCTATCAGCGGGCTTTGTCCCAGCAACAGCTCCTTGAGCTACATCTGTCTTGGCGGACGATTCAACACCTACAGAATGAGAAACATCGGTTATCAACTCAGGCGAAAACAAAGGGTCTCTCATCGAATGTTCAATCATGTAGCGAAAGGTAGTAATAGCTTTGGCAAATCGAGGAGAAAAGATAGGGATACCTTCCGAAGACTTTTCAGCGGGGGTGACTACTACCTCTGGGGTTATTTCAGGAATGGGAGATAGCAAAGTGGTTCGAGGAATTCCCGGATTTTCGGGATCATACCCTTCTACTTCGGGAGGTGCAGGAGCAGAAGAAGAGGAACCAGCTTCAGGAATGGTTTTTTGTTTAGACTTCCATCTCTCTTCTTCCATGGCCTCAGCAATAAGGCGACGCCCTTCAGCTAGGCGCTCCGGTTCATCATCTCTCAAGTATTTTTCTATCAGTTTATCTTCATCGAGGGAATCGACCTTAAGTTCCTCTTTTTCCCGCTCAACAATTTGATTCCATACTTGAACCAGAGTGGATGGATAGTCCTCGATCCAAGAAATATTTCAACGACGAATAATGTGTGCGAAGAATTCAATCATTAGCTCGCCGAAGCCCTGAATATCAGCCTCCGCCTCCGATAGTTGCTTGCGGGCTTCCTCCGCAGATTTAATAGCACATTCCACGTTGCCCTCGGCCAGAGCAGCCCTGTTCTCCGCCTCCAACAATTTTGAAGCCAAGTCAGCGTTCTTCTTTTCTAATTCAGCACTCCTCTGTGCTAACTCGGTGTTTCTCCGCTCAAGCTCAGTATAAGCAACGCGTGTCTTAGCAGCCTCTGACTTGGCCTCGTCAGCTTGCTTTTTTAATTCAGAACGCTCCTGAGTATGAGATTCAAGCAAGTCGTGATAGCGCTTTTGCATATCCTCGAATTGTTGTTTGAAATTAGAAGCGTCCTTTTTAGCGACCGCTAGCTGAGCTTGAGTGTCTTCTAAATCTTTTCCTAAAGCTTTTAAGGCCTTAGTATCCTCCTCCGCGGTCTTTTGCATTGAATCAATATTTGTGATTAGAGTGCGGATGATTCTAGAAAGATTGCGCGAATATTTGAACATCTCAGTATATTGTTTTTGCACCGCATCAATCTTTGCTTTGGCCTCTTCTGCCCAATTAGACGAAATAGGTTCAAGGGCAGGTAAAAAAGTCAGAGTTTCGAAGTAGTGTTCGGGAAATTTCTCTTTCAAATATGCCCGCCTTATTGCGGTTCCCGCATCTGGTGGGGGAGGAGCGAGGGCTATTGATTCGGTGTCCCTTCCTGAAGAGGATTCAGTAGTCTCCTTGTCTGTCCTAGGTCGTTTAGTAGCAGGGACTTTTTGCTTACTTCGGGACCCGGTTTCCTTTGGAGGACTTTTCTCTCTTCTGCGTTTCTCATAGGAAGAGGAGGAGTCTTTGGATTGTGGTCTGTCCTCCTCCCTACGGCTTTGATAGCTCTTATATTTCTCTTGTTCAGATCGGACTGGTGAGCGGGAACGTGAGGGTCGAGAATGGTAGGGATCATAAGGTCTTCTCTCCTCCCTACCACGATCATCCCGACGATCATGCTCGACATCCTGAGGAGGATTGGACATGCTGCGACGAAGTTTTCTTATATCGTAGTAGGATCGAGACATTGTACCTGCACGATAAAATAAATGAAGTTTAGAATTAATGGATTCATGGAGAAAGAAGTGCAACGAATGCTAATGCTATGGTGTAAAGTGCATCCTAAGTGGTGTGTGTCCCCCCAACCAACCCGAGTCTGAAGCTAGACTAGTGCGGGCAGGCTCTTTGGCCTTAGCAGGAGTAGTTTCTTCGGAAGAAGTGAAGACTAAAGGATCCTTCCTGAAATCCTCTGAAGTATATATAGTCTCAAGTAAGGGGAGATCCCCCAAACCCTAAAATATGTGCTCATCAGTGCTAGGAACATCCCCTTCGGAAGCGTGAAGTGGCGACTCTTGGGAAGATTTTGACTTGTCTAGAGAAGTAGTTTCCTCGGGGGCAATATACCCTTCACGATGTTTTTCGGCCAGATTAGCCAGTTCATCATCTTGTGTGGAAGAGGGAGAAGGTGAAGTTTGAAGAGGAGCTGTAGGAATTCCCGAGCCTTCTCCTGTCTCTGGAACTATCTCCACTGGAGGAATGTATGCATAAGGGATCGTCCCATGACCGATGCTACGGAAAACGGATAGCAGCCCGTGAAAATGAAGGTATTCATTTTTAAGAACCTCGTCGATAGTCAGGAATTTTTGATCGCCATTAAGAAGACGGTGCATCCGATCAAAGAACACCTGATCTGATATCTGTTTGGGATTGTCGACTGCAAACAAAATGGAAAACAGGTCAGGGTGATGATTCAAGTGTATAGAGTCCGGGTTCAGAAAATCAACGCTTTACTTGATTTTGTCCATCTCCTGGCGCATCCAGACTGTTGCTTTATATAGAACCATTCTAGTCTGGAATCTCCAGCTTTACTGCTAAATGGTGTAGAGATTATCTTTCTTTTTGGGACTGATTCAAAGTAACAGAAAGATGGAGTCTCTCTAGTCCGATGCTTGAAATTATAGAAGAAATGAACATCATCGAACGTGAGCTCTACGCCTAGGATTTCACGATATGCTATGTACAAGGTATGCAAATAGGCATATGAATTGGGATGCAACTGCATGGGGGCAATCCGCATTTGTCTTAAGAAATCAACGATGAAAGGAGAGAATGGAGGAATGGCGCCGACCATGCACATCAATCGAGTGACCGTCATATATCCTTCTGGAGGGTTGTGGGGACGGTCAGAGCGTGAGGGCACTAGGGTGTCCCTTTTCATTATTCCATATTTTAGACAAATTCGAACAAGTCGATCGTTGTCAATTGTTGATTCAACGGAGTTCGAGGGTGATTCCAATATGATGGCTGATTCAAATTCATCGGGTGCTCGATTATCACCAATCCCTCCTTCTTCTTCGAAACCCAGAGAAACTTCATTCTCTGAAGACATCTCGTCGTTTTCCCGATGACCAACCCCGTAATCTGGACCCTCACTATCCCATTCTGGATCAGACGAAGAAGATATATCCTCAAGAGTGATTTTGTTAGAAGTTTCCGGAGCTTCTTTCCTCTCAGCTAGGCGGGAAGAGCGTCTGGGCCTCACTGTCATAGAACTATTGAAGAAGCAATAGCACGGATTAGAGTAAATTATCCCGTGCCTCCCTGTGTATGTGTGTGAGCTAAAATGTGTGCAACAAATGCGGGAAATGCGAAATAAAAGTACAACAATGTAAGACGAAGCTTTGAAGAAAGAATGATTGTCAGAGTTGTTCTTAATGCTCGTTTATGTCCGCAAGGCACTACCCTAACTGTTCATTGAATTGAAGATTATGTCAAGCATTGGTTAACCCTAGTTGGATAAAGTCTAGTGCTTTAAGTTGGAATATGCATATCATTCAGTTCGGGTAGGGTGTGCTTATGGTTCGGTTCGGATCGGACGTGCATAAAGCTGGGATCGGATCGGGTCTGCATATGGTTTGGTTCGGAGAAAACGTTCATATTTGACAGTTTAAAACCGGATCGGAATAAGCATTCGGAGCGGCTCTGCAAACGAAAGGATCCATACGTTCTTTTCATCTCTCTATCTCTTACCCCGACCCGACCTGGTCGGACAAGCATGGCTTTCTCCACATCGTGTTTCATTCCGACCCGATCCTAACATATGAACTTGCCCTCTCCTCCGCTGCTCCAGCACTTCCTTCCCCGAACCGAACCCAGTTCCTATTATCCCCTTTCTCGTCTTCAAATGTCACTAGACCCAAACGAGGTTAAGTGTTTATGTGTATGTGCTTGAACGTTTAACGCTGGATCCCAACGACCCCCGTTGCTACCTCGAGACGGCGAAGACGCCATCAACGACGATGATGAACGGTGGAGGAGATCCAGGCGTCGGAGTTCAACAAATGCCACACTCCAATCGTTCGAATTAACCGCAAATTCTAGTTGGAATCAGTTATCACATAAACAATTGAAGATTTAGAATACCTAGATATGTTATTCGAAGATTGAAACAAGGAGTTTGGAGTTTTTAGATTTTTAGGAAATGGGGGGGTTTCGGTGTAAAAATAGGAGAACCAGAATTGTGGGAATAAAGAAGGAAGAAGAGTATGGGTGGTCGAGTTTATATAAGGCGTGAGATGGCTCTTCGTATTCCCCGTGTCTTACTCTACCCGTGTTTTACTCTGTTCGGATCGAGTCCAAGCTAGCCCACATCTTCTGGTCCATCAACCCAGTGCAAAGCGGAACGGGAAGAAAATGTGCTCGAGTCGGACACCGAACCGAGTCGCACCACCGAACCGGATTGAAATCTGTGCATTCTTCTAGCATCCGAATCGAATAGAAATCTGTGCATTCCTCCTGACTGTTCTGATTCAAGGACTAGCATTCAAACGACATCAAAGCACGCTTCGTGCAACAGAAGCATCCTTTGAGGGGGCAAAATGTTAGCCCACTTTGTGAACTAGGCAACACAAAGCCAAGAAACCAAACATTGAAGGGAATTTTTAATTAGAAGACTTCGGTTCGGATTGGAGAAAAACACTACAAATCAGATTGATGGCTGCAGTTGTTCGGGTCGGGTCAGAGCAACATATTGGTTCAGATCGGATAGAGTCCTCTGTTCGGATCGGTGATCTCTTACTGTGTAGATTGGTAAGGCATATCTAATCGGATCGGAAGGCAACTGAATCTCGAATGGATTGGAAAGCTACCTGTTTGCCACAACAATGGAACGGAGCGGAACAGGTTAAAGAAGGAGAGTCACACCCAAGCCAACCCGGTTCGGATCGGATATCCCGATCCGAACCCCTTATCTGCACGTCTCCGACCCGCACCCATGATTCATGTTATTCTCCTGCAAAAGCGTCTGGGTATCCGGACCGGCTATGACCAGTTCCTACCCCTAACGTCCTTCCTTTTGATGCGTTGTCAACATGATAGTTCATCCGAACCCGAAGAGAGTGCGATGGATGACACGTGGCCCGACCCGGATCAAGTCTCAAGCAAATTCACACCTATAAATACCCCGTCTGGAGACAAAGAGAAGGATCTTTTTTCAGCACTTTAAGAATTCAACTACCTCCATCATCCGAACTCCATTACTCCCGGAGAATCCAAATCATCTTTCATTTCTTGTTTTAGTCAATTGAGTGAACAAAAGTGAGTTGTGAGTGAATATTACATTGTATTTGCAACTGAATTATTGAATATAGTGAAAGATAAGTGGACGTAGGCATTTCTTCGCCGAACCACTATAAATCCTGTGTGCTCATTTTTATTTTTGTCTCATTTAATCTTGTTTCTAATCAATTTGGGTGTTAGAACCACTTTTGGGTCTAACATTTATAATATTTTATAACGATTTATCGCTATTTTTATTTATTTAAAAATAGCCAATTTATTCAAACGACGCTTCGGGCCATAACGCGGCGGTGGCGCTGTTTTTCTTCAGATTTGATTTACACATATCTGAAAATCTAACCGTTGGATCTTCACAAAATTTATATCATTAGAAAGATCTTTTCAAAACGAATCCAACGGTTCCAGTTTCGGGAAAATCCGACGGTCGGATCTCCTGGCACAATCGTTTGAAGTTTCGATTTCAAAATACGAACTGCAGCATCGTTATTCGATTTAATTTAATTATATTTATGTATATATATATATATAAATATAATCGATTCTGGCGCTGTTTTTCTCCAGATTTGAATTAAACATTCCAGACAATCCAACCGTTGAGGTTTCGGGAAAATCCGATGGTCGGATCTCCTGCACTAATCGTTTGAAATCACGGTTTCAAAACACGAACTACAGCTTCGTTATTCGATATATTTCGATTCTATTTATATATATATATATCGATTCTTCGATTTCAAAACTATATTCTTTTCATACATTTGATAAAAATGATATTTTTATCCAACTGACAATTATTTCAACACTTCGCTATTTTTGACTATTCATGTATATAGTAAAAATGTGATTTTTATTGTAAAACAATTTATTTCAAAACATGATTATTTTATATAGTTCATATAGATGATAAAAATATAATTTTTATTATAAAACAATTAATTTCTAAACACGGCTATTTTATATAGTTCATATAGATGATAAAAATATGATTTTTATTATAAAACAATTTACTTCAAAACACAAATACCATTCAACACATGAATTTCTATTCAACGAATGAATTTCCATTCAACATACGAATATAGTTTCAACACATGAAAATAATTCTAACACATGAATATTATTCAAAAATTTCGGTAGCATAACGACAGGGTAGTTAAAACCGGGGTCGTCCCTAGTACGACTCCTCGCTCTACCTTAAAGCCTCGCAGCTTTTGACAATGGGGATTCATGCATCTAGTTCGCATGCAGGCGGCATGTATATATTTTTCATTTCCACAAACTAATCCTATGTGATTTCACCGAAATAATTTTTAACCACAAACGGGTATTTTTCAACCACAATCAATCAATTTCAACCACAAACCATTATAATCAACCATTCGCTATCAACCAATTTTCACACCAATCACGATCAATAAATATCGTCCATGGTTTGTGGACGAGGGGCACATATATATATATATAAGCATTTCACTTCTATTTCAACACATATATAATTTTTACAACGCGTATATAACTTATACATCGAACGTACAACCCATACAACGCTTATACATGAGGCGTACAACGCTTATACAAGTCATACATCGACTATATAATTTATACATAGTCGTTTTCCATATCGTTTATCGTTTAGAAATCTCACGTTGGGTTCCACTCCACCAAAAATAGCAGAAGGCTCAGAAAAATATGCGGTCTCTTCTAGAATGTAGAAGATGTCCACACGAGTCCACTGTCTCTTGTTTCACTGAATTTCGTCAAGAAACGAAAAAGATATGATTTTTTCAATGAAATCAAAAACCGTAGCGCTTAGAACTGATATTAAATAGTTTATATAATTTAACAGCCGTACCTTTCTATTTCGTTCAAAACTAGGTTTTGATCTTGCGCTAAATCCGTTGTGCTATAGGTCGATCAGCCTTCACCACAAGGAAGAGCTTGGAATCGCGCTTTGGCGCGTGGGGGTGGGGTCCAGTTCAACGCTGGCAGGAGGTGGCGGCGGCGGTTTCAAAACACGAACTTTCGAAGCTCGATTCTCTCTCAATACTCAACGAAAAATCTCACAACTTATATGGAATTGAAGGTGGGAGAAAACTCTACAAAAACTTCCAAAGGAGCATGCGGTTTTATTGCGTGGATTGATCAGAAAATGAACGGGAAAGGAGGAAGGGCTAATCGGCGTCGATCTGGAGGGTTTTCGGGGAGAGAGAAAAGTGATTAGCCAATATGTTTTTTTTATTAATTTATATATTTTTAAATTTCTAAAATACCCTCTTTCACACACGAACACCAATTCAAACCCAACGACTGTCGTCCCTAGCGTTTTACCCCCATTCCGAACACAATGGGATATGTTTCGTAGGCCCATTCGACTGTTTCAGTCAGTTTTCATTCAAATTAAAATATAAAACATTCAATATTTGATTTGAATGTACATTTCAATTTGTCAGGGCCACAAACTTTTGCTTCCCGCTATGAAACTTCGATTTTTCAGATTCGTTAGAAAGATATTCACTAACAGATTTAAATATTTTTGGTTTCACTCAAATCCTTTTTGCTTTTAACCCGGTACAGTCAGTCAAAGTTTGAATTCAAATTTTGAAACTACCGCGCCATTTCAGGCCTTGTTTATAATTAGAATTAATTATATTCATTTTCAAATGTCGATTCAACCTTACTTTTCATCGTTATTATTTAAAATATTCATTTTAAATATTTAAAATCCACTAAAATAGCCAATTTAAAATTTTTAAATTGGTTCAGATTTTCCGGGTCGTTACACTGGTTATCAACAAAAGCCTTGATCTTTGCATCTCAGTATGTCACATTATCGATCCATACCATTGATTTCTGCCAATATATAACCTCTAAGATCGTATGTCTCAGAGAAGAGTGTTAAGCAAGAGAATAAATTCTCCGCCACCAAACATATATATATATATATTTAGTAGAGATCAACTAATAGAGTATGAAGGAATACAATGTCAGACATGCCATCCATTTGCAAGTCCGTTCTAGGTCTGAACGAAACCGGAGGCACCTTATCCTCGTCCTATATGTCCAATGCTGGAGAGAAATTAGTCTCAATCTCCAGAGTACGCAGAGTACGCAGTTACAGGATACACTTAGCAAATAGAAGTCTCAACAAAGAAATAAATAAGTCTCAATCTCCATAAAATACATCATAGATCAATAATATATAAATGTCTCAAAGGCAATAAAAAGATAAAGGAGAAATGTTCTTCATCTTCTTCCTTAAGCAAGCTCCATTCCAGAATGTATCCATACCTAAACATGTCACTTGGCTGGCCGTGTGAAAAGAGGGCACCCAAGTTTGCAAAGTGAAACAAACTACGAGTCAGTCATGGGAATGGTATGAGAAATCTTTCTTAACTAACAATATGGCTAATCATTGGACCACACCGCTAACACGGAATGGGTTTACTCCATTGGATTGCCAGTGCATAAGTTTTATAAATTTTAATTCAAAAACAACACAATGCTTTTTAAAAATGAAATCATTATAAGACTCAAGTCCCATCACACAATGCAACGCAAACCGGAGGATAGAGTTTTACCCTATAATGATCAAACATGCTTGATATGTAGAAAATAATTTTTTCAATATTATTATTAGTGTCTAATCAGTTTTTAAAACATTTCAAAGTAAATGTATCAATCCTAGACGGCATAGTACCCCATCCTACTATGTCGCCATATATGGGTTTACAATCAAAACCGTAATGTCGCATTGGAAATTGGGTTTCATCATGAGTCGAGGCTAGGGATTATCCTCTCCGATTCGAGACACTCTAGCAAATGCCTTAGGATCACACCTGAGGGAAACCCTTGGATCTTCAAGGCCGGTCCACAAATAACGTTAGCGGATTAATTATGCCTGAACACACGTTTCGCGGTCCTATTGAACCTATAATTTGGTCACTATCGACCAATAAATCCGAGGTACCTCATAATCCATCATCCACATAAGTAAAAAAATGTCAGGGCTTGTAAACGCTGACATCACTTCTAGCTAGAAAGAAAACGTGTGCACTCCCTGCAGTCACTATCCCGTTTTTTGACACATACCAGGGTGTGAGGTTCGCGAAGTCACGAAATACACAAAGCTAAGCCTAAACAGGATATGCTTTGATCATCATTCACAAGGTCGTGCTTTTCAACAAAAGCCTTGATCATTTGCATCTTGGCGTTCCACTTTGACAATCCACGCCATGCGATCGATAACTACCAATATATAACCTCCGAGCTCGTACGTCTCAGAGAAGGGTGTTGAGAAAGAGAATAAATTCTCCGCCACCACAGATATATATTAAATAGAAATCATTTTGATTTACATGGAATGAAATTCAACGTTAGAGAAGCGTCCATTTACAAGTCCGTTCTGGGTCTGAACGAAAACGGAGACACCTTATTCCTCATCCCGTATGTCCAATACGGAAGAGAGGTGCTCACTTATCTGGATAATCGACAAGTACGTCCGGACAACTACCACTGTAACCCTTTCAAAGCAGCAACTCCTATCAAAGGCATCAGTAGTCGTCCATTCGATGTGAAGATCGCCGGTCTTCAATCACCGCCTTTAATATTTTCTATTTAAATCATCGTATAATTATTTGAAATGAGTTTGACTCGGTCTTTTCAAATAACTCTCAAATAATTATAATTTAAATCATTTCATATCGTTAATATTTATTTATAATGATTTATCACTATTTTTATTTATATAAAATAGCTCAAATTAATTTAACGACACTTCAGGTCGCTATGCGGCCCTGGCGCTGTTTTTATTAAAATTTGATTTACACATATCTCGAAATCTAACCGTTGGATTTTAACAAAATTTATATCGTTGGAAAGATCTTTCCAAGCGGTCCTAGCGGTTCCAGTTTTGGGAAATTCCGACGGTCGGATCTTTCGGCATATCGTTTAAAGTTACGATTCCGAAACGCAAACTACTGCACACGATTCGTTTAATTTTAATTTATATTTATATTTATATATAATATTATATATAAATATAAATCATTCGATAATTCCACAAACGTGTTTAACATGCCAAAAAAATTATAATTCATTTATATCACATTTTCTACATTTTCCTAGTGTACGTGTTGGCGATAAAAATGTCACTAGATTTATATACAAATTCTAATGTATATTTTGAAAATTTCATTTTGTTAATAATTCTATTTTGAAAAAATGTATAAAAGCGATGTTTTTATTTTCCTCTTTTCTAGCATGTTAAAAATAATATTTTTAACATACAAATACTTTATAACATGTATTTTCTAGCAATGTTAAAATAATGTTTTTAACACTTTTATATTTCCTAATATATGTTATCTAACATGTTAAAAATATGGTTTTTAACATTTTTATATCTTCCATCATATGTATGCTAATAAATCACTTTTACATTAAAAATGAATTTTTTTAATGTTTCGACATATTTATTCAAACAGTCAATATTTCTATTAAGTCAAACTTTACATTAAAAATATGATTTTTAATGTTTCAACATATTTATTCAAACAGTCAATATTTCTATTAAATCAAACCTTACATTAAAAATATGATTTTTAATGTTTCAACACTTTTATTCTAATATGATCAATTTTCATATGAATCATTCTTTCATAAAAATGAGATTTTAAATGTTAACATGCTTTTGTGTTAAAATGAACCTTTTCTAGTGATTCATTCATTTCATTAAAAATTAGGTTTTTAAATGTTATCATGTTCCTATATTTAACATGAACATTGTTCCTAGTTTTCTAACATTACATTAAAAAGTGAATTTTTAATGTCAACATGTTTTTATTTAAAACATGAATCTTTCTTAAATTTCTAACATTACATTAAAATGTAAATTTTAAACGTAACCATGTTTTTATTTTAAAACATGAACATTTTTCTTATTTTTATAACATTACATTAAAAATGTTAATTTCAAGGTAATCATGTTTTTATCCTAAAACATGAACACTTTTCTATATTTCATTCTTGACATTAAAATGTGAAATTTTAATGAAATCATGTTTTTATTTAAAACATCAACAGTTTCTATATTTCTATTCTTGACATTAAAATGTGAATTTTTAACGAAATCATATTTTTATTCAAAACATGAACATTTTCTATATTTCTATTCTTAACATTAAAAATGTAAATATTTAATGAAATCATGTTTTTATTCAAAACATGAACATTTTCTATATTTCTATTCTTGACATTAAAAATGTAAATTTTTAATGAAATCATGTTTTTATTCAAAACATGAACATTTTCTATATTTCTGTTCTTGACATTAAAAATGTAAATTTCTAATGAAATCATGTTTTTGTTCAAAACATGAACATTTTCTATAGTTTTATTCTCGACATTAAAAATGTAAATTTTTAATGAAATCATGTTTTTATTTAAAACATGAATATTTTCCATATTTCTGTTTTTGACATTAAAAATGTAATTTTTTTTAATGAAATCATGTTTTTATTCAAAACATGAACATTTTCTATATTTCTATTCTTGACATTAAAAATGTAAATTTTTAATGAAATCATGTTTTTTTCAAAACATGAACATTTTCTATATTTCTGTTCTTGACATTAAAAATGTAAATTTTTAATGAAATCATGTTTTTATATAAAACATGAACATTTTCTATATTTTTGTTCTTGACATTAAAAATGTAATTTTTTAATGAAATCATGTTTTTATTTAAAACATGAACATTTTCTATATTTCTATTCTTGACATTAAAAATGTAAATTTTTAATGAAATCATGTTTTTATTTAAAACATGAACATTTTCTATATTTTTATTAATTCTACAAAATGATAGAAATTTATATCTCAGTTTTGTTGAAAATTCTAATTCAACAAAATGACAAGATTTGATATTTCATTTTGATTGTAATTTCTAATTCAATCCAAATGACAAAAAGTGATATTTCATTTTGATTGAAAATTCTAATTCAATCAAATTACAAAACTGTATATTTCATTTTGATTGAAAATCCTAATTCAATCCAAATGACAAAAAGTGATATTTCATTTTGATTGAAAATTCTAATTCAATCAAATGACAAAATTGTATATTTCATTTTGATTGAAAATCCTAATTAAATCAAATGTAAAATGTGATATTTCATTTTGATTGAAAATTCTAATTCAATCAAAATGACAAAAAAATGTATGATTCATTTTTGTTGAAAATTATGATTCAACAAAATGTATAAAAGGTGATATTTCATTTTTTTGATTGAAATTTCTAATTCAATCAAAATGACACAAAAGTATGATTCATTTTTTTTTATTATAACACAATATCCCCACAATACCAAATCTACATTACACATTAAACACAGATCAAATCACGTAGCATAACATATAGAAATTTACAGCGGATTGATGATAATACAAACATGATTAATTTTAATTATTTTAAGAGGAAGAAATAAATAGAATTCTCATAGTTGGGTTTGATTCCGAATTATTCAAAATTGGATTTTTGTCCAAATTTCGATCTGCTCTGAATCAATTCAAATCAGTCCGATAGTGTAGATCTCGGACTCACGATCGTAACGGATCTGAAATTATTCGATTCCGAGTTCGTATGAGTGAGATACGATTTAATTTACGTTAATAACATTTTAAATTAAATTGATAAAAAAAGATTTCCGCCTTCTTCTACCTTGAAAAGACAAAGGCCGATGGTTTTAGACTTCAAGTTCGAACCTAGGGTTCGGGTTTGCACGCAGACCGAGGCACGTGGAGATGATCAGCGAACGTCACGAGGAAGGGGGAGGACGGCGCGCTCGGCGGTGGTCCCCACGTCGAGCTCGGTGGCTCCTTGCTAGCGGCGTTCGGCTGCGAGTGGCAGGTGTTTTGCGCTCGAACCACGAGATTCACGGCACCACCAGAGATCCGACCGTATGGATGTGTAGATGGTGTTGAGATCTACAATATTGTCTGAAGAGTCGATGGGTTTTGATGAGTGGATTGAAAAATTTTAATGGAGGAAGTTTTGAGAGATATCAGCCATGAACGTATGAAGACGGCGGCTGTACTGTTTAGTGTATTAGGGTTAGGTTATTATGTTATTTATAATATTTAATTACCCATTTTGTAAATAAACCCACAGCTCCAATTTCAGCCGAACAAGAGTTGTCCCTACCCAATTGCCCCCGTTCTGGAACCAATGGGCTAGGTCCCGTCAGTTTAACACCCCACGTCCATTAATGTCACTCACAAAGGGAATGCACCAATGTCCATGAAGCGTTATTGTTGTATAGAACAGATAAATTATAAGAATAAATAAATAAAACAACACAGCGGAAGATAAAACTTATTTTAATTCATCATAACTCAAAACAAGTTTAAATAAGTAGTTTCCAAAACCATTACAACATGATCAGTAGTCTTTCCAAAAACTTAAAAGTACATAAAGAAGCAAATACTTAATTAACATAAATGCATAAATCCCCACTGAGCATAAGCAAAGCCATAAAGATGAGAGAGTCCCAAGCGATACATCTACTCTCTTCAAGCAACTGAAAGAAATCGGCACTAAGCTGTAGTATTCCCTCCTTGCAAACCTGAGGGGGGGAGGGGAAATGAAGACAAGAGGTGGAAAGAAAAAGGGGTCAGACATAAAGTCTGGCGAGTGCGATAACTTTAACAATATAATTATCAAAATAACTAGGCTAAGGCATAAGCTGGAAAATAAGGAAATGACTGTGAACAATTGGGTATGACAGAACAAAACGAGGAAATAAAATGAACCAAGATATCGTTAAAGGCGCCCTTAATCACTATAAGATAATTACTACACTGCACCACTACTAGTCACCCTAAAGGTTGATCCCGCCTACAAAACTTAATAATGATAATGGTATTTTAGTTTACCCCTAGCTACCTTCATAGGTGTCGTCTGCCCTTATCTCGAGGTGTATCCACTACCCCCATTCGATCGGCTCCCTAACTCGTAGATACCCGTGCTGGCCCCATAGTGGGGTGTATCACTCCTCAAATTGGCAACCCGATACAACCAAAAATGCACGGCTTATATCTACACGATGCAACAACGTCTTACCTACCAGCCCGGGCGCACACACGCATATGAACTCGTTGGACTTGCGTTGCCACTGCTGACCCGTTTTGACCTCTTACAATCAAATCCAGTATGCGTGTCCTGTCCTCGACTTGGGTCGAGCCCACAAAGATACTTAATGGGTTACTGGTTTAAAAAGGTCCCCCATGCATGACACAAGCTTTCCTCCTATGCTTGGTCCCCTCTAAGGTTTTCCCCACTTAACCCCATTCTTATTCATGTCTTCTTACATGTTTCAATCTTGGTTAAGTGCATCTAATCGTATTTCAAATGCTACCCAAGGCACCCACTAAATTCCACATGCCACCCAAGGCACCCCACTTAACCCCCTCATGTCCCACTACATGTTTATCTAGTTAAGTGTTTCTTAATTCATTAAGACCGTAACCTTGTAAAGACTTCCCACATTAGACTAGCATTTGTGGCAGCTGGATTTGCCGGGCGGGTCCGGGCAGTCTTACACTACAACGAGCCTAACCTCGTGTCATTACAACTGTTATGCATTTAATTTATGCCTAAGACCTCCCACATTAGACTGGCATTTGTGGCAGCTGGATTTTCTGGGTGGGTCCGGGCAGTCTTACACCACAAACGAGTCTAACCTCGTGTCTTAGGCGATTAATTACACCTAATTAATCATCCCCAACTTGAATTAATTTCCCTATTCAAATTTCCAATCAATTACAAATTTAACTATGTCCATAATTGACTCAATTATGTCCATCTATTTATGGTATATAAAATTATACCAATTAACATCACATTTAAGGCATTTATGCCAATTCTCAATATTAAATCTTTTAATGTTATCCCCTTGCCCCACGGTGTACGTTCGTTCGTTTAACGTGAAATATACGTTAGACTCGAATAGTCTAACTTATGGAATAAAGAGAAAATATCACAACATGCATAGAATAAAAACTAGATCTAAACATAAGGGGTGAACTTGCATGTGTGAATAAGGTTTTTCAACCAAAAACTTGCATAGGCAAAAGTTACAAACTTGCATAAACTAGGGATGTCATAGATCTAATCATAAGGTGTAAACTTGCATAGGCAATGGTTACAAACTTTACATTACATGATTCATACTCCAATATATATACTTGCATATGTGATTTATACAACATAGACTATGATGTAAACTTGCATCTAACTCACACATGTCATAGCCTAACTTTAGATCCAATTTACACATAAAATAGATGTCATGAAACATGTAAGGTTGTATATGATTCTCACTAACTTGCATATGATTCATATCTAAATTAACATCTAAACTTGCATACATACATATGATTTAACATATGAATTAGTTCCAACAACATAACCAAACTAGCATATGAAACATCATTATGAATTGATTGTACATAAGCCAACAATTAACATAGATTTACAACATAGATGATAACATCACAGCTTTACAACATAGATAATAACATCATAGATTTACAACATAGATAATAACATCATAGATTTACAACATAGATAATAACATACGTTCAATGATTCACAACATAACCATATAATCCAAATCATAGCTCAATCCAATTGAATTGTTAATTATCTTATTAAAGAAATCGAACTCACAGAAAGAAGGTCTTGCGTTCTGAAATCTGAGTTCTGAAATTGATTTAGCTCGCCTTTGTAGTAGATTCGTTATTGTTTAGATTAGAGTTGAATAGAACTGAATTGGTTAGCTTTGATTTCCCTCTAGTTGGTGGCGGCTACTCTAGGTTACAAGATGACAGCATGACGGCCATGATTCAGATTTTTATTTGATTTTAGGGTTTGAGCCTAGCCATGTTTATTTAGAATTTCAATTTAATTATAGCCGTCGGATGATCTTAGGGTTAATCAAAACTACTCAGTCAGGATAGGGTGACACCTCAGCCCTATTGACTCAGCAAGGAGTCAGAAAGGACTCAACAATGAGTCACAATATGGATCAGATCACACCAGAAAGCTGTGCAGGCTTCCTGCTCAGCCTGGGCACACTTGGCACGTGCGCCAGTGCAACTTTTGTACTGGCGCACTTCATAAGTGCACCAGTGCAATTTTTTTTCTGATTCTTCCGCCTAACTTTGTTCTTCCATATCTCCTTCATCCGGTATCCGTTTTACGCAAACTCGGACTCTATCTCATCTAGAATTCCGAGACTAACACAATGGCGCAACCCGTTTCCCTTAATTCTCACATCTGAGATTAATTATTCTTGAATTTAGTTAATTTGATTATTCAAAAATCCGGGGTGTTACATTCTCCCCTACTTAAAGGATTTCGTCCTCGAAATCTCTAAGTCAAGAAGAACGTATCCTACCATCCAATCATCCATCTACTCAACCATCAACCCCTAGCAACCATGGTCCTTAAAAGATTTCTAATGCTTTTCATGTACATATGCATAGTGTGTGTATATGCACGTATACTAATGCTAAATCAGGCGGTCCACTGATTCAGTCGACCTCCTTAATGCAAATAATGATAGTGCCATGTATCCATCATGTAAGCAAAGAATCCTATACATATCATTACTACATGTGTGCACAACCATCCATTTAAATGCAACATCCAAATGATACACATATTTAATGTACATTCATTTTACTAAATACATCCATTCATATGCACTATGCAATATGAAAGTGACTGAGCCAATCTAGTGCCTACAGTGTGTGTATATGCATCCACGAGCAACCACTAGCAAACACTTGCATTCACATGCATCCATCATACATAACATGTCTCAAACACATGTTTCAACCATAGGACTACCCTATCTAAAGGTCAAAGATACTAGCGAGAGGACATACTAAGGATAAAACAAGTACAAGCTAGGCGATAAAAGAGAAATTAAAAGACATACCCTCGAAAAGAAAAGGGTACAATGAACGCATCTTCTCTTCTGTCTCCCAAGTAGCGTTGCTCTCATCATTTCCCCATTGCACTTTGACTAGCTTGACCTCTCGATTCCTCAACTTCTTAATCTCCGACCCAAGAATGCACGTAGGAGCTCGTCGAATCGTCGCATCACGCTCTATCTCCACCTCTCTAAGCAAGCTCGGCTCTAGTACTTCCGCGGTCTTGTGCAAGCACTTCCTTAAATGTGATACATGGAATACGTCGTGTACACCACTGAGTCTCTCGGGCAACTCCACTCTATACGCCATCTGTCCAATCCTCTCCTTAATATGAAACGGCCCTACGAACCTTGGTGCTAACTTCCCAACGGACCCAAAGCGAACAACATTCCGTAATGGAGACACCTTGATAGAGACCATGTCCCCAATATCAAACTCAAGATCTGTCCTCCTCCTGTCCGCATAAGATTTCTGCCTATCTTGTGCCGTATTCATCCTCCTTCGAATCAAATCGATCTTTTCCGAAGTCTCTCTAATCATATCGGGCCCAAGTAAGATCTTATCCATAGATTCCCACCAACATGTAGGCGAACGGCACGGCCGTCCATAAAGAGCTTCGAAAGGTGCCATGCCAATGCTAGACTGAAAGCTATTATTATATGCGAACTCTACCAAAGGAAGATGCTCCTCCCATCTACCTCCGAAGTCTAAAACACATAGCCTCAAAAGGTCCTCTAGAATACGATTAACCCTCTCGGTTTGGTCGTCCGTCTAAGGATGATATGCGCTGCTCAAACATAACTGAGTCCCTACCGCTTCTTGCAAGCTCCTCCAAAACTCGCTAGTAAAGATAGGATCGCGATCGCTCACTATGCTAGAAAGAACACCGTGCAAACGAACTATCTCTCGAATGAATACGGAGGCTAACCGTGCAAACGAACTATCGCTCTTAGTAAGTCTGTCTACCACGACCCAAATCCCCATATTACCCTTCCTCGATCTCGGTAAACCGTCAACAAAGTCCATCGAGACACTCTCCCACTTCCATTGTGGGATCTCCAATGGGTGAAGCAACCTACCGGGCTTCTTTTGCTCAGCTTTTACTTGTTGGCACACCAAGCATCTAGCGACAAACTCGGCCACATCCTTCTTCATACCGGCCCAAAAGTAAACTCGTCTCATGTCCATGTACATCTTGTCCCCGCCGGGATGAATGGTCATCTTCAAACGATGTGCATCATCAAGAATAGTCTTTCTCAAATTCTCGTCTCATGGTACAAAAAGTCTACCGTCCCTACGTAACCAACCCTTATCATCTAGGGTATACCTACTAAGATGGCTCGATGACTCCCCCTTATGAGCTTCTCTACTAACTCAACCAACTGTGGGTCATCTCGCTGTGCCTCACCAATCCGTCCCAAAAGTGTAGGTCTAACCTCTAAGGATGCTAGAAAACCGGTTATAAAGTCAATGGAAGGTCTAAAGTCAAACGCAGAGATGAACTCTAAGCTTTGCCGTTCAACAAACAACGGACTCAAGGATAATCTTTTCCTACTTAAGGCGTCTGCCACCACGTTACCCTTGCCAAGGGTATATGCTATCTCGAAATCGTAGGACGCTAAGAATTCCATCCACCTTTGCTGCCTTAAGTTTAAGTCCTTTTGAGAGAACAAGTATTTTAGCGATTTGTGGTCAGTGAACAATTCGAATTTCTCGCCAAGAAGATAATGGCGCCAAGACTTAAGCGCGAACACAATAGCGGCCAACTCTAGGTCATGCGTAGGGTAATTTCTCTCATGTACTCTCAACTGCCATCCTCCATAGGCTATTACCCTTCCCTCTTGCATTAAGACTGCGCCTAGTCCTGTCCCACAAGCATCAGTATAAACGGTAAATGGCTTACTCCTATCTGGCAACTATAAGACTGGGGCTATGGTCAAAGCTCTCTTTAAACGCTAGAACGCATCATCACAATCTACGTCCCACGTAAAAACTAGGTTCTTCTTCGTCAAGCGTGTTAATGGGGTTGATATTTTTGCAAAGTCCTTGATAAACTTCCTATAATAGCATGCCAACCCCAAGAAACTCCTCACCTCTGTAGCATTTTTAGGGACCTTCCAATCTTGGATGGCCACAAGCTTCGCGGGATCCACAGCTATCCCTTCTTTGGAAACCACGTGCTCTAAGAATTGCACTTCCTTCCTCCAAAAGTGACATTTAGAAAATTTAGCTTTAAGGTTATGTGCTCGAAGGGTCTCCAACACTTCCCTAAGATGTAGGGCATGCTCTTCCTCGCTCTTAGAAAAGACTAATATGTCATCCACAAAGACCATCACGAATTTATTAAGGTACTCCCTAAACACCCTACTCATCAAGTCAACAAAGTATGCGGGGGCATTTGTCAAACCGAAGGGCATCAAAATCCATTCATAGAAACCGTCCGGAGTCCTAAAGGCAGTCTTGTCTATGCTATCCTCAGCCACTCTCAACTGATGGAAACCAGTGGCTAAGTCCAACTGCGAAAACACTGAGGCTCCAACTAACAGATCGAAGAGATCGTCAATCCTCGGCAGTGGGTGCCTATTCTTCTTAGTAAGTTTATTAAGCTCTCTATAGTCCACACAAAGTCTAAGGGGCCCATCCGCCTTCGTGGCAAATACTACTGGAGCACCCCACTCCGATATACTACGTCTTATAAACCCCTTCTCAAGCAACTCCCCTACTTGCTTATTGAGTTCTCTCCTCTCACGAGGAGCCATGTGGCGTACTGGCAGAGATACTGGTTTTGCATTGTCTACAAGATAAATACGAAAGTCTATCTCTCTTTTTGGGGGTAGACCCCTCACCTTATTGAAGACATCAACATACTCATGGACTATATGAACAGAATGTAAATCATCATTGGATGCGTCAAGTGACTCAAGATAATTAAGAATCACCGGTCCTCTGGGGTCACAAGAAAAGTCAAGGGTCTTTCCACTACAAGTCAAAAAAATTACTACCCTTCGTTCACAATCTAGGATGGCGCAATATCGGGCTAGCCAATCCATCCCTAGAATCAACCCATAGCCCATGAAACCAAGCACAAAAACATTACATTCAAAACCAACGCCTAAGATAGACAATCTCAAATCCCTACAAACCATGGATAAATGAGCCGACCCACCAATAGGATTTGAGACTACAATGGGATCCACAACAAGACTAGTATCTAAGTGCAGTGTTTCAACTAACGATGTAGAGATAAACGAATGTGATGCGCTAGAATTGAATAAGGTACGGACATGATGATCAAATAGAAAAACTAAACTTTCAACGGAAATGTTTCCACCTCGTTCTTGCAGCGGTGGGACCGCGAGAGCCTGGACCTGCTCCCTTTCCTGCCCTGGTGCCATAAGAGCCTGAAGATGCCCTCCAGAACTTCTTTGCCTTTGTCCCTGTTTCCTTGGGCAGTCCTTAACAAAATGACCTGCCTCTCCACAGTGGAAACAACCAGTCTTCTTCTTTTTCCTATAGTCTTTACTCAGATGGCCTGGTATCCCACAATTAAAGCACTTCTTCTTTCCTTTACCATTATTGTTCTTCCCGCCTTTCTTGTTTTGTTGTTGTTGCTGCGGTTTCTTTTGATCCCCTTTCTTCTCAGGCGCCTTTTTAGCATTGGCGCCCTTCTCCTCTTCATGCATAAGCGCCATATCAACTAGCCTCTCAAAGGTGGCCCCCATAGGGATGTGGGTCATAGCTAACCCATGCAGTGGCTCGTTCAAACCCTTAATAAATCTCAGGGCCTTCTTTTCGGGTGTATTCACCAAGTCCAAGCCAAATCTCGCCAACTGATTGAACTTGTTGACGTATTCTTTCACTAATAGATTCCCTTGCTTTAATGCCAAAAACCTTTCCATGTATAGATTCTCTTTAACCTGTGTGAGAAACTTTGCCTCAAACCTACGCCTGAAATCTGGCCATGTATCAACCGGATGCTCTCCATTAGTGACCTCCCACCAAAACGAAGCTTCGTCCTTCATCAACCAAGCAGCCAATTGGACCTTATTACAATCGTCCAAATCGAAGATGCCAAACAAATCCTCCACTTCTTTCAACCAATTTCTAGCTTCAATGAACGTTTCAGTCCCACTAAAAGATTTTCCACCCATCGAACGAAAGTCTTTACATATCTTGGAGAAAGTATCTCCACGCGGAGGAATGGCTGGAGCTGGAGGAGGAGGAGGAGGAACGTCGGTCGGTCCCGCGGCAGCGGCCCTAGCCTCGAGATATTGACGAAACCAACCGGGCACATGAACACCCTCTGGTATCTCAGATGCTCCAGACATGCTGAAAAGAAAAAGAAAGAGTTTTAAAACAAGGGAAGCGAAAGAGAGAAGTATGGCTTGGAGGATTATGCTCTTTTAAGTAAACTTTCCTTGAAAATAGCTTCTTTAAAACAAGTTTTTTAAAATACTTTCTAGGAAAATAATACTTTTGAAAACACTTTTCTAAAATTTTTATCTGTTCTTGTAACCATAGCTCTGATACCACATGTAACACCCCACGTCCATTAATGTCACTCACAAAAGGAATGCACCAATGTCCATGAAGCGTTATTGTTGTATAGAACAGATAAATTACAAGAATAAATAAATAAAACAACACAGCGGAAGATAAAACTTATTTTATTTCAGCATAACTCAAAACGAGTTTACATAAGTAGTTTCCAAAACCATTACAACAGGATCGGTAGTCTTTCCAAAAACTTCAAAGTACATAAAGAAGCAAATACTTAATTAACATAAATGCATAAATCTCCACTGAGCATAAGCAAAGCCATAAAGACGAGAGAGTCCCAAGCGATACATCTACTCTCTTAAAGCAACTGAAAGAAATCGGCACTAAGTTGTAGTATTCCATCCTTGCAAACCTATGGGGGGAAAAGGAAGACAAGAGGTGGAAAGAAAAAGGGGTCAGACATAAAGTCTGGCGAGTGCGATAACTTTAACAATATAATTATCAAAATAACTAGGCTAAGGCATAAGCTGAAAAATAAGGAAATGACTGTAAACAATTGGGTATGACAGAACAAAACGAGGAAATAAGATGAACCAAGATATCGTTAAAGGCGCCCCTAATCACTATAAGATAATTGCTGCACTACACCACTACTAGTCACCCTAAAGGTTGATCCCGCATACAAAACTTAATAATGATAATGGTGGTTTAGTGTACCCCTAGCTACCTTCATAGGTGTCGTCTGCCCCTATCACCACTAGGTGTATCCATTACCCCCATTCGATCGGCTCCCTAACTCGTAGATACTCGTGCTGGCCCCACAGTGGGGTGTATCACTCCTCAAAGTGGCAACCCGATACAACAAAAAATGCACGGCTTATATCTACATGATGCAACAACGTCTTACCTACCACCCCGGGCCCACACACGCATATGAACCCGTTGGACTTGCGTTGCCACCGCTGACCCGTTTTGACCTCTTACAATCAAATCCAGTATGCATGTCCCGTCCTCGACTTGGGTCGAGGCCACAAAGATACTTAATGGGTTACTAGTTTGAAAAGGGCCCCCCATGCATGACACAAGCTTTCCTCCTATGCTTGGTCCCCTCTAAGGTTTTCCCCACTTAACCCCATTCTTATTCATGTCTTCTTACATGTTTCTATCTTGGTTAAGTGCATCTAATCGTATTTCAAATGCTACCCAAGGCACCCTGTAACACCCCACTCCCGCTATGATCACTCACTAAGGGAATGCCATAGCATCGGTGGAGTATTTTAGTGAATATAGAACAGAAAAATTACAACAAGACAGATATAAATAGTACTTGAAATTTTAAAACATCATCTCATAACAGCGGAAGTAAAACATGTCTGGTTACATCATAAAACCACAATAAAGGTCAAGTACAATATCCATCAAAATAAAGAAGTACATAATCCCACTCTCATACAATAGCCAAACAAAAGAAAAGATAACTGGATAACTGGAGCTTTACATCTATCCAAGCTCCTAAAGACTGGAACAGCAATCCGATCAAGCTCCACTACTGCTAGGATCCACCGTAGGACCTGAGGGTTGGGAAAAAGATAAAAACAACAGGGTCAGACATAAGTCTGAGCGAGTCCTATAACTTTAACAATACAATCGTTAAAGTAACCAGAGAAGACATAAACTGATATACGGTAACATATAGGGATGAATGGCTACCCTAAGCAGTCAACTAAACGAAGATAAAGGATAAAGACGCATCTACCCTCCCTAAGGTAAATTACTAAACTGCACCACACCAGTCGTTCCTAACTTAAAGGTTGATCCCACCCAAGGACTTATAAAATTTACTAATTAGTACCTGCGTACCCCTAGGTGACCAAGTAGGCGCCACGGGGCCCTACAATCCACTAGGTGTACACACTACTTCCCATTCGATCGGCTCCCTAACGTAGATACCCGTGCTGGCCCCACCGTGGGATGTATCATTCCCCAATGTGGCAACCTGATGAAACTAAAGGTGCACGGCTTATATCTACTCGATGCAACAACGGCTTACCTACCAGCCCGGGCCCACTCACGCATATGAAGCCCGTTGGACTTGCGTTGCCACCGCTAACCCGTTTGCCTCTTACAGTCAAGCCCAGTATGCGTGTCCCGTCCTCGACATGGGTCGAGCCCACAAAGATACGTATGGGTTACTGGTTGAAATGGGCCTCCACAAGCTACCCACCTAAGCTTGTCCCTTTTTCTAGTATATCCCACTTAACCCTTTAATCATGTTTTAATTACATGTTCTATTTTGGTTAAGTATTCTAATCGTATTTTCTATTGCCACCCAAGGCAACCACTAGATTTTCTCATGCCACCCGAGGCATCCACTTAACCCCTCATGTCCCTCTACATGCTAATGTGGTTAAGTGTTTCTTAATTAATTAATTAAGAACGTAACCTTTGTAAAGACCTCTCACATTAGACTGTCTTTTATGACCGCTGGTTAAGCCGGTTGGGTCCGGGCAGCCTTATGTCATAACAGAGTCTAACCTCGTGTCTTTACATTAATTACGTATTTAGTTTGTGCCTAAGACCTCTCACATTGGGCTAACATTTGTAGCAACTGGTTAAGCCGGTTGGGTCCGGGCAGTTTTACGCTACAACTGAGTCCAACCTCGTGTCTTAGTCAATTAATTACACCTAATTAATCACCCTCATAATTTTATATTAATTATCCCTAATTAATCAAGTTTTCTTAACATGGGTAGACCTAACTTAATAGGTAAATTCCCATGGGGTAGACCTAACTCAATAGGTAAATTCCCAACACATAGTATGGGTACACCTAACCAAATAGGCAAATTCCCATACTATGTTTATTTATTTTGTGTTATGCATAATTATATTAATTTCACACAATCTTATTAACTTATGCATTTAATTACCCCATCGTTCCCACGTAATTTCGTTCATGATATAACACATATAAAAGGTGTCAACTTGCATATGAATGAACATGTTTCAAAGGTGCCATCTTGCATATTAACAAACACATAACTTGCATATGAACTTGCATAACATGTCACATAACTTGCATATAATATGTCACATAACTTACATATTCATTTTGCATAACAAACTTGCATATTAGCTTATAGACTTGCATAATGTGTCATCATGAACTTGCATATTAATAAACATGTAACTTGCATATTTACATACATGTAACTCGCATATTAACAAACATGTAACTTGCATATAAAGAAACATGTAACTTGCATATTTACATACATGTAACTTGCATATTAACAAACATGTAACTTGCATATTAACAAACATGTAACTTGCATATTTACATACATGTAACTTGCATATTAACAAACATGTAACTTGCATATTAACAAACATGTAACTTGCATAGCATATTACCATGAACTTGCATAACATGCATATGATTACATAGCCCACAACTTGCATATTTAGCATCATGCAAACATAACATACATCATATTAAACTTGCATAAGCTTACATACTCAACATGCATAAACATAAGATTAATGCTAACATCATATCATATGATTCAAAGCTCATTAACCCACATACAAAACCATAAATCTCATCACATCTCATCTAATTAGTTTACCAAAAGATCATCAAAGTGATAGAAACTCACAACTAGCAACTTTGAACACCAAATGAAGAAGATTAAGATGCTAAGAAGGGATTAGAAGTTGATTAGAGAGTGATTAGTATGCAACCCTCTTCATAAAATTAGTGGAGGCCATGAGAGCTAGCATTTTGCCATAGTTTAGTCACTGTGTTTAATTATGAATGAATTAGGGTAGGTTAGGGTCTTATTTATAGATTAGGCAAGTGTTTTAGGCCATAGGATTAACCCTAGATTCAATCCAAGCCATCAAAGCATGTCTTGGGGAAGAAGTCAAGTGTAGGAACCATCTAGGGCCTTTAGATTAAAAATGGACCATGAGAACCATTCAAATGCAAAATCTGCACTTGAGCGAATCGGCCCACGGGTTGACAGCCAAACACCCTGGATTAACCCCTAGTCGACCCAGCGAGCTCGGGTCGACTTCAAAAATCGGCCGGTTCGGTTATTCCCCTCTCCCAATTCGCTGTTTTGAGCATTTTTGCATATTTATTTATTAAATTTTCAATTATATATATATATATATATCAATATATATATATATATATATATATATATCTACACAACCCATTTCACTTAATTAAGTATACTTTAATTTGGGAATTTTCGTGAAACTTCGCGAGGCCATATCTTGGTCATACGGACTCCGATTTTCGAAAACTCGGACTCTATTTCGCGTATTTTTCCGAGACGAACACAATGGCATAGCCCGTTTCCCTTGATTCCCATTTTAGAATTAAATTCTGCCTCGATTTATGTTATTACATGTTATTGAAAATACGGGTTGTTACATTCTCCCCTCCTTAAAGGATTTCGTCCCCGAAATCTTCAAGTTAGGAAGAACGTATCCTACCATCCAATCATCCATCTACTCAAAGCATCATCCACGAGCAATCATTGTCCTTACAAGATTCTAAATGCTGGATGGATATATGCAAAAGTGTGTGTATATGTACTTACCTAATGCGAAAATCAGGCGGTTACTGATACAGTAAACCTCCTTAATGCAAACCATGATAGTGCCATGCATCCAATATGTATGCGAAACCCTATTGACACATACAAATTTCTACATGCGTGCACAACCATACACAAAAATGCATCATCCATATGATAACACAGCCATGATACATCCATCAATCTAACTACCACATCCATTTATGCAATATGCAACATGAAGTGACTGAGCCGATCTAGTGCCTAATGTGTGTGTATATGCATCCACGAGCAACCACTAGCAAACAATTGCATCCATATGCATCCATCAACCATAACATGTTTCAAACACATGTCTCAACCATAGGTTTTACCCTATCTAAAGGTCATAGGTATTAGCGAGAGGATATACTAAAGATAAGATAAGTACTAGACAAGCAATAAAGGAGAAGTTAAAAGACATACTCTCAAAAAGAAATGGATACAAAGAACGCATCTTTGCTTCCGTCTCCCAAGTAGCATTGCTTTCGTCATCTCCCCATTGCACTTTAACTAGCTGAACTTCTCTGTTCCTCAACTTCCTAGTTTCTGACCCAAGGATGCGAGTAGGAGCTCGTCGAATCGTCGCATCACGCTCTACCTCTACATCTCTAAGCAAGCTCGGCTCTACCACCTCCGCGGTCTCATGTAAGCACTTCCTCAAATGTGATACATGGAATACATCATGAACACCACTAAGTCTGTCGGGCAACTCCACCCTATATGCCATCCGTCCAATCCTTTCCTTAATAGGAAACGGCCCAACAAATCTCGGTGCTAACTTCCCTACGGACCCAAAGCGAACAACATTTCTCAATGGAGATACTTTGACAAAAACCATGTCCCCAACCTCAAACTCAAGATCCGTCCTTCTCCGATCCGCATAAGATTTCTGTCTATCTTGCGCTGCTTTCATCCTTTTTCGAATTAAATCAATCTTCTCTGAAGTCTCTCTAACCATATCCGGCCCAAGCAAGATCCTATCCGTAGATTCCCACCAACATGTAGGAGATCGACAAGGCCTTCCATAAAGAGCTTCGAAAGGAGCCATACCAATACTGGACTGAAAGCTGTTATTATATGCGAACTCCACCAAAGGGAGATGTTCTTCCCATGTACCTCCAAAATCCAAGATACAAAGCCTCAAAAGATCTTCTAAGATACGGTTCACCCTCTCGGTCTGACCGTCCGTCTGAGGATGATATGCGGTGCTCAAACACAACTGAGTCCCTACCGCCTCTTGCAAACTTCTCCAAAACTCACTAGTGAAAATAGGATCTCGATCACTCACAATGCTGGATGGTACGCCATGCAATCTAACAATCTCTCTAACATAGACTGAAGCAAGCCATGGAGCGGTCCTCTTACTCTTTACGGGTATAAAATGGGCACTCTTTGTAAGTCTGTCTACCACAACCCAAATTCCCGTATTGCCCTTCCTCGATCTCGGTAACCCGTCGATGAAATCCATCGAGACACTATCCCACTTCCACTGTGGAACTTCCAATGGGTGTAGCAACCCACCGGGTTTCCTTTGCTCCACTTTAACTTGTTGGCACACTAAGCATCTAGCCACATACTCGGCCACATCTTTCTTCATACCGGCCCAAAAGAAAACTCTCTTCATGTCTTGGTACATTTTGTCTCCACCGGGATGAATAGTCATTCTTGAACGATGTGCATCATCCAAAATAGCCTTCTTCAAACCCTCATCTTGCGGTACACAAAGTCTACCGTCTCTATGCAACCATCCCTTATCATCTATGGTGTATCTACCCAAATGGCTGGACGACTCCCCTCTTATAAGCTTCTCTACCAACACAACCAACTGTGGGTCGTCTCGCTGAGCCTCGCCAATCCGTCTCAAAAGAGTAGGTCTAACCTCCAAGGATGCCAACAAACCAGGTACAAAATCAACAGAAGGTCTGAAGTCAAACAAAGAAAGAAACTCCAAGCTTCGTCGTTCCACGAACAATGGACTCAAAGATAGCCTTTTTCTACTTAAGGCGTCTGCCACCACGTTACCCTTACCAGGGGTATACGCTATCTCGAAATCATAGGATGCTAAGAACTCCATCCACCTTTGCTGTCTTAAGTTTAAATCCTTCTGAGAGAATAAGTACTTCAATGATTTATGGTCGGTGAACAACTCGAATCTCTCACCAAGAAGATAATGGCGCCAAGACTTAAGTGCGAAAACAATCGCGGCCAACTCTAGATCATGGGTAGGGTAATTCTTCTCATGCACTCTCAATTGTCTCCCTCCATAGGCTATTACCCTTCCCTCCTGCATCAAGACTGCGCCTAATCCTGTTCCACAAGCATCGGTATAAACAACAAACGGCTTACTCCCATCTGGAAGCACTAAAACTGGAGCGGTGGTCAAAGCTCTCTTTAACCGTCGGGAAGCATCATCACAATCTACATCCCATGAGAAAACCAGATTCTTCTTCGTCAAGCGGGTTAATGGGGCTGATATCTTCGCGAAGTCTTTGATGAACTTCCTATAATATCCTGCCAACCCCAAGAAACTTCTTACCTCGGTAGCATTTCTAGGAACTTTCCAATCCTGGATAGATACTATCTTTGCGGGATCCACAGCTATCCCTTCCTTAGAGACCACATGCCCTAAGAATCGCACTTCTCTTCTCCAAAAATGGCATTTAGAGAATTTAGCTTTAAGACTATGCGCTCGAAGAGTCTCCAACACTTCCTTGAGATGTAAGGCATGCTCTTCTTCATTCTTGGAAAAGACCAAGATGTCATCCACAAAAACTACTACAAACTTATTCAGATACTCTCTGAACACTCTACTCATGAGATCAACAAAGTATGCGGGGGCGTTTGTCAACCCAAATGGCATCACTAGCCACTCATAAAAACCATCCGGAGTCCGGAAAGCAGTCTTCTCTATACTGTCCTCCGCCACTCTTAACTGATGAAACCCTGTAGCTAAGTCCATCTGCGAAAATACTGACGCGCCAACCAACTGATCAAAGAGATCATCTATCCTCGGTAATGGGTGTCTATTCTTCTTCGTGAGCTTATTAAGTTCCCTATAATCCACACAAAGTCTGAGGGACCCATCCGCCTTCGTGGCAAACACTACTGGAGCTCCCCACTCCGATATACTTCGCCTTATGAACCCCTTCTCAAGCAACTCCCCTACTTGCTTATGAAGTTCTCTTCTCTCACGAGGAGCCATGTGGCGTACTGGCAAAGACACTGGTTTGGCATTATCCACCAAATAAATTCGGAAATCTATCTCCCGCTTCGGAGGCAAACCCTTTACTTCTTCAAACACATCCGGATATTCCCGGACTACTCTGACAGAACACAAACTTTCGACCGAAGCATCGAGCGATTCAAGATAACTTAGCAAAACAGATTCCATGGGATTGCAAGAGATATCGAGAGTGTTACCCAAGCGGGTCATGAGCCTGACAACTCTCCTTTCGCAATCAAGAACGGCACCATTACTGGATAACCAGTCCATGCCCAAGATCAACCCATAGCCCGTGAAGCCCAATACAAAAGCATCACATCTAAACTCAACGCTAAGTATAGAAATCTTCAAACCCAAACATATCATAGACAGATATATGGAGCCCCCAATTGGGTTTGAGACAACCAAGGGATCATCAACTAGACTGGTGTCTAAGTGCAGTGACTCAACTAACGATGATGAGATAAAAGAATGCGATGCGCCAGAGTCAAACAAAGTACGAACTGGATGATCAAACAGAAAAACCAGACTTTCAACGGAAATAGTTCTACCTCTCTGCTGAATCGGTGGAACTGAGAGAACCTGAACTTGCCCCCCTGACTGAGGTGGTGCTATAAGAGCTTGCACCTGGCCTCCTGAGGTAGACCCCGTCTTCTGCCCCTTCTTTGGGCAGTTTTTCACAAGATGCCCTGCTTCACCACAATGAAAGCAACCGGTCTTCTTCTTTTTGCGACAATCCTTACTGAGGTGTCCTGGTGTTCCACAATTGAAGCACTTCTTCTTCGTCTTCTTTTTGTCACCATTGCCTTTTCCGCCCTTGCCTTGTTGTTGCTGTTGCGGTTTCTTCTGATCCCCCTTTTTCTCTGGTGCCTTAGAATTCTTATCATCCTCATGCATAAGTGCCATGTAGACAAGCTTCTCAAAAGTGGCCCCCATAGGAATGTGAGTCATAGCTATTCCTTGCAATGGTTCGTTCAAGCCTCTAACGAACCTCAAAGCCTTCTTCTCCGGTGTATTCACCAACTCTATGCCAAACCTTGCTAATTGATTGAATTTGTTGACATATTCTTTCACCGTGAGATTCCCTTGCTTCAAATTCAAGAACTTCTCCATAAACAGATTCTCTTCCGCCCTTGAGAGAAACTTAGCCCCAAACCTTTGCTTAAAATCTGCCCAAGAGTCAACAGGGCGTTCTCCATTAGTGACCTCCCACCAGAATGAGGCCTCTCCCTTCATTAACCAAGCCGCCAACTTGACTTTCTTTCCCTCTTCCACTTTAAAGATATCTAGCAACTCTTCCACTTCCTTAAGCCAATCTCTAGCCTCTACGAAAGTCTCTGAACCAAGAAAAGGTTTTCCTCCTATAGCCTTGAACTCCTTGCAAACCTTAGCAAAATTATCCACTCTAGGCTGAGGAGGAGGAGCGGTTGTCTCTGGTGTAGTAGCATTGGCCGGACCCGCAGCCGCGGCCCTAGCCTCTTGCAACCTCCTATACCATAGTGGTATAACTAAACCCTCCGGGATGTTAAGATCTTCAGCCATGCTGAAACGAAAGAGGAAAGATTCAAAAAGGAGATTCCGAAAGATAAAGATATGGCTATTGGGGATTATGCTTTTCTTTTTCAAAAACTTTTTCTCTTAGAAGACATGCTTTTAAAAATACTTTCTTCGAAAATACTCTTAGAAAGTAGTTTTTCTCAAAAAATTTATCTGTTCTGGTAACCTTAAGCTCTGATACCACGTGTAACACCCCACTCCCGCTATGATCACTCACTAAGGGAATGCCATAGCATCGGTGGAGTATTTTAGTGAATATAGAACAGAAAAATTACAACAAGACAGATATAAATAGTACTTGAAATTTTAAAACATCATCCACATAACAGCGGAAGTAAAACATGTCTGGTTACATCATAAAACCACAATAAAGGTCAAGTACAATATCCATCAAAATAAAGAAGTACATAATCCCACTCTCATACAATAGCCAAACAAAAGAAAAGATAACTGGATAACTGGAGCTTTACATCTATCCAAGCTCCTAAAGACTGGAACAGCAATCCGATCAAGCTCCACTACTGCTAGGATCCACCGTAGGACCTGAGGGTTGGGAAAAAGATAAAAACAACAGGGTCAGACATAAGTCTGAGCGAGTCCTATAACTTTAACAATACAATCGTTAAAGTAACCAGAGAAGACATAAACTGATATACGGTAACATATAGGGATGAATGGCTACCCTAAGCAGTCAACTAAACGAAGATAAAGGATAAAGACGCATCTACCCTCCCTAAGGTAAATTACTAAACTGCACCACACCAGTCGTTCCTAACTTAAAGGTTGATCCCACCCAAGGACTTATAAAATTTACTAATTAGTACCTGCGTACCCCTAGGTGACCAAGTAGGCGCCACGGGGCCCTACAATCCACTAGGTGTACACACTACTTCCCATTCGATCGGCTCCCTAACGTAGATACCCGTGCTGGCCCCACCGTGGGATGTATCATTCCCCAATGTGGCAACCTGATGAAACTAAAGGTGCACGGCTTATATCTACTCGATGCAACAACGGCTTACCTACCAGCCCGGGCCCACTCACGCATATGAAGCCCGTTGGACTTGCGTTGCCACCGCTAACCCGTTTGCCTCTTACAGTCAAGCCCAGTATGCGTGTCCCGTCCTCGACATGGGTCGAGCCCACAAAGATACGTATGGGTTACTGGTTGAAATGGGCCTCCACAAGCTACCCACCTAAGCTTGTCCCTTTTTCTAGTATATCCCACTTAACCCTTTAATCATGTTTTAATTACATGTTCTATTTTGGTTAAGTATTCTAATCGTATTTTCTATTGCCACCCAAGGCAACCACTAGATTTTCTCATGCCACCCGAGGCATCCACTTAACCCCTCATGTCCCTCTACATGCTAATGTGGTTAAGTGTTTCTTAATTAATTAATTAAGAACGTAACCTTTGTAAAGACCTCTCACATTAGACTGTCTTTTATGACCGCTGGTTAAGCCGGTTGGGTCCGGGCAGCCTTATGTCATAACAGAGTCTAACCTCGTGTCTTTACATTAATTACGTATTTAGTTTGTGCCTAAGACCTCTCACATTGGGCTAACATTTGTAGCAACTGGTTAAGCCGGTTGGGTCCGGGCAGTTTTACGCTACAACTGAGTCCAACCTCGTGTCTTAGTCAATTAATTACACCTAATTAATCACCCTCATAATTTTATATTAATTATCCCTAATTAATCAAGTTTTCTTAACATGGGTAGACCTAACTTAATAGGTAAATTCCCATGGGGTAGACCTAACTCAATAGGTAAATTCCCAACACATAGTATGGGTACACCTAACCAAATAGGCAAATTCCCATACTATGTTTATTTATTTTGTGTTATGCATAATTATATTAATTTCACACAATCTTATTAACTTATGCATTTAATTACCCCATCGTTCCCACGTAATTTCGTTCATGATATAACACATATAAAAGGTGTCAACTTGCATATGAATGAACATGTTTCAAAGGTGCCATCTTGCATATTAACAAACACATAACTTGCATATGAACTTGCATAACATGTCACATAACTTGCATATAATATGTCACATAACTTACATATTCATTTTGCATAACAAACTTGCATATTAGCTTATAGACTTGCATAATGTGTCATCATGAACTTGCATATTAATAAACATGTAACTTGCATATTTACATACATGTAACTCGCATATTAACAAACATGTAACTTGCATATAAAGAAACATGTAACTTGCATATTTACATACATGTAACTTGCATATTAACAAACATGTAACTTGCATATTAACAAACATGTAACTTGCATATTTACATACATGTAACTTGCATATTAACAAACATGTAACTTGCATATTAACAAACATGTAACTTGCATAGCATATTACCATGAACTTGCATAACATGCATATGATTACATAGCCCACAACTTGCATATTTAGCATCATGCAAACATAACATACATCATATTAAACTTGCATAAGCTTACATACTCAACATGCATAAACATAAGATTAATGCTAACATCATATCATATGATTCAAAGCTCATTAAGCCACATACAAAACCATAAATCTCATCACATCTCATCTAATTAGTTTACCAAAAGATCATCAAAGTGATAGAAACTCACAACTAGCAACTTTGAACACCAAATGAAGAAGATTAAGATGCTAAGAAGGGATTAGAAGTTGATTAGAGAGTGATTAGTATGCAACCCTCTTCATAAAATTAGTGGAGGCCATGAGAGCTAGCATTTTGCCATAGTTTAGTCACTAGGTTTAATTATGAATGAATTAGGGTAGGTTAGGGTCTTATTTATAGATTAGGCAAGTGTTTTAGGCCATAGGATTAACCCTAGATTCAATCCAAGCCATCAAAGCATGTCTTGGGGAAGAAGTCAAGTGTAGGAACCATCTAGGGCCTTTAGATTAAAGATGGACCATGAGAACCATTCAAATGCAAAATCTGCACTTGAGCGAATCGGCCCACGGGTTGACAGCCAAACACCCTGGATTAACCCCTAGTCGACCCAGCGGGCTCGGGTCGACTTCAAAAATCGGCCGGTTCGGTTATTCCCCTCTCCCAATTCGCTGTTTTGAGCATTTTTGCATATTTATTTATTAAATTTTCAATTATATATATATCAATATATATATATATATATATATATATATATCTACACAACCCATTTCACTTAATTAAGTATACTTTAATTTGGGAATTTTCGTGAAACTTCGCGAGGCCATATCTTGGTCATACGGACTCCGATTTTCGAAAACTCGGACTCTATTTCGCGTATTTTTCCGAGACGAACACAATGGCATAGCCCGTTTCCCTTGATTCCCATTTTAGAATTAAATTCTGCCTCGATTTATGTTATTACAGGTTATTGAAAATACGGGTTGTTACACACCCACTAAATTCCATATGCCACCCAAGGCACCCCACTTAACCCCCTCATGTCCCACTACATGTTTATCTGATTAAGTGTTTCTTAATTCATTAAGACCGTAACCTTGTAAAGACCTCCCACATTAGACTGGCATTTGTGGCAGCTGGATTTGCCGGGCGGGTCCGGGCAATCTTACACTACAAACGAGCCTAACCTCGTGTCTTTACAACTGTTACGCATTTAATTTATGCCTAAGACCTCCCACATTAGACTGGCATTTGTGGCAGCTGGATTTGCCGGGCGGGTCCGGGCAGTCTTACACCACAAACGAGTCTAACCTCGTGTCTTAGGCGATTAATTACACCTAATTAATCATCCCCTATTTGAATTAATTTCCCTATTCAAATTGCCAATCAATTACAAATTGAACTATGTCCATAATTGACTCAATTATGTCCATCTATTTATGGTATATAAAATTATACCAATTAACATCACATTTAAGGGATTTATGCCAATTCTCAATATTAAATCTTTTAATGTTATCCCCTTTCCCCACGTTGTACGTTCGTTTGTTTAACCTGAAATATACGTTAGACTCGAATAGTCTAACCTATGGAATAAAGAGAAAACATCACAACATGCATAGAATAAAAACTAGATCTGAACATAAGGGGTGAACTTGCATGTGTGAATAAGGTTTTTCATCCAAAAACTTGCATAGGCAAAAGTTACAAACTTGCATAAACTATGGATGTCATAGATCTAATCATAAGGTGTAAACTTGCATAGGCAATGGTTACAAATTTTACATTACATGATTCATACTCCAATATATATACTTGCATATGTGATTTATACAACATAGACTATGATGTAAACTTGCATCTAACTCACACATGTCATAGCCTAACTTTAGATCCAATTTACACATAAAATAGATGTCATGAAACATGTAAGGTTGTATATGATTCTCACTAACTTGCATATGATTCATATCTAAATTAACATCTAAACTTGCATACATACATATGATTTAACATATGAATTAGTTCCAACAACATAACCAAACTAGCATATGAAACATCATTATGAATTGATTGTACATAAGCCAACAATTAACATAGATTTACAACATAGATGATAACATCACAGCTTTGCAACATAGATAATAACATCATAGATTTACAACATAGATAATAACATCATAGATTTACAACATAGATAATAACATACGGTCAATGATTCACAACATAACCATATAATCCAAATCATAGCTCAATCCAATTGAATTGTTAATTATCTTATTAAAGAAATCGAACTCACAGAAAGAAGGTCTTGCGTTCTGAAATCTGAGTTCTGAAATTGATTTAGCTCGCCTTTGTAGTAGATTCGTTATTGTTTAGATTAGAGTTGAATAGAACTGAATTGATTAGCTTTGATTTCCCCCTAGTTGGTGGCGGCTACTCTAGGTTACAAGATGACAGCATGACGGCCATGATTCAGATTTTTATTTGATTTTAGGGTTTGATCCTACCCATGTTTGTATAGAATTTCAATTTAATTATAGCCGTCGGATGATCTTAGGGTTAATAAAAACCACTCATTTAGGATAGGGTGACACCTCAGCCCTAATGACTCAGCAAGGTGTCAGAAAGGACTCATCAATGAGTCACAATATGGATCAGATCACGCTAGAAAGCTGTGTAGGCTTCCTGCTCGGCCTGGGCGCACTTGGCAGGTGCGCCAGTGCAACTTTTATATTGGCGCACTTCCCAAGTGCCCTGTGTAATTTTTTTTTCTGATTCTTCCGCCTAACTTCGTTCGTCCATATCTCCTTCATCCGGTATCCGTTTTACGCAAACTCAGACTCTATCTCATCCAGAATTCTGAGACGAACACAATGGCGCAACCCGTTTCCCTTAATTCTCACATCTGAGATTAATTATTCTTGAATTTTGTTAATTCAATTATTCAAAAATCCGGGGTGTTATAGTCAGCCCAAACGATTGTTTTCTGCCTGATTTCTTTAATTTAAAATTTAAATCATTTATTTATTTAATTCGATCACACAATTAAATTCACCGGGGCCACATACAGACTCCAAAAATTTCCAAAAAATAAATCTAGCTATGTTTTGACGATACGGTCCTAACAAAATTAATTTCGTCGAATATAGAGACCGTTTGAAAAATTGCCTTTTTAACGGTCGATTAAATTCAATAGAAATTATCGAACGTAGTTTAATTTACCACGCTCACAAATTAATTCCAAAAATTATGGAAAATTAAACTTAACAATAATTTGACATTCCGGATCCGATAAAAATGGTTTCGTCGAAAACGGAGGTTGTTTGTATAATGGCCATTTATACGGGCTATAAATTATACTATATCCCATAGCGACTATTTTGAATATTCTACTGGCCATAACATTTTATTCCCGCTATAAAATTTTGATTTTTCAGATTCGTTGGAAATATATTTTTAAACAGATTTAGATATTTTTTGTTTCACTAAAATCCATTTTACTTTGAATCCTGTACATTCAGTCAAAGTTCAGATTCAAAATTTCAAACTACCGTACTATTTCAAATTCCCTTTAAAATTAAAATAAATATATTCGTTCTAACTTCAATTTAAATAAATTTTTAATCGTAATTATTTAAAATAAATTATTTCAAATATTCAAAATTCATTGAAATAGCCAAAATAAAAAATTTAATTTGGTTCTGATTTTCAGGGTTGTTACAATCTCCCCCACTTAAAAGCTTTCCGTCCCCCAAAAGGAAACGATAGTAAAGTAGGAAACAAAGCGGAAAATGCAAGGTATTGTAAATGTACCTCAAAACAAGAGTTACTCGGAGATGTCCGCTCTGCATTTGGGATAAGCCTGTTTGATGCTATCCTCAGTCTCCCATGTACAGTCTCTAGGATCCCCACTCCACTGCACTTTGACTAAGTGGATCCTCTTGTTCCTCAGAACTCGGGTCTCTTTGCCAACAATCTTCACTAGCTCCCTTCTCACTGCTAAGCTCAGGGTAATCTCCAAATCTTGTTGTGCTGCTTCCTCCACAACTAAGTCTGGATCATGTACATGCTTCCGGAGTTGAGACATATGGAATACATCATGCACCCCTGGCAACCAGTCAGGCAACTGCACTCTATAAGCGAGAGTTCCAATCCTTTCGAGAATAGGGAATGGACCAATGAATCTCGGCGCCAACTTCCCAGTCTTCCTAAAACGAACTATACCTCTCAGTGGGGAAACCCTCAAGTACATATAATCACCAACATAGAATTCTAAATCCCTTCTTCGTGAGTCTGCATAGCTCTTCTGTCGGCTCTGAGCAGTCAGTAGGCGCTTCTTAATAAAATCAACTTTATCTGATGCTTCACGAATCATGTCGGGACCCAATACTAATCGATTGCCTGGTTCCACCCAACATGCGGGAGATCTGCATAGTCTGCCATATAATGCTTCAAATGGCGATATCTGCAAGCTTGCTTGGTAACTGTTATTATAGGAGAACTCGACCAAGTGCAAGTGATCCTCCCGTGACCCGCCAAAATCAAGAATGCATGCTCGCAACAAGTCTTCTAATATGCGGTTCACCCTCTCAATCTGGCCATCTGTCTGAGGATGATTAGCGGTGTTCATATTCAATTTGTTCCCAAGTTCTTCTTGGAATGCCTCCCAGAATTTTCTAGCAAATATCGGATCGCGATCACTAACGATGCTACTGGGAACTCCATGTAGTCTGACATTCTCTCTTAAATAAAGCTGCGCCAGACTACAAGCTGTTCGGTTAGATCTGATAGGGATAAAATGGGCAGCCTTTGTGAAGCAATCAACAATCACCCATATACTGTCATTCCCTTTTCTAGTTCGAGGCAAGCCATCTATAAAGTCCATAGAAATTTGTTCCCACTTCCAGCCTGGAACCTCTAGCGGTTGCAACAATCCTGCTAGCTTCTGCTGATCGCTTTTGACTTGCTGCCAGGTGGAACATCTAGCAACATATATGGAAATGTCCCTCTGCATCGCTTTCCACCAAAAGGTGCGCTTAAGATCATGATACATCTTGCTTACTCCTGGATGGATGCTGAGTTTAGATTTGTGACATCCATCCATAACTTCTATTTTAAGCTCAGGAATATCTGGCACACATATTCGCCGTTGCAGTCTAAGGGTCACCTTGTTGTCTATTTGGAATCCTGACGCTTCGCCCTTTCGGACTCACTCACTAACCATCTGAATAACTTTATCATCCTTCTGAAGAGCAGAGATCTTATCCATTAATGTAGGCGTAATGATTAGACTGGCGATGATAAGATTGGCACTGTCTGCATTCTTCCTGCTGAGCGCATCGGCTACAACATTGGCTTTTCCTGGAGTATATAAGATGTCCAGGTCATAGGTCGTAAGAAGCTCAACCCAAAGTTGCTGCCTCAAGTTCAAATCCCTTTGGGTGAACAGATACTTCAAAGATTTGTGATCAGTATACAGTTCGAACTTCTCACCCAAGATATAGTGCCTCCATATCTTTAGAGCAAACACGATGGCCATCAACTCAAGATCATGAGTGGGGTATTTCTTCTCATGCGGTTTCAACTGATGGCTAGCATAAGCAATTACTTTGCCCCTTTGCATTAACACCGCACCAATACCTTAAATAGATAAAAAGGATAACATGTTAAAATGAGATTTGTCATTAAAAATGTCATCTCTTACATGTTTGTTTAGATAAAAAGAATAACCTTCAATAGAAGCATCAGTCCATTCTTTTAAATCTTGGTTGCCATCAATAATGGTCAACACGGGAGCGGTGGTCAACCTCAATTTCAGCTCTTGGAAAGCTGCCTCACATTCAGGTGTCCAAATAAACTTTGTATGCTTCTTATTCAGCTTCTTTAATGGACAATACAGCTTCGAAATATCTTTAACGAATTTCCAATAATAGCCAGCCAATCCCAGGAAACTTCTGACCTCTGTGGGAGTGCTAGGCTGCTTCCAATTTTGGATGGCTGAGATCTTGCTTGGGTCTACTGAAATGCCTTTCTTTGATACAACATGGCCGAGGAATTTCACTCCTTCTTGCGAGAATATACATTTAGAGAATTTGGCTTTCAACACATTCCTTCGCAAGATTTCCAAAACTTCTTTCAAATGTTATTCATGTTTAGTAGTGGATTTTGAGAAGATTAGGATATCATCAATGAAAACTAGCACGAATTTATTTAAGACATCCCGAAATACTCTGTTCATCAGATCGACAAAGTATGCAGGAGCGTTGCATAGGCCGAAGGGCATTACTAGCTATTCATAGAATAAATCCGGTCCTCTGAAAGCTGTCAAAGGAACACACTCTTCTGCGATGCGCAGTTGTTGGAAACCTGTAGCTAGGTCCATCCTAGAGAATACTTGCGCTCCATGCAAGCAGTCTAATAGATCATCAATACGCGGCAATGGATATTTATTTTTCAGCGTTTGCTTATTGAGGTCGCGGTAGTCTAGACACAATCAGAGAGTACCGTCTGACTTTGGGACAAATAACACTACTGCACCCCAACTTGAGAAGCTAGGCCTGATCAGACCCTTCCACAAAAGTTGTTTAGTTTTATTTCTCAGCTCTTCTTTTTCTTTCGGCGTCATTCTTCGGATAGGGTGCACAAGTAGCCTTGCATTCAGAGCTAAATCAATCATGAAATCGATTTCTCGGCACGAGGTAAGATATCAACTTCTTTGAATACATCCGCATAATATTTGACTACAGGAATATCTTCAATAAAAGTAGGAGTGACTTCTAGAGAAGACCATAATTCTTTTCTATTTGATGCTTAGCCGTAGCATGGTATAATAATATTTCCAAGCTTCGTTTTAACTTTGACAATTCTTTCGGCACATTTGACTTCGGCCTCATGCCTTGATAACCAATCCATCCCAAGAATAACATCATACCCAGAAAAATTCATGACAATCAAATTTATAAGGAACTGGTAACAAGAGTAGGAGATCGGCACTCTACAGTATTGATTGAGAATAAGAGAACCTCCTATCGGACAATGAGCTCTAATCAATTCTTTAATTTTTCTTGGTTTCAGTTTTAACTTTTTAATTGTGTCAGTAGTAATGAAACTTCGTGATGCACCAGTGTCAAACAAAACTGCTATAGGAATGTTCTTAATATTAAGAGTACCTCCTAAAACATCGGGTTTACCTGCTCCCTTAGAAGAAGCTGGTGCAGCCGCTCCATCGAAAACATGTGCTACCTCGGTTTTCTTTAGCAACGGACAATTTCTGAAAAAATGCCCCGTCTTATGGCAGTTAAAGCACTCCTGAGTGTTCCGAGGATTCTGTCCGCAATTCTGACTGGGTATAGATTCATTCCTTCTTGGTTTCTTCGGAGCTCGGCATTCGTAGTCAAAGTGCCCCATCTTCTGACAATTGAAGCATTTCACCTTGGATTTGTCTCTCTTTTTTCCTTGGGGCGTGGCGGCTGAAGGGCTGCTCGCCACAGGTTTCTTGTCAGCCTGCTTCCTTTTGTTATTATTCTGATTCTTCTCCATGTCTTGCTGCGAATTTTGGTCATTTTCCTCATAGCGACAAGCCATTTGTAACACCCCACACCCGCTAAGGTCACTCACTATGGGAATGCCTTAACTTCGGTGGAGTATTTTAAGTGAATATAGAACAGAAAAATTACAACAAGACAGATATAAGGAATACTTAAAAATCTAAAACATCATTTCATTGCAGCAGAAGATAAACATGTTTGGTTACAATACCAAACCAACTAAAACAAGAGTCAAGTACTAAATATCCATCCTGATAAAAACATATGTACATAATCCCACTACATAACTAATAGCCATAATAGAAAAGATAAGCTGAGCTTTACATCAACGGTCCAAGCTCCAAAAGATAGATAAAGCAATCTGATCAAAGCCCACTAGTGCTAGGCCCACTCTGAGAACCTGAGGGTTGGGAAAAAAGATAAAAACAACGGGGTCAGACATAAGTCTGAGCGAGTCCTATAACTTTAACAATACAATCATTAAAGTAATTAGGGTATGATATAAACTTGGTACGGTAATGACTGGGGATAAATGACTACACTAAGCAGCCAACTAGACATAGGATGAACTAAAATATCGGTAAAGACGCATCTACCCACCCAAGGGTAATTACTACTGCACCACACCAGTCATTCCTACTAAAAGGTTGATCCCACCCAAGGACTTAGAAAATATAACTAGTAGTTTTGTGTACCCCTAGCTGACCACATAGGTGTCGTCTGCCCCTATCTCCACTAGGTGTACCCACTACCCCCCCGCCCCCGCCCCCAAGTGATCGGCTCCCTACCGTAGATACCCGTGCTAGCCCCACAGTGGGGTGTATCACTCCCCAAAGTGGCAACCCGATACAACCAATGGTGCACGGCTTATACCTACACGATGCAACAACGTCTTACCTACCAGCCCGGGCCCACACACCCATATGAAACCCGTTGGACTTGCGTTGCCACCGCTAACCCATTTTGGCCTCTTATAGTCAAGCCCAGTACGCGTGTCCCGTCCTCGACATGGGTCGAGCCCACAAAGATACGTTTTGGGTTACTGCTTGAAATGGGCCCCCCACAAGCTACCCACCTAAGCTTGTCCCTTTTCTAGTGCATCCCACTTAACCCTTTAATCATGTTTAATTACATGCTTCCACTTGGTTAAGTATTCTAATCGTATTTTCTATTGCCACCCAAGGCAACCCACTAGATTTCCACATGCCACCCAAGGCACTTACTTGATTTCCACATGCCACCCAAGGCACCCACTTAACCCCTCATGCCCCACTACATGCTTATTTGGTTAAGTGTTTCTTAATTGATTAAGAACGTAACCTTTGTAAAGACCTCTCACATTAGACTATCTTTTATGGCAGCTGGATTTGCCGGTCGGGTCCGGGCAGCCTTACGCCATAACCGAGTCTAACCTCGTGTCTTTACACTTGTCACGTATTTAGTTTATGCCTAAGACCTCTCACATTGGGCCAATCATTTGTAGCCGCTGGATTTGTCGGTCGGGTCCGGGCAGTCTTATGCTACAAAAGGGTCCAACCTCGTGTCTTAGTCGATTAATTACACCTAATTAATCACCTCCATATCTTGAATTAATTTCCCTAATTAATTCCAATTTAATGATGTACATAATTGACTCAATTATGTCCATCCACTTATGGTATGCAACTTCATACCAATTTCACCACAATTTTGTTAACATGAATATTAACCCCATCGTTCCCCACGTAATACGCTAACATGACATAGTTAAAAGGGAAGATTCATCACAAATACAATGGGTTCAACTTAGCATAACATTAGCATCAACATGGGTTTTAAAGGTGTCAACTTGCATATATGACCATAACATCAAACCCAACTAGCATAAATAACCAACCCAAACTTGCATGAATCACATATGTCATAAAGAGGGTAACTTGCATAGTTACTTATGTCATACAAAGGGGTAAACTTGCATATGTATGTATGATATACAAAGGGGTTAACTTGCATATGTATGCATATCATACAAAGGTGTAAACTTGCACATGTTACTTGCATGTAATCAAACACCAAACTTGCATAACATGTCATATATGAACTTGCATATAATCAAACACCAAACTTGCATAACATGTCATATATGAACTTGCATATAATCAAACACCAAACTTGCATAACATGTCATATATGAACTTGCATATAATCAAACACCAAACTTGCATAACATGGTGTCATAATGGATCAATGTTTATCATAGTGATCTGCATAACTAGCTTCATGAACACATAGCATAAAACTTGGATAACTAGCATCATGAACATATAGCATAAAACTTGCATAACTAGCATCATGAACACATATCATATGATAACATAACTTGCATTGATCCACATACATAACCATAACATCATTATATCCTATAATAATTAGATTAGCAATTGCTTGCTAAAGGCATAGAAACTCACTACTTGTTGATTAGCACTCCTATGAAGAAGATTAAGTTGCTAGAGTTGATTAGAAGTTGATTTGAGAAGCTATCTTCCTCTTTAATTTGATGGAGGCTCCTTCAAGTTGCATTTTGACGGCATGATGGCATTGTATCTATTTTTAGTATGGATTAGGGTAGTCTTAGGGTGTATTTATTGATTAGTTAAGTGTTTTAGGCCATAGGATTAACCCTAGGATAGTTTAGAGCCATCAGATCTCGTCACAAGCCACCAAGCACAGCCCAAAAGCCAAAACAGTGCACCCAGCCAAACTGGCCGAGCCACCTGTGTCGGCAGGGGTGTCGACACTACTGTCGACACTCCCCCCTGTATGTCGACTCCCCAGTCGACACGGGGGTCGACCTGGTGCTGGCGGGAATTTTCCCGTCTAGCTCCATTTCTGCATTTGAAATCTGTTTTCGAAATTTAAATTTTCTGAAAACTTCTTCGGGCCTTAACTGGGTCATACGGACTCCGATTTTCGAAAACTCGGACTCTATTTCGCGTATTTTTCCGAGACGAACGCAATGGCATAGCCCGTTTCCCCTGATTCAGATCTTAAAATTTAATTCTGCCCTGATTTATATTATAACAAGTTATTCAACATACGGGGTGTTACATTCTCCCCTACTTAAAGGAATTTGTCCTCGAAATCTCTAAGTCAAGAAGAACGTATCCTACCAACCAAACAACCGTCTACTAAACCATCAAACACTGGCATCCATTGTCCTTAAAATTTCTAATGTTGTATGAACATATGCAAAAAGTGTGTGTATATGTTCCCTGTCTAATGCAAAATCAGGTGTTCTACTGATTCAGTTGACCTCCTTAATGCAAACCATGATAGTGCCATGCATCCAATATGTATGCGAAAGAACCCTATCGACACATACTATTTCTACATGAGTACACAATCATTCTCCAAAATGCATCATCCATATGATAACACAACCATTATACATCCATTAATATAGCTACCTACACACAATTATATGCAATATGAAATATGAAGTGACTGAGCCGATCTAGTGTCTAAAGTGTGTGTATATGCATCCACGAGCAACCACTAGCAAACACTTGCATCCACACGCATCCATCAATCATAACATGTCTCAAACACATGTTTCAACCATAGGTTTACCCTATCTAAAGGTCAAAGGTACTAATGAGAGGACATACTAAAGATAAGATAAGTACTAGACAAACGATAAAGGAGAAGTTAAAAGACATACCCTTAAAAAGGAATGGGTACAGTGAACGCATCTTCACTTCTGTCTCCCAAGTAGGGTTGCTCTCATCATCTCCCCATTGCACTTTGACTAGTTGAACCTCTCTGTTTCTCAACTTCCTAATCTCTGACCCAAGGATGCGAGTAGGAGCTCGTCGAATCGTTGCATCACGCTCTACCTCCACTTCCCTAAGCAAGCTCGGCTCTACCACCTCTGCGGTCTCATGTAGGCACTTCCTCAAATATGACACATGGAATACGTCATGTACACCACTAAGTCTCTCGGGCAGATCCACTCTATATGCCATCTGTCCAATCCTTTCCTTAATAGGAAACGGTCCTACAAACCTTGGTGCTAACTTCCCAACGGAGCCAAAGCGGACAACATTCCGTAATGGAGACACTTTGACAAAGACCATGTCCCCAGCATCAAACTCAAGATCCGTCCTCCTCTTATCCGCGTAAGATTTCTGCCTATCTTGCGCTGCTTTCATCCTTCTTCGAATCAAATCAATCTTTTCCGAAGTCTCTCTAACCATATCGGGCCCAAGCAAGATCTTATCCGTAGACTCCCACCAACATGTAGGTGATCGACAAGGCCTTCCATAAAGAGCTTCGAAAGGAGCCATGCCAATACTAGACTGAAAGCTGTTATTATACGCGAACTCCACTAATGGAAGATGCTCTTCCCATGTACCTCCAAAATCTAAGATACAAAGCCTCAAAAGGTCTTCCAGAACATGATTCACCCTCTCGGTCTGGCCGTCCGTCTGAGGATGATATGCGGTGCTCAAACACAACTGAGTCCCTACCGCCTCTTGCAAACTCTTCCAAAAATCGCTAGTGAAGATGGGATCTCGATCACTCACTATGCTAGAAGGTACACCATGCAACCGAACTATCTCTCGAAGGTAAACTGAAGCTAGCCATGGAGCAGTCCTCTTGCTCTTCACGAGTATGAAATGGGTGCTCTTAGTAAGTCTGTCTACCACAACCCAAATTCCCGTATTACCCTTCCTCGACCTTGGTAACCCATCAATAAAATCCATCGAGACGCTATCCCACTTCCATTGCGGGACTTCCAATGGGTGAAGCAACCCACCGGGTTTCTTTTGCTCCGCTTTCACTTGTTGGCACACCAAGCATCTAGCGACATACTCGGCCACATCTTTCTTCATACCGGCCCATAAGAAAACTCGCTTCATGCCTTGGTACATCTTGTCCCCACCGGGATGAATGGTCATCTTTGAACGATGTGCTTCATTAAGAATAGCCTTTCTCAAACCCTCGTCTTGCGGTACACAAAGTCTACCGTCTCTACGCAACCACCCCTTAACATCTAGGGTGTACCTACTCAAATGGCTGGACGACTCCCCCCTTATGAGCTTCTCTACTAACTCAACCAACTGTGGGTCGTCCCGCTGTTCCTCGCCAATCCGCCCCAAAAGAGTAGGCCTGACTTCTAAGGATGCTAGCAAACCGGGTACAAAGTCAACGGAAGGTCTGAAATCAAACATCGAGATAAATTCCAAGCTTCGTCGTTCCACGAACAACGGACTCAAGGACAACCTTTTTCTGCTTAAGGCGTCCGCCACCACGTTACCCTTGCCAGGGGTATACGCTATCTCGAAATCATAGGATGCTAAGAACTCCATCCACCTTTGCTGTCTTAAGTTCAAATCCTTCTGAGAAAACAAGTACTTCAATGATTTGTGGTCAGTGAACAATTCGAACCTCTCGCCAAGAAGATAATGGCGCCAAGACTTAAGGGCAAAAACAATAGCGGCCAACTCTAGATCATGGGTAGGGTAATTTTTCTCATGCTTTCTCAACTGCCTTCCCCCATAGGCTATTACCCTTCCCTCTTGCATTAAGACTGCGCCTAGTCCTGTCCCACAAGCATCGGTATAAACAACAAATGGCTTACTCCCATCTGGCAACACTAAGACTGGAGCTGTGGTTAAAGCTCTCTTTAACCGTTGGAACGCATCATCACAATCTACGTCCCATGTGAAGACTAGATTCTTCTTTGTCAAGCGAGTTAATGGGTCTGATATCTTCGCGAAGTCCATAAAAAACTTCCTATAGTAGCCAGCCAACCCCAAGAAACTCCTCACCTCGGTAGCATTCTTCGGAACCTTCCAATCTTGGATGGACACTACCTTCGCGGGATCCACAGCTACCTTAGAGACCACGTGCCCTAAGAACCGCACTTCCTTCCTCCAAAAGTGACATTTAGAGAATTTAGCCTTAAGGCTATGCGCTCGAAGAGTCTCCAACACTTCCCTAAGATGTAGGGCATGCTCTTCTTCATTCTTAGAAAAGACTAAGATGTCATCCACAAAGACCACCACGAACTTATTAAGGTACTCCCTGAACACCCTACTCATCAAATCAATAAAATATGCGGGGCCGTTCGTCAAACCAAATGGCATCACCAGCCACTCATAGAAACCATCCGGAGTCCTAAAGGCAGTCTTGTCTATGCTATCCTCAGCCACTCTCAACTGATGAAACCCCGTGGCTAAGTTTCAACTGTGAAAACACTGAGGCGCGAACCAACTGATCAAAGAGATCATCAATCCCCGGCAATGGGTGTCTATTCTTCTTTGTGAGCTTGTTGAGTTCTCTATAGTCTACACAAAGTCTAAGGGACCCATCCGCCTTCGTGGCAAAAACTACTAGAGCACCCCACTCCGATATACTTCGTTTTACGAACCCCTTCTCAAGCAACTCCCCTACTTGCTTATGGAGTTCCCTCCTCTCACGAATAGCCATGTGGCGCACTGGCAAAGATACTGGCTTAGCATTATCCACTAGATATATTCGGAAGTCTATCTCCCGCTTCGGAGGTAAGCCCTTCACTTTCTCAAACACATCCGAGTATTCCCGGACCACTCTAACAGATCGCAAACTCTCGACCGAAGCGTCAAGCGATTCAAGATAACTTAGCATAACAGAATTCATGGGATTACAAGAGATCTCGAGAGTGTTACCCAAACGGGTCATGAGCCTAACAACTCTCCTTTTGCAATCAAGAACGACACCATTAATGGATAACCAGTCCATGCCCAAAATCAACCCATACCCCGTGAAGCCCAAAACAAAAGCATCACATCTAAACTCAACGCTAAGTATGGAAATATTCAAACCCGAACATATCATGGACAAATAAGTGGAGCCCCCAATTGGGTTTGAAACAACCATGGGATCATCTACTAGACTGGTGTCTAAGTGCAGTGACTCAACTAATGATGATGAGATAAACGAATGCGATGCGTCAGAGTCGAATAAAGTACGGACAGGATGATCAAACAGAAAAACCAGACTTTCAACGGAAATAGTTCTACCTCTTTCCTGAATCGGTGGAACCGCGAGAGCCTGAACTTGCCCCCTTGCCTGACCTGGTGCCATAAGAGCTTGCACCTGTCCCCCTGAGGTAGATCCCGTCCTCTGCCCCTTCTTAGGGCAGTCCTTCACTAGATGCCCTGCTTCACCACAGTGGAAGCAGCCAGTCTTCTTCTTCTTCCGACAATCTTTGCTTAGGTGGTCTGGTGTCCCGCAATTGAAGCACTTCTTCTTTCCCTTGCCACCGTTGCCTTTCCCACCCTTGTTTTGTTGTTGCTGTTGAGGTCTCTTCTGATCTCCTTTCTTCTCGGGTGCCTTATTAGCATTGGGACCCTTCTCTTCCTCATGCATAAGTGCCATGTCTACTAGCTTCTCAAAGGTGGCCCCCATAGGGATGTGAGTCATAGCCAATCCATGCATCGGTTCATTCAAGCCTTTAACGAACCTCAAAGCCTTCTTCTCCGTTGTATTCACCATGTCTATGCCAAACCTTGCCAACTGATTAAACTTGTTGACATATTCCTTCACTGATAGGTTTCCTTGCTTTAGAGTCAAGATCCTTTCCATATACAGATTTTCTTCCACCCTTGAGAGAAACTTTGCCACAAACCTTTGTCTGAAATCCGCCCAAGAGTCAACTAGGCGTTCTCCATTAGTGACCTCCCACCAGAACGAGGCCTCTCCCTTCATTAACCAAGCAGCTAACTTGACTTTCTTTCCTTCTTCCATCTCAAAGATATCTATCAACTCTTCCACCTCCTTAAGCCAATCTCTAGCTTCCACAAAAGTTTCTGATCCTTGAAAACGTTTCCCTCCCAAGCCTTAAATTCCTTGCAAGTCTTAGCAAAAGTATCCGCTCGAGGAGGAGGAGGGGGAGGAAGATCGGGTGCAACTGGTGGTGAAGGAACATTTGCTGGACCCGCAGCGGTGGCCCTAGCCTCCATCAATCTCCTATACCATACTGGTATCGCTACACCCTCCGGAAAGTTAAGATCTTCAGCCATGCTGAAACGAAAAAGGAAAGATTCAAAACGGAGAATTCGAAAGATAAAGATATGGGTATTGGGGATTATGCTTTTCTTTCAAAAACTTTTCTCTTAAAAGACATGTTTTTGAAAATACTTCTTCCAAAAATGTATTTAGAAAAATAGTTTTTCTAAAAAATTTATCTGTTCTGGTAACCTTCAGCTCTGATACCACGTGTAACACCCCACACCCGCTAAGGTCATTCACTATAGGAATGCCTTAACTTCGGTGGAGTATTTTAAGTGAATATAGAACAGAAAAATTACAACAAGATAGATATAAGTAATACTTGAAAATCTAAAACATCATTTCATTGCAGCAGAAGATAAACATGTTTGGTTACAATACCAAAACCAACTAAAACAAGAGTCAAGTACTAAATATCCATCCTGATAAAAACATATGTACATAATCCCACTACATAACTAATAGCCATAATAGAAAAGATAAGCTGAGCTTTACATCAACGGTCCAAGCTCCAAAAGATAGATAAAGCAATCTGATCAAAGCCCACTAGTGCTTGGCCCACTCAGAGAACCTGAGGGTTGGGAAAAAGATAAAAACAACGGGGTCAGACATAAGTCTGAGCGAGTCCTATAACTTTAACAATACAGTCATTAAAGTAATTAGGGTATGATATAAACTTGGTACGGTAATGACTGGGGATAAATGACTACACTAAGCAGCAACTAGACATAGGATGAACTAAGATATCGGTAAAGACGCATCTACCCACCCAAGGGTAATTACTACACTGCACCACACCAGTCATTCCTACTAAAAGGTTGATCCCACCCAAGGACTTAGAAAATATAACTAGTAGTTTCGTGTACCCCTAGCTGACCACATAGGTGTCGTCTGCCCCTATCTCCACTAGGTGTACCCACTACCCCCCCAAGTGATCGGCTCCCTACCGTAGATACCCGTGCTGGCCCCATAGTGGGGTGTATCACTCCCCAAAGTGGCAACCCGATTAATTACACCTAATTAATCACCCCCATATCTTGAATTAATTTTCCCTAATTAATTCCAATTTAATGATGTACATAATTGACTCAATTATGTCCATCCACTTATGGTATGCAACTTCATACCAATTTCGCCACAATTTTGTTAACATGAATATTAACCCCATCGTTCCCCACGTAATACACTAACATGACATACTTAAAAGGGAAGATTCATCACAAATACAATGGGTTCAACTTAGCATAACATTAGCATCAACATGGGTTTTAAAGGTGTCAACTTGCATATATGACCATAACATCAAACCCAACTAGCATAAATAACCAACCCAAACTTGCATGAATCACATATGTCATAAAGAGGGTAACTTGCATAGCTACTTATGTCATACAAAGGGGTAAACTTGCATATGTATGTATGACATACAAAGGGGTTAACTTGCATATGTATGCATATCATACAAAGGTGTAAACTTGCACATGTTACTTGCATGTAATCAAACACCAAACTTGTATAACATGTCATATATGAACTTGCATATAATCAAACACCAAACTTGCATAACATGTCATATATGAACTTGCATATAATCAAACACCAAACTTGCATAACATGTCATATATGAACTTGCATATAATCAAACACCAAACTTGCATAACATGGTGTCATAATGGATCAATGTTTATCATAGTGATCTGCATAACTAGCTTCATGAACACATAGCATAAAACTTGCACAACTAGCATCATGAACATATAGCATAAAACTTGCATAACTAGCATCATGAACACATATCATATGATAACATAACTTGCATTGATCCACATACATAACCATAACATCATTATATCCTATCATAATTAGTTTAGCAATTGCTTGCTAAAGGCATAGATACTCACTACTTGTTGATTAGCACTCCTATGAAGAAGATTAAGTTGCTAGAGTTGATTAGAAGTTGATTTGAGAAGCTATCTTCCTCTTTAATTTGATGGAGGCTCCTTCAAGTTGCATTTTGACGGCATGATGGCATTGTATCTATTTTTAGTATGGATTAGGGTAGTCTTAGGGTGTATTTATAGATTAGTTAAGTGTTTTAGGCCATAGGATTAACCCTAGGATAGTTTAGAGCCATCAGATCTCGTCACAAGCCACCAAGCACAGCCCAAAAGCCAAAACAGTGCACCCAGCCAAACTGACCGAGCCACCTGTGTCGACAGGGGTGTCGACAATACTGTCGACACACCCCCCTATGTGTCGACTCCCCAGTCGACACGGGGGTCGACCTGGTGCTAGCGGGAGTTTTCCCGCCTAGCTCCATTTCTGCATTTGAAATCTGTTTTCGAAATTTAAATTTTCTGAAAACTTCTTCGGGCCTTAACTGGGTCATACGGACTCCGATTTTCGAAAACTCGGACTCTATTTCGCGTATTTTCCGAGACGAACGCAATGACATAGCCCGTTTCCCTTGATTCAGATCTTAAAATTTAATTCTGCCATGATTTATATTATAACAAGTTATTCAACATACGTGGTGTTACACCATCTCTATGACCTCATTGAATGGGAGCTTAATGTGTGTTGTGACTCTGTTCAGATATCTCTTCAAAGGGCCTTTAATGAATCTTTTGTTCTTCTGGACTGGTTCCTGAATTAATTCTGAAGCATAGCGTGAGAGCTCCTCATACTTCCGCACATATTCTGAAACTGTCATATCTCCTTGCTGCAAGTTGCAAATTGATCGTGGAGTCGCTCCACTTCCTGCGAAATAATAAACTGCTCGTCGAAGAGTTCCTTGAATCTGACCCAAGACATGTCGGCCTCATTATTACCAATTTTGACCGTATCCCACCAATTTTCTGCCTCGTCCTTTAATAACCATGTTGCCAAAAAGCGCTTACGATGATCTTCTAATTCCAGGCCTCTAAATATCTTCTCGCTATTTTTGAGCCAAGCCTGTGCTTCTATTACAGACTCTCGCCCCATGAATGACACGCTCCCAAAATTTCTGAACTTCTTGGACATCTTGTCCAGATCAAAAGGCTGTGCGGGTAGAGGTGGTGGTGTTACAGCCTCGACTGTGGGCTGCCTCTGAGCAGTGGGAGTCTCATCTCTTGCGGGTCCTCTAGCCCTACCTCTGCCTCGGGCTCTAGCCCTTGCTCTAGTACTATTTTCCAGTTAGTTCTTTACCATCAAGGAAAGAGTCAAACTAACAGAAATGATAATTTTAAAGGAAAGGTTACAAGTAGGGACATATGGAAAGATGATAATGATGTAACGACAAATTAATATGTGTTATTCTGCTGTGCTCATTCTAAGACATTACTAATCCTATCTCTAATGAGCTACTCGCCTTAGAATACTGTTGATTCTATCTAGATGAATTGTTTTAAAAATGTTATACTCCGAAGCTAAGGTTAACCTTTAGCTCTGGTACCAACTGTGATGACCCCAAACTTTCGTAGGACGAAAGCAAGGATAATCATTGGAATATAACATAATTACAACAATAGCAGATCACAGATAACATCATAACACATAAATCATTGTAGCGGAAATGAGAATGTCATCAACATCATAACATCAAAGTACGCAGTTACAGGATACACTTAGCAAATAGAAGTCTCAAAAAAGAAAGAAATAAGCTCAATCTCCATTAAATACATCATAGATCAATAATATCTAAATGTCTCAAAACAAATAAAAAGATAAAAGAGAAATGTTCTTCATCTTCTTCCTTAAGCAAGCTCCAGTGCAGAATGTATCCATACCTAAACCTGTCACTTGGCTGCCCGTGTGAAAAGAGGGCACCCAAGTTTGCAAAGTGAAACAAACTACGAGTCAGTCATGGGACTGGTATGAGAAATCTTTCTTAACTAACAATATGGCTAATCACAGGACCACGCCGCTAACGCGGAACGCGTGTACTCCATTCGATTGCCAGTGCATAAGTTTTATAAATTTTAATTCAAAAACAACGCAATGCTTTTTAGAAAATGAAATCATTATAAGACTCAAGTCCCATCACACAATGCAACGCAAACCGGAGGATAGAGTTTTACCTTATAATGATCAAACATGCTTGATACATATAAAATAATATTTTTAATACTATTATTAGTGTCTAATCAGTTTTTAAAATACTTCAAAGTAAATGTATCATTCCTAGACGGCATAGTACCACATCCTACTATGTCGGCATATATAGGTTTACAATCAAAACCATAATGTCATATTGGAAATTGAGTTTCCATCATGAGTCGAGGCTAGGGATTGTCCTCTACAATTCGAGACACTCTAGCAAACGCCTCAGGATCACACCTACGGGCAACCCTTGGATCTTCAGGGTCGGTCCACAAATAACGTTAGTGGATTAGTTATGCCTGAACACACATTTCCCAGTCCTATTGAACCTATAATTTGGTCACTATCGACCAATAAATTCGAGGTACCTCATAATCCATCATCCAAATAAGTAAAAAAAATGTCAGGGCTTGTAAACGCTGACACCCCTTCTAGCTAGAAAGAAAACGTGTGCACTCCCTGCAATCACTATCTCGTTTTTTAACTCATACCGGGGTGTGAGGTTCGCGAAGTCACGCTATACACAAAGCTATTCCTAAACAGGCCATGCTTTGATCATCATCCACAAGGCCCTGCTTTTCAACAAAAGCCTTGATCATTTGCATCTTGGCGAGCCACTTTGACAATCCACGCCATGCGATCGATAACTACCAATATATAACCTCCTAGCTCATATGTCTCAGAGAAGGGTGTTGAGCAAGAGAATAAATTCTCCGGCACCACAGATATATATTAAATAGAAATCAATTTAATTTACACGGAATGAAATTCAAAGTCAGACACGCATCCATTTACAAGTCCGTTCTGGGTCTTAACGAAACTGGAGACACCTTATTCCTCGTCCCGTATGTCCAATACGGAAGAGAGGTGCTTGCTTATCCGGACAATCGACAAGTACGTCCGGACAACTACCATTGTAACCCTTTCAAGGCAGCAACTCCTATCAAAGGCATCAGTAGTCGTCCATTCGATGTGAAGATCGCCGGTCTTCAATCACCGCCATTAATATTTTCGATTTAAATCGTCGTATAATTATTTGAAATGAGTTTGACTAGGTCTTTTCAAATAATTCTCAAATAATTATAATTTAGATCATTTCATATCGTTAATATTTATTTATAACGATTTATCGCTATTTTTATTTATATAAAATAGCTCAAATTAATTTAACGACACTTCAGGTCGCTATGCGACCCTGGCGCTGCTTTTATTAAAATTTGATTTACACATTTTCCTAGTGTACGTGTTGGGGATAAAAATGTCACTAGATTTATATACAAATTCCAATGTATATTTTGATGGTTTCATTTTGTTAACAATTCTATGTTGACAAAATGTATAAAAGCAATGTTTTTATTTTCCTCTTTTCTAGCATGTTAAAAATAATGTTTTTAACATACAAATACTTTCTAACATGTATTTTCTAGCAATGTTAAAATAATGTTTTTAACACTTTTATATTTCCTAACATATGTTATCTAACATGTTAAAAATATGGTTTTGAACATTTTTATATCTTCCAACATATGTTTGCTAATAAACACTTTTACATTAAAAATGAATTTTTTTAATGTTTCGACATATTTATTTAAACGGTTAATATTTCTATTAAATCAAACATTACATTAAAAATATGATTTTTAATGTTTCAACATATTTATTCAAATAGTTAATATTTCTATTAAATCAAACCTTACATTAAAAATATGATTTTTAGTGTTTCAATACTTTTATTCTAATATGAACAAGTTTCAAATGAATCATTCTTTTATAAAAATGGGATTTTAAATGTTAACATGCTTTTGTGTTAAAATGAACCTTTTCTAGTGATTCATTCATTTAATTAAAAATAAGGTTTTTAAATGTTATCATGTTCCTATATTTAAAATGAACATTTTTCCTAGTTTTCTATCATTACATTAAAAAGTGAATTTTTAATGTAAACATGTTTTTATTTAAAATATGAATCTTTATTAAATTTCTAACACTACATCAAAATTTAAATTTTTAATGTTATCATGTTTTTATTTTAAAACACGAACATTTTTCTTATTTTTATAACATTACATAAAAAATGTTAATTTCAAGGTAATCATGTTTTTATCCTAAAACATGAACACTTTTCTATATTTCATTCTTGACATTAAAATGTGAAATTTTAATTAAATCGTGTTTTATTTAAAACATAAACATTTTCTATGTTTCTATTCTTGACATTAAACTGTGAATTTTTAATGAAATCATATTTTTATTCAAAACATGAACATTTTCTATATTTCTATTCTTGACATTAAAAATGTAAATTTTTAATGAAATCTTGTTTTTATCCAAAACATGAACATTTTCTATATTTATATTCTTGACATTAAAAATGTAAATTTTTAATGAAATCATGTTTTTATTCAAAACATGAATATTTTCTATATTTCTATTCTTGACATTAAAAATGTAAATTTTTAATGAAATCATATTTTTATTCAAAACATGAACATTTTCTATATCTCTATACTTGACATTAAAAATGTAAATTTTTAATGAAATCATGTTTTAATTCAAAACACGAATATTTTCTATATTTCTATTCTTGACATTAAAAATGTAAATTTTTAGTGAAATCATGTTTCTATTTAAAACATGAACATTTTCTATATTTCTATTCTTGACATTAAAAATGTAAATTTTTAATGAAATCATGTTTTTATTCAAAACATGAACATTTTCTGTATTTCTATTCTTGACGTTAAAAATGTAAATTTTTAATGAAATCATGTTTTTATTCAAAACATGAACATTTTCTATATATCTATTCTTGACATTAAAAATGTAAATTTTCAATGAAATCATATTTTTATTCAAAACATGAACATTTTCAATATTTCTATTCTTGACATAAAAAATGTAATTTTTTAATGAAATCATGTTTTTATTCAAAACATTAACATTTTCTATATTTCTATTCTTGACATTAAAAATGTAAATTTTTAATGAAATCATGTTTTTATTTAAAACATGAACATTTTCTATATTTCTATTAAGTCCACAAAATGATAGAAATTTGTATTTCATTTTTGTTGAAAACTCTAATTTAACAAAATGATGAGATTTGATATTTCATTTTGATTGAAAATTCTAATTCAATCCAAATGAAAAAAATGATATTTCATTTTGATTGAAAATTCTAATTCAATCAAATGACAAAAGTGTATATTTCATTTTGATTGAAAATCCTAATTCAATCCAAATGACAAAAAGTGATATTTCATTTTGATTGAAAATTCTAATTCAATCAAATGACAAAAGTGTATATTTCATTTTGATTGAAAATCCTAATTAAATCAAATGGAAAAAGTGATATTTCATTTTGATTGAAAATTCTAATTCAATCAAAATGACAAAAAAATGTATGATTCATTTTTGTTGAAAATTTTGATTCAACAAAATGTATAAAAAGTGATATTTCGTTTTTTTTTGATTGAAAATTCTAATTCAATCAAAATGACACAAATGTATGATTCATTTTTTTATTATAACACAATATCACCACAATACCAGATCTACATTACATATTAAACACAAATCAAATCACGTAGCATAACATATAGAAATTTACAGAGGATTGATGATAATACAAACGTGATTAATTTTAATTATTTTAAGAAGAAGAAATAAATAGAATTCTCACAGTCGGGTTTGATTCTGAATTATTTAGAATTGGATTTTTGTCCAAATTTTAATCTACTCCGAATCTGTTCAAATCAGTCCAGCGGTGTACATCTCGGACTCACGATCGTAACGAATCTGAAATTATTCGATTCCGAGTTCGTATGAGTGAGATACAGTTTATTTTACATTAATAACATTTTAAATTAAATTAATAAAATAAAAAAAGATTTCCACCTTCTTCTACCTTGAATAGTCAAAGGCCGATGGTTTCGGACTTCAAGTTCGAACCTAGGGTTCGGGTTTGCACGCGGACCAAGGCACGTGGAGATGATCGGCGAACATCACGAGGAAGAGGGGAGGACGGTGTGCTCGGCGGTGGTCCAAACTTCGAGCTCAGTGGCTCCCTGTTGGCGGCGTTCAACTGCGAGCGGCGGGTGTTTGTGGGCTCGAACCACGAGAATCACGGCACCACTAGAGATCCGACCGTATGGATGTGTAGATGGTGCTGAGATCTACAATATTATCTGAAGAGTCAATGGGTTTTGATGACTAGATCGAAAGTTTTTAATGGAGGAGGTTTTGAGCGATATCAGCGACGAACATATGAAGACGGCGGCAGTACTGTTTAGTGTATTAGGGTTAGGTTATTCTATTATTTATAATATTTAATTACCCATTTTGCAAATATACCCGTAACTCCTTAACAGCTCCAATTTCAGCCCAACAAGAGTTGTCCCCACCCAAAGTGCCCCCGTTCCAGAACCACTTGGCTAGGTCCCATCAGCCTAAACAATTGTTTTCAGCCTGATTTCTTTAATTTAAAATTTAAATCATTTATTTATTTATTTCAATCACACATTTAAATTCACAGGGGCCACATACGGACTCCGAAAATTCCCAAAAAATAAATCTAGCTATTTTTCATGATACGGTCCTAACAAAACTAATTTCGTCGAATTTAGAGACCGTTTGTAAAATGGCCTTTTTAGCGGTCGATTAAATTTAACATAAATTATCGAACGTAGTTTAATTTACCACGCTTACAAATTAATTCCAAAAATTATGGAAAATTAAACTTAGCATTAATTTGACATTTCGGATCCGATAAAAATGGTTTTGTCGAAAACGGTGGTCGTTTGTATAATGGCCAATTATACGGGCTATAAATTATACTATATTCCATAGCGACTATTCTGAATATTCAACTGGCCATAACTTTTTATTCCCACTATGAAATTTTGATTTTTCGGATTTGTTGGAAAAATATTTTTAAACAGATTTAGATATTTTTGGTTTCACTAAAATCCATTTTATTTTGAATCATGTACATTCAGTCAAAGTTCAGATTCAAAATTTCAAACTACCGTACTATTTCAAATTCCCTTTGAAATTAGAATAAATATATTCATTCTAACTTCGATTTAAATAAATTTTTAATCGTTATTATTTAAAATAAATTATTTTAACAATTCAAAGTTCATTGAAATAGCCAAAATAAAAATTTTAAATTGGTTCTGATTTTCCGTGTTGTTACACCACTATAACCCCTTCTTGGGAGCTAACCAATCCTGGGCATCAATAGTAATCCATTCTATGTGAAGATCGTTGGTCCTGCACCATCTTCAATATCTTCGGCTTTTAATCGTCGTATCAGTTATTCAGAATGTATTAAAATCCGGTCTTTTCGAACAACTTGCGTATATTATAATCAAGTTCTAAAAACACATCATACGCCTCATACCAATCCAGAATATTCTTTTATTCAAATATCCTTTACATTGGGAATCATTCCCATTAATCTTATCAAATATTTATTTTATTTAAAACTTTTGTTTAAATATTTCTTTGAAAACCATTGCAAAACAGTTTGTAATATCTTTTCACAATTTTAAACCAATTTAAGGTTTATCAAACTAGTCGGGATTATTGAGCCCTATCGAGGTAATCATTTTTTTATTTTTCCAGTCCCAACCTATTATTCCCATGAAGTAAAAACTGGTAGTACTCCATATATAATACCCACTGTGTTATTGGTAAATTCAATTACCATTTAACATTCAAATCTAATTAAAGATTTAACTATCGCATGAAGTAAAACTGGTGATACTCCATTTTCGAGCACTTCTCAATTTTGGGAAATTTAATTACCACATTAACATTTCAGTCTAATTAAAGATTAATTAAAACTTCACTTAGTTTTAATATCCAAAAATCATTATTTAATGATTATTCACATTTCGGAAATAAATCTTGTCTTTAACTGGGTTAAAGAACGAATGTCATTTAAACATCGTTCACGATAAACCCAAAATCATCTTCCATCAAAATGGAATCTACACGGAAATCATAACAGTGTATAATCAGTACAAATTTCCATATCAGACTAATAATATAAATAAAATAATGGCAATGTCTTTTAAATTCCATGTACAGTAACGGTCTTCCTTCACAGAAGCTCATATCGATTATTACTAATTCCATTCAATTCTAATTTAATATATTAAACTAGAAAAATTTACTAATTTCATTAATCTTAATTAAAAGATTATAAATTCCAAATCATATTTTCACTGTTGGGTTTTAAGAACAAATGTTATTTAAAACACAATTCACGATAAACCCAAAATCCAATTTGAATTCAATTCCAATTAAATTAATTAATTGGAAAACTTTACTAAATCTTAATTAAAAGATTTATTCTATTCTCAACTGGGTTTAAGAACAATGTTATTTAAGACACCATTCACGACAAAGCCAAAATCCATTTTGATATTAAATCAAAGCTCTGATTAGAAATTATATTGGCTTATAATCAATATCAAATTCTGAAACCAACAAATATCGTATTTGGAATAATGATATTTGTATCTTCTAAATTCCACAACAATATCCGTATGATAACGGAATCCACTATCGAAATATTCCGAAGATTATTTCCATTTAAATCCTTTCCAATTCATACATTGGAAAATTCTGGTTATTTCAAAAACCATTTACAAATCCAATTTATTTACTTAAAAACATTAGATTATTATTATTCTTAATAACTAGTTCATTTAGATAAATATATCTTTTATCTTTTCAATACTTAGGATTTTTTAGCCAAAATCTTTCTAATTCATTTATTATAATTTTACACAAATTTTCCATATTTCTAATAATTTTATTAAGGCATGTAAAGTCGGATTCCAATAACGGCCACCGAATTGTGTTCAAAACGAACTTTGCTGAAATTCATTTGGACATAATTTAAAATCCAACCATTCAAATTTAATTCTCTTATATTCATTGAAAAGATCTTTTCGATACGAACCAAACGATTCCGGTTTTATGAGAATCCGACGGTCGTATCTCCCGGTACATTAATTTGAAGTTAATGGTTGAAATTCGCGAACGGTCGCTGCACGGCGCATTCTATTCAAGCCATTAAATATATATAATTATATATCATCGATTTTTATTTAAAACGTATTTTATAAATTGTTTATAAATTCATTTTAAAACAATTTCAAATTCATTTAATTTTTAAGTCAAAATAGATTATTCCATATCATTATAATATTAAAATGATAATATTTTCAAAATATCAGATTTTGAAATAAATTCTTTTTTATATTCATTAAAAAATAAATAAAATTGATAGAAAATCCCGTTCGAGATAAAACTAGCATATATCTACTTAACTCGGCTTTATATTCATTTTGGTAATGAATATTTCAATATTTTTGTGTCCATCCAAAATCGGACATCAAAATCATATTTTTATTCTTCACTGAACGTTATTTTAAAATATTCGTTTATATTCTGAATTAGAATCAGACTCAATCAATTACCATATAATTTCATTTATAACAATTCCATACATCGCATGCATTCAAAAATAGTGATAAAAAACTATTAAACATTCCATTCACATCCAAAGTGCAATTTACAACTGTATAAGCATTAAATAATTATAAAACGCTTATAACAGTCTGTCAATCAACCTATCGACATACAACTAAATATTGGGATTAGTGCATGTCAAATGTCATCCCAATAACCGTGTGGGGTTTTCAAACAATAACAGTCTATTTAAATAAATCATCGGTTAATAAATTTAACTAATTCAAAGTCTATTTGAATTATTTTTCTACTTAACCAATTTTTACTGTTGTTTTAATCGAAAATGGTCAAACACCAAATGATGCTAGAAAAGCACATCACCAAATAAATGGTATGAAATGGTGAAGCCACAAACACAAAACAAAAGTAAAAAGCAATAAGAAGACAAAGGAATTTTTATAGTGGTTCGATTCGCTATGAATCTACGTCCACTTTTCATTCTTTTCTCATTATGGACTCTTGCTTTACAATACTCATGGAGTCTCTCGTACATTCATTTCTCACTTCTCTCATTTTTGTGATCTAATTACACTTGAATTTGGCAAGGAATTGTCGAGATTTCTAGCTTCATGATGGAGAATATATGAATCGTTGATCACTTTAGCATCTAAAAGCTTCTCCTTGATTTCATGATGGAGTTTGTGCTTGATCCGGGTTTTTAGAGGTAGCTAATGGTGATTTAAGAAAATTAGAACCAAGTTAGATCAATTTTGAATGGAGAATTCAATTGATTTGATCTTCATGTTGTTGGAGAATGATAAAGCAAAGTTAGTAAGCCATTAATGATGTTTTTGAAGCTTTTAGAGAGGTGTAGGAATGGTTTAAGCAGCCCTTCGGGGTCAAGAAATCGGTCCCTTGAATTGTGGAGCAAGGGTCTATTTATAGGCAAAGTTTGAGGGCGATGGCAGTTTCGTAATTACGGAGTACATAATTTGACTCAGGCATGGATCTGGCTCGGGCTAAACACTATTTACAGAAATGCCACTGGTCCACTTTACAGCTGTATACAGCTGCCATGATCCAATATTTACGGTTCTGCCACTACTTTTTGTACTAGGCCGGTCCAAATGAGTTTATTATGGAGTTTGGCTCGGGCGTAATTTGGCTCGGGCGTAGTTTGGCTCGGGGTAAAAATATTTACAGAAATGCCACCACTTTTAGTACATACCCGATCCAAATAATACATTCAGCATTGATCCGCTTCATGCATTGAAAAGCACCGTTCCAGTTGCCTTATTAATGCCCTGATCCAAACATTTACCAATATGCCACCGTGCTTTTTGTATGTCTCGACCCGATTCATTTTGAAGTGCCACTGCGTGTGTTATGTATCCAACTCGAGTCAGTTTAACAGTCTCGATCCACGTGTCCAGTCTAGAGTCAACCAACATCATTTGTGTTAACATGCCGACCCGAATGTTTTTCTTCACGTAGGCTTGCTGGACCATAGAAAATGTGTTGTACAAGTTCTATCATGAGTAGTTTGGTACGTTACTCACGTTGGCTTCATGATGTTTGCTCTATACTTTCAACAAGTACTATACTATAACATGCGAAAGATCCACATATATATCATCGAGTTGTACATTTCATAGGTATCTACATTGCTGTGCTTTCATACTTTCCATACATGCTTTTAACATCAGTACACATGTACAGTAAAGACAAATGCATTATTGCATACTTTGCACTTCCAGATGGGTGGATCCACATACGCCATATATTTGCATGGATTGATTTAATCCATTTTGCCAGTTCTTATGTAACCATACTTCACGTCCCATATTATTGAACACCCCCGACCCGAGTCACCTACAGTGCACTGATCCGAACCGCTGGAACTGACCGACCCGATCCGGTGCTTAGAGCTGACCATCCCGGTGTAGCGCAAATGACCGACCCGACCCATGTTGAATGGAATGGACCGATCCGACACTTTGAATTGTGTTTTAAAAGTGTTAACATTTGCCCCTCGAAGCTTGTATTTTTTTCTTGCGAGAAATTCGGGCTTCGAAATAAACATTGTTATTGATATATTCTGCATTGAGGTTCAGTTATAGCTTTTTGTCTGCTATGGCCAACCATACTTTGAATTCATATGCTTCGTATCACCTGTTTTATAATTAAAACAAGCAATTGCACAGTTTTGGACTTATACTCACCATCGACTGTCCATATTGATAGTGGATTAGGTAATCATCAGAGCATGATTTATATTGAATTTTATTTTGAATCGAACAAAGTGTTTGTATAGAATTGTTCTACTCAACGGTTTATAACTCATCAACTATTATTCGCACAACTACAATATTTGAATTCGAATTCACGTTTAATGCTTAAAATCTGCTAATCGACTAGAGCCGACTGTGAATTTCAAACATTATCATTATAATGACTTATATGATGGTGCATGGAATTTCCCATTCGAGAAATATGTATTTGTGATTTATTCTCTACTTCTATTCGGAGAAGTCTTTGATTATCTGTACCCCGGCTCTGGAGGTCATCACCAGTCTTCATTATGAGAAGAATTTCACTGCTCAACGCTTGTTCATTTTGTTGATCAGTTTTGATGTTGGAGACTCCGTTGGATGCCCCGTGTTTTGGAGAGTTCATTTTAATCCAACGTCTTGTCTTCTCTTATCGACTGAGTCAAAATGATGAAGCTCATCGAGCGTTGTTGATTTTTCCTGTGGAGAAATTGCTTTCTTTATGGAAATGATTCTTGGTTGTCGCGTCGTTTCGCAGTGCGAACTTCCATGAAGTTTGGGTGAGGTTGCATCGATCCGTAGAGCGAACATCAGTCATCGGTCGGAGTCACTTAACTTGGTAAGTGATCGCTGCCCGACGGTGGTGCCCTTGACTCCCGCGAAACTTTGGTTAAGGCTATATCGATCCACGGAGTGGGTGTCAGTCATCAGTCGAAGTCACTTAACTTTGGTAAGAGATCGCTGCCCGGCTGAAGCACCCGGACCTCCATGAACCATGAGGTAAGGTTGGGTTGATCCACGGAGCGGGCATCAGCCATCGGTCGGAGTCACTTAACTTTGGTAAGTGATCGCTGCCCGGCTGAAGCACCTGGACCTCCATGAACCATGAGGTAAGGTTGGGTTGATCCACGGAGCGGGCATCAGCCATCGGTCGGAGTCACTTAACTTTGGTAAGTGATCGCTACCCGGCTGAAGCACCTGGACCTCCATGAACCATGAGGAAAGGTTGGGTTGATCCACGGAGCGGGCATCAGCCATCGGTCGGAGTCACTTAACTTTGGTAAGTGATCGCTGCCCAGCTGAAGCACCTGGACCTCCATGAACCAAGAGGAAAGGTTGGGTTGATCCACGGAGCGGGCATCAGCCATCAATCGGAGTCACTTAACTTTGGTAAGTGATCGCTGCCTGGCTGAAGCACCTAGACCTCCATGAACTATGAGGAAAGGTTGGGTTGATCCATGGAGCAGGCATCAGCCATTGGTCGGAGTCACTTAACTTTAGTAAGTGATCGCTGCCCGGCTGAAGCACCTGGACCTCCATAAACCATGAGGTAAGGTGAAGGTTGCATCGATCCGCAGAGCAAACGTTAGTCATCGGTTGGAGTCACTTAACTTTGGTAAGTGATTGCTGCCCAACTGACGTGCTCGAGACTCTCGCGAACCTTTGGGGGATGAGGTTTTGAATCAGGGATTGCTTGATGCTTTATTGTGCTTTTGACTCGTCGGGGCTCTCGATCTACCATCGAATCTGTGTTATCGGGGGTTGTCTCACTTCGTCGTTTTGTGAGGAAGCAAGCGCTCGCCGGATAGCCTGTAATAAGAAATCGTCTGTTAGCACATTTTTCGTATAAATTTGGCAAGTCAGAGATTTATACAGGCAGGTAATACTTCATTCATAATGCCATTGTTCGGTACAATACATGTAAATCATTACAGAATATTTACAAGAAAGTAGAACTATAATGACCCGCATTTTCAGCGATATAATAATTTATTTATTTAGTTATTTAAAATAGTGATTTAGAGGATTTATTGGTCATTGAGAAAAATAATAGTGAATATTTAATTAAAATAATAATTAAATAATATATTTAATTCTGAAATAATCAGAATTGGCTGAAATGGCGATATGGTGTGAATTGGGCAATTCAAAATATATAATTCAGTTTAAGATTGAATTACGATAACGAATATATTTAATTAACGATGGTTGAACATATAAATTATATTATAATTATAATCGAGCTCGAAATGGCGCGGCAGTTCGCTATTTGGCGATTTGAACTTTAACTGAATATACAGGGTTCGTTTTAAATCAGATTTCTGTGAAACAAGAAACGTACGGAGCTGGTGGAGTATATTTTTCTAGTGGAAGAGAAAAATCGGGATTTCGTCATGTAGATTTTGATTTTTTTCCAAATCAAATTTTAGAAAAGTCGCTGTGGAATTCCTTTATAATTTATATCGATTTATTTATATTTAAAAGGGTTTTTAATATAAATCTAATATCGATATAACTGGGAATTTTGAAATATCAAGTTATAAATTCAATTGGAGCTGTATGGTATTCCACTGTGAATATATACGACAATATTTAATTTTTAAATATTTAATTTAATTGTTTTTAAATATATTTATATATTTAAAAGGTTTATTTAGGGCTTTAAGAATAGCTAGTTTTGCAAACGACCTCAGAATTCTACGAAACTAATTTTGTTGGATCCGCAATATTAAATTATTGCTAGATGTCAAGTTTCGTGATTTTTAGAATCAGTGTGTGGCCGTACGAGATTTTAATGTGAAAAACAGTTAGTATTTTAACAGTTAAAAATACGCTGTGTGAGCAAACGAAGTCGGAATTCGACGAAACTAGTTTCGCTGGGACCGTAATGTCGAAATGTAGCTACATGTCCAGTTTCGTGATTTTTGAATATCGTGTGTGAACACATGGATTTTTAGAAGATGAATAAATGAGATATTTGCTAATTAAATATATAAAATATTAAACAAAAAATATCCTAATCTATATGTGAACTAAACAAGTCCACGCATCATGGATTCTCAGCCATCAATTCTTTGTGGTTTCAAACCAAAATTGTGGCACTTCCTTCTTTACAAATATCAAATTCCTATACTATATAAATAACCCTTCCTCCTCTTACAACCTAACTCATTTTTTCTGTAAATATTTTGAAGCCGCCACTTTAAGAAAACTTGAATCAATAAAACCTCCTTCCTTACTCAATGAAATTAGCCAATACCGGTTCCTTTAAACTCGTATGATCGAGAGCTCCATCCACATGTGCTTTATGTTGGGTGCGGTGAATGTTCCTGGAAGCCGACTTTGTGGCACTGAGCTAGGGCAGGGGCGTGATGTCGATTGGGGAGGAGCTAGGCCGAAATGATGTCACAAACAGGTTGTTGGCACGGAGGAGCAGTAGACAGTGGAGTTTGGGAAGGTTTCAGGAAAAAAGTTGTCGCTAGTTTTGGGAAGGGGATGCTGCTATTGGGTCAGGTCGGAATCAGTTGAAGGTGGCCGAACTGATGGCGGTGGTGACCAGAAGATGCGGCTTGGGGAGAGAAAGAGGTCGGTGAGGTCGGTTAGTGGTTCGGTTGACCAGAGGGGGAGGGTGCCATGGTTGAAGTCACCGATGTATGTACAGGGAGTTACGGGTTTGAGGAAGATGATGGTACAGTGAAGCCGGTTGGGGTGTTTATTCCGGTTGGGCTGAAGTTAGAAAGGGTTTAGGCCTATTTAAATTTTAATTCATGTTTTAATTTAAATTAAATATCCATTAACTTCTAATTAACATAACTTTGTTATACGGTAATCAAATTCAGCGAAACTGGTCACATTGGGATTGTACGGACGGACACTACCCAATGGAACTGACGGGGAGCGAATCGAAGCTCGTTATAATTTATAGCAAAATAAATTGTCCATCTGAATCAAGCGATGGTTATCGTTATTAACGATGATCGTCCAATGTGAGTAAAACTCACCAACTCTGAACAGTTATATTTTTATAACGTATTTTTAGAACTGTTAATCATCTATTGATTTCTGTGTGTTAACTGTTTGGTTGAATTGCATATGTATTGGTTCAAAATATAGATAACGATATATATATAAATCATTATTCAAATATTGATTCTGTTTAGCAGAATATTTCATATTGAAATGAAATCGATGTTAAGTATATTGTTTAACATTTGTGATGCAGGGAAACAGGTCGGAGGAATCCAACTAGATTCCTCAACATTTATTTTACTGTTTTTCATATATATTGTGATATATGATGTGATATACAATCTGTTGTTGATTGTGTGTGTGTTTGGGTGATACTGAGCAGTGATATATGGTATTTGAAACACCATAAGAAATAATGGAATATACAAAGGGATTTGTCAAAGTGTATATTGAAAATAAACTATATTTGTAAAACAAATATAATTGAATTGTAAATATTTGTGAAAACAAATATAAAGGAATTTATTTGTAAAACAAATATAAAAGAAAACATTTGTAAAACAAATGTAAAAGGAAATATTTATTTGTTAAATAAATAGGAAAGATAAAGGAAATATTTATTTGTTAAATAAATAGAAAAGATAAAGGAAATATTTATTTGTTAAATAAAAGGAAAGATAAAAGAAATATTTATTTGTTAAATAAATAGAATTGAAAAGGGAATAGTTATTTGTTAAGTAAACAAATAGAAAAGGATTAGTTCAAAGGAGATAATTCAAGGGAATAATTCAAAGGAATAAATCAAAGGAGCTAATTCAAAAGAGTTAATCGAAATGAGTTAATCGAGTATTAGTTATTCGGTTAGAGTTAATCGAATAGAGTTAATCAGTTAGAATTAGTCAGTTAGAATTAACCAGTTAGAATTAATCAGTTAGAATTAATCCGTTAGAGTTAACCAGTCAGAGTTAATCAATTAGAATTAATCAGTTAGAGTTAACCAGTTACAGTTAGAGTTAACCAGTTAGAGTTAACAAGTTAGAGTTATTCAAATGGAGTAAATCGTGTAGAGTTATCGAATATAGCTTATTCGAAGTAGAGTAATCGAATATCACTTATTCGAAGTAGAGTTATCGAATATAGTGTATTCGAGAGAAGAGTTATCGAATATAATTTATTTGAAGAAGTGTTATCGAATATAGTGTATTCGAGAGAAGAGTAATCGAATATAGTTTATTCGAGAATAGTAATCGAATATAGTTTATTCGAGAAGAGAAATTGAATATAGTTCATTCGAGAAGAGTTATCGAATATAATTTATTCGAAGAGGAGTTATCGAATATTGGTTATTCGAAGTGAGTTAATCGAATATCGGTTATTCGAAAGGAGTTATCAAATCTAGTTATTCGAAAGGAGTTACCGAATCTAGTTATTCGAAAGGAATAAATCGAGTATAGTTTATTCGAATAGAATTAAAGGAGTTAATCGAATATAGTTTATTCGAATAGAATTACAGAAGTTAAGTAAAAGGAGTTAGTGAAAAGAGTTCATCAAAAAGAGTTAATCAAACAGAGTTAATCGATTAGAGTTAAATCAAAAAGAGTTAATCCCATAGAGTTAATTGATAAGAGTTAATTGAGTAGAGTTAATCGAATATAGTTTATTCGAAGAAAGGTTTTCGAATCTAGTTATTCGTAAGAGAGATTATCGAATATAGTTATTCGAAGAGAGGAGTTATCTGTAACACCTCGGATTTTCTGTGAACATAAAACTAACAAATCAAGCTATAATTAATTTTTAGAAAAAGAATTAGGTGAAACGGGTTACGCCGTTGCGTTCGTCTCAGAATTCTACTTGAGATAGAGTCCGAGTTTGCGTAAATTGGACTCCGTATGAAAAAGATAACCTTAAATTAAATATTGCTGCAAAACATGGAAAAAGAGGAATGAGAAAAGAATAATGTTTAGCATTGTTCTAAGGATTGTAAGAAAAAGACATAATAGCTCATTTGGTTGGAACATGTGACTTGCATACAAGAGGTACAAAGTTTGATCCCCGCCAACGCCATATTTTTGTTTTAGGGGAATGGCTAAAAAGCGGCTTAGTGTGAACGCGGTTCAAAAAGTAGTTAAGTGTGAAAATGGTTAATTGGGAAGATAGATAAAAAGAAAATTGAATATATATATATAATTGAGAAGATAAATACAGTCAATTTATTTGGAGGGAAATATTTATGCATAAATAGATATGTATGTATGTAGGTAAATTCATTATGCATTGATTTTGCATGTTGCAAGGAAAGTAGAGAAAAAAGGGGAAATTAAATTATATACTCGATTTCCTTTTTTTTTACGTAAGCAATCAATTTGCATTATTTGTCAATATTATAATTTATGAATAGGTGCGTGTATATATATATATATATATATATATATATATATATATATATATTTATATATATACGGGCAGTTAATGTAAACATGAATAGATTGAAATTAATTTGTAGATGAGTGTTAATTTGTCATTGATATTAATTAAAAAAGAGAAAAATATATATATTAAGTAGGCATAATTTGGGAACGTGTATCATGGCATGATTATTAAGTTATAATTTGGAGTAATTTGACATGAATTATGGAATATGTAATTTGACATATTAAACTTAGAATTGGCATGAACGATAAAGTATGAAATTTAGCATATAAATCTAGTTTTGGTGAATTTGGGTAATTGGTTTACTGTTAATTAGGAACATAATTAATGTTATAATTTAATTGTGAATGATTTACATATAAACCATAAATATGTACATCAGTAAAAGATGAACATTTAGTACAAATAGAAGTTTATTAATACATTTGCTGAGTCATCCCTGACCTGTTGCTGAGTCAATATGATAACTCTATCTAGTCTTGACGGTGGTGATGGCTCATGTGAGATCCAATGGCCAATATTAATGTTATTACTCTATAAAAACATGTATAGACTTAAGCTCTAAACCTAATCAAAATTTAAATCCATGGCCGTCATGTTGTCAGTCCGCAACTTAGAGTAGCCGCCGTCAAACTAGAAGAAAAACAGCGAATCAATTCAACTCAAGCCTAAATCTTAACAACAAAATTGTCTACATCAAGGGAACGCAAATCAATTTCATAACTCCGATTTCAGAACTCAAGACCTTCTTTGAGTTGTGAGTTCGATTTCTTTAATAAGATAATTAACAATTTAATTAGTTTGAGTTATGATTTAGGTTATATGGTTATGTTGTGAATCATTGATCGTTATGTTATTATCTATGTTGTAAATCTATGATGTTATTATCTATGTTGTAAATCTGTGTTAATTGTTGGCTTATGTACAATCAATGCATAATGATGCTTCATATGCTAGTTTGGTTATGTTTGTGGAAATAATTCATATGTTAAATCATATGTAAGTTTAACCTTGATTCATATGTATGTTTAACTTGATATGCAAGTTTGGATATGTTAATTTATACATGAATCATATGCAAGTTTAATGAGAATCATATGCAACTTTGTAATTTTAATTTGATTTATGACATCTATTTTATATGTAAGTTTGGATCTAAAGTATATGCTAAGACATATGTGAGTATGATTTCATTAACAAGATAATTCTTAAATTAATATTGATGGGTTTATATTTGGATTTTGAGATTTTGTCTGTTGATTCATGTGGCATAGTTAGCTATTATCACCTATGTTGTAAACATATAAACAAGTTAGTTAATTTAGTGACTGTTCCTTATGCCTAATCCTATATGTGTAATTTGATTATGTTAGGGCATTGGAATTTTATGTAAGTGGGATATGTAAAATTTGATCATATGCAAGTTCATTTGTGAATCATATGTAAAATTTCAGGTGAATCATATATGTGAATCTTATGTTAGTATACATATGCAAGTATGTGATATTTAGATCTATGATTAGATCTATGTTTAGATCTATTGTAATACATAGTTTATGCTAGATTGTAATTTATACATCTATACACTATGCAAGTTCACCTTTATGCATAATAATCTATGCAAATCACACTGTGTACATAATTTAGTCCATGCTAGTTTGTTGCTACATATATGTTAGTTATGGATTATGCAAATTAGGTCAATCTTGCAAGTTTACATCATAGTTTATGTTGCATAAATCACATATATATGCAAGTGTGTGTATATATATATATATATATATATATATATATATTTGGAGTATGAATCATGTAACGTAAGAGATTCCTATGCAAGTTTACACCTTATGATTAGATCTATGACATACATAGTTTATGCAAGTTTGTGACTATTTCCTATGCAAGTTTACACCTTTTAGATTTATGTTTAGATCCATGACAATATAAAGTTTATGCAAGTTATGATGTGATTCCTATTTGCAAGTTAGATCTGTTCCGTGTCTCATGCGAATTTGTGATGTTTCTTCTTTTTTTATGTGTGTTAGACTATTTGTTAGTCTAATATACATATATGTCATGTTAAACGAATGTACAACGTAGGGCAATGGGATAATATAAAAATAGTTGATATTGAGAATTGGCATAAATGCCTTAAATGGCATATAATTAATTTGTGATGGTAATTGGTATAATTTAATATACCATAAATAGATGGACATCATTAAGATGTCAATTATGGACATAGTTAAATTTGAAATTGATTGACAATTTGAATAGGGAAATTAATTCAAATTGGGGATAATTAATTATGTGTAATTAATCGCCTAAGACACGAGGTTAGGCTCTTTTGTGGTGTAAGACTGCCCGGACCCTCCCGGCAAATCCAGCAGCCACAAATGCCAGTCTAATGTGAGAGGTCAAGGGCATGAATTAAATGCGTAACAGTTGTAGAGACACGAGGTTAGGCTCGTTTGTGGTGTAAGACTGCCCGGACCCGCCCGGCAAATCCAGCTGCCACAAATGCCTGTCTAATGTGGGAGGTCTTTACAAGGTTACGGTGTTAATGAATTAAGAAATACTTAACCAAATAAACATGTGGTGGGACATGGGGGTTAAGTGGGTGCCTTGGGTGGCTTGTGAAATACGATTAGAAACACTTAACCAAAATTGAAACACGTAAGTGGACATGAATAAGAAGAGGGTTAAGTGGGATGTACTAGAGGGGACCAAGCTTAGGTGGATAGCTTGTGTCAAGTAATGGGGGCCCGTTTCAACCAGTAATCCATAAGTATCTTTGTGGGCTCGACCCAAGTCGAGGACGGGACACGCATACTGGGCTTGACTGTAAGAGGACAAAACGGGTTAGCGGTGGCAACGCAAGTCCAACGGGTTCATGTGCGTGTGTGGGCCCGGGCTGGTAGGTAAGACGTTGTTGCATCGTGTAGATATAAGTCGTGCATCATAGGTGGTATCGGGTTGCCACTTTGGGGAGTGATACACCCCACTGTGGGGCCAGTACGGGTATCTACGAGTTAGGGAGCCGATTGCATGGGGGGTAGTGGGTACACCTAGTGGAGATAGGGATAGGCGACACCTATGAAGGCAGCTAGGGGTACACGAAACTACCATTATCATTAATAAGTTCTGTAGGCGGGATCAACTTTTAGGGTATTTGGTGTGGTGCAGTGTAGTAATTATCTTATAGTGATTAGGTGCGCCTTTAACGTTATCTTTGTTCATCTTATTTCCTTAGTTTTATATGCCATACCCAATTGTTCACAGTCATTTCCTTATTTCCCAGCTTATGCCTTAGCGTAGTTATTTTGATAATTATATTGTTAAAGTTATCGCACTCGCCAGACTTTATGTCTGACCCCCTTGTTTCCACCTCTTTTCTTCCTCCCCCCCCCCCAGGTGCTCAGGGTGGGACTAGCACTAGTGGAGCTTGACTTGGACAACTTTATCTCTTGCTTTTAGATGTTGCTTGGATCACTGAAGTAAAAGTTCAGCCTATCTCATTTATGGCTATTTTATGTTGGGGTTATGTCTTTCATTTTATGTACTCTTATTTAGTCAAGATGGATATTTTGTACTTGACTCTAGTCTTTGGTTTTTGATGATGTAATCAAACTTATGTATTTATCGCTGCCATGAAATGAAGTTTTAAATTTTCAAGTACTGTTTTATATCTGTCTTGTTGTTAAGTTTCTGTTCTATACATACTTAAAACACTCCATAGAAGTTAATGCATTCCCTTTGTGAGTGACATTAATGGACATGGGGTGTTACACGTGGTATCAGAGCTGAAGGTTACCAGAAAAGATATGAGATTTTTGAAAAAACTATTTTTCAAAAGCATTTTATAAAGAAATACTTTCAAAAATATGTTTTAAGGAGAGTATTTTCAAGAGGAAGGTTTATTTTAAAAACATAATCCCCAAGAGCCATATATCTTTCCTTCGATTCTCCGTTTTGAATCTCTTCCTCTTTCCCTTTTTGAATCTCTTCCTCCACGTATAGATGCTTTTTCCTAAGATATATGAGGACTTCCGTATGATGGGCGGAAAACTACTTCATGGGACTTAGACGTTGTCGGGGCTAGAAGTTGGCTCAAGAAAGTGGAGGACTTGTCGGTATCTTTGAGATAGACGAAGGGAGGAAGGTTCGACTAGCTGCTTGGTTGATGAAGGACGAAGTTTCTTGTAGGTCGGAGGTCACGAATGGAGAACGTATAGTGGAGGCATGGATAAGGCACAGGGTAAGACAGTAGAACCTAAGAAGGGTGCAAAGAAAAATAAACCCCATGACAAGAGGAAATGTCTTTATTGTGGAACACCAGGCCTTCTGAGCAAGGACTGTAGGAAGAAAAAGAAGACTGGTTGTTTCCACTGTGGTGAGGCAGGACACCTGATCAAAGATTAAAGACTGCCCGAGGAAAAGGGCAGAGGACAGGGTCTACTTCTGGAGGGCAGGTTCAGGCTCTCATGGCACCAGGACAGGAGAGAGGTAGAAACATATCCGTTGAAAGTTTAGTTTTTCTGTTTGATCATCCTATTCGTACTTTGTTTGACTCTGGCGCTTCACACTCGTTTGTATCTGCTTCGTTAGTTGAAGCGATGCACCTAAATACTATTCTAGTTACGGATCCCTTTGTAGTCTCAAATCCTATTGGTGGTTCGGCTCACTTGTCTGTGGTTCGTCGGGATTTGAGAGTGTCTATCTTGGGCATTGGGTTTGAATGCAACGCCTTTGTTCTTGGTTTCACGGGCTACGGCTTGATTCTAGGTATGGATTGGCTAGCCAGATACGGTGCCATCCTAGATTGTGAAAGAAGGGTAGTTAGATTGTTGACTCATTGTGGAAAGACCCTTGATATTTCTTGTGACCTAAAGGTCCAGTGATGCTTAGCTACCTAGAATCTCTTGACACGTCCAACAATGATTTGGAATCTGTTCGTAGGGTCCGTGAGTATGGTGACGTCTTCGATGAAGTTTGGGCTTTACCCCTGAGGTGCAAGATAGACTTTCGTATATACCTATGGATAATGCAAAGCCCTTTGCATTACCAGTGCGCCACATGGCTCCGAGAGAGAGGAGAGAACTCAGTAAGCAAGTGAAATAGTTGCTTGATAAGGGTTCATAAGAAGAAGTATTTCGGAGTAGGGTGCTCAATTGTTTGGTTGTTTTTCTAGTATCATCTCACGTAGATTGTCCGAATTCGGAGGAGGTATTCCTTGAGTGCTTATCTGTTATTGGTTTAGGCCTTTGGGGCTTGTGCTTGGGGGATGTCGAGTTCGACTAGGATGGTTTGTGTGAGAGATAAATAGCTGTGGCAATTTTTCATTGCATGATATCTTGGTTTACTCGAAGAGTGATGGGCAGTCGTGACATGATAAGACTATTCGATGGTATGGACTGCCCCGAGGTAGACTCAATAGGGTAATGAGATGACTCGAGTGGACTCGAGAAAGATGTGAAATAATGGATTGTTTATGACCCTATGTTTATGCCATTTCTTTTGAGGAAGAAGGTGAGATTCTTAGGACACGTGGTCTCTAAGGAAGGGATAGTTGTGGATCCCGCGAAGGTTGTGGCAGTCCAAGATCGAAAGATTCCTAAGAACGCAACCGAGCGTTTGAAGAGGGCTTTGACGACAACTCCAGTTTTAGTTTTGCCAGATGGGAGTCTTCGAGCCATCCTTGTAGATATGCTATAGATGAGAGAGGCTGGTTGCGTAGAAATGAGAGACTTTGCGTACCGCAAGGCGAGAGCTCGAGGAAGACGATTCTTGAAGACTCACATCGCTCCAAGATGACGTATACATTCTTGGTTTTGTGGGATATGGTGGGGTTTTGTCATGCTTAGTTTCTAAAGAATCATTTGATAATCTGATCTGTACCAGTAGTCTGTAAGTATCTGAATATTTATGAAAAGGATAGGGTTTTTTACTCGAAGCATGAAGTAGATTTCCAGTTTTGACATTTGTTAATGGGGCTAATTCTCTGAGTGTCAATCTGATGTTGATTTCGGTCTTCGGGGTTGATACTTAAGGAATTATTCTCTTAACCGATGTCTAATGGGAACAGAGCTTTTGTTTTAATTGTACTCGCTCTATCACTCGGCTGTATCCTATCGATCGAGTCTTCAACCTTTAGGTAGAAACTAATAGTTGTAAACATGTGTTTGAGACATTTTATGTTTGGTGGATGCAAGTGGATGCAATTGTTTGCTAGTGGTTGCTCGTGGATGCATTTACACATACATTAGGAACTAGATCAGCTCAATCACTCTCATATTGCATATTAATATGTGTGCATATTTAAATTAATGGATGTATCATGGTTGTATATCATATGGATGCTGCATTCGGATGAATGGTTGTGCACGCATGTAGAAATAATATGTATCATTAGGAATCTTTTGCATACCTAATGGACGCATGGCACTATCATGGTTCGCCTCAAGGATGTCAGCTGAATCAGTAGATCGCCTGATTTTTGCATTGGATAAGGACATGTACACACACTATGCATATAAACATGAAAGCATTAGAAGTCTCTTAAGGACAATGGATGTCTGTGCCTGATGGTTGAGTAGATGGATGATTGGATGGAAGGACACATTCTTCCTAACTTGAAGATTTCAGGGACGAAATCCTTTAAGGAGAGAAGAATGTAACACCCCGTATTTTCTGTGAACATAAAAATAACAAATCAAGGTATAATTAATTTTTAGAAAAAGAATTAGGTGAAACGGGTTAGGCCTTTGCGTTCGTCTCAGAATTCTGCTTGTGATAGAGTCCGAGTTTGCATAAATTGGACTCCGTATGAAAAAGATATCCTTAAATTAAATATTGCAGTAAAACATGGAAAAAGAGGAATGAGAAAAGAATAATGTTTAGCATTGTTCTAAGGATTGTAAGAAAAAGACATAATAGCTCATTTGTTTGGAACATGTGACTTGCATACAAGAGGTACAGAGTTCGATCCCCGCCAACGCCATATTTTTGTTTTAGGGGAATGGCTAAAAAGCGGCTTAGTGTGAACGCGGTTCAAAAAGTTGTTTAGTGTTAAAATGGTTAATTGGGAAGATAGATAAAAAGAAATATATATATATATATATGTATATGTATTGAATATATATATATATATATATATATATATGTATTGAATATATATATATATATATATATATATATATATATATATATATAATTGAGAAGATAAATATAGTCAATTTATTTGGAGGGAAAGATTTATGCATAAATAGATATGTATGTATGTAGGTAACTTCATTATGCATTGATTTTGCATGTTGCAAGGAAAGTAGAGAAAAAAAGGGGAAATTAAATTATATACTCGATTTCCTTTTTTTTTACGTATGCAATCAATTATGTGTATATATATATATATGGGCAGTTAATGTAAACATGAATAGATTGAAATTAATTTGTAGATGAGTGTTAATTTGTCATTGATATTAATTAAAAAAGAGAAATATATATATACACACACACACACACACACACACACACACACACATATATATATATATATATTAAGTAGGCATAATTTGGGAACGTGTATCATGGCATGATTGTTAAGTTATAATTTGGAGTAATTTGACATGAATTATGGAATATGTAATTTGACATATTAAACTTAGAATTGGCATGAACGATAAAGTATGAAATTTAGCATATAAATCTAGTTTTGGTGAATTTGGGTAATTGGTATAATTGGTTTACTATTAATTAGGAACATAATTAATGTTATAATTTAATTGTGAATGATTTACATATAAACCATAAATATGTAAATCAGTAAAAGATGAACATTTAGTACAAATAAAAGTTTATTAATACATTTGCTGAGTAATCCCTGACCTGTTGCTGAGTCAATATGATAACTCTATCTAGTCTTGATGGTGGTGATGCCTCCTGTGAGATCCAACGGCCAATATTAATGTTATTACTCTATAAAAACACGTATAGACTTAAGCTCTAAACCTAATCAAAATTAAAATCCATGGCTGTCATGTTGTCAGTCCGCAACTTAGAGTTGTCGCCGTCAAACTAGAAGCAAAACAGCGAATCAATTCAACTCAAGCCTAAATCTTAACAACAAAATTGTCTTCATCAAGGGAACGCAAATCAATTTCAGAACTCAGATTTCAGAACTCAAGACGTTCTTTGAGTTGTGAGTTCGATTTCTTTAATAAGAAAATTAACAATTTAATTAGGTTGAGTTATGATTGGGTTATATGGTTATGTTGTGAATCATTGACTGTTATGTTATTTTCTATGTTGTAAATCTATCATGCTATTATCTATGTCGTAAATCTGTGTTAATTGTTGGCTTGTGTACAATCAATGCATAATGATGCTTCATATGCTAGTTTGGTTATGTTTGTGGAATTAATTCATATGTTAAATCATATGTAAGTTTAACCTTGATTCATATGTATGTTTAACTTGATATGCAAGTTTGGATATGTTAATTTATACACGAATCATATGCAAGTTTAATGAGAATCATATGCAACTTTGTAAGTTTAATTTGATTTATGACATCTATTTTATATGTAAGTTTGGATCTAAAGTATATGTTAAGACATATGTGTGTATGATTTCATTAACAAGATAATTCTTAAATTAATATTGATGGGTTTATATTTGGATTATGAGATTTTGTCTGTTGATTCATGTGGCATAGTTAGCTATTATCACCTATGTTGTAAACATATAAACAAGTTAGTTAATTTAGTGAATCTATTCCTTATGCCTAATCCTATATGTGTAATTTGATTATGTTAGGGCATTGGAATTTTATGCAAGTGGGATATTAGTCATATGCAAGTTCATTTGTGAATCATATGTAAAATTTCAAGTGAATCATATATGTGAATCTTATGTTAGTATACATATGCAAGTATGTGATATTTAGATCTATGATTAGATCTATGTTTAGATCTATTGTAATACATAGTTTATGCTAGATTGTAATTTATACATCTATACACTATGCAAGTTCACTTTTATGCATAATAATCTATGCAAATCACACCGTGTACATAATTTAGTCCATGCTAGTTTGTTGCTACATATATGTTAGTTATGGACTATGCAAATTAGGCCAATCTTGCAAGTTTACATCATAGTTTACGTTGCATAAATCACATATGCAAGTATATATATATATATATATATATATATATATATTTTGAGTATGAATCATGTAACGTAAGAGATTCCTATGCAAGTTTACACCTTATGATTAGATCTATGACATACATAGTTTATGCAAGTTTTTGACTATTTCCTATGCAAGTTTACACCTTTTAGGTTTATGTTTAGATTCATGACAATACAAAGTTTATGCAAGTTATGATGTGATTCCTATTTGCAAGTTAGATCTGTTCTGTGTCTCATGCGAATTTGTGATGTTTCTTCTTTTTTTATGTGTGTTAGACTATTTGTTAGTCTAATATACATATATGTCATGTTAAACGAATGTACAACGTGGGGCAATGGGATAATATTAAAATATTTGATATTGAGAATTGGCATAAATGCCTTAAATGGCATATAATTAATTTGTGATGCTAATTGGTATAATTTAATATACCATAAATAGATGGACATAATTAAGATGTCAATTATGGACAAAGTTAAATTTGAAATTGATTGACAATTTGAATAGGGAAATTAATTCAAATTGGGGATAATTAATTATGTGCAATTAATCGCCTAAGACACGAGGTTAGGCTCTTTTGTGGTGTAAGACTGTCCGGACCCGCCCGGCAAATCCGACCGCCACAAATGCCAGTCTAATGTGAGAAGTCAAGGGCATGAATTAAATGCGTAACAGTTGTAGAGACACGAGGTTAGGCTCGTTTGTGGTGTAAGACTGCCCGGACCCGCCCGACAAATCCAGCTGCCACAAATGCCAGTCTAATGTGGGAGGTCTTTACAAGGTTACGGTGTTAATGAATTAAGAAACACTTAACCAGATAAACATGTGGTGGGACATGGGGGTTAAGTGGGTGCCTTGGGTGGCTTGTGAAATATGATTAGAAACACTTAATCAAAATTGAAACATGTAAGTGGACATGAATAAGAAGAGGGTTAAGTGGGATGTACTAGAGGGGACCAAGCTTAGGTGGATAGCTTGTGTCAAGTAATGGGGGCCTGTTTCAACCAGTAATCCATAAGTATCTTTGTGGGCTCGACCCAAGTCGAGTACGGGACCCGCATACTGGGCTTGACTGTAAGAGGCCAAAACGGGTTAGCGGTGGCAACGCAAGTCCAACGGGTTCATGTGCGTTTGTGGGCCCGGGATGGTAGGTAAGGCGTTGTTGCATCGTGTAGATATAAGTCGTGCATCATAGGTGGTATCGGGTTGCCACTTTAGGGAGTGATACACCCCACTGTGGGGCCAGCACGGGTATCTACGAGTTAGGGAGCCGATCGCATGGGGGTAGTAGGTACACCTAGTGGAGATAAGGGCAGGCGACACCTATGAAGGCAGCTAGGGGTACACGAAACTACCATTATCATTAATAAGTTCTATAGGCGGGATCAACTTTTAGGGTGTTTGGTGTGGTGCAGTGTAGTAATTATCTTATAGTGATTAGGTGCGCCTTTAACGTTATCTTTGTTCATCTTATTTCCTTAGTTTGCTATGCCATACCCAATTGTTCACAGTCATTTCCTTATTTTTCAGCTTATGCCTTAGCCTAGTTATTTTGATAATTATATTGTTAAAGTTATCGCACTCGCCAGACTTCATGTCTGACCCCCTTGTTTCCACCTCTTTTCTTCCTTCCCCCCCCCCCAGGTGCTCAGGGTGGGACTAGCACTAGTGGAGCTTGACTTTGATAGCTTTATCTCTTGCTTTTAGAAGTTGCTTGGATCGCTGAATTAAAAGTTCAGCCTATCTCATTTATGGCTAATTTTTGTTGGGGTTATGTCTTTCATTCTATGTACTTTGATTTAGTCAAGATGGATATTATGTACTTGACTCTAGTCTTTGGTTTTTGATGATGTAATCAAAATTATGTATTTACCGCTGCCATGAAATGAAGTTTTAAATTTTCAAGTAATGTTTTATGTCTGTCATGTTGTTAAGTTTCTGTTCTATACATACTTAAAACACCCCATAGAAGTTAACGCATTCACTTTGTGAGTGACATTAATGGACATGGGGTGTTACATTATCGAATAGAGATTATTCGAAAGAGAGTTACGTAAGGAAGTTTGTTAAAGGTTTAAAAGATAAACTTTGTCTATTCCGAAGTTAAAATGTTGTTCAGTTAAGGTCTGAGAGGTAATTATACCCCAACTTGATTGACTTCCTTCTTAACTAAGGAAAGGGCTAAGGTTTGATAGTAAAGAATGGTTAAGTAAATTTAGTTAATAAGTGTAATGGTTTGAGTTTGCATAGCGATGGTTTGTTTAAACATCTGTCTAAGTCCAATGTAAGAGTTTTGGAATTTTTTTCCAAATAAGTATCAGAAATGTTTTCTAATATAGAAAATAAGAAATGGAAATGTTTTCCGGTGTTAATAACATATATTTTCTAAATTTAGAAAATAAGAAATGTTGAATATATGGAAACAGGAAATGACAAATGATATAAATTAATGATAAATTAATTTAAAGGATAAAAGTTGATTGGTAATTGATCGATGTAATTTCCACCTAGAAATAAGATCGTTGTTTGCACATGTGTTTCTCTTTGATAGTTAACTCATCGACTATCGAAGTTTTCGACCATTTTAAAGTTGTTAATATGGAGAGACCGGTTGGATTATTATCCGAAGAACCACTCCGTATTGGCATAAGCGTTGCGAATCATATATGCCAAAGATAATTGGAGATAGAGTAAAGTGCAAGGGTTGTTGTATAAATCTTAGGTAAAGATTGCCTGAGATGGTTGTACTGAATAGTGCCTTCGGTTTGTCCAGTCCCAGGACGACCTGTATTGAAGAATGTCTGACAGAGTATATTTAATAGATCACGTAAGTTGATCTCTTCAAATGTATTTACGTTTGGTGGTGGAGGAATTCGTTTCTCTTAGCTGTATACCCGTTGTATTTTTGGGGAAATCGATTTGTGATTTGGCGGGTATGACGATGTGACATTCAAAGTAAATAAATGTGTGATCTGTCAGAGATAAGCGTGGCCTCTAGCCTCACATCCGGAAATGACAAAAATCGGGCAGGCAGCATGGCTATGTAAGTCGCACCTACTAGGGTGTATAATCACCTGATCTAGAGTTTCATTTACTTCTAATAATTTATTGTCGATGTTGTCCCATTCGGGAAACGGTTGTTGATCCCAACCGTTGGTGATATACATTTGATACACTCAAGCGAAATGAGTGCTCGGTAATGTGTGGCCGGGTTGCAAGATGTTCTTGTTGAACCCAGTGTATTCCTCTCTAGAGGTACACTAGCGAAAGGTGGTTCCATACCTTGTCATAGTTGGAAATCCATTACCCAATACGTGCTTGCGGTTTTGGTTGTATACTATATATGTAGAACGTAAGATGAAAGCGTTTCTGCTAGATGATTATTATATTATAGTTGATAGACATTATTATAATATCAAAAGGTTTTTGATATAAAGATATTTTGGATTCTCATAAGGGAAAAACCCGTTCCGTTATACGGTGTGGTCTTATGAGATATCGTACTTGTTCAAACTATTTTAAACTGTTTTACTCATACCAGTCCCATGACCGACCCGGAGTTTATTTTGTTTTGTTTTCCCTAAACTCTTGGGTGCCCAATTTTGTACGGGCAGTCAAGTAGTCGGGATTTACAGATACTTGAAGAGCTGGCGCAGGAGGCTTCAAAATTATATAGTTATGGTTATTTTCTGCTGTGTTGTAAATGCTGTACTTTGGAAATGATATGTATATTCAAGTACCGATTTATATTTCAAAGTTATGTTATATATTATATGTTATTTGTTCCGCTGTGAGGTTTGTGTTACTCTGATGTTGTGTTGTTCTTCTTATTCTATTATAAGTTTCCATCTTATATATTCTCACCCTCTAATTTCTTTCATGGACTATCCGGTATTTTCGATGTTTGATTAGTCGACATCATGTTTGATTTCGATAACCAGGATCGCAAAAACCCCGGGTCGTTACAAGAACATAGCGGAAAGTAAAGCAATGCAGGAAGTAAAGTAAATGCAATAGAGATCGCTTATTTTGAGCTGTAGATATTAGATCATCATCAACGGTCATCAGTTGATTATCAGCCTTGGCATAATGTGGGCAGAAGCTACGTTGCTTGGAATGGATTGGTCATTTGATGCCCCTTGTACCTGGGTAGTCGCAGAAGGATTTGCATGTTGATAATTTTTCACATACTGTTGCAAATGGTTCTTCTTGATCAACTCTTTGATCAACGATCTTAGTTGCCTACACTCTTTGGTGTTGTGGCCTGGTTGATTATGATACCGACAAAACTTCCCAGATTTGGTCAGATGGTCATTCATTATCATTGGCCGAGGCTTTGGATAATCTTCTGCATCCTTTGTGGCAAGGTAAATGTTCTCTGGAGTATCATTCATAGGTGTTAGATTAGACGAGTCAAGAGGACGAAACTTTATATTAACTTTGTTGTCGTTTCCGTCATTGGCTCGCTTCTGCCCCTGAGTATTCTTCTGATTGGGTTAAATAGCTACACTCTTAGGAGCTTCAAGGAGTTGGTTTCTGCCAATGATCCGAAGAGGTATAGGATTATCGTCCACTCTCATGTACTCTTCCGCTTTCTTATAGAACTTGTCAAGCATAGTTGGTTCCTTCATCTTTATCCAACTCCCGAATTCGCTTGCTTTGTCTATAGCATCAAGTAGAGTCATGAGGGCTATGCGTGGTTCCAGATTTCTTACTTCAGACAAGGCAATATTGAATCGACTAAGGAAGGCTTTAACAGTTTCCCCTGGCTTCTGCTTCATTGCTGAGAGAGTTATAGCATCCTTGGCTTTGGTAGCATACAAGCGGAACTTCTCCTTGAACTTTTTGGTTAGGTCGGAGAAACAGTCTATGGATTTGGGTGGCAGCTTTGTGAACCATAGTGATGCGGCACCTTCTAGATAAAGGGGAAAGTAGGTGCATCTCATTTCGTTAGTCGCTTTAGTTGCGCTCATATGCCACTCATATTTGAATGAGAAGTAGTTGGGATCAACGAGGCCGTTGTATGGAGGCAAAGTCGGAGGATTAAATTTCTTTGGACATTCTGCTTCGAGGATCCTTTCGGTGAACGGAGTCCTATCGGGGGAGAAGTCCCATTCTCTTTTGTCTTCTTTGCCAGCTTGATTCTTTTTCATGGCTCGTTCTATCATATCCGAAATGTATTCTTCGGTGTTATGGCGCTCTGTGAAGCTGAGCTCTTTACCAAATGTTCGTCTAGGCATATGATCTCGATTAGAGAGCTTAGGCGCTTTGCCTTCTCGACGAGGGGGTGCCCCCGTGATAGTGTTAGCGATCTTTCGAGCATCCACTTCGGAATGATTCTTAGCTTTTGATCTCAATTCTTCGATTTTAGCTTCGTCCCTGTCACTTTCCCAATCATAATCGTCTTCCATATTGTCGTTGCAGTTATGATCGGAAGCGGGCGATTTATCATTCTCTTCGAGATCCACATGCACTTTCGGAGGGGTTGGATTTGACTGAGCGTTAAGAGTGGCGTCAAGTTTCTCCATCATCATTTTAGTAGAGGCATCCACTCGGCTGTTGACGTTGGCAATAGAGATTTTTAATTCATTTCTGGTCACACCGGCTCCGCTTTTCGAGTTTTCACCAACTTCAAAGCGATTTGTGAGCGATGTTTCTTCATTAGCAGCTTCTACCGTGGTTTAGCTAGTTGTTTTCTTAGACTTTGCCATGATCTCGGATAAGGCCTTAAATTTGGAAGATAATTCGTTGGTTGGCCTAGATCTTAGATTTGCGGAATCTATGGTAGAAGTAAGCTTAGAATTTCAATGTGAAGAAAGGAGAAGCGAATGCAGCCCCACAGTGGGCGCCAAATGTTTTAACCGAAAATGGTCAAACACCAAATGATGCTAGAAAACCACGTCACCAAATAAATGGTATGAAATAGTGAAGCCACGAACACAAAACAAAAGTAAAAAAGCAATAAGAAGACAAAGGAATTTTTATAGTGGTTCGATTCACTATGAATCTACGTCCACTTTTCAATCTTTTCTCATTATGGAATCTTGCTTTACACTACTCATGGAGTCTCTCATACATTCATTTCTCATTTCTCTCATTTTTTTTATCTAATTACACTTGAATTTGGCAAGGAATTGTTGAGATTTCTAGCTTCACGATGGTGAATATATGAATCGTTGATCACCTTAGCATGTAGATGCTTCTCCTTGATTTCATGATGGAGTTTGTGCTAGATCCAGGTTTTTAGAGGTAGCTAATGGTGATTTAAGAAAATTAGAACCAAGTTAGATCAACTTTGAACGGAGAATTCAATTGATTTGATCTTCATGTTGTTGGAGAATGATAAAGCAAAGTTAGGAAGCCATTAATGATGTTTTTGAAGCTTTTAGAGAGGTGTAGGAATGGTTTAAGCAGCCCATCGGGGTCAAGAAATCGGTCCCTTGAATTGTGGAGCAAGGGGCTATTTATAGGCAAAGTTTGAGGGCGATGGCAGTTTCGTAATTACGGAGTACAGAATTTGACTAAGGCATAGATCTGGCTTAGGCTAAACACTATTTACATAAATGCCACTGGTCCACTTTACAGCTGTATACAGCTGTCATGATCCAATATTTACGGTTCTGCCACTATTTTTGTACTAGGCCGGTCCAAATGAGTTTATTGTGGAGTTTGGCTCGGATGTAACTTGGCTCGGGCGTAATTTGGCTCGGGCGTAGTTTGGCTTGGGGTAAAACTATTTACAGAAATGCCACCGCTTTTAATACATACCTGATCCAAATAATACATTCAGCATTGATCCACTTCATGCATTGAAAAGCACCGTTCCAATTGCCTTATCAATGCCCTGATCCAAACATTTACCAATATGCCATCGTGCTTTTTGTATGTCTCAACCCGATTCATTTTGAAGTGCCACTGCGTGTGTTACGTACCCGACCCAAGTCACTTTAACCGTCCTGATCCACATGTCCAGTCTAGTGTCAACCAACATCATTTGTGTTAACATGCTGACCCGAGTTTTTCTTCTTTACGTAGGCTTGCTAGACCATAGAAAATGTATTGTACAAGTACCATCATAAGGAGTTTGGTACGTTAATCATGTTGGCTTCATGATGTTTGCTCTATACTTTCAACAAGTACTATACTATAACATGCGAAATATCCACATATACATCATCGAGTTGTACATTTCATAGGTATCTACATTTCCATGCTTTCATACTTTCCATACATGCTTTTAACATCAGTACGCATGTACAGTGAAGACAAATGCATTGTTGCATACTTTGCACTTCCAGATGGGTGGATCTACATACGCCATATGCTTGCATGGATTGATTTAATCCATTTGGCCAGTTCTCATGTGACCATACTTCACATCCCATATTATTGAACAGCCCCGACCCGAGTCAACTACAATGCACCTATCCGAACCACTGGAGCTGACCGACCCGATCCGGTGCTTAGAGATGACCGACCCGATCCGGTGCTTAGAGCTGACCGACCCTGTGTAGCGCAACTGACCGACCCGACCCATGTTGAATGGAATGGACCAATTCGACACTTTGAATTGTGTTTAAACAGTGTTAACAACTGTCTAAATAATAAATGGATATTTATATCTCATTTCGACAACTACAAAGTGTCTATCCATATTGTCTGAAATACGAGTTTCGTATAATCAAACAACGCTTCTTATGCAAATGAGTCGTGAATAGTTCATGTGTTGAACTAAAGCAATGTCACATACAACAGATAAAAATCAACAATGACAATTTATACATTCAGTTATAAAATAAATAAATGTACAAAATTTTAGTGAGAGAGTTCTCACATTGGTTTCCACTCCGCCAGTCTTTAATTGGGGATTTTATTTTTACACTAAATTAAATAATCGTTTAATTTAGCTAAAAATTCAACTTGCTCCGTTTCCATTCTAGTCAGTTCCATGTTGTAGAGTTCGATGACACAAACACAACGCAATTGAAATCGTCAGATTCCGACCTCGTATGAAAAAGATATGATAATTTGTACATTGGTACACATTTAAATATATAATTAACTTAGTAATAATTTCCCTTAATTATCCTCATTAATTAAACACCTCTAATCATAATTAGGACCGATGACCCTTTCTTCTCCTTCCCTTCGTTGTTTACAGGCAACGCACCCGAAAAAAACTCCATCGCTTTCATCACGTCACATGCCCCTCGAGGGGACTTTACCTCGATCGAATTCCACCATATCGTCACCCTCCAGCTCCTCTCCCACCGCTGTGAGATTCGGCGAGCTCGCACTTCTCAACAGCTCCAAAAAACAGTTCGAACGCAGCACGTTTGTGCTTGGTATTCTCCCAATACACCAGTTGAAAACTAATCACAGTCGTACCAAATCGAAGAGCATGAAACGATCTACAATGTTTTGTTTTGGAGGAAGGATCTAATACAAAGCGGATTGCAAGAGAATTACATTTCATTTTCAGGGTTTTTCAGCCATTTAAAACATTAAATGGTGGCTGTAGATATGCCCAAGGGTTTTGCAGAAAGTGGATATATATACCACATATATTTAATAATATTTTAATTCCAAAAAGTGTGATTTCACATTTGACTCCAAATCGAACCCAATGGCTGTCGTCCGTAACAAGATACCCCCACTCCGGACATAATAGTATATGTTTCGTAAGACAATTCGACTGTTTCGATCAGTTTTCATCAAAATTAAAACATAAATTAATATAATGGTCAATATTGAATTCAAACATACATTTTAATTTACCGGGGCCACATACAAACTCCAAAAATTATGGAAATTGGAATCTCGCTATGTTTTGACGATACCGTCCTAACAAAACTAATTTCATCGAATTTGGAGATCGGTTGAATAATAGCCTTTTTCTAGTCGATTAAATTTAAACTGAAACTGAAAACACGTTTAAATTTACTATGCTCACATATTAATTCCAAAAATTATGAAATTTTAATCCTGACTATAATTTGACATTCCGGATCCAACAAAAGTGGTTTCGTCGAAAATGGAATGTCGTTTGCAAAATGGCTATTTTTGAGGTCTTATATATTATTTGAAATATATAAAAATTCCATAGCGACTATTCTAAATTTTAAACTGAACATAACTTACAACTTATAAAGTGAAATCTCAGTTTCTTATATTCGTTAGAAAAATACAGTTTAAAATATTCCAATATTTCTTGCTTCACTGAAATCCGATTTATTTTGAATCCTATACATTTAATTGAAATTTAAAATCGAATTTTCAAACTACCACGCCATTTCCGGCTCGTTTTATAATTAAAATTAATTTATACATTCTAACTTCGATTTAAATAAATTTTTAGTCGTTATTATTTAAAATAAATCATTTTAAATATTTAAAACCCATTAAAATAGCTAAAATGAATTTTTTTTAATTAGTTCAGAAATCCGGGTTGTTACATTAGGAAAAAAAAGGAAGAAGTCGCGTATATAAATATATGAAGAAGCTTAATGTATAAGGAATATGCATGTGCGCAGTACAAGGTAGCTATGTAATTTAGGGTTACGCTAATTATTTCGATTTGATTTAGTGCTTATCTACACAAATTTTAAAATCAATATATCTCGCGGTTCTTAATCCTTACTTGAGCGCAACAACCTGCGGTTTTAGCATTATACCACTATTCTGAACACATTGGGACAGGTTTCAAAGTATCATTTGATCATATGGAGAAGATATCAATTTAAATCGAAATAAATAAATAAACAATTAATCCCTTGATAACAAAATTATAATTATTATCGTTTCCACTCAGTTAGATTTATATTAATTATCTAAATCAATTTCAATACAGTTTAAATCTTCGAATTCAGTTATATTTCGAATTACGATAATTCAATATATTCTAAATTAAATTATATTTGATTATTAAATCGATAACTCAATATAAAAATTATTTTATATTATTAACTCAATATTTAAAACAGTATTAAATATTTAAAATTAATTGACTAAAATCCGGGTCGTTAAATTCTTCCTTCCTTAAAAGAATTTTGCCCCGGAATTACTAAAGTAGGAAAAATGCTATAAACCCACTAACTTTTCAAAACTCATTTACGTTGAAACTTAACTCTTCATATTTTAACAAATTTAGTTCTACCAAAACTTTTGGTTTTCATTCATATTCACACATATATGCTTACATTCAATTAATTCGAATGGTTTTCAATCAACACATTCACATCTAATTTTATATTCCAGTCATATGTATTTAAATTCGTCCAGATTGATTTTAATCAATTTATTCATTTCGATCCATTTAACTTGCTTAAGTTAAATTTAAATTCCACAATTCAAATCCTTGGGTTTTTAGTTCAAATCCTTTAGAAATCACATAAATATATATAAATATATTTATTTTCATCTCAAATTAAATCATTTGAATTTTCAAACCAACTTGTTTTCCTTCAAACAAATTTCCATCAAAAACTTCTCTAAGGTAGCAATCCATCACTTAGAAACTCGAAAATAAACACTGATGATGTTGCAGTCATCATCAGAGTTATTTTCTAGCGACTGAAGTGAGTTCAGTGCTTAATTATTTTCCAAAATCCTTTCAAAACAATTTTTATTTAAGAATCCTTTCAAAACAAAGCTATATCATTTTAATATACTTCAGAAAATATTTTTTCAAACACCCAGGATTTAAATTCCAAATTCTGGTTTGAATCCAGTTCCAGTTCATCATATTTGTATATTTTATTGTTATACAAATTCTATTTGGTTATAGATATAACCATTTCGATTCTTATAATCTCACTTGATTATAATTATGACAACCAGCACATCCATATATTATAATAATTTCAGAAAATTATTTCTTTCCTATAGAAATAGAATTTTTGTGTAAAATTATTTCATTCACCCACTTTAAAACATTATCATGTTGAATTACTCTGCTCAAGTGTTTATAAATATTTATCAACGTCATGGCGTCAAATGATTCGACAAGAATTCATAAGCCACTCAACAGATAAACCAACATAACATAAAGCAATATTTATATCAACTTACAAATACGTGCTCTCGTATATATACACTCAACTCATTCTAGGGTACTACTTACCCAATCCTTAATGAGTAAACCCAACAAAGCCTATGTATTCGCTCAACCAAAGCTCTGATACCACTATAACGAACTGGAATTTTTGACCTCGAAAATCGACAAAACCCATATCAATTGTTCAAAAATCGAACAAACCATATCATAAATAGAAAGAATTTAGAGGGTGAGAAATAGAAATAAAGAAATATTAGAATGGAAGAAGAAGAACATAAACACTAAACAAAATCTCACATTACAGTGGAATAAAATATTATATATAACAGCTTTTGTAATACAAGTTTGACAGTATATACATAACATTATCAGAATATAACATTTGTTCATCACATATACAACACAACGGAATAAACTCTATGTAACTAACACTGAAGCCTACTGCTCTAAGCTCCTTCAAGGATATTTGAAAAAAAAATCTGAACTACTTGATCGCCCGTACAAATTTGGGCATGCAAGAGTTTAGGATAAAATAAATAACAAAACAAACTTTGGGTCTGTCATGGGACTGGTCCGAATAAACTCCAAACACTTGGTTTAACTTTTAAAAATCCATTTTTTAAAAAAAGATAATCGTAAGACTAAATCCACACATAAATACGGATGATTTTTTCCTTACGAGAATCTGATTCTGATATTATAATAGTGTCTAAATACAAATAAAAAGCAATCTAGTAGAACGCTTGCATCTCACAATCTACATAAATAGTACACAATCAAAACCGCGGGCTCTTATTGGATAATGGGTTCCAACTAATAAGGTATGGGACCACCTTCCGACAGTGTATTTCTAGACAGGAATACAACGGGTTCAACAAGAACATTTTGCAACCCAGGCTAAACATGACTGACCCCTCACTTCACTTGAGAGTACTAAATGTATTATCATCAATGGTTGATATAAGCAACCGTTCCGAAGCAACAATAGCGATAGAATAAAAGAGCAAAAGGATTTTCTCTAGACCAGGTGACAATACACCCTACTTGGGTACGACCCACTTAGCCATGCGACCTACCCGATTTTATATTAATTCCCGGTTGCAAGGCTTAAGTTAACGAATTTTATCGGTAATATTTTGATGCTAGAAAGAGGGCTTGAACCTTCGACTTTGTGGTTAGTTTCGTATAAAATAATTTTTTTATTTCAATATATGTAGAAAATATAAAGTCAAAAGAAAGAAGGTTAGACTTGATAAACGAAGATGTGGTATATACTACCACCTTGGAAGAAGGAATAACACCATCCTTCAATCCGGAGAATGTTGCATAAGATAATTATTCAATAATTGATAGTATAAATATATGTAGTGACTTTTGAAAAACTAAAAAATATTTATACATCAACTACATTGAGATCTTCTAAATACTAAAAGTTTACCACACTACCATGTAGATATAACCTCATAGTTTATTCATACAATGTATGAATAATTTTCAAATAACCTTTTTTCCTTCATCAAACATAAGGATACATTTCTATTCATGCACGCAGAAATAAAAGAAAAAGGATCCAATGTATTATGTATCATCATTATGAGCTGCAATCCTTTCCACAACTCTCTGCACAACTAATAATATTACCTGTGTCTTCAACTGCAAAAACACAAAAATTAGAGGCATACAGTGAATATAACATAAACTTAGATGCTAAAAAAATGCTAAATTTATTATAAATTTCAACTATTCTTTTTATTTCTAATTTCTCTAAACAAGTTAATGTTAATAATGCATATTTACATAAATAATGAACTTATTATTGACCAGGATCTTTAAAGATATGGAAAAGTAGTAATAAACAGATCAGCAGGTTAATTCATCAAAAAGAATTGTATGTATAAATTTCTCTTACCAGGAATATGTACGCATTTTTTGGTAACACAACCTATAACACAAGGAACATGTTTCCAATTAATACTACAAGCGACATCACAAGTTGGCCCACAAATAGCTGGTACGTGTATCGCAACTGAACATAACCGTTTGCATAGGGATTTGCAGAACCCAGCATAAATTAGGGAAACAAAAAGAAGAAGAATGAAAATGAAAACAAAACTTTTTTAGTGGAGACTGGTCCCATTATTTTTTCTATAGCTAATTAACCAGGTAGTCTTCTTGTATTAACAGTACTAGATAGATAACACTATTTATAATATGAATATGGATATGAATGATACATAGCGATACCCAAAAATTTATTAAATATATGAATTAGGGATAACACATATCTTTAAGAAGTAAATGAATATTCTTTTAAAAATAAAATTTATCCTCTAAATACCTTCTAAACATAATCAAGTAACTATTACCATTTAATATATTTCTAAAGAAATATAACAAACAACGGTCCACTTACCTATGTATTAATTAAATGTCCAAATACGTCCCCTATTTGGATAATTCAAAAACAAAAATAAAATATTGTACTACATTTTAATGGCTTTCATTTTATATTGCAATATTTTCGTATCTAAATGGTAAATGCACTCAAGCATGCACCCTTATAACTCGCTAGAATGTAACATAATTTTCGATGTTCAGAGAGTAGATGTTATATGCACATCATAATGTTGTTACTAATTTTTAAAATATACAATATCATTCCCTTGCACCTGATCTATGACATGCATTATATTTACGACTAACTTAGGTACAAATATTTTTACATGGATTAAGAGGAATATTAATTTAAATTTTAAATTAATGTACGAACGTTGTAACAAAACCAATTTTGCAAAGGCAATGCAAGTTATAAGATGCTTTTAATATTGGTTATTTAACCGCAAAAATGTAATAACTTGATTTTTGGAACCAATTTAAAATTTATTTTTAATAGATTTTAATAGAAACTAAATATTTTAAAATGGTTTATTTTGAAAATTAACGACTAAAAAAATTATTTAAAACGAGTTCAAACGTAAAATTTATAATATAACTATAGATCATGCGCGTAAAGTCGCGGTAGTTTGAAAATTCAGTTTTGAATTTCAGTTTTATCTACATAATTCAATATAAGTCAGAATTTGATGAAACAAGGAACGTTAAAATTGGTTTAATAATATCTTTCTAACAAATTTAAGAAATTGAGATTTCATGTTATAAATTGTATGTTGTGACCAAATTAAAATTTAAAATAGTCGCTATGAAAATATATTAATATTTTAATATTATTTAAGGCCTTAAAAATAGCCATTTTGCATACAATCTCCATCTTTGACGAAACTAATTTTGTTGGATCCGAAACGTCAAATTAATGTCAAGTTTAAAATTTCAAGTCAATTGGAATTCGTATGTAAGCGTGATAAATTTAAATTCCTATTCGATTATAGATGTAAATTAAATAAGACAGAAATAAGGCTATTTTTCAAACGCTCTACAAATTCGACGAAATTAGTTTTAATAGGACCATGTTTGTAAAAAATGGCTAGATTTCAAATTTCTTAATTTTTGAAATTAGTACGTAGTTGTGGCAAATTAAAACGTATGTTCAAATTCAATATTTAATGTTATATTTTAATTTTGATAAAAAATGATTAAAACAGCTGAATCAGCTTACGAAACATATCCCATTGTTTTCGGAATGAGGTATTTGGTTAGGAGCTACTATTGTTGGGATTTGTTTGGAGTTAGGAGCAATAAACAAGTAGCGTTGGAATTTAATATTATTAAATTATTATATATATACTAGTTTGGAACTCGTGCTTCACACATAGGCAGGTAAGAAATAGTTAGTGTGAAGTAGAAGCAACTTGGAGTTGTGTTGTGGTGGGTGGTCGTGTGTATGGGTAGACATTAAATGAATTGGTAGGTGTATTAGTTATGTAAGCATATGTGAAAGTTGGTGGTGTAAGGAAGGAAATGTTATGTGGTATCGACATAATTAGTTCATTGTAATGAAGCAAAATAGTATTTGATCACTGGTTATGTAGTTGGAAATTGCTGGAAATTTTTAGTTATATTTCTTAGGTTGAAGGGGCGTTTGATATCATGGTGAAGCGTAAAAGTAGTGTGTGGTGCATATGCGCTAAATGTTAATGGTATAACTGTAAACGATATTTTTCGTCAACACCCGGATTACAGTGTGTAATGTATGCGTTCATGAGATTTGCCATCATCATGACTCAGAGTCTCAAAGATATAATCCTAGGCCTGTGACTTTAAGCTGAATCACCTTCCTCGGGGCATCAGAATTCTTAAACCGAGTGGCCATTAGCCTTGCCCGTAGAGGGTAAATACCATACGTATTGCGCAATGGTATTTTGACTTGACCCCGGGGAAAGTTATTTAACTTGATGTCATTAGGCATCATGGAATTGATGAGATTCTAAGCTATGATAACGATATTATGTATTCCAATAAGAAGAAAACAGGCTAATGCTTCCCTTGAGTCCAAGGATGAAGGCCTCGCTATATTTGTTGACTATGATGATTCCTTCATGTCAGGTATGCCAAAGAGAGAAGCCTGAATCACGACGGGGATCGGGTTAAGAATTTGTGGACTGTAACACCCCATATTTTATGTGAACATAAGAGTAACAAATCAGAAAATAATTAAATTGTAGCAAAATAATTAAGGGAAACGGGTTACGCCATTGCGTTCGTCTCGAAATTCTTCTTGGAATAGAGTCCAAATTTGCGTAAATCGGACTCCGTATGAAGAAGATATGGCCTTCAAAGTTTCAGTAAAAACCAGCCCGAAAATTCAAAATTCAGATTTCGAAATTCAAACAGACACCAGGGCTGGTCGGGAAAATTCCCACCCAGGGCCTAGGTCGACACTAGGGTCGACCTAGGGGTCGACCTGGGCAAACAGGTCGACACTTGGGTCGACCTCCCCCCCCCCCCCTCCCCCCTTTTCCAGATCTGTAGATAGATCCATTTTTCTACACCTGGACGCCTTTCTGACTGGATTCTTGAGCTCTAACCTATTTAAACACCGCCAAACCTATCTTTCTCTCCACACAATTTCATTCTTCCTATACTCTGCCTCTATTCTAATTAAAAATAAAAATGGTTTCGCTACTCTGCTAGAATCAAAACTAGAACTAGTGCATCTTCTTCCAATTCGAATAGAATTAAAAGAGAATCAAATCTAATCGATAGTCTACACCAAAGGAGCGTTATTCAGTGTTAGAATACAGATCCCAGAAATCAATATTTACCTTTTCAATCATAAGTACAGTTATTTTCAGATATGAAATTTAATAATTATCTTGACATGCTTATAAATCTGAATCTGAGGTTATGCATATTCTTATATGTCAGATCTGTTTTTCTGTGACTATTCTGTATCTCCTTTTTCTTTCTGTTCTATAGCCAGGCTACTACGAGCATGCGCCAAATCTCATAAGAGATTAACGCATGAACGCTAATTTGGGGACAAATAATGAATATTGCATAATTGGACATGACTAATCTGTGACTGATTTGAGAAAAGAACATAGGTTGTAAATTAAGATCTACAATCAGTGCATACTATGTATAATAGACTGTGATTTGTAAGAAGAATTATTATATGATAGCATATGACTTGGGATTTGGAATATAATGCATATTATAATGCAAGATCTGATTTTGAGGACATAATACATGATTAAAATTTAAGATCTAGATTTTGGGGCATACTTATATCACGATCTATGACTTGAAAAGAGAAAAAAAATACGTGACTTAGGCGTAAAGATCTATATTAAAATAGGTTGACTATTAAGGTGAATGCACCTAAATATGGATTTTAGGATATTTGGCATCATAGGCTATAATTTGGCATAATTCATATTGTTTGGGGCTTTTTAGAGAATATTCTTGTGACGACCCCAAAACCCCGTACTGCGGTGTCAAGGGTAATCTTTGGAATATAACACATAAACAGATAATAGCAGAACGGAATTAAATAAATACACCAGATAATGAACAAATAATACACTGGATAAACGATAATCATCAGAGTTACACAATATACAGGATCATACTTAGTACAAATACAGTTCAGATATACATAAATGTCAACAGCGGAAAACAAACATAATATGTACAATAGAAGCTGAATAGCATAAAAAGAGATAAATGATAGAATCCATCTTCAGATCCAGCTATCCAGGAAGAGCCTGCTAAAACCTGAATACAAGGCTGCCCGTGTAGAAATAAGGGCACCAGAGTTTGCAAGTGAAACAAACTACGAGTCAATCATGGGACTGGTATGAGAAATCTACTTAACACATTATATAATATGGCTAATCACAGGACCATGCCACTTTCGCGGAACGGGTTTACTCCATTGGATTGCCAGTGCTTTAAAACAAATAAATCTTTTAAACATCGCAATGCTTTTTATAAAAATGAAGCCATTATAAGACACAGTTCCCATCACACAATGCAACGCAAACTGGAGGATAGAGTTTTACCTTATAATGGCCAAAATATGCTTGATACGAATAAAACAAAAGAATTTGATATTATTACGAGTGTTTATATGTTTCAAAAACAATTTTAAATCATAAGTATCAATCATAGACGGAATTAATGCCCCATCCCACTATGTCGCCATATATAGGTATACAATCAAAACCGCACAGTCACGTATTTGGAAATTGGATTTCCGCCATGAACCAAGGCAAAAGATAGTCCTTACCGAATTCGAGACTGTCTAGCCCGAGCCTCAGGCAAGTACTCAGTCAAGCCTTTGGAGTGACAGGGCTGGTCCACCGATGTGGATTAAAATTCCTGAACACGGCGTTTCCCCGCCCTTTGGGGCGTAAGTGAGCCAACGAATGACTCCATCGGTTCCAGATCGACCGATATATCCGAGGCTCCTCGCAACAGCAAAAACCACACAGGTGAAAATAATATAAATGTCAGCTAGTTTAAGCACCGACACCACCTCTAGCTAGAGAGAAACGCATGTCCTCCCTGAGGTCCTCTCCCGTTTCTGGTTCATACCGGGGTGTGAGGTTCGCGAATTCATGTTATACACAAAGCTACGCCACACAGGCAGTGCTTTGATCATCAACCACAAGACTTTGCTTTTCAATAGAAGCCCTGATCACTGCATCTTTGCATGCCACACAGGCAATTCACACCATGCAACTGATGGCTATCAATCACACAGAATGAATTCCCATGTCAAACACACTGTCCATTTGCAAGTCCGTTCTGGGTCTGAACGAAACAGGAGGCACTATATACCTCGCATACCCATCGATCTCCACGTACGTCTGGACGATCACCACTCATAATCCATATTTAGGGATGCCACCCAATCAGGACATCAGTTACCATCCAAACGAGGTGAAGATCTCTGGTCGTCGACCACCGTCTTCATTCTCGATTTCTTATCGTCGATTCAGTTATTCAGAATGGGATAAACCCGGTCTTTCTGAGCAACTCGCGTATGTAATAAACAAGTGCTACACAAACACACATACGCCTTGTTCCAATTCATTAGTCACTAACCGTAAATCAGTAAGAGAACGATTTCCCAAATATTAACCCCGAAGGCCGAAACCAACATCAGATCAAAACCCAGGAAACCATTCGACTTAGCCAACCTTCGGTTAGTTTCTAAATTTCGCATCCATATCGTTTATAATATTTTATAACGATTTATCGCTATTTTTATTTATTTTAAAATAGCCAATTTATTCAAACGACGCTTCGGGCCATAACGCGGCCGTGGCACTGTTTTTCTTCAGATTTGATTTACACATATCTAAAAATCTAGTCGTTGGATCTTCACAAAATTTACAATATTAGAAAGATCTTTTCAAAACGAATCCAACGGTTCCAGTTTTGGTAAAATCCGACGGTCGGATCTCCCGGTAAAATCGTTTGAAGTTTCGATTTCAAAATACGAACTGCAGCGTCGTTATTCGATTTAATTTAATTATAAACAATTTATTATAAAAATATGATAAAAATATGATTTTTATTATAAACAATTTATTTCAAACACGAATACCATTCAACACATGAGTTTCTATTCAACGAATGAATTTCTATTCAACACATGAACGGTTTTCAATAGTTCGTATATAAAAGATAAGAATGTGATTTTTATTGTTAAAACAATTTATTTCAAAACACGACTATTTTATATAGTTCATATAGATGATAAAAATATGATTTTCATTATAAAACAATTTATTTCGAACACGAATACCCTTCAATACATGAATTTCTATTCAACGAATGAATTTCTATTCAACACATGAAGGTTTTCTATAGTTCGTATATATAAAATAAAATTGTGATTTTTATTGTTAAAACAATTTATTTAAAACACGAATACCATTCAACACATGAATTTCTATTCAACGAATGAATTTCTATTCAACACAAGAATGATTTTCTATAGTTCGTATATATAAAATAAAAATGTGATTTTTATATTCAAAACAGTTTATTTAAAACACGAATACCATTCAACACATGAATTTCTATTCAACGAATGAATTTCTATTCAACACATGAATGTTTTTTATAGTTTGTATATATAAAATAAAAAGGTGATTTTTATACTTAAAACAGTTTATTTAAAACACGAATACCATTCAACACATGAAGTTCTATTCAACACACAAATATAGTTTCAACACATGAAAATAATTCTGACACATGAATATTATTCAAAATTTCGGCAGCATAACGGCAGGGTAGTTAAAACGGGGGCCGTCCCTAGTATGGCTCCTCGCTCTACCTTAAAGCCTCGCAGCTTTTGACAATGGGGATTTCATGCAACTAGTTCACACGCAGGCGGCATGTATATTTATTTTTTCATTTCCACAAACTAATCCTATGTGGTTTCAAACAAATATTTCTCAACCACAAACGGGTATTTTTCAACCACAATCAATCAATTTCAACCACAAACAATTCTAATCAACCATTCGTAATCAACCAATTTTCACACCAATCACAACCAATAAATATCGTCCATAGTTTGTGGACGAGGGGCGTGTATACATATATATATATATATATATATATATATATATATATATATATATAAGCATTTCACTTCTATTTCAACACATATATAATTTTTACAACGCATATATAACTTATATATCGAACGTACAACTTATACAACGCTTATACATGAGTTGTACAAAGCTTATATAAGTCATACATCGACTATATAATTTATACATCATCGTATTCCATATCATTTATAATTTAGAAATCTCACATTGGGTTCCACTCCACCAAAAATAGCAGAAGGCTCAGAAAAATATGTGGTCTCTTCTAGAATGTAGAAGACGTCCGGACGAGTCCACTGTCTCTTGTTTCATTGAATTTCGTCAAGAAACGAAAAAGATATGATTTTTACAGTGAAATCAAAAACCGTAGCACTTTAAACTTCTATAATATAGTTTATTTAAAATAGGTCGATACCTCAGCTCGATATTCAAAACTAGGTCTTCAATTATCTTCAAATTTGAAGCGCTTCGTTCAGATCAGGTTTCACCATGTCCAAGACCTCTGTGAGGTGCATTGGCGCGTGGAGGAGCGGTCAGGTCCGGTGGCAAATCGAAGGGGTGGCGGCGGTTTGAAGTTCTGATGTTTGGAGAGGTGATTCGCGACGTAGGTTGAACGATAGGGGGTAAATCTTATATGGATTTGAAGCTCTCGTGATGCTCTTCAAAATCTTCAACTGGAGCTAGGTCTAATTTCGCGTGTAGAGGGAGTAATCGGAGGGGGAAGGTTGGAAGAAAAACCGCTGTTCGTCGAGAGCTGTCGGGGAGAGAGAAAAACACTTGGACCAACGATTTTTTTTTATATTTATAAATTTTAAAAATCCGAAAATGCCCCTTGTCACACATAAACACCAACTCAAACCCAATGACTATCGTCCCTAACTAAATACCCCCATTCCGAACACAATGGGATATGTTTCGAAGGCCCATTCGACTGTTTCAGTTAGTTTCTCTTCAGATTGAAATATAAAACATTCAATATTTAATTTGAAAGTACATTTCAATTTGTCGGGGCCACAAACTGATTCGAAAAAGTCCAAAAAAATAAATCTAGCTATGTTCTGACGATACGGTCCCAATAAAACTAGTTTCGTCGAATTCTGAGGTCGTTTGCAAAATGGACCTTTTCTGGTCGATCCAATGTAATAGAAATCGACCAAACACATTTTCCTTTGTCACACTCACATACTAGCTTCAAAAATTATGAAATTTGAAACCTAGCAATAATTTGACATCCCGGATCCAACAAAAGTGGTTTCGTCGAATTCCGAGGTCGTTTGCAAAATGGCCATTTTCACAGGCTATATAAACTATATAGCGACCTTTTAGAAAATTCATTTGGCCATAACTTTTGCTTCACGCTATGAAACTTCGATTTTTCAGATTCTTTAGAAATATATTCACTAACAGATTTAAATATTTTTGGTTTTACTCAAATTCATTTTGTTTTGCACCCGGTACGATCAGTTAAAGTTTGAATTCAAATTTTGAAACTACCGCGCCATTTCAGGCCTTGTTTATATTTCAAAGTAATTATATTTATTTTCAATGTCGATTCAAACTTAATTTTCATCGTTATTAATTAAAATATTTATTTTAAATATTTAAAATCCACTAAAATAGCCAATTTAAAATTTTTAAATTGGTTCAGATTTTCCGGGCCGTTATAATCTCCCCCACTTAAATCTTTTCATCCCCGAAAAGGAACAAAGTCGAAAGTGGTTTGATTAATCAACCCTATGTTCAATTTGGCTTCCGTTCTCCAACTTTTCAGTTTCTGAGAATTTTCAAATTCTTAAATTTTTTGGATAACGCCCGGAATTTTCGAAAAATTTCGCCATAACCTCCTTTGTATGGGGAGGGGTTTGGAAATTTATTGGGCCGTATTAGGTACCCAATAAATCGTATAAAGCATACACAAATTTATAGTGATATATTCTGGTGTTTACAGGGGAGTGTGTATAGATAATAACTCAAGAGAATAAATTCTCGTCACCCTGTCAAAGCCTGAGCGAGTGTGTATTTTTAATTGCTCCAGAGAATAAATTCTCGTCACCTCGTCCCGTGTGGGAAATAAATAATCCATGTGCCGTATCTAATAACTAGAGAGACGTGATTATTGTCAACTCCAGACCTGTGTGGTTTTTTTTATTAATCTGGCAATTTATCGTTACAATTTTATATGGTCCATATCAGTCATCAGTTCAACCTGTAATATATAGTCATCGCCATACAAGCCTCTCGCTCGTATGGTAAATCTTCCACCTCGTCACACAAGCTCCAAATGCTTATGTGGTATATGATGAAGTATGCCTATCTTCAAGAAATATGCCATGAAGTGTAGTTCAAAATTAATTGTTACTATCCTATGGCAACATTTATTATTACACACAGAACAACCAGCACTCCGCATCCAATGGCATTCACAGGAGTTGGTATAATAATATTTCGCATCCAACTCATTAAGGTTTACCTATTTGTCGGGCACGCAAATAAATTCTTTACTCAACAGCTAATCCATTTACCTGTTCAAACATATGTAATGCACATGTATATATCTCTATCTATTTTTAAATCTGTTCAATGTGTGATTTAATCGAATAAATTCTACCATTCGTTCTCTCATTAATTAAATTAACTATCGTTCTAATAATTTAATTAATCCATCCCACTATCACACAACACAAACAACAAGCAATTTGTTTTTAATTTTTCAAAAATATATCTTTCTATATGTTCAAAAATTATATTTCTAAAACCAGACTATATATATAATCACAAATACGTTATTTATAAACATATAACTCTCGACTCGTTCTGGGGCTCTTCTGACCCCATCTCTAACGAGTTATTCTGATTCTGCTATACTCATACTAAGATATTTCTATTCCTATCTGCAATGAGTTATTCGTCCTAGAACACTACTGGTTCTATCTCTTACGAGTTCGTTAATGTGTTATATACCAGAGCTAAGCTTAACCAAAGCTCTGATACCACGTTGTGACGACCCCGAAACCCCGTACTGCGGTGTCAAGGGTAATCTTTGGAATATAACACATAAACAGATAATAGCAGAATAGAATTAAATAAATACACCAGATAATGAACAAATAATACACTGGATAAACGATAATCATTAGAAGTACACAGTATACAGGATCATACTTAGTACAAATACAGTTCAGCTATACATAAATGTCAACAGCGGAAAACAAACATAATATGTACAATAGGAGCTGAACAACATAAAAAGAGATAAATGATAGAATCCATCTTCAGCTCTAGCTATCCAGAAAGAGCCTGCTAAAATCTGAATACAAGGTTGCTCGTGTAGAAAAAAGGGCACCCGAGTTTGCAAGTGAAACAAACTACGAGTCAGTCATGGGACTGGTATGAGAAATCTACTTAACACATTATATAATATGGCTAATCAAAGGACCACGCCACTTTCGCGGAACGGGTTTACTCCATTGGATTGCCAGTGCTTTAAAACAAATAAACCTTTTAAACATCGCAATGCTTTTTATAAAAATGAAGCCATTAAAAGACTCAATTCCCATCACATAATGCAACGCAAACCGGAGGATAGAGTTTTACCTTATAATGGCCAAAATATGCTTGATACGAATAAAACAAAAGAATTTGATATTATTACTAGTGTTTATATGTTTCAAAAACAATTTCAAATCATAAGTATCAATCATAGACGGCATTAATGCCCCATACCACTATGTCGCCATATATAGGTATACAATCAAAACCGCACAGTCACGTATTTGGAAATTGGATTTTTGCCATGAACCAAGGCAAAAGATAGTCCTTACCGAATTCAAGACTGTCTAGACCGAGCCTCAAGCAAGTACTCAGTCAAGCCTTTGGAGCGACAGGGCCGTTCCACCGATGTGGATTAAAATTCCTGAACACTGCGTTTTCCCGCCCTTTTGGGCATAAGTGAGCCAACGAATGACTCCATCGGTCCCGGATCGACCGATATATCCGAGGTGCCTCGCAACAAGAACAACCACATAGGTGAAAATAATATAAATGTCAGCCAGTTTAAGCACCGACACCACCTCTAGCTAGAAAGAAACGCATGTCCTCCCTAAGGTCCTCTCCCGTTTCTGGTTCATACCAGGGTGTGAGGTTCGCGAATTCACGTTATACACAAAGCTACGCCACACAGGCGGTGCTTTGATCATTAACCACAAGACTTTGCTTTTCAACAGAAGCCCTGATCACTGCATCTTAGCATGCCACACAGGCAATTCACACCATGCAACTGATGACTATCAATCACACAGAATGAATTCCCATGTCAGACACACTGTCCATTTGCAAGTCCGTTCTGGGTATGAACGAAACCGGAGGCACTATATACCTCGCATACCCATCGATCTCCACGTACGTCTGGACGATCACCACTCATTATCCATATTTCGGGATGCCTCCCACTCAGGACATCAGTTACCATCCAAATGAGGGGAAGATCTCCGATCTTCGACCACCGTCTTCATCCTCGATTTCTTATCGTCGATTCAGTTATTCAGAATGGGATAAACCCGTTCTTTCTGAGAAACTAGCGTATATAATAAACAAGTGCTACACAAACACATATACGCCTTATTCCAATTCATTAGTCACTAACCGTAAATCAGTAAGAGAACGATTTCCCAAATATTAACCCCGAAGGCCGAAACCAACATCAGATCAAAACCCAAGAAACCATTCGACTTAGCCAACCTTCAGTTAGTTTCTAAATTTTACATCCACATCATTTATAATATTTTATAATGGTTTATCGCTATTTTTATTTATTTTAAAATAGCCAATTTATTCAAACGACGCTTCGGGCCATAACGCGGTCATGGCGCTGTTTTTCTTTAGATTTGATTTACATATATCTGAAAATCTAGCCGTTGGATCTTCACAAAATTTACATCATTAGAAAGATCTTTTCAAAACGAATCCAACGGTTCTAGTTTTGGGAAAATCCGACGGTCGGATCTCCCAGTACAATCGTTTGCAGTTTTGATTTCAAAATACGAACTGCAGCATCGTTATTCGATTTAATTTAATTATATTTATATATATCTATATAATTATAATCGATTTGTTTAAATTATATATATATATATATATATATATGAATAATCTATTCTTCGATTTCAAAACGATATTCTTTTCATATATTTGATAAAAATGATATTTTATCCAACCGACTTTTATCTCAATACTTCACTATTTTTAACAATTCATGTATATAATGAAGATGTGATTTTTAATGTAAACCAATTTATTTCAAAACACGACTATTTTATATAGTTCATAAGATGATAAAAAATATGATTTTTATTATAAAACAATTTATTTCAAAACACGACTATTTTATATAGTTCATATAGACGATAAAAATATGATTTTTATTATAAAATTTTATTTCAAACACGAATACCATTCAACACATGAATTTCTATTCAACACATGAACGGTTTTCTATAGTTCGTATATAAAAGATAAGAATGTGATTTTTATTGTTAAAACAATTTATTTCAAAACACGACTATTTTATATAGTTCATATAGATGATAAAAATATGATTTTTATTATAAAACAATTTATTTCGAACACGAATACCCTTCAACACATGAATTTATATTCAACGAATGAATTTCTATTCAACACATGAAGGTATTCTATAGTTCGTATATATAAAATAAAAATGTGATTTTTATTGTTAAAACAATTTATTTAAAACACGAATACCATTCAACACATGAATTTCTATTCAACGAATGAATTTCTATTCAACGAATGAATTTCTATTCAACACATGAATGATTTTCTATAGTTCGTATATATAAAATAAAAATGTGATTTTTATATTTAAAACAGTTTATTTAAAACACGAATACCATTCAACACATGAATTTCTATTCAACGAATGAATTTCTATTCAACGAATGAATTTCTATTCAACACATGAATGTTTTCTATAGTTCGTATATATAAAATAAAAAGGTGATTTTTATATTTAAAACAGTTTATTTAAAACACGAATACCATTCAACACATGAATTTCTATTCAACACACGAATATAGTTTCAACACATGAAAATAATTCTAACACATGAATATTATTCAAAATTTCGGCAGCATAACGGCAGGGTAGTTAAAACCGAGGCCGTCCCTAGTACGGCTCCTCGCTCTATCTTAAAGCCTCGCAGCTTTTGACAATGGGGATTCCATGCATCTAGTTCGCACGCAGGCGGCATGTATATTTTTTTTTTCATTTCCACAAACTAATCCTATGTGGTTTCAACCAAATATTTCTCAACCACAAACGGGTATTTTTCAACCACAATCAATCAATTTCAACCACAAGCAATTCTAATCAACCATTCGTAATCAACCAATTTTCACACCAATCACAACCAATAAATATCGTCCATAGTTTGTGGACGAGGGGCGTATATATATATATATATATATATATATATATATATATATAAGCATTTCACTTCTATTTCAACACATATATAATTTTTACAATGCATATATAACTTATATATCGAACGTACAACTTATACAATGCTTATACATGAGGTGTACAACACTTATATAAGTCATACATCGACTATATAATTTATACATCGTCATTTTCCATATCGTTTATAATTTAGAAATCTCACGTTGGGTTCCACTCCACCAAAAATAGCAGAAGGCTCAGAAAAATATGCGGTCTCTTCTAGAATGTAGAAGATGTCCACACGAGTCCACTGTCTCTTGTTTCACTGAATTTCGTCAAGAAACGAAAAAGATATGATTTTTACAGTGAAATCAAAAACCGTAGCGCTTTAAACTGCTATAATATAGTTTATTTAAAATAGTTCGTTACCTCAGCTCGATCTTCAAAACTAGGTCTTTAATTATCTTCAAATCTGAAGCGCTTCGTTCAGATCAGGTTTCACCATGTCCAAGACCTCCGTGAGGCGCATCGGCGCAAGGAGGAGCGGTCAGGTCTGGTGGCAAATCGAAGGGGTGGCGGCGGTTTGAAGTTCTGATGTTTGGAGAGGTGATTCACGATGTAGGTTGAACTATAGGGGGTAAATCTTATATGGATTTGAAGCTCTCGTGATGCTTTTCAAAATCTTCAATTGGAGCTAGGTCTAATTTCGCGTGTAGAGGGAGTAATCGGAGGGGGAAGGTTGGAAGCAAAACCGTCGTTCGTCGAGAGCTGTTGGGGAGAGATAAAAACACTTGGACCAATGTTTTTTTTTATATTTATAAATTTTAAAAATCCGAAAATGCCCCTTGTCACACACGAACACCAATTCAAACCCAACGACCATCGTCCCTAGCTAAATACCCCCATTCTGAACACAATGGGATATGTTTCGAAGGCCCATTCGACTGTTTCAGTCAGTTTCTCTTCAGATTAAAATATAAAACATTCAATATTTAATTTGAACGTACATTTCAATTTGTCGGGGTCACAAACTGATTCGAAAAATTCCAGAAAAATAAATCTTGCTATGTTTTGACGATACGGTCCCAACAAAACTTGTTTCGTCGAATTCTGAGGTCGTTTGCAAAATGGCCCTTTTCTGGTCGATCCAATTTAATAGAAATCGACTAAACACATTTTCCTTTGTCACGCTCACATACTAGCTTCAAAAATTATGAAATTTGAAACCTAGTAATAATTTGACATCCCGAATCCAACAAAAGTGGTTTCGTCGAATTCCGAGGTCGTTTGCAAAATGGCCATTTTCACGGGCTATATAAACTCTATAGCGACCTTTCAGAAAATTCATTTGGCCATAACTTTTGCTTCACGCTATGAAACTTCGATTTTTCAGATTTGTTAGAAAGATATTCACTAACAAATTTAAATATTTTTGGTTTCACTCAAATCCGTTTTGTTTTGCACCCGGTACGATCAGTTAAAGTGTGAATTCAAGTTTTGAAACTACCGCGCCATTTCAGGCCTTGTTTATATTTCAAAGTAATTATATTTATTTTCAATGTCGATTCAAACATACTTTTCGTCGTTATTAATTAAAATATTTGTTTTAAATATTTAAAATCCACTAAAATAGCCAATTTAAAATTTTTGAATTGGTTTAGATTTTCCGGGTCGTTACAATTATGTACTTTGCAAAGTTTGAACTAAAATTTGGGCATATGTTGTATTATGAATTATGACCATGATTTAGGATTAGGCAAGATATGTAAATAGAATTTTAAAAATGATTAATCTGTTGAATTGCCCAATCTGCTAAATCTGTTATATGCTAAATCTTTGGAATTGCCTAATCTGCCAAATCTGTTATCTGCTAAATCTGTTGAATTGTCAAATCTGCCAAATCTGTTATCAGCTAAATCTGTTGAATTGCCTAATCTATTGAAAGCTAAATAATTGTAATTTGCGTATGAAAATCCGTAGGCTCGATCTAAGATTGAGTAAAACGTGGAAATTTGATTAATCTGCTGTAACCTGTAAGGAAGTTTAATTTGTTAAATGGACATAAATTAGTCTGACATCTACATAATCTGTATTGGAATAAATTGGCTATGACACGAGGTTAGACTCCGTTTGTGGTGGAAGCCTTCCTGGAACCAACCGGCTTACCCAGCGACCGCAAATTGTCAGTCTAATGTGAGAGGTCGTAGGCATAACTAAAATATACTTAGACACGAGGTTAGGTCTGGCTTGTGGCAGAAGTCTGCCCGGAACCGCCCGGCATATCCATCGGCCACAAGCTACCGACCTAATGTAAGAGGTCTGCACATTAATAATTAATGAAAATCTAAGATAAATATGATACCTAAAACGTGTTGGGTGGATAGGGTTAAAACATTTGGGCTGATAAATCTAACAAAGCCATTTCATAAATCTGTAGGCCCAATACAATGTTAGGTAAAACAACCTGTAAGTCTGTTAATTTGTATATCTGATCCGTTAGTCTGAGAACTTGTTAATCTGTATATCTGATCCGTTAGTCTGAAAACTTGTTAACTTGATTGTCTGATCTGTGAACTAGTAACCTGAACTCTGTCTGAAATCTGTGAACAAGTTAATCTGAAACCTGTTAGTCTGGGGACACAAGGTTTGGAGGGGAAATACTTGTGTCATCTGTTGTTTGGGACCCATATTAGTCAGTAACCCTTTCTGGTATCAAAACTTTCACCCCACGCTATGTAGTGGTCCAGGCACGCTTACTGAACTAATTATAAGTGGTTCATTCTGATAATGGCGAGGGGTGTTGATGGTGCGTTCCAACCAGGTCATGTGCGTGCATGGATCCGGTCTGCTCTGAGGATGTAAGACACCGTGACATCTGTAAATAGGTCAGTGGCAATAGGTTGCAACTTTAGGGAGTGATACACCATATTGTGGGGCCGACATAGGGTATTTATGTATTAGGGAGCCGATCGCTTGGTGGTAGGACTTATGGTACACTTAGTTTTGTCTGTTTCTGTTGGTACCGTCTATTTCTGGTGGGTGGTAACACATGTCTGTTTCTGCGTGGTACCGTCTGTTGGGGTGGTAAAGGCCCATTACTAGTGTACACATAATTCTAACATTCTGTTTCCGTAGGATTATTCTGTTTCCATCACTGATTCCGTTTCCGATTTTATTTCCGTACCTTCTGTCTGTTGGGGTGGTAAAGGCCCGTTAGTTGGGTGGTAAAGGCCCATTATTAGTATTCTGCTTTCGTACCTTCTGTCTGTTTGGGTGGTAAAGGCCCATTACTAGCATTCTGTTTCTGTAGAGATTATTCCGTTTCCATTTCTATTTCAGTTTAGACATTAGGGTAACACCTAATCCTGTTATACTAGTATTAGTGCAGAGAAGTGAAGACTAAGTAAGAAGCTTAGCTTATTCTCTATCATTATGTTAACCTTCTATTCCTGTTACGGTTATCTCTAATCCAGTTTTATTTACATGTCATGATACTATTATCTATTTATATGCTGAAAGTCCCTGGACTCACCAGACTTATGTCTGACCTAGTTTATTTCGCCTCTTTTCTTTCCGTCCCCCCCCCCCCAAGGTTTTTAGGGTGGAAACATAGGAGCTTGATTAAGATTCTCTCTGCTTGAAGTGTCTGAAGTATTGCTTGGCTTTGGCTCTATCTTTCCATGGCAGTTTATGTTGGGGATTATGACTTTAAAAACTATGCATTCTGAAGGCTTTTGTACAAGACCGATATTTTGTACTTGAATTCTGATATTGTGATTTGGAAAGATGTAACCAAACTTATTTCTGTTTCTGTTGTAATAAAGTTATAAATCTTTCAAGTACTGCTTTATCTGTCTTGTAAATTTATGATCTGTCTACTAAAACGCTCCATCAAAGTTAAGGCATTCCCTTTGTGAGTGACCTTAACGGAGGTGGGGTGTTACACTTGGTATCAGAGCTGAAGGTTACCAGATGTGATAAAAAGTTTTGAAAACTATTTTCAAAAAGGTTTTAAAAAGGAAGTATTTTCAAAAGTAGAGTTTATTTTGAAAAACATAATCCCCAAAGCCATATGCCTATCTTTCTATCCTTTGTTTTGAATCTTTCCTTTTCTTTCATTTCAGCATGTCTAAGGATCTTAACCTTTCGGAGGGCGTACCAATACCTGGCTGGTTCAGGAGGTACCTAGAAGCTAGGGCTAATGATGCGGGCCCAGCAGACATCCCTCCTCCCCCAGCTGCAGCGGTTCCTCCTCTTCCTCCTTCGCGCGTGAATACTTTCCCGAAGACATGTAGAGACTTTCGAGCCATGGATGGGAAGAACTTTAAAGGAACTGAATCCTTCGTGGAAGCAAGGAACTGGCCCAAAGAAACTGAAGATTTGTTCATTATCCTCGAGGTGGACGATAGGCAGAAGATACAGTTGGCGGTATGGTTGCTTAAGGATGAAGCTTCATTTTGGTGGGAGGTCACAAATGGAGAGCGTCCCGTAGAGACATGGATGGATTTCAGGTATAGGTTCGAGATGAAATTTCTCTCACGAGCGGAAGAGAGTCTATACATAGAGAGGTTCTTAGCGTTGAAGCAGGGGAATTGATCTGTGAGAGAGTACGTCAACAAGTTTAATCAGTTGGCGAGATTCGGCTTAGATTTGGTAAATACACTACATAAAAAGGCACTAAGGTTTGCTAAAGGTTTTAATGGGCCGCTACACGGATTGGCGATGTCCCACATTCCTATGGGGGCAACCTTCGAGAAATTGGTGGACATGGCGTTAATGCATGAAGAGGAAGCCGAAAGTAAAAAGAAAGAGGAAAAGCTTGAAGGACCACAGAACAAGAAGGCGGGGCCCAAAAAGGAAACGCAAAAGAAGGATGAGAGGTCTGAAGATAAGAAGGAGAAGAAGTACTTTACTTGTGGAAGCTCGACCCATCTGAATAAGGATTGCAGAAAGAGGAAGGGCACTTGCTTCAACTGTAGAGAAATGGGGCACTTCACTAGGGACTGCCCAAAGAAACGAGGACAAGGGCAGAGGGCAGGACCAACCTTTGGAGGGCAGGCGAATGCTTGCGAGGCTGGTGGATAGGAAAGAAATAAGAAAATTTATGTAGAAAGTTTAATTTCCTTATCTGATTGTGGAGTTAAAACTTTTTCTGATTCTGGCATTTTGATTCCATAATTGAAATTCTGCACTTTAATACTAGTCTTGTTTCTGATCCCTCTGTAGACTCAAACCCATAAGGGTTACGACTCATCTGTTTGTGATAGGAGGAATGAGCCACTACACGGATTGGCAATGTCCCACATTCCTATGGGCGCTACCTTCGAGAAATTAGTTGACATGGCATTGATGCAGGAAGAGGAAACCAAAAGTGAGAAGAAAGAAGAAAAGCTTGAAGGACCATAGAACAAGAAGGCGGGGCCCAAAAAGGAAATACAAAAGAAGGATGAGAAGTCTGAAGATAAGAAGGAGAAGAAGTGCTTTACTTGTGGAAGCTCGACCCATCTGAACAAGGATTGCAGAAAGAGGTAGGGCACTTGCTTCAACTGTGGATAAATGGGGCACTTCACTAGGGACTGCCCAAAGAAACAAGGACAAGGGCAGAGGGCAGGACTTACTTCTGGAGGGCAGGCGAATGCTCGCGAGGTTGGTGGATAGGATAGAAATAGGAAAAAAATTCTGTAGATGGTTTAATTTCCTTATCTGATTGCTGAAATAAAAACTCTTTCTGATTCTAGCATTTACATTCTGTAATTGATACTCTGCACTTTAATACTAGTCTTGTTTCTGATCCCGCAATAGTCTCAAACCCCGTAAGGGTTACGACTCATCTGTTTGTGATAGGTTGGGGTTTGAGGGTATCTATGTTGGGCGTTAAGTTGACTATGACGCATACATTCTGGTTTTTGTGGGATATGGTGGGGTTTTATCATGCTTAGTTTCCTAAGAATCATTTGACAATATGATTTGTACTAGTAGTCTGTAAGTATCTGAATATTTCTGAAAAGGATAGGGTTTTTTACTCGAAGCGTGAAGTAGATTTCCAGTTGGACATTTGTTTAATGGGAGTGATTCTCTAAGTGTCAATCTAATGTTGATTTCGGTCTTCGGGGTTGATACTTAGGGGGTTATTCTCTTAAATCGATGTCTAATAGGAACAAAGCTTTTGTTTTAATTATACTTGCTTCTGTCACTCAGTTGTATCATATCGATCGAATCTTCGACCTTTAGGTAGAAACTAATGGGTGTAAACATGTGTTTGAGATGTGTTATGTTTGATGGTTGCAAATGGATGAAAGTGGTTGCTAGTGGTTGCTCGTGGATGCATATACACACACTAGGCACTAGATCGGCTCTAAAACACTCTCATACTGCATATGGATGTGTGTGCATTTTAAAAAAATTATGGATGCAAAATGGTTGACTCAGCACATGGATGTTGCATATGAATGAATGGTTGTGCACTCATATAGAAATGATATGTATCAAATAGGAAAATTGCATTAATGTTGGACTCATGGCACTGATATAATTCGCATCAAGGAGGTCAACTGAATCAGTGGACCGCCTGATCTTTGCATTAGATAAGGAACATATACACACACTTTTGCATATGTTCATACAACATTAGAAGTTTTCTAAGGATAATGGATGCTTGTGGATGATGGTTGAGTAGATGGGTGATTGGATGGTAGGACACATTCTTCCTAACTTGAAGATTTCGGGGACGAAATCCTTTAAGGAGGGAAGAATGTAACACCCCGTATTTTCTGTGAACATAAGAGTAACAAATCATAGAATAATTAAATTGTAACAAAATAATTAAGGGAAACGGGTTACTCCATTGCGTTCGTCTCGAAATTCTGCTTGGAATAGAGTCCAAGTTTGCGTAAATCGGACTCCGTATGAAGAAGATATGGCCTTCAGAAGTTTCAGTAAAAACCAGCCCGAAAATTCAAAATTCTGATTTCGAAATTCAAACAGACACCCGAGCTGGGCGGGAAAATTCCCGCCCAGGGCCCAGGTCGACACTAGGGTCGACCTAGGTAAACAGGTCGACACTAGGGTCGACATTTGGGTCGACCTTCCCCCCTTTTCCAGATCTGTAGACATATCCATTTTTCTGCACCTGGACGCCTTTCTGACCGGATTCGTGAGCTCTAACCTATTTAAACACCCCCAAACCAAGCTTTCTCTCCACACAATTTCATTCTGCCTATACTTTGGCTCTATTCTAATTAAAAATAAAAATGGCGTCGCTACTCTGCTAGAATCAAAACTAGAACTAGTGCATCTTCTTCCAATCTGAATAGAATTAAAAGAGAACCAAATCTAATCGATAGTCTACACCAAAGGAGCGTTATTCAGTGTCAGAATACAGATCCCAGAAATCAAGATTTACCTTTTTAATCGTAAGTACAGATATTTTCAGATATGAAATTTAATAATTATCTTGAGATGCTTATAAATCTGAATCTGAGGTTATGAATATTCTTATCTGTCAGATCTGTTTTTCGGTGACTATTCTGTATCTCTTTTTTCTTTCTGTTCTATAGCCAGGCTATTACGAGCCTGCGCCAAATCTCATAAGAGATTAACGCATGAACGCTAATTTTGGGACAAATAATGAATATTTCATAATTGCACATGACTGATCTGTGACTGATTTGAGAAAAGAACATAGGTTGTAAATTAAGATCTACAATCAGTGCATACTATGTATAATAGACTGTGATTTGGAAGAAGAATTATTATATGATAGCATATGACTTGGGATTTGGATTATAATGCATATTATAATGCAAGATCTGATTTTGAGGACATAATACATGATTAAAATTTAAGATCTAGATTTCGGGGCATACTTATATCACGATCTATGAATTGAAAAGAGAAAAAAAATATGTGACTTAGGCGTAAAGATCTATATTAAAATAGGTTGACTATTAAGGTGAATGCGCCTAAATATGGATTTTAGGATATTTGGCATCATAGGCTATAATTTGGCATAATTCATATTGTTTGGGGCTTTTTAGAGAATATTCTGTACTTTGCAAAGTTTAAACTAAAATTTGGGCATACGTTGTATTATGAATTATGACCATGATTTAGGATTAGGCAAGATATGTAAATAGAATTTTAGAAATGATTAATCTATTGAATTGCCTAATCTGCTAAATCTGTTGAATTGCCTAATCTGCCAAATCTGTTATCTGCTAAATCTGTTGAATTGTCAAATCTGCCAAATCTGTTATCAGCTAAATCTGTTGAATTGCCTAATCTGTTGAAAGCTAAATAATTGTAATTTGTGTATGAAAATCCGTAGGCTCGATCTAAGATTGAGTAAAACATGGAAATTTGATTAATCTGCTGTAACCTGTAAGGAAGTTTAATCTGTTAAATGGACATAAATTAGTCTGACATCTGTATAATCTGTATTGGAATAAATTGGCTATGACACGAGGTTAGACTCCGTTTGCGGTGGAAGCCTGCCCGGAACCAGCCGGCTAAACCAGCGACCGCAAACTGTCAGTCTAATGTGAGAGGTCGTAGGTATAACTAAAATATGCTTAGACACGAGGTTAGGTCTGGCTTGTGGCAGAAGTCTTCCCGGAACCGCCCGGCATATCCAACGACCACAAGCTACCGACCTAATGTGAGAGGTCTGCACATTAATAATTAATGCAAATCTAAGATAAATATGATACCTAAAACGTGTTGGGTGGATAGGGTTAAAACAATTGGACTGATGAATCTAACAAACCCATTTCGTAAATCTGTAGGCCCAATACAAAGTTAGGTAAAACAATCTGTAAGTCTGTTAATCTGTATATCTGATCCGTTAGTCTGAGAACTTGTTAATCTGTATATCTGATCCGTTAGTCTAAAAACTTGTTAACTTGATTGTCTGATCTGTGAACTAGTAACCTGAACTCTGTTTGAAATCTGTAAACAAGTTAATCTGAAACCTGTTAGTCTAGAGACACAAGGTTAGGAGGGGAAATACTTGTATCATCTGTTGTTTGGGACCCATATTAGTCAGTAACCATTTCTGGTATCAAAACTTTGACCCCACGCTATGTAGGGGTCTGGGCACGCTTACTGAACTAATTATAAGCGGTTCATTCTGATAATGGCGAGGGGTGTTGATGGTGTCTTCCAACCGGGTCATGTGCGTGCATGGATCCGGTCTGCTCTGAGGATGTAAGACAACGTGACATCTGTAAATAGGTCTGTGCCAATAGGTTGCCACTTTAGGGAGTGATACACCCTACTGTGGGGCCGACACAAGGTATTTATGTATTAGGGAGACGATCGCTTGGGGGTAGGAATTAGGGTACACTTACTTCTGTCTGTTTCTGTTGGTACCGTCTGTTTCTGTTGGGTGGTAATACCTGTCTATTTCTGTGTGGTACCGTTTGTTGGGGTGGTAAAGGCCCATTACTAGTGTACACCTAATTCTAACATTCTGTTTCCGTAGGGATTATTCAGTTTCCGTCACTGATTCCGTTTCCGATTCTATTTCCGTACCTTCTGTCTGTTGGGGTGGTAAAGGCCCATTAGTTGGGTGGTAAAGGCCCATTATTAGTATTCTGCTTTTGTACCTTCTGTCTGTTCGGGTGGTAAAGGCCCATTACTAGCATTCTGTTTCTGTAGAGATTATTCTGTTTCCATTTCTGTTTCAGTTTAGACATTAGGGTAACACCTAATCCTGTTATACTAGTATTAGTGCAGAGAAGTGAAGACTAAGTAAGAAGCTTAGCTTAGTCTCTATCATTTTGTTAACCTTCTATTCCTGTTACGGTTATCTCTAATCCAGTTTTATTTACATGTCATGATACTATTATCTATTTATATGCTGAAAGTCACTGGACTCACCAGACTTATGTCTGACCTAGTTTGTTTCGCCTCTTTTCTTTCCGTTTCCGATTCTATTTTCAGTGTAGAAACATAGGAGCTCGATTCAGATTCTCTCTGCTTGAAGTGTCTGAAGTATTGCTTGGCTTTGGCTCTATCTTTCCATGGCAGTTTATGTTGGGGATTATGACTTTAATAACTATGCATTCTGAAGGATTTTGTACAAGACCGATATTTTGTACTTGAATTCTGATATTATGATTTGGAAATATGAAACCAAACTTATTTCTGTTTCTGTTGTAATAAAGTTATAAAATTTTCAAGTACTGCTTTATCTGTCTTTTAAATTTCTGTTCAGTCTACTAAAACGTTCCATCAAAGTTAAGGCATTCCCTTTGTGAGTGACCTTAACGGAGGTGGGGTGTTACATGGACGATCTCCTTACATCGATGTTCGGGAAGTGTTAGGATCAGCATGAGGATATGGATCAATCATGGCAGATCCTTTGGGCGAGGAGAAGGGGACTTCGTGTTTTCACAAAGCCCTATTCCTCCGCCACTGGGGCGCCTTGGTTGGCCTTCTCATTAAAAAGGTTAGTGTTAACTCCTTATTTCATCATTATGACACTACAAGATTATCAAATCGTAAGACGAGTGAGACTCTGAATTCCCCATTCATAGTTTACAGATATTTTACAAGAATAGATGATTTTCTCTTCTTGAAAAGAAAGGAACTTAATTGATAAATAAATAGTGCGTCCCCCTTTATGGAGTTCCTGGGGTTCTATTTATAGAGAATCCGGAGTCCCGCTATCAGTAGGCTGTTGGGCCTGAATGATTCCTATCGGCCGCTATTTTCCTTAGTCACGGGTATCTGGCTGTCGGTTATCCTCGTAGTGTCGGTTATGGTCTTCAAAGCGAGGGTCCCGAGTGAATTGGGTCCTCTCCAAGGTGGGAAGGAGTTTGTTACCGAGACCGATTGCGGAGGCGTTTCGAATTTCTCGGCGGATGCTTCCAAGTTTCGGTCCTTTGGCGTAAACATTCGGATGTAGGCTTTTGGATTTATCGTGGTTAATTAGAGGGGCCCGCCCTCGTGATGTACATGTACACCTGTCGATTTAGAACCGTTGGTGGTTCAGGTACTAGGTAGATTAGTACGTGTTGCCCGTATCCTTGCTTTGATTCTTGGATTAGCCTTCCGGTTTGATTCCCTGGAAGGTAGCTTCCGTTGATGCCCATGTAACTAGCGAAGGTAACACCTTCGTTATCTATGGAGCTGTTTTTTCAGGAGTCGGTTACAGACCATCTATATACTCTGACCCGTTACTCTTCTTCTTCTGATGTGTTGGCGTTATGTCGGTTAATTCCTGGCGGGTAGACCATGCCGGATGAACTTTTGCTGATGCTCTGTAGGTTTCGGGCCCCTTCGTTTCAAAAAAGGAGTATCCGCCCGAGGCACTCTCGAATTTTTCATCCCTTCCTTATATTCCTTCGACATCCCTTCACTGTAAACCTGCACTAAGATTATTTTGGTAGTAACATTTGCCCCACTAGTGCAGGGGTGTCTTCGACTTTCCAAGTCAAGCTTCTTTTTCCGGGCTTCCTTATATTTGTTTGTCAGTTATTTTTCAATGCTTAGTTACGCCATAAGTTCTGCCGAAGAGATTCGCTTTCGGAGCCTCTTGGAGGAATGAATTGACTTAGATTCAGGCCTTGATGGAAGATTGAAAATTCTTTTCAATGATGAAGTGAGTCGAATACTACGCAGACTCGGAGTTTTCAAGATTAAAGATCCGAATTCACCTAGATTCGGGTATTTAAAGATTGGAGACCGGAAACCCTTCCAGCATAAGTGAAGAGCCAACTCTACCCAGATTCGGGTATTTTAAAAGTTAAGGACTGGAAACCCCTCCGGTATTATTGACGAGCCGAATCCACCTAGTTTCCGGTATTTTAAAGATTGAAGACCGGGAACCCTTCCAGCAGTAATAACGAGCCGAATCCACCTAGATTAAGATATTTAAATATTGATGACCGGGAACCCTTATGGACGTAACGATGAGCTGAATCTACCCAGATTTGGGTATTTAAAGATTGAGGACCGGAAACCCTTTCCGCATTAATGAAGAGCCGAATCTACCCAGATTCAGGCATTAATGAAGAGCTGAATCCACCCAGATTCGGGTATTTAAAGATTAAGGACCGGAAACCCTTCTGACATTAATGGAGAGCCGAATCCACCCAGATTCAGGTATTTTAAGATTAAGGACCGGAAACCCTTCTAGCATTAATGAAGAGTCGAATCCACCCTTATTCGCTCTTTGCATGTATCATGCAAAATTTATGTGCATGTATTATGAAATATACGAGGGGAAAAAGAAGATAGTCCACGGGAATATAAATAGAAAAATCCACTCATTTACTGGAAACATTGATATCCCAAGCAGTATCATGTTTGCCTAGCTGGATATATACTAATATCATCAGGAAGTACATGTAGATTACTGGAATGAAAATTGTGGTCGGATAAAACAAATCTAGAACTGTAAATTTATTTCTAAGCTCAGTGCATTGCAATCCCAATGATAATTATGGACTGTATTTGGTAAAGTTCTAGAAGAAAGAAAAAATAATCCATGCAGTCCATTTTAGTTTTTAAGAATATTAAATAGAAAAAATAAAATCAAAACCATGTATATAAATTTTTAGTCTCCAAAGATTTTATTTTGAACACATGCAAGCAGTGACCATTATATTTTACCAGCCAATTATGATATATGTTTGCTAGGTAAACGATGAGAATTTGTATAACTAAAAAGTTACCTGCCCAAATAGTTGATATACTATTTTGGAACAATTGAGGCAATCTCCTTTTGATATGTCAAGGCTTCTGTTTTTGGTATCCAACAGGTCATATAACATGTACTGGACTGATTCTACTTCATTACACCTGCCTAACAAGTTATTCCCAACAATGGTACTGTACAACTGCACACACCACACAGGAAAGATGAAAATGGGGAAGAAGTATATTTGTGCGTAATTGAATTGACAGTTAAAATTACTTGGTAAATTAAACATGACCGAATTCAAATGTGACCAATTAACATATACATCATTAGGTTGGTAAAAAAACCATCAAGTCAACTATTCCGTCTATCAACTTAAAAAATAATTCTCTCAGATAGTCAATCTTTTGAGACAATTGGAACCAAATTAATTTGTTTGAAATCATAGCTTATATCCATTTATTCATCGAATTTACTAAAAATCCATCTTGAGTGGCAAGTTATTCTTACGAAGATATTCGCTTAGGCAGTGTGTTAGTGATACAAAACCCACTGACTGTTGGCAAAAAGTTGAAATTACCAACTGCAGATGAAAGTTGCAAACTATGGAAGGATTCATTGGAAAACATTCAAAGATATGAAACAAATAAATGGTCTGTCATGGAAATGGACAACACTGGATGCCTAACATAAGCAGTTTCGTCTATCGAGTTACAAATGTACATTAATCCTCTAAGGATGTATATCACAAAACGTAACCAATGCAGAAAATCTATTGTCAGTAGGTTGAAATTTGTACTTTGGTGATCACACTATATGTTTAAAGAGTCGTGGGCAGCAATCATCCAAACATGGGTGAACACAGTATATGAATATCAGTAGCACGTATATAAAGGAAATTAAGAATGAAATGGTTAATCAACCATAGGATCTGCCACCCAAATTGAAAGTATTGAGGACCAACACCAAATAAACAGGATTAAAGAAGCTGGGTTCGAAAATTAGGTAATCTTTATACGCTAACGATTTTCATATTGTAGACTACCATAATTTGTAGATGTTTATTATAATCCAGATTCAACAAAGCTTAATTATATTTTGGTAGGACAGAAGTAGCAGAAAAATAGAGTTAAGAGTAATTTTTTTGTAATTACCAGAATAACAGTTGTAGCAGAGAAGCAGTACAACCAGTTGTTTGATCATTAATCATCCCTACAAATTTCAGAGCCAATAATCTAATTGAAAAAGAATGAGATGCAGACTTCAAACTGTAACCAATCTTCATATAGTACGGACTTCTTTAGATACATTTTTTCCCATAAGACTTTTATATATATTAACATGCGGTAAAAATAGAAAACATGACATGAGAATTGCTTAAAATTACACCAATGTCTATGTGCCCTTATATATGCTCCAACCCATATTTAACTTTGAAGTTCAGGTTGAGAACAAACATTTGGAAAATGAAATTTCGCCCAGGGTATCTAAAGCTGGAAATGTATCCATTTTACAACATGTCAGACTGAAACTCAAAAAACCAATTGTTTTACTTAACCTTTTTACACGTAAATTAATATTTATTCCAATGCGTCGCCCCTCGTCCAGCAAGTTGCCCAATCAAACGGCTTCGAAGGCTTCCCTGAAGGCAACCTAGCATACAATCATCTTGTTCTCGTTAATTTATTTATTAAGTATTTTTGTCACTATATGGAGTAAAAAGTAAGATCGCATTGGTGGCTTTGCGGCCAAAAGATCATTTCATACCTTTTTTAAATAAATAATTTCTATTTAACAATCGGAATCTTAAAGGAAATGCTAAATCTTCAAAGCATTAAGGCGAAAACAACTATATGCTATTATAATGGGAAGCCTTGGGATTTTTCAAGAAGGGCAGATTTTCCCATCTTTGTCATCCCAATTATGTAATAACAGTAACAAATAACAACAATAAACATTCATAAAATCACAAAGACAATATTTTATAACATTGCATGTCTCATGTTATTTTTTTCTCTAGCTTTTCATCAATAAGGTATTTATTTCTTTGTTTTTTTTGGAAAAAAAAAGATGTTGCATTGTGTAAGAAAAAACCTGATACATCTGGAGCATAAGTCTATTGTATGAGGAAAGACTGAATTACAGTCACAAATAACAACAATAAATATTCAAAAAATCACAAAGACAATATTTTATAACACGGTATGTTTCATGTTATTTTTTCTCTAGCTCTCACCAATAAGGTATTTATTTCTATGACTTAGCTTTCGTTAAACTCATTGCTAAAATAGCTCTAACCATAACTTACTCATAGTTCAATAAGAATGTGAGATTGATAACATTGGCATATTCAGCACTAATCAACTTGTCTTCAAAGATTCTTTTGGCAATATTGAACGGATGATGGAAAAAAAAGTAATTTATCATAAATTTAAACAGCAAACCCTTTTTAAGCACAAAATCGAAACATAAAATAGATCAAAACATGGATTTTGAAGTCAAGTCTGTCGATTACCATACCCATATTGCTTTGTGGATCATGTCTTTTGAAATATTAACCTAAATCGAATACATTCTCTTTTTGCTTTTGGGTATAGATCTCTGTCATGGTAATGAAAATAATAGGTAAAGGCAGATTCGGTAATTACCTAAAATTGGGTATCCCTTCGATATTTGGTGCTTACTCCATCAATTGTATCTAGTCGTAGGCGGAACGCCGAGAGTATGATATAAGGAGTAAATTAATCTTCACTTACTGTGATATCGGAATCACAATCGGAGGGAGGCATGAAAGAATGGAAAATGGAACAGATTTTAGTGATTTTTTTCAAGCAGTTAGGAGAAGAGATTGGCGAAAGGCGTTGGTTTTTTTAAGGCGACTTGAAAGAGATCATGCTTTTTTCAGGCGGTTGGAAAAGGAGATCGTGTGAATGGGTGGTCAGTTGAAAAAAAAGGGGAATAGTCGCTGAGAAGCCAGGAACGCATGAAAGAAAGAAATTTAGATGGCTACGTAAGCAAAGCTTGGATTTTGTTTTCTATTATAGGTAATAGATTTCTTTTTTTTATGGTTATAAGTACAATGTTTTTTCTATTTGAAGAAGAGAAAGAAGATGGCTATTTTCCCTTCTTCTTTTTGAGATTGAGAGATACGAAAGGAAGTCTGAAAGAAGTCTAGAAAAAAGAGTCTATCACTTTTCCTCTTCAAGCTTGGAGGTATTTATAGGTAGAAAGTGCGGCTTGGGTTGTTGCAATATGGTCCGGCCATTCCGAGAAAGCCTGGACACATGGAATTCATCAATTGGTTTGAATAACAGCTGGAGACTGATTCCACTGTTCATAAATAGTATCCTCGGAAGTTGCGGCCGACGTGGAATCCACGTAGAGGTATATCAAAAGTAGAGCTTTGTACGGATATGGTTTGACCACTTTTATTGCCTTGTAAGTCGGGATATACTTTGGAATGGCTCTGTAGAAGATTTCCATGCTGGCCCGAGATAATCGGTCGACGCTCCTTTTACGGATGCGAGATACCCAGTCGACTAGGAGAGCGATTCTTCCAGAGTGATCTGCCGATCGACTAGGGTGGACTTGGGCCGAGATGTGACTTCTTCGGACCGTGCGTCCACTGGGCTTCCTGAAACGCGACTTATATTCATTTGCGCGTTTGGGCTTTGGTCCGGCTCGTTGAGACTCTTGCCAAAAAGCGGGTTAACACTTTGCCCCTCAGAATGCATCTTCATCGGTAAAGGGAGGTGTGTTCTGAAATTTGAACTGAAGCACAAACGCTTGAGCAGCTATGGTCACGCCGGACCATATTAAGGCCAGAAAACTGACGATTCCGATGTTGTATTAAGGCCAGAAAACGACGACCATACCAGTTCGTATTAAGGCCGGAAAACCGACAACGATCGGGAATCGTATTAAGGCCGAGATGGCGATCGCTATTTGTATGAGAGTTGGTTCCTGAAAATACAAAATAAACCATTCTCGTTTTGGAGAAGGCTGATGGGTCGAGCATTTTATTTCACTTGGCTTTGAAGGGTGGCGAGCATTAACCATGCTCGGCTTAGTGGCGAACATTAACCATGTCCGGCTTAATGGCGAACGCTAACCAGGTTCGGCTTAGTGGCGAGCATTAACCATGCTCGACTTAATGGCGAACGCTAACCAAGTTCGGCTTAATGGCGAGCATTAACCATGCTCGGCTTAATGGCGAACGCTAACCAGGTTCGACTTAGTGGCGAGCATTAACCATGCTCGGCTTAAAGAGGTGGTGAGTATTAATCATACTCGGCTTTGGGCAAGTGTGTGTTTTTATGCTCGACTCATGTTAATTTAGTTTGCCTAGCTAGCTATGAATGCTCGTGGTGTAAAAAGAAAAGAGGGAGTATAATCTATACTTCGTATTTAGAAAACATGACCTCACTCGGTTAAAGTAGTAGGCGTTTAGGAAAAAGGTGGTGGGCTTTCGCGCTGACCACATAAAACAGGGGAGAGTATTTATTCACGCTCGCCTTAGAGGTGTTCAAACATTATCTATGTTTGCAAAAATAAAATTCATAACTGCTAAATAACTATTACAAAGAAAAGAAATTTTATGGGGACAATCGTCGATTTCAGGACATGCTCAGGAGCTAAATCCTAACCCCATACATGTGTTCATCAAGGTGTCCTTATTATTGAAAGGAATACATCAAAAGAAAAGATAAAAAATCTAATTAATGATAATGTCGCGAGTGCTAGTCTTAGGGTCCTTTCCATTTCTAGGAGCTCGAGGACCGACCCGAGGAGCATGGGCAGAAGGTCGCGGCGGCATGGCCGGGGCGGGATTTTTGACATATTCGGAGAGCTCTCCTTTTCTGACTCGTCCTTCGATGATATCGCGCAGATGTCAGCATTCATTTGTATTATGTCCAGCTACGTTATGGAATATACAATGCTTTCCAGAATCGAGTTCCATCTTGGTCGGCTCTCGTCGAGGTGGTCTTGGAGTTGGTAAGGACTTGCGTATGTCGAGATAAATATCGAACAAAGAGGAATTGAGCTCAATGTATTGGTCATACTAGTTTTCATTTTGAGGTCACACATTGCGCTCGTACTTCTCCGGGGCCTTTCCTCTTCCTTTATTCTGGTCGTTACCATTGAATGGACCTTGTTGCTTGGCTGCTAAAACCTCAAGGCTCTCCATTTCAAGGCTGGCATCCTCTTGTCGGAGGAATCTCTTGGCCTCGGAGTAAATGTCGTATATATCCTTAGGAGGATCTCTGGTTAAAGAGATTGAGAATTCTGATCGATTTTGAACTCCCGCGATGGCGGCCATGAGTACCATCGATGGCTCGAGTCGATCGACAGATGCTACGGCCGCGTTGAACCTTTTAAGGAAGGACCTGAGCATCTCTCCGGATCGCTGCTTGATGGTAGATAGGAACATGACACTTTTCGGTTGAGAGATATGCACTCGGAACTGTTCAATGAAGCGGGTGACCAGAGTGTTCCAACTGCCGATTGACTCCGTTGTCAACTGTCGAAACCACATGCCGGCAATGTCTATGAGAAAGAGGGGGAAGCACTTAGTCGTGACGTTGGTCGATGCACCAAGTACTTCCATATGTCGCATGTATCGCATGAGATGGATAGTCGGGTCAGTGCAACCGTTATATGGCTCGATAGCTGGGAAATTGAAGTCCGGAGGGTTTTGAGAATTTCTGATTTCCCTGGTGAAGGAGCTGCGATTGACATTATCTATGTCTTGCTGCGAAGAGTTGCCCCGAGTAAAACGTCGGATGATGCTCGCAAGCTGACTCCCTTCTCCGAGGAGTCGTTGCCATGAATTTAGCTTCGCATTCTGAGAAGGTTCCACCCGGGGATCTGGCGAAAGCATGCTCGGAAGGGCGGTCGTTGGTTGGGCTCGGCCTCCGAGGGTTGAGTGAAGGTGTGAGGGAAGGTAAGCCACAGTAGGTGGTTCTGGGCATAATGGCCCCTCTGGAACCTGATGAGTTGTGGGTCAAGCCACGCCCATAACAAAGGGTGTAAGGTCCCGTAACTTCCCCGTGAAGGAAAGAGCGGATACTTCGAGAACAAACCACAACAGAACACAGACGGAAGAACATTTCATTGTTTATTACAACAATTAATCAGAATACACGAATATACAGAGTATAAGTGAATAAATATTAGACAGAAAATATCAGAGATTACAATACATTACATAGCAGCGGAAATTAATACAATACACAACTAGAAGTAATACGCGGATACAAAGCTTTCCGAGTATCGTTTCAGCTGTAAATCAGGATCCTGTGAATATAAATCTGCAAAACCAAAACTATTAGCTTCCCGTGTCAAAATAAGGGCACCTAGAGTTTAGGTTAAAACAATAAACTCCAGGTCAGTCATGGGACTGGCGTGAGAACTAAAACAGTTATTAATCTTTATTTTAAAGTTCAGTAAATCAAGGGACCACGCCGCTAACGCGGAACGGGTTTCCTCCCAAGAATACCAGTGCAAAAAACAATAGCGCAATGCTAAATAAGGAACAATGAATCTATTATAAGACCCATGTCCCATCACACAGTGCAACACAAACCGGAGGATAGGGTTTTACCTTATAATAGCCAAAGCATGCTTGATACGTTTAAAACAAGTCATTTGATACTATAATAAGTGTATAGTGTTTAAAACAATTTTAATCATAAATATCAATCATAGACAGCATGGGTACCATATATCATGTCGCCATACTAGGCTCTACAATCAAAACCGCAAAGTCACGTATTTGGAAATTGGGTTTCCATCTATGAACCGAGGCAAAAGATAGTCCTCTACCGATTCGAGACGCTCTAGCCCGCCCCTCAGGAACAGAACGCATCATCCCTTGGATCGTCAGGGCTGGTCCACCGATGTGGATTAAAATGCCTGAACACTGCGTTTCCCCACCCTATGGGGTGTCAATGAGTCAACGAATGACTCCATCGGCTTCTTATAGTCACCGATATATCCGAGGTGCCTCGCAACAGCAACAACCACATAATTCAAACTCGTCAGGGCGTGTAAAACCACTGATGCCACTTCTAGCTAGAAGGAAACGCATGCCCTCCCTGATGTCCTCTCCCGTTTCTGGTTCACAACCGGGGTGTGACGCTCGCGAATCAACGTTACACAAAGCTATGCCACACAGGCGGTGCTTTGATCATCACCACAAGTCTTTGCTTTTCAGCAAAAGCCTTGATCACTTGCCACTTAGGCATGCCACATAGGCAATTCACTCCATGCGTTTGATATCCATCAATATATAACCCCTGAGCTCGTACGTCTCAGAGAAGGGCGTTAAGCAAGAGAATAAATTCTCCACCGCCAAACAGATATATATTTAATAGAAATCAATCACACAGACTAAAATCCAATGTCAGACACACAGTCCATTAACAAGTTCGTTCTGGGTCTGAACGAAACCGGAGGCACCTAGTACCCCGCATATCCATCGATCTCCAAGTACGTCTGCACGATCACTAACTGATTCCCTCCTCTTGGGTGTACGGCCCAATCAAGATCATCAGTAACTACCCAAACGACGTGAAGACCTCCGGTCTTCAACCATCGTCTTCATCTTCGACACCACGTCGAATCAGTTATTCGGAATGGGATAAACCCGGTCTTTCTGAAAAACTCGCGTATATAATAAACATATGTGACACAAACACAACATACGCCTCAATCCAGTTCAAAATATTCTTTTATTCAAATATTCTTATACTTTGGGAAAGGTTCCCATTAGGTTTATCAAAGATAAATTCTTTTAAATTTATTCTTTAATCTTCCTTTTGAATATCACTTCAAACTAGTCGGGGTTAACGAACCACACCGAAGTAATTATTTATTTTATTTCCCATTCCCAACCTATTTATCCCATGAAGTAAAACTGGTTATACTTCATATCTAACACCACGGTGTTATCGGTATATTCAATTACCATTTCACGTTCAAATCTAATTAAAGATTTAACTATCGCCTGGATCAAAACTGGTGATACTCCATTCTCGATCTTTTCAATCTAATTAAAGATTCATTAAAACTCCACTTAGTTTTAATCTTCACAGAAATCAATATCCTGTCTTTAACTGGGTTAAAGAACCAATGTTATTTAAAACACGGCCCACAATAAACCCAAAATCACATTCATTAATTATCGGGTTAAAGAACAAGTGTTATTTAAAACACTGTTCACGATAAACCCAAAAATCAATACCAGTTCAATTCCAATTAAATATCATTTAATTGGTACACTTCATTAAATCTAAATAAAAAGATTTAATCTTTTTCTCAACTGGGCTTAAGAATAGTGTTAATGAAGACACCATTCATGACAAACCCAAATCACATTTGATATTAAATACAAGGCTCTGAATAGAAAATATATCGGCTTGTATTCGATATCAAATTCTACGACCAACAAATATTGTATTGGAAATAACGATATAAATATATATCTTTCAAATTCCCATAACAATATCTGTATCATCACGAAATCCAACATCGAAATATTCCGAAGACAATTTCGATTCAAATCAATTCCAATTCAATTATTGGAAATCCTGGTTATATTTCAAAATCATTTCAAATCCAATTTATTTATTAAAAATAAATAAATTATTATTCTAGTTCAAAACTAGTTCATTTCAATAAAAATCTATTTTTATCTTTTCAAATTTGGAGTTTTTCATCCCAATTCTTCACAAATCATTTCTTATGATTTTACACAAATTATTGATATTTTTAATAATTTTATCAAGGCCCGTACAGTCGATTTCCATCAACGGCCATCGAATTGCACTTACAGCGACCTTTTTCTAATTTGATTTGGACATAATTCCAAATCCAACCGTTAGATTTCAAATTTCTAATATTCATTAGAAAGCTCTTTTCGATACGAACCCAACAGTTCCGGTTTTAGGAGAATCCGACGGTCGGATCTCCCGCAATATCCATTCGAAGTCAATGGTCGAAATTCGCGAAATGCCGCGGCGCGGCGCGTTCTATTCAGGCCATTCTATATATATAATATATATCTTATATATATTTCGTCGATTTCCTTTCAAAACGTATTTTAAAAACCGTTTTAAATTCGTTTTCAAAATGATTTCAACTCCCATCTCAAATTCAAATCAAAATTGAATTTTCCAATATAAATTCGTTTTAAATTCATTTCAAATTGATTTCAATTCAAATCGAATTTTAATTTAATTTCAGTTCATTTTCGATTCAATTCAATTCAATTTCAATTCGAATTCATTTCTATTCAATTTCAATTCGAATTCAATTCTATTCACTTTCAATTCGAATTCTAATTCTTTTCACTTTCAATTCGAATTCATTTCTATTCACTTTCAATTCGAATTCATTTCTATTCACTTGCAATTCGAATTCTAATTCTATTCACTTCCAATTCGAATTCTAATTCTTTTCAAAATATCAGATTTTGAAATCACTTTCGATATTCATTATAAAATGAATAAAATCGATATAAATATCGTTCACGTCAAAATGGCGTCAATCTAATCAACTCGGCTTCATATATTTCTATTTTCGAATATTCTGTTTCAAATATTTCTATTTCAAAACTGGAATGAAGCCCAATCAATTACCATATAATGTTAATTATATGGATTTTCTACAACACATGTATAAAATAACAACGATAAATTATCAACCATCATCTAGAGTGCGTTCTACACTGTATAAGCATCAGATATAATTATTTAACGCTTATAACAGCCTGTCAATCAATCGATCGACATGCAATCAATTATCGGGATTAGTGTACGTCATATATCATCCCAATACCCGTGTGGGGTTTCAAACAATCAAACGCAGATTTTATTTGTGCAGTTGGGCGATGTGTAAAATTTATCGTCCCAGTCAATATCAGTCAAATGTGTGTATATAAACAAATCGTCCTATTTGTTTATATTTATTCACATTCATGTTAAAAATTATATTTTCAACCATAAAATATTTTTAACTACATAAATATTTTACTTCATTTCACATCACATCACACAATCAACTACACATCAAAATCAAACAAACAAGCATACAAGTCGTCCATGGTCTGTGGAAGACGGGTGTCGGGTGCTACTAAACACCGTTTGCATCCTAGTATATATATATTTCTAACTAGAAAATTAAATTTAAAAGTGAGAAGTTCTCACCAAAGCTATCCCAACCCCACGACACTTCTTATGTAGGAAACCTTCATCGTGCTTGCCCTTCGTCACTTTCTCGCTCGTATTCACCACATATATAAAAATCACATTTTTATATTCTCCAGTATATAAAGATCATATTTTTGTTATCTCTACTATATAAAAATCATATTTTTATATGGTTATTATATATATAAAAATCATATTTCTATTCGATAAAAATCCCGCCTTTTCCTTAATAAAAATCTCGCCTTTTCTTTAATAAAAATTTCGCCTTTTCTTTAATAAAAATTTCGCCTTTTCTTTAATAAAAATTTCGCCTTTTCTATTACATGAGAATCATATATTCCACTTCAAGGACATCATACTTTTACAACATAAGAAAATCTATTTTTATTAAAACAAGAAAAAATATTTCTTTAACAAAGCTCATATATATATATATATATATTTATATATATATATATATATATATATATATATTTATCACTTCATATGTTTATAATGCTAGTCTATATACAAAGGTCCCAATTTCCTTTCCATGAGAATATATAGGAATCAAAATTATTTTTATAACCTCTATATATATTTAAAATTGAAAAAAAAAATATACCACAAAAACTGACATTTTCGGTTGTAAAAATCGGATCTTTGTCGCTCGAGGAGGTTTCACGTCCAAGTTATGGCCTTGGGGAGCTGCTGCAGGTGGTGGTGGAGCAGGCGGCTATGGGGATGAGGCTGCAGATTTAAGGAGATTGAAGAGGAGAGAGAAAGGCAGAGAAGGAGGAGGTGGCCAGTGGGGCGCGGTCGGTGGCGGCGCTGGGAGGGAGGAGGTGGAGGTGATAAAAGGGGAGCGCGGGTTTTATCCGAGGGGGGTTCTCGATTGGGAAAGAAGGAGGAGCGACTGATAGAGGAGGAGAGGAGGTAGAGGTGGCGGCAGTCCCCTGAGGTGGCGCGCGCCACTGTGGTGGGGGGGAGGGAAAGCTTGTAGCGGCGGCGGAAATTTGATAGGGGGGTTAGCGGGTTTCCTCAATTTTCAATTTAGGTTAGAAAATACAAGGGGGGCTAAGAGAATATATACTTTTATTGTTATTATTATTATTTATTTAATCTCCCTAGGTTGACTTTTTGTTCGAACCCTAAACGAGACCCAACGACTGTCGTCCCTAGCTAATTACCCCAATCCGAACACAATGGGATATGTATCGTAAGCTGATTCGATCGTTTCGATCAATTTTCATTTAAATTAAAATTTAAATCTATATATGGAATTTGAACGCGCATTTCATTTTACTGGGACCACATACGAACTCTAAAAATTCCCAAAAAATATTTTCTAGCTTCGTATTGACGATAAGGTCCTAACAAAACTAGTTTCGTCAAATTCCGAGACCGTTTGAAACATGGTCATTTTCCAGTCGATTAAAATCAACTGAAATTGGTCAAACACGTTTTCCCTTGCCACGCTTACATATTCATTCGAAAAATTATGAAATTTGAAACCTAACAATAACCTGACATCACGGATCCAACAAAAGTGTTTTCGTCGAAAACCGAGGTCATTTGCAAAATGGCCATTTTCAAGGGCCGAAATTCCATAGCGACTATTCTGAAATTTCATTTGGACATAACTTTTGATTCCCACTATGAAATTTCAATTTTTCTGATTCGTTGGAAAGACATTATCAATTAGATTCTATTATTTTTGGTTTCACTAAAATCCAGTTTATTTTGCACCCGGTACATTCATTTAAATTTTGAAATTGAATTATCGAACTACCGCGCCATTTTCAATTCCTTTTTTATATATAAATAAATATTTATATTCTAACGACGATTCGAATAAATATATACGTTCGAATTCTATTCAAAATAAATTTCTCGTCATTAATATTTAAAATAATTCATTTTAAATATTCAAAATTCGCTAAAATTGCCAAAATAAAAATTTTAAATTGGCCCAGATTTCCGGGATATTACAATCTCCCCCGCTTAAAATTTTTTGTCCTCGAAAAGGAACGAAGCCGAAAGTTGTTTAACAAATCAACTCAACTTTCGTTATTTTCACTACGGCTTAAGTTCTTCAACTTTTCAGTTTCTAAGAACTTTACAAAATTTTCAAAAATTTGGCTAACATCCTAAATTTTCGAAAAAATTCGCAATAACCTCCCCTGCACCGGGGATTTCAGGATATTTCATATAGCCTCCCATGGCCTTCTTCATTCAAAAATAAAAATAAAAAGCCAATCGGCTCATAAAATAATCATCACCCAAACAAAACAGTAAATTATGGTAAACATGTACCTATCTGTCGGGCAAACAATTTTATTCTTCTGCTCTAGCCTCGTTGCTATGACCTGTTCAATGTAAGTACATGTATATGCATACAAATGCGACCAATTTTCATACAATTCACTATTTGGTTCAATTTGGCTAAACGGTTCAACATTTAATTAATCAAACAACACAACCATCAATCAATTAGTTGATTAGATTTTCAAATTCATAACTTTGATATATAGTCAAAAATCAGATTTTTGATGCCAAATCACAACAATAGGCCTTATCTAATTTTGGTTCTCACACTAGTCAATTGGAAATATATAAATATCACACCTTCGAAACTCGAACACAAATACTGATGATGTCGCGACATCACCAGAATTATCCCCGAGCGACTACAGTGCGATTTTATATCTATCCGCTATATTAAAACTTTGAATACCCGTGGATCAGACGTATATGCAAAATCTTTATATACTGGATTGTCCAAATCAATATAAATTAAATAATCAAATACGAATAATTGATTTAAATTTTCAAAACAAAATTTGTTTTTATTTTCAAAAATATACTCTTCACACTCGTTCTAGGATACTACTGATCCCATCTCTAACGAGTCATTCCCATTGGATATTACTAATCCAATATCTGATGAATTCTTTCGTATGGTTCTAATGTGTCTTGTTCTCTTAGCTTTGTAAACCAAAGCTCTGATACCACTGTAAGGACCCGTAACTTCTCCGTGAAGGAAAGAGCGGATACTTTGAGAACAAACCACAACAGAACGAAGACGAAAGAACATTTCATTGTTTATTACAACAATTCATCAGAATACACGAATATACAGAGTATAAGTGAATAAATATTACACAGAAAATATCCGAGATTACAATACATTACATAGCAACGGAAATTAATACAATACACAACTAGAAGTAATACGCGGATACAAAGCTTTCCGAGTATCGTTCTAGCTGTAAATCAGGATCCTGTGAATATAAATCTGCAAAACCAAAACTACTAGCTGCCCGTGTCAAAATATGGACACCCAGAGTTTAGGTTAAAACAATAAACTCCAGGTCAGTCATGGGACTGGCGTGAGAACTAAAACAGTTATTAATCTTTATTTTAAAGTTCGGTAAATCAAGGGACCACGCCGCTAACGCGGAACGGGTTTCCTCCTAAGAATACCAGTGCATAAAACAACAGCGCAATGCTAAATAAAGAACAATGAAGCTATTATAAGACCCAGGTCCCATCACACAATGCAACACAAACCGAAGGATAGGGTTTTACCTTATAATAGCCAAAGCATGTTTGATACGTTTAAAACAAGTCATTTGATACTATAATAAGTTTATAGTGTTTAAAACAATTTCAATCATAAATATCATTCATAGACGGCATGGGTACCATATATCATGTCGCCATACTAGGCTCTACAATCAAAACCGCAAAGTCACGTATTTGGAAATTGGGTTTCCATCTATGAACCGAGGCAAAAGATAGTCCTCTACCGATTCGAGACGCTCTAGCCCGCCCCTCAAGAACAGAACGCATCGTCCCTTGGATCGTCAGGGCTGGTCCACCGATGTGGATTAAAATGCCTGAACACTGCATTTCCCCACCCTATGGGGTGTCAATGAGTCAACGAATGACTTCATCGGCTTCATATAGTCACCGATATATCCAAGGCGCCTCGCAACAGCAACAACCACATAATTCAAACTCGTCAGGGCGTGTAAAACCACTGACGCCACTTCTAGCTAGAAGGAAACGCATGCCCTCCCTGATGTCCTCTCCCGTTTCTGGTTCACAACCGGGGTGTGAGGCTCGCGAATCAACGTTACACAAAGCTATGCCACATAGGCGGTGCTTTGATCATCACCACAAGACTTTGCTTTTCAACAAAATCCTTGATCACTTGCCACTTAGGCATGCCACACAGGCAATTCACTCCATGCGTTTGATATCCATCAATATATAACCCCTGAGCTCGTTCGTCTCAGAGAAGGGCGTTAAGCAAGAGAATAAATTCTCCACCGCCAAACAGATATATATTTAATAGAAATCAATCACACAGACTAAAATCCAATGTTAGACACACAGTCCATTAACAAGTTCGTTCTAGGTCTGAACGAAACCGGAGGCACCTAGTACCCCACATATCCATCGATCTCCAAGTACGTCTGGACGATCACTAACTGATTCCCTCCTCTTGGGTGTACGGCCCAATCAAGATCATCAGTAACCACCCAAACGACGTGAAGACCTCCGGCCTTCAACCACCGTCTTCATCTTCGACACCACGTCGAATCAACTATTCAGAATGGGATAAACCCGGTCTTTCTGAACAACTCACGTATATAATAAACACGTGTGACACAAACACAACATACGCCTCAATCCATTTCAGAATATTCTTTTATTCAACTATTCTTATACTTTGGGAAAGGTTCCCATTAATTTTATCAAAGATAAATTCTTTTAAATTTATTCTTTAATCTTCCTTTTGAATATCACTTCAAACTAGTCGGGGTTAACGAACCACACCGAAGTAATTATTTATTTTATTTCCCAATCACAGCCTATTTATCCCATGAAGTAAAACTGGTTATACTTCATATCTAACACTATGGTGTTATCAGTAAATTCAATTACCATTTCACGTTCAAATCTAATTAAAGATTTAACTATCGCCTGGAGCAAAACTGGTGATACTCCATTCTCGATCTTTTCAATCTAATTAAAGATTCATTAAAACTCCACTTAGTTTTAATTTTCACAGAAATCAATATCCTGTTTTTAACTGGGTTAAAGAACCAATGTCATTTAAAACACGGCCCACAATAAACCCAAAATCACATTCATTAATTATCGGGTTAAAGAACAAGTGTTATTTAAAACACTGTTCACGATAAACACAAAAATCAATACCAGTTCAATTCCAATTAAATATCATTTAATTGGTACACTTCATTAAATCTAAATAAAAAGATTTAATCTTTTTCTCAACTGGGCTTAAGAACAGTTTTAATGAAGACACCATTCACGACAAACCCAAATCACATTTGATATTAAATACAAGGCTCTGAATAGAAAATATATCGGCTTATATTCAATATCAAATTCTACGACCAACAAATATCGTATTGGAAATAACGATATTAAATATATATCTTTCAAATTTCCATAACAATATCTGTATCATCACGAAATCCAACATCGAAATATTCCGAAGACAATTTCGATTCAAATCAATTCCAATTCAATTATTGGAAATCCTGGTTATTTTTCAAAATCATTTCAAATCCAATTTATTTATTTTAAAAATAAATAAATTATTATTCTTGTACAAAACTAGTTCATTTCGATAAAAATCTATTTTTATCTTTTCAAATATGGAGTTTTTCATCCCAATTCTTCACAAATCATTTCTTATGATTTTACACAAATTAATGATATTTTTAATAATTTTATCAAGGCCCGTACAGTCGATTTCCATCAACGGCCATCGAACTACACTTACAGTGACCTTTTTCAAATTTGATTTGGACATAATTCCAAATCCAACCGTTAGATTTCAAATTTCTAATATTCATTAGAAAGCTCTTTTCGATACGAACCCAACGGTTCCGATTTTAGGAGAATCCGACGGTCGGATCTCCCGCAATATCCATTCGAAGTCAATGGTCGAAATTCGCGAACTGCCGCGGCGCGGCGCGTTCTTTTCAGGCCATTCTATATATATAATATATATTATATATATTTCATCGATTTCCTTTCAAAACGTATTTTAAAAACCGTTTTAAATTCGTTTTTAAAACGATTTCAACTCCCATCTCAAATTCAAATCAAAATTGAATTTTCTAATATAAATTCGTTTTAAATTCATTTCAAATTGATTTCAATTCAAATCAAATTTTAATTCAATTTCAGTTCGTTTTCAATTCAATTCAATTTCAATTCGAATTCATTTCTATTCAATTTCAATTCGAATTCAATTCTATTCACTTTCAATTCGAATTCTAATTCTATTCACTTTCAATTCGAATTCATTTCTATTCACTTTCAATTCGAATTCATTTCTATTCACTTTCAATTCGAATTCTAATTCTATACACTTTCAATTTGAATTCTAATTCTTTTCAAAATATCAGATTTTGAAATCACTTTCGATATTCATTATAAAATGAATAAAATCGATATAAATATCGTTCACGTCAAAATGGCGTCAATCTAATCAACACGACTTCATATATTTCTATTTTCGAATATTCTATTTCAAATATTTCTATTTCAAATATTTCTATTTCAAAACTGGAATGAAGCCCAATCAGTTACCATATAATGTTAATTATATGGATTTTCTACAACACATGTATAAAATAACAATGATAAATAATCAACCATCATCCAGAGTGCGTTCTACACTGTATAAGCATCAGATAAAAATATTTAACGCTTATAAAAGCCTGTCAGTCAATCGATCGAAATACAACTAATTATCGGGATTAGTGTACGTCATATATCATCCCAATACCCGTGTGGGGTTTCAAACAATCAAACACAGATTTTATTTGTGCAGTTGGGCGATGTGCAAAATTTATCGTCCCAATTAATATCAGTCAAATGTGTGTGTATAAACAAATCGTCCTATTTGTTTATATTTATTCACATTCATGTTCAAAATTATATTTTCAACTATAAAATATTTTTAACTACATAAATATTTTGTTTCATTTCACATCACATCACACAATCAACTACACATCAAAATCAAACAAACAAGCATACAAACCGTCCATGGTCTGTGGACGACGGGTGTCGAGTGCCACTGAACACCGTCTGCATCCTAGTATATATATATTTCTAACTAGAAAATTAAATTTAAAAGTGAGAAGTTCTCACCAAAGCTATCCCAACTCCACGACACTTCTTATGTAGGAAACCTTCATCGTACTTGCCCTTCGTCACTTTCTCGCCCGTATTCACTACATATATAAAAATCACATTTTTATATTCTCTAGTATATAAAGATCATATTTTTGTTATCTCTACTATAAAAAATCATATTTTTATATGGTTATTATATATATATAAATCATATTTCTATTCGATAAAAATCCCGCCTTTTCCTTAATAAAAATCTCGCCTTTTCTTTAATAAAAATTTCGCCTTTTCTATTACATGAGAATCATATATTCCACTTCAAGGACATCATACTTTTACAACATAAGAAAAATCTATTTTTATTAAAACAAGAAAACATATTTCTTTAACAAAGATCATATATATATATATATATATATATATCACTTCATATGCTTATAATGCTAGTCTATATACAAAGATCCCAATTTCCTTTCCATGACAATATATAGGAATCAAAATTATTTTTATAACCTTTATATATATTTAAAATTGAAATAAAAAAATATACCATAAAAACTCACATTTTTGGTTGTAAAAATCGGATCTTTGTCACTCGAGGAGGTTTCACGTCCAAGTTATGGCATTGGGGAGCTGCTGTAGGCGGTGGTGGAGCATGCGGCTATGGGGATGGGGCTGCGGATTTAAGGGGATTGAAGAGGAGAGAGAAAGGCAGAGAAGTAGGAGGTGGCCAGTGGGGCACGGTCGGTGGCGGCGCTGGGAGGAAGGAGGTGGAGGCGATAAAAGGGGAGCACGGTTTTTATCCGAGGGGGGGGGGTTCTTTGATTGGGAAAGAAGGAGGAGCGGCTAATGGAGGAGGACATGAGGGGAGAGGTGGCGGCAGTCCCCTGAAGTGGCGCGCGCCACTGTGGTGGGGGGGAAAGCTTGTAGCGACGGCGGAAATTTGACGGGGGAGGGGGGGGGTAGCGGGTTTCCTCAATTTTCAATTTAGGTTAGAAAATACAAAGGGGTCTGAGAGAATATATACTTTTATTATTATTATTATTATTATTATTATTATTATTTATTCTCCCTAGGTTGACTTTTGTTCGAACCCCAATCGAGACCCAACGACTGTCATCCCTAGCTAACTACCCCCATTCTGAACACAATGGGATATGTATCGTAAGCTGATTCGATCGTTTCGATTAGTTTTTGTTTAAATTAAAATTTAAATCTATATATTGAATTTGAACATGCATTTAATTTTACTGGGGCCACATACGAACTCTAAAAATTCCCGAAAAATATTTTCTAGCTTCGTATTGGCGATACGGTCCTAACAAAACTAGTTTTCGTCAAATTCTGAGACCGTTTGAAAAATGGTCATTTTCCAGTCGATTAAAATCAACTGAAATTAGTCAAACGCGTTTTCCCTTGCCACGCTTACATATTCATTCGAAAAATTATGAAATTTGAAACCTAACAATAACCTGACATCACGGATCCGACAAAAGTGGCTTCGTCGAAAACCGATGTCATTTGCAAAATGGCCATTTTCAAGGGCCGAAATTCCATAGCGACTATTCTGAAATTTCATTTGGACATAACTTTTGATTCCCGCTATGAAATTTCAATTTTTCTGATTTGTTGGAAAGACATTATCAATTATATTCTATTATTTTTGGTTTCACTAAAATCCAGTTTATTTTGCACCCGGTACATTCATTTGAATTTTGAAATCGAATTATCGAACTACCACGCCATTTTCAATTCCTTTTATATATAAAAATAAATATTTATATTCTAACAACGATTCGAATAAATATATACGTTCGAATTCTATTCAAAATAAATTTCTCGTCATTAATATTTAAAATAATTCATTTTAAATATTCAAAATTCGCTAAAATTGCCAAAAAAAAAAATTAATTGGCCCAGATTTTCGGGTTATTACAAAGGGTCTAGGATGATCCAGCATAGCATGTGATGTTTGGAGCTCGGGGTTGCCCTCGTTTGGAGCGAGGTTAAGAGGGTCTACGATAGCATTTTCTTCCGCCACGGTGAGGACCGGTATAGCGGGGTGGCTTCCCTCGTTCAAAGGGAAGGCTGTACCAGCTCTTTGTTGAAGGGAAAGAGTGGTTAGTCTGGTATGCAATAAGATTCTGGGTTGTAATGGGAATGGCATTGATTCTGACGGGCTGAGGTTGCTCGACTGGTTCGATAGGTCGAGATGTTCCCAAGAATGGAGGCAAGGTGTTCGACTGATCTAGATCTTGATCGCCCGCCTCTTGAGATTCTGTGGCCGCAGCTGCACTGGTCGCTGGAAGTGATATTCCTGGTTATGAAGGATTGGTTGGTGTGACCAAACCAGGAAGAAATAAAGGTGTAGCTCGATCGGTGGCCTGATTTTGCGCAAACCGAAAGTCAGTTGTTGCCCTAGTCCCGGTCGGTGGAGGAATTGATGTTGAAGCGTTCGATCCTATCTCCAGTCGACCGAGAAGGTGATCCATCAACTGCTGCTGTCGTTCGAGGAGTTTATCTTGAGATGCCATTTGTTCTCTGAATTCGATCATTATCTTATCCATGTCATCCCGAGTAACATGTCAAGATACATCTTCATGAGAGGAAGCTTCGAGACTTGCTTCTGTGGCATTGTTATCGCTAGCATCAGTTGTCGTAGGGCGAGAAGATGTTGCGTCTTTCTTTCGCTTGTTTGCTATAAGCAGAAATGAGCAGACGCTCCAACAGAATATCGGTATTAGCCCCTACCTGGCGCGCCAAAGTGTTGACGTCAAAAGTTGGTCACTTGTGACAGTCGACCCCCAATCGTGCGATGAACACACGAATAAATATTATAAAATGCAGTAAAAGTAAAAGTAAAAATAACAAGGAGCACACATAGAGTTTTTATAGTGGTTCGGCAAAGACGGTGCCTACATCCACTTTATATATTATTTCTTTTTTTTATGGTTACAAGTACAATGCTTTTTCAGTTTGAAGAAGAGAAAGAAGATGGCTATTTTCCCTTCTTCTTTTTGAGATTGAGAGTAATGAAAGGAGGTCTGAAAGAAGTCTAGAAAAAAGAGTCTGTCCATTTTCCTCTTCAAGCTTGGAGGTATTTATAGGTCCAAAGTGTTGCTTGGGTTGTTGCAATATGGTCCGACCATTCCGGGAAAGCCTGGACATGTGGAATTCATCAATTGGTTTGAATAGCGGCTGGAGACTGATTCCACTGTTCATAAATAGTATCCTCGGCCGATGTGGAATCCACGTAGAGGTATATCAAAAGTAGAGCTTTGTCCAGATATGGTTTGACCACTTTTATTGCCTTGGAAGTTGGGAGATACAGTGGAATGGCTCTATAGAAGATTTCCATGCTGCCCTGAGATAATCGGTCGACGCGCCTTTTACGGAAGCGAGATATCCGATCGACTAGGAGAACGATTCTTCCGGAGTGATCTGCCGATCGACTAGGCTGGACTTGGGCCGAGATGTGACTACCTCGGACCGTGCATCCGTTGGGCTTCCTGAAGTGTGGCTTATATTCATTTGCGCGTTTGGGCTTCGGTCTGGCTCGTTGAGACTCTTGCCAAAAAGAGGGTTAACAATGATCTAATATCTACGGCCTAGAATAAGCGATCACTATCGCCTTTACTTTACTCTTTGCATTACTTTACTCTTTGCTATGTTTTACTTTCTTGTAAAAAGTCTATAATGATCTACATGCATTGTACAGAACAAAAGTACAACGAATGAAATGTTACCTGCTTGTATAAATCTCTGACTTGCAAAATTTACACGAAAATTTGATAACAGACGATTTTCCATGACAGGCTATCCAACAAGCGTCTTCTCTCTCAAGGCCTGATGAAGTAAGGCAATCCTGACAAACACCAGTTCAAATGTCAAGTGCTCTAACCATCGGTTTGCATAATGCAAAGATGGAGAGCACCACCTTAAAGAGTGAGCGGGAGGAGTTGCTAAGAGTCAAACGGTAGAGAGTTCAGCAAGCATATCCAAAATCAATGCCATGAGTCATGAGTTCCAAGGGGTCACAAACTCTCAGTCCGGATGCCATTGCTTACATAGTTAAGTATATCCGACACGAGGATTGATGTTCACCTTTTGGAGCAACACCAAAATCAAGTCCTCCCATAGAGAGGCAAAACAAAGTCCTCCCATAGAGAGGCAAAACAAAGTCCTCCCATGTGGAGGCAAAATCAAGTCCTCCCATAGAGGGGCAAAACAAAGTCCTCTCATAGAGAGGCAAAATCATGTCCTCCTATAGAGAGGCCAAACAAAGTCCTCCCATAGAGAGGCAAACTAAAGTCCTCCAAAAGCAGAGGCAAACCCACCAAAGGTTCACGGGAATCCATAAGCACGAAACGAAGCGCGGGAGCTCGCTTAAGCGAGACGAAGCATGGGAGTTCGTAAGCGCGGACCGATGCAGCCTTAAACCCAATGGTTCACGGGAATCCGTAAGTGCGAAAAGAAGCGCGGGAGTTCACTATAAGTGAAATGAAGTGTGGGAGTTCGTAAGCGCGGCAATGTAACCCTCACCACAAAGATCGTTGGAGTTCGCACTTCAAAATGATGCGGCAACCAAAAATCCTCTCCATAGGAGAAAACAACAGCGCTCAACGAATTCTATCATGTTGATTCAGTCGATATGAGAAGACAAAACGTTGGATTAAAAAAACCACTCCAAGAACCGGGGCATCCAACGGAATCTCCAGTCAGAACTAATCAACAAAACAAACATTGAGTTATAAAAAAATCTCTTCCCATTATTCATGCCATTAACATGTGAATAGTCATGCCGCTCTGAATAATCAACCTGTACTGATTCATGTTGTAATATAAGTCATGCAAACATCATGGTGTGGAAGCGACATTTCTCATACCATACCACAAGACTTGCTGTCCATATTTATGTCGCATACATATCTTCATAATCAAGTTATGCTGCACTTTCTTCTCCAGATAATGGAACAAATATTTGGTATGGCAACAGTCATGTCGTTACGCACATTACACTGCAAGCAATTCATGGCGTCTTTTTATCATGTTGTATAATATAAATATATTCTTATGTCAATGAAGAGTTGTACGGTGCCAGTAGGAAAGGAAATCATGTCGTATGTAATGAGTCGTACCGCAAGCTAGGACGACAAAGATTCATGTTGGATGACATTTAGTTCGTGGCGCAAGGAACTGCACTGGTCCAGAATTCATGTCGCAAGTCATGGCGAATGAGTCATGCGTTTTTCTTGCATAATTACAGAATTTCCACCCAGTCCGAAAATCACCTATAAATACCCCTCACTTATTCATTGAGGGGGGAGGGCATTCCATGGACACAAAGTGCTGCTAAAATCTCTCCACAACTATTTCAAAGAATTCTAACACTCATCCATCATCATCAAGTGAAGATTCAATCATTCATTGATCATGACATTCATCAAACTCACCAAAATGATCTAAGAGTTGGAAATTGATCATACAAGTTAAAACACTTGAAGAAATCCTTCCAATCCCCCTCCGATCATACCTTATCTCCGTTGTTTATTCCATTTCTGTAACGACCCGAGAAATTTTTTGACCTAGAACATCGACATACAACACCATGTCGACTGTCGACTATTCAAGATTCAAAAAATACTGGATCATTAATAGAAAGAAGTTAGAGGGTGAGAATAGATAAGATAGAAAATTAGAATAGAAGAAGAAGATCACAACAATAGAATCAGAGTAACACGAATCTCATAGCATAACGAATAAAATATAACGTAACTTTGAAAGAAACCCAGTACATGTATACAATAACATTTATCAGATTACAACACTTACAACACAGCGGAAATAAACAATTGCTATAAAACCCTAAAGCCTCCTGCTCCAAGCTCTCAATATATCTATAAAATCCTGACTACTTGACTCCCCGTATAAATTTGGGCACCCAATAGTTTAGGGAAAACAAAATAAAATAAACTCCGGGTCAGTCATGGGACTGGTGTGAGTAAACAATTTAAAATAGTTTGAGAAAATAAACGATATCTCATTAGACCACGTTGTATAACACAGAACGGGTTTTTCCCTTATGGGAATCCAAAACACTTGATTTGACTTTCAAAATCCTTTTGAAAGAAATGATAATCTTTATGTCAAAACTCTTTTGATATTATAATAATGTCTATCAATCACAATATAATAATCATCTAGCAGAACTCTTTCATCTCACGTTCCACATACATAATATATAATCAATAACCACAGGCGCTTATTGGTTAATGAATTCAAACTGGCAAGGTATGGGACCACCTTCCGACAGTGTATCTCTAGAGAGGAATACACCGGTTTCAACAAGAACATCTTGCAACCCAGGCTAAACATGACAGGTCACTCATTTTGCTTGAGTGTACCGAATGTATTATCACCAACAGCTTCAGCAATCGTTTCCCGAAAGGGACAGCATCGAAATAGATTATAGAAGTAAATGTAATTTCTCTAGATTAGGTGACAATACACCCTAATTGGCAGCTAATCACTTAGCCATGCGACCTACCCTATTTTACACCATTTTCTGATTGTGAGGCTAGAGGCCATAACGTATAGATCACACCTTTATTTACTTTGAATGTCACATCGTCATACCCGCCAAATCACAAATCGATTTCCCCAAAAATACCACGGGTATAGATCTAAGAGAAAGGAATTTCTCCGCCACCAAACGTAACATTTGAAGAGATCAACTTACGTGATTTATTAAATATACTATGTCAAACATTCTTCCATACAGGTCGTCCTGGGACTGGACAGACCGAAGGTACTATTCTATAAATCCATCTTAGGTAATTTCTACCTAGGATTTACTGAACAGTCCTTGCATAACTCCGTCTTCAATTATATTCATCATATTTGATTCGCAATGCTAATGCCATACGGAGTGGTTTTCAGATAATATGTCTGATCCCGGTCTCTCCGTATTGACAACGGAAATAGTCAAAAACTTTGATAGTCGGTGATTTCACTATCAAAGGAAAACATGTGTACACACAGCGGTCGTAATCCCAATTGGAAATCTTACCGATCAATCATCATTTCATTTCCCAGTTTCCCATTTATCGTTTCCATATATTCATAAATTCCTTATTTTCTAAAATCAGAAAATATACATTATTAACTTTGGAAAACGTTTCCACTTTTGATTCATGCATCAATATCTTCCCACCTCTATCAGTCTCTAACTGTAAATTAGTAAGAGAACAACTTCCCAAGTATAAACCCCGAAGGCCAAAACCAACATCAGATCGATACCTAGAAAGCCATTCAACTCAACTAATTTCCAGTCAGTTTCAAATTTCAGTAATTCCATTTAGATTCCTAATTCAAACCCCAAATTCCTTTATAATATTTTATTTTCAAAATATTTAATTTAATCTATTTTTCACATAGAATGCGAATAATATTTCTTTATACAATCAAAACAGTTTGATTTCTTATTTAAAAACAATACCTCAAACCCAAATTCTATTTATATTTTTATTTGTAGAATTATTCATACAAATCTCCTTTTTTATTTCTAACACTAAAATCTCATTTATAATTCCCTTTATATAATTCAATTCTATATAAATCCTTTTATATAATTCTATTTATTTTATATAAATCCTTTTATATAATTCTATTATTCTATATAAATCTTTTTATATAATTCTATTTATTCTATATAAATCCTTTTATATAATTCTATTTATTCTATATAAAAATATTTCACTTTCAATATTCACTTTGAAAATTTTCTTTTACACATTCCAGTAATTCGTATGGTATTTAAAATACCAAATAACATGAATAGTGTCATCGTAATCAATCATAGATTATATATCACATCATATATCACAATATATGAAAACAAACAGCATTATAAATATTGAGGAATCCAGTTGGATTCCTCCAACCTGTTTCCCTGCATTATAGATGTTAAACAATATATATAACATCGATTTCATTTCAATATGAAAAATTCTGATAAATAGAATCAATATTTGATTAACGATTTATATATATATCGTTATCTATAATTTCAATCACTAAATCAGCAATTCAACCAAACAATCATCACACAGCAATCAATCATCATTTATCAACACTAGATTATATTTATAAAAATATAAACTGGCAGAGTTAGTGAGTTTTACTCACATTGGACGGTCATCGTTAAATAACGATAACTGTCGGTTGATTCAGACAGACAATTTATTTTGCTATAAATCGTGACGAGCTCTTCACTTCCAGTCAGTTCCATTGTGTAGCCGTCGTCCATACGATCCCTACGGATCTTGTTTCGTTAAATTCTGATCAAGTATGAGTAAGTTATCATATCGACGACTTTCATATATTATTAAATCAACTAACTTAAATATTTAATACTTTATGAGCCTTACCTTATATAAATATAAATCAGCACAACGTGATTATTCAGCCTGCCATCTCCCACTGTATATCCCTCTTCCCCCATTGAATTCCAACTCCAGAAAATTCAACCCAACGCCATTTCAAAACTTTTGACCCCATTACTACCTTTAATACACCATCATTTGCCAAATTAACACCACCGAACTTTGTCCTATTCAAGCCTCTACACGCTCACACCCAATACATCGAATCTGCACCTATCATGCCACTTTTCGAATTTTCCTCCAACACCAAACTCAACTGACCCGCCATTTAAACCCACATCATTCTTCATCTTCCACCTTTAAGACGTGAGCTCCAGCATCATGCATTTACCAATTTCTTAACTATCGAGCTTCCCCATTCTTTTCAGACGTGTTTCACCCAGTTCAAGATCACGCAACACAGAGAATGGCCATTTCCGGTTCCATGAAGGCCTTCCTCTTAACACCATCTGTTCACAGAACTCCACTAATTCTTCACCAACCTTCACCACTTCTCCGCCTCTTCATCTCCGACATCACATCTTTGAACTCGCAGTCCATTTCCCCATGCGTCCTACCGTCTAGACGTGCTGCCAGTGAAGCATGCGAGACAAAGTATCATGGAATCCTAAAAAAACATGTATAGATGCTGCTTTATTCCCTCAACGCATCTCCTCCAAAGACTCGCGTCTCCATGCACGTGCCACAGTTTGAAGGTGGAACCGGTCTCCCCTATGTTATACACCTTCTACTGTTTTGCTATGATTCATTTTTGTAACGACCCAGTGGATTTTTGGCCCCGAATATCGACATAAATACAATTATTGTATTTAATGCCGACCTTCCAAGCACCGAAAAAAAACAGGAATGTTATTAGAAAGAAATTAGAGGGTGAGAAAAGAAAGAAAGAAATATTAGAATAGAAGAAAGAAGAAGAACATCACATCAGAATCTCATAGCGGAACAGATAAAATATAATATCAAACCTCTTTATACAAAAGAATTGTATATACATACCAATCATCAGAGTACAACATATAACTGTCACAACAGAAATAACTTCATATAACTAGCGGTGAAGCCTCCTGCTTCCAGCTCCTGAAACCCCAAGCGAAACCTAACCTGGAAATATACTCGGTCTGACCCGAGCACATTTGAAGCAAAGAAAATTCACCGGGTCAGTCTGGAATACTTTCAGTGATAAATTCACAACACAGACAACTTGTTTAAATTTGGAAAATACTTTTGAAATAAAAGGATAATAGTAAGACCAACCCACACATAAACACGGATGGTTTTTACCTTACTATAACCCAAACCATTTTTGAAATCATACTTTGTCTGATATTATAAATAGTGTCTAAATACAAGTTGATTACAATCTAGCGGAACGCTTGCATCTCACGCTCCACATATATAGTATACAATAAAAACCGCGGGCGCTTATTGGATATTGGATTCCAACTATGACAAGGTATGGGACCACCTGCCGATAGTGTATCTCTAGAGGGGAATACACTGGGTTCAACAAGAACGTCTTGCAACCCGACTCACATATGACCGACCACTCATTTCGCTTGAGTGTATCGAATGTATATCACCGACGGTTGGGATCAGCAACCGTCTCCCGAAAAAGGGACAGCATCGAAATAGATTAAAGAAGCAAATGGAATTTCTCTAGATAGGTGATTATACACCCTAATGGGAGCGACCCACATAGCCATGCTGCCTACCCGATTTTTGTCATTTCCCGGTTGATGAGGCTTGAGGCTAGAATTTACCTTTAAAACATCTGATCATCGTTCACTTTGAATGCCACATTGTCAGATCCGTAAAATCACTAATTGACATCCACAAATATACTCTGGGTACAGAAGAAGTGCCTCTCTTCGCCACCAACTCGGTATATTTGTAAAAATCAACGTACATGGTTTTAAGGAAATACCCAGTTAGACATTCGGCCATACAAGTCATCCAGGTACAAGATGAACCGAAGGCACCCTCCTACTGCATCCAATATAGGAATCACCCCATGGATCAGTAGCGAGTAGTCCTTGCAATCCGTAAAATCTCAATCACGACCGAATCACCTCAGAATACCTCTATGTTGCAACACAGGAATATTCGCCAAGTAATCCTTCCGCTTATTAAGATCCACAGTCTTCAATTGCTCCATCTTCAATCAGCATCTTCACGTATTTGCTGGTTCGGAATGGTTTTCGAATATAAATTCGATCCCGGTCTTTCCATACGAACCATCGTATTGATCAGGTTTGATAGTCGGTGTTTTAAATATCAAATAACGATCGTGTCAAAGGATTTCACTGATTCAGCATTCGGCATTACTTGGCCTATTTTAGAAATAATTAATAAATTGGTTAATCAACTTCTAAATCTTTCAATAAATTTAAACATTTTATTTATGCTAAATTTTATTATAATAAAACTACTTTATATGGTTTCGAGTTTGTATATACATATATCCCAAACTTTCCATTTCCTTTACCATAGAAAATGTCGTTATATTCTTCAAAACCCTTTTTCCACACTTCCTTAACTCCATATATCTTGATATATACCCATATATGTATACAATACTTAGTGGTATTAAATAAATTACCGATTATGATATAGGTAAAGAAAATGTCAAATTATATAATTAAAACCAAATATCCTTATTTGCATTGTAACCAATATTGCAGTATTCCCTATATTCCAAAATCTCGCCCTTATGTTCAGTATTTCTCATATGGGACATCACACCAATTCCAACACCCTTTACCATTTCAAACTAATATTATTCCTTGATAATAATGAAGCCGTTCAAGTATTTTATTTACCTCTCAGACCTTGATCGACCCCGTTCTTACCTTACAATAAGTAGGGGTGTAAATCGGTCAGACCGGACCGTACGGAGGTGTGTTCAGTTTCTATCCTAAAAAAAATCGGACCGAACACGGACCGGACCAAAAAATTTCTCGGACAAATTTCGTTGTCCTAATTCGTGTCCTAAATAAAACCGGTCGGACACGGACATGTTCGGACCAATCAGACTCGGTCGGACATGGCTATTTATATCACATTTTGTACATTTTACTAGATTTTCTCTCAACTATATGTCGAATTACAAGTAATTCGGACGAATTCGGACGAGCTCGAACCGGACATGATTTTTTTCTCGTACAAATTTTGTTGTCCTAACTCGTGTCCTAAATGAAAATCGGACGGACTCGGACGGACGTATTTCGGTCATGGACACGAACGGACGTCGGACATTCGAACAAAATTTACAGCCCTAAGAATAAGTACCAGTTTGTCACTTAACCATTGATATTAGAATTCTCATTTACCACTTTGATTTCAAATCTGGTTTTATAAAACCGTTTCTTATATTTGGAATCCTCATCCCATAATCTTTTACTTAATTCCTTTAATTAACTAAATATCCACCTAAACACAACTATTAACTTCAAACATTATTTCACTTATAACATTTTTGATTGATAATATAAATCCCTCGTCAAATAATTTGATTCCATCTATTTAGGAATTTCTATAATAAAGCTTATCTTGGATAAAAATCCCGCTTTCCGCCTTCTTTACAAACAGAACTCTTTACTTGGATTTTATTTCCAAAATCCCTGCACCAATATTTAACACAACCCAATTGAACGTATTTTTCTTTTCGTTTGAAAACCTTACTTCAATTACAATGCTCGCTTGATTCAATTCTTTAACATTTAAAGTTATCATTTTCTTTTTATTTTAAAAACCTCATTTTAAACCTTGCTTGGATTTCTTCCAAATCACTTATACAGATCTGTTTACCATCTCTATACTTCAGTCTATTCTTAATCTATTAACCCTTTCCCTTTTAAAGTTTCATTTCATTTGCACTCACTTTACTTAACTTAACGATTAAGTAAAAATCTTATTTAAATCCTTGAATTCTACTTATAAATCCCATTAACCAATCTCGTTCGAAACCTGGATTATAAATCCCTTTATAAACTTTTATCGCTCTTTTGGTCAAACTATATCACCACTTAATCACTTCTCAAATGAATTCCAATTAAAAGCCATTGTTTTAATTATTATTAATTAAGATAATAATTAACTTTATTATTAACTTCATTAGAAATGGTTAACTTTGATATTAATCAAAAATAGGATTATTATCATTTTAAAACTTATTTAGTAATAATTAATGTTATCAACACTAACTAATTCAATAATTTCTTTAATTCATAGTTAATCGGAGATTAACTAATAATTTAACACTAAATAATTCAACGATTTCCTTAATTTATAGTTAATCGGATATTAACTAATATTTATGTAACGACCCGAAAATTAGCGATCTTGGTTATCCGATATACAACACATATCGAACATCCAAGGATCGAAAATAACCGAATGGTTAATAAAAGAAATTAGAGGGTAACAATAGAAAAGATAGAAACTTATAGAATAGAAGAAGAAGAACATCATCATCAGAGTAAACACGAACCTCACAGCGGAACGAATAAAATATAACAAAGTTTTTGAAATACAACAGTATATGTATACAATAACATTGCAGAGTACAACACTTACAACAACAGCGGAAATAACTATAGCTAAATAATCCTGAAGCCTCCTTCTCCAGCTCTTCAAGTGTATATGAAAAATCCCGACTACTTGACTGCCCGTACAAATTTAGGCACCCAAGTGTTTAGGGAAAACAAACAAATAAACTCCGGGTCAGTCATGGGACTGGTATGAGTAAAACATTTTAAAACAGTTTGAGCCATTAAAAGATATCTCATAAGACCACGCCGTATAACGGAACGGGTTTTTCCCTTATGAGAATCCAAAATATCTTTATATCAAAAACCTTTTGATATTATAATAATGTCTATCAATCACAATATAATAATCATCTAGCAGAAACGCTTTCATCTCAAGTTCTACATATATAGTATACAATCAAAACTGCAAGCACGTATTGGGTTATGGATTTCCAACTATGACAAGGTATGAAACCATCTTTCGCTAGTGTACCTCTAGAGAGGAATACACTGGGTTCAACAAGAACATCTTTCAACCCGGCCACACATGACCGACCACTCATTTCGCTTGAGTGTATCGAATGTATATCACCAATGGTTGGGATTAGCAACCGTTTCCCGAATGGGACAGCATCAACAATGGATTTTTAGAAGTAAATAAAACTCTAGATCAGGTGATTATACATCCTAATAGGTGCGACCTACAAAGCCATGCTGCCTGCCCGATTTCTGTCAATTTCCGTATGTGAGGCTAGAAGTTACGCTTATCTTTTACATGCCACATCTTCATTCGCTTTGAATGTCACATCGTCATACCCGCCAAATCACAAATTGATTTCCCCAAAATTACCACGGGTATACAACTAAGAGAAACGAATTCCTCCGCCACCAAACGTGGATACGTTTGAAGAGATCAACTTATGTGATCTATTAAATATACTCTGTCAGACATTCTTCCATACAAGTTGTCCTGGGACTGAACAAACCGAAGGCACTATTCAGTATATCCATCTTAGTCACTGTTATCTAAGATTTATACAACATCCCTTGCACTTTACTCCGTCTTCAATAATCTTTGGCATATATGATTAGCAACGCTTTTTCCAATACGGAGTGGTTCTTCGGATAATAATCCAACTGGTCTCTCCATATTAACAACGTTAAAATGGTCAAAAACTTCGATAGCCGATGAGTTAACTATCAAAGAAAAACACGTGTGCAAACAACGATATTATTTCCAGATGGAAATTATATCGATCAATCATCATTTAACAAATATATATATATTCACATTTCCTTATTTTCTATGTTTAGAAAATATATGTTATTAACACTGGAAAACATTTCCATGGCTTAATTTCGTATCACTATTCTTCTACAACTATCAGTCCCCGACTATAAACTAGTATGAGAACAATTCCCTAAGTAGTATTCCCGAAGGCCGAAACCAACATCAGATAGACACTTAGAAAACCATTCAATTTACTAATCTCTAAGCAGTTTCTAATTTTTCTTAACTTTATTTCGATTAACTCTAATTGAATAACTCTATTTGGATTATCTCCTTTTTGATAAACTACGTTTGATTAACTCCTTTTGATAAACTACGTCAATTTCCTTTTATATTCCTATTTAGTTTCCAACTAAATATTCCTTTTTTATAATTCTATTTATTTACTAAATAAATATTCCTTTATTCTATTTATTTTCTAAATGGATATTCCTTTATTCTATTTATTTTCTAAATAGATATTCCTTTATTCTATTTATTTTCTAAATAGATATTCCTTTATTCTATTTATTTCGTTTTATCAACATTTTTCCCTTTTATAAAACTCTACTCGCTTTATAAACATTTTCCTTTTATTTACTTTTGAAATATTTCCTTTTTATAAAATCTGTTGATTTTATAAAATCCCTTTATTTCAATATACATTGAAATAATTCTTTTTACATCCCAGGGTCTTTTTATGATATCTAAAATATCGAATAACAAGGATCAATATCATTCTAACACACATATCCATAACAGATTTTATAACACATCATATGTCACAATATATGAAAAACAGTAAAATAAATGTTGAGGAATCCAGCTGGATTCCTCCAACCTGTTTCCCTGCATCAACAGATGTTACATAGTATAATCAACATCACTTTCAGTTCCATATGATATATTCTGTTAAACAGAATCAATATAGAAATTCAACTAGCTGACTAGCAGTTCAATCAAACAGTCAACACATTGTCAATCAGCCCATATTTAACAGTTCTAAAAATACAACATGAAATTATAAGCTGTTCAGAGTTAGTGAGATTTACTCACATTGGACGATCATCGTTAATAATGATAACCATCGCTTGATTCAAGCAGACAATTTATTTTGCTATAAATTGTAAAAAGCTCCGATGGACTTCCAGTCAGTTTCATTGGGTAGTGTCCGTCCATACAATCCCAACGGATCATACCGTTCAAAATACTGATACAGTATGATCAAGATATGATAATTATAAGTTCAAATAACATTTAAATGGTTTTAAATTAAACTAAGTTAATAAATATTTCAAATCGTCCCTCTCACCTTGATTAACATCGGCCCAGTAAAATTCAAACCCAACCATATTACTTCCTTCTTCCAAAATACCACTACTACCCATTCGTATTACCATCTGAACTTGTTGCTTCCAAGAATCCATTCAAGAAAATATCCTACTTCTTCATCACCAATATAGGACCTCGACCTATTCCCTCAAATCCCGCGTCTCTCTTCTACAGTATGTATAAACGCACCCATATGACCGCATCAGGCTTCCCTCTACCATATTCTCTCCTCACTCGAATGCCTCAGGCCTCAACCACAATTCAAGACCAACGAAACCCGCCTCACGCAGTACAGTGATGCCAACCGAGTCTCCTCGAACCCCTGAGACCCACGCCACAATGAACCCCTTTCAGCTTAGCTAGTTCTTTATCCCCTTGCTACTATGAACGAACCCCCAATCTCTCTCCTTCCTTGCATGTTCGAACAGTAGGTAGTCCCTCTTCTGTCACGTTTTTGCCTATGGTTTTATGAGGGAAGTGGCGGCCTGGTGTATTGGTTTCCAAAAGAACTATGAATTTAGATAGCGTATCATATAGTGTAGGTAGGTAACATGCTTGGACTTGAGCCTTCCACGTACATATATCCTATCAAGCCTTGTTTGTTTAATACGTGTAGGACTGGAGACCTAAGGCCTAAGAAATTGTTTGTTTCATACTCATGTGCTGTCTCAATGGAGAACGCATGGTTTTGGTCGGATTTAAGGAAAACTTGGTTCACTTATGGGCCGTCACGGACAGAAATGAAATACAGTCGTGTCGAGTATTGCACCACGATCCCAAAAATATAATAATACCGGTAGATTACTTCATATTGTGAAACCCCAAAATGTTGATTACTGGGTGCAAAATACTCCAAATCAAAAGTTGCTTATTTAATTAATTAAAAATTATCATAAAATTCTAAAAATTAAATTATCACTACGCCTCAAAAGTACCTTGTCTAAATTCAAAACCGATATCTAGTTATAACGAATAAACCATTATGGTCGATAAACGATTCTATAGCGACTATTTTATAATTTGATTTGCACATAAATCAAAATCTACCCGACGAAATCCCGATTTTTCTCTTCCACTTGAAAAATATACTTCACCAGCTCCATACGTTTCTTGTTTCATAGAAATCCGATTTAAAACGGCTTCTGTATATTCGTTTGAAGTTCGAATCGCCAATTTACGAACTGCAGTGCCATTTCGAGCTCGATTATATTAATAATATAATTATACGTTCAAACTTCAATTAAATAATATATTTGTTATTCTAATTCAACTCTAAACTGAATTATATACTTTGAATTGTCCAGTTCACACAATATTGTGAATTCCACAAATTCTGATTATTTCGGAATTAAATATATTATATAATTATTATTTTAATTAAATATTCACTCTTATTTAATTCAACGACCATTAAATCCTCTAAACTCTATTTAAATAATTAAATAATTTAATTATTATATCATCGAAAAATGCGGGTCATTACATTCTTCCCCACTTAAAATAATTTCGTCCTCGAAATTGCAAAGTTATAAAACAAACCCTATCGACTGGTTAAAGATCATTTGTTTATTCCTTAACTTCAATTTTAACTAAACCAATTTAATTTCAATTAAATTACTAATTAATTCTTATCAACAATAATTTTCAAAAATCCTAAAAATTTTCTAACACCTTAACTTTTCGAAATATTTCACCAGCACCTCCTTTGTACTGGTCAATCGGTCAAACTCCAACTCGCCTCTTTGGGCCATCTCCAACCCAAAATAAAATCAAACAGCCAAGCGGCTTTCCAAATCGGCTCATAAATCACCAAACTCATATGAAATATAAACTTTTACCTTTTTGTCGGGCATATCAACTATATCACTTCCATCTGTTACCACTTCAGCTTATACAAATGCATTACCAACCGATCTCTAATCAATTCATCCTCAACACCAAATCATTCGCTTATCCAAGCCAAATTCCAAATCTTATTCTCAAGTACCATTCTTGATTTTCAAATTCTATGTCCAAGCTAAATTTCAAATTCTTGACTAATCCATTCAATTCTATTCCAGATTATTCTATAATCCAATTCAGTTTTAATTTAACTTGGGTTTAAGTTAAATTCTAATTTCCTTTTACCATTTCAATCTATTTAACTTAATTAGTTAAATATATATTCCAGAATTTAAATTCTTGGGTTTATTTCAAATCAATTTGAAACCATAATACCAATTCAAAACCTTTGAATTTCTAAACTACTTGTTTTCTCAAAACATTTCAAAAACAAAATCTTTGGTAGTAATCCATCACTTAGAAACTCGAAAATGGCACTGATGATGTGTACACCATCATCAGAATTATTTCCCAGCGATCGAAGTGAGTTCAATACTATAACATTTTCAAAACTCATTTCTTAAACATTTCCATTTTGAAAAACATTTCAAAATACCATTCATAATGCTTCCAAACCAATTTAAAATCTCCCAGGATTTTAAAATTTCCTTACTCTTAATTCCAATTCTGATTTTAAATTTAATTCATCTTATTTCATATATTACTCTTATATGAATTTTAATGGATTATTTATATAACCATTTTAATTTATAATCACCTTCGATTATAATAACAACCAACACATCCTATATAATAATATCAATATAAATTTTTGGTAAAATTATATCATTTACTGTGTATCAAACCATACCTTGTCGGTTCATTGTATTCAAGTGTTTATTTACTCCTACCGATACAGTGGATCAAACTAATCAACCAGAACCCATAAACAACTCAACCAATAAATCTCCACAATATAAAACAATTTTTATATCAATAACAAATAAGCTCTCTCGTATATATACACCCAACTCAATCTAGGGTATTACTAACCCCATCTCTACCGAGTCATGCCACAGAGCCAAGGTAATAACTTAACCTTAAGCTCTGATACCAACCGTAATGACCCGAAAATTAGCGATCTTGGTTATCTGATATACAACACATATCGAACATCCAAGGATCGAAAATAACCGAATGGTTAATAAAAGAAATTAGAGGGTGAGAATAGATAAGATAGAAACTTATAGAATATAAAGAAGAAGAACATCATCATCAGAGTAAACACGAACCTCATAGCGGAACAAATAAAATATAACATAGCTTTTGAAATACAACAGTATATGTATACAATAACATTGCAGAGTACAACACTTACAACAACAACGGAAATTACTATAGCTATATAATCCTGAAGCCTCCTGCTCCAGCTCTTCAAGTGTATCTGAAAAATCCCGACTACTTGACTGCCCGTACAAATTTAGGCACCCAAGAGTTTAGGGAAAACAAAAAAAGTTTGAGCCATTAAACGATATCTCATAAGACCACGCCGTATAACGGAACGGGTTTTTCCCATATAAGAATCCAAAATATCTTTATATCAAAAACCTTTTGATATTATAATAATGTCTATCAATCACAATATAATAATCATCTAGCAGAAACGCTTTCATCTCACGTTCTACATATATAGTATACAATCAAAACCGCAAGCACGTATTGGGTAATGGATTTCCAACTATGACAAGGTATGGAACCACCTTTCGCTAGTGTACCTCTAGAGAGGAATACATTGGGTTCAACAAGAACATCTAGCAACCCGGCCACACATGACCGACCACTCATTTCACTTGAGTGTATCGAATGTATATCACCAACGGTTGGGATCAGCAACCGTTTCCCGAATGGGACAGCATCAACAATAGGTTTTTAGAAGTAAATGAAATTCTAGATCAGGTGATTATACATCCTAAAAGGTGTGACCTACATAGCCATACTGCTTGCCCGATTTCTGTCATTTACCGAATGTGAGGCTAGAAGCTACGCTTATCTTTTACATGCCACATCTTCATTCGCTTAGAATGTCACATCGTCATACCCGCCAAATCACAAATTGATTTCCCCAAAAATACCATGGGTATACAGCTAAGACAAACGAATTCCTTCGCCACCAAACGTGAATACGTTTGAAGATATCAACTTACGTGATCTATTAAATATACTCTGTTAGACATTCTTCCATACAAGTTGTCCTGGGACTGAACAAACCGAAGGCACTATTCAGTATATTCATCTTAGGCACTGTTATCTAAGATTTATACAATAGCCCTTGTACTTTACTCCGTCCTCAATAATCTTTGGCAAATATGATTAGCAACGCTTATGCCAATACGGAGTGGTTCTTCGGATAATAATCCAACCGGTCTCTCCATATTAACAACGTTAAAATGGTCAAAAACTTCGATAGTCGACGAGTTAACTATCAAAGAAAAACACGTATGCAAACAACGATATTATTTCCAGATGGAAATTATATCGATCAATCATCATTTAACATACATATATATATATATTCACATTTCCTTATTTTCTATATTTAGAAAATAAATGTTATTAACACTGGAAAACATTTCCATGGCTTAATTTCGTATCACTATTCTTCAACAACTATCAGTCCCTGACTATAAACTAGTATGAGAATAATTCCCTAAGTATTAATCCCGAAGGCCGAAACCAACATCAGATAGACACTCAGAAAACCATTCAATTTACTAATCTCTAAGCAGTTTCTAATTTTTCTTAACTTTATTTCGATTAACTCTAATTGAATAACTCTATTTGGATTATCTCCTTTTTGATAAACTACGTTTGATTAACTCCTTTTGATAAACTACGTTTGATTAACTCCTTTTGACAAACTACGTCAATTTCCTTTTATAATCCTATTTAGTTTCCAACTAAATATTCCTTTTTTTATAATTCTATTTATTTACTAAATAAATATTCCTTTATTCTATTTATTTTCTAATTAGATATTCCTTTATTCTATTTATTTTCTAAATAGATATTCCTTTATTCTATTTATTTTCTAAATAGATATTCCTTTATTCTATTTATTTCGTTTTATCAACATTTTTCCCTTTTATAAAACTCTACTCGTTTTATAAACATTTTCCTTTTATTTACTTTCGAAATATTTCCTTTTTATAAAATCTGTTGATTTTATAAAATCCCTTTATTTCAATATACATTGAAATAATTCTTTCTACATCCCAGGGTCTTTTTATGATATCTAAAATATTGAATAACAAGGATCAATATCATTCAAACACACATATCCATTATAGATTTTATAACACATCATATGTCACAATATATGAAAAACAATCAAATAAATGTTGAGGAATCCAGTTGGATTCCTCCAACCTGTTTCCCTGCATCCACATATGTTACATAGTATAATCAGCATCACTTTCAGTTCCATACGATATATTCTGTAAAACAGAATCAACATAGAAATTCAACTAGCTGACAGCAGTTCAATCAAACAGTCAACACATAGTCAATCAGCCCATATTTAACAGTTCTAAAAATACAACATGAAATTATAAGCTGTTCAGAGTTAGTGAGATTTACTCACATTGGACGATCATCGTTAATAATGATAACCATCGCTTGATTCAAGCGGACAATTTATTTTGCTATAAATTGTTAAAATCTCCGATGGACTTCCAGTTAGTTTCATTGGGTAGTGTCCATCCATACAATCCCAACGGATCATACCGTTCGAAATACTGATACAGTATGATCAAGATATGATAATTATAAGTTCAAATAACATTTAAATGGTTTTAAATTAAACTATGTTAATAAATATTTCAAATCGTCCCTCTCACCTTGATTAACATCGGCCCAGTAAAATTCTAACCCAACCATATTACTTCCTTCTTCCAAAATACCACTACTACCCATTCGTATTACCATCTGAACTAGCTGCTTCCAAGAATCCATTCAAGAAAATATCCTACTTCTTCATCACCAACATAGGACCTCGACCTATTCCCTCAAATCCCGCGTCTCTCTTCTATAGTATGTATAAATGCACCCATATGACCACATCAGGCTTCCCTCTACCATATTCTCTCCTCACTCGAACGCCTCAGGCCTCAACCACAATTCAAGACCAAAGAAACCGCCCCACGTTGTACAGTGATGCCAACCGAGTCTCCTCGAACCCCTGTGACCCACGCCACGATGAACCCCTTTCACCTTTGTTAGTTCTTATTCCCCTTGCTATTGTGAACGAACCCCCAAGCTCTCTCCTTCCTTTCATGTTCGAATAGTAGGTAGTCGCTCTTCTGTCACAACTTTGCCTAGGGTTTTATCAGGGAAGTGGCGGCCTGGTGTATTGGTTTCCATAAGAACTATGAATTTAGATAGCGTATCATATAGTGTAGGTAGGTAGCATGCTTGGACTTGAGTCTTCCACGTACATATATCCTATCAAGCCTTGTTTGTTTAATATGTGTAGGACTGAAGACCTAAGGCCTAAGAATTTGTTTGTTTCATACTCATGTGCTGTCTCAATGGAGAACGCATGGTTTTGGTCGGATTTAAGGAAAACTCGGTTCACTTTTGGGCCGTCACGGACAGAAATGAAAATACAGTCGTGTCGAGTATTGCACCACGATCCCAAAAATATAATAATACCGGTAGATTACTTCACATAGTGAAACTCCAAAATGTTGATTATAGGGTACAAAATACTCCAAATAAAAAGTTGCTTATTTAATTAATTAAAAATTACCATAAAATTCTAAAAATTAAATTATCACTACGCCACAAAAGAACCTTGTCTAAATTCAAACCCGATATCTAGTTATATCGAATAAACCATTACGGTCGATAAACGATACTATAGCGACTATTTTAAAATTTGATTTGCACATAAATCAAAATCTACCTGACGAAATCCCGATTTTTCTCTTCCACTAGAAAAATATACTTCACCAGCTCCATACGTTTCTTGTTTCACAGAAATCCGATTTAAAACGGCTTCTGTATATTCGTTTGAAGTTCGAATCGCCAAATTACGAACTGAAGCACCATTTCGAGCTCGATTATATTTATAATATAATTAAACGTTCAAACTTCATTTAAATAATATATTTGTTATTCTAATTCAACTCTAAACTAAATTATATACTTTGAATTGTCCAGTTCACACAATATTGTGAATTCCACAAATTCTGATTATTTCAGAATTAAATATATTATTTAATTATTATTCTAATTAAATATTCACTCTTATTTAATTCAACGACCATTAAATCCTCTAAACTCTATTTAAATAATTTAATTATTATATCATCGAAAATGCGGGTCATTACAATTTAACACTAAGCCATCTCGATAATTACTATGGATTCTAGTTAATCAAAGATTAACTACCATTTAACACCCTTCATTAGATTTAACGAATATTCAGAAAATTTAAATCAAATTAATTCCATTATCAATTCCAATTAACAACGGTCGCTCTTACCAACCGTACATATCAGTTAACTATTAACCGATTTTCATTTGTCATTTCCCTTTTTAAATTAATTAAACAACTTAATTAATTTAAAATCGCTATTTAGTTGTTATAAAAACAATTATTCTATTTCACCAACCCGTAGGTAATTTATTTTGTTTCCTGACTTGTATAATCATAAGATTCTATTACATCAACATTTTCAATAATTTCTTTGATAAACTTGATTTAAAGTATTTACTTATAAATTTCTAATTTAAGTATTTATATAAAATAATTGGAAACTTTAATTCTGTTATAAAATAATTTATAACTTTTAAAACTACGTCAATTCACCTGACGGTAGACCGATGTCTAAAACAGTATATTTCAGGGCATTTACTGCCAATTATCCAATCAATATTGTCGATTGATTTCAATTACAAGCATGATGAATATATATTCAACCATCAACATTCAAATGGGTTTTAATATCATTCAGGGTGAATAATTCATTAATAATATGCATAACAATTAATATACAGTTTATTTGGGGAATCCGGTCGGATCCCTCCAACTTGTCCTTCCCTGCATCACATATAACAGTTGATAAAAATATTCGAATTAAATATAATGCATTTAAAACAATGAAAAAACGGCAACCAAACAAGTAGTAAACAACCAATTTAGCATCCATAGAATCCAATCAACCAATTTATACTGTTAATCAGTAAATTATATTTACAATGAATTTACCACATCACAGAATTCCAGAGGGTGTGAGAGTTAACTCACCAGTTTTTATTTCGGTTGGCGGTTGATGCGTTTGTTCTATCAAATTTTAAACAAACATTTAAAATTATATGAAATCCCACTTGCATCCAAACGATTCCTAGTCAGCACATACTCGCAGTGCTTGTCGCCACAATCCCAACGAATCTGATTTCGCCTGAATCCGATAATGTATGATATGGTTATACTAATTATAAGACTTGAATTAGATTAGAAATATAAATTAATTAACTACCTAACTAACAAATAATTACTTACCTTAATTATCCTAATCCCCTTGCCACGTTATCCTCATTTTGATCATCGCACGCGGTTTCTCCTTTCAGGCCTCCTCAAACCCGGTCTCCTCTTTCTTCTACACCTTAAAAGAAAAACACGAACTTGCTCCACTTCTTTTCACCATCGTCGAAGCCGCCAGAGTTCGCCGGAGACCACCCTGACCTCGCCAGTGCCACCGCCGATCCACCAGGTGCCTCTTCCCTTGATGTCGTGACCCAGAACTTCCCCGACTGCCGTGATTTCGAGCATCCCCATGTTCCGTTCAAACCCCAAATTCATCGTCGTCTGACCACTAGGGTCAGCCGCACCACCACCGTTGTGACCCCAGTCCACCACCGCTTCATCGACCTTCACCACTCCTCCTAGAAACGACCGTGGCCCCACCAAATCGAACCAATTTAGTTCGAACTACACCCAAATTTGTCAGCTCCGTTCAACTCCCAATCACCGCCACCACGGCCAACTTCAGGTCGTCGACCCAAAGAAGAAAATGACCGCCTACTTCTCCTCTACAAGTTTGCCTTTGGATCCCATATCAATCATCAACCCAAATCGACGCAAATCCACCAAAAACGAAAACGATTTCTCACAGTTTATCACCGATTCCGGTCACCTCAATACACCGTTCGCCCCCAAATTTTGTCAGCTACTAGCCCTCGACACGATCTACATCTTTCCCTTTGAACCCCCCCTCAGATTTGCCAGCAGTCGAGAGATATAAATTGTTTTGTTACGGAGGGCTTATTTGCAAATTTACGGACGTTGGAATTTTTGTGTGGACGGATTGATCAGAAATATAGGCTGTAGGGGATGTATATATAGATGGGAAAAATATTTATTTAAGTTAATATGACGAACGACATTTTATTTCGTACCTATCGCTATTTCTGAACGTTGTTTATTGGCTCCTGTGCTCACATACAAACTCTGTTTGCTACGGGAATGGACGTCATAGTATAATTTGACATTATGGTCCTAATGAAACTTGTTTCATCGAATTCCGAGTCTGTTTTCTCAAACGGCGCTCGTTCACGTCCAAATGATCGTTTTAATTGTATTTTATTTTTCCACGCTCACAGAATAACTCTGATTGACGCATAACTCGAAATCTAGCAAAAATTTACTGTTATGGTTCCAATTAAATTTGTTTCATCGAAAACGGAGGTCGTTTGAATAAAGTCCCTTTTGAACTGGCCAATTCAAATTAAAATAAACCAATTTTAAAATACCTCAATATAATATAAATAAAATATTGTAATTGGACGTACACGACCAGAATTCCATACATTACCAATATAAAATATCCCGGATTGAATTTCAAGCCAAATCGATATTTAAAATATTTAAAAACCATTTATTTTATATAAATAATCGATATAATATATAAAGGAATTCCATAGCAACCTTTTCAAAATTTGATTTGGACATAAAATAAAATCTATGCTATGAAAATTTGATTTTTCTCTTTCAATAGAAAAATATTATAAAATAGATTTATACGTTTCTTGTTTCAAGAAAATCCGACTTATTTTGGATCCTGTACAGCTGTTTAAAGTTCAAAACGCGATATTACGAACTATCGCGCCATTGTAGCTCGTTTTATAATTAAATTATAAATTAATCGCTCAACCTTCGTTTTAGAATTGAAATCGCTACTATAATTTCAATACGAACAATATTGAAACAAATTAAATTGCCCGATCACAATATATTTCAAATTCAACGTTTTCCAAATATTTTAGAATTAAAATATTATTATATAATTAATATAAATAAATATTCAAAGGAAAATGGTTAAGTCCAATTATTTAAATTCAAACCAATATTTTAAATAATTGTAATAATTCAAATAATTAGGCAGAAAATACGGGTCGTTACATTCCTTCCCCCTTAAAAAAATTTCGTCTCCGAAATTACTAAGGCAGAAAGAACGTTATGACCCATTATCCTTTAAAAATAATATTCAATTTGAAACTCAGTTTTATTTTCAAATTAACCCAATTGGTTTTAAAACCAATTTATTCCGAATAACAGATTTTCCAAAAATCTTCAAAAATTTCCTAACATCTTAAATTTTGGAAATTTTTTGGCAGAGTCTCCCCTGTACGAAGGGACATCTGCAATATCGCAGGTTCGATAAATATATACATCGACCAACACGGTCGGAAAAAATTTAAAATCCAACTCAAAACCCAAATAAAACCCAAAATTTTGTATTCTGTGTAGGCGTACCTTTTTGCGAGCGTTATTATGTGATAAGCAATATATTATATTTGAGCTTACTCGATTATCATGCTAAGCTGGATTCAATTTACTCCAGAATTCCCTTGGATGAAATATAAAGCTGAATTAGCTCTTCTGCACCTGTTCTCAACTCAAATGTATTTCATTAGTCTACGAAACAATGCTAATCAGGTTCAGAAAATCCATACCAACCATTCTGACCAATTCTACACACAATTCAATCCACATGAGATTATAATTATTTATAACCAAGTCCTTATCAATCCATTTATATCCTTAAATATCCATTCAAATTCATTTGACTTTGATTCATCTATTTGTCCTTAATCAAGTTTCAAATCAATATCCACACAACTAACCATACAATCCAACAATTCATTGATTTCCAGATATTCCATTGACTTACTGTTTTCCAAACACAAGTCAAATTCTGGAATTTCCAAGTATGATTACATCTTTTACGGTTTACTTAGTATGAGTTAGATTAAGTATTTATATTACCATTCATACATCCCAGATTTGGGATTTCCTTTAAATATCCACTCAGATTTATTAAATTTGGATTAATTTTTCAACTTATTCATTTCAGATTTGGTTTAAACCAAGTCTATTATTTTCAGATTTATATTCAACCAATTAACAACACAATCCAAACATATTATTCAAATCAACATTAACCAATCCAATTGATTTCCCAGATAATAATGATTTGATAAGAATATCACTTCTATTTTCTTACGAAATATATTGATTAAAAAAAATTAAAAATAATTTTATATCAAAATGTAAATGCGCACTCTCATATATATACTTAAACTCAATCTAGGGTATTACTAACCCCATCTCTATTGAGTTACGCCACAGAGCCAAGGTTATCACTAAACCAATAGCTCTGATACCACTGTAACGACACAGTGGATTTTCGACCCCGAAAATTGACATAAATACAATTACTGTATCTAATGCCGACCTTCCAAGCACCGAAAACACAGGAACATTATTAGAAAGAATTTAGAGGGTGAGAAAAGAAAGAAGGAAATATTAGAATAGAAGAAAGAAGAAGAACATCACATCAGAATCTCACAGCGGAACAGATAAAATATAATATCAAACCTCTTTATACAAAAGAATTGTATATATACATACCAATCATCAGAGTACAACATATAACTGTCACAGCGGAAATAACTTTATATAACTAGCGTTGAAGCCTCCTACTTCCAGCTCCTGAAACTCCAAGCGAAACCTAACCTGGAAATATACTCGGTCTGACCCCGAGCACATTTGAAGCAAGGGAAAATTCACCGGGTCAGTCTGGAATATTTTCAGTGATAAATTCACAGCATAAACAACTTGTTTAAATTTGGAAAATTCTTTTGAAATAAAAGGATAATAGTAAGACCAGTCCACACATAAACACGGACGGTTTTTACCTTACTATAACCCAAACCATTTTTGAAATCATACTTTGTCTGATATTATAAATAGTGTCTAAATACAAGTAGATTACAATCTAGCGGAACGCTTGCATCACACGCTCCACATATATAGTATACAATCAAAACCGCGGGCGCTTATTGGATATTGGATTCCAACTATGAAAAGGTATGGGACCACCTGCCGATAGTGTATCTCTAGTGGGGAATACACTGGGTTCAACAAGAACATCTTGCAACCCGGCCCACACATGACCGACCACTCATTTCGCTTGAGTGTATCGAATGTATATCACCGACTGTTGGGATCAGTAGTTGTCTCCCGAAAAAGGGACAGCATTGAAATAGATTAATGAAGCAAATGGAATTTCTCTAGATAGTTGATTATACACCCTAATGGGAGCGACCCACATAGCCATGCTGCCTACCTGATTTTTGTCATTTCCCGGTTGATGAGGCTTGAGGCTAGAATTTACCTTTAAAACATCTGATCATCATTCAATTTGAATGCCACTTTGTCAGATCCGTCAAATCACTAATTGACGTCCACAAATATACTCTGGGTATAGAACAAGTGCCCCTCTTCGCCACCAACTCGGTATATTTGTAAAAATCAACGTACGTGGTTTTAAGGAAATACTCTGTCAGACATTCGTCCATACAAGTCATCCAGGAACAGGATGAACCGAAGGCACCCTCCTACTGCATCCAATATAGGAATCACCCTATGGATCAGTAGCGAGTAGTCCTTGCAATCCGTAAAATCTCAACCATGACCGAATCATGTCAGAATACCTCTGTGTTGCAACACAGGAATATTCGTCAAGTAATCCTTCCACTTATGAAGATCCACGGTCTTCGATTGCTCCATCTTCAATCAGCATCTTCACATATTTGCTGGTTCGGAATGGTTTTCGAATATAAATTCGATCCCGGTCTTTCCGTACCAACCATCGTATTGGTCAGGTTTGATAGTTGGTGATTTAACTATCAAATAACGATCGTGTCAAAGGATTTCACTGATTCAGTATTCGGCATTACTTGGCCTATTTTAAAAATAATTAATAATTTGTTTAATCAACTTCTAAATCTTTCAATAAATTTAAACATTTTATTTATGCTAAATTTTATTATAATAAAACTAGTTTATATGGTTTCGAGTTTGTATATACATATATCCCAAACTTTCCACTTCCTTTACTATAGAAAATGTCGCTATATTCTTCAAAACCCTTTTTCCACACTTCCTTAACTCTAGGTATCTTGATATATACCCATATATGTATACAATATTTAATGGTATTAAATATATTACCGATTATGATATGGGTAAAGAAAATGTCAAATTATATAATTAAAACCAAATTATATAATAAATCTTATCTTGGATAAAAATCCCGCTTTCCGGCTTCTTTATAACCAGAAATCTTTACTTGGATTTTATTTCCAAAATCCCTTTACCAATATTTAACACAACCCAATTGTACGTATTTTTCTTTTCATTTGAAAACCTTACTTCAATTACAATGCTCGCTTGATTCAATTCTTTAACATTTAAAGTTATCACTTTGTTTTTATTTTAAAAACCTCATTTTCAACCTTGCTTGGATTTCTCCCAAATCACTTATAAAGATCTGTTTACCATCTCTATACTTCAGTCTATTCTTAATCTATTAACCCTTTCCCTTTTAAAGTTTCATTTCATTTGCACTCACTTTACTTAACTTAATGATTAAGTAAAAATCTTATTTAAATCCTTGAATTCTACTTACAAATCCCATTAACCAATCTCGTTTGAAACCTGGATTATAAATCCCTTTATAAAGTCTTATCGCTCTTTTTGTCAAACCATATCGCCACTTAATCACTTCTCAAATGAATTCCAATTAAAACCCATCGTTTTAATTATTATTAATTAAAATAATGATTAACTTTATTATTAACTTCATTAGAAATGGTTAACTTTGATATTAATCAAAAATAGGATTATTTTCATTTTAAAAGCTTATTTAGTAATAATTAATGTTATTAACACTAACAAATTCAATAATTTATTTAATTCATAGTTAATCGGTGATTAACTAATATTTAACACCCTTTGTTAAATTTAACGAATATTCAGAAAATTTAAATCAAATTAATTCCATTATCAATTCCAATTAACAACGGCTGATTTTACCAACTGTACATATCGGTTAACTATTAATCGATTTTCATTTGTCATTTCCCTTTTTAAATTAATTAAACAACTTAATTAATTTAAAATCACTATTTAATTATTATAAAAATAATTATTCTATTTTACTAACCCGTAGGTAATTTATTTGGTTTCCTGCTTTTGGAACTTGTATAATCATAAGATTCTATTACATCAACATTTTCAATAATTTCTTTGACAAACTTGATTTAAAGTATTTATTTATAAATTTCTAATTTAATTATTTATATAAAATAATTGGAAACTTTAATTCAGTTATAAAATAATTTATAACTTTTAAAACTACGTCAGTTCAGCTGACGGTAGACCGATGTCTAAAACAGTATATTTCAGGCCATTTACTGCCAAATACCCAATCAATACTGTCGATTGATTTCAATTACAAGCATGATGAATATATATTCAACCATCAACATTCAAATGGTTTCTAATATCATTCAGGGTGAATAATTCATGAATAATATGCATAACAATTAATATAAAGTTTATTTGAGGAATCCGGTCGGATCCCTCCAACTTGTCCTTCCTTGCATCACATATAACAGTTGATAAAAATATTCGAATTAAATATAATGCATTTAAAACAATGAAATAACGACAACCAAACAAACAGTAAACAACCAATTTAGCATCCATAACATCCAATCAACCAATTTATATTGTTAATCAGTAAATTATATTTTTCTATGAATTTACCACATCACAGAAGTCCAGAGGGTGTGATAGTTAACTCACCAGTTTTTATTTCGGTTGGAGGTTGACACGTTTGTTCTATCTAATTTTAAACAATCATTTAAAATTATCGGAAATCCCAGTTGCGTCCAAACAATTCCTAGTCAGAACGTACCCGTAGTGCTTTTTGCCACGATCCCGACGAATCTGATTTCGCCTGAATCCGATAATGTATGATAAAGTTATACTAAGTATAAGATTTGAATTAGAATAGAAATATAAATTAATTAACTACCTAACTAACAAATAATTACTTACCTTAATTATCATAATCCCCTTGCCACGTCATCCTCGTTTTGATCATCGCACGCGGTTTCTCCTTTCATGCCTCCTCAAGCCCAATCTCCTCTTTCTTCTTCTCCTAAAAAAAACACGAACTTGCTCCACTTCTTTCCACCATCGTCGAAGCTGCCAGAGTTCGCCGGAGACCACCCAGACCTTGCCAGAACTACCACCGATCCACCAGGGGCCTCCGCCCCGGACGCCCTGACCCAGAACTTCCTCGACTGCCATGATTTTGAGCATCCTCAGTTTTCGTTCAAACCCCAAATTCATAGGCGTCTGACCACTAGGGTCAGCCGCACCACCACCGTTGTGACCCCAGTCAACCACCGCTTCATCGACCTTCACCACTCCTCCTAGAAACGACCGTAGCCCCACCAAATCGAACCAATTTAGTTCGAACTACACCCAAATTTGTCAGCTTCGTTCATCTCCCAATCACGGCCACCACGGCCAACTTCAGGTCATCGACCCAAAGAAGAAAATGACTGCCTACTTCTCTTATCCAAGTTTGCCTTTGGACCCCATATCAATCGTCAACCCAAATTGACGCAAAACCACCAAAAACGAAAACGATTTCTCACGGTTTATCACCAATTCCGGCCACCTCAATACACCGTTCGCCCCCAAATTTTGTCAGCTACTAGCCCTCGACCCGATCTACATCTTTCCCTTTGAAACCCCCCTCTGATTTGCCACCAGTCGAGAGAAATAAATTGTTTTGTTATAGAGGGCTTATTTGCAAATTTACGGACGCTGGAATTTTTATGTGGACGGATTGATCATAAATATAGGTTGTATGGGGATGTATATATAGATGGGAAAAATATTTATTTAAGTTGATGTGATGAACGATATTTTATTTCGTACCTATCGCTATTTCTGAACGTTGTTTATTGGCTCCTTGCTCACATACAAACTCCGTTCGCTACGGGAATGGACGTCATAGTATAATTTGACGTTACGATCCTAATGAAACTTGTTTTGTTGAATTCCTAGTCCGTTTTCTCAAACGGCGCTCGTTCACGTCCAAATGGTCGTTTTATTTGTATTTTATTTTGCCACGCTCACAGAATAACTCCGATTGACGCGTAACTCGAAATCTAGCAAAAATTTACTGTTACGGTTCGATTAAAATTTGTTTCATCGAAAACGGAGGTCGTTTGAATAAATTCCCTTTGAACTACCTAATTCAAATTAAAATAAACCAATTTTAAAATACCTCAATATAATATAAATAAAATATTGTAATTGGACGTACACGACCAGAATTCCATACATTACCAATATAAAATATCACGGGTTGAATTTCAAGCCAAATCGATATTTAAAATATTTAAAACCCTTTATTTTATATAAATAATCGATATAATATATAAAGGAATTCCATAGCGGCCTTTTCAAAATTTGATTTGGACATAAAATAAAATCTACGCTATGAAAATTTGATTTTTCTCTTTCATTAGAAAAATATTATCAAATAGATTCATACGTTTCTTGTTTCAAGAAAATCCGACTTATTTTAGATCCTATACAGCTGTTTAAAGTTCAAAACACGATATTACGAACTGTCACGCCGCTACAGCTCGTTTTATAATTAAATTATAAATTAATCGCTCAATCGTCGTTTTAGAATTGAAATCGCTATTATAATTTCAATACGAACAATATTGAACCAATTTAAATTGCCCGGTCATAATATATTTCAAATTCAACATTTTCCAAATATTTTGGAATTAAAATATTATTATATAATTAATATGAATAAATATTCAAAGGAAAATGGTTAAGTCCAATTATTTAAACTCAAACCAATATTTAAAATAATTAAAGTAATTCAGATAATTAGGCAGAAAATACGGGTCGTTACAATTTTGGTGGAAGAAAGAATAAAGACTGGGAAACAAATAAAATTTATAGTAAGGTTTTAGTTTGTCGCCATTAAGGGTTCAACAATTACAGAAGTCGAAAAAGATGCAGTAGCATTCTGCATATATTTATATACGGTAGGGAAAACTTGCCGATGAAGTATTAGGGGGTAGCTGCTCTTAGTCCAAAATTTTTGTTAATCGGCTATCATGAAATGTTCCCATCAACTGCTGATGCATGTATACGTGCTTGCTTAGGGTGGTGTATATAACTTGGCTTAGGCTTGAAGTATTGATGATTTGATTTTGCTGTAGCATGCAGTTGTAGGTAGTATGAAGTTTCACTTCATAGCATATTGCATATTAAAAGCAAGTATAGGATATATTTAGCATGCGTTTAAATTTAGGTTGATTAGCCTTATCATGTAGCACATTTGTTGTTGTCTGATGCAAGTCACTTAGGGTAGGAGAACCTTAGAGATGAAGGAACCGGTTATAATATATATATTATTTGTTATAACGCGGTACCGACTACGCAGAATCTCATTCATTTACGATCACTGTGGACAAAAATAAAAATATTATTGTGTCAAACAATATGCCACGATCCCAATAAATATAATAATATAGGTTATTTAACTCATTTCGTGAAGCCCAAAATGCTGATATAGGGTGTAAAATACTCCAAAATAAATGTGGCTTATTTCTCAAAATAAAAATTACAGAAAAATTCTAAAAATTAAATTATACCTATGCCTCAAAGATCCTGTCTAAATTCGAAGCCAATATTTAATAAAAAATAAATATATCGTTATGGTTTATAAACGATTCCATAGCGACTTTTTGAAGATTTGATTTGGACATAACTCACAATCTATATGACGAAATCTCGATTTTTCTCTTCCTTTAGAAAAATATACTTCACCAGTTCCGAACGTTTCTTGTTTCACAGAAATCCGACTTAAAACGGATTTTGAATATTCTATTAAAGTTTGAATCACCAAATTTCGTACTACCGCCCCATTTCAAGCTCGATTATAATTATAATATAATTTATACATTCTAACGCTGTTTATTAAATAGAATCGTTATTATAATTCAATTCCAAACTGAATTAAATTTGTTGAATCATTCGATTCACATAGCATTGCAAATTCTACTATTTCCGACAAATTTCGGAAATTAAATAGTGAAAACACGTGTACGTGCGAGTATAATACACACGGATCATGTAATATGGTGTATAACACACAAGTATGAAATAATAGCTAATCACAGATAAATATAAAACAGTTGATGCAATAAACTAGAAAAATCACACCCGGGATTTTTATACTGGTTCGGAGCACCGTCCTACGTCCAGTCCTAGACTTCTACTTCGATTTTCACTAATAACCACCTCACTTCATCTGGAGGAACAGGTATACAACACCCGAGCAGACGAACGGGACTTCACGCCTCTTACAACACTGAGGACTTCAACACGTGCCTCTTACAATACCGAGGACTTCATGTAAGATGAATATACTTTGTAGTTGACAATATGTGTTCTTGATAACACGATTTTGTCACTTGTAGTACAAACTTCCTATAATCTTATCCTCAAATAATATATTTGTGTATATGAAGATTTGGAAGTGGATATCGTATTGAATCAAAAGAATGTTAAATAGATTCTAGAATTCAAACGATATATGATATAATATGAGAAATTTGAGTGTTTGAAAGTTCAAGATTAAGATCAAGAGAATAGAGATTAGATTGATAGAATCAGTGATTTGAAATGATGATTTCATGATGTTTATATAAGGAACAAATAGTTGTAACCATTCATGAAGAGTTACAAACAACGGTCACGTTTATTGGAGAAGAGAAAGAGAAGAAACCGTTGAAGAAATGGAAGTGTCTATACGAAAGGTTGCTTTCTGGAAGAAAATGGTCGATAGGTCAAAATGGACCAGTAGACAGGAATTTGAATATATATACGTTATGTATCCTTGTGGACGTTTACTGTGCATTCTGGGCAGAAACGGTCGACCGCCTGGTTTTCAACCGGTCGACCGATTTAGCCCAGATTGCACAGTTAATGTGCACTCATATATTCTAATATATATATATATATATTCAAAGATTGGAGGTGTGAGATTATTTGAGGATAGATTTTAACATAAATAACACTACTAGCATACCAAATAATCAACCTTTAATGTGTAATACCAATAAATATATTCTTTTTTTCTTTTTGTCGATCACGGCGTATCTCTATGTCAGAAATCAAAACTCTATGAAAATCTTGACTCAACATTCTCCCCCTTTTTGATTGATGACAATATACTTCTGAATCTCCCCCTATGATTGTGCCTGTAAATCTATATTTTCCTACAAATATACTGTTAGCACAATTTTCTCCCCCTTTGTCACCGACAAAAAGGAGGTGATGAATAATTGAGAACATAAATGATATGAGCAGGATTTATAAGAAACATACACTACTACCACAGATCAAGAGTTATCAAGAGTCACAAAATACGAGCATACACATAAGTCTAGTACGAAACACTACAGCACTATTTAGATACAAGTGCCGGATCATGTCTTAAAACAAAATAAAGCCATAAGTACGTTGAAAGAGATAAAGAGATAAACTAAGAAGACGCATTCTTACTCCGTGTCATCTTCCTCCTCCTCTTCTTCTTCTTCTGCAAGCTGACTTTTCCCACGTCCACGCCCATGATTAGTTCCCGAGCTTGCACCCTCTTCCGAAGATGTCCAATTAAAAGAAGGAGGAGCTGGACGTGTGCCGGGGTCTTGAGCTTGCGTAGGTAAGGATGATGCACCACATGATATTGTTTCCCACAAAGATCCGAAGAAAGACTTAAGTTTGTTAAAGCGTTTATCCATCTTTGTATCCATACGCTTAAGTCGTGCTTCAAGGAGGAATTGATTGCGAGCAATAATTTCAAGCGATTCCTTTGTAGAGGAAGGTGATCATAGAAGTTTAACTTCCTCAGGTTTTGGGCGGGACGATTGTGATAAAGCTCCTTGATGTCCTTTTTCTTTCCATTGTTCAAAGGGAGTAATATTGAAGTATGGAGCAGGAAGCTTCATCCGTGAAATCGATGCTTTGTTAATGCATTTGGGCTTTGAAATAGTCGAATCAGGAGGTTTGATGCCACAATCAAGTAATGGACGCATGATATATTCATTATAAAATAAATGCGGCCTAGAACTCTCATTAACTTACAATATCTCATCAAAAATCATACTAATCCAGTTGATATGAATATCTCTGTGGATTGCATATAATGTTTTGAAATTTTCTTAATATACGGCATCAAAATTTCCTATTCTCAGAAAAAGGGAGTGCATAAGGGTGTGATGAATAACTCTCGCAGTAGGTCGTAAACCTATGGATTTTGTACCATCCTTATTATCTCTAATGAATTGATGACTAACATGATCACGTACATGGATATTACAAAAATTACTTGAGAATTTTTCACCTAAAAAGGAAGAACCAAGGACATTTGCCATTCTTTCACATGAGATAAAGACTTGTTTGCCACATACTACGGACCAAAGGCATTGAGAGGGATTTTCGGGCTGGTATTTCTCTAAGTTTAGGTTAACATAGAATAACTTGATCATAACATGGTTAATTGCCACATTATTTTGATCAAAGTCAATTAGATTTTCAATATCAGCACTCTTTGCTAAGCCAAGAACATGATAATTAGAGAAATCAGCGAACTTAATGTACGAACCCGGATGGATTTTAAAATCTTTCATCTCATTCCACCTTTTGACTACAATTGGATCTACAAGCCACTTCTTGACAGAGAGATCGATTTGTTGTGATTCGGGGGATGAAGCTTGCTTTAATTTCTTTTGTGGAGGAGCAATTTGGGTGAGATTGGAAGAAGAATTGATTTCTAGGGTTATGAAGGTTTTGGAGTAGATAACGTTTGGAGCTAAAAGAAGTGAGGAGATGGAGTAAAACAACTGAATGTATATGGACCTTAAAAACAACGTTGTCCGAAACCTGTCGACCGCCTTGAATTCACCTATCGACTGTTTTTCAACCAGATGATAAAACGGTTGACTGGTGGATTTTAGCCGGTCGACTAGTTTACCAGTGAGCTATTTTTCTTGTTTCTTGCTCTTATTTTTGAGTTTTAGTGGTACATATAATATTGAATTTATTCAAAAAATGATATATATATATATATATTAGTACATGAAAAATACGAGAATACAATCATAATATTAATAAAAAAATTAATGAGAGGTAGAGGAATTGTGATCGGTAGACTCTTCTTTGACATCGTTAATGCATGGTTTCCATGGAGACCACTTTTCTTTTGCTCCTTCATTCCGATTGTAGTTTCTATCCCATAAATTTGGGCTCTTAGAGGATGAAGGTACATGTGGCATTGGCTCATATACGCCATGTTTGTTTGAACCACAAAAGAATGTTGCCATTCTTTCTAAAAGAGATAGTCGTTCCGAGGTCAGTTGTTGCTTATAATGTAGTTGTCTTTGAAGATCAAGTTGATGTTTTTGGTAATGACGAATCTCGTCGATCTTCTCTCTAGTGTGTGGTGAACAAAACAATGCTTTCTTTGCCCTTTCTGAAGTTGGCGTATTGCCAGGAGTATGATTACATTTGTGATGACATTTTGAATTGTATTTTGGTAATACTCTTCCAGCTCAGAACTTGTGACAGAAATATGGGATTTTTAAGCAAACTCATCACGAGACACCCGTATTTTCTGTAGACATAAGAGTAACAAATCAGAGAACAATTAAATTGTAACAAAATAATTAAGGGAAACGGGTTACGCCATTATGTTCGTCTCAAAATTTTGCTTGGAATAGAGTCCAAGTTTGCGTAAATCGGACTCCGTATGAAGAAGATAAGGCCTTCGGAAGTTTCAATAAAAACCAGCACGAAATTCAAAAATTCAGATTTCGAAAATCAAAACAGACACCCATGCTGGGCAGGAAAATTTCCACCCAGGACCCATGTCGACACTAGGGTCAACCTGGGGGTCGACCTGCGTAAACAGATCGACACTAGGGTCGACCTCCCTCCCCCCTCCCCTTTCCAGATCTGGAGACAGATCCATTTTTCTGCACCTGGACGCCTTTCTGACCGGATTCGTGAGCTCTAACCTATTTAAACACCCCAAACCTAGCATTCTCTCAACACAATTTCATTCTTCCTATAATCTACCTCTATTCTAATTAAAAATAAAAATGGCGTCGCTACTCTGCTAGAATCAAAACTAGAACTAGTGCATCTTCTTCCAATCTGAATAGAGAGAACAACTATTTTCTAATCTAATCGATAATCTACGCCAAAGGAGCGCTATTCAGTGTCAGAATACAGATCCTAGAAATCAAGAATCATTCCCTTTTTGTGAGTACAGTTACTTTCAGATATGAAATTTAATAATTATCTTGACATTTTTGTGAATCTGGATCTGAGGTTATGCATACTTTTCTGTGGATCTATCTTGTTAATATTATTGTGACTGTTATGTATCTGTTCCCTCTTTTCTTCCTTTTTGTTATAGCCAGGCTACCACGAGCCTGCGCCAAATCTCATAAGCGATTAACGCACGAACGCTAAATTTTGGGACAAATAATGGATAATGCATAATTGGACATGACTGATCTTTGACTGATTTGAGAAATGGACATATGTTGTAAATTAGATCTAGATCTGTGCATACTCTGTAATTTGGAAGAAGAGGAATCATTGAATGATAACATATAACTTGAAACTTGGGAACATAATGCATATAAAAATTAAGATCTGATTTTGAGAGGATATAATTTAAAGATCTAGATTTTTGGGTATATTTTATATAACGATTCATGACTTGAAAAAGGAATATGAAACTTAGGCGTAAAGACCTATATTAAGATAGGGTAACCATTAATGCGAATACGCCTAAAAGTGGATTTTTGGATATTTGGCATTAAAGGCTATAATTTGGTATAATTCATATGGTATATTATGATTTGGGGGCTTTTAGAGAATATTCTGTACTGTGCAAAGTTTAGCTAAAAATTTGGGCATACGTTGTATTTTAAATTATGACCATGATTTAGGCATGTAAGTTTAGGCTTAATTTATGATTAAGCAAGATATGTAAATAGAATTTTAAAAATGTTTAATCTGTTGAATTGCCTAATCTGCTAAATCTGTAATCTGATAAATCTGTTGAATCGTCTAATCTGCTAGATCTGTTATCTGTTGAATTGCCTAATCTGTTGAAAGCTGAATAATTGTAATTTGGGTATGAAAATCCATAGGCTCGATCTAAGATTGAGTAAAACATGGAAATTTGATTAATCTGCTGTAACCTATAAAGAAGTTTAATCTGTTAACTGGACATAACAAGTCCGATATCTGTATAATCTGTATTGGAAATAAATTGGTTATGACACGAGGTTAGACTCTGTTTGCGGTAGAAGCCTGCCGGAACCAACCGGCTTAACCAGCAACCGCGAATTGTCAGTCTAATGTGAGAGGTCGTAGGCATAACTAAAATATGCTTAGACGTGAGGTTAGGTCTGGCTTATGGCAGAAGTCTGCCCGGAACCGGCCGGCACATCCAGCGGCCACAAGCTACGGCCCTAATGTGAGAGGTCTATGCATTAATATTTAATTAATGCAAATTTAAGAGAAATGTGGTGTCTAAAAACCTGTTGGGTGGATATGGTTAAACCAACTGGACTGATGAATCTAATAAACCCATTTCGTGAATCTGTAGGCCCAATACAAAGTTAGACAATCTGTAAGTCTGTTAAATCCGTACATCTGATCTGTTAATCTGAAAACTTGTTAACTTGATTGTCTGATCTATGAACTAGTAATCTGAACTCTGTCTGAAATCTGTAAACAAGTTAATCTGAAATCTGTTAGTTTAGGGACAAAAGGTTAGGAGGGGAATTACTTGTGTCGTCTGTTGTGTGGAACCCATATTAGTCAGTAACCCTTTCTGGTATCAAAACTTTGACCCCACGCTATGTAGGGGTCCGAGCATGCTTACTGAACTAATTATAAGCGGTTCATTCTGATAATGGCGAGGGGCGTTGATGGCGCGTTCCAACTGGGTCATGTGCGTGCATGGATCTGGTCTACTCTGAGGATGTAAGAAACTGTGACATCTGTAAATAGGTCTATGCCAATAGGTTGCCACTTTAGGAAGTGATACACCCTACTGTGGGGCCGACACATGGTATTTACGTATTAGGGAGCCAATCGCTTGGGGAAGGGTTTAGGGTACACTTAGTTCTGTCTGTTTCTGTTGGTACCGTCTGTTTCTGTTGGGTGGTAACACCTGTCTGTTTCTGCATGGTACCGTCTGTTGGGGTGGTAAAGGCCCATTACTAGTGTACACCTAATTCTAACATTCTGTTTCCGTAGGGATTATTCTGTTTCCGTCTCTAATTCTGTTTCCGATTCTGTTTCCGTACCTTCTGTCTGTTGGGGTGGTAAAGGCCCATTAGTTGGGTGGTAAAGGCCCATTATTAGTATTATGTTTATGTACCTTCTTTCTTTGTTGGGGTGTTTAAAGGCCCATTATTAGTATTCTTCTTCTGTACCTTCTGTCTGTTGGGGTGGCAAAGGCCCATTACTAGTATTCTGTTTCTGTATAGATTATTCTGTTTCCGTTTCTGTTTCAGTTTAGACATTATGGTAACACCTAATCCTGTTATACTAATATTAGTGCAGAGAAGTGAAAACTAAGTAAGAAGCTTAGCTTAGCCTATATCATTTCGTTTCTTCTGTTAACCTGCTATTCCTGTTACGGTTATCTCTCGTCCAGTTTTATTTACATGTCATGATACTATTATCTGTTTATATGCTGAAAGTCACTGGACTCACCAGACTTATGTCTGACCTAGTTTGTTTCGCCTCTTTTCTTTCTTCCCTCTGTTTAAAAACTATGCATTCTGAAGGCTTTTGTACAAGACCGATATTTATGTACTTGAATTCCGATATTGTGATTTTGAAAGATGTAACCAAACTTATTTCTATTTCTGTTGTAATAAAGTTATAAATTTTTCAAGTACTACTTTATCTATCTGGTAAATTTCTGTTCTGTTTACTTATAACATTCCACCGAAGTTAAGGCATTCCCTCTGAGAGTGACCTTAACGGAAGTGGGGTGTTACACTTGGTATCAGAGATGAAGGTTACTAGATTCGATAAAAAGTTTTTGAAAACTATTTTCAAAAAGGTTTTAAAAAGGAAGTATTTTCAAAAGTAGAGTTTATTTTGAAAAAACATAATCCCCAAAGCCATTTGCCTATCTTTCTATCCTTTGTTTTGAATCTTTCCTTTTCTTTTGTTTCAGCATGTCTGGGGATCTTAACCTTCCGGAGAGCGTACCAATACCTAGCTAGTTCAGGAGGTACCTAGAAGCTAGGGCTAATGATGCGGGCCCAGCAGACGTCCCTCCTCCCCCTGCTACAGCGGTTCCTCCTCCTCCGCGCGTGAATACTTTCCTGAAGATATGTAGATACTTTCGAGCCATGGGTGGGAAGAACTTTAATGGAACCGAATCCTTCATGGAGGCAAGGAACATGCTCAAAGAAACTGAGGATTTGTTCATTATCGTCGAGGTGGATGATAGGCAAAAGATACAGTTGGCAGTATGGTTGCTTAAGGACGAAGCTTCTTTTTGGTGGGAGGTCACAAATGGAGAGCGTCCGGTAGAGACATGGATGGATTTCAGGTATAGGTTCAAGATGAAATTTCTATCACAAGCGGAAGAGAGTCTATACGTAGAAAGGTTCTTGGCGTTGAAGCAGGGGAATTTATCAGTGAGAGAGTACGTCAACAAGTTTAATCAGTTGGTGAGATTCGTCTTAGATTTGGTAAATACGCCACATAAGAAGGCACTTAGGTTTGCTAAAGGTTTGAATGAGCCACTACACGGATTGGCAATGTCCCACATTCCTATGGGCGCTACCTTCGAGAAATTAGTTGACATGGCATTGATGCAGGAAGAGGAAACCAAAAGTGAGAAGAAAGAAGAAAAGCTTGAAGGACCATAGAACAAGAAGGCGGGGCCCAAAAAGGAAATACAAAAGAAGGATGAGAAGTCTGAAGATAAGAAGGAGAAGAAGTGCTTTACTTGTGGAAGCTCGACCCATCTGAACAAGGATTGCAGAAAGAGGTAGGGCACTTGCTTCAACTGTGGATAAATGGGGCACTTCACTAGGGACTGCCCAAAGAAACAAGGACAAGGGCAGAGGGCAGGACTTACTTCTGGAGGGCAGGCGAATGCTCGCGAGGTTGGTGGATAGGATAGAAATAGGAAAAAAATTCTGTAGATGGTTTAATTTCCTTATCTGATTGCTGAAATAAAAACTCTTTCTGATTCTAGCATTTACATTCTGTAATTGATACTCTGCACTTTAATACTAGTCTTGTTTCTGATCCCGCAATAGTCTCAAACCCCGTAAGGGTTACGACTCATCTGTTTGTGATAGGTTGGGGTTTGAGGGTATCTATGTTGGGCGTTAAGTTGACTATGACGCATACATTCTGGTTTTTGTGGGATATGGTGGGGTTTTATCATGCTTAGTTTCCTAAGAATCATTTGACAATATGATTTGTACTAGTAGTCTGTAAGTATCTGAATATTTCTGAAAAGGATAGGGGTTTTTACTCGAAGTGTGAAGTAGATTTCCAGTTGAGCATTTGTCTAATAGGAGTGATTCTCAACGTATCAATCTGATGTTGATTTCGATCTTCGGGTTTGATACTTAGGGGGTTATTCTCTTAAACCGATGTCTGATAGGAACAAAGCTTTTGTTTAAATTGTACTTGCTTCTATCACTCTGTTGTATCCTATCGACCGAATCTTCGACCTTTAGGTAGAAACTAATGGGTGTGAACATTTGTTTGAGACATTTTATGTTTGATGGTTGTAAGTGGTTTCTAGTGGTTGCTCATAGATGCATATACACACACTAGGCACTAGATCGACTCAAAACACTCTCATACTGCATATGGATGTGTTTGTGCATTTTTTAAATTTTTATGGATGCAAAATGGTTGACTCAGCACATGGATGTTGCATATGAATGAACAGTTGTGCACTCATATAGAAATGATATGTATCAAATAGGAAAATTTCATATATGTTGGACTCATGGCACTGACATAATTCGCATTAAGGAGGTCAACTGAATCAGTGGACCGCCTGATCTTTGCATTAGATAAGGAACATATACACACACTTTTGCATATGTTCATACAACATTAGAAGTTTTCTAAGGACAATGGATGCTTGTGGATGATGGTTGATTAGATGGGTGATTGGATGGTAGGACACATTCTTCCTAACTTGAAGATTTCGGGGACGAAATCCCTTAAGGAGGGGAGAATGTAACACCCCGTATTTTCTGTAAGCATAAGAGTACCAAATCAGAGAATAATTAATTTGTAACCAAATAATTAAGGGAAACGGGTTACGCCATTGCGTTCATCTTGAAATTCTTCTTGGAATAGAGTCCAAGTTTTCGTAAACCGGACTCCGTATGAAGAAGATATGGCCTTCGGAAGTTTCAATAAAAACCAGCCCGAAATTCAAAAATTCAGATTTCGAAATTCAAAACAGACACCCGGGCTGGGCGGGAAAATTCCCATCCAGGACCCAGGTCGACACTAGGGTCGACCTGGGGGTCGACCTGGGTAAACATGTCAACACTAGGGTCGACCTTAGGGTCGACCTCCCACCTTTTCTAGATCTGGAGACAGATCCATTTTTCTGTACCTGGACACCTTTCTGACCGGATTCGTGAGCTCTAACCTATTTAAACACCCCCAAACCTAGCTTTCTCTCCACACAATTTCATTCTACCTATACTCTGCCTCTATTCTAATTAAAAATGAAAATGGCGTCGCTACTCTGCTAGAATCAAAACTAGAAATAGTGCATCTTCTTCCAATCTGAATAGAGAGAACAACTATTTTCTAATCTAATCGATAGTCTACGCCAAGGGAGCGCTATTCAATGTCAAAATACAGATCCCAGAAATCAAGAATCATTCCCTTTTTGTGAGTACAATTACTTTCAGATATGAAATTAAATAATTATCTTGACATTTTTGTCAATCTGGATCTGAGGTTATGCATACTTTTCTGTGGATCTATCTTGTTAATATTATTGTGACTGTTCTGTATCTGTTCCCTCTTTTCTTCCTTTCTGTTATAACCAGGCTACCACGAGCCTGCGCCAAATCTCATAAGAGATTAGCGCACAAATGCTAAATTTTGGGATAAATAATGGATAATGCATATTTGGACATGACTAATCTTTGACTGATTTGAGAAATGGACATATGTTGTAACATATATCTAGATCTGTGCATAATCTATAATTTGGAAGAAGAGGAATCATTGAATGATAACATATAACTTGAAACTTGGGGACATAATGCATATAAAAATTAAGATCTGATTTTGAGAGGATATAATTTAAAGATCTAGATTTTTGGGTATATTTTATATAACGATTCATGACTTGAAAAAGGAATATGAAACTTAGGCGTAAAGACCTATATTAAGATAGGATAACCATTAATGCGAAAACGCCTAAAAGTGTATTTTTGGATATTTGACATTAAAGGCTATAATTTGGCATAATTCATATGGTATATCATGATTTGTGGGCTTTTAGAGAATATTCTGTACTGTGCAAAGTTTACCTAAAAATTTGGGCATATGTTGTATTATGAATTATGACCATGATTTAGGCATGTAAGTTTAGGCTTAATTTATGATTAGGCAAGATATGTAAATAGAATTTTAGAAATGTTTAATCTGTTGAATTGCCTAATCTGCTAAATCTGTTATCTGCTAAATCTGTTGAATCGTCTAATCTGATAGATCTGTTATCTGTTGAATTGCCTAATCTGTTGAAAGCTGAATAATTGTAATTTGGGTATGAAAATCCGTAGGCTCGATCTAAGATTGAGTAAAACATGGAAATTCGATTAATCTGCCGTAACCTGTAAAGAAGTTTAATCTGTTAACTGGACGTAATTAGTCTGATATTTGTATAATCTGTATTGGTAAAGAATTGGCTATGACACGAGGTTAGACTCCGTTTGTGGTAGAAGCCTGCCCGTAACCAACCGGCTTAACCAGCAACCGCGAATTGTCAGTCTAATGTGAGAGGTCGTAGGCATAACTAAAATATGCTTAGACACGAGGTTAGGTCTGGCTTGTGCCAGAAGTCTGCCCGGAACCGCCCGGCACATCCAGCGGCCACAAGCTACGGCCCTAATGTGAGAGGTATATTCATTAATATTTAATTAATGCAAATTCAAGAGAAATGTGGTGTCCAAAAACGTGTTGGGTGGATAGGGTTAAACCAACTGGACTGATGAATCTAATAAACTCGTTTCGTGAAACTGTAGGCCCAATACAAAGTTAGACAATCTTTAAGTCTGTTAAATCCGTACATTTGATCTGTTAATCTGAAAACTTGTTAACTTGATTGTCTGATCTGTTAACTAGTAATCTGAACTCTATCTGAAATCTGTAAACAACTTAATCTGAAATCTGTTAGTCTCGGGACACAAGGTTAGGAGGTGAATTACTTGTGTCATCTGTTGTATGGAACCCATATTAGTCAGTAACCCTTTCTGGTATCAAAACTTTGACCCCACGCTATGTAGGGGTCCGGGCACGCTTACTGAACTAATTATAAGTGGTTCATTCTGATAATGGCGAGGGGTGTTGATGGCGCGTTCCAACCGGGTCATGTGCGTGCATGGATCCGGTCTACTCTGAGGACGTAAGACACCGTGACATCTGTAAATAGGTCTGTGCCAATAGGTTGCCAATTTAGGGAGTGATACACCTTACTATGGGGCCGACACAGGGTATTTATGTATTAGGGAGTCGATCGCTTGGGGAAGGGTTTAGGGTACACTTAGTTATGTCTGTATCTGTTGGTACCGTCTGTTTCTGTTGGGTGGTAACACCTGTCTGTTTCTGCGTGGTACCGTCTGTTGGGGTGGTAAAGGCCCATTACTAGTGTACACCTAATTCTAACATTCTGTTTCCGTTGGGATTATTCTGTTTCCGTCTCTGATTCCGTTTCCGATTTTGTTTCTGTACCTTCTGTCTGTTGGGGTGGTAAAGGCCCATTAGTTGGGTGGTAAAGGCCCATTATTAGTATTCTGTTTCCGTACCTTCTCTCTTTGTTGGGGTGGTAAAGGCCCATTATTAGTATTCTTCTTCTGTACCTTCTGTCTGTTGGGGTGGTAAAGGCCCATTACTAGCATTCTGTTTCTGTATAGATTATTCTGTTTCCGTTTTTGTTTCAGTTTAGACATTAGGGTAACACCTAATCCTGTTATACTAGTATTAGTGCAAGGAAATGAAAACTAAGTAAGAAGCTTAGCTTAGCCTATATCATTCCATTTCTTCTGTTAACCTGCTATTCCTATTATGGTTATCTCTCATCCAGTTTTATTTACATGTCATGATACTATTATCTGTTTATATGCTGAAAGCCACTGGACTCACCAGACTTATGTCTTACCTAGTTTGTTTCGCCTCTTTTCTTTCCGTCCCCCCCCCCCCAGGTTTTCAGGGTGGAAACATCGGAGCTTGATTCAGATTCTCTATGCTTGAAGTGTTTGAAGTATTTCTTGGCTTTGGCTCTATCTTTCCATGGCAGTTTATGTTGGGGATTATGGATTTAAAAACTATGCATTCTGAAGGCTTTTGTACAAGACCGATATTTATGTACTTGAATTCCGATATTGTGATTTTGAAAGATGTAACCAAACTTATTTCTGTTTCTGTTGTAATAAAGTTATAAAATTTTCAAGTACTACTTTTTCTGTCTTGTAAATTTTTGTTCTGTTTACTTATAACATTCCACCGAAGTTAAGGCATTCCCTTTGAGAGTGACCTTAACGGAAGTGGGGTGTTACACATCACATATATGTGCCATGATCAGTTTGGGAGATTAAGATGGAGAGAATAGCAAGTTTATATAGGTTTTTCTTTATATAAAAACTTGAGGCTAGGATTTACCATGAATTATTGGCCGTAGAAGATATAAAAGCTCATATTCACTTTTCCTAATATAACAAAAGCCAAAAATAGCTAATGTTTTTAGGAAATATAAGCCGGATGTGAAAAGAGCTAATCAAAATATAACATTAGTGATAACATTATTTTTCAAGTTCTCTTCTAGAGATAAGACAAAGCTCTCTACGTAATTTTATAAAGTTAGACTCTAGTAGAGGCTTAGTAAAAATGTCTGCTAGTTGATTATCCATTTGGACATATTCGAGACATATATTTCCTTTTTCGATATTATCTCTAAGGAAATGATGACGGATATCAATGTGTTTGGTTCGAGAGTGATTCACTGGATTCTTAGAAAGGTTTATAGCACTTGTGTTATCACAGTATATAATAGAATTTGATAAATGAATATCAAAATCTTGAAGTGTTTGTTGCATGTATATTACTTGAGTACAAGCGAGAGTTGCTGATATATATTCAGCTTCACACGTTGATAGTGAAACACAATTCTGTTTCTTAGTAAACTAAGATACAAGTGATTTTCCAATGAAATGGCATGTACTACTTATACTCTTTCTATCCGTTCGAGAGCCTCCGAAATCAGCATCACTATGTGATACTAATTCGAATGGACATTCTTTTGGGTAGAGAAGACCGAAATCTTTGGTATTATTAAGATAACAAATTATACGTTTCACTGCTCGTAGGTGTGATTCCTTTGGATCTGCTTGAAAGCGTGCACATAGACAAACACTCATCATTATATCTGGACGACTAGCTGTGAGATAAAGAAGAGAACTAATCATGCTTCGATATAGCTTCTGGTCAACGCTTTTACCATTTTCATCTTTTTCAAGATGCGTAGTTGTACTCATGGGAGTAGGTAACCAGATGATTTTTCTAATCCGAAGCGTTTGATAAGATTTCCACAGTATTTTTCTTGATTAATAAAAATACCATTCGGAAGTTGTTTGATTTGAAGTCCAAGAAAATATGATAGTTCTCCCATATGAGACATTTCAAATTTTTTGGTCATAATATTTGCAAACTCTTTGTAGAGTTGATCATTTGTTGAACCAAAGATGATGTCGTCTACATATATCTGGATAACTAGAATATCTTTTCGAGAATATTTGATAAACAAAGTTTGATCGACTTTGCCTATTTGAAATCCTGAGTTAATAATATATCTACGTAGTCGTTCATACCAAGCACGAGGTGCTTGTTTTAAACCATACAGAGCTTTCTTAAGTTTGTACCATAGTTAGAATATTTTTCATGTATGAACAAAGGTGGTTGTTCGACATATACATTCTCTTTGATAAATCCATTTAGAAAAGCACTCTTGACATCCATCTGATAAAGTTTGAAATTATGGTGACAAGCAAAAGATAATAGGATCCTAATGGCTTCTAGTTGAGCAACTGGTGCAAATGTTTCTTCATAATCGATACCTTCTTCCTGACTATACCCTTGTGCTACTAACTTTGCTGTATTTCTGGTAATATTACCTTGTTCATCAGCCTTATTTTTAAAGACCCGCTTAGTACTAATAACTGATTGATCAGTTGGTATTGGAACAAGTTCCCAAACATCATTGCGCTTGAACTGATTTAGTTCTTCCTGCATGGCAATGATCCAGTAATCATCAGTAGCAGCCTCTTTTGGATTCTTAGGTTCGATGTTTGAAAGAAACGCGATATGACCCATTTGATGGAGTTAACTCCTTGTTCTGACTTGTGATGTTACTTCCCCGATTATATTTTGAGTAGGATGATATCTTAATATTCTCGGTGGAGATTGTATCCTTGGTGGAGATTGTCTCCTTGGTGGACATCGTAACTCATATGGTTGAGGAATATTTTCAACAACTATTTCAGAGTCAGAATCAACATTTGTGATGATTGGATTATCAGTGACTATAGTTTCGTCATCATCTAATATGATTTGAGGATGTTGATAGAATTCATCAAAAGAGACATGAAGTGATTCTCCAATAGTTTTGGTTCATTTATTAAATATACGATAGGCCTTGCTTCGTTTCGAATAACCAACAAATATACCTTCATCGGCCTTTGGATCGAATTTACCGAGATGGTCTTTCGTTATTAAGATAAAGCACTTGGAAATAAATACTTTGAAGTATGAGATATTAGGCTTTCTTTTGTTAATTAATTCATAAGAAGTATTCTTGTTGAGAGGTCGAATGGATACACGATTCAAAACATAACAAGCAGTTGCAACAGCCTCTGCCCAGAAATGTTTTGGTAAAGTGATTCCATTTAGTAGTGTTCTTGCACGTTCTTATAAGGTTCGATTTTTCCGTTCTACTACTCCATTTTGTTGTGGATTTCTAGGAAACGAAAAATTATGATATATACCTTTCTTTGTACAAAAACGTTCAAATTCATTATTTTCGAACTCTCCGCCATGATCACTTCTTATTTATTTAATTTTAAGCCCTTTCGATTTCTGAATTCTCTTGACGAAAGATTTGAAATGTTTGAAAGTGTCACTTTTGTTTTTCAAGAAAATTGTCCAGGTGTAACGAGAGTAATCATCAACAATTACAAACACTTATCGACTGTGATTTAGTGACTGAACCTTAGTTGGTCCAAATAAATCCGTATGTAGTAACTCAAGTGGTTGTAATGTTGATATGATTTTCTTGGATTTAAAAGATGATTTGGTCAATTTTCCTAATTGACATGCGTCACACATGTTGTCAACTTTAAAGCTCATTTTGGGTAGTCCTCTAACTAGATCGTTTTTGGCTAGCTTGTCGGTAGTTCTGAAGTTTATATGACAGAAGCGTTTGTGCCATAGCCATGGATCATTATCATTAGCCACAAGACACATATCTGAATTATGATTAGTATTCATATTCAGAATATATATATATATATATATATATATTTCTGTCTTTATAACCTTCGAAAACTAAATTATGGTCTTTATCTAAGATACTGCACTTATTATCTGAAAAGGAAATTGTAAAACCCTTATCGCATAACTGACTAATACTAAGTAAGTTGTGTTTCAAATTTCTAACTAGCATGACATTGGTAATAAGAGGTAAGTTAGATGTACCACAATTTCTCGAATCGCCTTTGTCGATGATATAGCCTTTTGAATTATATCCAAAAGTAACGGAGCCACCATCTGAGTATGTAATATTTGTCAATAAGCTCTTGTCTCCAGTCATGTGCTTTGAGCAACCACTGTCCAATATCCACTTTCCTCTTTTCCTAAGTGGGACCTACAAAAAATAAATTTAAGTCTACGGTACCCACTTTTTATGGGGTCCTAAGAGTTAGGCCTTAGGAGTCCATATCCATACGGGTCCGGTATCCCCTTTATATATATAATAAGAATTAAGATGCACAGTATTCACGAAATGTAGAATATATTTGTTCCTAATCAAATTGTTATTTTTTTAGCAACCCATATCTTGATAGTCTTGACATTTTTCTTTTGAAACTTCACAACTGGTTTTGGCTTGGAATATAATAAACTAGGATCTTTCTTAGCTTCATCTTTCTTCTTCTTGAGATGTTTCTTGGTTTCTTGTTTCTTATATCCCAAACATTGTTTGTTTGAAGTAGGTTGTGAACTTTCAATGATTTTTGTCAAATTTTCTCGACCTTTTTTGAAGTTAGAAACATTTTGAGTAATATCATCTAACTTAGTTTGTAAACTAGCCTTTTCTAGGTCCAGAATTTTGACTTTTGCCTTAAGCTCGTGATTTTCAGTAGTAAGAGAATTATTTCTCTTTTTGAATTTCAATTTCTTGAAAAGAGATAATTGAGACTCAATATTAGATGATGATTCTTGAAGTTTTTCAAATTCTTCTTCTAATATTTTCTTCTCGTCTTTTAACATATCTCGTTCAAACTCTGCTCTACTCAAATCTGCTTTGGCTTCTTTTAATTGTTGTTTTATGTCCTTATATTTAACTATCAATTCGGCATTAATATCAAGTACTTCATAAAATGTAGGAATTTGTACCTCATCTTCTACTACCATGAAACAAACGTTTGCTTGTTCATTTTCTGTATCACTTTCACTTTCTGATGAAGACGAGTCTGAATCATCCTATGTAACTGAGAATGCTCGTTTCTTTAACTTGTCCTTCTTGTGTCTAAATTTGTTATTTTCTGACTTCTTCTTTTGCTTCGGACAATCCTTGTGCATGTGCCCCTTTTTGTGGCAGTTGAAACATTCTATAGCGGATGAAGATGGTCTATTTGATCCAGTTTTCTTTTTGTTATATCGACGAACTTTTCGTTGTTTCAAGAATTTTTTGAAACCTTTTGCAATGAATGTTAGGTCTTAACCTTCAGAATCTGATTCATCTTTTTCTGCATGAAATGCTACATTTTTCTTTTCTTCTTTTGTTCCTTTCTAGCTTGCCAATTAGCTCCATAGGACATTAGATTTCCTATCAATTCATCTGGCTTCATGACGGAAAGGTCATTAGCTTTTTCAATTGCTAATAATTTTCCTTCCCATTCACTAGTCAGAGAATGTAGGACTGTTGAAATAACAACAAAATCTGAATATTTTTGTCCTAAACCAATAAGTGCATGGTGAATAGTTTGAAACCGTGAATACATATTATTGTTTGTCTCATTCGGCTTCATTTTGAAATTTTGAAACTGACTTTTCAGCATGGCTATTTTGGCTTATTTAACCTTATTAGTACCTTCATGAGTGGTTTTCAGCGTTTGCCAAATTTGATATGCTATGGTACAGATACTAACACGATTATATTCATTTTGGTCTAAAGCACAAAACAACATGTTTATTGCTTTTTCATTTACGGCTGCTGCCGTTTTCTCGGTCGATGTCCATTCTGAATAATCAGTTGTTGGATTCACTATTTCTTTTTGTGTAGCATTCCATGCATCATAGCTAATTGACTGCATGAAGAATAACGTGTGTGTTGCCCAATAGCTATAGTTGAGACCATTGAAGAATGGAGGTCTTTGTGTTAGTTGACCTTCCGTGTAAGTGGTGCTTTGAGTGCTAGTACTTGCGTTATTTTCTGTATTACAAAAATATATCAAATAACTGTGTTACGGTTATAAGATAACCTTGCTCTGATACCAAATGAAAATACGTGTACATGCTAATATAATACACACGGATCGTGTAATATGGTGTATAACACACAATTATGAAATAATAGCTAATCACAAATAAATATAAAACAGTAGATGCAGTAAACTAGAGAAATCACACCAGGGATTTTTATACTGGTTCGGAGCACCGTCCTACGTCCAGTCCCAGACTTCTATCTGGATTTTCACTAATAACCACCTCACTTCACCCGGAGGAACAGGTATACAACCCCCGAGTAGACGAACGGGATTTCACACCTCTTACAACACTTAGGACTTCAACACGTGCCTCTTACAATACCGAGGACTTCAAGTAAGATGAATATACTTTGTTGTTGACAATATGTGTTCTTGATAACACGATTTTGTCACTTGTTGTACAAACTTCCTATAATCTTATCCTCAAATAATATATTTGTGTATATGAAGATTAGGAAGTGGATTTCGTATTGAATCAAAAGAATGTTAAATAGATTCTAGGATTCAAACAAAATATATGATAGAATATGAGCAATTTGAGCATTTGAAAGTTCAAGATTGAGATCAAGAGAATAGAGATTAGATTGATATAATTGGTGATTTGAAATGATGATTTCATGATGTTTATATAAGGAATAAGCAGTTGTAACCATTCATGAAGAGTTACAAACAACGGTCATGTTTATTGGAGAAGAGAAAGAGAAGAAACCGTAGAAGAAATGGAAGTGTCTATACGAAAGGTTGCTTTCTGGAAGAAAACGGTCGACAGGTCAAAAAGAACCAGTAGACAGGAATTTTGTAACCTCCCGTATTTTTCGACGTTTAATGTTGAGTGATTAAAACGTTGAAATATTTGATTTGATTATAAAATTGATGTTAATATAAAAAATTTCTATTTAATTTATTTAATAAGGATATTTTTATTTGTTAAATATAAAGTGTTTGAAACAAATTTAATATTGGTTTAGCTGAAGAATGAAATATTGAGGTTAAAACTCATATTAGTTTATTCTGAAAGTTGTATGAATTCAGTTTATAAATATATATGACAATAATAAATTATTGTCAATAGAATTGTTCATATTTGAGCCAATTTATATTTAATCAAATTTAATTTTTAATTGTCAGTTTAAATTAATATCTTCTCCGTACGGTCGAATTGGGCTACGAAACACGTTCCAGTGTGTTCAGGACAGTGGTAAAACCCTAGGAATATCATTCGTTGCGTTCAAATAGGAGTTCGAATACATATGATAATTTAAATAAGGTAAAATCACATCAGTTTAACCCCAAATAAAAGTTTATAAATAAAAAAATATTATATTAAGTCGACATATCTCTTTCCTAGCACATGCTGTTTTCTTAGCTACAACCTAATTCTTTTGAATAGAGTAAAGTCCGGACATCCTATTTTTGTTAGCTGCCTTCTTCTTTCAAATCATCGTCTTCTCCTACCCTAAGTAGCTACCGTCTTCTTTCCCATCGTGTATCAGTTTTTCCCTACCCCAAGCAACCATCAACGTACGAAGCCTGCTCCCCTAGTGTCAACACCTAATGCCATCCCATCTGTACCATTTGAATCCGACATTGTTCTTATCGTCTAAATCACCGCCTATATAAGGAGTTGTGGTCTTCGCTATTCTACCATCCTCAAAAATCAACTGAAGTCTTCTAATTCACTTTCCCCTCTTTTAATTTCTTTCTTCAGTAAAAGCGTTCCACTAATAAAATAAAATAAAATAAAAAGGGGAAAATCAAACTGAAATCGCGATTAAATCCACCGTGTTATCCTGAAGCTTGAAATGGGAACTCGCGATTTGACTGGTTGATTCATTGCAACTGGATCGAACGCCTGAAGGTACCTGCGATTTAAAAGGAGGTTTGCGGAATCGAAATTACTACTTGTGAAACACCCCACCTCCGTTAGGGTCACTCTCAAAGGGAATGCCCTAATTTTGGTGGAGGTTTATAAGTACAAGTCACAGATATACAAGACAGATATAAGAACACATATTTGTAAACAGCGGAAGAACAACAAACTTTTATTTCATAAAGTCAAATACGTGTTACAACAACATCCTTTCCAAAAACATAACATAACACTTTCATAATCTGTCTTGAGTACATTATTTAAAGAAGCATAAATAAAACGTAGATAAACTGCAAAAGCCCCATAGTGGATTGTCCAAATCCATAGTTCAAAACAGGAAAGTCCAAGCAATACATTTCTCTTCTTCAAGCTGGATGTTGAGGTAGGTCAAGCTGCTGTGTTCCCTCCCTGAGGACCTGGGGGGGGAACGGAAGAAAGAAGACGAAAGAAAAGTAGAGTCAGACATAAAGCCTGAGTAAGTCTAGTACTATTTTGTCTATGAATAAAGAACTGGGTATGATAAGTATAACAAGAAGTGGGCAAGCACAATAAACTTGGTTAAGTTATCTAGGGTCGAATATACTATCGTACCCCATGTTAATCTCTGAACCCATATACTAGTTTCCAATTTGCACCCCATAATCAGGGTGATGTGATCCATTCTATGATGATCGGCTCCTACTCGCAAAGTTACATGTGTCTTACGGCCCCCGATGTCTGTAGTTACCTATGCTGGTCCCACCATGGGGTGTATCAAGTCCCATAGTGGCAACCCGACACAACCTTAGAGTGCACAGGTATGCTACTGGTGTCCAGTGCCTTATTTTTCTGCGCCGGAGTGTGTGCACGCCCGCACTCCGTTAGAACCTACACTGCTACACCACCGCCGTCGCTTTGACCTCTTACAATCAGCCCAGTAATCGTGCCCCACCCTGCCTAGTTTCAGGGTATCCTGATACACCTTCTAGGGTTACTGCTGAAAAGGGTCCCCCGTTATTAGGTTTTCTATCTCTAGCCAACATGCTAAGTTGGTTAAGTGTTTCTAACCTAACCCCCACCAGTCCGTTTAGTTTAGCATGTTCCATTTTGATTAAGTCTTTAGTTCACTTAATCCTATCAATCCTGACTCAGCCTTAATTGTCTTATTAAGGCCCTAACCTCTCACATTAGACAGGTATTGTTGTGGCTGCCTGTTGCCGGTTGGTTCCGGGCAGTCTTACGCCACAACTCAGTCTAACCTCGGGTCCTTGCTGGGCTCCATGTTTAACCTCCCACATTGGATAGGTATTGTTGTGACTACTGGACAGCCGGGCGGTTCCGGGCAGGTTTACATCACAACTCAATCCAACCACGGGTTAAACATATCGTATTTTCTACATTTACATATTTTGTCATTCTTCTTTATTTCTTATATGTAAATATTTGCGGCCCATTATTAAGTTAATGGTGTAAAGATTACACCAATCACGGGCCCAACCCATACTTGAACTTGGGCCCTTCTATTTTATATTTTCATTCATTAATTAATTTTAACCCAACGTTATTTTCCCCCGTTTTACACGTCCGTTTATATATATATATTGGGCTTAGCCTTTTAAAGCCCAATTTAGCCATGCGAAAAGGGGAGGCTTATGGCGTATACACAAAGAGGGGAAGGTGAGCGCATGAACTTGCAATACGACGTTGGAAATACAAAATAGAAATTGGTGTACTTGCATAGTGGTAACATAGATGACATGAATCAAAGCATGTGAACTTGCATAGGTTTAACTACAACATGAACCTATATTCTTATTTAGGCATAATGTCAAACATAAGCATGTCATAAATATTTCTAGCATAAGCATAGCACAATGTCAAACATAAGCATGGCATGAATACTTTTAGCATAAACACGGCATAATGTCAAACATAAGCATGGCATAAGTAAAGTTAAATTTGTTCATGGCATAAACATAAACAAGTCATGTTTATAAGGTTTCTCCATGTTTACAAAGGGGATACTTTGTTACTAACACAAAAGCATAGTTCAACTTAATCATGGTTTAAGTCTAATCACATAACGATGGTATAAACATACTTATGCATAAATATTCCTAAACATGGTGTTTGCTTTAAACTTGCAAAAAAAGGGATTTTTGAGTCTAGCCTAGCCATGTCTCACCTATGTCATCATATAATTCTTGTAAACAAGATAGACTTAATCATGGATTTCAGTTATGCCAAATATCATTCATAGCCTAGCCATATTCATAAGTTTGCAAATAGGTTTTCTAGTACAAAAGCATGACTTAATACATAGGTTATGGTGCCAATATTTCAACATAGTTTCATATGAACTATAACAACCAAACTAATTACTTGCAAAATGATTTATGCACAAAAATATACATCATGATGGCATACTAACAAAGCCCCAAACTTGCATGAATTTCAATCAACTACATACATGTAGCTTCAACATAGATTACATAATTTGCGCAATATTCCAAACGTTTACTTGCATAGAACTACCGCATGTAGTTCTTTATAATCGAATAACATAATTCAAGAATATCCAAACGTATATAAATTGATAAGAACGCACAAATATGAATCACTTTTATTGCCACAATTCAAGCATACACATCAACACAATTGTTTATTCATACCAAAGTAATACTCTACTTACAATGGTTGCGGCGAATTCTCGAATTAAGAGATATGATTCCTTTGTTGAATTGATTGGCTTTAGGTTGCTTGAATTGCTTTAGGCTTTAGAACTTTCTTCCTAATTCTCTCTCTAGTTGGCGGCTACTCTTAGTCGTTCCTCAGCAACATGGCGGCTATGTTCTTAATTTTGAATGAATAGCTTAGGGTTTAGTCTAGGGTTGTTTATATAGAGGTTAGGAATTGATTAGGACCATTGATGTTGCTAGGTTAGATCGTAGCCATTCATTAGATAGAGAGACCAATTAGAACCCGCCACCTAGCCCTAATGACAAAGCAGACCACAGAAATTCGACCAAACACAGACCTGGCCAGCCAGGTTGACTGGGCTCGACCAGGTCGACACCCCTGTCGACAGGGCTGTCGACAGCCCTGTCGACATGGGTAGCCCAGGTCGACAGCCCAGTCGACCTGGGTGGCCTAGGCGGGTGTTTATCCGCCCTGGCCCACTGGGCCCGATTTTTAATTATTTTATTCTGTTTGAATTTTAAATTTAATTCAAAACTTCCGAAGGCCATATCTTCTTCATACGGACTCCGTTTTTCGAAAACTCGGACTCTATTTCGCGTATTTTTCCGAGACGAACGCAATGGCGTATCCCGTTTCCCTTAGTTATTTGATTTGAATTTGATTATACTTTAATTCATGAATTTCACAGTTATAGAATTCTCGGGGTGTTACATTCTCCCCCACTTAAAAGGATTTCGTCCCCGAAATCTTCAAGTTAGGAGGAATGTATATCCTAACATCCAATCATCCATCTACTCATCCATCAAACACGAGCATCCATTGTCCTTAAAAGACTTCTAATGCTTCATGATCATATGCGAAGTGTGTGTGTACATGTACTTATCTAATGCAAAATCAGGCGGTCTACTGATTTAGTTGACCTCCTTAATGCGAATTATGTAAGTGCCATGAATCCATTATGTATGCAAATTTTCCTATTCTTGATTCTACATGAGTGCACAATCATTCAATACAAATGCAGCATCCACATGACAACACATTAAAGTTCAATCACATACGAATGCAAACATATATGCATATGCAATATGAAGTGACTGAGCCGATCTAAAACCTAGATTGTGTGTGTATATGCAACCACGAGCAACCACTAGCAATCACTTGCAACCATTCATACATAACATGTTTCAATTACATGTTTCCATCCAAAGAGTTTCTACCTAAAAGATACGGTCGAGGAAATATGCCTAAAAAGATAGATAAAAGCGCAACTTAAGGAAAAAGAAAGATCAAGGATGTACCCTCGAACAGAAAAGGGTAGGCAGTGCGGATTCTAGCTTCAGGTTCCCAAGTCGCGTCTCCCTCGGCATCGCTCCACTGGACTTTGATGAGCTTGACTTCGCGGTTGCGTAGCCTCTTCACTTCCATTCCTAAGATGCGGGTTGGAACTCTCCTTATGGTTGCTTCGCGCTCCACTTCGGCCTCTTCGAGGATATTTGGCTCTACCACTTCAGCAGACTCATGCAGACATTTTCGGAGATGTGAAACGTGAAAAACGTTGTGGACTCCGGCCAACTTCTCGGGTAGCTCTAATCTATAGGCCATTTTCCCAATTTTCTCGATAATAGGGAATGGCCCTACGAATCTTGGCGCTAGCTTTCCTGTGGTTCCAAAACGAACAACGTTTCTTAGCGGTGATACCTTGAGAAAAACTCTGTCTCCAACTTCAAATTCAAGGTCGGTCCTCCTCTTGTCGGCGTAGGACTTTTGTCTGTCTTGGGCCGTCTTCATCCTTCTTCGTATTAAGTCTACTTTCTCTGAAGTCTCTCGGATCATGTCTGGTCCAAGTATGAGCTTATCCGTGGACTCCCACCAACAAGTGGGCGATCGGCACGGTCTTCCATATAAAGCTTCGAAGGGCGCCATTCCTATGGTTGCTTGATAGCTGTTGTTGTAGGCAAATTCCACCAAAGGAAGGTGGTCTTCCCATGTCCCTCCGAAGTCGAGGACGCACAGTCTTAAGAGGTCTTCCAAAACTCTGTTCACTCTCTCTGTTTGGCCGTCGGTTTGGGGATGATAGGCTGTGTTCAAGCATAACTGCGTTCCTACAGCTTCTTGCAGACTCCGCCAAAACTCACTGGTGAAGATGGGGTCTCGGTCACTAACAATGCTAGACGGTATTCCATGGAGTCGAACGATTTCTTTGAGGTAAAGTGATGCTAGGGATGAGGCAGTTCTTTTACTTTTGATAGGTAAAAAGTGGGCGCTTTTAGTAAGCCTATCCACTATTACCCAAATGCTAGTGTTGCCTCTCCTAGACCTAGGCAGCCCATCGATGAAGTCCATTGAGATGCTATCCCACTTCCATTGCGGGACCTCCAGAGGATGCAGCAGTCCGCCGGGCTTTTTCTGTTCCGCTTTAACCTGTTGGCACACCCTACACTTAGAAACGAATTCTGCCACGTCCTTTTTCATGTCGTTCCAAAAGAAAGTCCTTTTTATATCTTTGTACATTTTATCTCCGCCTGGGTGTATCGTCATCTTGGAATGATGCGCTTCCTCGAGAACCTTCCTTACTAAATCTTTTATCTGTGGGACGCATAGTCTTCCGTCTCGCCTTAGCAATCCCTTATCGTCGACGGAGTATCTGTTGAGGTGACTTGAAGTCTCACCCCTAATTAGCCTATCAATTATTTCCACAAGCTGAGGGTCTTCGCGTTGTGCTGCCCCTACTGAATCCACTAAAGCTGGGCGCACTTCGAGAGATGCTAGCAGGCCTGGTACGAAATCGGAGGAAGGCCTAAAGTCGAAGCTGGCTATAAACTCTAGGCTTTGTCTTTCAACAAACAACGGGCTTAGGGTCAATTTCTTTCGGCTCAACGCGTCTGCCACTACGTTGCCTTTGTCCGGAGTATAGGAGATTTCGAAATCGTACGAGGCAAGAAACTCCATCCATCTTTGTTGCCTCAAGTTAAGATCCTTCTGCGAGAAAAGATATTTCAACGATTTATGGTCAGTGTAAAGTTCGAACTTCTTACCTAGGAGATAGTGTCGCCAAGACTTGAGTGCAAAGACGATGGCGGCTAACTCGAGATCGTGGGTTGGGTAGTTCTTTTCGTGCACCTTCAACTGCCTCCCGCCATAAGCTACTACCCTTCCTTCTTGCATTAAGACGGCGCCTAGCCCTGTCCCACATGCATCCGTATAAACAGTGAACATCTTGCTCCCATCTGGCAGCGTCAAAACTGGGGCTGTTGTAAGAGCCCTTTTCAGTCGTTGGAAAGCAAGTTCACAATCCAAATCCCAATTGAACACTAGATTCTTCTTAGTCAATTTCGTGAGCGGAGCTGAGATTTTTGCAAAATCCCTTATGAACTTTCGATAGAAACCCGCTAGTCCTAGAAAGCTTCGGACCTCAGTTGCATTCCTTGGTGTCTTCCAATCTTGTACCGCCACTACCTTCGCAGGGTCCACTGCTAACCCTTGTTTGGATACTATGTGCCCAAGGAACCTCACCTCTTCTCTCCAAAAGTGGCATTTGGAGAACTTGGCTTTTAGTTGATGGACTCGCAAAGTTTCCATGATTGCCCTTAAGTGTTGAGCATGTTCCTCTTCACTCTTTGAGAAGATAAGGATATCATCTACGAAGACCACTACGAATTTGTTGAGGAAATCTCTAAATACCCTACTCATCAGGTCCACGAAGTAAGCAGGTGCATTTGTCAAGCCGAAAGGCATGACAAGCCATTCAAAGAAGCCGTCTGGGGTTCTAAACGCCATTTTATCGATGCTATCTTCAGCCACCCTTAGCTGATGAAAACCGATTGCTAAATCGAGTTGGGAGAAAACAGACGCTCCTACAAGCTGGTCAAATAAATCGTCAATTCTAGGGAGAGGATGCCTATTCTTTTTCGTTAGCTTGTTGAGCTCCCTATAGTCAACACATAGACGGAGTGAACCATCCGCCTTTGTAGCGAACACCACCGGAGCGCCCCATTCTGAAATGCTCCTCCTAATGAACCCCTTTTCCAGAAGCTCTTTAATCTGTTTACTGAGCTCTTTCCTTTCTCGTGGAGCCATATGTCTAACGGGCAACGCAACGGGCTTTGCATTATCTACAAGATATATGCGGAAGTCTATTTCCCGCTTCGGAGGCAAGCCCTTCACCTCTTCGAAGACATCCGGATATTCCCGGACCACTCTAACTGATTGCAAGTTTTCAACAGAGGCATCTAGCGATTCAAGATAACTAATCATAACCGCATACGAGGGATTACAAGAAATTTCCAAAGTATTACCGAGCTGGGTTAGGAGCCTAACAACCCTTTTCTCACAATCAAGGATGGCCCCATTACGGGATAGCCAATCCATACCCAAAATCAAACCATACCCCGAAAAGCCCAAAACAAAGGCACTACATTGAAACTCGACACTTAGAATAGAAATTTTCAATCCCACACAGATCATAGACAAATGAGCTGGGCCCCCAATTGGGTTTGAAACAATTAAGGGGTCCTCTACCATACTAGTTTTTAGGTGCAGAGATTCTACTAAAGCAGACGAGATAAAGGAGTGTGATGCGCCAGAATCAAATAAAGTGCGAACGGGGTGATCATAAAGATAAACTACACTTTCTATAGAAGTATTTATACCTCGCTGTTGCAGAGGTGGCGCTTCTAGCACATGGACCTGTGCCCCTGGGGTGGATCCAGCCCTCTGCCCCTGTCCTCGTTTCTTTGGGCAATCCTTAGCCCTGTGGCCTGTCTGACCGCATGAAAAGCACCCACCATTCTCCTTGGCCTTCTTTTTCTGGCAGTCCTTTACTAAGTGACCCACTTTGCCACAGAAATTGCACTTCCTCTTCTCTTTGTTGCCTTTTCCGCCTTTCTTAAAGTCCGCCTTCTTAGGCTGCAAACCCTCTTTCTTCCCTTGAGAGCTTTCTGCCTTTGTCTCCTTCTTGCCCTTATCCTCCTCATTCAGCAATGCCATTTGCACCAATCTTTCATACGTGGCCCCCATGGGTATATGGGTCATGGCCAAACTGTGTAATGGCTCATTTAACCCTTTGACGAAACGGAGAGCCTTCTTGTGCGGGGTGTTGACTAGGTCAAGTCCAAACCTAGCCAGCTCATCGAACTGATTCACATACTCTCTGACTGTCTTGTCCCCTTGCTTAAGAAATAAGAATTTTTCCAACTGCAAACTTCTTTCCGCATCTGAGAGAAATTTAGTCTCAAACCTTGCCCTAAAGTCCTCCCACGTCTCCACTGGTCTTTCAGCATTAGTGACTTCCCACCAGTAGGAAGCCTCGCCCTTCAATAGCCACACCGCCAGTTGTACTTTTTGCCTATCCTCTACCTCAAAGATGATGAATAGGTCCTCCGTTTCTTTCAGCCAATTTCTAGCTGCTACGAAGGACTCAGTTCCATGGAAATCCCTTCCTCCCATAGCTTTAAAATCTTTACATATCTTAGCAAACGTGTTTCCCCGAGGAGGAGGTGGAGGAAAAGGTGCTGCTGCAGCTGGATGATTTCCTTCAGCTGGGGGAGGAGGAACGGTAGGACCTGGCTGAGTGGCCCTTGCTTCTAAGAACCGTCTAAACCAACCAGGTATTGGCACCCCTTCAGGCAAGTTAAGTTCTTGGGACATGCTGAAACAAAAAGATAGATTCAAAACGAAGGATAAGAGATAATACCTATGGCTTTGGGGAGTGGACTTTGCCTTTTCAAAATAAAATAATATTTTTCTTTTAAAAATGCTTCTTTAAATTTCCTTTTTGAAAATAATTTTTTTCAAAACTTTTTATCTTATCTGGTAAACCTATGCTCTGATACCAAGTGAAACAGCCCACCTCCGTTAGGGTCACTCTCAAAGGGAATGCCCTAATTTTGGTGGAGGTTTATAAGTACAAGTCACAGATATACAAGACAGATATAAGAACACATATTTGTAAACAGCGGAAGAACAACAAACTTTTATTTCATAAAGTCAAATACGTGTTACAACAACATCCTTTCCAAAAACATAACATAACACTTTCATAATCTGTCTTGAGTACATTATTTAAAGAAGCATAAATAAAACGTAGATAAACTGCAAAAGCCCCAAAGTGGATTGTCCAAAGCCATAGTTCAAAACAGGAAAGTCCAAGCAATACATTTCTCTTCTTCAAGCTGGATGTTGAGGTAGGTCAAGCTGCTGTGTTCCCTCCCTGAGGACCTTGGGGGGGGGGGGGGGAAACGGAAGAAAGAATACGAAAGAAAAGTAGAGTCAGACATAAAGCCTGAGTAAGTCTAGTACTATTTTGTCTATGAATAAAGAACTGGGTATGATAAGTATAACAAGAAGTGGGCAAGCACAATAAACTTGGTTAAGTTATCTAGGGTCGAATATACTATCGTACCCCATGTTAATCTCTGAACCCATATACTAGTTTCCAATTTGCACCCCATAATCAGGGTGATGTGATCCATTCTATGATGATCGGCTCCTACTCGCAAAGTTACATGTGTCTTACGGCCCCCGATGTCTGTAGTTACCTATGCTGGTCCCACCATGGGGTGTATCAAGTCCCATAGTGGCAACCCGACACAACCTTAGAGTGCACAGGTATGCTACTGGTGTCCAGTGCCTTATTTTTCTGCGCCGGAGTGTGTGCACGCCCGCACTCCGTTAGAACCTACACTGCTACACCACCGCCGTCGCTTTGACCTCTTACAATCAGCCCAGTAATCGTGCCCCACCCTGCCTAGTTTCAGGGTATCCTGATACACCTTCTAGGGTTACTGCTGAAAAGGGTCCCCCGTTACTAGGTTTTCTATCTCTAGCCAACATGCTAAGTTGGTTAAGTGTTTCTAACCTAACCCCCACCAGTCCGTTTAGTTTAGCATGTTCCATTTTGATTAAGTCTTTAGTTCACTTAATCCTATCAATCCTGACTCAGCCTTAATTGTCTTATTAAGGCCCTGACCTCTCACATTAGACAGGTATTGTTGTGGCTGCCTGTTGCCGGTTGGTTCCGGGCAGTCTTACGCCACAACTCAGTCTAACCTCGGGTCCTTGCTGGGCTCCATGTTTAACCTCCCACATTGGATAGGTATTGTTGTGACTACTGGACAGCCGGGCGGTTCCGGGCAGGTTTACATCACAACTCAATCCAACCTCGGGTTAAACATATCGTATTTTCTACATTTACATATTTTTTCATTCTTCTTTATTTCTTATATGTAAATATTTGCGGCCCATTATTAAGTTAATGGTGTAAAGATTACACCAATCACGGGCCCAACCCATACTTGAACTTGGGCCCTTCTATTTTATATTTTGATTCATTAATTAATTTTAACCCAACGTTATTTTCCCCCGTTTTACACGTCCGTTTATATATATATATTGGGCTTAGCCTTTTAAAGCCCAATTTAGCCATGCGAAAAGGGGAGGCTTATGGAGTATACACAAAGAGGGGAAGGTGAGCGCATGAACTTGCAATACGACGTTGGAAATACAAAATAGAAATTGGTGTACTTGCATAGTGGTAACATAGATGACATGAATCAAAGCATGTGAACTTGCATAGGTTTAACTACAACATGAACCTATATTCTTATTTAGGCATAATGTCAAACATAAGCATGTCATAAATATTTCTAGCATAAGCATAGCATAATGTCAAACATAAGCATGGCATGAATACTTTTAGCATAAACACGGCATAATGTCAAACATAAGCATGGCATAAGTAAAGTTAAATTTGTTCATGGCATAAACATAAACAAGTCATGTTTATAAGGTTTCTCCATGTTTACAAAGGGGATACTTTGTTACTAACACAAAAGCATAGTTCAACTTAATCATGGTTTAAGTCTAATCACATAACGATGGTATAAACATACTTATGCATAAATATTCCTAAACATGGTGTTTGCTTTAAACTTGCAAAAAAAGGGATTTTTGAGTCTAGCCTAGCCATGTCTCACCTATGTCATCATATAATTCTTGTAAACAAGATAGACTTAATCATGGATTTCAGTTATGCCAAATATCATTCATAGCCTAGCCATATTCATAAGTTTGCAAATAGGTTTTCTAGTACAAAAGCATGACTTAATACATAGGTTATGGTGCCAATATTTCAACATAGTTTCATATGAACTATAACAACCAAACTAATTACTTGCAAAATGATTTATGCACAAAAATACACATCATGATGGCATACTAACAAAGCCCCAAACTTGCATGAATTTCAATCAACTACATACATGTAGCTTCAACATAGATTACATAATTTGCGCAATATTCCAAACGTTTACTTGCATAGAACTACCGCATGTAGTTCTTTATAATCGAATAACATAATTCAAGAATATCCAAACGTATATAAATTGATAAGAACGCACAAATATGAATCACTTTTATTGCCACAATTCAAGCATACACATCAACACAATTGTTTATTCATACCAAAGTAATACTCTACTTACAATGGTTGCGGCGAATTCTCGAATTAAGAGATATGATTCCTTTGTTGAATTGATTGGCTTTAGGTTGCTTGAATTGCTTTAGGCTTTAGAACTTTCTTCCTAATTCTCTCTCTAGTTGGCGGCTACTCTTAGTCGTTCCTCAGCAACATGGCGGCTATGTTCTTAATTTTGAATGAATAGCTTAGGGTTTAGTCTAGGGTTGTTTTTATAGAGGTTAGGAATTGATTAGGACCATTGATGTTGCTAGGTTAGATCGTAGCCATTCATTAGATAGAGAGACCAATTAGAACCCGCCACCTAGCCCTAATGACAAAGCAGACCACAGAAATTCGACCAAACACAGACCTGGCCAGCCAGGTTGACTAGGCTCGACCAGGTCAACACCCCTGTCGACAGGGCTGTCGACAGCCCTGTCGACATGGGTAGCCCAGGTCGACAGCCCAGTCGACCTGGGTGGCCTAGGCGGGTGTTTATCCGCCCTGGCCCACTGGGCCCGATTTTTAATTATTTTATTCTGTTTGAATTTTAAATTTAATTCAAAACTTCTGAAGGCCATATCTTCTTCATACGGACTCCGTTTTTCGAAAACTCGGACTCTATTTCGCGTATTTTTCCGAGACGAACGCAATGGCGTATCCCGTTTCCCTTGATTATTTGATTTGAATTTGATTATACTTTAATTCATGAATTTCACAGTTATAGAATTCTCGGGGTGTTACAACTTGAACTCGTGATTTTTCTAAATTAGATGGAGACACTCATGAAGAAGATGTAGGTGGAGCGGATTCACAGCGATTGGAGCGATGAACTATGGAAGGCTGACGTTGGGTAGATGCGATTGGAATGGTCTGATGAAATAGGGGATGACCGTACGAAATGGCGAGTCCTGCAGTGGTATTTTGGTAGTGCGAATGGAGCATTTTCTGATGTAGAGAATGATAGTCAGGTGGCCAAAATAGTTGTACGAATATTGACGAACCAGGGAAGATGCTATGCGTAGTGAGGAGTGCGGATCTGTTTGGATGAGGAATTGAAGTTATGGTTTTTTTAGGAGTTATTGAATAGCTTGAGTTTGATCAGGAGTTGAATTCCAGGAAGTCAATCTGGTTTTGTGGGAATGGTGAGCCATTGTAGTGACATTGAAGTGTTATGGAAATCAATCTCGGCGGTGGAGTAATCAAGGGAGTTGGGTCTCTAATTTTTGGAACAGGGATGCTGTAAATATAGTCTGTGATTGGAGGAGTGTAGCATTGGCTGTCTGTTTGGAGAAGGGGTATGTGTACTGGGGAGCTGAAGTTGTGGCATTGCAGTGGAGGCCAAGGCCGCCGGACGTTGGTTTGATATTGATGATAGAAGTCGTGATATTGGGAACTGAAGATAGAAAACAAGGTATACGTTCGACCGAAATTTAAACTTACTTAGAATAAATTATTTAATTTTGTTAGGAATTAATTTTAATTAACAATAGATTGATCGTTAAATAAAATTGAATAACCGTAGGTATAAATTATTCAAGGCGATTCGTTGACACAACAATTCAGAATTTAATGGAATATTCAGCAAAGGAATAATCAAGGTGAGTTGAACTCACTCAGTTAAATTATTGGGAACTATTTTTAATAGTTCAAATTTTATTGCTTACTTATTGGATGATAATTGCTTGATATAAAGTGGTAATACTATATAATAACATACTATAATAATAATATTGGTGATTGGTGATTGGATAATGCCCGCAGTACCATTAGCGGATGCCGGTAGTACCATTATCGGATGATTTCCCTATACGCCCCACAATATATATAGTGGATGACCTTCTATACCGCGATATCATGCCTCGAAGCAGGATGGGTATTATTATTGTTGACTAACATCAGTGGATGCAGGAAATACAGGTTGGAGGGATCCAACTGGATTCCTCAACATTTATTTATTTGTTTTCACATATATGCTGTTATATCATATGATTGATCACCTATGATAGTATATGACCTATTTGGATGAGTATTAACCCTGGACCTTGATTTTTTGATATTTTTGGATGTTAGAAAAATAAATAAATGGATTTTAAAATTTAAATATACACAAATATTTAAAGGGGATTTTATTTTCAAATAGAAATATTATTTAAAACCAAATTATAAATGGAATTGAGCAGTAAAATTTGATTGTAACAAATAATACGAGAAGGTAATTTTATAAGCAACGTTTATAAAGAAGTGAAATAATGATATTCATTATTATTATTAAGAAATTCAAGAAAATATAATCTGAGTATGAATTTGGAAGATATACGAGAATTGAGTTTTAAATTCGATATTTGAAATAGATATGAATTTTCCAACTGCAAGTGGAAATTTTAAATAAGATATATATAACTCTATAATTATAAGTTATAATAAGATTGAATTGAAATGGGAATTATAAATTCAAGTCGAGAAAGGATGTGTATTAAGAGTTATTATTCACGGTTGAGGTGAATTGGGGTTGAAGCGAATATTTTGCAAATAAGAATTTTTGAAGGAAATTAGAAAGGGTTTTTAAATTATTAAAAATGATTGAATTGGAGATGAAACAAATTGGAAAATATAATATGGATTATACTAGAGGATTTTATATACGAGTTATAAATAAAAACTATTATTAGTAAGAATTTGCAAAAGTTATATACAAATATCTTGAATAGAAGTTAGAATAGCAATAAATGAAGCTTAGTGAAATAAAACTAGAATGGAGTTTTAAACATATACAAATGTTTGTAAAACTTATTTATGGGTTAAAAACTTGTTAAAACCCGGTTTACAAATGTAAACAGAATTGAGTTGGGTAATGAAAATATATCGTTATAAGAAAAATCTTATTTCAATTTAGAAATAAATATTCAGAAAATATTTTGCAAATCAAATCCCTAAGGAAATATTTTATAAAGGTTGTAACAATGTTTTGTAAATGCTATTTATAAGAAATATTTGAATGATTATAAATGTGAGATAAACATTTCATTTAAAATGGTAATTGACATTGGAAATTCTATTTTAGGAATTTAGAAGTGAAGTTAATGGAATTAGAAACTGATTGGAGATTAGTTAAGATGAATGGTTTACTGATTATCGATCGGATGTTGGTTTCGGCCTTCGGGGTTGATGCTTAGGAAATTATTCTCTTACTAGTCTACAGTTAGTGACTAATGACCAAGATGAGAAGAACGTGATTAAAGTGTTTTAAAGATGAACCGGTTTTGAATATCCTTATATTAATATAAAAACAAAACAGAGTATTTCAAAGTGTTGTGATAATTATGAAGTTTGATTAACGAATGATTAATTAAAGAGAGAATATTGAATCGATAAATTCAATTTTTCTTTTATGGATGAATGGTTGTTTTTATTTGATAGTTAAATAACCGACTATCAAATCTGGCCTAAAGCGATTGTTGGTACGGAAAGACCGGGATCGAATTTATATTCGAAAACCATTCCAACCAGCAAATACGAAAACGTTGAATATGTACTCGACGCTGATTGAGACGGAGTATTGAAGATCGTAAATCTTCATAAAGCGGAAGAACTATTTAAAATCTATGGTTTAGCAGCCAGAGGTATACTGTGGTTCTGTCATGGTTGTAATTTACGGATTGCAAGGACTTCTCGCTACTGATCTATAGGGTGATTACTAGGATGCGGTAGGAGGGTGCCTTCGGTTTGTCCAGACCCAGGACAACTTGTATGGACGAATGTCTGACAAAGTATTTCCAAAAGAATCACGTACGTTGGTTTTTACAAACGTATTTCTGTTAGTGGCGGAGAAGGGCACTTCTCTTAGCTTAACGACTGGAATATTTTTATGCACGTCAATTAGTGATTTGGTAGATCTGACGATGTGGCATTCAAAGTGAATAATGGCCAGATGTTCCATATGAATATAAATAAATAACCAAATTATGACCTCAAGCCTCATCAACCGAGAAATGACAAAAATCGGGCAGGCAGCATGGCTATGTGGGTCGCACCCATTAGAGTGTATTGTCACCATCTAGAAAATATTCAGATTTGTTACTTCTTTCATTTTCTGTATCTCCCGGGAATGGTTATGTTGCTAGCAACTGTAAGTGACAATATATTCGGTACACTCAAGAGAAATGAGTGGTCGGTCATGTGTGGGCCGGGTTGCAAGACGTTCTTGTTTAACCCAGTGTATTGATCTCTAGAGATACTGTGACGACCCCCAAACCCCGTACGGACGGTGGCAAGGGTAATCTTTGGAATATAACACATAAACAAATAACAGCAGAACAAAAATAAATAAATACACCAGATAATGTACAACATAATATACTAGATAAATATAATCATCAGAGTTACACAGTATACAGGATCATACTTAGTACAAAATACAGTTCAGCTATACATAAATGTCTACAGCGGAAAACAAACATAATATGTACAATAGGTGCTGAACAGCATAAAAAGAGATAAATGATAGAATCCGTCTTCAGCTCCAGCTATCCAGAATCAGACTGCTAAAACCTGAATACAAGGCTGCCCGTGTCGAAATAAGGGCACCCGAGTTTGCAAGTGAAACAAACTACGAGTCAGTCATGGGACAGGTATGAGAAATCTACTTAACACATTTTATAATATGGCCAATCACAGGACCACGCCACTTTCGCGGAACGGGTTTTCTCCATTGGATTGCCACTACTTTTAAAACAAGTTAATCTTTTAAACATCGCAATGCTTTTTATAAAAATGAAGCCATTATAAGATTCAGTTCCCATCACAAAATTCAACGCAAACCGGAGGATAGAGTTTTTTACCTTATAATGGCCAAATATGCTTGATATGAATAAAACAAAAGCATTTAGTATCATTACTAGTGTTTATATGTTTCAAAAGCAATTTCAAATTATAAGTATCAATCATAGACGTCATTAATACCCCATACAACTATGTCGCCATATATAGGTATACAATCAAAACTGCACGGTGTGGTATTTGGAAATTGTATTTCCGTCATGAACCAAGGCAAAAGATAGTCCTTACCGACTTCGCGACTCTGTAGCCCGAGCCACAGGATCATAGCTCGAGTGATCCTTGGATCGTCAGAGCCGGTCCACCGATGTGGATTAAAATGCCTGAACATTGCGTTTCCCCGCCCTTTGGGGGCGTAAATGAGTCCTATGACTCCATCGGCTCCACATAGTCACCAATACATCCGAGGTGCCTCGCAACAGCAACAACCACACAGGTGAAAATAATATAAATGTCAGCTAGTTTAAGCACTGACACCACCTCTAACTAAAAGGAAACGCAGGTCCTCCCTGAGGTCCTCTCCCGTTTCTGGTTCATACCGGGGTGTGAGGCCCGTGAATCAACGTTATACACAAAGCAATGCCACACAGGCCGTGCTTTGATCATCAACCACAAGGCTTTGCTTTTCAACAGAAGTTTTGATCATCTGCCACTTAGGCATGCCACACAGGCAATTCACTCTATGCGACTAATTTCTATCGATATATAACCTCTGAGCTCGTACGTCTCAGAGAAGGGCGTTAAGCAAGAGAATAAATTCTCCACCGCCAAACAGATATATATTTAATAGAGATCAATCAGCACAGAACAAAATCCAATGTCAGACACACAGTCCGTTTGCAAGTTCGTTCTGGGTCTGAACGAAACCGGAGGCACTATATACCTCGCATATCCATCGATCTCCACGGACATCTGGACGATCACCACTCATTATCCATATTTTGGGATGCCTCCCAATCAGGACATCAGTTATCATCCAACCGAGGTGAAGATCTCCGGTCTTCAACCACCATCTTCATCATCAACTTCATATCGTCGATCAATTATTTGAAATGAGATTTAACTCGGCCTTTTCAAATAATTCCTGTATATTTAGAATTTAAATCAATTCATTTCAATGGATAAATTATTTGACACCAATAATCCTATTTTTAAATGTAATTTTCCCGCCAAACACATTCCACCATCAAATATCACATAAACCGAGCAAATTCAGTTTATTTCCATTCCATATCGTTTATAATATTTTATCATGATTTATCGCTATTTTTATTTATTTAAAAATAGCCATTTCATTCAAAACAACGCTTCAGGCCATAAAGCGGCCATGGCGCTGTTTTTCTTCAGATTTGATTTACACATATCTGAAAATCTAACCATTCGATCTTCACAAATTTTATATCATTAGAAAGATCTTTTCAAAATGAATCCAATGGTTTCAGTTTCGGGAAAATCCGACGGTCGGATCTCCCGGTACACTCGTTTAAAGTTTCGATTTCAAAATACGAACTACAGCGTCGTTATTTGATTTAATTTAATTATATTTATATATATATAAAAATATAATCGATTTTGGCGCTGTTTTTCTTCAGATTTGAATTAAACATTCCAGATAATCCAACCGTTGGATCTTCACATAGTGGGTGTCGTTGGAAAAATATTTATAAGGCGAACCCAACGGTTGCGGTTTCAGGAAAATCCGATGGTCAGATATCCCGCAATGATCGTTTGAAATCACGGTTTCAAAACACGAACTGCAGCGTCGTTATTCGATTTAATTTAATTATATATATATATATATATATATGATCGATTATGGCGCTGTTTTTCTTCAAATTAGAATTAAATATTCCAGACAATCCAACCGTTGGATCTTCACAAAGTGGGTGTCGTTGGAAAAATATTTCCAAGGCGAACCCAACGGTTGTGGTTTCGGGAAAATCCGATGGTCGGATCTCCCGCACTAATCGTTTGAAATCCCGGTTTCAAAACACGAACTGCAGCTTCGTTATTCGTTTTATTTTAATTATATATATATATATAATTCATCCTTCGATTTCAAAACCATATTCATTTCATATATTCGATAAAAATGATATTTTTATCCCACTGATATTTATTTCAACACATCACCATTTTTAACACTTCATATTCACAATAAAAATGTAGATTTTATTGTTCAATCTATATATTCAACACATGAATGTTTTCGACTTCACACACACGATAAAAATATAATTTTTATCGTTCTACTCCTTTATTCAACACTTGAATATTCTCTATATTTCATATATATAATAAAAATGTGATTTTTATTGTAAAACAATTTATTTCAAAACACGACTATTTTATATAGTTCATATATATGATAAAAATATGATTTTTATTATAAAACAATTTATTTCAATACACGAACTCCGTTCAACACATGAATTTATTTCAACACATGAATTTTGTTTCAACATTCAACACATGAATATAAATCAAACACAGAAATATTTCAGAAAATTTCGGCAGCATAACGGCAGGGTAGTTAAAACCGGGGTCGTCCCTAGTACGGCTCCTCGCTCTACCTTAAAGCCTCGCAGCTTTTGACAATGGGGATTTTCAATATCTAGTTCGTACGCAGAAGAATTTTCTCATATACTAATCCTATTGGGATTTCAACCACAATCAATCATTTAAAATCAACCATTCATGATATTCACCAAATTTTCACATCAACCAATAATCCAAACAATATCACAACCAATATATATCGTCCATGGTCTGTGGACGACGGGAGTATATATATATATATATATATATATATATATATATATATATATACGTGTATAACTATATTTCGATTTCATTTCAATATCACTTCAATTTATTTCAACGCACATATCATTTTTACAACGCATATATAACTTATACATCGAACATACAACTTATACAACACTTATACATGAGGTGTACAATGCTTATATAACTCATACTTCGACTATATAATTTATACATCGTTGTTTTCCATGTCGTTTATAATTTAGAAATCTCACATTGGGTTCCAATCGACCAAAAATAGCAGAAGGCTCAGAAAAATATCCGGTCTCTTCTAGAATGTAGAAGACGTCCACACGAGTCCACTCTCTCTTGTTTCACTGAATTTCGTCAAGAAACGAAAAAGATATGATTTTTACAGTGAAATCAAAAACCGTAGCGCTTTTAAAGTGCTATCGAATAGTTTAATATAATTAAAGCTGTACCTCCACTGTTTTGTTCGAAACTAGGTTTCGATTTTACTCGAAATCCGTGAAGCTTGAAGAGGATCGGGCTGTGCAGTGTTGGAGGGGGAGGAGTGGCGCACCTACGCGCGATGGAGGGGGCCCATTCGGTGGTCCCTGTTGATGGCAGCGGCGGTTGAAAGGCCGCGACTTTGGAGGCCTGGATCTCGTGATTCGCCTGACGAGAGGGGGTGCAACGACCATGGATTTGAAGCTTGAGGGGAGCTCTTCAAAAACCCCAACTGGGTCGAAGGCTATCGATGCGAGTAGGAGGAGAAGACGAGGAGGGAAGGTATCAACTGGTTTCCGCCGTGCGTCGACTTTGATTACGGGGAGAGAGAAAAACAACTGACCAATGATATTTTTTTATTTTATTTATATATTTTCAAAATTCTAAAATACCCCTCTTCACACATGAACACCAATTCAAACCCAACGACTGTCGTCCCTAGGTAAATACCCCCATTCCGAACACAATGGGATATGTTTCGAAGGTCCATTCAAATGTTTCAGTCAGTTTTCCTTCAAATTAAAATATAAAACATTCAATATTTAATTTGAACGTACATTTCAATTTGTTTGGGCCACATACAGACTCTAAAAATTCCCAAAAAATAAATCCAACTATGTTTTGATGATACGGTCCCAACAAAACTAGTTTCGTCGAATTCTGAGGTCGTTTGCAAAATAGCCCATTTCTGGTCGATCCAATTTAATAGAAATCGACCAAACACACTTTCCTTTACCACGCTCACATACTAGCTTCAAAAAGTATGAAATTTGAAACCTAGCAATAATTCGAGCCCGGATCCAACAAAAGTGGTTTCGTCAAATTCTGAGGTCGTTTGCAAAATGGCCATTTTCACGGGCTATATAAATCTATAGCGAACTTTCTGAAAATTCATTTGGCCATAACTTTTGCTTCCCGCTATGAAACTTTGATTTTTCAGATTCATTAGAAAGATATTCACTAACAGATTTAAATATTTTTAGTTTCACTAAAACCCGTTTCATTTTGCCCCCGGTACAGTCAGTCAAAGTTTGAATTTAATTTTTTGAAACTGCAGCGCCATTTCAGGCCTTGTTTATAGTTCAAAGTAATTATATTTATTTTCAAGCATCGATTCAAACACCATTTTCGTCGTTTTTTATTAAAATATTTATTTTAAATATTTAAAATCCACTAAAATAGCCAATTCAAAATTCTTAAACTGGTTCAGATTTTCCGGGTTGTTACAATCTCCCCCACTTAAAACTTTTCGTCCCCGAAAAGGGACAAAGTCGAAGGTGGTTTGATTAACCAACTCTACTTTCTTTCTGGCTTCAATTCTCCAACTTTTCAGTTTCTAAGAATTTTCAAATTCTTCAAAAATTTGGCTAACACCCTAAATTTTCGAAAATTTTCGCCATAACCTCCTTTTTACGGGGAGGGGTTTGGAAATTTATTGGGCCGTATTAGGTACCCAGTAAATCCTAATAAGCATACACATATTTATAGTGATATATTCTAGTGTCCACGGGGGAGTGTGTATAGATGATAACTCCATAGAATAAATTCTCGTCACCCCATAAATAGTTTTTGTGCCTTACAAGACTAGAGAGACGTGTTTATTATCATCTCCAAACCCGTGTGGGGTTTTTATTAATCTGGCAATTTATCGTTACAATTTTATATGGTCCATATCAGTCATCAGCTCAACCTGTAATAAATAGTCCATATTTGTCATCAGTTCAACCTGTAATAAATAGTCATCGCCATACAAGCCTCTCGCCCGTATGGTAAATCTTCAACCTCGTCACACAAGCTCCAAATGCTTGTGTGGTATATGATGAAGTATGCTATCTTCAAGAATTATGCCATCTTCAAGAAGTATGCCATGCAGTGTAGTTCAAAATTAATTGTTACTATCCTATGGCGACGTTTATTAACTACACACAGAATAACCAACACTCTGCATCCAATAGCACTCACAGGAGTTGATATAATAATAAAATTACGCATCCAACTCATTAAGGTTTACCTATTTGTCGGGCAGGCAAATAAATTCTTTACTCAACAGCGAATCCATTTACCTGTTCAAACATATATAAAGTACATGTATATATTTCTATCTATTCTCTAATCAGTTCAATACTTGATTTAATCGAATAAATTTACCATTCATTAATTATCATTCCAATAGTTTAATTAATAAAATTCTAAATCACACAACACAAACAACAATCAATTTATTTTTAACTTTTCAAAAATACACTAGTTAATTCATATACTCTTTTAAAATCATTCAGATTATATAATTAAAAAGTTTACATCCACGAAAAGAAAACGACATAGCAGAGAACATAATGGAAATTACAAAATGTGGTAAATGTACCTTGCACCAGAGTCAATCAGAGATATCCACCCTGCACTTAGGATAGGCTTTCTTAATGCTTTCCTCGGTTTCCCAAGTACAATCTCGCGAATCTCCACTCCATAGCACTTTAACTAAGTGAACCTTCTTGTTCCTCAGCTCTTTGGTTTCTTTGCCAATTATCTTTATCGGCTCTCTCCTTACAGCTAATTCTGGAGTAATTTCCAAATCCTGTTGCGCGGCTTCTTCCACGACTAAATTTGGGTCATGTACATGCTTTCGAAGTTGAGATACGTGAAACACATCATGTACTCCAGGCAACCAATCAGGTAATTGAACTCTATAAGCGAGAGTTCCAATCCGTTCGAGTATAGGGAATGGACCAATAAATTTGGGCACCAACTTCCCAGTTTTGCCAAATCGAATTACTCCTCTCATCGGAGAAACCCTTAGATACACATAGTCACCAACAGCAAATGCTAAATCCCTCCTTCTCGAGTCTGCATAGCTCTTCTGTCGTCTTTGAGCTGCTAGCAATCGTTTCTTAATGAAATCGACTTTGTCTGCAGCTTCACGAATCATATCTGGTCCCAATACCAGCTTATTGGCAGGTTCAACCCACCAAGCAGGAGATCGGCAACGTCTACCATATAATGCTTCGAATGGTGACATAGTCAGGCTCGCTTGGTAGCTGTTGTTGTATGATAACTCGGCCAAATGCAAATGGTCTTCCCATGATCCGCCAAAATCAATAACACAAGCCCGCAATAAATCTTCTAGAATACGATTCACCCTCTCAGTTTGACCATCTATTTGAGGATGATAAGCGGTGCTCAAGTTCAGTTTCGTTCCCAGTTCTACTTGAAATGTCTCCCAGAATTTGCTAGTAAATATTGGATCTCTATCACTAACTATGATGATCGGCACTCCATGTAGCTTAACTATTTCCTTGAAATAAACCAGCGCCAGACTCTTAGCAGTTCTATTGGATCTGACAGGTATGAAATGGGTGGTCTTCGTGAAACGATCTACGATCACCCAAATGCTGTCATTTTTTTCTTGGTTCTGGGCAAACCATCTATGAAGTCCATGGAAATATGTTCCCATTTCCAACCTGGAATGTCCAATGGTTGCAATAATCCGGCAAGTTTCTGTTGGTCGCTCTTGACTAGTTAGCAAGTAGGACACCTGTTAACATATATTGAAATGTCCCTTTTCATAGCCTTCCACCGGAATGTTCGCTTTAGATCGATATACATTTTGCTCACACCTGGATGGATACTCAGCTTGGATTTGTGACATTCGTCTAACACTACTCTTTTGAGCTCGGGGATGTCGGGAACACAAATCCTTCCTCCCAATCTCAGAATCCCATCGTTATCTATTTGAAAACCCAAGGGTTCCCCTTTCTGAATCCTTCTGATCATTTCCTTAACAAAGTTATCATCCTTCTGAAGAATAGATATTTTGTCAATCAAGGAAGTCGTAATAATAAAACTGGCGATTATCGCATTCTTTCGACTCAGCGCATCGGCTACAACATTGGCTTTCCCTGGAGTGTAAAAAATTTCAAAATTGTACGCTGCAAGAAATTCTAGCCAACGTTGTTGCCTCAGATTCAAGTCTTTCTGGGTGAACAGATACTTTAGCGATTGATGATCTGTATAAAGTTCGAACTTCTCACCCAAAAGATAATGTCTCCAGATTTTCAAAGCAAATACGATAGCCAACAACTCAAGATCATTAGTAACGTAGTTCATCTCATGCGGTTTCAGCTGACAGCTAGCATAAGCAATCACTTGACCTCTTTGCATTAACACTGCACCAAGGCCTTCTCTAGAGGCATCTGTCCAGACTTTCAAGTCCTGATTGCCATCGATAATTGTTAACACTGGAGCAGTCGTTAATCTTATTTTTAGCTTCTGAAAAGCCTCCTCTTCATCGACAAAAAGGCCTCGCTTATCTAGATCCTCATACTGATAAGCCATGTATACCATTTCAGAAAAAGGAAGCTTCACATGCCCCATCACACTATTCTGGTATTTTCTTTGAAGACCATTAATAAACCTCAGATTCTTCCTCTTCGGATTTTGAATTAGATGAGGGGCAAAATGAGAAATTTCATTGAATCTCTTATGATATTCTGGGATATTCATATCCCCTTGTATCAAATAGTAGAATTCATCACATAAAAGCTCTGTTGCTTCTGGAGGAGTAAATCTTTCACTGAAAATCTCTTTGAATCTATCCCAGGTGATATCACCTTCTGGATTATCTTTAATGATTGTTTCCCACCAGATTAAAGCTTCTTCTTTGAGCGCCCAAAATGCCACTAATCTTTTCTGATCATCTCTCAACTGGAAACGCTCAAAAATTCTTTTAAAAGAACTCATCCAAGCTTGAGTTTGAATAATCGATTCATTGCCTGAAAATTGCACTCCACCCAGATTTCGATATCTCTTAAATAGAGCCTCTAGATCTGGTTCTGCATTCCTTCTGTTTCTGACACTCATTTTCTAGTTCTTCTGCAAATATCATACCAAGTGTCAGGTCAACAGAGAAGATATCATAAAGCATAGAGACATATACTTGAATGTAAATGCATCTATCGAGGCGTATTCCTTTCTGCTATACTCATACTAGGATATTGCTGATCCTATCTATAATGAGTTACTCGTCCTAGAACACTACTGGTTCTATTTCTGACGAGTTCGTTAATATGTTATATTCCAGAACTAAGCTTAATCAAAGCTCTGATACCACGTGTGACGACCCCCAAACCCCGTACGGACGGTGGCAAGGGTAATCTTTGGAGTATAACACATAAAAAAATAACAGCATAACAGAAATAAATAAATACACCAAATAATGTACAACAGAATATACTAGATAAATATAATCATCAGAGTTACACAGTATACAGGATCATACTTAGTACAAAATACAGTTCAGCTATACATAAATGTCTACAGCGGAAAACAAACATAATATGTACAATAGAAGCTGAACAGCATAAAAAGAGATAAATGATAGAATCCGTCTTCAGCTCCAGCTATCCAGAATCAGCCTGCTAAAACCTGAATACAGGGCTGCCCATGTCGAAATAAGGGCACCCGAGTTTGTAAGTGAAACAAACTACGAGTCAGACATGGGACTGGTATGAGAAATCTACTTAACACATTTTATAATATGGCCAATCACAGGACCACACCACTTTCACGAAACGGGTTTTCTCCATTGGATTGCCAGTGCTTTTAAAACAAGTTAATCTTTTAAACATCGCAATGCTTTTTATAAAAATGAAGCCATTATAAGACTCAGTTTCCATCACACAATGCAACGCAAATCAGAGGATAGAGTTTTTTACCTTATAATGGCCAAATATGCTTGATACGGATAAAACAAAAGCATTTGGTATTATTACTAGTGTTTATATGTTTCAAAAGCAATTTCAAATCATAAGTATCAATCATAGACGACATTAATGCCCCATAACACTATGTCACCATATATAGGTATACAATTTAAATCGCACGGTGTCGTATTTCGAAATTGGATTTCCTTCATGAACCAAGGCAAAAGATAATCTTTACCGACTTCGCGACTCTCTAGCCCGAGCCACATGATCAGAGCTCAAGTGACCTTTGGATTATCAGTGCTGATCCACCGATGTGGATTAAAATGCCTGAACACTGCGTTTCCCCGCCCTTTGGGGCGTAAATGAGTCCTATGACTCCATCGGCTCTACATAGTCACTAATACATCCGAGGTGCCTCGCAACAGCAACAACCACACAGGTGAAAATAATATAAATGTCAGCCAGTTTAAGCACTGACACCACCTCTAACTAGAAGGAAACGCATGTCCTCCCTGAGGTCCTCTCCCGTTTCTGGTTCATACCGGGGTGTGAGGCTCGCGAATCAACGTTATACACAAAGCTATGCCACACAGGCCGTGCTTTGATCAACAACCAAAAGGCTTTGCTTTTCAACAGAAGTCTTGATCATCTGCCACTTAGGCATGCCACACAAGCAATTCACTCTATGCGACTAATTTCTATCGATATATAAACTCTGAGCTCGTACGTCTCAGAGAAGGGCGTTAAGCAAGAGAATAAATTCTCTACCGCCAAACAGATATATATTTAATAGAGATCAATCAGCACAGAACAAAATCCAATGTCAGACACACAGTCCATTTGCAAGTTCGTTCTGGGTCTGAACGAAACCGGAGGCACTATATACCTCGCATATCCATCGATCTCCACGTACGTCTGGACGATCACCACTCATTTTCCATATTTCGGGATGTCTCCCAGTCAGGACATCAGTTATCATCCAACCGAGGTGAAGATCTCCGGTCTTCAACCACCGTCTTCATCATCGACTTCATATCGCCAATCAATTATTTTAAATGAGATTTAACTCGGCCTTTTCAAATAATTCCCGTATATTTAGAATTTAAATCAATTCATTTCAATGGTTAAATTACTTGACACCAATTATTCTGTTTTTAAATGTAATTTTCACGCCAAACACATTCAACCATCAAATATCACATAAACCGAGCAAATTCAGTTTGTTTCCATTCCATATCATTTATAATATTTTATCACGATTTATCGCTATTTTTATTTATTTAAAATTAGCCAATTCATTCAAAACAACGCTTCAGGCCATAATGCGGCCATGGCGCTGTTTTTCTTCAGATTTGATTTACACATATTTGAAAATCTAACAGTTGGATCTTCACAAATTTTATATCGTTACAAAGATCTTTTCAAAATGAATCCAATGGTTTCAGTTTCGGGAAAATCCGACGGTCGGATCTCTCGGTACACTCGTTTAAAGTTTCTATTTCAAAATACGAACTACAGCGTCGTTATTCAATTTAATTTAATTGTATTTATATATATATATAAATATAATCGATTCTGGCGCTGTTTTTCTTTCGATTTGAATTAAACATTCCAGACAATCCAACCGTTGGATCTTTACAAAGTGGGTATCGTTGGAAAGATATTTCCAAGGCGAACCCAATGGTTGTGGTTTCGGAAAAATCCGATGGTCGGATCTCCCGCACTAATCATTTGAAATCACGGTTCCAAAACACGAACTGCAGCGTCGTTATTCGATTTAATTTAATTATACTTATATATATATATATATATAAAAATATAATCGGTTCTAGCGCTGTTTTCTTCAGATTTGAGTTAAACATTCCAGACAATCCAATCGTTGGATCTTCACAAAGTGGGTGTCGTTGGAAAGATATTTCCAAGGCGAACCCAACGGTTGCGGTTTCGGGAAAATCCGATGGTCGGATCTCCTGCACTAATCGTTTGAAATCCCGGTTTCAAAACACGAACTGCAGCTTCGTTATTCGTTTTATTTTAATTATATATATATATATATATGTATATATATATATATATATAATTCATCCTTCGATTTCAAAACCATATTCATTTCATATATTCGATAAAAATGATATTTTTATCCCACTGATATTTATTTCAACACATCACCATTTTTAACACTTCATATTCACAATAAAAATGTAGATTTTATTGTTCAATCTATATATTCAACACATGAATGTTTTCGACTTCACACACACGATAAAAATATAATTTTTATCGTTCTACTCCTTTATTCAACACTTGAATATTCTCTATAGTTCATATATATAATAAAAATGTGATTTTTATTGTAAAACAATTTATTTCAAAACACGACTATTTTATATAGTTCATATATATGATAAAAATATGATTTTTATTATAAAACAATTTATTTCAATACACGAACTCCGTTCAACACATGAATTTATTTCAACACATGAATTTTGTTTCAACATTCAACACATGAATATAAATCAAACACAGAAATATTTCAGAAAATTTCGGCAGCATAACGGCAGGGTAGTTAAAACCGGGGCCGTCCCTAGTACGGCTCCTCGCTCTACCTTAAAGCCTCGCAGCTTTTGACAATGAGGATTTTCAATATCTAGTTCGTACGCAGAAGAATTTTCTCATATACTAATCCTATTGGGATTTCAACCACAATCAATCATTTAAAATCAACCATTCATGATATTCACCAAATTTTCACATCAACCAATAATCCAAACAATATCACAGCCAATATGTATCGTCCATGGTCTGTGGACGACAGGAGTATATATATATATATATATATATATATATATATACGTGTATAAGTATATTTCGATTTCATTTCAATATCACTTCAATTTATTTCAACGCACATATCATTTTTACAACGCATATATAACTTCGAACATACAACTTATACAACACTTATACATGAGGTGTACAACGCTTATATAACTCATACTTCGACTATATAATTTATACATCATTGTTTTCCATATCGTTTATAATTTAGAAATCTCACATTGGGTTCCAATCGACCAAAAATAGCAGAAGGCTCAGAAAAATATCCGGTCTCTTCTAGAATGTAGAAGACGTCCACACGAGTCCACTCTCTCTTGTTTCACTGAATTTCGTCAAGAAACGAAAAAGATATGATTTTTACAGTGAAATCAAAAACCGTAGCGCTTTTAAAGAGCTATTGAATAGTTTAATATAATTAAAGCTGTACCTCCACTGTTTTGTTCGAAACTAGGTTTCGATTTTACTCGAAATCCGTGAAGCTTGAAGAGGATCGGGCTGTGCAGTGTTAGAGGGGAGGAGTGGCGCACCTACGCGCGATGGAGGGGGCCCATTCGGTGGTCCCTGTTGATGGCAGCGGCGGTTGAAAGGCCGCGACTTTGGAGGCCTGGATCTCGTGATTCGCCTGACGAGAGGGGGTGCAACGACCATGGATTTGAAGCTTGAGGGGAGCTCTTCAAAAACCCCAACTGGGTCGAAGGCTATCGATGCGAGTAGGAGGAGAAAACGAGGAGGGAAGGTATCAACTGGTTTCCGCCGTGCGTCGACTTTGATTACGGGGAGAGAGAAAAACAACTGACCAATGATATTTTTTTATTTTATTTATATATTTTCAAAATTCTAAAATACCCCTCTTCACACATGAACACCAATTCAAACCCAACGACTGTCGTCCCTAGGTAAATACCCCCATTCCGAACACAATGGGATATGTTTCGAAGGTCAATTCAAATGTTTCAGTCAGTTTTCCTTCAAATTAAAATATAAAACATTCAATATTTAATTTGAATGTACATTTCAATTTGCCGGGGCCACATACTGACTCTATAAATTCCGGAAAAATAAATCCAGCTATGTTTTGACGATACGGTCCCAACAAAACTAGTTTTGTCGAATTCTGAGGTCGTTTGCAAAATGGCTCATTTCTGGTCGATCCAATTTAATAGAAATCGCCCAAACACATTTTCCTTTGCTACGCTCACATACTAGCTTCAAAAATTATGAAATTTGAAACCTGGAAATAATTTGACACCCCGGATCCAACAACAGTGGTTTCGTCGAATTCTGAGGTCGTTTGCAAAATGGTCATTTTCACGGGCTATATAAACTCTATAGCGACCTTTCTGAAAATTCATTTGGCCATAACTTTTGCGTCCCGCTATGAAACTTCGATTTTTCATATTCGATAGAAAGATATTCACTAACAGAATTAAATATTTTTGGTTTCACTAAAATCCGTTTCATTTTGCCCCCGGTACAATCAGTCAAAGTTTGAATTCAATTTTTTGAAACTGCAGCGCCATTTCAGGCTTGTTTATAATTCAAAGTAATTATATTTATTTTCAAGCGTCGATTCAAACACCATTTTCATCGTTTTTTATTTAAAATATTTATTTTAAATATTTAAAATCCACTAAAATAGCCAATTTAAAAATTTTAAACTGGTTCAGATTTTCCGGGTTGTCACAGATACACTATCGGCAGGTGGTTCCATACTTTGTCATAGATGGAAATCCAATCTCCAATAAGCGCCCGCGATTTTGATTGTATACTATATATGTAGAACGTGAGATGCAAGCGTTCTGCTAGATTATATTTATTTGTATTTAGACACTATTGTAATATCACAACAAGATATTGATTTCAAAAATGTTTTGGGTTATCGTAAGGTAAAAACCGTCCGTGTTTATGTGTGGATTGGTCTTAGGATTATCCTTTTCTTTTGAAATGATTTTTAACGTCGAAATCAAGTTAGATGCTACCAATAATTTAGTGAGTTTTCTCATGATGGTTCACCAGACTGACCTTGGCGTTTGTAATGCTCAGGTCAGACCCTGTTGGGTCAGATCGAGTTATACAGGTTCAGGATAAGATACGAATTCCAAGAGGCAAGATGGAGGAGTTCAGACGTATGACTCATATATAGAAATTATTCCGCTGTGTGTTATGAATAAGGACATGCTATTATAACTGTCCAGATGTGATGAATGTCCACTATGCTATGATAATGTAAGTATTGTTTCAAGTTTTTCAATAAAGATTTATTTTTGTATTATATTTTATTCCGTTGCGATGTGAGACTGTGTAATATGGTTCTTCTTCTTTCTTCTATTCTTAACCTTCTTTCTTTCTAATTCTCATCCTCTTATTTCTTTCTATTAGCATTATGGGATTTCAATACTTGAATTTGGACGTGGAGTGTATAAATGTCTGGATTCGAGAGTCGAAATTTGCGGGACGCTATAGTTGGTATCAGGGCAATGGTTTAGTAATAACCTTGGCTCTGTGGCATAACTCGATATAGATGGGGTAGTAATACCCTAGATTGAGTTTGAGCGTATACATGAGCGCGTATGTGTAGATTTATAAAAATGTTTTGTATTGTGTTATTTGATCGGTTCAATTTTGAACTAATGACTGATGCAATATTGTTTTGCAAAAAGGGTAAATAAAGTAATTTTACCCAAATTATATTTTGTATAGAAAAGAAATATTTTCTTATATTTCGTTGGTATTTAATTGTTTGATCGTTTGAATAAATTCAAATGAAATGGGAATTGGTTTGATATGACCAAAACATTATAGAATAAATGATTTTCGAAATAAAAATCCAAACTTGAAAATATAATTGAAAGCTAATGAAATAAGCATTTATGTTGGATTAGAAATCAATCTGATATTAACAGATTGATAAAATGATATGTTGGGCCAAAGTAAATACAAACAAGGAAATATTAAAATTGAATATGAATTCAATTTGTTGTGCGTTGTTTGCTGATTGATTGTTAGGTTGGTTGGATAGGAATCCACCAACAATTAATGAAGTTAGTTAAATAAATTGGAAGCTAAGGAAGAAAATTCCAATATAAATGAGTTAAATGAATCAGAACTTGATTGAAAGGTAAGTTAAATGGATTTGAATTGGAATTGAAATTATTTATAAATTAAAACGATATATTAATCCAAATGGAATGAATTTAAGGTAATAAATTTGATTTACATTAATGAAATGTAAAATTTGGGTTATTAAATTAATATGGAATGAAAATTCTTAAATGAAAGTTGAAAATATCAATAAATTGAATATTGATGATGAATATGGAACTCGATACATATGATTTGAATATGTCGAATGGAATAAGTAGCGAAGTGAAATAAATCCAATTTGAATATAAATAACTGAATATGACATGGAAGAATAAATCAAATTGAGTTTGATTGAAATTGAACCTTGAACTCAAATGTAAATGGACTCGCATATTAAAAATGTAATGTGGAACTTGGATTATAAATAAAACTTGACATGTTCATAAGAAATATGCATATTTATTTGAACATGGAGAAAGAAACCCAATAAACGGATGAATTGGGGAATTGGAAGTAAAAGGTTATGTAACGGCCCGGGAAATTTCGGTGCTCGAATTTTCGACAATAATACAAAAACCCGTATCACTTGCCAAAAACTCAAGTATCGAACCCCTGACTGTTAATAGAAAGAAGTTAGAGGGTGAGAAAAGAAAGAAAGAAATGTTAGAATAGAAGAAAGAAGAACACATCAGAATCTCACAGCGGAACGAATAAATATAATATCTCAAATCTCTTTACAAAAAGAAACTGTATAGATACATACCAATCATCAGAGTACATCATATATCAGACACAGCGGAAATACACTTTGAATAACTAACGGTGAAGCCTCCTGCTTCCAGCTCCTCGAAAACTCCAAGCGAAACTTGACCTGTAAATATACTCGGTCTGACCCGAGCACATTTGATTTAAAACAAAATTCACCGGGTCAGTCTGGAATACTATCAGTGATAAATTCATAACACAAACAACTTGTTTAACTTTGGAAATCCTTTTGAAATAAAAGGATAATAGTAAGACCAGTTCACACATAAACACGGACGGTTTTTACCTTACTATAACCAAAAACACCTTTGAAACCAATATCTTTTCTGGTATTATCATAGTGTCTATCAACAACAAATAAAAAACAGATTAGTAGAACGCTTGCATCTCACGCTCTACATATATAGTATACAATAGGATGAACCGAAGGTACTCTCCAACTGCATCAAATAGGAATCACCCCAAGGATCAGTAACGAGAAGTCCTTGCAATCCACAGATTTCAACCATGACCGAACCCCAGTATATCTCTGTGTCGACTCAGAGATTGTTAGTGGTTCTTCCACTTATGAAGATCTGCGGTCTTCAATGCTCCATATTTATCGTCTTCACGTTAATCGTGATCGCACAGTTGATTCGAAGTGGTTTTGGGTCTAGTTCCCATCCCGGTCCCTTTGAAACAATTTGTCAAAAGGTAAATAGGATATCCCATTTGATAGTCAGTTGTTTAACTATCAAATCGTAACGGTGATGTTAAGTACACTGGCAGCTCAGGTTGATTCTTTTAAAATACTTTGTTTAACCTTTTCATCGATTTTGGATATCGATTTCATAACTTTATCTCGACAAAACTTCTCTGATTTCATTATTTTGAAAAATATAATCAATACTCGCTTTCGAATAACTTGTTTACTTCTATTTCCTTTGTTCGAAAATATTCCTTTATTTCACAAACTCCTTTAGTCTCTTTTAATCTTGAAACATTGTTTCAAATTTATCAAACCATTTTCCATTACTCTTATCATTTCAAATATCTCTATAGTTTTAAAACCACTTTCCCTTTCTACTAGCATTGGAATATCGTTATACTTTTATTTACATTATATAGGAAAAATCATATTTCATTTCTGACTCCGGTTAATCCTCTTCTCATTTTAAACCCAAATAGTTTGATCTCATTTCTAAATCCTTATAAATAAATATTTATATATATTCTCTTAATAAATTTCCCCCATTATCCTTTACCCTTGCAACCTAATATCATCTGTTGATAATAGTGAAATCGTCCAAGTTGGGGTATTTTAATTACCTCTCAGACCTTGGTCGACCCTGTTCTTATCTCCAGGCAACAGAAGTCTGCAATTCAACATTTATCCTACTTTTATTCCCACACATCCCGGTTTGATAAACCATTTGCTTTTATTCGAAAACCCATTTCACACATTAACTCCCACTCCTTAATTAGGTAACTTCCTCGACAAATCTTATTTGCTATTTGATTCAACTATGGTATTATAACCCCCTTCCTTCATTGGAAATCTTCTTTGACTCTCTTTACTTAATTAATTAATTGGGTAAGTTTTTCAAACTCCCTTTTTGCCTTATTTTAACCAACTCCCTTTTGTTGATCAAATAAATCCTCATTTGAACCCTCACATTTTCTTATGAGCCATTTTTACAAACTATGGTTGTAAACTGGATTAAAATCCTTTTAACCATATCTTAATCAAATTTTATATCCCTTTTTGATCACTTTTTAATTTAATCTATCATTAAAACAATTACTGCGATTATCATTATTTAAAATGATAGTAACCTAACCATTAACCACTTAAATCGTAGTTACTTTCATTAAACTAGAATTAAGATAACTAAACTCCTAATTAGCTAGAAATAAATAATTAATCATTTTAAAAGATCGTTAAATCAAAATTGTCCCCATTAATGATAATTAACCTGATAATCATAGTTAATCAACGATTAACTAAATTTAAACAAAACTTCGTTAAGTTAACGAATATTCGAAGATTATCGATTTGGTTAATTAAACCAAATCAGCCCAATATCCAACTTTAATTAAAACAGTCTTCTTTTGTCGACTGCCATCATCAGTAAATTTCTTTACTGATAATCACTCACCGTTTCCCCTTTTTCTCAAAACAATCGTTAATTGTTTTATAAAAACAATTAGTTAATTTTACCAATACATATATTGGATCTGTCCTTCCGACAAAAAATTCATTATGTAAAATGTTTAAATAAATCTTTTTGATAAACCTGATTATAAATCTAATTATAATTATTAATTTCCACTTTAATTAACTCGTATAAATCAGTTCAAATTCCATTTCAGTTATAAAAATAGATTTATAACTTTAAACTTCGTCAGTTCGCCCAGCAGCAAAACAACACCATAAAACAACTGGTTTACACCCTCACTGCCAATAACCCAAACAATTCTGTTGATTGATTTAAACACAACATGGTTTACTATCTATCCAATCTGAACAGGTTTTATATCGCTTGGGTGTCAATTCATATATATGAAAAATATGATCAACAAATAAAATAAATTTTTGAGGAATTCGATTTGATTCCTCCTACCTGTCCTTCTCTGCATTACTTACCACATACGAAAAGATTTCGTCAGTATAACACATTAAAATGACAAATAAATACGGTCAACCAATCAAACAACAACAATCACTAGCAACCATTGCATCCAATCAACCAATTTAACTGATATGTTAAATTATATGGATTTATCACATCACAGTAGTCCAGAGAAGTGTGAGAATTAACTCACCAGTGGATACGTTTGACTGTGGACGTGTTTATTCTTTTTAAATTGCAACGGACATCCAAATTTTGCTGAAATTTCAACAGCGTCAGATCAGTGCCTAGTCAGTGCCATCGTCTAGGTCTCGTCCCTGCGATCCCAACGGATCCAGTTTCGTCAGATTCCGTTAACGTATGTGAAAGTTATCGCAGTTTGAATAAATTTAACGATAATTAATTAATTAAATAAACTAAAAATTACCTTAGTTAATTTAAACTCCGTGCCACGTCAGCATTCCCTAATCTCCGCATCACGCATCTTTGCCTGGAGCGAATTCTAGGACCCGTCTTCCCCTAATTCACCAAAGCTCGATATCATCAGAGCTCGACCATGCCTTCTCCGTTCATCCTGGACCAGACCTGACACCTCAGACGCCTCCCCCACTCCAAGACATCTCTGCGCCTGTAGACCCATACCCCGATGCTCCTCCGTTCGCCTGAAATCACCTCCGCCCCCAATCCCATTCATCCCTTAATTTCCGCCGCCATACGCCTCCTAACATCACCAGACCACCACCGCAGTGACCGCCTCGCCTCCAGCTTCGATCACCCCCAGGCGCCCGACAACCACGACCCTCCAGCACGCCGGAAATTGACCATTTCCATTCGCAACTTCAAATCAAACCCAAAAACGATCTACTCCGTTCATCTCTCCACCACGGCCACCTCAGGCCGTTTCAACACCTCCGACCTGAACCAAAGCGAAGCTCTTCCGCTCCTCTACAACTTCCCCTTTGGTCCCTCGTCAATCGCCAACTAAAACTCCTCAAAAAGCACTAAAAACGAAAGTAAATCTCCCTCGTTCATCGCGATTTCCGGCCACCACCATGCTCCGATCAACCTGGAATTTTGTGTGCAGGTAGCTAACATCCCGATCTATAACTTTCCCTTAGGACCCCTTAGCGATTTCATCACGGATTGAGAGAATTAGATGATTTTGTAACCGGGGGTTTATTTGCAAAATTGACAGAGGAATTTTCTGGTTGGCTGAAAATTTGTGAGGGGAAAGGGTTTATATAAGTATGGTTTAATATATTTTAAACTGACGTGATGTTTGACAACGACCGACGATTTTTATTTCGTGTCTATCGCTATTTTGAATACTGTTTATTGGCTACTGCGCTCGCATACAAGCTCCGTTCGCGACGCAATTGGACGGCATAGTATAATTTAACGATACGGTCCTAACGAATCTTTTTTCGTCGAATTCCGAGTTCGTTTGCTCAAACTGCGCTTGTTAACGCCCAAATAGTCGCTTTTATCTTGCATTTTATTTTGCCATGCTCACAGAATAACACTGATTGATGTGCCTTTTGAAAATATAGCAATAGTTCGTCATTACGGTCCCAACAAAATTTGTTTCGTCGAAAACAGAGATCGTTTGAAGAAAGTCCCTTTTAAACGGCCCAATTTGAATTAGAATAAATTAATTTAAAATACTTCAATATAATTGAAATAAAATATCACGATTGGTCATGCCCGACCAGAATTGTATGTAGATTCATGATAAAATAACTCGGGTTGATTTCCAGGCCATTTTGATAGTCAAAATATTTTAAAAACCTCTTATTCTATTAAAATAAATTGATATAAAATATAAAGGAATTCCATAGCGACCTTTTTAAAATTTGATTTGGACATAAAATAAAATCTACACGACAAAAACTCGATTTTTCTCTGCCATTAGAAAGATATTGTCTAACCGGTCCCGATGTTTCTTGTTTCGAGAAAATCAGACTTATCTTGAACCTGGTACGGCCAATTGAAGTTCAAAACGCCAAAACACGAACTGCCGCGCCGCTGCAGCTCGTTATTTAATTAAATCATAAACTATACACTCGACGGTCGTTAAATAGGCGATATCGTCGATATATTTTCAATATAGACAATATTACCCCTCTATATTTCGCCGATACATAGTGTACTGCAAATTCGACAAATTTCCAAATATTTTGAAATTAAAATATTATTTTATTCCATTTATTATTAATTAAATATTCAAAAATAATTAAATACCATTATTTAAATTCAAACTTCCATTTAAATAAATTAAAATGATTTAAATAATTGGTCAGAAAAATGCGGGTCGTTACATTCCTTCCCCCTTAAAATAATTTCGTCCTCGAAATTGCCAAGGCAGAAAGAATGGTACAGCCTTATTATTTTTACGAAAATAATTAATTAAATCCCAGCTTTATTTTCAAAATTACTTTAATTGGTTTTAAAAACCAATAAATTTCAAATAACACAATTTCCCCAAAATCTTCAAAAATTATAACTTCTTAAATTTTGAAAAAAAATTTCGGTAGAGTCTCCCCTGCACAGAGGTACATTTGCAATATTGTAGGTTCAACAAATACGTATACCTCGACTCTCAAGGTCGGAAAATCCAAAAACAAAATCCCAAAACCAAACAAAAATCCAAAAATTTGTATTTGGCATAGGCGTACCTTTTGGCGGGCATTATCAAGCAAAATTTAAATTTATCGCAATCAACGCAATCGATTCTATCTTCAAAGCTGTCTCATCCCTGTACTTAACTGCATCCACCAGGTAAGTAACAACAGTGGAATAATATTCCAATGATATACAGGTGATTACACAAAGTCCCAAATCAACCACTTGACATTATTGTTGGTTTAAATCCTTTGTTTCTTATCACCATTATTATACTGATTCTTATTTACTAAATTTTCATTCTATTTAAATTTTAACTTTAACTATAGGTGAATTATATACAAGCCATCCAACAACCAAACAAACACACAAACAAGGCAAAACAATCCAACCAACGCATTTAGAGTCAGATTACTATTTCTTGTTTGTTTTCACTTTGGTTTCACTTATTGATTCATATCAGATTGATTTCTTATTCAATTCCCAATTCGATTACCAAATTCCAAGTGTATTTTATTCAATTCCACCCCTATATCCAAATTCTAATTTAACTCGACTCGACCAAGTCGAGTTGTATTTCCACATTTGATTTTAACTCCATTCAAATCAATCCAACGGTCAAATACTCAATAATTCGATAAAAAAAATTTCTTTTCTATATAAACTATAATTGGGTAAAATTATTTCATTTACCCTATTTCCAAAATATTTAAAATAATTTTATATTCAAATACAAATACGCACTCTCATATATATACACTCAACTCAATCTAGGGTATTACTAACCCCATCTCTATTGAGTTACACCACAGAGCCAAGGTTATCACTATACCAACAGCTCTGATACCACTGTAACGGCCTGACGGCAGTGGGCTAACCTCCCACCGTGGCTTACAGAGATACCTCAGAACTGCTTTTACGGCCAGCCTCTCGACTCGACCAACCCACAATGTCGGGAGATGTAGGGGTAAGAGTCTCCCGTTCGCCACCAAACGCGAAGCGAGAACCCCCTATCATCCGTACCAATTAAGCAACCAACTCTGATACCACTGTAACGGCCCGGGAAATTTCGATGCTCGAATTTTCGACAATAATACATAAACCCGTATCACTTGCCAAAAATCCAAGTATCGAACCCCTGACTGTTAATAGAAAGAAGTTAGAGGGTGAGAAAAGAAAGAAAGAAATGTTAGAATAGAAGAAAGAAGAAGAACACATCAGAATCTCACAGCGGAACGAATAAATATAATATCTCAAATCTCTTTACAAAAAGAAACTGTATAGATACATACCAATCATCAGAGTACATCATATATCAGACATAGCGGAAATACACTTTGAATAACTAACGGTGAAGCCTCCTGCTTCCAGCTCCTGGAAAACTCCAAGCGAAACTTGACCTGTAAATATACTCGGTCTGACCCGAACATATTTGATTTAAAACAAAATTCACCGGGTCAGTCTGGAATACTATCAGTGATAAATTCATAACACAAACAACTTGTTTAACTTTGGAAATCCTTTTGAAATAAAAGGATAATAGTAAGACCAGTCCACACATAAACACGGACGGTTTTTACCTTACTATAACCCAAAACATCTTTGAAACCAATATCTTTTCTGATATTATCATAGTGTCTATCAACCACAAATAAATAACAAATTAGCAGAACGCTTGCATCTCAAGCTCTACATATATAGTATACAATCAAAAACCGCGGGCGCTTATTGGAAATTGGATTCCGACTATGACAAGGTATGGGACCACCTGCCGATAGTGTATCTCTAGAGGCGAATACACTGGGTTCAACAAGAACGTCTTGCAACCCAACCCACACATGACCGACCACACATTTCGCTTGAGTGTATCGAATGTATATCACCGACGGTGGTAGCTAGTCACCGCCTCCCGGCATGGGATAGCATCGATAGATTTGAGAAGCAAAAGGAATTTTTCTAGATAGGTGATCATACACCCTAATGGGAGCGACCCACATAGCCATGCTGCCTGCCCGATTTCTGTCATCTCCCGGTTGATGAGGCTTGAGGCTACGCTTGACCATCACATTAGATTCACTTTGAATGCCACATCGTCAGATCCATCGAAATCATGAATTGACGTCTTCAACAATACATTATGTGTCAGCTAAAGAAGTTTCCTTCTCTGCTTCCACTCTTGGTATAGTTGGAGAAATCAATATACTTGACCTCTTTGGAAATACTCTGTCAGACACTTGTCCATACAAATCATCCAGGAACAGGATGAACCGAAGGTACTCTCCTACTGCATCCAATAAGAATCACCCCAAGGATCAGTAACGAGAAGTCCTTGCAATCCACAGATTTCAACCATGACCGAACCCAAGTATATCTCTGTGTCGACTCAGAGATTGTTAGTGGTTCTTCCACTTATGAAGATCTGCGGTCTTCAATGCTCCATCTTTATCGTCTTCACGTTAATCGTGATCGCACAGTTGATTTGAAGTGGTTTTGGGTCTAGTTCCCATCCCGGTCCCTTCGAAACAACTCGTCAAAAGGTAAATAGGATATCCCATTTGATAGTCAGTTGTTTAACTATCTGTAACATCCGCGGTTTTTGACCGTTCAAATCAACAACGATCCTCAACTGTCGATTTAAACGAATTAAAAATACGGATAGTTATTGGGATTAAAAAAAGCAGAAGAAGAAAGAAGAAACAAATACAGAATCTCGCAGCGGAAGGACTAAATATAATAAATAAATAACAATTCATGAAGCTGTTAAAAACATACATTTTATTTCATTTACAACAATTATCAGAGTAAATTAACATACAACATACCAATATATTTTGCAGTGGAATAATAATTTTAATACGTCTTTTGAGCTCCATCTCCATCTTCTTAAATGTATCTTCAAGCAAGGAAAATCTTCGCTAACTGCAATTGGTCTGAACCGAGCGTATTGCATAAAAAGAAACACAACAAACACTCGGATTAGAACTAAATAATTCTCATATTAGTTAAATCAAATTTCATGTAATAATATGAATGCAATAACTTAAGAGACGTTACGGGAATTTCCATCTCCTAAGGATCCGTCAAACTAATATCATATAATATAATACGCTATTATAATAGTGTCTATGGTTAAATATAACATAACAAAATAATGTAAGCGAGATTACCATTATTACCCTTACACCGTTTATACCATTGTCGTACAGTTTTCATATAACACACCAGTACGTCGGCGGATAGGGATGCGCCGTGATACGATAACGTTAAATCAAAATCGTAGGGGGCTCGATCAGGATAAATATGACAAGGCACACTATGATTGCCCAGAGTATGAATATACTAGTTGCACGCCCGGACTGGTGGTAACGGATAGCCGCAACTACCGCCTACCTCGGACAACACTCCAAAATCACGGATGCGCATCAAATCAAATCAATCAAACCGAGGGACTATAGTAATAAAGGAAGAAGTGTGCCGATGGAGGTAGCTAACCCCACTTGGTCACGGTATAGCCCTGTTTTAGTCATTTTAATTATGACCCGAAGGTCAAGGATATCCATCATCGTTCTCTTTCTTCGAATCCAGTAATCGCCTCCAAATCCATCCAACACCATTTCTGGAACTCCACCGCGTACACAGTTGTTAAAGTGGTTTTCGGTATTGGCAGAGAGTATGACAATATCCGATCCCGGTCTCTTTAACAACCAGTCGTTTACATTTTTCACACCGGTCAATTCTTTTACATTTCAAAGAGGTTCGTACTTCATATCAAAATATCATGTTTCAAAAGTCATTTTAATATTCAAGATAGAATATTATTCATAATAAAATCTCCATTTAAACCAATTTAAAATCTTGAAACAATTCCAACTTTAAATAATTTGAATATTAAAATAATTAAAAGTATATTTAAAATAGTTTTGGATATAGAATTGAAATAGTTTGAAAATAAATAGTTAATTATAAAATGATTTATTTAAAATGATTTATAAAATAAAATAATAATAAAATAAAATAGTTTATAAAGAAAATAAATTTTTTTATTATTAAAATAGTTTATAAAATGATTTGAAATACTATAGTTGGAATTAGAATCGTTTCTCTAACATTTTCAATTAACCAACTCAATTTTCAATAATTCCATCGATTAAACTTCCAATTTACATTCATTTCAATTCGTTCAAATTAATTCAACTAGTGACATTCCAAATCAGATTCACATTTTCAATGATTTCAATTTATGTCAAATATAGTTCAAAATTCATATATAATTCAACTCAATGTTGATTCATAATAAATTTCAAAGGTGGATGAAACAATTCAATTTCAATAAATTCGATTTACATTATATTTCACTTTATTTAGCTTCAGTAACAATACTAATTTATTTCCCCTTTTTGTTTATATTTCAAAATTCCATGTTCAAGTTCAAAGAAAATAAATTATAAAACATCGCTTATATTGTCTTTAAAACAACATTTCAAAATTCATCGTTCAAACAATTTTATTAACCAACCGGTGTCCGTATATAATTTTCTATCCTTTGGCCAAGTGATACTTAAAATTTAATTTTAGTACTTTGGGAAAGGATATATATATCATTTCAATCCAGATCAGGGTCATAGGTATTTATCATTTCAACCTACGTTCTTAATTCATTTTAATGATTAACCCCGGGTTTATTCGATGCCCGTAACATCTAGGGTAAAGATTGGGATTAATCAACACAACAATGGTCATATATAAATAAATGTGAATAATAGGTAAATTCACACAATTAACATCAATATGTCAAACATATCAAATTCTAGTCATTCATCACATCAATACATACAAACAGTCAAATATCATATAAATTTACCAATTATTAGGTGTCAGGTTTTAAAATAGAAATTAAATGTCAAATTTTAACTTAACTGTAAAAGTTTATCTAACAGTCAAATTAAACTACAATATCGATGCAAATCAATATAAATATGCAATTTAAACTGTCCAACATCAATACAAATAATCATATCATGACATAATATTATTTTAACTAATATTAGAATACTTTAGTTAAGCGTGAGTGGGTTAAATCACTCACCTTGGTTCTGTACGCGATTGAAATTCCAAATTTTAGCCCAAAATTCAACATTCTCGGAATCATCCCAAATAAGCACCACCGTGAAGAGCTCGTCGATACAATTCTAACGCAACAAACCGTGCATCAATTGGAGCTCGTATGAAAAAGTTACACATGTTTTACTATTTGAATTTCAAATTATAAAATAAATAAAATATACAAACTAAAGTTTCTCACCACACAATCCCGCCACGTCATCATACGTTTCTGGCCTTCTTCTCCCTCAAATAAAAACTGCTTCCTACAGTAAACTACCATGGCTGAAATTTCTACTCCACATATCTCCCTCATCTCTGCATCGTTCCACAAACCGTCTGTACCATCTTCCTCCACTTCGCAAACTCTACCAACCGACTACCACTTCATCAAGCTCGCAACTCCCGAACAAAATCCGTCCACCCAGCCCTCCACGCTCATGACAGTGCATGGTGCGGCATCTTTTCACCCAATTCTCACCAAACTTTGCCAAACGGTGTCCTTTCCCCTCACAAATCTAAATAGGATAATGAATTCGTAAGTTAACTTCTATTTTCACTCCAAATCTGAACCCTAGCTCGCTGACATTCACATCAACTTCTGGAAACCTTATCGAGTTTCACATTTTTGATATGGGTTTAGAGATCCTGTCGAGATGAACTTGGCACAATCGGTTTATGATTTTAGGATGAATGGATAATTTTATTTTGATTTTTGAAGTTGAAAACTAAGTGGAAGCCATGTTTATTTTGAACGAGAATTTTATTTAGCGGCTACAGGAAATGAGAAATGAGTGGATTACTTTTTTGTATATTTTAGAGGAGAGTTAAGGTAGAATTTATGGTCATTTATATGCCTTGCATCCCAATGGTTTAATTTATAAATAAAGCAATCAATCCTTTATCTTTTGATTTGATTCCATTATGAACATTATTCTCAAAATCAATTCTTTATTACATTAAATGCCAACAACAATTTAGCCTATCGTAAAAGGATGTATAAGATTTGTTGGCCTAAGAATGAATGTTCCATTTTTAATTTATTTGTTCTTTCATCGAAATTTGAAATAATACAATGTGCATGACAATTCAAATATTTATAACAATAAATGATATCAAAATATTACAAAACCATCTACATATGAAAACGTAAGTAAAAAAGACATATAATTAAATCTAACCAAAATCAAAGATCATATTAAATTGGATATTCCCATTTCCAAATAAAAATTAAATTGAGCAATTAAAATTTAAAAAATATAATCAATTCATTTTAAGTCTTAATAACTTGCCATAAATTTACAATTACATTTCTAAACAATTTAAACCACTTTCTTCCAATTAAACATTTATTTCTATTAAATTTCAAAACATGTTAATTTTACTCAAAAATAAATAAATTCAAACTAACTTTGCAAATTGATTTTATTTGTATTTAATTCCAACATTGATTTTTTTTTCTTTTCTTTTTACAATTCAATTGAATATCAACTATAAATTCTTCAACTCAATTCCATTCATTTTCTTTAGGATTTCAAATTTTCATTATTAATTACTATAAACAAAATCAAAGTTAAGTTTACAATCAACGCAACTTATTATTGTTATAATAAGTTGAAATTCATTACCTGATTCTCTTTAATTAAGTTCACACATCAAAATTTATATAGTTAAATCATTAAAAAAAATTATAACAAAATATATATTCAAAAGTCATATTAAATTTAATAATCTAAATTATCGAAAAATAGGGGTTGTTACACTCTCCCCCACTTAAAACTTTTCGTCCTCGAAAAGGAACGTAGAAATGAAGTGACAAAATAAAGTTGAAATAATATAAAATTTCTACTAAATTAGAAACAATTAACTTATACAAAACTCATATTTTCACAAAAATTTCAAAGTCATAAATTCATGAATTTTTTTGGCAGAGTCTCCTTTGTACGGTTAGGTCTGGAAAACAATAATATATAATAATTCCAAATATACATCTCATCTCAATGATGAGGCATCCCAAAATGGGGAAAACAATATAAATTGCCAAAATACAATATATAAATTTGATATACGTACCTTTCATTTGCGTTATTAGCTATTTATTTTATTTTTTTCAGCAAGCAAAAGCAATTTTTTTATGCGCAAGTAGCTCCAATGCATGCAAATTTCCTCCAGTACCTACTAATGCTCAACAACATATAAAAGAAATAATATTTATATGTTTACAGTAAACACACATGAGTTAGCAAATGCAACTAAAACATAAATAAAATATCCAATCAAATATATTCATTCAACCAAGCAAATCTACAGAATTTTTCAATGTCATTTTTCATTAGCATGATTTCATTGTTTATTTCACTTTTAAACAATTCATATTTTTCATTTGTTATACTTCATTCTCAAGTTCATTTCCAATTTCAACGTTTGGTTTGTTATATTTATTACTGATTGCCGTTTTATTTAAAAGACAAAATTATCCAATTACCCAAGCCACGAGTTGTTGCCATTTTATTTAAACGACAGAATTATCCTATACATATTTAGCCGACTGACATTGAATTATGTTTCACATTTAATTTCAATTTACTTCAACAATTCTATCAACTTTATTATCGTCCATTTTATTTATAATTAAATTTTAAATCGCGAATTTCCCTGGTGTTGTTTTTCTGAAATTTTGGTTTACACATATCTTGAAATTTTCAAGCTGAAATTTAAAATTTTCTCTTTCACTAGGAAACTATAATCCAATAGAACCGGAAGATTCTTGTTTCAAAGAATTCCGACTTATTTTGGATTCTATACATTCATTTAAACTTCAATTCGGAAAGTTACGAACTGCCGCTGCACGACGAGCTCGTTTTTAATTAATTTAATTAATTCGTTCAACCATCGTTAAGTTTATAATTATAAGCCTATTCAAACCAAACATTAATATCAATAAATTTAGTGCATTACTAAATAATTTGCTTAATTGATTTTTCATTGATTCGGTTAATTCATGTTATTAGTTAAATTGAATTTCACGACGTAACTAAGTATATCGCCTTATTACATAACTTAAATTTTATTTATTTATATAACCAATCAAATTTTCCACTTTCATTATCCATTCAAATACTTGTGCATTATTTTATTACTTATTCTTATAACATTCAACTTCTTAGTTAATTGGTAAGTTATTCATGTTATAGAACAGAATTTTATTATTACACAAGTTCAATGGTTACCGTTCGTTTCAATTTATTATCCAATTCTTAAGAATTTTATTTTAATTATAACTCTCTTATATTCATAATATTTAGAAGTTTCAATTCATTACTTATTCAAGATTTCAAGAATTAAATTTCTGGGGTTTTTTTTTACTATATCGTTTACATAAAACCATACTATAAAAAAAGTTCAATTCTGTAAAACAAAGTACAAAATATTAAATGTCTCCCTACTTAGACTCTTGAAAATAAACATCGATGATGCGTGCACTCATCACCGAAATCATTTTAAAAGAAAAGAGGGTATACACTTAATTTTTTTTCAATAATTCATTTAAAACAAATTCTACGTGAAACACCTTTAAAATATAAATATATTATTCCAAACCATTTGCAAATCAATATTACAAAATCACCCGAAATAAAATTCTCAAATTCATAATTTACTTCTTATTTCGTTATCAATAAATTTTCAATATTTGATTTTTCTTAAACCAATCAACAACCAAAGGTTTTAATTATTAATTAATCGAGTAATAAATGATGAAAACTTAATATTATCATCACTAAAATCAAAATTCATATAATTTCAAATAATTATATATATATACATAAAATATAATTCAAAACACTATTATGTCCCTAAGTCCTATTCGAGTGTTTAGAAATCCCTATCGATACATTGGCGTCCCAAGTACCGACCAAAATTCATAAATACTCAACAGAACAAATCAACACAACGCAAAGTCATTTTATATCAAAATTACAAGCACTCTCTCTCATATACACTCAAACTCATTTTAGGGTATTACTACCCTATCTCTAATGAGTTAATCCAAATGGAGCCAAGGTTTTCGCTAAACCAAAGCTCTGATACCAAATGTAACATTCGCGGTTTTTGACCGTTCAAATCAACAACGATCCTCAACTGTCGATTTAAACAAAATAAAAATACGGATAGTTATTGGGATTAAAAAAAGCAGAAGAAGAAGGAAGAAACAAATACAGAATCTCGCAGTGGAAGCACTAAATATAATAAATAAATAACAGTTCATGAAGCTGTTAAAAACATACATTTTATTTCATTTACAACAATTATCAGAGTAAATTAACATACAACATACCAATATATTTTGCAGTGGAATAATAATTTTAATACGTCTGTTGAGCTCCATCTCCATCTTCTTAAATGTATCTTCAAGCAAGGAAAATCTTCGCTAACTGCAATTGGTCTGACCCGAGCGTATTGCATAAAAAGAAACACAACAAACACTCGGATCAGAACTAAATCATTGTCGTATTAGTTAAATCAAATTTCATGTAATAATATGAATGCAATAACTTAAGAGATGTTATGGGAATTTCCATATCCTAAGGATCCTTCAAACTAATATCATATACTATAATACGCTATTATAATAGTGTCTATGGTTAAATATAACATAATAAAATAATGTAAGCGGGATTACCATTATTACCCTTACACCGTTTATACCGTTGTCGTACAGTTTTCATATAACACACCAGTACGTCGGCGGATAGGGATGCGCTGTGATACGACAACGTTAAATCAAAATCGTAGGGGGCTCGATCAGGATAAATATGAAAAGGCACACTAGGAATGCCCAGAGTATGAATATACTAGTTGCACGCCCGAACTGGTGGTAACGCATAGCCGCAACTACCGCCCACCTCGGACAACACTCCAAAATCACGGATGCGCATCAAATCAAATCAATCAAACCGAGGGACTATAGTAATAAAGGAAGAAGTGTTGTCAATGGAGGTAGCTAACCCCACTTGGTCACGGTATAGCCCAGTTTTAGTCATTTTAATTATGACCCGAAGGTTAAGGATATCCATCATCGTTCTCTTTCTTCGAATCCAGTAATCGCCTCCAAATCCATCCAACACCATTTCTAGAACTCCACTGCGTACACAGTTGTTAAAGTGGTTTTCGGTATTGGCAGAGAGTATGACAATATCTGATCCCAGTCTCTTTAACAACCAATCGTTTTACATTTTTCACACCGGTCAATTATTTACATTTCAAAGAGGTTCGTACATCATATCAAAATATCATGTTTCAAAAGTCATTTTAATATTCAAGATAGAATATTATTCATAATAAAATCTCCATTTAAACCAATTTAAAATCTTGAAACAATTCCAACTTTAAATAATTTGAATATTAAAATAATTAAAAGTATATTTAAAATAGTTTTGGATATAGAATTGAAATAGTTTGAAAATAAATAGTTAATTATAAAATGATTTATTTAAAATGATTTATAAAATAAAATAATAATAAAATAAAATAGTTTATAAAGAAAATAAATTTTTTTATTATTAAAATAGTTTATAAAATGATTTGAAATACTATAGTTTGTAACACCCCACGTCCATTAATGTCACTCACAAAGGGAATGCATTAACTTCCATGGAGGTTTTAAGTGAATATAGAACAGTAAAATTACAACAAGACAGATATAAAATAGTACTTGGAAATTCAAAAACTTTATTTCATTGTAGCAGAAGTCAAAACATGTTTGATTACATCATAACACCATATTCAATGTCAAGTACAATATCTATCTTGATAAAACAAGTACATAATCCCATTACATGAATAGCCATTAAAAAGAAAGATAACAAGCTGGACTTTACTTCAGCAGTCCAAGCTTTCCAGAAGATAAGTGATCCAACTAGACTCCACTAGAACTTGGCCCAACCTGCGGACCTGAAGGGAGAAAAAGGATGGAAAAGAGGGGGTCAGACATAAAGTCTGGTGAATATGATAATTCTACAATACTATTACCAAAATAACTGGACTAAGGCATAAGCTGGAAAACAAGAAAATGTCTATGAAGAGTAGATTAAGGACATAGACAATCGCTAAAGGCAACGTTATAGGCGCTCCTAAATACTAAAGGATAAACACTATACTGCACCACACCAGTCACCCTAAAGATTCATCCCACTTAGCTTCACTTAGAAACTTTCCCAATGGCTTTACGTACCCCTAGCTGACTACATAGGTGCCGCCTGCCCCTATCTCCACTAGGTGTACCCTACTTCCCATTATTCGATCGGCTCCCTAACTCGTAGATACCCGTGCTGGCCCCACAGTGGGGTGTATCACTCCCCTAAAGTGGCAACCTGATACAACGGACATGCACGGCTTATACCTACACGATGCAACAACGTCTTACCTACCAGCCCGGGTCCACACACGCATATGAAACCCGTTGGACTTGCGTTGCCACCGCTCCCTGTTTTGGCCTCTTATAGTCAAACCCAGTATGCGTGTCCCGTCCTCGACTTGGGTCGAGCCCACAAAGATACGTTTTGGGATACTGGTTGAAATGGGCCCCCACTATTTACCACAAGCATTCCACCTAAGCTTGTCCCCATTAGTCCATCCCACTTAACCCACTTAGTCATGTTCATTTACATGTGTGTTTGGTTAAGTCTAATCGTATTTCAAATGCCTCTAAAGGCAACCACCAGATTCCTCATGCCACCCAAGGCACCTACTTAACCCCCATGTCCCACCTTACATGATTATCTGGTTAAGTATTTCTTAGTTCATTAAGGCCATAACCTCATAAAGACCTCTCACATTAGACTGGCATTTATGGCAGCTGGATTTGCCGGGCGGGTCCGGGCAGTCTTACACCATAAAAGAGTCTAACCTCGTGTCTTTACAACTGTTATGCTTTAGTTTGGGCCTAGGACCTCTCACATTGGGCCGACATTTGTGACTACTGGATTTGCCGGGCGGGTCCGGGCAGGTTTACATCACAAACGGGTCCAACCTCGTGTCCTAAGCATTGATTATTAATAATAATCCACTTTCCCCCAATTTTAATAATTCCCTACTTGAATTATTAATTACTTCCAATTTTTAACAATGTCCATAATTGACTCAATTATGGACATCCATTCATGCAAAATCTTACAAAATTGCACCCAATTTATTAATTCCTAATATTACCCCTACCCCACGTTTGAACGTTTATTCGCAAAATATATGTTAGACTCGAATAGCCTAACTCATAGCATAAAAGAGATTATCATAATAACAACATGTATATGTGACCCAATGAATCATAATAAGGGGTGAAACTTGCATATGTCCAACTTGCATAGATTATACATGTCATGGACCTAAAGGTGTCAACTTGTTCAAAATTCACCTAATATAATCTCAATCAATTTTCATAAACTTACATATGAACATGTGTGCATCAACATCATCTAATTTTTTTAACAACATGGTTTTATATGGGTACACCTAACTCAATAGGCAAATTCCCATAATCAAGTTTTATTTAATTATAGTTTCAAGTTTATGGGTACACCTAACCTAATAGGCAAATTCCCATAAACAAGATCCATTTAAATTAAGAAAAAAAACATAACTTTAAGCATGATCCAACAGCATGATTTTTCAACATAATATAGCATGATTTATAACATGGCATATAACATAGCTTGACATGATTCTCAACATAGCACGACATAGCATAAGAGAATTTACAACATAGCATGACATAGCATATATAATTTACATCATACGACAACATAATAACATAATAAGAGATCCACAATATATAGAATTTACAATTACAAATCACGTCACTTTCTTGTGATCCATTCATAACTGAGTCAAATTAGTTTGTAATAGTCTTGTGAGAATCATCATACTCACCAACAAAAGAAAAGAATTAGAGAAAGAGAGATCTTTTGATTTGATTTGTGTAGATTTAGTTGTAGATGATTAGGCTTCCTCTTCTTAGTTTGTGACGGCTATGCTGAACTCCATGGCAGCAGCATGACGGTAGCTTCTCTAATTTTACAAGTGATTTAGGTCTAGGGTCTACCCACTTATTTATAGATTTTAGAATGCATTTAGGCCATTAGATTTAACCTAGAAATAACCGCAGCCGTTCAGACAAGATGGGGTTTATCTTGTTGACTCAGCAATGAGTCAGAAGTGACTCAGCAAACACTCAGCATATTAATAAACTTCTACTCATGTCATAAATATATATATTTTTTCTACAATGTACATATTAGATACATCCCCCTTTACTTATTATTGTTTTTATATACATATTAGATACATCCCCTCTCTCACACACCTATTAATATTTTTATATTCATATTAGATACATCCCCTCTCTTACACACTTATTAATATTATTATATTCATATTAGATACATCCCCTCTCTTACACACTTTTATATTCATATTAGATACATCCCCCCTCTTAATATTTTAGCAACTTTAGTGTTAATAGAAAATTCAGGGTGTTACATAGTTGGAATTAGAATCGTTTATCTAACATTTTCAATTAACCAACTCAATTTTCAATAATTCCATCGATTAAACTTCCAATTTACATTCATTTCAATTCGGTCAAAATAATTCAACTAGTGACATTCCAAATCAGATTCACATTTTCAATGATTTCAATTTATGTCAAATATAGTTCATAATTCATATATAATTCAACTCAATGTTGATACATAATAAATTTCAAAGGTGGATGAAACAATTCAATTTCAATAAATTCGATTTACATTATATTACACTTTATTTAGATTCAGTTACAATACTAATTTATTTCCCCTTTTTGTTTATATTTCAAAATTCCATGTTCAAGTTCAAAGGAAATAAATTATAAAACATCGCTTATATTGTCTTTAAAACAACATTTCAAAATTCATGGTTAAAACAATTTTATTTAACCAACCGGTGTCCGTATATAATTTTCTATCCTATGGCTAAGTGATACTTAAAATTTAATTTTAGTACTTTGGGAAAGGATATATATCATTTCAATCCAGATCAGGGTCATAGGTATTTATCATTTCAACCTACGTTCTAAATTCATTTTAATGATTAACCCCGGGTTTATTCGATGCCCGTAACATCTAGGGTAAAGATTGGGATTAATCAACACAACAACGGTCATATATAAATAAATGTGAATAATAGGTAAATTCACACAATTAACATCAATATGTCAAACATATCAAATTCTAGTCATTTATCACATCAATACATACAAACAGTCAAATATCATATAAATTTACCAATTATCAGGTGTTAGGTTTTAAAATAGAAATTAAATGTCAAATTTTAACTTAACTGTAAAAGTTTATCTAACAGTCAAATTAAACTACATTATCGATGCTAATCAATATAAATATGCAATTTAAACTGTCAAACATCAATACAAACAATCATATCATGACATAATATTATTTTAACTAATATTAGAATACTTTAGTTAAGCGTGAGTGGGAAATCACTCACCTTGGTTCTGTACGCGATTGAAATTCCAAATTTTAGCCCAAAATTCAACATTCTCGGAATCATCCCAAATAAGCACCATCGCGAAGAGCTCGTCGATACAATTCTAACGCAGCAAACCGTGCATCAATTGGAGCTCGTATGAAAAAGTTACACATGTTTTACTATTTGAATTTCAAATTATAAAATAAATAAAATATACAAACTAAAGTTTCTCACCACACAATCCCGCCACATCATCATGCGTTTCTGGTCTTCTTCTCCCTCAAATAAAAACCGCTTCCTATAGTAAACTACCATGGCTGAAATTTCTACTCCACATATCTCCCTCATCTCTGCATCGTTCCACAAACCGTCTGTACCATCTTCCTCCACTTCGCAAACTCTACCAACCGACTACCACTTCATATAGCTCGCAACTCCCGAACAAAATCCGTCCACCCAACCCTCCATGTTCATGATAGTGCATGGTGCGGCATCTTTTCACCCAATTCTCACCAAACTTTGCCAAACGGTGTCCTTTCCCCTCAAAAATCTAAATAGGATAATGAATTCGTAAGTTAACTTTTATTTTCACTCCAAATCTGAACCCTAGCTCGTTGACATTCACATCAACTTCTGGAAACCTTATCGAGTTTCACATTTTTGATATGGGTTTAGAGATCCTGTCGAGATGAACTTGGCACAATCGGTTTATGATTCTATGATGAATGGATAATTTTATTTTGATTTTTGAAGTTGAAAACTAAGTGGAAGCCATGTTTATTTTGAACGAGAATTTAATTTAGCGGCTACAGGAAATGAGAAATGAGTGGATTACGTTTTCGTATATTTTAGAGGAGAGTTAAGGTAGAATTTATGGTCATTTATATGCCATGCATCCCAATGGTTTAATTTATAAATAAAGCAATCAATCCTTTATCTTTTGATTTGATTCCATTATGAACATTATTCTCAAAATCAATTCTTTATTACATTAAATGCCAACAACAATTTAGCCTATCGTAAAAGGATGTATAAGATTTGTTGGCCTAAGAATGAATGTTCCATTTTTAGTTTATTTGTTCTTTCATCGAAATTTGAAACAATACAATGTCCATGACAATTCAAACATTTATAACAATAAATGATATCAAAATATTACAAAACCATCTACATATGAAAACGTAAGTAAAAAGACATATAATTATATCTAACCAAAATCAAAGATCATATTAAATTGGATATTCCCATTTCCAAATACAAATTAAATTAAGCAATTAAAATTTTAAAAAATAATCAATTCATTTTTAGTCTTAATAACTTGCCATAAATTTCCAATTACATTTCTAAACAATTTAAACCACTTTCTTCCAATTAAACATTTATTTCTATTAAATTTCAAAACATGTTAATTTTACTCAAAACAAAATAAATTCAAACTAACTTTGCAAATTGATTTTATTTGTATTTAATTCCAACATTGATTTTTTTTTTACAATTCAATTGAATTTCAACTATAAATTCTTTAACTCAATTCCATTCATTTTCTTTAGGATTTCAAATTTTCATTATTAATTACTTTAAACAAAATCAAAGTTAAGTTTAAAATCAACGCAACTTATTATTGTTATAATAAGTTGAAATTCATTACCTGATTCTCTTTAATTAAGTTCACACATCAAAATTTATATAGTTAAATCATTAAAAAAAATTATAACAAAATATATATTCAAAAGTCATATTAAATTTAATAATCTAAATTATCAAAAAATAGGGGTTGTTACACTATCAAATCATAACGGTGATGTTAAGTACACTGGCAGCTCAGGTTGATTCTTTTAAAATACTTTGTTTAATCTTTTCATCGATTTTGGATACTCGATTTCATAACTTTATCTCGACAAAACTTCTCTGATTTCATTATTTTGAAAAATATAATCAATACTCGCTTTCGAATAACTTGTTTACTTCTATTTCCTTTGTTCGAAAATATTCCTTTATTTCACAAACTCCTTTAGTCTCTTTTAATCTTGAAACATTGTTTCAAATTTATCGAACCATTTTCCATAACTCTTATCATTTCAAATATCTCTATAGTTTTAAAACCACTTTCCCTTTCTACTAGCATTGGAATATCGTTATACTTTTATTTACATTATATAGGAAAAATCATATTTCATTTCTGACTCCGGTTAATCCTCTTCTCATTTTAAACCCAAATAGTTCGATCTCATTTCTAAATCCTTATAAATAAATATTTATATATATTCTCTTAATAAATTTCCCTCATTACCCTTTACCCTTGCAACCTAACATCATCTTTTGGTAATAGTGAAATCGTCCAAGTTGGGGTATTTTAATTATCTCTCAGACCTTGGTCGACCCCGTTCTTATCTCCAGACAACAGAAGTCTGCAATTCAACATTTATCCTACTTCTATTCCCACACATCCCGGTTTGATAAACCATTTGCTTTTATTCAAAAACCCATTTCACACATTAACTCCCACTCCTTAATTAGGTAACTTCCTCGACAAATCTTATTTGCTATTTGATTCAACTATGGTATTATAACCCCCTTCCTTCATTGGAAATCTTCTTTGACTCTCTTTACTTAATTAATTAATTAGGTAAGTCTTTCAAGCTCCCTTTTTGCTTTATTTTAACCAACTCCCTTTTGTTGATTAAATAAATCCTCATTTGAACCCTCACATTTTCTTATGAGCCATTTTTACAAACTATGGTTGTAAACTGGATTAAAATCCTTTTAACCATACCTTAATCAAATTTTATATCCCTTTTTGATCACTTTTTAATTTAATCTATCATTAAAACAATTACTGCGATTATCATTATTTAAAATGATAGTAACCTAACCATTAACCACTTAAATCGTAGTTACTTTCATTAAACTAGAATTAAGATAACTAAACTCCTAATTAGCTAGAAATAAATAAATAATCATTTTAAAAGATCGTTAAATCAAAATTGTCCCCATTAATGATAATTAACCTGATAATCATAGTTAATCAACGATTAACTAAATTTTAACAAAACTTCGTTAAGTTAACGAATATTCGAAGATTATCGATTTGGTTAATTAAACCAAATCAGCCCAATATCCAACTTTAATTAAAACAGTCTTCTTTTGTCGACTGCCATCATCAGTAAATTTCTTTACTGATAATCACTCACTGTTTCCCCTTTTTCTCATAACAATCGTTAATTGTTTTATAAAAACAATTATTTAATTTTACCAATACATATATTGGTTCGGTCCTTCCGACAAAATATTCATTATGTAAAATGTTTAAATAAATCCTTTTGATAAACCTGATTGTAAATCTAATTATAATTATAAATTACCACTTTAATTAACTCATATAAATGAGTTCAAATTCCATTTCAGTTATAAAAATAGATTTATAACTTTAAACTTCGTCAGTTCGCCCAGTAGCAAAACAACACCATAAAACAACTGGTTTACACCCTCACTGCCAATGACCCAAACAATTCTGTTGATTGATTAAACACAACACGGTTTACTATCTATCCAATCTGAAAAGGTTTTATATCGCTTGGGTGTCAATTCATATATATGAAAAATATGATCAACAAATAAAATTAATTTTTGAGGAATTCGATTTGATTCCTCCTACATGTCCTTCTCTGCATTACTTAACACATACGAAAAGATTTCGTCAGTATAACACATTAAAATGAGAAATAAATATGGTCAACCAATCAAACAACACAATCACTAGCAACCACCACATCCAATCAACCAATTTAACTGATATGTTAAATTATATGGATTTATCACATCACAGTAGTCCAGAGAAGTGTGAGAATTAACTCACCAGTGGATACGGTTGACTGTGGACGTGTTTGTTCTTTTTAAATCGCAACGGACGTCCAAATTTTTCTGAAATTTCAATAGCGTCAGATCAGTGCCTAGTCAGTGTCATCGTCTAGGTCTTGTCCCTGCGATCCCAAAGGATCCAGTTTCGTCAGATTCCGTTAACGTATGTGAAAGTTATCGCAGTTTGAAGTTTGAATAAATTTAATGATAATTAATTAATTAATTAAATTAAAAATTACCTTAATTAATTTAAACTCTGTGCCACGTCAGCATTCCTTAATCTCCGCATCACGCGTCTTTGCCTGGAGCGAATTCTAGGACCCGTCTTCCCCTAATTCACCAAAGCTCGATATCATCAGAGCTGGACCGTGCCTTCTCCGTTCATCCTGGACCAGACCTGACACCACAGACGCCTCCCCCACTCCAAGACGTCTCCGCGCCTGAAGACCCGTACCCCGATGCTCCTCCGTTTGCCTGAAATCACCTCTGCCCCCAATCCCGTTCATCCCATAATTTCCACCGCCACACGCCTCCTGACATCACCAGACAACCACCGCAGTGACCGCCTCGCCTCCAGCTTCCATCACCCCCAGGCGCCCGACCACCACGACCCTCCAGCACGCCGGAAATTGACCATTTCCGTTCGCCACTTCAAATCAAACAAAAAAACAATCAACTCCGTTCATCTCTCCCCCATGGCCACCTCAGGCTGTTTCAACACCTCCGACCTGAACCAAAACGAAGCTCTTCCACTCCTCTACAACTTCCCCTTTGGTCCCTCGTCAATCGCCAACTAAAACTCCTCAAAAAGCACCAAAAACGAAAGTAAATCTCCCCCGTTCATCGCGATTTCCGGCCACCACCATGCTCTGATCACCCTGGAATTTTGTGTGCAGGTAGCTAACATCCCGATCTACAACTTTCCCTTAGGACCCCTTAGCGATTTCATCACGGATTGAGAGAATTAAATGATTTTGTAACGGGGGTTTATTTGCAAAATTGACGGAGGAATTTTCTGGTTGGCTGAAAATTTGTGAGGGGAAAGGGTTTATATAAGTATGGTTTAATATATTTTAAACTGACGTGATGTTTGATAACGACGGACGATTTTTATTTCGTGTCTATCGCTATTTTGAATACTGTTTATTGGCTACTGCGCTCACAGACAAGCTCCGTTCGCGACGTAACTGGACGGCATAGTATAATTTAACGATACGGTCCTAACGAATCTTGTTTCGTCGAATTCCGAGTTCGTTTTCTCAAACTGCGCTTGTTAACACCCAAATAGTCGCTTTTATCTTGCATTTTATTTTGCCACGCTCACAGAATAACACCGATTGACGTGCCGTTTGAAAATATAGCAATAGTTCGTCATTACGGTCCCAACAAAATTTGTTTCGTTGAAAACAGAGATCGTTTGAAGAAAGTCCCTTTTAAATGGCCCAATTTGAATTAGAATAAATTAATTCTAAAATACTTCAATATAATTGAAATAAAATATCACGATGGGTCATACTCGACCAGAATTGTATGTATATTCATGATAAAATAACTCGGGTTGATTTCCAGGCCAGTTTGGTAGTCAAAATATTTTAAAAACCTCTTATTCTATTAAAATAAATCGATATAAAATATAAAGGAATTCCATAGCGACCTTTTCAAAATTTGATTTGGACATAAAATAAAATCTACACGACAAAAACTCGATTTTTCTCTGCCATTTGAAAGATATTGTATAACCGGTCCCAACGTTTCTTGTTTCGAGAAAATCCGACTTATCTTGAACCCGGTACGGCCAATTGAAGTTCAAAACGCCAAAACGCGAACTGCCGCGCCGCTGCAGCTCGTTATTTTATTAAATTATAAACTATACGCTCGACGGTCGTTAAATAGGCGATATCGTCGATATATTTTCAATATAGACCATATTACCCCTCTATATTTCGCTGATGCACAGTGTACTGCAAATTCGACAAATTTCCAAATATTTTGAAATTAAAATATTATTTTATTCCATTTATTATTAATTAAATATTCAAAAATAATTAAATACCATTATTTAAATTCAAACTGCCATTTAAATAAATTAAAATGATTTAAATAATTGGTCAGAAAAATGCGGGTCGTTACAGGTTAAATTGTTTGTAATCAGTCAGAGATACAGGTGTATAGGATGGAGCAGGGTATGAGATGGAAGCAGATATGTGAGAACATTATGAAATGCCCGACAAAAAGGTACACGTTTAATTCAGTATGGGATTTTATGAGCCTATTTGGCAAGCCACTTGGCTTTTTGATTTTCTTTTCGACTGGAGAGGGCCCAGAGAGGCATTTTGTAGTTGTACTGATCAGCCCGTACAAAGAAGGTGCTGGCGAAATTTTTCGAAAATTTAGGGAGTTAGAATTTTTTTCAATAGTTTTGAAAAATTTTGTTAACAAAAAGTTAAAGTTCAATTGGAAATTGAAGTTAAGGATTGATGAGTGAAATTGGAACTAGTAAGTTGGTTGAGTAGAAAGGATATGAAGGCAAGGTCGAGTTGCATGAGTGGATTGTGGGAAGTGAATAAGATGTTGCGCCTTTTCTACTTGGTAATTTTGGGGACGAAATTCTTTTAAGGGGAAGGAATGTAACGTCCCGTATTTTTCGACGTTTAATGTTGGGTGATTAAAACGTTGAAATATTTGATTTGATTATAAAATTGATGTTAATATAAAAAAATTCTATTTAATTTATTTAATAAGGATATTTTTATTTGTTAAATATAAAGTGTTTGAAACAAATTTAATATTGGTTTAGCTGAAGAATGAAATATTGAGGTTAAAACTCATATTAGTTTATTCTGAAAGTTGTATGAATTCAGTTTGTAAATATATATGACAATAATAAATTATTGTCAATAGAATTGTTTATATTTAAGCCAATTTATATTTAATTGAATTTAATTTTTAATTGTTAGTTTAAATTAATATCTTCTCCGTACGGTCGAATTGGGCCACAAAACACGTTCCAGTGTGTTCAGAACAGTGGTAAAACATTAGGGATATCGTTATTTGCGTTCAAAAAGGAGTTCGAATACATATGATATTTTAAATAAGGTAAAATCACATCAGTTTAACCCCAAATAAGAGTTTATAAATAAAAAATATTATATTAACTCGACATATCTCTTTCCTAGCACATGTTGTTTTCTTAACTATAACCTAATTCTTTTGAATAGAGTAAAGTACGGACATCCTATTTTTGCTAGCTGCCTTCTTCTTCCAAATCATCATCTTCTCCTACCCTAAGTAGCTACCATCTTCTTTCCCATCATGTATCAGTTTTTCCCTACCCCAAGCAACCATCAACGTACGAAGCCTGCTCCCCTAGTGTCAACGCCTAATGCCATCCCATCTGTACCATTTGATTCCGACATTGTTCTTATCGTCTAAATCACCGCCTATATAAGGAGCTGTGGCCTTCGCTATTCTACCATCCTCAAAAATCAACCGAAGTCTGCTAATTCACTTTCCCCTCTTTTAGTTTCTTTCTTCAGTAAAAGCGTTCCACTAATAAAATAAAATAAAATAAAAAGGGGAAAATCAAACTGAAATCGTGATTAAATCCACCACGTTATCCTGAAGCTCGAAATGGGAACTCGCGATTTGACCGGTTGATTCATTGCAACTGGATCGAACGCCTGAAGGTACCCGGGATTTAAAAGGAGGTTTACGGAATCAAAATTACAACTTGAACTCGCGATTTTTCTAAATTAGATGGAGACGCTCATGAAGAAGATGTAGGTGGAGCGGATTCACAGGGGTGCGACTGGAGCTATGAACTATGGAAGGCTGACGTTGGGTAGATGCAATTGGAATGGTCTGACAAAATAGGGGATGACCGTACGAAATGGCGAGTCCTGCAGTGGTATTTTGGTAGTGCGAATGGGTGCATTTTTGGATGTAGAGAATGATAGTCAGGTGGCCAAAATAGTGGTATGAATAATGATAAACCAGGGAAGATGCTGTGCGTAGTGAGAAGTGAGGAGTGCGGATCTTTTTGGATGAGGAATTGAAGTTATGGTTTTTTTAGGAGTTGTTGAATAGCTTGAGTTTGATCTGGAGTTGAATTCGAGGAAGTCAATCTGGTTTTGTGGGAATGGTGAGCCATTGTAGTGACATTAAAGTGTTATGGAAATCAATCTGGGCGGTGGAGTAATCAAGGGAGTTAGGTCTCTGATTTTTGGAACAGGGATGCTGTAAATATAGTCTGTGATTGGAGGAGTGTAGCCTTGGCTGTTTGTTTGGAGAAGGGATATGTGTACTGGGGAGCTGAAGTTTTGGCATTGCAGTGGAGGTCAAGGCCGTCGGACGTTGGTTCGATATTGATGATAGAAGTCATGATATTGGGAACTGAAGATAGATAACAAGTCATGATATTCAGAATATCCTTCTCAATGCTTGTAAACAATTTAAAATCTCTTAGGATTTTAAAATTCTTATATACTTAATCCAAAACCATTTATAGACACTTCTTCATCATTTAGGAATTTTAAATCTAAACCTGATTTTTAAATTCAGATTTAATTCATCTAAATTATATATTACACTTAAATGAATTCTGATTGGTTATTTATAATCATTTCAATTATAATCTTATTTGATTATAATAATGACCAATACATCAAATATAATAATTACAATATTTTTTTTATATCAAAAATATATTTTTAGGCAAAATTATTTCATTTACCCTATTTTCAAAACATACCATGTTGGTTTATTCAAGTGTTTTAAAAACCCTTATCGATATAGTGGATCAAACTGATCGACCAACTCATAAACAACTCAACCGATAAATCTCCACAATATAAAATCATTTTTATATCAAATAACAAATACGCGCTCTTATATATACACTCATACTCAATCTAGGGTATTGCTAACCCCATCTCTACTGAGTTACGCCACAGATCCAAGGTAATCACTTAACCTTAAGCTCTGATACCATTGTAACGGCCCGGGAAAATTTTCGACCTAGAACATCGACATACAACACCATGTCGACTATTAAAGAATCGAAAAATACCGGATCATTAATAGAAAGAAGTTAGAGGGTGAGAATAGATAAGATAGAAAATTAGAATAGAAGAAGAAGATCACAACAATAGAATCAGAGTAACACGAATCTCACAGTGTAACGAATAAAATATAACATAACTTTGAAAGAAAACCAGTATATGTATACAATAACATTTATTAGAGTACAACACTTACAACACAGCGGAAATAAACAATTGCTATAAAATCCTGAAGCCTCCTGCTCCAAGCTCTAAGTATATCTGTAAAATCCTGACTACTTGACTGCCTGTATAAATTTAGGCAACCAAGAGTTTAAGGAAAACAAAACAAAATAAACTCTGGATCAGTCATGGGACTGGTGTGAGTAAACAATTTAAAACGGTTTGAGAAAATAAACAATATCTCATAAGACCACGCCGTATAACACGGAACGGGTTTTTCCTTATGGGAATAAAAAACACTTGATTTAACTTTCAAAATCCTTTTGAAAGAAACGATAATGTTTATATCAAAACTCTTTTGATATTAATAATGTCTATCAATCACAATATAATAATCATCTAGCAGAACGCTTTCATCTCACGTACCACATACATAATATATAATCAAAAACCACGGGCACTTACTAGTTAATGAATTCCAACTATCAAGGTATGGGACCACCTTCCGACAGTGTATCTCAAGAGAGGAATACACCGGTTTCAACAAGAACATCTTGCAAGCCAAGCTGAACATGACCGGTCACTCATTTCGCTTGAGTGTACCGAATGTATTATCACCAACGGCTGGGATCATCAACCATTTCCCGAAAGGGACAACATTGAAATAGATTACAGAAGTAAATGGAATTTCTTTAGATCAGGTGAAAATACACCCTAATTGGCAGCTAACCACTTAGCCATGAGACCTACCCGATTTTATACCATTTCCTAATTGTGAGGCTAGAGGCCATAACGTATAGATCACACCTTTATTTACTTTGAATGTCACATCATCATACCCCCCAAATCACAAATTGATTTCCCCAAAAATACCATGGGTATACAGCTAAGAGAAACGAATTCCTCCGCCACTAAACGTAAATACGTTTGAAGAGATCAACTTACACGATCTACTAAATATACTATGGCAGACATTCTTCGATACAGGTCGTCCTGGGACTGGACAAACCAAAGGTACTATTCTGTAAATCCATCTTAGGAAATTTCTACCTAGGAATTACTGAACAGTCCTTGCATAACTCCATCTTCATTAATCTTCATCATATTCGATTCGCAATGCTAATGCCATACGGAGTGGTTTTCAGATAATATATCTGATCTCGTTCTCTCCGTATTGACAATGGAAATGGTCAAAAACTTTGATAGTCGGTGATTTAACTATCAAAGGAAAACATGTGTACAAACAACGGTCGTATTCCCAAATGGAAATCTTACCAATCAATCATCATTTCATTTCCCAGTTTCCCATTCATCGTTTCCATATATTTATAAATTCCTTATTTTCTAAAAGCAGAAAATATACGTTATTAACTTTGGAAAACGTTTCCACTTCTGATTCATGCATCGATATCTTCCCACCTCTATCGGTCTCTAAGTGTAAACTAGTAAGAGAACAACTTCCCAAGTATAAACCCCGAAAGCCGACCCAACATCAGATCGATACCCAGAAAGCCATTCAACTCAACTAATTTCCAGTCAGTTTCTAATTTCAGTAATTCCATTTAAATTCCTAATTAAAACCCCAATTCCTTTATAATATTTTATTTGCAAAACATTTACTTTAATCTATTTTTATATAGAATGCGAATAATATTTCTTTATATAATCAAAACAGTTTGATTTCGTATTTAAAAACAATACCTCAAACCCAAATTCTATTTATATTTTTATTTGTAGAATTATTCATACAAATCTCCTTTTTTATTTCTAACACTTAAATCTCATTTATAATTCCCTTTACATAATTCTATTTATTCTATATAAATCCTTTTATATAATTCTGTTTATTTTATATAAATCCATTTATATAATTCTATTTATTCTATATAAATCCTTTTATATAATTCTATTTATTCTATATAAAAATATTTCACTTTCAATATTCACTTTGAAAATTTCCTTTTATACATTCCAGTAATTCATATGGTATTTAAAATACCAAATAACATGACCAGTGTCAACATAATCAATCACAGATTATATATCACATCATATATCACAATATATCAAAACAAACAATATTATAAATATTGAGGAATCCAGTTGGATCCCTCCAACCTGTTTCCCTGCATCACAGATGTTAAACAATATAAATAACATCGATTTCATTTCAATATGAAATATTCCGATAAACAGAATCAATATTTGATTAACGATATATATATATATATATATATATATATATATATATATATATATCGTTATCTATAATTTCAATCACTAAATCAGCAATTCAACCAAACAATCATCACACAGCAATCAATCATCATTTATCAACACTAGATTATATTTATAAAAATATAAACTGGCAGAGTTAGTGAGTTTAACTCACATTGGACGGTCATCGTTAAATAACGATAACTATCGGTTGATTCAGACAGACAATTTATTTCGCTATAAATCATGACGAGCTCTTTACTTCCAGTTAGTTCCATTGTGTAGTCGTCGTCCATACGATCCCGACGGATCTTGTTTCGTCAAATTCTAATCACGTATGAGTAAGTTATCATATCGACGAGTTTCATATATTATTAAATCAACTAACTTAAACTATTTAATACTTTATGGGCCTACCTTATATAAATATAAATCAGCCCAACCCAATTATTCAACCTGCCATCTCCCACTGTATATCCCTCTTCCCCATTGAATTCCAACTCCAGAAAATTCAACCCAACGCCATTTCAAAACTTTTGACCCCATTACTACCTTCAATACACCATCATTTGCCAAATTGACACCACCGAACTTTGTCTTGTTCAAGCCTCTACACGCTCACACCAAATACATCAAATCCGCACCTATCATGACGCTTTTCGAATTTTCCTCCAACCCCAAACTCTACTGACCTGCCATTTAAACCTACATCATTCTTCATCTTCCACCTTTTAAGGCGTGAGCTCCAGCATCATGCATTTACCAATTTCCTAACTATCGAGCCCCATTCTCTTCAGACGCGTTTCACCCAGTTCATGATCACGCAACACAGAGAATGGCCATTTCCGGTTCCTTGAAGACCTTCCTCTTCACACCATCTGTTCACAGAACTCCACTAATTCTTCACCAACCTTCACCTCTTCTTCGTCTCTTTATCTCCAACATCACAACTTTGAACTCGCAGTCCATTTCCCTATGCGTCCTACCCTCCAGACGTGCTGCCAGTGAAGCATGCGAGACAAAGTATCATGGAATCCTAAAAAATGTGTATAGATGCTGCTTTATTCCCTCACCGCATCTCCTCCAAAGACTCGCGTCTCCATGCATGTGCAACAGTTTGAAGGTGGAATCGGTCTCCCCTATGTTATACACCTTTTACCGTTTTGCTATGATTCGTTTTGGTGGAAGAAAGAATAAAAACCGGGAAACAAATAAAATTTGTAGTTGGGTTTTAGTTTGTCGCCATTAAGGGTTCGGCAATTACAGAAGTCCGAAAAGATGCAGTAGCATTCTGCATATATATTTATATACAGTAGGGAAAACTTGGCGATGAACTATTGTGGGGTAGCTGCTCTTAGTCCAAAATTTTGGTTAATAGGCTATCATGAAATTTTCCCATCAACTGCTGATTCATGTGTATGTGCTTGATTAGGGTGGTGTATATAACTTGGCTTAGGCTTGAAGTAATGATGATTTGATTTTGCGTGTGTTGTAAGCTGTAGCGTGCAGTTGTAGGTAGTATGAAGTTTCACTTCATAGTCTATAGCATTTTAAAAGCAAGTATAGGATATATTTTATCTTGCGTTTAAATTTAGGTTGATTAGCCTTATCATGTAGCACATTTGATGTTGTCTGATGCAAGTCACTTAGGGTAGGAGAACCTTAGAGATGAAGGAACCAGTTATAATATATATATATATATATATATAATTTGTTATAACGCGGTACCGACTACGCAGAATCTCATTCATTTACGATCACTGTGGAAAAAATAAAAATATTATTGTGTCAAACACTGTGCCACGATCCCAAAAAATATAATAATATAGGTTATTTAACTCATTTCGTGAAGCCCCAAAATGCTGATATAGGGTGTAAAATACTCCAAAATAAAAGTGGCTTATTTCTCAAAATAAAAATTACAGAAAAATTCTAAAAATTAAATTATACCAATGCCTCAAAGATCCTGTCTAAATTCGAAGCCAATATTTAATAAAAATTAAATATATCGTTATGGTTTATAAACGATTCCAAAGCGTCTTTTTGAAGATTTGATTTGGACATAACTCACAATATATACGACGAAATCTCGATTTTTCTCTTCCATTAGAAAAATATACTTCACCAGTTCCGAACGTTTCTTGTTTCACAGAAATCCGACTTAAAACGGATTCTGCATATTCGTTTAAAGTTCGAATCGCCAAATTACGAACTACCGCGCCATTTCGAGCTTGACTATAATTATAATATAATATATACGTTCTAATGCTGTTTATTAAATAGAATCGTTATTATAATTCAATTCCAAACTGAATTAAATTTGTTAAATCATCTGATTCACACAGCATTGCGAATTCTACTATTTCCGACAAATTTCGGAAATTAAATATATTATTTAATTATTAATATTAATTAAATATTCAATATTATTTAATTAAACAACCATTAAAATTTCTAAATCACTATTTAGATAATTAAACTAATTAATTATTATACCGTAAAAATATGGGACGTTACAATTTCTCCATCACTTTTTTGTGAATTCAAGTGAGATCTACAAGTGAGAGAGTGATAAAACTTGTTGTAAGAATGAATCAAACCTTGTAATTGACAAATCTATTGCCTATAATAGAAAACAGAATCCAAATATTGCTTAAGTGTACCTCTAAAAATCTTTCCCCGGTGCATTCCTCGCTTCTTATGACTTTTGTTTGTTTGGAAAAATAAAACACGCAACTTCCCCAGGTCTTTTTGGAAACTTCCCACTATCTGTATGAAACCACTTTCTTCTTTTCATATTTCCTCAACGAGTCTCCTCTTCCATCAAATAAATCTCCTTTTCATCCATGAAACGACTTTTTACTTTCATCAGTTTTAATTCATTGGGATTCCTCTGTGACTCAAATATCCTTTCTGGCTGAAGTAGGGTTACTTAGCGAAAGCGATAAAATAGTTTTCTATTGTAACCCTAATTATTACAGTACCAACAATGATCTTGTTAGCAACGTAGTGTTCATATAGCTTCGACGAAGTTTTCGATTGAAGAATCAAATGCTTTAATTCAGGTTTCCCTTTTTTATTCCATCTCAAATAACATTCCATGTGCGGATAAATCTCAAATAATGTTACACCACAAATTACCAAACCTACATCGAACTGAATTTTAGTCACATTTCCCAATATATGAATATTATTCACTTGAACCTATTTCTGAATATAACCACTAAAGTTAATATGAAAACAGATGCCCACCATCCATAATATTCCGTATCCTCCTAGCCATCTTAAATTGCATTCTGAGTTTTTAGAATTTTCGACGCTTATCTGTAAGCCTTCAAGTTTAGTATTGCCTTTGTCAAAACAGTCTATTATTTCGCTTATCTTATATATAATGCAAAACCTTGGTCAACCAATTCAAAGTGAAGCTTTTTTTGAGATCCCCAAACTATCCTTTATGATTTCCAATTGTGGAGAGGGCAGTTCAGTCATCTTCGTACCAACTAGCTCAATTTTCACGTTCAGAAAACCACCACGCATCTTAAGCGTATTTCTGCCTGTGTTTGCCATTTCATAAATTAAATAAAATTATCCTTTTTCAAGCATTAAACACGAAAACAATCTTCATATCCTCCAAGCAGCTTTTGTTGACAACTTTTGCCACATTATGATAGAGTAGCGCATAATTGTCACCGGAAAATAAAATAAAGATTTCAAAGACGCTTATTAAAGTCAAAAAAATTCTTTTCCAAAGATTTATTTTCTTATTTTGAAGATTGGATACTGATATGTCTTCAAATTAAAATTTATCTACATAATTGAATTTATTTAGACTATCAAAGATACTCATCGAGTGCATTTAGCTAATTTTATGATTCCATTATTTTTAATATCAGCTGTGATTTTGTATTCATGCTTGTTAACAATAAATAAAATTGTCTAAGACTATAGATTTAAGTTATGTATGTTACACTCCTTATCTAATGAAAATGCATTGATTTATAATAAGGTCAAGGTACAAAAAGAACCCTGATGAAAATGATGTGTATCAATAGTTCATGAAGAGGGATACATGAAGATGTTGTCATTTGGAAGAAAGGTACATTTTTGTCATGCTACCTTATATTGTCCTGCCTTTCTTTGTTTAATCCTTACGATTTCTTATATTGTGTTTATTTGCATAAGGTCATTTCATTTATTTGAGAATAAAATAAGAATATGATGATATACTTTAACATTTTATACATAATATCCTTTGTGTTTCATTTGATGATTTTGCTGTTAAAATTGGTTACAACATAATTGAATGAACTAACAATTTTAATAAGCAATAAATATGACAAGTTTCCCATTTATCAATGCTGTGATTCCATTTGCTGGAAGAGAAACACTTTTCTCATTTGAACACATATTATAATTTGAAGATAAACAACTCCCCCCTTTATCAATTTTGATTTATGACTACATGGATGATGATTGATTCTGGTGGACATTTGAGGTTTTGAAAATGGAAGCTAATACATTACCTTTCGTCCTGTGAGAATTTGTTACCTTCTTCTTTTTCTAACGAACGGATGTATTGGTAGTGTTTGCAAAGCAGCTACAAATATTAGAATTGAATGGTTTCGATTTGATATTTATTGTTGATAAATTTTTTTGAACAGCTGAAACAATTTGTTGAAATTGAATGTGATTCGATCCACTGTTATGTTATTGGGATGAATCTCAAATAATGGTGCAAGTGGGTAGGTTTATTTTTCTTCTTCTCTCTCATAGCAAAAAGCTCATTTTCTAACATTTCCCTACATCTATATTTGTTTTTGTTCCTACCTATGACTTAATTTCTTTCTTTCAAATCTCTTTACTTTCTAAACACTTTGGCGTTCAATTGCAAATCTCTACTTTACTTGCTATTGCAGATGCGTTAATTATGAGTTATAAATGATAATTCTACTACTTCATTAATATTTTCACGACCATAAAGTAATATCTTACTTCTGAACTAGAAATTTGGAAGAAAAATATTTTGATTTTGAAACATTCGTATATTTTCCCATCAATACCCACTTCATTGAAGGCTGTAAGGGAGTTGAAACATTTCATAATGTGAAAGTTTTTTTTTCTTAGTATGTAATGAGTTTTTACTATTTTATGTAGGGATAGGATCAAGGAGCCCTCGAAAATGGAGCACCCGAAATGCCCCCTAATTTCCTCTTCCATTTGTATTAAAAAAAAGCGAGGAGAAGGTGAGAGAAAGAGTGGAAGGAGAGGGAGAGGAAATATGTGGTGGAAAAGTGATAGGCTAAAGCAGTGCTCAATATTTGGGCTGCCATTGAACCTGCCCACAGGTATAATGCCATATATAATAACATCGGACAGAAACCATCCGCATTTAAGCCAAGTAAATAAGAGTAGTTTTGCTTGAAAATGCATAAACAATATAATGACTCATAAATCAGTTACCATTTTCTTTGTGATGATAATATTATACAATTAGGTTTGTGAAATTTATATAAAGTTGATTGTTACATTTATTTTATCACCATTTCTTACAACAGCATCTTCATTTTCTTTATGGCCAAAAAAGCAGGATGATACTGCTTCTGATTGATTTCCAAGTTATACATATTAATTACATCTATGCTTTAATTATCAATTAATTTCGTTCTCTATTTTATTAGGTTAGTAAATAGTGGTCCCTACAACTATCCCTAGAAGACATGAAAGGGCGTAGGTTGTTATTAATTAATAATAGAACACGGTTAAAGAGCCTTAGCTGATGGATGTGAAATTTAACTTTATTACTTATTCATATTTTTTTATAAACTAATATCAGGTCCTTGATGGACTATTCCCTCATACTGGAAATACTTCATATTCTTACCCTTTACTAACACGGTGAGATAGTTTCTTTTCAGACAAGTTGAACTTTTTTGTATATTCCTGCAAGCTCTGTTTTTACAAGAGAAAATCTCACCTTACCAATTTAAGCAACTGACCAATTAATGGGTTATGTAAACAAAGTATGGGTTAGAAGAAAAATCATATATATATGATCAATAACCATAAGGTAACTTGATTCATTACCAACCCAATGACAAAAGCAAGATATTATTTTTACTAATTGTGTGAGCTTTGATGCAGTTCAGTTTTTCCTCATGCAAAAGACTTATGCTCCAGATGTATCAGGTTTGTTCTTACACAATGCAACAAGGTTTTTTTTTTTTTTTTTTTTTTTTTTTTTTTTTTTTTCTGCAAAAAACCTAAATAAGAACATATAAGATGCATATGAGTATGAGGAAAGCCAAGTTAAAGAAATAAATAACTTATTATTGAAGGCTAGAGAAAAAATAACATGAAATCCGTTTGTGTATTCTCTTAGTAGAGGATCTTATTAATTTAATGTCATTTTATCCTATAGAACAGGACCTTCTTGCATTAAATAATATACTACACTTAATGTTTGGTATGAAATTTTGATTTCCTTAAAAATACTATAGGATAAGATGTTACACTACATAAGTAAATAAAGATTGCTTATGTGACACTATTTTTTTCTTACATTACCATTGCTGAATCCTTTTGTTTCCTTCCAGCTATGCAGTATGCCCCATATGCATTTTCCTCACCCACGGATACCGCGCATATTCATATAATTTGCATTTTAACCTCGGTTAGCAATACATAGTGTTTGCTTTACTATAAAATTCTCTTAATGTGGATGAGAGGAACATAGCATAACCATTAACCAAGTCACAGCGCAAAATGTGCCCTCACCCGTTACAAAGGGAGGAAAAAAGGAATTAATATCATCAATGTATGCATCTTTTCCCTGCAGTATACAAGGGCCAACGCAATTTAAAAAAATTGTACAGCTTGGAAAAAAATCTTGGTGTCTGACTGTAACTACTATCCACATTAAACATCATATCGCCACTAGAGGCATCAAATGAAAGTAGAAAATATTAAATGTCATATTTAAAGGCACTATGTTAATAGTTCCAAATAAATGTTCAACTTGAAGTTGATGCTTAATTTACATTATCCTGCTGAATTTTGAGAAAGGCTTGACCATTGCCAAGAATCATGAGACAAAAGAACGAAGTTGATAAATTTAAATTGCATACTGGCAACACATTTCATTTCTCTGTGTTTTACTTTTGCCCACCTGTTGTTATGTTTGGGTTTCTAATTTCTATATTAAAACAGTGTCGGCCCCTGTTATCAACAGCTTGGAATTCACGTACTAAAACAATGTTTCAGTTTCTATATTAAAGAATTCACATATTAATGACATATCTTAAATGTCAAATTAATATTTCTTATTATGTCCGTTGAAATTTATACTGTGTTTTTTCAGGACCAAAATATGTCAAACAGTAGTTGCTGCTATTCATGCCTGTTATAATTTGGCAAATCCTAAATGGTTACTATTTAATCTATCACTTGAAATCTGAACTAGAATTGCTAGCAACTCAATAGCCAACAGATAAAAAATTCTCAACAAACACCCATGTGTGAAACATGGGTTTCATCCTAGATTAAGGTACTCATTAGTGTACACAGGCTTGGATCAGAAGCCCAAACAAATTGAAATTCCACCGTCCCTGAAGTTGAAGCACTGGTACATGCAGTTGAAAATTTTGGTACTTGAAGATGGAAGGATATCAAAATTCGAGCATTTGAAAAAGCAGACCATCGCACTAACGTGCTAGGCGTGGCTCGCATTGGAATGAAGTGGATGCGTGGATTGAACAGGAGAATTGTCCCACATCGCAAGATATTAAGAAAGATCGTGGTATATATATATGGTGTTGGTGGCATGTAACAATGGGGATCCTTTATACGCAAGGAATGTCGAAACTCAGCATAACATGGATTTCATGTGGAAGACATTAGTGCGTACTGCAGAAATAGCACCTCAGCAGAGAAGAGGAGAGGAGCACCAGTTCCTCAAGAATTAGTGTGGATAGGGTCCTAATAGCCAATGTTTATTGGGCCGAACAGGCAGCAAAGCTCCAAAGCAGGCCTCTTACTAAAACATGTGTTTCTGTTAAAAATCGAAAAATATTTGTTAACCACGTAGTTATATCTGTAATATTGTTGCCCATTTGGTTTTTATTTTTTATATGTGAAACTTGTGAATTTGTGAGAAAAGAGCGCTTATGTACAAAAAAAGAGGTACTCATAGTATTCTCATGATGATAATTATATTTGTTATCAGCTGAGTGCAACAAAAAGCTATATTAATTTCTAAAACATGTGGATAGGGTCCTAATAGCCAATGTTTATTGGGCCGAACAGGCAGCAAAGCTCCAAAGCAGGCCTCTTACTAAAACATGTGTTTCTGTTAAAAATCGAAAATAATTTGTTAACCACGTAGTTATATCTGTAATATTGTTGCCCATTTGGTTTTTATTTTTTATATGTGAAACTTGTGAATTTGTGAGAAAAGAGCGCTTATGTACAAAAAAAGAGGTACTCATAGTATTCTCATGATGATAATTATATTTGTTATCAGCTGAGTGCAACAAAAAGCTATATTAATTTCTACATGACAATACAAATGACCAAATTATTCACCATATATCCAATATGGATTTGCAGTCCACCTTCCATACCTGATTTGCTATTCTACTTAGCTAACAAGCTTTATATATATTCAGGCCGGGTTAACATTGGTGATTACACTACTGGACCACGAATCCTTAACTATGAAAATAATTGTTTCTAAATTTCTTCTTAGTTTTAACAGTTGGTAATACAAGGACACATAGTTTATATGCCATTAAATTAAATTTGTACGCTAAATAAATCCTCAAAACTTTTGGTCAATATTGTCTGCATTTGCAAATATGTATAAAGGCAGCAAAGACGGATGCTTACCAAGGCTTGGAGACTTTTTAGCATTAAAACAACATTACTGGTTTTTCAAAATATGAGAAAGCTCTTCTAGAAGATATATTTGCTCCTCTTTTTCTTTGGTAAATTTTATGTGCCCATTGTGAAAAATAGAAAGAAACAAACAGAATTAATAAAAGGTATATGTAGTTTACATGGGCTTTGAGACTGTATTTTGTGCTGAAGTCACACGGTGCTTCAAATTATATAATAATAATGCGTAGATTTTTCTTATTTTGTTTTTATCTCCACTTAAACATATCATATGCAGTTGAAGCATTGAACTACTGCACTGAATAATGCACCACAAGGAAGTTAAACAGGACAAGACAGTGCATTTTAATAAAGTGAAAATATACAGCTTAGGAGTAGATCGATGGAAATAATTTTGTAGAGCAAAATTGAAGAAACTGGTTGGAGCACAAAAAATGAGATCTAAAAACATATTGGGTTTAAGCATCAATTGGAGAATACTTTATAAAAGCCTTAAGGAGGATCAATGGCGGTCCTGCAAACGAGGCATTGATGCACAGACCAATATACAACAAGCATATATAGGCTTCCTGTTCGCTTAACATGATCCGGATGAATTTGAAATTGTACTATATATATATATTGTAGATTGTACCGTATGACAGCTCCTGTGTAATAGATTTTGGATTACCTTTCTTTTGCAAACTATTTAAACGTGGTCAAAGTCTTAATGACATATTTTTTACAACTTATAAAAATTCAATATATGAAACATGGCTAATGTTTGTTTGATATTTCCCCCCTTTTTACTTCGTTTACATGTTTTTATCGTACAAGAAGTAGAGTCCTTTTAGCAGTACCAGTACCAGTAGTATAAATTGGATTTCAATTGGTGCCAAAATGGCATTTGATCCTTACTGTCATTGTACTTACGGTGCTATACATACATACATACATACATACATACACACACATATATATATATATATATATATATATATATATATATAAGGAGGGTTCCGCTACATCTCTTATATTGCACGTGAACTCTCCCCCTTAATCTCCACCACTCATTTCTCCACTCATTCTCTCTTCCCACTAAGAAATAACATTGAAATGAAAAGAGAGAGAATGAGTGGGAAAATGAGTGGTGTAGATTAAGGGGGAGAGTTCACGTGCAATATAAGAGGTGTAGCGGAACCCTCCTCTATATATATGTGTGTATAAATATATGTATGTATGTACATATATGTATGTATATGTATACATGTGCATACACACACATATGTATATATCAAGATGACGCATCAATATTCGTTCAGTTGTAGTAAATGCAACTTTATTCTTCTTGGTAGATAAATATTGATGAAATTTGGGTCAGATCATAGAAGACTAATATTGGAACCAATAATAAGGTAGCACTGAATTTCGTCAAATAAAATGGATAATGTACCACTTATAATTGCCATATTCGATAGAAAGGCGTCAACCTACTAAATATCAAACAACGTACTAAAATAGTATTTTTCATTCATATCGTCCACCATATGCAAATTAAATCATAAAGCAATACATACCTATATCATAGTAAAACGATTCTCATTAAGTTAACACATCGTTATTCTAAAGCGACCCATGTGCGTAGCACGGGCCTCCAACTAGTTGGCAATGAAATCCTATATGAAAGTGGATGTTGTGATTTGTGACACGAAATCATATATGTTGATGAAGACGAGGCGTGGATGTGTTTGGCGATAGTGGAGATAGAGCAGCGGCAGAAAGAAGGCAAGGAGAAGCAGTTTTGTGCTGCGTTTCAGCACAGACGTCTGATAGCATTTGGTCAGACGTCTGTTGTTAGGGTTTTGGTAACCCGAAAGTATGGACAAACGTCTAACATATATTGGTCAGACGTCTGAGTGGGTTTTCTGCGGTTTTGACTTGGTCTTTCTGTGACTTATTCTGCAAGCAATGAATGGGCAAATCGGGTATTTGCCTAGACCTTCTATTCTCCTATAAAAGCAGCATCTAGGGTTGGATTAAAAGCATGGGATTGAGACCGAATTAATTAATCCTAGGGTTAGCCGTCGTTCTTCATTGTTCTTCTTCTCCAACAAAAGTGTCAGTCATCTAGATATTCTTTCCCTTTCTCAATAAGGTTATTGATTCTTGTAGTTTGTTTATTGTTGGTTGTTAAACCAGTGAGTGTAAACAAAATTCGTTTTGAGAATCAATAAAGAGGGTGGTTGGGTGGAATATTTTGTGTTTGCGCGTGTGATTTCATATCTGTGTTTGTTTCCATAGAAATCATCTTTAAGTAATTGGGTGAATAAGATCCTGGTCGCTTCCGCAAAGGCGCAGTTTTCATAACAGTTGGTATCGGAGCTAGATCATCGCAAAGCTTAAAGTGATTTTGGAGTGGAAAATTCATTTTTTTTTTAATGACGGATATGATGGCATTTCCAAAGATGACTGTTTTTGACGGAAGAAATTGGGGGATTTGGAAGCCTAAGATGGAGGATGTGCTTTACCTCAATGATCTTCATGATCCGATTGATGGAGAAGGGAAGAAGCCCTCGAGTGTGGATGAAGGAAAGTGGAAGAAGATGGATAAGAAGGCTATTGCCTTGATTCGGCAGTACCTTGATGATTCGGTATTCCATCATGTGGCTAATTGTGAATCCGCGAAGGATTTGTGGGACAAGTTGGTATCTTTGTTTGAGTTGAGGCGTGCTACAAGTAAGGCTTTTCTGGTTCGAAAGCTTGTTCAGCTGAGATTGGATGAAGAGAAGTCTGTTGCAGGGCACCTGAATGAATTTCAAGATGTGATCAATCAATTGGCAAATCTAAAGGTCAATTTTGATGATGAGTTGCAGGCTCTTTTGTTGATGAGTTCGCTTTCAGAAAGTTGGGAGACTTTGGTTGTTTCATTGAGTAACTCCAATGCAGGTGGAGCCATCTCTTTGGAAACTGTTCGAAGCAGCCTTTTGAATGAGGAACTAAGGAGAAAAGGGTCGGGTTTTAAATCAGTTCAAGGTGAGGCCATGGTAGCAAAGGACTCGAGGAAAGATACAAGAAGAAAGGGGCTAATGGTAAAGGTGCTTGTTATTATTATGGTAAGGAAGGTCACATACGCAAGAATTGTTATGCTTATCAGAGGGATAAGAAGAAGGTTGCGGATGGTGATGGAAGTAATGAGGCACAGGCAGATATTGCTGCAAGTTCCACCAGCGATACTTCTAATGATGTCCTGTTGAGCGAAGTTAATCATTGGAAGATGGATTCAGGAGCCAGTTTTCACATTTGTAAGGATGTGAAGTATTTCTCTTCTTATGAGAAGAATGTCGACGTGATTAGAACAACCAATGGAGTAGAGCTACCAGTTTGTGGTATTGGATCAATCCGGTTTCATATGCATGATGGCGTGGTAAGGGAAGTCTCTGGAGTTAGACATGTGCCCGCTAGTTCGCATAACCTCATTTCTTTCGGTCAGTTGGATCGCCGTGGTTGCACTTATGATACTCGAGGTGGAGTTTTGAGAGTGAAGAAGGGTGGTCGTGTTGTGATGAGAGGTGTCTTGGAGGCAGGAAACCTGTATAGATTGGTTGGTTCTGTGGTCGACTGTGGAAGGCGAGTGACGGTTGAAGAACCTAGTCCACAACAAGGTAGAGAGGTTAATTTGGTCACTGCTGATGTGCTAGACAGGGGTCTTCATGTTGATGATGCTCAAGGGATCCGTAGTGATCAAGGAAGGAGCTCAGATCAAGTGGTAGACGGGTGTCGATGCAGAAAATCCACAAGGTGAAGATCCTTACGGTATTACAAGCATTTTTAGACCGTTAGTATTGCATGGTGCATCTCGAGGGGAAGATGCATCTTTGGCAGGCGGTGAGTTGTGTTTATATTGGTTTAATTGAGAGTAGGTGTCGTTGAAAGAGCTAGATGATTTGTGTGTTGAAGATCGTTTGATGTGATGTGATTTCATATCAAGGTGGAGTGTTGTGATTTGTGACATGAAATCACATATGTTGATGAAGACGAGGCGTGGATGTGCTTGGCGATAGTGGAGATGGAGCAGCGGCAGAAAGAAGGCAAGGAGAAGCAGTTTTGTGCTGCGTTTCAGCACAGACGTCTGATAGCATTTGGTCAGACATCTGTTATCAGGGTTTTGGTAACCCGAGAGCATGGACAGACGTCTGACATATATTGGTCAGACGTCTGAGCGGGTTTTATGCGGTTTTGACTTGGTCTTTCTGTGACTTATTCTGCAAGCAATGAATGGGCAAATCGGGTATTTGCCTAGGCCTTCTATTCTCCTATAATAGCAGCATCTAGGGTTGGATTAAAGGCATGCGATTGTGACCGAATTAATTAATCCAAGGGTTAGCCGTCGTTCTTCATTGTTCTTCTTCTCCAACAAAAGTGTCAGTCATCTAGATATTATTTCCCTTTCTCAATAAGGTAATTGATTCTTGTAGTTTGTTTATTGTTGGTTGTTGAACCAGTGAGTGTAAACAAAATTCGTTTTGAGAATCAATAAAGAGGGTGGTTGAGTGGAATATTTTGTGTTTGCGCGTTTGATTTCATATCTGTGTTTGTTTCCATAGAAATCATCTTTAAGTAATTGGGTGAATAAGATCCTGGTCGATTCCGCAAAGGCGCATTTTTCATAATAGTGGATGTAGATTCCTATTGAATCGACCCACTATAAAAATATTTTTGTGTTTTGCTTTGATGTTTTCTATGCTTGAGATTGTGGCTCCGCATACTTTTGTTGAAGTGCTCGAAAGAGGACCTTTGGTGTTAATTCCAAATTTGGGATCAACAGGAGGCATGGTGGAGTAAAAATCTGTAGACCAGCAAGTTAAAAAAAAAATTGTTCAGTATATTTGAATTTAGGAACAAATAAGATGTAGGACGATAAAATTAATAACCAGTTAAAAAATTAAGAGTGTGTTCTTTGCAAGCGGACAACGGAGTATTTCAGCGGAGTATTATAGCGGAGAATTGGAGTTAGCGGAAAATGTGTTTGGCGCGTTAAGTGGGCTATTTGAGCGGAGAATGTTAACAGTGTGTTAGTAGAATAGAAAAATTATAAATTACTCCAATTCAGTTCAAACTAACTCCATTACATATAGCACTTCGATACGATCACAACGCAAAATACCGCATCTCAAACGGACATCATTTGCACAAGTTATTAATTTTTAAAACCTATAAAACAATAAATTTACTAATTAAATTAATTAAATAACCTAATTAATCAATGCGGAGAACCGTTTGAAGCTAACGGACCAAAATCGAGCCATAGAGAAATGGTCCGTTTCCGCTTTGACGCGTCCGGACGCGTCGGACGCATCAAAGAGGAAACGGAGCATTTCTCTCTCCATTTCCTCTAAAGAACAGCCCCTAAGAGAAGTAGTAATAAATGATTCCAAGGTTGGATGTATCGAAAATGTATTAAATAATCACATAAACAGTAGATCATTTCTCAATCACCAAAATCCGAGTAAAGGGTGAAACTAATGGATTGAAACGGTCATTAATTTTTGATGAGAGGAAGAATACTTCCTAAACCTGACGTTTGAATCAATGATTCCTAATCCAGTAGGGGCATGAACTGGTCATTGAAAAACAGCCGAGAATGGATAAATACAGCAGTTGAACATATGGGCTTTGGGCAAGTATAAAAAAATTGTTTGAAACAGTAAATGGCTGAAGGCAAGCAGTACGGGATAGGTCTAGATGTTCAAGATTTTGAGGTTCGAACTTCCATGAAATCCACAATTTATTATTCGAAGCCTCCAGATGCTCAAGTAGAAGAAATTACGGGATATGTCTTACAAAGTGAAATTCAGAGGAATTTGCGAATTAATTCTGTAAATTTCATAGAAAAGAACGTAGACCGTCAAGTTACACTTGTAATAAACATAAAAAAGAAAAAAATTCAAGCAACAGAAGTAGTTTAATACCTGAGAAGCTGAACAATTTGTATGTCAATTGTCAAATAAATCTGCTGAAAATAGTAAACAAAGAATTAGTCATAGTAGATAAATTTCCACAGAAAAATAAACAAAAATGAACAATGAGACTTACTCGAAATCAGTCTCGTTGGATGAGGGGAAGCCTGTGAATATCAATAAATTTAGGCCTATATCTGAAATGAGATAAAAGTGGAATGGTGAATTAGAGGGTTTTTGGAGTTTGTATGTAGAAGGATCAGTTTTTTATGAAAGAGAAGAAAAAATGCAGAGAAACCGTATTTGACAGAAGGAAATACACGATGATCAATTGTTCATTGTGGCGGAGAAGCACAAGAACAGTTTTTCTTGGAGATCGTGTCAGCAGTGGACAGTTACTGAAATTTAAAAAATAAGCGGTACGCAGCAGAATGCTTCTATTTTGAAATAGAGGAGAGATAAGATGTCCACGTAAGTAGTGTCATTTTCCTGGTAGACTATTTAAGTAATAGATATCATCATATATGTCGAGTAAAAAAGTGATTAGTCTCTATGTGCTAACTACAATCAAAAGTTGAATTTAGTTTATAAATTTTTTGTTCGTTTGTTTGTCAAGTGACTACTCTAAAATTCAGTAGGCCTAGAAACAAATCTATCGGTTTGAAAATATATATGAAACCCGAGGTCATGGAAAAATAAACTTATAAAACATAACTAAGATATATATATATATATATATATATATATATATATATATATATATATATATATATGTATGAAACCCGAGGTCATGGAAAAATAAACTTATAAAACATAATCAAGAAAGAAATAAGGTATAATCTAACTGTAGATCAAAATAAGTTTACATAACCATATAAGCAATCTTAAACCAATCACTGTAGATATGGTATCAACAACAAAATAGCAGTAATTTTGACATCTAAAAACTATTGTAGCTTAAAATAAAAAATGAGAAAACAAAGAGCTAACTTATCAAGGTTGTTTATTAGATTGCTGATAGATATACATCCAACCGGAAAATTATGATCCGACCAATTGGTAAGGATTTGGAAAAGCAAAATGAGTGGAATCTTTAGTAACGTTTTTATTTTGTCCTATAAAACGTTTTTATTTTGTCTTAGAAACGTAACGTTTTGATTTTGTGGGCCTTAAATTAAATCGGTGCGCAAAGTTGATCCTGCAAACATAAAAAATAGCGTTGTCCTGGAACATTACGAGGATGGGCCAACGAGCCCTTAGACCCAATTCCCAGCTTAACATGTTAGGATTTAATTTCTTTCGAAATTCTGTTCCACAAAGGAAACAAACGTATACATTCATTTTATACAGGAATTCTTTCTTTATTATTCCTGTATGATCAAAATTTAGCACTTTCCTATGTCTGAATTGTTAATGAATAAACTGTAACAGTGGCATTTCTATGTGTATATGTAGTACACATCTGTGGATTATTGTCAGCAAAATTCATTCCCTCTTTGCTATGTATACACCGACCTTTACTTATCCTCCCAACCTCAAAATTTCTACATTTTCCATCTAAGCCAGTGAGTACTAGGAGTAGCCTTAGAAGGAAAGTTCTCCTACTTTTTACACTATTTAATATCAAATTTGGATGTTTAGCTCCTGAAAAATTCATTGTTGATCCACATGGAAAACTGGTTCATGATATAGGGCTGATGCTAGTGGTATAACGGGTGGGTTGTCTTTTTTCAATCATCCCATTGGAAATATCCACCAATCTATATTCGTTATACATTAAATAAATATATGTATAAGGGTAGCCTTCCGGCCGGGTATAGAGACTTATATGAAACAGGCTATGGCACCAACAATGCAGGCAGCTTTGGGCAGTAAGTAGTCTGTTCTCTAAGAGGCAAAGTGTTGTGCATGCTACCAAATTCAATGCATGAACTCAAATGCAATGGGTGCCTATAGCTTTTAGGAGGTTGTAATTATTCAATTCTTTTCACTAGTTGTAAAAAGTAGTATTATTTAACATTTTTATACCTTGCTTGTATAGGCTAACCTTGTGTGCAGGAAGGAGGGATAAGGTATACGATTAATGGAAACCCACAATTCAAGTTGGTGCTCATGAACAATGTGCTCGGGGTAGTAGTTTGGTTGAAAGGAGAGTTCACACAAGGTTTACAAATGACCAAGAACTGGGATTTGAATTTTAAAAAAATGGCTACTAAATTTGATAGTATTAAAGGCATAAGGTAATTAGAGGCAAAACAAAATATACTGGCTCTATTACTTTATAAGTTACCTTATCTTAAGGATTCTTATTTCCTCTTATCTTCTAATTGAAATGGATAAAGTATGTGCTAAATAATTTTCAGCTATTTGGCCAAAAGTGACCAATGTACGAGGACTCAGTAATCTTATTGGCAACTCACACAATATTATGTTTTATAAGGCAGAGCCAATAACCCCACACTTAAAATTCCAAGACGTCCTTTTATACATGACTAAAATAAGCACTGTTGCCGATCAATGATATATAATGCCCCTGATTATAAAATTTCCTAGCAATGAACTTGGTTACAACTTACAAGGAAAATTTTCTTCGAGAATCAAAGTTTTCTTGTAAAGACATTAATAGACTATGGAAACTTTCTTGTATTATCTCTTATAATATGAGCCGTGGAATGGAGGACAAGTTTACCACTAACAAAGAGTGCGCAAAATGGGGATGATCTTTTTATCTGTTCTTCATTTCTCCAAAGTTTAATACGTCCACAGTTTAATACGTGATGGATCAATCTTGCACACTGCAGTAGCTTTTGTATGATTACACATATGTTGTCTAGTAGGTGCTACTTATTCATTTTGTTATGACTACTCAATAATTTTATACTTTTTTTTATCAAATTGTCTGTTAGGATTATTTCTCTAAACTGTGTTTATTTCTTCCAAAATAGGAAAATAGGCTGAAGGAAAAACTTAAAAATAAAATAAAAAAAATAGTCACAAGGACAACAAGTTTGTATTTTAACCACAAAGAAACTTTTTAGTGTAAATGAGAAATGGTTGTGGCCCCCCGAATTCCTCTTTTACACTAAAAAATCTTTGTGGCTAAAATTCAACAATTTTGTCCTTGAAACTAAAATTTTCTTCAAGTTTTTCCTTTTTCTTAAAAACCCCGATCTATTCTTTATATATTTATCAGAACCATGTATTTCGATGTAATGACATAACGAGGAACTTGTTTATAATTCATTAATGTTGCAACATCAGTGAATATTCACACATTTTATATTCCAATGTAATTACGTTGATACAGATTAGAAAGTTCATACACTACGAGTGGATGTCTTTTTTGTAAAGAAAAATTTCAAGTAAAAATGAATGTGCTAGGATAGTAAAGTGGATAGGCAAATCATTCTTTTTCATGAACTTTATGAATTGTAGTTTGCACATTACTAAAATAATTGATGATAACGATCGGTGTGATATGGGTATTCAATCAGTTTCGATTTGTTTCAAATTTAATAATCATGATTTTTTTGTGTTGAATAACATTTATATGATATATTCACTCTTTACTAGTTTGTAACGATAGCATATGCATTATAAGTAACATTTTTCTAACATTTCACTCCATCTTTTGTGTAACATCCTCTATTCTAGTACCCTAAAATAAGCGCTATTGATGCTACTGCATTCATCAATTGTATTATTCCTCGATGACAAAATGAGATCCGTTGTTAGGTTAAAATATCACAGGCATAAATATGAAAAATGACAAAATTCTTTTCATTCATTAACATCTTTCATAAAGTGCGCAAATTCAAACTTAGAGAAATATAATAACTACAAAGTATCTCCTAGAACTGTTGAAATTTGTGATATGCAAATCACAATTGTGGACAACAAATTATCTATGTAGATTTTGTGGAGAGATTTGTTGCTATATTTGTGGAAAATTTTCCATTGTTCTTCAATATCTTTCTCCTCAAATTGTTTAGCCATTAGATACTCTACCTATTTCTCAACAAGGTTATTGGTTCAAGTTGTGATTGTTTGTAACGGTAGTTGAGATCGGTTGTGAACAATTTTTAATTTGGTGAATCAATAAAGAGGGTAGTTGGGTGGAATATCATGTGTTCATATTTACGATATTATTCGTGTTGTTTTTTGTTTTTCAATCACATTTATCTCCAAGTGATTGAGTGAAAAAGATCCTATTTTTCTTAGCGTTTTGTCAAATTTTTGCTGCGTAAAAACCCCAACAGTTGGTATCAGAGTTCAGATCATCACATAGCTTGGAGTGTTTGTTGAATTGAAGATTGTAGATGTCGGAGATGGTGTTGCTTTTGTGGATGACTATTTTTTATGGTAGATATTGGAGGATTTGAAATCCTATGATGGTGGATGTTCCATGCCTCAATGGTCTGATTGATAGATATGAGAAGAAGCCCTCTGATATGGATGAGGGAAGATGGAAGAAGACGAAGAAGAAGAAGACATGTGACGGTTGAAGAACCTAGTCTGCAGTAAGGTGGAGAGGTTAATAGGGTCACTGCTTGATGGTCCTAAGATGGAGGATCATGGTATCGACAAGGGTCTAGATGTTGATGATGCTCGAGGGATTCGGGATGAAGAGATCATGTCAAGCAGAAGACGGATGTCGAGTTGTGAAATTCACAAAGACGAGATGGTGGTCTTTTTGGTATTACAAACGCTTTTGAAGATCGCTATTAGGGTGGTGTACGGATGAGGTAGGTGCACTATTAGTAGGCAATGTGGATGTTTGTAATATTGCTAATTGAGAAAGAAGGTTGAAAGTGAGAGTTAAATTGGCTGGTTTTGAGCAGAGGAGATGTTGTGATTTGGTATCAAAGTGAAGTGTTGAAATTTATGACACGCAAATCACAATTGTGGGCAATAAATTATCTATGCAAATTTTGTAGAGAGATTTGCTGCTATATTTGTGGAAAATTTGTCATTGTTCTTCATTATCTTTCTCTTCAAATTGTTTAGCCATTAGATATTCTCTACCTATTTCTCAATAAGGTTATTGGTTTAAGTTGTGATTGTTTGTAATGATAGTTGAGATCAGTTGTAAGCAATTTTTTATTTGGTGAATCAATAAAGATGGTGGCTGGATGGAATATCATGTGTTCATATTTCGGATATTATTTGTGTTGTTTTTTGTTTTTCAATCAAATTTATCTCCAAGTGATTGGGTGAAAAAGATCCTATTTTTCTTGGTGTTTTGTTAAACTTACGCTACGCACAAAACCCCAACAAGAACGACATATGAAATGCCCCGCTGGTTGCTCAGAGTAATAGTAGATAATAATACAACTTTGCATTTACATTAATAGATAAAAAAACATAGCAAAAAATTCTAATAGCTAGAGTTACCTCCGGCACATCACCAAAAGCTTTTTCGTCTAACTGGATATCTGAGAAATCTGTTCTGTCAATCTACTCAAATGAGCGCAAGAGAGTTTTTAAGGAAAAAAACTTCTTGTCAAACGACAGTTTTATGTGAATAATAACATATCATATCAAACCAATTAGATATCTAATGAGACGATGTTGCTTAGTGGAATGAGTTTTCCACTCACTAGTACCTTTAGAACATAATAACCAATCGTGTGCTCTTGCACTCACAATGATTAGAGCAATAATAAATCATGTGCATGTGTACAACATTTTTTGGATTACCCATCCTCATTATCTTTGACTATCCATCTTAAAATTATTCTAATTATCCATCATATTCCAGTGACTATCAGTCTAGCTTAATATCATATTCATAAGTATGCATCATTATTAAGTGATTATCTGTCTTAGCATTTATATGATTATCCAACATATATAAGTGACTATCCATTTTAATATTTATATGGTTACCCATCATAATTTAAATGATTACCCATCATAAAATTTTGAAAATTACCCATCCTCTACCATTTGAATTACACAAGCCCTTGGTGTTTCAATATTAAATAGACATGGACTATCCATCACATACCTTATACTTTTCCTAGGATGACCGTGAACCCATAACTTGCCATGTACTCGAGACTACCAATCCCTGACATCATATGGTATATCCATTGCACAATCTATAGTATTTCTAGGATAACTATAAACCCTTCAATTATATATTTCAATATTGTACCCCAAGAATTCAATTTTTATTCAAAATTTCATAATTAATTAACAGTTTATCTACCATTAGTATCCCTAAGTAACTTGTGTACATAGCATATGAAAAACATGTGATAAAACAATGGTATCCTCATTGACTCGAAATAACATTTATCCTATGTGTAATGGCTTCATCCGTTCGAAGCAAAAGAAGGTTTGATTATCTATTATACCATAGAAGCGCGAAGAAAAAGTGTTAAGTTATCAACTATATAATTAAATAGTATTGATTCGAAACAAAATATTTTGGTTATCTATCATTTTAATAAAACAACACAACATTGTAGCATAACCCATCTTAGCTTAGCCCGTGTCGATCCCTTTATCCAAAGCAGATCAACAAAAGAATGCTCCTGGCGAAGTAAATCCATTGGGTTTAAATCAAATTGCTTTGAAGCAAATAACCATTCAAATAGTGATTTGCTTTTGCTTTCCTATCATAATGCGTATCAAAACAATCAAAAGAAAGGAGCGCTTTATGCTCGGTTATCCAGCTTATGCAAAGTAAAACGTAAACCAATCAATGATTCCTTGCATAATAGGTGCAGTAACAGTACTTCAAGCCTCGCATATCCGGCTTAGTTCGAAGCAAAACAACAAAGAAAACAGTGATTCGTACCCGCTTATCTAGCTTAGTGCGAAGAAAAGTAGTGTTTCGAGCCATGCCTACCTAGCTTAGTTTGAAATGAAACAAAACAAAAGAGTTGGTTTTGTTTTTTAATATCCGCCTTCGAAGTGAAAGATGCGGCATCGGCCGAATCGAAACCAAACTTATAAAGAGATGTGAAAATAAAACTATGTTGCTTCACTACTTTTGGCTTCAAAGCAACGAAAAGTGCTTCGAAGCAAAGTGAAGAGATTTGAAACAAAACAAAATAAGAGTTGGCTTTGAATTTTTGAATGAGTGATTACGAAGTTCAAAGCGGAATAATAGCTTCGCAATATCCCGCTTTGCATTCTGCTTCTTTGTAAACCACCACATACCAACTAATTGATATTTAATGTTCCACCAGTGTAAAACGAATCAGGACTATGCGAAATGAATCAAATGGCATGGGTGAAATCGTAGTACAGGATAAAACTGATTTCTTTCAAAACTAACAACTCTTCATATTTATCAAAATCTTATCAATGGATATAAAGTTTGAATTTTCCTTTTGGAAATGATGTAATAATTATTTCTTCTATCCAAATGCTTAAACATAGAAGATTATTTAATTAATAAGCTTGATTAATTACCACCCTTAAGCTTTTCAAAACAAAACGAATTATAATAATTCACTTATAATAGAGGAAATACCCAAAATTTATAGAAATTCGAGGATAACCTTCTTTCCATTCTTTAATAATTTCAAGTTCAAATTATTGTTTTAATCAATTTTGATGATTTAAAGCCCGAACTAAGCTTATTTCCTCCTTAGGAAATATATAAAACATCCATAAAAGCTAAGAAAATTATGAAATTTAAACCTACGTCTAAAATCATATTAAGCACGTTATATTATTAAGTTTTCCAAGTATTTAAGATGTAAAACATTGGTTTCTACCAAAAATCTAAGGCTTTTTTGAAACCTTAATTATATAGATTCAAAACAAATTAAATATATTATCGTTTTATCTTAAAAACAACAAATTGTCCAAAATAACATATATAATTTGGGTATTACCCGTAATGAAATCATAACAAAGCAAACATATATGGATGAGTGTATTATTCACCTTAAAGTGGATGAGCATGTTGATATTTGACATAGCTAGATTTCGTAAGCTTTTCTCCTTATGTTTCCCTTAGTTTCTCTCTCCTTGATGATGATAATGGTCGTCCTATAAGTTCTTAGTTTTAGATTAATTGTAAAATGAGAGAACGGATGGGAGTGTGGAAGTTTATGGCACTAGTGTATCCTACCTTTACTATTTTCATAAGTTCTCTTTTATGTTAATTCATTAAATTAATTAACTAAGGCCTTATCAATTCTCTTTTCATATCCTACTAGAATTTTTTACAATTAATCTATTCAATTAAATATCTGGAATATTGTTTTACTAAAAATTAGGAATACTACTTCTTCCTCTCCTTAAAAGAATTTTGTCCTTGAAATTCGATAAGGACAAAAAAACATATCAACCAAAAACAATGCTAGTATATCCTACTAGCTATCTAATCTATAAAGAAATATAAACGTACCATTCAACAACTCAAGAAAAGTAACCCAACTCATACCTCTGTCTGCCAAGCACAACTTTTCTCACCGTCGCTCCATTGGACTTTTACCAACTTGACTATCTTTTGCCTTAGCCTCTTCTCATCTTTGGCCACAACAGGAAATGGTTGTCTCATAAAATTCAAATCCGACTCAGTTACAAAATCCCCAGATGCCACCAGATCTGTACACTCTGGATCATGCATATACTTCTGAAAATCATAAACATGAAAATTATTATAAACTTCAACTAATCTTATTGGCAACTATACTTGATACATGAGTTTCACAACCATCTTTATGATAGGGAATAGTTCAATAAACCTCAATGCCATTTTCCACGATTTCCTAGAATAAACTACAACCTTTATTCATTATATTTTTTTATAAAACATGGTTTCCAACTAAGAATCAAGATCCTTATGTCTCTTGTTTTTGTAACTTTTTCCACTCGGTTGAGCTTCGTTTATCCTTCCTCGGATCAACTAAATCTTCTTTGTGTATTCTTGCACTAGATCTGGAACTAAGATTACTCTTCCTTGATCTCTAATCAACAAGCTAGTGATTTGCATGGACTTCTGTATGAAGCTTTAAATGGTGTCATTCCTATGATATCTTGATAATCATCGTTATAGAAATACTCAACTATATGCAAATGGTCCTCCCATGAACCACAAAAATCCAGCATATAAGCTTTCAACAAAGTCAACCATAGGTGCATGCATAGAAGAACCACCAGCTATAAAAAATCGAGAAGTAACTTGTGCACTTCTCAACACCGATGCCATCATCGCATTAAACATAACATGATAATTGGGTGTAACTACGTTGGATTTTTCCCTTGCCTCTACTCTCGAAGCAGAACTCCTAACAACATTCCTTGTATTTTGATTCATTCTTTATATACAATAAACATAATTAGCTTATTACAAATGAAAAATATAAATAATATTAACAGCATGCAACACCTTATATTATTTTATAGCCTAAAATCCTCATATAACAAGTATGATTCCTCATTAGCGTATAACTTTGATTTAGTCTAAGGTGACAACTCATTTCTTATCTTTACTGGATCCTTGCATCCACTCCGACTAATCGAGTAACTAATAGTTTGATATCAATATGACGAATGCCTCACATCACATACATCAAATAGCATATAAAGCATTACAACCAGGACCAACCAATATTGGACGATCACTACAGAAGTAATAAATGCAAAATAACTTGTCATATATCTCACAACGTATGAATGAAATATAATAATAATAATAATAATAATAAACAACATATAACAAGAAGGTGAGCATAACTATGGGAACATCATCTCTTTAATTTCATGTTGCTATGTACACATGTCATATCAAATGTATACAACATCTCCTCATTATAATCACTTTCGGAGCAAAGAAGTACAAATTTTGTTGCACTGTTTAGATTCTGTCGCATTTCTAGTGGAAAGCATCCATATAATAGAATATAATATGTCGTAGTTCCTCTAATCTTAACCTCTAATAAGTAGATGACCACCTAGAAATATTATTCAGTTAACTCATTTAAGAGTACCTAAGATAATATTTAGAAAAGATTGAACCTTAGGACAGACAAAAGTCTAGTATAAGCGGTATAGGAATCTCAAAATCCATGTTGAAAATTTTGAAAACAGACAAGTATCATACCTGATCCATCCCTACAACCATAGAGTCAGCACATAATATAACATAAGATATGCTACTAAATGAAAATAACATAGGATACTTCTCATAGAATATGATGAAAGAACATAAGCAACCATGCCAACGACCCTGCAACAACCCGCACATTTCTAAGCTTGAAACGATATAATTCAAAATTCAACCCTAATCAAGTGTGGATTGTATAAACCTGGTACTTGCAAATAATGAGCCGGAGCATAATCATAGTATAATAAAACAAAGCTCACAGCAGAAACAAGATAAAATATCATGTATCAACTAAGGCAAATACCTTTATAGTGAATCACTACATCAATACCGAGCATAAAAGAACAAGCACGGAAAACCAAACTTGAACATTTCAAAAGACCTGTTTTTTCCAAGATAAACCTAAGATTTTTTATGAGGAGAAGGTCAGAAGAATAAGTCATGGTGAGAAGAAAAGGTATAACACTGTCCATTATGCACAAATGCATCTCGTTTGGTTTCATCCAAATTATATGTCTAACAAGGTTAGTGATTCTAATCTAACCTTGCAAAGATTACACACAATGATTAATTAGCATACCTTAGTTAACACCTTCTAAAGACAAGTTATTATTGTATACTGAGATAGAACCTTTACGCATAAGTGAAGTCTTGAAAACACCCAACAAACCAGTAACTAATAACTAAAAGGCAGGATTTTTGACCACTTAATACCTTACTAAAAAAAGAGATGAGTTTTATAGCCACTTATGACCTCACACATAATGTAATATATAAGGCGGATCGCCTGTGATCACTTAACATCTAGGTAGTTTATAAACACACTAATTCAAAGTGGCTGACACTAACAACAAAGTCCCCTAACTCAAAAATAAGGCTTTCATCATATTGTATATCCAAACTCCGCATAAAGCAAGACATATTAAGTAGTCGCGTATTACCTGCAGGATAGGTAGACGACTACTCGTCATTTTAGACCATTCCCTGACGGACCCCACATTACTAGCTAAAATTATTGGACAATCCCTGAGTTACTTAATACTTTCCACAGGATAGGCGGACCTTTGTTACCTTGTAGCGATCATTTAACACCATATCCCAAAGTGAACATTACCATTGTCATTTACAACGTAAAAGAAGTGGACCCTTCCAGGGATTCCCGAACTCATACCCAATTATCCATTTAATACTTCTTATAAGAATAAGCGAGTTATCCGATCACGTAAAACCTTACAAGGGCAGATCCTATGATTCTACCCTTACCTTGAAGGCGAAATGGTGAATCCAATCACTTAATACCCTAATAGAAAAATCTCATAACTTAATACCATAATTCTGAAGTTGGCTATGCTATTAAATTGTTCTGGTAGGTTTCTTCTTTTCGAAAGGGAGGCAGGCCCTACAACCACTTACGACCTCAACACTTGAAGTGAACCACTAGGAACATTCCATGCTATGCACAAATAATTGTCACGGGTTTCAATGATCAATGATATTACACATTAGTTGCATGTATATCCGACTGCTGGAAAGTGCAGATTTCTATCAGATAATTCAACTGAGCTTGCATCATCAACCTACTAAGTCCAATTCTCTTATTAATTTGGGACATTATTCCAAGAATTAAACTAAAGATAAGACATAATTGTTATTACTATAAGATAAGATTTAAGCTCAAAGATGATTTATTGGATTCATTATTTATTATGGTAATTTCTACCTAAATCCTCATTCAATTAAATTACCATAACTTTCATATGCCATCAATAACCACACAGTAATTTTTCCTAAGGCACAATAAATGTCATTTATATCAGCCCCATTTAATTTCATTAATTTTATTTATTATAAATCCCATTTATTATACTAATTGTTATTTATTATATTAGTTCTTATATATATACGTATAACATATGCATGTTTTTTTATTTAAATTTCACAAAATTGGAGTTACAATATTGATTTCCTATTTATTTTAATTGTAGCCTTTTGACATTTATTGTTACATTTATTCCCCATAAAATTCATGGTTACAATATACACTACTACAAATGTAACAACCCGGATTTTCAGAACCAATTTAAATTTTTTATTTTAGCTATTTTCATGGATTTTGAATATTTAAAATGATTTATTTTAAATAATAACGACTAAAAATTTGTTTAAATCAATGTTAGAACGTATAAGTTTATTTTAATTATAAAACGAGCCTGATATGGCGCGGTAGTTTGAAAACTCGGTTTTAAATTTCAAATGAATGTACCGAATTCGAAATAAATCGGATTTCAGTAAAACAAGAAATATTTGAATCTGTTTAATTATATATTTCTAATGAATGTGAAAAATCCAGATTTCATAATGTAAATTGAAAGTTATGTCCAATTCAAAATTCAGAATAGTCGCCATGTAATTTATATATATTTTATATAATATAAGCCCTTAAAAATTGTCATTTTGCAAACGACCTCCGTTTTCGACGAAACCACTTTTGTTGGATTCGGAATGTCAAATTGGCGCTAGATTCCAATTTTCATAATTTTGGGAATTAATATGTGAGCGTGGTGAATTCAAACGCGTTTGGTCAGTTTAGTTTGAATTTTATTGACTGGAAAATGACCATTTTTCAAAAGGTCTCCAAATTTGATGAAATTAGTTTTGTTAGGAATGTATCATCAAAACATAGCTACATTTATTTTTCTGGAATTTTTGGAGTCAGTACGTGGCCCCGACAAATTAAAATGTACATTTAAATTCAATATATATAGACTTATATTCTAATTTAAAGAAAAACTGACCGAAACAGTTGAATTGGCTGGCAGGACATGTCCCATTGTGTTCGGAATAAGGGTAGTTAGTTAGGAACAACAGTCGTTGGGTTCGATTAAATATATAAATATATATATGGCCCCCCTTTTTTCTCTTCCCCACGGTCAAAATAGAAAAAGAAAAAAAAAACCGCTCCATTTCTTCAGCCCGTCGCCCACTCCAGCGCCGCCTGACCCCACCCTCCGTCGTCGCCTGGCCCGCCACACCCCCTGGCCTCTGCCGCCGACGACAGACACCCCCTTGCTCCTCCTCCCTCCGACGAGAGAAACCCCCAAACACCACAAAAACCGCCGCCGCTACCCTATAGGGCCCACCTCCTCCCCCTAGCTCCAGACCCCCGGCGCCACCAACCCCCGCCACCACCTTTGACTATGGAACCCACATTCGATAAAAATCCAATTTTTATAAATTTCAAGGTTTGCAATTGACACCCTGACCTGTTTTAGCCCATATCTTCCAAATCGAGCCCCTATGGCCAAAACTCTACAATACCAAATCGAAGAACACGATTTTCTCTTCGATTTGAGTATATGGAAGTCAGATTTTGGATTGCGGAGTTGTTCAGAAAACGTGTCCAAAGTCCGCTGTCCAAATACTGTATTTTTGTGATTTCTAGCGAAATGGAGCAAATTTGGAAGAAAGTCCATTAGGCGAAAGTTGTCCGGAATGGCGCATTTAGGCTAGAAAAAAAGACGGCATGAAGATTGTCGCTTTGAATATTATTGGAGCTCGTTTGCAAATTCTGGAACCATAACAGCAAATCAAAGCGACAAAACCACGGCAGAGTGGATCCCATTGTGAGAACCCCTTCTCATTCAATTTATTTTACAGTTAAATATAAACTAGGATGCAGACGGGGCTTAGAAGCCCCCGACACTATTTTATTGTACAAACCATGGTTGTTTGTTTGGATTATATTGTGGAAATTTCAATATTGATTTATTTATTTATTTGTTTGGATTTGATCTGGATGTGAATTGGATTGAAATTGGTTTGTGTATGGCGCGAGCCAATATCAGGAGAGTGGTTATGCTAGACATTACTCCGGTTTTAATATCGCGCCGTTATAATGCCGAAATTTTCTGAAATAAATATTTATTCATTAAAAATATAATTTTTAATGTGTATATGAATTGTATAAAATATTCATGTGTTGAATAAAATATTTGAACAATAAAAATATTATTTTTATTGAATGTATGAACTATATAAAATAGTCAAGTATTGAAATAAATATTTTATCGTTAAAAATATAAATTTTAAAGTATATATGAACGACATAAAATTCTTCTGAAATGAAAATAAATATTCATTTACAAATCGGACGATTTGTTTATGTACACCTATCTATCTGATATTTATTAGGATGATTAATTTTACACATCGTCCAGCTGCACAAATAATATTCAGTATTTGTTGGTTGAAACCCCACACGGGATTTGGAACGATATTTGACATACATTAATCCCAATTGTTTGGTTGTATGTCAATCGATTGGTTGACAGACTGTTGTAAGCGTTAATTATTTATATTTAATGCTTATGCAGTTGTGTAATGCACTCTGGACGATGGTTGATTGTTTATCATTGTTTCTATACGCATGTGTTGTATGAAATCCATATAACTAACATTATATGGTAATTGATTGGGTCTGATTCCAATTCAGAAGGAACGAATATTTTAAATTAATGAATATTTTAAAATAACGAATAATGAATATTTTAAAATAAGGAATATTTTAGAATAATATTCAGTAAAGGATTAAAATATGATTTTGATATTTGATTTGGGATGGACACGAAAATATTGAGATGTGTGAAGCCGTGTTGATTAGATTTGCGCCATTTTAACGCGAATGGTATTTATATCATTTTATTCATTTTTATGATGAATATCGAAAAGGAAATGATTTCAAAATCAGATATTTTCAAAATATTATTATTTAAATATTAAAATGATATGGAATATTCAATTTTGATTTAAAATTGAAAATGAAGTTAGAATCGTTTTAAAACGAATTTATAAACTATTTATAAAATACGTTTTAAATGGAAATCGGCAAAATATATATAATATATATATTTAATGGCCTAAATAGAACGCGCCGCGACCATTCGTGAATTTCGACCACTAACATAGAATTGACATAACGGGAGATCCGGCCGTCGGATTCTCCTAAAAGCAGAACCATTGGGTTCGTATCGAATATATGTTTCCAACGCATATAAGAGCTTTGAAATCTAACGGTTGGATTTGGATTTATGTGCAAATCAAATTAGGAAAAGGTCGATATAAGTGCAGTTCGATGACCGTTTATGGAAATCGACTGAAAGGGCCTTAATAAAATTATTAAAAATATTAATAATTTGAGAAAAATCATAATAAATGATTTGGAAAGAATTTGGATAAAAATTTCCACGATTGTAAAGATTAAATTATATTTTTATTTGAATGAACTAATTATTAACTAGGTTTGAAATCCAATAATTTTTAAGTAAATATATTGGATTTGTAAAAGGGTTTTAATATAACCAGAAATTTCCAATCTATGAATTGGAATGGATTTGAATAGAAATCATCTTCGGAATATTTCGATATTGGATTTCGTGATTATACGGATGTTGTTGAGGAATTTGGAAGATGGATATATATCGTTATTCCCCATACGATATGTGTTGGTTTCAGAATTTGATATTGAATATAAGCCTATATAATTTCTATTTAGAGCCTTATATTTAATATTAAATTGGATTTTGGGTTTGTCGTGAATGGTGTCCTCAATAACATTGTTCTTAAACCCCGTTGTGAAAAGAATAAATCTTTTAATTAAGATTATTAGAATTCCCAATTATATTTAGTAACTGGAATAAAATGGAATGTGAATTGGATTTATTGTGAATTGTGTTTTTTAATGACATTCGTTCTTTAACCCGATTAACAGTGAAATGTGATTTGGAGTTTATAAAACTTTTTATTAAGATTTAATGGAATTTTTGAAAGTAAAGTTTTCCAATTTAATATATTAAATTGGAATTGAATGGAATTCGATTTGGTAATAATCGAAGTGAGCTTCTGTGGAGGAAGACTGTTAATGTATATGGAATTTAAAAGGCTTCGTCGTTATTCCGTTTAGATTATTAGTCGGATACGGAAATTGATATCGATTATATATTGATCTGTTTTCCGTGAAGATTCCATAATTAATGGAATATGATTTTTGGTTTATCGTGAACTGTGTTTTAAATGACATTCGTACTTTAACCCAATTAAAGATAGGATTACATATCTTACATTGTATTTCGAACTGTATTGTTAATATCTGCTAAATATATATCTGTTTGGTGGCGGAGAATTTATTCTCTTGTTAACACCCTTCTCTGAGACGTACGGGCTTAGAGGTTATATATCGGCAGAAATCAATGGTACGGTGTGGATTGTCGATGCGACATGTTTATGTTTCCAAAGTTAAATAAACTTTAAATATTGATTGTTGGAAGATTAAAACTAAGTTGAATTTTAATGAATCTTTAATTAGATTAGAATGTGAATATGATAATTTAAATTATCAAATTGGTGAAATGATCGAGACTGGAGTACCACCAGTTTTACTCAAGGCGATAGTTAAATCTTTAATTAAATTTGAACGTGAAATGGTAATTAATTTTACCTGTAACACCGTGGTGTTAGATATGGAGTATTACCAGTTTTGGTCCATAGGATGAATAGGTTGGGATTGGGAAATAAAACAAATGATTACTTCGGTAAGGTGTGCTAATCCCGACTAGTTTGGAAAACCTTAATTTGTTTTAAATTGTGAAATGAATATTTGAATAAATGAATATTCAGAATTGGAATGAGGCGTATGTTGTGTTTTTATAGCACTTGTTTATAAGATACGTGAATTATTCGAAAAGGCCGGGTTTATACCCATTCTGAATAATTGATTCGACGATAAGTCGACGATGAAGACGGTGGTTGAAGAACGGAGTTCTTCACATTGTTTGGATGATTATCGATGTCTTGATTGGGATGTACACCCAAGACAAGGTAATAAGTGGTGATCGTCCAGACGTACTTGGAGATCGACCAGATATGCGAGGACCTCTCTTCTGTATTGGACATATGGGACGAGGAATAAGGTGCCTCCGGTTTCGTTCAGACCCAGAACGAACTAGTAAATGGACGTGTGTGTCTGACATTGGTTTTTATTCTATGTTGATTGATTTTTATTAAATATATATCTGTTTGGTGGCGGAGAATTTATTCTCTTTCTTAACACCCTTTATGAGACGTACGAGCTTAGATGTTATATATCGATAGACATCAGTCGCATGGCGTGAATTTTCAGTGTGGCATGTTGAGATGCAAAGGATCAAGGCTTTTTTTGAAAAGCAGAGCCTTGTGGTTGATGATCAAAGCACGACTTTAAATAGCATGGCTTTGCGTATAGCGTTAATTCGCGAGCCTCACACCCCGGAATGAGTCAAAAAGGGGATAAGGGACAGCAGGGAGTGCATGACGTTTCTTTCTAACTATGGGTGGTGTCATGGTGTGGAGTCCAAACATTTATTTATTTTTACCTATGTAGATGATGGATTGCGAGGCGCCTCGGATATATCGGTCACTACGGGACTGATGGATAGGACCGAGAAACGTGTGTTTAGGAATTGCCAATCCACTAACATATGTGTGGACCGGCCCTGCAAGATCCAAGGGTTCACTACAGAGGATCCTGAGGCATTTGCTAGAGTGTCTCGAATCGGTAAGGAGTACATCCCTTGCCTTGACTCGTGACAGAAATTCAATTTCCAATACGATACATTTCGGTTTTAATTGTAGAACTAGTATGGAGACATGATATATAGTACCCATGCCGTCTATGATTGATACATTTATATTTGAAGTTGTTTTTGATACACTATGCACTTATAGTGGTATCAAATGATTTGTTTTAAAACGTACTAAGCATGTTTGGCTATTATAAGGTAAAACTCTGTCCTCCGGCTTGCGTTGCATTGTGTGATGGGACATGAGTCTTATAATAGCTGCACTTTTCCAAAAAGCATGGCGCTTTTTATTTTATGCACTGGTATTCTTGGGAGAAAACCCATTCCGTGTTATACGGCGTGGTCCCTTGATTTACTCTATTGTAAAGTAAAGTTTTAGTAACTGTTTTAGTTCTCACACCAGTTCCATGATTGACTCGGAGTTTACTGTTTCTTCCCAAACTCTGGTTGTCCATAATTTACCACATGGGCAGCTAGTAGTTTTGGTTTCGCAGATATTATTTTCACAGGATCCTGGATTTACAGCTGGAGCTATATTCGGAAAGCTTTGTATCCATGTATCTCTTTCAGTTGTGTTATGTATTATTTTTCCGCTGCTTTGTAATTTAAATCTCTGATATTTTTCTGATGTATAATATTTACTCATACTCTGTTATATTCTTGTACTCTGATGTAAATTGTTGTAATAGCAAAGAAATGTTCTGTCATTTGCGTTCCAATTAGTCTTGTTCTCAAAGCAGTCCGCCTTATTGTTCGGTTTAGGTCGGCTGGGAAGTTCGGGTCGCTACAGTTTGGTATTAGAGCTTTGGTTTACAGAGCTCGAGAACAAGACATATTAGAACCGAACGAAAGAATTCATCAGAGATAGGATTAGTAATATCCTATAAGAATGACTCGTTAGAGATGGGATCAGTAGTATCCTAGAATGAGTTAGAAGATTGTTATTTATAAAAACGAATTTAATGTTGAAAATTATAACTTGTCATGCGTATTTGAGTATTTTTTTTATATTAAATTTGGACAATCGAGTATATGAAGATTTTGCATATACGCCTAGCTAGTGTGTATACGAAGTCTTAAATATACTGGATAGATATAGAATCATACTCTAGTCACCTGGATATGATCCTGGTGATTAATCGATTATCATCAGCATTTATGTTCGAGTTTCGAAGGTGGGATATCTATATATTTCCAATCGACTGGTGTGAGAACCAAAACTTAGATAGGGTCTATTGTTTGTGATTTGGCACCAAAAATGTGATTTTGAGTATATATAGAAGTTAAGTGTTTGAAAAGCTAATTAACTAATTGATTGGGGGTTGTGTTGTTTGATTATTAGTTAACTAATTAAATTATTCAAACCAACAAGAGAATGTAAGGTAAGTTTAGCCAAATCGAATCAAATATTGAACTGAATTGAAAATTGATTGCAATTGCATATATGTACATGTATATAATGAACAGGTCATAGCATGGAAGCTAAGAAGAGGAATAAAATTGTATGCCCGACAAATAGGTACATATTTACTATTTTCTTGGGTTTTGATGATTTTATGAGCCGATTGGCTTTTCCATTTTCTTTTGGATTGATGAGGGCCCTATAAGGCAAGTTACGGTTTTAAAGGTCTCCCCGTACAAAGGAGGTTATGGCGAAATTTTTTGAAAATTTAGGGTGTTAGCCAAATTTTTGAGAAATTAAAAAATTCATAGAAACTGAAAAGTTGAAGAATGAAAGCCAGAATAAAAGTTGAGTTGATTAGTTAAACAACCTTCAGCTCCGTTCCTTTTCGAGGACGAAAAGATTTTAAGTGGGGAAGATTGTAACAACCCAGATTTTCAGAGCCAATTTAATTTTTTTATCTTAGCTATTTTCAAGGATTTTGAATATTTAAAATGATTTATTTTAAATAATAACGACTAAAAATTTATTTAAATCGAAGTTAGAACGTATAAATTTATTTTAATTATAAAACGAGCCCGAAATGGCATGGTAGTTTGAAAATTCGGTTTTAAATTTCAAATGAATGTACCGAATTCGAAATAAACCGGATTTCAGTAAAACAAGATATGTTTGAATCTGTTTAATTATATCTTTCAAATGAATGTGAAAAATCCAGATTTCATAATGTAAATTGAAAGTTATGTCCAGTTTAAAATTCAGAATAGTTGCTATGGAATTTATATATATTTTATATAATATAAGCCCTTAAAAATAGCCATTTTGCAAACGACCACCGTTTTCGACGAAAATACTTTAGTAATGGTTTTGAAAATGGAAGTATTTAGTAATGGTTTTGAAAATGATATAGTATTGAAATCACTTGGGTCGCTGGAAAATAATTCCGATGATGACTGCGCAGTATCATCGGTGTGATTTTCGAGTTTCTAAGTGGTGGATTACTACCAAAGGTTTTGTTTTTGAATTGTTTTGAGAAAACAAGTTGTTTAGAAATTCAAATGTTTTGAATTGGTATTGTTATTTCAAATTGATTTAAAAGAAACCCAGGAATTTAAGTTATGGAATTAGAATTTAACTTATGAAGTTAATGAGATTGAGATGGTAAAAATTGAATAAATAAATTGGAATTTAACTTGAACCAAGTTAAATAAAACTTGATTTGATTATAGAATAATCTAGGATAGAATTAAATTGATGAGTTAAGAGTTGAAATCGAGAATGGAACTCGAGTTGAAATAAAATCCGACTTAGGTATAAGCTAATGATTTGGTTTTGAGAATGAACTAATTGGAGATCAAGTTGGTAATGCATTGTTATATGCAGAAGTGGTAACGAATAGCAGGGATACAGCGATATGCCCGACAAAAAGGTACAAGTTTATATTCTATATGAGTTTGGAATTTATGAGCCGATTTGGCAAGCCGCTTGGCTGTTTGATTTTCTTTGGGATTGGAGAGGGCCTGTGTGGCAAGGTTTGAATTTTTCCGGTAACCCCGTACAAAGGAAACGCTGGCGAAATTTTTCGAAAATTTAAAGTGTTAGAAAATTTTCAGAATTTTTGAAAATTTTAGTTAGTCGGAATGAATAAATATTTTTTTCGATATTTATTTGGTTCAGTTGAAATCAGAGAAAGGGGTAAACAAATCTTAGGAATTCCAATAGATAGGGTCGTCCTCTAACTTAGCAATTTCGAGGACGAAATTATTTTAAGTGGGGAAGAATGTAATGACCCGCATTTTTAGAGATATATAATTAATTTATTTAATTATATAATTGGTGATTTAGAGAAGTTAATGATCGTTTAATTAAATAATATTGAATATTTAATTAATAATTATAATATAATAATATATTATAATGTCGAAATAGTCGGAAATAGTGAAATTCACAATATCATGTGAATTGAATAGCATACGAGATTTGGTGGAGTTTCGATTCGAAATATAATAACGAATATATTCAATCGACGACAGTTTGAACGTATAATTTTATTATAATTAAAATCAAGCTTGAAATGGCGCTGCAGTTCGCTATTTGGCGATTTGAACTTCAACTGAATGTACAGGATTCGTTTTAAGCCGGATTTCTGTGAAACAAGAAACGTGTGGAGCTGGTGGAGTATATCTTTCCAGTGGAAGAGAAAAATCAGGATTTCTTCATGTAGATTTTAAGTTATGTCCAAATTAAATATTCAGAAAAACAGCGGTATATTCGTTCGTGGCCATAACGGTTATTCAAATATATTTGAATATCGGTTGTGAATTTAGACAAGGTTCTTTTGGGATATAACGATAATTTAATTTTTAGAATTTTATGGAAAATTTTAATTAATTAAATAATCAATTTTTTATTTGGAGTGTTTTGCACCCTGAATCGATATTTTTGGGTTTCACAAAATGAGTTGAACTACCGGTATTTTTATATTTTTGGGATCGAGGCAGTTTGCTCGTTACAAGGGTACTTTTGTTTTCGTCCATAGGAGTCCGTAAACGAATAGAGTTTTATATAACCGAAACACTAAAATTTAAAACAAGGTACATAAGGGGTTCAGCCCTTTTGTTTCAATTGTGAGAGGAAATCTACTACCACGTATGGGTTCAGGGAAGATATTTTCCCAAGTAATTCACCGCCAAGAATCCTTCATATTATAAATATACCCTTAACTATTTTATAACCTAATTCTCCTCAACACACAGTACTTGTTTTGCGCCGCCACTCTTTTACCTCTGGAAACCGATCCAAGAAAAATCGATCTTCTTAAATCCAAATAAATTCAATGAAAAATCCAGAAATCGAAAATCAAACATATAAGGAATACTGAATGGATCCTCTCCATTCTGAAGTGCTTCGTTCAGGGTTCGATACCCATTCACGTTCGTTTTTTTTTTCAACCGTAACCTAGGTTTAGACGATTTGCTATGGTATGAGTTTTGGAGTTTAGTTTTGGGGTGACGTTCGAGGTCTGCCTGGTGAGTGCTGCGAGTACGGAATGGTAGTTGATAGTCGAAAAGGCAGCAGCTCGAGTTGGAGATCATGAAGATGATGGGGAAGACTGGAGTTGATTGAGTTCGGTAGTGTTGTTGCGATGCCGTGGGTGCAGGAGTCCATCGTGATGGGTGTAAAAGAAGATGGGGTTAGGAGGAAAAGCAGTGGTCGGTAATGGTGTTAATACTGGGGGTTGGTATTTAAGGAGAAGAGGGAGGCGTGTGCTACTGGATGGAGGAAAGGTTGAAGAAGGTTGCGGTAGTGGCTTGTTGGTTGGAACAGTTGATATGCTGAAAGTCTGGAGGGGGTTGGAAATGACTGAGTAGTGAAGGGGAGACGTCGACAATGGCTTTGCCGAAGCCAGGAGCAAGTGCGTATTTTCATTTTGGAGTTCATGGATGTTTTGTGGTAAGGAAGGTGGAGTCTTTGCTGTGAAAACAAGGAGAAAGGGATGATCGAAACTGTGGAAATGGTATTCTGTACGGGAGCAGCAGCTTTGGGATCCAACAGTGACTGGAGATGGATCGGTGCTCGTTTGAATTTACGGCGAAATAAACTGTTTGATTCAAATCAAACAACAGCTTATCGTTCTTTAGCGATGAACTGCAAATGTGAGTAAATCTCACTAACTCTGAACAGTTTATATTTTCATGTTATATTTTTAGAACTGTTAAATATGGACTGATTGATTGTGTGTTGACTGTTTGATTGAACTGCTAGTCAGTTAGTTAAATTTCTATATTGATTCTGTTTAACAGAATATATCATATGGAACTGAAAGTGATGTTATCTATACTGTCTAACATCTGTGATGCAGGGAAACAGGTTGGAGGAATCCGACTGGATTCCTCAACAGTTATTTTATTGTTTTTCATATATTTTGATATATGATGTGAATTATAACCTGTTGTTGATTGTGTGTGTATGGACGATATTGAACATCGTGATTTGATATGATTGAATACCATAACATACGAGATGTTGATAAAGGAGAATTTTCAAAATGATATTGAAAATAGCATATTTATAAAGTGGAATATTTATAAATAAGAAATGTTTATAAAGTGGAATATTTATAAATAAGAAATGTTTATAAATTGGAATATTTATAAATAGGAAATATTCAAAAAGGAAATAATTCAAAACATTTTCTTTTTGAATGGAAAGGCTTGTGTGGCGAGTTTGGGGATTTTCCCGATGCTCCCGATACAAAGGAGGTTATGGCGAATTTTCCCGGGAATTTAAGGAGTTAGAATATTTCAAGAATAAATTTGAAAAGGGATTATTTGTAAACCATTTACAAATAGAATTGAAAAGGAAACATTATAAAAAGGAAATCATTTTTAAAGTATAGAACTGTTATTTAAAAGTAAATCTTTTCAAATGAATAAAACGTTGTTAAAAAGGAGAAATCGAATATGGTATTCGAAAGTTAGTTAATCGAATATGTTATTCGAAAGGGGTTAGTCAAGTCGAGTTAGTCAAGTAGAGTTAAACAGTTAGAGTTAAACAGTAGAGTTAAACAGTAGAGTTAAACAGTTAGAGTTAAACAGTTAGAGTTAAACAGTTAGAGTTAAACAGTTAGAGTTAAACAGTTAGAGTTAAACAGTAGAGTTAAACAGTTAGAGTTAAACAGTTAGAGTTAAACAGTTAGAGTTAAACAGTAGAGTTAAACAGTTAGAGTTAAACAGTTAGAGTTAAACAGTTAGAGTTAAACAGTTAGAGTTAAACAGTTAGAGTTAAACAGTAGAGTTAAACAGTTAGAGTTAAACAGTTAGAGTTAAACAGTTAGAGTTAAACAATTAGAGTTAAAAAAAACATAGTTATTCAGGATGAGTTGCCATTTAGCACGACTGCTAGCGTAATTCGCAGGGCTGTAAATAGCCTACGGCGTTCGGATGTTTCATGAGGGAATCAGGCGTAACCATTGTGATCGCTGCGATCTAGAGTTGAGCGGATGGAGTTAAAGAATATAGAGTTAAGCAAAATTAGAATCTGACTAGAGATTAATAAGTTGAATGGTTTCCTGGGTATCGATCTGATGTTGGTTTCGGCCTTCGGGGTTTATACTTAGGAAGTTGTTCTCTTGTTAGTTTATAGTTAGAGTCTGATAGTTGTGAAGGATAGTGATACATAAATAAACAATGGAAATGTTTTCCAACGTTGATAACAAATATCTTCTAAATATAGAAAATAAGGAAATATGTATAGATATACATGATGATTGATCGATTGACATTCCATTTGGAATTCAGATCGTTGTTTGTACACGGACATGTTTTCGTTTGATAGTTAAATCACAGACTATCGAAGTTTTGACCATTTTACGTTGTTAATATGGAGAGACCGGTTGGATTATTATCCGAAGAACCACTCTGTATTGGCATAAGCGTTGCGAATCATATATGCCAAAGATAATTGAAGACGGAGTAAAATGCAAGGGCTATCCTGTTTACAGAATAGTGCCTTCGGTTTGTCCAGTCCCAGGACAACTTGTATGGACGAAGGTCTGACAGAGTATATCTGGTAGATCACGTAAGTTGATCGTTTCAAACATATTTACGTTGGTGGCGGAGGAATTCGTTTCTCTTAGCTTATACCCATGGTATTTTTGGGGAAATCAATTTGTGATTTAACGGGTATGACGATGTGACATTCTAAGTGAATGAAGATGTGGTATGTGAGAAGATATGCGTAGCTTCTAGCCTCACATCCGGTAAATGATAGAAATCGGGCAGGCAGCATGGCTAAGTCGGTCGCACCGAAGTAGGGTGTATAATCACCTATCTATAGAATATTCATTTGTTTCTTAAATCTGTCAATGCTGTCCCATATATATACGGGAACGGTTGCTGATCCCAACCGTTGGTGATGTACATTCGATACACTCAAGCGAAATGAGTGGTCGGTCATGTGTGGCTGAGCTGCAAGATGTTCTTGTTGAACTCCACTGTATCGTTCCTAGAATACACTGATCGGAAGGTGATTCCATACCTTGTCATAGTTGGAAATCCATTACCCAATACGTGCTTGCGGTTTTGATTGTATACTATATATGTAGAACGTGAGATGCAAGCGTTTCTACTAGACTAATTTTATTTGTACTTAGACATTATTATAATATCAGAATGATATTGCTTTGCAAAAATGTTTGGATTCTCATAAGGGAAAAACCTGTTCCGTATTCACGGCGTGGTCTTATGAGATATCATATACCTGTTTTAAATGATTTGAGTTTATTCACACCAGTCACATGACTGACCCGGAGTTTATTTGTTGTTTTCCCTAAACTCTTGGGTGCCTAAATTTGTACGGGCAGTCAAGTAGTCGGGTTTTACAGATATACTGGAAGAGCTGGAGCAGGAGGCTTCAGAATCATATAGCTATAGTTTATTTCCGCTGTGTTGTAAGTGTTGTACTCTGATAAGTGCTATTGTATACATAACTGTTATATTTCAAAGTTATGTTATATATTATATGTTATTCGTTCCGATGTGAGGTTCGTGTTACTCTGATGTTATGTTCTTCTTCTTCTTCTATTCTAAGTTTCTATCTTATCTATTCTCACCTTCTAATTTCTTTCATTAATTACCGGGATTTTTCGAGGTTTTGGTTATCGACGTCGTGCTTACGTCGATAACCAAAGTCGCTCAAAATCCGGGTCGTTACACTAGGTTAAAGGACGACGTGAAGATTGGAGCTCGTTTGCAAATTCTGGAACCAGAACAGCAAACCAAAGCGACAAAAGCAGAGCGGAGTGTATCCCAACGTGAGAACCCCTTCTCACTGAATTTATTTTACAGTTAAATATATACTAGGATGCAGACGGGGCTTAGAAGCCCTAGACACTATTTCATTGTACAAACCATGGTTGTTTGTTTGGATTGTATTGTGGAAATTCGGATATTGATTGATTTATTTGTTTGGATTTGATCTGGATGTGAATTGGATTGAAATTGGTTTGTGTATGGTATGAGCCAGTATCAGGAGAGGGGTAATGCTAGAATTTACTATGGTTTTAATATCGCGCCATTATAATGCCGAAATTTTCTGAAATAAATATTTATTCATTAAAAATATAATTTTTAATGTGTATATGAACTGTATAAAATATTCATGTGTTGAATAAAATATTTGAACAATAAAAATATTATTTTTATTGAATGTATGAACTATATAAAATAGTCAAGTGTTGAAATAAATAGTTTATCGTTAAAAAAAAAAAATTCAACGTATATATGAACGACATAAAATTCTCCTGAAATGAAAATAAATATTCATTTACAAATCGGACGATTTGTTTATGTACACCTCTTTATCTAATATTGATTGGGATGATAAATTTTACACATCGTCCAGCTGCACAAATAATATTCGGTATTTGTTGGTTGAAACCCCACACGGGTATTGGGATGATATTTGACGTACACTAATCCCAATTGTTTGGTTGTATGTCAATCGATTGGTTGACAGACTGTTTGTAAGCGTTATTTATTTATATTTAATGCTTATGCAGTTGTGTAATGCACTCTGGATGATGGTTGATTGTTTATCATTGTTGCTGTATACATGTGTTGTATGAAATCCATATAACTAACATTATATGGTAATTGATTGGGTCTGATTCCAATTCAGAAGGAACGAATATTTTAAATTAATGAATATTTTAAAATAACGAATAATGAATATTTTAAAATAATATTCAGTAAAGGATTAAAATATGATTTTGATGTTCGATTTGGGATGGACACGAAAATATTGAAATGTGTGAAGCCGTGTTGATTAGATTTGCGCCATTTTAACGCGAACGATATTTATATCGATTTTATTCATTTTTATAATGAATATCGAAAAGGAAATGATTTCAAAATCAGATATTTTGAAAATATTATCATTTAAATACTATAATGATGTCGAATATTCAAATTTGATTTAAAATTGAAAATGAAGTTAGAATCGTTTGAAAACAAATTTATGAACGATTTATAAAATACGTTTTAAATGGAAATCGATGAAATATATATAATATATATATTTAATGGCCTGAATAGAATGCGCCGTGCAGCGACCGTTCACGAGTTTCGACCATTGACTTCGAATTGGCATTACGGGAGATCCGGCCGTCGGATTCTCCTAAAACCAAAACCGATGGGTTCGTATCGAAAAGTGCTTTCCAACGAATATAAGAGATTTGAAATCGAGCGGTTGGATTTGGAATTATGTCCAAATCAAATTTGGAAAAGGTCGCTGTGAGTGCAGTTCGATGACCGTTTATGGAAATCGACTGAAAGGGCCTTAATAAAATTATCAAAAATATTAATAATTTGTGTAAAATCATAATAAATGATTTGGAAAGAATTTGGATGAAAAATTCCACTTTTGAAAAGATAAAAATATATTTTTATCTAAATAAACTAATTATTAACTAGATTTGAAATCCAATAATTTTTTAATAAATAAATTGGATTTGTAAATGGGTTTTAATATAACTAGAAATTTCCAATCTATGAATTGGAATGGATTGAATAGAAATCATCTTCGGAATATTTTGATATTGGATTCCATTATCATACGGATATTGTTGAGGAATTTGGAAGATAGATATATATCGTTATTCCCCATACGATATGTGTTGGTTTCAGAATTTGATATTGAATATAAGCCGATATAATTTCTATTCAGAGCCTTATATTTAATATTAAATTGGATTTTGGGTCTGTCATGAATGGTGTCCCCAGTAATACTGTTCTTAAACCTCGTTGTGAAAAGAATAAATCTTTTAATTAAGATTATTAGAATTTCCAATTATACTTAGTAATTGGAATAAAATGGAATGTGAATTGGGTTTACTGTGAACTGTGTTTTTTAACGACGTTCTTTCTTTAACCAGATGAACAATGAAATGTGATTTGGAATATATAAATATTTTTATTTAGATTTAATGGAAAATTTTCAAAGTATAGTTTTCCAATTTAATATATTAAATTGGAATTGAATGGAATTCGATTCGGTAATAATCAAAGTGAGCTTCTGTGGAGGAAGACTGTTAATATATATGGAATTTAAAAGGCTTTGTCATTATTCTGTTTATATTATTAGTCGGATACGGAAATTGATATCGATTATATATTAATCTGTTTTCCGTGAAGATTCCATAATTAATGGAATGTGATTTTGGGGTTTATCGTGAACTATGTTTTAAATGACATTGGTTCTTTAACCCAGTTAAAGACTTGATTACATGTCTAACATTGTATTTTGAACTGTATTGTTAATATCTTCTAAATGTATAACTGTTTGGTGGCGGAGAATTCATTCTCTTGCTTAACATCCTTCTCTGAGACGTACGAGCTTAGAGGTTATATATCGGCAGAAATCAATGGTACGGTGCAGATTGTCGATGCGGCATGTTTGTGTTTCCAAAGTTAAATAATCATTAAATAATGATTGTTGAAAGATTAAAACTAAATGGAGTTTTAATGAATCGTTAATTAGATTGGAATGTGAATATGATAATTTAAATTATCAAATTGGTGAAATGATCGAGAATGGAGTACCACCAGTTTTACTCCAGGCGATAGTTAAATCTTTAATTAGATTTGAACGTGAAATGGTAATTAATTTTACCGGTAACACCGTGGTGTTAGATATGGAGTATTTCTAGTTTTGCTCCTTGGGATGAATAGGTTGGGATTGGGAAATAAAACAAATGATTACTTCGGTAAGGTGCGCTAATCATGACTAGTTTGGAAAACCTTAATTTGGTTTAAATTGTGAAATGAATATTTGAATAAAAGAATATTTGGAATTGGAATGAGGCGTATGTTGTGTTTTTATAGCACTTGTTCATAAGATACGTGAATTATTCGAAAAGGGCAGGTTTATATCCATTCTGAATAATTGATTTGACGATAAGTCGATGATGAAGAAAGTGGTTGAAGACCAGAGTTCTTCACATAGTTTGGATGATTACTGATGTATTGATTGGGCTATATACCCAAGACGAGGTAATAAGTGGTGATCATCCAGACGTACTTGGAGATCGACCGGATATGCGAGGACCTCTCTCCTGTATTGAATATATGGGATGAGGAACAAGATGCCCTCAGTTTCATTCAGACCCAGAACGAACTAGTAAATGGATGTGTGTGTCTGACATTGGATTTTATTCTATGTTGATTGATTTATATTAAATATATATCTGTTTGGTGGCGGAGAATTTATTCTCTTGCGTAACACCCTTCTTTGAGACGTACGAGCTTAGAGGTTATATATCGATAGACATCAGTGGCATGGCATGAATTGTCAGTGTGGCATGCTGAGATGCAAATGATCAAGGCTTTTGTTGAAAAGCAGATCCTTGTGGTTGATGATCAAAGCACGACTTTAAATAGCATAGCTTTGTGTATAGCGTTAATTCGCGAGCCTCACACCTCGATATGAGTCAAAAATGGGATAAGGGACAACAGGGAGTGCATAACATTTTTTTCCAAGCTATGGGGGGTGTCATGGTATGGAGCCCAAACATTTATTTATTTTTACCTATGTGGATGATGGATTGCGAGGCTCCTCGGATATATCGGTCACTACGGGGCCGATGGATAGGTTCGAGAAACGTGTGTTTAGGAATTGCCAATCCACTAACGTAAGTGTGGACCGGCCCTGCAAGATCCAAGGGTTCACTACGTGGGATCCTGAGGCATTTGCTAGAGAGTCTCGAATCGGTAAGGAGTACATCCCTTGCCTTGACTCATGACGGAAATCCAATTTCCAATACGTGACATTTCGGTTTTAATTGTAGAACTAGTATGGTGACATGATATATGGTACCCATGCCATCTATGATTAATACATTTATATTTGAAGATGTTTTTGATACACTATGCACTTATAGTAGTATCAAATGATTTGTTTTAAAACGTACTAAGCACGTTTGGCTATTATAAGGTAAAACTCTATCCTGCGGCTTGCGTTGCATTGTGTGATAGGACCTAAGACTTATAATAGCTTCATTTTTCCAAAAAAACATGGCGCTGTTTGTTTTATGCGCTGGTATTCTTGGCAGAAAACCCATTCCGTGTTATACGGCGTGGTCCGTTGATTTACTCTATGTTAAAGTAAAGTTTTAATAACTGTTTTAGTTCTCACACTAGTCCCATGACTGACTCGGAGTTTATTGTTTCTACCTAAACTCTGGGTGCCCATATTTTACCACACAGGCAGCTAGTAGTTTTGGTTTCACAGATATTATTTTCATAGAATCCTGGATTTACAGCTGGAGCTATATTCGGAAAGCTTTGTATCCGTGTATCTCTTTCAGTTGTGTTATGTATTATTTTTCCGCTGCTTTGTAATTTAAATCTCTGATATTTTTCTAATGTATAATATTTATCCATACTCTGATATATTCTTGTACTCTGATGTAAATTATTGTAATAGCAACGAAATGTTCTGTCGTTTGCGTTCCAATTAGTCTTGTTCTCAAAGCAGTTCGCCTTCTTGTTCGATTTAGGCCGGCAGGGAAGTTCGGGTCACTACAACAAAAATACCTTACTACAACTGCAGTTTTACAACTTTCACAAAATGACAGTTGTAATAAAGCTTTTTAGCAATTGTTTTTTTTTAAGTTGTAATAAACTTATTTTCAACTACTCTTGTATTTTGCCGGTTGTAATAAATGCCTATTACAACATTTCTTTTTCATCAGTTGTAATAGGTATATAACAAAAACTATTATTCCGTTTGTTATTGTAATAATGCATTAATAGATATATAATTAAATAATTAACTTAATAGTTAATAAAAACTATTACTAATTAGTAAAAATTATTAATAATCAATAGTTACTATTAATTTATAATAATTAATTTGAAAATATGAAATAATATCATAATACAATAATTAACCATAATTAAAAATTATTGTTATATAGAAACTAGAAAATATAAATTTTTAATAATTAATAATTAATATTATTTCATCAAAATAGTAATGATAATATTTTTAATAAATAATAAATAAAACTTCAAAAATAATAATGAAATATTAACATAGAATAATTAATAACTATGATTAAACGATAATAATTAATATTAACTTGAAATATGAAATAGGTTCTGTTACCGATTAGCAATTACTAACTTATTTGTAATTAATAACTTATTCGTCAAAAATAAACTCTAGTGTTAAAAAAATTAAAAAATAAACATGGTAATGAAAAAACTAAGCAACAAATATTGATTTTTTTTACGCACATCACACTTTTCTATATAAAATAGTGAACTATAATCATTTTATCTACTAAATTACATGAAAAAGTATAGTTAATTTTAATCAAAACCAAATGTAAGACATAACGTATAATTATCAATCATGGTGTGACCATATTTAGATTGTTATTCGTTTATCTGGATATCAGATAATTTTTTGTATTTTAATATGAATACAAACAGATTTTGAATTATCCAGTTATTTATTGACAACCTTCCGTTAAGCCTAATTTACATGGAATGTTTCAAGTTGAATGCATTAAAGGCTCTCTTGGCTCCAAAATCAAATTTCCGACTGGCTCCAAAACTGAAAATTTAGGTTCGAAACTAAAATTTCTATGTAAACGCCCACTCCAATTAACCTAAAAATTCGTTTTCCTTCTGTGTCCTTATTCGCTTTATCTTCCTTTCTTTTTTTCCCCGACTTGCCTTTTTCTTCACCGACATCTCAATCCCTTTGAAATTGAAGCACCATGCCGCACCACAACCATCGCCAATCTACTGTAAAAATCAATTTGTAGATCACCAAACTTCTCGTCATTAGGAAAACCACAAAATTCATCATATCCCGTTCCTCTCACAACAACAGTCCACGTTCTTCCAGCCTAACTCCACAAATCGAAAACCAGTCGCAGCTAATTCCCCAAATCTTGAACGGCCTATAAAAAACTATCTCTAAAGTCCGATTCGCACCTAATTTCAACAATATTCTCATCTCCTCTTGGGATTCCACTCTTCGATTCTATGATGAAGATGCATCTGTTACTAGGTTTGAAGCTGAATTTGACAGACCGGTGCTTGATTGTTGTTTTCTAGATGAATGCAATGCGATTTCTTCTTATTCCGATGGGTTTGTGCAAAACTTTGATTTGAACAAAAAAGGCAAACTAACGTTGGGAATCATGATGATTCGATTATACATGTTGAATATTCTGACCAAACAGGACAAGTTATTGCTGCAGGATTGGACAGGGGATATCAAAACGAAAGTTGTTGGGGTCACTGAACCAACAAATTCAGAAATTTGGTCTTTATCCGTTGGCTGCTATTATATCTAAGATCATCTTCTATGAGTTGCATAACTTGAGAAACCCTGCGCAATCAAAGGATTTTTCTTATAAATATCAGATAAGCTGTGTTAGTTCATTTCAAAGATGTCAGGGTAAGGCGTGCCTTTAAATCTAAACACTCTTATTTAGTAAAATCTTGAACTTTTGTGGAATAAATAAACATGATTATCACTCACGCTGTTTAAGCAAAATTTAATAATATTATGATAATTGTTAATCAAATTAATGCCATCATAATAAACCTTTAAGTTATTTGACCTCTGATGTTATGTATTTCCCACATTATAAACTCAAGTATCCGATCACTTTGTTTGTTTTTCAGGGTACCCGGTTGGGTCACATGATGGATGTGTTGAATTGAAGTACTCTGATTATGACAAAGATTGTGAAAGAGGGTGAGATTTTTATTAGTGTTTTACATCTCGTATCTGTTGTCGTAAATAATTATTTACTCACTCGCTTATGTGAGATCTCACGCTACATCTGTTACTTTGAACTGAATGACTATGGATGAAAATGCATGCAACTATTTTCAAATTTAGTTTACTAACAGATCTGAACAACAATCAAAATGGAAGTGGCTTGCATGATAACTCCCATATAAGAAAGCATTTTACAACTCAGTAAAACTAGAGAAATATATTAATTTGCAAATAAATTTTGTTTCTTCATATTTCTGAAACATATATGCCTTTTGGTGTAATCCGAAGTTGAAGTACCAGCCTGTATCAGTGAATGTCATTAGATTTCATCCTCTGTATGTTTTTCAATAGTCTCTCTTCTTAAAACTGCAACTGTATGATTCTTCAAATGGTAATTGTGCGAGTAAGACTGAAAGGCTATAAGATGAGCTTATGCAGCAATTCTTCCTTTGTTATTGGAGCTGTCATTTGGAATGCTGAAAGCAAAAAAAGAGTGACCGAGCTTGGGAGGTTCTCTAACAGTATATCTTCATTGTCAGATAACAAGGATGGTCAACTGTTGGCCGTAGCATGCAGTCGTACATATCAAGAGGCCGAAGAAATAGAAGAGCCGGCCCAAATATTTGTATGAAAGTTGGAGGGTATCAGCTAAACAAGTTCACAAGTCAGTTTTATTATTATTATTAAATTTGACTTTTATTCTGTGTGTGATCTCATAGTTCATATGATAATAGTAGTACATTGGAACTGCAAGTTCGGATAAGACATTGAGACTTTGGGACATAGCTACAGGTATCGAACTACTACTGTCTGCAAGAGGGTCATAGTAGAATTGTATATGCGGTAAACTTTCATCCTGATGGATCTTTAGTAGCTTCATGTGGTATCGATGCACTTACTGGTGTATGGGATCTGCGCATTGAGAGAAGCATTCTTGCGTTTGAAGGTCATGTTAAACCGGTTCTTGAAGTAAGTGTCTCACCTAATGGGTACCATTTAGCATCTACAAGCGAAGAAAACACATGTAGAATATGGGACTTAAGAAATAGGAAGTGTGAGTATACTACACCAACACATTTGTTTGTATTGTGTTTTGTTGGATATGTATGTATTGTGTTTTATCAACGTATTGTGTAAAAAAACGATGAGAGTTCGAAAAATTAATATATTGTTTTGGTTCATGTTTTAAGTTTGTTGATATCTTCAGTTTTGTAGATAATATGTTCTGGAATGAATTCTTTTATTAGTAATATGTATTTAATTTGTGGATATATTACGATTGTAAAATAATAATTGTAATAAAATGTATCAGTAAAATATATTAAAACGGTTATAAACAGTTGTAAAAATTATAACAACAACGGTGCATAACAATTGTAATAAAGTTTATTACAACGGTGAAAAACAGTTGGAAAATATACATATCACAACGGTGTTGCAATGGTGCAAAACAGTTGTAAAAGATTTTAGTCTATTACAACTTCTTAATACACGACGGTTGCCCAACCGTTGTAAAAAGTCTTTTACAACTGTTTTCCACCGTTGTAATATGGTCAATTTGTTGTAGTGATAATTCTCATTTAAGTTAGATCTAACCTTTACAATTACTGCAATTAATTCCATATTTACTTCCAACAACTCAAAAGTACAACCATTTATTATGGGAAACATTTCCGCATACCCGTCATTAATGGAGAACATTCAAATCCATTTTTTTGGCGTTTACATAATCTATACTAATACTAGTATTATTTGCGCATATCTTTAGATGTATAAATTATAAATATGATTGGTTAAATAAAAAAATGAATGGTTACTGAAGATTACAGAAACACGCTCATCTGGGAAGTTGTAGGGCAACCCAGTCTGCACTATGCCCCTTAGACCTCCACTACACTGATTTAATTTTGCTCAGGGGATATTTGTTCAAGGTAGGGCTCAACACCGTGACCTATTATCAGGTAGGGGAACTTTTTACCATTGATCCCACTGATCTACTGCTGCAGACAATTATATATAGGGTGTGTGTGTGTGTGTGTGTGTGTTTTTGTGTGTGTGTATATGTTAGCGCAATATTTATGTAGTTACTAATCCTTTAAATTCTAGGTATTTTACATCCTATTCTAAACTAATGACTAGAACAAACTTCCTATGTTCTTACTTGGTGAGATTCAAAATCCCATAAAAGAGTTATTTGTTATAATTGTTGCTAATTTTGCCCAACCATTTGAAAATAGGGAATACTGACATATTCAAAATCACATGAAGTAAGTAATATTTTTATTTTAAATAAATAGTATAAACTAGGTAAAAAATACGTGAATTTACACATGTCTTTCTATATGTTTTATTCGCATTTCTTATAATTCAAACATAGTCTTTTTATAGAAAAAGGAAAAATTGCTAATTTACAAAAATCAAGAAAACCATAAACAACCCAAAACCACAGATAAATTTATTAACCAGTGATGGCATTTCCACAAATCTTATAATTACATCCAATTCTACAAATCTAGAGTAAATAACTACACAAATCACAATAACATTTAGGGACTGATTTCCAAATTTTGGGTGTAAACAATAACCACAAGACAGAAGAAAGAATTGTATGCAAGATGAAATATTATAATTGAAAAGCTTATAAACCAATATCAAGTTTAGGCATATGAATTCAAGTTTAAACCAACGAAATATATCTAATATAAAAAATGTATAAATTTCACACTCATTCAAAAGTTATTCCAAAATCTTATATTTGGATTACATGTTAGAAATCTGCTATTAGAAGCTGCAATAAAACGTTTCATTTAGCTTTAACGTTATGAGGTTTCTAATCTTAATGTGACCCTATTAATTGGGTCATAAACGGAACGTTTCAATTTCCGTTATGCATTTTCTAATATTAATGTGACCCTATTAATTGGGCCATAAATGGAATGTTTCAATTTCCATTATGCATTTTCTAATCTTAGTGTGACCCGATTAATTAGGACATAAATAGACCGTTCATATTTAGAATGTTAGGTCTGTGATTAGTTTTAAGTGTTGAATTGGTATATGATGGAGGTACCAGATTTAGAATTAAATGTTATATAAATGATTGGTTCATTTATCTCCCTACGAAAAGAGTTGTATTCTTCTCCGCCAAAGAAACTCATAAGGAAATAGGGTAAGAGAGAAATTGAATTCTGAGAAGAAAAGTAAACATTAGAAGTCAAAGAAAGAAGATGACAATTATTACATCTTCTGCTGCTAATCAACGTACGTTATCCTAAACAATAGATCATATTAAGTTTTCCCCTTTTGTTTTTGAAATATTCGGTATTGGTGATCATAAGGCTATTCATTTGAATTGTACATCATTAATCATGAAAGATCGAATAATAAAGAAAATTTTATCATGTGGTATCAGAGCCAACCAATAACCAAATATTTCCTATGATTTCAATTGATCTATTCTATGCTTTACTCATGACGTTTAATCGATTATGTGTAATAAGTCATTTGTGCACATGAGCGTAACGTCACACGCTCCGCGCATGGTCGTGGCATGCGCTTCACGCGTGTATTGTTATTTGTCAGATATTATGTATTTTACATATGCAAGGAAAAATAATCTATACTGATATTGTGAATGATCAATAAATTATCACTCCAATATTGTTATTTCTCTTGGTCTTTGACGATTTCTCTCTTGGTGGTAATGATGATACTCCTCATTTATATGACCATTTGTGGTACTTGAGTTATTTGTCTCTATAACCATCATTTCTCTTTCATCAGATTGATGTGAATTTGTTATTTGGTTGGTTGTTTGTGACGTTGATTGATGTCTATCATTCAAATTTTTATTGGTTATTTCATTTGAATTTCCACTTGAAGACGTATTTTGAAACTGTTACTGCCAAAGTTAACCTCTAATATTAGCCGACAGTGAAGGGGTATCGGAGGAATACAAACACAGAAGAACCTCCCGAAAGCAAAAAGCCGAATAAATAGAAAAGACCGAAAGAAGGAAAGAATGATTTGGGAACAGCATAAACCGACACATCTCAGGAAGAAAGGAGTTCAAAGCCTACAAAATGCCAGCGAAGTTTATCCGACTGGGATTGTCCGACTCGGTCAACCAGGCAGGGAGTTCTATAACGAAGGGTCACCTAAGTCAAAAACCAAGAAAGAGGGAGACATGTTCTACGCTTATTGAAACCCGGAAGGGCTACCAGTATTAACTTACTTGGTATCGACACTTCGGAAGGCGAAGGTATCAAGGAGACCAACCCCGAAGTACACAAAGATTATCCGGAACCTGCTTTCGAAATATCTACTACATAAATGGCGAAAGGTCATGTTGATTGATAACAGAAACATCACTGGAAGCTACCTTCTGAGAAACCAGACTACCCCTAAAACCTCCACCGAAGGGCTAACTAGTGTTGAAAACAAGATTTTGATTAATGCCAACAAAAGAAGTTGCAATGGAAATCATGTCATAGAGATAAGGTTTTTTTTATACATATATACATTGAGTTCGTGTTAAAATTAGGTTAAAATCTATCGTCAAGTATAACATGAATATACTAAATAAAGCATATATATATATATATATATATATATATATATATATATATATATATTTCAAATGACCTGAAACAGTCTGACTGGGCAAAAATGCATGAACCAATCGACTGGTCAGACAATTTTGTCTCGGTAACGATTAGTTTGTGAATATTTTTAAAATATATATGATTTCATACTTTTTAAACCAGTTGACTGATAAATTTTAACCAGTCGACTGATTCAAAAAAGCATATAATTTTCTAAAAGGTTGCCTCTATTCATTAAGAGAAATCTCTTCATTTCTAAAAGGAAATGGAAGCTTCTTTTGGTTAAAACTCTTCATGAAGAATTGCTACCTTTCTACTATTATATAAACACTTCAAACATGATTTACAAACATCCAATTATTATTCTATTCTATCTATTTGCTGATTTAAACTCCTGTATTTATTGCGAACAAAAGCTCTCTCAAATTCAAGTTACTTGTTGAATCTTTGATATTATTTCACATCATTTTATTCAACAAGCAACAAACTTCCTTCAAATCTTTGCATTCACTTTAAATATTTGAGGATAAGATTATAGGAAGGGTGTACTTAAACCGTTGACTATCCATGTTGATTCAATAACACAAAGCAGAAGTCAAAACACTTGTAATTGTTGAAGCACTGTGTAGTTGCTCAGGCGAGAGGCATCCTTGTTGGGGCTTGGGTGTACTGACCTATTCCTCGGGGTTAAGAGAGGGAGAGATAGTGAATTCCGAAAGGAGCTTCGGGACTGGACGTAGTGCGGGAAGTCTGAACCAGTATAAAATTCCTGGTGTCGTTTCTTATCGCATTTAATTCTTATTTGTGATATATTTATCTAGCTTAGCTTTTACCTGCATAACTATTGCAGATTACTAGTTAGTTTATTATTTCCTCTTTATCCATATTAATATCCTGCTTAAGTCGTATACACCGACTCCTTTTCATTTGGTATCAGAACAAGGCCATCATTTAATCGTAAAACCGTTATCTGATATTTAAACAATATGGATAATAACACTAGTGCTAGCAATAATAGATATACTAAAGGCTAATCAACTGCAAGACCATCCTTCTTTAATGGCATGAATTATAACTATTGGGCTACACGAATGAGGATATATATGCAGGCAAATAGTTTTGATGCATAGAATATTACACAAAAAGAGTATATACAACCTACTACTCTATATACTGTATTGTCTGCAAATGAAAAGGCAGAGGCTACCGGCAATACTAAAGCAATGAATATGTTGCATTGTGCCTTAGATAGAAATGAGTTTAACCAGATTTGTATGTGCAACACAACATATGAAATCTGTAGAACATTCAAAATTACTCATGAAGGAACTAACAAGGTTAAACAAAGCAAGATATTAATGCTTAAGAATCAGTTTCAAAATTTTAAGATGAATGAGAATGAGTCCATAAATGACATGTATTCATGTTTCCAAAACATTTATCATTCTTTGTTAGGCTTAGGAGAAAAGTATTCTGATTTTGATATAGTTTCAAAAAAATTGAACTCTTTAACGGACGAATGGGAGGGAAAAGTGTTAGCTAATGATCTCTCTGCCATGAAACCTGAAGAGTTAATCGGTATTCTCATGTCCTATGAAGTAAACTTGCAGGTAAAGAAAGCACATGTACAAGACAAGAATTTTTTTAGCTTTCCATGCTGAGAAAGAAGATTCAGATTCAAACGAAGAAGATATTGCTTTTGTAGCAAAGAATTTTAGAAAGTTTCTAAAATACAAAAAAGGCCAAAGCAAGAAGGTGAAAAAGAATTCATCAAAAGAGCCTGAGCCTGCACTGGTAGAATGCTTTAATTGTCACAAGACCAGACATTATCTAAAGAATTGTCCAGAATTGAAGAAAAATTACAGAAAGGAAAAAATCAAAGAGACGAGCCTTTTCAGTCACTTGGGACAATTCGGATTCATCTTCTGAAAGTGACAGTGACAGTGACACTGAGCAAGCAAACGTATGCTTCATGGTTAAGGATAATGATGTAAGTGATTTTACTTTTGATAAATTAGTAGGAACTAATACTAAAATTTTGGAATCTAGAAAAATGTTTAAGCAAAAGTTTAAACAAGCTAATGAAGATAAAAAGAATGCAGAATTTGAGAGAAATCTTTTAAAAGATGAAAAGGAAATTTTAGAAGATGAAATTAGAAAGCTACAAGAATTCTTTTAGTTGCAAATTCTCAAATTTCTGTATTAAGTAAAGAAATTGAGACTCAAAAGAGTAAAAACGATTTATTAGCTTCTGAGAATCATGATTTAAATACTAAAGTTAAAATTATAGAATTAGAAAATTCAAGTTTAAAAGTTAAATTAGAAAGCATTTCTAAAAATGTTAACAATTTTAACAAAGGTAGAAAGAATTTATCTAAAATATTAGAAAATTCTCAACCAGATTTTAGTAAAATGGGACTAGGTTATGATAAAAAAAAAATCAAAAAGGAAATCCAGTTCCAAAAATTCTAATATTAAACCGGAAATTTCTAGTATTATTTCTACTAAAAAAATACTTGGGAAATATAAGTTTATGGGTTCTGAAAACAAATAATGTTCTTATAGAAATAAATATATTAAGAATTTTTTTGATTTTGTTCATAATAATGTTAATTACATTTTCAAAAAGGATTCTGAACCGTCTTGGGTTTGGCTTCCTAAGATTTAACCCTTAGGACCCTAACGGACGAAATGGGTACCATTTTAAATTCTATTTTTTACAGGTCCCACTCAACAAAAATAGAGGAAAATGGATACAAGAGAGTGGTTGCTCAAAACACATGACAAGGAAATCCTAACAAATATCATTTACTCAAAAGGAGGAACTGTCACGTTTGGAGATAATTCCAAAGGATATATCGTCGGTAAAGGCGATGCGAGCAATTATGGTATATCTAACTCACCTCTTATTTCAGATGTTTTATTGGTTAAGAAATTAAAACACAATTTATTAAGTATTAGTCAATTATGTGATCAAGGGTTTAAAATATCTTTCTCTGAAAATAAATGTAGTATATTTGATTCAAATCAAAATCTTACTTTTTAAGGAAATCGAGATAAAGATATTTACATTTTAAATATGGCCATTAATAATAATCCAAGTATGTGTTTATTAGCCAAAGACAATGATCCTTGGTTATGGCACAAACGATTTTGTCATATTAATTTTGAAACAATAAACAAGGTATCTAAAAATGATCTTGTAAGAGGTTTACCCAAAATAAAATTCAAAACTGAAAATTTATGCGATGCTTGTCAACTTGGAAAGTTAACGAAATCTTCTTTTAAATCTAAAAAGGTTATATCAACATTACAACCACTTGAATTAATACACATGGATTTATTAGGACCAACTCAAGTTCAGTCTATAAATCATAGTAGATATGTGTTTGTAATTGTTGATGTCCTTTCAAGATACACTTGGACTATATTTTTAAAAAATAAAAGCAATACTTTTGATATCTTTAAAAATATTGCCAAATAAATTCAAAATTTAACTGAGTTAAAAATAAAGAATATACGAAGTGATCACGAAGGAGAAATTGAGGATGAGAAATTTGACTTATTTTATCAAAAGAAAGGAATTTTCCACAATTTTTCTTTTCCTAGAACTCCACAACAAAATGGAGTTGTAGAACGTAAAAACAGAACTTTGCAAGAATATGCTAGAACATTGTTAAATGAAAGTACACTACCAAAACATTTTTGGGCTGAAGCAGTTTCTACGGCTTGTTACATTTTGAATCGTGTCTCCATTCGACCTCTTACTAAAAACACTCCATATGATCTTTTTATTGGTAGAAAACCAAATATATCTTATTTCAAAGTTTTTGGTTCAAAATGTTTCGATTTAAATACAAAAGATCAGCTTGGAAATTTTGATTCAAAATCTGGCAAAGGAATATTCTTAGAATATTCTGAGCATAGCAAGGCTTATCGTATTTTCAATAAGAGAACCGGTAAAATAGAAGAATCACATCATGTCTCATTTGACGAAAATATTATTCAAAATTCATTTAATTCAGATATTATGAAAAATAATTCCTCTCATGATGATGATATTGAAAAAGGTCGGTTGTATACGACTTGTGTAGGATCTATAATATGGCTATGCGGAATGTATGTGATAACTTAAGCTATTCAATAGTTACGCAGGTAAAAATTCGCAAACAAGAAATATATCACTAACAAATATAAATGCTGTAGATAAAGTAAAGTAGAATAACGACACCAGGATTTTTATACTGGTTCGGACCTCCCGTCCTACGTCCAGTCCCGAAGCTCCTCTTCGGCTTTTCACTAAACAACACCCTCGCTTCACCTGGAGGAATAGGTTCACAACACTACTTGATTTGCAGGCTACAAGTTTACCCACTTGATTTTACGGGCTACAAGCTTACCCACTTGATTTCACGGGCTACAAGCTTACCCACTTGATTTCACGGGCTACAAGCTTACCCACAAGACGATTACAAGAGTTTGACCTTGAATGTGTTCTTTCTTCAACACTGATTAGTCAATGATTGAGTACAACCTTCCTATAATCTTATCCTCAAATATATATTGATGTTTGCAAAGATTTGGAAGTGGATTATCGAGTTGAATCACAAGTGTGTTAAATATGCTTGGAGATTCAAACGATAATTGAATGCTTTTGAGTGCTTTTAGAATGCTAAGAATAATACAATATAGATCAGAGAATGGAGAGAAAATTCGGTGATTTGATTAATTGAAAACTGATGTATTTATAGTAATTGAGAAGTTGCAATTGTTGGTGAAAAGTTGCAATCAAAAGAAATGATTTTAAATGAAGAGAAATGGATGCAACTTTTCAAGAAAGAAGATGACTCTTCATGAAATTCAAAAATAGGTCGACAGGAAAAATTAATAGGTTGACAGGTTTTTGACCGTTATTTCAAAAAGCTGTTGACCTGTTAATTTTAACAGGTTGACCTGTTATATTTAAAAATAGGTTGACCTGTTATTTTTAACAGGTTGACCTGTTTTTGTCAATATACAGTAAAAACGAGTTTTCATGCATAATTTTGAAAGCAATGAGAAGTATGATTATTTGAGGATAGATTTTAACATAAAATACTCTAAATAACCAACTTCTAACCTATGAAACCATTGAATCTTCTTTTTTGTCGATCATGAAGCTTCTTCTCGTCATTAATCAAAACGATCATTAAAAATCCTTGACTCAACATTCTCCCCCTTTTTGATTGATGACAACATAGCTTTTAAAATATGATCTCCATTGCTATCTCCCCCTGTATGTATGCTCTAACTCCCCCTGAGTATATGATATCCCTGGACAAAAAATAACTAAACTCTGCAAAAAGAAGGTTAGTAATCATTCTCTCCCCCTTTGTCATTGACAAAAAGGGTATATGAAACACCTTTAAAGATCCAACAATATTGAACAACATACGTAGAGTGTTTTACATATTAAAGATCATAACAAAACAAAACGAACTAAGTAGCAACCTTACCTAATTAAACATAGCACCAATCACATACAAGTACTAATAGAGTGTTTTAACATAAAACAGAATATAAAAGGATAGATCGAGTCACTGAGGTGGCACATCTGAATCAGTCTCGTCTACTTCTTCTTCGTCTGATTCCTCCTCTTCATCTTCTTCCTCTTCCTCATCATTTCCTTCCTCAATGTATGAAGTACCACGTCCACGACCAACATGGGCACTCGCTCCAGAACTAGTGCTTTCCTCCGAAGTAGACCATGTAAAAGTAGGAGTCATTGGACGTTTTCCCGGATTCTGAATATGTGTGGCTGAGGATGAAGGTCCGCAAGAAATAGCATCCCAAAGAATGCCAAAGAAAGACTTAAGCTTGTTAAAACGTTTATCCATTTTGGTGTCTAACCGATCGAGCTTGGTATCGGTTCGCTTGAGTCTTGCTTCTAACATAAATTGATTTCTTGCTATTTGTTCAAGAGAATCCTTTGTTGTAGAATTTGGCGAAGGAATCTTTACATCTTCCGGTCTTGGAGTAGGAGCTTGTGATGGAGATGCTTCAGGAGGACCTCTATGTTTATGTTGCTCGAATGGAATAATGGTCAAGCATGGATCCGGAAGTTTCATTCTCTTCTTTGATACTTTGTCAATACACTTAGGTGTTGAAATCTTGGATTCCGGAGATTTTATTCTGCAATTCATGAGGAGACGCATTATATATTCATTGTAAAATAAATCTTTGCGAGAACGTTCATTTACCAACGATATCTCATCAAAAATCATATCAATCCAGTTGATATTGATATCACCATATATAGCATATAACGCCTTAAAATTTTCTTTGTAGATGGCATCAAAATTACCGGTTCGTGGCAAGAGAGAGTGAGTAATACAATGATGAAGAATTCTAGCCGTAGGTCTCAAATTTATTCCTTTAGCACTTGACTTGTGATCTTCAATGAATAAATGGCTAATTTTATCTCTAATATGAATGGGACAGAAATCAGAAGAAAATTTTGTACCATTATCTGAAGATTTAAGAACTTCTTCCATTCGGGACTTGGAGATGAATACTTGTTGATCACATACAACTGACCATAAGCAATTTGATGAATTTGCTGGCTTTTACTTCTCCAAATTGAGATTAGCATAGAATAATTTTATCATAATGTGATTAATCTCAACATTATTGTCCTCAAAACTAAGAAGGGATGCTATTTTTGCTTTGGTTGCAATTTCATTAACATCATAGAGGAGAAAATCGAAGTATTTGATAAACATCCCTTCATGAATGGTATAATCTTTCATCTTATTCCATCTTGTTATAGCAATCGGATCCTTAAGCCAATGTTTGATTTGAGCATCTATGGGTTGTTGTTGAGATGTAGAAGAAGAAGTTTTTGATTTTTTTGATTTTGGAGCCATTGAAGAGAAGGTGATGGAGTTTGAGGAGTTAGGATTTGAAGAAAAGTGTTGATTTGAGTAATGAAGAGGTTAAAAACGAAATAGTGTGTTGATATTGGTGGTTGAACCGACTATTGGATGTTTAAAAACAGAACAACCCGAAAACGGTCGACCTAAAATACTACACTGGTCGACCTAATTAGTTTCTGGTTTGAAATTGGAGAAAAAATGATAAAGTCGGTCGACATAAAATTGTAACCGGTCGACCGGATTTTATGGTTTTGAATTTCAAATCTTTAAAAGACCGGTTGACCTGTGCATAAATTTCGGTCGACACCTTTTTTCATATTTTGCTGAAACTTTTTTGGTCGACATAAAATTTATGACCGGTCGACCGTGAAAATTCTTTGGAAATTTTTGTGTCTTAAAACCGGTTGACCTAAAATTATTACCGGTCGACCTGTTAATGTTTCAAGAGACCGGTCGACACCTTTTTTTCAACCGGTCGACCTAGATAACTCTCTGGAAATTAAAAGTCTACAAACCGATCAACCGAAAATTATCTATCGGTCGACCGTTCTTGATGGAAATGAATTTTCAGCCTTTTTGTTGATTGAATTCAAAGACAAACAAAGTATTATTATAAAAATACATGAAGTAAGAAATAAAAACATTATTAAAAACATTATAAAGCATCTCCTTTGATATGATATAAAGAACTTATTTTCTTGGTTCCCACGGAGAGTATTTCCCACTAGCGCCTTCATTTTTGTTGAAATTTTTATCCCACGAGTTTGGTGTTCTTGTTGATGATGATGGCATTTGCGTGGGTTCATGAACATTATTCTTGTTTGAACCACGGAAAAGTGAAGCTAACTGTTCGAGATACGTTAAGCGAGAAGAAGTTAATCTCTGCTCGTAGTACATCTCCCTTTGGAGATCGACTTGGTGTTTTTGATAGTGGTGTATCTCGTCAATCTTTTCTTTGGTTCGTGGGGAACAGAAAAGAGCCTTCTTGCATCATTTCGATGTTGGAGTATTTCCAGGTGTACGAGAATTATGATGAAAGCCAGGAGGGTGTTCCGGTGTCTTAGGGGAGTAGCGTTCTTCGGACTCGGAACTTGTTATGGTGATGTGCGATTTTCGTGCACATTCATCACAGATATGAGCCATGATAATACGTTGTTTAATGGAGATTAGAGAGAAAAGTCATCTGAGAGCACTCAAAAAAAATATAAACATATATATGGAAGGAATTTTCTATTTGGAGAAAGAAAATATATGGTTCGTATTTGTTTAACCATAGAAAAATTCTCTTCTAAATATAGTAAAAAAAAAACATTGGTTTCTGAAAATAATGTATGAACTCTTGATATATGTTAAAAAAAAATTACTCTTCGAGTTCTTTTCTTGAAACCAAGCCTAGCTCTCTACGTAAGTTGACAAAACTTGATTCCAGTAGAGGCTTTGTAAATATATCAGCTAGTTGATTTTCCGTATTTACATATTCGAGATTTATATTACCCTTTTCAATGTTATCTCTCAGAAAATGATGTCGAATATCGATGTGTTTAGTCCGAGAGTGGTTAACTGGGTTTTTGGATAAATTTATCGCACTCGTGTTATCACAATATATAATAGAATTCGATAAGTTTATACCGAAGTCTTTAAGTGTTTGTTGCATATATATAACTTGTGTACATGCTAGTGCCGCTGATATATATTCCGCTTCACACGTCGAAAGTGAAACACAATTTTGTTTCTTACTAAACCAAGAGATAAGTGATTTTCCAATAAAATGGCACGTACCACTTGTGGTCTTTCTATCCGTTCGTGATCCTCCGAAATCAGCATCACTATATGATACTAATTCAAATGTACATTCTTTTGGATAGAAAAGACCGAAATCTTTGGTATTATTAAGATAGCGAATTATACGTTTCACTGCTCGTAAGTGTGATTCTTTAGGATCGGCTTGAAAATGTGCACACAAACAAACACTCATCATAATGTCAGGACGACTAGCTGTTAAATATAGTAGAGAACCTATCATACTACGATATAACTTCTGGTCAACATTCTTTCCAAATTCATCCTTTTCAAGATGTGTGGTCGTACCCATGGGAGTTAGTTTACCAGAGGTATTTTCTAGTCTGAAGCGTTTAACTAGATTTCCGCAATATTTTTCTTGATTGATAAACATACCATTTGAAAGCTGTTTGATTTGAAGACCGAGGAAATATGATAGTTCTCCCATATGTGACATTTCAAATTCTTTGGTCATAATATTTGCAAAGTTCATCGTTTGTTGAACCAAAGATAATGTCGTCTACATATATTTGGATAACTAATATATCTTTTTGAGAATGTTTAATGAATAAAGTCTGATCAACTTTTCCAATTTGAAATCCAGAATCTATGAGATAGCTTCTTAATCGTTCATACCAAGCACGAGGTGCTTGTTTCAATCTATATAAAGCTTTCTTAAGTTTATATACATGATCCGGATATTTCTCATCTACGAACAAAGGAGGTTGTTCGACATATACATTCTCTTTGATAAACCCATTTAAAAAAGCACTTTTGACATCCATTTGATAAAGTTTGAAATCATGATGACAAGCAAAGGATAGTAAGATTCGAATTGCTTCTAATCGAGCTACGGGAGCAAAGGTTTCTTCATAATTGATACCTTCTTCCTAATTATATCCTTGTGCTACTAATCTTGCTTTATTTATAGTAATGTTCACTTGTTCATCGGCCTTATTTTTATATACCCATTTAGTTCCTATAACTGATTGATCAGTCGGCCTTGGAACAAGTTCCCATACATGATTGCGCTCGAACTGGTTTAGTTCTTCTTGCATGGCAATGATCCAATATTCATCAGTAGCAGCTTCCTTAGGAGTTTTAGGTTCGATATTTGAGATAAACGCAACATGACCCATTTGATTAAGTTGACTTCTTGTTCTTATTTGTGATGTTACTTCTCCAATAACATTTTGAACTGGATGATCTCTTAGAATTCTCGGAGGAGATCTAAATCTTGGTGGAGAAGGTACAATATTAGGTTGAGGAATATTCTCAATAATTTCTGAGTCAGAATCATTATTTGTGATGATAGGATCATTAGTGACTATAGTTTCTTCGTCATCCGATATATTATGAGACAGTTTATAGAATTCGTCAAAAGATACATGAAGTGATTCTTCAATAGTTTTATTTTCTTATTGAATACACGATAAGCCTTGCTTCGATCCGAATAACCAATAAAGATTCCTTCATCAGCTTTTGAATCAAATTTACCAAGATGATCTTTTGTGTTTAAAATAAAACATTTTGAACCAAAAACTTTGAAGTATGAAATATTTGGCTTTCTTTCATTAAATAATTCATAAGGTGTATTTTTAGTAAGAGGTCAAATGGATACACGATTCAAAACATAACACGCAGTTGCTACAGCTTCTGCCCAAAAGTGTTTTGGTAAAGTATTTCCATTTAATAGTGTCCTTGCACATTCTTGTAATGTTCGATTTTTCCGTTCTACAACTCCATTTTGTTGTGGAGTTCGAGGAAACGAAAAATTATGATTAATACCTTTCTTTGTACAAAAATGTTCAAATTCATTATTTTCGAATTCTCCGCCATGATCACTTCTTATATTTTTAACCTTAAGTCCTTTTGACTTTTGAATTTTCTTGACGAAGGATTTGAAATGAGTAAACGTGTCACTTTTATTTTTCAAGAAAATCACCTATGTATAACGAGAATAGTCATCAACTATTACAAACACATATCGACTATGATTTATGGATTGTATTTGAGTAGGTCCAAATAAATCCATATGCAATAACTCAAGTGGTTGTAATGTTGATATTACCTTTTTAGATTTAAATGATGATTTTGTCAATTTTCCTACTTGGCATGCGTCACAAAGATTGTCAACTTTAAAGCTAAGTTTGGGTAAACCTTTTACTAGTTCGTTGGCTAGCTTGTCAATAGTTCTGAAGTTTATATGACAGAAACGTTTGTGCCATAGCCATGGATCATTATCATTTGCTACAAGACACATATCTGAATTATGATTGATATTCATATTCAGAATATAGATGTTTCTATCTCTATGTCCTTCAAAAGCTATATTTTGATCTTTATCTAAAATACTACATTTATTATCCGAAAAAGAAATGGTAAAACCTTTGTCACACAATTGACTGATACTTAATAAATTATGTTTCAAATTCTTAACTAACATGACATTTGTAATAAGAGGTAAGTTAGATGTACCAAAATTGCTCACATCGCCTTTACCGATGATATAGCCTTTTGAATTGTCTCCAAAAGTGACTGAGCCACCATTCGAATAAATAATATTTGTTAATAAGCTCTTGTCTCCAGTCATATGCTTTGAGCAACCACTGTCCAGTATCCACTTTCCTCTTTTCTTAAGTGGGACCTGCAAAACATAAAATTAAGCCCATGGTACCCACTTTTTATGGGGTCCTAAGAGTTAGGTCTTAGGAATCCAAACCCATACGGGTCCGGTATCCCCTTTATACAAAAAATTAGGATTATGATGCACAGTACTCAATTTTTTTTGAATATACTTGTTCCTAATCAAATTGTTATTTGTTTTAGGAACCCATATTTTTATAGTTTTGACATTCTTCTTTTGAAATTTCACAATCGGTTTTGGTTTGGAATATAATAAACTAAGATTTTTCTTAGCTTCAGTTTCTTGTACTACCTTTTTCCTTTTTCTTTTACCAAGATGTTTCTTGATAACTTGTTTCTTATATCCCAACCCTTGCTTATTTGTAGCTGATTGTGAACTCTCAATATTTTTTGTCAAATTTTCTCGACCTTTGTTAAAGTTAGAAACATTTTTAGTAATATCGTCTAACTTTGTTTGTAAACTAGCTTTTTCAAGGTCTAGAGATTTAACTTTTGCTTTAAGCTCATGATTCCCAGTAGTAAGAGTATCATTCTTCTCTTTTTGAACTTCAATTTCTTGAGTCAAAAGAGATAGTTGAGAGTCAATATTTGATGATGATTCTTGAGCCTTTCCAAGTTCCTCTTCTAATATTTTCTTTTCATCTTTTAACATATCTCATTCAAATTCTACTCTACTTAAATCAGCTTGAGCTTGTTTGCATTGTTGTTTCATATCTTTAAATTTATATATCAACTCAGCATTTATATCAAGAACTTCTTCAAAAGAAGGAATTTGTACCTCATCTTCTTTAGCCATAAAGCATATATTTGCTTGTTCATTATCTGAGTCGCTTTCACTTTCTGATGAAGATGAATCTGAATCATCCCAAGTTACTGAGAATGCCCGTTTCTTTGACTTGTCCTTTTTGTGTTTGAACTTGTCATTTTCTGTCTTCTTCTTTTATTCTGGACAATCATTTTGCATATGTCCCTTCTTATGACAGTTAAAGCATTCTACATTCGATGATGATGGTCTGTTTGATCCGAACTTCTTTCTGTTGTATCGACTAGCTTTTCGTTGCTTTAAGAATTTTTTGAATCCTTTTGCAATGAATGCTAGATCCTCATCTTCGGAATCTGAGATGTCTTCATCAGCATGAAAAGCTACATTTTTCTTTTCTTCTTTTTGTTCTTTTTGAGCCTGCAAGTTAGCTTCATAGGACATAAGATTTCCTATCAATTCATCTGGCTTCATGGTAGAAAGATCATTAGCTTCTTCTATGGCTAATACTTTTCCTTCCCATTCATTAGTCAGTGAATGTAGGACTGTTGAAACTACATCAAAGTCAGAATATTTTTGCCCTAACCCGATAAGAGCATGATGAATAGTTTGAAACCTTGAATACATCTCATTGATTGTTTCATTTGGCTTCATTTTAAAATTTTGAAATTGACTTTTCAACAAAGCTACTTTTGCTTGTTTAACCTTGTTAGTACCCTCATGAGTGGTCTTTAGTGTTTGCCAAATTTGATAACCAGTGGTACAAATACTAACACGGTTATACTCATTTTGGTCTAATGCACAAAACAACATATTTATTGCTTTTGCATTTACAACTGCTGTTGTTTTCTCAGCAGGAGTCCATTCTGCATACTCAGTTGTTGGATTAACTATTTCTTTCTGAGTAGCATTCCAAGCGTCATAACTTGTTGATTGCATATAAAAAGCCATACGTGTTGCCCAATAGCTATAGTTTAGGCCAATAAAGAAAGGAGGTCTTTGTGTCGATTGACCTTCTGTGTAAGTGGTGTTACTAGTGCTAGCGTTATTTTCCATATTACTAGAATATATCAAATAACTGTGTTACGGTTATGATATGACCACGCTCTGATACCAATTGAAAAAGGTCGGTTGTATACGACTTGTGTAGGATCTATAATATGGCTATGCGGAATGTATGTGATAACTTAAGCTATTCAATAGTTACGCAGGTAAAAATTCGCAAACAAGAAATATATCACTAACAAATATAAATGTTGTAGATAAAGTAAAGTAGAATAACGACACCAGGAATTTTATACTGGTTCAGACCTCCCGTCCTACGTCCAGTCCCGAAGCTCCTCTTCGGCTTTTCACTAAACAACACCCTCGCTTCACCCGGAGGAACTGGTTCACAACACTACTTGATTTGCGGGCTACAAGTTTACCAACTTGATTTTACGGGCTACAAGCTTACCCACTTGATTTCACGGGCTACAAGCTTACCCACTTGATTTCACGGGCTACAAGCTTACCCACAAGACGATTACAAGAGTTTGACCTTGAATGTGTTCTTTCTTCAACACTGATTAGTCAATGATTGAGTACAACCTTCCTATAATCTTATCCTCAAATATATATTGATGTTTGCAAAGATTTGGAAGTGGATTATCGAGTTGAATCACAAGTGTGTTAAATATGCTTGGAGATTCAAACGATAATTGAATGCTTTTGAGTGCTTTTAGAATGCTAAGAATAATACAATATAGATCAGATAATGGAGAGAAAATTCGGTGATTTGATTAATTGAAAAATGATGTATTTATAGTAATTGAGAAGTTGCAATTGTTGGTGAAAAGTTGCAATCAAAAGAAATGATTTTAAATGAAGAGAAATGGATGCAACTTTTCAAGAAAGAAGATGACTCTTCATGAAATTCAAAAATAGGTCGACAGGAAAAATTAATAGGTTGACAGGTTTTTGACCGTTATTTCAAAAAGCTGTTGACCTGTTAATTTTAACAGGTTGACCTGTTATATTTAAAAATAGGTTGACCTGTTATTTTTAACAGGTTGACCTGTTTTTGTTAATATACAGTAAAAACGAGTTTTCATGCATAATTTTGAAAGCAATGAGAAGTATGATTATTTGAGGATAGATTTTAACATAAAATACTCTAAATAACCAACTTCTAACCTATGAAACCATTGAATCTTCTTTTTTGTCGATCATGAAGCTTCTTCTCGTCATTAATCAAAACGATCATTAAAAATCCTTGACTCAATAGATATGTATATATATGGAGAAGACAAAAACATTGTTCATGATAACATAGAGAATAATACTACAGAAACTCAAGATGATATCAATAATCAAAATATTCTCATTAACGAAGTTAGATCTCCACCAAGAATATTACGAGACCATCCAACTCAAAATATTATTGGAGAAATAACTTCAAACGTAAGAACAAGAAGTCAACTTAATTTAGTAAGTAATATAGCCTTCTTATCAAATATCGAACCTAAAAACCCTAAAGAAGCATCTATATATGAGAATTGGATAATTTCCATGTAAGAAGAATTAAACTAGTTTGAATGTAATGAAGTCTGGGAATTAATCCAAGACCAAGTGATCAAACTCTTATTGGAACAAAATGGGTTTACAAGAATAAAGCAGATGAATTGGGTAATATCACTAGAAATAAAGCTAGATTTGTTGCACAAGGTTACAATCAAGAAGAAGGCATAGATTGTGAAGAAACCTTTGCTCCAGTCGCATGACTAGAAGCAATTCAAATTTTATTAGCTTACGCTTGTCATCACAACTTTTAACTATATCATATGGACGTTAAAAGTGCTTTCTTGAATGGCTATATTAAAGAACGAGTATATGTTGAACAACCTCCTCTATTTGCTCATTAAAGATTTCTTTATCGTGTTTTTAAACTGAAAAAGGCATTATATGGCTTGAAATAAGCACCTCATGCTTGGTATGAACGTCTCAAAACTTATTTATTAAATTCAGGATTTCAAATTGGAAAGGTTGATCAAACACTTTTTTATCAAGAAAGATAATAAAGACATACTAATAGTGCAAATATATGTAGACGACCTTATCTTTGGATCAACAAATGATCAATTATGTCAAGAATTTTCTAAAATAATGACCAATGAATTTGAAATGTCGCACATGGGAGAACTATCTTATTTTCTTGTTTTGCAAATTAAACAATTAACTGATGGAATTTTCATTAATCAAGAAAAATATTGTACTAATCTAAAAAAACGTTTTGGAATGGAAATTACTTCAAGTAAACCTACACCAATGAGCACGACGACACACTTAGATAAAGATGAAAATGGTAAAAGTGTCGATTAAAAGCTATATCGAAGTGTGATAGGTTCACTTCTGTATTTAATCGCTAGTAGACTGGATATTATGATGAGTGTTTGCTTATGTGCTCATTTTCAAGCTAATCCAAAAGAATCACATTTGAGAGAAGTTAAACGTATATTACGTTATCTTAGTAGTACTAAAGATTTTGGACTCTTCTATCCAAAAGACTGTTCCTTCGAATTAGTTTCATATAGTGATGCTGATTTTGGAGGATCATGGATGGATCTTAAGAGTACAAGTGGAACATGTCACTTTATCGGTAAATCACTTATATCTTTGTTCAATAAGAAACAAAATTGTGTCTCACTGTCAACATGCGAAGCTGAATACATATCTGCTGCACTAGCATGTGCTCAAGTAATATATATGTAGCAAACACTAAAAGATTTCAACTTAAATTTGTCTAGTTCCACAATTTATTGCGACAATACAAGGGCAATAAATTTATCTAAGAACCCGGTAAACCATTCTAGAACTAAACACATTGATATCAGACATCATTTCTTGAGAGACAATATTGAAAAACAAACAATTAATTTAGAGTTTGTAAATTCAGAAAATCAGATTGCTGATACTAAACCCCTTTTAGAGAACGCTTTCATAAGATTTCGACGAGAAATAGGAATTGTATCTTTCAAAGATCTCTAAAATGTTATTCGATTACTTTATGCTTATTATGTTTAATTACTTTTTAATCGATGACAAAGGGGGAGAAATATTTCTATTCTACGATTATATATATTCTATGCAATAATAAATATATTCTATGCTCTTAATAATGAATTTATTTATTAAGAATATATGTGCTAACATTTTGTTGTAGGAATCAAAACGGTAAGATTATAACTTTATCCAACTAACAAAATTTTGCAGAAATTCAGGGGGAGAAAATCAGATATGTTGTCATCCATCAAAAGGGGGAAGAATGTTGAAAGCAAGATTTTGATTAATGCCAACAAAAGAAGTTGCAACGGAAATCATGTCATAGAGATAAGGTTATATATATATACACACACACACACATTGAGTCGTGTTAGAATTATGTTAAAATCTATCCTTAAGTATAACACGAATATACAAAACAAAGCATATATATATATTTCAAATGACCTGAAATAGTCTGATTGGGCAACAATGCCTGAACCAGTCGACTGGTTCAAAACCAACCAGTCAACTAGTCAAACAATTTTGTCTCGGTAACGGCTAGTTTCTGAATATTTTTAAAATATATACGATTTCATACTTTTTCACCAGTCGACTGATGAATTTTAACCAGTCAACTGATTCGAAACAATATATATTTTTCTGAAAGGTTGCCTCTATTCATAAAGAGAAATCTCTTCATTTCCGAAAGGAAATGGAAGCTTATTTTGGTTAAAACTCTTCATGAAGAATTGCTACCTTTGTACCATTATATAAACACTTCAATCATGATTTACAAACATCCAATTATTATTCTATTCTATCTATTTTCTGATTCGCACTCCTATATTTATTGCAAACAAAAGCTCTCTCAAATTCAAGTTACTTGTTGAATCTTTGATATCATTTCACATCATTTTATTCAACAAGCAATAAACTTTCTTGAAATCTTCGCATTCACTTCAAATATTTGAGGATAAGATTATAGGAAGGGTGTACTTAAACCGTTGACTATCCGTGTTGATTCAAGAACACAAAGCAGAAGTCAAAACACTTGTAATTGTTGAAGTCCTGTGTAGTTGCTCAGGCGAGAGGCATCATTGTTGGGGCTTGGTTGTACTGACCTATTCCTCCGGGTTAAGAGAGGGCATGATAGTGAATTCCGAAGAGGAGCTTCGGGACTGGACGTAGGGCGGGAAGTCTGAACTAGTATAAAATTCCTGGTGTCATTTCTTATCGCATTTAATTCTTATTTGTGATATATTTATCTAGCTTAGCTTTTACCTACATAACTATTGCAGATTACTGGTTAGTTTATTCTTTCCACTTTATCTATATTAATATCCTTCTTAACTCGTATACACCGACTCCTTTTTAACCAGGACCCTGACAGAGATACAAGCTATTTGTACTTATCTGCTTAGTACAGGAACCAATAACGGCTTCGAACCAGCGGTTATCCACATACATAATGAGGGCAAGCTCATCTAAATATTCACGAAAAAGCTGGAAGCCTACATCCAAAAGCTTACGTCCGAGGCCCTACACCCTGGAGTGGCTTTCGGGAGTTCATATGTCACCCGAAAGCCACCACATCAACAAACCCATATCAATCTCGAAGAAGCCCCAATTGATGGCGACCCTCACTTTGAGAACTATAATTAGCACCATGAAGACGGTCGAAAGCCAAACGTCCTATACCATGGAAAAGAGCATCCGGTAAATGCCCTTGCAGGCCCAATAGCCTAACAGCGGAAGGGACCCCGAATGCTCTATAAATAAGACCCCAGGAGTCACATAGAGGTGGATGAATTTTTGATTTCTGACTCTTATTCTCTCTTCTTTCTTCTTCTTCTTCAAGAAGAAAACCCGAATTTCCAAATAGGATTGGGATTACCTCTACTCTTGTAATACATCTACAATTTATGAATGAAGAATTCCAAGTCTTAAGCATCTTATGATTTTATAATATTGTTGTGCCATTATGATGAAACAGGGAGTTAACACTAACCTTTCGTATGACAAAGTCGATCATGGCGCCTATGTGGAGGAGGAAGAGCTTTATAGAAATTCGAAGTCCTCTTCCTCCTATATCGAGGGTTTTGCAATGTTGATCGACGTTCTCATGATGAGTCTCCTAACCTTAGAAAAAGGGGGTCAGATGCAGGTTTATAACTTGATTTCTGACGCAACCCGGGCCCTCCATGTCGGTCTGATGCGGAATGATTAATTGAGTTAAAGAGCATTGCGACGCCATTTTTCTCGAATAGGGGGATGCATTAGCTTGTTTTCTTCTTATCACAGTATATATCATCGCATTCATGATCTAGGGAGTAATTGAATTCATGAAATCTTAGTTGTGTCAAGCTAAGTATACCTTCTTAAGGCCATGTCGGAATTCCACTATATTGTAAATACGATATTCATCCCTCAAGGGAAGGATAACTAGCCGTCAGAATCAGAATTCCATTGCCTAAGGAAAGGTAGATTTGGATAAGCAACATAGATTTTTGAATGTCCTTCGGTATTCCTGGGTTGTGACTCTATTAAATTCCTTGAACACACCCAGTATAACTTCATCTGGGTGTTGACAAAAAAAATGTTAACATTTTGGCGCTAGAAGGAGGGCTTGAACCTCCGACCTTGTGGTTAACCATCAAAAATTAATTTGGTGAATTTATTGCTTTATGGCAGGAAAGATGAAATCGAAGAGATTGGAAGATCGAAACAGGGAACCGGATCCTAATACAACCCTTGAACGAAATATGGATCTAACGCTCAATCCAGACAATAATGAAAGAGGAGCTACATCCAATCCGCAAGTGAAACACCCCACCTCCGTTAAGGTCACTCACTGAGGGAATGCCTTAACTTCGGTGGAGCATTATAGGTAAAAGATGCAGATAAATTACAAGACAGACAAATAAAATAACGGAAAATTAAATCATTTTATTAACAATGTGATTCAGTCAAGTTTTACAACAGTTGTCTCAATCATACTTAAAAGTAATACATAGAACTTCTGTCTTGATTTAAAAACTTCCAAGTATAAAAGAAGCATAAAAACAATGATATTCCCCAATAAAGCATGAACCAGCCATAGCAGTGGAAGAGAGAGAGAGAGAGAGAGAGTCCAAAGCAATACACCAACTAATCTTCAAGCTTGGAAAGAGAAGAGGTCCAAGCTAGGCTGAGTTGTTCCCTCCCTGACTACCTATGGGGGGAACGGAAGAAAAGGTGCGAAAAACAAACTAGGTCAGACATAAGTCTGGTAAGTCCAGTGATTTTCAGCATGCAAACAAGATAAAATATCATGACATGAATAAACTGAAAATAGGACAATACCATAAAACCAAGATAACTAAAGACAAGGTAAGTGCAAGGTGAACTGAATGCGCCTCTACTTTTTCTCTGCTTCGCTACTACCCTGTTAATCTGATTTCTATATTTATCTCTGCACCACCTAACTAGTGTCCCAACTAGTAATCTGTATAAAATGATAATCGTGATCCCAACCGACGTAATTGTGGTAGCCTTCAGGTGTACATCTATATTGAGGATTCCACCTCAATCATCCTAATTGCCATGAACATGTTAGATGTACCCTTACTATCCTATCGATCGGCTCCCTACTTGTATTAATGTTCCATGTGTCTGTGTATAACTACTGGTATCCAATGCCTGCTTTTTCCCACTCCAGGGTACGTGCACGCTCGTAAACCGTCGGAACCTACACTGATGTACCCCCTGCCGCTTCTTTGACCGCTTATAATCAGCCCAGTAATCGTTCCCCACCCTGCCTAGTTCAGGGTACCGTGATACATCTATGTGGGTTACTGCTGAAATGGGTCCCCGTTACTAGGGTTTCCTACTGGTTAAGTTTTGTAGGCCTATATTTACTAATTTTACCCACCAACCCGATATGTACTTAACCCTTCCACTGATTCAAGCATGTTTGCTTAACGGTTAAGTTTGTGGGCCTATATGTACTAATATTACCCACCAACCCGATATGTACTTAACCCTCCCGCACATTATGTCATATTGGTTAAGTGTTGTCCGTTCATGTTAACTTAACCCACTCATTCATCATGTCATGTTGGTTAAGCGTTTCTTATTAACTTAACCCTCCTTACTTATCATGTTGGATCGGTTAAGTGTTTCCTATTAACTTAACCTCGTTCGTTCATCAAGTTATATTGGTCAAGTGTTTCTTGTTAACTTAACCCCACGTGTTCGTCTTGTTGTATTGGTTAAGTGTCATCAGTCAATTCAAGTTAACTTAACCCACCTACTCACCATGTCATGTTACTTGGGTTAAGTGTCGCCTTCTTGTGTTAACTTAACCCTACTACAAATCAAGTTATATTGGTTAAGTGTTGACCTCTTATTTTAACTTAACCTTTCCATAAATCAAGTTATATTGGTTAAGTGTTTCTTATTACTTAACCCTACCCATTCATCATGCTATACTGGTTTAGTGTTTCCTATTAACTTAACCCTAGTCATTCATCTTGTTATATTGGTTAAGTGTTTCTAAATTTACTTAACCTCACCCACTTGTCTAATTAACATGTTATAACGGTTAAGTGTTCTAAATTTACTTAACCTCACCCACTTGTCTAATTAACATGTTATAACAGTTAAGTGTTCTAAATTTACTTAACCTCACCCACTTGTCTAATTAACATGTTATAACGGTTTAACCCTACCATTCCTGTCTTAGCTTTAATTCTTTTATTAAAGCACCAACCACTCACATTAGACAGGTATTGTTACGGTCACTGGATGTGTCGGTCGGTTCCGGGCAGTTTTACACCGTAACTCAGTCTAACCTCGGGTTCTTTTGGGCTCAATGCACTAACCTCTCACATTAGATCTATATTGTTACGGTTGCTGGATTTGCCGGGCGGTTCCGGGCATTCTTATACCGTAACTCAATCTAACCTCGGGTTAGGCATATTCGTCTTTTACTATATTTACATATTTATCCTTTTATGTAAATTATCAACAATTTATTGTCATGGCCCACTTTCCCTCTAAATCAAGTTCATAATTTTAGGTATAAAAATTATACCGTTACTTGCCATAAACCAATTTCATGATTATGAGCCAAATATGTCAATTACATATAATTTCAAGTTTTCCCCAACGTTACCCCCGTTGTACGTTCGTAAAATATCATAGAATGTTAGGCTCGATATTTTAGCCTAACTTATAAAACAAAAAGGGGAAAAGAGGAACTTGCAACATTCCAACATCATACAAAAATATGGATCTCACTATACAAGTGTCGCATGAATTTGGCATAATATAATTTTAATTATGAACTTGCAAATTAGACCTATGCAACATGAATCATAAAATAATAGTTTTACATAGAACTACCAAAACTTAATTAGACCTGTAGTGGTGAACTTGCATAGGGGTTGAGTCATGCTAACATAGATCTAACATAAAGGTAGGGCTGTCAATGGATACCCGAAAAACCCGATATCCGTCCGACCCGTATCCGAAAATATCCATTATTCGGCATTATCCGCAAAGCAGATACGGATATCCGATATCCGAAAAGCATTTCGGAATCGGATATGGTTATAGTGGTATCTGTATCCGAAAAATATCCGTCCGACTGATTGATGTAATATATATAACTCAAAACGGAAAAATAGAGTTAATAATTATTTTGTAACTGTTGGATGTTACTATGATATAATCTTTTGTCCATTTTTACTAAAAAAATGGTAGTTTTAGTGTTTTATTCTGGAATATTTTTGGATATGCTTATGGATATTAGTATAAAACAATGTTTCATCATTACACTTCTTTATTTCCTTATTTTTTTATAAAAAATAGCATAAAAATTATTTTATGTCGATCCAAACTTTTTTATTTATACTATTAAATTTATTAATTACAAGCGGAGCGGATAAATATCCGATATCCGTCCGTATCCGAAAATTAAGCGGATACGAATATCCGAAAATTAAACGGATACGGATATCCGAAAATAATTTCGGATACGGATACGGATACGGATATGGAACTCTCTGTATCCGAAAGCATCCGTTGACAGCCCTACATAAAGGCATATGGATCTAACATATAAAGTGTAGATCTAAACATATAGGTTTATATAATCATGTTTTAGCCTATAAACTTGCATGTATCATAACATGACAGCATCGCTAAAATTGCATATATCATAACATGATAATATCAACGAACTTGCATATAACATGATAATTTCTCATCCCCAAATTTCCTAAACATCATAGGTTCATTCACTAATTTTTACATAGCATGATAGGTTCGCTAAACCACAATAGATCATAGGCATACATGATAGAATAAACATGAATAGGCATGAATCAGCATCACATACAATTTGATACCATTCTATTTTACATTTCATTACAAATCATGTCTTTAATTTATTCACATCTGAAAGGTAACTACACTTACAAACAAAAAAGGAATTCTTGAGTTCTGGGATCTATATTCTGAAACTGAATTGCTCGCCTTTGATGTAGATCGTTGAATTTTCTTAGTTGAACTAGATTAGATTAGATTTGATTTTTAAGTAGCTTATATCTTGTCTTTGAGTTGAAAGAGGATGGCGGCTACCCTAGGTTGAGTATTGACAGCATGACGGCTCTAGGAATATTTTTGTGTGGCTTAGGGTTTAGATTTAGGTTTCTTATATAGAAATTTGATTTAATAAGAGCCATTAGATCAACCTAGGACCAATCAAGACCATCCAGACAAGATAGAACAGCCACATAAGCCCTAATGACTCAGCAAGGAATCCATCAGAACCACCCAGCTCAAATACACATCATCCGGCCACTCAGAAGAAGACACATCATCATAGAACACTCCAAAATTCTATGCTGGATCAGTATGGGCGCACTTGGCAGGTGCGCCAGTGCATTTTTGTACTGGCGAACTTGTGAAGTGCGCTAGTGCATTCTGGCCGACTTCCGGTTTTTCTGCCTAACTTCGTTCGTCCATATCTTCTTCATACGTATCCGATTTACGCAAACTCGTATTCTATCTCAAGCAGAATTCCGAGACGAACGCAATGGCGTAACCCTTTCCCTTAATTCTTCTCTTAAAAATTAAGTATACTTTAATTTGTTAGTTTAATATTCTCAGAAAATACGGGGTGTTACATTCTACCCTCCTTAAAGGATTTCGTCCCCGAAATCTTCAAGTTAGGAAGAACGTATATCCTACCATCCAGTCGTCCATCTACTTAACCATTCAATCACAGGCGTCCATTGTCCTTAAAAAGATTTCTAATGCTTTCATGATCATATGCATAGTGTGTGTACATGTCCTTATCTAATGCAAAATCAGGCGGTCTACTGATTCAGTCGACCTCCTTAATGCAAGTCATGTCGGTGCCATGAGTCCAATATGTATGCAATCATCCCTAGTCGTACTTTATAACTTCTACTTGAGTTCACAGTCATTCATACAAATGCAACATCCATATGATAACACATCAAGTTTCAATCCATATATATAAAAGTTCACTCATGCATATGAAATATGAAAGTGACTGAGCCGATCTAGTGCCTAATGCGTGTATATGCATTCACGAGCAACCACTAGCAAACACTTGCAACCACTTGCATCCACCAAACATAACATGTCTCAAACACATGTTTACAACCATTGGCTTCTACCTAAGGATCGAGAATGGGACCAAGAGGATATACTTAAAAGATAAAGACTAGCATGTAAATAAATTTTGCAGAAAAAGAGGAATCAAGGGTATACCCTTAAAAAGGGTATGATGTGCGTATCTAGTCTTCAGTCTTCTAAGTCGCATCTTCTTGAGCTTCACTTTACCGTACCTTAACTAATTTAACTTCACAATTGCGAAGCTTCTTGACCTCCATTTCCAAAACCCACTAGTAAAGATAGGACCTCGATACTTACTATGCTAGAGGGTATCCAATGTAGTCGAACTATCTTTCCAAGATAAACAGATGTTAACCATGATACCAAGTGTATATACTAAGATGATTAGCTTATCCATCATGTCACAAGTCTGAGGGTCTAAAGCTAAAGGTTGCTATGTACTCTTAAGGTAAGTCTTACTTAGGGCGCCTTCCATAACCATTTATTTCTCACGCAAACCATCCTCGTTGAACTCGAAAGCCCTCAAGTACAAGCCCCAAAGGCCTAAACCAATATCAGACAAGCACCCAAGGAATACCTCCTTCGAATTTGGATGATTTATGTGAGATGATACTAGCAAAATAACCAAACAATTGAGCACTTAACCGACTCTGGCTATCCTCGCCAATCTTGCTCCGAAACTATCGTTGATCGCATAATTGGCTTTGCGTTGTCAACTAGATATATGTGGAAGTCTGTCTCGGGTTTTAGTGGGAAAAACCCTACCCTAATCAAAACATCTTGCGTACTCATGGACTACTCCAACGGATCGAAAATCGTTGATAGATAAATAAAGTGATTCTAGGTAGCTAAGACAAACTGATCCCTTAGGATCTCACGAAATCTCGAGGGAATTCCCGAGGCAAGTCGAAAGTCTAACTACCCCCCTTTCGCAATTACTAGCTAACCATCCCATGCCTAGAATCAACCCATAGCCCATGGAACCAAAAACATAAGCATTAATATAGCTATTCTCAAATCCTCACAAATCAAAGATAAATGAGCCGAACCAACAATTGGATTTGAGATAATAATGGGATCCTCTACTATACAAGTTCTAGGGTGCAGAGGCTCAACTATGGAAGCAGACATAAACGAATGTGAAGCGTTAAAACCAAAAGAGTACTAACAGGATGGTCAAGAAGAAAAACTAAACTCTTTCAACAGAAACCTTACTTCCTCTCTCTTAGGTACGCTGGCGGGGAGAGCATGCATTTGCCCTTATGAAAATCCTGTCATTTGTTCTTGCACTTATCCTTGATTATATGACCCGTTATACCATAATAAAGATACTTCCTCTTGTCTTAGGTTTTATTATTCTTTCCTCCCCTCCTTTGTTAACCAAGTCTATATCCATGGGTTCTTCATCCTTGTGTTGTGCTCCTTAGCCAAACTCCCTCATTCGCATCTTTGCCATCCTTGTGTAACTTGTTGACAGGTCTCTTGAAAGCTGCCTCAATCACACAGAAAATCCTACAAAGCTTGAAAGAAAATTAGCCGTAGGTGAAACTACTGCGGCTATAGATGGAAGTTGGGCGCTTATTTGCCCTTTGACAAGTATTGTAGTCTCATCAAGCTTACGGAACCATGCCGCGATGAGGTTTCCTCCCAGAAAGCCAGGAGCCCCGAAGACTCAGGAAAGAAGGAAACAAGGATTCAAACATAGGATCAAAAGATAGTGCATATCGCTTTGGGGAATATGCCTTTAAAACAAAACTTTTCTTTTGAAAATGCTTCTTTTAAAATCGTTTTGAAAATAATTTTTCAAATCTTTTATCTGATCCGGTAACCTTCCGCTCTGATACCAAGTGAAACACCCCGCCTCCGTTAAGGTCACTCACAGAGGGAATGCCTTAACTTCGGTGGAGCATTATAGGTAAAAGATGCAGATAAATTACAAGACAGACAAATAAAGAAACGGAAAATAAAGTCATTTTATTAACAATGTGATTCAGTCAAGTTTTACAACAGTTGTCTCAATCATACTTAAAAGTAATACATAGAACTTCTGTCTTGATTTAAAAACTTCCAAGTATAAAAGAAGCATAAAAACAATGATATTCCCCCAATAAAGCATGAACCAGCCATAGCAGTGGAAGAGAGAGTCTAAAACAATACACCAACTAATCTTCTAGCTTGGAAAAAGAAGAGGTCCAAGCTAGGCTGATCTGTTCCCTCCCTGACTACCTGGGGGGAAACGGAAGAAAAGAGGCGGAAACAAAACTAGGTCAGACATAAGTCTGGTAAGTCCAGTGACCTTTCAGCATGCGAACAAGATAAAGTATCATGACATGAATAAACTGAAAATAGGACAATACCATAAAAACAAGATAACTAAGACAAGATAAGTGCAAGGTGAACTGAATGCGCCTCTACTTTTTCTCTGCTTCGCTACTACCCTGTTAATCTGATTTCTATATTTATCTCTGCACCACCTAACTATTGTCCCAACTAGTAATCTGTATAAAATGATAATCGTGATCCTAACCCCTATAATTGTGGTAGCCTTCAGGTGTACATCTATCGTGAGGATTCCACCGAAATCAGCCTAATTGCCATGAACATGTTAGATGTACCCTTACTACCCTATCGATCGGCTCCCTACTTGTAGTAATGTTCCATGTGTCTGTGTCAATCGGCCCTCTCTTGCATGTAGATACCATGTGTTGGTCCCACCATAAGGTGTATCAATCCTTATGATAGCGACTCGACATAATTCAAGATGCACAGTGTATAACTACTGGTACCCAGTGCCTGCTTTTTCCCACTCCGGAGTACATGCACGCCCATAAACCGTCGGAACCTACACTGACGTAACCCCTGCCGCTGCTTTGACTGCTTATAATCAGCCCAGTAATCATGCCCCACCCTGCCTAGTTCAGGGTACTGTGATACATCTATGTGGGTTACTGCTGAAATGGGTCCCCTTCACTAGGGTTTCCTACTGGTTAAGTTTTGCGGGCCTATATTTACTAATATTACCCACCAACCAGATTTGTACTTAACCCTTCCATTGATTCAAGCATGTTTGCTTAACGGTTAAGTTTGTGGGCCTATATGTACTAATATTACCCACCAACCCGATATGTACTTAACCCTCCCGCACATTATGTCATATTGGTTAAGTGTTGTCCGTTCATGTTAACTTAACCCACTCATTCATCATGTCATGTTGGTTAAGCGTTTCTTATTAACTTGATCCTCCTTGCTTATCATGTTGGATCAGTTAAGTGTTTCCTATTAACTTAACCTCGTTAGTTCATCAAGTTATATTGGTCAAGTGTTTCTTGTTAACTTAACCCCACGTGTTCGTCTTGTTGTATTAGTTAAGTGTCATCAGTCAATTCAAGTTAACTTAACCCACATACTCTTCATGTCATGTTACTTGGGTTAAGTGTTGCCTTCTTGTGTTAACTTAACCCTACCACAAATCAAGTTATATTGGTTAAGTGTTGCCCTCTTATTTTAACTTAACCTTCCATAAATCAAGTTATATTGGTTAAGTGTTTCTTATTACTTAACCCTACCCATTCATCATGTTATACTGGTTAATTGTTTCCTATTAACTTAACCCTAGTCATTCATCTTATAATATTGGTTAAGTGTTTCTAAATTTACTTAACCTCACCCACTTGTCTAATTAACATGTTATAATGGTTAAGTGTTCTAAATTTACTTAACCTCATCCACTTGTCTAATTAACATGTTATAACGGTTAAGTGTTCTAAATTTACTTAACCTCACCCACTTGTCTAATTAACATGTTATAACGGTTAAGTGTTCTAAATTTACTTAACCTCACCCACTTGTCTAATTAACATGTTATAACGGTTAAGTGTTCTAAATTTACTTAACCTTACCGACTTGTCTAATTAACATGTTATAACGGTTAAGTGTTCTAAATTTACTTAACCTCACTCACTTGTCTAATTAACATGGTGTATTGGTTAAGTGTTACCTTAATTAACTTAACCCTACCATTCCTGTCTTAGCTTTAATTCTTTTATTAAAGCACCAACCACTCACATTAGACAGGTATTGTTACGGTCACTGGATGTGCTGGCCGGTTCCGAGCAGTTTTACACCGTAACTCAGTCTAATCTCGGTTTCTTTTGGGCTCAATGCACTAACCTCTCACATTAGATCTATATTGTTATGGTTGTTGGATTTGCCGGGTGGTTCCGGGCGGTCTTATACCGTAAATTAGTCTAACCTCGAGTTAGGCACATTCATCTTTTACTATATTTACATATTTGTCCTTTTATGTAAATTATCAACAATTTATTGTCATGGCCCACTTTCCCTCTAAATCAAGTTCATAATTTTAGGTATAAAAATTATACCGTTACTTGCCATAAACCATTTTCATGATTATGAGCCAAATATGTCAATTACATATAATTTCAAGTTTTCCCCAACGTTACCCCCGTTGTACGTTCGCAAAATATCATAGAATGTTAGGCTCGATATTTTAGCCTAACTTATAAAACAAAAAGGGGAAAAGAGGAACTTGCAACATTCCAACATCATACAAAAATATGGATCTCACTATACGAGTGTCGCATGGATTTGGCATAATATACTTTTAATTATGAACTTGCAAATTAGACATATGCAACATGAATCATAAAATAATAGTTTTACATAGAACTACCAAAACTTAATTAGACCTGTAGTGGTGAACTTGCATAGGGGTTGAGTCAAGCTAACATAGATCTAACATAAAGGCATATGGATCTAACATATAGAGTGTAGATCTAAACATATAGGTTTATATAATCATGTTTTAGCCTATAAACTTGCATGTATCATAACATGACAGCATCGCTAAAATTAAATATATCATAACATGATAATATCAACGAACTTGCATATAACACGATAATTTCTCATCCCCAAATTTCCTAAACATCATAGGTTCATTCACTAATTTTTACATAGCATTATAGGTTCGCTAAACCACAATAGATCATAGGCATACATGATAGAATAAACATGAATAGGCATGAATCAGCATCACATACAACTTGATACCATTCTATTTTACATTTCATTACAAATCATGTCTTTAATTTATTCACATCTGAAAGGTAACTACACTTACAAACAAAAAAGGAATTCTTGAGTTCTGGGATCTGTATTCTGAAACTGAATTGCTGGCCTTTGATGTAGATCGTTGAGTTAGATTAGATTAGATTTGATTTTGATGTAGCTTCTATCTTTTCTTTGAGTTGAAAGAGGATGGCGGCTACCCTAGGCTGAGTATTGACAGCATGACGACTCTGGGAATATTTTTGTGTGGCTTAGGGTTTAGATTTAGGTTGCTTATATAGAAATTTGATTTAATAAGAGCTGTTAGATCAACCTAAGACCAATCAAGACCATCCAGACAAGATAGAACAGCCACATAAGCCCTAATGACTCAGCAAGGAGTCCATCAGAACCACCCAGCTCAAATACACATCACCCGGAAGAAGATACATCATCACAGAACACTCCAAAATTCTGTGCTGGATCAGTATGGGCGCACTTGGCAGGTGCGCCAGTGCATTTTTGTACTGGCGCACTTGTGAAGTGCGCCAGTGCATTCTGGCCGACTTCCGGTTTTTCTGCCTAAATTCGTTCGTCCATATCTTCTTCACACGGTATCCGATTTACACAAAGTCGGACTCTATCTCAAGTTGAATTCCGAGACGAACGCAATGGCGTAACCCGTTTCCCTTAATTCTTCTCTTAAAAATTAAGTATACTTTAATTTGTTAGTTTAATATTCTCAGAAAATACGGGGTGTTACAACAACAACCACCAAACTCAAACGCCATGGAAGATAATGTTGCAAGAATTATGGCCTTGGAGAAGAAACTTCAGGAAATATAAGCTCAAGTAAATGTTGTCCAAGCACACAGGTCCTTAAGACTCACCAAATCTAGTCACAGAGAGACAAATGAATGTCCGAAAAGAAAGGCTCCCATTCAACACTCAGAAGAAAAGGAGAAGCTTAAGGCGACTTCCTCCAAGAAGAAGAAGTCCTTTCTGACAGGAGTAGACCATCAAGGGAATAAATTCGACCAGGAACAGCCCGGGAGTTCCACTTCTAAGGGTTATGATCCCAAGAGAATAAACAATAACAACACGAAAGCTTATCTTAAAGACCTCACCCAAAAGACCGTCAAAGACCTGTTGGGAAGTAAGGGGAAGAGAACCCAGGATGATAGGGTTAACGACAATGAAAGGGTAGCTCCATTCATAGATGAAATTATGAATACCATAATACCATCGAGGGTGAAGGTTCCAGCCATAATGTATCCGAGGACAACTGACCCTGATGATCATCTAATGGCTTTCAATAGCCAGATGGATCTCTACAACTGCTTCCAGAGCCGTCAGATATCGTCTCTTCCCGATGACCTTTCAAGGGGCAGCAACAAAGTGGTATCGTCAGTATAGAGAAAACACCATTTAATCGTGGAAACAGTTCTCCTACGAATTTTCTGCGCAGTTCTGCATCTGCAAAGATCCGATAGTTGAACATACAGCCATTGCTAACATCAAACAGAGACAAGGGGAGTCTCTGGGAGATTATCTGAAGCGGTTCAACATCGAGGCATTGAAGGCTAAGGATATGAACGACCGTGACAAGTTGATTGCCATACACCCAGGGTTAATTAAAAATACCCCCTTTTGGAAAGAGTTATATATTCACGGCTGTAAGGACTTACAAGAATTTCATTTCCAAGCTGACATGTTTGTTCGCATGGATGAATTGTACTTCACAAAGAGAATATTCGAGCCTCGAGGGGAAGGAGGAAGGCCAAACTTTGGACAAAAGCCTCTGGAAGGAAACCAAAAGAGATCTAGGTGGGAAGATTCTAATACGACCTCGGTTTCTCTAAACAAACCTATCTCGTTTGTGTATGCTATCGCAAGAGAAAGGGTTAATAACTTCCCTGTCTTGTTCAAAGCCAAGAATTGCCCTGAACCTTATTCTGACGGTAAGTATTGTGAATTCCACAAAACCAATGGACATAAGACTGATGAGTGCAAGGTATTGGACGAGATTATTCAAAAGCTAATCCGAGAGGGTCATCTGAAAGAATTTGTTTTAAACAAAACGACATCGGCTCAGCATACAAATGGACAGCAAAAGGTTTCAGTGAATACGATAGGGACTAGTATGGAAGAGGGCAGCCTAGACTTGGGTCCGCCCATAAATCGAATCAATGTGATCCATGGAGGGCCATACCCTGCCGTGAGCTGTCCGAGAGCTAGGAGTCAATACATAAAGGAAGCGATGGAGGGGATATTCTCCATTCAAGAAGAACCATCGTTGAAGAATGCACGTTATGCTCTCAAAATTCACAACCTAGTGGTTTCTCCAGAAGAAATGAAAAAAGGGATCCCCAACCTCATAATGATCCCGCTATGATAACTGCGCAAATAGGGCTCTCTGTTGTTTCAAAATCCTCGTGGATACTGGGAGTGTTGTCAATGTCATCTTTAAGCACGCTTTCGATCAGATGCGAATTTCTGAGAAAAAGTTAGAGCCAAGCAATGAACCAATCTTCGGCTTCAACAACAAGGGATTGTCTAAATGGGGGCAAATCAACCATCTGGTTCAAGTTGGACTGTCTCCGCTCCATGGGACCTTCGAGACTCTCTTTGTTGTGAACGACCAACCATCCTATTACAATGCCTTCTTTGGGTGACCAACTTTGGAGGAGATGGACGCTTTTGTTTCTTCCAAGTATCTTATGTTAAAATTCCTAACCAAACAAGGATGGACTACCATCAGGGGAGAACAATATAGTTCCAATGAGTTGTACTTTGCAACGATTGACAAATAAAAAAGGGAGTGCTCTTCGTACATTGATTCTTCTTCTGTTTTTATACCTTCGGATAAGGGATTCTTACATCCCACATTCGAATCTAGGATAAAAATTAATAAGGCTAATAAACGTGCGAATGGTAGGTACATTTCTTTGAGAAGAAAGAGGAAAAGATCCGATGATGTAAGTCTGAATGAAGAAGGAGAATTCATCACAGACTTGGATTCTAGAGGGGACATTGAAAGAATAAAACCAACAGAAGACGTGAAGGAGGTAAATGTTGATTCAAAAGATAAATTTAAGGTCGTCAACGTAGGGAAAAGGCTGACAGAGCCCCTCAGGAGCGACCTAATTCAGTTCCTACAACTCAACAAGGATGTTTTTGCTTAAACCCATTCAGACATGATCGGTATCAACCCTTCTGTTATGGGTCATTCCTTAAACATTGACCCTTCGATGACCCCGATTTGGCAAAAGAAAAGCCAATATAATAGAGACTGGTTAGAAGCCTTGAAGGAGGAATTTAAGAGGTTGGAAACTAACGGGTTTATCCGGGAAGTCCTTCACCCAAATGGTTAGCCAATCTCGCGCTAGTGAAGAAGTCCAATGGGAAGTGGAGAACGTGTGTTGATTACACGGATTTAAACAAGGCTTGCCCAAAAGATTGTTATCCCCTTCCGCGGATTGACCAGTTAGTTGATGCCACGAGTGGTCACAAGATACTATCCCTTATGGAAGCTTACCCTGGGTACAACCAAATCCCGATGCATAAACCCCACGAGGAGCATACAAGCTTTATCACGGATTGGGGAACATTTTGCTATAAAGTGATGCCCTTCGGGTTGAAGAATGCGGGAGCAACATACCAAAGACTGGTAAACAGGATGTCCCAAGAACAAATAGGGTGCAATATGGAGGTATATGCGGATGACATGCTAGTGAAGTCCACCAAAACAGAGAACCATCTAAAGGACTTGAAGGAAATGTTCGATGTCTTAAGGGGTTACCAAATGAAGTTAAACACGCAGAAATGTTATTTTGGAGTTCAATCTGGAAAGTTCCCAGGATATGTGGTAAGTGAGCAAGGGATTGAAGCTAGTCCCGACCAAATCCAAGCCATAAGAGACATGGAAGAACCTAGGACAAGCAAAGAGGTCATGAGCCAAAACAGGAAAGTAGCAGCCCTTAGTAGGTTCATTTCCAAAGCCACTGACAAATATGTCCATTTCTTCGAGAGAAGAATTTCAAATGGAATGGAGAGTGTAGGAAAGCATTCTGATATTTAAAAGTAACGCCTCCGGTTTATCCAGTCCCCAAAAAGGAGGAGAGTTATACCTATATATGGTTGTTTCTGAACATGCGGTAAGCTCATTCCTAATAAGGGATAGCAATGGGACTCAGCACCCCATTTACTACAATAGCCGAAGACTAAAGGATGCAGGAACCTGATACCCTGTAATAGAGAAACTAGCTTATTGCTTAGTCCTTACCGCACGAAAGCTCAGAGGATACTTTCAAGCTCACCCCGTTAGGATTTTAACTAGTTTTCCGTTCAAACAAGTGTTCAGCAAATAGGAAACCTCAGGGAGGTTAATCAAACGTGGCGTCGAGCTTAGCCAATACGAGATTGAGTTCCATCCTCGGGCGGTAATTAAAGGACAAGCCTTCGCATACTTCGTGAATGAGTGCACAAGCTTCATTTCAGAACAACTAGTTAAAGAAAATGACTTAAAGACCGAGTGACAACTCTTTGTAGATGGAGCTTCTAACGAATAGGGAGCAGGGGCAGGTTATATTATAATTACCCCTGATGGACACCGCTTGCACTACGCCATGAAGTTAGGGTTCTGGACAACTAACGACGTAGCCGAGTATGAATCAATGATAGCTGGTTTGAATTTGGCACTACAGTTGAAGATACCTCGGATAGAAATCTTTAGAGATTCACAACTAATGGTAAACCAAATAAAGCAAACATATCAAACCAAGGATGCGCGACTAATCTTATACATGAAAAGGATATTAAAGATGCCTTCCCGGTTTGAGGATTTCTTAGTTCATCAAATACCCCGTGGGGAGAATACTCAAGCAGATTCACTAGCCAAATTAGCCAGTTCCCGGGGAGCCCCCGGAACTCGTGTAATTCCCATAGGATATCAGGAAAGGCCTAGGATCAAGCATGAGGAATCAGAAATGGGGAAATATTTATTAGTTTTAACTAGATCCCAAGCATTGAGAAAGGGGGGCGAAAGAAACAAAGAGGGAAACTCCAATGGGGAACCTCCCCTAACGAAAACAAATTGCCATCATAAAATTACATGGATGACTCCTATAGTAGATTACCTCCTAAACGGCACCTTGCCCCTTAATAAGTAAGACGCGAGAAGGATAAAGCACCAAGCTCCTCCTACATTTGTGATTACGGATAATATACTCTATAAAAAGAGACATTCGCTTCCTTACTTCAGATGTGTAAGTTCTGAAGATGGGCTTAACCAATTGGAGGAATCTAATGGTGGATGGTGTGGAGACTATTTTAGTGGAATTAAGCTGGCCAAGAGGGTCATGCTATAAGGTTATTATTGGCCACAGATGGTTAGTCAGGCAGTTGAGTACATCAAAAAATGTGATAAGTGTCAAAAGTACTCTAAGGTACCCTGTCTTCCTCCTAACGAACTAACCACTATATTAAGTCCCTGGCCATTTGACGTATGGGGGGTAGATTTAATGGTACCCTTACCAATCTCCAAAGGTGGAGCTAAGTATGTCGTAGTAGCCATCGACTGCTTCACCAACGGGGTAGAGGAAAAACCCCTTCCAACAATCACATCTAAAAAGGTGTTAAGATTCGTAATAAAGAATATTGTTACCCGCTTTGGAATCCCTCACAACATCATATCAGATAACAAAACACAATTCGAGAGCGAATAATTCACCTAGTTTTGTGAGAAAAATGGAACCATCAAAAGTTTCTCCTCAGTAGCCCATCCGAAAGCTAACTAAGCTGTGGAAGCTGCAACAAAACCATTAAGACAATTCTTAAATAAAAAAGCCTAAACCAAGCCAAAGGAAATTAGGCTGAAGAGTTGCCTTTAGTACTTTGGTGTACAGAACCTCTGCCAAAACAGCAACGGACACACCCCTTTCTCCTTGACATATGGATGCGAAGCTATGCTTTCGGTTGAGGTCGAAATCCCATCGCATAGAAGGGTAGCATATGCGTTTAACCCCAATCAGGAGTTAAGAAAGGAATCCTTAGACTTAATACAAGGATTAAGAGATGAGGCTGCAATCAGAACAGCTGAATATCAAAGAAGGATTACGAAATACTACAACTCAAAGGTCAGGACTAGAACCTTTGCAAAAGGAGATTTAATTTTATGAAGGGTGATGGCTAACACGAAGAACCCAGCGGATGACCCTCTTGGCCCAAATTGGGAAGGATCGTTGATCATCCATCAAGAAGTTATGACCAGAACATATCGACTATGTAGACCCAGCGGTAATCTTATTTCGAGAACATAGAATTCAGAACATTTAAGACCATATTTCTCAACGATAAAAGAATAAGGAAAATGAGTTTCCTCCCAAGATGATCACGTGAATAAGGGCACGGAAACCCTTTCAATAGCTCAAGAGAGACCCAAAAGGGGTCGAGCTGAAAAAAGGATCAAATCCCTTGTCATCACCAAAATTGGTCAGGACGAGGCATCCCTCGGAGGGGGATGGTGTGTTAGTCTTTCTCCATGCCCAAATCAGAGGGGGCTAGGTTAAAGTATCAAAAGCGTTAGCCTCCGTTTCACACCAGAAATGGTCATGGCGGTGCATCTAAAACTAGCAAGCCCTGCCTCTGCTAGAACTAAGCACGTCCTACCACTGCTTATGTTCTGCGTTACTCGCAGAAGGGAACGCGAACCCTTATAATCACCTACGATGGTCAGGATAGGTCAACCCTCGGATGGGGTGTCGTATAAGCCTCTATCAGAACCTATGATGGTCAGATAAAGCATCAAAAGAGTAAACCTTAATTCTGTGTGTATGATGGCCCCATCTAAGTTTTTAAGACCTTATCATCACCTACAATGGTCAGGATAATGCGCCTCCTGGAGAGAGGTCAGGTAAGTCCTTGGTACGTTCTTGTGGATAAGCTAGCCAAGCGCATCGGATGCACAGGCCCAGAGAGTGGCCAACAAAGCATGTACATCCTCTGCTTTGATATCAAAAGCCCAGGGAGTGGCTTAGGAAGCACGTACAACCTCTGCTTCACAAATCAAATCCAAGATGGTTGCCAAAACAAAAATGCCGGAAGGGGTTTCTGGTCTTCTACATATATTAATACCCGAATATGGGTTGATTCGTCTCTTCAAAAATGCCGGAAGGGGTTTTCGGTCTTCTATCTATATTAATACCCGAATCTGGGTTGACTCGGCACTTCAAAAATGCTAGAAGGGGTTTTCGATCTTCTATTTATATTAATACCTGAATCTGGGTTGAATCGGCTCTTCAAAAATGCCGGAAAGGGTTTTCGGTCTTCTATCTATATTAATACCCGAATCTGGGTTGGTTCGGCTCTTCAAAAATGCCAGAAGGGGTTTCTGGTCTTCTATCTATACTAATATCCGAATCTGGGTTGATTTGGCTCTTCAAAATGCCAGAAGGGGTTTCCGTTCTTCTATCTATATTAATACCTGAATCTGGGTTGATTCGGCTCTTCACAAATACCGGAAGGGGATTTCTGGTCTTCAATCTTCAGATTATCCAAGTAAGAGTTGGTTCAAAGCTACTATCAAAGTTTGAAACCGACCAGTGACTCTCAATCTTTAATGAACAGGAAAAAGTTAACCCAAAAGCAGTGCCTTATATGTTTCATAAAGTAATCTGTCGTTAAGAAATAATTCACAAATAGATAGAAAAGAATCTGGAAAGAAAATTTTGACTTGAAAAGTAGAAAACACCCCTTCACCGTGGGAAGCAAATGTTACTTCCAAAATTAACCTCTAATATTAGTTGACAGTAAAGGGGTATCGGAGGAATATAAACACAGAAGAACCTCCCAAAAGAAAAAAGCCAAATAAATAAAAAAGACCGAAAGCAGGAAAGAATGATTTGGGAACAACATAAACCGGCACATCCCAGGAAGAAGGGAGTTCAAAGCTTACAGAATGCCAGCGAAGTTTATCCGGTAGGGGCTGTCCGACAGGGTCAATCCGGTAGGGAGTTCTATAACGAAGGGTCACCTAAGTCAAAAACCAAGAAAGAGGGAGACATGAGCTCCACTTATTGAAACCCGGAAGGTCTAGCAGTATTAACTTATTTGGTACCGACATTTTGGAAGGCAAAGGTATTAAGGGTACCAAGCCCGAAGTACACAAATATTATCAGGAACCTGCTTCCGAAATATCTACTGCATAAATGCCGAAAGGTCACGTTGATAGACAACAAAAACATCACCGGAAGCTACCTTACGAGAAACCAGACTACCCCAAAAGCTCCAATGAAGGGCTAATCAGGGCCCTGACAAAGATACATGATATCGGTACTAATCTACTTAGTACAGGAACCAACAACAGTTTCAAACCGGCAGTTATCTAAATACATGACGAGGGCAAGCTCCTCTAAGTATTCATGAGAAAGCCGGAAGCCTACATCCAGAAGCTTACGTCCGAGAGCCTACACCTAGGAGTTGCTTTCGGGAGTCCAAATGTCACCCGAAAGCCACCACATCAGCAAGCCCATATCAATCTCAAAGAAGCCCCAATTGATAGAGACCCTCACTTTGAGAACTACAATTAGCACCACGAAGATGGCCAGATGCCAAACATCCGAGACCACGGAAAAGAGCAGCCGGTAAAGGCCCTTGCAGGCCCAATAGCCTAACAGCGGAAGGGGCCCCGAATCCTCTATCAGTAAGACCCCAAGAGCCACTTAGAGGTGGACGAATTTTCGATTTCTAACTCTTGTTCTCTCTTCTTTCTTCTTCTTCTTCAAGAAGAAAACCAAAATTTCCAAATCAGATTGGGATTACCTCAACTCTTGTAAACATCTACAATTTATGAATGAAGAATTAAAGTCTTAAGCATCTTGCGATTTTATAACCTTGTTGTGCCATTATGATGAAACAGGGAGCTAACACTAACCTTTCGTATGACAAAGTCGATCATGGCACCTTTGTGGAGGAGGAAGAGCTTCATAAAAATTTGAAGTCCTCTCCTCCTATCTCGAGGGTTTTGCAATGCTAATCGACGTTCTTATGATGAGTCTAGTGCTTCTTAACCTTAGAAAAAAGGGTCGTCTGCAGGCTTATAATTTGATTTCTGACGCAACCCGGGACCTCCATGCCGGTCTGATGTGGAATGATTAATTGAGTTAATGAGCATTGTGACGCCATCTTTCACGAATATGGGGATGCATTAGCTTGTTTTCTTCTTATCATAGTATATATCATCACATTCATGATCTAGGGAGTAATTGATTTCATGAAACCTTAGTTGTGTCAAGCCAAGTAAACCTTCTTAAGGCCATGTCGGAATTCCACTATATTGTAAATACGATATTCATCCCTCAAGGGAAGGATAACTAGCCATCAGAATCAGAATTTCAATGCCAAAGGAAATGTAGATTTGGCTAAGTAACATAGGTTTACGAATGTCCTTCAGTAATCCTGGGTCATGACTGTATTAAATTCGTTGAACACACGTCCATTATAACTTCATCCGGGTGTTGAAGAAAAATAACGTTAACAACAAACTTTCTCGACGTAATCTATAAACATGACGGCGTCGAGCTAGATATGCTTGTCTTTCCTCCGATGTCATACTTTGTCGTTGTTTTCTCGCTCTTAACCTATGAAGTTCTCTTTGTTCATCGGTTGAAGCATTTGCCCTTCTATTTTGCCTTCTTTGACCGTTCATTTTCGGTATACAACTGTGTTATATATACAAATATGATTAACATGACTCTAAATTTATCATTGTGTACAAATTTATCAGTGTTACGTTAATGGCTGAAAATTAGGAAGATCATACTAGTCCTTAGTTAATGCAAGTGTAAATAAAAAAAGGTATGACTATAAAGCACAATTACGATAACACTAAAAATATACAATTGGCATACTAATAAATGATAAAATTTATTTATTAATAAAATATTTCATGTTGATTATCTTCTATATCACCATCCATTTTCCTCCATATGCTTTATCTATAAGAAAAAACAGATTAGATAATACAATTAAATAATGAATATTTTTTATTTTGAAAATTATATATACTTTTATGCACTTACCAACTCAAAAGCGTTTGCTCTTATATTTTGCCTTCTTTGACCGTTTATTTTTGGTATACAACTGTGTTATAAATACAAATATGATTAATATGACTCTAAATTTATCATTGTGCACAAATTTATCAATTGTACATTAATGGCAGAAAAATAGGAAGATCATATCAGTCCTTAATAATCGCAAATGTAAATAAAAAATCTAACTATAAAGTATAATTATGATAATGCTAAAAATATACAATTGGCATACTAAAATATAATAAAATTTATTTATTAATAAAATATTTCATGTTGATTATCTTCTTTATCACCATCCATTTTCCTCCATATGCTTTATCAGTAAGAAGAAAAAATAGATTCAATGATACAATTAAATAATGAATATTTTTTATTTTGAAAATTATATATACTTTTATGCATTTACCAAGTCAGAAGCATTTGCTCTTCTATTTTGCCTTCTTTGACCGTTCATTTTTGGTATACAACTACGTTATATATACAAATATGATTAATATGAGTCTAAATTTATCATTATGCACAAATTTATCAACTGTACATTAATAGCAGAAAAATAGGAAGATCATATCAGTCCTTAATTAATGCGAATGTAAATAAAAAAAATCTAACTGTAAAGCATAATTATGACAACGCTAAAAATATACTTTGGCACAATAAGTAGCATAATCATCCAACTCAAACAAAAAAAAAGTTTTACAGCTGAAACCTTTCAACAAATTACCTCACAATCAGCGAGCAGATAACAGCTAATATACATTACGATCAAAAGTGCGAATCGGTAAATAAAACCTCCTTTGTGTGAAATTTGTAAACTGTCGAACCAATCTATTCCTAAATGTGATCAAAGCACATGCAAAGGTAATTCTTAACAATGACCAACATGTTCGAATAAGTTCACACACTTTTTTACCTCACAATCATTGAGCAGGTAACTGGTTCAAGTGTGGAGCAGGCACAACGAGAGGCTAAAAGGCACTGAACTGTAATTACTGCGTGAAAGCTTATTATTGTATGGCAGTGGAAAAAAGGGCACAAAAAATAGAAGCAAAGACAAAAATATTGCCTGCACAAGCTTGGAGATAACAAGTTTAAGATTGAAAAATTGGCTGAAAGGGAGATATTGTTTTGTGCGGTTGGGAAACAAAAGAAGAAGATATGTACACTCACAATAAAGAATGAAAATATAGAAATCCAACCAAATAGTATCAAGCTTATAAATGAAAATGTAAGAAACAAAAGCAATTGTGGGTAGGAATGTTTAGGTGGAGAAGAAGATGACTGCGATGTGAAAAAGCGAAATAGAGCATCCTATTTATAGATGATAGAGGAGTAGATTTCTGATATCATATGACTAGGTATGCGAATAATATGAAGGAATGATTTGGTATTTAAGATATAAATATATATACATATATATATATATATATATATATACATCCTTTCCTAGACGCATATATTTTTTGGTCATCTAATCAGATCCTATTTTTTGGTCATCTAATCAGATCCTAATTTGCAAAATATGTCTATTTGAACTTATCCAAAGAAAGAATGATGAGATTAGTACGTAATGAAATTATGTCAAATTTGAACTTTTGTGATGTACAATTATGTGTGGATTGTATTAATGGTAAACAAACCAGACATAATAAGAAAGGAGGCACTAGAAGCAGCCATCTCCTTCAAATAATTCACACTGATGTTTGTGGACCTATGGACACTCCAGCTTTTAATGGAGAAAAATATTTCATCACTTTTATTGACGATTTTTCCCGTTATGGTTATGTCTATTTTCTTCTTGAAAAATTTCAATCTGTGAATTTCCTTGAGACGTTTATAAAGGAAGTTGAGAGGCAATTAGATAAAAACGTGAAAAGCATAAGGTCTGATAGAGGTGGTGAATATTATGGCAAACATAATGAGTCAGACCAGTGTCCAGTTCCATTTGCAAAATTCCTTGAAAGTCATGACATATGTGTGCAATACACAGTGGCAGGTACACCACAGCAAAATGGTGTAGCAAAAAGGCTCAATATGACGTTAATAAATATGATTAGGAGTATGATGTCAGATTCTACACTACCTAAAAATTTGTGGTCGGATGCTCTCAAAACCTCTAATTATTTGTTGAATAGGGTTCCTTGTAAAGCTATTCAAAAGACTCCTATTGAATTATGGACTAACATGAAACCTTGCTTAAGACACCTCCATCTTTGGAGTTGTTCAACGGAAGCGAGAATTTATAATCCACATGAAAAAAATTAGATTCTCGAACAATTAGTGTTCTAATATAGTCCAAGATTTGTAGAAACTGGTAATGCTAGATTCATTGAGATTGGTGAAGTCAGTGGGAGTACTAGAAGAGAAATAGTAGAAATAAAGGAAACATGGGTAAATGTTGCACTACCTAGAATAGTTCCTCCATCTACTATTACTCCAAATGTTGTCCCAGCCGTTGAAGAGCAACATAATGATGAACAACATGTAAATGAAGAAGTACTTCCTGAAGGAAATGACTTACATAATGCCGATACGCGTGAACCACAACAAGTAGCATTGAGAAGATCTCAAAGAGATCGTAGGCCAACTATTTCCAATGATTATGTGGTTTATATGTAAGAATCAGATTATAATATAGGAATCAATAAGGACCCAGTATCATTTTCACATGCTATAGAAAGTAAAGAGTCAATCGAAAGGATTAATGCCATGAAAGAAGAACTGAAATCCATGCATCAGAATGAAGTTAGGGATCTCGTTGAGTTACCATATGGGTGTAAAAGTATGATGGCGCTCCCCGAACCAGCCGACATTTCCCCGAAATACGCTGTACCAATGCCCGACTAGCACGGGATGGTCGTCAAAGAAAAAGGGTTTTAAATGATGAATCATCAAGAACCTGCAGTGTATCTCATAGCGCATGGAATAAAATATAATAGTAACATAACTTAACATAAAACATGCGAGATAGTGCATAAGATGAAAACTAAACCATCATTGCAGCGGAATCCAAAATACAACTTATGATCCAAATCATTATTACAACTTCAAAATACTGTCTCTAAAGAAAAATAGAAAAGGTACACTACTAATGCCCAAAGCAGTGACCAGCAACAACACAGGAAGAATATATGTATATAGTACGTGAAAGCCTCCTGTTGTCTCCAGACAGCTACTTGTGCATAACTACCTAACCTGTCTCTAGTCTGCTCATATAGGAACACCCAGAGTAATAAGAAGAGACATAAAACTCTAGGTCAGACAAAAGTCTGGTATGAGAGATAGCAGCAAAGTAAAACAATAACAGGTATAAATAATCATACCTGAACCTGAACCTGGACCTGCAACCAAAGAGTTAGCACAACAAGATGTACAATACTCTAATGTAACACTAGCATATAGTGTAAAAATGGGAGTGTGTGTGTCATGGTGATAGCAAGCATCAAACATAGCAATCATCCTTACGCCTCTCACTCAGCACGTAAAGCATACGATATCCACCGCTTTGATCACCAAATCTATTAGGGCCACGACAACAACTCCGTACAACTATTACTATGACCGTACTTCCTTGGTCTATAGTCAATGACCCTACCCAATCCACACATCCCTGTCTCTAGGCTAAGGGCCAACCTTTCCACACTTCCCTGGCTCTGGTTCGTCTACAAGCCCCCTCTCTTCAACGGTGAACCAAAGTTATAGATATCGATAACCCCTTTGCACACGTCCTGTAGCAAAGCCCAACTCTAGAAGTTAACTCGTTGGTTCCCATCTGGATCCTGAGTAATAACTTCCCATTTGGACTTCCTTTGCATCTCGGGTTTTGTTCGAATAGGAGTTGGTCTTCAAAAGAGTCATCGCGTAGTAGTGGTGGAAGCTGAATTCGGTTCGACTCGATCTGCTTCCCTCGGTTTGGTTCGAATACATCATCCCCAGGCTTCCTGTTCAGTTTGGTGCTCCACTTCAAGTTGGTTCGGTCATCCCCATCTGATTCGGTTCGGATGGTGCTCCAGCCTCAGTTCGGTTCGGGTTACTCGGTTCAGTTCGGGTTCATCATCTCTGTGCGGTTCAGTTCAGCCTTCCATCCCGGTTAGGTTCGTCGCCCCTTGTTCTCCTGTTTGATCCGATCCAATCTCACTCCAACTCAAACCCTATGCAAGTGGCCTCCATTCTCGCCGTACTTCTCCTGTGTCAAGCCTCGGTTCGGCCCATCCCCTCCGGTTCGGTTCGTCTACCGATCCGATCCGCTCTGGTCGAACCAGAATCCTTCACCTTTTCCATCAAGTTTATATCGTCCAATCTCTCCATACGACGGCATTTTCAACCATTTTAACTTTTATAAACCATCATAAAACATCACAAACAATAGTAACAACATATGTGTTCGATCAAAAAGATCAAAACATCAAGCATATAGGTTATTTTAGATTAAACATGCCCAAAACCATAATTTTCCCCTTAACCATGTTTAACCATATCTAACAATAGGATTAGCAAACTTAATCCAAATTAACCCAAATTTATACCAATGACATAAAATAATATTTTAGAATTTATACGTATTTTTCTGAGTCTTAATTTCGCTAATTATCACTAATCACTCCTAATTAGCTGTAATTAGTGAATAAACATGCTAACCACTCACCTTAGCCACAAATAAATTATAGATCGAAAACTCCACTGATTTTTGGTCGAATTCCAATGTGTTCCAGCAGCTCTATCTCTGATTTGATGCTAATCCGCCATGATTTGGTGTTGATTTGCTTAATATGTGATCAGAAAGTGGTTAGGGATGGATTTAGAAGATGGAGGCTGTTACTAGGGTTGAAGAAATGTTTATGGCGGATGAAAAAGTGAAAAGGATTGTTTCTCCAAACCCTTTCAGCCCTCCCATAACCCTAACCCTGAAATGGGTTATGGGCTTAGCTACTAATCACCAGGTTATGCTCAATTATGTTGTTTTTCATCTTCCAAACCTTATTTCAGCCATATCTCCCACACAGTAAGTCCGTTTGATTAATGTAACCACCCTACGGAAAGGAAAACAATCACCGAAATCCAATGGAAGGGGTTACAGGTCAAAACTCCTTACCAATCAAAAGTTATAGGAAAAACAAGATTCTCCAGTGTAAGGGACTACGGAATGGATCGAGGCAAAGCAAACACTAGAGGGGGTGTGAATAGTGTTTGTAAGAATTTAAACAAAACTAAAAACTAGAGAGAACTATGGGATGAATCAAACACCACAAACACAATCACAGACACAGATTCAAACACAGATGCAATATAAATACAAATAAAAGTGAAGAAAAGGAAAGAACACACCGGATTTTATATTGGTTCGGATCACTCCTACGTCTAGTCCCGCACAACGCTGGATTGTGCAGAGTTTTATTACTATTTTCAAATAACCATATACAACCTCCTTGATTTCACGGCTCAACAAGGAGATACCAACTCCTATCCCTTGATTCACGGCTCAACAAGGGTACACCGACTCCTATTCCTTGATTTCACGGCTATAAGGATACACTGCTTACTCTTTGACTTACAAACAGGGTTTATTCAACCCAAGCAATTACAAAACAGCCCTATAACTCTTCAATAGCAATTGATTCAAAGAGTAGAGAGTAGAGAGTGTAGAGAGAAGAAGTTTGATCAAATCAGAAGTGAATTCGGCAGAGTATAAGTGTAAAAACCATAAAATGATTAAGAATAATGGTAGGATGAAAGGATGAAGATGGAGAAGAAGAGATGTTAAAAAATTTGGTTTTAACCTTTTTTTATAAAGTATGAAGGGTTGCAATGGTTCTGAATTGTTTCAAATAGTAAAAAGACACTTCCCTTCAAAATTAGAAAAATAGCTGTTATATGTAGACATACATATTTTGCTATGTCGACATAGTCATGTGTAATTTTCATTTTCAAAGCAATTTTCAAGTATTTTGATATAAAATTAATTCTGAAAATTCTTGAGTAAAATTCTAATGTTGTAAATCAATATTATATGATAGAAAAACATATGTAAACATATTTTTAAACTATATAAATATATTTATAAAATTATAAGATTTTAAACCATATATAATATAAATAAAGTATATATAAAAAACTCAAGTTTGAAAAACAAAGAAGAATAATAATAGAAATAAATATAAAAACAAAATAGAGAGGATTGAGAATAAAATAGAAAAAAAATAGAGAGGATTGAGAAAAGAATTGGAAAATCAGAATTTGAATTTGAATTTGGATTTGAACCTGGAGTGCTATTTAGAGTCTTACAAAATCTAGACTCTATAATTATATTAATCTTAAACTCTTGAAATCTTGATTACTCATGATTCTTGAATCTACTCTGAATTCTGAATCTCTAAAAGCTCTTAAACTATACAGTCTTCTGTATTAATTCCTGTATACAAATCCTGCATATATATATATATATATATATATATATATATATATGTGTGTGTGTGTGTGTGTGTGTGTGTATTCTAGATAAAGATGTTAGTATATATTTTATAATCAATTATAATTTAAATAAGGTTGTTGTCATCAAAATTCCATTCTCCAACAATCTCCCCCTTTTTGATGATGACAACCTTAGTTTATAAAATATCATACCTGTATATACATGTTTGATGATGATCCTCTTATACTCCCCCTGTCTATAAGAATTCTATAAAACTATGCCTATATTTTATAATTTCTCCCCCTTTGGCATTATCAAAAAGAAAGACTAAAGATACTCCCTCTAAGTTAAACAACTGTAAAATCTAAGTAATATTCCTAAAAATACTATGAATAGAACATAAAAAATACTCACCCTTAATTTATTAACTAATTCTAAGTAGAACATTCCTAATCTATTTAAACTAAAGAGAATAATACTTAATATGATAATTAAACACAAACTAAATCAAGTATCATTATTACATATGTTTGTCAAACCAATTCAAACTAAACCACAGCATATGCCTTAATATTTACAAGTTCCAATCAATATAGTCTAAATCAAACCACACCATATGTTTCTAGAATAATTAAACAAATCAATCAAATCGTACCAAACAACTAAACGTCTCTTGGAATTTCAACCCAACCATCTTCTCCAAAGATAGGATCCTTCTTAATTACTTCCCAATCTTCATCTTCTTTGGTTAGTGGAGCCTTTGCGAGATTATTTTCTTTATCTCTGAAAAGAGAAGAGATTAGCCATTGCATTGCGTCAAAGTGCTTTTCTTGTTGTTCGAACATCTTTATTTGATTCAATTCAATATGACGTTGATTTTGTAGAATGATAAAGAGAATGTTTTTGAATGAATTGAGAGTTTCTTCTAGATTTTCACTTAGATTATGGATAGGATTTGCCATAGATTTGATGATAAATGTTTAAAGAAGGAGTAATGAAATAATGAAGTTTTCTGGAAGAAATGGACTTAAATAGGGTTTGGAATTCATTGGATTTTGAATAGACATGAGTAGTTATTTTAATTTTAAAATTTGAAAAAATTTTAAAATTTGAAAAAATCTGAAAATTTTTCTGTTATATGTCAACATACAAGTTTTGTTATGTCGACATACTATAGTATGTTTTTTGAAAATTTTAAAATTTTGAATTCTTTTAAACTCTTGTAATATTATAATATATTTTATGATTTTTCAGAAATATAAAGATGATTTAAACAGAAATAAAACTCCATTCATTACTTAATAGAATGCAAATACATCCAACTAAACAAGACACACTTAAATACGATATTCGAAAGCAAGTACAAGGAAATATGTAAAGATAGATTAAACTAGATGGCCTAGTTTTTGGATGATGATGAGGAAGATGAAATTCCAAGCTTTCTTCCTATTTTGACCATGAATTTGGTCATTCTGGAAATCTTCTTGTTAAGCTTCTTTTGATTTTTGACGATTTTCGCTTGATTTTGAATAATCGTGTCTTTGAGGTTAGGATTTGAGGTTGGATACTTGATACTTTCCATAGAAGTCTCTTCTTTTTTGACTTCCATTGGGTCTTGCTCTTGTTGCAATCGAGCTTGTTTGGCCTCATATGTCTCAAAAGGTTTGAAAGTGATAGGAATTTGCATGAGATGAATGTTTGATGCGTCAAACACTTTCCTAGGGACAAACTCTTCTCCGTGAAGATCAACTCCAAAGTATTTGAAAATGCAAGTGAGATAAACACCATAGTAGAGAGTGTTTTCTCTTGAAGATACATCTATGGGCTTAAATTCATTTAAAATCATATCGGCCCAATTGATAAGGTAATTACCCATAATGGCAAAGAGAGCCTTTTGGACTTTAAGAGTTGGATTGTTGTAATTTCCGGAATGGGGAGTGATGGTGTGTTAAAGGAGGAGGTTGACGATTCTTGTTTTTAAACGAAAGAAACGATTTTTGAAATCCATTGGAGCACCATCTTCGAAGATATCGTGATAGGCTTCCAAATTGGTTTCATCGAGAGCGAAAGTTGAGAAATCCATGCCCCCTTGCTTCTACAATTTAGAATTTCTCCTAAAAGATCAGCATCGAGAAAAATTTGAGTTCCCTTGACACTACTACAAATTTGATTCATTGCCTTGATAAAATCCGTGGTTGAGATTTGCATAGAACATCTTCATGAGTTTGGAATAACATACTTCGTTGTTGTCACGAGAGTCAATTAGACTCAAGATTTCGTTGTGTTGGAAGAGAGAGACGAGATCATAAGATGGAAAGTCGCTAAAGATGGCGAAAGCACCCGTGTTAACTTTAGCATTTGCTAAATAGTCATTATAGGTTTTAATGGCCTCTTTGTCATTGTAAAGATAACCTTTAATGGTTTTGGTTATCTTCAATTTCTGAGACGAACTTGAGGAAGTCATTAATACGATAGTTTTGAGAATGATAGATATGAAGAATGTTATTTTGAGTTGTGAATGAAAGGTAGAAAGGGTGGATATAGAAAATGAATGAATTGAATGAATATGAATTGAATCGGCACAACTTTTCAGATTGAAAGGACACCTTTTCAGACCTTGGGAGTTGGTGTAACGACCCACATTCTACGCATCGGGTGATCGTAGAATATTTATTTCGTTTTCATATGAGGTCGAATAGTCGTATAACTTTGGGGAACAAATATTGGGGTCATTTCCCATGTTCACGATTTTTGCCGATTTTTAAATGACCGTTTTACCCCTGACAAATCTTGTTTCGCCCATAACTTTTGATTGGTAAGGAGTTTTGACCTGAAACAACTTCTATTGGATTCGGACGATGGTTTACCTTTCCGTAGAGTGTCACATTAGCCAAACGGACATACCGTTTGGGAGATATGGCTGAAACAAGGTTTGGAAGGTGAAAAACAGCTTAACCGGCCTAATTAGGGTGATTAGCAGCTAGGCCCATTAGGTATTTCGGGATTAGGGTTGCATAAGGGCTGATAAGGGCTAGAGAAACCCTTCTTTGTCATTTTTCAGCCGCCACAAACTTTCTCTTTAACCCTAACAATGGCCTCCACCTTCTAAATTCATCCCAAATCGCTTTCTAATCGCGTATTAGCTGAAACTACACCAAATCAAGGAGGATTCGCATCAAATCAGAGTTGGAGCTGCTGAGTTGCATTATACTGATTAAACCACCAGTTTACCACCATACCGGGGTGTGAGGCTCGCGAATTAACGTTGTACACAAAGCGGCGCTATTTAAAGATGTGCTTTGGTCATCAACCACAAGACTTTGCTTTTCAACAGAAGCCTTGATCATTTGCCACTTAGGCATGCCACACAGGCAATTCATGTCATGCGATTGATATCCATCGATACATAACCTCTGAGCTCGTACGTCTCAGAGAAGGGCGTTAAGCAAGAGAATAAATTCTCCGCCGCCAAACAGATATATATATTTAATAGAAATCAATCACACAGAATAAAATCCAATGTCAGACACACAGTCCATTCACAAGTTCGTTCTGGGTCTGAACGAAACCGGAGGCACTTTCCTCGCATGTCCGTCGACCTCCAAGCACGTCCGGACGGCTACCACTTTAGCCCCCTTCAAGGTAGCTACTCCCATCGTGAGCATCAGTAGCACCCATCCATTCGATGTGAAGATCGTCGGTCTTGCACCGTCTTCAATCTCTTCGACTCATCGTCGAATCAGTTATTCAGAATGGGTTATACCCGGACTTTCTGAATAACTCGCGTATCTTAATCAACAAGTGCTATAAAACACAATATACGCCTCATTCCAATTCAGAATATTCTTTTATTCAAATATCCGCACTCCTAGGGAAAGGTTCCCATTAATTTTATCAAAGATAATTTTTTTTAAATTTATTCTTTAATCTTCCTTTGGATATCATTTCAAACCATATTATGGTTTTCCAAACTAGTCGGGATTAGCGAACCACACCGAAGTAATTATTTATTTTGTTTCCCAATCCCAACCTATTTATCCCATGGAGCAAAACTGGTAATACTCCATTCTCGCTCACTTTCCAAATTTGGTTATTTAAATTATCAATTCACATTTCAATCTAATTACCGATTCATTAAAACTCTTTTTACTGGGTTAAAGAACTAATGTCATTTAAAACACAGTTCACGATAAACCCAAATCACATTCTATTTATTATCGGGTTAAAGAACAAGTGTTATTTAAAACACCGTTCACGGTAAACCCACAAATCAATTCTAATTCAATTCCAATTAAATATATTAGAAATTCTGGTTATTTAAAACCCATTTCAAGTTCAATTTATTTATTTCAAAAATAAATTGATTTTAATTCTAGTTCAAAACTAGTCCATTTTGATAAAAATCTATTTTTATCTTTTCAAATATGGAGTTTTTCATCCCAGTTTTTCCCAAATCATTTCTTATGATTTTACACAAATTATAGATATTTTTAATAATTTTATCAAGGCTCGTACAGTCGGTCAATAACTGCTACCGAACTGCACTTACAACGACCTTTTCCAAATTTGATTTGGACATAATTCCAAATCCAACCGTTAGATTTCAAATTTCTAATATTCATTGGAAAGCTCTTTTCGATACGAACCCAACGGTTCCGGTTTGAGGAGAATCCGACGGTCGGATCTCCCGTAATGTCTGTTTGAAGTCAATGGTCGAAATTCGCGAATTGCCGCGGCGCGGCGCGTTCTATTCAGGCCATTATATTATATATATAATATATATTTCGTCGATTTCTTTTTAAAATGAATTTTATAAATCGTTTTAAATTCGTTTCAAAAACAATTTTAACTTCCATTTCAAATCAAAGTTAAATTTTTCCTTATAAATTCGTTTTAAATTCATTTCAATTCAATTCAAATTCATTTCAATTCGAATTCATTTTCTATTCATCTCAATTCGAATTCATTTTCTATTCATTCCAATTCGAATTCATTTTCTATTCAATTCAATTCGAATTCATTTTCTATTCAATTCGAATTCATTTTCTATTCAATACAATTCGAATTCATTTTCTATTCAATTTAATTAGAATTCATTTTCTATTCAATTTAATTCGAATTCACTTTCTAAACATTCAATTCAAATTCACTTTCTAAATATTCAATTCGAATTCACTTTCAATTTAATTCAATTCGAATTCATTTTCAATTCTATACAATTCGAATTCATTTTCAATTCTATTCAATTCAAATTCATTTTCAATTCTGTACAATTCGAATTCATTTTCAATTCTATACAATTCGAATTCATTTTCAATTCTATTCAATTCGAATTCATTTTCAATTCTATACAATTCTAATTCATTTTCAATTCTATTCAATTCGAATTCATTTTCTTTATATTCGATTTTTAAATCTCTTTTCAATATTCATTATAAAAACGAATATAATCGATATAAATATCGTTCGCGTCAAAATAGCGCATCTCTAATCAACTCGGCTTTATATTTTTCAATAACTTCATTATTCTATTCAACAAATGAATATTTATCCTATTCTATAACACATGAATATATATATATATATATATATATATATTACAACACATGAATATATATATATATTTCTTATTATATTCTTTATTTTCTAAATTGGAATGAGGCCCAATCAATCACCATATAATGTTAATTATATGGATTCCACACAACACATGTATATAATAACAACAATAAATAATCAACCATCATCAAAAGTGCACAACACAACTGTCTGTCAACCTATCGGTCGACACACAACTAATTATTGGGGCTAGTGTACATCAAATATCATCCCAACACCCGTGTGGGGTTTCACATCAACAAACACTGAATATTATTTGTGTAGTTGGGCGATGTGTAAAATTTATCGTCCCAATCAATATCCTTCAAATAGGTGTACATAAACAAACCGTCCGGTTTGTAAATGAATATTTATTTATTCACATTCACGTTGTAAATTATATTTTTAACGATATAAAATATTTTTAACTATATAAATATTTTATTTCATTCCACAACACATCCAATTTTCACAATAACATACAATCAAACAAACAAGCCGTCCATGGTCTGTGGACGACGGGTGTCGGGTGCTGCTAAACACCGTCTACATCCTAGTACATATTTTAAACTTGAAATAGAAGATTAAAGTGAGAAGTTCTCACCTTAGAGTTCCACTCCGCCGTGCTTTGCCTTTGAACTGCTGAACCGTCTAGATCTGCCTGAAATTCCAATGCAGTCTTTTTCACGCTGTTTATAATAAAAATTATATTTTTATTACTTCATTTCAATAAATAAAAATCATATTTTTATTTTTTACTTCATGTATACTTTTTTTCGATGCTTCATTCTATATAAAAATTATATTTTCGTTCTCGTTGTTATATATATATATATATATATATATAAAGTCTCTTTTTTATATGTTATTCATATATAAATAAAAATCATGTTTTTATGTTTCTAAAAATGTTTTCATACCATTCATATGAAAAATCAAATTTTGACATGCTAATTATATAAACCAAAATCTCCTCTTTTACATTGTAAAAATATAATCTTTTACTCTATAAAAATATAAACTTTACAAAATTAAAAATCATAACTTCTTATTCAATAAAAATTATAGCTTTCAACTCTATAAAAATTATGTTTTCAGTTTTAAAAATCAATACTCAATGAAAAAGAAAAATACTGAAATAAAATAATCAAAATAAAGAAACTTACTTTTGTTTTTTGTTTTTTTCCTCTTCTTGTTCGCAGAAGGGGGGTTTCTGGACGTTGACGGAAGTGGAGGGGGAGTGCGGTTTCGTCGGCCTGAAGGGGGAGCGCGGAGGAGATGGAGGAAGAGGAGATGGAAGAGCGAGAAGGCAGAGCACAGGAGGGGGTTCGCGATTTAGGGTTCGTCGATTTGGGGGGGGGGGGTTTCTCGAGCAGAAGAGGAGGGAGGAGGTGCGATAGGAGGAGGGGGGATCGAGGAAGGGGTTGCGCGGCCTGGGTAGGTGGCGGCGGCACCGTATAGAGGGGGCGACGGGATTAGGGCTCTGGTTATATTTTTTATTTCGGTTGACTACGATCTGAGAGAATAAAGGGGCCAAGGGCCCTTATATAAAAATATATTTATTTAATTATTTACTTTCAAAAAACAACTTTTAATTTCGACCTCGAAACGAGACCCACCGCCTGTCGTCCCTAGCTAATTACCCCAATTCTGAACCCAATGGGATATGTATCGTAAGCTGATTCGATTGTTTCGATCAGTTTCCGTCAAAATCAAAATATAACTCTATATATTGAATTTGAACGGGCATTTCAATTTACCGGGGCCACATACGAACTTTAAAAATTCCAGAAAAATATTTTCTAGCTTCGTATTGATGATACGGTCCCAACAAAACTAATTTCATCAAATTCTGAGACCGTTTGAAAAATGGTCATTTTCCAGTCGATTAAAATCAACTGAAACTGGTCAAACACGTTTTCCTTCGCCACACTCACATATTGGTTCAGAAAATTACGAATTTTGAAACCTAGCAATAATTTGACACTGCGGATCCAACAAAAGTGGTTTCGTCGAAAACCGAGGTCGTTTGCAAAATGACTATTTAAGGGCCTGAATTCCATAGCGACTATTCTGAATTTTCAACTGGACGTATCTTTTGATTCCCGCTATGAAATTTTGATTTCCCAGATTCGTTAGAAATATATTCTCAATTAGATTCAAATATTTTTGGTTTTGCCAAAATCCAGTTTATTTTGCACCCGGTACATTCATTTGAATTTTGAAATCGAATTATCGAACTACCGCGCCATTTTCAATTCCTTTAATAATTATAAATAATTATTTATATTCTAACGACGATCCATATAAATATATACGTTCTAATTCTTTTCAAAATAAATTTCTTGTCATTATTATTTAAAATATTCAAAATTCATTAAATTCACCAAAATAAAAATTTTAAATTGGCTCGGATTTCCGGGTTGTTACAGTCGATTTGATTAGTTGTACATTGTTGTCTAACGTTTTAATGATTATTCAAGGTTTTGATTTCCGGTTTCGTTTATTCATATAATTCTTTCAAAATTTCGGAAATTTCGCTTGTGATTTTGTTTTGGATTTTGATTTTTTTCTCTATAGAAATAAATAGTTTATATTTGTATTCAACAAATGTACATATCATACATGAAATATTTGATTCAATTATTGATTTTTTCTATCTTTCGATATTTTTTTTCTACTGATTTTGATTAAATTGAGGAAAGTAGCACTATCTATTTAGAAATTAACTGGTCATTATTTTATTTTATTTTATTTTATTTATTTTTTAAGTTCTTTTATATGTGTTGGGGATTTTGCGGTTTGAGACTATTGGAGGAAGATTATTGTCGTACTTTAGACTTTAAGGATCTATTTGATAGATTCTTTCAGACAATAGTTCAACCCAATAGGTACAAATGGGTTATCTAACTATCAACTTTTAGAATTCGATAAAGCCTTAGAACAGCGTAATCGGATTCAAAAATTGTATGGCTTTGATCTGACTAAGAACACTCTGATTTTGATTCTGATGATGCAATAAAAGAATTAGAATGAAGAGAAGAAGATTAAATCTACAACATTTCTGGAATTTGTAAAACCTTGGAGACGTTACAATTGCACAACGTTTGAAATGCTTTTCTGGCATTGCGGATCGGAGGAGGAAGAAGAAGACATAAAAAGTAATTTGAAACACTTTCTGGGCGTCGGTATTTATAATGATGAAGAGGCATCCTTTCATCCAAACGTCACGACCGTTTTGCAACTGTCGTATCTGTTTGTAAAGCATCGCATCTCTACGTTTTGAACTACAGTGCCATTTTGTAATGTTAAAAATCCCCACCTTAATTTAAATTCAACTTGGGTCCATATCGGGCTAAAATTCGGCCTATTAGTGTTTAAATTTTATACAAAAATAATGTTGTTGGATTCAGATCCGATCCCGCACTGTATCCAGTTCGGTTGGATGGCGGGGGCTGCGTGCGCACGTTTGGGGTGGTGATGCGTGGTATCCCTCCTCAAAACAAAGCAAACATATGGGAGCCTCAAGGCCCTAACACACTTGTGAGAAGGCCACTTAAGTACTTTGAAACTTTTGGCCATTTTCACAATGTGGGACTAATCCCCATACCCTCTTCTTCCTTTCTTTCTTCCCTCTTCAAAAACAAACCATCCCAAAATGCTTTGAAAATTTACAATGATATGTTACTATTTTTTCTATTTCTTTAGCACTTAAAAAGCTTAATCTAGACTTCGGGCTGGAACTGGAATTTATACTGGATTTCGTCTCGGTCATGGCTAGAACAACGATATAATTGCTGGAATGTTAGGGTCGTCAATGGCTAAACCGTTAGATCTACTTGGTATTAATTTACTAGATTCAGTTCCCTTGTATAGTTATGCTGAATTTATTTGTTCGAACTTATGCTGGACCAAAATATGTAAAGACTAAAAGTTGAATTAATATGATCTTACTCTCAATTCAACATGCATTTAAAAACAAATTGTTTTTTCTTTGCAATCCTTTTTACTAATAAACCAAAAAATCCAGCTATAAATTTTTGAATATTTAAAATACACAACCCTTCCTGTCGATCCTAATACAATGGTTTTATTCTTCTGAACTTGTCGGTTTATCTCTTTTCTATGGACTCTCTTCGAATTCTGTACCGCTCTTTGCCGTGTGGATGAGTTGTTTTATGTTGAATAGAATGGTGTTGGTAGAAAGAATAAAACAATTCAATAATATTTCTTTAGAAGCTGCTTGGGAAATTGAAGGTTGCCTGCCTTCATAAAACTGGCCTACAAAGGGAAATATTATTGTTGAGAATTCCAAGGCACAAAACATTTGATATATGTTTTTTGCATGACTAGAAAGTCTAAGCTACTAAGCAAGAAAATTTATTCTTACTTAATTTCCTGCTAGTCTGTAACCTTCTACTGAGCAGTAGATGATAAGGATAAGCCAATTTAATACCATGAAACACATTAATCTCTTGTACGATTTGTACGATTATAAAATAATGCAATGTAAAAATTGTTATGGATCCTAAAAGATTTGTGGTTATAGAACATTGAAGTTTTTGAACTAATGAATATTAGGTTAAGGGAAAAAATACAATTTGATTACTCTAACCTACCACATGTGCAATAAATCGAGAACATGTGTGTATTATGTTAATGCTTGATATGATACCTTGTTCTGATATCTCAAAATTATTAAGCTAACCTGCTATATTTATATGTCACTTATGATCTTTATGATGATCTTTATGTTGGGAAATTATGCAAATTTCCTTTAATTTGATTTGTGCAGAAAAGAAATAAAATGTAGAATGGTAAGACACACAAACTTTGATAACGGAGTTCGGCTAATTATGCCTATGTCTCGGGGCTGCTGCAAATCTTTTGTTTAAGAGAATATTACAAAGTGATTACACAAAACACTTTTCACTCAACACTCGATCTCACACTAAACTTATTTTCTTTTTCTTCTTATTGGATTTGAGATGGGATGGTAATCATGAAGAAGAAGGATGTATTTATAAGATGAGAATATTGTTAGTGGGGGTTGGTGGCTTGGTTGGTGGCATGATTGGTGGCATGGTTGGTGCAACCCCCATGTTTATTGCATGGCAGCTAACAACATTTCTAACAATCTCCCACATGAAGACTGATTTCAATCCGTCTTCACACCTTGATCGATGCAACAACCATTTTGATCTTCTTACTCTAGTAGACCAACTAAAGTTGAACACAACTTCAGTTTATCGATAGTTATCGTCTTTGTCAACATATCTACCGGATTCTTGCTTCCTTCGATCTTCTCCAGTATTAATGCATCAACTTCCAGTAGAGATTTGATGATGTGATAACGAAGCCCAATATATTTTGTTCTGGAATGGAATGTTGAATTTTTCGCCAACCATATTGTACATTGACTATCACTATATAAAACATTATTTTCCTATTTGAATCCCAACTCATTTAACAAACCTTGAATCCATATCTTCTCTTTACTAGCTTTGGTGATTGCTACATACTCAAACTCTATAGTGGATAAAGTGTCAATCTTCTGTATCTGTGACATCGAACTAACAGCTGTAGCTCCTATCGTGAATACATAACCAGTAGTGCTTCTTCGATGATCTATTTCACCTCCAAAGTATGCATCTACATAGCCTTGAGCTTTTAACTTCCCTTTACCAAAGTACAAACACCATTGTGTACGGTGCCTCATAGATACCTCAAAATTCACTTGATTGCTTCCCAATGAGCTTTCCCTGGATTTGACATAAACCTGCTAATAACTCCCACTACATGACCAATTTTTGATCTCGTACAGACCATGGCATACATCAAACTTCCAATAGCCAAGGAACAAGGAACATCAAACATGAAATTTCTCTCTTCCTCCGTTTGAGGGGACTGATCCTTGAATAAACAAAAGTGATTTGCCGTTGGTGTACTGACTGGCCTAACATCGTCCATGTTAAATCTCTGCAAAACACGGTTGATATAATCTTCCTGAGATAGATGCAAGAGTGCTCTCTGCTTATCTCTAGTGATTTGCATTTCGAGAATCTTCTTTGCTGGACCAAAGAATTTCATGCAAAATTTCCATGATAGTTGTTGCTTCAAACTTCTGATATCATACATATTTGATCATGTTACTAACATGTCATCAACATAAAGTAGTAAAATGTTATAACTAGACCTAATCTCTTGAAGTAGTAACAATGGTCGGCATTGCACTTTTGGAAGTCTTCCTTGTGCATGAATTCATCAAACTTTTTGTACCATTGTCTTAGGGTGTGTTTCAAGCCATACAAACTTTTCTTTAGTCTGCATGCCATGTTCTTCTTCCCTTTCTCTAAGAAACCTTCTGATAGGTTCATGTATATCTCCTCATCCAAGTCTACATGAAGAAATGCGGTTTTCACATCTAACTGTTCAAGACGAAGATCTTCAATCGCAAACACTACAAAAAACAGACCAATTGCTTTGGTTGTTTACCCCCTATTGTTCGGTTCAGCAACCGATGCAACTGCAGACGATGCAAAAAACTTTTGTCTCTTGCATCGGTTATAAAACCGATGCAAAATCATTTTTTGGCATCGGATGTTTAAAAAAAGCCGATGCAACATATGCTTATTTTTTGCACCGGTTTACAGTAATAGACGATGCAAAAATGGCTCTTTTGCTTAGTAAAGGCTTAAAATTTGCACCGGTTGTTTAAAAATCCGATGCAAAAAAATTGCAAATTTTCATCGGTTGTTATTTATGACCGGTGCTAAAAAAGGGTATCTTTTTCGATATTTTGTTTTTGCATTGGCTAATCTAACAACCGATGTTGTTCGACTTTTGCAAAAAAAACCTTCCCTGCCTAAATCACCGAAATTCTCAAATAATACAACATATATATACATACATACATACATACATATATATATATATATATATATATCATAGTAGACAAGCTGATATTGCATAATCATTTAAAATACAACTACATGACATACAAATTGAACATATATAACGGTAAAACATACATATAGTTCAAGTCTAAGATTTTCGTAATCCATGCAAAATAGTAATATGACTCAGATCTTCAGTACAATCACATAGATGTAATATAGTTCACATTGTTAGCTACACCAATATAATCACATAGTACCCATTACTTTATAGTAGATGTGTAATCCATAGATATCATCCTTCTAAGCCGCAACTTCAATCCAAAACAAGAACCTGAAATGAAGTAACATAGATAATCAATTATGTCAATTTTTAGCATGATAAAACTGAATTATTGCATAAATATTTGACGATATTTCCTTATTTTGTACAATCTCTGTTTGTGAGAATTAGTATCATGCACATAGAACCATGATATTTCCTTGTTTTGTACAATCCCTGTTTGTGATAATAATCATTCAGGATGACTATATATCCAATTAATATGTTTACACTATTTTGTGCTGTTTTGGTTATATTTTAACACTGGTTTTTTTAAGTGGTAGTTGTATATCACTTTCATCGAACGAATAAACTTTGAAGTATTACATTCAAAGAGGCTTTCACAAGCCAAGCGACAAACCCTATTCGATATCCCAAAATTGGGAGAACAATCAATAGTGAGACGATTTGCAAACATAATAGCATCAATTTATTATATGATATGAAAAAAATCATAGCAATAAACCCTGTGTGTTCATTATAAGACTCAATATCAGTTGTTATCTGTATTAAAAAAAATGCCAGATTTTAAAATAATGCATTCGGCTGTACGGTGTTTTATCCTATAATTCAATGAAAATAATAATATCAAGTTAACTAGATTGTTGCAACGCTTCAGTTGCTAGAAATTTAAGAATTAGAATGCATACTGATATATGGTCTGAGCAACACCATCTTCATCGTTACTGGCTCCAATAACATCAGCTATAGCTTTAGTCTTTTCTGCTCCATTTCTAAGAGCTACACCTAATGGTACAAGTTCTAGCATTTCCACATCATTTTCCCCATCTCCAACGGCCATGACCTAAAATTGAACATTGAAATCGTTAGTCACATGGTCTGTTAATATATATCTTTAAAACCATAAATCCATTTGTAACAACCCGGAAAATCTGGGCCAGTTTAAAATTTTTATTTTGGCAATTTTAGCGAATTTTGATTATTTAAAATGAATTATTTTAAATAATATCGACGTGAAATTTATTTTGAATATAATTCGAACGTATATATTATATACGTCGTCGTTAGAATATATAATAATTATATATAATTATAAAAGGAATAGAAAATGGCGCGGTAGTTCGAAAATTCGATTTCTAATTTCAAATGAATATACAGAATTCAATATAAGTCAAAATTGAACGAAACAAGAAATATTTGAATCTGTATAACTATATCTTTGTAACGAAGTTAACAAACTGAGATTTCACTTTATAAATGATAAGGTATGTCCAGTTGAAAATTCTGAATAGTCGCTATGAAATTCAGGCCCTTAAAAATGGACATTTTGCAAACGACCTCGGATTTCGACGAAACCAGTTTTGTTGGATCCGCAGTGTCATGTTATTGTTAGGTTTCAAATTTCATAATTTTTCGAATCAATATGTGAGCGTGGCAAAGGAAAACGCGTTTGACCAGTTTCAGTTGATTTTAATCGACTGGAAATTGGCCATTTTTCTAACGGTCTCAGAATTGGACGAAACTAGTTTTGTTAGGACCGTATCGTCAATACGAAGCTAGAAAATATTTTTCGGGAATTTTGAAAGTTAGTATGTGACCCCGGTAATTCGAAATGTACGTTTAAAATTCAATATAGTGATTTAAATGTAAATTTAACGGAAACTGATTCAAATAGTCGAATCAGCCTACGACACATATCCCATTGTGCTCGGAATGGGGGTAGAACGCTATGTGCGACAGGCGGTGGGCCTCGTTTCGAGGTCGTTTATGAAAGTCAACTTTTTCCGATTAAAATAATAATAAAAAAAAAAAATATATTTCCCCCCTTTATCATTGGCCCCCCCCCTTTCACGTTTCATTTCAAATCAGAAAACAAATAAAAAAAAAAAAAAAAAAAAAAGAGGAAGCGAAAGACGGAGGAGCCGTCGCTCCTCCGAGGGGTGGCGCCGCCGCCTCTGGCGAGCCCCAACGTCGGAGCGCCTCGCGCGAGAGACCCCCCCCCCTTTCGATCGACGCGCGGGAGACCCCCCCCCCCCCAGTTCGATCGACGCGCCGCCCATCTCCTGCCTCCACAACCCTATTCCGCCGCCTCTGGCCATCTGCCACCCTCTCCGACCGCCAAAGCCCCCCTGTAAGTTCCCTGCTATTTTATTTTTATTTTATTTACTTTTTCTGATTTTATTTATTTTTAAAACTGTTTTTATTTATTTTTAAAACTGATTTTTATTTTTAGATTTTAAAGTGAAAAGATTTAAACTTCAAAAGCTGAAAAGTTAGGATTTTTAAGTTATAAAAATTTAGATTTTTAATTTATAAAAGTTCAGATTTTTGTATTAGGAAAAACCAGATCTTTATATTTGTAGAAAAATAAAAAAACTGATTTTACTTTATGGTTTATAACTGATTTTACTTTATGGTTTTTAAAAATGAATTTGCTTTGAAAGTATAATTTTTGTATTGTTTAAATCGAAATAAAAATATGATCTTTATATTGTTTACATAGGAGAAAATTTAGATCTTTATATATGAAAGCGAAGAATAAAAATTAGTTTTTTTATATTGAATGGCGAAATAAAAATTCGATTTTTATATATTGAACTTTGAACTAAAAATTCGATTTTTATATATTGAACTTTGAAATAAAAATTCGATTTTTATATATTGAACTTTGAAATAAAAATTCGATTTTTATATATTGAACTTCGAACTAAAAATTCGATTTTTATATATTGAATAGCGAAGTAAAAATGTGATTTTTACGTATGTAGTGAAAGCAGCAACGAAGGTGACAAAAAGGCGAAACGACGAAGACTTCTGCAAAAGAAGAGTCGAGATGGTTGGGTAGCTAAAGGTGAGAATTTCTCACCTTTCAATTTATTTTTCTAGTTATATATATACTAGGATGCAGACGGTGCTTAGTAGCACCCGACACCCGTCCACAGACCATGGACTTGTTTGTTTGACTGTTTGGTGATTGATTGTGATATTGGTTTGAATGTGGTTTGTGGTGTGAAAAATCGAATCGATAAATTGGTTAGGATTAGACGTGCGCCGTTATAAGGCGAAGGAGTAAGGCTAGGTTAGACCCTTACTCCAAAGTTTGTGGTTTGCATAACGAATTGATTTGATTGATGTGTGAATGGCGTGGGCCTTCACTAGACCGGGGATAAGGCTAGGCCTTGTCCCGTTTCTAGTATCGTGCCGTTATGCCGCCGAAATTTTCTAAAATAAGTTAGAAAAATAAAAATAGCATTTTATTTAACGAATGAACTGAATATAAATTCATATGTTAAAATAAAATGTGTTATCGTTAAAAATATAATTTTTAACGTGAATGTGAATAAATAAATATTCATTTACAAACCAGACGGTTTGTTTATGTACACCTATTTGAATGACGTTGATTGGGTCGATAAATTTTACACATCGCCTAACTGCACAAATAAAATATGTGTTTGATTGTTTGAAACCCCACACGGGTGTTAGGATGAAATTTGAAGTTCACTCATCCTGATTTATTAAATATGTCGATCGATTGATTGACAAGCTGCTATAAGCGTTAAATGTCTATATTTGATGCTTATACAGTGTAGTGCACTTTGGTTGATGGTTGATTATTCATCGTTGTTGATATATACATGTGTTGTAGAAAATCCATATAATTAACATTATATGGTAATTGATTGGGCCTCATTCCAGTTTCGAGAAAAAAAAAGAAATATTTGAAATAGAAATATTTGAAATAGAAATATTTGAAATAGAAATATTTGAAATAGAAATATTTGAAATAGAATATTTGAAAATAGAAATATGTGAAGCCGTGAGGATTAGATTGACGCCATTTTGACGTGAACGATATTTATATCGATTTTATTCATTTTAAAATGAATATTGAAACGTGATTTCGAAATCGAATATTTTGAAATGAATTGAATTGAAAACGATTTCGAAATGAATTGAATTGAAAACGATTTCGAAATGAATTGAATTGAAAACGATTTCGAAATGAATTGAATTGAAAACGATTTCGAAATGAATTGAATTGAAAACGATTTCGAAATGAATTGAATTGAAAACGATTTCGAAATGAATTGAATTGAAAACGATTTCGAAATGAATTGAATTGAAAACGTTTCGAAATGAATTGAACTGAAAACGATTTCGAAATGAATTGAATTGAAAACGATTTCGAAATGAATTGAATTGAAAACGAATTCGAATTGAATTGAAAGCGAAGTGAAATAAATTCAAATTGAATTGAAATTTGAATTGAATGGAAATGGATTTTGAAACGAATTTATAAAGAAGAATTCAATTTTGATTTGAATTGAAATGGAAGTTGAAAATGTTTTTGAAACGAATTCAAAACTATTTATATAATTCGTTTTAAATAGAAATCGACGATATATATATTATATATATATTTTATATAAAATAATGGCCTGAATAGAACGCGCCGCGCCGCGGCAGTTCGCGAATTTCGACCATTTATTTCAAACGGGCATTACGGGAGATCCGACCGTCGGATCCTCCTAAAACCGGAACCGTTGGGTTCGTATCGAAAAGAGCTTTCTAATGAAAATTAGAAATTTGAAATCTAACGGTTGGATTTGGAATTATGTCCAAATCAAATTTGAAAAAGGTCGCTGTAAGTGCAGTTCGATGGCCATTGATGGAAATCGACTGTACGGGCCTTGATAAAATTATTAAAAATAGTAATAATTTGTGTAAAATCATAAGAAATGATTTAGAAAGAATTGGGATGAAAAACTCCATGTTTGAAAAGATAAAAATAGATTTTTATCGAAATGAACTAGTTTTGAACTAGAATTATAATTCTATTTATTTTTAAATAAATAAATTGAATTTGAAAAGGGTTTTGAAAATAACCAAATTTTCCAATGATTGCATTGGAGTGGATTTGAATCGAAATTGTCTTCGGAATATTTCGATGTTGGAATTTGTGATTATACGGATGTTGTTACGGAAATTTGAAAGATATATATTTATGTCGTTATTTCCAATACGACATTTGTTAATCGTAGAATTTGATATTGAATATAAGCCGATATATTTTCTATTCAGAGCCTTATATTGAATATCAAATGGGATTTGGGTTTGTCGTGAATGGTGTCTTCACTAACACTGTTCTTGAACCCAGTTGAGAAAAGATTAAATCTTTTTATTTAGATTTAATGAAGTGTACCAATTAAATGATATTTAATTGGAATTGAATTGATATTGATTTTTGGGTTTATCGTGAACAGTGTTTTAAATAACACTTGTTCTTTAACCCGATAATTAATGAATGTGATTTGGGTTTGTCGTGAATGGTGTCTTCACTAACACTGTTCTTGAACCCAGCTGAGAAAAGATTAAATCTTTTGATTTAGATTTAATAAAGAGTACCAATTAAATAATATTTAATTGGAATTGAATGGATATTGATTTTTGGGTTTATCGTGAACAGTGTTTTAAATAACACTTGTTCTTTAACCCGATAATTAATGGGATGTGACTTTGGGTTTATCGTGGACCGTGTTTTAAATGACACTGATTCTTTAACCCAGTCACAGATTAAAACTAAGTGGAGTTTTAATGAATCTTTAATTAGATTGAAAAGATCGAGAATGGAGTATCACCAGTTTTGCTCCAGGCGATAGTTAAATCTTTAATTAGATTTAAACGTGAAATTTAGAAACTAACTGTCGGTTAGCTAAGTAGAATGGTTTTCTGGATATTGATCTGATGTTGGTTTCGGCCTTCGGGGTTAATATTTGGGGAATTATTCTCTTGATTAATTTACGGTTAATGACTAATGAGTTGGAATGAGGCGTATGTTGTGTTTGTGTAACACTTTTATAATATATACGCGAGTTATTCGGAAAGGCCGGGTTTATCCCATTCTGAATAACTGATACGACGATAAGTCGAAGATGAAGACGATGGTCGAAGACCGGAGGTCTTCACGTCGTTTGGGTGATAACTGATGATCTTGATTGGGCTGTACACCCAAGAAGATGGAAACAGTTAGTGATCGTCCAGACGTACTTGGAGATCGATGGATAGGCGGGGTACTAGGTGCCTCCGGTTTCGTTCAGACCCAGAACGGACTTGTAAATGGACTGTGTGTCTGACATCGGATTTCATTCTGTGTGACTGATGTCGGTTGCATAGGATGGCTTGCCTGTGTGGCATGCTAAGATGCAAATGATCAAGGCTTCTGTTGAAAAGCAAAGTCTTGTGGTGATGATCAAAGCACGGCCTTTGTGGCGTAGCTTTGTGTAACGTTTACCTCGCGTGTTTCACACCCGGTATGAACCAAAAACGGGAGACGGACCTCAGGGAGGACTTGCGTTTCTTTCTAGCTAGAAGTGGCGTCAGTGGTTTTACACGCCCTGATGAGTTTGACTTATGTGGTTGTTGCGGTTGCGAGGCGCCTCGGTTATATCGGTTTCGGCCGAATGCATTCTGGTCGGCTGACGGACCAGACTTACACCCCATAGGGTGGGGAGACGTAGTGTTCAGGCATTTTAATCCACATCGGTGGACCGGCCCTGTCGCTCCAAGGCTTGACTGAGTACTTGCCTGTGGCTCGGGCTAGAGAGTCACGAATCGGTTGAGGACTATCTTTTGCCTCGGTTCATAGACGGAAATCCAATTTCCAAATACGTGCCATTTGCGGTTTTATTTGTAAACCTATATATGGCGACATAGTGGCATGGGACGCTCATGTCGCCTATGATTGATACTTATGATTTGAAGTTGTTTTATACACTATGCACTTATTATAGTATCAAATGATTTGTTTTAAACGTATCAAGCATTCTTTGGCTGTTATAAGGGAAAACCCTATCCCCCGGCTTGCGTTTGCATTGTGTGATAGGACCTGGGTCTTATAACAGCTTCATTTTTCTTTATTTAGCATTGCGCTGTTTGTTTTATGCACTGGTATTCCTGGGAGGAAACCCGTTCCGTGTTATACGGCGTGGTCCCTTGATTTACCTAATGATTTAAAATAAAGATTAATAACTGTTTTAGTTCTCACACCAGTCACATGACTGACCTGGAGTTTATTGTTTTTAACCTAAACTCTGGGTGCCCTTATTTTGACACGGGCAGCTAGTAGTTTTGGTTTTGCAGATTTATATTCACAGGATCCTGGTTTACAGCTGGAACGATATCCGGAAAGCTTTGTATCCGTATATCTCTTTCTAGTTGTGTATTGTATTATTTTCCGCTGCTATGTATTTAATGTAATTTAAATCTCTGATATTTCTGTGTAATATTCTTTTATACTCTGTATATTCTTGTAATCTGATGCACTGTTGTAATATTCAGTGAAATGTTCTTCTGTATGCGCTCTATTTTGTCTTGTTCTCAAACGATAGGGCGTTTCGAACGGTCTGGGTCGGTTTAGCGACTGGTTCGGACCGAGCGAAATACCTTGCCGTCACAGTTGGTATCAGAGCTTTGGTTTACAAAGCTCAGAGAACAAGACACATTAGAACCATACGAAAGAATTCATCAGATATTGGATTAGAAAAATCCAAGGGAATGACTCGTTAGAGATGGGATCAGTAGTATCCTAGAACGAGTGTGAAGAGTATATTTTTAAAGTGAAAACAAATTTTGTTTTGAAAATTTAAGTCAATTATTCGTAGTTGATTATTTATTTATATTGATGTGGACAATTCAGTATATGTAGATTTTGCGTATACGTCTGATCCGCGTGTATTCAAAGTTTTAATATATTAGATTGATATAGAATCACATTCTAGACGCCCGGAGATGGTTCTGATGATTGATCGATCATCATCCGAACTTATGTTCGTGTTTCGAAGGTATGATTTTCTATATATTTCCATTAGGCTGGTGTGAGAACCAAAACTTATATATAGTTAGAACATATTGTTGTGATTTGGCATCATAAAACATGATTTTTGTATATGTATCAAAATTATGAATTTGAAACTCTAATTCACTAATTGATTGATGTTTGGGTTGTTTGTTTATTTGTTTGCTAAATTTTAACCATTTTGCCTAATTCAACCAAATATTGAATTGTATTGGAAATTGGTTGCATTTGCTTGCATATACATATATATCCTTGAACAGGTCATAGCAAGGAGGCTAGAGCCAGAGAATAAAATTTGTTTGCCCGACAAATAGGTACATGTTTACTACATAATTTACTGTTTTGTTTGGGTGATGATGATTTTGTGAGCCTATTGGCTAGCCGCTTGGCTTTTTCTTTTTCTTTTTGAGATCTGAAGGACCGGGGAAGCTATTTGAAATTCCCCGATGCTCCCGGTGCAGGGGAGGTTATGGCGAAATTTTTCGAAAATTTAGGGTGTTAGCCAAATTTTTGAAATTTTGAAAATTCTCAGAAACTGAAAGGTTAGAGAATGGAAGCCAGATCGAACGTAGAGTTGATTAATCAAACCACTTTCGACTTTGTTCCTTTTCGGGGACGAAAAGTTTTAAGTGGGGGAGATTGTAACAACCCGGAAAATCTGGGCCAGTTTAAAATTTTTATTTTGGCAATTTTAGCGAATTTTGATTATTTAAAATGAATTATTTTAAATAATATCGACGTGAAATTTATTTTGAATATAATTCGAACGTATATATTATATACGTCGTCGTTAGAATATATAATAATTATATATAATTATAAAAGGAATAGAAAATGGCGCGGTAGTTCGAAAATTCGATTTCTAATTTCAAATGAATATACAGAATTCAATATAAGTCAAAATTGAACGAAACAAGAAATATTTGAATCTGTATAACTATATCTTTGTAACGAAGTTAACAAACTGAGATTTCACTTTATAAATGATAAGGTATGTCCAGTTGAAAATTCTGAATAGTCGCTATGAAATTCAGGCCCTTAAAAATGGACATTTTGCAAACGACCTCGGATTTCGACGAAACCAGTTTTGTTGGATCCGCAGTGTCAAGTTATTGTTAGGTTTCAAAATTCATAATTTTTCGAATCAATATGTGAGCGTGGCAAAGGAAAACGCGTTTGACCAGTTTCAGTTGATTTTAATCGACTGGAAATTGGCCATTTTTCTAACGGTCTCAGAATTGGACGAAACTAGTTTTGTTAGGACCGTATCGTCAATACGAAGCTAGAAAATATTTTTCGGGAATTTTGAAAGTTAGTATGTGACCCCGGTAATTCGAAATGTACGTTTAAAATTCAATATAGTGATTTAAATGTAAATTTAACGGAAACTGATTCAAATAGTCGAATCAGCCTACGACACATATCCCATTGTGCTCGGAATGGGGGTAGAACGCTATGTGCGACAGGCGGTGGGCCTCGTTTCGAGGTCGTTTATGAAAGTCAACTTTTTCCGATTAAAATAATAATAAAAAAAAAAGAAAATATATTTCCCCCCTTTATCATTGGCCCCCCCCTTTCACGTTTCATTTCAAATCAGAAAACAAATAAAAAAAAAAAAAAAAAAGAGGAAGCGAAAGACGGAGGAGCCGTCGCTCCTCCGAGGGGTGGCGCCGCCGCCTCTGGCGAGCCCCAACGTCGGAGCGCCTCGCGCGAGAGACCCCCCCCCTTTCGATCGATGCGCGGGAGACCCCCCCCCCCCCCCCAGTTCGATCGACGCGCCGCCCAGCTCCTGCCTCCACAACCCTATTCCGCCGCCTCTGGCCATCTGCCACCCTCTCCGACCGCCAAAGCCCCCCTGTAAGTTCCCTGCTATTTTATTTTTATTTTATTTACTTTTTCTGATTTTATTTATTTTTAAAACTGTTTTTATTTATTTTTAAAACTGATTTTTATTTTTAGATTTTAAAGTGAAAAGATTTAAACTTCAAAAGCTGAAAAGTTAGGATTTTTAAGTTATAAAAATTTAGATTTTTAATTTATAAAAGTTCAGATTTTTGTATTAGGAAAAACCAGATCTTTATATTTGTAGAAAAATAAAAAAACTGATTTTACTTTATGTTTTATAACTGATTTTCCTTTATGGTTTTTAAAAATGAATTTGCTTTGAAAGTATAATTTTTGTATTGTTTAAATCGAAATAAAAATATGATCTTTATATTGTTTACATAGGAGAAAATTTAGATCTTTATATATGAAAGCGAAGAATAAAAATTAGTTTTTTTATATTGAATGGCGAAATAAAAATTCGATTTTTATATATTGAACTTTGAACTAAAAATTCGATTTTTATATATTGAACTTTGAAATAAAAATTCGATTTTTATATATTGAACTTTGAAATAAAAATTCGATTTTTATATATTGAACTTCGAACTAAAAATTCGATTTTTATATATTGAATAGCGAAGTAAAAATGTGATTTTTACGTATGTAGTGAAAGCAGCAACGAAGGTGACAAAAAGGCGAAACGACGAAGACTTCTGCAAAAGAAGAGTCGAGATGGTTGGATAGCTAAAGGTGAGAATTTCTCACCTTTCAATTTATTTTTCTAGTTATATATATACTAGGATGCAGACGGTGCTTAGTAGCACCCGACACCCGTCCACAGACCATGGACTTGTTTGTTTGACTGTTTGGTGATTGATTGTGATATTGGTTTGAATGTGGTTTGTGGTGTGAAAAATCGAATCGATAAATTGGTTAGGATTAGACGTGCGCCGTTATAAGGCGAAGGAGTAAGGCTAGGTTAGACCCTTACTCCAAAGTTTGTGGTTTGCATAACGAATTGATTTGATTGATGTGTGAATGGCGTGGGCCTTCACTAGACCGGGGATAAGGCTAGGCCTTGTCCCGTTTCTAGTATCGTGCCGTTATGCCGCCGAAATTTTCTAAAATAAGTTAGAAAAATAAAAATAGCATTTTATTTAACGAATGAACTGAATATAAATTCATATGTTAAAATAAAATGTGTTATCGTTAAAAATATAATTTTTAACGTGAATGTGAATAAATAAATATTCATTTACAAACCAGACGGTTTGTTTATGTACACCTATTTGAATGACGTTGATTGGGTCGATAAATTTTACACATCGCCTAACTGCACAAATAAAATATGTGTTTGATTGTTTGAAACCCCACACGGGTGTTAGGATGAAATTTGAAGTTCACTCATCCTGATTTATTAAATATGTCGATCGATTGATTGACAAGCTGCTATAAGCGTTAAATGTCTATATTTGATGCTTATACAGTGTAGTGCACTTTGGTTGATGGTTGATTATTCATCGTTGTTGATATATACATGTGTTGTAGAAAATCCATATAATTAACATTATATGGTAATTGATTGGGCCTCATTCCAGTTTCGAGAAAAAAAAGAAATATTTGAAATAGAAATATTTGAAATAGAAATATTTGAAATAGAAATATTTGAAATAGAAATATTTGAAATAGAATATTTGAAAATAGAAATATGTGAAGCCGTGAGGATTAGATTGACGCCATTTTGACGTGAACGATATTTATATCGATTTTATTCATTTTAAAATGAATATTGAAACGTGATTTCGAAATCGAATATTTTGAAATGAATTGAATTGAAAACGATTTCGAAATGAATTGAATTGAAAACGATTTCGAAATGAATTGAATTGAAAACGATTTCGAAATGAATTGAATTGAAAACGATTTCGAAATGAATTGAATTGAAAACGATTTCGAAATGAATTGAATTGAAAACGTTTCGAAATGAATTGAACTGAAAACGATTTCGAAATGAATTGAATTGAAAACGATTTCGAAATGAATTGAATTGAAAACGAATTCGAATTGAATTGAAAGCGAAGTGAAATAAATTCAAATTGAATTGAAATTTGAATTGAATGGAAATGGATTTTGAAACGAATTTATAAAGAAGAATTCAATTTTGATTTGAATTGAAATGGAAGTTGAAAATGTTTTTGAAACGAATTCAAAACTATTTATATAATTCGTTTTAAATAGAAATCGACGATATATATATTATATATATATTTTATATAAAATAATGGCCTGAATAGAACGCGCCGCGCCGCGGCAGTTCGCGAATTTCGACCATTTATTTCAAACGGGCATTACGGGAGATCCGACCGTCGGATCCTCCTAAAACCGGAACCGTTGGGTTCGTATCGAAAAGAGCTTTCTAATGAAAATTAGAAATTTGAAATCTAACGGTTGGATTTGGAATTATGTCCAAATCAAATTCGAAAAAGGTCGCTGTAAGTGCAGTTCGATGGCCATTGATGGAAATCGACTGTACGGGCCTTGATAAAATTATTAAAAATAGTAATAATTTGTGTAAAATCATAAGAAATGATTTAGAAAGAATTGGGATGAAAAACTCCATGTTTGAAAAGATAAAAATAGATTTTTATCGAAATGAACTAGTTTTGAACTAGAATTATAATTCTATTTATTTTTAAATAAATAAATTGAATTTGAAAAGGGTTTTGAAAATAACCAAATTTTCCAATGATTGCATTGGAGTGGATTTGAATCGAAATTGTCTTCGGAATATTTCGATGTTGGAATTTGTGATTATACGGATGTTGTTACGGAAATTTGAAAGATATATATTTATGTCGTTATTTCCAATACGACATTTGTTAATCGTAGAATTTGATATTGAATATAAGCCGATATATTTTCTATTCAGAGCCTTATATTGAATATCAAATGGGATTTGGGTTTGTCGTGAATGGTGTCTTCACTAACACTGTTCTTGAACCCAGTTGAGAAAAGATTAAATCTTTTTATTTAGATTTAATGAAGTGTACCAATTAAATGATATTTAATTGGAATTGAATTGATATTGATTTTTGGGTTTATCGTGAACAGTGTTTTAAATAACACTTGTTCTTTAACCCGATAATTAATGAATGTGATTTGGGTTTGTCGTGAATGGTGTCTTCACTAACACTGTTCTTGAACCCAGCTGAGAAAAGATTAAATCTTTTGATTTAGATTTAATAAAGTGTACCAATTAAATAATATTTAATTGGAATTGAATGGATATTGATTTTTGGGTTTATCGTGAACAGTGTTTTAAATAACACTTGTTCTTTAACCCGATAATTAATGGGATGTGACTTTGGGTTTATCGTGGACCGTGTTTTAAATGACACTGATTCTTTAACCCAGTCACAGATTAAAACTAAGTGGAGTTTTAATGAATCTTTAATTAGATTGAAAAGATCGAGAATGGAGTATCACCAGTTTTGCTCCAGGCGATAGTTAAATCTTTAATTAGATTTGAACGTGAAATTTAGAAACTAACTGTCGGTTAGCTAAGTAGAATGGTTTTCTGGATATTGATCTGATGTTGGTTTCGGCCTTCGGGGTTAATATTTGGGGAATTATTCTCTTGATTAATTTACGGTTAATGACTAATGAGTTGGAATGAGGCGTATGTTGTGTTTGTGTAACACTTTTATAATATATACGCGAGTTATTCGGAAAGGCCGGGTTTATCCCATTCTGAATAACTGATACGACGATAAGTCGAAGATGAAGACGATGGTCGAAGACCGGAGGTCTTCACGTCGTTTGGGTGATAACTGATGATCTTGATTGGGCTGTACACCCAAGAAGATGGAAACAGTTAGTGATCGTCCAGACGTACTTGGAGATCGATGGATAGGCGGGGTACTAGGTGCCTCCGGTTTCGTTCAGACCCAGAACGGACTTGTAAATGGACTGTGTGTCTGACATCGGATTTCATTCTGTGTGACTGATGTCGGTTGCATAGGATGGCTTGCCTGTGTGGCATGCTAAGATGCAAATGATCAAGGCTTCTGTTGAAAAGCAAAGTCTTGTGGTGATGATCAAAGCACGGCCTTTGTGGCGTAGCTTTGTGTAACGTTTACCTCGCGTGTTTCACACCCGGTATGAACCAAAAACGGGAGACGGACCTCAGGGAGGACTTGCGTTTCTTTCTAGCTAGAAGTGGCGTCAGTGGTTTTACACGCCCTGACGAGTTTGACTTATGTGGTTGTTGCGGTTGCGAGGCGCCTCGGTTATATCGGTTTCGGCCGAATGCATTCTGGTCGGCTGACGGACCAGACTTACACCCCATAGGGTGGGGAGACGTAGTGTTCAGGCATTTTAATCCACATCGGTGGACCGGCCCTGTCGCTCCAAGGCTTGACTGAGTACTTGCCTGTGGCTCGGGCTAGAGAGTCACGAATCGGTTGAGGACTATCTTTTGCCTCGGTTCATAGACGGAAATCCAATTTCCAAATACGTGCCATTTGCGGTTTTATTTGTAAACCTATATATGGCGACATAGTGGCATGGGACGCTCATGTCGCCTATGATTGATACTTATGATTTGAAGTTGTTTTATACACTATGCACTTATTATAGTATCAAATGATTTGTTTTAAACGTATCAAGCATTCTTTGGCTGTTATAAGGGAAAACCCTATCCCCCGGCTTGCGTTTGCATTGTGTGATAGGACCTGGGTCTTATAACAGCTTCATTTTTCTTTATTTAGCATTGCGCTGTTTGTTTTATGCACTGGTATTCTTGGGAGGAAACCCGTTCCGTGTTATACGGCGTGGTCCCTTGATTTACCTAATGATTTAAAATAAAGATTAATAACTGTTTTAGTTCTCACACCAGTCACATGACTGACCTGGAGTTTATTGTTTTTAACCTAAACTCTGGGTGCCCTTATTTTGACACGGGCAGCTAGTAGTTTTGGTTTTGCAGATTTATATTCACAGGATCCTGGTTTACAGCTGGAACGATATCCGGAAAGCTTTGTATCCGTATATCTCTTTCTAGTTGTGTATTGTATTATTTTCCGCTGCTATGTATTTAATGTAATTTAAATCTCTGATATTTCTGTGTAATATTCTTTTATACTCTGTATATTCTTGTAATCTGATGCACTGTTGTAATATTCAGTGAAATGTTCTTCTGTATGCGCTCTATTTTGTCTTGTTCTCAAACGATAGGGCGTTTCGAACGGTCTGGGTCGGTTTAGCGACTGGTTCGGACCGAGCGAAATACCTTGCCGTCACACCATTAAAGAGATATTCAATTCAATGACAGTTATTTAAACTATAGTAACATTATGACATGGCAAAAAGTAAACTGCAATGTTGATTTATGATGCAATAAGAATGGTGGAACCCTAATGCAACGTATCTAGTATTCTCAGGAGCCAGTAGCATAACTTCAAGATATCCCTACTAGTTAATAATGTTATCCACAAAGTTTCTAGTCTCAACATTCTTTATAAAGTTGACTTTGCACAATATAGTCTAAAGAGGTCATGTATGTAGACAATTTATGCATGTCAAAAAATTTAAGTCAGCTAGAAGCTCCATGTAACAACACTATGCAACTGCAATACATATCAAATTCTTGTAATTTTTTATATTTCAATGTTCTTCATAAGTTCTCCATAAAACACCAACTGTAAAGCATGTTTGCATATTTATACAGGTTCCAACAATTAGTCCCAAGAACACATCCCTCCTATCAAATTAAACATCTAATAATATACCATAACCGCCAATATAAAACATTTGTTAAATGAAGAAATGAACAAACATATAAGGTACAACAAGAGGAACATACCTCCTTGGGGAAAATACCAAGATGATCAAGCAGTATTTTAACCCCATTACCCTTGCGGGTTCCTTGTGGAACAATTTCAAGCATATCTGGTTGTGCTTGGACAACACTTGCTCTTCCTTCTATAGCCTCCTCCCAATGTGGTCGTATTATTGTTGAAATCCCCTCCGCGGTGTCAGGAAATACCAATTTCTGCACATGCAAGATATTCATTAACAGAAACCAAAATTAAATGGCATAAAATCATTGTCAAATTTCAAGCATTTTTTTGAAAGTATATTATGCATCATGGACACCTTTTTTAGTTAGCATATGACACCTTGATGTAAGAAAGAATTATAACAAAACTAAAGCAGAATGAAAATGTTTATTCAAAAACTCATTCGGTAGACTGACCTCGCAAACATCTTCTATAGTTAGCATATAACACCTTGATATGGTGTCATATAACTAAGAATGGTAAAAAAACTGAAGCATGATGAAAATGTTTGTTCTAATGTCGGTACACTATTATTTTGGATCCAAAACAAAGAGATACAGGTAAACAGTAATGAATATAATGAATTTATTACCATGATGGCTAAACAAGTTACAAATAATGAGTTCAAACTGCGTTATGATCTACTTCCAGCACTCAGGTTATGTTGTAGTTAAATATAACTTTAATGGGGAGCTTACAAATTCCAGGTGAAACGAAAAGAGTTGAAAAAACAATCCAACATAAAGGTTTGGGGCTGCTCTTGCAATCAGAAGTTCTTCGATTTCTAGTTGTCAAAGCATGTGAAGCGACACTGGTTACGGACTACCAGTTTATTTAAGCGTTGGCTCATTTTTCAAATCATTATATACATTGAAAACGTAAAATATGTACAGATGCCTATGTGTCATATCTCCAACCCCTAAGGGCTGGGTTAGTACGTAATTTTCAATTTTGGATTTTCATAAGATAAAATGCATTGGATTCTCAAAAACGATCAATTCGAATAATGGTTTTAACATATAAAATTGAAAATGATTTTTCCCCCCATCGTTTCCCTTCCTCTTTTCTTTTAAAAAAACATGCCCAGGTTGTCTACATCCTCCTAGTCCCTCCACTCTTTCCACACATCCTCTTATTCCATACCTTTTTTAATAGATACGGAAAATGCAAAACTCAAATTAGCGTTTTCAAACCAAATAGCCTATAACTGTTTTGATATTATCATGTTGCATGGCTTTTAAATGTTGTCCTTCAACTACTTAATTGATATACATGTCCTTCGAGCTTTTTAATGAAGTGGGTTTCCTTCAGTGCTGAAATATGACCACGGAAAAGATAAATTTTTCTAACATTGTACTTATAATATGCTTATTAATCAGCAATAGTAGCTTGCTTGACCAATGAGATTAGGCAAAGTCCAACAAAAAAAAAATTATGACTAAATGTTGATTCAATGTACAAAATAACCAAGCTACTGCTGAATATCAAGAACGAAATATAATATCATGCCTTGAGAAAAGGGATTTGTACTGGTCTACTTTAAATTGTATAAATAGATACCTTTTCTATGTATTGTACTTCCACTGCTTAAAAAGGGTAGAAGCTATAGACCAAAAACAACAAAGATAATTTCCCAACCCAACAATACTGCATATTCATGATATCTATGCATATGACATACATAAGTAACGAATGAATGATATCAAATTGGAACCATATTACAATTACATGACACCTAGTAGCATCGTATGATAAGTAATGAATGCATATGACATACAATTATATGACATACATAAGAAAATTACAAAGTACCTTACGACATGTTTCCTAATGGAATTCCTCCTTATTTGGTGCTTTATGAAAATAAAGGTATCCTCCAAAGATTTCATATGCACCCTCCCTAGAAAGAACCGTCTTTACCCCCTAATGACTTGATTTTACGTGACATCAAAAACATTGGAGTGCTTGCTCAAATGGCCGTAACATCGTATGTTTCAATATGGTAAATTACTTCTTCAAGTGCATCAATACCCTCCTGAAATGATGAAAAATAACACAATGGATGACTCATATAATTTAGAAAGTTTTTAATAAATCATCACAGGTATTTCTGGCAATTTATACCTAAAAATTTACATGCACTGTGAAATAAAACTCATGGTGGAATGTACCAAGATACTCGGCTACTTCTCTAGCAACTTTCAGATCTAGCAGATTTTCAAAAACAAAGACGAACCATGCTTGCTACAAATAAATTATTTCCAAAAGCAATGACTACTTTTAAATCGAACAATCTAAAACAACAGCAAAAACAGAAGAAAAAAAACAAATCAAAATGTAGGTAAAGCTGGGGTTAGAAATCATAGAAATGCAGTACCTTAACAAAGGGTGGAAGACGAGGCGAAATCCAAATCCTCCAAAATAGGGCAAAATCAAAGCCGAAATTATCTACAGTGGTAATTTCTTTTCCTCTTAGCGTTGATTTTTCTTTTCAGTTTTTTTTCTTTTTTCCTTTTATTGAAATGAGGCTGCTGTAAAAGGGAGGCGTGAAACGTTAAACCTAAGACGCGAAATAACGGGTAAGCTGAAAGTTAGACCCGGTTTAGCAAGTTTTAGTCAACCCACCTAAAATAAATTGCACCGGTTAAGATACAACTAATGATAATGTAATGGATGTTGTCATTTGCTTATATAAATTTGCACCGATTGTAAATAAAAACCAAAGAAGATAGCGTTTTGTATTATCTTGCTTTTTTGTCCTAGTTGCATCGCCCATTTATTTAAAAGCGGTACAAATAACATTGTTTGCATCAATTGTTACAACAACCGATGCAAATAAGGAAAAGCAACATGATTGTTTTGTACTAGTGAAAAATACTTAATACTGACATGATAGTATTGAGCTTCACAACAGGAGAAAAATGTCAGTGTAGTCCGCTCCTTCCTTATGTTGGAATCCTTTGACAACTAGTCGAGCTTTGTATCTCTTGGAACCATCGTGCTCCTCTTTCACCCGATACACCCATTTATTATGAAGTTCCTTCTTTCCTATGGGTAACTCGACTTGTTCCCATGTCTGGTTGGAGATAAGAGACTTCATCTCATCTTTCATGGCAAGCTCCCACTTGCTAGCATCTTCAACCCGAGCAGCTTCGTCATAGCATTCAGGTTCCCCTGCATCAGTCAGCAACAAATATTTCATGTGTCTTTTGTTAGGTACATGAGGTCGAGTAGACCTTCTCAATACAGAAGCTCTAGTATAATGTTATGGTGTGTCAGACTGGTCCACACTGCTCAAATCAATGATTTTATGAGGTTAAGGATTTGCTATAGTCGATTCTGTTATGAGACTATATGGAATATCACTTGAATATGCAAATACTGGCTCGCTCTGCTTTGAGTCGTTGACTTTTGTTTTATGTCTATCTTTGTACATTACTCTTTCGTTAAAAATCACATCTCGGCTATAGATCACCTTCTTGTTTTCATCATCCCAAATGCAGTAGCCAAACTCATTTTCGCCATAGCCGATGAGAGTGCATTTCTTGGATTTGGGATCAAGTTTATTCCTGCCTTGATCGCTAATATGCACATACGCCATACAACCTAAAACTTTTAAATGTAATAGTTTTACCTATTTTCCACTCCATAACTCCTCTGGTATTGTGTGCTCTAATGAAACAGAAGGATCTCTGTTGATCAAATAAGCTGCTATGTTGATTGCTTCTGCCCAGAACTGCATTGGTAGACCCGATTGTATTCGAATGCTTCTAGCCCTTTCTGTCAACATTCGATTCATACGCTCAGCTACACCATTGTGTTGAGGCATACCGACACAGTTCTCTACATTTTGATCCCGTGCTCATAACAGAACTTCTTGAATCTAGTAACTTTATATTCACCACCATTGTCAGTTCTAAGCTTTTTGATTTTTAGATTTGTCTCATTTTCAACCATATCTTTCCATATCCTGAAAGCCTTGAACACGTCAGATTTATGCCTTAATAAGTAAACCCATACCTTTCACGAGTGATCATCAATGAAAGTAACAAAGTAATGCTTTCCACCAATAGATGAGATGGTTGTTGGCCCCTAAACATCGGAATGAACAAGGTCCGGCCTTTCTTCTTTGGGGCTTTACCATTTATTTGAAAGCTGACTCTCTTTTGCTTTCCAAGTATGCAATTTTCGCACATGCCTATTTCCTCTGACTGTAGACCTGAAAATTTCCCCATTGGGTGCCTAATCTTCATTCCCTTTTCACTCATATGGCCTAGCCTCTAGTGCCATATGTTGTAATTTTCATTGCTAGCTGCAATAGTGATCGAACATCATGCTCCTGCTGTCATGTAAAGAGTACCACTTTTCTTGCATTGAGCAATCATCATTGCACCCTTCGAAATTTTCCAATCATCACCATGGAAAGTCGTAGTGTAGCCTTCACTAGCCAATTGTCCTACAAAGATCAAATTATTTCTCAAGTCAGGTATGTGCCTGACATTCTTTAGCTCCTAAGCCGAAGCATTTAACTTAATCTTCACAGCACCTTTACCAACGATATCACAAGGTTGACCATCACCAAGATATACCTTTCCAAGATTTCTAAAGGCATACCTTTCTAAGAATTCTTTTTGCGAAATGGCATGAAACGATGCTCCAGATTCTAGCACCCAAAACTCTTCCTTGCTCTCCGTAGAGCATATCAACGCTCCATCTCCTCCTGAGGTAGAAGTAACATTTTATTTTGCCTTCGTCTTCTGGTCCTTTGGTGCACTTCTGCATTGATTTTTGTAGTGCCCGGTCTTTCCACAGTTCCAACACTCAACGGTCTTTAAGCTATGGGAATTGTTGGGATTTCTTGATTTAGATCTCCAGTCCTTCAACCTACCTTGGTAGTTTGAATTGCTACGTCTATTTTCTCTTTTTGAATTTCTTCCTCTTGAGTGTGTATGCAAAATCGAAAAATTTGATGACTCACAGAATCTCTTCGTCGGATCTCTTCACCGAGAACCATATCGCGGATATCATCTAATTTTAACTTATTGCTTCCCATTGAGCTACTCACTGCTGTGATAGTAGTATTCCAACTTTATGGAAGGGAAGATAAAAGTATTAATGCTCGTACTTCTTTGTCAAATTCAATTTCAACTGAAGTTAACTGAAAAGTAACTGTATTCAGTTCATTGAGATGTTGTGCTACCAATGCATCTTTTGTCATCCGCAAATTGAACAATCACCTCATCAAATGAACTTTGTTAGTGGCCGATGGTTTCTCATACATACTGGAGAGAGTCGCCATAAGACCTGCCGTGGTCTTTTCCTTTACTATGTTTAAAGCAACATTGCAAGATAACGTTAATCGAATAACTCCAAGAGCTTGACTATCAAGAAAAATCCAATCTTCATCCTTCATATTCTCTGATTTCTTTTCTGAGAGAGGTTGATAAAGCCTTTTCTGGTATAGGTAATTTTCAATTTGCATTTTCCAAAAGTCAAAGTCAGCTCAATCAAACTTCTTGATTTTCACCGTTCCTTCATCTGTCGCCATCGCCCCCGCTCGAATTTGGTTTCCTTTCTAACAAATTATGGCTCTGATGCTAGTTTTTGGGAAATTATGCAAATTTCCTGAGAAAAGAAATAAAATGTAGAATGGTAAGACACGCAAACTTTGATAACAGAGTTCGTCCAATTATGTCTACGTCTTCGGGCCACTGCAGATCTTTTATTTAAGAGAATATTACAAGGTGATTACACAAAACACTTTTAACTCAACACTTGATCTCACTTTAAACTTGTTTTCTTTTTCTTCTTATTGGATTTGTGATGGGATGATAATCATGAAGAAGAAGGATGTGTTATAAGGTGAGAATAAGGTTGTTGGGGGTTGATGGCTCGGTTGGTGGCATGGTTGGTGCATCCCCATGTTTATTGCATGACAACCAACAACCTTTCCAACAATATTTATATATCACTTATAATCTTTATGATGGTATCCAAAGGTTAGATACCAACCAAGTAATCCTCTTGTTCTTAACAGCATAACACTTAGCATTAATGGAGAGGAAAAGATAGTAGTAGTGGGTAGAACTAGCAGTGTAAAATCAACGTTTGTACAAGTATCGTTCATGGTCGTAGAAACTTCAGAAGGTAAAATAATTATTTATGGAATAAACATTTGTTAACACGGTCTTCACGATCTAAGATCACACTTTAACATCATTCCTCAAGAACCTATTTTATTTGAAGAAACAGTGTGACGCAACATCTATCCAATTGAACAATATTCAAATGATGGAATATGGAAGGTACATTGTGGGTCTTTTTTCCTCTGATGATATAACCTCACATTAACTATAATGTTCTCATGTAATAATACCCAAATTTGGCTTTTTTGTGTTATTCATGTGAAAATATCAAGCTCATGCACCGGTTGACTCAAATTGTCAGTTGGTATTGGTGTATTTGATATATTTGTTGTTGAGATCAGGCCCGACCCTAGGGCAAGGCAACCAAGACAGTCACCTAGGGCAACTGGCTCGGCGAAGGGTGGTGGAGGGTTTACCAGAGTTACACTTCGAAATAGTTTATATATAAGCTTTATCACTATTATATCAATAAGCAGCATGGTGTAGTGGTAGCACTTCTGACTTTGTATGAGGCAACATGGGTTCAAGTACCAGTTTCTACGATTATTTCCCTGCTTTGTTACTGTGTACTTGGCTGGGGCAACCGGCAGCCTCGGGGAATTTTCTTGCAATTTCAAACTTTTTACAAAGTTTGGAGCACTGCCAACTTAAGGATGTGATCATTGGAAAACCTGAAAAGCTTGATGCTTTGGGTGCGTTGTGTATATCAGAATTACTTTTATGATTATCTCTTCAAATCATTTGTATTTCTTTACTTGAAAATGTTCAAATAATATGATGTTGAGACGGTAAGCAGATTTGATAGTGGTGAAAATTGCAGTGTCCGATAAAGACAACTTCTATGCTTAGGCAGAGCCATGCTAAAGCGCATCAAAATTTTGTTTATGGATGAAGCAAATTCTTCTGTAGATTCACAAACTAATGCTGTTATTCAAAAAACCACTAGAGAAGACTTCGAAGGTTACACAATTATCAGTATTGCTCATAGGATTGTGACAGAGTTTTAGTCATTGGTGTAGGTACCAACATTTACCACTTGCTTATTTTTGCTAATTCAAAACCTTACAGAGTTACAGTTTTGCCCAGAGGTGGATTTAAAGGGGTCAAGTGGGGTCACTGGACCCCACTAGACATTTACATTTTATTTTTTTATTAGCGGTTTTCAGTTTTCATCCAATGTGTTTGCTGTGCTGTCATCTTTATATTTCCCTTCTACTTTGATTTTTACTACTTCTCCTTTATCAAAGTTGTCGCTTTACATACAAAAAGGAGAAAATTAATCAAATTGGCTCTAGATCCTAGAATCTTCAATTTAGGTATGCAGGCTGCTTCTTTGTTTTACCATTTTGTCTCTTCTTAAACTGAAACTGTGATTCAACACACGTGTAGTTTCAAACCTTCATCAATATTTTTGTTTTGAAATTAGTAGCCAACTTTTGATAAACTCTTAATTATTGCTTAGTTTTATCAATTCTATTCAGTTTTGACTTTTGCAGTCTAAACTTCTTGATTCTTAACAGATTCAAATTTTTTTGGGTTAACTTAGGCATGGATAAATATATTATAAGAACTAAACGTCCTCGAGCTGAAGGTGAACATAGTCAGAATAAAGAAGCTAATCGGGTAGAATCTCTATCTAATCAAAATCGAACTACTGCAAATTCACTAATGGAAGGTAACATTTCAACTCATAATAATGTGATTAATGCTGAACAAATGATAGCTGATCATGGATTACGACCTCCTATGCCTTCAATTGGGTTTAATTCTATAGAGCGTGAAAAAATCTGAATGGCGTATTTAACTAAAGGCCCTTGTCAACCAATACTCACAAGGTTCCCTGTTACTTTGTTTTCGGAAAAGCCACACAAATTTAATCCTAATTGGTATAAAGAATATCATTATTGGTTGGAATATAGTGAAAGCAAAGATGCAGTCTTCTGTCTATGCTGTTAACACCGAATTAGGGGATCATGGATTTAATCATGACTCATTTGTTGGTGAAGGTTTTCGAAATTGGAAAAAGAAAGATAGACTAAAGACGCACGTGGGTGATCATAATTGCAGTCACAATAAATGCTTAAAAGCTTGTGAGGATTTGTTGAAACAAAAACAACATGTTGATATCATGATAGCCGGAATGTCAACTCAAGCTAAACTTGAATACCGTATTCAACTTAATGCAACAATTGAATGTGTTAGGATGCTTTTAATGCAAGCTTTGGCGTTTCGTGGTCATGATGAGTCTGAGCATTCGAAAAATCAAGGCAAATTTCTTGCATTACTAAAATTTCTTTGCAAGCATAATGATGAAGTAAATAGAGTTTCTTTAAACAATGCTCCAGAGAACAACAAATTGAGTTTGCCTACAATTCAAAAAGACATTTGTAATGTTGCATCATTTCTTACTACAAAAGTTATCGTTGAAGATATTGGAGGTGATTTTTTCTCTTTGTTAGTTGATGAAGCTCGTGATTCTGCAATTAAGGAACAAATGGTCGTGTATTTGAGGTATGTAAACAAACATGGGTGCATAGTGGAGCGCATTCTAGGCATCGTGCATATTCAAGAAACTACTTCTCGAGTTCTCAAAATTGATACTGAGTCACTTTTTGCTACACATGGATTATGCATTTCAAAAATTCGTGGACAAGGTTATGATGACACAAGTAACATGAGTGGCAATATTGGTGGACTTAAAAGTTTGATACTAGAAGATAATCAAAGTGCTTACTATGTTCATTGTTTTGCACATCAACTACAATTGACACTTGTTGCGGTTGCAAGAAAGAATGACAAGCTTTCTTCGTTCTTCGATTATTTGGCATCTTTGGTCAATTTTATTGGTGCTTCTTGTAAAAAAAAAAGAATTACTTCAACTGAAACAAATTGACAAAGTAGTGGAAGGAATTTCTCAAGGTACTTTGGATGTCAGATGAGGCATGAATCAAGTTATTGCTCTAAAACGTCCAGGAGAAACACGTTGGAGTTCGCACTATAATACTATTATTTGTATGACCGCACTATTTTCTTCTACACTTGAAGTGCTTGTGGAAATGAAAAAATTGCCATCATTATCTAACCACAAAGGTGAAATAAGCCGACTTATTGAAGTAATGTGTGAGTTTGAATTTGTATTTCTACTATTTTTTATTAAGAAAGTGTCAGGAATTACCAATGATTTATCACAAGCATTACAAAGAAAGGATCAAGACCTTCCAAATGCAACGGGTTTGGTTAAAGTAGCAAAAGGAAGGTTACAAGAACTAAGAGAAGATGGTTGGGATAATTTGTTAGTAGAGGTTAATGATTTTTGTGAAAATAATGAGAATGATATTCTAAACATGGATGAATCTTATGTCCCCCGTGGAAGATCAAAGCGTAACGTTCATAAAGTTACAAATCATCATCATTTTAAGACTCAAATACTTGTTACCGTGGTTGATTTTCAACTTAAAGAGATGAATGAGCGTTCTGATAATGTGAATGTCGAACCACTTACATGTATATCATGTCTTGATCCCTATCATTTTTTCGTAGCTTTTGACAAACAAAAGTTGATTCAACTTGCTAAATTTTATCCTTTCGAATTTGATGAACCACATCTCCTATCACTTGAGGATCAACTTGAAAACTATATTCATGATATGAGAAGTAACGAAGATTTTAGAGATCTAAAGGGGGTTGGAGAACTTGGTCAAATAATGGTTCAAAAGCAAAAGGATATTGGATTTCCTTTGGTTTATATGTTAGTTAAGTTAGCGTTGATCTTGCCAGTTGCAACAACTACTGTTGAAAGAGCATTTTCAGCTATGAATCTTATAAAAAGTGTACTTCATAATACAATGGGTGATATTTGGCTAAATGATTGTCTCATGACATATATTGAAAGGGATATTTTTTAGAACATAAAAAATGTAGCGATCATGCAAAGATTCCAAGATATGAAGAATAGGAGAATGTTACTTTAAAATCGTAATTTATATGAAGTTTAGTACTTTTGGTTATGAACTATTACTTTATTATTATGCTTGTGTATTTTTGGCCCCCTCTAGTCGTGGATGCTTGCTCCTCCACTGGTTTTGCCAGGATTTACAGTGAAATTCAAATCATGTTATGTCTTAATATATTATATGCATAGACATTTTTTTCATTGTTTTGTTTTCCATATATGACATTTCATGTTATAATTGATAATGAAGTCAATCAAAGAGTATGACTCTTTCCTTTCTTGTGTGTTACTGGAGTCGTTGAGTCCATTACTGCATATCACCAACACCAATGTATTATTTAAGAATGATGCTAATAATATAGTTTATTTACTTCAAAGCTTATACTACTGTCTATTTTACACAGTCAAATATCAGTATTTCAGTCTGTTTTACACATACAAGTATCAATATTAATATATTAAATAAGGAAAAGCTGCAGAAGATGCGCCTCAGTGTAGAATATAACACAAAATAATTGGCATATGCTGATGCATTTGTCAAACATATCTTCACATTAAGAGAAAATGAAAGAAATAAAGGATGGAATCGATTAAATTAAAAGTACCCGTAACCTAGCAGGAAATGTAGCATCTAAACTTGTAGAAAAATCTTAAATTTTGGATAAAAACATAAGAAATTTGACATTGTTTAAAGATGCAATATTATGATATTTATAGGGATACAAGTACAATAAGGCGAAATTTATAACATGAGCTTTAAGATTACACTATAGAAACAAAACCTTCAAAATAAACAAGTACAGATCGTATTAGGTAACTTCAAATAATGTAAAAGACAATTTGGAGTAACCAAGATAGAACAGTGAATATATCAAGCATAAAAATAATAATAAGCAACATACAAAAATACATAGGCTTGATGAATAATTGTAAACCTCAAAGTAATCAGGATTTGAAGTTATAGAATGCATATTAAATATGGTCGATCAAGCCGTCGGATTCATTTAAACATAATATATGTTCCAGCTATGCGCTTGTCTTTGATTCTAGGCTTTTAAATTCTGAGTTCTCCAAGTTCCTTCTTGCGCCTGTTACAATTTCATCATCATTCATATTGTACGGCGATAGTAGAAAAGTATCATGCACATGAATTTTTATAATAGTACTAAAGTTATTATTATTGAAAGTGATGAAACATATGTAGTTGTTCGTTATGATCTAATGATCTATTGGTGTAAACAACTTGAAGTGAAGCTATTAAATTCCATGATGATTAGCAGTAAATATTTATGCAAGTCCTATGAGTTCATTTCTGGCAAAAAAGGTTTTAATTTTAGCTTCAGTTATTAAAACAATCTTTGAGCTTCAGTTCATATCCTAAAATGACTTAACACATAGAACTAGATGCTAAATCCAGAAGAATTAAACGATCAAGAACAAATGTTTTATGATTGATAGTTAAAGATGCTAGTAGTGATGACATCCTTTAAGCATTTTTGGTTTCTTAGTGTCTGTTGACGGCAAAAAATGTCGTAAACACCTAAGATTTCAATTACTAGGAATTATTATTTTAGTCGTGTAAATAAGTGCGAAAAACGGTAAATAACATGAGAGATTTATAGTGGTTCGGCCTCGAGAGAGGCATACGTCCGCTTTGAAGAGTTGTTGGAATATTATTTATCACCAAGAATTACAAAGTTGAGACTATCTCATGATATCTCATTACATTCACTTTCAAGTCATATGGAGTCACAATCATCATATGTAAAGTATTTAGAAAAAAGACAATTTAGTCCTTCTTCTTCCTCAAAGAGGAGATGCCATTAAGGAGGCTCTTGAAGCTCTTTAGAGGTCCTAAGTGATAGAATTCCAACCCCTTTGAAGTGTGAGGCCAAGGGGTATTTATAAGAGAGAGGTTAGGTAGGAGTAGGTAGAAATGGGGGACCACACCCAGAATTTCGCACCCCCTTCACGTGCATACACATATTTCAAACCCCTCCTTGGGGTAAAAATTTCGCACCTCTTGAGGTTGCGAAATTCGTACCCCGTGAGGGGTACGAATTTTGTACCCCTTAGGGGTACGAAGCTCATTCCCCGAGGGGTTCGAATTTCGCACCCCTCTGGGTACAAATTTCGTACCCCATGGGGGTGCGGAATTCGTACCCCTTAGGGGTGCGAATTTCGCACCCCGAGGGGGTATGAGATCTATTCCCCGAGGGGCATGAAGATTGTGTGAACAGGTGCTTGGGGGTTCGAGACTTGGGCTTGCAGCTCTTGGGGGTTCGAAGCCTTGGTTCGGAAAAATGCGAGGGGAGCTATGAGGTTTTCCGTTGGTGCGATCCCTCTTCACCCCGTTTCCTTCGCTCCTGGCGGCGACTCTCACGGCTTCAGCTCCACGCGATACATTGAGTCGAGCGTACCTCATATACTTTTGGGAATCAGACCAATAAGCCGGTTAACATTTGCCACCCAAAGTACGTCTTGTCTTGGCGTGAAGTGCTTTGCGTTGGATGTGGTAGTAGTCGTGTTGTCGACCGGTCCTTTGAACTAAAAGAAAGTCATATGTTAGCTATTTGGTTTGTTCGCTGTGGAATTACGGACGAGCTGTCGTTGGATGCAGCGATGTATTCACGCCGCTAAATACTCACGGTGCATTGTCTCTACGTGCTTGCGGTGATCGGCACGTAGGCGAGTGGAACACGTATATGCGAGCATGATGTCATTGGCATAAATGGTTTTTTTAGGGTACAGAATTTCGAACTCAAGGGGTACGAAATTTCAAACTCAAGAGGTATGAAATTTTGCCCTTAGTGGGTTCGAATCTGGTATCCTCGGGGTGCGAAATTTCGTACCAGTGGGTTCTAATTTCGTACCTTAGGGGTGCGAAAATCTGAACCCAAGGGGTTCGAAATTCCGTACCCTGGAGGTGCGAAATTTCAAACCCAAGAGGTTCGAAATTTCGAACCCAGAGGATTCGAAACGTCGGGAATACCAAGGGACATTTCTTTTTCTTTAAAAGTAGCCCCCTCACTTCATTTCTCTTCTTCCTTTATTTCAAACTGACCGCCATTAACGCCCAAGCTCCAAGCTTTCTATACTTAGGAATTTCGTACGAAAATAGGTGGGGCTTGAGAGCTTTGGAGGCGCGAGCGGAGGAGAGGAAGGCACTAGGGGGGCGAGTGCCGAGGGGAAGCTCCTAACCTTGGGACGGTTCAAGAATTCGAACCCCGTGGAGGCTCGAGCACTCGAACCTCGATGGGGTTCGAGCATTCGAGCCCTGATGGGGTTCGAGCTCTCGAGCCTCGCTGGGATCGAGCCTTCGAACCCCTGATGGGGATTTGAAGTTCCGAACCTCGACGGGGTTCGAGCCTTCGAACCCCGACGTGGTTCGAGCCTTCGAACCCCGCGTGGTTCGAGCCTTCGAACCCCGCGTGGTTCGAGCCTTCGAACCCCGACGTGGTTCGAGCCTTCGAACCCCGCGTGGTTCGAGCCTTCGAACCCCGACGTGGTTCGAGCGTTCGAACCCCGAATGGGGGTTCGAGCTCTTGAACCTCGAAGCGGGGTTCCGAGCCTTTGAGCCTCGAGTGGGGTGCGAATTCGCGGTAGGCCCCATTGCTCCGATCCATTGCTCTTCCGTGTCATTTTCGTGACTGCATTATTTCATGCATTTTGACCTTTCACATAGGATAGAGCATAAACTTAGATTGGGACTAAACTGTTAGACTATTTCGAATTTTCTTTGTGTACCTTGATATTGCATAACACTGCACACATATGTTAGTTTTTACCAACACGAGAGGTACATGTTACTTTACTGCGATATCTAACACTGGTGTGTTAAAGTATAGCTAGCGATGCATACAAGATCGATGATTGGAAAGACTTCGGAAGCCGAGGCTTCCCTGCCACCATCACATACATCTGATTTTCTCAAACGGCCAGTTCACCGGGAGTGTCCAAACACGGAGAACGAACAGAGGGACAACATTCTCCGGTCATACACGAGGAGGTCGTGAATGTGGAAATTATGAGTGGGGATGCACCGGCGTCCCCGGTGTATGCTGCCTGATGCGGTTATCTTGGAAAATCCAATAGACTAGGTGCCATCGTGCCTGGATGCCACAACAATTAGGAAAATGGCGCTGCGGTTCAATATACCAATGGGTGATGTCCGTGCACTGGGAGAGGATGACAGGGCTCATGTGTCGCCCGAGGGTTTCACTGCTTGGAACAGACAAGCTTGTTTTACTGGGTGCGTGCCCCTGGCCAATGACTTTATTCGGGACATGCTATGCCATTTCCAACTTGCACCGTCGCAACTGCATCCGAATGCTTATTCCTTACTCCTAGGCACCTATGTTCTCTATAGAGAGTACTTGCATTTGGAACACACCGGAGAGGACATTCGGTAATTTTTTCATCTTAGGAGAACGGTTAACACATTGCCCTCCCAATGGTTCCTGGAAGCGTCACCTGCCACCAAATTTTTTGTCAGGTTGTGGCCCAGGCCGTCAGTGTTTAAGTACGAGTGGTTCTTCATGCGCTGTCCTCCCAGATTCGCTAGGAGATGGATAAAAGGGAGTGAGTACTTTTGAACTTCGCTTCTTGTTGTAAAAAAAATTGTGTCCCATGTCTCATTTCTGGTTATATTGTGATCATGGCAGGGAATCCTGAGGCGCCTACCAACGACGAGTATAGGTAACACCTTGATGCTCTGCGAGCGATCCCCACAGAGTTTCGTAGAACTGAGACCGTGACAAGTCAGGAGCGCCTTCGCCGAGCGGGTTTGCTCCCTGATGATTGGGCTATAATTAGGCCCGCGGTCGCGAGTAGTGGACCGAAAGAGATAATGACGAAAGACAAAGAAACTCCTAGCCGGAAGCGGAAGATGACCCCTGTTAGGTCCGGACCGCAAAAGGGTGCCAAGTCCCAAGGGGATGTCGGTGGAGATGGGACCCGCGGAGAGGAGGTCGTGGCTGGAGATAAAGGTCTATTGAGTTCCCCGGTCCCGCCTCCGTCAAGAGAGGCGGGGGTTAAGGCATCAGATAGGACAATGTCTCCAGCGACTCCCCCTGAGACCGCCGCCTTGCTCAAGGACGAGGGCCAATTTGATAAGCTTAATAAACTTGATCTAGAACCCTCTATGTGGTCGGGTGCGGCAAGCATGGAAGAGCTATCTCTTGCTGTGGAGGGGTTGACTCCTTTGAGCGGGCCACAATCTGGTCTGTCGAGAGAACACTTAGGGCATACACTCACAAACACGGCATAGCATAACGATCTATCCGAGAGCGTTGATTGTCTGACTTTAAATTGCTCCTTTGACATGTGTAATGGCAAGAGGGCGCGGAGGACGACGTTATGGATATGGAGACCTCCGACGCCCTAGGAACCCTTTCTTCGAGGGCTTTAGAAGAGGGACTAGCTTGTATGACACTCCACCCCTACCGAATCGTGGTAGTGAGCACCAAGATAAGGATTGATCTCGGCGATCTCCGACCCCTCCTCCTCCTCCTCCAATTCGGTTGTCTGAGGGAGACTCTCGTCTTAACTTAGGAGGTTCCCGTCATCCGTCTTTGGCAGCTCCTTTGCATACAACACCCCTGGATCCTGTTTCAACTATTAAAGGGAAGGAGCCACCACTCGACCAACCAAGACTGGAGAGGACGACTGTAACTGGGGCGCAAGAATTAGCAGAATTCGAGCGACAAGTGCTTTTCGAGGAGGAACGGAGGTCATAGTTGAAAAAGACCTTCCCTCGACACTACTTCAATGAACTGACGGTCCTTCCTGATCTCCGTCCACCTCCTACTAGGGACTCCGGGGAGATTTGGATGCACGTGAAGGTCGTATATCACTAGGCCAACGAGCTTACCGCCTATTCTTTTCATCTATCAAAGCTGATCAGGACGAAAAATTTGGAGCTTACCAACGAGAGGATGGCCATTGATGCCGAGCGGACCACCGCCGGTAGTTTGAACACGGAATTGGGTGAGCCTACCCCCTCCCCCCTTTTTTGTAGCGAACCTTTTATCGCTCACCCCTGCCCTTTGAATATTAACTCTCTGGTCTTATTGTTGCAGCGGAGATGAAGCATGCGTATGAGATACTAAAGAGGGAGGCTGAGCATTCTCGCACTTCCTTTACGGAGACTGTCGCTGATTTGACCATCGAGAATACGACACTATAGATGGAAAAGGCTGAGGTGGAAAAAGCATGTGCCGATCTAGAAAGGGATAACGCGAGAGTCACCCAGCTCCAAAATGGAAGTAGTGCTTTGAGAGCGGAGAATGACAGCCTAAAATGACAGCTTGAGGAGATGAAGAAGGCAAAGGAAGATGCGAAGGCCAGCAATCAGGATGTGTTGAGCATGGTTGATGGACTGAAAGCCGAACACCTGAGGGAGGTGGAACAATTGAGGGAGCAGGTGGAGGATACGGAATTCTGGGTAGAATTGTCCTTGGTGGAAGACATCTGAAATATGTATGTTAAGGTTCTGAGGTTCCGTGGACTTTCGTGGGTCGATGATTACTCCAGTGAACTAGCTCGGACCTGCAAGAAGTTGATCCCATATGAAGCCTATTTGCACCAAATAGATGTGAGTACTTTGGATGAACGCCAACTTGTGATTGATCTCCTGACTGACGAGGAGCGTGAGAAGTTAGAGGAGGGGAAGAAGTTGCTGCTAGAGGACGCTGAGAGAGGGAGGCTGGCGAAGCTTGCCGCTAAAAAGGGGAAGTCTGCCATGACTGAGAGTGTGGTGGCAGCGGAGACCTTTGGAGAGGGAAGCTCTTATCGGCCACTAGCCCCTGAATCCACAATGGCAAGCGATCCCGTAGCCTTGGCTCGGGCTTCGACCGAGTACAACCCGAGTATCCGGAGCTAGGAGAGACCAGATTTACCTTACCTGCCATGACGAGCATGCTTCCCACCTTCCCTAACCGAAGGTAAATTCCCTTTACAATGTATCACCGAGGATGACGTGATTTCTGAATTTGCGGACTAAAAGGTTGTATTTTTACTGTGCAGTCATTCCTGGATCGACCATGACACCAGGCTCTGCCCCCATGATTCCCCAAGTGACCGAATCTAGGCCAGGTCCTATGGGAATGCAATTTGGAGAAGGCGGCGATCAGTTGGACACCTACTCGGACATAAGGATAACGTCTAGCCTTTATGAAGGCCTTATCGAGGACGGAGAGGTGGTTGACATATAAAGTGCCCACGCCAGAGGCCTAGTGGAAGTAAATGTGCCCTCGACGGCGGTTATGGTGTAGGCCCAAAAATCCCAAATGGTGGCTAAGTGGGAAGAGATAGAGGAGAAGGGAAGGCAGGATGAGGCTGCCAGACCGGAGATCCTAGTAAAGACCAGACAGGAGGCTGAGAGGAGCGCCATTGAGGTGACTGAGCAGAGGAAGGCTGATGAGGAGGCGAAAAAGAAGAGGGCTGCTGACGAGGCTTAAAAAAAAGAGTATGACGAAGCCCATCGAAGGGCCATCGAAATCTCCGAGAAATCCAAGGTTGACGATGTCACGATGCATAAGTCCAAGAAGCTGGCTGATCGACGGGCTGCCCGGGAGGCTAAGGAGAAGGCGGAGTGGGAAGCCAAGGACATCCCGGGGAAGAGTGATGTTGTAGTATTTTTTGCTGCCGGGAGTGTACCCAGTACGATGCCACACATCGCCCCTACTGATGTCATGGAGGTCTCAAGTGGCGATGGTGCGGATGGGAGGCGCCTCTCGGCTTCTCATGAGTCGGGTACTCCTTAGAAGGGACGAGGAGGAAGGAGCATATCAGGAAAGAAGAGGCCTGGCGCGGGGGAAGAACCGTCGAGCACTGAGTCTGCAAAGAAAAATCACAAGAAGAAAAAACATGATTAGTGTTAGTAACTTAAGTAGAAATTACTATTATTTTGGTAGTGTAGGCCGATAGTTTACACGAGTACGACCCTCGCTTTTGGTTTTTCGAGACATGGTGCGGTTTTTCGAGACATGGTGTGGTTTTCATGTACGCCCTGTCATTAGCAAAGAAAGATATTAGACATGTAGTCTGTTTAGTATGTGTGTGTAGAAATAGAATATGAATTAGTAAAGATTGCAAGTTATGTCGAGTGTTTGGATGTTCTTCTCATGTTTTCTAGCGTCTTATACTTGCATAAGCATACTTATCGTCACACTTAGCACAAAAGCAATCGAGGACCGTGATCTGGGTAAATTATTCCAAAGGGGTGAGATAGAGCGCTGGTTTCAGTAAGCATTCCTCAGCTCAGGAAATCCGTAGTTTGCGAAACCAGGCTAGTCGCCTGTTGTCTTGGGATGCCCGGAGTGCGTCCCAAGTAGAGCAGAGGCGTAGGACATTGAGTAGTCCGGTTGGGGGCTCCCCCGTCATTCATTCGGGTTGTTGTGAGCGATAGGAATTATTTATTCACCGAAAGAGAAGGCCGGATCATCAGCCCGTAGGGTCTAGTTGTGGCCATAGGCTACCCCTAAGCCTTGAGAGCTTCGGGGAAGAAACAATTTAAGGTCAGTCTTGGTGCTGCGCCAAGATTCGACCAGCGCCTGCAACCAGGGGAGAAATTTGCATCGCTCTAGGTTGGCTGTTGGGTTGCCCCAAGTTGCATGGAACTTGGGCACGGAACGATTTATTCTTGGTCTCGGCGCGGGGCCGAGGTTCGAGTTCGTGGTTATTTATACTCTATCGCGTCGCGGGCCGGTGACTCGAGTAGCGTTGCCGGCACCCGTGCTTGGGGTGTCGGTCATAGCCAATGTTGTTTGGCCTCGATATTGGCTCGTGGTTCGGACGGCGGCACCGGCTCCCATGCTCGGGGTTCCGATACGGCGATCGACAATTTGTACGTAGGCTGGTTGTCAGGACTAATCAAACGTGTCATGCGCGGAGTAAACAAAAAATGACGGGAAGCTGAACATCATTTCTACTAATAACTTTGGCAGTAATAGCCTTTACAATGCCTTGAATTGCTAGAAAACAAAACATCGTTGGAAAGCATAAACAACTATGTACTAAGTTATGTAAAGTAGCGGCGGAGATGTTCGCTGTTCCACGCCTTTGGGAGTTCAGCTCTGTCCACAGTTGCGAGTTTGAAAGATCCATCGCTAAGCTTCCGTTGTATGGAGTACAAGCCTTCCCGACGAGGGGCGAGGCCTGCTGGTGGAGGAAAGACCCGTTTTAAAACGAGGTCGCCGATGTTGAGATCCCTATGGCGGACCCTGGAGTTGAAGTGTCAGGCCACTTGTTGTCGTTGGGCGGCGGCCTTGAGATCAGCTTCGTTCCTCTTTTCCTCTAGCGAGTCCAGTGATTCCAAAAGTAAGTCTTGGTTTGTCATCGTATAGTAATAAGTAACTCGATGAGATTGAAGCTTGAGCTCAATGGGAATGACGACTTCGGATCCGTAGGCAAGGGCGAAAGGAGTGTATCCGGCTGTTGTCTTGTGGGTGGTTCGGTAGGCCCATAAGGCTAGAGGAAGTTCGTCCTCCCACATGCCCCCTGCCTTTTCCAAATGCTTCTTGATGATGGATTTAATGACTTTGTTAACCGCTTCGACTTGCCCATCGACTTGAGGATGAGCCACCAATGAGAATATCTTTTCGATGTTGTAACACCCCGTAATTTTATAACATTAAAATTCACAAATTAAAGTATACTTAATTTTTAGAAAAGAATTAAGTGAAATGGGTTGCGCAGAGAAATATATATATATTGATATATATATATATATAAATTAAAAAATAAATAAATAAATATGCGAAAAAGTTCAAAACAGCGAATTGGGAGGGGAAATAACCGAACCGGCCCATTTTTGAGGTCGACCCGAGCTCTGCTGGGTCGACTAGGGGTTAATCCAGGGTGTTTGGCTGTCAACCCGTGGGCCGATTCGCTCAAATGCAGATTTTGCATTTGATTGGTTCTCATGGTTCAGGGTTAATCTAATGGTCCTAAATAACTTCCTACACCTATAAATACATCCTAATGCTAACCCTAAACCTAATTAAAATAGAATAGTTACCGTCGCCATGGAAATCAATGGAGCTGCCGCCAACTAAGAAAGAAGAAAAGCAAATTCAATTCTAATTCTCTCAACCCTAAAGCAAAGCAAAACTCTCTCTTTTCTTCTCTAAATTGTGAGTATGATGATCTTAACAAGATTATTATCATTTTAATTAGGTTGAGTTATGAATGGATTATGAGTAAATGATGTGAATTATCATATATGTTGTTGTAAACCCCTTTTGCTATCATGTATATTGTAAATCCAATGTTATGTGATGATGATATCTTATATGTTGTAAATCATGTTATGATGATGTTATGTATGTTGAAAGTTTCTATGCTAAGTTGTGATGAATCATACATGTTAAAAAGGCCATGATGTTACCATCTACGCTAGTTAGTTCATATTAATTAAATCATCATGTTTGGGTTATGTTGATCTATATGACAAGTCACATATGCAAGTTAGATTGATTAGAAAAGTTATGAACATATACCAAGACATCTATTATGACATCTAGAATTATGCTATGACATATGTGATATCCTATGCTAGTTCACACCATCATTATGTTGCCTAAAAACCCCATATGCAAGTTTATGTATAGATTTGGGCTATGATCATATCATATAAATTGAGACATTTAACAAGTTGACACCTTTTGATCCTTAACATGTGTAGTTTATGCAAGTTTCACCCCTATTATGATTAGATTTATTTTAATTGTCTATATGTTGTGATAATTTATCTTTGTGCTAGGTGTTAGACTATACAAGTCTAGCCTATATTATGCGTTGAATAAGCGAACGTATAAATGTGGGGTAGGGGTAATATTAAGGATTTAATATTAAAAAGTTGGGGTGCAATTGATATGATTTTGCATGCCATAAGTGGACGGCCATAATTGAGTCAATTATGGACATCATTAAAAGTTGACTTAATTAATAATTTGAATAGGGAATTATTAAAACTGGGGTAAAAGATTTTAAGTGTTAATCAATGCTTAGGACACGAGGTTGGACTCGTTTGTGACGTAAACCTGCCCGGACCCGCCCGGCAAATCCAGTGGTCACAAATGTCAGCCCAATGTCAGAGGTCCTAGGCCTAAACTAAAGCATAACGGTTGTAAAGACACGAGGTTAGACTCTTTTATGGTGTAAGACTGCCCGGACCCGCCCGACAAATCCAGCTGCCATAAATGCCAGTCTAATGTGAGAGGTCTTTATGAGGTTATGGCCTGAATGAATTAAGAAATACTTAACCAGATAAACATGTAAGGTGGGACATGGGGGTTAAGTAGGTGCCTTGGGTGGCATGAGGAATCTAGGGGGTGTCCTTAGTGGCATGTGAAATACGATTAGTAAGACTTAACCAAACATACATGTAAATGAACATGACTAAGAGGGTTAAGTGGGATATGCTAGTGACAAGCTTAGGTGGGTAGCTTGTGGGGGCCCATTTCGACCAGTATCCCAAACGTATCTTTGTGGGCTCGACCCAAGTCGAGGACGGGACACGCATGCTGGGTTTGACAGTAAGAGGCCAAAACGGGGAGCGGTGGCAATGCAAGTCCAACGGGTTTCGTATGCGTGTGTGGACCCGGGCTGGTAGGTAAGACGTTGTTGCATCGTGTAGGTATAAGCCGTGCATTCTCAAGTTGTATCGGGTTGCCACTTTAGGGGAGTGATACACCCCACTGTGGGGCCAGCACGGGTATCTACAAGTAGGGAGTCGATCGAAAGTGGGTAGTGGGGTACACCTAGTGGAGATAGGGGCAGACGACACCTATGTAGTCAGCTAGGGGTACGTAAGGCTATTTATAAAGTTTCTGTGTGAAGCAAGTGGGATCAAATAATAGGGTGACTGGTGTGGTGCAGTGTAGTAATGTGCCGTGCAGTGTAGTAATCATTCGTTAGTAATTAGGTGTGCCTTTACCGTTATCTTTAACGTTATCTTAAATGCTATCTTTATCTTCCTAAGAGTTCATAGACATTTACTTGTCTTCCAGCTTATGCCTTAGTCTAGTTATTTTGATAATAGTATTGTTAGAATTATCATACTCGCCGGACTTTATGTCTGACCCCCTCTATTTCTATCCTTTTTCCCCCTCCAGGTCCTCAGGTTGGGCCCAACTCTAGTGGAGTTTGATTGAATTGCTTCACCTCTCTTTGGAAAGCTTGGACCGTTGAAGTAAAGTCCAGCTTGTTATCTTTTTAATGGCTATTTATGTAATGGGATTATGTATTTTGTTTTTATGAAGATGGATATTGTACTTGGTTATGATCTATGGTTTTATGATGTAACAAACATGTTTAATTTCCGCTGCAATAAAATGAAGTTTTAGATTTCCAAGTACTATTTACTATCTGTCTAGTTGTAATTTTTTTGTTCTATATTCACTTATAACCTCCATGGAAGTTAATGCATTCCCTTTGTGAGTGACATTAATGGACGTGGGGTGTTACACGTGGTATCAGAGCTTAAGGTTACCAGAACAGATAAAAATACTTTAGAAAAATAGTTATTTTTGGAAGAAGTGTTTTCAAAAACTTGTTTTAATGAGAAATTTAAAGAGAAAAGTTTTTAAGAAAAAAAACATAATCCCCAATAGCCCATATCTTTATCTTTTGAATTCTCCATTCTGAATCTTTCCTTTTTCGTTTCAGCATGGCTGAAAATCTTAATCTACCCGACGGTGTAACGATACCAGGATGGTATAGGAGGCTATTGGAGGCTAGGGCCGCTGCAGGTCCAGCCAATGTTCCTCCACCACCAGTTGCACCCGTTCCTCCTCCTCCTCGCATAGATACTTTTGCAAACACGTGCAAGGAATTCAAGGCTATGGGTGGAAAACCATTTCAAGGGTCAGAAACGTTTGTGGAAGCTAGAGATTGGCTTAAGGAGGTGGAAGAATTGCTAGAAATCTTTGAAGTAGAAGAAGGGAGGAGAGTTCGTTTAGCAGCTTGGTTGATGAAGGGAGAGGCCTCGTTTTGGTGGGAGGTCACTAATGGGGAGCGTCCTGTTGACTCTTGGGCGGATTTCAGACGTAGGTTCGAGGCGAAGTTTCTCTCAAGGGCAGAAGAAAATATATATATGGAAAGGTTCTTGACATTGAAGCAAGGAAGCTCATCAGTGAAAGAATATGTCAATAAATTTAATCAGTTAGCAAGGTTTGGCTTGGACTTAGTGAACACGCCGGAGAAGAAGGCGCTGAGGTTCGTGAATGGCTTGAATGAACCATTGCAAGGGTTGGCTATGACCCACATCCCGATGGGGGCCACCTTTGAGAAGTTAGTAGAAATGGCGCTCATGCGTGAGGAGAAAAGCGCTAAAGCTGTTAAGGCACCCAAGAAGAAGGTGGATCAGAAGAAACCACAACACCAAAACAAGAAGGGTGGTAAAGACAATAACAGCAAGGGAAAGAAGAAATGTTTTAATTGTGGGACACCAGGCCATCTCAGCAAGGATTGCCGAAAGAAAAAGAAGACAGGCTGTTTTCATTGTGGCGATGCGGGACATTTAGTGAAGGACTGCCCAAAGAAGGGGCAGAGGGCAGGAGCTACCTCGGGAGGACAGGTGCAGGCTCTTATGGCACCAGGGCAGGCTAGGGGACAAGTTCAAGCTCTCGCGGTCCCACTGCTGCAAGAACGAGGTAGAACCATTTCTGTTGAAAGCTTAGTTTTTCTGTTTGCTCATCCTGTCCGTACCTTATTCGATTCGGACGCATCACATTCGTTTATCTCTACATCATTAGTTGAATCACTGCACTTAAACACCAGTTTAGTAGAGGATCCCTTAGTTGTTTCAAATCCAATTGGGGGCTCAACTCATTTGTCCATGATGTGTTTGGATTTGAAAATTTCTATACTTAGCGTTGAGTTTAGATGTGATGCTTATGTGTTGGGCTTCACGGGCTATGGGCTAATTTTAGGAATGGATTGGTTATCCAGAAATGGGACCGTTCTTGATTGTGAAAGGAGAGTAGTTAGGCTCGTGACTCGCCTTGGCAACACTCTCGAAATCTTATGTAATCCCATAAATTCGGTTATGCTAAGTTATCTAGAATCGCTTGACGCGTCTGAGGAAAATCTACGATCTGTTAGAGTGGTCCGAGAATATTCGGATGTGTTTGAGGAGGTGAAGGGCTTGCCTCCGAAGCGGGAGATAGATTTTCAAATATATCTTGTGGATAATGCGAAACCAGTATCTTTGCCAATACGCCACATGGCTCCACGTGAAAGAAGGGAACTCGATAAGCAAGTGAAGGTGTTTCTTGAGAAGGGGTTCATAAGACGAAGTATATCGGAGTGGGGTGCTCCAGTAGTATTTGCCACGAAGGCGGATGGGTCCCTTAGACTGTGTGTGGACTATAGAGAACTTAATAAACTTACTAAGAAGAACAGATACCCACTGCCGAGGATTGACGATCTCTTCGATCAGTTAGTTGGCGCCTCAGTGTTTTCGCAGTTGGACTTAGCCACTGGTTTCCATCAGTTGAGAGTGGCTGAGGATAGCATTGACAAGACTGCCTTTAGGACTCCGGACGGTTTCTATGAATGGCTAGTGATGCCCTTCGGTTTGACAAACGCCCCAGCATATTTTGTTGATTTGATGAGTATGGTGTTTAGGGAGTACCTTAACAAATTCGTGGTAGTCTTTGTAGATGACATCTTGATCTTTTCTAAGGATGAAGAAGAGCATGCCCTACATCTTAGGGAAGTGTTGGAGACCCTACGAGCGCATAGCCTTAAGGCTAAATTTTCTAAAGTGTCACTTCTGGAGGAAGGAAGTACGGTTCTTAGGGCACATGGTTTCCAAAGAAGGGATAGCTGTGGATCCCGCGAAGGTGGTGGCCATCCAAGATTGGAAGGTTCCTAAAAATGCTACTGAAGTGAGAAGTTTCTTGGGGTTGGCTGGCTACTATAGGAAGTTTATCAAAGACTTCGCAAAGATATCAGCTCCACTGACACGCTTGACGAAGAAGAACCTAGTTTTCACATGGCACGTAGATTGTGATGATGCGTTCCAACGTTTGAAGAGAGCTTTGACTTCAGCCCCTGTCTTAGTATTGCCAGACAGGAGTAAGCCGTTTACCGTTTATACTGATGCTTGTGGGACAGGACTAGGCGCAGTCTTAATGCAAGAGGGTAGGGTAATAGCCTATGGTGGAAGGCAGTTGAGAGCGCATGAGAAAAATTATCCTACACATGATCTAGAATTGGCCGCTATTGTTTTCGCGCTTAAGTCTTGGCGTCATTATCTTCTTGGCGAGAAATTCGAATTATTCACTGACCACAAGTCTTTAAAATACCTATTCTCTCAAAAGGACTTGAACTTAAGGCAGCAAAGGTGGATGGAGTTCTTAGCGTCCTACAACTTCGAAATAGCCTATACCCCTGGCAAGGGTAACGTGGTGGCAGACGCCTTAAGCAGAAAAAGATTATCCTTAAGTCCTTTGTTTGTTGAGCGGCGAAGTTTAGAATTCATTTCGATGTTTGACTTTAGACCTTCCGTTGACTTCGTACCCGGTTTGCTAGCATCCTTGGAGGTTAGACCTACGCTTTTAGGACGGATTGGCGAGGCACAGCGAGACGACCCGCAGTTGGTTGAGTTAGTAGAAAAACTTAAAGGAGGGGAGTCATCAAGCCATCTCCGTAGGTATACCCTAGATGATAAGGGTTGGTTACGTAGGGACGGTAGACTTTGTGTACCAAAAGACGATGACCTAAGGAAGAATATTCTTGACGAAGCACATCATTCGAAGACGACCATTCATCCCGGCGGGGACAAGATGTACAAAGACATGAAGAGAGTTTACTTTTGGGCCGGCATGAAGAAAGATGTGACCGAGTATGTCGCTAGATGCTTGGTGTGCCAACAAGTAAAAGCGGAGCAAAAGAAACCCGGTGGGTTGCTTCACCCATTGGAGGTTCCACTATGGAAGTGGGAAAGTGTCTCGATGGATTTTGTGGATGGGTTACCGCGATCAAGGAAGGGTAATACGGGAATTTGGGTTATAGTAGATAGACTTACTAAAAGCGCCCATTTCATTCCCGTAAAGAGTAAGAGGACTGCTCCATGGTTAGCCTCCGTATACGTTCGAGAAATAGTTCGTTTGCACGGTGTTCCTTCTAGCATAGTGAGCGACCGCGATCCTATTTTCACTAGCAAATTATGGAGAAGCTTACAAGAGGCGGTAGGGACTCAGTTATGTTTGGGCACCGCATATCATCCTCAGACGGACGGCCAGACCGAGAGGGTGAATCGCATTCTAGAGGATCTGTTGAGGCTATGTATCCCAGACTTTGGGGGTACGTGGGAAGAGCATCTTCCATTGGTGGAGTTCGCATATAATAACAGCTTTCAGTCCAGCATTGGTATGGCACCATTCGAAGCTCTATATGGGCGACCTTGTCGTTCACCTACATGTTGGTGGGAATCTACGGATAAGATCTTACTTGGGCCCGATATGATTAGGGAGACTTCGGAGAAGATCGACTTGATTCGAAGGGGGATGAAAGTAGCACAGGATAGGCAGAAATCTTATGCGGATAAGAGGAGGACAGATCTCGAATTTGAATTTGGGGACATGGTCTTTGTCAAAGTGTCTCCATTACGGAACGTTTTTCACTTTGGGTCCATTGGGAAATTAGCACCAAGGTTTGTAGGGCCGTTTCCTATTAAGGAGAAAATTGGACAGATGGCGTATAGAGCGGAGTTGCCCGAGAGACTTAGTGGTGTACACGACGTATTCCATGTGTCACATTTGAGGAAGTGCTTGCACGAGACCGCGGAATTGGTAGAGCCGAGCTTTCTTAGAGAGGTGGAGATAGAGCGTGATGCGACAATTCGACGAGCTCCTACGCGCATTCTTGGGTCGGAGATCAAGAGGTTGAGGAATCGAGAGGTCAGACTAGTCAAAGTGCAATGGGGAGATGATGAGAGCAACGCTACTTGGGAGACAGAAGAGAAGATGCGTTCACGATACCCTTTTCTTTTTGAGGGTATGTCTTTTAATTTCTCCTTTATCGCTTAGCTTGTACTTATCTTATCTTTAGTATATCCTCTTGCTAGTATCTTTGACCTTTAGTTAGGATAATCCTATGGTTGAAACATGTGTTTGAGACATGTTATGTACGGTGGATGCAAAGTGGATGTAAGTGTTTGCTAGTGGTTGCTCGTGGATGCATATACACACACTATTAGGCACCAGATCGGCTCAGTCACTTCATATTGCATATTGCATATATATGGATGTATTTAGTAAAATGGATGTATAATGGTTGTATTATCATATAGTTGCTGCATTCGGGTGGATGGTTGTGCACGCATATAGAATTAATATGTATCATTAGGAATCTTTTGCATACATATTGGACGCATGGCACTATCATGAATTGCACTAAGGAGGTCGACTGAATCAGTAGACCGCCTAATTTTGCATTAGATATGGACATATACACACACTGTGCATATAAACATTAAAGCATTAGAAGTCTTTTAAGGACAATGGATGTTGGTGTTTGATGGTTGAGTAGATGGACGATTAGATGGTAGGATATACATTCTTCTTGACTTGGAGATTTCGGGGACGAAATCCTTTAAGGAGGGAAGAATGTAACACCCCGTAATTTTATAACATTAAAATTCACAAATTAAAGTATACTTAATTTTTAGAAAAGAATTAAGTGAAATGGGTTGCGCAGAGAAATATATATATATTGATATATATATATATATATAAATTAAAAAATAAATAAATAAATATGCGAAAAAGTTCAAAACAGCGAATTGGGAGGGGAAATACCCGAACCGGCCCATTTTTGAGGTTGACCCGAGCCTTGCTGGGTCGACTAGGGGTTAATCCAGGGTGTTTGGCTGTCAACCCGTGGGCCGATTCGCTCAAATGCAGATTTTGCATTTGATTGGTTTTCATGGTTCAGGGTTAATCTAATGGTCCTAAATAACTTCCTACACCTATAAATACATCCTAATGCTAACCCTAAACCTAATTAAAATAGAATAGTTACCGTCGCCATGGAAATCAATGGAGCCGCCGCCAACTAACAAAGAAGAAAAGCAAATTCAATTCTAATTCTCTCAACCCTAAAGCAAAGCAAAACTCTCTCTTTTCTTCTCTAAATTGTGTGATCTTAACAAGATTATTATCATTTTAATTAGGTTGAGTTATGAATGGATTATGAGTAGATGATGTGAATTATCATATATGTTGTTGTAAACCCCTTTTGCTATCATGTATATTGTAAATCCAATGTTATGTGATGATGATATCTTATATGTTGTAAATCATGTTATGATGATGTTATGTATGTTGAAAGTTTCTATGCTAAGTTGTGATGAATCATACATGTTAAAAAAGCCATGATGTTACCATCTACGCTAGTTAGTTCATATTAATTAAATCATCATGTTTGGGTTATGTTGATCTATATGACAAGTCACATATGCAAGTTAGATTGATTAGAAAAGTTATGAACATATACCAAGACATCTATTATGACATCTAGAATTATGCTATGACATATGTGATATCCTATGCTAGTTCACACCATCATTATGTTGCCTAAAAACCCCATATGCAAGTTTATGTATAGATTTGGGCTATGATCATATCATATAAATTGAGACATTTAACAAGTTGACACCTTTTGATCCTTAACATGTGTAGTTTATGCAAGTTTCACCCCTATTATGATTAGATTTATTTTAATTGTCTATATGTTGTGATAATTTATCTTTGTGCTAGGTGTTAGACTATACAAGTCTAGCCTATATTATGCGTTGAATAAGCGAACGTATAAATGTGGGGTAGGGGTAATATTAAGGATTTAATATTAAAAAGTTGGGGTGCAATTGATATGATTTTGCATGCCATAAGTGGACGGCCATAATTGAGTCAATTATGGACATCATTAAAAGTTGACTTAATTAATAATTTGAATAGGGAATTATTAAAACCGGGGTAAAAGATTTTAAGTGTTAATCAATGCTTAGGACACGAGGTTGGACTCGTTTGTGACGTAAACCTGCCCGGACCCGCCCGGCAAATCCAGTGGTCACAAATGTCAGCCCAATGTCAGAGGTCCTAGGCCTAAACTAAAGCATAACGGTTGTAAAGACACGAGGTTAGACTCTTTTATGGTGTAAGACTGCCCGGACCCGCCCGACAAATCCAGCTGCCATAAATGCCAGTCTAATGTGAGAGGTCTTTATGAGGTTATGGCCTGAATGAATTAAGAAATATTTAACCAGATAAACATGTAAGGTGGGACATGGGGGTTAAGTAGGTGCCTTGGGTGGCATGAGGAATCTAGGGGGTGTCCTTAGTGGCATGTGAAATACGATTAGTAAGACTTAACCAAACATACATGTAAATGAACATGACTAAGAGGGTTAAGTGGGATATACTAGTGACAAGCTTAGGTGGGTAGCTTGTGGGGGCCCATTTCGACCAGTATCCCAAACGTATCTTTGTGGGCTCGACCCAAGTCGAGGACGGGACACGCATGCTGGGTTTGACTGTAAGAGGCCAAAACGGGGAGCGGTGGCAATGCAAGTCCAACGGGTTTCGTATGCGTGTGTGGACCCGGGCTGGTAGGTAAGACGTTGTTGCATCGTGTAGGTATAAGCCGTGCATTCTCAAGTTGTATCGGGTTGCCACTTTAGGGGAGTGATACACCCCACTGTGGGGCCAGCACGGGTATCTACAAGTAGGGAGTCGATCGAAAGTGGGTAGTGGGGTACACCTAGTGGAGATAGGGGCAGACGACACCTATGTAGTCAGCTAGGGGTACGTAAGGCTATTTATAAAGTTTCTGTGTGAAGCAAGTGGGATCAAATAATAGGGTGACTGGTGTGGTGCAGTGTAGTAATGTGCCGTGCAGTGTAGTAATCATTCGTTAGTAATTAGGTGTGCCTTTACCGTTATCTTTAACGTTATCTTAAATGCTATCTTTAACTTCCTAAGAGTTCATAGACATTTACTTGTCTTCCAGCTTATGCCTTAGTCTAGTTATTTTGATAATAGTATTGTTAGAATTATCATACTCGCCGGACTTTATGTCTGACCCCCTCTATTTCTATCCTTTTTCCCCCTCCAGGTCCTCAGGTTGGGCCCAACTCTAGTGGAGTTTGATTGAATTGCTTCACCTCTCTTTGGAAAGCTTGGACCGTTGAAGTAAAGTCCAGCTTGTTATCTTTTTAATGGCTATTTATGTAATGGGATTATGTATTTTGTTTTTATGAAGATGGATATTGTACTTGGTTATGATCTATGGTTTTATGATGTAACAAACATGTTTAATTTCCGCTGCAATAAAATGAAGTTTTAGATTTCCAAGTACTATTTACTATCTGTCTAGTTGTAATTTTTCTGTTCTATATTCACTTATAACCTCCATGGAAGTTAATGCATTCCCTTTGTGAGTGACATTAATGGACGTGGGGTGTTACACGTGGTATCAGAGCTTAAGGTTACCAGAACAGATAAAAATACTTTAGAAAAATAGTTATTTTTGGAAGAAGTGTTTTCAAAAACTTGTTTTAATGAGAAATTTAAAGAGAAAAGTTTTTAAGAAAAAAAACATAATCCCCAATAGCCCATATCTTTATCTTTCGAATTCTCCATTCTGAATCTTTCCTTTTTCGTTTCAGCATGGCTGAAAATCTTAATCTACCCGACGGTGTAACGATACCAGGATGGTATAGGAGGCTATTGGAGGCTAGGGCCGCTGCAGGTCCAGCCAATGTTCCTCCACCACCAGTTGCACCCGTTCCTCCTCCTCCTCGCATAGATACTTTTGCAAACACGTGCAAGGAATTCAAGGCTATGGGTGGAAAACCATTTCAAGGGTCAGAAACGTTTGTGGAAGCTAGAGATTGGCTTAAGGAGGTGGAAGAATTGCTAGAAATCTTTGAAGTAGAAGAAGGGAGGAGAGTTCGTTTAGCAGCTTGGTTGATGAAGGGAGAGGCCTCGTTTTGGTGGGAGGTCACTAATGGGGAGCGTCCTGTTGACTCTTGGGCGGATTTCAGACGTAGGTTCGAGGCGAAGTTTCTCTCAAGGGCGGAAGAAAATATATATATGGAAAGGTTCTTGACATTGAAGCAAGGAAGCTCATCAGTGAAAGAATATGTCAATAAATTTAATCAGTTAGCAAGGTTTGGCTTGGACTTAGTGAACACGCCGGAGAAGAAGGCGCTGAGGTTCGTGAATGGCTTGAATGAACCATTGCAAGGGTTGGCTATGACCCACATCCCGATGGGGGCTACCTTTGAGAAGTTAGTAGAAATGGCGCTCATGCGTGAGGAGAAAAGCGCTAAAGCTGATAAGGCACCCGAGAAGAAGGTGGATCAGAAGAAACCACAACACCAAAACAATAAGGGTGGTAAAGACAATAACGGCAAGGGAAAGAAGAAATGTTTTAATTGTGGGACACCAGGCCATCTCAGCAAGGATTGCCGAAAGAAAAAGAAGACAGGCTGTTTTCATTGTGGCGATGCGGGACATTTAGTGAAGGACTGCCCAAAGAAGGGGCAGAGGGCAGGAGCTACCTCGGGAGGACAGGTGCAGGCTCTTATGGCACCAGGGCAGGCTAGGGGACAAGTTCAAGCTCTCGCGGTCCCACTGCTGCAAGAACGAGGTAGAACCATTTCTGTTGAAAGCTTAGTTTTTCTGTTTGCTCATCCTGTCCGTACCTTATTCGATTCGGACGCATCACATTCGTTTATCTCTACATCATTAGTTGAATCACTGCACTTAAACACCAGTTTAGTAGAGGATCCCTTAGTTGTTTCAAATCCAATTGGGGGCTCAACTCATTTGTCCATGATGTGTTTGGATTTGAAAATTTCTATACTTAGCGTTGAGTTTAGATGTGATGCTTATGTGTTGGGCTTCACGGGCTATGGGCTAATTTTAGGAATGGATTGGTTATCCAGAAATGGGACCGTTCTTGATTGTGAAAGGAGAGTAGTTAGGCTCGTGACTCGCCTTGGCAACACTCTCGAAATCTTATGTAATCCCATAAATTCGGTTATGCTAAGTTATCTAGAATCGCTTGACGCGTCTGAGGAAAATCTACGATCTGTTAGAGTGGTCCGAGAATATTCGGATGTGTTTGAGGAGGTGAAGGGCTTGCCTCCGAAGCGGGAGATAGATTTTCGAATATATCTTGTGGATAATGCGAAACCAGTATCTTTGCCAATACGCCACATGGCTCCACGTGAAAGAAGGGAACTCGATAAGCAAGTGAAGGTGTTTCTTGAGAAGGGGTTCATAAGACGAAGTATATCGGAGTGGGGTGCTCCAGTAGTATTTGCCACGAAGGCGGATGGGTCCCTTAGACTGTGTGTGGACTATAGAGAACTTAATAAACTTACTAAGAAGAACAGATACCCACTGCCGAGGATTGACGATCTCTTCGATCAGTTAGTTGGCGCCTCAGTGTTTTCGCAGTTGGACTTAGCCACTGGTTTCCATCAGTTGAGAGTGGCTGAGGATAGCATTGACAAGACTGCCTTTAGGACTCCGGACGGTTTCTATGAATGGCTAGTGATGCTCTTCGGTTTGACAAACGCCCCAGCATATTTTGTTGATTTGATGAGTATGGTGTTTAGGGAGTACCTTAACAAATTCGTGGTAGTCTTTGTAGATGACATCTTGATCTTTTCTAAGGATTAAGAAGAGCATGCCCTACATCTTAGGGAAGTGTTGGAGACCCTACGAGCGCATAGCCTTAAGGCTAAATTTTCTAAAGTGTCACTTCTTGAGGAAGGAAGTACGGTTCTTAGGGCACGTGGTTTCCAAAGAAGGGATAACTGTGGATCCCGCGAAGGTGGTGGCCATCCAAGATTGGAAGGTTCCTAAAAATGCTACTGAAGTGAGAAGTTTCTTGGGGTTGGCTGGCTACTATAGGAAGTTTATCAAAGACTTCGCAAAGATATCAGCTCCACTGACACGCTTGACGAAGAAGAACCTAGTTTTCACATGGCACGTAGATTGTGATGATGCGTTCCAACGTTTGAAGAGAGCTTTGACTTCAGCCCCTGTCTTAGTATTGCCAGACAGGAGTAAGCCGTTTACCGTTTATACTGATGCTTGTGGGACAGGACTAGGCGCAGTCTTAATGCAAGAGGGTAGGGTAATAGCCTATGGTGGAAGGCAGTTGAGAGCGCATGAGAAAAATTATCCTACACATGATCTAGAATTGGCCGCTATTGTTTTCGCGCTTAAGTCTTGGCGTCATTATCTTCTTGGCGAGAAATTCGAATTATTCACTGACCACAAGTCTTTAAAATACCTATTCTCTCAAAAGGACTTGAACTTAAGGCAGCAAAGGTGGATGGAGTTCTTAGCGTCCTACAACTTCGAAATAGCCTATACCCCTGGCAAGGGTAACGTGGTGGCAGACGCCTTAAGTAGAAAAAGATTATCCTTAAGTCCTTTGTTTGTTGAGCGGAGAAGTTTAGAATTCATTTCGATGTTTGACTTTAGACCTTCCGTTGACTTCGTACCCGTTTTGCTAGCATCCTTGGAGGTTAGACCTACGCTTTTAGGAAGGATTGGCGAGGCACAGCGAGACGACCCGCAGTTGGTTGAGTTAGTAGAAAAACTTAAAGGAGGGGAGTCATCAAGCTATCTCCGTAGGTATACCCTAGATGATAAGGGTTGGTTACGTAGGGACGGTAGACTTTGTGTACCAAAAGACGATGACCTAAGGAAGAATATTCTTGACGAAGCACATCATTCGAAGACGACCATTCATCCCGGCGGGGACAAGATGTACAAAGACATGAAGAGAGTTTACTTTTGGGCCGGCATGAAGAAAGATGTGACCGAGTATGTCTCTAGATGCTTGGTGTGCCAACAAGTAAAAGCGGAGCAAAAGAAACCCGGTGGGTTGCTTCACCCATTGGAGGTTCCACTATGGAAGTGGGAAAGTGTCTCGATGGATTTTGTGGATGGGTTACCGCGATCAAGGAAGGGTAATACGGGAATTTGGGTTATAGTAGATAGACTTACTAAAAGCGCCCATTTCATTCCCGTAAAGAGTAAGAGGACTGCTCCATGGTTAGCCTCCGTATACGTTCGAGAAATAGTTCGTTTGCACGGTGTTCCTTCTAGCATAGTGAGCGACCGCGATCCTATTTTCACTAGCAAATTTTGGAGAAGCTTACAAGAGGCGGTAGGGACTCAGTTATGTTTGGGCACCGCATATCATCCTCAGACGGACGGCCAGACCGAGAGGGTGAATCGCATTCTAGAGGATCTGTTGAGGCTATGTATCCCAGACTTTGGGGGTACGTGGGAAGAGCATCTTCCATTGGTGGAGTTCGCATATAATAACAGCTTTCAGTCCAGCATTGGTATGGAACCATTCGAAGCTCTATATGGGCGACCTTGTCGTTCACCTACATGTTGGTGGGAATCTACGGATAAGATCTTACTTGGGCCCGATATGATCAGGGAGACTTCGGAGAAGATCGACTTGATTCGAAGGGGGATGAAAGTAGCACAGGATAGGCAGAAATCTTATGCGGATAAGAGGAGGACAGATCTCGAATTTGAATTTGGGGACATGGTCTTTGTCAAAGTGTCTCCATTACGGAACGTTTTTCACTTTGGGTCCATTGGGAAATTAGCACCAAGGTTTGTAGGGCCGTTTCCTATTAAGGAGAAAATTGGACAGATGGCGTATAGAGCGGAGTTGCCCGAGAGACTTAGTGGTGTACACGACGTATTCCATGTGTCACATTTGAGGAAGTGCTTGCACGAGACCGCGGAATTGGTAGAGCCGAGCTTTCTTAGAGAGGTGGAGATAGAGCGTGATGCGACAATTCGACGAGCTCCTACGCGCATTCTTGGGTCGGAGATCAAGAGGTTGAGGAATCGAGAGGTCAGACTAGTCAAAGTGCAATGGGGAGATGATGAGAGCAACGCTACTTGGGAGACAGAAGAGAAGATGCGTTCACGATACCCTTTTCTTTTTGAGGGTATGTCTTTTAATTTCTCCTTTATCGCTTAGCTTGTACTTATCTTATCTTTAGTATATCCTCTCGCTAGTATCTTTGACCTTTAGTTAGGATAATCCTATGGTTGAAACATGTGTTTGAGACATGTTATGTACGGTGGATGCAAAGTGGATGTAAGTGTTTGCTAGTGGTTGCTCGTGGATGCATATACACACACTATTAGGCACCAGATCGGCTCAGTCACTTCATATTGCATATTGCATATATATGGATGTATTTAGTAAAATGGATGTATAATGGTTGTATTATCATATAGTTGCTGCATTCGGGTGGATGGTTGTGCACGCATATAGAATTTATATGTATCATTAGGAATCTTTTGCATACATATTGGACGCATGGCACTATCATGAATTGCACTAAGGAGGTCGACTGAATCAGTAGACCGCCTAATTTTGCATTAGATATGGACATATACACACACTGTGCATATAAACATTAAAGCATTAGAAGTCTTTTAAGGACAATGGATGTTGGTGTTTGATGGTTGAGTAGATGGACGATTAGATGGTAGGATATACATTCTTCTTGACTTGGAGATTTCTGGGACGAAATCCTTTAAGGAGGGGAGAATGTAACACCCCGTAATTTTATAACATTAAAATTCACAAATTAAAGTATACTTAATTTTTAGAAAAGAATTAAGTGAAATGGGTTGCGCAGAGAAATATATATATATATTGATATATATATATATATATATAAATTAAAAATTAAATAAATAAATATGCGAAAAAGTTCAAAACAGCGAATTGGGAGGGGAAATAACCGAACCGGCCCATTTTTGAGGTCGACCCGAGCCTTGCTGGGTCGACTAGGGGTTAATCCAGGGTGTTTGGCTGTCAACCCGTGGGCCGATTCGCTCAAATGCAGATTTTGCATTTGATTGGTTCTCATGGTTCAGGGTTAATCTAATGGTCCTAAATAACTTCCTACACCTATAAATACATCCTAATGCTAACCTTAAACCTAATTAAAATAGAATAGTTACCGTCGCCATGGAAATCAATGGAGCCGCCGCCAACTAACAAAGAAGAAAAGCAAATTCAATTCTAATTCTCTCAACCCTAAAGCAAAGCAAAACTCTCTCTTTTCTCTAAATTGTGAGTATGATGATCTTAACAAGATTATTATCATTTTAATTAGGTTGAGTTATGAATGGATTATGAGTAGATGATGTGAATTATCATATATGTTGTTGTAAACCCCTTTTGCTATCATGTATATTGTAAATCCAATGTTATGTGATGATGATATCTTATATGTTGTAAATCATGCTATGATGATGTTATGTATGTTGAAAGTTTCTATGCTAAGTTGTGATGAATCATACATGTTAAAAAGGCCATGATGTTACCATCTATGCTAGTTAGTTCATATTAATTAAATCATCATGTTTGGGTTATGTTGATCTATATGACAAGTCACATATGCAAGTTAGATTGATTAGAAAAGCTATGAACATATACCAAGACATCTATTATGACATCTAGAATTATGCTATGACATATGTGATATCCTATGCTAGTTCACACCATCATTATGTTGCCTAAAAACCCCATATGCAAATTTATGTATAGATTTGGGTTATGATCATATCATATAAATTGAGACAATTAACAAGTTGACACCTTTTGATCCTTAACATGTATAGTTTATGCAAGTTTCACCCCTATTATGATTAGATTTATTTTAATTGTCTATATGTTGTGATAATTTATCTTTGTGCTAGGTGTAAGACTATACAAGTCTAGCCTATATTATGCGTTGAATAAGCGAACGTATAAACGTGGGGTAGGGGTAATATTAAGGATTTAATATTAAAAAGTTGGGGTGCAGTTGATATGATTTTGCATGCCATAAGTGGATGGCAATAATTGAGTCAATTATGGACATCATTAAAAGTTGACTTAATTAATAATTTGAATAGTGAATTATTAAAACTGGGGTAAAAGATTTTAAGTGTTAATCAATGCTTAGGACATGAGGTTGGACTCGTTTGTGACGTAAACCTGCCCGGACCCGCCCGGCAAATCCAGTGGTCACAAATGTCAGCCCAATGTCAGAGGTCCTAGGCCTAAACTAAAGCATAACGGTTGTAAAGACACGAGGTTAGACTCTTTTATGGTGTAAGACTGCCCGGACCCGCCCGGCAAATCCAGCTGCCATAAATGCCAGTCTAATGTGAGAGGTCTTTATGAGGTTATGGCCTGAATGAATTAAGAAATACTTAACCAGATAAACATGTAAGGTGGGACATGGGGGTTAAGTAGGTGCCTTGGGTGGCATAAGGAATCTAGGGGGTGCCCTTAGTGGCATGTGAAATACGATTAGTAAGACTTAACCAAACACACATGTAAATGAACATGACTAAGAGGGTTAAGTGGGATATACTAGTGACAAGCTTAGGTGGGTAGCTTGTGGGGGTCCATTTCGACCAGTATCCCAAATGTACCTTGGTGGGCTCGACCCAAGTCGAGGACAGGACACGCATGCTGGGTTTGAATGTAAGAGGCCAAAACGGGGAGCGGTGGCAACACAAGTCCAACAGGTTTCGTATGCGTGTGTGGACCCGGGCTGGTAGGTAAGACGTTGTTGCATCGTGTAGGTATAAGCCGTGCATTCTCAAGTCGTATCAGGTTGCCACTTTAGGGGAGTGATACACCCCACTGTGGGGCCAGCACGGATATCTACGAGTAGGGAGCCGATCGAAAGTGGGTAGTGGGGTACACCTAGTGGAGATAGGGGCAGACGACACCTATGTAGTCAGCTAGGGTTACGTAAGGCTATTTATAAAGTTTCTGTGTGAAGCAAGTGGGATCAAACAATAGGGTGACTGGTGTGGTGCAGTGTAGTAATGTGCCGTGCAGTGTAGTAATCATTCGTTAGTAATTAGGTGTGCCTTTACCGTTATCTTTAACGTTATCTTAAACGCTATCTTTATCTTCCTAAGAGTTCATAGACATTTACTTGTCTTCCAGCTTATGCCTTAGTCTAGTTATTTTGATAATAGTATTGTTAGAATTATCATACTTGCCAGACTTTATGTCTGACCCCCTCTATTTCTATCCTTTTTCCCCCTCCAGGTCCTCAGGTTGGGCCCAACTCTAGTGGAGTTTGATTGAATTGCTTCACCTCTCTTTGGAAAGCTTGGACCGTTGAAGTAAAGTCCAGCTTGTTATCTTTTTAATGGCTATTTATGTAATGGGATTATATATTTTGTTTTTATGAAGATGGATATTGTACTTGGTTATGATCTATGGTTTTATGATGTAACAAACATGTTTAATTTCCGCTGCAATAAAATGAAGTTTTAGATTTCCAAGTACTATTTACTATCTGTCTTGTTGTAATTTTTCTGTTCTATATTCACTTATAACCTCCATGGAAGTTAATGCATTTCCTTTGTGAGTGACATTAATGGACGTGGGGTGTTACAGATGTTGTGCCACTGACAGAAGGCTTTAAACTCAGCACTCTCGAACTGGGTGCCCTTGTCGAAAATGATAGCTTGAGGGTCCCCATAACGGGTGATTATGTTGTGGACGACGAAGTTGATCATCTTCTTGGTTGTTATTGTGGTGAGAGCCTCGGCCTCTGCCCATTTAGTGAAATAATCAACTGCGATGACAGCATAGCGTGCCCCACCTCTAGCCATTGGAAGAGTTCCAATGATGTTGATCCCCCATATGGCGAACGCCCAGGGCCTGATCATTTGCATCAACTCTATTGGCGTGACTCTTGGGATCTTTGAGAAGCGTTGGCACTTATCGCACTTGCGAGCATAGTTTACGGCGTCTTGATCGAGCGTAGGCCAATAGTAACTATGTCTGAGTATTTTTCTTGCCAAGGTTTACCATCCAGTGTGGTCGCTGCATTCCCCTTCATGTACATTAGTTAGGACTTGGATGGCGTCGTCATGGGCTACGCATCTGAGCAATGGGGCAGAGAAACCTCTGCGGAAGAGTACTCTATCCATAAGATGGTAGCGAGTTGATTGGTGGGTGAGTGCTCGCCTTTCTTTGTAGCATCCATGAAGGGTCTCGTGTTGCAGGTAACTCTTGATCGGGGTCATTCAAGAATCAGGTTCGATTTCGGCATCCGTGACCACCCTAGTTTAGATTTGCTTAATGCACGGCGAATTGAGCACTTCGACTAGGGCGAACCCCATAAGCTGTGAATCCTCGGAGCTTGCCAACTTGGCTAACGAATCTGCCCTTTTATTTTGTTCTCGAGGGATGTATGCGATGAAAAAGTGGTCGAAGTTGGCGAGTAGCTCCGGAACCTAGGTCAGATATAGCACGAGCCGTGCCCCTAAGGCTTGGAACTCTCCCTACACCTGGAACACGATAAGCTGAGAGTCTAAAAAGAACCGAATGGATTTTATATTAAGTTCGATTGTGATTTTAAGCCCGGAAATTAGGACTTCGTATTCTGCATCGTTGTTGGTAGTAGGAAAGTTGAGTTTTAATGCATAGTATATCGGGCGTTCCTCGGGAGTTATGAGCATGACTCCAGCACTAGAGCATTTCTTATTGGAGGACCCATCCACGAATAATTTCCATTGAATGTTGGGAGCTTCGATGTTCTCCGCAGGAGTCTCCTCAAGAGTAGTGAATTCTACTATGAAATCAATGAGAGCTTGTCCAAGGATGGCTCGGCGGGGGACAAAAGTTATCTCAAACTGACTCAGCTCTATGTTCCATTATCTTGATGCTTCAGGCCATTGTAAGATAGGCTGAAGTGGTTGGTTGGTGAAGGCGTTTATAGGGTGCGATTGGAAATGTGGTTGCAACTTCCGGGAGGAGATTAGCAAATAGTAGGCTAATATCTCGAGCTTCGGAAGTTCTTTTCTGCCCCCCATTAATCTTTTGCTAATGAGTAGACGGGTAGCTGTACATGGTATTCGATGCGCACCAGTGCCGAGCTGATTGTCTGCATGGAAATGGCCAAATAAACATATAAGTCCTCGTGGTCCACTTGAAGTTGCGCTTCCCCTTTCTAAGTAAGCTGTAAAAGGGAATGCTTTTGTTTGTAGCTTTTGAGATGAATCGACTTAAAGCGGCGACCTTTCCATTCAGACTCTGAACGTCTTTGACGTTCTGAGGGACTTGAATGTCCTGGATAGCTTGGATTTTTTTGGGTTGGCTTCGATGCCTTGGAAGTTGACGATGAAACCCAAGAATTTCGCTGAGGCGACTCCGAAGGAGCACTTCAGAGGATTGAGTTTCATGTCGTATTAGTAGAGGACATCAAACATTTCGGAGAGATCGCGGACGTGGTCGCTTGATACTTTGGATTTTACCAACATATCATGCACGTATACCTCCATGGATTTCCCAATTTGGTTTTTGAAGAGTCGATTAACCATTCGCTGATAAGTGGCGCCGACATTCTTGAGACCGAAGGGCATGACGCGATAGCAATAAAGTCTAAGGTCAGTTATGAAGGAGGTATGATTCTGGTCACGGAGATTCATCGGGATCTGATTATATACCCCGAATAGGCCTCCATGAAAGATAATAGCTGGTATCCGGCGGTTGAATCAACTAGTCGGTTGATCTTCGAAAGTAGGAAGTTTTCCTTGGGACATGCCTTGTTTAAATCGAAGAAGTCGACGCATGTTCGCCATTTGCCATTGGCCTTTTTGACCAGAACTGGATTGGAGACCCATTCGGGATAGTCAGCTTCGCGGATAAAGTTGTTGTTGAGCAGACAGTCTAACTCTTCCGTGAGTGCTTTCGACCTTTCAGGTTCCAAGAAGCGGTGCTTCTGTTTGATTGGAGGCATTATAGGATCGATACTTAGACAATGGCAAGCAACCGCGGGGTCGATGCCTCTCATGTCGGAGTGATTCCATGCGAGCACGTCTAGGTTAGCCTTCAAGAAATTCATAAGATCTTCTTTGATTGCGGGATGGAGTTGCGATCCTATCTTTAGCACCCTTGATGGATCGTCGGGATTGACTGGAACATCCTCTGTTGGCTCAACTGGAGTAGCCCTATCGTATTCGGGCTCTTCTCCCTTCCTTGAATCGAGGTCGTAGGAAAGATAGTGGTGGCGCTTGAGCCAAGGCCCATACGATGTTGATTTATATGCGGAGATAGTCTTGGCGCATGAAGGCGTGGGTATTTTCTTACCTTTGTCCTTATTGCGCGTGTTCTTCCATTCTATTGCATAACATTCTCTGGCATTAGCTCGGTCGCCTCTAACTGTCCCAATCCAGTTTTCCGTCGGGAATTTCATTAGGAGGTACCATAGTGACATGCAGATCCGAAACTCTGTGAGGAAAGGACGTCCAAAGAATACTTTGTATGGGGAGACAATGTCAATAACCATGAAGGTGGGGACTTGGACTTGGCTTCAGTCCCCATCCCCAAGTTCGACGGGTAGGTCGATGATTTCTACCAGACAATTAGAAGCTCCGTTGAAGCCGTGGATCGTGGCACGACATGGTTTAAGGTCCTTTGTTTCTAATCTCATCTGGTCATAAGCAGCTTTGAAAATGATGTTGACCGAGCTTCCCGAGTCAATCAATATTCTTTGGACGGAAGCGGCATCGATATGGGCTGTGATAACTAAAGGATTGGTGGTCGGAATCTCAATTCCCGTAGAATCTCTTTCGCGGAAGACAATGTCGTCACGCATGGATTTTGAAGCTTGGTTTGGACAGATTCATCTGCAGCGGATCAGGCCTCATAAGTAGCATGCTTGATGTAAATCCCATATTATTCCATTTTCCGAAAGCTGTCATGTGTGGGATAAGGTCCTCAATAGATAGTGTTGATCACGATTTCTCGCCTTCTGTTAGATGGACCCGGGGACGCCTTGGCGAGCACAGAAGGTGATGGCACCGGGGGCTTTGAATTTGCTTCGGGTGGAAAGGGTTCTTGAACGTATTGCTCGAGTCGTTTCTCATGGATAAGATTCTCGATTACGTCTTTGAGTTGGTGACATTCATTGGTGTTATGCCCATATACGTCGTTGTGTCGACAACATCTACCAGTATTTTTCTCGAAGTCGGTGAATTCCTTGGTACGCGGCTTCTTATATGGAACTGTGTTGCATGTTTCCAAGTATATTGTTTCTAAGTCTTCATTCAGCGGAGTGTAGGTCTCGAAAGTGCGGTAAGGTCTGGGTTTTCGGGGCTCAGCAGGGGCCTGACCATTGTTTCGGCTGCCTTGCCTGCCATTATTTGACCTTTGCCTATAGGGACCTGCCCCTTTGTTTTGATCGAAGGGCTCCCCGACTTGTTTCCCTTTGATGTTATTGTTTGCGGTATCCGTAAGCGGATTGTTAGGGTGACTTGTCTCGGAGAGCCAGTTCTGTCTTGCTTCCTCCTGGCATAAGTACTGCCCTACCTTTTTGTAGAAAGCGTCGAAGCTTTTAGGTTGCTTCCGGGCGATCCACGTCCCGAACTCGGAAGTTGGGAGGACACCTTTTGGTAGTTGAAAAATTATGGTGCGAGGATCTGGGTATTCGACCTTGACGAGGGAGGTGTTGAATGGGTAGAGGTAGCTTTTGAGCGACTCAGCGGGCCCTTGGTATAGATTAGACAGAGTAAGGGAATTCTTTGGAGTCGGGATATGCATCCTGAATGGCTTGACCAGTTCTGTCGCTAGTTGGCCGAAGTTGTTGATGGAATCAAGTGGGAGGCGGGAGAACCAGAGTAAAGAGGTCCCGGATAGGAAGACTGGGAGGCACTTGCATTTGACCGGGTCATTACCCCAGCTCGAGTCCATTTGCCATTCATATCGATTCAGGAAAGCACAAGGATCGGTGGTGCCGTCATAGAGTGGCATCTGTGGCATGCTGAAACGTTGCGACCATTCGGCCTCGTTTACCCTTCTCGTGAAGGGGTTACGCCTAATGCGCACCTCCAATGAATCGTGCACGTTCCCTCGCATTTCCCTCATGATCCTTCGGACCATGTTGGGAAGTTAAGTTGGATGGGGGTCCGCCATCGGGATCCATGGATTTTGGCGAGGTTCCGGAGTTTTGTTGCGAGGGTGTCTTCTATGATGAATGTCTGGGTCGTCTTCTCCCATATCCTCGACATCTATGATCGGGTTTTGGTATGAACGTTGAGGCGGAGCGGGTTGATGTGGATCCTGTTCTAGAAGAGCGCGGGCCACTGGAATAGTAGGTCCATCATCCTGATTGGCAATCGTTGGGTTTTGTCGAGGAAGGGGTTGGTTGGTCGGACATGGTCCGTCATTGATGATCAAGCGAAAGCGATCTCGGTATTGTTCCCCCTCGCTATATGTGACAGTAGTTCGGTCGTCGTTACCGTTTACATTGTCGTTGTCGAGGGAGTTGGTGTGGACGGCGACGTTGTTGATGAGACTAAACCTCCTTCTTTGATGCGGGCCCCTCGACTCGAAAGAGGAAGTTTCCGAGACTGTTGGTCGAGGGAAAACGTTGTTCCGAGCTATTAAGTCGAGCGACGATGCGCTGGCTCTCTTGAAGTTGTCGCATAAGGTCAATGTTATTCCTTAATGCTTGATTAAGATCGACAACTGTGTTCTCATACTTTTCATTAAGCGCGTAGATCTGCGTTTATGTGCGCTTGTGTTGCGGGAGCTTCGGGGTCCACAGGAGGAGCGGTTTCCGTAGTGGCCGGGATATCCGCCGGTTGAGGCTGTTGGGATGTTCCGGCTTCGGCTGCGGCTGAAGAGCCGACGATTGCATTCTTTGGTTCATTTGCCATCGTGAGAGGACTTGGCAGCGTGTTTAGCAAAGGAACCTAAAGCTCGTCGAAGTCGAGATGACAATGTGCGACAAAGGCGCAAATCAGAGTTTTCTCAGTGAAAGCACCAAATGTTGACGGCAAAAATTGTCGTAAACACCCAAGATTCCAATTACTATGAATTATTATTTTGGTCGTGTAAATAAGTGCGGAAAGCGGTAAATAACATGAGAGATTTATAGTGTTTCGGCCTCGAGAGAGGCCTATGTCCACTTTGAAGAGTTGTTGGAATATTATTTATCACCGCGGATTACAAAGTTGAGACTATCTCATGATATCTCATTACATTCACTTTCGAGTCATATGGAGTCACAATCATCATATGTAAAATATTTGGGAAAAAGACAATTTAGTCCTTCTTCTTACTCAAAGAGGAGAAGCCATTAAAGAGGCTCTTAAAGCTCTCTAGAGGTCCTAAGTGATAGAATTCCAACACCTTTGAAGTGTGAGGCCAAAGGGTATTTATTGGAGAGAGGTTAGGTAGGAGTAGGTAGAAATGGGGGACCATACCCAGAATTTCGCACCCCCTTCACACGCATACACATATTTCGAAGCCCTCCTTGGGGTACGAATTTCGAACCCCCTAGGGGTGCGAAATTCATACCCCGTGGGGGGTACGAAGCTCGTACCCCGAGGGGTTTGAATTTCGTACCCCTTAGGGGTACGAAATTCGTGCCCCAAGGGGTTTGAATTTCATCGTACCCCCTAAGGGTACAAAATTTGTACCCTGAGGGGTTCGAATTTCACACCCCTCTGGGTATGATTATTGTACCACATGGGTGTGCGGAATTCGTACCCTTTAGGGGAGCGAATTTCGCACCCCGAGGGATATGATATCCGTACCCCGAGGGGCATGAAGACTGTGTGAACGGGCGCTTGGGGGTTCGAGACTTGGGCTTGCAGCTCGTGGGGGTTCGAAGCCTTGGTTCGGAAAAATGTGAGGGGAGCTGTGAGGTTTTCCGTTTGGGCGATCCCTCTTCATCATGTTTTCTTCGCTCCTGGGCGACTCTCTCGACTTCAGCTCCACGCGATACGTTGAGTCGAGCGTGCCTCATATACTTTTGGGAACCAGACCAACAAGCCACTTAACAGTGTCCAAATTATAGGTAAAACTATATTTATTAGTATGTGCAGAAAATTATGTTTGAAAAGAAAAACGTCTGCTTTCATAACAATAATAAGATAACTGACGAACCAATGATGAAAATGGGGCCTAAGAAATAAATCTCCTATTCCAAGCAGGATAAACTGTTAGAGAATGACATACTTTGTTATTCAATGATTAAATTTACATTTATTGTTTTCCATGACCTAATAACGGTAGAATTCCTTACATAGGTTAAAAGCTGGAATTATGAACTAAAGCTAGTGCGTACCTGCTTAGAATGTTTTACCACTCATATGTTCTTAGCATTAATTCTAATGTTAAGAATTATGAACTAAAGCTAATGCTAGAATTATAAATGCTTTTCTCTATTCTTCACCTTACCGTGTCATTTTGCTTTTAAATAAACAACTTCATAAACTACAGTGGAAATATAAATGTCTTGCAGTCTCCAGTATATATTCTTGCATATTAGTTTTAAAGCATTTAACATTGGTTTTTTTTCTTCTTTTTCAGTAATTCGTTGATGATTGCGAGTACTATAATCTTGATGGCGTAGCTATTTGTAAATTGTATGTAATTAATATTGTATTATTATTTTGGTGAAGTTAAAATGTACTGTAAAACTGTAATATTATTTTGGCTACTGTTGTTGAACTTTGCAATGCATGATAATACTATTTTTTTGCTAAAAACCGTTAGAACTTTTAAAGTTTGTTATGATATGTATTGTTGAACTTTAAAAGTTTGTTTTGAAGTTTGGTCTTTATGTTGAATCTATTGGAAATATTCGATTTATTGATCTTTCTTTTGTAGTATTATGTCAAATCTGCAAAGGTTTATACTGAATATGAAGTACAGAAGGTGAGCCAAAAAGTAATAATTCTTTTTATGAAATTATGCCAATTAGCAACAATTAAAAACCATTGCTAAAAAATCGCAACGGACAAATGACAGAATTTGCAACAGACTTCATCCGTTATAAAATAAAATTTTGCAATGGCTAAGAGACTTCGCTAAATATTTACCACACCAGTTTCTCAATGGCTTAAAGTCATTGCTAAATCAATGCACACAGCTCTAAGCTGTTGCGAAATGGTGATTATGGTGTAGTGGTTATAGTGTCTTATTTTTCCTCATCGGCTTAATGCATGCTCATTGGTCCATCGGAATTCACATGTACCCACCTCAAGTTTGGACTAAATTACTATCTAGCACAACATGAAGCATGCCCTTGTATTGACCTGCCTTCTTGGAAAGGTCGTCAAGGTTTCAGACATATCAGAGTCAAGCCAAGCCATCACAGAAAAGCCATAGTTTCGGGTCGAACAGATCTTGGGTCGGTGAAGTTTCAACTTGATGTAGGCCCTACCACTCCATAACTAAGCGCTCGAATGAGCATCACCAACTCGGCACGACTGAAGCCTCAGGTCGATTAAGGTAATACTACTGGTGAAGACTAACCTCGGCTCGGTGCAGGTTTCGGGTCGAACTATTTTCGGTTTTACTAAGTCGACCTGAGCCTGCTCCATCACACTAATATCTCCCTACAGGCTCTTTCCAGCTCCATTTTGTTCGCCTTTTCTACCTCTAGAACCTGGATCAGCTGCCACCTGTCCATACCTAGCCAGGTCGGGTCATTTGACACAAGAAGAAAGCTTCTCCCCTTCCTTTTTGTATAGTACCAGGATGGATACCACGTGTCCTAGTCGACCCGAGAACTGTAGCATCTATAAATAACCACTCAGAGCTACCAAAAAAAGGACCTTTGGCCAATCTCTTGTCATTTTATTCATTGTTATTGCATTGTACTTGGGTTTAGCCATTAAACCATCATTTGTACTCAAAGTTATTAGATAATCAAGAGATTATAAAGTGGACGTAGGCTCGTTAATGCCAAACCACTATAAATTTGCATGTGATTGCATTTTCCCTAATTTTCATTTATATTTTTTCATTTTATTCTCTACATAATATGTATTTGGGTGTTGTGCCACTTTTTGGTGTCAACACTTTGGTACTTTCACTGAGAAAACTAAATTCTCAGCGTTTAAGGGTTTTGATCAACTTTTGGATCACCTAGTCAAAGAAAAAATTCCTAATTTTCGTCATTTTCAACAACAATGATTTCTAAGTCGATAGCGACCCGAGCCGGGGACCATCTAACCACCCATTCTCCTACATGCCCATATGCGTCTGATCAAGCTCCCTTCTTGGCATTCGCTACTCACGATGATTTCATGGTATTGATGAATCAGCTCGCGAAAACGATGGCATCTCTGGATGCTCAGGCCTGGGAGAATTCCACGATGAGGCAGGACATGAACCGAATGGTGAGACAGTGGGAAGAGTTTAGGAACCATCAACCTACTTCTCTGTTACGAAACCAGGATGTAGAAGGCTCGTCATCATTTGGGAGGATTGGGGACCGGCCACAACAATGGTGCCTACTTGAAAGGCCAAAGAATGTGCGATATTTGCACTTCGGAAGGCTACTACCTCAGCTCGAACCAGCTGACCCGACTCGGCTCGACATTATCGAGCCCGGACATATCGAGTCGGGACAAATCGAGCCGGGACCCGTCGAACCCAATTCCTTGCCTACTCGGAATTCTCCTCCTCCAGTTAACCACGACACTTCCAAAGTCATTCATGCTCCTGTGCTTTCTCCTGTGCGTCCCGTGATTAACTGGGACAACCAGGACCAAGGAAATACCACCCGAACGGCGGCCCAGGCGACATCGCTTGGAAGGGAGCAGAGGGAGCCCAACGAGCTAAGAGCTCAAAGAATGTTATCTTAAGCACTCCCGATCTGATCGCCATGGTGAAGAAAATCATGAGTTACAGTAGAGGCTACAAGAACGAAGATTAGGGGATTAATCGTAGCCACACTCTGTTTACAAACAACATTTTGCAAGCAAAGTTCCCAAGAAGATTCAATATGCCGCATATAAGCTACTATTATGGCAGGACAGGTCCTAAGCGGCATGTGATGAGATATTCATGGCACATGGAGACATCGGTTGCCTTAGACGTGGTTAAGTGCAAGGTCTTCCCTATATATCTTAACAGGGTGGCACTCAGATGGTTCATGCGACTTCCCCCAAGATCAGTCCTGAACTTCAAAGGCTTGTTTGAGAAGTTCTTAGTTCAGCTCTTTCTTTATGCCACTAAGTCGAAACATGTCATGGCCCTTTCTACAATTAAGCAAGCTCCATGAGAATCTCTAAGGGGTTATATTAACCGATTCAATATGGCTATTACTGAAGTTAGTAATCCCAATCCTAAAATTGTCTTGATGGTGATGGTCGATAGAGTAGACAAAAGAATAGAGTTTGGGAAATATTTGACTGGAAAGCCTTCTACAACACTTGAATTGTTTTATGAATAGGCCAATGTGCACCTACGATAGGAGGACACCCAATTGAATCAAACAAGGGGATCAAATGATGTGTTAAATGAAGGTATTCAAAGCAACATGGCGGTGAAGCAATCCAGAGATAATTCCGGAAAGGTTGTGGTGAATGTTGGAAATCATGGCAAATGAAATAATAACCAACGAAAAAACGGTATTGGAAGCTATAACTAGAAAGGGGATAATAGGAAATGACCCATGTTTCAGACTTCTGATAGCTTTACAACGTTGAATGAAATGTTGGAAAACATATATCTTCATAGTTACAATACAATGCCGTACAAGAAACCGCCGCGGCAATCCACGGAGAAAGCGCATGAAACTGGAAAGTTTTGTTTGTTTCACGAGATTTATGGCTATGCAACTAACGATTTTCGTCATCTTAGAAACATCATCGAGAAGCTGATTAGAGAAGGAAAGCTCAATGAATACAGGGTTGCCCCGCAGGACAAGGCCAGGGGACCTCAGCCCTCAAACAAGGTCAAGCAGAAGAATAAAGGAACTATTATTAATACCTTTGTCGTAGGACAACATCCAGCAGATTACAGTGCTTGGACTATGGAGCTATATGTTAATGTTGCAAAGCATTTAGATGTTGTAGAGTGCAGCACCCCCAAAGCAATGGGTCCTATAAAGCAAAGGAAGATGATGTCAGACGACATTGCCTTCCATGACAGAGAATCACAGGGGGTGAAGACCCTAAGTATCGATCCTTTAGTGATTACGGCTAACATTGGCCCAATCACAGTACAGAAAGTCCTTGTAGACTGTGAGAGTTCCATAAATATATTATTCAAATGAGCCTATGACCAAATGAGGTTAAAGGCGAGAGATTTAAAGCCGTGCAAATGCAGGATACGCGGCTTCATTGGCTCAACTAAGGAACCGGTGGAAATGATTGCGTTGCCGGTGGAGTTAGGTGAGGGGGACCGTAGGAGAGTGCGGATCCTCCCATTTCTTGTAATGGACATAAACTCTCCATACAATGCCTTCTTAGGCCGGTTGGTCCTAGCAGAATTTCGAGCATACATAGCTCCCTGGTGCCTGCTCCTGAAGTTTCCGACTGAAGCTGGAGTTGGAGTAGCATAGGGAAATCAAGTAGCAAGATGAGCATGCTACTGAGTGGAGTAGAAGGAAGTATGCGATAAGAAAAACAAGAAGTCCGAAGACAATCCTCCTTCTTCCAAGGAATCCGCAGCATAACAAATAAAGAAAACACCCCAGCCAAGAACCAGTCGCCATCTTGAGGATACTGATCCAAAGGGGGATGAAGAGCCAGGATGTAGAAAGGCGCTCCTAATGAAACTACGGTGGAGATTCCGATCGATGACGATGACCCGACCAAGGTCTTGAAGATCGGATCCCACCTAGTCCCTCTTCGGATGAGGGAGTTGACTAAATTCCTCCGTGCAAAACTTGACGTGTTTGCATGGACGCATGCTGACATGCGTGGAATACCTCCATCCATCTACAACTTTGAAGGATGAGGTCAAAAGATTAAAGAGTAATGGGTTCATATGAGACGCGACGCACCTTAGGTGGATATCAAACCATGTACTTGTGAAGAAGGCCAACGGGAAGTGGCGAATGTGCATCAACTTTTCGAACTTGAATAAGGCATGCCCCAAAGACAACTTTCCACTTTCTAGGATTGATCAGCTTATCGACTGTACAGCTGGACACGAGATTCTCTCGTTCATGGGTGCTTATTCAGGTTATAACCATATTGTGATGCATGTTCTAGAATAGAAGCGTACTAGTTTCATAATGGATCTCAGGCTTTATTGCTATGTGGTTATTCCTTTTGGACTAAAGAGTGCGGGAGCAACATATCAGTGCTTGAACAATCACATGTTCAACGATCAAATCGGAAAGACATGGAGATATATATATATATAGATCACATGCTGGTGAAGTCAAAGCAATCAACGGATCACGTCCGGGACATGGCATAGATGTTCGGTGTTATACGCAGATATTGAATGAAGCTCAACCCTTTGAAATGCACTTTCGATGTTGCATCAGGGAAATTATTCAACTTCATCGTCAGATCTCGAGGAATTGAAATTAGCCCAGGACAGTTCGAAGCAATCAAGGGAATTCAAGAGGCTTGGAAGATCAAAGATGTACAAAACTTGGCAAGAAAGGTTGCGGCTTTGGGTAGATTTATTTCCATAGCTATAGACAAGTGCATCCCCTTCTTTGACTTAATAAAGCAAGGGAATCACAACTTCGCTTAGATGTCTGATTGTGTCCATGATTTTCAGAACATGATTTATCATTTGGAGAGGCCACCTATATTGTCTAAGACAGTCAACCATGAGGACTTGTTTGTGTATTAGGTGGTATCTTTACACACAATTAGCTTAGCGCTTGTCCGTAATGAAGAACGGGTGAAGCAGCCAGTGTATTTTGTAAGCAAAAAATTGACGGGACCGGAACGCAGCTACCCAAAAATCGAGAAACTATCTTACAGTTTGTTGATTGCCTCGAGAAAGCCCCATAACCACTTTTAAGATCACCCTATCAAAGTTTACACCAACCAGCCGCTACGATAGGTCCTTCAATGACTTGAGGCTTCTGGGAGGTTGCTCAAGTGGAACATCGAACTGAGTTAGTTTGACCTCTCCTTCCTTCCTCGAAAGTCAATCCAAGGACAAGCATTGACATACTTTATAGCCGAGATTACGACTCCCGAGGATGACATTCGATAGGACGATGCCAATCTTCCTAGTGTCAAACCAAGAATAGACACATGGAAGCTATACAAAGACAGGGCTCGTAATGATCGGCGTTCTAGCGCCGAAGTGGTTTTGTTAACTCCCAGGAATGATCGATTTATTATGCCCTGAGGTTAGACTTTCCCACTACCAGCGATGATTCCGATTATGAAGCCCTGATTGATGGGCTTAAGCTCGCACAAGAATTGAGGGTAGAGGCATTAGGCATTTTCTATGATTCACAACTCATTGTATTTCAGGTTCGGAAGGAGTACCAAACTAAAAGGGCACGGCTTGCCGCCTATCTCAAGCGGGTGGAAGATTTGTTGGATAGTTTTGACTATCATAGCATCTACCATATTTCAAGGGAAGAGAATCAAAAGGTTGATAGATTAGCTAAACTGGCTAGTTACGATGCCCGAGATGAAGCAGAAATGGTCCCAATTAAGACATTAGACACTTCGAGCATAGAACAAATGGAAATTGATCAAGCCTTTAAATCCAAACCTAAGAAAGAGTTGTGGATGACCCCCGTCAAGAACTTACTCCAGAATGGAACTCTTCGAGAAGGAAAGAAAGAAACATGAGCTCTTGTGCGTAAAGCCTTAAGATACATTATCCAGGGGACTCGATCTATAGAAGAGGTGTCTCGGTTCTTATGCTCCGGTGTGTAGCCGACGACGACGCCAAACGAGTGCTGCGGGAAGTGCATGAAGGAGAATGCGATGCTCACACTGGTGGGAAAACTCCGGCAAAGAAGGTGCTATGGTATGACTACTTTTGTCCTACCGTCACCCGAGATGCATCTAATTATTTTAAATGTTGCGACAAGTGCCAGAAGTTTGCCTAGATTCAAAGAGCTCCGCAAACTCAACTCACCCATATGGTTAGTCCTTGGCCATTCGCTGTATGGAGAGTGGACATCATTGGTAGTCTTCCAATCTCTAAAGATGAGGCGAAGTATGCGATTGTGGCTGTGGATTATTTTACGAAATGGGATGAAGCCGAACCATTGACCATAATCACGACGAAACGGGTGATCCACTTCATTGTCAGAATTATCATATGCCGATTTGGGCTTCCTAGGACCATCATAACTGATAATAGAACCCAAATCGATGGCTCAGAATTCAGAGATTTCTGCCAACAATACCATATCGAGAAGTAAGTACATTGCAGTTACACATCCCCAACCAAATGGACAAGTCGAGGCTGTGAACAAGATCATCAAGTCCATCAAGGGGAAACGACTGGAGTGGGCCAAAATGGGTTAATGAAATAACTTTAGCTCTTTGGGCATATGGTACAACCCATAAGTTTGCAACTGGACATACTCCATTCGCCTTGTCCTACGGCTCTGAAGCAGTCATCCCGATAGAACTCAAAGTCCCTTCTCATAGGATGCCATATTATGACCTGCTGACTGATACAACACTTTTCGTAGAATCACTGGACATGATTGATGAGAAGAGAGAAGAAGCTAACTTACATGTCGTAACACACAGGCAACGAATCTCCCAATAATATAATGAGAAGGTTCGACTCAAAACTTTCAACTTTGGCAACCTTGTTTTGAACCATGTTTTTCCGGCCCAGTTCACATGAGCCGAAGTGGGAAGGGCCTTACATCATCCAACAGAGGATTGATAATGGGACCTTCAAGCTAATGATGGTTGATGGCAGTCCACTCCAAAGAGCATGGAATGATGAGCATCTGCGGAGTTATCTTTCTTAGTCTTTTATTCTATTTATCTCATTTATTCTTAGCAATGTAACAATGCGTGTCTCGCCATTTATTATTGTTCATAAATTAAAGCACTTTTCCATGCTCCATTACTGTGTCTATTACTTTAACTATGTGTTGCGATTCGAACGTTCATCGGCCCATGTTTTGACGAGCTGACTCAGACTCTACGACTAATCAGACTTGGGTTGACTAAATTCGAGCCCGTCTTCGACGCTCGATAAGGCAATCAACTCTTCGTGAACCAAAGTGATGAAACGATGCTTAAATAACATCTTTAACTCTTTTCCCACGTTTCAATGGGACGAGTATAAACTACAGGGATGTGCTCTGACCATCCTGATGGCAACCTTTGCCCGAGACAATGAGGGAAAGGGACGAATCTCGGGCAAGTGTAACCCGACCACTTACCCAAATAACTCCATTCCTCGGAGCGTGGAACGAAGTATAAAATAAGGACTAGTGTGATAGGTGCACCATAACAACCACTAGATCCCTAATTCTAACTCCTGATGACTAAGGAGAGAGTATAAAATGACTTGCGTGCTTCAACGTAAGGCCAATTAACCTACTACTCTAACCCAAATGACTCTGGGAGAGTATAAAGGACGAACCACGACGTCCACACTAACTCCAATATCCTTAACTAGGATAGGAAGTATAAACCTTAAGGATCGGACATCCAAATTGACTTACCTAAATCCCCACCAACACTAGGCACAAGGGTATAAAATCATAAATTAACTTCGAAGGCGTATTTGAGAAGTTCGTAATTCAGTTCTTTCTTTATGTCACTAAGTCAAAATATGTCATGGCCCTTTCTGCAATTAAGCAAGCTCCATGAGAATCTCTAAGGATTGTCTTAACCGATTCAATAGGGCTGTTACTGAAGTGAGTAATCCTAATCCTGAAGCTGTCTTGATGGTGATGGTTGATAGAGTTGACAAAAGAACAGAGTTTGGGAATTACCCGATTAGAAAACCTTCTACAATGCTCGAATTGTTTTATGAATATGCCAATGTGCACCTACGATAGGAGGACGCCCAATTGAATCAAACAAGGGGGTCGAATGATGTGTTAAATGAAGGTATTCAAAGCAACATGGCGGCGAAACTATCTGGAGAAAATTCCGGAAAGGTTGTGGTGAATGTTGGAAATCGTGGCAAATGAAATAATAACCAACGAAAAAACTATAATGGAAGTTGTAGCTAGAAAGGGGATCCTTGGAAATGACCCCAGTTTCAGACATTTGGTAGCTATACAACGTTGAATGAAACGAAGGAAAACATATATCTTGATACTTACAAAACAATGTCATATAAGAAACCGCCGCGACAATCCACGGAGAAAGAGCATGAAACTGGACAGTTTTGTACATTTCAAAAGATTTATGGCTATGCAACTAACGCTTGTTGTTGTCTTAGAAACATCATCGAGAAGCTGATTAGAGAAGGAAAGCTCGATGAATATAGGGTTGCCCTACGGGATAGGGTCAAGGGACCTCAGTCCTCAAACAAGGTCAGGTGGCTCCCAAAGCCACTGCCAAGCAGAAGAATAAAGGAACTGTTATTAATACCAATGTCGTAGGACGACATCCAGCAGATTATAGTGCTTGGACTATGGAGCTATATGTTAATGTTGCAAAGCATTTGGATGCTGTGGAGTGCAGCACCCTCGAAGCAGTGGGTCCTATAAAGCAAAGGAAGATGATGTCAGACAACATTGCCTTCCGTGACAGAGAATCACAGGGGGTGGACACCCTAAGTATCGATCCTTTAGTGATTACAACCAACATTGGCCTAGTTACAGTACAGAAAGTCCTTGTAGACTGTGGGAGTCACGTAAATATCTTATTCAAATGAGCCTATGACCAGTTGAGGTTAAAGGCGAGAGGCTTAAAGCCGTGCAAAGGCAAGATACGCAGCATCATTGGCTCAACTAAGGAACCAGTGGGAATGATTTAGTTGGCTATGGAGTTGGGTGAGGGGGACCGTAGGAGAGTGTTGATCCTCCCATTTCTTGTAATGGATATAAACTCTCCATACAACGCCTTCTTGGGACAGTTGGTCCTAGCAGAATTTCGAGCATTCATAGCTCCTTGGTGCCTGCTCCTGAAGTTTCCGACTGAAGCTGAAGTTGGAGTGGCACAGTGAAATCAAGTAGCAGGATGAGCATGCTACTTAGTGGAGTGGAAGGAAGTTTGCGATAAGGAAAACAAGAAGTCCAAAGACAATCCTCCTCCTTCCAAGGAATTTGCAGCATAACAAATAAAGAAAACATCTCTGCCAAGAACCAGTCGTCATCTTGAGGATACTGATCCAAAGGAGGACGAAGAGCCAGGATATAGAAAGGCCCTCCTAATAAAACTACGATGGAGATTCTGATCGATAACGATGACCCTACCAAGATCTTGAAGATCGGATCCCACTAACCCCTCTACGGATGAGGGTGTTGACTAAATTCCTCCATGCAAAACTTGATGTTTTTGCATGGACCCATGCTGACATATGTGGTATACCTCCATCCATCTACAGCTTTGAAGGTAGAGGTCGAAAGATTAATGAGTAATGGGTTCATATGAGATGCGATACTCCCCAGGTGGATATCAAACCCAATACTAGTGAAGAAGGCCAATGGGAAGTGGCGAAGTGCATCAACTTTTCGAACTTGAATAAGGTGTGCCCCAAAGATAGTTTTCCACTTCCTAGGATTGATCAGCTTGTCGGCTGTACAGCTGGACACGAGATTCTCTCGTTTATGGGTGCTTATTCAGGTTATAACCAGTTTGTGATGCATGTTCCAGACTAGGAGCATACTAGTTTCATAACAAATCTCGGTTTGTATTGCTATGTGGTTATTCCTTTTGGACTAAAGAATGCAGGAGCAACATATCAGTGTTGGTCAGTCGCATCTACCACGACCAAATCGGAAAGATAATGGAGGTATATGTAGATGACATGCTTGTGAAGTCAAAGCAATCACCCGAGCATGTCCGGGACCTGGCACAGATGGTCGGTGTTCTCCGCAGATATTGAATGAAGCTCAACCCTATGAAATGCACTTTCGACGTTGCATCAGGGATATTTTTAGGCTTCACCGTCAGATGTTGAGGAGTTGAAATTAGCCCAGAACAGATCGAAGCAATCAAGGGAATTCAAGAGGCTTGGAAGATCAAAGATGTACAAAGCTTGGCAGGAAAGGTTTCAGGTTAGGGTAGATTTATTTCCAGAGCTATAGACAAGTGCATTCCCTTTTTTGACTTAATAAAGTGAGGGAAGTACAACTTCGCATAGATGTCTGATTATGTCCAAGATTTTTTGAACATGCTTTATCATTTGAAAAGGCCACATATATTATCTAAGGCAGTCGACCATGAGGACTTGTTTGTGTATTAGGAGGTATCTTTACACGCAATTAGCTCAGCACTTGTACGCGATGAAGAACGGTTGAAGCAGCCAGTGTATTATGTAAGAAAGAAATTGATGGGACCGGACGAAACTACCCGATAATCGAGAAACTGGCTTACAGTTTGCTGATCGCCTCGAGAAAGTCCCGTCGCTACTTTTAAGATCACCCTATCAAAGTTTACACCAACCAGCCACCACGATAGGTCCTTCAATGACCTGAGGCTTCTGGGAGGTTGCTCAAGTGGAACATCGAACTGAGTTAGTTTGACCTCTCCTTCCTTTCTCGAAAGTCAATCCGAGGACAAGCATTGGCATGCTTTATAGCTGAGATTACGACTCCCGAGGGTGACATTCCATAGAACGATGTCAATCTTCCTAGTGTCAAACCAAGAATAGACACATGGAAGCTATACAAAGACAGGGCTCATAATGATCGGCGTTCTGGCACCGAAGTTGTTTTGTTAACTCCCGAGAGATGATCGATTTATTATGCCATGAGATTAGACTTTACCGCTACCAACGAAGATTCCGAGTATGAAGCCCTGATTATCAGGCTGAAGCTCGCACAAGAGTTGGGGGTAGAGGCATCGGGCAATTTGCCGCCTATCTGAAGCAGGTGGAAGATTTGCAGGATAGTTTTGACTATCATAGCATCTACCATATTTCAAGGGAAGAGAATCAAAAGGTTGATAGATTGGCTAAACTGGCTAGTTCCGATGCCCGAGATGAAGCAGAAATGGTCCTGATTGAGATAGTAGACACTTCGAGCATAGAACAAATGGAAATTGCTCAAACCTTGAAAGCCGAACCTAAGAAAGAGTTGTGAATGACCCCCGTCAAGAACTTACTCCAGAATGGAACTCTTCTAGAAGGAATAATGAAACATGAGCTCTTGTGCGTAAAGCTTTAAGATACATTATCCAGGGGATTTGCTCTATAGAAGAGGGTTCTTGGTTCTTATGCTCCGGTGTGTAGCCGACGACGACGCCAAACGAGTTCTGAAGGAAGTGCACCAAGGCGAATGCAGTGCTCAGGCTAGTGGGCAAACTCCTATGAAGAAGGTGTTATGTTATGACTACTTTTGGCCTACTACCAGCCGAGATGTGGCTAATTATTTTAAACATTGCGACAAGTGTCAGAAGTGTGCCTAGATTCAAAGAGATCCGCCAACTCACTCACCCATATGGTTAGTCCTTGGCCATTCGCTGTATGGAGAGCGGACATCATTGGTAGTCTTCCAATCTCTAAAGATGTGGCGAAGTATGCGACTGTGGCTGTGGATTACTTTACGAAATGGGATGAAGCCGAACCGTTGACCATAATCATGACGAAACGGTTGATCAACTTCGTTGTTAGAATTATCATATGCCGATTTGGGCTTCCTAGGACCATCATAACTAATAATAGGACCCAATTCGATAGTTCAGAATTCAAAGATTTCTGCCAACAATACCATATCGAGAAGAAGTACATTACAGTTACACATCCACAACCAAATGGACAAGTCGAGGCTTTGAACAAGATCATCAAGTCCATCTTGGTGAAACGATTGGAGCGGGACAAAAATGGTTGATGAAATCCCTTTAGCTCTTTGGTTATATCGTACAACCCATAAGTTTGCAACTGGTCATACTCCACTCGCCTTGTCCTACGGCTCTGAAGCAGTCATCCCGATAGAACGCGAAGTCCCTTCTCACAGGATGACATATTATGGCATGTTGACTAATATAACGCTTTTCTTAGAATCACTGGACATGATTGACGAGAAGAAAGAAGAAGCTAACTTACATGTCGTAACACATAGGCAATGAATCCCCCAATAATATAATGAGAAGGTTCGACTTAAACCTTCAACTTTGGCAACCTTGTTCTGAACCGTGTCTTTCCGGCCCTAGTTCACATGGGCCCGAAGTGGGAAGGACCTTACGTCATCAAACAGAGGCTTGATAATGGACCTTCAAGCTGGCGGTTGTTGATGGCAATCCACTCCCAAGAGCATGGAATGATGAGCATCTATGGAGTTATCTTTCTTAGGCTTTTATTATATTTATTTTATTTATTTTTAGCATTGTAACAAGGCGTGTATCGCCACTTACTATTGTTCATTAATTAAAGCACTTTTCCATGCTCCATTACTGTGTCTATTACTTTGAATATGTGTTGTGATTCGAATGTTCATCGGCCCACGTTTCGACAAGCTGACTCAAACTTTGCGACTACTCGAACTTGGGTTGACTAAATTCGAGCTCGTCTTCGACACTCAACAAGGCAATCAACACTTTGTGAACCAAAGTGATGAAACGATGCTTAAATAACATTTTTAACTCTTTCCCACGTTTCGACGGGACAAGTATAAACTATGGGGATGTGATCTGACCATCCTGATTGCGACCTTTGCCCTAGAAAATGAGGCAAATGAACGAATCTTGGGCAAGTGTAACCCAACCACTTACCCAAATAACTCCATTCCTCGGAGCTTGGAACGAAGTATAAACTAAGGACTAGTGTGATAGGTGCACCATATTGACCATTGGATCCCTAATTCTAACTCCTGATGACTAACGAGAGAGTATAAAATGACTCGCGTGCTTCGACACAAGGCCGCTTGACCTACGACTCTAACTCAACCGACACATGGAGAGCATAAAGGATGAACCACGACGTCCATACTAACTCCAATATCCTTAACTACGATAGGGAGTATAAACCTTAAGGACCGGACATCCAAGTTAACTTACCTAAATCCCCACCAACACTAGGGGCAAGGGTATAGAATCATAAATTAACTTCGAACACGATTCAGACGCGACTCATGATTTAAATTTAATTAGGAGCATATACACTATACCTCCAAATGTCAACATACTACTTATTACTTGACTTAGTAATATTTAAGTTGCAAGTACATTGAGTGAAAAGCAATATATAAATTTGCAGATAGATAACATTGTTTTTATTAATGGAAATATGCTTCATTTACAAAAATGCAGGTTTTATACAAATTTGAAAGAAAAAACGTGAAGGCCGCACACACAACAACATCCAAAGGGCGTAGAAACAATTTGGATGCTTAATTAACTAAGCTTCCGATGACTCATTGTCAGTCTTCTTCTTCTTGTTCGCTCTCTCCTCGGCCAGCTTGGCCTACACCTCCACGGTGAGGTAGTGCTATTTCTTGGACTTATCATTAGGAGCATCTTCAACTAAGGAAGCAGACACTTCATGTTTCTTCTTTCTCCATTTGGCTGAGGTTGGAGGAGTTTCCTTGGTTGGCGAGTCTATGATAGAGGGAGCAATGACTTGAAGTGGTTTGACCATAAGAGGTATCAGAGCATGGTGTTCTAGAGATCGTAACAACATCCTAGAATAAATGGCAATGAAGAAATCTTGTCAAGGGATTAGAAAATGGAAGAGTAACAAAGAAGAATCAAGAGAGCAAGGAAACAAATGTCTCATCGCTAAAGTCAGATCACAATCGGTATGTGTAGATTCATTACATAAAGATCTTTTATTAGACCATGAAAAATTATTGAAAGATTTTAGAACTTTGGGTAAACTTAATACAGTCATTTTAGCTAATTTAAAAAATTGTGAGAAAGAAAATTCCAAATTAAAAGAAGAAGACAATTTTTTAGTAAAACAAGCCAATTGTTTTGAAAATACCTTAGAAGGGCTTGTTTCTCAAAAAGATTTCCTTCAAAAATAAAATGAGCGACTAGAAGATAAGAAAAATGTTCTTTTAAAGGAAATCGATCTTTTGCAAAATAGAAATAAATCATTAGAAGATTCTTTAAATAATTCTAGTTCTTTAATTTCATCTCTTGAAAAAGAGAATGGAGCTTTAACTAAAAAGAATTTAGAATTATCTAAAGAATGTGAGTTTTTAAAGGTGAGTAATAATATTTTGCAAAATGAAATTTCCGACTCAAAAGAAAATTTTGAAAAATTACAATCCTCTTTAGTTAATTCAGGATCTCAAATTTGTGCTCTCAAAACTGAGAATGCTTTAAAAAGGAAGAACTCTGAATTAAATAAGGAAATTGTTGATTTTCAAAATAACAAAATTTCTTGTGTCAATCGCGACTTTGGAGTTAAATTTGATAAATGTACAAATAAGTTCTTGGAATTTAATAAAGGTCAAAATGATTTAAATATGATTTTATCTAGATGTCGACCTTTACATGACAAAAGTGGGTTAGGATATAATCATAGAAATAATACTAGATATACTTTTATGTACAATAAGAATATCACTGCTAGTACAAATGCACATCCTAGATCCAGTTATTATTCGAATACTTCTATGACTAGGGATGTTTATAATAACTCTAGAAGTACGAAAAGAAATATCAATAGAGATTACTTAAGTATTTGGGTTCCCGTAAATTGGAGAAATAGAGAAAAATATATCGATGATTATTTTGATTCAGTAGTTGATAATGAAAATTTTATCTTTAAAGGTTCCATTAAACCCTCTTGGGTATGGTTACCTTCCATCTAACCCCTGGACCCAAACAAAACAAGTAGGTACCAAAGTATGTATATCATATTTTTTTGCAGGTTTACCACAACAAAGAGAAGGCTATTTTTGATATCTCTAGATATTTGTGAAAACAAATTTCAGTTTTATCGAAGTGCACATGATCCAATATCTCCCAAAGGTGCTTTAATTATTTATGTCTTATGATCTATTACTGTTTTATCATAGTATTTATTCTTTTTAATCGATGACTAAAAGGGAGAAATGTCTTGAATCTCTCATGATACTTTACTTTTGAATGTATGTGCTGACATTTTTTGTGTAGGAATTAAATGGTAAGTTTATATATATGCACTAACAAAATATTGCAGAGATTCAGGTCGAGCTAAACATTTAAGGGGAGAAAACCCAAAGTGTTGTCATCAATCAAAAAAGGGGAGAATGTTGATAACAGGATTTTGATCGATGCCAAAAAAATGAAGTTGGAATGAATATCATGTCATAGAGATAAGGTTTTATACATTGTGTCGTGTTTAGAAATATGTTAAAATCTATCCTCAAGTATAAACACAAGTATAAAACAAAGTGTGTGTGTGTGTGTGTGTGTGTATATATATATATATATATATATATATATATTATAAAGGCATGAAATAGGCTGACTGGGCAAAAAATGCCTCAACCAGTCGACTGGTCGAGCATTTTTTCTCCATTAATGGCTATTTTCTGTATGTTTTTAAATATATATGATTTTATAATTCTTTAATGAGTTGACTGATAATTTCAGACCAGTCGACTGATCCGAAATAGCAAGTAATTTCCTGAAGGGTTGCTTCCCTTCATGAAGAGATTTCCCTTCATTAATCAAGGGAAATGGACACAACTTTTTGTAGAAACTCTTCATGAAGGATTGCTACTTTTCTACTACTTATATAAACAAATTCAATCATGTTTTACAAGGATCTATTTTCTACCAATTTTACTGATCATTATTCTATTCTCTTCATATACATTCTTTGCATACAAAAGCTCTCCAAATTCAAATACTTGTTGAATCCTTGAATCGATTTAATATTACTTGATTCAACAAGCAATTTTACTTCCTTAAATCTACGCATTTAAATCATATACTTGAGGATCAGATTATAGGAAGATTGTACTTAAACCGTTGACTATCCTTGTTGATTCAAGAACACAAAGCATAAGTCAAAACCATTGTATTTGTTGAAGTCCTGTGTGTGATCAGGAGAGTGGCATCCTTGTTGGGGCTCGGGTGTATGGACCTATTCCTCTGGGTTAAGAGAGGGCATTGTTAGTGGAAATTCCGAAGAGGAGCTTCGGGACTGGAAGTAGGGCGGGAAATCCGTACCAGTATTAAAACTCCTGGTGTCTCTTTTACTTTACTTACCACTTTTATTTTCTTGCTATATATCTCGGTAACTTAGACTTTATTTGCATAAACTATTGCACATTATTTAGATGGTATATCACATATATTTCCGCATTATCCATATAGATCCTTTAAGTCATACATACCGACTTTTCATTTAAATGTCTTGAATCTCTCATGATACTTTACTTTTGAATGTATGTGCTAACATTTGTTGTGCAGGAATTAAATGGTAAGTTTATATATATGCACTAACAAAATATTGTAGAGATTCAGGGGGAGATAAACATTCAGGGGGAGAAAACCCAAAGTGTTGTCATCAATCAAAAAGGGGGAGAATGTTGATAACAAAATTTTGATCGATGCCAAACAAATGAAGTTGCAATGAAGATCATGTCATAGAGATAAGGTTTTATATATTGTGTCGTGTTTAGAAATATGTTAAAATCTATCCTCAAGTATAAACACAAGTATAAACCAAAGTGTGTGTATATATACACATACATATATATATATATATATATATATATATATATTATAAAGGCATGAATTAGGTTAAATGCCTCAACCAGTCGACTGACTGGAAATATACCAGTCGACTGGTCGAGCATTTTTCTCCAGTAACGGCTATTTTCTGTAAGTTTTTAAATATATACGATTTTATAATTCTTTAACTGGTTGACTGATAATTTCAGACCAGTCGACTGATCTGAAACAACAAGTATTTTCCTGAAGGTTTGCTTCCATTCATGAGGAGATTTTCCTTCATTAATCAAGGGAAATGGACACAAATTTTTGTAGAAACTCTTCATGAAGGATTGTTGCTTTTCTACTACTATATAAACAACTTCAATCATGTTTTACAAGAATCTATTTTCTACCAATTTTACTGATCATTATTCTATTCTCTTCATATACATTCTTTGCATACAAAAGCTCTCCAAATTCAAATACTTGTTGAATCCTTGAATTGATTTAATATTACTTGATTCAACAAGCAATTTTACTTCCTCAAATCTATGCATTCAAATCATATACTCGAGGATCAGATTATAGGAAGATTGTACTTAAACCGTTGACTATCCGTGTCGATTCAAGAACACAAAGCATAAGTCAAAACCATTGTATTTGTTGAAGTCCTGTGTATGATCAGGCAAGAGGCATCCTTTTTGGGGCTCGGGTGTACTGACCTATTCCTCCGAGTTAAGAGAGGGCATTGCTAGTGGAAATTCCGAAGAGGATTTTCAGGTCTGGAAGTAGGGCGGGAAGTCCGAACCAGTATAAAAACTCCTGGTGTCTCTTTTACTTTACTTATCGCTTTTATTTACTTACTATATATCTCGATAACTTAGACTTTATTTGCATAAACTACTGCACATTATTTAGCTAATATATCACATATATTTCCACATTATCCATATAGATCCTTTAAGTCGTACATACCGACTTTTCAGTTTGACCATAAGAGGCCCAGAGCATGATTTAAATTTGAGAAGGAGAATCTTACCCTCATCTCTCGCTTTCATCTCTGCAAGGGTCAGAGGTCCCATCTTGCCATGCTCTCCATTATGCACCACGTCCTCTTCTTCCGACTGAGAACCTTTGCCATCTATCCCCTTCAAGGCAACTATCATTTTTCGTCTATGCCTGGGTCTCCGGCGGGGGGCACTTGGTGTTCTTCAGTTACTTTCATCTCGTCTTCGGAAGTAGTCTTCTTTGCAAGGGTACCTGAAGTAGGAAGAGCAATGATCGGTCCTGATGGAATAACAGGTCTCCCGATTGGAGGCCCAACTGCTAAGCGACGAGATACGATCATTTTATGAAATTAGGGAGAAAGAAGAGATATACCCTTGATGGAGGCATCCCTAGGAGTAGGAGTCCCAACTTCTTGGATAGGAGTGAGAGGGTTTCTTGGGACTAGACTTGGCTCATATGGGTTGTACCCTTCAACTGAACCTGATGACTGGGCTGGAGGAGGCAGAATGATTGCTTCATCTGTAGAAGGATCTGCGGTGGGAGTAGGTTGGTTGGTGGATTGTGTAGGGGATGCATCACCTTTACCCGTGACGTGTTCCCCTACCATTGTTATTTTCCCTTTCTTCCTGTACCGCTCGGCATCCGCCTCCTCTTTTAATAGCTGCCTTCCCTCATCCAAGACCTCATGTTCGTTGCCTCTCAGAAACTGGGTCATCAATGCCTCTTCATTCACCATGCCCCGAGTAGCATCCCTTTTCCCCTCATCCATAAACACCTGCTGCGTATTGGCCAGTGCTTGTACATAGTCAAGGACCCACGATATGTCCCGATTGTGAAGAACTCGAGCATAAAACATTGTATGTTACAACCAAAGTCCTGACGCATCTTTTCTATCTCCGCTGCGTTATCCACTTTAAGCCCTTGAATCTCTATCTTGTGCTGAAGGCGAGAATTAGAGGCGTTTTCCAAAGTAGCATGAGCGATCTCACTTTCCTTCTTTCGAGCTTCCTTGAAGGAAGCTAACTTCACCTTAAGATCAGCGATCTCTTGTTCTATATTAAGGGACTCATATTGCTGACTCACCAATTTCACATCATCCTGAGCAGACTTGGTTAGGATCGACCAATGGCTAAGCTCAGTTTCAAATCGATTACGAAGACTATCTAGCTCTTTTTTTTTACTGTATTGCTCCTTGATGGTAGCTAGTTCAGTTATGCGCTTAGCCAACTCTTTCTTCGTGTGCTCAAGAACATTTTTCTCAAAGCCCACTCTAGTATCATACCCTCTATCTCGACCTCTAGACTCTTGATGACTTTAGATGATCTTCATGAATATATAGACATTTCATTATACCGAGTCAAAGCAAAATCAATATTTGACATAAACCGACTGCCAAAAGATTTTGGAACCGGTTGCAAGTTGGGGACAAAATTTATATAAGAGAAGTGATGCTGGGGGAAGGCCTGTTCCATTTCTTGATCCTTTCCATAGGGGTTTTCTCCTGTGCGGATGAGATTGACAGCTTAGAACTTTTGCCTATACGCTTGGCAAGGATAGGAGATTCTCGGCCTCGGGAAGCAAGCGACTGTGACTGTTAAGGGGTATTGACAAGGAGTTTATGGTGGGAAGTCTTTGTCTGAGATTGTTCACTGGTTGTCTTTCCATCACCTCGGGAGGACTTTTCATGAAAGCGGGAGGGAGAGTGACGTCTTTCTCTTTCATGTTCCTTTTCTTTCTTGATCTTGGCTGGAAGTCAGGTCGCGGTGACCGCAGATCTTCCACTGTGGGTGGAGCTGCTTGCCTCCCAACTGGGAGCACGAGGGCGGTTGTGATCGAAGGCTCCCTGACTGGAAGCAGGATCATCAGTGGTATGACAATTAGTGGAACTTGACATCCACCATCCCCCAGAGTCCGATTTGCATCAAGAAGGTGATAGCAATGTAGGAGCATATCTGTAAGGCATCTCTTGATATTTCGATCTTTCTTTGGGAGACTTAACAAAGTAGCCAGACGCTCATGGTACGATTGGCCAACGGACTTAGCTGAATTACTACCTGTAAGGAGCAATAGATATTAGAAACCTTTTCCTACATCCAATATAACAGTAAGTTGAGGTTTAACACTTACTGAATTTGAGCCATCTTTGGGTGCACCCTGGCTGTTGAGGAGTATAAAACCATTCGTGCCTTATGTCCCCGAGCTTGCTTAGTACATCCTCAATAATCTTTCTCCAAGAGCAACATCAAAAAAAGAAATGAGGGATTTGGGACCTCCCTGTGCTTAAAGTTGAAAAAGGAAACCACGTCCTCAAAAGTCAGGGACCGATGTAGATGTTCCATGTACATGATGTAAAGTGAAATTAAGTTGGCATACGTGATGGGATGAAGCTGCATCGATGCCAGTTTCAGGCGTCTAAGAAATTCAACAATGAAAGAGTGGAAAAGAGGAATAAATCTCGACAGTACACATCTGTCTACTCACCGCCATGAAGTCCTCAGGAGGGATGTGAGGAAATTCCTTTTCTTTGGGAATCTGAATCTCTCCCTAGGGGATTCTATGCATGACACTTAACCTTTTCAGTTTCCTCTCATCTATGGTACATGGACGGGATTCTTTGGGAGTCTCCAAGGCTACATCTTCAGCAGGAGCATCAGGGGCTGCTTGTCCCCTTCTTCCTGTACCTCCAGCTTCAGAACTTGAATTTTACTTGGGTCTTCTTGGGCCGCTTTTTTCTTTTCTACCTCAGAGTAACAAGTTAGATACTGCTAGTCCTCTTAGCTATGCAATCCAAGAAAGATAATTGACTAGGAAATTAAAACCATCACCCCTAGTGTGTGTACTAGTGAAAGTGCATATAGTAGGAGCGTACAGAGATAATTGCAGAAACATAAATAGAAACATTAAGGGAAAATATGTTCAAGTCCGGATGAGTGCATATACATATGCACTGTCAAAGTTCATATGTTCAGTCCAAGGCCCTATCCTAACCATCCAAGATATTGCTGTCATTTGATTCATTAAGTGATTGATAAGGTACACAAAGCCGTTGAGAGTGGTAAGTAAATTGGATGCATGATTTTCAAGTGCAAAGGGTCGGCTCGGCCACTCTGAGGTCGATTACCCCCGGCTCGAGCAGTCTCTCAATTGAATGGTATTCGGGTTGAACTTTACCTTATTTGACCCGAGACTCACCAGCCTACGCCTTTGCAATCTCATCTCGGATCGAATGTCATCCTATTCGACCCGACCCCTGGGGACCACTTGGAAGCCTCGCTTATCCACTCACTTCCCTAATTCAATAGACTAAAGACCTCAAATTCGATTCCAAGAATCCTATTTAAGGATCGCCATTGAACACTACCTTGTAGCCGTATAACTCTCCATGGCCCTCGACACCGTTACAGGCGATCTCCACGCCATAAATGGGTTCAAGATTGGGTTTAATCAAGGAAGAAGGGAAAAGACATTGGGTTCGTGGTTTAATTAGTGTGAATTATAAGTCTCAAGTATGAATTAGACGGATTTATCCCTACCTAGTTTGATTACAAAGAAATAGTTGAAGGTTAGAGTCGAACTGGAAAGGAATTCATGAATTTTTGAATGTTAGGGTTCAATTCGAAATGCTCAGTAAATGGTGAAAGTAAAAAGTGAAAAAGAGGCGGTCTACGTATTTATAATGTACCAAGAATACTCTTCTTATTCCCTTTAAAGTGACGCCCCATAGAAAAAATAGCATGCTTCGGGTAAGAGAGCATCGGCCTGAATCGGGTCGACCCGACTCTTTCGAACCATTCTCGGTTTGAGGTCAGCCCGGGGAGACCAGTAAAGAAGAGGGGAAGTGGATCCTTTATTACTTCACGATTACTACAAAATATAAACCATCACTTGATTCGATACATTGACTCGAGATAGGGGAGATCATGGCCTTATCACTGCTATTCGATCTTGGTCATCCTAGTCCAACATCGACTCATACAACTCCAACAATATCTCATACTAACTCGTACGCGACTATTTGGTCTAACTTGACTGCGCACTTGACTAGCATAAAATTACAACATCGTTTGGCAATGACCTGTGTGTGACATCACATATCGGAGCCAACGATTCGGTATGGCAAATGACAAGCCATACATGTAGACAAGATAATCCGAGTACAATGGATCTTCAAGCGAACATGGCTATTTGTTACCACTATTCAGAAACTAAATGACATTCCATAGAATAGAAACTCAACAAGTTCAAAGAACATCCCGTCTTCGACGCGACGTGCTTTTGGAGGCAAAATGTTAACCTGCCTTCTTGACAAGGCCATCAAGGTTTCAGACATATCAGAGTCAAGCCAAGCCATCACCGAAAATCCATAGTTTCGGGTTGAACAGGTCCCGGGTCGGTGAAGTTTCAACTTGATGTGGGCCTTACCACTCCATAACTAAGCGTTGGGATGAGCATCACGAACTTGGCTTGACTAACGCCTTGGGTCGATTAAGATAATCTTACAGTGAAGATTGACCTCGGCTCGGTGCAGGTTTTGGGTCAGCCAAACAGGGCATACCGACTAGAAACAGGAACATAAAAATAAGCTTTGCAACAAGTCTCCAAGCCACGGGTTGAACTATTTTCGGTTTGACAAAGTCAACGCAAACCCTCTCCAGTACACTAATATCTCCTACAGACTCGTTTCAACTTTATTTTGACCGCCTCTTTTACCACTGGAACTCCTGAAAAGATGCCACATGTCCATACCTAGCTGGGTAGGGCCATTTCACACGAGAAGAAATATTCTCCCCTATTTCTACAGTCTCGAGATGGATACCATGTGTCCTAGTCGACCCGAGAACTGTAGCATCTACAAATAGCCACCCAAAGCTGTGAAAAAAGAACTTTTGGCCAATCTCTTATGATTGTATTCATTATTGCATTGTACTCGAGTTTAGCTATTAAACCATCATTTGTACTCAAACTTTTAGATAATCAAGAGATTATAAAGTGGACGTAGGCTCATTAACGCCGAACCACTATAAATTTGAGTGTGATTGCATTTTCTCTCGTTTTCATTTATATTTCTTTATTTTATTCTCTACATAATCTCTATTTAGGTGTTGTCCACTTTTTGGTGTCAACGGCTTGCCTGCTAGTGAGACCATAAGTGATAAAAGTGTATGTTGTCTTGTATGGATCTCTAACAAATAAATAATACTCGATCCAAATCCCCGTTGATTTGGTCCCCCATAGAAATCATAGATTAACCATAGAATTAGGCTTTAAACTTAATATCATTTAAATTCAATATTTATTAAGCCTAACAGTTCATTCATTTATCATAGAATAACACCTAACCATAAGGCCCCATAGAATATCATCTAAGCACAAGACCACCATAGAATATCACCTAATCACAAGGCCACCAAAGAATAATATAGTTTTAGGATTATAACTTAACATAGTTAAGTTAATTTACATGTTAATCCTAATTGTCTCATTCATTTATCATAGAATAACACCTAATCATAAGGGCCGATAGAATATTACCCAATCACAAGGCCACTATTGAATTACCATAGAATTTCAGGCTTGTAACTTAACATCATTTTAAGTCAATATCTCATATTAAGCGTAATTGTTATTTTATAGTTTTATGTCATATTCATATTTGCAAATAAACGATGTTTGTTTATTATGATTCCTCAATCTATCATATTTATGCAAGTATGTGTTATAGTTCATTTTTCTGTAATAACCTATACCATAGCCATTTTACAAACTTAATCAAATTTGCCGATTATCAGTCCAACGTCCCCTTTTTATTACAGTTTACATTTAGCCCAAATTATCCAATATTGTTTCTGTTATTCCAATCTAATCAAATTTCCTAAACGTGTGTAGAATAAAAGGATAATAATCAGTCGCATAAAATTCGAAGTATAATTAGTGCCTAAATCAGTCGTTTACCACACACAAATAAAGGATTATAATCAGTCGTGGGAAATTAGACATATAAATCTATGCCTAAATTAGTTGTATACATATGCATTTAGGCATATTTGTGCATAACCATAGTAAACTGTAAAAATCAGAGGAAGAAAGGGAAAGAGGATTGAGAATATAACTTACAGTAATATGAATATTAATTAAACAAAAACAGTAAGAAAAGACAAAAAAAATACAGAAACTACTTATAGAAAAACAGGAATAAATAGAAACTATAAGTAAAAAACTATAAACAAAATTACAACTATGACTTCTGTTATTCCTATTTACCTAAACTTAATCAAAAATCTGAATAATCATAAAAATCACTAGAAAAGCTTCCCTCGTGGCCCTGACAGACCCACCTCTAGAAGAAAATTAAATAGAAATTATTTTTATTTTAGAAAGGCAGTAAAATTTTATTAACAAAAATCCTTTTACACATAACTATACATGAATATACACCTCTCTCTACAAACAAAACAAATACAAGCCGAGAAAAAAACTATAACATGCTATATAGAGAAAACAAAAAAACTCAGCTAATACAACGAACATACTCACAATAGTATAACAAAACTCTCCAAAACTAAAGCCATCTTGATAATCTCATCTGCTTTTCTAGAGGATCAATGAAAACATTTGACTCTTTGAAAGGGAACTAATACCAAAAATTCTATTGTTCCTCTCCTGCCAAATTGCTGATACAAAAATCTTTAACAATTTCAGCAAAGCTTTAGACTGAACACTTTTCCATCTTGTAGCCTTAAACACATTAAACCATTCATGCATACTAACTCTCGACGCCTTATGAAAACCACCAACATCAAGTAGTCTTTTCTATATTTGAAAAACATAATCACATTCAAAGAAGATATGAATATTGGTCTCAGACTCACTATTACATAGAGGACACAGACTGTCCTGAATAATGCCCATGGAACACAATTTATCCTTTGTGTTAATGGCATTTGCCATCACTTTCCATAGAGTTAGATTCTCCTTTGCAGAAGCGCATGTATTCCAAATTCGAGTAGCCCAAGGAAAAGAATTCTTTTCATCTTTCAGCAACCTGTACACATGATTAATGGAGTGCTTCTTACCATTCCAAATTAAGTCATCATCCTCAACTAATTTCAGATTTGCAGACAAATCATTCCAAAGCCTTCTACGTTGAGTTGAACTAGAATAAGGTAGCTCAATATGACAATCATGATAATAGTTATGAACTGAAGCACTATTAGGGATTCCATAAATAAACCTCAAATTATAATCCACTAAATCTGATAAAATCAAAACCTGCTTGGCCCAAGGATCATTCCAAAAAGAAATCAGAGATAAATTTTTCCTACCATATTAAATGAAAGGTAAAAAATCACTTATGAGCTTAAGAATTGCTCTCCAGCTCCAAGTACAAAAAGAAGGCACTGACATTGTCTAAAAATTCTTATTACCAATCAAGTTATTCGTTATCCATTTCGTCCAAAGACTGTTATCATCAGAGAACAATTTCTGATAATAAGAAGATATTAAAGCCTTATTCCATAAGAAAATATTAGTAATACCAAGTCCCCCATGACTTTTATCTTCATACAATTTGTTGTACGAGATTGGAATCATCTTTCTGGAAAAAGGATCCCCATGCAATAAGAATTTATTAAGAGCTGAAGTAATCATAGATAATAATTTCTTAGGAAGAATGAAATGCCTGCACCAGTAAGTTGTAGTCGAAACAGCTATTGATTGCACAATTGTAAGCCTACCTGCTTGCGACAACTTGCAACTTGGCCAAAGCTTAAGTTTATCAATAATCTTTTCAAATAACGACATACAATTAATCTTTGTAATACGAGAATATATCAGAGGAAGACCCAAGTAAAAAGTATTTGAAGGTAATTCCATAAATCCAAAGAATTTTATTAGCTCTTCCTTTCTTGACTTCGAGAGACCAGCTATCAATATATGAGATTTATTCATATTTACTTGCAAACCAGTAAGAGAATGGAATTTTTCTATAGTGCCAAGAATACATTGAATATTGGAGGTAGTTGGTTTTGTAAATATAACAAGATCATCAGCAAAGAGGAGATGTATGATTTGAGGGTTTGTACGATGAGGGTGCAGAAATAAATTTCCATCATCTACTTGCTGCTTCAAAAGTGAGTTGAGTAATTCCATCACTACAATGAACAAATATGCTGAGATGGGGTCACCCTGTCTCACTCCACATGTACCTTTAAAGAAACCTTGTAAGCTACCATTCCTCACAATAGAATACCTTGGAGATGATATGCATATGTAAATCCAGGAGAGAAATGGCATAGGAAAATTCATATGAGATAATATTGCCAAAATAGCATGCCAAGAGACAGAATCAAAAGATTTCATAATATCCAACTTAATAATACACCTTGGGGAAATGGATTTCCTATTATAGCCACATAGTAGTTCATGAGTTATGAGGAGATTATCACTAATTAACCTTCCATTCACAAAAGCTGAATGATTAGAAGAAATGATAGTTGGAAGAATCTTTTGAAGTCTATTTGCAATGATCTTAGAAATTACTTTATACACCACACTACATCATGAAATTGGCCTAAAATCAGACACCATCTCAGGATTATCAATCTTTGGTATCAGTGCAATAGAGGTAGATGCTAGATGAACAAGTAAAGAACTATGCTGGAAAAAGAACTGTACTCCTAGAGATAAATCTTTGCCAATGATATCCCAACACTTTTGTAAAAAGAAAGCGTTAAACCTGTCTGGACCCCCCACAACTAGTTGAATCTAGACAAAAAACCGCATCTTTAATTTCAGCATTAGATATTAAAGAAATCAGGTCATCAGATTGAGCTTGAGAGATATACGGCAAAGTAATATGACTGTAAGGTTCCAAATCAATTTGAAAAGGGTTTGGTGGTGCAAGAATAGAATAAAAATAGTTCACAAACGCTTCATTGATATTCTTCTCCTGATACTGCATTTCACCATGCATATCTTTAATACAGGAAATTGATTTATATTTCTTTATCTTCAGATAATTGTGATATTATTTTGTATTTCTGTCAGCCTCCTTTATTTTCCTCAACTCTGGTGCTTGCCTTGACGCTTGAAATTCCATGTCAAGGGAGGATTGCAATTTTCACTTTAGATTCACCTCCAAATTATGCAGAAAAGAATTATGGGGGTCATTGTGCAAAGCCACTTGTACGTCACTAAGCTCAATCCTAATTTTCGAAGATAATATAGATCCTTTACACAAATTGATAGAAACCCAGGCCCTCAAATGGAATTTAAGTTTCCTCAATTTGCATAAGAAGCATTTAAGAGGATCATATGAAAAATGATTAGTCCACACCTACATTAAGATGTTAGTAAATTCTTCATATTGAGTCCAAAAATTGAAAAATTTGAACGCTATCTTACCCTTGTTACTGACATCCTCAACTCCCCAATTAAACAACCAAGAGAAATGGTCAGAGAGTGTTGAAGGCAAAGATTGATAAAATGAATGAGGCCAGAGTTGAAGGAATTGTAAGTTAGCAAAGATATGATCCAATTTATACATGGTGGGATTACCAAAACGAGAACAATTGGACCAGGTGTAGTTAATACCAAAGGAATTCATAGGAAAAATGTTGGAATTTATGAGGCTTTGATTTAGAGGAGCAAATTCTTTGATAGAAAGAGGATTACCACCAAATTTGTGATTACACGAGTACATACAGTTAAAATCCCCACCTATTAACTAGGGAGCATTTGAAGAATTAAGAAGATGAAAATTTGCAAGAAAAGGATTGTGAAGAGAAGGAGCATTATGTGCATAAACAGCAGTAAGTTCAAAGGAAGCATTTGAAGGGGTATAAATGCATTGAGAGTGGATGAATTGATCTGATTTAGAGAGAGGGACAAGGCTAAAAATGAAAGGATTCCAGCATATCAGAATTCTGCCAAAACTTGCAAAATCCAGATTATGAATAAAATTCCAATGAGGAGCAATATATTTCACCATTCTATCTGTCGAATTCATATCCAGCTTTGTTTCCAATAAACATAAAAGATGAACTTTATTCTCACTGATAAATGCTTTTATTTCACTTTGTTTAGAGGGCAAATTTGCACCTCTAATGTTCCAAAGCTATTTTATTGACCATTTAAAAGGAAGTGGATTAACTAGGATGGATGGATTACTCCTGGTATGTCTAGTTGTGGACTTGTGATTACTGTTAACAGGCATTACATCTTGAGGCCTGTACTCTTTCCCTTCATTCGAATCAACAATATCAGAAGATTTATCTTTCCTTTTACCATATTTTCTCTGATCACTTGAGGAGGATGAAACTTTAGGATTATGGTTTGAGAGTTGAGAAGGTGGAAGTTTAATATGAGGAGGTACAGAGAGATTCAAATAAGGAGAGGATGATTTACTAGTAGAAGGTTCACTGAAAGAAGAAGAACACAACATAGTAGAGGAGGAAGAAATGGCAGAGGAGGTTGATGAAAGAACTGTAGAAGAGGATGAATGATAGTCATGCAAAGAATCAAAAGGATTATTGTGAATTTCAACATTATATACAGTTCATCAATATTATCACCTATTGGATATTTATCCTTTTTTCCAATATCAGAATTATTGTCATGATCATTTGCAGCTACCATCACTTCTTTAACTATATTCATTTCCTCAAACATAAAATGATTTCTACCAACTTCTATGACAGTTTCATCAAGTTTCTCATTTACTTCATCTCTCACTACTTGGTGCTCATCACTTTCCTTCCTTTGCCAAAATTTTTTCTTCTTATGCATAACATCTTTCCACTCATTATTATTTCCTTTCTTCTGATTATTATTTTGAGTGCTACTTCTAACATTGTTGCCATTAAACTGCCTCCTTTCAAAAGAATTCTGATTTACAAATTTCTGCTCTGTTTCCTCAACAGGAAATTGATACTGATTATTAATTTCCTCACTTACTAGTTGTTCACTTTTAGATGTTTCATGCCCAAACATCTTGCAATGAGTACATAATTTTGGACACCAATCATATGAAACAAGAACTGGTGGACATTTCTCTCTAAATTCATTCAGCTCAATTGATGAAGGTAATTCAAAATCTGGCTTTACCTCCACAAGTGCCCTAGCATATCTTATTCTCTGCATCTTCTCAGTATTAGAATCAAAGCAAATCAATCGGCCAACATGGCAAGCAAGCCAATTTATACCCACCAACGTCCATAGCAATAAAGGAATCCTATGCAGATGAATCCAAACAGGTACTTTCTTAATTTGAGTTTGGGAATTGCCAATTGAAGGATCCCATTTAGTTATTATGAACATTCTTCCTTTGATGAAAACTGGATCAGCATGCAAGACCTTATCCCTATCTAGCTCATTTGAGAATTTAAAATAGAAATGTAGACCATCAGAAATAATGTCAACATCACCTGCAAGTTTCCATTTACCACACAAAAAATTCACCATAGTCAAGTAAGACAGGGATCCATCAAGAAAAAAACCCACTAAGTATTCTCCCCAATATTTTAAACCTTCTCTTTAACAAGATCAGGGATAGGATTACCATCACGTGAAATATCAAATTGAATGGGCTTATAAGATCAAGCATTATGAGGAAGGGTTTTGAAAAGAGAGGCATAATCCAATTTCTTGGAATGATGAGATGCAGATGAGGTGTTCGATAAATTAACTCTGACGGATTTATGTGAAGAACTAATTGGCAGTTGAGGATTAGAAAGAGGATTATCATGAGAAACAGAATTATTGGATTCAAGAATCGCAACATTATTCTTATCAGAATGAATTTGAATTTGGGAAGAGTTTAAGGAAATACCTTTATCCAAATTGGCAATAACATCACCAGATTTAGAAATAGAAGCATAGCAAGAATTGTTGGATTGATCATAAATACCTGACTGCAAATTAGCAACACTAACTTGATTCAATTTTGCACCATCAAGATTCAAAGCAGCGGATCCATCAAGATTCAGGGAACCAACGGAGTTTAGCTCAGCGGAGGGAGGGAGATGAGGGATAGGACGAGATGGAGGAAGAGGAGGGAAAGAAGATGAGTCAAAGGAGAGGGAGGACGAGGAAGAGAGGTTGTTTAGAGAGGAAGAGGACGCCATTAAAAAGGGTTTAAGCTCTCCATTAACAAGGAGGGCTATCTCTCAAAAAGGAGACTAGCCTAGGCAGGGAAGAGATGTATTGTGAAGAATGAGGGAGGGGTTGTAGGTTTATTTATAGCTAGAGCAAAAGACTATCAACTGTTAGATTTACGTTTTAAATCTGAATCGACAATATCCTTGGATCAATCCATAGTGACCACATCAGCGAATCAAAACAAAACAAGTCAGTCTAAATTAGCCCTAAAAAATTTCGCCTGTTCAAACATTTCGTGCCTGATAAGTATACGTGCCAGACACTTTTGGGTCGACGCAGACCCTAGTTGTGTCGACACACTGGTTGACCCAAACGCAACCTGAGTCAATCTATGGTTCGATTCGGTTATTGTTGGGTCGTCCCATGCAATAGTCCCTCTCTATTTTCTTTTTGAATTCTGATTTGAATTTCAAATTTCGAATCTCAATAACTTCTTCGTTTTAAGTCCGTGTTACACAAATCATTTATGCACCTGAGCCAGAAAATCATAACGGATCCAATGGAGTTATCTCTATTGCGTCAAATTCTTGCAATTTTTCAACTTATTATTTAATCTATTAATTTGTTAATTTCTATATGTAAAAATTTGGGTTGTTACAAGTTATGTCATGCTAGGTCTGAGGTTTGGGTCCAAAACAATGTTTCTGAACAAAATTATGACACTTAAAATAAGCCAGATTTGAACTCGTTATCAAGCTCAGAATTTGAATTTGAATAGATAGGAATGATAGAAAATATAACTGTTAGAACTTGCAGGAACATTTGAAATTTCAAATGAACAGACATGTATGTAAGAATGGAAACATCGTTGGGAAGAGATAAAACTGTTACAAAAAAAAGGCATATCCTTATATATATAAATAGCAATGTCCAAAAACTATTTTAAATAAAATTAGAAATTCATCTTCTTTTTCAATTCTACGATGCTCAGGAACTGGTACAAAACTCTAAACTCAGAAACGCCTAAATAGCGTTTTCAAATCTCTAAACTAGAGATGCCAGAAAAGAGTTGTTAATCATCATATTCTCATTCTCTTCTCCCCTTTCATTTATTTCATAATTACATTGATTTTGTAATATTGCATATTACAAATTTGTTACTCCTATCATTGTACTGAATTCGAAAGATATTATGGATCGATTTCGATACTCCTATTGCCATCGATCAAAGAAATTAACATCTTGACTCCAATGTATCTTAGAAGACAATTTTCCCTAACTTACAACACACATTTCCTTGATTAAACGAGTGGTGGGGGAAAAACTTCTTAAGGAAAGCATCATCGATGTGCCTTAGAATAATTCGTATAGATTTAGGTTTATCACTGTCGTGCATTTCACCACATTTGCAGAAATTGCTCGCTAATAGTAAACCCCATTGTTGCCTTATTGTTAGGTCTACCAATTGAGCTAGGTTTCCTGGTATCATAAAACATTGATCTGAGTCTGATTACAATAATTAAAACTTGAGTGCAATCCAAACTCAAAGGGTATTTCAAACAGTGAAAATTAAGTTGAAGTGCATTTTATTTTAGGGGCAATAAGTTTCAAGGACATAACTTCTGAATAATAAGTTTTAAAGACTATTTATAGGAAAAAAAGATAAGTTCATTTACCTTTTTAAGTTATATGAAAAAAAGATAAATTCTTTTATCATTATTTCTGTATAACTAGAAATGGTAAATTTGTTTATCTTTTTCATGTAAATAATCCTTAAAACTAATTTTTCAAAACTGATGTCCTTAAAACTTATTACCTTGAACAAAGAAGCATTTTAAGTCAAAATCCCCTTTCAGAAAATATTTATTGCTGACTTGTCATATTTTTTGAGCCCACTGGTTAATGCTGCATGAGGTAGAAATTTATGTTAAAACCATATTTTAAATATTGGTAAAATTTATACAAATAATTTTAATATATAAATTGGGCGATGATGTAGTCAAGTTCACAACAAAAGTATGCAAAAATATGTACATGTTAACAAACAAAATGGTAAATAAATAATATACATACTCATGTTTTGATATGATGGAAAACTGATAGATGAGTCAGACCGTAACTGAGCCGGGTTTTAATAAAACTATATCTGATCCTGATAGCGACATGTTCGGGTATGGTTAGCAAAAGACAAAACTCACGCCCACATTAATGGGACGAGTTTGGATCGGACTCGGACTAAAACAGGTATCATTTACGGATTTGTTTATTGGTAATGCCTCAAGAGTATTATTCTTCTTAGTCTAAATAAAATCGTGTGTCCACTAAGCAGGGTTGGCCCAGAGGGCAACCCACTGGACCTTGGGCAACAAAATGATATTTTATATTAAAGATTCTGATATAAAATCTTGAGTCTTGCATCTTGTATAATAGGGATTGTGGTTTGATTGTAAATGATGAAGAGGTCATTGAGAGCAGCGTTTGAGTCCTAACATACCTGTTTTGTGAAATTTTATATTTTAACTGCCTTTTGCTAATGATTTTGGGTTGGGCAACCAAATTAACGGGCCGGCTATGCGACAATAAGTATCCTGATAAACAAGAGACAAGATGTCGGGATTGATCCTAAGACGTCACAAAATCCATGCAAACTTCTGAGTTGGCAAGATTAAACAATATTAAATATAGTAAATGTAAATAATAATTTTATATATAATAATCCCTCGTTTTCTTGTATAAGCAAAACACTAATATTCCATTAAATAAAGTAAGTGAAAGATGGAACATGAATCATGCTTTCGTGGGGAAGACAGTAAATTAAGGTGGTTTAAAGTTTCTTGCATCCTTATCCTTAGGAGAACATAACTAGATCATATATCTTGTTACAAGGTGGACAAATACTTAAAACTATCATCCTATAATCACACTTTTATGGTACATTTAAGGAAGGAAAAACCGTTTGGCATCACTTAATTAGCAGTAAAGATCTCGATCATCTAAGTTCCATATATTCTCCCATGCATTTGGAATTTGATCCTTAAATGAACCTTCTTCGCTTGTTGAGCTACCAGCATTTCCATTTTCTTGAAGAAGCATGTAGGACATAGGGAACATATATGTCAGATCTTGTATGTCTTGATACATTTCAGCTGCATGAACTTCCAGAGGCATATTCATCCATTTAGCTGTGGCAGCCTCTTGAACAACAGATAATTGAAATCAACAGGATGTAGAACAATCATATGTTGTCAGGAATATGCAAATGAATTAAAATTACTTTCTGGAAGAAAAACATGATCCATTGAAGGCTGAATAAACTTAAGATTTAGATCTAGTTCACCAACATTATTTTGATTTATTTCCATATTTTCATCTAGATTTGAAGTAGTCGACATAGATTGAGAAGATTAATGATGATTTAAAGGTGGTTTAGGCGGGCGATGAAAAGAAGATTAGTTGGGTTTCCGAGTATCATAAAACTTGGATCTGAGTTTGATTACAATAATTAGAACTCGAGTGCAATCCAAACTCAAAAGGTATTTCAAAAAGTGAAAATTAAGTTGAAGTGCATTTTATTTCAAGGGCAATAAGTTCAAGGATAGAACTTCTAAATAATTAGTTTTAAAGACTATTTATAGAAAAAGATAAGTTTATTTACCTTTTTAAGTTATACAAAAAAAGATAAATTCTTTTTATCATTATTTCTGTATTACTAGAAATGATAATTTGTTTATCTTTTTCATGTATATGATCTTTAAAGCTAATTTTTTTAGAATTGTTGTCCTTAAAAACTTATTACCCGGAACAAAGAAGCACTTTAAGTGAAAATCCTCTTTCAAAAAATATTTATTGTCGACTTGTCGTATTTTTTGATCCCACTGGATAATACATATATGCATGAGGTAGAAATTTATGTTAAAACCATACTTTAAAATAATGATTTTGGTAAAATTTATACAAATAATGTTATAAATATATAAATTGGGCGATGATGTAGTCAAGTTCACAACAAAAGTACGCAAAAATATCTACATGTTAACAAATAAAGTGGTAAATAAATAACATATATACTCATGTTTTGATATGATGGAAAACTAATAGAACAATCGGACCCTAACTGAGCCGGGTTTTGATAAAACTGTATCTGATGCTATAGCGACATGTTAGGGTATGAATAGCAAAAGACAAAACTCATGCCCATAAATGAGACGAGTTTGGACCGGACTCAGCCTAAAACATGTATCATTTACCGATTTGCTTATTGGTAATGCCTCAAGAGTCTTATTCTTCTTAGTCTAAATAAAATTGTGTGTCCAATAAGCAGGGACGACCTAGAGGATGACACACCAAACCCTCAGGCTGGAGCAGCCCACTGGGCCTTGGGCAACTAAATGATATTTTAAATTGAAGATTTTGATATAAAATCTTGAGTCTTGCATCTTGTACAATGGATTGTGGTTTGATAGTAAGTGCTTAAGGCACACAGTGGCGGAGCCATCTCTAGGCTTTAGGTGGGCAAGAAATATATTATAGGTAGGGCAAAGATTCAAGGCTACACAATTTCTAATTAAAATACAATTATTGAGGTAGGGTCTCTGTCCTATCTCATGTATATGTGGCCCCGCCCCTGCTTAAGGAAGAGGTCATTGGGAGCAACGTTCGAGTCCTAACATACCTGTTTTGAGAAATTTTATATTTTAACTGCCTTTTCTTAATTATTTTGGGCTGGGGCAACCAAATTAACGGGCCGGTTCTACGACGATAAGTATCATGATAAACAAGAGACAAGATTTCGGGATTGATCCCAAGCCGTCACAAAATCCATGCAAAATTCTGAGTTGGCAAAATTAAACAATACTTCATCCGTTTCTATATATAAGATGTTTTAGCAAGTTTGGTGTGTTTCAAAATATAAGATGTTTAAGAGTTCATGCTCTCTTTAATTATCCGTAATGCATAATAAATAATGATAGCTTTTATGCATCTATCATGTTCTCAACCACTAATTGTTCCTTTGTTAATGACTTTTTCCTTCTTTTTAAAAAGTTGTACATGAAAAGAAGTAATTTAAAAGAATAAGACAACATTGATTAGCTCCTTAATTCTTGTGCAAATAAGCAAAACATCTTATATATTGGAACCGTGGGAGTATTAAATATGGTAATTGTAAATAATAACGTTATAATAATCCCTCTTTTCTTGTCTAAGCAAAACACTAATATTCCATTAAATAAAGTAAGTGAAAGATGGAACGTGAATCATGCTTTCGTAGGGAAGATAGTAAAATAAGGTGGCTTAGCTAGAAGTTTCTTGCATCCTTATCCTCCGGAGAACACAACTAGATCATATTTCTTGTTACAAGATGGACAAATACATAATACTATCATCCTATAATCACACTTTTATGGTACATTTAAGGAAGGAAAAACTGTTTGGCATCACTTAATTAGTAGTAAAGATCTCAATCATCTAAGTCCCATATATTCTCCCATGCATTTGGAATTTGATCCTCAAATGAACCTTCTTCGCTTGTTGAGCTACCAGCATTTTCATTTTCTTGAAGAAGCATGTAGGACATAGGGAACATATATGTCAGATCTTGTATGTCTTGATACATTTCAGCTGCATGAACTTCCAGAGGCATATTCGTCCATTTAGCTGTGGCAACCTCTTGAACTTGCTGCTGCTTCTGTTCATTACTTTGCTGAAATTGCAGTTTCTTCTGCTCTTGCTGTTGCCTAAGGAAGTGGGCTCTAATCCTTTCAACGTTCTTTGAGGATTTCCCTTTCTTGAAGTGTGTTCGCCAGTAATTCTTGATTTCATTGTCAGTCCTTCCTGGAAGGCTTTTTGCTATCGTCGACCATCTGTTCATTTATTCAAGCAACCATTTTACTCCTAAAAACAAAATGAACGACATACGACCTTAATATACTATATGCTGGGATTGTGGTTTGAACCTTTTACCTTAATTATTATCCAAATTTGATTTAAAAGGCACTTAGCCACCCATCCAAGGTTAACCAATTACTATTGCTAATCAAACTCGTCACTAAATATTTATAATTTAAACATTTTGAAGTTATGTCCTTGCGTAGAGAGTTACTGAAGGCTACAACCAATCAGTTGAGTTGCTTATATATTGTATACATAACTATTTTCTCTCCAATCCTTTTAGATTGTGGTGCAAGCAATGAATGCACTAAGTCTAGTTTAATTGTAAATGGGAAAACAAATTGCAAAAAACTGATTCACCTGTTTCCCCATCTAGCATGCAAATCTAAAATGATAGTCTCTTCGTTTGGTGTTATCTTTCCTCTTTTGAGATCAGGCCTCAAGTAGTTCACCCACCTTAGCCTACAGCTCTTTCCACTCCTCTTCAATCCTAAAATTACCCAAAAAGCAAAATCAATCATTGAGATGTACACACTAATTAATGAAAATAAAACATGGTATCTTGCATGACTTAATAAGACATATATGTTTTGTAAGTAAAATATGTTGGAAAATAAACCCAATTTATTGTGTCTCGTAATTTGTTATGTCTATTAGTTTAAGTGTCATGTCGCTTTGTTTAATGTTGTGTCTATTAATCAATTGGTGTCTATTGGTATGTGTAAGGGTGTGTCTAGTCTACTATATAAGAGTTGTCATATTTTGTTGTAAGAAATGAAATGCAAGTTATGCAAGAAATATTGTAAGAAGTATTGCAAGAAAATTAAATATCCTCCTCCTCTTTAATTCCAACAAAATATTGTACCTGTAAGGCGAGATACAGAATTCCACCTTCCTTCGCCTTGAAGATGAACATGTTCAGTGAGAAGCTTGTCTTCTTGAGGAGTCCATGGCCCTTTCCGCCACCCATCGTCACTGACACAAGACCTCCACCCAAAATGGCTTTCCATCAATTATAAATCTTATGTTTATCGACAATTTGTAAGAATAAAATAGACGTATTGTTTACTAATTGATAAGCAAGAGGTGTGTTTGTCACCATGAATATGGGACAATCCTGCTTGGAGTGTGGCTACTTATTTATACATGCCATATTTTGCATTATTATTCCATGTCCCTGTCATTATCATCCTTCTTTAATATATGTAGATGTCATTATTTTGGTAATAATGGTTTGTTTTCTTTCATGCCTATCACTAATATACATGCCTGGTTAGAATTTTGATATGACGCATCAAACGTATCTAGATTCTAACCAAACATAGGAAACAATAGCTCAACAATACATGACCGGTCAACAAACTATACATTACAACATTTTTTCTCAATCGATTTTCATATTTTAAGGTAAAAATTACTTCTGAATCTAAAGGCCTAGCTTGGAATGTGTGTATATAATATATACATCAACAATACAATACAATACACATATAATACGTACGCATACAAATTGTTTATACAATGGAAACATCAAGAAGGTCTGGGGTGAATGCAATCATAAAACTGCAGAATAATTAATTCAAAATACCCAAAATGAACAACATATAGTGATGTCGATACATGTTCCTAGATTTCTTCGTATCTCTTTTAATCTTTTATATTAAACTCACTAAGTTTGATCCTTAAAAAATATATAACTAAGTACGAACCATTGGCCTACACCCACGTAACACTAATCTTTTGCATGCGTAGGCCTTTCAGCGCCCCATTGAACACTTAAGAATAAAAGTGAATTAACTATACGTAAATTAATAAAAATAAGGAGTCTAATTAGTTGTTTAAACATGGACCTATAAATAGTAACCACATGTTATGGTTAGCCTTTACAACTCATGCTTGATTTAAATGCAAATATTGTTTGTTTATTGGCTCAGATGTATCTTGTTGGATGCCATTTTAAGCAACTTTGAGATAAAATATTGTTGATTAAGTGTTAAAGTATTGATAACGCATCAGTCGAAGACCTTGACGCGTCATGGAGTCGACACCTGCTATGTTTATGATGTTGAGGATTAAGGCATTGATTAAGTTAATTAATAAATTAATATACTATACTGCAAGGGAAAATATCTTCTGATCTAAATGATCTTAGGGACTGATCATGAATGTAGACATTGCTTACTTGCTATTTGAGATCAATCCACTTTCATTTCTCTTCCTTTATTGTTTTCCAGTGAAGAACCAATGACGTAGTGAAATGTTTCCTACTATGTGTATATGTCGCTTTAATTATTTGATATTGATAGAGTACTTTGGATTTTTTGGATGTCCCTAATGTTAGTAATGTTTTTTTTTTTTTATCTTACATAACACAGGTATCCAAGAAACAAACGCTTCAACTTTTCTTGCTTCAATTTAACTCAACAAACCTAATTAGTGTAAATTTGCCTTTAGGTAGTAACAACCATTACAAGAATGCTATGTTAACCTCATTTTTACAAGGTTGTTACACCATGAACTTGAATGCTCAGATTATACACCAATTGAGGCGGATAGCTTGACGAGATGGTAAGATCGCTTGGAAATCGAGTATTGACGAGGACACGAAGCTAAGAATAGCTTGATTCTCTAGAATTGCACTTTGGAATTAATTGAGTCTAGAGAAGATTTTAGGAAAGACAAAGATCCGTATATATCCGACGGACAGAGCCTGGATTTTATTGGGAAAGTTAAGGATCGTTATGTATCTGGTGCATAGAGCCCAGAACATTGGAAAAGACAAGGATCGATATGGATCCGAAGCGCACAGTCCAGAACATTAAAAAAGACAAGGATCGGTATGGATTCAGAGTGTAAAGCACGGGACACTAGGAAATAATGGGATCGGTATGGATTCGAAGCGCACAACCTCAAACTGCAAAACTTGTCGATACTACGTCGATAACCCAAAACCCAAACCAAGCACACAAAGTCAAAGAAGAACCATAGGGGGGCCTGCCCTATGGGTTGCACCCTTATTGGATGCAACCTCTGTTAGGGAATGTGGAATGAATCGTTAAGGCAAAATAAACACTAGAGGAGGAGTGAATAATGTTTTTGAGAATTTAAACAAAATCTAAAACTTGTGTAAATTACTAGATGAACCAAACACCATAGAAACAATCACGGACATTGAATCGAACACAGATACAAACTAAATAGGAATAAAAATGCTGAAAAGGAAAGAACACACCGGATTTTACACTGGTTCGGATTACTCCTACGTCCATTAATTCTCACATGACGGTGGATTGCGCAGAGTTTCATTACTATGTCAAAATCCAATTACAACCCTCCTTGATTTCACGGCTACAAGGGATACCACCGATTTCGTGCTTGATTTTATGGCTACAAGGGATACCACTGATTCCTTTATTCAACCCAAACAAATTACAAACAGCCCTATAACTCTTCAATAGCACTTGATTCAGAGAGTAGAGAGTGTAGAGAGAAGAAGTTTGATCAAAACGGAATTGAATTCGGTAGTATAAGTGTAGAAATCATAAAAATAATGGTGTAAAAAAAGAGGATGAAGTTAAAGAAGAAGAGATAATAAAAATTTCGAAATTAAGCCCTTTTTATAGTGTATAAAAGGACGCCACGCTTCAAAGCTGTCACAAATAGTGAAAAGGCACTTCCTTTTAAAATTGAAAAAATAACAGTTATATGTTGACATAGTGTTTTATGTATGTCGATATACCCTTAGTGTAAATTTCATTTTTGATCATTATCAAAGTGTTTTTATATAAATATAATTCTGGAAATTCTTGAATTAAAATATAGTGTTATAAAATAATATTATAAAGTAGAAAATCATATGAAAACACAAAGTTAAACTATATAAACATATTTATAAAATTATAAGGTTTTAAACTATATAAATATAAAAATATAAATACAAAACTTAAGTTTGAAAAGAAAAATTAAAGTAAGAAAAGAAAATAGAAAAGATAGAAAATAAAATAGAGAGGAAATAAAATAAAGAGGATTGAAGATAGAATTTGAAAACAGAAATTGAATTTGAACCTGGAGTGCTATTTAGAGTCTTACACAATCTAGACTTTATAACTATAATAGTCTTGAACTCTTGAAATCTTGAATACTTGTGAGTCTTGAAATTTCTCTGAATTCTGAATTTCTAATATCTTTAAACTGCATAGTCTTCAGTAATATTTCCTGTATATAAATCCTGCATACGTGTGTGTGTATATATGTGTGTGTTTGTGTGTATATATATATATATATATATATATATATATATATACACACAAAAGTTGTTAGTATATATTTTATAATCAATTAATAATGAAATAAAGTTTTTGTCATTCAAACTCCATTCTCCAACAATCTCCCCATTTTTTATGATGACAACCTTAGTTTATAAAATATCGTACCTGTACATACCTGTTGATGATGATCCTTCAAATACTCCCCCTATCTATATGAATCCTACAAACTATGTCTATATTTTATAATTTCTCCCCCTTCGGCATTATCAAAAAGGAATTCTAAAAGTACTCCCCCTAAATTATATAACTATCTGAACAGAACTTAAGTAACTAAATTATGATTCTCCCCCTTAATCTTATATCTATATTATTTTATGTTTAGAGAATTATAACTAATTAAATAATAAACATAAATGATAATTTCATTAAACATGAATTTGTACAAATACATGAATTTATACAAGTATGATTCATCGTAGGAGCACAATAAACGAAAATCAAGGAAATCCTTAAACACTTAATTATTTTTGACAATAGGAGATTTGTTAATTGGACAATTTGGGTAATGGAGACAAAATTCTCCATTCTTTTCAATCACATTCCCATTTTGATCGAATAAAATATCTCCTACACATTCAACTTTATCGTCTTCTTCCATAATCGTTGGTTGAGTCTCTTGTTGTTCTTCCTCCTTCGTCATTTCTTCTTCCTCTTCTGGTTCTTCCTCTGGTTCTTCTTCTGGTTCTTCCTTTGGTTCTTCTTTTGGTTCTTCCTTCTTTCCATGGCTTGATTATCATCATTGATGATAATCGAATTAGCCTGATTATCCATTTATGTATTTAAGTAGACTACTTACTACTTTTCCTTGCCTGTTTTGCTCTTGATTCATCCTAATCTAGAGTACTTGCATTTCAGCCATCATGTGAAGAACATATTCCATCTTTTCTTTGATTTTGACAACCCGAGATAGCGTAGATCGTTAAAAAGGACTCTCACATGGTCCCGCGTGTGAATCAGAGTTGATTTAGGTGTTTAGATTTATGGAGGCCTTGTATTTTTTAATTTAGAGTTTTTACTGAGAAGAGAAATGAAAACGAAGAAGAAAAGTCAAAGTAGAAGGTTTAAATAATTGGAATAACTAACTTTTGGTGGGAATTAAATTTGAAATTCTGGCAGTTATATGTCGACATACAAAAAACATTATGTCGACATACTATGGTGTTAAATTTTATTTTTCTAATTTCTTACGTTATTTTTATATATTATAATATATTTAATTATTTTAACTCACTTAATGAACATATGCCTAATTCTCTCCTAAATTTAGTGAATGTTGCTTTATTTAATGGTCTATTTAATATATCTACTATTTGTTTATCAGTTTCTATAAATTCGAGTGAAATCTTTTCTTTACATACGTTATCTCTTAGAAAGTAATGTCTTACATTGATATGTTTAGTTCTCGGATGATGAGTTGAATTTTTAGAAATATTTCTATCACTTGTATTATCGCAGTGTATATGTGATTTATTTATATTTAAACCAAAATCATTTAAAATTTGTTGCATATATATTACTTGTGAACAAGCCAAAGCAGCAGAGATACATTCTGCTTCAGTTGTTGACAAAGATACAGTGTTTTGCTTTAAACTGAACAACGAGACTAGTGAATGTCTTAAGAAGTGACATGTTCTACTAGTACTTTTACGATCGGATTTACATCCCGCATAGTCAGCGTCACAATAGGAAATTAATTCAAATGAATCATCCTTAGGGTAAAATAATCAAAAATTTGATGTATGCTTTACATACGTAAGAATATGTTTTATGGCTTTTAAATGTGTTTCCTTAGGTTGTGATTGATATCTTGCACAAAGACATACACTATGTATTATATTTGGTCTACTAGTGGTTATATATGATAATGATTATATCATTTCTCTATATAGTTTTTGGTCAACATCCTTTGATGTATCATCTTTACTCAAAGAAATATTAGTTGCCATAGGTGTTGGTCTCCCATTTGTTGTCGTTAGATTATATTTATTAATTAGATCTCTTGCATATTTTTCTTGATTAATAAATATTCCATTCTTTAATTGTCGAATCTGTAATCCTAAAAAGAATGATAGTTCTCTCATATGGCTCATTTCAAATTCTTTAGTCATAATATCTGAAAATTCTTTATTCATTTTGTCATTTATTGACCCGAAGATTATATCGTCAACATATATTTGTACTATTGTATATCTTTGTTATTCTTCTTGATAAACAAAATATTATCTAATTTCCCTGTTTCAAAGTTTGATTGTAACAGATAACTTCTTAATCTATCATACCAAGCCCTAGGAGCCTGTTTTAATCCATATATACATAACGCTTTCTTTAGATTATATACATGATTTGGTAATTTTTCATCCTCAAATAGAGGGGGTTGTTCTACATATACGTCTTCCTTGACAAATCCGTTTAGAAAAGCATTTTTGACATCCATTTGATATAATTTGAAATTATTATGGTTTGCAAAAGCTAATAAAATCCTAATAGTTTCTAGTTTTGCCACGGGGGCAAAAGTTTCAACATAGTCTATTCCTTCTTCTTTAGTATAACCTTGTGCTACTAGTCATGCCTTATTTATCACTACCTCACCGTGTTCATTCATTTTATTTTTATAGACCCATTTGGTTCCTATTATAGTTTTACCTCTGGTCTAGGGACAAGTTCACATACTTCATTCCTAGTAAACCGATTCAGTTCTTCTTGCATAGATAGTATCCATGAATTATCAGAAGAAGCTTCCTTTGGATTTTTAGGTTCAACAGTTGATATAAATGCAGTATTAGTCATACCATGTAATTGATTATGAGCTCTAACAACGGATTCAGTATCTCCTAAAATATTTTCTATAGGATGATCTCTAATTAATCTAATTTTTTTATTTGGTTGATTATCCTCATGATTTATTTCATGAATCTCATTTTCACAATCATCTTCACTATTTTGAATTATATTTTTATAGCTTTTGTCGAAAGATACGTTTAGAGTTTCTTCTATGGCATTGGTTCGAGTATTGAAAACTCTATATGCCTTACTTCTTTCTGAATATCCAATAAATATTTCTTTATCGGATTTTGAATCAAACTTGTCTAAATTATCTTTTGTATTTAGTATAAAACACTTACTTCCAAATACTTTAAAACATGATACTTTTGTTTCTTATTATAGAGAAGTTCATATGGAGTTTTATGAGTTAGAAGTTCATATGGAGTTTTATGAGTTAAAGGTCTAACTGAAATTCTATTAATAATATAGCAAGCAGTTGCAACTGCCTCATCCCAAAAAGTCCTCGGTAAATTACTATCGGATAACATAGTTCTCGTACATTCTTGTATCGCCCTATTTTTACATTCAGCTACTCCATTTTGTTGAGAGGTTCTCGTAACCGAAAAAATATGGGTTATTCCCTTTTAATTACAATATTTTCAAAATATCATTTTCAAATTCTCCGCCATGATCGCTACGTATTGTTTTAACTTTAGTGATAATAAATTTTGAATTCATTTGGAAAATGTTTTAAATTGATTGAAAGCATCACTTTTATTTTTAAGAAACAAAGTCCAAGTAAATCTAGAAAAATCATCAACTATTACGTGCACATGTCTGTTATGGTTTATCGATTGAACTTGAGATGGATCAAATAAATCCATGTGTATTAAATATAATGGTTTTGATGTAGTGATTTCCTCTATTGATTTAAATGAACTTTTCTTTAATTTTTCGAGTTGACAAGTGTGACGGCCCGCCCCGCACCAACCGACATTCACTCCAAAAGTGCGCTGTACACATGTCCAGTTAGCACGGAACGGGTCGCCAGAAGGAAAAGGAAGAAGGAAATGAGCATACAAAGAACCTGTAGAATGTCTCACAGCGCATCGAACAAAATATAATAATAATATACTTGACATAAAACAGGGGAGACAATGCATAAGCTGAAAATCAGAACTAAACATCATAGCAGCGGAAACTCAGAATACAGCTTATTACAACTTTTAAAATACTGTCTCTAAAGCAAAAGTAAGATAAAGAAGGTACACTACTAATGCCCAAGTAGTGACCACCAACGACACAGGGAGAATATATATATATATCATACGTGGAAGCCTCCTGCTCGCCTCCGAATCAGCTACTCGCGCATCACCAGCTAACCATAACCTGTCTCTAGTCTGCTCGTGTGAGCACCCAGAGTAATAAGAGGAGACATAAAACTCTGGGTCAGACATAAAGCCTGGTATGAGCGATAAGCATCTAAACAGAATAATAACAGGTATAATCCAATCATACCTGAACCTGGACCTGCAACCAAAGAGTTAGCACTACATACTGTACAACACTCTAAGGTGCCCTTTCAAATGGTGTAATGATAACGGGGGTGGGGGTGTGCATGTCATAGTGATGTCAAACAATCAAGCATAGCAATCATCCTCACATCCCTCACTCAGTGCGTAAAGCATACGATATCCACTACTTTGGTCACCTAATACTTTGGGCCATGACGGAATCCAATCCCGTGTAACTATCACTACAAGCCCACTATCCATCTCTCAGTGGTGAACCAAAGTTATGAATACCGACAACCCCTTTGCACACGTCCCGCAGCAAAGCCCAATCATGAAGTGAACTCATTGGTTCCCAACTGGGTCCGGGATCCTGAGCTCTAACTTCCATTTGGACTACCTTTGCATCTCGGGTTTTGGTCAGCATCTCCTCCGGATCGGTCTTCATTCAGTTCGCGACCTCCTGGTTCGGTTCGTGACTCGCCTCCTCGCATCAGCTCGACTCGCGGATCGTGGTCATTGCCTTCGCTCGGATCGGGTCGTGCCTGTTACGTCAGCTCGGGTCGGATCACACCATTCGTCAGCTCATTCGGATCGCGCCTGCTGCATCGGGTCGGGTCGCGATGCACTCGTGGTCACCATCCCCCTTCGGTTCGGTTCGCAGTCCTCCTTCGCGAATGGTCGGATCGCCATCATCGGATCGTGCTTCACCCATTCGTGGCATCGGTCGAGCTTGGAGTGGCTCGTGACGTCAGGTCGGATCGTGACCTTCGAAGTGGAGCGGATCGGGTCGTCTCGTGGCGCGAGCTTCAATCGGATCGGTTCGCACGGGGTAGGGGCGATCCGGTCCGGGGTACTTCCTGCACTTCGTTCCAGCGACTGTTTTTCGCCATTCGACGGCGTTTTTGACCAAACTAACACTTCTAAACAATCACAAAACATACCATACAGTCATAGCAACATATAGTATCGACCACAAACACCAAAACATAAATCATAACATGTAAAATGGATCAAACATAGCCAATACCCCATATTTTCCCTTAAGCATACTTAAGCAAATCTAACAATAAGGTTAGCAAATCTTAACCAAATTGAACCAAATTTCTAACAGAGGTCTAAAACAATATTTCAGAATTTCTGAACATTTTTCCAGATTTTTAACATGCATAAATTCGCTAATTATCACTAATTACCCCTTAATCCCCCAAATTCCGGGATTTGCAAAATTAGTCGAAATTAACCCAAATTCATATCAGAGGCATAAAATGATGTTTTAGAATTTTAGGAATTTTTCTAGATTTTTCTGAGCCATAGTTTCGCTAATTTTCGCTAATTACCATAACTAGCCATAATTAGTGAAGAACAATGCAAATCACTCACCTTTGCCACAAATTAAACTATAGATCTGAAATGTCCTCTGATTTGGATCCAATCCCTATGTGTTCCAGCAGCTCTCTCGCTGATTTGGTGAAGATCTTCTTTGATTTGATGTAGATTAGGCCAAAACTTGATTAGGAAGTGATTAGAAGGTGATTTGGGTGTTGGAGGCCATGGCTAGAGCTCAAAGGAGGTTTGTGGCGGCTGGAAAATGAATGAAGAATCGTTTTCTAAACCCTAGCAGCCCTCGAATACCTCTAAACCCGAAATCCCCCATTGGGCTTAGTTGCTAATTACCCGGTTAAGCCCAATTAGCTGAAAATAACCCTTTAAACCTTAATTCAGCCATATCTCCCAAACGGTAAGTCCGTTTGGCTATTGTGACCACTCTACGGAAAGAGAAACCATCATTCGAATCCAATGGAAGTGGTTTCAGGTCAAAATTCCTTTCCTGTTAAAAGTTATGGCCAAAACAATACCAACTAGGGGCAAAACGGTCATTTAAAAATCGACAAAAATCATGAACATGGGAAATAACCCCAATAATCGTCTCCCAAAGTTACATGACCATACGACTTCGTATGTGAAAGAAATAAATATTCTACGATCCCATGATGCGTAGAATACGGGTTGTTACATTCTCCCCCCCTTAAGAAATTTCGCCCCCAAAATTCCCTAACCAAAACACACAAAGGGTCCCGCATGCCTATCAACCATAAAACAACAATCAACATGCAAAACAAGTCTATCCTAGCATGCGGTTTACTAACAAGGGAAGAAACTATCACTACCAAAACCTTACTAGGCAAAGAGTTCTGGATACTTCTTCCTTATATCCTCCCCTGTTTCCCAAGTACAGTCTTTTTCATTCTCACCCCCACTGGACTTTGACTAGTTTCACCGCCTTCCTTCGAAGCTGCTTCGTATCGTTCCTAACAATACGCATAGACTTGCGGTTCTCAACCGCCTCGGGTTCAACCTCGCTATCGTCCAACTGATCAGGTGAAATAGTCACATTAGGGTCTTGCACAAACTTCCTTAACTGGGAAACATGAAATACGTTGTGAACTCCCGCCATCTTATCAGGTAGCTCTACTTCATACGCCAAATTCCCAACTTGCTCGAGGACTGGGAATGGGCCAACAAATCTTGGTGCTAACTTACCTCTCCAACCAATCCGAATCACATTCTCTATGGAGAGATCTCGACGAACACCAAGTCGTTAACGAAGAATTCCAAATCCCTTCGTCTCTTATCGAGATAAGCCTTCTGCCTATCTTTATCCCTTCCCAGTAGTAGATCTGCTCTATGTCTCAATACATCTTGTTACCACTGGGATGTATAGGCAATTTCGAGTGATAATATGCTCTAAGCACTTCACCTCTCGGTCCATCTACGTTGGGTACAACTAGTCCCTTATTCTTTCGAAGCCACCCTTCTCGATCAAATCCTTACCTGATCATTCTCTTTCCATCGAATACCCATCTCTACCCTAGAGATGGTTCCCAATAGATTAGGATCGTCCTTCTAACTGGAAACAATCCTCTCAATCAAAATCGATCTAATCGTCAAGCTTACTAGCGTTTCTGAATCCAATTCAGTCTTGGGTCTGAAATCATATCCTGTGACATACTCTAGTTGCTTCCATCCTAGAAACAAAACCCCTAAACTGGCATGTCTCCTACTCAATGCAACTAGTACTACACCCAAATCCTTTACTATGATCACTCTGCCCCCATGGAGTCATGGCGACTCCACTGCACTAATCCATAGTCACTAGTCTTTTGCTATGTCCACTCTGCCCCATGAAGTCATAACAACTCCACTGCACTGGCTCATAGCCTTACTAATCCTTTACTATGTCCACTTTGCCCCTCGAGTCATGACGATTCTACTGCACTGGCTCATAGTCCTACTACAATCACTTTGTTCCCCATCGCTGGAACCCTATAGGTGATAGTCTACTCAAGAGAAGAAAGATAGGAACAAACATAGCAACCATAACATCCATCAAACATGTCCTACCTATCACCTGCTAAATTCATAAACACATCGACACCTACATGACTGGTCTAACCAATCCCAATATGTCGATTCTAGCATGTCTGGTCCAACCAACATCACTAACTAATGGAAGCCCAGCCTCCATACACCGATGCCTACTTGACTGGTCCAACCAATCCCAGGCCAATGAAAGCCCCGCCTCCCTTCGGTCTACCGTACGTCCAACGTACGTTTATCCTCCAAGGATAATTAAACTAATGGAAGCCCAGCCTCCAATCGGACTACCGTACGTCCAACGTACGTTTATCCTCCAAGGATAACTAGATCACGTCCAACGGATCCAAGGTAACGGGCGTCCCCAGATACCCCTGCTTTTAGTCCTCCTAAAATACTTGAGTCCAACCCAAGTCTATCCATTATCTTGCTGCCCTCTCGAGTCCAACTCGAGCTGAATCTAATTCCTTGCAGCCTTCTCGAGTCTAACTCGAGTCAATCTCCCAGAGATAAACTAGACTCATCCAATGAATCTCGTACTGCACGTCCAACGTACATTCACCTTCCAAAGGTAAACTAGACCCACCTAGTGAATCTAGGTACTCTACCTACGAGTCCAAGTCCAACGTGAAACTCTCCTATGTTCGCTGAATCTCCAAGATCAACGAGCTTCCCACTATGTTCCAAACATACTTCAAATCTAATGTGAAGTATTTCCATATTCGTTATATCACCATGACTAACGAACTCGCCCCATTTTTCTTTTACGAGTTCAAGTCTAACTTGAATCGTCCTAATCTTCGTTGCATCTTCCATGATCAACGAACACATCCTATTCTTTCAAAAAGAACATCAACATAGGGTCCTAACCAATCCATTACTCTGCATCTTTCCCGAGTCCCACTCGAGCAAGCTCATAACCCTATCGAGTCTAACTCTAGGCAGTCTATACCGTTGAATAGTCTTATCATGTTCCGTCCGCCCATCACTCCTCGAGTGAACCAAGATATCATCCAATGAAAAATCACAACAACTATTTACCCCTCACGCAACCCATCCTAGTCGAAATCGACATTCCCTAAGTACAAGCCCCAAAGGCCTAAACCAATATCAGACAAGCACCCAAGGAACATCTCCTCCGAGTTCGGACAATCCACATGAGGTGATACTAGCAAAACAATCTAGCACTGGAGTACTCATTTGCCTCCCAGAGACAACTAGAACTTATTACAACGATAACCTCTTAGCTTCCTTAACTCCAGTTACTATCGCCATCACTAGGTAGGTACCTAATACCACCCTATTCCTTTGGAGTAGATCGACTCCCCAAAATAATGCTAAACCCAGTAAAGCCCAAAACAAAGCAATCACAAGGAAACATACATCCATGACTCGATAAGACCACATTAACAAATCATGCCAAAACTAGTCGAACCACCAATCGGGTTCGTCACTACTAAAGGTCTATCGACTAACTCAGGTTTGTCAAACAAAACCATATAAAAACATCTTAAATAGAAAGCATACCTCGAATAACGACACCTTTTTCCTTCTGCGCCGCAGTTGGGGCATTTGACGAAGAAGGAACAGCGTTGATAGCATACGCTTTCACAATCTGCTTCTCCCTAGGAGGTTGTGGGCAATCATCCTTGTGATGTCCCGCCTGGCCGCAGTTAAAGCACTTCCTTTCCCCAGGCTTTTCTCGACAATCTCTGGCGTAATGGCCCTTCTTACCACAACTAAAGCATTCGCCATCTTTCTTATTTTTCTTACTCTGACCATCCTTGGTCGGGTTCTGCTTCCTCTTGTTCTGAGAATTCTTCTTGCCTTCACCGCTTGCTTGCGGCTTTGGCTCCTCTGCAGATGCCGTAGCAACTTCGGTCCTCGACTTAGGGAAAAGGCTCTCTGACCTTAATGCCTTTCCTACAATAGACTCAAACGTCTCATCGATATGGTTTATAAGTCTTTCCCCCAAGTACCCATCCAAGCCAGTTATGAACTTCTCGTTCTTCTTTTCGACTGTATCGATAAGGGACCATCCATATTTCGATAAAGTGTCGAATTCAGCGATATACTCCGAGACTGCTCTACCGTTCTGCTTAAGCTCCAAGAACTTCTTGAACAGTTCTGATTTATGAGCAGCTGGAATAAACTTATCACAAAAGCGAGTCTTAAACTGATTCCAAGTAACTTGATCTTCTGGAGTAGCTGTTCTAATGGCATTCCACCAATTCATCGCTCGCCCTTGCAGCTGACGAGACGCTAGCCTTCTCTTCATCGCATCCTCAAGACCCAAGTCGTCGAAGATACGATCACAGCTATCCAACCAATCCTGAACATCTGTGGCCGACTCCGTTCCATGGAACGGCTTCCCACCAAGGTTAGTGTAATCCTTGCATAACTTGGCGAAATCGACCCTAGGCGCCTGCACTACTGGACCACCACCATTTCCGGGATTGGGAACTGCCCCTTGAACATCTCTAAGCATGTATCTCATGAGGTCGGTAAACATCGCCCTCATGTCGGCAGCATTCCCATTATTGGCTCCCCTACCCGCACCTCTAGCATATCGGCTCATCGTTAATCTGTAAAAGGGGAAACGATTAACGACCCCATAGTGGTGCTAGTGCAGTGCAACTTCATTCTTATACTACCAATAGTATATATATATAGCTTTTGAAAACCAAAGTAATCACAAATACGCGCTCTCATATACGTACTAACTCTCCCTAGTGTTTTTCCCTAGGTTAACTACGCAACCTAGAGCTCTGATACCAAGTGTGACGGCCCGCCCCGCACCAACCGACATTCACTCCAAAAGTGCGCTGTACACATGTCCAGTTAGCACGGAACGGGTCGCCAGAAGGAAAAGGAAGAAGGAAATGGGCATACAAAGAACCTGTAGAATGTCTCACAGCGCATCGAACAAAATATAATAATAATATACTTGACATAAAACAGGGGAGACAGTGCATAAGCTGAAAATCAGAACTAAACATCATAGCAGCGGAAACTCAGAATACAGCTTATTACAACTTTTAAAATACTGTCTCTAAAGCAAAAGCAAGATAAAGAAGGTACACTACTAATGCCCAAGTAGTGACCACCAACAACACAGGGAGAATATCTATATATCATACGTGGAAGCCTCCTGCTCGCCTCCGAATCAGCTACTTGCGCATCACCAGCTAACCATAACCTGTCTCTAGTCTGCTCGTGTGAGCACCCAGAGTAATAAGAGGAGACATAAAACTCTGGGTCAGACATAAAGCCTGGTATGAGCGATAAGCATCTAAACAGAATAATAACAGGTATAATCCAATCATACCTGAACCTGGACCTGCAACCAAAGAGTTAGCACTACATACTGTACAACACTCTAAGGTGCCCTTTCAAATGGTGTAAAGATAACGGGGGTGGGGGTGTGCATGTCATAGTGATGTCAAACAATCAAGCATAGCAATCATCCTCACATCCCTCACTCAGTGCGTAAAGCATACGATATCCACTACTTTGGTCACCTAATACTTTGGGCCATGACGGAATCCAATCCCGTGTAACTATCACTACAAGCCCACTATCCATCTCTCAGTGGTGAACCAAAGTTATGAATACCGACAACCCCTTTGCACACGTCCCGCAGCAAAGCCCAATCATGAAGTGAACTCATTGGTTCCCAACTGGGTCCGGGATCCTGAGCTCTAACTTCCATTTGGACTACCTTTGCATCTCGGGTTTTGGTCAGCATCTCCTCCGGATCGGTCTTCATTCAGTTCGCGACCTCCTGGTTCGGTTCGTGACTCGCCTCCTCGCATCAGCTCGACTCGCGGATCGTGGTCATTGCCTTCGCTCGGATCGGGTCGTGCCTGTTACGTCAGCTCGGGTCGGATCGCACCATTCGTCAGCTCATTCGGATCGCGCCTGCTGCATCGGGTCGGGTCGCGATGCACTCGTGGTCACCATCCCCCTTCGGTTCGGTTCGCAGTCCTCCTTCGCGAATGGTCGGATCGCCATCATCGGATCGTGCTTCACCCATTCGTGGCATCGGTCGAGCTTGGAGTGGCTCGTGACGTCAGGTCAGATGGTGACCTTCGAAGTGGAGCGGATCGGGTCGTCTCGTGGCGCGAGCTTCAATCGGATCGGTTCGCATGGGGTAGGGGCGATCCGGTCCGGGGTACTTCCTGCACTTTGTTCCAGCGACTGTTTTTCGCCATTCGACGGCGTTTTTGACCAAACTAACACTTCTAAACAATCACAAAGCATACCATACAGTCATAGCAACATATAGTATCGACCACAAACACCAAACATAAATCATAACATGTAAAATGGATCAAACATAGCCAATACCCCATATTTTCCCTTAAGCATACTTAAGCAAATCTAACAATAAGGTTAGCAAATCTTAACCAAATTGAACCAAATTTCTAACAGAGGTCTAAAACAATATTTCAGAATTTCTGAACATTTTTCCAGATTTTTAACATGCATAAATTCGCTAATTATCACTAATTACCCCTTAATCCCCCAAATTCCGGGATTTGCAAAATTAGTCGAAATTAACCCAAATTCATATCAGAGGCATAAAATGATGTTTTAGAATTTTAGGAATTTTTCTAGATTTTTCTGAGCCATAGTTTCGCTAATTTTCGCTAATTACCATAACTAGCCATAATTAGTGAAGAACAATGCAAATCACTCACCTTTGCCACAAATTAAACTATAGATCTGAAATGTCCTCTAATTTGGATCCAATCCCTATGTGTTCCAGCAGCTCTCTCGCTGATTTGGTGAAGATCTTCTTTGATTTGATGTAGATTAGGCCAAAACTTGATTAGGAAGTGATTAGAAGGTGATTTGGGTGTTGGAGGCCATGGCTAGAGCTCAAAGGAGGTTTGTGGCGGCTGGAAAATGAATGAAGAATCGTTTTCTAAACCCTAGCAGCCCTCAAATACCTCTAAACCCGAAATCCCCCTATTGGGCCTAGTTGCTAATTACCCGGTTAAGCCCAATTAGCTGAAAATAACCCTTTAAACCTTAATTCAGCCATATCTCCCAAACGGTAAGTCCGTTTGGCTATTGTGACCACTCTACGGAAAGAGAAACCATCATTCGAATCCAATGGAAGTGGTTTCAGGTCAAAATTCCTTTCCTGTCAAAAGTTATGGCCAAAACAGTACCAACTAGGGGCAAAACGGTCATTTAAAAATCGACAAAAATCATGAACATGGGAAATAACCCCAATAATCGTCTCCCAAAGTTACATGACCATACGACTTCGTATGTGAAAGAAATAAATATTCTACGATCCCATGATGCGTAGAATACGGGTTGTTACAACAAGCATCACATAAGTTATTGACTCTAAATTTCATTTTGGGTAATGCTCTAACTGAATCTAATTTAGAAATCTTAGAAATATGTTTGAAATTCGTGTGACCAAGTCTCTTATGCCAAGTCCAGGGACCACATGTATTGGCCATAAGATATCGATTATCGTTGGAGATGTTCATACTTAATATATAGATATTTTTCATTCTAACTCCTTCGAATATAACTTTTGAATTCCTATCTTCTATAAAACATTTATTCTTTTCAAAATTTGTTTTATAACCCTTATCGCAAAGTTGACTTATAGTAAGCATGTTGTGTTTTAAATTCCTAACTAATAAAACATCAGAAATAGTAGGAGTTTCAGAATTACTGACATTGCCGATTCCAATAATGTTACCTATAAAGTTTCTCCGAAGTTCACCGTTCCACCATCTTCATATTTCAGATTATTAAGTAGTTCTGGATTTCCAGTCATATGTCTCGAACAACCACTATCTAGTATCCATTTGTCCCTTTTTACTTCCACCAATTGCTATCCAAATTATGAATTTTCAATAGCCATGTAACACACCAATTCGGAAATTGAATTTCCAACAACCATCTTTTCAGAATTTGAATTGCCAACGACCATTTTGCCCATCTTTTCAACTTTTTAATTTTCAAAAGTTATAGAACTCATCCTTTTCTAAATTGAACAATATTTCAGTAGATCACATGCAGCTTTAACATTATTATATGCAGACTCTTTCAACATTGATACAATGCATAAATTGACACTAGTATCAACAGAGATTCCAAAATTTGCCATTTAAAACTTTTCAAAAATCAAATTATGAACTTTTTGAAAAACCTTGCTTTGATACCAATTGTTAGGGAATGCGGAATAGATCGTTAAGGCAAAATAAACACTGGAGGTTGGGTGAATAGTGATTTTGAGAGTTTAAACAAAATCTAGAATATGTGCAAATTACTAGATGAATCAAACACCACAGAAACAATCACGGACATTGAATCAAACACAGATGCAAACTAAACAGAAATAGAAATGCAGAAAGGGAAAGAACACATTGTATTTTACAATGGTTCGGATTACTCCTACGTCCAGTCCCACGCAACGTGTAACGGCCTGGGAAAAATTCGACGCTCGAATTTTTTGACAATAATACATAACCCCGTATAACTCGCCAAAAAATCCAAGTATTGAACCCCGACTGTCAATAGAAAGAAGTTAGAGGGTAAGAAAAGAAAGAAATGTTCACTACTACAAAAGTGGGCATATTCGACACTAATTTGTGTGCGTTGCATGAAAAGTGTGGCGAAAGCTATGCATTCTTTGATCTTCTACAACAACATTCATTTGTTGTTGCATTAGATGTGAACACAGTGTTGCGGTTGAAATTCTTGTGCTGTGACTTGCAACACCAGTTCAAAGTGTTGCATTACATAAATACATGCCAGGTCAGCGATCCGAGTTATCAGTTTAAACAAATAAATAACCATAGATGTTGATTAATCCAACGATTCTTGCCGATCCTTGCAACACCAGTTCAAAGTGTTGCATTACATAAATACATGCCAGGTCAGCGATCCACGTTATCAGTTTAAACAAATAAATAACCGTAGATGTTGATTAATCCAACGGTTCAAGCTGATCCTTGCTACAGCTTAGTGAAAATTTGGCGCAACAGTTTCCCCATTCACGAAATACTTCCCCCCAAAACAAATTTCTCCGGTACTCCTCCTTCTGTCCGTTTCTCTCTCCACGAAATCCGTCCAAGAACGCCTCCGATTGCTACTCTTCCTCAGGTTACAAACTATAAACCTTCGATTGCTCCTATTTTACGAACTTTACACCCCCAATTTGGATCGTTTAGGACAATTACAGGTAGTTAGGGCTTCATCATTTAGGTTTTATTTAGTTGATTTCATCTCTAACTTATTTTGATCTGCGTTCAAAGTCTCTGGGTGATTTGGGTATACCAATTACCTTAAATTAGGGTTTTTATACTTGAAGTGTTGTATTTATATGTTTGCATGTGTTGAAATTGTGCAAGTTCTGTATTTTTATGTTTGCCAAACCATTGATGTATTGGTAAATAATGCCTATTTCCAAAGGTGTTAACAAAATTTAGAGGATAAAAAAAATCCAATATGAATGTTCAAATGTCTATTTCTGTTTGTAGTTAAATAATGCCTATATCTCTTCCTACATCGTATGACTACGAAGATACCCTGGGCATGGGTGATCTAGGACTGTCAAACCCATCATCACCAGAAACTCCTATTGATTTTTATATAGAGATGCAAGAAAGGCACTACGATGATTTGCTTGAGTATGAACTAGAGCAAGGAGAACTCCGAAGACAACGGCGAGAAGAAGAACGACGTGAAGAAAGGGCGATGCGACGGCATAGTCGTTTGCGTCGTCAGCATCAAAACAACCAAGTGGTTAACGAACAACATGCTGACTCACCAATCATAATGTGTCATTGTGGGTATGCCGCTGCAGAAGATGTTATTTCGATTGGATTCAACATTGGTCGTCGTTATTTTAGATGTCGGGTTTATCCCACAGGGTGTACCTTTTGGCAGTGGATTGACCAACAGTTTCCAAGTCGAGCCGCTGAGTACGCAAATGAGATACAACATCAACTTACAACGCTGCAGAATCAAGTTATTGGTTTTTGAACTGATGTTAGTAGACTTAACGACCAGCTTCAAGGGCTAAATATTAGACGACAAAATTAAATTATTGCATCTTTCTTTGTATTAGATACAACTGTATCGTCTATGTATCACCTGTATAGTCTTTGTATCTGTACTGTTTTGTTTTGGTGCAGTCATGTAATGTTATGCATTTGTGTTCAGTATCCTTAGTTGCTTGTTTTATGTACGTATTCTCTTGGTAACTCAGTTCCAAAAGTCAGTGATAATTCATATCAAAACAATCGTCCTTGTATCATCACACTGATTATGTATATTTGTAAATTATTAACTTGTTTTGTTTTTATTTCTAATTTAGTCTAACATTACAGGGTAGCCCTTGTTCGTGTCTTGAAACTCTTAGGGGTATCAAATTTAGTCTTACTAAGCCGTGGTTAGATTGTGGCAATGGATAGTGAGTATTACATATGGATAGGACTTCCGAGATCGAGCGCAGAATATGTAAGAGGGGTAACAGCTTTTCTAAGAAATGCATTTCCCATTTATAAAGTAGGTGATGAGATGAAGTGCCCCTGCAAAAAATGTACAGAACGTAATTGGTATTGTGAAAATGTCATATACGATCATCTTATTTTTAATGGCCCTTCTCCATTACATACTGGGTGGATTTGTGAAGTTTCACAGACAAAATTAATAGGTGTTGATGACCATATGGATTGTGCAACGGAGATGGATTTTAAGGATAATTTAGATGTGATGTTCAAGTGTGCGGGTTACAAATTTGGTCAAAATCCCAAGGACTTTGTAGTAGAACCAAATCTAGAGGCCGAGAAATTTTATCGGCATGTTAAAGAAGGAAAAAAACCGTTATATCCTGGCTGCACTAAATTTTCTCGACTAAGTTTCTTGATCAGGCTTTATCATTTAAAGTGTGCTTATGGAATTAACGAGTCTGCGTTTGGGGAATTACTAAGGCTTATAAAAGAAGCCTTTCCTGATGCCCAGCTGCCTTTGTCTTCCTACGCTGCAAAGAATGTCATTAAGGATTTAGGTCTTAATTACCATAAAATACATGCCTTCCCAAACCATTGCATGTTATATTGGGCAGAGAATAAAGATAAAGAGGCTTGTGACATTTGTGGTTTTTCGAGATGGGCTGTAAAAGAAAAGGAAGACATCGTTGATAATAATGATCCACCAAAGTCGATTCCCAAAGTGCCGGCAAATGTTATGAGGTACTTTCCTCTAAGACCAAGGTTACAAAGGATGTTTATGTGCAAAGAATTTTCCAAGCTTATGAGATGGCACCAAGTGGAACGAAAAGAAGATGGAAAATTAAGACATCCGGCTGATGGTGTGGCGTGGAAGCTGATGGATGCTCGCTATCCTGATTTTTCATCAGAAAATTGTAATGTTAGATTGGGTCTAGCATCTGATGGATTTAATCCATATCGTTCAATGAATTCAAGTTATAGTACATGGCCAATTGTGTTGGTAAACTACAATCTTCCGCCTTGGTTATGTATGAAACAAGAGAATTTGATTCTTTCAACATTAATATCTGGTCCAGATTCTCCAAAGAACGGTATTGACGTATATATGCAGCCTTTAATTGCGGAATTGAAAGCGTTATGGAATGTTGGCGTCGAAACATATGATTCCTTGACTGATGGGAATTTTAATTTACGTGCAAGCGTCTTATGGACCATTAGTGATTTTCCGGGATATGCCATGTTGTCAGGTTGGAGCATGAAGGGGAAACTAGCGTGTCCAGTATGCCATTATGAAACTTCTTCAAATTATTTGAAGCATAGCAAAAAAATGTGTTATATGAACCATAGAAAGTTTCTTGATCCGACACATAAGTGGAGGCTAGATAAGAGGAGATTTAATGGCGAAACTGAAATGGGGAGCATTCCAGAAATATTATCAGGAACTGATATTGAAGAGTTATTGCAGGGGTTCAAAAATCGGTTTGGGGATAAGACGAAGAAACCTGGTAAAAGTGACGGCCCTTTTAAAAAGAGGTCAATACTGTTTGACTTACCATATTGGTGTCATAATCCCCTTCGACATAACCTGGATGCCATGCACATAGAGAAGAACATATGCGATAAAATATTAGGTACTTTACTTAATATAGGTCGCATGTCGAAGGATCACCTAAACGCTCGTTTGGATTTACAGGAATTGGGCATAAGGAAGGCCCTTCATCCTGTTGAATGTGGTGATGGAAAGCATGTTGAAATTAGAGCTGCAATATTTGATATGACAAACAAGGAAAAAGAAATATTTTGCTTTGTATTGAAGAACGCCAAACTGCCCTACGGTTGTGCCTCGAATGTTAGTCGGTACATGCACGTAAAAGAGAGAACGGTTGTGGGATATAAGAGCCATGATGCTCATTTCATACTCCACTATTTGTTACAATTTGCTGTGAAGAAAGCGTCAAAACCCGAGGTTGCGTTATCAATGATCAGATTTAGTGCATTCCTTAGAGGACTATGGAGAAAGGTTATCGAAGTGGATGATATCAAGAGGCTGCAAAAAGAAATTGTAGAGATACTTTGTCATTTTGAAATGATTTTTCCACAGGCTTTTTTCGATATAATGGTACACTTGCCTGTTCATTTATGCAGAGAAATCGAATACGGTGGGCCTGAACTTCTTAGATGCATGTATCCAATTGAGCGATATCTAGGAAAGTTGAAATCTTATGTGCGAAATAGAAACAGACCGGAAGGTTCGATTGCAGAAGGTTACTTGGCAGAAGAGTAACCTTCTCAGAAGAGTGTATGACCTTCTGTTCAAGATTTTTAAGCGTTGATGGAGGAACAGAAAACACGTCGATTGATTTTGGAAGATGTCAAACAGATTTGGAATATCATATTGGAACAAAGAAGAATAAAGATGGAAAGATGTTCAATTTGAAAGATCCAGTTTGGAAGGCAACGCATCACTATGTTCTGTTCAATTCCGGTAATAAAGAAATTGAGAGTTTGATCGAGTAACTTCTTAAGTTCCTATATCATTTTCCTTAACTATAAATTAACATCTGCATTTCGTAGTTTTTTGACCGTAATTATTATTTAGGGTTCATCGAGCTTTTGTGGATGGTCTTGCAAATAGAAGAAGATACAAGAGGGAACGAGAACATTTCGAAGAATTTTGGAATTGGCTTAAAGAAGAGGTTCTGAAAAAGGACAAGATTTCAACAGATGTAGAGGTGTTTGCATTAGGTCCTAATCGAGTAGCTAGGAAGTTTACCGGTTATATAGTAAATGGATATAGATTCCACACAAAATTTAGAGATTCTCGATGTACTACACAAAATAGTGGTGTATTTTTGACTGCCAAAACCACCAGCTTTGCAAGTTCGAAAGACCAAAACACAATAGTGGGTGATGTCAATTACTACGGATCAATCGAAGAAATTTTTGAGCTTGATTATTGGGGAGCTTTCACAGTGGTCCTTTTTAAGTGTTGCTGGTACCAAGAGGAAAAAGATTCATATGGTCTTACTCGAGTAAATTTTAGCAAGTGCCATAAAACTGATCCTTATGTCCTGTCTTCGCAAGTGCAGCAAGTATTTTATGTGGAAGATGCAGTTGAAAAGAACAGTCATTACGTTATTAAAAAATTGCCGAGAGATTGGTGTGATACTGAAAATGAGAATGCAATGGAAGAAGACATGAGCAATACGCAACCACATAATAAGGGCATAGGTGGTGAACTAGAACCAGAAATTGTTGATGGGGGTTGGATTAGGGATGATGTCCCCGTAATACAACTAGAAACAGAACTAGAAGCAGAAGTTCCTGATCCTGTTCCGTCTTGTTAGGACAAAAAATTCCTCTTTCCTATTGCTTTAATTTGGTCTAATTCATGATGTATTTGGCACTTTTTTTTTAGCTGGAAATTATTATCTTTGATGAATGTATTTGGCACTCTTTTCTCATATTGCAATCTACAATGTTCGCATGTTTTATGATTTAATGCTATGTTCTTTACTGTCATCTAAATTGGTTATAGACCAAAATGTTATAGTTGTTGTTTTTTGTCCACTTTAACATGCATGTACCTTGTTCTAATGTATTCATTTTGTACAGGATGGATGAACTTATTAATATCCGACTGCAACATGGTGGACAGTTTCGAAGGGCGTGTTACGTTGGCGGAGAATCCTTCGTAGTAACAAAATATGATGTAGACCGGTTTTCTTACAGTGTGCTTATGGACTTTGTTAAAGATTGTCTCGATTACACTGAAATAGGAGGAGTCTACATCAGAAAAGGAACGAGGGGTGGCTGGCAGCTAATACTGAATGACAAGGACGTAAACGAGTACGTACAGGGCTGCAATAAGCAAGAAGACGTGGTTTTTTACATCGACAACACCATTGACAAAGACAGTGAGCCGTTGATTCAACTGCAGCCACATGTAATCATACGGCCAAGGAAAAACATAATTCAAGGTATATATGTATATGTAATATAGATCCATTCTTATGTATATCTCTGTGTGTGTGTACAGAACTTTGAAGGAGGCCATCGTTATTATTTTTATTGTTCCAGGTTCTGCTAAGAAGCCGGTTGCAAAGCGCAAGTATACTACTGCACATAGACTTCAGCAGCAACACAAAATGATGAAAAACAACCCAACTCAAGTGGGTTAGAACAAACTATCGTCGGAGCCTGATATGGATAATGGTGAAGAAGATGTTACTGTGACGGACAAAGGAACCCGGAGGAAATTAAATGTAGAAAATGAAACAGGTAAAGATGATGTTACCCGAGAGAATGAAGCTGATGTTCAGGTATTTTTCAGTTTTCATTTCAGTTTTATTAATCCGGATGAAATCTTATTCCGACCATGAAGGCTGCAGCTAATTCAAGTAACTGTTTGTTCTTTATGCATGCATTCTGTCAAAATAGCAAGAACTATTTATACGTCAACTCTATTTGGTTAGCTAGTTAAATTTATCATCGATGGTGAGTAATAATGCCAATCTGCTTGCAGTTCTCACAACCATCAGTTTTGACGAAGTATGAACAAGAGCGAATCGCGCGCATGCAAGAAAATGATGCAGTTAGTAGATCACTTGGGGTGCCTTCATTTGTTAGTTGTATGAAAGAGGCTGCCGCACGAAATAAGAAAGATAAATGTAAAGATGTTGCTGGAAGTGATGAATACATCCCAGACAATGCTGGTGAAGACGTCACTGATGATTCACCAGATTCGGAGGTATAAAGAAGTTATTTGTTTATTACTTATTGTATTTGCCTTTATGAACGTAAAAAATCTTGAACTTCAACTTAATTGTAGAGAATCAAAATTGCTAAGTCAAAGGATCTTTTACCTGGACCGAGAACTCGTGCGCGAACCAATGCAGCCATTGAAATTGAGAAGGAAGCGATGAAGCACACCCCCCTCCAAAGAAAGCTGGCTCCAACAAGGATTTGATCCTGACATTCACTCCCGCTCCAAAGAAACTCAGTAACCGGGAGAAACAGACAGAAACATTAAAGAAACTTACGAACCCTACACCGTCTTTTTCAGGAGTTATAAAACCTACAACGTCTCGGCCATCCGTTTTAAAATCTACATGTAGCAAATTGTTCAAACAATCAACCAGTTCATGTGAAGCTGCTGGTTCAGTTGCTGCTTATTTAGCGATGCGGAAACGTCAAAAGCAGAACGTTGAAGCGCCTCTAACAATGGAAAATCTTACTGATCGATTAGAGCAGGAATGGATTGCACAGGAAGATGAAGCAGGTACAGGTATATATATAAATAATAATGTTTCTTTATCTGTGCACTGCACTGCACTGTTGAGTGTGTCTTTTTTCTATTCACATTTTTGAACCTGGTAGATAAAGTACAAGGTCCAAAAAATCCTAGAGGGAAGTCAAAAATGACCAAGGTGCATGCTAGAACCCCTGATGATAAAGTAGTCATTGAGTTGAATGAGGATGGCCAGCTAGTTTCTGATAATATTACAGAGTTAAGCAATTTTCTTGGTACACTAGCAAAGGATAATGTGTCTCTTACTTACATCAATTGGCATGTGGTTCCTGATCAATTAAAGCGACAAATGTTGGATTATGCTCTGGTACAATCTAATTTCCTTAACCATATACAGTTCAATTGACTTCCTAAATGTTTGGTTTTACTTAATTAGTTTGTTTCCTGAATTTTGTGATTGCTATATTGTAGGCTAGGTATGTCATACCGGAAGAAGGACACAAGTGGGTCTTGAACACGCTTAACGACTCTTGGAGGCAGTACAAGTCTCGCATCAAAACAAGGTATTATAAAAAATACTCAACTGATGAGGAAAGGCTTGCAAATAGGCCCAGTACAATTCCGTTGGAGGATTTTAAAATGCTCTTGGACTACTGGGGGGATGAAGCAGTTCAGGTACGGCTTTAATGATATTCACATTTGTATAATGTTTATTAGTTCACATTATCTTGTTTAATGCTAATCTTTAATAGTTCACATTATCCTTGTTTAGTGCTATTTTTTTTTTGGATTTCCAGGCCCTAGCTGATTCTAATTCCGCGCATCGTAATTCGTTGAATGAGACACATACCATGGGTCCCAAAACTCATGCAGTAGCCAAAGAAAAGATAGTATGTGTTTTTCTGAACTTAAGTTATTTTTTATTGTGATTGAGTTGAATTGACCACATGATAATTCTAATTTGTTATATCATTGAATTATTGGTAATCCTAATACTTGACAGAGAAAGAAGGACCCAGAAAAAGCCTCCCCATCCGCTGCCTTGGTTTATCTAGAAACTTATAAATGAGAACCGCGTCGAAGTTACAAGACTAACACGTGAAGGCCAAATACGTGAGTACATATATAATTAGATACTGAAATAGCAATACTTGTGTCAGTATAATTGGCACATTGTACGTTTGTTGGAGCTGCATATTAAATCGAACACATATATAGTTAGTTTGAAAGAGAACCAGTTCTGTTAATAAATTCATTCCTGCCAGCTGCCTATTTATCTATATGCTTGCCTGGTTTTCATTTTGTAGGCGAAGGTGCAAGCAATGGTGGATGCTGGAAACATTGCTGAGGCAGATGCACTGGTTTCTGGTGGGAAGAGGCACACGCGTAACTGGCTTGTAGGAAGGCGAGGCAAATTGGCTGAAAAGTCTCCAAATCCTGGTTCTTTGGACAGCTATGTCCAAGAGTTGACAAAAAAATAAGGCAAGAGCTGGAGGCGAACTTGGAGGAAAAGGTGAATAGAAAAGTTAAAGAGAACGTGTCGTGGGTGTTAAAAAAGCTAGGTGAAGCCAATCGGAGACCTTTGTGTCACCACAACAAGTGATGAAGATGCTGACAATTGTACTCCTTCAACCCCGGCAACTGACTGAAGTATTTGGATGGTATGTGTTAGCACTTGTGATATATTCGGATTGTTCTTTTAAATGATGGCACTTGTGGTATGTGTTTGTGATGACAGTACTTGTGGTATGTTTTGGTGATGGCAGTACTTGTGGAATGTGTTGGTGATGATACTTGTGAGTTGGTATATATAATTGGTTGGTCTGACTGTGGTGATGAATGTTTTGGGAGGAATTGTTGTATGAATATTTTGGTATATATGTATGAATGTGGTACAGTGTTTTGGATTGAATATATGTACTGCAGAATCTGTAATTACAGGGTTGTATTACAGCTGCAGTTGATTTTTTCCTGGTGTCGCATTTGATTTTTGTAGTGTTGCGTTAGACTGTGCTGTGGTGTTGCATTAGACTGTGCTGTGGTGTTGCATTAGACTGTGCTGTGGTGTTGCATTAAGTTTAACATTATTAATTCCACAATGGTACGGCACGTGAGCCCCACAGCTTACGTGGCACCACGTGGATAGCTGACGTGGCATGTGACACATGTGCAGCTGACGTGGTGAGCTAACGTGGCATGTGCCACGTTGACAGCTGACGTGGAAAGTCAATGCGGACCCCAGTATCATGAGCTGGAAGCCAGGGTCTGGCTTCTACTTAAGGCAACGCTGTATGTCGTTGCATTACATGGATATGCTGTTGCAATAGGGCAAAAGTTCTACTTAAGGCAACGCTTTCTTTCCGTGGCCGTAGATGGACAAAAGCGTTGCATTAGATGGCTAATGCAACGGCCGCGGATGCCACGCCCCCCTGGTGTTGCCTATTTGAAAAAAGGGCCTACGGCAACGCTTTTTTGATCTACGGCCACAGAAGAATAGTATCGAATATGCCCACTTTTGTAGTAGTGGTTAGAATAGAAGAAAAAGAAGAAGAACACACCAGACTCTCACAGTGGAACGAATAAATATAATAAATTAAATCCCTTTACAAAAGAAAACTGTATATATACATACCAATCATCAGAGTACATCATATATCAGACACAGCGAAAATAAATTTGAATAACTAACGGTGAAGTCTCCTGCTTCCAGCTCCTAAAACTCCAAGCAAAACCTAACCAGGAAATATACTCGGTCTGACTCGAGCACATCTGAAGCAAAGCAAAATTCACCGGGTCAGTCTGGAATACTTTCAGTGATAAATTCAAAGCAAAAATAACTTTTTTAACTTTGGAAATCCTTTTGAAATAAATGGATAATAGTAAGACCAGTCCACACATAAACACGGCGGTTTTTACCTTACTATAACCCAAAACATTTTTGAAATCAATATCTTATCTGGTATTATAATAGTGTCTATCAAACCACAAATAAATAACAATCTAGCAGAACGCTTGCATCTCACTCTCTACATATATAGTATAAAATCCAAAAATAGCGGGCGCTTATTGGAAATTGGATTCCGACTATGACAAGGTATGGGACCACCTGTCGATAGTGTATCTCTAGAGGCGAATACACTGGGTTCAACAAGAACGGCTTGCAACCCGGCCCACACATGAACGACCACTCATTTCGCTTGAGTGTATCGAATGTATATCACCAACGGTTGGGCTCAAACCACCGTTTCCCGAAAAGGGACAACATCGAAATAGATTAAAGAAGGAAAATGAAATTTCTCTAGATAGGTGATTATACACCCTAATGGGAGCGACCCACATAGCAATGCTGCTTGCCCGATTTTTGTCATTTCCTGGTTGATGAGGCTTGAGACTAGGATTTTCTTCCTTTTTAGATTAGCACATCACTTTGAATGCCACATCGTCAGATCCGTCAAATCACTGATTGACGTCCTCAAAAATACACTAGGCATGTTTGAAGAAATCAATGTTCGTGACCGTCTGGAAATACTCTGTCAGACACTCATCCATATATGTCATCAAGGAACAGGATTAACCGAAGTACCCTCCTACCGCATCTTATATAAGAATCACCCCAAGGATCAGTAGCGAGAAGTCCTTGCAAACCATAGATTTCAACCATGACAAAACCTCAGTATATCTTAGCGTCGACTCAGAGATTGTAAGTGTTTCTTCCATTTATGATGATCTATGGACTTCAATGCTCCATCTTTATCGTTTGCACGTTATTCGCGATCGCACATTTGATTCGAAGTGGTTTTGGGTCTAGTTCCCATCCCGGTCTCTTTGAAACAACTCGTCAACAGGTAAATAGAATATTCCATTTGATAGTCAGTTGTTTAATTATCAAAACATAACAGTGATGTCAAATATATTGGCATCTCAGGTTGTTTATATTTAAAATACTTCGTTAAATTATTTCATTGATTTTTTAAATTCTATCTCGATAAATCCTTGTGGTTTTTTTCCTTACTTTGAAATATTTACCAATATTCTATTTGGAATCATGTATTTAACAAAATTCCCTTATTATTTCCTTTATCCCAAAATATACTACTATATTTCATAAATTATCCTTTACTTCACTTATCCTGGAAACCTGGTTTCTAATTCCAAAACCTTTCCATATTCCTTACCTTTGAAAAATACTATTATAGTTTAAAATCCACTTCCCGTTTCTTTTATCATTTAGAAATATCGTTTGGTATATATATACTTACCTAATCGATATAGGATTCACTTCCAAATTTATATGGTTAAACTAACCTCAAAGCCATACTTCTTATTCTATAACTTTAAATGGATTTATTGGCTTTAACACAATCACGCTTATGGAGATTTAATTTAATTTCCAATATACAATTCCATTTCAAAACCATATATTGGTCCTTATCCCTTATCTCAATTAAAAACTAAGGTCTATCGACTTATTTCTTTTGAATAAATACGCTTAATAAAACATACTATTTAATTAATAGTGTTATCCTTTTAATTACATTATATAAGTAAAATATGCGTGTCTGACCCAAATAATACACGGCTTATTTTAAAACCAATAGTCCTATTATATTTCTAAACCATTACAAATTAATATTGCAATGTTTTCTTAGTAAATCATTCCCAACATCCTCTACCATTTCAAACCAATATCATCCTTTGATAATAGAGAAGTCGTCCAAGTTGGGGTATTTTAATTACCTCTCAGACCTTGACCGACAACGTTCTTATCTCCAGACAATAAAACATTACAACCAAAACTCTGATATTTCATTCCCACTTTCACTTATCATGGTTTCATAACCTATTTCCTTTTATTTGAAAACCCACTTTACAACTTTATTTCCATTCCTTAATTAAGTAACTTCCTCGACAAAATCTTATTTTCCATTAGATTCAAATGGGGTTTTATAACCTATTTCTTCCATTGATAATTTGCTTGTAACTTCTTTACTTAATTTGTTAAGTAAATATACCAAACTCCCCTTTTAGCCTTATTTTAACCAAACTCACCTTAGTTAATTAAGTAAATTCTTATTTAGACTCTCGAATTGGCTTACGATTCGTTTTTACAAACTCTGTTTGTAAACCCGGATTAAAATCCTCTTATAAAACTCTAACAAAATCTTAGTAAACCTTATATCCCTTTTGATCATTTTTTAATTTAATTCATCATTAAAAATAATCAATTTGATTATCATTATTTAGAATGATAATTTACTTTAGCATTAACCACTTTAAATCGTAGTTAATTCCATTAAAATAGAGTGATTAACCAATTAAAGGATTTTTAAATAATAATTAATTTTATTAACACAAATTCAAATTTGATAATTCCCTTTAAAGTATAGTTAATCAAAGGTTAACTAACCTCTAACAATATTCATATTTTTGGAAACTGTCCATTCAAAACAAATTAGTTAAACGGTTAACTGGTTTTCAATTCATTCCTCATAAAATTTCTATTCAACCTTACTCCATCTTATCGCTACTAGATTACTTCTTATTTGAATTCTAATAAAAAATTAATCGCTTGAATTAATTAAAGTGATAATTAATTACAACATTAACTATGTTAAAATAACTAATTCCATTATTAACTAGAAATAAAATAATTAATCATTTTAAAAGATCATTGAATCATAATTAATTTCATTAACGATAATTAACTTGTTAATCATTTTTACAATATAGTTAATCAAAAATTAACTAATTTTTAACAATCTTTGTTAAGCTTAATGAATATTTGAAAATTATTGATTTGATTTATCAAAATCAAATCAACCAAATTGTCAACTTCAACTAAAACAGTCTCCTTTGTCGACCGTCAACATCGGTTAATTCTTAATTGATATTCATTCACCATTTCCCCTTCATAAATTAATTAATAACTTAATTAATTTAAAAATATCATTTAATTGTTTTGTAAAACAATTATTCAATTTTACCAATACGTATATTAGTTTCTGGCCTTCTGACAAAAATATTTCATTATATAAAATATTTAAATAGATTCTTATATAAAATCATGATTATAAACATAAATATAAATATGTTTATAAATTTTCTGTTTTAATTAACTTGTATAAAACAAATTAAAATTCCATTTCAGTTATAAAAATAAATTTATAACTTTAATCTTCGTCAGTTAGCCTAGTGGCAAAACGACGCCAAAAATAACAGATTTTAAGCCATTACTGCCACTCACTTCATCAATGTTGTCAATTGATTAAAAATCACAACTCGATTAACATCCATTCAATTCGAATAGGTTTTGATATCATTTGGGGTAACAATTCATAAATAGACCGTGTGAAATAAATAATACACAAATATTGAGGAATTCGGATTGATTCCTCCGACCTGTTCTTCCCTGCATCACATGTCACTAAAATTATTGAATAATAACATACGAAATGATTTCCTAAATATAACGCATTAAAATGGCGAATAAATAAAGTCAACCAATCAAACAGTAATAACCAATAGCAACCATAACATCCAATCAATCAATATATATGATATGTTAAATTATATGGATTTATCACATCATAGCAATCTAGAGAAGTGTGAGAATTAACTCACTGTTGGTTTCAGTTGATGATTTCAGCGCCATTTTTCCTGTAAAATTTTAAACCACATTTAAAATTACCCAAAATTCCATCTGCTCCCGTTTCTGACTGGACCAGTCTGTATCGTAGCCTCCGTTGCCACGATCCCAACGGATCCTGTTTTCCGCAATTCCGTTAACATATGTAAAAGATATCGCGGTTTAAAGTATATATATTTATGATAATTAATTAGACTAACTATAAATAAATAAATAAATAAATTATTAATTACCCTTTTTAAAACAATTCCACGTCAGCACCTCTCTTCACTGTTCATACGCGTTCTTCCTCCATCCAACTCCAGAAACCCATCTTTTGCTTCTCACCGAAAATAGGACCTTGTCAACCACCTATCGCCGTCGCACTGCCGCACCGAAGGCCCCATCGTTGATCTCGTCGACACCGCCACTCTGAGACATGCCGCCGCCCTCAGGTCTGACCCCCCAGTCACCGTAAAACCGTCGGAATCACCCCTCGAACGTTTTCCGTTCAACTCCAGAATATCACCACCCCACGCCGCCGAGAGGCGCCGCACCACCTCAGATCGAAAGGTCACCTCACCGCCCTCATTTTCTACTTCAGATCCCCGACCCCGATACCCCTTCAGTCACCGGAAATTGAAGTAAACCGACCGTCACTTGTGAAAACGAACCCAAAACTTTGCCTCAGTTCAAATCCCTCCAACGACCACCACCGACAATATCTGACCCTCCGACCCGAAGAAAAAATGAAGCCCTCTTTCCCCTCTACAACATCGCTTCAGGCCCTTCATCAATCGTCAACCCAAACTCCTTCAAATCCCATAAAAATGAAAGTCAGATACCACTGTTTTTGGCCAATTCCGGCCACTACACTCGACGAAACCTCCCCAATTTTTTGCCGTAGCCAGCCCTCGACCCGATCTACGTTTTTGCTTCAAGTCCCCCTAGCAAATTCCTTCCAAAATTCAAGATATAAATTATTTAGTGGTTAGGGACTTTTTTGCAAAAATGGCTAATGAAATTAGGGTTGGGTTTGGGAAATTCTGGTTTGGGGGTTTATATAAGTGGGGGAAACTTTGTTTTATTGTTGAGTTGACTAACGATGTGATTAACGACTTTTATTCGTGTCTATCGCTATTTTGAATACTGTTTATTTGTTACTGTGGTTACATACAAGCTCCATTCGTGATGGAAATGGACATCATAGTACAATTTGGCGATACAGTCTTAACGATTCTTTTGTTTCATCGAATTCCAAGTCCGTTTACTTAAACGGCGCTCGTTCACATGCAAATGGTCGTTTTTATTTGCATTTAATTTTGCCACGCTCACAAAATAACTCCGATTGACGTGCAGACTGAAATCTAGCAATAATTTGCTGTTGCGGTCCAAATAAAATTTGTTTTGTCAAAAACGGAGGTCGTTTGAATAAAGTCCCTTTTAAATGGTCCAATTTAAATTAAAATAAACCAAATTTAAAATACTTCAATATAAAAATAATAAAATATTATAATTAGTCAAACACGACCAGAATTGCATATATATTCAAAATAAAATATCTTGGGTTGAATTCCAATCCAAATCGATATTCAAAATATTAAAAAAAAACCTTTATTTGTAAATTAAATCGTTATAAATTATAAAGGAATTCCATAACGACTATTTTAAAATTTGATTTGGACATAAAATAAAATCTACGCTATGAAAACTCAAATTTTCTCTTCCATTAGAAAGATATTGTCCAACCGGTCCTAACGTTTCTTGTTTCGAAAAAATCCGACTTATTTTGAACCCTATACATCCAATTGAAGTTTAAAACTCCAATTTACGAACTACCACGCCGTTGCAGCTCGTTATATGATTAAATTATAAATTATATGTTCAACGGTAGTTAAATAAACAAAATCGTCAATATATTCTCAATATAAACAATATTAATGTTTTTTATTTTGCCAATACACACTATACTTGCAAATTCAGCAATTTCCAAATATTATGGAATTAAAATATTATATTATTCTATATATTTCATTAATTAATATTCAAAACAATTAAATTCAATTACTTAAATTCAAACTGACATTTTAAATTAAAAAAATTAAATAATTGGCCAGAAAATACGGGTCATTCCATTCCTTCCCCCTTAAAAGAATTTCGTCCCCGAAATTGCCAAGGCAGAAAGAATGGTACAGCCCCATTATTTTTACAAAAATATTTAATTAAAACACCGTTTTATTTCCAATATTAATTTAATTGGTTTTAAAACAAATTTATCTCAAATAACAACTTGTTTCATTGAATTTGCTTCATTAATAGGCTCGCGATTCGCCCAAAAATCTTAAAAAAAAGTTGACTCCTTAAATTTTGGAAAAATTTCGACAGAGCCTCCCCTACATAGAGGAACATCTGCAATATTGCAGGTTCAACAAATATATATACATCGACTCTCATGGTCGGAAAATCCAAAATCAGATCTCAAAACCCAAACCAAAATCCAAAAATTTATATTTGGCGTAGTCATACTTTTTTGCGAGCGTTATCAAGTAAAATTCTCAATTTATAGCAATCTACGCAATCCAATGCAATCCTCAAAAGTTGTCTCATACCTGCACTTAACTGCATTTACCAGATAAGTAACAATATATGAAATAATATTCCAATGATATACATGCGATTACACAAATCTCAAAATCAAACACTTGAATTCATTATTGGGTTTAATCTTTTGGTTTCCAATCAAACTTATTATACTGAATTTATTTACTTAAGTTTTCAATTTATTCAACTTTTAAATTTAACTATGGGTGAATTATATACAAGGCATCCAACAACCAAACAACCAAACAAACAAGGTAAAACAATCCAACCAAATCATTCAGATTCAACCTTACTATTTCTTGTTTGTTTTCACTATGGTTTAACATCTTCCAATATCAGTTGGTTCATATCAATTTGATTTATTATTCAATTATTAGTTCGATTACCAAATTCCAAATGTATTTTATTTGGTTCCAACATCGTATCCAATTCTGATTTAACTCGACTTAATCAAGTCAAGTCGAATTCCACATTTGGTTTTAATTCCAATCAGATCAATCAAACAATTAAATATCTCAAAAATTTGATAAAATAATTTCTTTTCTATACAAAATATAATTTAGGCAAAATTAATTCATTTACCCTCTTCACAAAATATTTAAAATAATTTTTATATTCAATTACAAATACGCGCTCTCTCATATATATATATATATATATATATATATATACACACACACACAACTCAATCTAGGGTATCATTGACCCAATCTCTATTGAGTTACACCACAGAGCCAAGGTTATCACTAAACCAATAGCTCTGATACCACTGTAACGACCCAGGAAAAATTCGATGCTCGAATTTTTTGACAGTAATACATAACCCCATATCACTCGCCAAAAAATCCAAGTATCGAACCCCGACTGTTAATAGAAAGAAGTTAGAGGGTGAGAAAAGAAAGAAATGTTAGAATAGAAGAAAGAGAACACACCAGACTCTTACAGCGGAACGAATAAATATAATACATCAAATCCCTTTACAAAAGAAAACTGTATATGTACATACCAATCATCAGATACATCATATATCAGACACAGTGGAAATAGTTTTAAATAACTAACGGTGAAGCCTCCTGCTTCCAGCTCCTAAAACTCCAAGCGAAACCTAACCTGGAAATATACTCGGTCTGACCCGAGCACATTTGAAGCAAAGCAAAATTCACCGGGTCGGTCTGGAATACTTTCAGTGATAAATTCAAAGCAAAAACAACTTGTTTAACTTTGGAAATCCTTTTGAAATAAAAGGATAATAGTAAGACCAGTCCACACATAAACACGGACGGTTTTTACTTTAATATAAACCAACACATTTTTGAAATCAATATCTTATCTGGTATTATAATAGTGTCTATCAAACCACGAATAAATAACAATCTAGTAGAATGCTTGCATCTCATGCTCTACATATATAGTATAAAATCCAAAAATAGCGGGCGCTTATGGGAAACTGGATCCCGACTATGACAGGTATGGGACCACCTGCCGATAGTGTATCTCTAGAGGCGAATACACTGGGTTCAACAAGAACATCTTGCAACCCGGCCCATACATGACCGACCGCTCATTTCGCTTGAGTGTATCTAATGTATATCACCAACGGTTGGGCTCAAACCACCATTTCCTGAAAAGGGACAGCATCGAAACAGATTAAAGAAGGAGAATGAAATTTCTCTAGATAGGTGATTATACACCATAATGGGAGCGACCCACATAGCCATGCTGCCTGCCCACCTTTTGTCATTTCCCATTTGATGAGGCTTGAGGCTAGGATTTTCTTCCTTTTTAGGTCAGCACATCACTTTGAATGCCACATCGTCAGATCGGTCAAATCACTGATTGACGTCCTCAAAAATACACTAGGCATGTTTGAAGAAATCAATGTTCATGACCATCTGGAAATACTCTGTTAGACACTCGTCCATACAAGTCATCCAGGAACAGGATTAACCGAAGGTACCCTCCTACCGCATCCTATATAGGAATAACCCCCAGGATCAGTAGCGAGAAGTCCTTGCAAACCATAGATTTCAACCATGAAAAAACCTCAGTATATCTCAGCGTCGACTCAAAGATTGTAAGTGGTTCTTCCATTTATGAATATCTATGGTCTTCAATGCTCCATCTTTATCGTTTGCACGTTATTCGCGATCGCACAGTTGATTCGAAGTGGTTTTAGGTCTAGTTCCCATCCCGGTCTCTTTGAAACAACTCGTCAACAGGTAAATAGAATATTCCATTTGATAGTTGGTTGTTTAACTATCAAAACATAACAATGATGTTAAATACATTGGCAACTCAGGTTGTTTATATTTAAAGTACTTCGTTAAATTATTTCATTGATTTTTTAAATTCTATCTCGATAAATCCTTGCGGTTTTTTCCTTATTTTGAAATATTCACCAATATTCTATTTGGAATCATGTATTTAACAAAATTCCCTTATTATTTCCTTTATCCCAAAATATACTACTATATTTCATAAATTATCCTTTACTTCACTTATCCTGGAAACCTGGTTTCTAATTCCAAAACCTTTTCATATTCCTTACCTTTGAAAAATACTATTATCGTTTAAAATCCACTTCCCATTTCTTTTATCATTTGGAAATATCGTTAGGTATATATATACTTACCTAATTCGATATAGGTTTCACTTCCAAATTTTTATGGTTAAACTAACCTCAAAGCCATACTTCTTATTCTATAACTTTAAATGGATTTATTTACTTTAACACAATCATGCTTATGGAAATTTAATTTAATTTCCAATATACAATTCCATTTCAAAACCATATATTGGTCCTTATCCCTTATCTCAATTTAAAACTAAGGTCTACCGACTTATTTCTTTTGAATAAATACGCTTACTAAAACATACTATTTAATTACTTCGGAAATAGTGTTATCCTTTTAGTTACATTATACAAGTAAAATATGCTTGTCTGACCCAAATAATACACGACTTGTTTTAAAACCAATGGTCCTATTATATTTATAAACCATAACAAATTAATATTGCAATGTTTTCTCAGTAAATCATTCCCAACATCCTCTACCATTTCAAACCAATATTATCCTTTGATAATAGTGAAGTCGTCCAAGTTGGGGTATTTTTATTACCTCTCAGACCTTGACCGACAACGTTCTTATCTCTAGACAAAAAAAGTTTACAACCAAAACTCTGATATTCCATTCCCACTTTCACTTATCATGGTTTTATAACCCATTTCCTTTTATTCGAAAACCCACTTTACACCTTTATTTCCATTCCTTAACTAAGTAACTTCCTCGACAAAATCTTATTTGCCATTAGATTCAAATGGGGTTTTATAACCTATTTCTTCCATTGGTAATTTCCTCGTAACTTCTTTACTTAATTTGTTAAGTAAATATACCAAACTCCCTTTTTAGCCTTATTTTAACCAAACTCACCTTAGTTAATTAAATAAATTCTTATTTAAACTCTCGAATTGGCTTACGAGTCGTTTTTACAAACTCTGTTTGTAAACCCGGATTAAAATCCTCTTATAAAACTCTAACCAAATCTTAGTCTACCTTATATCCCTTTTGATCACTTTTTTATTTGATTCATCATTAAAAATAATCACTTTGATTATCATTATTTAGAATGATAATTTACTTTAGCATTAACCACTTTAATCATAGTTAATTCCATTAAAATAGAGTGATTAACCAATTAAAGGATTTTTAAATAATAATTAATTTTATTAACACAAATTCAAATTTGATAATTCCCTTTAAAGTATAGTTAATCAAAGGTTAACTAACCTCTAACAATATTCATATTTTTGGAAACTATCCATTCAAAATAAATCAGTTAAATGGTTAACTGATTTTCAATTCATTCCTCATAAAATTCTTATTTAACCCTACTCCATCTTATCTCTACTGGATTACTTTTTGTTTGAATTCTAATCAAAAAGTAATCGCTTGAAGAGAACAACACTTTTTTCTCTTTACGTTCTTACATCAAGTCAATTGTACTTGTAATCGATAGTATAAATGGATATTGCTACAAGCAGACGTAAGCTAAAGATTTCTGAACCACTAAAAAGTTGTGTCTTCTCCACTATTTTTATTATTTTTCATATTTCTTTGTGATCACTCCATGGTTGTGGATTCTTGTTTGAGATCTGTGATTATACTATCTAGGATGTTAGGCCTGTTTGATTAAAACCCAATCTAGCATCTTTAGAGTTCCAGCAATGGGGGCTATAGTTGAACTTAAAGCTTAGGAACTTAGATTTGAAATTGGAAAGGGATAGCTATGGCTAAGAGTTAGAGAAATGAAGCTCATACAAATGGCACATAACAAGGAGGGAGCCAAAAGGCTTCCTTTGGGAGCAGTCCTTCCATTTACATGACAAGGGAGGATATAGACAATGTTATAAATCAACTTCAAGATAGATGGATCAGGCAAAAGGACATGCTAAGGAGGTAGAAAGAAATGATGGCAACTTTCTTCCAAAGGATTGGACAAGCAGATGGAGTTGAAAATCAGAACATAGATAAAACACAAGAAAATATGATTCAACAATTGGGATTTAACGACCCATATTTTCTGCCATTTATGTTTTTGATTTTAATGCGGTTTGGAATTTTTTTAATGATTAGAAATAAATTTTGGTGCTTTAATTATATAAATTATATATGATGTGTATTTGATTAAATTTATTAAGTTATGAATTTCAATATATTATAATTGTACTGATAATAAATGAAACTATGATTTGGTTTTCCTTGATAAATATTTGATGTTGGAAATTTAATATTGAAGTGTTGAATTACATTGATATAATTAATTTATAATTGAAGTTCAAACTAAATTTGGTATATAGTCAAAATTGAAAGTTAAAGTAACTGAAATTGATTTCAAAAGTTATTTTAAACTCCATTTGTACTTGAATGAAGTTAATGAACTCTAAAATTGAATTAAAAGTGAATAAATGAAAAATTGAAGTTATTATATATTAATTAGCCTGTTAAAATAACCATTTTGCAAACAATCTCGGAATTCGATGAAACAAGTTTCATCGAATCCGGAATTGTAAATTATTGTAAGATTTTAAGTTTCATATGAATCAGAATTGTTATGTGATCGTGTGCGACATATATAACAAAATAAAAATGAATCAAAGACCAAAAAATTCAGTCTTTAATAATAAATTTCAGTCATTAAAAAATATATTAAGACCAACTAAAGAACAAAATTTTAGTCTTTCTTATCGATATCTCAAAATAGACTTTGAAACTACAATGGCAGTTTTAAGCCAGAAAGCCTAAAATATCAGTCTTTAACATTGGTTGACATTTAATATTAAAGACCAATATGTGGTCTTTGTTCAGTCTTAAATACCTATGATATAGTGAATTTTAAATAATGAACACTCACATTACATCTCTTGTTCCTCTTTTGGCAAGTAAAACTTAAAATTTATGAAATGGTATCTTTGAATTTTTTTCCGATGAAATTCGACCAAAACAAACTACACTGACTCAATCCAACATGAAGCTAGATGAATGAATAACATTGAAGATGGTATGTTTTAATAAATAATGCCACAACAATGACGCATATAGAAGAAATTCATAAACCACACATTTATGAGCATGCAAACCAGGTCTAAGAATAAAACACTTCACATTTAGGGTCCTTTCTTTTTCGAACCGGAAGGGGTATTTTAAAGGGGATGGGAAAGCGAAATGCCTACTAAAGGAGAAAGCATTCTTTTGAAACCCCGAGTTTCGATCAATTAGCTTGTATAATAGATAATCTATAAAAATATAGTATTGGGGGTAATAATTAAGTTGAATAAATTATTAGCTTTTTATTCGACTTCATTAATTAGGTAAAATCAGCGTTTCGTGGTTTGATAGTTAAGGGATTAAATTGAGGCTTGTGTAATTAATTGTGAAATTCAAGCTAAAAGTGTAACATTGAATTATGTTGAGAAATTAGGTATTCAAAAAATTTAAAGTATTAACAAGTGTTAATATTTATTGTAGTATTGAAATAAAAAGAGTAAATATTTTCTTATGTAGAAATTTACGTGAAAACCCACTTTAATGATCGTTTGGTAACAATGATTGCAAATATTTGGTTAACAAAACAATTTTTGGAATTTTGAGTCAAAATATAAATTGTGTAAACTATAAAAGCTAAAGTTGATGTAATTAATAATAAATGTAAAAATATGTGTTTTGACATGTTCTGTGATTCACTAAGTTAAAAATGAGTCATTATTGATCTTTTTTTTATTATGTTATAAAGATTACAAAAATTTAAGTAGAATGTTTAAAAGTGTGTAATTTTTGTAATTTTGTTGTAAAAATGAAGGTTTAAAGATAATAGGCTTTAAATTGTTTCAAATTTATTGTTGACAAATTTATTAAGCATTATTTAATATTAAACTATTATTGTGGTAAGTGTTTATGATGTAAAACTTAGTTTTACTGGCCTAGCCATGTGTTTATAGGCATAACTAGTTAGTTAAAGGCTTAATTGGGTCATTAGGGGTTTAACTGGCTTAATTTAAGCCTAATTACGTACTTAGGCAAAGAGAATTCTAGAGAAGTTTAATGCTACATAAACATTCCTAATTGTCTTCCTTATCATGTAAAACAAAGCTAAGAAAAACATAGAAAAGAAGAAAATACACAAAACCGCTTTACTGTAAACTCAACTTGCCTTAAAATCCACTTTAAACTTGAATACTTTAGTTGTCTAAATGTATTAGCAGCAGGTAATACTATCTAAACTCGGATCTAATCCAAGTTTTATCACTATTTGATGAGAATATTTGATTTACAGTAAAGTTCTTCCTTGTATGTTTCAGGTAACTCAAGAATAGGTAGAAAGAAGCTTCCTTCAAGCCAAAAGACCCCAAATTAGGTGCAGTAATCATCTATCCTTACTGCAAATTCATTTTAGGCGAGTGTTTACTCTTGATTCCCTAGTCATGGTGTGTTTTGGAGTTCAACCAGTAAGTTTTACAATGAAAAAGATGTAGCTTATTTGATATCGAGAATTCGCTTCCTCGTTTTCAATTTAATGGCAGCTACTTCCTTTCCCGCACAGTACCATCACCCTACCACCAAACCTGACCCGCCTCGTATAGCCATCGCTTCCCATCTGATTCCCTCAGAATTTCCTCTTCCTCCTATTTGTCCCCCTGATCCAACCTTAACTAATTAACCCCTCACCAACTCCTCTAAGCCATCCTCATCCAATGCTCATTCTAACCCTAGCCAATCCTCTGCTGAACCTTCTTCGTCCTCCGATATTCCTTTATAGAACCCTACAACCTTTGAACAAGTATGGACTTTCTTATTCCAACATCTCCCTTGCATTGCGAGGAAGTACAAACTATTCAAATGGAAATAATCTAAAATGGAAACAAATGGTGTCGTCTCTATCAGTTCTGTCTACTGGTGAAGGGATACGAAATAACTACGTAGTTGGTTTTCCCTTGACAAACCACTTTCTTACACCATGGTTATTGAAACATTGAAGGCAAGATGGAAAATGCATGGCAACATAAAGGTGAAATCTGATGGAGCCTTATTTTTATTCTTGTTCTCCAATGGTCCAGACAAAGAAAGAGTGATAAGAGGTGATCCAATCATCATGAAAAACAAGCTTTTTATCACAAATCAAGGGGTTCCCAATGTAAGTAATGTATGTGGTTCGATAAAGGAAGTGCCTATATGGGTGAAATTATCAAACATCCCGATATACTTGTGCTCTCCTGTAGGATTGAATTGGCTATCAAATAGGTTGCGTAAATTTGTTTTCTTGGTCAGTGCAACTAAATCTCTATCAAGAATACAAGATGTAAAATGGCTTATTGAAATATCACCAAACATTGACCTACTTAATAGTTATGCTATTGAAAACCCCGATGAAACAACTTAATGTATAAAATGTGTCAGATCTATGGAAACCATATATTTGTGTGCATTGTAAGGTGTTTAGTCATAAAACATGTGAACGCAAGAAATACAAAGACCTAAAAGCATCTAATGGAGATAAGATGGGGGAAGAAAAGCAAGAGAAAGTAGTCAAGGAAAGTGGAGAATATAATTATAAGCATCAACCTGTTGTTGAGAAAAAAAGAACATGGATCAAAGTAACAACATATAGAAAGAAAACAAACACCGCAATTACTGTTAGCAGAGACAAGAAAGAAGTAAAGAAAAATGTTGAGGCCACAAATGTCAATGTAGAGAAAACAAGAGATAAGGAAAATGGTAGAACCAATATAAAATTTCCTTTCAAGCCAACAACGGTAACAAGTTAAAAAACAGATTCTCAGCCTTGCAAGAGAATGAAGTAGAAGCAAAGACAAATGCTAAAGGAAATATTGAAGGAACGAATTGTGATGGCAGTAATGAAATGAATGAAAATCATGGTAATGAGATAGGGTAAGGTGACCAACAAATTTTTAATGCTTTATAAGCATAAAAGCAAGCAAAAGTATAAGAAAAGCAATGAAACAGTGGAAAGTGGGAAAAAGAAAAGCAGTGATGTGGAGTGCATTCAAAATGCTGGATCAAGTGCCTGCAATGTTTCTGCTTTGCATGGAAATATAAATGTTAGTCATCAATGCACTTCAACCAGTTCCTCGAACCTCTCCAAACCCAACATGACATTAAATCACACAAAATCACTCTTTAACCCTTTTGCCAAACCTTCCAAAATCATACCCAAATCCTTTCTTCCTCCTATTTTAAAGACCCCTCCAGATCCTATGCCATTTCAGTTGATCTGCTTGATATTTCACTTCCATTATTCTCCCCACCCACCATCATGCCTAAACATGTACCTCCCCATATACAGCCTCCCTCAATATGAAATCCCATACTACCAGTTGCATTAGATGTGCATAATGATGTACAGGCACAAATGCACCATTCTACAATTAACTCCTCTCTCACCTAAACACCTTATACCAACAAACCTACCACTGGCTAACCCCAAAACTCTTCTGATACGCTAGTCAGTGACCCAATCATAGAAGTAACCAATCTTTCCTCTCTAACAAAGTCCTCATCTCCTCCTCCTAAACCCCCCCTCTCTTGTTGACTTATGCAAAAGGAATTATGAAAACATGTTAAGAAAGAAGAAAACAAAAGAGGTAGAATCAAATAAAGGAAAAAAGAAAAAGAGTGTTAAAAAATTTCTAAAAAGAGTGTTAAGAAGAAAAAAGAAAAATCTCTTTCCATAACCCCTCGTTTATCCCCAATAGAAATTGAAAAAAAAAACTTCCATGAAACTGATAAATAAAAACCATCTTCTTCTAGAAGAATAAAAAGCACTACCATGTCCTCCTTAGCAGTTTAATGGTGCTGAACAACATAGCAGCATAGTCTATAAGAGAAGCTCACAAAAAATCCTAACTTGATCAAATAAAAACACTAATTCAAGATCATCATCTTTTCCTGGTCTCTATCGCTGAAACAAAATTAAATCTTCCCCTTTCAACCTCTGCCTCTTCTTACATCTATCCTATCTGGGATTCCCTCACAAACCACTCTCATGCACCATATGGGAGACTGATGGTGATGCATGACCCCTCCTCTTTCCTCATATATCCTATACTCATAGACTGCCAATTTATTCACTCCAAAATCATGCATATTCCCACTGCCACTTCCTAATACATAACCTTTATTTATGCTAGTAACAGTTCTCTGGACAGGAAAAAACTACATGACTACCTACCCTATTTCTCTCAAAACTCCCACCCATAGCTTGTCATTGGATATTTCAATTTCTCTTTCTTACCTTCTCACAAATGTACCACTCTCTATTGTTGATCTTTCCCTATTAAACTTTTCCAGGCAAAATGTATCCCTGATTGAAATCCCTGCATCTGGTTCATATTATACCTAGTCCAACAAAAGCACCTCATCACCATGCACATTAACCAAAATAGGCCATGGCCTAATGAACATTAAATACCTCTCAACTTGGTATACTATCCATATCCATATACCAGTGCCTCTCCTGTCTAATCATTTCCCTCTAATACTATCTTTTGGAACAACAGTCATCTTTAAATAGGTGAATTTTAATATATTTTTTGATGAATGGGTTATGATGCAGGTGGTTCAGGAAGCATGTAATGTCTACACATTTGGTAACCCAATGCACAAACTACAAAAGAAGCTAAAGAACGGAAAACAAGCTTTGAAGAAATGGTCTACTGAAGTATATGGGAATGGTAACACATTATCAATAGACTTGACAAGGAAACTTGAATAGGTGCAGCAAAATAACTTTCAAACAAACCAAGATCAAATTAATTATCTATTAGAAAAAGATTTATGGCTTCATCTTTAACAAGCTTTAGAAGCAGAAGCCAACATGTTACGACAAAAGATGAAGCAATAACGGTCTACACATGATTGCAGAAATACAAAACACTATCATTCCTCCTTAAAAATCAAGCAGGATAAAGTTTACATACACTATATCAATGATATGCAAGGTACAACACACTCTTCCCCACCTCAAGTAGATAATGCCTTCCTCTCTTATTTTACCCGTTTACTTGGCAGTTTGCCAATTACCTCTGATCTGTCCTTCATACCCAACCTACGAATTGCCACCATATCCTCAGAAATGCAATCTTCCCTTATTGTCCAAGTCACTGATGATGATATAAAATATTCCGTTTTCACAATGAGAAGATCATCCTTTCCTGGACTAGATGAGTTCACTGCCGCTTTCTCAATCTATTGTTGGCCCATAATATCCCCTCATGTCTTGGCTGATGTGCATAGTTTCTTTGTCAACAGCAAAATTCTTAGCTCCATCTACTCCACAAACCTTGCCTTGATCCGAAATATACAAAACCCAACTTATGTATCTCAATTCCAGCCTATAGCCTGTTGTAATGTTATCTACAAAGCCACCTCCAGCATATTAGCTTCTAGACTTAAGACAGCCCTTCAAACAATAATATCCCCTAACCAAGAAGCTTTCCTTCCCAATCACAATATCTTTGATAATGTCCTATTTGTTGGGATCCCTCCTTAATTAGAGAGTTTCTAGAAAATTCTAGACATTTCTAGAGAAATCTAGAATTTTCTAGAATGTACCAGAGAACTCTAGAGAAGTGTAGAACCCTCTAGAAGCTTGTGGAAGAATGTAGAACCCTCTGGAATATTCTGGAGATGTGTGGAACCTTCCGGAACCTTACGAAAGAGTATGACCGGAGAACTCTAGAGAAGTGTAGAATTCTCTAGAAGCTTGTGGAAGAGTGTGGAACCCTCTGGAATATTCTAGAGATGTGTGGAACCTTTTGGAACCTTACGGAAGAGTATGGAAGGATGCATAAGGGAATGGAAGAGTGTAGAGATTCCTAGAGAGTATGGAGCATTCTAGAGAATCAATCTCCACCCTTGAATGCAAGTAATCTCCACCATTCATCATGAAGGTTGAGTGGTATAAATAGGAGAAGGAGCCTTCATTACTATCCATCCAAGGATCCAAGGATCCAAGAATCCAAGAGAGAAGCCACTCCTTGGAGTGAGATCCAAGAAAGAAGCCACTCCTTGGAGTGAGATCCAAGAGAGAAGCCACTCCATAGAGTGAGATCCAAGAGAGAAATCCACTCTTTAGAAATGAGAAAAACTTGAGAGTTAGAGATCCTCTTTGAGTGAAAAGAGAGATAGCTAGGGAAGTCTTTATCCTCAAGCTTGAGTAAGCCTCTTTGAGAGAAAAGAGAGATAGCTTGGGAAGTCTTTATCCTCAAGCTTGAGTAAGCCTCTTTGAGACAGAAGAGAGATAGCTTGGGAAGTCTTTATCCTCAAGCTTGAGTAATCCACCGAGTGTGAGTTACTTGTGTAATCATATTCTTGTAATCCTACTATTCTTTTGTATAGTGGAAGAATATCCATATTGGAGATTATAAACACTTGTGCTCCCAGTGCTACTTTTAATCTTAAAGTGCCTATCTTAACTTCACGAAGCGGGAAAGACCGAGATTTCCCCAATAGTGGTATCAGAGCCAGGTTCATCCGTAGCCGTAATCAAGCTCGTGTAAGTTCAGATGGAAGATAATGACGCTCACTGTTGAGGGGGAGCCTCAAAGCTATAAAGAAGCAATGAGTGATTGTCATAAATAAGAGTGGAGAATAGCCATGCAAGAAAAAATGCAATCCTTGCATGAGAATAACACATATGAACTAGTGGAGCTACCAAAATGGAGAAGAGCTTTGAAAGAATAAGTGTGTGTATAGAATCATGACCGAAGAGAACCGTTCAAAGACTCGCTATAAAGCTTGGTTGGTCATCAAAGGATTGGACAAGAAAAAGTACTGATTTTGAAGAGATTCTTTCCCGTGGTAAAGATGTTATCAATCCAAGGAGTCCTTGAGGAAAAGCAAATACATCTTGACAAGGTTCACACAGATGAGAACTGGTCTGACATAATGACCAAGGTAGTACCAACAAAGAAGTTTTGAAGATTGCTGTCAAGGTGTCGGCATACTACTACCTCCCAATTAAGTCGGGAGGGGGAGATTGTTGGGATCCCTCCTTAATTAGAGAGTTTCTAGAAAATTCTAGACATTTCTAGAGAAATCTAGAATTTTCTAGAATGTACCAGAGAACTCTAGAAAAGTGTAGAACCCTCTAGAAGCTTGTGAAAGAATGTAGAACCCTCTGGAATATTCTGGAGATGTGTGGAACCTTCCGGAACCTTACGAAAGAGTATGACCGGAGAACTCTAGAGAAGTGTAGAATTCTCTAGAAGCTTGTGGAAGAGTGTGGAACCCTCTGGAATATTCTAGAGATGTGTGGAACCTTTTGGAACCTTACGGAAGAGTATGGAAGGATGCATAAGGGAATGGAAGAGTGTAGAGATTCCTAGAGAGTATGGAGCATTCTAGAGAATCAATCTCCACACTTGAATGCAAGTAATCTCCACCATTCATCATGAAGGTTGAGTGGTATAAATAGGAGAAGGAGCCTTCATTACTATCCATCCAAGGATCCAAGGATCCAAGAATCCAAGAGAGAAGCCACTCCTTGGAGTGAGATCCAAGAAAGAAGCCACTCCTTGGAGTGAGATCCAAGAGAGAAGCCACTCCATAGAGTGAGATCCAAGAGAGAAATCCACTTCTTAGAAATGAGAAAAACTTGAGAGTTAGAGATCCTCTTTGAGTGAAAAGAGAGATAGCTTGGGAAGTCTTTATCCTCAAGCTTGAGTAAGCCTCTTTGAGAGAAAAGAGAGATAGCTTGGGAAGTCTTTATCCTCAAGCTTGAGTAAGCCTCTTTGAGACAGAAGAGAGATAGCTTGGGAAGTCTTTATCCTCAAGCTTGAGTAATCCACCGAGTGTGAGTTACTTGTGTAATCATATTCTTGTAATCCTACTATTCTTTTGTATAGTGGAAGAATACCCATATTGGAGATTATAAACACTTGTGCTCCCAGTGCTACTTTTAATCTTAAAGTGCCTATCTTAACTTCACGAAGCGGGAAAGACCGAGATTTCCCCAACACTATTATCCCATGAATTATTGAATGGATACTCGAAGAAGACCATCTCCTCTAGAGCGATGCTAAAAATCAATATTAAGAAGGCCTTTGACTCTTTTAAATGGTCGTCCTTAATTTGCATAATGAAGAAAATGAGTTTCCCTCCTAAAATTATCAAATGGATCTTTTTATGTATATCCACAGTAAGATACACTCTTGTTTTCAATGCTCACATTATTGGATATTTTAAAGGAAATAATGGTCAAAGACAGGGTGATACAATATTAGCATATCTTTCATAATCATCATGAAAACCATAACCTTGGAGTTTGAAAGATGGGCTAGCTTAAAAAAATTCACGCTTCAACCAAAGTGTTAATCTTCATTGATCACCTCCCTTGCCTTTTTTGATGATCTTATCATTTTGCCAAAACCTTCTCAAAATCCCTTCACACATCATGATACCCTCACCAATTTCGATAACTTCTCTGGTCCCTAGATAAACCCCAGTGAATCCCATATGTTAATAGCTATAATGTCTCCTGTCTAGGTAGCTAAGTGCTAAAGAATTACAAAAATGCAACTTTTGGATAATGACATGTCCTATCTTGCCATTCCTCTGGCTACCAAACAAATAACATTAGTACAATGCACCCCATTATATGAAAAAAATCACATTTATTCTCACTAGTTGGAAAACAGATTTCTCTCCCATCCTGGTAGGCAGGTCATATTGAACACTGTAATTTTCTCTATGATAGTGTACTGGTGTAGAACTTTCCTCCTTTCTCCTAAGCTACTGGCCATATTAGAATAGTAATGAGAAAATTATTATGGTCAGGATCTATACACTCTAATAAGCTTCTCCCAATAGCCTTTCACAAATTACAAAAACCAAAAAGCAAGGGTGGTCTTAGGATAAAAAATTATTAGATAGTGGAATGTTGCAGCCCTTTCTTTTCACTTCCAGAATTTGGTCTTCAAAAACATTATGGGTGAAGTGTAGCTTGAATCATAAATTAAAAGATGCAGGTATATGGAGCATTAAGCCAAAGCTTGCAAATAGCTGGGTTTGGAAGACTATGGTATTTGTAGGAGAAAAATTATTACCTCATTCTTTGCTGCAACTAACAAGAAATAGTAAAGCAAAATTCTGGACTACTCCATGGCTTCAGAATGGTCTGATATTGTTAAGAACTATCCAGCATGAAGATGTGATGTTGAGTGGAATCCCCCTCAATGCTAAAACTACCGCATATTCACGAGTAGCTGCAATTTAGATAGAACATCAGGTAACTTTAATCATATGTAGTATATTCTGGGCCAGAATGAAAATTATTTTTGGAAAAAATACAAATTGGAGCTTTCAACAAGCACTTTATACTCTGTGTTATCTGGTGAAATGGAAATGACAAATTCCAATGGAATAAAAGGATATGTAATGATAAAACGAATGTGTGTCTAAACTTCCATCTCTAGAAAGTGAAGCATAATGCATTACATGCTTTATTGAATCTATAGCAAAAGGAATAAACATGATAATCGGTGTGTATTCTGCAAGTCAAGCCATAAAGACACTAAACATTTGTTCTTTAACTACCCCTTCACTAGCTTCTTACAGAGTGAGATAAGAAACAAAAGAGGTTTTTGTACTCCAAAATTTGAAAGTGCAGAAGAATGGTATGTTATATTTAAAGCAACCCGATGAAAAACAAATGCTACATATGTGATGTTAATCATGGTGAAAGTTATGGTAAAGGAAGTATGGATAGAAAGAAACAAAATAATATTCAACAATGAAGTTAGAATGAGAATGCAGGTGCACTTTGATATCTGCAATAGTGTTGGAAGATTTTGCCTTTGATGCAAACACAGTTGATAGATGGCGGTGATGCTCTAACCCTCTTTCTTTTCTTGCCACATTTTATTTTCCTTTCTACAATCTCAACTCTGTTTATATTGTAAATCTTTTCTTATTAATATAAATATATGGGAGGGGCTATTCAATGCCGCTGGCTTTGCCAAAAAAACCTTGTAGCTTGTTGATATTTTCTGAGTTGCTGAAATCATAGCGAAATATCATCTTTGAGTGATGTATCTTACAATGTACTCAATGTTTCTATGTGAATACTTTTTTGTTAGGTTGTCAAGTTTTTTGTGAATGAATATGCAAAGTTTCAAGTGAATTCGTGCATGTTCGATTAGTCAAACGTTGCCTTGAAGTAGCAACCTAAACTAGAAATCAACCTGTAGATAATGTGTGCTCCCAGGTTGACCGATGCCTTAGAGGGGTCGACCGTATGGTCGAACCCCCCAGGAAAGGGGTCGAACCCTGGGTAGTGAAGATGTGAAGGAGAACAGCTACTTTATGCGGTGATTTTTGAGGTTTGAGGGTTCATTTTACAAGTGTTTTCCTGTAGATTTTCACTTGAATCTAGTACCTTACGAACTTGGCAAATCAAGCCATTCAATTTATAATCCGAGTTCCCGATTTTTGAGATTTTGGGTGATTTCATTCTTTAGAGTTTTATGATGGATTTTGGAGATATTGAGCACATATTGCACGATTTTAAACTAGTGTTCCAATATATAACAAATATTGATTTCATTACAGTTTTGGGCTAAACCAATTTTATAATTTTAGTTTTAACATAAAATGGCCTCAAAACAATAATAAAAAAATTTATTTTCACTTTATAAAGAAAAAAATTGTTTTGGAAAATAGTTTTATAAACTTGTTTTAGAAAAAAAGTATTTTATTATATAAAAATCACACTTTTTGCACCCTTCAAGATGACGTATTGGATATTAAACAATATCGTAAACCCCGTGGTATAGGACACGATGGTATACGAAATTGGTTAATTTCCATTTCCATCTACTTGAAGTTATTCTTGTGATTGAGATTTCTTTGTTTTCTAGTGAGAAGTTGATAAGTGGTTAGTAAACAAAGTATTGAGAATGTGTGGTATGGGATACACAATTACCACTGTTTGGACTACTGAATGAGAGTCGGTGACGCATTCTATGTTGGGATAAGCTAGTACTCGCTTCAGGGAAGATATGACTTATGGAGTCATGTATACATATAATCTTGACTCAAGGAGTCAAGATACACTCGATCGGCGGGTCGTAGTGATGGGCACCTAATTTAAATACGTATAATCGACGAGCAATATTATAGCTTCGGGAGTAATATTATTTTTAAGGGAACATGCATATTTATTTGAGATGGGTCCATACTTTTGAGGTTGTTTGCAATTTTGGCAGTTGAGTTTTATGAATTTATATTAGTGAAAATTAGTGTCACATCCTTAAAACTACACCTAATTAAGCTCACATCCCTCCGTTCTAAAACATATAAATCTCATCCCTATTTTTAAACATCGGCTAATTTGTTTCCAGCACTGCCCTTTTCGCAACTAAAGGAGCGATTAACGTGGTTCTAAATCCACGTTATACATATTTAGTATATCCAGAAACATAATTTTCTATCTCCATGGCGGCAGCGTATTTTTCTATCTCCATGGCGGCAACATCAGCAATCAAAAAATTTGATTTGGATTTTGTCGATCTAAAACCGATTTACTCGGAAATTTTTCAGAGATTTAATTAGATCGTTGCTTGATTTATGTAATGGATTTTACTTCTACGAGGTAATTTACACTTTTTATTAAAAAAATCTTATTCATGTATTATTTTTTGCTTTGATTTTTATTGATTGATTATTCTGATGTTCTATTTCTTGTCAAGTTTTGTCAGTGAATAATTTAGTTATTGTATAAGGTATTAGAGTTGTTTTTGAGCATACAGCCATATGTATGAATTTCTCAATATATTTGTTCTTCTATTACGAATATGTGTATAAAAGTATGCAAATGTGGTGAATTTATCATACCATTATGCAACTACTTGGTGGAATACGTGTTATTATATTCATAAAACGTTGAATTTATTCTGAATAAAAGTATATGCAACATCTGTAAATTTTTGCCCATAGGAGTACAACTGTTATTGCTACTATTAACAATATTTGCATAATTTTGTGCTATTATTAACATAAATTGTACACTTTTGTGCATGTATTCAGAATTTTTCACACCTGTGTGCGTTTGTTAACATTATTTGCAAGCTTTCCTAAGTTTATCCAGAATGCTTGCACATTTTTTTTATATAGTCAGAATGCTTGCACACTAGTGCGCACATATTTATAACTTTTGTATGTTTATTAACTTTTTACTTCTTATTTCAGAGACCTATGCTGGAAGATGTTCATATGGTAGATGTTGAAAAAGTGGGAGCATTAGTAATTATGAAGCTGCTGTAATTACGAAAACAAACCCAGTGATTAAAAGGGTGAAAAGTGGTGTTTATATTTTTTAACACAATGTCGACTGATATTTTATTTTCGAACTGGTGGATATGATTATGTAGTTTCTAAATTGAATTGATTTGGTATTTTACGTATTAAATTTAGTTGTTCTAATTGCTCATGACATTAAATGTTGTGTTGTTCTGTACAATTATTCATAATATTTTGCATACTTATATGCATTTTTTCAATATAATTGCTTATGTAACTGCAAATATTTGCATAATTACTCCAACAGACGATGATGTTTTCTTCTTCACATTTACCTGTATGAAAGTATTATTATTAGTTGCATACATATATGCAAATGCTCTAAATGTTTAATCCATGAATTTTTTTGAATACTTTCATACACCTATGCATTTTTTCCAAGTGATTGCTTACATAACAGCAAATATTTGCAGTATTAATCAATTAGCTAATGTTGTCTTTGATGTTTAGAATACTATCTGTATGAACATAACTGCAAAAGTATTACATAATATGTAACAAAAAAGACTGTAAAGAAATAAGTGTGAACATATAAGCTAGTAAATGCGAACATTTATTCATATATGCAAAATAATGGCAAAGTTGATATATATATGAAGTATAAGTGCATATATATATATATATATATGCAACTATACATAATAATCGCATACTTCTATCCAACTATATAGAAAAATTGCATAAATAAATATTCTGAACAAAAATAACTGTTAAAAACACATAATTATTATTTAAATACTGAACTAAATTTAAAGCAACACAAAAAAATTCACAACATTTTACGTTACAAAATATGCAGTATAATTGGATACAGATATGCAGTACAATGTCATACATCTATGCAACTATACATAATAATTGCATACTTCTATTCAACTATATAGAATAATTTGCCACACGTTTCAAGAACAAACTCTATTACATAAACCATCAATAAGTATCAACTTCAATATTATATTCACTTGATTTAATAACACACCACGAAGCTTCGTCTAAATGTAGGTTCCGTAACCGAGTTTCATTAACAGGGCATAAAACGCTATTTCAAGTAGAAGCAACTTCACGACGATCTACCAATACAGCAATATTTGCACGAGCACTGTTTAAGAAAAACTAATCAGCCTAATCTGCAGTAATCAAATAAAATTACACAAACATATTCACACAATTATAACTAACTAAATAGTTATACGCAAATAACAGTAATATCTGCATATTTATATGCGAAATAGCAAAATATTTGCACATATTTTGTTAAAAATTAGACCCAGAACACTTTTAATATGCATATATTAAGAATATATTCATACATATACACGACTAATCTTCAAGCATGCAAACAAACAGAAATTTAAATGAGTTGAATATTTTTATGCATATATACAGAAAATATGCATAAATATACGCAACCATTTCTGAATACATCCAACCACACATATTACACCAATAGTTGCATTTTTAGTTGCTCATACTCACATTAGATGCATATTTTTATACATCTATACAGAATAAATTTAGAAATATGCTGACAAATTAATTTATACGGCTGTACAATCAGCAATGACAGTAAAATTTAATTAAAAAAACAATCCATCCATAAAACTAGACAATTAAACTAATGTAGAATAATGAATCAACGAAAATCGATTGCAAAAGTGGAACCAGTATTCAAAATGATAAAAAAATACATCATAAATTACCTTGACGAGGACAGATCCATTTTTTAAAAAAAAAGCTCGATCAAAATAAATATCTGGAAAACCGTCGACGAAATTGTATTTTATATCGCACGAGTTCGACGTCCAGAACTTCAGAAGGAAGATGTTGCCGCCGCCATGAGAAAGAATGAGTTCGAAGTCTAGAAAATAGATTTAGATCCGATGTTTTTAGGGTTTTGCTGAGTCAGAAGGTCAAAAATGGAATTTGTTAACGTACAATTTAAATTTAGGGACCTAATTTATATTAAGTTTATGACCGGATGTGAGCCTAATTTTGAAACTTAATAGGGACTTGTAAAAAACGCACCCTTTATATTAAGACAATCATTGGATTCGGAATCCAGTTACATGATTTTATATTCATAACATTATTGGATTGAAAATCCATTTATAGACTATGAGATTTGTGTATTGGAATGTAATGCTCTCTTTTATGATGTTTCGACTCTTTTGAATCATTTGATGAATTGATAATTTTGAGAATTGGGTTCACATTTATGAACGGGGTTAAGAAAATACCTAGCTTTACGCTAGCAGGTGAGATGTGTAGTTCACCCTTGTTTCAGACTTATGTATTTAACCTTCTAGAACCTCCCTCGAGTTGATTTCCTAACACTTTGCTTAAAGATTATTTATTGTGCTCTTATTCATCATCGTACATCTAATTACTCACTGTTGACTAGACTGACCCATGTGTGCTAGTGCTCGGGTCAGACTGAGCTTTTACAGTTATGCCAACTGTGTAGATATTTTTTTCTTCTACCATGGATCCTTTCCAATTTTCAGCTCTTAGTATAGCAGTTTTGTTGTATATAGTCTATAGTCCATGTACTCTGATATGTAGTATATTCATTTATACTCGTGTTGTAACTATTATGGGTGTGTACCCCGTTTTGATGATACTGTCTAGCTGTACATTATGTGTATGTGTATTTGAGGCTGTGCAATCTATTCAGTGATGTGTAATGCGATTATTATTCGTATTTTTTTTTGGATTATGTTCCAGCCACCATGGTATTGTGTTGAACAGAGATTAAGAGTTTGGTCCATAAGAAAAAAGAGGACAACACATTTATCGATATTCTTACTGTTTATTTAATAAAAAAACTTATGGATGGTCGCCCTTAACCAACCTATTCTCTGCATCGGTACACAACATTATTTGTTAATGTTCTTAACTAATGTAGTTCTCGGGGTGGGGCATTATAGCTTGGTATTAGAGCTGAGTTCAGAACAAATTACGATCAATGGAGAATAGAATTCGAGCAATAAATTACATTAATATAAAATATGGAGTTAATATTTAGCCTTTGTTTCTTAACCATGAGTTGAATCGTACCTAGTCGTGCTTTAACTTCTTTTGTTGTGGGGGTAGACATAGGAAAAGAATATGTGTAGGAATAAATTGTTATAATTCTGCAATATTCCTAAAATCATTTAATATGCAAATATATCTTAGGGAATATGTCTAGGAATAAATTTTTACGATTCAGAATATTCTTAAAATAATTGAATATGCAAATAAATCTTATACCATACTAATCCTATTCTATTTTATCTTATAGCGCATAGTTGGTTGAGGTAAGAGGCCTCAGGCGGGTACTAGATCGAGCAGTGGTCCAGGGCTTGAAGAGCGAGCTGGGTCATCCAATGCCACCCAGCCCACTGAGAGTGATAGACCAGCCAGTGGTTCTCGAACTGATATGGTCACTTTATCAATCGATCAACTTTTAGATCTTATTCAGAGCAAGTCGGCCTTTTCCGTATGTGCAGCGATTTATCCTATCTTGGTGGGAAGCCTTTTCTTGTTTCTGAGTCTATTTTGGAGGTCCAAGCATGGATCCGTACGTGCGAGCGCACTTGTGCTCGCATTGAGATTTCCTCTCTCACTAAGTTCTTGTAGCTTCTACCATGTTACAAGGCCGAGCTTTGGATTGGTATGAGTTATTGATAGCCGAGGTTGACCAGTCTTCCCTTGAGTGGAAACAGTTCCGTGAACATTTTGAGCACATATTTGTTCTGGAGTCAAAGAAAGCCATCTTCGCACGTCTTTTCCTTGACCTAAAATAAGAAAAGTTGACAGTTTTTTAGTAGGTATTATTTTTTGAGGCTCTCTCCAAGTATGGATTGGAGCAATCAGTGCATCTTACAAAAAGAATCTTAAGTTTGTTTCTGGGTTAATGAAGTACCTTAAGAAATCTTTGATGCTACAACTTAAGTTGTCTTTGAGGATTTAGTTGACACAGCCCTTCATCTTGAGGCAGTCGAGAATCAGCGGGATAATGAAGATGAGAGTGGAATTCATAGGAACCTTGGCAAGAAGAAATTCCCATTTCATAAGTCCAGGTCTTTCCTTAGTAAATAAAAGAAGCCTTTGGGTCAGAGTTCTTAATCTAGTGGAGCACTTCCTGCCGGAAAGGGTTGCTTCAATTGTGGGTATGGTGATCATTTTGCTCGGTGACTATCCTAAATTGCATATTTTCCACTATTGTAAGAAGGAAGGACATATGACCTCTTCTTGTCCTTAGGCTCCTAGGTCCAGACAGCAGGGCAAGCTTAGTGTGATGGGGTCTGGTGGTGGTTCTTCTCAATTGAGAAGTATGCATCCTATTCTCGAGGGTTCTCTTTTATTTCATGATCGCATGATTAGAGTTCTTTTCAATATGGGTGCTTTACATTCATTCGTATCGAGGAAACTTGTAGATAGTCTTTCTTCGGATGTTTGTTGTATTGTGACTTCATTGAGGATAGTGGATCCTGTTAGGGGATCTTCCACTCTTAGCTTGTTATATGAAGGTATTGACATCATTATTTGTCAGTTTTCTTGCCATCAGAATCTGCACATGTTTCCTTCTCTTAGCTTATCTTGTGAAGGTGTCCTAAATCCTTTGTTAATTATAGAACTTAACAAAAGACAAGCGACTAAAGTTGAGGTAGTATTTAGCCTAATTTACTTTTAGCGATGAAAAGGACATTGATTCAGGAGAGCCTTTAGGAACAAGTTATCTTTCAGAAGAGAGCTATGATATTCTACGAGTAGAGATGGTCATAGAAAATGGTATAGAGATACCACTAGAGGAACCTGTTAGGATGAAAGATGATTCAGATAGATGGATTCCAGGTGAGGATCTAGAAGAAGGAGAGCCAAAGGTTACTTTGGAGTTTAAACTGATAAAGATGGTAGAGGAGGAGCCTGATGATTCAGATATGTGGATTACTGATCCATTTAGCGAGGATGATGAGCAGGATGAAGGAAGGATGGAGACTATTTCTGAGTATAGGGAGGCTAAGCGAGTTAAACATGTAGAGATTATATCTTCAAAAGAGGATTTATGGTAGTATGATGATTGGTTATTAGCAAATAATGAGAGTGTTGAAGAGGAGGCTGATGAGTAGATATTATGGGAGATGGGTAGTCCTATCCCGATGACTCCAGAGTATATAGAGGAGGATTGACTAGCAGTTCTACGAGCCAATTTTTGATTTTCATCCCGTAGAGCACATTCCATGGATTCTAGAGGGTTCTGGTGGCATCCCCCCTGGATAGGACACAACATCAGAGTTTGAGGATGATAGAGAGGTACTTGATAATGAGGATGAGGTTTTTGATGCTGATATCGGAGAGAGAGTTTATGAAGATACTAAAGAGGAGCTAGAGGATATAGAATTGACTTGGCCATCAACCGACAAGTTTGACGACTAGTTGGGATATTGTTGTATCTGACTTTATGTATATGATAAATATTGGATCCCATACGTTGATGTATGACTATCTTAAGTGTGTGGTTAGCACTATGATATTTTTAGGTTGGGATTTCGATGTTGCTTACAGACCGCCTAAGTACGTTCTCAGGTTGGTATGTTGGGACTATGTATATTACTTGTACCATAAGTGCATCTTCACTCGGTAGGAGTGTTGACTTTAACATGATATTTTGTTGTTCTTGACTTATGCTTGTTATTCTACCCTTCATTTCCATTCCAAATTTCAAGGACGAAATATCTTTTATGTAGGGGAGAATGTAACAACTGAAATTTTGATTAATTTGAAACTCTAATTGTTTTATATGATTTTGAATATATAAGTACATTTATATTTTATAATAAATTGATATCTACTTATTTTGGGAAGTTTTATCAATTAATTGCGATTGACCAATTTATCGCCGAAATATGGTTTTTCTAACTTATCAATAAGAATTTATAACCAAATGAACTTGGATTTATTAATTTAAAATGATAACAAAACCTATTTCAAATTTGGTTTACATAATAATATAGTATACGAAAATCAGTAGAATGTGACTGGAAAATATATTGATAAAATAACATTTTCTACAGAAACAAGTCACCAGAATGTTGTAACACACAAGTGGATATACTAAGATATTGATATGTGTATATTCATTTTTTTTTAAATATGAATAATCTTTAAACATAACATGTGTCCATAACCTAGCTAAGTAACATGACATGTGACCCTAGTAAAAATGACCTAACTACCCTCCCCTAACTACCCTTCCCTAACACTATATAAACTCACCCACCCCCTCACATTTTGTTCTTCCACATTTCAAAGCCTTTCTCCATTAAACTCTCTATCTCCTTTCCCCAAGCTCGGTCATAGCCTCCCCCTCCACCTCTGACCACTTCCACCACCTCCAATAGCGCCTACATGGCTCCATACCACAACCAACCACCTTCCACTCTTGGTTTGTAACACTACATTTTTATAATATTAATTCAGTTAAATGATTACATAAAACGATGAATGGAAAATGGACATTTTCAGAATTAGGCTTCAGAACATTGCATTTTTCTGATAAATTTACATATATAATATGTTCCGAATGGAGCTCGTATGGCAAATTTACGAACGTAGGAAGTTTAGCATCGAAAGATAGTTGTATGAAAATGTGTGTGCATATAATTTATATTTTAAAATTATGTATGTACATAAATTCCCAAAACATAGTCATTTGAAATTGAAATGAATGGACGGTCAGAAAGAGGGAAGTAATTGACATTAACAAAAAAAAATATTTAGACATAAATTGCAAAAGAAATGCGCAATATAAATGCATGTCATAAATGGTACAAAATTACGCAATAAAGAGGAAGTCTAAAATATCGTTAATTAAGTAGCTTTTCAATTCAGAATAGATATGCGCATATTAATATATTAATTGTGTGCATTTGAAATGGAATTAGTGCGCGTTAAAAATGGCGTGTAACATAATTGAAATAAATGTTAAAGATAACATTCACTGAAATAAAAAGTGGATAAACAAGTAGAAGTTAAAACGGGAAAAATTATATGCACGTATTAATTTTGCATTTGAAATTTGATATGGATAAGAATAAAGGATAAGGAAAGGAATTAAATAATAATGTTAAGAATTGTGATGTAAAGAAGAAGTAATGGCAAGAAATAATCACGTATCAAATGGTACGAACACATTTTCTTCAAAACGTGTATGGGTCGACCCATACTTGTGGTTAGGTCGACCTAGCTTAGGATTAAATTAGTCTAGGCCTTCAGAAACAAGAGTTGGATAATGAAATTCATAGTTTAAGATTATAGGCGCTCAAAATTCCTTTTCGTACAGGGTAAGTTCGACAGATTTGATTCCAATTCAATTATTTTGTTTTCTTTTGGGTTCTGAATTTTAAATCTGTGGTTATTACAGTATTGAATCAAATTAGGGAGAAGCAACGGTGATTCTGGAATTGTAAAGCTTACAAATGAGTGGATTTAAATTATGCCTTTTGGTAACGGTATATTTATCGTTTAATTCCCCATTATTCTTAATGAAATAAATAAATGGAATTGTTAGATTGTGTCATTCTTTCCCTAAAAGCGTTAAGAATATTATTATTATGTAAATTCATTACTATATCTTTCTATTTAGCCTTAAGAAATTACAGTATTAGTAAGATTGTAAATTTGATGATGATTTTGTGTATGTTCTCAAAGCATGAGAAAAATTACCGTAAAATGTGGGAAAATGGAATAGGAAATAGTAAGCCTGATTAAATACAAAAATTTACCGTAATTAATTTGGAATTGGGGATTATGTTAGAAAACATGAAAAATGTATAACTCAAAAAAAGGGAACTAGTAGTAGACTAATTTAGTTGGGGATGGAAAAGGAATATATTTACAAAATTACCATTATGGTGAATTACAAAGAACGTAGTTGCAAGGAAAAAAAGGTAATAGGGACTAGTGTGAAATAGGGGTTTTGACCATATTGCACACTAATCAAAAATATATACATCATGTAGTGAAGAGAAATAACTTGCAATTATGGATCTTAATTTATGTATATTATGGAAATAGATTTTTGTACATTTCCACAAACCAATTTAATGAAGTGTGTGAAATATTTCCTTTTATAATAAAAATGTACAAGACGATAAACAAAGAAATATTACAACAGTAAAGTTTCCCTTAAATAATAAGGAACCTACGGAAAATGTGATGAACGGGGAATATAACCTATTATAAATAATTATATGAATGGTGATGAAATATATATAATAGGTAGGCTTGTCCTAGGGACAAGTGAAATTATAACATAGTGTAAAGACCCGCAACCTCCCCGTAAAGGAAAGCGACGGATAGTTCGAGAACAAACCACAGCAGAACACATACAGAAGAACGTTTCATTGTATATTACAACAATGCATCAGATTACAAGAATATACAGAGTAAAAATGAATATTACACAGAAATATCAGAGATTTAAATTACATTTAAATACATAGCAGCGGAAAATAATACAATACACAACTAGAAGAGATATACGGATACAAAGCTTTCCGGATATCGTTCCAGCTGTAAACCAGGATCCTGTGAATATAAATCTGCAAAACCAAAACTACTAGCTGCCCGTGTCAAAATAAGGGCACCCAGAGTTTAGGTTAAAACAATAAACTCCAGGTCAGTCATGTGACTGGTGTGAGAACTAAAACAGTTATTAATCTTTATTTTAAATCATTAGGTAAATCAAGGGACCACGCCGTATAACACGGAACGGGTTTCCTCCCAAGAATACCAGTGCATAAAACAAACAGCGCAATGCTAAATAAAGAAAAATGAAGCTGTTATAAGACCCAGGTCCTATCACACAATGCAACGCAAGCCGGGGGATAGGGTTTTCCCTTATAACAGCCAAAGAATGCTTGATACGTTTTAAAACAAATCATTTGATACTATTATAAGTGCATAGTGTATAAAACAACTTCAAATCATAAGTATCAATCATAGGCGGCATGAATGCCCCATACCACTATGTCGCCATACTAGGCTCTACAAATAAAACCGCAAATGTCACGTATTTGGAAGTTGGATTTCCATCTATGAACCGAGGCAAAAGATAGTCCTCAACCGATTCGTGACTCTCTAGCCCGAGCCACAGGCAAGCGCGCAGGCAAGCCTTGGAGCGACAGGGCCGGTCCACCGATGTGGATTATTATGCCTGAACACTACGTTTCCCCACCCTATGGGGTGTAAGTCTGGTCCGTCAGCCGACCAGAAGCATCGGCCGAAACCGATATAACCGAGGCGCCTCGCAACAGCAACAACCACATAAGTCAAACTCGTCAGGGCGTGTAAAACCACTGACGCCACTTCTAACTAGAAAGAAACGCAAGTCCTCCCTGAGGTCCGTCTCCCGTTTTTGGTTCATACCGGGTGTGAAACTCGCGAAGTAAACGTTACACAAAGCTACGCCACAAAGGCCGTGCTTTGATCATCAACCACAAGACTTTGCTTTTCAACAGAAGCCTTGATCATTTGCATCTTAGCATGCCACACAGGCAAGCCATCCTATGCAACCGATATCAGTCACACAGAATGAAATCCGATGTCAGACACACAGTCCATTTACAAGTCCGTTCTGGGTCTGAACGAAACCGGAGGCACCTAGTACCCCGCATATCCATCGATCTCCAAGCACGTCTGGACGATCACTAACTGTTTCCATCTTCTTGGGTGTACAGCCCAATCAAGATCATCAGTTATCACCCAAACGACGTGAAGACCTCCGGTCTTCGACCATCGTCTTCATCTTCGACTTATCGTCGTATCAGTTATTCAGAATGGGATAAACCCGGTCTTTCCGAATAACTCGCGTATATATTATAAAAGTGTTACACAAACACAACATACGCCTCATTCCAACTCATTAGTCATTAACCGTAAATTAATCAAGAGAATAATTCCCCAAATGTTAACCCCGAAGGCCGAAACCAACATCAGATCAATATCCAGAAAACCATTGTGCTTGGCTAACCGACAGTTAGTTTCTAAATTTCACGTTCAAATCTAATTAAAGATTTAACTATCGCCTGGAGCAAAACTGGTGATACTCCATTCTCGATCTTTTCAATCTAATTAAAGATTCATTAAAACTCCACTTAGTTTTAATCATTATCTGGGTTAAAGAATCAGTGTCATTTAAAAACACGATTCACGATAAACCCAAAATCACATTCCATTAATTATCGGGTTAAAGAACAAGTGTTATTTAAAACACTGTTCACGATAAACCCAAAAATCAATACCAATTCAATTCCAATTAAATATCATTTAATTGGTACACTTCATTAAATCTAAATAAAAAGATTTAATCTTTTCTCAACTGGGTTCAAGAACAGTGTTAGTGAAGACACCATTCACGACAAACCCAAATCACATTCCATTAATTATCGGGTTAAAGAACTAGTGTTATTTAAAACACTGTTCACGATAAACCCAAAAATCAATACCAATTCAATTCCAATTAAATATCATTTAATTGGTACACTTCATTAAATCTAAATAAAATAAAAAGATTTAATCTTTTCTCAACTGGGTTCAAGAACAGTGTTAGTGAAGACACCATTCACGACAAACCCAAATCACATTCCATTAATTATCGGGTTAAAGAACTAGTGTTATTTAAAACACTGTTCACGATAAACCCAAAAATCAATACCAATTCAATTCCAATTAAATATCATTTAATTGGTACACTTCATTAAATCTAAATAAAAAGATTTAATCTTTTCTCAACTGGGTTCAAGAACAGTGTTAGTGAAGACACCATTCACGACAAACCCAAATCACATTCAATATTCAATACAAGGCTCTGAATAGAAAATATATCGGCTCATATTCAATATCGAATTCTACGACTAACAAATGTCGTATTGGAAATAACGATACAAATATATATCTTTCAAATTTCCATAACAACACCTGTAATATCACGAATTCCAACATCGAAATATTCCGAAGACAATTTCGATTCAACTCCACTCCAATGCAATCATTGGAAATTTTGGTTATTTTCAAAACCATTTCGAATTCAATTTATTTATTTAAAAATAAATAGAATTATAATTCTAGTTCAAAACTAGTTCATTTCGATAAAAATCTATTTTTATCTTTTCAAATATGGAGTTTTTCATCCCAAACTTTCACAAATCATTTCTTATGATTTTACACAAATTATTACTATTTTTAATAATTTTATCAAGGCCCGTACAGTCGATTTCCATTAACGGCCATCGAACTGCACTTACAACGACCTTTTTCGAATTTGATTTGGACGTATCTCCAAATCCAACCGTTAGATTTCTAATTTCTAACATTCATTAGAAAGCTCTTTTCGATACGAACCCAACGGTTCCGGTTTTAGGAGAATCCGACGGTCGGATCTCCCGCAATGTCCGTTTGAAATAAATGGTCGAAATTCACGAACTGCCGCGGCGCGGCGCGTTCTATTCAGGCCATTATATTATATATATAATATATATAATATATACTTCGTCGATTTTTATTTAAAACGAATTATATAAATAGTTTTAAATTCGTTTCAAAAGCAATTTCAACTTCCTTTTCAATTCAAATCAAAATTGAATTCTTCTTTATAAATTCGTTTCAAAATTCATTTCTATTCAATTCAAATTTCAATTCAATTTGAATTCATTTCAATTCGTTTTCAATTCAATTCATTTCGAAATCGTTTTCAATTCAATTCATTTCGAAATCGTTTTCAATTCAATTTGAATTCGTTTTCAATTCATTTCATTTCGAAATCGTTTTAAAATCGATATAAATATCGTTCACGTCAAAATGGCGTCAATCTAATCAACACGGCTTCATATATTCCTTTATTTTCAAATATTCTATTTCAAATATTTCTTTTTCAAATATTTCCTATTATCAAAATATTTGTTATTATCAAAATATTCTTTATTTTCACGATTGGAATGAGGCCCAATCAATTACCATATAAAATTAATTATATGGATTTTCATACAACACATGTATATAATAACATTGAAAATAATCAACCATCAACCATCAACCAAAGTGCACTACACTGTATAAGCATCAAATATAGATATTCAACGCTTATAACAGCTTGTCAATCAATCGATCGACATATTTAGTCAATCAGGATGAGTGAAATTCATATTTCATCCCAACACCCGTGTGGGGTTTCAAACAATCAAACACAGATTTTAGTGGTGCAGTTGGGCGATGTGTAAAATTTATCGTCCCAATCAATGTCATTCAAATAAGTGTACATAAACAAACCACCTGGTTTGTAAATGAATATTTATTTATTCACTTCACTATTTTCATATTTACGTTAAAAATTATATTTTTAACGATAAAACATTTTATTCCAACATATGAATTTCTATTATTCATTTACACAATAAAATGATATTTTTATTTTCTAACATATTTTAGAAAATTTCGGCGGCATAACGGCACGATACTAGAAACGGGACGAGGCCTAGCCTTATCCCCGGTCTAGTGAAGGCCCACGCCATTCACTCATCAATCAAATCAATTTCATTTTGCAAACCACAAAATTTGGAGTAAGGGTCTAACCTAGCCTTACTCCTATGCCTTATAACGGCGCACGTCTAATCCTAACCAATTTATCGATTCGATTTTTCACATCACAAACCACATTCAAACCAATTCGCAATCAATCACCAAACAATCAAACAAACAAGTCCATGGTCTGTGGACGATTGTGTCGGGTGCTACTAAGCACCGTCTGCATCCTAGTATATATATATATAACTAGAAAAATAAATTGAAAGGTGAGAAATTCTCACCTATAGCTATCCTAGCTCCACGGCTCTTCATTTGCAGAAGTCCTCGTCGACTCGCTTTTTATCGCTTTCGCCCGTATTCTCTACATAGGTAAAAATCGAATTTTTACTTTGGAATTTCAATATATAAAAATCGAATTTTTATTTCAAAGTTCAATATATAAAAATCGAATTTTTATTTCAAAGTTCAATATATAAAAATCGAATTTTTATTTCAAAGTTCAATATATAAAAATCGAATTTTTATTTCAACGATATAAAAGATTATATTGTTATAACTTTACAACATAACTAAAAACCAGTTTTTAAAGTAAATAAAATTCAGTTTTTAAAACAAAATAATATTCAGATTTTAAACAAAATCAAATTCAGTTTTTTTTTTCCTTTTAAACAAAAATCAGTTTTTTCTATTTAACTAAAATCATTTTTTCTATTTAACTAAAATCAGTTTTTTTATATCTTTTAAAAATCAGTTTTTATATCTTTAAAAAAAACAGTTTTTATATCTTTAAAAATGCAGTTTTTAAGGCTTTAACAATTTAGTTTTTAAGTCATTTTATAAATCAGTTTTAACTTTAAAGTAAAAATCAGTTTTAAAACTTTAAAATAAAAATCAAAGTAAAATAAAAACAAATAAATAAATCAGTTTTAAACTTACAGGGGGGGGGGGAACATTTGCGCGTCGGAGCAGCAGAGGGGGGGGGGGGGTCTTGCGTTCATCAGCAGGGCGGAGGAGGAGAAGGGGAGGGACGGAAGTGGCTGCGGCGATCTCGGAGCGGCGCGATGTGGGTTTGGGGTGCGAGGCTGGTCGAGGCAGAAGACGGGGATCATCGGAGGAGGCAGGGGGGGTTTCGCCTGACCTGCGGCTGTGGAGGGGAGGACCGCGACGACGAGCGGTGGCCGGAGCGTGCTAGGCGATTCGGCGGCTAGGGTTTGTTTTCCCCTTTTTTTTTTATTTAAATCGAATTTTGAAAATAAATGGGGGGGGCTTGGAGGTATAGGAGGAAAGGGTTTTTTTTTAATTATTTTATTTGCATATAGTTGACTTTTACATACGACCTCGAAACGAGGTCCACCGCCTGTCGCCCATAGCGTTTCACCCCCATTCTGAACACAATGGGATATGTACCGCAAGCTGAATCGACCGTTTCGATCAGTTTCCGTTGCATTTACATTTAAATCACTATATTGAATTTTAAACATACATTTCAAATTACCGGGGTCACATACTAACTCTAAAAATTCTCGAAAAATATTTTCTAGCTTCGTATTGACGATATGGTCCTAACAAAACTAGTTTCGTCGAATTCTGAGAGAGTTTGAAAAATGGCCAATTTCCAGTCGATTAAAATCAACTGAAATGGTCAAAACACGTTTTCCTTTACCACGCTCACATATTGATTCGGAAAATTATGAAATTTGAAACCTAGCAATAACTTCACATCCCGGACCCAACAAAACTAGTTTCGTCGAAATCCGAGGTCGTTTGCAAAATGTCCATTTTTAAGGGCCTGAATTCCATAGCGACTATTCAGAATTTTCAACTGGACATATCTTTTGATTCCCGCTATGAAATCTTGATTTTCCGGATTCGTTGGAAAGATATTCACTATTAGATTCCATTATTTTTGGTTTCACTAAAATCCGGATTGTTTTGCACCCGGTACTTTCAAATGAAGTTTGAAATCGAATTATCGAACTACCGCGCCATTTTCAATTCTATTTATAATTATATATAATTATTTATATTCTAACGACGACGCGTATAATATATACGTTCGAATTATATTCAAAATAAATTTCTCGTCGATATTGTTTAAAATAATTCATTTTAAATATTCAAAATTCGCTAAAATTGCCAAAATAAAAATTTCAAACTGGCCCAGATTTTCCGGGTTGTTACACGTAGATTATAATTAATGATGAAAAGAGAACTTATAAATAAACCTTAGTTAAGGGAACTAAGTTAATAAGCGAACCTACAACAACGGTTGTGGTAATGATATAACATGAGGTTATAACTAAATGAGAAAGAGTAAAGAAGTTTATTATTAGTAAAGTTATAATTGCGAGGATTAAGTTAAAGCAAGCACATGATTAATGATTATACTTAGGATCTAATAACGCGATGGTGTGATGCGCTTGGACCAGTCCGTACGTACGAATATGAAGAACCTATCGACGTAGATCATCGTGGTGTCCGGAGACATGAGAGAAGCATGTCCAACTGATTATTCTACGGAACTAGAGGAAAACATGAGGTTTCTACGGGACATGGGAGGGTACTGAGATGGACCTTTGATAAACAAACAGATGAAGTAGTCGCTCGGAGGTAGGTCTGTTGCACCATATAAAGTATACCTTGATTGAAACTATGGTGTGGCAGTCAGAATGCTATGGAAGATGGCGTTGAGTGATCTAGTGGTTTGCCATGCTTTAGGAGGCGGTGGTCATAACCAAATTAAGGATAGTAATTGTAACAACCCGCATCTCTGTTCACGCAAGATATTGTCCCCAACTTAGCCACCGTATAGGTGTGGGGTTTTGTTCCTCAAAAGGCCTAGGCGTTAGTAAGAGATGGGATTTACTATATAAGTACCCACTTCACACAGGCTTCCACGATGCGGGACTTAGGGGCGTTACATTCTCCCCTCCTACAGAGCCCAACGTCCCTGTTGGCTCACAAATGCCTCACCCAGGCGTTGTGGTCCATACATGAGCAACAATTCCGGTTGGGTATTGGCTATGATACCACTGTAACAACCCGTATAGGTGTGTGGTATTGTTCCTCAAAAGGCCTCGGCGTTAATAAGAAATGGGATTTACGATATAAGTACCCACTTCACACAGGCTTCCACGATGTGGGACTTAGGGGTGTTACAGTAATCGTCAGATACCTACCATCGGTAGTCAGTGAAATGCGGAAAGACTAAAGCTAAACCAACAAACCAATGATCTTTCACTATTGGGATGTTTGTTGAGAGATGCCAAAATGGATGCTAGATTGGTTGATAGGGGCACATCATTAGCTCTTGATGCAGTCTTTCATTAGTTGAGGGAGACGTCAAGGTGGGGCCATAACCGCCGTGAAAAGAGACAGACCATATGTGGATATTTGTATTGTAGGCCTAACAAAAATGTCCTTTACAGATATCGAAAGCTCCCGACGGAGTTCCTTGCATTGGATGCAAACCTATTATGGAACTAGGGTTGTAGTTGGTAGTACATTCGTGTGAGGGTCTAAATACATGCACTGGATGTTGTATTGTAGACGTTAGGGAATTACTTTGTGCCAAGACATGCTTCGACCGAGGATTTCAGATACGAGGATCTGTACGCTTACGTGACATAGCGAGGGTGGTTCTGTGCGATTACGTGGCGTAACGATGGAGATTTCCGTACCCAGTGCGGTGTTGGATGGAGGTGCATGCTTCCGTGATTTGATGACGAAGACCATACAAGGAGGGTACTATGGGGAGTACCTTGAGATGTTCGGCATATATATATATATATATATATATATATATATATATATATATATATATATATATAAGGTTTAGTCTACTAGGGATAAATGAGTGCAACATGTATGCAAAGCTTAGAGTGCTGTTAACCCGAATAACGAAATAATTAAGAAAACTTTATTGAACGGTATATGTAAGGTTATTTCAGAATGTATAATTTATCCTCTCACTATAACTTGTGTTCAAACCACGTCCATATAACATACTCGCACGTTGGATTTTATTGCAGAGATTTGGTAGCCCTTGGACACTTGTTAGACAGTGTCATTATTTGGGTAATGTTATATTTGATTATTATATTTTATCCATTCCGATATAAGATGTTTTATCGAGCTCTGCATATTTATGATCTTTTTCATTTCTGCAGATACAAGACAAGCCAACTCGAGTTTCAGTGGTGTCCGATTTAATTTTGAAAAATCCGGACCCATTAGAAGTTACATTTGGTATTAGAGCTCGGGTTTAGGACTCCTATACATAGTTAGTAAGCGGCATATTTGAATTTTAAAATTTAAAATATTATTTACTTATTTATACCTAGATCCATAAGAGAGACCCACTTTTGAGAAAGCCGCACATGTAAACTATTGAGTAGTGAGTTTGTACACCATTATTAGGATATGAAGGGTTCCAAAAGAGAAAGTGTTTGCTTAATCATAATATGAGGCATACAATAGTTTTTGTGATTAACGGGAAAGTTTATGTGTCGGTATTTGGAAACGGACAGTAGGTCCAAGTTGTAGGTCAGTAATAAGGCCTTGTGTTTGGAAAATGGATGGATTGGGAATATATATATATGGTGTACATGGGCATCACAAGAGTTGGACGCCACTAGTAGTTTGGAAAGTTTGCTTGAGAATTAGTTAGGAAGTAAATTTATTTCATGTGAGAAATTTAGAAAAGTGTGAACCTGGTGAGCATCTTGTACCTAGTCCCACAATTAAACTTTTAGAAGAACTTGAAAAAGGTATAGGAAAAGATTTCCAAAAAGAGTTTTCAAATTTCAAATTTAAAAGTTTAAAAGTTTTTGGAAAGTTATTGATTTCATCAATTTTTTTTGAAGAAAGTATAAAGATTTGTTTTCCAAAAGAATAAGATGTGTAAGCAAGTTGCGGGTCTAAGTCACAGAGGTAGAAAAGGGAAGGAATGAATAAGTGAAGTAGGCATGTATATTGGATAAATTTAAAGTACAATATAAGTAATCAATTCTTATTTCCCTAAATTTTTAACTTTTGAGAAAGGTTTTTGAGAAAATAACATTTTTGGAAAGTTTGAACACCAAGTAGGGCTTTTGGAAATTATCTCGGTATGTGAGTAAACCATGCACTTGAACGGTAATTGTATAAAATTTCAAGTAAGAAGTAGGGAAGTAAAAGTGGAAAATTGGTCAACATTAAAAAACATTATACAGTAATGTATTTGAACTGAGAAAAATAATATTAGAAAAATGTATCTCTAGTGGTTATTGTTTTAGTGAAAAAGGATTAAGGGTAAATTTAAAACTTTATAGTTTATGTGGAAAGGAAGTAGAGAGGTTCCGCACAAATATTGATTTAAGAGATGATACAAGTTAAGTGGAAAAGGTCCGTTAATTCAATTGAGAATTAAGTTCCCATGCAAATCAGTAATAAAATGAGAAAAGATTAAATTTTCAAGGAAAGGCCTAGGACATACCTAATTGGAATACGAAGGTAAATGAAAAGTAAGGTCAAGTTTGGGGTTCTTGTATGGAAAACTGTTATATGGCGTGAGCTCAATGGAAATCCCATTTTTGACGCTTCTTAGGAAATTAGAATCCATGATGTGTTGTCCCACTCTGAGAAATGATAAGAACTAGTCCCATGGATATGAGGTTACTTCATGATGAAGTAAGGGTTGTCAAGTTTGTATCCTCTTAGGTATATGGTTAGACTATGGATATTAGTTTATCATTGGTGGACAATTAGGAATGGATCATGGAACTAGAAGGTACGCGGGATTGGTTTATGAAGAGTGATAAATGAAAAGGAGGAATGCTATGGTTGGATGGATTCAGTGACTAGGACCTTCTTTATGTCACGGGGACATGGTCTTAGACCTCCTAGTCTGAGTAGATAAACACATTTAACCATCGTATCTTTTTCCTAGTTGTGATTATTATAGATCCTGTTTTCTTTTAGTACGAAGATGCTCTCCTATGTAGTATTCTATTTTATTGTTGAAAATAGAATGGTTTACTATGGTATTCTCTTTCTAGGTATGCGGGATGATTACAAAAAAATAAAGAAATAGGATGCCACAAATGAATTAATCATGCAAGCAAGAAATGAATGACGAAAAGGAAACCAAACAAAATGAAAGTAATAATGGAAATAACCACAATAAAAGAGAGCAATAAGAGAAAATAAATTCTTCCAAAGTATATTTGGGAACGTTGAATTTTTATTTTCTTGTGTAAACTGTGCTACGAAAAGAAAGTAAGAATTTTTGTAGAATAGTTTCTAGGATTTCCAAGTATAGGGAAAATGCTGAGCAAAAGCGAAGTGGTAAATACGAACTTTCCCTCTTCCTACTTTTTTCTGACATAAGAAACCGAATTTGGAAAATTAGTTTTTTCTAAAATTCGCAAACTTAAAGTTGGTTGGTAGGGCTTGGACGCAAAAATTGGATGAACTACACTTTTATTCTGTAAGAGTGTGGAAAAAATAGGATGAAAGGATCCTTTTGATTTTAAAAATATTGCATTAATATACAAATTGCAAGTATATTTAGCTTGTGTGCATCATGTTTCCAAAATGTTTTAAAAAAAGACATTATCATATAAGAGATACCGCTTAGGAATTCATTGTATACATGAGTTTTTATATAAGTACTGCACTTTGCACTAGCGTACGGATGGTTGCAAAACTTGATGAACACATGATGGTTGTAAATTATGCGAGAAATTACATAATCTTGCCCTTTATTTAATTTCGGGGACGAAATTTCCTAAAGGGTGGAATGACGTAGGACCCTGCATTTTTATAATATTAATTCAATTAAATAATTATATAAAACAATGAATGGAAAACAAATATTTTGGAATTGTTAGAATTGGGGTTCAGAACATGTATCATTGCGTTAGTTGCGTTTTTCTGATAAAATTACATATATAATATGTTCAGAGCGGAGTTCCTATGGCAAATTAACGAACGTATGAAGTTTAGCATCGGAAAATATTTATATGTAAATATATGCAGATATAATTTATATTTTTAAATTTTGTATGTACGTACATTCCTAGAAAAATAGTAATTTGAAATTGAAATTAATGGATAGTCAGAAAAAGGGAAATTATTGACGTTAACAAAGAAATAATATTTGGATATAAATTGCATAAGAAATAGGCAATATAAATGCATGTCATAGTTGGTACAAAATTATGCAATAAAAAGGAAGTTTGAAATAAAGTTAATTAATTAGCATTTCAATTTGGAATAGATATGAGCATATTAATGGTGCGCATGTAAAATGGAATTAATGCACGTTAAAAATGGCGTGTAACATAATGGAAATAAACACTAAAGATAACGTTCATTGAAATAAAAAGAGAATAAACATGTAGAAAGTTAAAACGAGAAAAATTATATGCGCGTGGTGTTTTAAATTTGATATGCATAACACTAAAAAATAGGGAAATAAAATAAATAATAACTTTAAGAATTGTAACCTTAAGGACGAAATATTCACATATTAAATGGCATGTACACGTTTTCTTCAAAATGTGTATGGGCTGACCCATATTTGTGCTTGGGCCGACCGAGTGTCGAACCAAGGGCGTCTTAGTCGACCCAGTGTCGACCCAAGATGGGGTTGGATCAACCTATACAGGCCTGGTGGTGTGATTACTTTTTTTTTAGGTTAAGTGACGTGTTTTATTTTTAGTGACGATTCTGATTTGCTTTCCACGAATCTAATAAACCAGGTTCTTTTGAGCGACTATAAATAAACTTCTAGGGCTATCCATCAAACTCTTTAGTTTTTGAGAATCAAAGTAAATTACTTTTTCCCTTCAGAAATAAGAATTGGATAGTGAATTTCATAGCTTAGGATTGTAGGTGTTTAAAATTCCTTTTTGTACAAGGTAAGTTCTATGGCACTGATTCCTATTCAATCCTTTTGTTTTCTTTTGGGTTCTAAATTATAAATCTGTGGTTATAACAGTGTTGAATCAAATTAGGAGAAACCACAGATAATAATTCTAAATTAGGTTTTGGAATCAGAAAGCTTATAGGTGAGAGGATTTAAATTATGACTTTTGATAACGGTATATTTATAGTTTAATTCCCCATTATTCTTAATGAAATAAACAAATGGAATTGTTTATTGTGTAATTCATTCCTTAAAAGCATTAAGAATCTTACAATTTTGTTAATTCATTCCTATATCTTTTTGTATGGGCTTAAGAAGTTACTGTAATAATAAGATTACAAATTGGACGATGGTTTTGTGTATGTTCCTAAAGAATATTGTTTAGAATGTAATTAAAAGGTTAGGCTGGGAAAAATTACAGTAAAATATGGGAAATTGGAATAGAAAACAGTAAGCCTAATTGTGTACAGAAATTTACCGTAGTTAAAATGGAACCGATAATTATGTAAGAAAATAGGAATAATATATAACTCGGAAAAAGGGAATTAATAAAATACTGATTTAGTTGGGGATAGAAAAGGGATATATTTCCATAATTGTAATTAGTGTAAATTACAAAGAACGTAGTTGCAAGAAAAAGAGAGGTATTAGGATTAGTGTGAAATAGGGATTTTTGCCGTATTGCACACTAATAAAAAATATAAACATAATAATGAAGAGAAATAGCTTACAACTATGGATCTTAATTGATGTATATTATGGAAATAGATTTTTGTACATTTCACCCAACCAATTTAGTGAAGTGTGTGAATATTTCCTATAGTAATAAAAATGTACAAGACGGTAACTAAAGAACGATCACAAGTGTAAAGGTTTTCTTTAAATAATAAGGAACCTAGGGAAAACATGATCAATGGGGAATATAACCTATTATAAATAATTATATGAACGAGGTTGAAATATAATAGGTAGGCTTGTCTTAGAGATAAGTGGAATATAACGTAGGTTATAATTAATGATGAAAAGAGAACTTATTAATACACCTTAGTTAAGGGAACTAAGTTAATAAGCAAACCCACAACAATGGTTGTGGTAATGATATAACATGAGGTTATAATTAAACGGGAAAGAGTAAAGAAGCTTATTATTAGTAAACTTGTAATTGGGTGGATTAAGTTTAATGAACGTAATATTAATAAATGGAAGTCCGTTTCGGCAACGTATGGATGATTAGGGAAAATAAATGGCTCATAGATATGGCCCATTCCAGCAACATGGGGATGATTGTGGAAAATAAGAGGCCAATAGAAGCTAATAAACCAGTAACTTGAATAGAAAATGAATGTGTAAATAATCAAGTTAATTAGCAATGTGATAAGTTAAAGCAAGCGCGCAATTAAAAGATCAGACTTAGGATCTAATAACACGATGATGTGATGCACTTGGACCAGTCCGTACGTATAGAGATGAAGAACCCATCAGAGTAGATCATCGTGGTATCTAGAGATATGAGAAGAGAACAATTGATTATTCTAAGAAACTGGATGTTAGCATGAGGCTTCTACAGGATGTGGTAGGATACTTTGAGATGGCCCTTTGAGGAACAACAGGATGAAGCCCACTGGGAGGCATGTCTGTTGCACCATCTAGAGTATACCTTTATTGCAACTATGGTGTGGTAGTCGGAAGGCTATGGCATATGGCGGTGGGTGATTCGGTGGTTTGCCTTGCTCTGGACGAGGCGATAAGGACCAAATTAAGATAGTAATATTGGGATATCTATCGTTGGCAGTCAGTAGGATGCGGAAAGAGTAAAGCTAAACCAACAGACCAATGATCTTTCACTATCGGGACATTGGTTGAGGAACATGCCAAATTGGATGTAAGATTGGTTTATAGGGTCACGTCATTAGCTCTTGACATAGTCTTTCATTAGTTAAGGGAGGGGCTAGGGTGGAGCTATAGCCACGTGAAAAGAGATCGACCATATGTGGATATCTGTAATTTAGGCCTAAAGACACTGTCCTTTACAGATATTGAAAGCTTCCAATCAAATTTCTTGCATTGGATGTAGCCCTATTATGTAATTCGTGTTATAGTAGGAAGTACTTTTGTGTGAGGTTCTTAATACATGCATTAGGTGGTGTATTGTAAATGTTAAGGCATTATTCTGTGTCGAGACGTGGTTCAATCGAGGAGTTCGGATACGAAGAACTATACGCTTACCTGGCATAATAAAGGTAGTTCTGTGCGATTACATGGCGTAATGATGGAGATTTCCATACGCATATGCTATGTAGGATGGAGGTTGTGCGTGCTTCTATGGTGTGACGACGAAGGCCGTATAAGTAGGGTACTATGAGGAGTACCTTGAGATGTTGGGCATAGCTACATATATTATACTAGGTTTAATCTACTAGGGGTAGATGGGTGCGACGTGTATGTAGAGCCTAGAGTGTTGTTAACCCGAATAACTGAATAATTAAGAACATGTAACTGAACGGTACATGTAGGGTTATTTCAGAATGTATAATTTTTCTTCTCATCAGAACTTGTGTTCTGATCCCCTCCTCATAACATAATCGCAATTTAGATTTATGGCAGAGATTTGGTAGCTTGTAGACACTTGTTAGGCAGTGTCATTATTTCAATAAGGCTATATTTGATTATTATATTTATCCAATCCAATGTGAGATGTTTTAACGAACTCTAATATATTTTTTATCTCTGTTTTCTTTGCAGGATACCAGAAGAGCCATCTCGAATTTCAATGTTTTTGGATTTAATTTTGAAAAATCCATACTCGTTGGAATTTTGGTTGTTACACAGCCATACCCACCTGCTCCACCACACCCGCCTCCTACCCTCCTCTGGAGCCTACGGCAGCTCCCACCCAACTAAGTCGAGCCACCCTCTAGCTTAGCCCAAGCCAATCTCTCCAAACCCTTCACCACACAAGCCTACAGGACTCCTACTCTCCCCTACAACCCACAGCCACCAATTCACCCACCACTCATACCTTGATGCCATGACACCCTATATAATAAAAGAATTTATAAAAGAAAAAGGAAGAGATTTGCAGAGGTCAAAGGTAAAGCGATTCGAGTTAGTCATCGATTCTGTAAGGGCCCGTAACTTCCTCGTGAAGGAAAGAGTGGATACTTTGAGGACAAGACAGATCAGAACGCAAACAGAAGAACATTTCATTGTTTATTACAACAATTACATCAGAATATAAGAATATACATGTACATCAGAAAAATATCAGAGATTTAAATTACATTACATAGCAGCGGAAAAATAATACAAAACACAACTGAAAGAGATATACGGATACAGAGCTTTCCAGATATCATTCCAGCTGTAAACCAGGTTCCTGTGAATATAAATCTGCAAAACCAAAACTATTAGATGCCCGTGTCAAAATAAGGGCACCCAGAGTTTAAGTTAAAACAATATACTCTAGGTCAGTCATGTGACTGGTGTGAGAACTAAAACAGTTATATAAAACTTTATTTTAAATCAGATATATCAAGGGACCACGCCGTATAACACAGAGTGGGTTTCCTCCCAAGAATACAAGTGCATATAACAAAACAGCGCAATGCTTTTTGGAAAAATGAAGCTATTATAAGACCCAGGTCCTATCACACAATGCAACGCAAGCGGGGGATAGGGTTTTCCCTTATAATAGCGAAACATTTTTGGTACGTTTAAAACAAATCATTTGATACTATTATAAGTGCATAGATAAAACAACTTCAAATCATAAGTATCAATCATAGACGGCATGGGTACCATATATCATGTCGCCATACTAGGCTCTACAATCAAAACAGCAAATGTCACATATTGGAAGTTGGGTTTCCATCTGTGAACCAAGGCAAGGCGCAATGCTACCGTTTCGAGACTCTTTAGCCCGAGCCTCAGGACTCAGCCACAACTGTACCTAGGCAACATGCACGACCAGTCCACCGATGTGGACTAAACTTAAACCCTGAACATGCGTTTTCCCCGCCCTTTGGGGAGTAAATGAGGCAAATGACACCATCGGATCTACACAGTCACGATATATCCGAGGCGCCTCGCAATCCAACAACCACACAGGTGAAAATAATATAAATGTCAGGACTGGTAGGTCACTGACACCACCCTAGCTAGAAGGAAACGCATGCTCTCCCTGCTGTCCTCTCCCGTTTCTGGTTCACAACCGGGGTGTGAGGCTCGCGAATCAACGTTACACAAAGCTATGCCACACAGGCGGTGCTTTGATCATCAACCACAAGACTTTGCTTTTCAACAAAAGCCTTGATCATTTGCCACTTAGGCATGCCACACAGGCTATTCACTCCATGCGATTGATATCCATCAATATATAACCCCTAAGCTCGTACGTCTCAGAGAAGGGCGTTAAGCAAGAGAATAAATTCTTTGCCGCCAAACAGATATATATTTAATAGAAATCAATCACACAGAATAAAATCTAATGTTAGACACACAGTCCATTTACAAGTTCGTTCTGGGTCTGGACGAAACCGGAGGCACCTTGTACCTCGCATATTCATCGATCTCCAAAGTACGTCTGGGCGATCACCAACTGATTCCCTACTCTTGGGTGTACAACCCAATACAGATCATCAGTAATCACCCAAATGACGTGACGACCTATGGTCTTCAACCATCGTCTTCATCATCGACACCACGTCGAATCAGTTATTCAGAATGGGATGAACCCGGTCTTTCGGAATAACTCGCGTATATAATAAACAAGTGTTACACAAACACATCATACGCCTCATTCCAATTCAGAATATTCATTTATTCAAATATTCTTATACTTTGGGAAAGGTTCCAATTAATTTTATAAAAGAAAAATTCTTTAAATTTATTCTTTTATCTTCTTTGAATATCAATTCAAATTAGTTAGGATTAGCGAACCACACCGAAGTAATCATTTATTTTATTTCCCAATCCCAACCTATTCATCCCATGAAGTAAAACTGGTCATACTTCATATCTAACACCACAGTGTTATCGGTAAATTCAATTACCATTTCACGTTCAAATCTAATTTAAGATTTAACTATCGCCTGGAGCAAAACGGGTGATACTCCATTCTCGACAATTTCAATCTAATTAAAGATTCATTAAAACTCCACTTGGTTTTAATCTTCCCATTAATCACTATCAATGATTATTTAAATTGGGAAATCATATCTTTTCTTTAACTGGGTTAAAGAACCAATGTCATTTAAAACACGGTTCACGATGAACCCCAAAATCACATTCAAATTCAATTCTAATTAAATACCATTTAATTGGTATACTTCATTAAATCTAAATAAAAAGATTTAATCTTTTCTCAACTGGGTTTAAGAACAGTGTTAATGAAGACACCATTCACGACAAACCCAAATCACATTTGATATTAAATACAAGGCTCTGAATAGAAAATATATCGGCTTATATTCAATATCAAATTCTACGACCAACAAATATCGTATTGGAAATAATGATATAAATATATCTTTCAAATTTCCATAACAATATCTGTATAATCACGAAATCCAACATCGAAATATTCCAAAGACAATTTCGATTCAAATCCATTTCCACTTTATATATTGGAAATTCTGGTTATTTTCAAAACCACTTCAAATCCCTTTTATTTATTTTTAAAAATAAATGGGACTATAATTCTAGTTCAAAGCTAGTTCATTTCGATAAAAATCTATTTTTATCTTTTTAAATATGTAAATTTTCATCCCAATCCTTCACAAATCATTTCTTATGATTTTAGACAAATTATTACTATTTTTAATAATTTTATCAAGGCCTGTACAGTCGATTTCCATCAACGGCCATCGAACTGCACTTACAGCGACCTTTTCCAAATTTGATTTGGACATAATTCCGAATCTAACCGTTAGATTTCAAATCTCTAATATTTGTTAGAAATCTCTTTTCGATACGAACCCAGCGGTTTCGGTTTTAAGAGAATCCGACGGTTGGATCTCCCGTAATATCCATTCGAAGTCAATGGTCGAAATTAGCGAACTGCCGCAGCGCTGCGCGTTCTATTCAGGCCATTTAATATATATTATATATATATTTCGTAGATTTCCTTTCAAAATGTATTTTATAAATCGTTCTAAATTCGTTTTCGAAACGATTTCAACTTCGTATTCAATTTCAAATCAAAATTGAATATTCCACATCATCGATATGCAAATGATAATATTTTCAAAACGTTATAATTTGAAATCGCTTTATTTTCTATATTCATTATAAAAATGAATAAATTCGATATTAATATCATTCACGTCAAAATGGCGTCAATCTAATCAACATGGCTTTTATTCAACACATGAATGTTTATTCTATTCAATACATGAATATTTATTATACTCAACACATGAATATTTATTCTATTCAAAACATGAATTTATTCTATTCAACACATGAATTTTTATTCTATTCAACACATGAATTTATTCTATTCAACACATGAATTTATTTTCTATTCAACACATGCATTTATTTTTATAATATTCCTTACTTTTCAAATTGGAATGAGGCCCAATCAACTACCATATAATGTTAATTATATGGATTTTCTACAACATATGTAGGTAACAACAACGATAAATCATCAACCATCATCCAGATTGCACCACATAACTGCATAAGCATTAAATATCAATAATTAACGCTTACACAGTCTGTCAATCCATCGATTGACATACAACTAAACAATCAGGATTAGTGTACGTCAAATCTCATCCCAATACCCGTGTGGGGTTTCAAATCAACAAACACAGATTTTATTTGTGCGGTTGGGCGATGTGTAAAATTTATCGTCCCAATCGATATCAATCAATTCAGTGTACATAAACAAATCGTTCGATTTGTAAATGAATATTTATTTTACTTCAACATATGAGTATATATTTTATTTCAACACATGGATATATATTTTATTTCAACACATGAATATATATTTTATTTCAACACAATCAATAGTCAAATTTCACAACACAATCAATCAAACAAACAAGTCATCAATTGTCTGTGGACGACGAGTGTCAGGTGCTGCTAAGCACCGTCTGTATCCTAGTATATATTTCAACTAGAAAATAAATTAAAAGTGAGGAGTTCTCTCCTTTGGGTTCCACTCCGTCATTCTTTATTTCTAAATGGTTTGGATTTTCCCCAAATCCCAATGCAATCTTCTTCACGCTGTTCACAGTAAAAATCACATTTTTAATATGATGTTTATATATTAAAGATCATATTTTTATTCCGCCACTTTCCATATAAAAATTATATTTTTATACCATTCTTTTCATAACAAAGATTATGTTTTTTTCCGTTCTTTTCATGACAAAGTTTATATTTTTATTTCGATCTTTTCATGACAAAGATTATGCTATATATATTTTTAAAAACAAGGTCTTATATATCTTTTAAAACAATATCTTTTATAGTTCTAAAAACAATGCTTAATTTTATTTTTAAAAACAAAGTTTATTTTATATTTTCAAAAGAAAAGTATATTTTATATTTTTAAAAACAAATTTTTAAACAATGGTATTATATTATAAAACTGATTTTTATTTATGCTATTATATATTTAAAAACTGATTTTTAAAACTTCTGTTATATATTTAAAAATCTGAATTTAAACAATGTACAAGTAAAAAAAACAACCTTTCTCGGTTAAATCGATGTCGAACCAAAGCCTCCAGGAAGAAAGTGCCGTGGGCCATCGTCAGGGACCGTCGGTCAAAGATCCAACCCCTCCTCGTCGCACGCCAGAGTGCCACCTTCCTCCAGCCGTGACCGCCACCAATTCGCACCTCGATCCAGCCCGGAAACCGCGGTCGAACTTCATCAGTTTGGGCTCGAGATTCTCCTTCTTCGCTGAACGATAGCCTCTGATACCAGGACGGATTTGAAGAGAGGAAAAGCACCTTTGATTTCGTCTTTGAAATGATAATCAAATTTTAAACGTTTTGAGATTTATTTGGGATGGAATTATTGAGCGACGGTGGCCATTCATGTCGTAAGATGCGGCTTAGAGAACAGGTTGACCATGGGTTGAAATAACACTAGGGTTTGACCCTCTTTTCTATTTATATATATATATATATTAAAATATTACTTAATTCGAATTTAACCTGTTTAACGCCTCGAACTCCAGATCAAACCCAACGACTGTCACCTCTAGATAAATACCCCCATTCCAAACACAATGGGATATGTACCATAAGCCAATTCGGCTGTTTCGATCAGTTTCCGCTAAATTTAAAATATAAATCAGTATATATTCAATTTGAACGTACATTTTAAATTACCGGGGATACATACTGACTCGAAAAATTCCAGAAAAATTATTTCTAGCTTTGCATTAACGATACGGTCCTAACAAAACTAATTTCATCAAATTTGAAGATCGTTTGAAAAATGGCCATTTTGTGGTCGATCCAAATTGACTAAAACTGTCAAAACACGTTTTCTTCTGCCATGCTCACATATTGATTCAGAAAATTATGAATTTTGAAACCTAGCAATAATTTGACATCCCGGATTCAACAAAAGTGGTTTCGTCGAAAACCGAGGTCATTTGCAAAATTTCCATTTTTAAGGGCCTTTATATATATATATTAAAATATGTATAAATTCCACAGCGACTTTTCTTAATTTTAAACTGGACATAACTCTCAGCTTTGAAAATGAAATCTCAGTTTCTTACATCCGTTAGAAAGATATAGTTAAACAGATTCTAATATTTCTGGTTTCGCTCAATTCTGACTTAAAACGAATTCTGTATATTCATTTGAAATTTGAAATCGAATTTTCAAACTACCGCTTTGTTTCAGTCTCGTTATATAATTAAAATAAAATTATTCGTTTTAACTTCGTTGATAATGAATTTTCCATCATTATTATTTAAAATAATCCATTTTAAATAACCAAAATCCGTTAAATTCGCCAAAATAAAAAATTTAAATTGGCTCAGATTTCCGGGTTATTACAATCTCCCCCACTTAAAACTTTTCGTCCCCGAAAAGGAACGAAGCCGAAAGTTGTTTTGCAAACCAACTCAACTTCCATTGTTTTCATTATGGCTTAAGTTCTCCAACTTTTCAGTTTCTAAGAACTTTTCAAATTCTTCAAAAATTTGACTAACACCCTAAATTTTTGAAAAATTTCGCCATAACCTCCCCTACACCGGGAGCTTCGGGATATTTCAAATAGCCTCCCATGGCCCTCACCAATCCAAAAGTAAAAGAAAAAGCCAAATGGCTAGCCCATCGGCTCATAAAATCATCCAAAACCCAAGAAATACAATAAACATGTACCTATTTATCGGGCAAACAATTTTATTCCTCTTCTCTAGCCTCCTTGCTATGACCTGTTCAATGTAAGTACATGTATATGCATGCAAATGCGATAAATTTTCATTACAATTCACTATTTGGTTCAATTCGGCTAAAGGTTCAACATTTAATTAATCAACCAATAATCAACCAGCACAATCATCAATCAATTAGTTGATTACCATTTCAAACACATAATTTTGATACATATCCAAAAAATCAGATTTTTGATGCCAAATCACAACAATAAGCCCTATCTAGCTTTGGTTCTCACACCAGTCAATTGGAGATATATAGTTATCCCACTTTCGAAACTCGAACACAACACTGATGATGGGTACCCATGATCAGAATCATGCCCGGGCGACTACAGTGTGATTCTATATCTATCCAGTATATTGAAACTTCAAATACACGCAGATCAGACGTATACGCAAAATCTTTATATACTGGATTGTCCAAATCAATACAAATAAATATTCAAATACGAATAATTGAATTAAATTTTCAAAACAAAACTTGTTTTCACTTTTATTTGAAAAACATCACTCTTCACACTCGTTCTAGGATACTACTGATCCCATCTCTAACGAGTCATTCTCATTGGATATTACTAATCCAATTTCTGATGAATTCTTTCGTTTGGTTCTAACGTGTCTTATTCCCCGAGCTCGGTAAACCAAAGCTCTGATACAACTGTAAGGACCCGTAACTTCCCCGTGAACGAAAGAGCGGATACTTTGAGGACAAGACGGATCAGAACGCAAACAGAAGAACATTTCATTGTTCAATACAACAATTCCATCAGAATACAAGAATATACAGAGTATGAATAAATATTATACATCAGAAAAGTATCAGAGATTTAAATTACATTACATAGCAGCGGAAAAATAATACAAAACACAACTGAAAGAGATATGGATACAGAGCTTTCCGGATATCATTCCAGCTGTAAACCAGATTCCTGTGAATATAAATATACAAAACCAAAACTACTAGCTGCCCGTGTCAAAATAAGGGCACCCAGAGTTTAGGTTAAAACAATATACTCTAGGTCAGTCATGTGACTGGTGTGAGAACTAAAACAGTTATATAAAACTTTATTTTAAATCAGATATATCAAGGGACCACGCCGTATAACACGGAGTGGGTTTCCTCCCAAGAATACAAGTGCATATAAAAAAACAGCGCAATGCTTTTTGAAAAAATGAAGCTATTATAAGACCCAGGTCCTATCACACAATGCAACACAAGCGGGGGATAGGGTTTTCCCTTATAATAGCCAAACATTTTTGGTACGTTCAAAACAAATCATTTGATACTATTATAAGTGCATAGATAAAACAACTTCAAATCATAAGTAACAATCATAGACGGCATGGGTACCATATATCATGTCGTCATACTAGGCTCCACAATCAAAACCGTAAATGTCACGTATTGGAAGTTGGGTTTCCATCTGTGAACCAAGGCAAGGCGCAATGCTACCATTTCGAGACTCTCTAGCCCGAGCCTCAGGACTCAGCCGCAACTGTACCTAGGAAACATGCACGGCCAGTCCACCGATGTGGATTAAACTTAAACCCTGAACATGCGTTTCCCCCGCCCTTTGGGGCGTAAATGGGCCAAATGACACCATCGGCTCCACACAGTCACCGATATATCTGAGGCGGCTCGCAATCCAATAACCACACAGGTGAAAATAATATAAATGCCAGGGCTGGTAGGTCACTGACACCACCCTAGCTGGAAGGAAACGCATGCTCTCCCTGCTGTCCACTCCCTTTTCTGGTTCACAACCGGGGTGTGAGGCTCACGAATCAACGTTACACAAAGCTATGCCATACGGGCAATGATTTGATCATCCACCACAAGACTTTGTTTTTCAACAAAAGCCTTGATCATTTGCCACTTAGGCATGCCACATAGGCAGTTCACTCCATGCAATTGATATCCGTCAATATATAACCCCTGAGCTTGTACGTCTCAGAGAAGGGCGTTAAGCAAGAGAATAAATTCTCCGCTGCCAAACAGATGTATATTTAATAGAAATCAATCACACAGAATAAAATCCAACGTCAGACACACAGTCCATTTACAAGTTCGCTCTGTGTCTGAACGAAACCGAAGGCACCTTGTACGTCGCATATCCATCGATCTCCAAAGTATGTCTGGACGATCACCAACTGATTCCCTCCTCTTAGGTGTACAACCCAATCAAGATCATCAGTAATCACCCAAACGGCGTGAAGACCTCCGGTATTCAACCATCGTCTTCATCCTCGACACCACGTCGAATCAGTTATTTAGAATGGGATAAACCCGGTCTTTCGGAATAACTCACGTATATAATAAACAAGTGTTACACAAACACAACATACGCCTCATTCCAATTCAGAATATTCTTTTATTCAAATATTCTTATACTTTGGGAAAGGTTCCCATTAATTTTATAAAAGATAAATTCTTTAAATTTATTCTTTTATCTTCTTTGAATATCAATTCAAACTAGTCAGGATTAGCGAACCACACCGAAGTAATCATTTATTTTATTTCCCAATCCCAACCTATTCATCCCATAAAGTAAAACTGGTCATACTTCATATCTAACACCACGGTGTTATCGGTAAATTCAATAACCATTTCACGTTCAAATCTAATTAAAGATTTAACTATCGCCTGGAGCAAAACGGGTGATACTCCATTCTCGACCATTTCAATCTGATTAAAGATTCATTAAAACTCCACTTGGTTTTAATCCTCCCATTAATCACCATCAATGATTATTTAACTTGGGAAATCATATCTTGTCTTTAACTTGGTTAAAGAACCAATGTCATTTAAAAATGGTTCATGATAAACCCCAAAATCACATTCAAATTCAATTCCAATTAAATACCATATAATTGGTATACTTCATTAAATCTAAATAAAAAGATTTAATCTTTTTCTCAACCGGGTTTAAGAACAGTGTTAATGAAGACACCATTCACGACAAACCCAAATCACATTTCATATTAAATACAAGGCTCTGAATAGAAAGTATATCGGTTTATATTCAATATCAATTCTACGACCAATAAATATCGTATTGGAAATAACGATATAAATATATCTTTCAAATTTCCATAACAATATCTGTATAATCACGAAATCCAACATCGAAATATTCCAAAGACAATTTCGATTCAAATCCATTTCCACTTTATATATTGGAAATTCTGGTTATTTTCAAAACCACTTCAAATCCCCTTTATTTATTTTAAAAAATAAATGGGATTATAATTCTAGTTCAAAAATAGTTCATTTCGATAAAAATCTATTTTTATCTTTTCAAATATGGAAATTTTCATCCCAATCCTTCACAAACCATTTCTTATGATTTTACACAAATTATTGCTATTTTTAATAATTTTATGAAGGCCCGTACAGTCAATTTTCATTAACGGCCATCGAATTGCATTACAGCGACCTTTTCCAAATTTGATTTGGACATAATTCTGAATCTAACCGTTAGATTTCAAATCTCTAATATTTGTTAGAAAGCTCTTTTCGATACGAACCAAACAATTCCTGTTTTAGGAGAATCCGACAGTCGGATCTCCCGTAATATCCATTCGAAGTCAATGTTCGAAATTCGTGAACTACAGCGGCGCGGCGCGTTCTATTCAGGCCATTTAATATATATTATTTATATTTTGTCGATTTCCTTTAGAAACGTATTTTATAAATCATTTTAAATTCGTTTTCGAAACGATTTCAACTTCATATTCAATTTCGAATCAAAATTGAATATTCCACATCATCGATATGCAAATGATAATATTTTCAAAACGTTATAATTTGAAATCACTTTCATTTCTATATTAAATATAAAAATGAATAAAATCGATATAAATATCGTTCACGTCAAAATGGCATCAATCTATTCAACATGGCTTTTATTCAACACATGAATGTTTATTCTATTCAACACATGAATATTTATTCTATTCAACACATGAATATTTATTCTATTCAACACATGAATTTATTCTATTCAACACATGAATTTATTTTCCATTCAACACATGAATTTATTCTATTCAACACATGAATTTTTATTCTAGTCAACACATGAATTTATACTATTCAACACATGAATTTATTTTATATTCAACATATGAATTTATTTTTATAATATTCCTTATTTTCCAAATTGGAATGAGGCCCAATCAATTACCATATATGTTAATTATATGGATTTTCTACAAACATGTAGGTAACAACAACGATAAATCATCAACCATCATCCAGAGTGCACCACACAACTGCATAAGCATTAAATATCAATAATTAACGCTTACACAGTCTGTCAATCGATCAATTGACATACAACTAAACAATCGGGATTAGTGTACATCAAATCTCATCCCAATACCCGTGTGGGGTTTTAAATCAACAAACACAGATTTTATTTGTGCGGTTGGGCAATGTGTAAAATTTATCGTCACAATCAATATCAGTCAAATCGGTGCACATAAATAAATCGTTCGATTTGTAAATGAATATATATTTTACTTCAACACATGAATATATATTTTATTTCAACACAATCAACAGTCAAATTTCACAACACAATCAACCAAACAAACAATTTGTCCATGGTCTGTGGACGACGGGTGTCGGGTGCTGCTAAGCACCGTCTGCATCCTAGTATATATTTCAACTAGAAAATAAAATAAAAGTGAGGAGTTCTCACCTTTGGGTTCCACTCCGTCATTCTTTATTTCTGAGCAGTTTGGATTTTCCCCAAATCCCAACGCAATCTTCTTTATGCTGTTCACAGTAAAAATCACATTTTTAATATGATGTTTATATATTAAAGATCATATTTTTATTCCGCTACTTTCCGTATAGAAATTATATTTTTATACCGTTCTTTTCATAACAAAGATTATGTTTTTTTTGTTCTTTTCATGACAAAGATTATATTTTTATTTTGATCTTTTCATGATAAAAATTATGCTATATATATTTTTAAAAACAAGGTCTTCTATATTTTTTAAAATAATATCTTTTATAGTTTTAAAAACAATGCTTAAAACAAAGTTTATTTTATATTTTCAAAAGAAAAGTATATTTTATAGTTTTAAAAACAAATTTTTAAACAATGGTATTAAATTATAAAACTGATTTTTATTTATGCTATTATATATTTAAAAACCGATTTTTAAAACTTCTGTTATATATTTCAAAATCTGAATTTAAACAATGTACAAGTAAAAAAAACAACCTTTCTCTGTTAAATCGATGTCGAACCAAAGCCTCCTGGAAGAAACTGCCATGGGCCATCGTCAGGGACCGTCGGTCCCAGATCCAACCCCTCCTCGTCGCGTGCCAGAGTGCCACCTTCCTCCGGCCGTGACCGCCACCAACTCGCACCTCGATCCAGCACGGAAACCGTCGTCGAACTTCATCAGTTTTGGCTCGAGATTCTTCCTCTTCACTGAACGATAGCCTCTGATACCGGGATGGATTTGAAGAGAGGGAAAGCCTCTTTGATTTCGTCTTTGAAATGATTATCAAATTTTAAACGATTTGAGAGTTATTTGGGATGGAATTATTGAGAGACGGTGGCCATTCGCGTCGTATGATGTGGATGAGAGAACAGATTGACCACGGGTTGAAATAACACAAGGGTTTGACCCTCTTTTATATTTATATATATATTAAAATAGTACTTAATTCGAATTTAACCTGTTTAATGCCTCGAACTCCAGTTCAAACCCAAAGACTGTCGCCCCTAGATAAATACCCCCATTCCGAACACAATGGGATATGTACCGTAAGCCAATTCGGCTGTTTCGATCAGTTTCCGCTAAATTTAAAATATAAATCAGTATATATTCAATTTGAACGTACATTTTAAATTACCGGGGCCACATACGGACTCGAAAAATTCCATAATAATTATTTCTAGCTTCGCATTAACGATACGGTCTAACAAAACTACTTTCGTCAAATTTGAAGACCGTTTGAAAAATAGCCATTTTCTGGTCGATCCAAATTAACTGAAACTGTCAAAACACGTTTTCTTCTGCCACGCTCACATATTGAAGACCTTTATATATAAATTCCACAGCGACTTTTCTGAATTTTAAACTGGACATAACTCTCAGCTTTGAAAACAAAATCTTAGTTTCTTACATCTGTTAGAAAGATATGGTTAAATAGATTCTAATATTTCTGGTTTCGCTCAATTCCGACTTAAAACGAATTCTGTATATTCATTTGGAATTTGAAATTGAATTTTCAAACTACCGCGTCGTTTCAGGCTCGTTATATAATTAAAATAAAATTATTCGTTTTAAATTCATCAATAATGAATTTTCCATCGTTATTATTTAAAATAATCCATTTTAAATAACCAAAATCCGTAAAATTCGCCAAAATAAAATTTTTAAATTGGCTCAGATTTCCGGGTTATTACAGATTCCTACAATTAAAGTTTGGTCTAGTGGAAATGAAGGTGAGAACTACTTTGGCCATGTTTTAATGTTAATTCACTACAATAGAAGTTGTCCTTCATAGCAGTATATAGCCGCTATTAATCACAGTTATAGTGGTTCGATAAACATTGTATAGCGACATGTTATAAAAAACTGTTGAATATTTATAACACAAAAAAAGTCACTATAAAAGAGCTTGGTTTTATAGCGCAAATTTTTCGCTATGTCATTTAAAGAAAATAACTCATCCTCGCCGCTATTAAACATCTAAATCTCAACGAAAGCGAGAATATTTATAACACATTATAGCCGCTATAACATATTTATTAGATAACGACTATATGACGCTATTAAATCAACATATTATAGTAATCAAAATGAATATTTATAACAATTTAAAAAACAATGTATGAACAAAAATATATAATAATTAGCAAATATAATGCATAATCATGATAACAAAATAAAGTATCAAAAAATAATTTCAATCCATGAATTACCAAATTCAATACACATAAGTTTTTCAATTCCATATTGATGTCAATTTACACAAACATAGTTCACATTTAAAGTCTACAAGTACTAAATGTTGTGACTTACAAAGTCGAGCACAACAAGAGTAGTGAATGTTCTGACTTGCAATATGAAGTCCAAAAGAACAGCCAAAGCATCAAACATAGAGAAAATGCGACATGCAGGCATTGGAATAAAATTTCCAACAACAAAATATAGAACTTCAGATAGACTATCAAGGGTTGTAGAAGGCCCAACTTCAACAAGTGCGTTGTTTGCTCATCCCTCCAAAGGCAGTTCTTGAGATTGTCTCTTGACAACGTGAACAAGAATGCACATATTGTCCACCACTACCGCTAAAAAAAGAAAACATGTTTAGCTCAACATGGAATAATAGGCCAAAGTAAACATGCTTGCATGTTTCAACACTTTACAAAGTAAACATCAACTCTGATAATTCTTCTTTTTATTCGTACAATGGAATTTTAACATTAACTGTGTATAGATATATTTCTTAGGAAAAGAGTGACTTGGCTCAACAGTACGATCAATTATACAGATATTGCACTAGGGTGCAAAGACGAGGAACAATGCCTACTACAAAATCATGCTTGATTTGATGTTCTAATTTATGCATTTGAAAGTATATCTATATGGTCATGCATATATAGGTGCAAGTCAGTCTATATAAAAATAATAGCACAAATAATGTATTGTACCAGGCATAGGTAATGTATTGCTAGACGGATTGTGCTTGCCCAATTCCCAATCCATATGATGATAAACACATGATCCAAGTTTCCAACCATATCACAATCACGTGAGTTCGATGAATGAATGATATAAATACACAAAGAAAGCCATTGACATTTGAATCAACAAATTGATCATAAAAAACATACCACTAGCCCAGTAAGAAACATCTCCAAGTTCATTAGAAGATTAATCAAAACATAATACCACTCAGAATGACCAACCTCATCCAAATCCATGTCTGCATCAGAAAATAGTGCTTAGAATCCAAACTGATGTGAGCAGAAACTCTATTAACAAAGAAACCAACATTGCACTAATAATGTTTACTCCACAAATATCGTACACACATTGATAGATCAAGCATGTGGAAAGAGGCCCAACTTGAACGCCATTATCGAAAGCATACAGGTCGGCCTGAATCCAAGTATACCAGTCGGTCTAACTTCAAGCACACTGACCGGTCAGTCACAACTCCATAGCAGAATAGACCTAGGTGAAAAGAAATAGGGACACACCCACCGATCCGTCAGAAGCAAAGTGCACCGAACGGTTGCCCTTGGAACAAGACGCTGAATTCAGACATTTCCTACCGGTCGGTCTAGAGGACAGACGACCGACCGGCCATAATGCAAAGCCCACACCAGGTCGCTCGCGCAAGGGAGAAAAGAAACTATACCCGACCGGTTGGTCCTATTTCTGACCGACCGGTCCTCCAAACAGATATTGCCAGCTTGGCTTCTAGACAGCTATTGCCAGCCTGGCCAGTGGCAATTCCGTAAATAAAGTCCGACCGACCGGTGGCTTTTTAGGTTATATCACTCCATTTCTCCACTCCTATAAATAGAGCTCCAATCCCACTTCAATGGGGGAGGATTTTGATGACCCCGAAGGGCTGCTAAATCCAATTCTCAACACTTACGTAGTGATTTCATCATCTTTTAATCATCCCAAAGTGAAGATTCAATTCTAAATTCATCATGAACATGTGGGAATTCATCAGTTTGCGTGAAAGCCTAGATTCGATCTACCACTTGCTATATTTGAAGGATCTCATCGGTTTTCCTTTTTAATTTCCACCGAGTTCTAAGAGAGTGTAATGATGAATGTGATGAGAGAATTTGCTTGTTTTGTAATCATAAGTGCAATAATGGAATTGATATTCAAAGTGGACGTAGATCACACGTGGTCGAACCACTATAAAATGTTGTATCTTCTTTTATTTGCATTTTTTTCTATTGAAGTGGCTCCACATCTCTTATTCTCAAGTATGTTGTGAAGTGCTCTAAGTAATTTTGATGTTGATCCCAATTTTGAGATCAACATTTGGCGTCCAACGTGGGGCCGCGTTCACATCCCCTTCCTTCACATTGAAGTTCTAAGCTTACTCCTACCATAGATTTCGCGAATCTAAGATCTAGGCCAATCGACGAATTTTCATAAAAATTCAAGGCCTCGTCCGAGATTATGGCTAATTCTAAGAAGTCCGCTAGCAAAACCATGGTAGAAGCCGATAATGTTGCTAATGAAGAAACACCACTCGCAATTCGCTTTGAAGTTGGTGAAAATTCAGAAAGCGGAGCCGGTGTGACCAGAAATGAATTAAAAATTGCTATTGCCAATGTCAACAACCAAATGTATGCTTCTACTAAAATGATGCTGGAGAAACCTATGCCATTCTTAATGCTCGATCAAATCCAGTTCCTCCTAAAGTCCATGTTGATCTCGAAGAGAATGACAAATCGCCCGCTTCCGATCATAACCACAATGATGACATAAAAGACGATTATAATTGGACAAATGACGAGGACGAAGCTAACATCGAAGAATTGAGATCAAAAGCTAAGAATCATTCCGAAGTGAATACTCGAAAGATCGCTGACCCTATCACGAAGGCACCCCCTCGTCGGGAAGGCAAAGCACCTAAGCTCTCTAATCGAGATCATATGCCTAGACGGAGATTTGGTAAAGAGCTCAACTTCATAGAGCGCCATAACACCGAAGAATACATTTCGGATATGATAGAATGAGTCATAAAAAAGAACCAAGCTAGCAAAGACGATGAAAGAGAATGGGATTTCTCTCCAGACAGAACTCCATTCACCGAAAGAATCCTTGAAGCGGAATGTCCAAAGAAATTTAATCATCCGACTTTGCCTTCGTATAACGGTCTCGTTGATCCCAACTACTTCCTATTCAAATATGAGTGGCATATAAGTGTGGCTAAGGCGACTGATGAGATGAGATGCACGTACTTTCCTCTTTACTTAGAAGGTGCCACATTACTATGGTTCACGAAGCTACCACCCAAATCCATCGATCGGTCCTTTGACCTAACCAAAAAGTTCAAGGAGCAGTTCTGCTTGTATGCTACCAAAGCCAAGGACGCTATAACGCTCTCAGCCATGAAGCAGAAGCCAGTGGAAACTGTTAAAGCCTTCCTTGGTTGATTCTATATTGCCTTTTCTGAAGTAAGTAATCCGGAACCACGCATAGTCCTCATGGCTCTACTCGACACTATAGAAAAAACAAGCGAATTTGGAAGATGGATAAAGATGAAGGAACCGACTACGCTTGACAAGTTCTTTAAGAAAGCAGAAGAGTACAAGAGGGTGGACGATAATCCTATACCTCTTCAGATCATTGGTGGTAACCAACTCCTTGAAGCTCCTAAAACTGCAGTTATTCAACCTAATCAGAAGAGTACGCAGGGGCAGAAGTGAGCCAATAACGGAAATGACAACAAAGCTAATAAAAAGTTTCATCCTTTTGACTCATCTAATCTAACACCTCTGAATGATACTCCTGAGAACATTTACCTTGCCACAAAGGATGCCGAAGATTATCCTGAGCCTCTACCAACGAGAATGAATGATCATCTGACCAAATCTGGGAAGTTTTGTCGGTTTCATAATCAACTAGGCCACAACACCAATGAGTGCAGGCAATTGAGACCGTTGATTGAAGAAATGATTAAGAAGAACCGTCTGCAACAATACATGAAGAATTCCCAAGATGCAAATCCTTCCGCAACTACCCAGGGGCAAGGGGAATAAAATGACCAATCCGGTCCAAGCGACGTAGCTTCGGCTCACTCTATGCCAAGGCTGATAATCAACTGATGACCGTTGATGATGATCTAATATCTACAGCTCAACATAAGCGATCACTATTGCAATTACTTTACTTCTTGCATTACTTTATACTTTGTTGTGATTTACTTTCTTGTAAATAGTCTGCAATGATTTACATGCATTGTACTGAACAATAGCACTATGAATGAAGCATTGTCTACTTGTATAAATATTCGACTTGCCAAATTTACGCGAAAATTTGCTAACAAACGATTTTTCATTACAGGCTATCTGACGAGCGCTTGCTTTCTCACAACCCAACTAAGTGAGACAAATCAGGTAACACCGATTCAGTGGTAGATCGAGAATGTCCCGATGAGCTAAACACTCAATAGAGCAGCAAGCCATCCAGGATTCAAAACCTCATCCCCTAAAGTTTCGCGGGAGTCTGGGCACCTCAGTCGGGCAGCGATCACTTACCAAGTTAAGTGACTCCGACCGATGACTAAGGCTCGCTCTGCGGATTGATGCAACCTTAACCTTTACCTCACGGTTCATGGAGGTCCAGGATGCTTCAGTCGGGCAGCGATCACTTACCAAGTTAAGTGACTCCGACCGATGACTGATGCCCGCTCCATGGGTCAGTCCAACCTTTACCTCATGGCTCATGGAGGTCCAGGATGCTTTAGTCAGGCAGCGATCACTTACCAAGTTAAGTGACTCCGACCGATGACTGATGCCCGCTCCGTGAATCAACCCTAACCTTCAACTCATGGTTCATGGAGGTCCAGGATGCTTCAGTCGGGCATCAATCGCTTACCAAGTTAAGCGACTTCGACCGATGACTGATGCCCGCTCCGTGAATCAACCTTAACCTTCACGTCATGGTTCATGGAGTTCCAGGATGCTTCATTCGGCCAGCGATCACTTACTAAGTTAAGTGACTCCGACCGATGACTGATGCCCGCTCCGTGGATTAGCCCAACCTTCATCTCATGGTTCACGAAGGTCCAGGACGCTTCAGTCGGGCAGCGATCACTTACCAAGTTAAGTGACTCCGACCGATGACTGGTGCCCGCTCCGTGGATCAGCCTAACCTTCACCTCATGGTTCATGGAGGTCCAGGATTCTTTAGTTGGGCGGCGACCACTTACCAAGTTAAGTGATTCTGACCGATGACTGATGCCCACACCGTGAATCATCCCAACCTTCACCCAAAGGTTCGCGGGAGTCAATGGCACCACAGTCGGGCAGTGATCACTTACTAAGTTAAGTGACTCCGACCGATGACTGAGGTTTGCTCTGCGGATCGATACAACCTTATCCAAACTTCGCAGAGGTTCGCACTGCGAAACAATGCGATAACCAAAAATCTTTTCCATAAAAGAAGTAACTTCTCCTTGGCAGAGATCAACATTCAATGAACTCTACAATGACAATTCAATCAACAAGAGAAGGCGAACATTAGATTGTAAGCAGCCTCTCCAAAGTCGGGGCATCCAATAGGGTTTTCAATCTCTGAACTAATCAACAAAACACACTAAGCAATAAAGATTTTTCTCACAGTAAGGAGACCTCCAAAGCTAGGGCACGAATATCAAAGACTTCTCCTAGGAGAAGCAGAGAATAACAAATTACAGATACATATTTCCTAAATATGAAATATCGTACATTACCATGAAAGTCAGTCAGAATATTAGCACTTGAAATCCATAGTCGAATTATGTCGACTAGTTGATCTTAAGTGTCGACACGAATCCAAGTTAGAATGTCATGTTTTTATAAATAGCATTCAGCAGATTTAAAAAAAAAGTCTGTGAAAACACTTCATTCAATGAGAATTCGTCGTGAATGATTAATTAACCGACTAATTTGTTATTGATTTGGGTAGTCAATAACAAAACATTAGCCCAGAAACATGCAGTGTTTTTGTTGTTACGAAACAGGTTGTTATGACGAAAAGACCCGAGTTAAAGATGGGGCAATCACACATCAGTACAACACTTTTAGCAATTAATTCTGGTGTTTAAAGTTAAAGTGTCATCGTACACGAGTGGTCAGTGCGTTGCTAACAGGTAGTGACACCGGTCGGCTTCGAGCAAAAGACAAGCGATCGGTCATTGCCTCCAGCAACTGGTCGGTCAGAAACCGATCGGCCGTCATCTCAAACTATCGATCGATTAGTTCGCAGATATCAACAGGCTGGTTTCAAATGCAAAGTGCAAGGCATGTCAACTGAAAGCATAAAATGAGTTGTAAGCTAAGTAACCTAGCTAACTAAGCATTGATTGTTACGACCAACGTACCATTACCATCAAAATGGGTCAACAAATGCAGCCACAGCAGTCACAGTGCATCAACATAAACTAGCTTATAAGTTAAAGGGGAGGACCGGAACTCGCTTAAGTACAACCGGTCTAAAGATAGATTTCATAAAGTGAAAAGCCGTCAAACACCAGGAGGGGAGAGCTACGCGTTCTGGTTCTTTAGAGGCCTTCTTACTTTCCTTTTCATCGGAGTAGAACTCGATGGGGAACGAGCTGGCCTCTTGCCAGATGATCCTGCCAGCTGGACATCTCCCTTGGGGAAGGCAGTGATGACAGCATCCCAGACTCTCAAAGCATGGATCAATTTCGCCTTGTCATCTTCTAGAACTGCAATGCTCTCAAGATTCTCTCGATGGAGCCTCTACAGATCCCCAGCCAATATGTGTCAGTCCTGAAGCTTCTTTGCAGTCTGGTCTTTAAGCATGTCTATCTGTCTCTCAAACTGGTGCAGGGTATCCTCCATGCGACTGAGCAGTCTAGACTTGGCGACAACTATGTCACTAGATGTCACTTGAAGATCGGAGGAAGACACATCCAAGTTGAAGGAGACCCCCTGCAGGTTCCAGCCCGGGAGTCGTTTGGCAAATTTGGCATTGCAGGCTCCTGAAGTGTAGCGAGGCCTGTTCACAATCGTCTAAATCCCTGGATAGGAAGGGCTGACGAATGAAGGAGAGTTCACCAAAGTTGACCGATTGTCTGACTGTCCATATCAAAAAACCTCTTTGCTCTAAGCTTTTCAGGAGATGGTTCCATCCAGCATGAAAAGGGAAGTACTCAAACACTTTTTGTTAATTTCCTAATCATAAAAATGAACAAGGAGAAGAGAGCAACTGGATGGCCTCTAGAAGCAACCTCTGTCAGTATTGATTTTAGCCCAGGCCAACCGGTACCTCCAAAGAATCGCCCAGAAAAACAGAAATAACCGGTCGGTTGGTATGAGTCACATACCAAATAGTCATAGAACTGACCGGCACCTGAGACAAACTGGTCAGCACCATTAACTTCCCAGGAGAGTGGAACCAACCGATCGGTATTCAATACAGACCGACCGGTGCGTTCACTCCCCCAGGAAGTTAATACGGACTGACCAGTATCCAGAGCCGACCGGGCAACACGATTGACTCCACATGAAAAAGGCCAACCGACACTGATGTAATTCTGGAATCCACGGCTATTCCTAAACCATTCACAACTTCAATCATAGGCATTGGCACAACAAGAGGAGCGAGAATTAAACTGAAAGTCAACGTGGATCACAAACACATCAAATCAAAGCACGTAGAATCAGGTCTTTAGCAAAACTTTGGGCAAAACGAGAAAATTAAAGCATTCAGAATCGGCTAAACACAACAGCAATCAAAGCAAATATTTTGTCTTACCTAGCAACATGATCAAATCATTTCCTCATGGCCCGATTCTACACTAAATGATGGCTTTATAATTGTCTAATCAAGTGTTACTAACTTGAAGCAGTAAAAGCATTTCAAGTTAGATTGATGGAGAATAAAACGAAAATAAGAGAGAACCTGGAAGTTGAGAATTCGATGCAAAGCTCAAAGGAAGGAGCCATATTAACAAGGAATCTAAAAGAAAAAGAAATCTCCTTTTTTGATTTTCTTCGATTAGGATTTGTCCGCCATTAATTTTTCTTGAAAACGAAAGTAAAACAGTGTGGAAATGACCTCTCAAAGGGCCGCATTATATAAAAGTGCATCGGGAAACTCAACCACCATGAGAGAGAAAGGTGTCACATCGGTCAAAGGCTGAGTCAAATCTGCCAGGCCTGATAATGATGCACCGATCGGCCAAGCTTAAGGAAGTCCACGAAATCCTATTACATTAGACCGACATGTCACCTGCTAAGCAAACAAAATCCGCTGACCGGTCGTGTAATCGTCCACTACAAATATATACATAAGCTAACCAAGATGTGATGCCCATGCGAATGATCCAATAATTATTTGATATAAGCGCTCATTTCGGAGCTCACAATTTTCCCAATCAGAAAATTGCGAACTCCGAGGGGCAAATGTTTACTCCACAAATATCGTATACACATTGATAGATCAAGCATGTGGAAAGAGGCCCAACTTGAACATCATTACTGAAAGCATACCGGTCGGCCTGAATCCAAGTATACCGGTTGGTATAACTTCAAGCACACTGACCATTCAGTCACAACTCCATAGCAGAACAGCCCCAGGTGAAAAGAAAGAGGGACACACCCACCGGTTGGTCGGAAGCAAAGTGCACCGACCGATCTCCCCTGGAACAAGACGCTGAATTCTGACATTTTCATACCGATCGATCTAGAGGGTGGATGACCAACAGGCCATAATGCAAAGCCCACGCCAGGTCGCTCGCGCAAGGGAGAAAAGGAACTACACCGACCAGTCGGTCCTATTTCTGACCGACCGGTCCTCCAAATAGCTATTGCCGGCCTGGCTTCCGGACAGTTATTGCTAGGCTGGCCAGTGGCAATTCCGTAAATAAAGTTCAACCGACCGGTGGCTCTGAAAGCTATATCACTCCATTTCTCCACTCCTATAAATAGAGCTCCAATCCCACTTTAAGGGGGGGAGGATTTTGATGACCCCGAAGGGCTACTAAATCCAATTATCAACGCTTACTTAGTGATTTCATCATTTATAATCATCCCAAAGTGAAGATTCAATTCTAAATTCATCATGAACATGTGGGAATTCATCAAAGTTTGCGTGAAAGCCTAGATTCAATCTACCACTTTCTATATTTGAAGGATCTCATCTGTTTTCCTTTTTAATTTCCACCGAGTTCTAAGAGAGTGTAGTGATGAACTTAATGAGAGAATTTGCTTGTTTTGTAATTCTAGGTGCAATAATGGAATTGATATTCAAAGTGGACGTAGATCGCACGTGATCAAACCACTATAAAGCGTTGTGTCTTCTTTTACTTGCATTTTTTTCTATTGAAGTGGCTCCACATCTCTTATTCTCAAGTACATTGTGAAGTACTCTTAGTAATTTTGGTGTTGATCCCAATTTTGAGATAAACAGATAAGAACGATCTCTAGCATTCACATAGTGAGAAACAAGAAAAGATTTCGAATAAAGTATAAAGATTTTGAATCTTAGCTTTTCCAACAACATTGTGGGAATTCTAATTATTAAGGAAAAATAACATATTTTTTGCAGCCTATAAATATAGAGCCAATATACTATAAAATAACAAGAAACAATGATTTTAAGATGATAATTGATCAACCAAGTTATAAGCTTGGATTAGAATCTTATATTGGTCAGCCAAATTTCAAGGATCTAAAATGATATATGGCATAATAACTGATTATTTTGAATCTTTCAGTCCAAGCTACAAATATAGTATGAATCTAAAATCGTGTGCTTATATCTGAAAACTTCATATGCATAGAGAAGCAAGCAAAGAGCATCTGCAAGAAAAAGAATGCAATAATCTCTGGAATTTAATGCCAAAAACCCAGTATAAATAGTGAATGCTACATTGCAAATTATAAAAGGATAAATAATTTTTTGAGAACAAAATGACAATTAGTTTAAAAGGAAAAAATCCACTTTATTAAACTAATCGGGAAACAAATTTTCAAATTCCTTTACTAAGACCAGGATCATTTCAAATTGTCAAATTTATAGTAATCTTAGAAATTATGCATCAGTTTTGGCTATAAAGTGTATATAGTTATTAGATATCTTTTAACTTTGAATTGGGGAAAAGGGAGTTTTCAGATGAAGAAAAACCATGAAGAAACCGACTAATATCAAAAAAAAATCGGCAGAAAGGTGCAAACATCTTCTACGAAAAGCAAGAACAAAGGTCTACCATGTTTTCCAAGCATTGTAAATATGCATTATTAGTAAAATAAACTAATTAAGTCTAATAAAAACCCCTTATACATGGAAAAAATCCATTTAGTTATTTGTATTAACAAAAGGTTCGCTCTAATTCGTATTTTAACCTTGTACATTATCTATACACACTAACTAATCCCTGGAAATTTCATAAAATTGAGAAAATCACTCTAAGAATCGAGATGACATTGTTTAAGAAGAATTAAGGGAAGAGGACAAATCCTACAATTAATTAGAAAATAGGAAACTATTCTACTTCATTATAATTTTAAACATGTGCCATATGTAAAGCAAAACTAGTATGAAATCACATAATATATTATTCAAGTTGCAACAACCCTTTTTATCCACAATCTGAGATTGCATTTACAAAAATATAAATATTGTAAAATATGAGTATAAAACAATTTGTTGTTTAGATTTCAAATGTTGAACAAAAAACATCAAACAAAAATATAGTGCACTGGGCATTACTCAAAAAAAGAAGGGAGTTGTATTTGATTCTCCCATTATTGCAGTAATGGCAAAATAGTTCAATTACAAATAAATTGCTTATTTCTGCATTTTATGATGTACTAAATGAAGTTTATTCTAGTACCTTTTTAGAAACCACTTGTATTTAGTGTATATGATACAGCAGATTGGTTACAGGAGGAAGAACATTTAAAAGTTAAAATAGAACAGTTTTTTTTTGTAGTTTAGGAAATAAAATCAGCTGTAGCATAATATATATGAAACAATGTGAAAAAAGAGATTTTAGTCTGGAAAACGAATAGGAAAATTAAAGAAATAATTACCTTTGATTTCTTCTAATACTGTCCTCCAACCCGTTATAGTTCTAGTGAAGCGCCAGGCTGAACAAAGTTGCCGGAAGGTTAAAGAAACAATTTATTAGAGGAATATAAATTATAAATATACCTAACAGGGTTTGGAAAACAAGTGTTACAACTAAAAGATAAACACTTTTATCTACACTCCACGCATGGAATATCCACACGAAATGATTTTCACCTGACCAACATCAAAATTATTACATTTATATACCAAAACAAACTTATAAACTACACTCATTATGACCATGAAATGCTACTAATCAGCCAACACAAATGTACACTAATTTGTCTTTAGATATAATGTCATGACAAGTAATACTGATGCAAGAAACCATCATAAGTAAATAGTTTTTCTTGAAAAAGCCAAATGGACTGAATCTATTATTACATCTTCATTATATGCTACATACTCTAATTCTTATTATTATTTGCTTATTAGCAAAAATTTCTTTATGGGTCTATCATGCTCCAAATTTATTAGTAAGACGACAGTTATTTGTAGGCCACCAGTTTTAAGTATATGATGGCCATCCATTAGTTGCTGAAGGCTTTAATTATTTTGAATAAAATGTATATTTTAGTTATTATCGTCCTAGAAAACTAATAGAAATTAATATGCCATGAAAAAGAAGGCATATTTTATATGATGTTTTTAATATAATGTTTGCAGTGATTTGAAAAATATACTAAGATGCTCAATTTGCATAAGACAAGTTGGAATTTTTCCCATATCATCAAAACTGTTAAAAATATGAAAAACAATATCATTTATGCCTGATTGTACAATAAAAATATATTAAATTATACGTTATGGGTTATTCTTTTAGTACTAAATATTTGGCCATCCATGCCTACATGTTTGCATATATGTTTTAAAGGTTTTAAATTAAAGCACGTATATCACAATCTTTTTCAATAAGTTCTATAGACAATCAAAGTAAGCATATGTATAAGTTGATTATTACTTGGTTGCAAGGTTCATAACAAGAGTCATTGATCATGCCAGTAACTAGAAATATGCTTGGCAAATTGAAAAACATTATTTTCTTAACCCACTGTACTTACAGTTTCTCTATTCAAGCTTCATCATCTATCATTCATTCTCTTCACTAAAGAAAATGACCAATATCTCTAATTTCTAATCGTGACATGTTTAACACTTGAAGGCCAAGCTTCTTTGTTCTTCATAGCCAAATGCATTACTGCATTCTTTTTCATCATTTGCCAAATAATTTTGGCCTCATAACAAAAAAGTGGATTTAGTGCCTTAATCGACTCTCCATGTCCCTTTAAAAAAAAGTCAAACTTGTAGTTTTTACAAGGTACGATGTTTTGGACGATCATTATTAAGGTGTGTTCTGACCTTTCTCTCACACCCCTCTTCTCTCCATCTTTCAAGTTCCAAGGGAATAGAACTAGTGATTCCTAAGTAATAAGCAACCCCATACTATTTTCAAAGATTAATTATTGCATTTGATATATATATATATATATATGTTTGATATTAAAGAGCTCAAATGAGGTAATAAATTGTACTAAATGCAGCCAAATGGTAGACCTTTTGGCGTAAACAGAAATTCATTATATCGGTTCAACTTTGGGATTTTCATTTCTTTTCTTATTATATTGTTTTACCCCAATGCAAAAGATAAGTTCGGACCAAGACGAGGTATAGATTTTAATATGAAATGTTAGCAAAATAGAATGCATGCTTCTACAAAGTGAAACAAGTATAATTCACTTGTCTAGAGTCGCAGATGATTTTAGAAAAAAATCAAAAATAAAAAGTGCATAAGAAGACTACTAATTACATGTCCAATGAATTAAATTATAGACACTAGTATTTTCTGATAAATAATACAGAAGACAGAGTACAAAGAATGCTCACACTTTTAGTTGCGTGCCTAAATCTTGGAAGAATGTACAATATGATCTACGAAGAATCGATTCTCTCTTTACCTTCAAGAAGGGGAATTTTCTTCTATGTCCTTCCGATTGAGATACCAACTGGCACCAACAAGATCATATTTGAAACACCCCTCCTTCATTATGGTCACTCACAAAGGGAATGCCTTAACTTCGGTGGAGCATTTTAGGTTAAAGTTGCAGATGAATTACAAGACAGACAAATAAAGCAGTGGAAAATAAAAATCATTTTATAAACAATGTGGTTCAATCAAGTTTTTACAACAGTTGTCTCAATCACACTTAAAAGTAATACATAGAACTTCTGTCTTGAATTAAAACAACAGTAAGACAACATAAATCCCTAATAAGAGAGTATCCGAAGCCATAGCCAGAGGAAAAAGATTCCATGCAATACATCTACTTTCTTCAAGCTGGAAATGATCCGATCTAAGCTGAAGTATTCCCTCCCTGCGGACCTGGGGGGGGGGGGGACGGAAGAAAAGAAGACGCAAGAAAATGGGTCAGACATGCGTCTGGTAAGTCCAGTGACTATTTAGCATGCAAACAAGAAAAGGGTTATGACATGAATAAACTGAATCTAGGACATCACCCTAGAAATAAGATAATAAGGTTGAAAATGCTATCGCACCCAATTTACTTCTCTGCACCACTTAACTAGTGTCCCAACTAGTAATTTATATAAAATGATCATATGACAACGTGATCCCAATCCCCGCAATTGTGGTAGCCTTCAGGTGTACATCTATTATGAGGACTCCACCTCAATCTGCCTAATTGCCATGAATGTGTTAGATGTACCCTTACTACCCTATCAATCGGCTCCTTACTTGCATTAACGTTTCCATGTACCTGTGTCAATCTGCCCTCTCTTGCGTGTAGATACCCTATGCCAATCCCACCATAAGTTGTATCAACCCTTATGATAGCAACCCAACACGATTCAAGATGTACAGTGTATAACTACTGGCACCCAGTGCCTGCTTTTTCCCACTCCGGAGTACGTGCACGCCCGTAAACCATCGGAACCTACACTAACATACCCCCTGCCGCTGCTTTGACCGCTTACAATCAGCCCAGTAATCGTGCCTCACCCTGCCTTGTTCCATGGTACCATGATACATCTATGTGGGTTACTGCTAAAATGGGTCCTCGTTACTAGGGTTTCCTGCTGGTTAAGTTTGTGGGTCTATATTTACTAATATTACCCACCCACATGATATGTACTTAACCCTCCTACCGATTCAAGCATGTTTATTTAACGGTTAAGTTTTGTGGTCCTATATGTACTAATATTACCCACCTACTCGAGTTGTATCAAGCATATTTATTTAACGGTTAAGTTTTGTGGGCCTATATGTACTAATATTACCCACCTACATGAGATGTACTTAACCCTCCCATCGATTCAAGCATATTTATTTAACCGTTAAGTTTTGTGGGCCTATATGTACTAATATTATCCACCAACCCGAAATGTACTTAACCCTCCCGTACATTATGTCATATTGGTTAAGTGTTTTCCATTCATGTTAACTTAACCCACCCATTCATCATGTCATGTCGGTTAAGTGTTTCTTATTAACTTAACCCTCCTCGCCTATCATGTTTGATTGGTTAAGTATTTTCTATTAACTTAACCCCGTTCGTCCATCAAGTTGTATTAGTCAAGTGTTTCTTGTTAACTTAACCCCAAGTGTTCATAATATTGTATTGGTTTAGTGTCATCAATCAATTCAAGTTAACTTAACCCACCCACTTGTCATTTTACTTTGGTTAAGTGTTACCTTCTTGTGTTAACTTAACCCTACCATAAATCAAGTTATATTAGCTAAGTTTTTCCCTCTTGTTTTTACTTAATCTTACCACAAATCAAGTTATATTGGTTAAGTGTTTCTTATTACTTAACCCTACTCATTCATCTTGTTATATTGGCTAAGTGTTTCTCATTAACTTAACCCTAGTCATTCATATTGGTTAAGTGTTCCTATGAACTTAACCCTAGTCATTCATCTTGTTATATTGGTTAAGTGTTCCTATGAACTTAACCCTAGTCATTCATCTTGTTATATTGGTTAAGTGTTCCTATGAACTTAACCCTAGTCATCCATCTTGTTCATTAGCATTAATTGATTTATTAATGCACCAACCTCTCACATTAGATATGTGTTGTTGCGGTTCCAGGCAGTTTTACACCACAACTCAATCTAACCTCGTGTTAGGCACATTCGTCTTTTTCTTAATTTACATATTTATCTTTCAAATTTATAAGTAAATTTTCCACAATTATTGCCATTCAAGCCATGCTCGATTTTTCCTCTAAATCATTTTCAAGATTTTTGGTACATAAATTATACCATTTTTATGCCACTAACCATTCATTTATCTATGGGCTAAATTATGCCAATTATAATTTCTAAGGTTTTCCCAACGTTACTCCCATCATACGTTCGCAAAATTCACATAGAATGTTAGGCTCGTAACTTAGCCTAACTTATATACAAAAGGGGAAAGAAGGGAGCATGTAACATTCACACAACATAAAATAATAAGGATTTAACTAAACATGTGTCATGTAAACGTGGCATAATATAGTGAACTTGCATTTTTGGATCCAACTAACATGAGTCTTTAAGCATATGAAATTACCCAAATCCAATTAGGCATATAAATGTAAACTTTTATTTTGGGTCCAACAAACATAAACCTTAAGCATATAGAATTACACAAGTTCAACTAGACATGTGAATGTGAACTTTTAATTTGGATCCAGTAATCATGAAACTTAAACATATGGATTTACACAAGTTTAACAAGGCATGTAAATACGAACTTTTATTTTGGATCCAACAAACATGAATCTTAAGCATATGGTTTTACACAAGTTTAACAAGGCATGTGAGTGTGAACTTTAATCTTGGATCCAATTTTCAAAGATCTACATGTAAATCTCAACATAATACATGTCTTGGCCTAATAACTTGCACAATTCAATAAACATAGATCTAAATGTAGATTTAAACATAATACATGTCTTAGCCTAACAACTTGCATGATCCAATAAACATAGATCTAAATGTAGATCTAAACAACTTGCATGATTCAATAAACATAGATCTAAATGCAGATCTAAACAACTTGCATGATTCGATAAACATAGATCTAAATGTAGATCTAAACAACTTGCATGATTCAATAAACATATATCTAAACAACTTGCATAATTCAATAAACATAGATCTAAATGTAGATCTAAACAACTTGCATATTACATAACATGAAAACGTCACTAAATTTACATAATATACGATTGGTTTAACATCAACATAATAGCTACAATAATCTCATAAGCATATACGATAGAATCGTTACAAGAATAGGCATAAATCAGCATCGTCATTATCTTACAACTAGGAATTACTCTAGTTTTCATTTTATTACAAATCACAACTTTTAATTGTTCACATCTAAATAATAACAGGACTTACAAAGAAAAGAAAGTCTTGTTTTCTGGGATCTGTTTTCTGAATTTGTAAAGCTCATTCTTTGATGTTGACTATTGATTTGAAGCAGAAATCCCTTACTTTGAAACAAAAACCTTTTTCTCTAACTTGAAGCTTTCTAATTAGATTATAATTTGTTTAAGAAGAAGGTGGCTAGACAAGATTTGAATTGGATAGCATGGTGGCTACAAAGAATGTGTTTATGTGTTTTAGGTTTAGGATTTGAGTTGATTATATAGAACTCTAGGTTTAATTCTAGCCATTAGATCAATCTAGGAGTAATCAGAGCCATCCAACTAAAGCAATGTGTCACTCAACCAATCATAGCATGACACATAAGCCCTAACACCTCAGAATTTGTCACAAAACCAATCAGAGAAGGCCACGTAAAAAAAGACAATCCTTGACCAACAAAATAAAGCGCCACGTGCGCCACATTATGCGTACACGTCATATATATATATTATATATATTTTCTTTTTATCTATCTTCCCAATTAACCATTTTCACACTAAACAACTTTTGAACTGCGTTCATACTAAGCCACTTTTTAGCCATTCCCCTAAAACAAAAATATGGCGCTAGCGGGGATCGAACTCTGTACCTCTTGTATGCAAGTCACATGTTCTAACCAAATGAGCTACTAAGTATTTTGCTTACAAACCTTATAACAATGCTAAACATTATTCTTTTCTCATTCTTACCTTTTTCATGTTTTGCTGCAATATTTAATTTAAAGATATCTTCTTCATACGGAGTCCGATTTATGCAAACTCGGACTCTATCTCAAGCAGAATTCCAAGATGAACGCAATGGCGCAACTCATTTCACCTATTTCTTCTGTTTCAAATTAATTATTCTTTAATTTTTTATTTTAATATTCTCAGAAAATACGGAGTGTTACAATATTCGTCCAACTTGGCATGCACATAGGAACTGCTTTTCACAGTCATTATGAGGATAAGCTCCTAGTAAAATACTAGCCATGAACCGCTTTTCAGCTTCCATCCTTATTTCGTCCATGGAATTTAACCCATCTACTGACATGTTGGATATGTTAAGGAGAGGGGTCAACACATAAAGTTCTGTGTGACTGAAATATAGTATTTACTTAAAGTCCATACCCTAGTTTTTAGCAGGTTACATATATCAAGGTATGTCTATGCAGCACGCAACATTCACACAAACACCAAGTATCTAACCAATGATGAAGATATATAAATCAATCGCTCATTAGTATCTTTAGGGTAAAGAGCCAACGAGGTGGACATTCACACAAACACCAAGTAATGATCACTTAGACCCTACCCTCTTAAGACCCCATCCTAATACGTCAACGTTCTAAAGTCTATACTCTCAATTGTAATATGAGAAGTAGTATTGCGAATGTTACTACTTAATTGATATTAAGGTAGAACATCTATGTCGCTTAAGACTTCCCTTAGACAGTTGGTGAGCATGCAATGGCCACATATCTTTTATATACCAATTATGTCCCTAGTTGAGACCCTATAAGCTTCTAGAGGAAGGGCACATCCCTCGTGAACTACCATACTCCGTTACCGCTTGTGCCTAACACTTTTAAAGAAGGAAGACCCATACACTTACTTTGAATCTAATAAGGGTGGCTTCTATGACTTTGGTTCCTCTCTAAGGAATAAACCTTTAGAGGAATCCTAGTCCTAACCACTTAAGACCCAAATTAGATAAGAAGAGAGACATCTACTTAAGACCGTCTCAAGGTGTAGTAAACCTGCCTATTTTCACACATAATAGACATATACATATAGTTATATATATGCACTAGACCTCTCACATTAAACCGTATACCTGTAGATGTTGGATATGCCGGGCGGTTCCGGGCAGGCTTCTACTACAAGTAGGTTTAACCTCGTGTCATAGAGTACTATGTTTGAATGGCTTATGGTACCCAGACCTCTCACATTACTTTAGCCTACTTCAGGTTGTCGGATTTGTTGGTCAGTTCTAGGCAAGCTTATATCACAAATGGAAACTACCCACGTGTCTGTGTGTCACTTATTAATATATGTAAATCCATTTGATACTCACACACACAAGCAATCAATATATATATGGGGGAAATTTCAAATTAGAATTCTATCCTAATTGCATTTATTATGTTAATATTACGTTAATTGCATTAATTACGCTAATAAGTATAATAATTATAGCACATAAATACCGCTAATGTTCGTAGGAATGAGAGAATGTTCTAACGAGACAAAAAAATTCAACTTATCCTAACTTAAGGTATACAAGTTAATTTCCATGTCTTGAGCTCTACATTTTAGGGATGAAGACATAATAACATATTAACATACAGTAGTGAATGGAAAATACAACTTAAATACAAAAACTTGCATCATAGGCTTATTGGAATAACTTCAAAAATGGATCATGAATAGAGTATAATATACACATATAATATATAAATGTATATTTATAATCTCCACTTCATCTAATTCTCCCCTTTTTGGTATATTGCATATAAAAAAGATTATACTTGATACATTTTAAATATGAATACGTTTGGATTCATAATAGAACCCAAACCTAGTCAAGTCATGAATTAAACCAAATTTAAACCCTTTTAGGTTACAATCAAATGCTTACATAAGGGTGAATTACACAAAGTAGAAACACAACACCTCTTTTATTCTCAATTCAATATTAAGATCCAAATCCACAAACCTGATAAATTGACAATTCTTACACAATCATAGAATAAAGGATTTGGGGGTTATTGTATTAATGTTATCGTTTGCCAAATCCTCTTAGGCATGACTATCAACATGTTAATATATCAAAAGTTAGAATATGCCTAAGAAACACAATATTCCATTCATAGATCTTAAAGGACGAACAACAGAATTCTTGTTGTAGAATCAGATTTTGATTCAGCCTTCGCGATAAACGTGCTCTAATCCTTCTAATATATACACACACATATACATATATATATATAAGACTCATCTTTAGAATCTTATGCATATATAAACTAAATTCCAGAAGTTATACTAAAATCTGTATGAATTTAGATTAGAGTAAAGATAAGAATGGAGGTTAGAGGAATAGAAGAGAAATTCCTAAACTTTTTGGAATTCAGTAATGGCAGAAGGATAATATGAAGGTTGAGATAAGAGAGTGGCTAGGGTTTAGTTATGAGGTTTGAGGTCCTATATACAGTCGTTTGTGAGAGCGCAGGCCGTTAGATTATTTAGATGTAATCCTGGACATATATTTATATATTCCCCTAAAAAACCCTAGCTAAACATGGATTATTGGGCGTTTAAGCCTCCAACCGGTCGACTTTGGCAGTCGATCGATGACCAACACCCCTTCTAGGGGGAGCTCGACCTCCTAGTCACTGAAATGCCCAATGAACGTATATGGCACTGAGGTGTTAAATTATATAATATGTTACTTTATTTTCTTAATCTCTTTCCTTACTTACAATATTTATGCCCCCTCTATCTTATCCTTTGTTTAAAATTCAAATTCACCCATATTTATTTTATTATATTTTGGTTATATATATATATTACTCATCTGATTATATATATATATATATATTTGCATTTTACTATCCAATTTCATTTGCTTGTAACTTCTTCATACTTTCATGGTTTTCAACATATTATATATGAAAACAATTCAGAATTTTGCCATGAATCAAAATAAAAGATTTTCATAGTCAAATTCTTAAAGCTGCAAAATTTCATTTTCCATCCTTATTATTAAATTGTTTATTTTTATTTATTATTAATATTTATCTCTTTTACGGGGTGTTACATTCTTCCCCCCTTAAAATAGATTTCGTCCCGAAATTTGTTTGAAGGGGCAAAAAACACAACTCGCTTGAAACATCCATGTTATACATCCATCTTATTTTTAATTCATCCATAAGTATCCATGACTCACAGTGATTATGAACTGCAGACCCATTAAAGTGAGCTCAATCCTAACGTGTAAGTGTAACAAGTGATGCAATATATATGCGAACAACCTAATTATGCATATATTTTTATATGGGCATGCCATGCAATGGTGTTGCATCCATTTCCTAACATCATATCTAGCAATAACGATCATCCATAAACGTTACTTTCAGGAAAAATTAGCCGAGAAAAGCTCTAGGTGAGTCTATCTCATCTTTTCTTCGGTCTCCTATGTACTTTCCGTAGGATCATTTCCCCATTGTACTCAGATGAGGCAAACAGTTTTATTGTAGAGTCTGTTGATTTCGTGCTCTACAATCCTTGTACTAGCACAAGGCATCTTGGACTCCAACTCAAGTTTTTCTATGTCCTCTATTTCATCAAGCTTGAGTCTGATAACAAAATCGTGAAGGCATTCCCTTAGATGAGATACATGAAATACATTACGGGTTCCCGATAGATGCTCTGGGAGATCCACTCCATAATCCAAAGATCCTATCTTCTTGATTATGCGAAAATGTCCAATAAATCTGAGAGCCAACTTCCTAGTCTTCCCAAACCGAACAATCTTCTTGAGAGGGGATACTTTTACAAATACCAAGTCTCCAATATTGAACTCATGTCCCCCCTTCGCTTATCGACATACGATTTTCTGAAGTTCTTGGGCTGCCTTCATCCTCTTCCTAATCAAAGGTATCTTCTCTGTGGAATCACGGACGAAGACTGGTCCGATTAGAACCTTGTCAGTAGTTTCCCACCAACAAGTTGGTAATTTGCATGGCCTCCCGTAAAGCGCTTCAAAAGGGCCTATACCAATTGTCATTTGAAAACTAACGCTATAAATGAACTCTAAAAGTGGTAAGTGTTGCTCCCAAACTCCTCCAAAGTTGATGATGCAAGCTCTGAGAAAGTCTTCCAAAATCTGGTTTACACTTTCCATCTGACCGTTAGTTTGTGGATGATAGGTTGTGCTTAGGTTGAGGGTCGTTCCTAATGCTACTTGTAGGCTTCTCCAAAATTCGCTTGTACAAGGGGTCTCTATCACTCATAATACCTGATGGAATACCATGTAATCTGACTATCTCTTTGACATATAATTGGGCTAATGAGGTTGTAGTCCTTCTCTTCTTGATTGGTATAAAATAGGCGCTTTTGGTTAAATGATCTACCATAACCCAAATGACCTTATTACCCTTTTGGCTTCTCAGAAGTCCATCTACAAAGTCCATGGAAATGTGTTCCCACTTCCACATGGGGATCTCTAAAGGTAGTATTAACCCTTTGGGCTTCCCTTTCTTCGCTTTCACTTTTTGGCATGTCAAACACTTGGAAAAAACTCGGCTATATATCTCTTTATTCCTTCCTAATGGAGATTCCTCTTCATATCTCTGTACATATTATCCCCACTGGGGTGTATGGTCATTTTTGACCTATGGCATTCCTCTAGAATTTCTTTCCTCAATCTTCCTCTTTAGGGACATGAAATTGTCCATCTAAAAGCAAACTTTAATCATTACCAATCGAATTTCTAACCGAATGGGGAAAGGTATCCTTCTTTCCTATTTTCTCCTTTATGCTTCTTAATTCTTCGTCAGGATCTTGTGTACTTCGAATTCTTTCTTTTAGAGTGGGTCTAATTATCATAGCTCCAAGAAAACCATTAAAGTCACTGGAGATGGTTGCAAATTAAAATTAGAGAGAAACTCTAACTGTATCCATTCTGAGATTGCATTCAAGGTTCTGTGTTTCCTACTTAATGTGTCTGCCACAACACCTTTCCCCAGGGTATACTGAATCATGAAATCAAATGAGGCAATATATTCCATCCACCGTTGTTGTCTCAAGTTTAGGTCATGTTGAGAAAATAAATACTTCAGGGACATATAGGCGGTAAAAAATTCAAGTTTCAACCCTAAAAGATAGTGCCTCCACATTTTAAGGGCGAATACTGCTGTGGCTAACTCAAGGTCATGAACTAGGTATCTCTTCTCTAGATCCTTGAGTTTTCTACTAGCGTAAGCAACTACGCTTCCTTCTTGCATACGGACCGCCGCTAAACCAGTCCCACACGCATCGGTGTAAATTGTAAACAATTTTGAACCATTAGGTATTATTAGGATTGGTGCGCTAATTGGTACTTCCTTTAAATGTCACATTTATTACTACAAGAAAACAACAAATTCTTCTTTGTTAATTGGTTTAAAGAAGTAGAATCTTTGCAAAGTATTTAATGAATTTCCGATAATATTCGGCCAATCCACGAAAACTTTTGAGCTTAACATTCCGAGGTATCCTCCATTCCTTGATAGCTTCGATTTTCGTGAGGTCTACGACCAAGCCTTCACTTAACACAATGTGTCCTAAAAATCTAACTTCTTCCCTCTAAAATGGCACTTCGAATTTTTTTCTTTAAATGGTTCTTCCTAATATCCCTAAAACTTGTCTTAAGTAATTTTCATGCTCTTTATGGTCTTTTGAAAATATAAGGATATCATCTACGAAGAATACCACTATTTTATCTAGAATGCCCCTAAACACTCTACTCATAAGGTCAACAAAGAAGGCGAGCGCATTCGTCAATCCGAAGGGCATAACTTCCCATTGGAACAATCCATCCGGCGTCCTAAAACCAGTTTTGTCCTTACTATCCTCCGTGATTCTTAATTGGTGAAATACAGTGGCAAGGTCTAACTGGGAAAATACTTAGGTTCCTCCTAAGTGGTTGAAAGGATAATCGGTCCTGGACAAGGGGTACCTATTCTTCTTGGTTAACTTATTAGGTTCCTTATAATCTACACAAAGCCTTAAAGATTCGTCCGCTTTTGTGGCAAACACAACAGGTGCACCCCATTCTGAGGCACTTCATTAAATGAAACCTTTTTGTAATAATACTAAAATTTGTTTATCCAACTCCCTTCTTTCCTTAGGTGCCATGTGCCTCAAGGCTAGTGCTACTAGTCTAGCGTCCTTCTCTAGGTCAATATGAAAAGAGATTTCTCTGTGGGGTGGAAGTCCCATGACTTCCTCAAAAACATCCAAGAACCCACAAACTATAGGAACCGAAGATGGTCCTTCTAAACTAGGAGATAAGGAATATAGTAAGGCTTTATCCTTGTTTCTAACATTACAAGGAATAATCCATTCACGTCCTCCTCGGCTCCTAAGACAAACGATTCTCTTGTCGCAATCTAGGACGGCCCTATAAAATGATAGCCAATCCATATCTAGGATAAGGTCAAACTCCATAAAATCCAAAGCATATTCTTCGCAAAGGAACTCGACATTGTCGACCTCCAATACTAGGTCTTTGCGAAATAGTTCAAGATACTTAGATCCACCGATAGTTTTGGCCACCTCTATCGTACTACCAGAGAGAGACATGGGAAGGTTCAACAGATTAACTAGTCTCTTAGATATAAAAGAATGTGTCACTCAGAATCGAATAAGGCGTATATAGAATTTCTTAAAACAACAGAAGTTATACCTTCAAGTGCGGGTTTCCCTTGGTCTTTTGGGGGTCGGCTTTGAATCGGTGATGCCTCTATTGCATAATTCTAATCACTTCGGATAACTTTGGGCTTTAGGTAGTCCTTAGACATGTGTCCTTCATCATGGCAGCTGAAACACTTTCCTTTGAATTCCTTCTTCGCCAATGAGGTCCTAGAATCCTTGGCCTCATGGCCCTTGCGGTCGCACCTCGTACAAGTCTTTCTTCCTTCTTGAATTTTCCCTCTTTCTTCTTGTTCTTCTACCATTCCTTTTTCTTATTCTTGTTGGAATCCTTCTCCTTTCTCACCTTATTAATCCTCTTTGGATCCTTTAGTCGTGCATAGGATAGCTATCTCTACTAGGATTTCAATAGTTGCCCCAAATGTTACTTGGGCTAATAAAGTTTCCTCTAGTGGAGAGTTCAACCCTTTAACAAATAACAAGGCTTTATTCATGGGGGTGTCTACTAAACCTCTTCCAAACTTACTCAATTCGATAAATTTGGCTATATACTTTTGCAAGCCCAAGCTTCCTTTCTTAAGGTGGATAAATTTTTCCAATTGGATCGTCGTTTCTACTCTTGGCAAAAACTTTTCTTCGAAATGGGTTTTGAATTCAACCCATTTAAATATATGTCCCTCGTTTCTCCAGATACTAAATTCCACCATTTATGGGCCTCCTTTTTCAAGTGCTAGGCCACAATTCTACTTTTCACTTCATCAAGCCAGCCAGTAGCTTCGAAAATTCTTCCACAGTCCATTATCCAAGATTGGGCACTAGTAAAACCTTCCTTTCCAGTGAATGATTTCCCTCCAAGATTCGCAAAGCTCTTACAAAAGTGAGAAAAGTCAAAGCTTGCGTCAGCTGCAGGCGTCGCTGGGGGGGGGGGGGTGGATTAGCAACATGGACCGATTCCATAGTACGGAGATACTGTTGGAATCATTCTGGAAAATATCGAGGCCTTGCCTGGTTGCCATGCTCAGTGAGATTATCATCCATTCTACTATCTGAAAAGAAAAGAAGAATCCTTTAGTGGATACTCCTGAGATAGTACTTAAACTGAAAAGGGAAGAAAACGATAAAGTTGCATAGATGTGTATGCTTATTGGGGTAAATATATATTATATATATAGTTTGAAAAACCATTTGCAATATACAAATACATCTCTCATACGTATTATTCCCTTATAATCGGGTAACCTAGGCTCTGATACCAAATGTAACAACCCGCCCGGACTGGGACTAAATTACGACACAAAAAAGGCCCATCGAAACTTAGAACCATTCTAAACGGGTCGTTGGTTCCTGTAAGGAATTACGATTGAACATATGCTATATATACACATATCGAATGGAAATCTCACACAGTGGAAAGGGAAAATATAATACTGAAATAAGATGTACCACTTTACTTAAAAATCACAGAATTCCAGCACAACAATCAAGATTACATTTGTTCCACGGGTACATCAATAAATTAATTCTGAAAATTTCCCATAAAAGCAGAACAATAACAACTAATAATAGCATAACGACTTCGTCTTCGTCTTCAGCTTCCATCCTTATTTCGTCCAAGGATTCTACCCCATCTACTGATCTATTGGATTGTTAAGGAGAGAGGTCTGAACATAAAGTTCCGTGTGACTGAAATATGGTATTTACTTAAAGTCCATACCCTAGTTTTTAGCAGGTTGCATATGTCAATATATTCCACGCTACACACAACATCCATACAAACACCAAGTATCTAACCAATGAGGTGGATATCCAAGTCAATCACTCATTAGTTTTTTTAGGGAAAAAGACCCAACGAGGACGACATTCTCGGTTACTTATGGCCTTATTAAAGGTGGATTCTTATGATCATTTATAACCCTGAGGCGGACCCCAGCCTCTAAAGACCCCACATCAATGTTCTTATGTCCATACTCTCAGTTGTAATATGAGAAGTTTTATTGCGAACGTTGCTACTTAACCGATATTACGGTAGAACACCTACGTCGCTTAAGACTTCCCTCAGATAGTTGGTGAGCATGCAATGGCCACATATCTTTTATATACCAATCATGTTCCTAGTTGAGACCCTATAAGTTTCTAGAATAAGTGGACATCCCTCGTGAACTACCATACTCCGTTACCGCTTATGCCTAAGCACCTTTAGAGAAGAAGGACCTATAGACTTACTTTGAATCTAATAATGGTGGGTCCAATGACTTTGGTTCCTCTCCAAGGAATAAACCTTCGGAGGGATCCTAATCCTAACCACTTAAAACCCAAATTAGATAAGAAGAGAGTCAACCACTTAAGACCTTCTCAAAGTGTAGTAAACCTGCCTATTTTTACACACATTATACATATATATATATAGTTATATATATAGTTATATATATACACTAGACCTCTCACATTAAATCGCATACCTGTAGATGCTGGATATGCCGGGCGGTTCCAGGAAGGCTTCTACTACAAGTAGGTTTAACCTCGTGTCATAGTGTACTAGTTTTGAATGGTCTATAACATGCAGATCTCTCACATCGGTTGGGCCTACTAGTGGTTGTTGGATCTACTGGTCGGTTACAGGCAGGCTTATACCACAGATAGCAACTAACCTCATGTGTTTGTGTGTCACTTATTAATATATGTAAAGCCAGCCTATACACACAAGCTATCAGTATATATATATATATATATATATATATGTATGTATGTATGTATATATATATATATGGGGACATTTCAAATTCGAAATTTATTCTAATCGCATTTATTACGTTAATTACGTTGATTACACTAATAAGTATAATAATTATAACGCACAGGTAACGCTAATGTCCTTGGGAATAAGACAATATTCTAACAATACAAAAATTGTCAACTTGTCCTAAATTAAGGTAAACAAGTTAATTTCCATATCTTGACCGCTACATTTTGGGCATGATGGCATAATAGCATAATAATAGATAACAATGCAAGGAAAATACAACATATATACAAATTTTAACTTGCATCCTAAACTTATTGGAATGATTTCAATAATGGATCAAGAATAGAGTATAATATACACATACAATACATATACGTATATTTATAATCTCCACTTTATCTAATTCACCCCTTTTTAGTGTATTGCACATAAAAACGTTTATATTTGATACATTTTAAATTTGAATACGTTTGGACTCAAAATAAAACCCAAACCTAATCAAGTCATGAATTAAACCAAATATAAACCCTTTTAGGTTATAATCAAATGCTTACATAAGGGTGAATTACACAAAGTAGAAACACAACATCCATTTTATTCTCAATTCAATATTAAGATCCAAATCCACAAACCCAATAAATTGTCAATTCTTATGCAACATAGAATGAAGGATTTGGGGGTTATTGTATTGATGTTATCGTTCGCTAAATCCTCTTAGGCATGACTATCAAGTTGTTAGTATATTAAAAATTAGAATTTGCCTAAGATACGCAATATTCCATTCGCAGATCTAAAAGGAAGAACAATAGAATTCTTGTTATAGAATCAGATTTGGATTCAGCCTTCGTGATAAACAAGCTCCAATCCTTTTAATATATATATAAGAATCATCTTTAGAATCTTATGCATATATAAAACTAAATTCTGCAATTTATACTAAAATTTATATGAATTTAGTTTAGAGAAAAGATAAGAATGGAGGTTAGAGGAATAGAATAGAAATTCCTTACCAATCTGGAATCAGCAATGGTAGAAGGTTAATATAGAAGTGGAGATAAGAGAATGGCTAGTGTTTAGTTGCGAGGTTTGAGGGCCTATATATAGTCGCTTGTGTAAGCGTAGGCTGTTAGATTATTTAGATGTAATCTTGGCCATATATTTATATATTCCCCTAAAAAACCCTAATCAAACATACATCCATTGGGCGTTTCAGCTGCCAGGCGGTCGACCTGGGATGTCAACCGGCGGTCGACACCCCTTCTAGTGGGAGGTCAACATCTTGGTCGCTGAAATGCCTAATGAACGTATATGGCGTTGAGGTGTTAAATTATATAATACGTTACTTTATTTGCTTAATCTCTTCCCTTACTTATAATATTTTATGTCCCCTCTATCTTATCCTCTGTTTGAAATTCAAATTCACCCATATTTATTTTAATATATTTTTGTTATATATATATTGCTCATCTGACTCTCTCTCTCTCTCTTTATATATATATATATATATATATATATATATATATATATTTGTGTTTTACTATCCAATTTCATTTGCTTATAACTTCTTCATACTTTCACCATTTTCAGCATCTTATATATGAAAATAATTCAGAATTTCGCCATGAATCCAAATAAAAGACTTTCATAGCCAATTCTTAAAGCTACAAAATCTCATTTTGCAGCCTTATTATTAAATTATTTATTTTTATTTATTACTAGTATTTATGTCTTTTATAGGGTGTTACAGGAAGTTTCCAAATGAGTTCTAGAGATCTTCATCAAACGAAGAAGCATATTCTATTATCTATAGTTTTTTGTCATTGTTGTAAGGACAAAGATTCATAACTATCCATGTTGAACTTAACTCTGATTATGTAAATGTTTTCCGCTGTAAAAGATTATGTTCAATAATATATTGTATTCCATTCTTGTAAGATTATATCTGTTCAATTTTCTATTCTACCCTAATTAATTGGATTTGCGACACTTGAATCTTTGGTATGTGAATACCAAGGATGTATTAAGTATTGATTTCCAAGGGCTGGAAATTTGGTTTATCGCTTGATAATTCGAAGATGTATATAGTTTGAGTCAAATATGTGTGGATTATTGTTTATTCAAAATGTATGGATCTTTAGGTTGTCACATTTATTTTCCATTACTTGCAGCCGCAACATTTGTGTGTAATATTAATATTACGTACATGGTCTATTAATTAAAATCTAAACCTATACTTTCATGAAAAAGGCACTTCTCTTTTTATGAAGTGGAAACTTATACTACAAACTTAGTTTATCAATATATCACCAAATCATTGAGGCCACAAATATTTGAAAGAATGTTCATTGTGAACTATTTCAACTTTTGTTTATTCATCTGTCCATGTAATTTCATAATATTAAATGCATTACAAAAGCATATATCTATCCGTACTATAACAATATATCACTAAATCTACTAAAATAAAAAAAGGAATGGTAACGTACCTAATGAGGTTATGTAAAGAAAATGCCAAAGGATTAATAATTGCACTTCTGCTCTCTACTTCTCAATCATCAAAAGTGCTACACTAGAGAAGAAGACATCACCTTCCCAATTGAACATCAAGTAAACTAACATTAACTAAAATATTAACTATGTATAAAAAATAATTACAGTACAAATCACTATCCTTAAAAGAATTTTACGAATATTAGCAAATGGTCTCATAGTCACATCGTAAATAACATGCATGAATGTTTTCAATATACACCTGTACACAACAGGAACAACAATGATTTTTAATGGCTAAGGGCCACTGGTAAGCCACTGGAGACTATTGGAAATTCCGTTGGTGTATAGTTCAACGGTTTCCAACAGCCTCGAACGTTCAATTTGGACATGTGGATTTAGTTGTTGACCAGATAACCGTTGGAATTAGTTGGAATGGTTTGGAAAGTAGCTGTTGGAAGCCATTGATTGCCGATGAAATAAATGGACCTATAAGCCATTGGAAGCCATTGGAAATTTAGGTATTTTTTCTTCTTCCAGAATTTAGAATGCTTACTTTCAGCCACCCCACAATCTCATATATATATATATATACATATATATATATACATATATATATATACATATACATATATATATATGAAAAGGACTCCATTTTGAGCATATACATCACAATCACACTCACGTACATACCCTAATACAATATCAAACCCAGATCATACACATAATGTTTGAAACACATCGCATAAGCAATATTTACAAACATCCATCAAACAAATGTTATCAAATCGAAATAAACCATCCAACAAATCATCTAAACCATCATCACCACCACAGCAACATTATATATAAACCATTGTAATGTATCAAACAAATCCTCACCAACTCAAAGCGTATATGTACATATATAATAAAAAATGAAACAAATCAACCTCGAGTCTCTCCTCCGTAATCACCAGATAACGAAGGAAATGTACCATACTGGATTATGAACTCTGCCAAACGCTAGTTAAGTTGCTTCATCTATATTTCTCGGCGAAGATCGATCTCAGCAAGCTCGAAGATCTGGGGTCATATTTGTGCATTCTCCTCCTTGTACTGAGCCCTCTAGTATGACTTATGAGATGTCTTAACCTGTAATTACAATTTCAGATTTTTAATGTTTACTAATAGCAATTCAAGTAAATTTCAGTTTCTGTTACCGGTTGGTTCCTAAAACCATAGCTCCTGTTGCAGGTTGGTGGATCCATGACAGACTCAAAAATTAAATCCTCATCATCAGCAGTCAAATATGCCTTTCCATTCTCCTCAAGCCTATGTCCATTGTTGCTGGTACCATTACTGTTATGCAACATACAATTGTATTTAGATAACATTATTTTAATTAAATTATAATTTTAAGCTGACTAGGTTATACTTACATATGCAGTATTTGCTTTGTTATCATGTTCCCAGGAGTAGAAAACTAAGCTTGAATCGTCAGTCTAACTCACCCATGGGTATGCGTGAAAACATCCCAATACGACACGGAGCACCACGCTGTCTCTCCTGAAATATGCATATACGCAAATATATATATATATATATATTATATTATTATATCGTCCATTTTTTAATAACATAGAACTTAACAATTTAACTCTGTAATTAATAAATATACCCAATCCTTGAAATGATGGTGGAACGACTTGGAACCACATAGATGTGTAACCGGGTTGTTGTTACTATTTGCTAAACTTCTCTAAGACTCAGCCTATAAATTTAAGATAAATAAAACATGTTTTATTCTAATTTTACATATGAATTGAGTAGAACAATTTAAATTAAATATATATTAAATTTACCTTAAACTACTCGTTATTCCATCAAGTGTGAAGACCATCCCACACATTAGTGCTCATTCAAGTAGGATTTTTCCAGCTGATTTTACACCATTTAATATTTCTCCTTTTTTTTGCAATTTTACCGTTCCAATGGCGTCGGACGAGGGAAATATCTGTTTCCTGGAGGTCCACTGAACCCTGCATTTTTGAGAAATAGCATAGAGATTATTTGATCAAATGTGAGCATGAGTACTTAATGTAATAATTGATATGTCATACATACCAACAAATCCTACCAGGTAGTCTCCTTAACATTATCTAGTACTAATGTCCACCTAAGCCAACATGACATCATGCAACACATGTAAGCATGTGGTGGTATCTCCAGGACTATGCGGGAAGGCTCTAACTCAAAACCACTGTGTTAAACAAAAAACCAAACGTTAAGTTTTTCATGGCTACTATATGTGTATATATTTAATATATTATATAGAAATGAAATTTATATTTGAAACATAATAGTTACCCTCTGGGATTTTGGATGAAGTCACACTGCAGGACGTGATAGCTCCCGTGATGGACCACCATAATTGCCACCTGTTGGAGGATGAGAAGAAGAAGGAGACCCAAAATGTGAAGCTATATGTCTATGTGATGTCATATCTGTAGTAACTATTATAGACGAACATTATAACATAAAATAAAAGGACTATGTAAAACAAACATTATGACATAACATAAGAAGACTATGTGATACTACATGTAAAACAAGTATTATCATACTAGTATAACATATAATATTAATGAAAACAGCGTAACGTTAAAAAAATATAAATTTACCTTCTTAACATGAGGATTATTGATCGGTCCCCGCACTTTCAGATTCTGACTCTACTTCATCCTCTATATTTTGTTCCTCTTTTATCTCAAATGCTTCAATTAATGAATTTGATTCATCATTTAGAGGTCCAAAATCTATTTGTCGTCGGCTATTACTATTCCTCTATTTTCCTCGACATATGCTTGATAAGCTTGTTCGTCTGGAATATTCTGTCTATCAAAAGTAAACCTTGCCTTTGTTTTTAAAATAGCTTACCTATCAATCATGTCTCTTCTTAGAGATGGATAAGGAGCATAATAGACTTGAAGAACTTGTTTGGCAAGTAGGAAAGGATCGTACTTATAACAACACGAAGTATGTTTTATTTCTATAAGATTATACTTTGGGTGCACGTTGATTCCAGAACCTAGAACGTTGCTGAACCAGTTTCATTTAAACAAAAGTACTTTTTCCACGGGTCGTGTGAAACATGTCAATTGAAAATTCTGGGTTAGCATGCCATAAAAGTCATTTTTGTGGTCATTTGGATCATCACAACCATTAACAAATACACCAGTAGTGCTGGTTAATTTTTCAGTAATGTATTCTTTTGTATTAAATTTGTATCCATTGATAGAGAATATTGGATACGTTTTGACTTTCCTTTTTGGTACCATGGTTAAATGTTTTAATCCTTTGTCCACAACACAATTTATTATATCAAAAATGTAATTAGAAAACCAACTAGCGAATTCTTTGCGATATCGACGTTCGGATGTTGTGATTCGTAAATGCTGCAATTATAGAACAAATATTACACGTAATGATTAAGATACGCATATGCTTGTTTATACATACACATGTATACATGACATAAATGTATTACAAAGAACATAATTTTATTACCTAACAAATGGTGAAACTTTAGAATAGTTGACAAAAATAATTGTGTGTGATTCATAATAATCTCTATCAACCAGCCATACTTCCACACATTTACCGGAAGACCGACCATGTTTTCTTAAAATTAGATAAAGTCGCTTGACAATCATCTTGATCAATGCCTTCATCATTACATATAGTACTTTCAAATGATATGTTCATATGGTCACAAAAATAATGAGAGAGAAAAACAAAGCTTCTTCATTGATGTATGATTTGCAAAAATGAAGCTTCTTTTCTTCAGGGATGAAATTCTTTTAAGGGGGGAGGAATGTAATGACCAGCATTTTTAACCATTTTGTTTAAACATTTAATTTGGTTTTAAATGTTGGTTTGGAAATATAAAAGGATATTTATTTATGTAACGAAGTTTGAATGTATAATTTATAATTAATTTAAAAAATCTCATAACGTCGCGATAGTTCGTAATATTACGTTTTGAACTTCAACTGAATATACCTAAACCATTTTAAGTCGGATTTCTTTGAAACAAGAATTGCTTGAATCTATTTGATTATAATTTTCTAATGGAAGAGAAAAAAAATGAGATTCCATATTGTAGATTTTGAGTTACGTCCAAATCAAATTTTCAAATAGTCGCTATGCAATCATATATAAATCATAACATTTTATTTAATAAAATAAAAGGGGTTTTAAATAAATATTAATATCTTTTTAACCTAGAATTTAATAAAAATAAATTCCGGATAGTTATATATTGTATTAGAATAAAATGGAAATTGGTAGGGTTTTAAATAATTAGTTTAATGTTGATACTAGCAGAAATGTGGACTATATTTTTTTAATCGAGTTAAAAATAGCCAATTTTGAAATAGTCACGGATTTCAATGAAACCAGTTTCCTTAAATCTGTATTAATTTATTACTATTAGATTTCAAGTTTCAATAATTTTGGATTTATTTTGTGAACGTATGCAATTTAAAGGCTTATCGTTTCACATTGAGCAATTATAAAGGAACTTTTACATATGGCCTCGGAATTCAATGAAACATGTTCCATCATGTCTGAAACATTCTATTATGCCAGGATTCCAATGTTCATTTCAAATGGAGGTTATATGAGGTGGTTTTTGCGCGAAACTTAAGGTGTACGTTTCATTAAGAATTAAATATTAATATTTTTCTATTATTTAAACCACATAAACCCTATTTGCACATCAAACTAAAGATGCGCGGTCAACATGTTTTGAGCCGCCACTAAACACTTTGAACGGTCGTAAACTACTAAATTTCCTCCTCCTCTATCTCAAAATCTTCGCATCAATTCCAATAATTTCCAACTACCAAAATGTTGAGCTCATCGAGATCCCCATATTCAACGGTGGTGATGGGGTATTTCACAGCGTAGTGGCCTGTATCGAGCTCAAAAGCTTCGTCGGTTTTAGGGTTTTCGGGGATTGAAGACGAGTTCGAGTTCAACGATACTGACGTTGGAGGATGCGGGCTGTGGCATACGCCTAGCGAGGGCCTCAGAACGATGTCCAATGATAGGTTTTGGGCGTGGTGCGATTGAATATTATTCGTGTACTATTGCAGGAGAACGAAACGAAGAAGTAGTTATTGACCTATTTTTTTTCACAAAGCAATATTAAGTGATTAATGATATTAATTTGTAATTAAGGAAAACTATTATATAATTAAATGATGAATTTAAAATACGTATAACTTGCACTCAGGAAATTCGATGATGGAATGAAATCGAAGCAAGGGGTCTGTAATTCGAGCTGAATGGGAAAGATGGAATCGGTTGTCCCCATGTTCGTTAATCATGTAATAAGTATTATTATTTTAATTACTATTTAATCAAGGAGATTAATTACTTTTAACTAAATCATGGATAGATTGATGTGCATAGTTTGGGTTCGAAACAACAAGCGGTTGACTGAGAATGAGCAACATAAGTGTACAGAAGGAAACTAGTATGATCGGGGAGATTTGGTTAACTCAAAAAACTGAAGAAAAAAAAATAAGTGAGGAGACTGTATCAGAGAATACTACATTTTGGAGCTGACTTGGACATAATTGGAGACCGTTGGAATTAATTAAATTAAAACATCTGATTAATTTAACTAGAACTGAACTACTTAAGCAACAAATGGAATTCTCTGAGTATAACTCACTTAGTTTGTCCCACTTATATTTTATATAAGTTGAATTTTATTTTTGTGTGCTATATTTGTTTATTGATAGATGATCACTGATTGTATATTTATATATATTGACTGAAGTAATCAAATTAAACGTTTGTTTAATTTAATAGAAACCCAATCATTATTTTATTGATTTTTCCAATCGAGATAACTTACCTTATTGGTTACATTTATAGCAATATAAATGTATTAAAATTTAAGACGGATGCTTGGATTGTTGTTATTAGTTGGTTGCTGAAATCTATTAGTTGAATTGTTTATTTCAGTCTACCGTGATGAAAATATATTGATGTATTAAATGAATGATTTATTTTGACATAACCTATTTGGATGTAGGGAAAGACAGGTTGGAGGGATCTAGTAGGATTCCTCGCTTATACTGATAATGTTTATCATACATGTTAAATGTGCTTGACTAATTGTGATACTGGATGAAATAAACCACTTATTTCCCAGTTTGGTGTTTTAGCGGTAATTGGCCCTTTAGTATCGTCAATAAAAATAAGAAATTTTTGGGAATCAATTTCAAACCAAGTTTGAAATGTTTTCAGATGTATACCTTTTGAAACGTTGAATTGCCGGCAGGCGAATCAACAAAGTTTAAGTTATAAATTTATTCTATAACTGAAATAAGTTTTCAATTATATTTTTGTAAGTTAAATAAAAGTAGGCGTTAATAACTAAATCAGTTGGTTTTTATAAAGTAAACATAAATATATTATATTGTGAAATTCTTATGTTCTAAATAATTTATAAGCTAATAGTCAAAAATCAATTATTGAGCTATATTCTTAAATTGAGTAAGTTATTGATTTATTTAAGAGGAAGGATTAATATAAATCAGTGAAACCATTTAACTGGTATTTTAAAAGTAGATTAATTCGACCTTTTGAAGTGGAATGAGTTGAATTTCGAAAAAGATTTTATAAAAGAGGTTTTATTATAAACCCAAGTAATATAGGAAATATTGAAAACTAATGCAATGATTTAAAAAGTGCTTACTTAAAAATTTAACGAAGTTTGGTGATTGGATTAGAGGTTACAGACTTTTATCTATCTTAAGATAACAACGATGCCGATCAAGATATGGGAGGTAAATAGAATACCCAACTTGAACAACTCCACTATTATCGAGGGATGATACTAGTTTGTAGTGGTAGAAGAAGTTGAAAATAATACGGTTTTCTTTTCCTAACAGTAAGATTAATAATGGAATTATATATATAAGTTGATTTATATAGGAAAAGGATCGTAATATGGATTTCTCTTAATAAAAGAAACAGTTAAACAAGAGGTTTAGATGTGGGCAAGTTGAATATAATTAATTTTGGAAAGTGATTCCTGAATATAAACGAAGATGCTAAGAAAAGAGTTTAATCAAATATAATGAATATTCTAATGAAGCTTCTATTTTAAAAAGGAACGTTATTACCAATTTTTGACGTTAGATAATGGTTTTAGCAAATATTTTACAGAAATAGAAAATGGAGATTAGATATGATTTTGAGATATATTCCCGAGTATTGGAAGTAAAATGGATTGAGAATACTTCTACATTCAAATAAGAATGAAATAATGTTCTTAGATATTGAAGGATTAAAAGGTTTTAATTAACCATCTACTAGTTAGTTTTAAGTAAAAAGGGGGCCAAATGATGTTTTATACTGAACCGGTGAACTCGTTTTTATTTTATGGTTGAATGGATGTTTATTTGATAGTTAAGTAACCGACTATCAAATCTGGCCTATTATCGATTGTTGGAACAAAAAGATCGGGATTGAATTTATATTCGAAAATCATTCCAACCAGCAAATACGTAAACATTGAAGATATCAAAAGATGGTCGAGATGGAGCATTTGAAGACCCATAGAATTTCATAAAATGGAAGGATTACTTAAAATCTATGTGTAGCTCCCAAGAGATAAACTGTGATTTGGTCGTGATTGAAATCTATGGATTGCAATGACTTCTCACTAGTGATCCTTGGGGTGATTCCTATATATGATGCGTAGGAGGGTACCTTCTATTCATCCTGTTCTTAGATGACTTGTATGGACGAATGTCTGATAGAGTATTTCCTGAGGATCATGTACGTTGATTTTTACAAATATACCAAGTTTGGTAGCGGAGAAGACACCTTCTCTTTGCTTAACACCCAGAGTGTATTTGTGGACATAAATTAGTGATTTGATGGTTTTGACGATGTGGCATTCAATGTTATTGAGATGTTCTCTGAAAAGATAATCGTGACCTCAAGCCTCATCAACCGAGAAATGACAAAAATCATGCAGGCAACATGGATAAGTGGGTCATTCCCAATTAGTGTGTATTGTCATCATCTAGAGAAATTTCTTATTATTCTTCTTTCATTTCTGTATCTCCATGGAAGTATGGTGCATCCATAAAACTTTACGGTGACAATATATTCGGTACAGTTGAGCTGAATGAGTGGTCGGTCATGTGTGGTTGGGTTGCAAGATGTTTTAGTTGGACCCCAGTGCATTGCTCTCTAGAGGTACACTTTTGGAAGGTAGTTCCATACATTATCGTAGTTGGAATCCATTCTCTAATAAGCGCCATGTAGTTTTTGATTATATACAATATATGTAGAGAGTGAGATGCAAGCGTACTGCTAGATGGTTATTTATTTGTGATTTGATAGACACTATGATAATATCACTGGATTTTGATATATAAAAATGTTTTGGGTTATCGTAAGGTAATAACCATCAATGTTTATGTGTGGAGAGTTCTTACAATTATCCTTTTCTTTCAAAGAATTTTCTAAAGTTAAGCAACTTGAATGTTATATATAAACTTAGTGAGTTTACTCACGTTGGTTCACCAGAATGATCTGTGGCGTTTGCAATGCTCGGGTCAGACCGAGTTTTATAGGTCACGGTTAGAATGTTGTGAACGTCTGAAGACAAGCTGGATGAGTCCAGTCGTTTTGATATTTATTCCGTTGTGTGTTATGTTTGTGGACAGGTCATTATATATGTCCAGATGTGTATGATTGTTTTGTTATACTCTATCGAATGTAAGTATATATATATATATATATATATATATATATATATAAGTTCTTTATAAAGATTTATTTTTGTATTATATATGTTCCACTACGATGTTAGACTCTGATATGTTGTTGTCTTATTCTTCTTCTTATTCTATTTTAATATTTCTATATTTCTTTCTCACCATGAGATGTCCCCAAACCCCGTACTGACGGTGGCAAGGGCAATCCTTGGAATATAACACATAAACAGATAACAGCAGAACAGAAATAAATAAATACACCAGATAATGTACAAATAATACACTGAATAAACGTAATCATCAGAGTTACACAGTATATAGGATCATACTTAGTACAAATACGGTTCAGCTATACATAAATGTCTACAACGGAAAACAAACATAATGTACAATAGGAGATGAACAGCCTAAAAAGAGATAAATGATAGAATCCATCTTCAGCTCCAGCTATTCGGATAAAGCCAGCTAAAACCCGAATACAAGGCTGCCCATGTAGAAAAAAGGGCACCCGAGTTTGAAAGTGAAACAAACTACGAGTCAGTCATGGGACTGGTATGAGAAATCTACTCAACACACTTAAAATATGGCTAATCACAGGGCCACGCCACTTTCGTGGAACGGGTTTACTCCATTGAATTGCCAGTGCTTTAAAACAAATAAATCTTTTAAAACATCGCAATGCTTTTTATAAAAATGAAGCCATTATAAGACTCAGTTCCCATCACACAATGCAACGCAAACCGGAGGATAGAGTTTTACCTTATAATGGCCAAAATATGCTTGATACGAATAAAACAAAAGCATTTGATATCATTACTAGTTTTTATAGGTTTCAAAAACAATTTCAATCATAACTATCAATCATAGATAGCATGGGTACCATATATCATGTCGCCATATATATATATATATATATATATATATATATATATATATATATATATATATATATATACAATCAAAACCGCACGGTCACGTATTTGGAAATTGGATTTCCGTCATGAACCAAGGCAAAAGATAGTCCTTACCGAATTCGAGACAGCCTAGCCCGAACCTCAGGATCAGAACGCATCAACCCTTTGGATCGTCAGGGCCGGTCCACTGATGTGGATTATTATGCCTGAACACTACGTTTCCCCATCCTTTGGGGCGTAAATGAGCCAACGAATGACTCCATCGGTCCCGGATCGACCGATATAACCGAGGCTCCTCGCAACAGCAATAACCACATAAGTCAAACTCGTCAAGGCGTGTAAAACCACTGACGCCACTTCTAGCTAGGTAGAAACGCGTGCCCTCCCTGATGTCCTCTCCCGTTTCTGTTTCATACCGAGGTGTGAGGTTCGCGAATTCATGTTATAGACAAAGCTATGCCACACAGGCGGGGCTTTGATCATCAATCACAAGACTTTTCTTTTCAACAGAAGCCCTGATCACTGCATCTTAGCATGCAACACAGGCAATTCACACCGTGCAACTGATAGCTATATGTTAGACTGAAATCTGGGCCTAACACCCAAACTCTATGAGAAAACCTCACAGTCACAGAATAAATGCAGAAAAAACAGTAAAATAAGAGGAGACACACGAGATTTTTATAGTGGTTCGGCTCAATCCAAGCCTACGTCCACTTTATAGTTTCTTAAATCCTAAGAAGCTATTACAATGTTGTTTGTTTGCAGCTTATACACGAAATCCTCGTGTTTACAATGAAGAAAAGGAGATTAAAGGGGAGATTATACACGAAATCCTCGTGTTGTAATGTGGAATTCAACTTCTAGGTTATGCAATAGCCTTGCGAAGAACCATAGTTGAAGCCATGGAGAGTTAGAGTTCCCAAAAGTCTCCAAAAAGATCCCTTCAAATGGCCACTTTGTGGTGTATTTATAGGCGGAGAAAAGCTGCTAGGGAGCTCAGGAGCGGATCGGTTCGGAGGTGCCACGTGGCGGGCACTGAGGTGATCTCGGAAGTAGTGGAGAGGTGGTCTTCAGATCGTGCTAGGACAGGTGGAGTCCGATCCGCAGTTGTAGGAGTCAGTTATGCCAAGAGAAGAGGTAAAAGCAGCAGTGGAGAAATGGTTCAGTTCGGGTCCTCTTTCTTCCGAACCGATCCGGAGCATTCCAACCGAAGGCGAGACGTGTTGTTATACATCTGGTGCAAGGCGGGTCGGTTCGGACTTCCGATCCGAACCGAGTTGGTGTCTTCGATCCGAAGAGTGGAGGCACTTCAGTGCAGTGTGTAAGGTGGGTCGGGTTTGGATGATCCGATTCGAACCGAGGTGAGCTGGAATCCAAGTATGAGCATCTTCGAAGTGTGGAGTCGGAGCGGGTCCGATCCGATCCGGGAGGTCAAGCCAATTTCCAAATTCCAAGTTTCCGGTTCTGCATGCGTTCACGGAAACGGGCATAACTTTCAAACCGTAAGTCCGATTGAGCCAAACCAAAGCTCAAACTGAAGCTAATTCAGAGATCTACAAGAGTTATAGAGCTCAACTCCATAATTGCTGTTTTCGGGCCCAAAAAAGGTCATCTGGTAGGAATTTCGGGCCATTCTTTGTTTGTGATGCGATTTCAACCAAATCACTTCATGTCTTCTGACGATATTCCCAACGCTTGAGTGTATTGTTGAGAAGAGATTCCATGTGTGACTGCTTTGATTAAAAAGCGGGTCAACATTTTTCCCCTCAGAACATATCTTGCTGAATGAAGGAAGATGTGTTCTGGATACTCCAAGGCCACGCCGGGCCTGCCAGCTGCAAGTATAATCCATACCTGCGAAGAAAAGAAAGCAGAAAGGTGTGTCAAATCCTGACAAAACTAATTACACTTTCGAGCATAAACCATGCTTGGGCGCTTGTTTGAGCATAAACCATACTCAAGACACGTTCGAATCATCCTGCCAAAACCTGACGAGGGACCTAACCTTCCGGGTATAAGCCATACCAGGAAGTTCAAACTGAGCATAAACCATACTCGAGTTTTATTGAGTTCCTTTGCCAAATCCTGACAAGACAATAAGCCGTTCCAGAGTATAATCCATACTTAAGAGTCCTAATGAGTACAATCCATACCCATGTCGGGATAGAGCTATGCTTGCCAAGACCTGACAAGACAGTCTGTCCCTAAGCATAATTCGTGCCTAGGGGTCCGAGATAAGTATAAGCCATACTTTAGATGAGATTGAGAATCCTGCCACAACCTGACAAGATACTTAAATTGCCAAACATAATCCATGCTCGAAAAGTCCTTCCTTATTCAATTCAAAGTACAAAATCAAAGCAAATCCTGATTGGTTTGTTATCGAGTGCAGCGCACGCTTTGGAGTTAAATCCTAACCCCAAACGTGTGTACTCCGATTTAGCCAATCGGAAAACCTAAAGAAAGCAAAGAAACATATCTTAAATCCTAAGAAATGCTGAAAATGCATAGAGATCCAATCCAGATCAGTTGATGACGAGCCGATGGAAGCTCGTTCCAGGGTCATTCCCTCTCCGGGGAGCAGGTGGTGGCAGCACAGGTACAGGTGCTGTTGGTTGTTTCACATACTCGGGTTGCTCTCTACGTCTAACCCGTTCCTCAATCAGATCTCGCAAGTGTCTACAGTCATTTGTGTCATGACCGCCCATATCGTGAAATATGCAATATTTCCCAGAATCGCGTTCTCTTTGTGATGGCTCCCTCCTAGGAGGCTTTGGATAGGAGACATCACCATTTGTGTTCATGTAGATGTCTGTTAGTGACGAATTGAGTTCTGTGTACTTTTCATATCTGGGCCCTCTCCGGGGCTGAGCGTTGGGGTTATTCTTGACGGCAGCTTTTCCTTTGCCTTTATCAGAATCAGACGATTCTCCGTCTTTGAGCATGTTAACATCGAGAACTTTCTTCTCGGAGGTTGCGTCTTCTTCACGCAAAAACCTATCTGATTCAAGGTAGAATTCACTGAGATTCCTTGGTGGGTCTCGGTACAAGGATTTTTTGAACTCCGAGTTGTCCAGAACACCGGATACTGCCGCCATCAATACCATAGATGGCTCAGGTCGATCAACTGATGCTGCTGCAACGTTGAACCTTTCCAAAAACGACCGCAGAGTTTCTTTGGGCCTCTGCTTGATTGTAGTTAGTGACATTACATTCTTGGGCCGAGCGATATGGACCCGAAATTGTTCAATAAAGCGAGCGACCAACATGTTCCAGCTGTTGATCGATTCAGATTCCAGCTGCTGAAACCATATAGCAGCAATATCAGTCAAAAAGAAGGGAAAGCATTTAGCCATGACGTTTTCCGACGTCGATTGAACTTCCATATGCCGTTTATAGCGCATTAGGTGCACAGTAGGATCTGCCCTGCCGTTGTAGGGTTCCAGTTGTGGAAGTTTGAAATCTGGAGGATTGCGGGAATTCCTGATTTCCTGTGTGAATGGATTGTGATTGACATCATCCATGTCATTCTGATAAGTGCGGCCTCTCGAGAGGCATTCAATGAGGTTGGCGAGCCGATCGCCTTCAAAGAGCTGTTGCAAGCTGCTAAAGCCAGAGCTGGTGCCCCCAGCGTTGAGTTCAGAAGAGTGTGGAAGAGTATAAGGAGCTTGGCAGGTCATCCGGTTCGGTTCGGAGGTGCCCCCTTGCTGCGGTTCGGAGAAGCGAGGGAGGTTATGGAGAGGTGCACGGTTCGGATCAGAGGTGCCGATCCGAACAGGTTCACCTGTTCCGAACCGGGGAGCTTGATGCTGAATTTGTGTGGTATTTCCGACCCGAACCGGTGCGGATGTAGGTCGAACAGGAGCGAAGCCTTGATTTCCAGAGGGGAGGTTGCTGCCCCCAGGCTCATGTAGGGTTGTTGTTCGGATCGGGTCCGAACCGATCCGGTGGGGAATGTCCCCCATTTCCATCTGCGTTGGATTCAGATTTTGGCCCTCGGTTCGGATCGGATCCGAACCGATCCAGTTTGTTATTCCTGCTGGAGCCATTTCAGTACCATTTCCAGTGAGTTGCGCATTGCCGCTCGGCCTTCCTTCCATCCGAGCGAAGAATTGGTCGATCATCTCCTGTTGTTTGCGGAGGAGATCATCTTGCCTTGCCATTTGAGTTCTCAATTCAGCAAGAACGCCATCCATTTCATCTCTGGTTAAGTATGCTGATGGATTTTCATGAGAGGAAGCCTCCTGGCTTGCCTCGTTCCTTGTGCCTTCAGTGCCAACATCCTCAGCACGAGAGAAGGTTCCGTCTTTCTTTCGCTTGACCATTGATCCAATAGCCAAATAATCCGCTTCCGTTCCAGCTAGTAGAAGAAGTTGTATCGTGTGCCCCCCTTCCTGGCGCGCCAAAATGTTAGACTGAAATCTGGGCCTAACACCCAAACTCTATGTGAAAACCTCACAATCATAGAATAAATGCAGAAAAAACAGTAAAATAAGAGGAGACACACGAGATTTTTATAGTGGTTCGGCTCAATCCAAGCCTACGTCCACTTTATATTTCTTAAATCCTAAGAAGCTATTACAATGTTGTTTGTTTGCAGCTTATACACGAAATCCTCGTGTTTACAATGAAGAAAAGGAGATTAAAGGGGAGCAGAACCATAGTTGAAGCCATGGAGAGTTAGAGTTCCCAAAAGTCTCCAAAAAGATCCCTTCAAATGGCCACTTTGTGGTGTATTTATAGGCGGAGAAAAGCTGCTAGGGAGCTCAGGAGCGGATCGGTTCGGAGGTGCCAAGTGGCGGGCACTGAGGTGATCTCGGAAGTAGTGGAGAGGTGGTCTTCAGATCGTGCTAGGACAGGTGGAGTCCGATCCGCAGTTGTAGGAGTCGGTTATGCCAAGAGAAGAGGTCAAAGCAGTAGTGGAGAAATGGTTCGGTTCGGGTCCTCTTTCTTCCGAACCGATCCGGAGCATTCCAACCGAAGGCGAGACGTGTTGCTATACATTTGGTGCAAGGCGGGTCGGTTCGGACTTCCGATCCGAACCGAGTTGGTGTCTTCGATCCGAAGAGTGGAGGCACTTCAGTGCAGTATGTAAGGCGGGTCGGGTTTGGATGATCCGAACCGAGGTGAGCTGGAATCCAAGTATGAGCATCTTCGAAGTGTGGAGTCGGAGCGGGTCCGATCCGATCCGGGAGGTCAAGCCAATTTCCAAATTCCAATTTTCCGGTTCTGCATGCGTTCACGGAAACGGGCATAACTTTCAAACCGTAAGTCCGATTGAGCCAAACCAAAGCTCAAACTGAAGCTAATTCAGAGATCTACAAGGGTAATACAACTTAGCTCCGTAATCGCTGTTTTCGGGCCCAAAAAAGGTCATCTGGTAGGAGTTTCGGGCCATTCTTTGTTTGTGATGCGATTTCAACCAAATCACTTCATGTCTTCTGACGATATTCCCAACGCTTGAGTGTATTGTTGAGAAGAGATTCCATGTGTGACTGCTTTGACTAAAAAGCGGGTCAACACTATAAATCACACAGAATAAATTCCAATGTCAGACACACTGTCCATTTGCAAGTCCGTTCTGGGTTTGAACGAAACCGGAGGCACTGTATACCTCGCAAACCCTTCGATCTCCTCGTACGTCTGGACGATCACCACTTATTATCCATATTTCGGGATGCCTCCCAATCAGTACATCAGTTACCATCCAAACGAGGTGAAGATCTCCGGTCTTCGACCACCGTCTTCATCTTCGATTTCTTATCATCGATTCAGTTATTCAGAATGGGATAAACCCATTTTTTCTGAGCAACTCGTGTATGTAATAAACAATTGCAACATAAACACACATACGCATCATTTCAATTCATTAGTCGCTAAACGTAAATCAGTAAGAGAACGATTTCCCAAATATTAACCCCGAAGGCCGAAACCAACATCAGATAATACCCAGGAAACCATTCGACTTAGCCAACCTTCAGTTAGTTTCTAAATTTCACATCCATATCATTTATAATATTTTATAATGATTTATCGCCATTTTTATATATTTTAAAATAGCCAATTTATTCAAACGACGCTTCGGGCCATAACGCGGTCGTGGCGCTGTTTTTCTTCAGATTTGATTTACACATATCTAAAAATCTAACCGTTGGATCTTCAAAAAATTTACATCATTAGAAAGATCTTTTCAAAACGAATCCAATGGTTCCAGTTTCGGGAGAATCCGACGGTCGGATCTCCCGGTATAATCGTTTGAAGTTTCGATTTCAAAATACGAACTGCAGCGTCGTTATTCGATTTAATATAATTATATTTATATATATATATAAAATTGATTCTGGCGCTGTTTTTCTTCAGATTTGAATTAAACATTCCAGACAATCCAACCGTTGGATTTTTACAAAGTTGGTGGCGTTGGAAAGATATTTCCAAAGCGAACCCAACGGTTGCAGTTTCGGGAAAATCCGATAGTTGGATCTCCCGCACTAATCGTTTGAAATCACGGTTTCAAAATACGAACTGCAGCTTCGTTATTCGTTATATTTCAATTCTATTTATATATATATATATATCGATTCTTCGATTTCAAAACTATATGGTTTTCATACATTTGATAAAAATGATATTTTTATCTAACTGTCTTCTGTTTCAACACTTCATTAATTTTAACAATTCATGTATATAATAAAAATGTGATTTTTAATGTAAAATAATTTATTTCAAAACACGACTATTTTATATAGTTCATATAGATGATAAAAATATGATTTTTATTATAAAACAATTTCTTTCAAAACACGACTATTTTATATAGTTCATATAGATGATAAAATATGATTTTTATTATAAAACAATTTATTTCAAAATATGAATACCATTCAACTCATGAATTTCAATTCAATGAATGAATTTCGATTCAACACATGAAGGTTTTCTATAGTTTATATATATAGATAAAAAGGTGATTTTTATATTTTAAATACGAATACCACTCAACACACGAATTTCAATTCAACGAATGAATTTTGATTCAACACATGAAGGTTTTCTATAGTTTATATAAATAGATAAAAAGGTGATTTTTATATTTAAAGCACGAATACCATTCAACACATGAATTTCTATTCAACGAATGAATTTCAATTCAACACAGGAAGGTTTTCTATTCAATGAATAAATATAGTTTCAAAAAATGAAAATAATTCTAACACATGAATATTATTCAAAATTTCGGCAGCATAACGACAGGGTAGTTAAAACCGGGAACGTCCCTAGTACGGCTCCTCGCTCTACCTTAAAGCCTCGCAGCTTTTGACAATGGGGAATCATGCATCTAGTTCACACGCAGGCGGCATGTATATTTTTTCCATTTCCACAAACTAATCCTATGTGGTTTCAACCAAATATTTCTCAACCACAAACGGGTATTTTTCAACCACAATCAATCAATTTCAACCAACAACAATTTCAATCAACCATTCGCTACCAATCAATTTTCACACCAATCACAACCAATAAATATCGTCCATGGTTTGTGGACGAAGGGCGTATATATATATTTATATATAGCATTTCACTTCTATTTCAACACATATATAATTTTTACAACGCATATATAACTTATACATCGAACATACAACTTATTCAACGCTTATACAAGAGGTGTACAATGCTTATATAACTCATACATCGACTATATAATTTATACATCGTCGTTTTCCATATCGTTTATAAATTAGAAATCTCACATTGGTTTCCACTCCACCAAAAATAGCAGGAGGCTCAAAAAAATATGCGGTCTCTTCTAGAATGTAGAAGACGTCATCACGGTCCCGATGTCTCTTGTTTCACTGGATTTCGACAAGAAACGAAAAAGATATGATTTTTACAAGTTTGCAACACTTAAAAGTGTAAAAATCAGTTCAAAATAAATTAGCCGTATATCTCAACTTGATGTTCAAAACTAGGTTTAAGGTTTTCGGAGAATCCTTGAAGCGAGGTGGCGATCGGGCTACGCCACGCGAAAGAGCTTCGAGAGGCGCTCCAGGGGGTGGTGGTCGTAGCCTGTTTGGTGGTCGGAGGAAGGAGATTGACGGCGGTGAAGTCGTTGACTTCTCGGGGCTCGTACGCGGTGATGGAGAGGAGAGAGAGAGCGAGGTTGGTTTGGATTTGAAGAGGGAAGGGAGGGCTGTCGAGGTCAGGTGGCGACGGAGGCGGAAGGTGGCTGAGGCGATCGGAAAATGGGAGGGAAGGATTGAAGCAGTTTTTGCCGTTAATCGTGAGGGAAGAGAGAGAAACGACGGGGAGAGAGAAATGAAGCCAACCAATCATATTTTTTTTATATATATATTTTTAAATTCTCAAAAATACCCCTTGTCACACACGAACTCCAATCCAAACCCAACGACTGTTGTCCCTAGCGTTTTATCCCCATTCTGAGCACAATGAGATATGTTTTGTAGGTCCATTCGACTGTTTCAGTCAGTTTTCCTTCAGTTTAAAATATATAACATTCAATATTCGATTTGAACGTACATTTCAATTTTCCAGGGCCACAAATTGACTCGAAAAATTCTAGAAAAATAAATCTAGCTATGTTTTGACGATACGGTCCCAACAAAACTAGTTTCATCGAATTCCGAGGTCGTTTGCAAAACGGCCATTTTCACGGGCTATATAATTTCTATAGCGACCTTTCAGAAAATTCATTTGGCCATAACTTTTGCTTCCCGCTATGAAACTTCGATTTTTCAGATTCGTTAGAAAGATATTCACTAACAGATTTAAATATTTTTGGTTTCGCTCAAATCCGTTTTGTTTTGCACCCGGTACAGTCAGTCAAAGTTTGAATTCAAATTTTGAAACTGCCGTGCCATTTCAGGCCTTGTTTATAATTAGAATTAATTATATTCGTTTTCAAATGTCGATTCAAACTTACTTTTCATCGTTATTATTTAAAATATTTATTTTAAATATGTAAAATCCACTATTTTAGCCAATTTAAAAATTTTTAATTGGTTCAGATTTTCCGGGTCGTTACACTCACCCTCTAACTTCTTTCTCTTAACTATCTGCTTTTTCGTCCAATTTTGGTTGGACAGAAGCGTAGTTAGTCAACTTAAAAGGTACCGAAAAGTCGGTATGCTACATATGCACATTTTCAAAACTCAATCAAATTAACCGTATGTTATTGATTAAATATCGTTTTTGATAAATTTCTAAAAAAAAACAAATAGACTTCGTTATCTCTGTTTCCACTATATGTCCCTTAACAAGCCTAAAATTGCTTATATATTCAATCTACATGCACATAATTCAATTGTGATATAAACTACACATTCTAGTAATACATAGATTAATAACAAGAATTAGGCATTGACAAAATGCACTATACATACAATAAGGCAATACAAACACATAATCTAATAAACTAACCATGATGTAGCAAATGTAATAAAAAATAAAATTAGGATTTATACCGTGATTGGAGGAGAATTGGAGCCTAGAGAGGAGGAGAGGGAGGCTTCTAGGTGTAGGAGAGGTAAAAGGCGGATAGTGAGGCGGTAGGGGGCAAAATTTGAGAGGGTTGGAGGGTTTGAGGGAGGGATTGGAAGAGAAAACGAAATGAGGAATAAAAAGTTGTCCTGCCAATTTCTTCTTGACTTAGCAACGGAGGGAAACGACCGCCAAAAGGCTTTATAACAAATAGGGGACTATGACTACCAAGGAAATTTTTTTAATTTCGTAAAAAGAATGTAGAAAGTACATGACGTTGGAATCCATTGGTAGTGGTTGCTCTATAACCATTGGTGGTTGTTACCCCCACTCTATTTGTATATACTATATGTCTATTATAATAAAATCTTGAACATAAAAGATAATTTAACACTCTCAAACTGAGAGGGTACAAAATTGATTTCAAATGTACGTTTCTGGCGATTGGCCTTTATCTCACATGAACATAATAACTTTGTAAACCTAATTTACGTACATGGATTATCATCCACAAATATCAAATATTACTCTTTGGATGATACACATATCCGCCAATAGTAACTTCATCAGATGTCAAAGCAAGAGAATGATTTGGTTTGCTTGTTCTCTCTTCTGGTAGCAGTATATTGTCCATAACCAACTTCTTATATGCCAGATATATAGTTTTTTCATGTATAGCGGATGCGATCGAATCTCTGCACATAGAGGCTGTGGCAATGTTCTCCATGTCAATATTCAGTATTTCACATTTTTAATTCAACAAATCAGATGAATTCACCGAATTTGGAAAATCATTATTCGGCATTCTTCCAATACTTTCGTGAGGTGCACCACTTCCTCATTCATTTGCACTAATGTCTGGTATATGATTTTGATAACCTCTATATGGTCTCACCATTATGTCAAGGATAGAATTCAACTTACACTCCATATTATCTATCCTTGCATTCATGTATTCCAAGCCTCCTTGAGCCTTTTTAAGTTGTTTTTGTGCAATATTAGATGCTTTAGCTTGTGTATTTTAGCTCTAATACTTTGAGTGTGATCCTCTTTATCTTTTCCAAACGCTTGTGATATGATATCTTCATCCAATGTCAAATCTTCTTCATTACCATCATGGACCAGGCTTTTGCAAAAAAATTCTATAATATGATAACACTTTAGATGTTATTTATTATGAAAACTTTTAAATAAATGAATTAATATTCATTTAACTTACAAAGCATACTGAAGCTGAAGCGGAATCTGATATGGTATCATCCTTTTTAGTGTAAGCCCCTCCCGTACATCAAGACATGTATTTTTTGTTCAATTTTTGGTAGCCTGCACATTTAATAAGACCTTACATATAAGACGAGAAATGATTCAATCCTTTAGATGAAATATATTTTTTAACTTTTACATCAATTAAATGATATATTCCATCATGTTTCTATACCTTAACCATATCCATTCCCATTATTTTTGCAAAAGTTACCACAATTTTAACTTATCACATAACACTTTATTGCCAGCCAACTTATTTTCCCAATTACATAAGATAATGGTTTTTGGCATAAAGTTCAAAGCAATCTTCAACTTGGCATTATCAAAGGTTGTAATCACATTGGGTTGAACTAAAAAGATATTGGGTTTTGGAATCAAGCATAAAGCAATTTTCAACATTACATTATTAAAGCTTAAAGCAATTTTTTAGCATTAAGCTTAAAGCAATTTTCAAGTTCGCATTAACAATATCTTTTCTATTATTTACTTCAAACTATCAATAATTGTAAGATGTAAAAGGCTAAGAGTATGCAAATATTATGCAGAGTATACAATTTGATAATAAATAAATGATTTTTTCATAAAGCTTGGAATTTATATGGCACAAAATTTTCAGGCGTGACATATGTCATGATTTCAGTGTCACATATCCAAAATAATGTGGTTCCCTCAACTTATTGTTTCAAATTCAAGTATATAATATCTAGTTCTTATATCCAAATATGTCTTCAGATAAACTAATTAATTAACCCGTATACATTTTAATCAAATTATATTTAAACCTCCATGCATAGTTTGTCTAATCATCCACAGAAAACATGCAAATCTTACATGGTCATGTTAAATGAATGATATGAATCATTTGAACTAACAAAGTGATAACCATAAAATACACAATCACTTAATTAGAACCCTATTAAACATACACCATGCTACAAAATAGAGATTTAACTTAACGTCAACATATTGGCTTTTAAGTGTTCTAGTATCGGTTTTTGTTAATAAATTGACATTAATAATTAATGTATAAACCCGAAAGTGTACATACCATTTAATGTTCTATAATGGCATGACTTGTACATCTAGTATGATGGTTATAGTTGCAAAGTAATATGTTTTATTCCTTAATCTCTTCTTTGCTTTGACCAGGTGTTTTGTCAAAAACATATCCTACTCTTCCTGATTAATGTTCGGTGGACACTTCTTCAATCTATCATATTTATCATAATAGTTTGTCATGAGTTTGCTTTTGTGCTTCCTAAATGACTTAGACTATTTTTGAAAACCTAGTCTTTTGAATCTGAGTCTTGATCGAAGGATGTATGTGAAAATAATAGTTAAATTGATAGTAAAAATAAATATGAAAAATTAAATTTGTAGACTAAGTTAATCAATTAATGCAATGCTAGAAGGCTGGACAAAACTGAAATAAGATGCATCATATATAGTTTGAAGTCAAAGCCAGATATATCTAAAACTCAACATAACACTACACCATAAATGTAATTTAGCTACGGCTAAAAGTCATTTCTAACAAATTTTAATACGGCTCTTGTCCATAGCTAAAAATGACATCTTTAATGATTAGATAAGGTCCGTGCCTAGTTTTCTAAACAGATACGACATATGGTCATACTAACTGATTCGCTAGATATGGTTCAGAGTCGAAAGTAATTGCTCCACTGCCCATACATATATAATCATTCTGAGACATATCAAATGATAATACTATAATGCATGATCAAGAAAAATAAAACTTCTTATTTAACATGTCATCAAGAACAATAAAACATCTTATTTAACACATAATCAAGAACAATAATGTGTCTTATTTAAGCACATATTACAAGAAGGAAAATGGTTTTCCTACACTACTCAATTGCTTTATATACCCACAACAATACATGTATTTAAATTAACACCTTTTAATAACCCGCGACTTCCAACAACAAGATCATCTTGTGTTTGTTCTGTTGCCTCAAAAATAACCTTCTTTGGATTGCCATCAGTTATCATAGTGTTCGCTAGCACCTGCCAGTATCAACCCAAACATTAATGTACCATCAATTTCCTACACTATTCATGATATTTGGGTTACAAATAGGTTGAAAAAATGAAGTGCATACAAACAAGTAGTTGTATAAGTTAGTGAACAAGGCAGAAAAAATTAAGCGCACACAAACATGCATGGTTCAACTAGTCTGCACATTATTCATGGCGTAGCAAAACAGACAGTCCAAGTACAAAACAAAACAAAATGTAGCTGTACAAGTCAGTGAACTGGCTGAAAAATGAAGTGTAAAAAAACATGCATGGTTCGACTAGTCTGTACATTATTTATAGCATGGCAAAGCATAGAGTCCAAGTCCAAGTACAAAACCAAATGGACAGCAAGACAAAACAAAGGTCACAGGAAAAAATGTATAAACAACATTATGTAAATGAACTTTGGTTCAAAATAGTGAAGTCCAAGTCTGGGTTCATGATTATCATATAAGTACCATGAGATACCAAGTGTATCATAGTCTGGGTTCATAAACAAGGTGACTAGCCTTATCCCACCAACTAAGACGACGTTCCTATTATTGCGAACAGCTCCACTGAAACAACAAGCACATATAATAATTCCAAATATCAAAATTTCCAAAGGTGATGTTGGTTGCACAAGTAATAATTTGTATGCTACCTTAGAGGCCTTAAAGTCCTTCAAGTAAGAAGCACTCTAAGGTAGCATACAAATTATTACTTGTGCAACTAACCTCACCTTTGGAAATTTTGATCTCTTGGAAATTATTACCTCTGCCTCATCCCTACACGAGAGCACAAGTAGAAATCGTAGTTATTTGGATCGCAGACTTTGTTATCTACCACGGTACCTATTTATAAGACACAAGTTATACGATTTAATCAAACATTATCAGGAGATAAATTCAAATTATACCTTTATAATCAAACAATAAATACATGTATGGTACATAACAACTCTACATTCATCACCTGATTGAACTGGGACTCACTAAGTCCATCCTGATATGGTCTTGGTTAAGGGCTCGGTTATCCCCGCATAAGAGCACAAGTAGAAATCATAGTTCCTTGGATAACATACTTTGTTATCTACCATAGTACCTATTTATAAGACATAATTTATACAATTTAATCAAACATTATTAGGAGATAAATTCAAGTTATACCTTTATGGCCAAACAAGTCATATCAGTGTGGTACATAACAATTCTACATTCATCACCTGATTGAACTTAGATCTCTCAGTCCATATTGATATGGGTTCGATTAAGGGCTCGGTTATGAGCTCGATGCAGCAAGTTTGATCATTATGAGCTCAATGTAGAAAAATTTCATTGTTCAACCAATATTGAAACCTAACAGTCATGTAAAGACACAATGTCCAACTCACAAGACAGCACATGCAACTAAACACACATCACAAGCCCAACAACACAATTCAACACACGTCGAAATTCATAGACTCAGCTACGGCAAAACAGGAGAAAATAGAAAATGTAATAACCAACCACAACATCCAAAAGAAAATTCAAGTTAGCCTTTCAATGTTATCTAGCACCAAGAGTGCCTGAGAAAGGAATTGCGATAATTAACTTTCTAAATCTCATCTTGGTGCTCTAGTGATGACGGCAGGGTGGCGATGAGGTGCTGGAGGTTGGTACTAGAGGTTGGCGACGAGGTGTTGAAGGTTGCTGCTAAGGTGTTGGATGTTGTGCATGTTGGTGTTGCCACTGTCGTTGGGGGTTGGTGCTGGAGGTTGCCGAAGGTTTCCACATGTCGCCAATTTCTATTTTTTGGCATCGGTTTGATTGCTCTAGAAAATGAAAAATGATTTGGGGAATAAGCTATAGGAGGGAGAAACGTAGAGGGATACGATGGTTTGTGTGCACTAAAATTAGCCACTAGATTGGATATGGCTATTAGTCGTGTCCAATCTGATATGGCTATGATCCGCACCGAAATGAAAGGGAAAATAGATTATTCGTCGGGAAAGCTATTCGTAACTGTATCGACAGACATGAATACAACTTATAGCCATATTATATTTGATACGACTAACAACCGTATCAGATGTGGAGTAGCTGTAATGGCCCAAATTTTGGTAAATTTAAAAATAAGAGTTTTAATGTACACACATGGATATATATATAAATGGATTTTTATATAAATAATTTGAATATAAAATATTATTGGAAAACATAATAAGAAAATATTATTTGTTAAATAATAGAATCATGGTATTTGTTAAGCATTTACAACATTGTTTTGATTTTAAACAAATACATATATTTGCCCAAAATGAACACAAATGCATATATACTTAACAAATAATTCAAAGAGAGGTTAGTAAAAATCCATGTCACTCCACTATGTCATGTTGCATGATGATGTTTAAGTTTGGCACAAAATATAAGGCATGGATTAATTGACTTAGAACCTAGGTTAGAGAATTAAACAAAACTACTTTACTTAGCTACTACACCTTCTCCTCTTGTATTGACACGTAGCCAGAGCACTTTTGCACTTAGCACCCTAGTATGGGTATAAATATGAGGCCACCTTCATTTGCACTTCCCTTCCTTTTTTTCTTCTCCAATTTCTCACCTTTCTCCTCCTCTTCCTCACTGCCTGGGCCCTATCGCAGCTGCCACCAGCCTCCGCCTCCCCTCCAACCAGTCACCGCTAGCGCACCTCTGCCCTCTAAATCGTGGGCCCCTCCACCTTAAAACACCCTAAAACTCCTTAAACACCCTAAATGTCCCAAATTTACACCCTTTCTCCCCAAATCCAACCACCCCCACTGCTGCCTACAATCCCAATGTGGACCCCACCCAGATTGGTCGAGCCCTTCAAGTCCAAAGATCCGACCTTTAGCCTCCTAAACCCAGTATATACCCATATATATTTAATTTATATTTTATAAAACTCATAAGCATCGAAGTTCTGTCCGATCGGAGTTTGATAATTCATAGTGATGCTGGAAGGCTACCTGATTGGATCTGGATTGTAGACGAGTCCTACGTTCAAAGTTAAAAAGTGTGGATAATTTGGTGAGAAACTATGCACGCAAAGGGCTAAGTTGTGTATGGTTGCTAATATTAAATCACATTGGGATTTAATGATGATTAGTGAACTAAAGATATGATCTTTTAAGTATAATCAAATGACACTTAAGTAAATAACACTCTATGATGATAATTGTGTGGATATTGGACGTTATTGTGGATATGAACCTTATTGGCTTGTCGAATACTATATTAAACAATAATTGTAACACCCCGCATTTTTAATATAATTAAAAATATGTAAAAATATGTGTATATGCATCGATAGGTAAATAATGGTGATGTATAATGAAAATTAATTAATATATGCAAGAGAAGGAAAAATTAATTCGATAATAGTGTGCATAACGGAAAAGATAATAAAATAAGGATACTTAATTTAAATACCAGGAATTAAGTAAAAGGACATCACCATTGCGTTTTTCTCGAAATTCTTCTTGGAATAGAGTCCAAGTTTGCATAAATCGGACTCCGTATGAAGGAGTTATGGCCTTTAGAAGATTCAACAAAAATTCAAAACAGTTCGAAATTCGACCCAGGCAGCTGGGCGGGAAATTTCCCGCCAAAGCAGGTAGGTCGACCTGGGGGTTAGGTCGACCTACCCCTAGGGAGGTCGACCTACCCCTAGGGAGGTCGACCTGGGGGTCGAAATATCCCCAGATCTGGGCGATTTCAGTTCCTGTGACGTGTTTTGATGTGTTGTACGGGTCGGATGGCATCTAGGTCAATCTAAGGGCTCTAAAACACTCTCTACACCTATAGCTACATAGCAAGACCTAACCCTAATTCATAACAATTCCTTAAGACGCCTCCATGCCGCCAAAAGTCAACCAAACATGGCCATCGCCCCAAAACTCTAAATTATATTGCAAGTTCTTCACCAACTTTGGAGTTTAATCAAATCAGGTAGCAAAGTTCTTCATCAACAATTCATGCTCTTCACCAACAATCAAATAAGAAGATTAAATCAGCGTTCTACATCAACAAATCGTTTATTTTCCCCAATCCAGTCAAGGTGAGTGGAATTATAATAAACTTGTTGTATAATAGTATTATTATCGTTCATCATTCCCCCAGTTATAAATTCAATTCAAGATTCATGTTATAATAATTGTTCTTCTATTTTCCCTCCCCTTTCTATTTTTGGATCTAGGTAATCTCGAATCTAGACGAAATCTTATTATACATACGTATGGTTGGAATGTGGGAATATTAGACATAATCTATTTTATGCAGTCGAGGAATATAATCTGTAATTTGGGGTTTGTGGCATAACGATTATTATTGCAAATATTAGGGTAATTGGCAGAGTATATATTGATATTATTCGAGGAAATAAGGGGAAAGGATCGTGAAATTGGTAATTTGGAGTAACTTATGCTAAAGGTAAATAAATTTTGAATAGGGGATTTGGGGAAAATGATTTAAAGATAAAAATCCTAATTTGGTGAAGAAATAGGTAAACTAGAAACCTAATCGGAATTGGATAAGTTTGGGTTTAATCTGTCTCATGTAATTGTGAAATCTAATTCAAAAACCTGAAATTTGAGGCATGAGTGTTTTAATTAAATTTGGGTTTGATTGGTTAAAGAAATGGGAAGTTTAGAAATATAACATGAAAATTAACACTAATGGCATAACAAGAACCTGAACATATTTGTGAATTTGTTAATAGGCTAAACATGAAACATGGCTAACTCGAGGTTAGAATGAGTTTGCGATGTAATCCTGCCCGGAACCGCCCGGCACATCCAGTGATCGCAAACAATAGGTTCTAATATGAGAAGTTAGTCATAACGTGCTTGAATCCCGAGGTTAGATTGAGTTGTGGTGTAATCCTGCCCGGAACCAACCGGCACATCCTGTGACCGTAACAATAGATCTAATGTGAGAGGTTGGGCATTAATAAATTAATGCTAATGACACATGCTAGTATGGTAAGGTTAAGTCAACATGAAATACTAGACAACACTTAACGAATTTGACATGATATATAGGTGGGTTAAGTCAACGTGAACCGCTAGATAACACTTAACCAATTTGACATGATATATAGGTAGGTTAAGTCAACACGAATTGATAGATAAAACTTAACCAATTTGACATGATATACGGGTGGGTTAAATCAACGTGAACCGCTAGATAACACTTAACCAATTTGACTCGATATATGGGTGGGTTAAGTCAATATGAACTGCTGGACAACACTAAACCAATTTGACATGATATATGGGTAGGTTAAGTCAACATGAACTGATAGATAACACTTAACCAATTTGATATGACGCATGAGTTAAATTGAATACGTAATTGGGTTTTAAGTCAACTTGGACACATAGGCAAACTTAACCAATATAACAGTATCAAAGCAAGGAAAAGTGGGGAATGATAAGATTAAATAATAGATAAACTTATCCTATGGATAAGAAATGAATATGACTTAAGATACAAGAATCGAAGGGTGGGACGACCTATACCATGAAATAAGTTAATCTAAGCTGGAAATGTGGGAGAACACCCGTACGCTATCATTTGATAAAGAGAACTTAAGTCATGCTTGAATTCATAGGTAAACCTTATTTAAAAAGAACTAAGTAACAAAACCTTAGTTAAAGAGAACTAAGTAACAAAAACTAAGTATCAAACCTTGGTTAAGAGAACCAAGTAATAAACCTTAGTTAAGAGAACTAAGTAAATAACGAGAAAGAGAACTAAGTAGTAAACCTTAGTTAAGAGGACTAAGTTGTAAACCTTAGTTAAGAAAACAAACGATTAAGAGAAACTAAGTAGTAAACCTTAGTTAAGAGGACTAAGTTGTAAACCTTAGTCAAGAAAACGAAGTAGAACACGAGGAGGAGTGAACTTCCATCTAATCATGAAGAAGGCACCAACGATATGGGTTACGAAGCATGCGGCTTCGAGGGGACATGAGGGTACTCTTGGTATCCCTCTGTGAGGTTGCAGATGATCCTCCTGGGCTCATAGAGGTTAAGGTCTGCGTTAGAAGAACCAAGATTATGCCTTGGTTGTAATATAAGCAACCTAAAGACTAGGATCGACCAACGTGAGGCAGCAATATCTTGTTTAGCCATGTGACAGCACGTCGTCGTCTACCTACCATCTTGAGTCAATCGAGTACGTGAAGCGGAAAGGCGGAGAACTCCAACAGACTATATACTTTCTATCTAGTTATGGGTGAGGTTTGACCAATAGGTTTGTGGGGGCATAGGGGGCCTACGTATAGTTCTCACTCTTGATTTTCTAGGATGCCATTCATTAGTTGAGGGAGGGTTCAAGTGGGACCATAGCCACACACAGATAAAAACAGACCTTAGCATCTGCGTCGGTAGATAACTTAAAGCTCCCGACAGAGTCCTGTGTTTCTTGATTAGCCCTGCCACAGGGCTCAGGCCATACATATAGAGGACATGTGCAACTAGACATCGATAACGATTCACGACACATACGTGGTGAAAGTCTAGGAACATATGTCGCTCTGGGTAGTGTGTCCTAGACTAGGGGGCATCGTTCGATAGGTAGCATAATTCCTAGTTGGACCTAGGTCGCATAAACCCTGAATCCGAGAAGCGTTCTAGGATGCCTTTCATTTGTTGAGGGAGGGTTCAAGTGGGACCATAGCCACACACAGATAAAAACAGACCTTAGCATCTGCGTCGGTAGATAACTTAAAGCTCCCAACAGAGTCCCGTGTTTCTTGATTAGCCCTGCCACAGGGTTCAGGCCGCACATATAGAGGACATGTGCAACTAGACGTCGATAACGATTCACGACACGTACGTGGTGAAATTCTAGGAACATATGTCGCTCTGGGTAGTGTGTCCTAGACTAGGGGGCATCGTTCGATAGGTAGCATAATCCATAGTTGGACCAAGGTCGCATAAACCCTAAATCCGAGAAGCGTTTAATAGGTAGCATAAACCCCAGTGGCCCTAGGTAGCGTAAACCCTGGTTGAATCTAGGAAGCGCTCGATAGTAAACCTTAGATTAGATCTAGATGATACACGGAATCTAGCAAGATCGAGAGTGGCTTTCCAAACGATTTCGAGAATGGTGGCACTACACTAAAGTAGTATAGATTTACATGATGAAGCCCGTACGACATATGGTAATGGACTGTATATATACATGGAAAGGATTAGACGAGTTGGGGGTATCTACGTATACATTGTATTAGGTTAACCTACTAGTGGGACATGAGTATAGCCTAGAGAGCTAATATCGTGAATAACCTAATAAGCAAGAAAATATAACTGAACGGTATATGTAGGATTATACAGAAGTTTATTCTAAGTCCAGTCACCAGAACTTATGTTCTGACCCCCTCCTCGTTACATACTTCCAGGTTAGGTTCATGACAGAGATGGTATAGCTTTGGATACTGGTTAGACAATATGATATATAAGGTAAAGCTATTCTTTAATATATTATATTTTAATTCCTTCCGCTGTGAGATGCTTTACGAGTTCTGACAAGTTTCTTTATCTCTGTCTTTTTCAACAGGATATCAGAGTACCCAACTCGGGTCTCGATGGATAGAATTTGAAAAAAAATTCGATTTGTCGGAATCCGGGTTGTTACAATAATGGGTTACTGGTATTACCTTGCTAAGTTAATGAAACCTTATTTGGTGATTTTGGATGTTACAATAATTTTTTATGATGTGGTGTATGTTACCGTGATTAATTATACCCAAAAAGTTGGATTATTGGGTTAATGGTTAAGTCTCCATTGAATAAAGTAATTTATTGAATATTATATTCAATTAAGTTAATAAAGAAAAATAAAATTCGAATTTTTAATCCAGTATTATTTGGAAAGATAGTTTAAGTAATTACAAATAGTTTTTGTAAAGGTGGAAATTTTATTTGAATAAGTTTTTAAGTAATTAAGGCATGTTCAAATTTTAAATTGAAAATGAATAGTAACTTTAAAAAGTGAAATTTGGATTGAGTATGTAGAAAGTGTTTAATTTTATTATACAAACTATCTTTTTTATGGGTTTTAGGAAAGTTTGGGTTTCAAAAAGTGAAGTTTGAAAAATAATATTATTTTAATGATTTAATTAATATTATAATATTCAAATAATAGAATAGTTGAATTTAAAGTTAAATATTGGAATTATGGTTTTCAAGAGCTACTATACATACTTTATATAATTAATAAATTATTATAATGGAAACTCGACTTAATTTTTAATAAAAATCGAAATTTGGTCTAAATAGGACTAGTTGCGCAACGGTAGTTCATGAATTTTGACTACTGACTTCAAATTGACGTAATGGGCAACCCGACCATCGGATTTCCTGAAATGAGAAGAGTTTACAAATGCAAAGAAAAGTTTTAAGATCCAATGGCTAGATATTAAATTAAGTCCAAATCAATTTTCCAGAAAAATCATGTTTTTATAGTTTAGACGGATTTTCTGTATAAAGGCCAAATAAAAATATTTAAAAATAAGGAAAAATCCGTATAGCTTATAATAAATGTTTGAATGAGTTTTGGACTAATTATATGGGGTTTTGAGTGATAAAAACTTTTTTACCAGAAATAGGCCATTTTGCAACGCCTTTTGTTATGGTTTTAAGTAACATTTGAAGTTAAAGGTTTAAGCTCCCAAATTGAATCTAAACCTTGGTAAACCACTTTATATGATTAATAAAATATTTTTGGAATGATTTTGGAAGTATAATGGCTTAACCAAGTTTAAGAATGAAATCTAACCTTATGAAATATGTTCCAATTAAAGGAGACTTAATTGGAGATCCGATAATCCAAAAGGATTTTGTTTTGAAGCTAACTATTTCGAAAAGACCGGGTTCAACCTATTTCTAATAATTATACGATGAGATGGAGAAATCAAGGACAATAAGGAAGATGGTGGAAGATTGGAAATCTTCATATCGAACAGGCTATTTGCAGATGCCTTCAGTAGCTCCTATTATAAGTTTACAAGTTGTAGTGGTCGGGACATACTTGTAGATTGTCCTGATTTTCAAGGGTCTCGCTGCTTTATTGGATGGGGAATAGTGTGCCTTTGGTTTCCTACACAGCCCAGAAAAAACTTATAAACAGATGTTTGTTTGACATTGTACTTTACGGCACAATAAATTGGTTTCTATTGATGATATATTAGCTAAGTGGTGGAGGATCTATCCTCCTAGTTTAACACCCCCCCTTTGAGACATATGTATTCAGAGTGTTATACATTAATAGACACTAATTAAATATTGTGAATTGACAGTTTGGCATGCTAAGTGCTATTGGCAGATAGATCAGTGCTTTTGTTGAAAAGCTTAGCCTTGTGAAACGTGACATCAAGGCCTCAACCCGGAAACGAGCCGAAACAAGATAAAGTACAGCAGTTAAGGACTAACGTTTCCTTCTACTTGAGAAATTGATGTTATGGTATGGAGCCTAGGAAATTTATTTAGGTGGAGATGGATCAAGGCGCCTAAGATAATGGTCGGTTACGACCGAGAGATGTTATATTCAGGAGAAACCCATACTACACATGGTACAGATGGGCTGGCTTTACCGCTACAGAGAAAGGGATCATCTGTTGGTTCCTGGAACAAGCCTCTAGAGGTGTACCCGAATCGGTTAAGGAAGATCCTTTGCCTTCGGCATTGCTGGAACCCAACTTCCAATATAAGGCTTTACAGTTTTAGTTGTAATCTATGTATGTAGACGGAATATATGGGTACATATGTCTGCAAAGATTTATACATTTATTTTGCAAAGATAGACATTAATGATAATATCAAATAATTTTCACGTATCAAGCATATTTGATTATCATAAGACAAAACTTGCTCCTAATGGTGTGCACTTGCATTGTGTGATAGGTTGCGGATCTTATGATAACTTCACTTTCTAAAAAGCATTGCGAATTTTTTACATGGGTATTCATGAGGGAAAACACGTCCCGTGTTAAGCGGCATGTGCGGTCTTATGAATTACCTTATTACCATTATAAACACAACTGTTTTTAAGTTTCCCACACCAATCCTTTGACCAACCCATAGTTTTGTTTTCCCCTTGCAAACTTGGTGCCCTTATTTTCCATATGGGCAGCCTAGTATGCAAGTTAGTAGTTAAGTCCATTTTGGAAGCCATGTATGGAAGGTATTTACAGAAGTTGGTTTTGGATGGGAGCAAGAGTGAAAGATGGATGTTCATTTTGGCTTCTCTTTGAAGACTCTATCATGTTGTTACATCTTATTTTCGTTGTGTACTTATTTCTTATTCCTGTTGTTTTGTACTATGTTGGATCTTGTTGATTATATTAACTCTAATGTACCTCTGATGTAATATGTTGTACATTATGATGTTTAATTGCAATGTTTATTTCCACTGTTATTTAATGTGTTATTCTCTGGAGACAATCTGTCCTTCCAGCACTTGGAATGTCGATGCATGAATATTATGGATGTATTAGTGTTGAATCCAGGGACCAAGAGGGTGGGTCGTCACATTTGGTATCAGTGCTGAGGGTTAACCTTAGTTCTAGAGTATAACTTATTAAAGGGCTCATCAAAGATAGATACAGTAGTATTCTAGGATGAGTAACTCATTAAAGATAGGTTTAGTAACACCCTAGAATGAGTATAGCTAGAGAAAACACACACTTATTAAATCAGTTTTTATTCGTATCTATTTTATGCTTTATCATATTCCCTAAGATATCTTGTCTACTTTCCTAACTCTTTTCTTACTATGTAGTTATTGAAAATGAGTAGAAGATGAGAAAGACAAGATACGAGAAGGGGTAGCACTGTAACTAATGATCAAAACCTTGCAGAAACAGAAGCTGAAGTGGTTATGCACGAAAAACCTGAGCTAGATTTTGAAGTTTTTGTCAAAGAAGTACAAGAATCTTAGAAGATAGCAATTCCTTGGAAAAGAATCAGATATTGAGGCTCTGGCACAGTTGCTTGCATGTAAAATAATTCTCAAAGGCCTGAAGCTTAATGATGAGCAGAAGAGATATTTGGCAACTTGGTTACTAAAACATGAAGCCTTGGTTTGGTGGGAGACAGTCACATTGAAACAACCCAAACTCGCTCGTAAGGGAAAGCCCGGATTGAGTTGAGAACACGACAAATCAGAACGCAAACAAAAGAGCATTTCATTGCTTATTACAACAATTTTCATCAGAGCATGTGACGACCCGAAATCCCCCTTACGGGAAATCACGGATTGTATTGAGAACACGACAAATCAGAACACGAACAGAAGAACATTTCATTGTTTATTACAGCAATTCCATCAGAATACAAGAATATACAGAGTATGAATAAAAATTACATATTATTCAATATCAGATATTTAAATACAATACTGCAGCGGAAAAATAATATAAAACACAACTGAAAGTAATACACGGATACAGAGCTTTCTGAGTATCATTCCAGCTATAAACCAGGATCCTGTGAATATAAATCTGCAAAACCAAAACTACTAGCTGCCCTTGTCAAAATAAGGGCACCTAGAGTTTAGGTTAAAATAATAAACTCCAGGTCAGTCATGTGACTGGTGTGAGAACTAAAACAGTTATTAATCTTTATTTTAAAGATAGGTAAATCAAGGGACCACGCCATATAACACGGAACGGGTTTCCTCCCAAGAGTACCAGTGCATAAAACAACAGCGCAATGCTAAATAAAGTACAATAAAGATATTATAAGACCCAGGTCCCATCACACAATGCAACGCAAGCCGGAGGATAGGGTTTTACCTTATAATAGCCAAAGAATGCTTGATACGTGAAATTTCATTTTATTATTATTACTATAAGTGTATAGTGCCAAAACAATTTCAATCATAAGTACCAATCATAGACGGCATAAGTGGCCCATACCACTATGTCGCCATATATAGGTTCTACAATCAAAACCGCAAAGTCACGTATTGGAAGGTGGGTTTCCATCTGTGAACCAAGGCAACGGATCGTCCTCACCGCTTTGAGACTCTCTAGCCCTAGCCTCAGGCAAGTGCTCAGTCAAGCATTGGATCGTCAGGGTCTGTCCATCAATGTGGAATAAAATGCCTGAACACTACGTTTCCCCGACCTTTGGGGCATAAATGAGCTAAATGACTCCATCGGCTCCACATAGTCACTGATATATCCGAGGCACCTCGCAATCCAACAACCACACAGGTGAAAATAATATAAATGTCAGGGCCGGTAGGTCACTGACACCACCCTAGCTAGAAAGAAACGCATGCCCTCCCTGATGTCCTCTCCGTTTCTGGTTCACAACCGGGGTATGAGGCTCACGAATTAACGCTACACAAAGCAATGCCACATAGGTCATGCTTTGATCATCAACCACTAGACTCTGCTTTCAACAAAAGCCTTGATCATTTGCATCTTAGCATGCCACACAGGCAAACCACTCCATGCAACCGATAACCATCAATCACACAGAATGATATCCAATGTCAGACACACAGTCCATTTACAAGTCTGTTCTGGGTCTAAAAGAAACCGGAGGCACATTGTACCTCGCATATCCATCGATCTCCAAGTATGTCTGGAAGGTCACCAACTGATTCCCTCCTCTTGGGTGTACAGCCCAATCAAGATCATCGGTAATTATCCAAACGATGTGAAGACCTCCGATCTTCGACCACCGTCTTCAGCCTCGACACATCGTCGAATCAGCTATTCAGAATGGGATAAACCAGGTCTTTCTGAATAACTCACGTATATAATAAACAAGTGTTACACAAACACAACATACGCCTCATTCCAATTCAGAATAATATTTTACTCAAATATTCTTATACTTTGGGGAAGGTTCCCATTAATTTTATCAAATAAATTATTTAAATTTATTCTTTAATCTTCCTTTGAATATCAATTCAAACCAAATTATGGTTTATCCAAACTAGTCGGGATTAACGAACCTTACCGAAGTAATCATTTGTTAAATTTCCCAATCCCAACCTATTCATCCCATGGAGCAAAACTGGTAATACTCCATATCTAACACCACGGTGTTATCCGTAAATTCAATTACCATTTCACGTTCAAATCTAATTAAAGATTTAACTATCTCCAGGAGCAAAACTCGCGATACTCCATTCTTGATCGTTTCAATCTAATTAAAGATTCATTAAAACTCCACTTGGTTTTAATCTTCCCAAAAATCACTATCAATGATTATCTAACTTGGGAAATCATATCCTGTCTTTTAACTGGGTTAAAGAACCAATGTCATTTAAAACACGGTTCACTATAAACCCAAATCAATTCCAATTAAATATTATTTAATTGGTACACCTCATTATATCTAAATAGAAAGATTTAATCTTTTTCTCAACTGGGTTTAAGAACAGTGTTAATGAAGACACCATTCGCAACAAACCCAAATCCCATTTGATATTAAATACAAGGCTCTGATAGAAAATATATCGACATATATTCAATGTCAAATTCTATGACCAACAAATATCATATTGGAAATAACGATATAAATATATCTCTCAAATTTCCATAACAATATCTGTATAATCACGAAATCCAACATCGAAATATTCCAAAGAAAATTTCAATTCAAATCCATTCCAGTTCAATTATTGGAAATTCTGGTTACTTTTAAAACCCTTTCATATCCAATTTATTTATTTCAAAAATAAATGGATTTTAATTCTAGTTCAAAATTATTTCATTTCGATGAAAATCTATTTTATCTTTTCAAATATGGAGTTTTTCATCCTAATTCTTTCCAAATCATTTCTTATGTTTTTACACTAATTATTGATATTTTTAATAATTTTATCAAGGCCCGTACAATCGATTTCCATCAACGGCCATCGAACTGCACTTACATCGACCTTTTCCAAATTTGATTTGGACATAATTTCAAATCAAACTATTAGATTTCAAATCTCTAATATTCATTAGAAAGATCTTTTCGATACGAACCAAACAGTTCCAGGTTTAGGAGAATCCGACAGTCAGATCTCCCGTAATGTCAGTTCGAAGTCAATGGTCGAAATTCGCGATCTGTCGCAGCGTGGCGTGTTCTATTCAGGCTATTATATACGTAATATAGATATATTATATATATTCCATCGATTTTCTTTTAAAACGTATTTTATAAATCGTTTTAAATTTGTTTTCAAAACGATTTCAACTTCATATTCAACTTCAAATCAAAATTGAATATTCCACGTCATCGATATATAAATGATAATGTTTTCAAAACATTTGATTTTGAAATCAATTCCTTTTCGACATTCATTATAAAAATGAATAAAATTGATATAAATATCGTTCGCGTTAAAATGGCGCATATCTAATCAACACGGCTTTATATATTTCAATAACTTCGTTATTCTATTCAACAAATGAATATTTTCTTCAACAGATGAGTATATATTTTATTCAACACATGAATATTATTTTATTCAACACATGAATATATATTTTTATTCAACACATGAATATTATTTTAGTCGACACATGAATTTTCTTTTATTCAACCCATGAATATATATATTTTATTTAACACATGAATTTTCTTTTATTCAACACATGAATATATATTTTATTCAACACATGAATTTTCTTTTATTTAACACATGAATATATATTTTATTCAACACATGAATTTTCTTTTATTCAACACATGAATATATATTTTATTCAACACATGAATTTTCTTTTATTCAACACATGAATATATATTTTATTATATTCTTTATTGGATTCCCTACAACACATGCATATGATAGCAACGATAAATAATCAACCATCATCCAGAGTGCACCACACAACTGCATAAGCATTGAATATAAATATTTAACGTTTATAACAGCCTGTCAATCAATCGATCGACATACAGCTAATTATTGGGACTAATGTACGTCCAACTTCATCCCAACACCAATGTGGGGTTTTCAAACAATCAAACACAGGTTTTATTTGTGCAGTTGGGCGATGTGTAGAATTTATCATCCCAATCCATATCAGTCAAATGTGTGTACATAAACAAATCGTCCGATTTGTTTTTAAATATTTATTTTATATACACGTTAAAAATTATATTTTTAACCATAAAATAATTTATTTCATTCCACGTCACACAATCAATATTCACACCACAACAACAAACAAACAAGTCGTCCATGGTCTGTGGACAATGGGTGTCGGGTGCTGCTAAGCACTGTCTGCATCCTATTATATATTTTTAACTAGAAAACAAGAGTTAGAGTGAGAAGTTCTCACCTTTGGGTTCCACTCCTCCATTATCTATTTCTGAATGGTTTGGATATGCCCAAAATTCCAATGCGACTTTTTCCCGCTGTTCATGTATAAAAATCACATTTTTATTTCAACGCTATAAAAATCACCTTTTTATTTCACTACATATATATATATATATATATATAACAAAAATCAGATTTTTATTTCGCTATATAAATAAAAATTATATTTTTATATTCTTTATTATATAAAAATTCTATTTTCAATCCGCTACTCATATAAAAATCGAATTTTTATCTAAATGAAAACATTATAATAATCGAATCTTTATCTTCATTAAAAATCAAATCTTTACATGGTTTATATATAAATAAAAATCCAATCTTTCTATACGCTATTCCATTATAAAAATTATATTTTTAAATCACTTTCTTCATGACAAAAACCAATCTTTCTACGTGTAAACAATCTAACCTTTCATACGTTAAAATAATATTCTTTCTACTTATAAAAATATATTCTTTCTACTTACAAAAATCATTTCTTTTTCTAGTTTAAGAAATCAAATCTTTGCAATGTTATAAACTGATTTTCGTTTTTGTTTTTAAAGCTAACCTTGTAGAAAATAAGTAGATAAACTAAATTAAAATAAATAAAACATATTGTCTTTCCTGCGAAGAAGGGGGAAAAGGGTCTGAGGCGCGGGGGCCTGACAGTGGCGTCATGGCGGTGGGGTAGGCCGGAGCAACAATGGTAGAGTCGTGGTGGCAGCGCGTGGACAGGAGGGGGCGATTCCCGAACTGGCATGGGGTTCTCGAGTGGAAGATGGGATCGAGGTGAAGGGGGATAATGAGGGGGCCGGCGGTGGCTCCGCCTGACGCGGCGGTGAGGTTGGGCGACGGCGTCGCTGCCATCGATTTGGGGATCAGGATTTTTCGAAGTAGGGTTGACTTCTGAAGAGAGCAAAAGTAACGGGGTGAGGGGGGGGGGGGTAGTTGAATGAAAGTATATATTATTTATTTTATTTTATTCTTTAAAAGGTTACTTTAAAAATTCGAACTCAAAATTGAGCCCACCGACTATCGTCCTTAGCGTAATACCCCCATTCCGAACACAATGGGATATGTCTCGTAAGCCAGTTCGACTGTTACGATCAGTTTCCATTTAAATTAAAATATATATCCTTATATATTCAATTTAAACGTACATTTTAATTTACCGGGGCCATATACTGACTCTAAAAATTCGAGAAAAATTATTTCTAGCTTTGTATCGACGATACGGTCCTAACAAAACTAATTTCGTCAAATTTGAAGACCGTTTGAAAAATGGCCATTTTCTGGTCGATCAAAATTGACGGAAACTGTTAAAACACGTTTAACTTCCCCACGCTCACATATTGATTCAGAAAATTATGCAATTTGGAATCTAGCAATAATTTGACATCCCGGATCCAACAAAAATGGTTTCGTCGAAAACGAAGGTCGTTTGCAAGTTTCCATTTATAAGGGCCTTTACATATATATATATATATATATATATTAAAAATATATATAAATTCCACAGCGACTTTTCTGAATTTTAAACTGGACATATCTTTCAACTTCTAAAGTGAAATCACAATTTCTTAACTTTGTTAGAAAGATATCATTAAACAGATTCAAATATTTATTGTTTCGTCCAATTCCGACTTACAACGAATTCTATATATTCATTTGAAATTAGAAATCGAATTTTCAAACTACCGCGCCATTTCAGGCTCGTTTTATATTTAAAATAGAATTATTCGTTTTAACTTCGTCAAAAATAAATTTTCCGTCGTTATTATTCAAAATAAATCATTTTAAATATTCAAAATCAATTAAATTCGCCAAAATAAAAATTTTAAATTGGCTCAGAATTTCTGGGTTGTTATATTCTCCCCAACTTAAAATCTTTTCGTCCTCGAAAAGGAACAAAGCTGAAAGTTGTTTAACTAACCAACTCAACTTTCATTATTTTCATTATGGCTTAAATTCTCCAACTTTTCAATTTCTAAGAACTTTACAAAAATTTCAAAAATTTGGCTAACACCCTAAATTTTCGAAAAATTTCGCCATAACCTCCCCTGCACCGGGAGCTTGGGGATATTTCAAATAGCCTCCCATGGCCCTCACCAATCCAAAAGAAAAAGCCAAGTGGCTAGCCAATCGGCTCATAAAATCAACAAAACCCCAAGAAATACAATAAACATGTACCTATTTGTCGAGCAAACAATTTTATTCCTCTGTTCTAGCCTCCTTGCTATTACCTTTTCAATGGATATACATGTATATGCAAGCAAATGCAACAAATTTTCAATGCAACTCACTATTTGGTTCAATTTGGCTAAATGGTTCAAATTTTAATTAATCAACAAATAATCAAACAACACAACCAGCAATCAGTTTGTTGATTAGCTTTTCAAACATGTATCATTTACATATATAGTCAAAATCATGTTTTTGATGCCAAATCACACAATAGCCCTATCTAGTTTTGGTTCTCACACCAGTCAATTGGAAATATATAAATATCCCACTTTTCGAAACTCGAACACAAATTCTGATGATGAAGCTTCAATCATCAGGACCATCTCCGGGCGACTAGAGTGTGATTCTATATCTATCCAGCATATTAAAACTTCAAATACACGCGGATCAGACGTATATGCAAAATCTTTATATATCGGATTATCCAAATTCAATACAAATAAATATTCAAATATGAATAATAAAGTTAAATTTTCAAAACAAAAATTGTTTTCATTTTAAAAATATACTCTTCACACTTGTTCTAGGATACTATTGATCCCATCTCTAACAAGTCATTCTTATTGGATATTACTAATCCAATCTCTGATAAATTCTTTCGTATGGTTCTAATGTGTCTTGTTCTCCGAGCTCTGTAAACCAAAGCTCTGATACCAAGATGTGACAACAAGGAGAAATCTGGTAGGCTTTGCAACCATCCCTTCATCCTTCATTGCAGAAGGTAAAACCCACCGTGGCTTACACTGGTCCCCCAGTACACTTGTTTTACGACAACCCTCTCGAGCCTCCCGGCCACTGCCTAACCAACCCTCAAGAGGGACATATGGGGGTAAGAGTCTCCCGTTCGCCATCAAACTGCGAAGTGAGAACCCCCATCTTGACTGCAACAAGAACTGGTGATGCTCCATTCTCGATCATTTCAATCTAATTAAAGATTCATTAAAAATTCACTTGGTTTTAATCTTCCCAAAAATCACTATCAATGATTATTTTTATATGGGAAATCATATCCTGTCTTTTAACTAGGTTAAAGAACCAATGTCATTTAAATCACGGTTCACTATAAACCCAAACTAATTCCAATTTAATTCCAATTAAATATTATTTAATTGGTACACTTCATTAAATCTAAATAGAAAGATTTAATCTTTGTCTCAATTGGGTTTAAGAAAGTGTTAATGAAGACACCATTCACGACAAACCCAAATCCCATTTGATATTAAATACAAGGCCCTAAATAGAAAATATATCGGCGTATATTCAATATCAAATTCTACGACTAACAAATATCGTATTGGAAATAACGATATAAATATATCTTTCAAATTTCCATAACAATATCTGTATAATCACGAAATCCAACATCGAAATATTCCAAAGACAATTTCGATTCAAATCCATTCCAATTCAATTATTGGAAATTCTGGTTACTTTTAAAACCCTTTCAAATCCAATTTATTTATTTCAAAAATAAATGGATTTTAATTCTAGTTCAAAACTAGTCCATTTCGATAAAAATATATTTTTATCTTTTCAAATATGGAGTTTTTCATCCCAATTCTTTCCAAATCATTTCTTATGATTTTTCACTAATTATTGATATTTTTAATAATTTTATCAAGCCCGTACAGTCGATTTCCATCAACGGCCATCGAAATGCACTTACAACGACCTTTTCCAAACTTGATTTGGGCATAATTCCAAATCCAACCCTTAGATTTCAAATCTCTAATATTCGTTAGAAAGCTCATTTCGATACAAACCCAACGGTTATGGTTTTAGGAGAATCCGATGATCGGATCTCCCGTAATGCCCGTTCAAAGTCAATGGTCGAAATTCGTGAACTGTCGCAGCACCGCGCGTTCTATTCCGGCCAATATATATATATATATATATAATATAAATATATTATATATATTTCGTCGATTTCCTTTTAAAACGTATTTTATAAATCGTTTTAAATTCATTTTCAAAATGATTTTAACTTCATATTCAACTTCAAATCAAATTGAATATTCCACATCATCGATATATAAATGAAAATATTTTCAAAACATTCGATTTTGAAATCAATTCCTTTTCGATATTCATTATAAAAATGAATAAAATCGATATAAATATTGTTCGCGTCAAAATGGCGCATATCTAATCAACATTGCTTTATATATTTCAATAATTTCGTTATTCTATTCAACAAATGAATATTTTCTTCAACACATGAATATATATTTTTAATCAACACATGCATATTATTTTATTCAACACATGAATATATATTTTATTCAACACATGAATATTATTTGTATTTAACACATAAATATATATTTTTATTCAACACATGAATATTACTTTATTCAACACATGAATTTTCTTTTATTCAACACATGAATATATATTTTATTCAACACATGAATTTTCTTTTATTCAACACATGAATATATATTTTATTCAACACATGAATATATATTTTATTATATTCTTTATTTTCCAAATTGGAAAGAGGCCCAATCAATTACCATATAATGTTAATTATACGGATTCCTTACAACACATGTATATAATAGCAACGATAAATAATCAACCACCATTCAGAGTGCACCACACAACTGCATAAGCATTAAATATAAATATTTAACGCTTATAACAGCTTGTCAATCAATCGATCGACATACAACTAATTATTGGGACTAGTGTATGCCCAACTTCATCCCAACACCCGTGTGGGGTTTTCAAACAATCAAACACAAGTTTTATTTGTGCAGTTGGGCGATGTGTAAAATTTATTGTCCCAATCCATATCAGTCAAATGTGTGTACATAAACAAATCGTCTGATTTGTTTATAAATATTTATTTTATATACATGTTAAAAATTATATTTTTAACCATAAAATAATTTATTTCATTCCACGTCACACAATCAATATTCACACCACAACAACAAACAAACAAGTCGTCCATGGTCTGTGGACAACGAGTGTCGGGTGCTACTAAGCACCATATGCATCCTAGTATATATTTTTAACTAGAAAACTAGAGTTAAAGTGAGAAGTTCTCACCTTTGGGTTCCACTCCACCATTATCTATTTCTGAACGGTTCGGATATGCCCAAAATTCCAATGCGACTTTTTCCCACTGTTTATGCGTATAAATCACATTTTTATTTCAATGCTACAAAAATCACCTTTTTGTTTCACTATATATATATATATATATATAACAAAAGTCAGATTTTTATTTAGCTACATAAATAAAAATTATATTTTTATATTCTCCATTATATAAAAATTCTATTTTCAATCCGCTACTCATATAAAAATCGAATTTTTATCTAAATGAAAACATTGTAATAATCGAATCTTTATCTTCATTAAAAATCAAATCTTTACATGGTTTATATATAAATAAAAATCCAATCTTTCTATACGCTATTCCATTATAAAAAATATATTTTTAAATCACTTTCTTCATGACAAAAATCCAATCTTTCTACATATAAACAATCTAACCTTTCATACATTAAAATTATATTCTTTCTACTTATAAAAATATATTCTTTCTACTTACAAAAATCATTTCTTTTTCTAGTTTAAGAAATCAAATCTTTGCAATGTTATAAACTGATTTTCTTTTTTATTTTTAAAGCTAACCTTGTAGAAAATAAGTAGATAAATTAAATTAAAATAAATAAAACATACTGTCTTTCCAGCGAAGAAGGGGGAAAAGGGTCGGAGGCGCAGGAGCCTGACGGTGGCGTCATAGCGGTGGGGTAGGCCGGAGCAGCAGCGGTCGAGTCGTGGTGGAAGCTCGTGGACGGGAGGGGGCGATTCTCGAACTGGGTGTGGGGTTCTCGAGTGGAAGAGGGGATCGAGGTGAAGGGGGAGAATGAGGGGCCGGCGGTGGCTTCGCCTGACGCGGCGGTGAGGTAGGGCGACGGCGTCGCCGCCATCGATTTAGGGATCGGGATTTTTTGAAGGAGGGTGACTTATGAAGAGAGAAAAAGTAACAGGGTGGGGGGGGTAGTTAAATGAAAATATATATTATTTTATTTATTCTATTTTATTCTCTAAAAGGTTACTTTAAAAATTCGAACTCAAAATTAAGCCCACCGACTGTCGTCCCCAGCATAATACCCCCATTCCGAACACAATGGGATATGTCCCGTAAGCCAATTCGATTGTTACGATCAGTTTCCATTTGAATTAAAATATATATCCTTGTATATTCAATTTAAACGTACATTTTAATTTACTGGGGCCACATACTGACTCTAAAAATTATAGAAGAAATATTTCCAGCTTCGTATCGAGGATACGGTCCTAACAAAACTAATTTCGTCAAATTTGAAGACCTGTTTGAAAAATGGCCATTTTCTAGTCGATCAAAATTGACTGAAACTGTTAAAACACGTTTAACTTCGCCACGCTCACATATTGATTCAGAAAATTATGCAATTTGGAATCTAGCAATAATTTGACATCCCGGATCCAACAAAGTGGTTTCGTAAAAAACGAAGGCTTTTTGCAAAATTTTCGTTTATAAGGGCCTTTATATATATTAAAAATATATATAAATTCCACAACGACTTTTCTGAATTTTAAACTGGATATATCTTTCAACTTCTAAAGTGAAATCTCAATTTCTTAACTTCACTAGAAAGATAGCATTAAACAGAATCGAATATTTCTTGTTTCATCCAATTCTGACTTAAAACGAATTCTGTATATTCATTTGAAATTAGAAATCGAATTTTCAAACTACCACGCCATTTCAGGCTCGTTTTATATTTAAAATAAAATTATTCATTTTAACTTCGTCGAAAATAAATTTTCGATCGTTATTATTCAAAATAAATCAGTTTAAATATTCAAAATCAGTTAAATTCGCCAAAATAAATTTTTTTAAATTGGCTCGGAATTTCCGGGTTGTTACATAGCACAAGAATATACAGAGTATGAATCAATAATATACATCATGTAAATATCAAAGATTAAAATACATTACATAACAGCGGAAAAATAATACATAATCACAACTGTAAGGAGTACATGAATACATAGCGTTCTGAATATAGCTCCAGCTGTAAATCCAGGATCCTGAAAAAGAAAAATCTGCAAAACCAAAACTGCTAGCTGCCCGTATGTAAAATAAGGGAACCCATATTTTAGGTTAAGCCAATAAACTCCAGATCAGTCATGTGACTGGTGTGAGAACTAAAATAGTTATTTAAAACTTTAATTTAAAATAGAGTAAATCAAAGGACCACGCCATATAACACAGAACGGGTTTCCTCCCAAGAATACCAGTGCATATAACAAAACAATGCAATGCTTTCTGGAAAAATGAAGCTATTATAAGACTCAAGTCCCATCACACAATGCAACGCAAGCCGGAGAATAGAGTTTTACCTTATAATAGCCGAACATGCTTGGTACGTTTAAAACAAATCATTTTGATACTATCACAAGCGTATAGTGTCAAAATCAACCTCGAATATAAATGTATCAATCATAGAGGACATAGTACCATATCCTACTATGTCGCCATACTAGTTCTACAATTAAAACTGAAATGTCACGTATTGGAAATTGGATTTCCATCATGAGTCGAGGCAAGGGATGTACTCCTCGCCGGATTCGAGATACTCTAGCAAATGCCTTAGGATCTCCCGCAGTAGACCCTTGGATCCTCCAAGGCCGGTCCTCCCTTACATTTGAGGATTAATTATTCCTGAACACACGTTTCCCGGTCCTATAGTACCTATCCATTGGCTCCGTAGTAACCGATTTATCCGAGGCTACTCGCTGTCCATCATCCACATAGATAAAAATATAATAAATGTCCGGGATCCATACCATGACACCACCCATAGCTAGAAGGACATCATGCACTCTTTGGGTCCCTTATCCCGTTTTTGACTCATACCGAGATGTGAGGCTCGCTAATTAACGCTATACCCAAAGCTATGCCATTTAAGGTCATGCTTTGATCATCAACCACAAGACTCTGCTTTTCAAAAGAAGCCTTGATCATTTGCATCTCATCATGCCATACTGACAATTCATGCCATGCAACTGATCTCTATCGATATATGACCTCTAAGCTCGTACGTCTTAGAGAAGGGTGTTAAGCAAGAGAATAAATTCTCCACCACCAAAAAGATATATATTTAATAGAGATCAATCAACACAGAATAAAATCCAATGCCAGACGCACACATCCTTTTACTATTTCGTTCTGGGTTGGAACGAAAACGGAGGCACCTTATTCCTCGTCCCATATGTCCAATACAGGAGAGAGGTCCTCGCATATCCGGTCGATATCCAAGTACGTCTAGACGATCGCCACTTATTACCTTGTCTTGGGTGTACCACCCAATCAAGACATCAGTAATCATCCAAATGATGTGAAGACCTCCGGTCTTCAACTACCGTCTTCATCGTTGAATCAATTATTCAGAATGGGTATAAACACGGCCTTTTCGAATAACTCACGTATATAATAAACAAGTGCTACACAAACACAACATACGCCTCATTCCAATTCTGAATATTCTTTCATTCAAATATTCACATCCTTCGGGAAAGGTTCCCATTAATTTTATCAAAGATAAATTCTTTAAATTTATTCTTTAATCTTCCTTTGGATAACATTTCTAAAACAAATTAAGGTTTATCAACTAGTGGGGATTAGTGCACCGTACCGAAGTAATAATTTCTTTTATTTCCCAATCACAATCTTTTCATACAATGGAGCAACACTGGTAATACTCCATATCTAGCACCACAGTGTTACCAGTAAATTTAATTACCATTTCACGTTCAAATCTAATTAAAGATTTAACTATCGCTTGGAGTAAAACTGGTGCTACTCCATTCTTGTTCATTTCCCAAATTTAATAATTTAAATTATCACATTCTCTTTCAATCTAATTAAAGATTCATTAAAAATCCACTTAGTTTTAATCTTTCCAAAAATTAATATTAATGATTATTTAACTTTGGAAACACAAACATGTCGCATCGACAATCTACACCGTACTATTGATTTCTGCCAATATAAAACCTCTAAGGTCGTACGTCTTAGAGAAGGGTGTTAAGCAAGAGAATAAATTCTCCGCCACCAAACAGATATATATTTAGTAGAGATCAACCATACAGTTAGAAATACAATGTTAGACATGTAATCATGTCTTTAACTGGGTTAAAGAACTAATGTCATTTAAAACACAGTTCACGATAAACCCAAAATCACATTCCATTAATTATGAAATCTTCACGTAAAATAGATCGATATATATAATCGATATCAATTTTCGTACCCGACTAATAATATAAATGGAATAACGACCAAACCTTTTAAATTTCATATATATTACCAATCTTCCTCCATAGAAGTTCGCTTCGATTATTATCAAATCGAATTCCATTCCATTCCAATTTGTTGTATTAAATTGGAAAACTTTACTTTGGAAAATTTCCTTTAAATCTAAATAAAAAGATTTATAAATTCCAAATCACATTTCATTGTAAATTGGATTAAAGAATGAATGTCGTTAAAAACACAGTTCACAATAAACCCAATTCACATTCCATTTTATCCCAATTTTTAAATATGATTGGAAACTCTAATAATCTTAATTAAAAGATTTATTCTTTTCACACGGGGTTCAAGAACAGTGTTACTGAAAACACCATTCACGACAAGCCCAAAATCCAATTCTTTTATTCAATTCCAACTAAATATTAATTAATTGGAAAATTTCTCTAAATCTTAATTAAAAGATTTATTCTTTTTCTCAACCGAGTTTAAGAACGGTGTTATTTAAGACGCCGTTCACGACAGACCCAAAATCCAATTCGATATCAAATACAAGGCTCTGAATAGAAATTATATCGGCTTATATTCAATATCAAATTCTGAAACCAACAAATATCATATTGGAAATAACGATATAACTATATCTTTCAAATTTCCATAACAATATCTGTATGATAATGAAATCCAACATTGAAATATTCCGAAGATGATTTCCATTTAAATCCACTCCAATTCATATATTGAAAATTCTGGTTATATTAAAACCTATTCTCAATCCAATTTATTTATTTAAAAATAATTGGATTATAATTCTAGTTGATAACTAGTTCATTTAGATAAAGTTATATTTTTATCTTTTCAAAAATGGAATTTCATCTCAACTCTTTCCAAATCATTTATTATGATTTTACACAAATTATTAATATTTTTAATAATTTTATTAAGGCCCTTTCAGTCGATTTCCATAAACAGTCATCTAACTGACTTACAACGACCTTTTCCAAATATATTTTGGACATAATTCCAAATCCAACTGTTAGAATTCAAATCTCTTGTATTCGTTGGAAAGATCTTTTCGATACGAACCCAATGGTTCCGGTTTAGGAGAATCCGATGGTCGGATCTCCCGTAATACCAATTCGAAGTCAACGGTTGAAATTCGCGAAGGGCCACGGCGCGGTGCGTTCTATTCAGGCCATTAAATATATATATATAATATATATTATATATATTTCGTCGATTTCCATTTAAAACGTATTTTATAAATTCGTTTTAAAATGATTCCCACTTTCATTTCAATTTTTATATCAAAATTGGATATTCCTTATCATTATAACATTTAAATGATAATATTTTCAAAATATCTGCTTTTGAAATAATTTCCTTTTTGATATTCATTATAAAAATGAATAAAATCAATATAAATATCGTTCGCGTCAAAATGGCGCATATCTAATCAACACGGCTTCATATATTTCAATATTTTCGTGTCCATCCCAAATCAGACATTAAAATCATATTTTGATCCATTACTGAATATTATTTAAAAATATTCGTTATTTTAAAATATCCGTTATTTTCTGAATTGGAATCAGACACAGTAAATTACCATATATTGTTATCTATATGTATTTCAGGCAACACATGTATACAACAACCATGATACACAATTAACCATCATCCAGAGTGCCTTACACAACTGCATAAGCGTTAAATATAAATAATTTATGCTTACAACAGTCTGTCAACATATCGATTGACATACAACTAAACAATTGGGATTAGTATATGTCGAATGTCATCCCAATACCTATGTGGGGTTTAAATCAACACACACAGATTTTATTTGTGCAGTTGGGCAATGTGTAAAATATATCGTCCCAATCAATATCAGTCAAATGAGTGTACATAAACAAATCGTCCGATTTATAAATGAATATTTATTTTCATTCATATACACATTGAAAAATTATATTTCTAACGATAAAGTATTTATTTCAACACACGAATATTTTATATAGTTCATTTATACAATACAAATGATATCTTTATTGTTCTAACATATTTTAAAAAAAAAATTGGCAGCATAACGGCGCGATACTAGAACCGGGAAGAGGTCTAGCCTTATCCCTTGCCTAATACTGGCTCGCGCCATACACATACCAATTCTAATCAATTACACTTGCATCCTAAACCAAATGCAAACAAATAAATCAATCCAAACAAACAACCAAACATCCATGGTTTCAATCAAAGGTGTTGGGTGCTACTAAGCATTGTCTGCATCCTAGTATATATTTAACTGTAAACAAAATTTGAGTGAGAAGTTCTCACCTTTTGGATCACTCAGTCATTCTTTATTGGATGGTCTGGATTCCATTTTGCTTCTAGTCAGTTCCATTGCTATCTGTTTCACACAGTTTTTATATTAAAAACCTCATTTTTATTTCAACTCTATATAAATAAAAATCACATTTTTATTTTTATTCTATCTGTATAGAAATCACATTTTTATGACGCTACTACGTATATAAAAATAAAATCTTTATATAGCTATCATATATATAAAAATCAAATCTTTACACAACTAAAAATCAAATTTTTATATAACTAAAAATCAAATTTTTATCTAACGAAAAATCTTATCTTTATTGCTACTATATAAATAAAATCACATTTTTTATATGTTATTCATAAAAAGAAAAATCCAATTTTTATAAGCTATTCATATAAAGAAAAATTCAATTTTTATACGCTATTCATATAAAGAAAAATCCAATTTTTATACGCTATTCATATAAAGAAAATTCCAATTTTTATACGTTATTCATATAAAGAAAAATCATATTTTTATATGTTATTCATATAAAGAAAATTCGAATTTTTATACGCTATTCATATAAAGAAAAATCATATTTTTACCATGCTAATATATATATATATATATATATATCTAATTTTTATCATGGTAATATATATATAAATAAATCTAATTTTTATCATGGTAATATATATATATATATCTAATTTTTATCATCATGAAATTTATATAAAAAACAAGGTTTTATACACATGAATAAATAAAAATAACAATAAAACTTATTGTTTGACGTTGACATGAGGGGGGCTTGCGCAGGAGGTCTGGGGTCAGAGGGAGTTCGCGATAGTCGGGGGAGGTGGTACCAGCGGCGGCGGTGGCCCCATTGGCCGGAGGCGGCCGATTGGTGAAGGATTTGGGGTTTTTGGGCTGGTTTTCTTCTGGAGGAGGAGAGAGGAGAGGCGGAGAGTGGCCAACGGAGGCGCTTGGGTGGGGTACAGTGGCGGTTGCGACGGGGGAGGATGGAGGGGAGCCGCCATCGACAATTTTTCCCCTTTAAAAACTGAAATCGAAGGGGTAATGGGATTGGAGGAAAATAAGGGTTATATAATTAAATTAATATTATATTTAATTATCCCAATAGTTGACTTTTTTATTCGACCTCCAAATGAGACCCAACGACTGACGTCCTTAACTAATTACCCACATTCTGAACACAATGGGATATGTTTCGTATGCCAATTCGACTATTTCGACCAGTTTTTATCAAAATTAAAATATAAATTAATTTTACGCTTAAAATTGATTTCAACATACATTTTAATTTACCGGGGCCACATACTGACTCCAAAAATTCCAAGAAAATAAATCTAGCTATGTTTTGACGATACGGTACTAACAAAACCAATTTCATCGAATTGGAGACCGTTTGAAAAACGGTCATTTTCCAGTCGATTAAATTCAAACTGAATTGACCAAACACGTTTTCTTTTGCCACGCTCACATATTGATTCCAAAAATTATGAGAATTGGAATCTAGCAATAATTTGAGATTCTGGATCCTACAAAAGTGGTCTCGTCGAAAACGGGGGTCGTTTGCAAAATGGTTATTTATTACACTAGAATATATATAAATTCCATAGCGACTATTTTGAATTTTAAACTGGACATAACTTTTTATTCCCATTATGAAATCTGGATTTTTCATATTCGTTGGAAAGATATTTTTAAATAGATTCAAATATTTCTAGTTTTACTGAAATTTGATTTATTTTGAATCCTGTGCATTCATTTAAAATTTGATATCGAATTTTCAAAATGCCATGCCATTTCAAGCTCGTTTTGTAATTAAAATAAATGTATTCATTCTAACTTTGATTAAAATAAATTTTTAGTCATTATTATTTAAAATAAATCATTTTAAATATTCAAAATCCATAGAAATAGCTAAAATAAAAATTTTAAATTGGTTCTGAAAATCCGGGTTGTTACACATATAGGAAGAACCCGAATGGAACTTCTCTTGGGAACGCTTTAAGATAGTTTTGAAAGCAAATTTATACCATCTGAAGGAATAACTCATTTATAATATGAATTCTCCAAATTGAAGCAAGGAGATATGATTATTCAAGAATATCTAAATAAGTTTAATGAACTTTCTCGTTTTAGGCCGGAACTAATCTAGGATCCGATCATGAAGAATGAAAGGTTCGTTAAATGGTAACAAAGGAAGTACCAAAACATAATGGCAACTTATGTGAAAGCCTCATTTATGGAAACGGTAGATATGCGTATCGCTTTTACTCCTTGGACAAACATAATGCTATGGAAGATAAGGACAACAAAAAGGACGACTCATGGAAAAGGAGAAAATTTGGATGATAAGTCGGAATCAAATAAAGAAGAGAAGAAAACCAAGGAGGATTGGGTGAAGAGTGCCACATGTTATAATTGTAATGAAAAGAGGCATTTGTCGACTAGTTGCAAAAATCCAAGAAGCCGAAGAGGAATGATCAAGAACCCAAGAAGAGAGCTCAAGATAACAGAGAATGTTACAATTGTCATAAGACCGGCCACATTGTGAAGAATTGTCCATTGATGAAAAAGAGAGAGTTAGAACATGTTTATGCCATTAAAGGTGAACTATCAACCTCCTCGAACGGAAACAGAAAGGAAGTTCTTGAAGGTAAAATTTCTATTAAGAATATCCCAGATAAAGCATTATTTGATACCGGTGTCTCGCATAGTTTTATAACAAACAAAAAGGTTAAGGAATTAAATCTAAAACCAAAAAATATTGAAAAGCATGTTTGCATTACAAACCTGATAGGAGGTTCCACCAACTTGTATTTACACGATAATGTGCTTGTTTCTTATTCCTATTATCGATTTCCATTTGATTTGATTATCTTGGATTTCACTGATTTTGATATTATACTTGGGATGGATTGGCTGACACTATATGAAGCTAATGTCAAATGTTTGAAAAGTATTATTAAGGTAAAAAAATATTTGGAAAATTTACAGAGATACCATCTTAAGGACCAAATTTAAGTAGGGATAATTTCTGTTATGCTATAGATGTTTCCCTCACCACTATAGAAACCATTTCGATTGTTAAGAGATGTGTTGATGTGTTTGATGAAGTTAAGAGTCTTCCTTGATGTAGGGAGATTTAATTTAAAATTGATTTGGTTCCAAGTGCAAGACAAGTTGCGCACGTGATTCAGAGAATGGCTATGAAGGAGAAAGAGGAGTTGAGTGACTAAACTCAAGAACTTTTGAAGAAAGGTCAGGCCTAGTTATGCAAGTTGGGGTACAGAAATAATACATGTTCCGAAGTATGATGGTTCTCTAAGACTATGTGTGGACTACAGAGATCTAAACAAGCAAATATTAAAAATAAATATCCTCTTCCTTGCATTGATGGTTTGTTAGATCGATTGAGTGGAGCTCGAGTATTTTCAAAGTTGGACCTAGCTATAGGATTTCACCAGCTAAGAATTGCAGAAGATTGTATTTATCTACCTGCTTTCAAGAAACCTAATTTGTTCTATAAATGGCTAGTGATGCCTTTTGGATTATGCAACATGTAACATCCCTAAGTCCCACATCGTGGAAGCCTGTGTGAAGTGGGTACTTATATAGTAGAACCCATCTCTTACTAACGCTGAGGACTTCTGAGGAACAAAACCCCACACCTATACGGCGGCTAAGTTGGGGACAATATCTTGTGTGAACAGAGGTGCAGGTTGTTACAGTGGCATCAGAGCCAATACCCAGCTGGAATTGTGGCTGCGGTGTGGACAACAGCGCCTGGGTGAGGTGTTTGTGAGCCAACGGGGACGTTGGGCTCCGTAGGAGGGGAGAATGTAACATCCCTAAGTCCCACATCGTGGAAGCCTATGTGAAGTGGGTACTTATATAGTAGAACCCATCTCTTACTAACGCAGAGGCCTTCTGAGGAACAAAACCCCACACCTATATGGTGGCTATGTTGGGGACAATATCTTGCGTGAATAGAGGTGCGGGTTGTTACACAACACCCTTGCATATTTTGTTGATCGAATGAACTGAGTATTTAAGGAAGTATTAAATAAATATGTGGTGGTCTTTATTGATGATTTTCTCATCTTCTCTAAGACGGAACAAGAGCACAATAGGCATTTAGAAGCTGTCTTGGAAATTCTGAGAAGGAATGTGTTGAAGACAAAGTTCTCCAAATGTCATTTTTGGGAACAATAAGTTAAATTTCTTAGACATGAAGTGTCAAAAGAAGGAATTTCGGTGGATCTGAATAAAGTTTCTTCCATACAAAGTTGGAAGCAGCCTGGAACCACAAAAAGGTTAAAAGTTTCCTTGGTCTGTAGGTTATTGTCTGAGGTTCATGAAAGATTTTTCTAAGTTATCCAGCCTTTGACAAGCTAACCACGAAGCACACTAGGTTTGTTTGGACGGCAAGATGTGAAGAATTCTTTCAAGAATTGAAAAAGAGGGTAACCACCTCTCCAATCTTAACAATTATTAATGGAAAGAAAGGATTGACTATTTGTACAGATGTCTGTAGAGAGGGAGTTGGTGCAGTACTTATGCAAGAAGGAAAGGTAATTTCTTATGCTAATAGGCAATTGAAACCACGTAAGAGGAACTATGCAACTCATATCCTAGAATTGATTTCTATTGTATTTTCTTTAAAGATCTGGAGACAACATTTGTTGTGTGAGCAGTTCGAGCTTTTTACAGATCACAAATCATTGAAGTACCTTCTTACTTAGAAGGATTTGAATATGAGGCAGCATCGCTGGTTAGAGTTTCTGGCGGCATATGATATGGATGTACTTTATGCTCCATGGAAAGCCAATGTTATAGCAAATGCGCTCAACAGAAAGCATGGATTTATTACTCATCTGGTTGTTATACCCACCTCTATTGAGAAGGGTATTATCCATCAAAAGAGTGATGAACTTATCCAGAAGATCCACAGAAGGATTTAATAGGGAGAAGTCTTGAATTTTAAGATCAATGATAGAGGTATTATAAGATTAAAAAGTGAATCTATGTTCTATACATCCCAAAGCTCAAAAGAGAAGTATTCAATGAGTGTCATAAATCCAATATAAGTATCCATCCAGGAATCCACAAAGTGTATCGAGATTTGAAGTGTACATTTTGGTGGAATTCAATGAAAAGGGGTATCTTGATCTATGTAAGCAGGTGCCCAACTTGTCAACAAGCTATATTAAAAGCGATAAGCAAAAGTTTGCTGGATTACATCAACCATTGGAACCAAATATCGATGGAATTTATCGGTGGGTTGTTTCAAACTAGAAGTGTTAATGAAGGGATCTGGGTTATTGCAGATTGTCTGACAAAGAGTGCCCATTTTTTCCAGTGAAGTTAAAGAGAACAACTGCCAGTCTTGCGCAGTTGTATGTAAAAGAAATTGTCCGATTGCAAGGGATACCCCATTTGTATAATAAGTGATCGAGACCGAATCTTTACCAGTCATTTCGGGGGAGCATTTCAGTCAGTGTTGGGAATGAAGTTAAATCTGAGTACTGCTTACCATCCCCAAACAGATGGGAAAACAAAAAGAGTAAATCGGATTTTGGAAGATTTGCTGAGAGCTTGCGTTCTTGATTTTGGAGGATTGTGGGATTATCATCTACATTTGGTAGAATTTTCCAACAAAAATAGTTATCAAGCAAGCACTGAGATGTCACCATTTGAAGCATTGTATGATCAACCTTGTAAATCCCCTGCATGTTGGATAGAGTCTGGGGATAGACTTGTATTGGGTCCAAATATGATCCATGTATTAGTAATGAGAATTACAGATCTTAAGGCAAAACTAACATTAGATGGGGGAGAATAGTGTTTTAACGAGGTTATGGAAAACTTAAACAATTAACGATTATTCGAACAAATGTATGACTCACCGAATGGATATCACAACATAAACAATCATAGATGCAAATATAAACAGAAATAAAATTGGAGAAAAGGAAACAACACACCGGATTTATGCTGGTTCGGATTACTTCTACGTCTAGTCCCATGCAAAGCTGGATTGTGCAGAGTTTTATTAATACTAGTATCAATCTTATAACACCCATGATTTCACGGCTATAAATTTAACACCGATTCCACACTCTTAATTTCACGGCTGCAAGGTTCACACCGATTCACCACCTTTAATTTCACGGCTACAAGGTTCACACCGCTCCTTTTCCTTGATTTATAGAGTACAAGGAACACACCCTTCCCTTAGCAATCACAAACATCCCTAGAACCCTTGAATAGCACTTCCGAACAAAGTGTATTTGGTAGAGATTGAGAAGAGATTGATATAATTTGTTTTGTAATCAGCAGAGTATAAGTGTAGAAATCAAGAAATTAAAATATAATAATGGTGGTAAGAGAAGGGATGGAGAAGGAGAAGAAAAGTTGGTTAAGAATTCAAAAATGACCCCTTTATATAGAGTCCTAAAGGTTGCAACAGTTCTGAAATGTTTCAAAAATGGAAAGACACTTCTTTTGAAAATTAACATTATAACAGTTATATGTTGACATGTAATATATTGTATGTCGACATATACCTGATTTTTCAAATTTCAAATTATGTTTAAACTATTTAAATCAATATCTATATATATATATATATATATATATTCTGGAAATTTTTGAATCAAAACTAGTTATTTATAAATACATTTTCTAAAGTATAAAACATATTAATCATATGATATAAAACTATATATATATATTTTTAAATGATATATAACTAAATTATAATTATAAACATATATATAATGTAAATTTAAAACTTTATAATATATAAAATTATATAGTAAACACACACACACATATACATACATATATATATATATATAACATAAGTAAGAATAATTTGAAATTATTTAGAAAGAGGTTTGAAAATAATATGATTTGAAAACAGAATTTGAACGTGCTAACCGGAGTTTTAAATATTAACTAGACTCTATTACTTGATATTCTGGAACTCTTGATATCTTGATTCTCATGAGTCTTGAAATCTTGAATCTCTTAAACTCTTAACTGTACAGTCTTCAATATATATTTCCTGCGTGTAATTCCTATATATATATATATATATATATATTCTGGATAAAGACGTTAGTATATATTTTATAATCAATAATGTTAATAAATGAAATAAGGTTGTTGTCATCAAAATTCCATTCTCCAACAATCTCCCCGTTTTTGATGATGTCAGCCTTGGTTTATAAATTATTCATACCTTATATACTTGTTGATCTGATTTCTTGAATATTCACCTTTATCCATGCATTCATTCTAACTCCCCCTTAAACTATGCGTATCCTATTTTATAACTTCTCCCCCTTTGTCATCAACAAAAGTTAAACTATACTAATAGTAGACCATACTATATTAAACTATACTATACTATATTAAACTAACTATATTAATCTATACTCCCCCTAAATCTATGCTATAAATGATTCTAATTACTTATTCTAGATGTAAAAATTGTCCTAAAACTACAATACTACAATTAATCAAGAGCATAAAAAAGTAAATCAATATTTTCAAACAATTCAACCATTACACAACCAAACATTGTTTCAGACAAATCAAATCCCAAAAAGTCAAACAATATTTACATACCAAACAAAGCATGTCAAATCAATCAAATTCATACATCGCTTGGAACTTTTACCCATCCATCTTCACCGAAGATTGAATCCTTTTTTACGAGTTCCCAATCTTCGTCGTCTTTGGTGAGAGGTGCTCTAGTGTTCTTGTTGTCTTCATCTCTTTAAAGAGAAGATATCAAACAACGAACGACATCAAATGTTTCTCTTGATGTTCAAACAACTTTATTTAACTTAATTCTAGATGCCGCTGATTACGAAGAATTATAGAAAGGATATTCTTGAACGAGTTGAGTGTTTATTCAAGATTCTCACTTAGATTGTGAATAGGATTGGCCATTATTTGATTATCTAGAGAATGAGAGTTTAGAGAAGAAGTAAAAAACTAAAAATGGAGTTTTTCTAGAAGAAAGAGGTATTTATAGGGTCTGGAATTCGTTTTGAAATGAAGAGACATAAGGTAGTTGCTTAAAAAAATAAAATTGTAACAACTTAATTTTCCTGATTGTTATATATCGACATGTTAATTTAAACATGTCGTCATACCCATGTTCTGTTTTGGGTATTTTTTGATTTTTACACATTTTTGAGTTATTTCTTATTATATTATATTATTTTACTTAATTTTAATGTTTTTAAAGATTGTTTTGACAGGAAACAACATCATTCATCGGTACTAAATGATTACAAGCAAACGATATATGAACTTTAAAGCAAGAATTACAAAATATGAAAATACAAAAGGAAATACAAGCTACTATGGAAAGATAACACAAACTAATAAGCTTAGATTTTGGCGGATGAGGAGGAGGAAGATGATACTCCAAGTTTTCTACCTATTTTACCAAAGAACTTGTTCATTTTAAAAGACATCTTATTGAGTGTCTTCTTGATCTTCCTTTGATTCTTGGCTAACTTGGCTTGGTTTTGGACAAGCAGTTCTTTGGATATGGTTCTACTATTTGTTGGACAATCTACACTTTCCAAAGAGGATTCTTCGTCGCTTTCCATTGGATTTTCCTCTTGTTCCATTCAAGCTTGCTTATCGGCAAATGTTTCCTAAGGCTTAAAAGAGAGTGGAATTTGCATAAGGGATATTTTTCCGAGTTAAAAACCTTTCTTAACGCAAATTCCTCTCCTTTAGGATCCACTCCAAAATATTTAAAGATGCAAGTAAGATAAATTCCATGATAGAGAGTAATGGTGGACATTTCTTTGGGCTTGAACTCTTTTAAAATCACATCGGCCCATTTAATATCATAATTGCCAAAGATAGCAAAAAGAGCCTTTTGGACCTTTAGGTCAGGTTATTAAAATTTCCGGAATGGGGAGTGAGAGTATGTTGAAGTAGGTGGTTGACAATTCTTGCTTTTGGGTGGAAAAAGCGATTTTCAAAATCCATGTGCTCATCACTTTCAAAGATGTGATGAAATGTTTCCAAATCTTGTTCATCAATTTGAAAATCTGAAAATTCTGAGACGTTTTCTTACAATTTAAAATGGTACCTAAAATATCACAATCCAAAATAGTTTGAGTGCCTTTTACGCTACTCCAAACTTGATTTTCATTTCTTTCGTAAAAGACATGACTCAAATTCACATAAAACATTTTGGTTAGACCCGGGTAACATACTTCATCGTTATCCCAAGAATTTATCAAGCTTAAAACTTCAGAAGAGAACAAAGATCATAAATAGGAAAATCTTCAAAGATAGCGAAAGTTCCCATATTGACTTTTCCATTTGTAACATAGTCAATATAGGCTTGAATAGGTTCCAGATCATTATAGGGATGACCTTTGAGAGTTTTGGTCAATCTCATGGTTTTTGGGTTACTTGAGGAAGCCATTAGAAAGTTGATATGAAGAGAATAAAATGAAGAAAGTTTTTTTGAATTTTGAATGAAAGGTAGAGAGAATAGAATTGAATAGATAAAAAAATAGAGAGTAAATGGACACATCTTTCTAAGTAGAATGTCACTTTTCAGACATTGGGAGTTAGTAAAAAGATGGAGGAAAGTTTAAAAGTTTAAACTTTTGAAATTTAAAATTAGAATTTCATTTACCGGTATATAAGATGACATGCCTATTCATGTATGTCGACATATATGTGCCTATTCAAATTTCAAATTGCCTTTTGAATTTGTTTTACTATTTTAATATTCTATATTTTCTTTTCTAATTATTTTCTAAGATAATATTAATCTTAGAAAAATCAAGATTAATTTTTATTATATATTAATATTTCGAATTTCAAAATTCAAAATTCAAATTTCAAATTTTAGAATTCAAATTTCAAATAAGGAAAGGAAACAAACATCCATTCAACTGATTCAATCAAAATTATTATAATTAAGGCATACTTGGTTTTTAGATCCATTTCTTCGATATTTTCTGAATTCTGAATTACTGTTAAGCACATATTTGAATTTCCAGTTTCTAGTTCTTCGTCACTTGATGATGAACCTGAGTTATCTAAAGTTGTTGTGCATGCCCTTTTTCTTTTTCTTTCGTCGAATTGTTGTCTATTTGTTGATTTAATTTATCCAGATATGGATATAACCTTTTATATGACCTGGTTTGTTGCAATTGTAGCATCTACCATCATTTCTTCTCGATCTTCCTTGATTATTTCTCTGAAACTTATTTCTTCTTTTATAACTTAGAAATTTTCTGAAATTTCTTATCATGAAGGAAATTTCTTCATCATCCTCACTGTTTGAATCAAAATTGTCAGATGTTGCTTTGAACGCTATAGGTTTCTTTTCTATCGACTTATTTTCCTTTCTTTTCAGTAACTATACTTCGAATGACATCAGATTCCCTATTGGCCTCAATCTTCATTTCACTTATATTACTGGCCTCTTCAATCGCCAGTGTTTCCTCATCCCATCCTAGAGTTAGTGAATTAAGTATTTTTCTGACTTGGTCTTCTTCGGAACAAGTTTTTCCCAAATCTATTTAAAGAATGCACGATTTCCTGAAGTCCGTAATACATATCGGAGATAGATTCATTCTGATTCATTTTAAATAATTCAAACTGTTTAGTTAACAATGATATCTTGGTATGTTTGACTTTATTGGTTCCTTCATGAGTAACTTGCAATGTTTTCCATATATCATAAGCAGATTTATAAACTGACATTCTATTAAATCCGTTTCTATCTAATGAACAGAATAGAATATTCATAGCCTTAGAATTACTTTGTACAACAACCTTTTGTTCATTAGTCCATTGTGCAAAATTAGTAGTGGATTCAATATATTCAGTCTGCGTGATATTCCAAGTGTCTAATCATATAGATTATAAATATATTTTCATCCTACATGCCCAATATGAGTAACTGCTTTCATTAAATAGTGGTGGTCGAACGGTGGACCTGTGCGGTTAAAGCGTTCAACGGATCCAATGCGTTGGAGGCACAAAAGTTGTAGCGGGGATAAAGTGAGGAAATAGCAGGATATGGCTGATGAGTTTAAAATAACATATAAAACTCGTATTTAATGCTTTTACGTATATATAAATGATAACTAAGTGGAAAATTAACATTCAACTTAATTATAATTAGTACATTATTAATTTTAAAATAAAAGCATAAGCAAATATATGAAAATAAGTGTAAACTTTATTTAGTTTGACTAAATTTAATAGAATATTATATTACTTTACATTATGAAAAATATATGTTAAAAATTATATTTAAAAATAATTCTATAATTCATTAATGTCATTTTAAATTCATTTCTCTTACATAAGATATAGTGGAAATAGCGGAATATAGCTGAAATAATGGGATATATCGGGAATTTTGAAATATAGCGGAAATTAAAACGGAAAGGCTATTTGGAAATAGCGTAGCATTAGAAACCTGCTAAACGATATAACGGGGATATGGCGGGGGTAATGACGGGGCATAAACTACACAGCGGTGGATTGACCCTCTACAAATGAACTATTATTATTAGCCAGTGTTGGTTGCCATTTAATATTTCCAAAATTCAGATGATGAAATTTTGAAAACCCATGCTCTGATACCAATCGTTAGGGATGAAATTTACAGATCTTAAGGGAAAATTAACACTAGAGGGGGGTGAATAGTGTTGTAACGAAATTATGGAAAACTTAAACAACTAATGATTATCCAAATAACTGTATGAATCACAGAATGAATATCACAACAGAAACAATCACAGATAAAAATTTAAACAGAAATAAAAATGCATAAAAGGAAAGAAAACACCGAATTTTATGCTGGTTTGGATTACTCCTACGTCCAGTCCCATACAACGTTGGATTGCACAGAGTTTTATTAATACTTCCATCAATCTTGCAACACCCTTGATTTCACGGCTACAAGGTTAGCAGCGATTCGACACCCTTGATTTCACGGCTACAAGGTACACGCCGTGTGACACCCCACGTCCATTAATGTCACTCACAAAGGGAATGCATTAACTTCTATGGAGCGTTTTAAGTGTGTATAGAACAGAAACTTAACAACAAGACAGATATAAAACAGTACTTAAAAATTTAAAACTTCATTCATTGCAGCGGTAAACAAATAAGTTTGATTACATCATCAAAAATCAAAGACTAGAGTCAAGTACATAATATCCATCTTGACTAAATCAGAGTACATAAAATGAAATACATAACCCCAACATAAAATACCCATAAGTAAGATAGGCTGAACTTTTACTTCAGCGATCCAAGCAACTTCCAAAGAAAGAGATAAAGCTATCCAAATCAAGCTCCACTAGTACTAGTCCCACCCTGAGTACCTGGGGGGAGGAAGAAAAGAGGTGGAAACAAAGGGGTCAGACATAAAGTCTGGCGAGCGCAATAACTTTAACAATATAATCATTAAGTAACTAGGATAAGGCATAAGCTGGAAAATAAGGAAATGGCTGTGAACAAATGGGTATGACAGAGCAAACAAAGGAAATAAGATGAACAAAGATAACGTTAAATGCATACCTAATCACTATAGGATAATTACTATCTGCACCACACCAAACACCCTAAAATTTGATCCCGCCTACAGAACTCAATAATGACAGTAGTTTCGTGTACCCCTAGCTACCTTCATAGGTGTCGTCTGCCCCTATCCCCATTAGGTGTACCCACTACCCCCATTTGATCGGCTCCCTAACTCGTAGATACCCATGCTGGCCCCACAGTGGGGTGTATCACTCCCCAAAGTGGCAACCCGATACCATCAAAATGCACGGCTTATATCTACACGATGCAACAACGTCTTACATACCAGCCCGGGCCCATACACGCATATGACCTCGTTGGACTTGCATTGCCACCGCTAACCCGTTTTGACCTCTTACAATCAAACCCAATACGCGTGTCCCATCCTCGACTTGGGTCGAGCCCACAAAGATACTTAATGGGTTATTGGTTTGAAAAGGCCCCCCATGCATGACACAAGCTTTCTACCTATGCTTTGTCCCCTCTAAGGTTTTTGCCCACTTAACCCCATTCTTATTCATGTCTTCTTACATGTTTCAATCTTGGTTAAGTGCATCTAATCGTATTTCACATGCCACCCAAGGCACCCTCTTAATTTCACAAGGCACCCAAAGCACCCACTTAACCCCCTCATGTCCCACCACATGTTTATCTGGTTAAGTGTTTCTTAATTCATTAATACCGTAACCTTGTAAAGACCTCCCACATTAGACTGGCATTTGTGGCAGCTGGATTTGCCAGGCCGGTACGGGTAGTCTTACAACACAAACGAGCCTAACCTCGTGTCTGTACAACTGTTACGCATTTAATTCATGCCTTTGACCACTCACATTTGACTAGCATTTGTGGCTGCTGGATTTGTCGGGCGGGTCCGGGCAGTCTTACACCACAAAAGAGTCTAACCTCGTGTCTTAGGCGGTTTATTATTACACATCTTCATTTAACCCCAAATTGGATTAATATCCCTATTCAAATTTGTCAATGAATTCCAAATATACTTATGTCCATAATTGTCTCAATTATGTCCATAAATGCCAATTTTTTCAATTAATGTCTTAAATTAATTATATGCCTTTTCAAGGCTATTATGCCAATTCTCAATATGTGTATATTCAATATTACCCCCATCGTCCCCACATTGTTCGTTCGTTTATCGTGACATATATCTATATTAGACTAGCAATTAGTCTAGCACATAAAAGGGAAGAAACATTGCAAATTTTCATAACACACAAAATGGATCTAATCTTGCAAATAAGGATTACAACATAACTTGCATAGACTTTGTATTGTCATGAATCTAAACATAGGCCTAAAGGTGTGAACTCGCATATATATATATATATATAATATAGTTTTTCACCTAAAACTTGCATATATGAATATAGTTTTCATTCCAAAACTTGCATAGGCCATAGTCACAAACTTGCATAAAACTATGTACATAGATCTAAATCTAAAGGTGTAAACTTGCATATATGTGAATCTAATTTCTACCTAAACTTACATATAGCCACTTTATTTAATTCACATGTAAACCGGTGTATAATTCATATAGAAACTAGCATATAATCTACACCCAAACTTGCATATAAAATGATGTCGAATGTGAATCAAGTTGAACATAGGTGATTTGGCGTATGAAAAGGGATCCACAACAAAATTAACATTATGAACAACTAGCATATATTCACAAAATATCACATTTTTCCAATGTCTCACAAACATAGCCATATAACCCAATTTATAACTCGACCCAATTAACTTATTAATTATCTTATTAAAGAAATTGAACTCACAACTCAAAGAAAGTCTTGAATTCTGAAATTGATTTAGCTCGCCTTTGAAGTAGACAAAGTCGTTGTTGTTGTTATAAATTTGAGTTGAATTGAGTTGATTAGCTTCACTTTCCCTCTAGTTGGTGGCGGCTACTCTAGGTTGCAAGATGATAGCATAACGACCATAGTTCTAATTTTGATTTGATTTTAGGGTTTGAGTCTACATGTGTTTATATAGAATTTAGGATTAATTTAGGCCATCCGATCAACCTAGAATCAATCAAGACCATCCAGTCAAGATAGAGTGACACCTCAGCCCTAATGACTCAGCACTGAGTCACAAAATCGTCATCCCTCAGATCTGGGGGGGCAGGTCTACCCCTAGGTGACCCCCAGGTCGACCTGTAGGGGGGAGGTTGACACTACGGTCGACCACCTGGTCGACCAGGGTCCTGGGCGGGAATTTTCCCGTCCATCTCACTTCTGACTTCTGATTTGAATTTTGAATCTGTTTCGAGCTGTTTGAATTTATTTAATTTTCTGGAAACGTCCGACAGCCATAACTTCTTCGTACAAAGTCCAGTTTACGCAAACTCGGACTCTATCTCAACCAGAATTCCGAGATGAACACAATGGCGTAACCCGTTTCCCTTGATTCTTACACTTAGAATTAAGTATTCTTTAATTTGTTAACTTTAATATTTAAATTTACGGGATGTTACATTCTCCCCTCTTAAAGGATTTCGCACCTGAAATCTCCAAGTTAAGGGAATGCATATCCTAACATCCAATCATCCATCTACTCAACCATCATACATAGACATCCATTGTCCTTACAAAATTTCTAATGTTGTATGAACATATGCAAGAAGTGTGTGTATATGTTCCTTATCTAATGCAAAATCAGGCGGTCTACTGATTCAGTTGACCTCCTTAATGAAAATCATGATAGTGCTATGCATCCATTATGTATGCGAAAGAATCCTATTGATACATATTATTTCTACATATGTGCACAACCATTCATCAAAATGCAGCATCCATATGATGACACAACAATTATACATCCATTAAATTAAATATGCACACACATTTATATGCAACATTAAGGTGATTGACCCGATCTAATGCCTAAGGTGTGTGTATATGCATCCGCGAGCAACCACTTGCATCCATTTGCATCCATCAGACATAACATGTCTCAAACACATGTTTCAATCATAGGGTTCTTCCTAACTAAAGATCGAAGATGTCATCGCAAAGATAATACTAAAAGATAGGACAAGTATCAACAAAGCGGTAGAAAAAGAAGAAATCAACACATACCCTTAAAAAGGAAAGGGTACAGCGTACGCATCTTGTCTTCCGTCTCCCAAGTCGCGTCTCTTTGATCATCTCCCCATTGCACTTTGACCAACTTGACCTCTTTGTTGTGAAGGTTTTTGACCTCCGATCCGAGAATGCGTGTAGGAGCTCGTCTGATCGTGGCATTGCGCTCTACTTCCACTTCTTCGAGCATGCTCGGCTCTACCACTTCCGCCGTTTCGTTTGAACACTTACGCAAATGCGAAACATGAAACATGTCATGAACTCCGCTGAGCTTCTCTAGTAACTTTACTCTGTACGCCATCTGCCCAATCCTCTCTGTAATTGGAAAGGGTCCTACGAATCTTGGTTCCAACTTCTCTACCGATCCAAAGCGGACTACGTTTCTCAACGGTGACACCTTAATAAAAACCATGTCCCCAACATTGTACTCAAGATCGGTTCGTCTCTTATCAGCATATGACTTCTGTCGGTCCTGTGCCATCTTCATTCGTCGTCGAATCAGGTCTATCTTCTCTGAAGTCTCCCTAATCATGCCGGGTCCAAGCAAAACCTTATCCGTGGATTCCCACCAACATGTAGGTGATCGGCACGGTCGTCCATAAAGAGCCTCAAAAGGTGCCATGCCAATGCTATCCTGAAAACTATTATTATAGGCGAACTCTACTAGTGGAAGGTGTTCTTCCCATATTCCTCCAAAGTCTAGAATGCATAGCCTTAAAAGGTATCCGATTCACCCTCTCGGTCTAGCCGTCCGTCTGAAGATGATAAGCGGTACTTAAGCCAAATTGCGTTCCAGCCGCCTCTTGTAAGCTCTTCCAAAATTCGCTTGTGAAAATAGGATCTCTATCGCTCATAATGCTGGAGGGTATGCCGTGCAAACGAACTATCTCTCGCAGGTAAATAGATGCTAACCATGTGGCGGTCATTTTACTTTTGATGGGAACAAAATGGGCACTTTTAGTAAGTCGGTCTACAATTACCCAAATCCCCGTATTACCCTTCCTCGATCTTGGTAACCCATATACAAAATCCAAGGAAACGCTTTCCCATTTCCAAAGCGAAATCTCTAAGGGATGCAGAAAACCTCCGGGCTTCTCTTGCTTCGCCTTGACTTGCTGGCACACTAAGCATCTAGCAACGAACTCGGCCACGTCCTTCTTCATTCCGGCCCAAAAGAAAACTCGCTTCATATCCCTATACATCTTATCACCACCGAGATGTATGGTCATCTTAGAGCGATATGAGTCTTCAAGAATTGCCTTCTTCAAACTTTCATCTTGTTGTACGCAAAGTCTTCCATCTCTACGCAGCCAACCCCTTTCATCTATAGCATATCTATCCAGATGTCTTGAGGACTCCCCTCCTACAAGCTTACCTACTATCTCAATCAACTGTGGGTCGTTTCGATGTGCCTCTCCAACTCGACCCAAAAGTGTAGGTTGCACCTCTAATGATGCCAAAAATCCGGGTACATAATCGACAGAGGGTCTGAAGTCAAAGGAAGATATATACTCCAAACTCTGCCGCTCTATAAACAAAGGACTTAAAGTTAACTTCTTTCTACTTAGGGCGTCAGCTACAACGTTACCCTTGCCAGGGGTATATGCGATCTCAAAATCGTAGGATGCCAAAAACTCCATCCATCTCTGTTGCCTCAAGTTTAGTTCCTTCTGAGAGAATAAATATTTTTAGTGACTTATGGTATGTATACAACTCAAACTTCTCGCCAAGCAAATAATGACGCCAGGACTTAAGCGCAAAAACTATGGCCGCCAACTCTAAATCGTGGGTAGGGTATTTTTCTCGTGGGCTTTCAACTGTCTTCCACCATATCATATCACCCTTCCCTCTTGCATTAAAACTGCGCCAAGCCCTGTCCCGCAAGCATCGGTATATACAGTGAATGTCATACTCCCGTCTGGTAAAACTAAAATTGGAGCGGTCGTCAAAGCCCTCTTCAGACGTTGGAAAGCATCGTCACAGTCAACGTCCCAAGTAAAAGTCCAATTCTTCTTCGTTAATCGAGTGAGAGTGGGTGATATCTTCGCGAAGTCCTTAATGAACTTCCTATAATAACCAGCCAGCCCTAAAAAGCTTCTTACTTTGGTTGTGTTCTTAGAAATTTTCCAATCTTGGATTGCCACTATCTTAGCGGGATCCACAGCTATGCCTTCCTTAGAGACCACGTGTCCTAAGAACCTCACTTCTTTTCTCCAAAAATGGCACTTGGAGAACTTAGCTTATAGCAGATCTGCTTGTAGGGTCTCTAAGACTTCCCTAAGATGTAGGGCATGCTCTTCTTCATTTTTAGAGAAAACCAGAATATCATCTACAAAGACTACCACAAACTTGTTCAGAAACTCCCTAAACACCCTACTCATTAAGTCAACAAAGTATGCGGGTGCATTCGTCAAACCAAAAGCCATGACGAGCCACTCGAAGAAACCGTCAGAAGTTCTAAAGGCAGTCTTATCAATACTATCTTCAGCCACCCTTAGCTGATGAAACCCTGTAGCTAAATCTAGTTGCGAGAAAATCGAAGCACCCACCAACTGATCGAATAAATCGCCTATCCTCGGTAATAGGTGTCTGTTCTTCTTTGTTAGCATATTCAGCTCTCTATAGTCCATGCACAATCTAAGTGAACCATCAGCTTTTATAGAAAAAATGACTGGAGCACCCCACTTCGAAATACTTCTTCTTATGAACCCCTTCTCAAGCAATTGTTTAACTTGCTTATTGAGTTCTTCTCTCTCTCGGAGCCATGTGGCGCACTGGTAATGCAACTGGATTTGCATTATCTGCTAAGTATATTCGAAAATCTATCTCACACCTTGGGGGTAAACCTCGAACATCATCGAAGACATCTGAGTATTCATGGACCACTCTAACAGACTGCAAATTCTTAACAGATGCGTCAAGCGATTCTAGATAACTTAGCATAACATAATTCATGGGATTACAAGAGATTTCGAGAGTGTTGCCCAAGCGAGTCATAAGTCTAACCTCTCTCTTTTCACAATCTAGGATGGCTCCATTACTGGATAGCCAATCCATGCCCAAAATTAACCCATAGCCTGTGAAGCCCAAAACATAAGCATCACATCCAAACCCAATGCTAAGTATAGAAATTTCCAAATCCAAACAAATCATCGAAAAATAGGCTGAGCCCCCAATTGGATTTGAAACAACTAAGGGATCCTCTACTATACTAGTGTTTAGATGTAGTGTCTCAACTAAAGCAGTGGATATAAAAGAGTGTGATGCGCCATAATCAAAGAGTGTGCGAATAGGATGATCGAAAAGATAAACTAAACTTTCAATGGAAATCGCTCTACCTCGTTCTTGCAGCGATTGGACCTCGAGAGCCTAGACCTGCCTCCTTGACTGCCCTGGTGTCATGAGAGCCTGAATCTGCCTTCCAGAGGTAGGTCCTGCCCTCTGCCCTTTCTTTGGGCAGTCCTTAATCAGATGTCCTGCCTCGCCATAGTGGAAACAACCAGTCTTCTTCTTCTTCTTCTTCCTACAGTCTTTGCTTAGATGGCCTGGTGTCCCACAGTTAAAGCATCTTTTCTTTCCTTAACCATTGTTGTCTTTACCACCCTTCTTGCTCTGCTGTTGCTGTTGTGGTTTCTTTTGATCCCCTTTCTTCTTAGGTGCCTTATTAGAATTGGCGCCTTTCTCCTCTTCATGCATAAGCGCCATGTCAACTAGTCTCTCAAAGGTGGCCCCTATAGGGATGTGGGTCATAGCTAACCCATGTAGCGGCTCATTCAAACCCTTAACAAATCTCAGGGCCTTCTTTTCGGGTGTATTCACCAAGTCCAAGCCAAATCTTGCCAACTGATTGAACTTATTGATGTATTCTTTCACCGATAGATTCCCCTGCCTCAATGCCAAAAACCTTTCCATGTACAGATTCTCTTCAGCCCGTGAGAGAAACTTTGCCTCAAACCTACACATGAAATTCGACCATGTATCAACTGGACGCTCTCCATTAGTGACCTCCCACCGAAACGAGGCCTCATCCTTCATTAATCAGGCAGTTAATTGGACCTTTCTTCCATCTTCTACCTCAAAGATTCAAAACAATTCTTCCACCTCCTTTAGCCAATTTCGAGCTTCAACAAACGTCTCCGACCCGTGAAAAGGTTTCCCGCACATTTCCCGAAAGTCCTTGCATATCTTTGCGAAAGTGTCAACACGAGGAGGCGGAGGAGGAGGAGCATTTGCTGGGCCTGCAACATGGGCCCTAGCTTCTAGATACCTTCTAAACCATCCTGGTGTCGGTATCCCCTCGGGTATCTCGGGAATTCCAGACATGCTGAAAAGAAAATGAAGAGATTCAGATGAAGAATTCGAAAGAAAGATATATGGCTCGTGGGGGTTATGTTTTTAAAACAAACTTTTCTCTTGAAGATATTCTCCTTAAAACATACTTTTGAAAGTATTTCTTTATAAAATGCTTTTGAAAAATAGTTCTTCAAAATATCTTATCTGTTCTGGTAACCTTCATCTCTGATACAGCGTGTGACACCCCACGTCCATTAATGTCACTCACAAAGGGAATGCATTAACTTCTATGGAGCAGTTTAAGTGTGTATAGAACAGAAACTTAACAACAAGACAGATATAAAATGGTACTTAAAAATTTAAAAATTCATTCATTGCAGCAGTAAACAAATAAGTTTGATTACATCATCAAAAACCAAAGACTAGATTCAAGTACATAATATCCATCTTGACAAAATCAGAGTACATAAAATGAAAGACATAACCCCAACATAAAATAGCCATTAGTAAGATAGGCTGAAATTTTATTTCAGCGATCCAAGCAACTTCCAAAGAAAGAGATAAAGCTACTCCACTAGTACTAGTCCCACCCTGAGCACCTAGGGGGGGGGAAGGAAGAAAAGAGGTGGAAACAAAGGGGTCAGACATTAAGTTTGGCGAGTGCAATAACTTTAACAATATAATCATTAAATAACTAGGATAAGGCATAAGCTGGAAAATAAGGAAATGACTGTGAACAAATGGGTATGACAGAGCAAACAAAGGAAATAAGATGAACAAAGATAACGTTATAGGCGTACCTAATCACTATAGGAGAATTGCTACTCTGCATCACACCAAACAACCTAAAAGTTGATCCCGCCTACAGAACTCAATAATGATAATGATAGTTTCGTGTACCCCTAGATGCCTTCATATGTGCCGTCTTCCCCTATCTCCACTAGGTGTACCCACTACCCCCATTCGATTGGCTCCCTAACTCGTAGATACCTGTGCTGGCCCCACAGTGGGGTGTATCACTCCCCAAAGTGGCAACCCGATACCACCAAAATGCACGTCTTATATCTACACGATGCAACAATGTCTTACCTACCAGCCCGGGCCAACACACGCATATGACCCCGTTGGACTTGCGTTGCCACCGCTAACCCATTTTGACCTCTTACAATCAAACCTAGTACGCGTGTCCCGTCCTCGACTTGGGTCGATCCCACAAAGATACTTAATAGGTTACTGGTTTGAAAAGGTCCCCTATGCATGACACAAGCTTTCTACCTATGCTTGGTCCCCTCTAAGGTTTTTCCCCACTTAACCCCATTCTTATTCATGTCTTCTTACATGTTTCAATCTTAGTTAAGTGCATCTAATCGTATTTCACATGCCACCCAAGGCACCCTCTTAATTTCACAAGCCACCCAAAGAACGCACTTAACCCCCTCATGTCCCACCGCATGTTTATCTGGTTAAGTGTTTCTTAATTCATTAATACCGTAACCTTGTAAAGACCTCCCACATTAGACTGGCATTTATGGCAGCTAGATTTGCCAGGCGAGTCCGGGAAGTCTTACACCACAAACGAGCCTAACCTCGTGTCTTTACAAATGTTACGCATTTAATTCATGCCTTCGACCTCTCACATTAGACTGGCATTTGTGGCTGCTGGATTTGCCAGGCGGGTCCGGGAAGTCTTACACCACAAAAGTGTCTAACCTCGTGTCTTAGGCGGTTTATTATTACACATCTTCATTTAACCCCAAATTGGATTAATATCCCTATTCAAATTTGTCAATGAATTCCAAATATACTTATGTCCATATTTGTCTCAATTACGTCCATAAATGCCAATTTTTCCAATTAATGTCTTAAATTAATTATATGCCTTTTCAAGGCCATTATGCCAATTCTCAATATGTGTATATTCAATATTACCCCCGTCGTCCCCATGTTGTTCATTCGTTTATCATGACATATATGTATATTAAACTAGCAATTAGTCTAGCACATAAAAGGGAAGAAACATCGCAAATTTTCATAACACACAAAATGGATCTAATCTTGCAAATAAGGATTACAACATAACTTGCATAAACTTTGCATAGTCATGAATATAAACATAGGCCTAAAGGTATGAACTTGCATATATATATATATATATATATATACACACACACGCACACATATATATATAATACATTTTTTCACCTAAAACTTGCATATATGGATATATTTTTCATTCCAAAACTTGCATAGGCCATAGTCACAAACTTGCATAAAACAATGTCCGTCATAGATCTAAATCTAAAGGTGTAAACTTGCATATATGTGAATCTAGTTTCTACTTAAACTTACATATAGTCACTTTATTTGATTCACATGTAAACTGGTGTATAATTCATATAGAAACTAGCATATAATCTACACCCAAACTTGCATATAAAATGATGTCGAACGTGAATCAAGTTGAACATAGGTGATTTGGAATATGAAAAGGGATCCACAACAAAATTATCATTATGAACAACTAGCATATATTCACAAAATATCACATTTTTCCAATGTCCCACAAACATAGCCATATACCCCAATTTATAACTCAACTCAATTAACTTATTAATTATCTTATTAAAGAAATTGAACTCATAACTCAAAGAATGTCTTCAGTTCTGGAATCTGAGTTCTGAAATTGATTTAGCTTGCCTTTGAAGTAGACAAATTCGTTGTTGTTGTTATAAATTTGAGTTGAATTGAGTTGATTAGTTTCAATTTCCCTCTAGTTGGTGGCGGCTACTCTAGGTTGCAAGGTGATAGCATGACGGCCATGGTTCTAATTTTGATTTGGTTTTAGGGTTTGAGTCAACATGTGTTTATATAGAATTTAGGATTAATTTAAGCCATTCGATTAACCTAGAATCAATCAAGACCATCCATTCAAGATAGAGTGATACCTCAGCCCTAATGACTCAGCACTGAGTCACAAAATCGTCATCCCTCAGATCTTCTCAGGGGAGGGGGGTAGGTCGACCCCTAGGTCGACCCCTGGGAGACCCACAGGTCGACCTGTAGGGGGGAGGTTGACACTAGGGTCGACCCCCTGGTCGACCTGGGTCCTGGGCAGGAATTTTCCCGCCCAGCCCGCTTCTGACTTCTGATTTGAATTTTGAATCTGTTTCGAGCTATTTGAATTTTTTGGAAACTTCCGACAGCCATAACTTCTTCATATGAAGCCCAATTTACGCAAACTCGAACTCTATCTCAACCAGAATTCCGAGACGAACACAATGGCGTGACCCGTTTCCCTTGATTCTTACATTAAAAATTAAGTATTCTTTAATTTTTTAACTTTAATATTTAAATTTGCGGGGTGTTACACACCGATTCACCACCCCTGATTTCACGGCTATAAGGTTCACAACACTCCTTTTCTTTGATTTACAGGCTACAAGGAACACACCCTTTCCTTAACAATTACAGACAGCCTTATAACCCTTGAATATCACTTCCAAACATAGAGTATTTGATCGAGATTGAGAAGAGAAAGAGAATGATATAATTTGTTTTGAAATGGTAGAGTACAAGTGTAGAAATCAAGAAATTAAAGTATAATAATGGTGGTAAGAGAAGGGTTGAAGAAGGAGATTCGAATACTGGACTGGAAAGAAAGACCAATGGAGGTGCAGTCAGGAAGCTGGGGAACCTTTCGAGGAAGGTCTTGAATCAACTCAGCTCTCTGATTCTCATGCTTTCGATGAGGCCAACCAGAACTAGAAGCTCGCACATCTTCGAGTGATTCTCTCGCAGAGGTTGATACCCGTCTTGCTCTATTCTAGTTCTGGGACTCCACTCAATCGCTAAGAAATGTTGGTTTAAAATTCGAAAATGACCCCTTTATATAAAGTCCCAAAGGTTGCAACAGTTCTGAAACGTTTCAAATAATGAAAAGACACTTCTGTTGAAAATTAAAATTGTAACGGTTATATGTCGACATGTACAATATTGTATGTCAACATACATGTTGACATATACATGATTTTTCAAATTTTAAATTACGTTTAATCTATTTATATATATATATATATTGGAAATTCTTGAATCAAAACTAGTTGTTTAAAATACATTTTCTAAAGTATAAAAACATAATAATCATATGATGTAAAACTATATATAATTTTAAATGATAAGTAACTATATTATAATTATACATATAATGTAAATTTAAAATTTTATAATATATACAAACTATATAGTAAACATATACACACACGCACGCACACACACAAACACACACACACACACACACACACACACACATATATATATATATATATGAAAAACATATGTATGAATAATTAGAAAGGAGTTTGAAAATAATATGATTTGAAAACAAAATTTGAAAGCGCTAATCAAAGTTTTACATATTAACTAGACTCTATTACTTGATATTCCTGAACTCTTGAAATCTTGAAATCTTGAATCTCTTAGACTCTTAACTGTACACTCTTCAATATATATTTCCTACATGTAATTAATGCATATAGATAGATACATACATACATATATATTCTCGATAAAGATGTTATTATATATTTTATAATCAATAATGTTAATAATTGAAACAAGGTTGTTGTCATCAAAATTCCATTCTCCAACACTGTGAAGCAACCGAGAAAGTGTACTTCGTTAAAAAGAAATCAAAAGATCACAAAGAAGGTAGAAGAGTTATGTTGATCAGCGAAGAAGAGACTTTGAATTCTCTATGGTGACAAGGTATTTTTAAACGTTTCTTCACTGAAAGGAGTCATCAGATTTGAAAAGACTAGGAAGTTGGCACCCAAATATATTGGACCTTTCCTAGTATTGGAAATGATTGGAACCTTGGTTTACAGAATTCAATTTCCTGAATGGTTGTCAGGTGTACATAATGTTATTCATATTTCCTATCTTCAAAGGTATGTTCATGATCCTGATTTGATCATTAAGGAAGCTACACAGCAAGGCTTAGAGATCACACCGAATTTGACAGTTCCAAGAGCCTTTAAATATCATTGGCAAGGATGTAAAGGAACTGAGAAACAAGACGGTGAAATTAGTCAAAGTGCAATGGAGTAGTGATCCGAGGGATTGCACATGGAAAACAGAAAATATTATAAATAAGTCTTATCCCGGTGTAGAGTGGATGTCCTGGAATAGCTTATTTGTGAGGTAAACTCATTGCTTGGACATCATTTCAATTCAGTATCTCTTTCATTTGAATTTCGAGGGAAAAATTCTTAAAGTGGAGGAGATTGTAATGGCCCACGTTTTGGTAAATTTAAAAATAAAAGTTTTAATATATATGTATGGATTTTTATATAAATAATTTGAATATAAAACATTATTGGAAAACATTACGAGAAAATATTATTTGTCAAATAATAGAATCATAGTATTTGTTAAGCATCTACGACCTTGTTTTAATTTTAAACAAATATATATTCCCAAAATGAACACATATGCAAATGCACTTAACAAATAATTCAAAGAGAGGTAAGTGGAAATTCATGTCACTCCATGATGTCATGTTGCATGATGATGTTTAAGTTTGGCACAATATATAAGGTGTGGATTAATCCACTCAGGACCTTGGTTGGAAAATTAGCCGAAACTACTTTACTTAGCTACTACATCTTCTCCTCTTATGTTGACACCTAGCCAAGTCTCTTTTGAACTTAGGACCCTAGTGTGTGTATAAATATGAGGCCACCTTCATTTGCATTTCCCTTCCTCGTTTATTCTCCGTTTTGTCTCCTTTGTCCCCATTTTCTTCCCCTCTTCCTCATGACCTAGGCCCTACCGCCGATGCCACCTGTCTCCCCCTCCGACTAGCCACCGTCGGCATACCCCTCCCCCCTCAAAGACGTGGTTCCCTCCAACTCAAAACACCCCAAATCCCCTTAAATTCCCTGTAGGTCGCACCTTAACACCCTTACTCCCCAAATCTGACCACCACCACCCCTTCAACCATCCCCACCACCGCATACAGTTCCCACCCCGCTTGGTCCATCCCTTAAAGCCCAAAGATCCAACCTTCAGCCTCCTAAACCCAACATGTACCCATATATATTTAATCTATATTTTATAAAATCGATATGCATTGAAGTTTTTTCGATCGGAGTTTAATAATTCACAATGAGGCCGGAAGGCTACCGGATTGGATATGGATTGCAAAGAAGTTCTACGTTTAAAGTTTTGAAGGAGTGGATAATTTGGTAAGAAACTATGCACGTAAATGGCTATGTAGTGTATGGTTATTAATATTAAATCACGTTGGGATTTAATGACGATTAGTGAAGTAAAGATATGAACTTTTAAGTGATAGTCAAATGGGACTTAAGTAAATAACACCCTATGATGATAATTATGTGGATATTGGACGTTGATTGCGGATATGAATTTTATTAGGTTATTGAATACAATATTAAATAGTAATGAGTTATTGGATATTACCTTCCTAAGTAAATGACACCTTATTTGGTTTTTGTTGGATGTTATAATGATTGTTTATGATGTGATATATGCTACTGTGATTAATTATACCCAAAAAGTTGGATTATTGGGTTAATGGTTAAGTCTCCATTGAATAAAGTAATTTATTGAATACTATTTTCAATTAAATAAATGAAGAAAAATAAAAATTTTAATTTTTAATCCAAAATGATTTGGAAGAATAGTTTAAGTAATTACAAATAGTTTTCATAAAGGTGGAAAATTTATTTCAATAAGTTTTCAAGTAATTAAGGCATGTTCAAATTTTAAACTGAAAATGAATAGTAACTTTAAAAAGTGAAGTTTAGTTTGAGTATATAGAAAGTATTTTAACTCAATTTCATTATTCAAACTATCTTATCTATTTTTTAATGGGTTTGAGGAAATTTTTGGTTTCAAAAAATGAAGTTTGAAAAATAATATTATTTTGATGATTTAAATAATATTATATTATTCAAATAATGGAATATTTGAATTTAAAATTATATATTTGATGTATAGCTTCCAAGGGTTATTATATATATATATATTATATAATTAATATATTATTTTAAAGGCAACTCGACTTGATTTTTAATATAAGTCGAAGTTTGGTTTGAATAGGACAAGTCGCGCAACGGTAGTTCATGAATTTCGGCCATTGACTTCAAATTGACGTACCGAGAGATTCGACCATCGGATTTTCTCAAAACGAAAAACTTTGGGTTCAAAATGAAAACAGTTTTAAAATGCAAAGAAACTTTTGAGATCCAATGGCAAGACCTTAAATTAAGTCCAAATCAATTTTCCAAAAAAATCATGTTTAAGTACCAAAATTGGATTTTCTTTATAAAGGCCAAATAAAATTATTTAAAAATAAGGAAAAAATCACTATAAATTATACTAAATGACTTGAAAGAGTTTTGGATCAAATATATGGGGTTCTGAATAAAAACTTGTTGACCAGAAATAAGCCATTTTGTTACGGTTTTAAGTAATGTTTGGAGTTAAAGGTTTTAAGTTCCCAAATTGAATCCAAACCTTGGTAAAGTATTTTATATGGTTAATAAAGTATTTTCAGGATGATTTTGGATGTCTAACAGCTTAACCAAGTTTAAGAATGAGATCTAACCTTATGAAACATGTTCCAATTAAAGGAGACTTAATTAGGGATCCGATAATTCAAAAGGATTTTGTTTTGATGCTAATTGTTTCAAAAGGATTAGGTTCAAGCCATTTTGAATCATTATATGATGGATGGAGCAGTCAAGAGTATTGAGGAAGACTGTGGAAGATCGAAAATCTTCACATCGAATGGACTGTTTGCTGATGCCTTAGGTAGCCTCATTATAAGGTTATAAGTGACCGTGGTCCGGACGTACTTGTAGATTGTCCAGATTTGCAAGGGCCTCTCTCGTTAATCGGACGAGGAATAAGATGCCTTCGGTTTCGTTTACAATCCAAAACGAACTTGTATTGTACTTTAATGAATAACAAACTGGTTTCTATTGATGATATATCAGCTAGATGGCGGAGGATCTATCCTCTTAGCTCAACACCCTCCTCTAAGACATATATACTCAGAGGGTTATATATAAATAGGCACCGATTGTATGTTGTGAATTGACAGTATGGCATGCTAAGTGTTGCTGGCAGTTAGAACAAAGCTTTTGTTGAAAAGTATAGCTTTGTGAAATGTGACGTCAAGGCTTCACAACCCGGGAATGAGTCGAAACAGGATGAAGTACAACAGAGTGAAGGACTAACGTTTCCTTCTAGTTGAGAAAGTGACACTATGGTATGGGGCCCAGGCAATTTACTTATGTAGAGATGGATCGAGGCGCCTCGGATAATGATGTGTTACGACCGTGATACATAATGTTCAAGAGAAACCCGGACTATACTCGGTATAGGCGGGTCGGCTTTGCCACTACCGAGAAAGGGATCATCAGTTGGTTCCTGGGACATCCCGCAAGAGTTGTACCCAAATCGATCAAGGAAGATCCTTTGCCTTGGTCATTGCTGGAACTCAACTCTCAATATGAGCCTTTACGGTTTTAGTTGTAATATATATATATATATATATATATAGACGTAATATATGGGCGCCTACGCCTGCTAAGATTTATACATTTATTTTGAAAAGGTTTTCAAAGATAGATATTAATTATAATATCAAATGATTTTCACATATCAAGCATATTTGGTTATCATAAGATAAAACTTGCTCCTAATGGTGTCCACTTGCATTATGTGATGGGATGTGAGTCTTATGATTGATTCACTTTCTAAAAAGTGTTGCGAATTTTCTACATTGGTATTCATGACGGAAATCCAGTTCCGTGTTAAGCGGCGTGGTCTTATGAATTACCTTATTACCCTTATAAACATAATTGTTTTTAAGTTTCTCACACCAGTCCCATGACTGATCCGTAGTTTTTTTTTTCTTGAAAACTCGGATGCTCTTATTTTCCACATGGGTAACCTAGTATACATGTTTGTAGTTAAGTCCATTTTGGAAGCCATGTATGGAAGCTATTTATGGAAGCTGGTTTTGGAATGGGAGCAAGAGCGGAAGCTGGATGTTCTTTTTAGATTCTCTTTGAAGACTCTATCATGTTGTTGTATCTTTATTTCCGTTGTGTATTTATTTCTTATTCCCCTTGTTCTGTACTATGTTAGATCTTGTTGATTGTATTAGCTTCGATGTATCTCTGATTTAATATGTTGTACGTTATGATGTTTTAATGCAATGTTTATTCCCACTGTTATTTAATGTGTTATACTTTGGGGACTATTTGTCCTTCCAGCACTTGGAATGCCGATAAAGGAATACCGTGGACATATTAGTGTCGAATTCCAAGGACCGATAGTGTGGGTCGTCACAGTAGCTAAAACTGCTTTTTAATGTAGTGTAAGTAAGATTTCAATACACTTCATAGTGAATTACATATAAATTTAGTAAAATAAAGTTTCAAAGCTTTGAAGTGGAAATATTTTGTTCATCTTAAAGTTCATATCCCTCTGATCAATTTCAATCAAATTTCTAGCAAACAAAATATTTTGAAATGGAAACTAAAGTCATTGAGAAATTTGATGTGGGCATAGGCTTTTTACCATGGGTTTTGATTCACTGTTGTAAGCTCCCTAATCGCCACTTATAATATTTTCTTTTAGCGAAGCAACAAAACTAGTATGGACTGAAACATTAGGCATCCGAATATTTTGATCTTTAACAAAACAGAATTCAACTGAATAACTGTACAGTCTGCACACTGAACAATTCTATGGTTAGTACACATATGAAACTAAAAATTGCTCTTCAGTAATTGACGATTTCACTTTTATTGTTTCAGGGCACTATAAATTAAACCTTGGACTTTCCACTTTTCATATGAGTAATAATTCTGATAATTTTGCCTACTCATATTAAACTAACAAATTATGCCTACTCATAGAACCGAATCCTTTTACTTCTTATATGTTGCTTTTTAGGAAGAAATATTTGCAACGGGACATGAATAAAACGAAATTGCTACAAGTTCCAAAGAAACATAGGCCCGAATGGTGCGGGAATCATCCAACACATAAAAATAATTGCCTCTCTGAATTACAGTCGTTAGATTTATCTTTGCATACATCCACACAATGTTTTGCTGGCACTGTAGCAATGTCCTAAATAAAATATATTCATCCAAGAATTTGCTCATCTAGTTGATTTAACAACATTGAACTTTTCTATAATTAGCTTGATAACAAGAAACACACAATTAAAATTTTCTATAAAAAATGAATAGTATTAAGAAACACGGCTAATATCGTTTTCATTTTGTATCATCTAAATTTAAAAGTGCGTTTGATTTTGAATGTGAAGGGTTATTTGAAAAGGGTATTCTGAAGGGGAATTGTTGCGAACGCGGATTGTGGGTGCGTTTGATTTTGAATGGGAAGGGGTATTCGAAAGGGTTATTTTGAAGGGGTATTTGAAGGGGAATTGTTGCTAATGGGGAATGCTTTTTTTATGAAAGGGGCATATTGGAAGGGGCAAAGTTGTTATTTTTATTGTTTGTGTGTGTTTATTGTTGAACAGAATAGTAGAATGCAGAATACAAATTGAAGAATTGAAATTACATGATTGCGTAATTGAAATTGCGGAATTGAAAGTGCAGAATTGAAAGTACAACACATTATGACACCATTACAAAAGAAAACACCACTAAAAGAAAATCACAAAAAAAACACTAGTACAACACAATTCAAACATGCAAACACAGTCACATCTGTCCAGCCCTCAGCTTCATAACATGATGCATAACACAACGCCTAAGCTGTGCGGGCTTGTCAAGCAGAGAATAAATAAGGTTGTGGCCCTTTCTGTCATTCTGACAGAACAACCGCCACCTCCCAGTCCTGTATCCCATCATCGTCATGGCATACTGACATACACAGAGTAATAAGCTCATCTCGGTCCATGGGCAGAGGAGTTGAAAGAGAAGGGCCAACACCGGACCTAAACTGCATACGAGCCCGACGACTCGAGATCTCCGCAGTATCGCCACAAATATAATCGCCATAGATCTGAGCCTCATGCAGATGAACTGGTGGAGCAACCGGTATGCACTGACATTTGTCACTATGAATGCAGCCTCCAAACATTGAGTCCAGCTCTCCGAATTGTGTCGGGGACCCACTTTTATATTTGTGCGACACTATTAGCACCGTCGTCCACCAATCGTCCATCCTACGACGGTATCCATCTGCTCGTCCCACGTCCCTCCACCAATCTGTACCAGTCTGTTCCACGGAATCCAATTTCTTTTCATATTCGAATTTGTTCTTCATCTGACCAACATTGTAGTCCAATCTGGTGCGCTCATTGAACGCCGGTGCGATCTACTGCTACCATTCTCCAACGCTACGCGCATGGGAATTAAGATGTTCCATATACACATTGATGAAAGCATTGGTTGGTCATGTCGTTGTTCCATTCGGCAATGGAACGGGTAGAAGAGGACTGACTTTCTGCCATTTTGAAAAGGAAAAAAAAAAGAGTTCCAAAAATTATGAAAAATATATATATATATGTAAGTTAAGAAGCTAAAAACACAAATATAAAAGCAGAAACCTGAAAAAATCAACGAGTTGACGGAGATTGAAGCTTGAATTTTCGGACTTGTTGAGGGATTTGGTGATGAAAAAAGTTGGAAATGAAGTGGAAAATATAGAAGGGAAGAGAATCGGCAGTTCCAAAATTGTCGTCGCGTCCGATGTGCGTCGGACGCATCGGACGCGTCGGACGCGAAAGTTATCTTTCCAACCGTTCGTCTCGAAGGGGCAAATGTGTGGTTCCACTGTCGACGCGTCAGACGCAGACGCCAACTTTAAATGGCCAGTTGAAAAATCAAACGGTACCAGTGTTTGTTTTTACAGAAAGGGCAAATTGAAAGGGGCAGAATTATTATTGTATTTGTGTTTATTATAGTTTTTATTGAATGCAAAATACAAACTGCAGAATATAAATTGCAGAATACAAACTACAGAATACAAATTGCAGAATACAAACTGCAGATTACAAATTGCAGAATCTAAATTTCATAATTCAAACACCAGTACAACGCATAATACTAGTTCACATAAAAAAAAACAATTCAAACATGCAAACATAACACAAATAAAAAGCAACAAAAAATACATAAGAAACCTATAGCTGTCCAGCCCGCAGTTTACGAACATAATGAAGAACACAACCGCTCAGCTGTGCGGGCTTGTTAATCAGAGAATACAAAGGGATGTGGTTTTTCTGTCCTTCTCTGACAGAATAACCGCAACCTCCTACTTTGTATACTTCTCCTCGTCTTGATGTACTGACAGACATAGCTGTATAAGCTCGTCTCGGCCTATGGACGAAGGAGCAGAACGAGAAGGGCCAGCACCGGAGCTGATCTACGTACGAGCGGGACGATTCGAGATCTCAGCAGTATCGCCTCAAATAAAATCGCCAAAGATCTGAGACTCGTGCAGATGAACTGGTGGAGCGGCCGGAACTAGGTATTGTACGAATGCAGCCTCCAAACATAGAGTCCAACTCTTTGAATCACGCTGGAGACCCACTCTTGGATTTGCACGACGCCGGTGGCACCGTCGCCCAACACTCGTTCGTCTCACCAACAGTATCCAACTGCTCGTCCCACGCCCAGCCATTAATCTGTAGCAGTTTGTTCCACGGATTCCGTTCTCTTTTCATGTTATCAAACTTGTTTTTCATTTGACCTGCATAGTAGTCCAATCGGGTGCGCTGGTTGAACGCCGCTGCGATTTGCTAGCACCAATTTCCAACGTTCTGTGCATGGGACTCCGGATGGTCCATGCACACATTGATGAAAGTATTGGTAGTGTCGTTGTTCCAACCAGCAATGAAATAGGTAGAAGATGAATGACTTGCTGCCATTCTGAAAGAAAACGATTTCCAAAATTAACAGGAAAAATAAATAACGGAGTTAAGAAGCAAAAAAGCACAAATACAATAATAAAAACCTGAAATAATCGAAGATTTGAAGGGGTTTGGAGCTTGAATTTTCGGATTTGGTGTTGAAAAGGGATATCAATGGAGTGAATATATAGGGGGAGAGAAGAGAACCAACAGATCCAGAATTTTCTTTCGCGTCTGACGCGTCTCGGACGCGAAAGCTATCTTTTCAACCGTTCGTCTCGAAGGGGCAAACATGTGGGTTTCACATATGACGCGTCAGACGCGTGTGACGCCGACGCGAACGTTAACTGGCTAGTCTGAAAATCAAATGTTACCTAACAGAGAACTCGTAATTTATAACATGAATATGAGAAATTATATAATTTGGAAGCACAAATAGTATGCTAATATAATATTTTTCAATCCGATTATCTCAATTCTTAATTCAATTTCTGCGTTTTAGAAAAAACACCTCAAGTTAATACATTAAGTACCAAGCCGTAATTTTCAGAAGCCTATACTGTTCTATGTCCGATTGCCTTAGACACCATAAACTGTTCTGATTATTCAATCTGAAAACCAACTATTGATGCTTGTGAAATACAAACATACACATATATAAAATAATTTGTCATGAATAATCAATACGCAAAGACTCAATTATAAATCCACGCAAAGATTTAGCTATTTGGTAGAGTTACACTAGGCAGGTGAGTCATATGAATTCCATTATAATAAAACAAAGAATTCATTGCGAGTATAAATATTAAAAAAAAAATGTACTTAAGAGGTGTACATTATTCAAATACACTCTAGCACAATAGGACATAAGACTAGAAGATAAAACCAAAGTGGAAAGGATCTTTAATGAGATTTTAAACGAAACATTAACCTAAAAGGAAACATAGGTGTAAAGTGTTCACTTGCTTTGGCTTTCTAGAATTATGAAGAGTTAAGCAAACAAAGATTTCCAAAGAAAAACCTTTCTAGCTCAAAGCAAAATTGATCCAATGTTTTATTGTTTAAAGTACATAATTGCGTCATAGGAGTTAATCAGTATTGTTTATTGATCAAACTTTTGAGATGCATTTTCAAAGTAGATGCTATGCTTTTTCATGCACTTCTAGTTCATTCATGATCATGTCCAAGAAAGTAGGCAAAAAATTATGAAATGTTTCGATATGAACTAGTATTCATGTAAGAACTCAAACTGCAAATTTAATGAAATAATTATACCTTTAATCTAGTTCTGGGATATACAGTGTTATCAATTCCAAGCTGCTGATTTACTAGTTATCAGCTTAGATCTGAAGTTACATAGAGAACTAATTTCGGTATATATTCTTACTGATGAAGCTAGCATTTGTGATCCCTAATCTTTGCTGCTAAATGGATTAGAAATATAAGATTGATAGTTATTGTTGGATCTAAATATGCATAAATAATATTAATATTAGCATATTAAAATGCTAACGCTTACATCACTCCTTGATCTACCCTAAAGGAAAAAGAAAAAAAAAAGAAAAAAAAAAAAGTAAAAGAGAAGGCATCGGTATGTGAATTTTGACCACAACATGAAAAAAAATAAGTTAAAGAAGATGGAAAGACTGGTTCTAATCTTATCTTCAAATAAATATCTCAAATATAACTATAATATATATATACTTTGTGATCTATTACAGATCAGAACTGTCCCATGGGATAAGGTGCCTAAACAGGTTTGGCACAAATCAGAATAGAATCAGCAATTGAATCATAACTGACTGATTAGGAACAGAACAAATTTAGGTTAGAAGGGAATTCTCTGATTTTTGATATGAGCTTCTTAAAGTAATTAATCATTAAACTTTTGAACTTATGGCTCCCTCGCTTGGAGATTTTTTGGTGTTGTTCGTGTAAGATTTTGAAAGTACTCGTTTCGATCTTCAATCGTAGCGAATCAATTGGTTTATATGAAGTGTCATTATACCCCATCAATCCAATTAAATGATCGTAGCAGTGATTTTCATTAGTTCTATAACCAACAACAATTGATATGGAAAAATTAATTGGGTTCTCTAAAACCAATCAAATGCATTAGAAAAATAAACTTTCATGCAGAGACTAAAATTAGAGTAGCCTTAATTCAGAGTAAAACGATCAAGACAGAAATGAATGTATCAATTGAAACTCGTTTACATGTACATAATGGCGTGAAATAAAGTGTTATGAGAAGTCATCTATTTCACTATCCTAGTCCATTGTATAGAAGGCTATACTTGTCTACTAAAGTATTCTTAGACGCTTGGGACAAAAAAAGTGGGAACTAGATTAACGACTTTCAGAAACTTTGACATTATTTTTCTGTAAAATTCAATGTTTAAGAAAATACATGGAAAGAAAATACATAATTAAATACATTTTTTTTCTTAAAATATTAGAAAACAAGTCAAGTTAACAAATTTAATTGTTTGTCAAAAGTAATTTAATTAACTCAGAAAAATCAAATTGTTTATAACGGTAAAATCACTTATGAAATGATGTTCACTATTATTTTTCATAGAAAAAGTTCTGCGAATATTCTGGAGTTTAATTAAAAATGAAAATTTTCAAAATCCTTAATTTTGTTAGAAAACTCGACATTTCGTAACGGATTCATTTCCAAAAATAAATTTAAAAAAATTTCAGATAAACTTATTTGTCGGGGAAAAAAAATCAAATCTTTATAAAAACTTCTTACTTTTCAAAAAAAAAAAAAAAAAAAAAAAAAAAAAAAAAAAAAACAACTTCTTTAAAATTCCAATGCTAGAAAGTTCCAAATAAATCCCAAAAAACAAAATATGAAAAAGAATCATATATTTTAGACATGAAATTAATGTTAAAGAAACAAAATAGAAATCAGATCAGAACTACTTGTTTTAACTTTGTTATGTGGGAAATCTGAAAGGTATAATACTGACAGTCTCAGTGGAGGAAGCAACGCGTCTTTGACCATAAAACATTATAGCCTATTGGTTTGATGTGAATTACTGGGCTAACTCAACCAAGAAAGCAAGGGCAGTTTGGTTTATTTTGTATATTATGTTTTAAGTTTTGAACATTAACTACAAAATATGAAACAGTAGCAGCAAAAACAGGAAAAGGAGGACAACAGATAAGCCAGCTTTATCCTATACCATTTTTCAAACGGGTTTTATTTTAGGAAGAGAAAATTTTGTTCTGGCCTATCAAAAAATTCGTCAATGAAAAAAAAAAAAGGTAAAAGGTTTTGTAATCAGACAAAAGATGTTACAGAAAATGGATGCTGGCGCATGCAGATTACATCAAGGCAAGCTGAGTATTGCTTTCTTATTTGTATTAAAATAACAAAATGCAAGTTCTTCCTACATGATTAAAAAGCACAATGAATCTCTGATGTATACATTTTCATGTCGTTTGTTAGCATCAGTACATTCTTCGCCCACTCATTATTTTCCAGTTTCTTAATTGTATTCAAGGGTTCGAGAGTCTAATCAAGGCCAGGCCTAGCATATAAGAGCCTTTGGCTGCACATGAAATGGAACCCATTAAACAAAGATGTACAGTATATTTAAACCAAAATAAAATTCAATAATTTATAATTTATAAAAAATAATTAATAATTTATGTAGCTTGTTTAATATATGTTTAATCTTAAAATTTATTAATAATTAATAATTTATTTTAATTATTTTAATAAATTATTTAATATTCAAAAAAAAATTAATTTTGCTTAAAATATAATAATAATGAATAATTTATAATTAACGACAAATATTTAATGAGAGCGGCTATTGAGACATAAAATTTAACATAAATTGAAAGACGCAAAATCTGAGCCGTTGGATTAATTTATCTTTATGTGAGGGACGTAAATTAAGGAGCAATCTAATGGTGGAGATTCATTGTGTCTATTTTTTATGTTCATATAGACTTTTCCATATTTAATGCTTACATAAATAATTAATAAATGGCAGTTTATGATTATTATTATGTAAATTAATAATATGTAAATGAAAACTTAGATAGGTAATTATTTATACTTTATAATCACTAATAATTAATAAACAATTTATAGTTAGGTTATTTTTTTATATGTGGTAATTCACTGTTATTAATCATAAATAATTAGTAAACTACAATATATTAATTTCACTAATACAACGAAAAAAGACTAATACAATAATTAATGTACGCTATAGAAAAATTATAATTGACATCAATTTATTTGAATTTACAATTGCTTTAAATGTAACAATAATTAGTAATTTATAATACATAACAAATAATGAATGCTTACATAATAATTTATAAGTAATAATTATAAATGATTTCTAATATAAGTTATTATTTATCATTTATTACAATTGATGATTATTAATAAATAATTCTTTGTTACTTTTTTTTAAAACAAGAAACTAGAAATCTATAACCCCAATAATGGAGAAAAATCGTCTTTCTTCGATGGCTCAAAAAAACAACGTTCAACAGTGATCAGAAACATACCACTGAACCAAGACAAATCACTATACAAAATGAAGACAAGACCAACATATAACAACATAAACTCCAGCCTACAGGGCACTAGACACATGCCAGCTACTTGAGATACCGGCCAAAAACCACATCATCGATAAGAGACGCCGAGCAGAAGAGCGATCCAATCTTCAGTCCAAAACCAGCATCCCGAATAGGCAAATTCAAGGGTCCACCATAAGACCATCCAATCAGCAAAGCGGTCCCGTCTTCTTCCAAAACGCAGAATCCAGCCGAAATAGAAGACCTATAAAAACATACACACAGATACTAATCCTCAACCTACCCCAATGTGAGATTTGGGCTTGAGAGAAATGCTGAAGTTTCAAATAAGAGGAGTAAACAAGCCAAGATCGACTCCCGAGAAGGATCTACCTTTGAGCACAAGGGATACATCATCAGCCACATAACTGGAGATCTTATGAGATCTCATGGGTGAATCATCATAGATAGCCTTGTTTTTGGAACACTAAATATATTAACAAATGTAGCAGGGGATGATACGATGAAGAATCAGGCAAAATTGCTTGTCCGATCCTTTGAACCACTATTGACGAAGGATGGTGATTAAGTTTCCGAAGTGCAATCACACTTCCCTGGTGGAATCACTATAAAAAAACAGGTGATGTAACGACCCGGAAAATCTGAACCAATTTAAAAATTTTAAATTGGCTATTTTATTGGATTATATATATTTAAAATAAATATTTTAAATAATAACGATGAAAAGTAAGTTTGAATCGACATTTGAAAACGAATATAATTAATTCTAATTATAAACAAGGCCTGAAATGGCGCGGTAGTTTCAAAATTTGAATTCAAACTTTGACTGACTGTACCGGGTGCAAAACAAAACGGATTTGAGTGAAACCAAAAATATTTAAATCTGTTAGTGAATATCTTTCTAACGAATCTGAAAAATCGAAGTTTCATTGCAGGAAGCAAAAGTTATGGCCAAATGAATTTTCAGAAAGGTCGCTATAGAGTTTATATAGCCCGTGAAAATGACCATTTTGCAAACGACCTCGGAATTCGACGAAACCACTTTTGTTGGATCCGAGATGGCAAATTATTGCTAGGTTTCAAATTTCATAATTTTTGAGGTTAATATGTGAGCATGGCAAAAGGAAATGTGTTTGGTCGATTTTTATTAAATTGGATCGACCAGAAATGGGCCATTTTTCAAATGGTCTCAGAATTCGATGAAACTAGTTTTGTTGGGACCGTATCGTCAAAACATAGCTAGATTTATTTTTTGGGAATTTTTCGAATCCGTTTGTGGCCCTGGCAAATTGAAATGTACGTTCAAATTAAATATTGAATGTTTTATATTTTAATTTGAAGGAAAACTGACTGAAACAGTCGAATGACCCTTCGAAACATATCCCATTGTGTTCGAAATGGGGGTATTTAGCTAGGAACGACAGTCGTTGGGTTTGGATTGGGGTTCGTGTGTGAAAGAGGGTATTTTAGAAATTTAAAAATATATAAATTAATAAAAAAATCTCATTGGTCAATAGTTTTTCTCTCTCCCCGACTCCAGCTCGCAAACGACGGAAACGTTTCCCCTCCTTCTCTCTTCTTTTTCTCACAATCCACTCGACAAAAACCCATGGTACTTTGGAGAATTTCGTAGTACTTGTGACGGCCCGCCCCGCACCAACCGACATTTACTCCAAAAGTGCGTTGTACACATGTACAATTAGCACGGGACGGTCGTCAGAAGGAAAGGAAAGAAGGAAATGAACTAACAAGGAACCTGTAAAATGTCTCACAGCGCATGGAACAAAATATAATAACAACATACTTGACATGAAACAGGTGAGACAGTGCTTAAGCTGAAAACAAACTAACATAGCAGCGGAAAATCCAAGTACAGCTTATGATCCAAAGTTAACATTATTACAACTTTTCAAACTGTCTCTAAAACAAAAGCAAGATAAAGGAGGTACACTACTAATGCCCAAGTAGCAACCACCAACGACACAGGGAGAATATCTATATATCATACGTGGAATCCTCCTGCTCGCCTCCGAATCAGCTACTCACGCATCACCAGCTAACCTGTCTCTAGTCTGCTCGTGTGAGCACCCAGAGTAATAAGAAGAGACATAAAACTTTGGGTCAGACATAAAGCCTGGTATGAGCGATAAGCATCTAAACAGAACAATAACAGGTAGACTAAACCATACCTGAACCTGCAACCAAAGAGTTAGCACTACATACTGTACAACACTCTAAGGTGCCAATAACATGTGGTGTAAAGATAATGGGGGTGGGGGTGTGCATGTTATAGTGATGGAAAACAATCAAACATAGCATCCATCCTCACATCTCTCGCTCAGTACGTAAAGCATACGATATTCACCACTTCGATCACCCAATACACCTCGCTATGATCACTTTGCCCCATGAAGTCTCAATGACTTCACTACACTGATCCATAGCCACTAATCCTCTGCTATGTCCACTTTGCCCCATGGAGTTGCAATGACCCCGCTGCACTGGCTCATAGCCTTACTAATCCTTTACTATGTCCACTCTGCCCCATGGAGTCACAATGACCCCATTGCACTGGCTCATAGTCTTACTACGCATCACTTTGCCCCTCGAGTATTAATGACTCTACTGCACTGATAACGTAGTCTTGCTACCATCACCTTGCCCCTCGAGTCATAGTGACTCTACTGCACTGATAAGTAGCCCATCATCCATTTTCAGTGGTGAATCGAAGTTATGAACGTCGACAACTTCTTAGCACACGTCCCACAGTAAAGCCCAACCATGAAGTGAACTCATTGGTTCCCAACCGGATCCTGAGCTCTAACTTCCATTTGGACTACCTTTGCATCTCGGGCTATTGGTCATCACCGGATCGGTTCGGATCTTCCCCTAATCACTAGTTCGGTTCGGATCGGAATGCTTCCCTTCACTGGATCGGGTCGGATTCTCGAGCTTGCCACGATTCGGATCGGCCTCTTCTAAAGCACCCCGGGTCGGGTCGTAGTCTCCAAGCCCAGTTGTAGTACATCGATTCGGGTCGGGGCACCATGGCATATCGGGTCGGAGAACTCCAGGCGGGTCGGATCGGATGATGCGTATCACGAGAAGTGCGAGTGGATCGAAGTGTGAAGTGCGAGAGCGGATCGGGTCCTCCTAACCGATCCGGTTCGGGTGTCTTCCTGCACTTTTTCCAGCAAGCAGTTTACGCCACTCGACGGCGTTTTCGACCATTCCAACTATTCTAATCAATCACAAAGCATACCATATAGTCATAGCAACATGCATAATCAACCTCAAACACCAAAACAACTATATTATAGGTTAAAATGGATCAAACACAACCAAAATCCCATATTTTCCCTTAAGCATGTTTAGGTGAAACTAATGATATGATTAGCAAAACTTAACCAAATTAATCCAAATTCATATCAGAGGTCTAAAACATCATTTCTAATTTTATAAATATTTTTCCAGAATTTTATCATGTCAACACTAATTACCCTTAATTAGCCATAATTAGTGAGGAACTATGCAAATCACTCACCTTAGCCACAAATAAAACTTAGATCTGAAATAAATCTCTGATTTGGTGAGAATCCCAATGCTAAACAGTAACTCAAATGTTTATTTGGTGTTGATCTCTCTTGATTGGATGTTGCTAAGCCCAATCTTCAAGTAGAAAGTGATTTGGAGGTGATTTAGAGGTTGGAGGCCATTCTTAGGGTTTCTAAGAGGTAAGTGGAGGCTAGAAAACTGAAATGGAATGAATCTCTAACCCTTTTCAGCCTCCCCATAACCCTAATCCCGAAATGGGTTATGAGCCCATTCACTAATCACCATATTTGGCCCGGTTAAGCAGTTTTTCACCTTCCAAACCTTATTTCAGCCATATCTCCCAAATGGTAAGTCCGTTTCTCACATGTGACCATTCTACGGAATGGTAAACCATCAAACGAATCTAATGGAAGTGGTTTCAAGCCAAAATTCCTTTCCAGTCAAAAGTTATGGCCAAAACAAGATCAGCTAGGGGCAAAACGGTCATTTAAAAATCGACAAAAATCATGAACATAGGAAATAACTCTAATGGTTGTTTCCCAAAGTTACATGACCATACGACTTCATATGGGAAAGAAATAAATATTCTACGATCCTCCGATGCGTAGAATGCGGGTTGTTACACTCTCCTCCCCCCCCCCCCCCTTAAGAAATTTCTCCCCCGAAATTCCCTAACCAAAACACATAAAGGGTCCCGCATGCCTATCAACCATAAAACAACAATCAAACAAGCAAAACAAGTCTATCCTACCATGCGGAATAACTAAATTGCAAAGTAAATCTTACCAGGCAAAGAGTTCTGGATACGTCTTTCTAATGCTCTCCTCTGTCTCCCAAGTATAGTCATTCTCGTTCTCGCTCCACTGAACCTTGACTAGCTTCACCGCCTTCCTTTGAAGTTGCTTCGTATCGTGCTCGACAATACGAACCGGCTTGCGGTTCCCAACCGCCTCGGGTTCCACTTCGAAGTCCTCTAACTGATCAGGTGAAATAGTCATATCTGGGTCGTGCACGAACTTCCTTAACTGGGAAACATGAAATACGTTGTGAACTCCCGCCATCTTCTCGGGTAAGTCAACTCTATATGCCAAATTCCTAACTAGTTCAAGAACTGGGAATGGGCCAACAAATCTTGGTGCCAACTTGCCTCTCCTGCCAAATCGTATCATGCTCTTCAACGGAGAAACCTTAACAAACACCAAGTCACCAACGGATAATTTTAAATCTCTTCTCCTCTTATCAGCATAACTCTTCTGCCTATCTTGGGCAGCTTTCATTCGTTGTTGAATGATCTTAATCTTATCCGAAGTTTCCCTCACCACATTTGGTCCAAGCATAAATTTCTCGCTAGTCTCTATCCAACATGATGGTAAGTTGCACGGTCTTTCGTACAAAGCTTCATATGGAGCCATACCGATAGTGGATTGGTAGATATTATTATATGCAAACTCTACTAGATGCAAGTGGTCATCCCACGATCCACCAAAATCCAATATACAAGCTCTCAAGAGATATTCCAATATACGATTCACCCTCTCCGTCTAACCGTCGGTCTGAGGATGATATGCGGTACTAAGATGTAATTCTGACCCTAGAGCCTCTTGTAAGCTCTTCCAAAACCCATTAGTAAACAACGGGTCTCGGTCACTCACAATGCTTTTAGGTACTCCATGAAATCTCACTACCCACTTCATATACAATTATGTTAACTTAGCTACCGTTTTGGTCGATTTGACTGGTATAAATCTTGCACTCTTAGTCAATCGATCCACAATTACCCAAATGCTATCATGTCCCGTTCTAGTCCTTGGTAAACCATCAATGAAATCCATCGAGACTGCTCCCATTTCCATTCGGGAATTTCTAATGGTCGTAACAACCCACTAGGCTTATTTTGCTCGGCTTTAACTAGCTGGCAATTCATGCATTTGGATATAAACTTCCCAATGTCTCTTTTCATCCCTTCCCAGTAGTAAGTCTGTCTCATGTCTCGATACATCTTATTACCACCGGGATGTATAGTCAGTTTTGAGTGATGACATTCTCTAAGCACTTCATCTCTCAAACGATTCACGTTGGGTACAACTAGTCTTCCATTCTTTCTAAGCCATCCATCTCGATCAAGCCCATACACATTCATCTCCTCACCGTCGATGTTCATCTCTAACTTAAAGATGATTTCCAATAGATTAGGATCGTCCCTCTGGCTGGAACCAATCTGCTCTATCAAAGTGGGTCTGATCGCCAAACTAGCTAGCATTTCTGGATCCAATTCGCACTTTGGTCTGAAATCAAACCCTGCGATATACTCCAGTTGCTTCCATTCAAGAAACATAGCCCCTAAACTGGCAAGTCTCCTACTCAAGGCATTGGCTACCGCATTTCCTTTCCCAGGTGTGTATGCGATATCAAAATCATACAAAGCCAAGAACTCTAACCATCTCTGCTGACGAACATTTAGATCCTTCTAGGAGAAGAGATACTTTAACAATTTATGATCGGTAAACAACTCAAATCTCTCTCCCAAGAGATAATGTCTCCACATCTTCAATGCGAACACAATCGCTGCTAGTTCCAAATCATGGGTAGGATACTTTTTCTCATGTGGCTTTAATTGCCGACTAGCATAAACTACAACCCTACCTCCTTGCATCAATACAACACCTAGTCCGGTACCACAAGCATCCGTGTATACCGTCATCTCTTCATTCCCTTTCGGAATGACTAACACTGGTGCACGCGTCAACTTTTCCTTTAGACTCCTGAATGCATTCTAACACACTTCGTCCCAGACGAAGGCCTGATTCCTCTTAGTCAACTGAGTCAACGGTGCTGCTATCTTGGAGAAGTCCTGGATAAACTTACGATAATATCCAGCTAACCCCAAGAAACTTCTTACATCTGTTGCATTCTTGGGCGTAGGCCAATCCTGTACCGTAGCCACCTTCGCAGGGTCCACGGCAATACCATTCTCTGAAACAACATAGCCCAAGAATCTCACTTCCCTCCTCCAGAAGTGACACTTAGAGAATTTTGCTTTCAATTGGTGTTTCCTCAACACCTCCATCACTATCCTCAAGTGTCCCTTGTGTTCCTCCTCTGTCCTCGAGTAAACAAGGATGTCGTCTACGAACACAAGAACAAACTTATTCAACTGATCTCTGAATACTCGATTCATAAGATCCACGAAGTAGGCTGGTGCATTGGCCAATCCAAATGGCATAACCAACCACTCATAGAATCTAGATGGCGTCCTAAATGCCGTTTTCGGAACACTCTCATCCGCTACTCGGAGCTGATGAAATCCCGTCGCGAGGTCCAACTGGGAGAACACTCTTGCTCCTTCCAGTTGATCAAACAAATCATCTATCCACGGTAGAGGATACTTATTCTTCCTCGTTACCTTATTCAACTCGCGATAGTCCACACACAAACGAAGGGAACCATCTGCCTTAGTGGAAAACACAACTGGTGCTCCCCACTCGGAGACACTTCTTCTAATAAAACCTTTCTTCAAAAGATTGCTGACTTGCACCCCGAGCTCTCGCTGCTCCCTTGGTGCCATACGACGAAGTGGCATCACTATAGGTCTGGCATCTTTCACTAAATCAATACGGAACTCAATCTCTCGGTGTGGTGGAAGCCCGGTCACCTCCTCGAAGACGTCCGGATAATGGCCAACCACGGGCACATCTGAAAACTCATCATGCGGGATGTCGAGGGAATTTATAAAACTAGCCATTACCCCATCACTAGGTAGACTACCAAACACTACCCTCCGCCCATCATCCGCCCTAACTGTCACCAAAAAGCCCTCATAGTCTACCACCACCCCGTATCTTTGGAGCCAATCGACCCCCAATATAATGCCATACCCAGTAAAGCCCAAAACAAAGCAATCACAAACATACATCCATGACTCGATAAGACCAAATTTCTGCAAATCATACTAAGGTTAGTCGAACCACCAATCGGGTTCATCACAACCAACGGTCTATCAACTATCTCGGGTTCCAGTCCCAACCTATCCACTAGGTCACTAGATATAAAGGAACAGGAAGCCCCAGTATCAAACAAAACTCGAATTGGTACATCATAAATAGAAAGCATACCTTGAATAACGACATTCTTTCCTTTCTCCACCGCAGTTGGGGCATTCGACAAAGAAGGAACAACATCGATAGCATATGCTTTCACAATCTGTTTCTCTTTAAGAGGTTGTGGACACTTATCCTTATGATGTCCCACTTGGCCACAGTTGTAGCACTTCCTATCCGCTAGCTTGGCCCGGCATTCGTTAGCATAATGGCCCTTCTTACCACAGCTGAAGCACTCAACATCTTTCTTGTTCTTTTTCTGGCCATCCTTAGATTGGTTCTGTTTCCTCTTATTCTGAGAGTTATTCTTGCCTCCACCGCCCGCTTGCGGTTTCAGCCCTTCTGCAGATGCTGCCTCAATCTTTGGCTTAGGGTAAAGACTCTCTGATCTCAAAGCTTTCCCTACAATCGATTCAAAAGTCTCATCGATGTGGTTGATAAGCCTTTCCCCCAAGTATCCATCCAATCCAGTAATGAACTTCTCATTCTTCTTCTCAGGAGTATCGATAAGAGATAGTCCATACTTCGACAAAGTGTCGAACTCAGCAATATAGTCAGAGACTGCCCTACCATTCTGCTTGAGTTCCAAGAATCTCTTAAACAACACTGACTTCTAGGCAGCTGGAATGAACTTCTCGCTAAAGCGAGCCTTGAACTGATCCCAAGTAACCTGATCTTCTGGAGTAGCTGTTCTAATGGCATTCCACCAATTCATCGCTCGCCCTTGCAGCTGACGAGATGCTAGCCTTCTCTTTATCGCATCCTCGATACCCAAGTCGTCAAAGATACGATCATAGCTATCCAACCAATCCTGAACATCTGTGGCCGACTCCGTTCCATGGAATGGCTTCCCATCAAGGTTAGTGTAATCCTTGCACAACTTGGCGAAATCGACCCTAGGCGCCTGCACTACTGGACCACCACCATTTCCAGGATTGGGAACTGCCCCTTGAACATCCCTAAGAATCTTCCTCATGAAGTTAGTGAACATCGCCCTCATGTCAGGAGCATTCCCATTATTGGTCCCTCTACTAGCACCTCTAGCATATCAGCTCATCGTTCAATCTGTAAAGAGGAAACTATTAACGACCCCATAGTGGTGCTAGTGCAGTACGACTTCATTCTTATACTACTAATAGTATATATATATAGCTTTTGAAAACCAAAGTAATCACAAATACGCGCTCTCATATACGTACTATCTCTCCCTAGTGTCTTTCCCTAGGTTAACTATGCAACCTAGAGCTCTGATACCAAATGTGACGGCCCGCCCCGCACCAACCGACATTTACTCCAAAAGTGTGCTGTACACATGTCCAGTTAGCACGGGACGGCCGTCAGAAGGAAAGGAAAGAAGGAAATGAACTAATAAGGAACCTGTAAAATGTCTCACAGCGCATGGAACAAAATATAATAACAACATACTTGACATAAAACAGGCGAGACAGTGCTTAAGCTGAAAACAAACTAACATAGCAGCGGAAAATCCAAGTACAGCTTATGATCCAAAGTTAACATTATTACAACTTTTCAAACTGTCTCTAAAACAAAAGTAAGATAAAGGAGGTACACTACTAATGCCCAAGTAGCGACCACCAACGACACAGGGAGAATATCTATATATCATACGTGGAAGCCTCCTGCTCGCCTCCGAATCAGCTACTCGCGCATCACCAGCTAACCTGTCTCTAGTCTGCTCGTGTGAGCACCCAGAGTAATAAGAAGAGACATAAAACTCTGGGTCAGACATAAAGCCTGGTATGAGCGATAAGCATCTAAACAGAACAATAACATGTAGACTAAACCATACCTGAACCTGGACCTGCAACCAAAGAGTTAGCACTACATACTGTACAACACTCTAAGGTGCCAATAACATGTGGTGTAAAGATAATGGGGGTGGGGTGTGCATGTTATAGTGATGGCAAACAATCAAACATAGCATCCATCCTCACATCTCTCGCTCAGTGCGTAAAGCATACGATATTCACCACTTCGATCACCCAATACACCTCGCTATGATCACTTTGCCCCATGAAGTCTCAATGACTTCACTGCACTGATTCATAGCCACTAATCCTCTGCTATGTCCACTTTGCCCCATGGAGTCGCAATGACCCCACTGCACTGGCTCATAGCCTTACTGATCCTTTACTATGTCCACTCTACCCCCATGGAGTCACAATGACCCCACTGCACTGGCTCATAGTCTTACTACGCATCACTTTGCCCCTCGAGTCTTAATGACTCTACTACACTGATAACGTAGTCTTGCAACCATCACCTTGCCCCTCGAGTCATAGTGACTCTACTGCACTGATAAGTAGCCCATCATCCATTTTCAGTGGTGAATCGAAGTTATGAACATCGACAACTCCTTAGCACACGTCCCGCAGCAAAGCCCAACCATGAAGTGAACTCATTGGTTCCCAACTGGATCCTGAGCTCTAACTTCCACTTTGACTACCTTTGCATCTCGGGTTATTGGTCATCACCGGATCGGTTCGGATCTTCCCCAAATCACTAGTTCGGTTCGGATCGGAATGCTTCCCTTCACTGGATCGGGTCGGATTCTCGAGCTTGCCACGGTTCGGATCGGCCTCTTCTAAAGCACCCCGGGTCGGGTCGTAGTCTCCAAGCCCAGTTGTAGTACATCGGTTCGGGTCGGGGCACCATTGCGGATCGGGTCGGAGAACTCCAGGCGGGTCGGATCGGATGATGCGTATCACGAAAAGTGCGAGTGGATCGAAGTGTGAAGTGCGAGAGCGGATCGGGTCCTCCTAACCGATCTGATCTGGTTCGGGTGTCTTCCTGCACTTTTTCCAGCAAGCAGTTTACGCCACTCGACGGCGTTTTCGACCATTCCAACTATTCTAATCAATCACAAAGCATACTATACAGTCATAGCAACATGCATAATCAACCTCAAACACCAAAACAACTATATGATAGGTTAAAATGGATCAAACACAACCAAAATCCCATATTTTCCCTTAAGCATGTTTAGGTGAAACTAATGATATGATTAGCAAAACTTAACCAAATTAACCCAAATTCATATCAGAGGTCTAAAACATCATTTCTAATTTTATAAATATTTTTCCAGAATTTTATCATGTCAACACTAATTACCCTTAATTAGCCATAATTAGTGAGGAACTATGCAAATCACTCACCTTAGCCACAAATAAAACTTAGATTTGAAATAAATCTCTGATTTGGTGGGAATCCCAATGCTAAACAGCAGCTCAAATGTTGATTTGGTTTTGATCTTTCTTGATTTGATGTTGCTAAGCCCAATCTTCAAGTAGAAAGTGATTTGGAGGTGATTTAGAGGTTGGAGGCCATTTTTAGGGTTCTAAGAGGTAAGTGGAGGCTAGAAAACTGAAATGGAATGAATCTTTAACCCTTTTCAGCCTCCCCATAACCCTATTCCCGAAATGGGTTATGGGTCTATTCACTAATCACCCTATTTGGCCCGGTTAAGCAGTTTTTCACCTTCCAAACCTTATTTCAGCCATATCTCCCAAACGTTAAGTCCGTTTCTCACATGTGACCACTCTACGGAAAGGTAAACCATCAAACGAATCTAACGGAAGTGGTTTCAGGCCAAAATACCTTTTCAGTCAAAAGTTATGGCAAAAAAAATATCAGCTAGGGGCAAAACGGTCATTTAAAAATCGACAAAAATCATGAACATAGGAAATGACTCTAATGGTTGTTTCCCAAAGTTACATGACCATACGACTTCATATGGGAAAGAAATAAATATTCTACGATCCTCCAATGCGTAGAATGCGGGTTGTTACAGTACTCAACACGATCTTCGAATCCATACCAACCTCAGATTTTTTTCATGGGGTATTGAGTTCGAATCGAGCTCGAGAAGATCCCACCTTTGGAGCACCGCCGTGAGCAGGAGGAGCCGTTGAAGTGGGGCCCCCCTACATCGATCTGTGCGCCGTTCCAAGGCCTAGAGGGTGGCGCCGACCGATCTCGTCCAAGTGCTGCGGGTTTCGAGTTATTGTCAAATCTAGTTTCGAACCGGGAAGAAAGGTATACGGCTGTTCTATTTTGAACCGATTATAACACTCTTAGGTGTTACAAACTTTGAAAAATCGTATCTTTTTCATGTGTTGACGAAATTCGATGAAACAGGAGACATCGGGACCGTGAGGACGTCTTCTACATTTTAGAAGAGACCGCATATTTTTCTGAGCCTTCTGTTATTTTTGGTGGAGTGGAACCCAATGTGGGATTTCTAAATTATAAACGATATGGAAAACGACGATGTATAAATTATATAGTTGATGTATGAGCTATATAAGCGTTGTACACCACATGTATAAGCGTTGTATAAGTTGTACGTACGATATATAAGTTATATATGCGTTGTAAAAAAATATATATGTGTTGAAATAGAAGTGAAATGCTTATATATATATATATATATATATACACACACGCCCCTTGTCCACAAACCATGGACGATATTTATTGGTTGTGATTGGTGTGAAAATTGGTTGATTACGAATGGTTGATTAAAATTGTTTGTGGTTGAAATTGATTGATTGTGGTTGAAAAATACCCGTTTGTGGTTGAGAATTATTTAATTGAAACCACATAGGATTAGTTTATGGAAGTGGAAAAAAAATATATACATGCCGCCTGCGTGCGAACTAGATGCATGAAATGAAACACCCCACCTCCGTTAAGGTCACTCACAAAGGGAATGCCTTAACTTTGGTGGAGGTTTATAAGTAAAAGTCACAGATAAACACAAGACAGATACAAGTACACATATTTTAAAACAGCGGAAAACAAACAGGATTTTATTTCATCAATACGTGTTCATACAAAACATTTCCATAATTATCTCAAAATACTTCCAACATTACAACCTCATTACTGTCTTGATTACTAAAGAAGCATAAAATATAAATAAAGTAACAAAAATCCCCATAGTGATATCCAAAGCCATAATCCGAGCAAAAGAGATCCAAACCATACATCTACGGTCTTGAAGCTTTCAAAAGAGTACTAAGCTGGGTTGTTTCCTCCCTGTGGACCTGAGTGGGGGACGAAAGAAAAGAAGACGAAAAGAAAATAGAGTCAGACATAAAGCCTGAGTAAATCTAGTGACTCTTCAGTATGTGAATAAGAAAATGGGCATGATAGATATAAACTAAAAACAGGAAAGTATCACAAGCTAAGGAAGTGTCGTTTAGAATCGAATGTACTATCGCACCCACACTATATCTCTGCACCTACTTGAGCTTATTCTAACTGGCACCCCATGCCGAGGGTGAAGTGATCCCCATTTTCTAAAGATCGGCTCCTACTCATGTAAACATGTGTCATACGGCCCCCAAGAATTGTGGATACCTATGTTGGTCCCACCATGGGGTGTATCAAGACCCATGGTGGCGGCCCCGACACAATTCTAGAATACATAGGTTATACTACTGGTGCCCCAGTGCCCTGTTTGTCTGCTCCGGAGTGTGTTCATGCCCGCACCCCGTTATAACCTACAATGTGCACCCACCGTAGTCGTTTTGACCGCTTACAATCAGCCCAGTAATCGTGTCCTACCATGCCTAGTTTCAGGGTACCATGATACCTAACTTGGGTTACTGCTGAAACGGGTCCCTCGTTACTAGGGTTTTCTAGTCAAACATGTTAAGTGGTTAAGTGTCTGTATTTACCTAACATCACCCATCAATTCTTGTTAACATGTTGAATTTGGTTAAGTGTTTTTAGTTGACTTAACCCTACCATCTGTCCTTAGCCTCTTAAAGCACCTGACCACTCACATTAGACAGATATTGCTACGGTTACTGGATGTGTCTGTCGGTTCCGGGCAGGTTTACACCGTAGCTCAGTCTAACCTCGGGTCCTTATTGGGCTCAATGCTTAACCACCCACATTGGATAGGTATTGTTGTGACTACTGGACAGCCGGGTGGGTCCGGGCAGGTTTACGTCACAACTTAATCCAACCATGGGTTAAGCATACCGTGTTTTCTAAATTTACATATTTTATCACTTCTCAATTATATGTAAATGTCATGTCCTTTATTCTTGGGTATAACAATTCATACCGCTTAAATGTCATTGTCGTTGGCATGTGCCAACCATGCCAACATATATTTTCATGTTTTACACCCAACGTTATTACCCCCGTTTGTACGTTCGCAACATTATAACAAATGTTGGGCTCGACACAATTCAGCCATCCTTTTTAAAAGTGAGAAAAAGGGGAAATCAAGAACATGTAATATTTCACAATACATAAAGGTGTGTGGCGCATGAACTTGCAATTTAGCGATTCAACTAACATAAGTTATGGGTCATGTGAACTTGCATCCAAATCAGAGTATAACTAAGTAGGTGTCATATAAAATGGCATAGTTTAGGCTTATACAAACTTAGGTTTAAATATGTTTAACTTGGTATAATGTCAACAACAAAACTAACATGTTGTATAATCACCAAAATGTCCAATTTTAACAACTAACCATATAGCCTATTTCAACATGAAATTTGCATAGTTTATGTACTCCAAACAGTACTTAGTATAGATCCAATTATACTTGCAAATAAACATAAGAATGTGTTCATAAGTTTTGGGTCATGTGGGCATAAAAGGTCTCAAATCTAGAACATGTTTACATAAGCCTTAATGTAGACTTAGAGAATGTATATAGTCCATGCCATAGACATAAACATAAAGGGATCAAATTCTAGTTTTTGCCACAAACTTGCAAGTGCCATTATTTTCATATACAAATGTCCAATAGGCTTGCATCAATCAATTTATGCCACAAATATCAATACACAAGTCATGGCAGAATTATTACAATACACAGAATTCATATCACCATTATACAATAACACAATTCTATTTTCATTTACATCGAATCACGTCACAGTTTTATTCATATTCTGAAAGATCACTATACTTACAACAAATGCAGAATCTTGAATTCTGGATTCTGAATTCTGAAATTGAGATGCGTTCCTTTGGGTAAATTAACGCTGTGTTGATTAATTTGATTAAGCTTTAGTCTTCTTCTTAATTTGATTTGTCTCTAAGCTCCTCTCTTGATGGCTACGCTCAATTCCTTCCTGGCAGCACGGCGACTCCAATCTTATTTTTTTGTGTGAATTTTTAGTTGAGAGTTAGGGTATATATATATAGATTTTTAAATTGTTTTGAGCGGTCAGATGAAGACAGGAGGAATCTAGACCATATAAAGTTCAAAGAGCCAATCAAGAGGTGACATGTCAGCCCTAATGACACACCGAGCCATAGAAATTCGAGCCAGAGCCAGACCCAGCCAGCCAGGTCGACCAGGTAGGTCGACTGGCAGGTCGACACCCAGGTCGACATTATGGTCGACCTGGGGTGACCAGGTCGACACCATGGTCGACCCTATGGTCGACCTGGTCCCTGGGTGGGAAGATTCCCGCCCAGCCCAGTTTGAGCTTGTTTTTCGAATTTTGAATCTGAAACCGAGCTGTTTGAATTTTAAATTTTATTCTGAAACTTCCGAAGGTCATAACTCCTTCATACGAAGTCCGATTCACGCAAACTCGGACTCTATCTCAAGCAGAATTCCGAGATGAACACAATGGCGTAACCCATTTCCCTTAATTCTTTCATTTAGAATTAATTACACTTTAATTTATGAAGCTTATTGTTATAGAATTCACAGGGTGTTACATGAAATCCCCATTGTCAAAAGCTGCGAGGCTTTAAGGTAGAGCGAGGAGCCGTACTAGGGACGGCCTCGGTTTTAACTACCCTGTCGTTATGCTGTCGAAATTTTGAATAATATTCCTGTGTTAGAATTATTTTCATGTGTTGAAATTATATTCATGTGTTGAATAGAAATTCATTCGTTGAATAGAAATTCATGTGTTGAATGGTATTCGTGTTTGAAATAATTTGTTTTATAATAAAAATCATATTTTTATCATCTATATGAACTATATAAAATAGTCGTGTTTTGAAATAAATTGTTTTATAATAAAAATCATATTTTTATCACCTATAAGAACTATATAAAATAATCATGTTTTGAAATGAATTGTTTTACAATAAAAATCACATTTTTACTATATACATGAATAGTTAAAAATAGCGAAATGTTGAAATAATTGTCGGTTGGATAAAAATATCATTTTTATCAAATATATGAAAAGAATATAGCTTTAAAATCGAAGAATCGATATATATATATAAATAGAATTGAAATATATCGAATAATGAAGCTGCAGTTCATGTTTTGAAGCCGTGATTTCAAACGATTAGTGCGGGAGATCCGACCATCGGATTTTCCCGAAACCGAAACCGTTGAGTTCGCGTTGGAAATATCTTTCCAACGACACCAACTTTGTGAAGATCCAGTGGTTGGATTGTCTGGAATGTTTAATTCAAATCTGAAGAAAAACAGCGCCAGAATCGATTATATATATATATATATAATTATATTAAATCGAATAACGACGCTGCAGTTCTTATTTTGAAATCGAAACTTGAAACGAGTGTACCGGGAGATCCGACCGTCGGATTTTCCCAAAACTGGAACCGTTGGATTCGTTTTGAAAAGATATTTCTAATGATATAAAATTTGTGAAGATCCAACAGTTAGATTTTCAGATATGTGTAAATCAAATCTGAAGAAATACAGCGCCACGGCCGCGTTATGTCCCGAAGCGTCGTTTAAATACATTGGTTGTTTTAAATTAAATAAAAATAGCGATATATCGTTATAAAATACTATAAACGATATGGAATGTGAAATTTAGAAGTTATCTGAAGGTTAGCTAAGTCGAATGGTTTCCTGGGTTTTGATCTGATGTTGGTTTCGGCCTTCGGGGTTAATACTTGGGAATTGTTCTCTTACTGATTGACGGTTAGTAACTGATAAAATTGAATGATGCGTATGTTGTGTTTGTGTAGCACTTGTTTATTATATACGCGAGTTGCTCAGAAAGACCGGGTTTATCCCATTCTGAATAACCGAATCGACGATAAGAAATCGAAGATGAAGACGGTGATTGAAGACCGGAGACCCTCACCTCGTTTGGATGGTAACTAATGTCCTGATTGGGAGGCATCCCGAAATATAGATAATAAGTGGTGATCGTCCAGACGTACGTGGAGATCGATGGGTATGCGAGGTATATAGTGCCTCCGGTTTCGTTCAGACCCAGGACGGACTTGTAAATGGACCGTGTGTCTGACAATGGAATTCATTCTGTGTGATTGATAGCCATCAGTTGCACGGTGTGAATTGCCTGTGTCATACTAAGTTGCTATAATCAAGGCTTCTATTGAAAAGCAAAGTCTTGTGGTTGATGATCAAAGCACCGCCTGTGTGGCATAGCTTTGTGTATAACGTGAATTTGCGAACCTCACACCCCGGTATGAACCAGAAACGGGAGAGGACATCAGGGAGGGCATGCGTTTCCTTCTAGTTAGAGGTGGTGTCGGTGCTTAAACTGGCTGACATTTATACTATTTTTTTTCACCTATGTGGTTGTTGCTGTTGCGAGGCGCCTCAGTTATATCGGTCGATCCGGGACCGATGGAGTCATTCGTTGGCTCATTGACGTCCCAAAGGGTGGGGAAACGCAGTGTTCAGGCATAATAATCCACATCGGTGGACCGGCCCTGACGATCCAAGGGGCAGTTGCGGTTGTTCCTAAGACATAGGCTAGAGCGTCTCGAAGTCGGTAAGGACTATCTTTTGCCTTGGTTCTTGGCGGAAATACAATTTCCAAATACGTGATTGTGCGGTTTTGATTGTATATATATATGGCGACATGATATATGGTACCCATGCCGTCTATGATTTATAGTTATGATTCGAAGTTGTTTTTGAAACATGTAAGAGTAATAATATCAAATGCTTTTGTTTTATTCGTATCAAGCATATTTTGGCCATTATAAGGTAAAACTCTATCCTCTGGTTTGCGTTGCATTGTGTGATGGGAACTGAGTCTTATAATGGCTTCATTTTTATAAAAAGCATTGCGATGTTTAAAAGAATTATTTGTTTTAAAGCACTGGCAGTCCGATGGAGTAAACCCGTTCCACGAAAGTGGCATGGTCCTGTGATTAGCCATATTATAAACGTGTTAAGTAGATTTCTCATACCAGTACCATGACTGACTCGTAGTTTGTTTCACTTGCAAACTCAGGTGCCCCTTTTTCTACACGGGCAGCCTTGTATTCAGGTTATTAGCAGGCTCTTTCCGGATAGCTGGAGCTGAAGATGGATTCTATCATTTATCTCTTTTTATGCAGTTCAGCTCCTATTGTACATGTTATGTTTGTTTTCCGCTATAGACATTTATGTATAGTTGAACTGTATTTGTACTAAGTATGATCCTGTATACTGTGTAACTCTAATGATTACGTTTATCCAGTATATTCTTTTGTGCATTATCTGGTGTATTTATTTACTTTTGTTCTGCTATTATCTTTTTATGTGTTATATTCCAAAGATTACCCTTGCCACCGTCAGTACGGGGTTTGGGGTCGTCACAGGTGAGGAAGAGATTCTTCGAAAATGCGAATCAACCCACAACAGTGACAACGAGAAGTTAAGGAGATGCCGAGATGCTTAATATTAATGTCCAATGGTAATGTATCGTGAAGGACTTTCTATATGATAAGGAAAACATTATAAGGCAATCTGTATGTTCCACATGACCTTGAAGATAGGATTTCTAGGGATGGGCAATTAAGCGGAATTCTAGGCAGCGCTATGCGAAACTGAATTGCCTTTCCAAGAAAGGTCATTCACATGGATGTCCATAAATGCTTTAACTGATTGCATCATCTTCCAATTCTCACTGGCGTAGGATGGGATGCCATTTGTAACACCCCATGTCCATTAATGTCACTCACAAGGGAATGCATCAATGTCCATGAAGCGTTATTGTTGTATAGAATAGATAAATTACAAGAATAAATAAATAAAACAACACAGCAGAAGATAAAACTTATTTTATTTCATCATAACTCAAAACTAGTTTACATAAATAGTCTCCAAAACCATTACATCAGGATCAATAATTTTTTCCAAAAACTTCGAAGTACATAAAGAAGCAAACACTTAAATAACATAAATGCATAAATCCCCACTGAGCATAAGCAAAGCCATAAAGATGAAAGAGTCCAAAGCGGTACATATACTCTTCTTCAAGCGACTGAAAGAAATCAACACTAAGCTGTAGTATTCCCTCCTTGCAAACCTGATGGGGGGAGGAGGAAGAAAAGAGGTGGAAAGAAAAGGGGGTCAGATATAAAGTTTGGCGAGTGCGATAACTTTAACAATATAATTATCAAAATAACTAGACTAAGGCATAAGCTGGGAAAATAAGGAAATGACTGTGAACAATTGGGTATGACAGAACAAACAAGGAGATAAGACAAACCAAGATAACGTTAAAGGCGCCCCTAATCACTATAAGATAATTACTACACTGCACCACTACTAGTCACCCTAAAGGTTGATCCCACCTACAGAACTTAATACTGCTAATGGTAGTTTCGTGTACCCCTAGCTACCTCCATAGGTGTCGTCTGCCCCTATCTCCACTATGTGTACCCACTACCCCCGTTCGATCGGCTCCCTAACTCGTAGATACCCGTGCTGGCCCCACAGTGGGGTGTATCACTCCCCAAAGTGGCAACCCGATACAACCCAAAATGCATGGCTTATATCTACACGATGCAACAACGTCTTACCTACCAGCACAGGCCCACACACACACATGACCCTGTTGGACTTGCGTTGCCACCGCTAACCCGTTTTGGCCTCTTACAGTCAAGCCCATTATGCGTGTCCCGTCCTCGACTTGGGTTGAGCCCACAAAGATACTTATGGTTTACTGGTTGAAACGGGCCCCCATGCATGACACAAGCTTTCCACCTATGCTTGGTCCCCTCTAAGGTTTTCCCCACTTAACCCAATTCTTAATCATGTCTTTTTACATGTTTCGATCTTGGTTATGTGCATCTAATCGTATTTCAAATGCCACCCAAGGCACCCACTAAATTCCCCATGCCACCCAAGGCACCCACTTAACCCCCTCATGTCCCACTACATGTTTATCTGGTTAAGTGTTTCTTAATTCATTAAGACCGTAACCTTGTAAATACCTCCCACATTAGACTGGCATTTGTGGCAGCTGGATTTGCCGGGCGGGTCCGGGCAGTCTTACACCACAAACGAGCCTAACCTCGTGTCTTTACAACTGTTACGCATTTAATTCATGCCTTTGACCTCTCACATTAGACTGGCATTTGTGGCAGCTGGATTTGCCGGTCGGGTCCGGGCAGTCTTACACCACAAAAGAGTCTAACCTCGTGTCTTAGGCGATTAATTACACATAATTACCTAATTTGAATTAATTTCCCTATTCAAATTGCCAATCAATTACAAATTTAACTATGTCCATAATTGACTCAATTATGTCCATCTATTTATGGTATATAAAATTATACCAATTAACATCACATTTAAGGCATTTATGTTAATTCTCAATATTAAATCTTTTAATATTATCCCATTGCCCCACTTTGTATGTTCGTTCGTTTAACGTAAAATATATGTTAGACTCGAATAGTCTAACTTATGGAATAAAGAAAAAACATCACAACATGCATATAATATAAATTAGATCTAACTTATGAACAAAAAGTCATAACATAAATTGGCATATAGATCTAAACATAAAGGGTGAACTTGCATGTGTGAACAAGGTGTTTCATCTAAACTTGCATAGACAATGGGTGTCATAGATCTAATCATAAGTTGTAAACTTGCATAGGCAATAGTTACAATCTTACATTACATGATTCACACTCCAATATATATATATATATATATATATATATATACTTGCATATGTGATTTATGCAACATAAACTATAGTGTAAACTTGCATCTAAACTCACACATGTCATAGCCTAACTTTAGATCCAATTTACACATAAAATAGATGTCATGAAACATGTAAGGTTGTATATGATTCTCACTAACTTGCATATGATTCATATCTATGTTAACATCTAAACTTGCATACATACATATGATTTAACATATGAATCAGTTCTAACAACATAACCAAACTAGCATATGAAACATCGTTATGAATTGATTGTACATAAGCCAACAATTAACATAGATTTACAACATAGATTATAACATCACAACTTTACAACATAGATAATAACATCATAGATTTACAACATAGATAATAACATAACGGTCAATGATTCACAACATAACCATATAATCCAAATCATAACTCAACCCAATTAAATTGTTAATTATCTTATTAAAGAAATCAAACTCACAAAAAGAAGGTCTTGCGTTCTGAAATCCGAGTTTTGAAATTGATTTAGCTCGCCTTTGTGGTAGATTCGTTATTGTTTAGATTAGAGTTGAATAGAATTGAGTTGATTAGCTTTTCTTCCTCTCTAATTGGTGGCGGCTACTGTAGGTTACAAGATGACAGCATGACGCCATAGTTCCAATTTTTATTTTGATTTAGGGTTTGAGTCTACCCATGTTTATATAGAATTTTAATTTAATTATAGTTGTCGGATGATCTTAGGGTTAATCAAAACCATCCAGTCGGGATAGGGTGACACCTCAGCCCTAATGACTCAGCAAGGAGTCAGAAAGGACTCAGCAATGAGTCACAATATGGATCAGATCACACCAGAAAGCTGTGCAGGCTACCTGCTCGGCCTGGGCGCACTTGGCAGGTGCACCAGTGCAATATTTGTACTGGCGCACTTCCCAAGTGCGCCAGTGCAATATATATATTTTTTTTCTGATTCTCCCGCCTAACTTCGTTCCTCCATATCTGATATCCATTTTACGCAAACTCGGATTCAATCTCAACTAGAATTCTGAGACGAACACAATGGCGCAACCCATTTCCCTTAATTCTCACGTCTGAGATTAATTATTCTTGAATTTAGTTAATTCGATTATTCAAAAATTCGGGGTGTTACATTCTCCCCTACTTAAAGGATTTCATCCTCGAAATCTCTAAGTCAAGAAGAACGTATCTTACCATCCAATCATCCATATACTCAACCATCAACCACTAGCAACCATGGTCCTTAAAAGATTTCTAATGCTTTTCATGTATATATGCATAGTGTGTGTATATGTCCGTATACTAATGCTGAATCAGGCGGTCCACTGATTCAGTCGACCTTCTTAATGCAAATAATGATAGTGCCATGTATCCATCATGTATGCAAAGAATCCTAAACATATCATTACTACATGTGTGCACAACCATCCATTTAAATGCAACATCCATATGATACACACATTCAATGTACATTCATTTTACTAAATACTTCCATTTAAATGCAATATGCAATATGAAAATGATTGGGCCGATCTAGTGCCTAAATTGTGTGTATATGCATCCACGAGAAACCACTAGAAAACACTTGCATCCACATGCATCCATCATACATAACATGTCTCAAACACATGTTTCAACCATAGGACTACCCTATCTAAAGGTCAAAGATACTAGCGAGAGGACATACTAAGGATAAAACGAGTACAAGCTAAGCGATAAAGGAGAAATTAAAAGACATACCCTCGAAAAGAAAAGGGTACAATGAACGCATCTTCTCTTCCGTCTCCCAAGTAGCGTTGCTCTAATCATCTCCCCATTGCACTTTGACTAGCTTGACTTCTCGATTCCTCAATTTCTTAATCTCCGACCCAAGAATGCATGTAGGAGCTCGTCGAATCGTCGCATCACGCTCTATCTCCACCTCTCTAAGCAAGCTCGACTCTACCACTTCCGCGGTCTCGTGCAAGCATTTCCTCAAAGGTGATACATGGAATACGTCGTGTACACCACTAAGTCTCTCGGGCAACTCCACTCTATACGCCATCTGTCCAATCCTTTCCTTAATAGGAAACGGCCCTACGAACCTTGGTGCTAACTTCCCAACGGACCCAAAGCGAACAACATTCCGTAATGGAGACACCTTGATAAAGACCATGTCCCCAATATCAAACTCAAGATCTGTCCTCCTCTTATCCTCATAAGATTTCTACCTATCTTGCGCCGCCTTCATCCTCCTTCGAATCAAATCGATCTTTTCCGAAGTCTCTCTAATCATATCGGGCCCAAGTAAGATCTTATCCGTAGATTCCCACCAACATGTAGGTGAACGACAAGGCCTCCCATAAAGAGCCTCGAAAGGTGCCATGCCAATGCTAGACTGAAAGCTATTATTATATGCGAACTCCACCAAAGGAAGATGCTCCTCCCGTGTACCTCCGAAGTCTAAAACACATAGCCTCAAAAGGACCTCTAGAATACGATTCACCCTCTCGGTCTGGCCGTCCGTCTGAGGATGATATGCGGTTCTCAAACATAACTGAGTCCCTACCGCTTCTTGCAAGCTCTTCCAAAACTCGCTAGTAAAGATAGGATCGCGATTGCTCATTATGCTAGAAGGAACACCGTGCAAACAAACTATCTCTCGAATGTATACGGAGGCTAACCATGGAGCAGTCCTCTTACTCTTCACGGGAATGAAATAGGCGCTCTTAGTAAGTCTGTCTACCATGACCCAAATCCCTGTATTACCCTTTCTTGATCTCGATAACCCATCAACAAAGTCCATCGAGACACTCTCCCACTTCCATTGTGGGACCTCCAATGGGTGAAGCAACCCGCCAGGCTTCTTTTGCTCTGCTTTTACTTGTTGGCACACCAAGCATCTAGCGACGAACCCGGCCACATCCTTCTTCATACCGTCCCAAAAGTAAACTCGTCTCATGTCCATGTACATCTTGTCCCCGCCGGGATGAATGGTCATCTTCGAACGATGTGCATCATCAAGAATGGTCTTTCTCAAATTCTAGTCTCGTGGTACACAAAGTCTACTGTCTCTACGTAACCAACCCTTATCATCTAGGGTATACCTACTGAGATGGCTTGATGACTCCCCCCCTTATGAGCTTCTCTACCAACTCAACTAAATGTGGGTCATCTCGTTGTGCCTCACTAATCCGTCCTAAAAGCATAGGTGACCTCTAAGGATGCTAGCAAACCAGGTACAAAGTCAATGGAAGGTCTAAAGTCAAACATAGAGATGAACTCTAAGCTTCGCCGCTCAACAAACAACGAACTCAAGGACAACCTTTTCCTACTTAAGGCGTCTGCCACCACATTACCCTTGCCAGGGGTATATGCTATCTCGAAATCGTAGGACGCTAAGAATTCCATCCACCTTTGCTTCCTTAAGTTTAAGTCCTTCTGAGAGAACAAGTGTTTTAGCGATTTGTGGTCAGTGAACAATTCAAATTTCTCGCCAAGAGGATAACTGGCGCCAAGACTTAAGCGTGAAAACAATAGCGCTCAACTCTAGGTCATGCGTAGGGTAATTTCTCTCATGTACTCACAACTACCTTCCTCCATAGGCTATTACCCTTCCCTCTTGCATTAAGACTGCGCCTAGTCCTGTCCCACAAGCATCAGTTTAAACGGTAAATGGCTTACTCCCATCTGGCAACACTAAGACTGGGGCTGTAGTTAAAGCTCTCTTTAAACATTGAAACGCATCATCACAATCTACGTCCCACATAAAAACTAGGTTCTTCTTCGTCAAGCGCGTTAATGGGGCTGATATTTTTGTGAAGTCCTTGATAAACTTCCTATAGTAGCCAGCCAACCCCAAGAAACTTCCCACCTCGGTAGCATTTTTAGGGACCTTCCAATCTTGGATGGCCACCAACTTCGCGGGATCCACAGCTATCCCTTCATTGGAAACCACATGCCCTAAGAATCGCACTTCCTTCCTCCAAAAGTTACATTTAGAAAATTTAGCTTTAAGGTTATGCGCTCGAAGGGTCTCCAATACTTCCTAAGATGTAGGGCATGCTCTTCCTCGCTCTTATAAAAGACCAAGATGTCATCCACAAAGACCACCATGAATTTATTAAGGTACTCCTTAAACACCCTACTCATCAAGTCAACAAAGTATACGGGGGCGTTTGTCAAACCGAAGGGCATCACAATCCATTCATAGAAACTGTCCGGAGTCCTAAAGGCAGTCTTGTCTATGCTATCCTCGGCCACTCTCAACTGATGGAAACAAGTGGCTAAGTCCAACTGCGAAAACACTGAGGCGCCAACTAACTGATCGAAGAGATCGTCAATCCTTGGCAGTGGGTGCCTATTCTTCTTAGTAAGTTTATTAAGTTCTCTATAGTCCACACAAAGTCTAAGGGACCCATCCGCCTTCGTGGAAAACACTACTGGAGCACCCCACTCTGATATACTACGTATTATGAACCGTTTCTCAAGCAATTCCCTTACTTGCTTATTGAGTTCCCTCCTCTCACGAGGAGCCATGTGGCGTACTGGCAGAGATACTGGTTTTGCATTGTCTACAAGATAAATACGAAAGTCTATCTCACGTTTTAGGGGTAGACCCCTCACCTCATCGAAGACATCAACATATTCACGGACTATACGAACAGAATGTAAATCATCATTGGATGTGTCAAGTGACTCAAGATAACTAAGCATCACCGATCCTCTAGGGTAACAAGAAATATCAAGGGTCCTTCCACTACGAGTCAAAAATTTTACTACCCTTCGTTCACAGTCTAGGATGGCTCCATATCCGGCTAGCCAATCCATACCTAGAATCAACCCGTAGCCCATGAAACCAAGCACAAAAGCATTACGTTCAAAACCAACGTCTAAGATAGACAATCTAAAATCCCTACAAACCATGGATAGATGAGCCGACCCACCAATAGGATTTGAGACTACAATGGGATCCACAACAAGACTAGTATCTAAGTGTAGTGTTTCAACTAATAATGTAGAGATAAATGAATGTGATGCGCCAGAATCGAATAAAGTACGGACAGGATGGTCAAACAGAAAAACTAAACTCTCGACGGTCTACCTCGTTCTTGCAGCGATGGGACCGCGAGAGCCTGGACCTGCTCCCTTGCCTGCCCTGGTGCCACAAGAGCCTGAATCTGCCCTCCAGAAGATCTTTGTCCTTGTCCCTATTTCCTTGGGCAGTCCTTAACTAGATGGCCTGCCTCTCCACAGTGGAAACAACCAGTCTTCTTCTTTTTCCTACAGTCTTTACTCAGATGGCCTGGTGTCCCACAATTAAAGCACTTCTTCTTTCCTTTGGCATTATTGCGTTTACCACCTTTCTGGTTTTGTTGTTGCTGCTGCGGTTTCTTTTGATCCCCTTTCTTCTCGGGTTCCTTATTAGCATTGGCGCCCGTCTCCTCTTCATGCATAAGCGCCATATCAACTAGCCTCTCAAAGGTGGCCCCTATAGGGATGTGGGTCATAGCTAACCCATGTAGTGGCTCGTTCAAACCCTTAACAAATCTCAGGGCCTTCTTTTCGGGTGTATTCACCAAATCCAAGCCAAATCTCGCCAACTAATTGAACTTGTTGACGTACTCTTTTACTGACAGATTCCCTTGCTTCAACACCAAAAATCTTTCCATATATAAATTCTCTTTAGCCCGTGAGATAAACTTTGCCTCAAACCTACGCCTGAAATCCAGCCATGTATCAACTGGACGCTCTCCATTAGTGACTTCCCACCAAAACGAAGCTTCGTCCTTCATCAACCAAGCAGCCAATTGGACCTTCTTACAGTTGTCCAAATCGAAAATACCAAATAGATCCTTTACTTCTTTCAACCAATTTCTAGCTTCAATGAACGTTTCAGATCCACTAAAAGATTTTCCACCCATCGATCGAAAGTCTTTATATATCTTGGAGAAAGTATCTCCACACGGAGGAATGACTGGAGCTGGGGGAGGAGGAGGAGGAACGTTGGCCGGACCCGCGGCAACGACCCTAGCCTCGAGATATTGACGAAACCAACCGGGTACATGAACACCCTCTGGTATCTCAGGTGCTCCAGACATGCTGAAAAGAAAACGAAAGAGTTTTAAAACAAGGGAAGCGAAAGAGAGATGTATGGCTTGCGGGAATTATGCTCTTTAAAGTAAACTTTCCTTGAAATTTTGCTTCTTTAAAATAAATTTTTTAAAATACTTTCTAGGAAAATAATACTTTTGAAAACACTTTTCAAAACTTTTTATCTGTTCTCGTAACCATAGCTTTGATACCACATGTAACACCCCACGTCCATTAATGTCACTCACAAGGGAATGCATCAATGTACATGAAGCATTATTGTTGTATAGAACAGATAAATTACAAGAATAAGTAAATAAATAAAACAACACAGCAGAAGATAAAACTTATTTTAGTTCATCATAACTCAAAACGAGTTTACATAAGTAGTCTCCAAAACCATTACATCAAGATCAATAGTCTTTTCCAAAAACTTCGAAGTACATAAAGTAGCAAACAATTAAATAACATAAATGCATAAATCCCCACTGAGCATAAGTAAAGCCATAAAGATGAAAGAGTCCAAAGCGGTACATCTACTCTTCTTCAAGCAACTGAAAGAAATCGACACTAAGCTGTAGTATTCCCTCCTTGCAAAACTGAGGGGGGGGGGGAAGGAAGAAAAGAGGTGGAAAGAAAAGGGGGTCAGACATAAAGTCTGGCGAGTGCGATAACTTTAACAATATAATTATCAAAGTAACTAGACTAAGGCATAAGCTGGGAAAATAAAGAAATGACTGTGAGCAATTGGGTATGACAGAACAAACTAGGAAATAAGACGAACCAAGATAACGTCAAAGGCGCCCCTAATCATTATAAGATAATTACTACACTGCACCACTACTAGTCACCTTAAAGGTTGATCCCGCCTACAGAACTTAATACTGCTAATGGTAGCTTCGTGTACCCATAGCTACCTCCATAGGTGTCGTCTGCCCCTATCTCCACTAGGTGTACCCACTACCCCCATTCGATCGGCTCCCTAACTCGTAGATATCCATGCTGGCCCCATAGTGGGGTGTATCACTCCCCAAAGTTGCAACCCGATACAACCAGAAATGTACGGCTTATATCTACACGATGCAATAACGTCTTACCTACCAGCCCGGGCCCACACATGCACATGACCCCGTTGGACTTGCGTTGACACCGCTAACCCGTTTCGGCCTCTTACAGTCAAGCCCAGTATGTATGTCCCGTCCTCGACTTGAGTCGAGCCCACAAAGATACTTATGGGTTATTGGTTGAAACAGGCCCCCATGCATGACACAAGCTTTCCACCTATGCTTGGTCCCCTCTAAGGTTTTTCCCTACTTAACCCCATTCTTAATCATGTCTTTTTTACATGTTTCAATCTTGGTTAAGTGCATCTAATCGTATTTCAAATGCCACCCAAGGCACACACTAAATTCCCCATGCCACCCAAGGCACCCACTTAAACCCCTCATGTCCCACTACATGTTTATCTGGTTAAGTGTTTCTTAATTCATTAAGACTGTAACCTTGTAAAGACCTTCCATATTAGACTGGCATTTGTGGCAGCTAGATTTGCCGGGCGGGTATGGGCAATCTTACACCACAAACGAGCCTAACCTCATGTCTTTACAACTGTTACGCATTTAGTTCATGCCTTTGACCTCTCACATTAGACTGGCATTTGAGGCAGCTGGATTTGCCGGGCGGGTCCGGGCAGTCTTACACCATAAAAGAGTCTGACCTCGGGTCTTAGGCGATTAATTGCACATAATTAATTATCCCTAATTTGAATTAATTTCCCTATTCAAATTGCCAATCAATTACAAGTTTAACTATGTCCATAATTGACTCAATTATGTCCATCTATTTATGGTATATAAAATTATACCAATTACCATCACATTTAAGGCATTTATGCCAATTCTCAATATTAAATCTTTTAATATTATCCCACTGCCCGCCGTTGTATATTCATTCGTTTAACGTAAAAATATGTTAGACTCGAATAGTCTAAATTATGGAATAAAGAGAAAACATCACTACATGCATAGAATATAAATTAGATCTAACTTATGAACAAAAAGTCATAACATAAATTGGCATATAGATCTAAACATAAGGGGTGAACTTGCATGTGTGAACAAGGTGTTTCATCTAAGCTTGCATAGACAATGGGTGTCATAGATCTAATCATAAGGTGTAAACTTGCATAGGCAATAGTTACAATCTTACATGACATGATTCACACTCCAATATATATATATATATATATATATACACACACACACACACACACACTTGCGTATGTGATTTATGCAACATAAACTGTAGTGTAAACTTGCATCTAAACTCACAAATGTCATAGCCTAACTTTAGATCCAATTTACACATAAAATAGATGTCATGAAACATGTAAGGTTGTATATGATTCTCACTAATTTGCATATGATTCATATCTAAATTAACATCTAAACTTGCATACATACATATGATTTAACATATGAATTAGTTCTAACAACAGAACCAAACTAGCATATGAAACATCATTATGAATTGATTGTACATAAGCCAACATTAGCATAGATTTACAACATAGATGATAACATTACAGCTTTGCAACATAGATACTAACATCATAGATTTACAAAAAAGATAATAACATAACGGTCAATGATTCACAACATAACCATATAATCCAAATCATAACTCAACCCAATTAAATTGTTAATTATCTTATTAAAGAAATCGAACTCACAAAAAGGTCTTGCGTTCTGAAATCTGAGTTCTGAAATTGATTTAGCTTGCCTTTGTAGTAGATTCGTTATTGTTTAGATTAGAGTTGAATAGAATTGAGTTGATTAGTTTTCATCCTCTTTAATTGGTGGCGGCTACTGTAGGTTACAAGATGACAGCATGACGGCCATAGTTCCAATTTTTATTTTGATTTAGGGTTTGAGTCTACCCATGTTTATATAGAATTTTAATTTAATTATAGTCATCGGAAGATCTTAGGGTTAATCAAAACCATTCAGTCGGGATAGGGTGACATCTCAGCCCTAATGACTCAGCAAGGAGTCAGAAAGGACTCAGCAATGAGTCACAATATGATCAGATCACACCAGAAAGCTGTGCAGGCTACCTACTCGGCCTGGGCGTAATTGGCAGGTGCGCCAGTGCAATATTTGTACTGGCGCACTTCCCAAGTGCGCCAGTGCAATATATTTTTTTTTCTCTGATTCTCCCACCTAACTTCGTTCGTCCATAACTGTTATCTGTTTTACGCAAACTCAGACTCTATCTCAACCAGAATTCTGAGACGAACATAATGGTGCAATTCATTTCCCTTAATTCTCACATCTGAGATTAATTATTCTTGAATTTAGTTAATTCGATTATTCAAAAATTCGGGGTGTTACACCATTGATGTTTAGAGGGAGAAAAATGATGTATTTGGCATAAAGAAAGGAGGACCAAAGAGAGTTGTAAGCTCTGAATTGAATCCATAGCTTGCAAGCATACGCTTTACAAAGGTCTTGATATTTGCATAATCCATGTCCCCCTCACTTTTAGGGAGGCAGATAGTGTCCCATGAAACACAATGATGTTTTTTCCATCATTACCATTGTTTCTCCAAAAAAAGATGCAAAAGAATGATAAGAGCAAAAGAACAAGTCAATTGGCATCATCGCCGCAACGATGTAGGAACTAAGAGGGTCAAGGACCAATTTGATAATAACCAAGCAACCTACTTGGGATAGATGCGTTGAATTCCAATGATTGATACATCTCCTAGATCTATCAATAGTGGGGTTGAAAGAGCATGTAACTTTATTCCCTGGTAAGCTTCGAAACCCAAGCAATTTGGGGAAGAGATGAGTTCTGAAAACCATACAAAATAGAGATCCACGTTGCATGAGAAGGGGTTATCCTAGAAGAGACAACCAAGCAACTTTTTGAGGATTTATTTTCTTGATCGGAACAAGTTTCGTAAAGGTGAAGGAAGCACAAAAGATGGCCAAAAGACTTTCTTAGATCGCTGGGGAATGTCATTATGTCATCCACGAAAGAGAGAGAGATAGGAGACCGTAGGACACCTGGGAGGGATCCGAAACCTCTTGATCTTCTCAACTATGTGAGAGTTTGATTCCCCGATTAAGGGCTTCAGAAGCTAAAATGAACAAAGCAAAAGACAGAGGATCACCTAATCTCACTCCTCTACTAAACAAAAAGAAACCCTTGGCAACTCCATTAACGAGGATTGACTATTAGCAATTGGAAACGAGACGCCAAATAAGATTGATAAAAATTCAAAAAATCCAAAGGGACGTAAAACTCAAATGATAACAATCATGACATGCAATCGTAAGCCTTAGCCATATCGAGTTTCGCCACTACGTTTGACCCGTAGAGCTTCTTGTTGATCTGGGAAATAAGATTTTGAGTGAGCATCACATTGTTGATTATCAATCGACCTTTAATAAAACCGGCTTGAGAATAGGAAATGAATCTATCTAACAACGGGGCAATTCTATTAGCCTAATTCTTAGAGATGACCTTGTTAAAGAAATTACAGAGCCTGATTGGTCGAAAGTCTGAGGAGATGGAGGTTTTGGATATATTAGGAATGAGAATTAAGTTTGTAGAGGTCCAGCTTTTGGGGAGAAGCCCCCCGAGAAAAAATATTGAATGGCTAGAGTTAGATCGCTAGAAATGATGTTCCAAGCATATTGATAGAAATGACTGTTAAAGCCATCAGGACCACCAACATTATCCTTATTAAGAGAAAACACCGCCACTTGAATTTCATCAAAAGATGGAGGACATACGAGGCTAGGGTCGTCGGACGGAAGAACCAGAAAGGGTATGTGAAACAATAACCCTGGTTCAATGACATCCACTGAAGAGGTTTGGAGAAGCAAGTGAGAATGATCAAGAGAAGGACCTCCTCCACTTCGTTTAAGGACAAAGTGAGAGAGTTATCTAACATACAAAGCTACTGAATGTTACAAAACTTTTTTTTGATAAGAGAGTTAAAGAATTTAAAGTAATAATCATCGTCTATCACACATTTAATCCAAACTTTTTGGCAGAGAAAAGAAGTTTCAATGCAGAGTTCCTTGTTGAACTACAACTGGGTTGATAAACATGGAGAATGGTTAATAGGAGAGGGATCGGGGTCGAAAGCGGATTCAGCTAGAATAACTACTTCTTTTGCCATATACACACGATCAAAAATGTTCTTGAACACATATTTGTTCCAAGTTTTCAACCGAGCTTTGACAATTTTAATTTAAGGGCGAAATTTGAAATTTGATTCCAAAAAACGATTGTTGCCCATGGCTCAACAACAGTGGAAAGGAAAATGTGATGAGAAGTCCCCATATTTTGAAAGCGGAAAGATTTAGGACTCGAAGAAGAGAAGGGAAAGCATTTGAGAATAATGGGACAGGATCCGAGTTGGTATGGTGGAGATGTTCTTGGGAGAAATCACAAGGGGAGTAAACCAATCGTCGTTGCTAAACACTCTGTCCGGACGTCAGAGTATCATATTGAGTCCTTCTTGGTTATTATATCAAGTATAAGTATTCCCAACAAACAACACCTTATATAAGCCAGAATGAAGGATAAAAGCGTTAAAATCTTCTATATTGAGATGATTAAGCTGATTTCCTCCTAGTTTCTTAGCCTGACTGGTAACGACTATAAAGTCATCTCTGATGACCAAGTTGACACTCGAAGAAGAGATGATTGAAAGAATGTCATACCAAAAAACATTCCTCTCCATTTAATCACAATAGGCATAGATGGAGAAGAAAAGGAAAGGATCAACAAATAAAGAATAAGAGCAAGAGGTAACAAGGAGTTGGGACGAGTTAAACAGAAGTTAAGCAAATATATCCCGATCCCACATAATCCAGATTTTGTTAGAAGTGTTAAAACATCCACCCCCATATTTTAGACGAAGGCTCAAGGCGTTGGGCACATCTATCCTTACTAAGGGTTTTAGAAGTGCTACCAAACGAATGGAGTCATTCTTAACAACTTGGATGATTCTAGCAATGGAGGCATAATTACCCACACCACGAATATACTAAAAAGACAATATCCATGGGGCAAAGAAGAACAAGAAAACCGAGAGAAGAAGGAAAAGCCGAATAATAGTGAAATCCAATAGAAGCTTAAATGAGGTAAAGATTTATTCTAGTGGATATGAAGTTACATTCCTTCGCAGATTGATCCCTAGTTCTAATGGTATATGGAGTGGAGATCGAAGACTTTCCCTTTTAGAATGACGGTTGGAAAAAGTAGAAAAAACCGACTGATTAGAAGACGATGGCACAGAATAATCAAATAGAGTAATTAATGGTACAACAGTTCGAATAGTTTAGTAACGTACAATGGGTAGTGATTTTAGCAAAACGGGTTAAATGCTCGTTAATTAACTGAAATTTTTCTAGTCTACCACAAGTGGGATCAAGAATTTCAGAAGCAGTACATGTTAGGACAGCTACGAAAGAGGTCACATTTGATTGTTTGGTGGTTATCACTGCTAAGCTATCATGAGCTTGATAAGCTAGTGGAACGATGATAGACCGCTAAAAGCTGAAATAATCAACAACAAAAGATGACATAATAGAGCGGATAAGAAATGCACAAGATATAAGATGAGTGGAAGTAGGGAAATCAAAACCTTCTATAGAACTGCGCGAAGGATAAAAATTGTTACCCAAAACAAGGAAAAGTAACTCAAAGTCCCGAAAATATTTCAATGATTTAAAAGCATCAACTACCATGCTAGAAACATTAACACTAGTCACGAAAACCTTGTATGACACTGATATATACTCGATTGATATATATATAGTGCCGCCAACGATAGCTGCCCGATACTACATAAACCAGACCATCCACTGGCTAGTAAAGGAAAACTGGTTCGAAAAATGTAAACTGGTCATGTAATTTCTTGCAAGTAGAAAGTTAGACCTAGGTTAGATTAAGGACTCAAAGCATAAATCAAGCAAACAGACCACATATAGCACCATGAAACAAAAAGAAAACTATTATTCGATCATGCAAATCCAAATAATTATTGACATCCACAACTACCCACACCCTAACCAAATGTATAATGTTGGTAGTTTGTACTCCAGCAGTGATCAAATCAGAAATGAAGACCCAATAAAAGGGGAACTATATACAAAAACGAAATCATTTATCAAACCAAACTAATGAGTGGTCAAGGGGGATACCAAAACACTACCAATAGCATCCAATACCCGACCATAGACCAACACGTCACCTAGCTTAACAGGCAAATTCAAACAAGAGTCGGCACCAAATAATCGAATACACAAGGAACAACATGAGGCATTACTGCACAGTGAACAAAAACACAACTAACAAAATTACCAACATAAAGACAAAATTCTGAGCATACCTTAGCACCACACTCTAGAGAATGGCTTTTACCGGAGTGATAGCGAAGTTCGACGTTTTACTCGTGTAACAACCCAGATTTTTACCATTAAATTTTAAACATCTGAATTTATTTTAAATGTTGTATTTAAAAATATAAAAGGATTTGTATAATAAATTTATTAATTAAAACGACGTTTAAACGTATAATTTATAATTAAAAACGAGCTCATAACTTCGCGATAGTTCATAGTTTTATGTTTTGAACTTCAATTGGATGTACATGATCGAATATAAGTCGGAATTCTTTGAAACAAGAAATGTCCGGATCTATTGGATTATATTTTTGTAACAAAAGAGAAAAAAATCAAGATTTCATATTGTATATTTTTAGTTTTCTCCAAATCAAATTCTATGAAAGTCGCTATGAAATGTTTATAAACCATAACGATTTATTGAATAAATAAAAGGGTTTTAATAAATTAAATATCATTATAACCTAGAATTTAATAAAATGGTTTCTGAATAGTCATATATGCTATTTGTATATAATGGAAGATTACAGAGTTTTAAAATAATTAGTTCAATATTGGTTTGGCGAAAATGAGGATTTTATATTAATTTAGTCAAGTTAAAATAGCCAATTCTGAAATAGTCACGAATTTCAATGAAATAAGTTTCAATGGATCCGTAATATTAAATTATTGTATGAAAATAAATTTCATGGCGATCCGATATCATCTGTGACTTCGGTAGCCATAAACGTGCAGCTAGTTTTCATGGTTGGTTGATTAAATAAATTTAATTTGATTTAAAGGAATATGTGTATAACTTGAGATAACAATTGAATTAAGATGCGAAAATTGTTCTATTGAATTCGTATTGAAGTTCAGAGTCAAGATATTTTTACAGTTCGTTATTTTTGGGGATTAGGTAATTTGATGTCCAAAATAACATTGTTTTACATATAAAATATCATTTCAGGAAAATAGTCTCAGAATGCGACGAAACTTGTATTATTGGGTTCATATCAATAAGTTATTATTAACATTTCGATTTTCGTATCGATCGGACTTACCGTTTGATCGTGGGAATAGTAAATGCATAGATTTTTGTTTAATCGTTTATTCAATTTAATATGAAACTTAAATATAACCAATTTTCAAAAAATCTCCAATTTCAGCAACACCAATTTTATTAAATCCGTAATGGCTAATTGTTGTAAAACTTCCAGTTTGGAGTTGATTGGAGTTATTTTGATGATCGTGCACGATATAAATGCATGTCGATTTATGTTGTGAATTAAAAAGGAAAATTTTACCAAATGATCTTGGAATTTGATGAAACCAGTTCCATCGTGTCCGAGGTATATAATTATTGTAAGAGTTCAGGTTTCAAGCCAATCGGAGTTTATGTGAGCGAGCACAATTAAAATGTGAATCAATTAACAAAATTAATATTCAAAATTTTGCTATTTTTCCAAAAGGACTTGGATTTCAAGGAAACAAATTTCGTTAGGTCCAAAATATTAAACTATAGCTATGTGTCCCCTTTCATTGCCAACGAATTTCATACGTAAGCGTATGAATTTATAAATGACAAATAGAAATGGCGATAGGCATGAACTCATTAAATTCAATAAAATATTTTAATAAAATAATAGTAAGACTTTCTATATAAACAACGGTTCCAAATCCCTAATTTTCCAATCCTTCCTCGTTTCGTATTTTAACAGTATTCTCAATTTCAATCAAAAAAAATTCACTATTTGATTCGTTGAACCCCTTATTTCGAGAACTTCAAAATGATATCAAAATTGTGAAACGTAGTCGCACTATTCCTAAAACCATCATTGCAACAGTAAAATAGGGCTGGGATTCCTAGTTGTTGCATTGTTTATTAGATCGTGAAGCCTGAAGGAAGAAGGAAGATGAGAGTGTAATGCATCTATCGATGGAGGTCGGAGGAGTTCCGAAGGGGAGGAGTGCCGGCAAAAGCAACTCGAACGGAAGGGGTTTGAAATTATTTCTGGGCGATAGGGGGGCCGGGGGTCCCATGGTCGTTGGCGTACGGGTCTGACATTGAGGCAAAGGCATCAAGATGGTAGAGGTCGGCTCTGGCATCGTCTGGGTGGCGCGATGAGCGATAGGAATGGAGGAAAGGGTTCATGACAACCTTGAATGAAGGAGTCGGGTATGAAACTTAATTAAGGAAAGGTTAATTAAAATAATAGGGTAATTAGTGGAAAGATAATTATCAGTGATTTTTATTTATATTTATGCAATTTATAACTTGTAATGAGTGTAATTTATCCATACATGAACAAAATTGGGCTAAAAAAGAGCCATTGGGTTCGTAACCGCGAAGCCAACGCGTACAAGCTAATCTAGGATGATTTAGAAGCAACTGGGATTTTATGTAGTTTCAGACACTCGTCTGAAACTATATAAAACGATCTAAATCGTCTAATCAAATAAAATGTGAGTTAACTCTCACGCTTTCTGAAATACTATAATGTGTTAAATTCATATGTATCGTTGATAGTGCAAATTGTGTGATTGGATGAATTGGATGTTTATTGTTCATTGGTTGATTGTCATTTGGTTGATATTTTTTATGATTTATATTTAAATGATTTAGAATAGAATTTCTATTTCATACGAAATTATATAATGATATTATGAGCTATGATGCAGAGATGAACAAGTTAGAGGGATCTAACTGGAATCCTCAAATAGTTGTATGTTATTTGTTTCATATATTTATATATGAATTAGTTATCTCAGGTAACATTAAATCCTGTTTGGATGTTGATTGTTTGAATTGGATGTTGAATGTTTGAATTTTATTCAACATTGATCTTCTTAAATCAATAGACAGTATTAATTAAGTGAATGGCAGTGGATGGCCAGAAAAACAATTTTTAAAGACGTCGATTGTTGTTAAGCAGATTGGCGAAGTTTAAGTTATAAAAATTACTTTTATAACTAAAGATAGATTTTATTATATAAGTTATTTAAAATAGACGTTTTATTTATGAACACTTGTTTATTTTGATTTAGTTTTACAAAACGATACTTATACAAATTCTTATGTTTTAATAAGTTTTTATAAGCAAGTAAGTTAGATACTAACCTACGGATCAATCATTTGAAATAATTGTTTTTATGGAACAATTAAGTGATTTTGTTGAATTATTATTATTATTAATTAATTTAAGGGAAGTAATTAGTTGGAATCAGTTAACAAGATAACTGATGATGTTCAAGTTGACCAAGTCAACTGACTTGAACTGAAATTGAAATTGATTATTAGATTAATTTGTTTAAAATTAATCTAATAGAAGTGGTTGTATAGTTGTTCAAACTAAACAAATGTTCTTTAAATGTAATTAATCTTTAAATTAATTACGTTTAAAGTGTTTATTTAGATTGTTTGTTTTAATAAAGTTAATTATCATTTTAATATCTTTTTTAAGTAATTAAATATTCTATTTTCAGTTTATCAAGAAGTTAACTACATCTACTTTACTTATTGTTGAAGTAAATTAATATTTTTAATTAACAACAATTGAAGTAAATACCTTTTTAATTGGAATCCAATTAAGAAGTAATCAAATGTGAGGTCGTATCAAATAAAGATTTGATGAAGAGATTTGATAATAAGTCTCAGGTTTTATAAACAAAGGTTATAAAAGGGATGTAAAACAAGTATGATGTGTTTAGAAAAACATTTACTTAATAATGAGATTAAGTAAAATGCATTTAATTGAAAAGAGATTTTAAAATGCAAAAGAAGATTATGAATGGTTCAATGTAAAAGAAATCGGTAAGAGACTAGAATATGGTAAATGGATTTGGTTATAAAATCCATGTTGAGTTATTATAAGACACTAAAAAGAATTTGCACAAAAGGATTTGAAAATCAATCCAAACGAGGGTTATAAAGGATATCTGAGTTGATGTAGTGATTTAAAGCAAGCGTTCACTTAATATTTGAATTAAGTGGAGATGACCAAAATTGTTTCAAAGCTAAAAGATGGTGTTTTTACGAAAGTTTTGCTTATTAAACGAGTTATGTAAAAATGATTCGAAATATAAAGGAGATGTCAAAAATGTAATGATTTTGGTAAAGGATTTTGAAATAAAATCCGAAGTTTGAAACAAAATTGTTTAAAGAAGTTTAAAAGCTAAAAGGTTTGTGATAAATATGAGTTTCCTTAATCAGTGAATCAAGAGAAAGTGAGTAAAACTGAAAGGAGAACTTCAAAAGTAAGTATGGTTTATAAAACCATATTTTAAAGGAAATAATTAAAAAAGATTTGTTTTGATATTAGAATTAATATCAGTTTTAGAGTTACAAACTCGTATCCATCTTAAGATGAAAACGTTGTCGATCAAGGTCTGAGAGGTAAATAAAATACCCCAACTTGAACAACTTCACTATTATCGAAGATGATACTGGTTTGTAGTGGTAATGATGTTGGAAATGTTTATATTATTTTTGTAATAAAGATTGCAACTTTATTTGCAAGATTTGAATTATAATAAATACTACTGGGCTTATAGTATATAATGTATTAATCAATATAGTTTAGCCTAGATAGGAATTGTGACTATGCTTACATTATTAAGTTAAGTATATAACACTTTTTTCTGAGTAATGGAAATAGAACGTTTGTAAATATTACTTATTCTAAGTTATTAGTAAATAGTTATGGTTTTGAGAAATGTAAGTATGAGAATATATTGGTTTTAAATGGAAGTAAATATTGAAAATATAAATATGATCTCCATAAGTGTTATTAACGAACTTGAATCTCCAAAGCTAAACTTAAATAAGAAACTATTTGGTTTATATTTTAACTAATATGACGATTGACATTATTTTGGTCCATATAAGAATTTGGTGATTTAACATATACAATTGGCTATATATATAGCGATATTTTAAAGTAAAGGAAATATGAGAAGGAGTTTAGTGAATACGTTTATTTTAAAGATATAAGAATTGGATAATGTTTCCAAGTAATAGGGGAGAGATTTGTTAAGGAAGTAAATAGTATCGACCTTTAAGAATCGATGAAAATGATTTTGATAAAATGGTTGAATGAATGTTTTAAAGGATCTGAGCTGCCAATATACTGATCTGTACCGTTGTGATTTGATATTTGAAAACCCAACTATCGATGAAATGATGAATTGGACTATTGATGTGTTAGTTCGAAGAGACCGATATGGGAACTAGACCAAAAATCACTTCGAACCAACTTTGAGTTCGAGAACTAACATGCAAGTGTCTTATAAAATTATTTAAAGATATTGATCTTTAGTGAGGGAGGGTTACTCGTTGATGTCTCTGCCTAATTATCGAGATTAAACATGTGGTAGTAAACCTCTTGTATTGAGGTATCTTCGGTTTCGTTTAGTCCCAGAACAAACTGATATAGACGAATGTCTGACAGAGTATTTCTTGAAACTCACGTACGTTGATTTTTACAAATGTACCAAGTATGGTGGCGGAGAAGACGACTTCTCTTAGCTTAACACCCATAGTGTATTTGTGGATTTCAATTAGTGATTTGACAAATCTGACAATGTGGCATTCAATGTTTGAATGTGCTGTTTTGAAAGGTAATCGTGACCTCAAGCCACATCAACCGGGAAATAACAGAAATTGGGCAGGCAGCATGGTTATGTGGGTCATATCCATTAAGGTATATTGTAACCGTCTAGAGAAATTTCATTTGTTCCTTCTTATGTCGTTTCTGTATGCTTACGAGATACGGTTGATGATCACAACCGTGGGTGACAATACATTCGGTACGCTCAAGTTGAATGAGTAGCTGGTCATGTATGGCTGGGTTACAAGATGTTCTTGCTATACCCCAGTGTATCCTCTCTAGAATACACTGATCGGAAGGTGCTCCCATACCTTGTCATGTTGGAAATCCAAACTCCAATATGAGCTATACGTATTTAGTTGTAAGCCAACTATGATTTTATGTGAGATGCAAGCTTTCCGGCTATATTCCTATTTATTTGTGGTTTGATAGACATTATTATAATATCACTGGATTTTGATATAAAAAGTTATTTCGGTTATCGTAAGTAAAAACTTGTGCTATGTTTATGTGTGGTCATGTCTTACGAGAGTTCCATTCCTTTCAAAAGATTTCCAAAAGTTAAACGAGTTGTTTGTAATGTGAATTTATCACTGAAATTATATTGGACAGATCCGGGTGAATTTTGCTTTGCTTCGATTGTGCCCAGGTCAGACCACGTATATTTCCAGGTTAGGTTTTAGTTGGAACTTCTGAAGAGGAGCTGGAGTCAAGATGTATTCCCGTATCTTTAGGTACTAATTTATTTCCGATGTGTGTGTTCTATTAATCAGATTCTATAATCTGATTTGTTTGTGTTCTCTATGTTGTATCATATAAATACAGTTTTCTCTTTGTGTAAAGGGTTTGATATATTATATTTTATTCATTCCGCTGTGAGATTCTGTGAAGACCCGTAACTTCCCTGTGAAGGAAAGCCCGGATACTTCGAGAACAACACACAAAAGAACGCAGACAGAAGAACATTTCATTGTATATTACAACAATTCCATCAGAATACAAGAATATACAGAGTATGAATAAATATTACACAGAAAATATCAGAGATTACAATACATTACATAGCAGCGGAAAAGAATACAATACACAACTAGAAGTAATACACAGATACAGATCTTTCCGAGTATCGTTCTAGCTGTAAATCAGGGTCCTGTGAATATAAATCTGCAAAACCAAAAGTACTAGCTGTCCGTGTCAAAATAAGGGCACACAGAGTTTAGGTTAAAACAATAAACTCTAGGTCAGTCATGTGACTGGTGTGAGAACTAAAACAATTATTAATCTTTATTTTAAAGTTAGGTAAGTCAAGGGACCACGCCGTATAACATGGAACGGGTTTCCTCCCAAGAACACCAGTGCATAAAACAACAGCGCAATGCTAAATAAAGAACAATGAAGTTATTATAAGACCCAGGTCCCATCACACAATGCAACGCAAGCCGGAGGATAGGGTTTTACCTTATAATAGCCAAAGAATGCTTGATACGCTAAATTTCATCTTTTATTATTACTATAAGTGTATAGTGTTAAAACAATTTCAATCATAAGTATTAATCATAGACGGCATGGGTACCATATATCATGTCGCCAATACTAGGCTCTACAATCAAAACCGCATATGTCACGTATTGGAAGTTGGATTTCCATCTGTGAACCGAGGCAAGGGATCGTCCTCTACGGATTTCGAGACAATCTAGCCCATGTCTCAGGGACAGAACGCATCGACCCTTGGATCGTCAGGGCCAGTCCATGGGTGTGGATTATTATGCCTGAACACTACGTTTCCCCGCCCTTTGGGGCATAAATGAGCCAACAAATGACTCCGTCGACTTCACATAGTCACCGATATATCCGAGGTGCCTCGCAACAACAACAACCACATAAGTCAAACTCGTCAGGGCGTGTAAAACCACTGACGCCACTTCTATCTAGAAGGAAACTCATGCCATCCCTGATGTCCTCTCCCGTTTATGGTTCACAACCGGGGTGTGAGGCTCGCGAATCAACGCTACACAAAGCTATGCCATACAGGCGGTGCTTTGATCATCAACCACAAGACTCTGCTTTTCAACAGAAGCCTTGATCTATTTGCATCTCAGCATGCCACACAGGCAATTCACGCTATGCAACCGATATCAATCACACAGAATGAAATCCGATTTCAGGAACACATCCATTTGCAAGTCTATTCTGGGTCTAAACGAAACCGGAGGAACCTTATTCCTTGCATATCCATCGATCTCCAAGTACGTCTAGACGATCACCAACTGATTCCCTCCTCTTGGGTGTATGGCCCAATCAAGATCATCAGTAATCACCCAAACAACGTGAAGACCTCCGGTCTTCGACCACCGTCTTCATCTTCGACTTATCGTCGTATCAGTTATTCAGAATGGGATAAACCCGGTCTTTCCTAATAACTCGCATATATAATAAACAAGTGTTACACAAACACAACATACGCCTCATTCCAATTCATCAGTCACTAACCGTAAATTAGTAAGGGAACAATTCCCCAAATATTAACCCCGAAGGCCGAAACCAACATCAGATCAATACCCAGGAAACCATTCATCTTAACTAATCTTCAGTTAGTTGATAAACTTTACATTCATAGGGATAGGTTCCCATTAATTTTATCATAGATAAATTCCTCAAATTTATTCTTTAATCTTCTTTTGAATATCGATTCAACTAGTCGGGATTAACGAACCTTACTGAAGTAATCATTTGTTTTAATTTCCCAATCCCAACCTATTCATCCCATGAAGTAAAATTGGTCATATTTCATATCTAACACCACGGTATTATCGGTAAATTCAATTACCATTTCACGTTTAAATCTAATAAAAGATTTAACTATCGCTTGGAGCAAAACTGCCATTCTCGATCATTTCAATCTAATTAAAGATTTGTTAAAACTCCACTTGGTTTTAATCTTTAACCGGGTTAAAGAACCAATGTCATTTAAAACACGGTTCATGATAAACCCACATCACATTCCATTAATTATCGGGTTAAAGAACAAGTGTTGTTTAAAACACCGTTCACGATAAACCCAAAAATCTATTCAAATTCAATTCCAATTAAATACCATTTAATTGGTACACTTCATTAAATCTAAATAAAAAGATTTAATCTCTTTCTCAACTAGGTTTAAGAACAGTGTTAATGAAGACACCATTCACGACAAACCCAAATCACATTTGATATTAAATACAAGGCTCTGAATAGAAAATATATCGGCTTATATTCGATATCAAATTCTACGACCAACAAATATTGTATTGGAAATAACGATATAAATATTTCTTTCAAATTCCCATAACAATACTGTATCATCACGAAATCCAACATCGAAATATCCCAAAGACAATTTCGATTCAAATCCATCCCAAATCAATTATTGGAAATTCTGGTTACTTTTAAAACCATTTCAAATCCACTTTATTTATTTTAAAAATAAATAGAATTATAATTCTAGTTCAAAACTAGTTAATTTCGATAAAAATCTATTTTTATCTTTTCAAATATGGAGTTTTTCATCCCAATTCTTCCCAAATCATTTCTTATGATTTTACACAAATTATTACTATTTCTAATAATTTTATCAAGGCCCGTACAGTCGATTTCCATCAACGGCCATCGAACTGCACTTACAGTGACCTTTTCCAAATTTGATTTGGACATAGTTCCAAATCCAACCGTTAGATTTCAGATTTCCAATATTCATTGGAAAGCTCATTTCGATACGAACCCAATGGTTCTGGTTTTAGGAGAATCCGACGGTCGGGTCTCCCGCAATGTCCATTTGAAGTCAATGGTCGAAATTCGCGAACTGCCGCGGCGCGGCGCGTTCTATTCAGGCCATTCTATATATATAATATATATATTATATATATTTCGTCGATTTCCTTTCAAAACGTATTTTATAAATCGTTTTAAATTCATTTTCAAAACGATTTCAACTTCATATCCAATTTCAAGTCAAAAATGAATATTCCACATCATCGATATACTAATGATAATATTTTCAAAACGTTATATTTTGAAATCAGATTCCTTTTCTATATTCATTAAAAAAACGAATAAAATCGATATAAATATCGTTCACATCAAAATGGCGTCCATCTAATCAACAAGGTTTTATTTAACACATGAATTTATTTTCTATTCAACACATGAATTTATTTCAATTCAACACATGAATTTATTTTCTATTCAACACATGAATTTACTTTCTATTCAACACATGAATTTATTTTATAAATTAGAATGAGGCCCAATCAATTACCATATAATGTTAATTATATGGATTTTCTACAACACATGTATATCATAACAACGGTAAATAATCAACCATCATCCAGAGTGCACCACACAACTGCATAAGCATTAAATATAAATAATTAACGCTTACACAGTCTGTCAGTCCATCGATTGACATACAACTAAACAATCGGGATTAGTGTACGTCAAATCTCATCCCAGTACCCGTATGGGGTTTCAAACTATCAAACACAGATTTTATTTGTGCAGTTGGGCGATGTGTAAAATTTATCGTCCCAATCAATATCAATCAAATCAGTGTATATAAACAAATCTCCGATTTGTTTATAAATATTTATTTTATATACACGTTAAGAATCATATTTTTAACTATAAAATATTTTCCACTATAAAATATTTTATTTCATTTCACATCACACAAACAAATTTCACAACACAGCAACCAAACAAATAAGTCATCCATGGTCTGTGGACGAAGGGTGTCGGGTGCTACTAAGCACCGTCTGCATCCTAATATATATTTCAAACTAGAAATAAAAATAAAAGTGAGGAGTTCTCACTGACTAGCTAAACCAAACGCCACGATTCTTCAAATGTAGGAAATCTTCCACTCGCCTTTTGTCACTTTCGTTGCCCGTATTCACTACATATATAAAAATCACATTTTTATATTCCCTATTATATAAAAATCATATTTTTATATTCTGTCTACTTCATGCTAAAATAAAGTTCATATTTCTATGTCGCTATAATATATATAAAAATCGAATCTTTTCATATTTAAAAATCTCACCTTTCCTATATGAAAAATACGATCTTTTCACTTTCAAAAATACGATCTTTTCACTTTCAAAAATACGATCTTTAAAACCATGCTAATTTTATTTTTGAAAGCACATGCAAAGCTCATTTCAAAGACAATGTATATTTTCATTTCTATAACAAAAGATCACATCTTTTCTATTCTATCTGCTACATATATAAATAAAAATTCTATTTTCATACTTTTTTATTCATACATAAAAATCAAAACTTTTATTTCAAAACTTTATATATAGATAAAAACTGAAAAATAAATCAAAGTTTTCATATAAAAAAATTGAAAAAAAATAAATCCATGTTTCCATTTTTAAAACTGATTTAAACTATGTTATTTTATAAAAATAAAACTGAATTAAAAAAATCAATGTATGGTATAAAAAAACTCACTGTTAATCGGCGAATGGGGGGAGGGTTGTCTGCGCTTCTCGAGCGGAGGAAGGGGAAGAGGCGGAGGCAGTGGGGTCTCGCCGGAGCAGCATTGGCAAGGGGGAGGTGGCGCAAGGCACTGGCGGCTAGGGTTTGAAAAAAAAGAGGGATGGGTTTTATGGGCTGGGCTTGGAATGGGTGAGGAGAGAGAGGCGCGAGGGGGGTGAGTTCACCTGCGGCGGTGCAGCGCCGCCTGGGAGACGACGGGGGAACGACGAGATCGGGCGCGTTTGGAACGAGATCGGGCCGTCTTCTTCATTTTTTTGTTTTTTTTTCCTCTTTTGATTTGGTCAACGAGAATAATTGGGGGGGGGGGCATATGTATATAGTTTAATTAATTAATTATTATATTTTTCTCTGAAAAGCAACTTTTTAATTCAAAACCCAAATCGGACCCAATGACTGTCGCCCCTAGCTAATTACCCATATTCTGAACCCAACGGGACATGTCCCATACACCAATTTGACTGTTACGATCAGTTTTCGTTAAATTTAACATTTAAATCATTATATCGAATTCTAAACGTACATTTCAATTTACTGGGGTCACATACTAACTCTAAAAATTCCTGAAAATTATTTTCTAACTTTGTATTGACGATACGGTCCTAACAAAACTAGTCTCGTCAAATTCGGAGACCGTTTGAAAAATGACCATTTTCCAGTCGATTAAAATCAACTGAAACTGGTCAAACGTGTTTTCCTATGCCACGCTCAAATATTGATTCAAAAAATTACGAATTTTGAAATCTAGCAATAACTTGACATCGTGGATCCAACAAATTCATCGAATTCTAAGGTCGTTTGCAAAATTTCCATTTTTAAAGGCCCTTATATATATATATATTAATATATATATATATAAATTCCTCAGCGCCTTTCTGAATTTTAAACTGGATGTATCTCTCAACTTTTAAAGTGAAATCTCAGTTTCATACATCCGTTAGAAAGATATGATTAAACAGATTCAAATATTTCTTGTTTCGCTGAAATCCGATTTATTTTGAATCCTTTACATTCATTTGAAATTCGAAATTGAATTTTCAAACTACCGCGCCAATTTCAATTCCTTTTATAATTTAAAATAATATTTATATTCTAACGACGATCTATATAAATATATACGTTCGAATTCTATTCAAAATAAATTTCTCGTCGTTATTATTTAAAATAATTCATTTTAAATAATCAAAATTCACTAAAAATGCCAAAATAATTTTTTTAAATTGGCTCAGATTTCCGGGTTATTACAATCTCCCTCACTTAAAACTTTTCGTCCCCGAAAAGGAACGAAGCTGAAAGTTGTTTCACTAATCAACTCAAGTTTCACTGTTTTCTTTACGGCTTAAGTTCTTCAACTTTTCAAATTTTTCAAAAATTTGGCTAACACCCTAAATTTTCGAAAAAAATCGCCATAACCTCCCCTGCTCTGGGGACTTCGGGATATTTCATATAGCCTCCCATGGCATTCTACAATCCAAAAGAAAAGGAAAAAGCCAATCGGCTCATAAAATCATCCAAACCCAAAGAAATACAATAAACATGTACCTATTTGTTGGGCAAACAATTTTATTCCTCTTCTCTAGCCTCCTTGCTATGACCTGTTCAATGTAAGTACAAGTATATGTATGCAAATGCGACTAATTTTCAATACAATTCACTTTTTGATTCAATTGGGATAAAGGTTCAACATTTAATTAATCAAACAATAATCAAACAACACAATCAGCAATCATTTTGTTGATTAACTTTTTAATCACATAACTTTGATACATATCTAAAAAATCAGATTTTTGATGCCAAATCACAACAATAAGCCCTATCTATTTTGGTTCTCACACCAGTCAATTGGAATCATATAGAAATCCCACTTTCGTCACTCGAACATAAATTCTGATGACGAGTACTCAATCATCCGAATCATCTTCGAGCCACTAGGGTATGATTCTATATCTATTCAATATATAAAAACTTCGAATGCACGCGGATCAGATGTATACGCAAAATCTTTATATACTGGATTATCCAAATTCAATATAAAATAAATAATCAAATACGAATAATTGATTTAAATTTTCAAAACAAAAATTGTTTTCATTTTAAAAATATACTCTTCACACTCATTCTAGGATACTACTGATCCCATCTCTAACGAGTCATTCCCATTGGATATTACTAATCCAATCTTTGATGAATTCTTTCGTTTGGTTCTAACGTGTCTTGTTCTCGAGCTTTGTAAACCAAAGCTCTGATGTCAACTGTGAAGACCCGTAACTTCCCCATGAAGGAAAGCCCGGATACTTCGAGAACAACACACAAAAGAACACAGATAGAAGAACATTTCATTGTATATTACAACAATTCCATCAGAATACAAGAATATATAGAGTATGAATAAATATTACACAGAAAATATCAGAGATTACAATACATTACATAGCAGCGGAAAAGAATACAACACACAACTAGAAGTAATACACGGATACAGAGCTTTCCTAGTATCGTTCCAGCTGTAAATCAGGGTCCTGTGAATATAAATCTGCAAAACCAAAACTACTAGCTGCCCGTGTCAAAATAAGGGCACCCAAAGTTTAGTTTAAAACAATAAACTCCAGGTCAGTCATGTGACTGGTGTGAGAACTAAAACAGTTATTAATCTTTATTTTAAAGTTAGGTAAATCAAGGGACCACGTCGTATAACACGGAACGGGTTTCCTCCCAAGAACACCAGTGCATAAAACAACAGCGCAATGCTAAATAAAGAACAATGAAGCTATTATAAGACCCAGGTCTCATCACACAATGCAATGCAAGCCGGAGGATAGGGTTTTACCTTATAATAGCCAAAGAATGCTTGATATGCTAAATTTCATCTTTTATTATTACTATAAGTGTATAGTGTTAAAACAATTTCAATCATAAGTATTAATCATAGATGGCATGGGTACCATATATCATATCGCCAATACTAGGCTCTACAATCAAAACCGCACAAGTCACGTATTGGAAGTTGGATTTCCATCTGTGAACCGAGGCAAGGGATCGTCCTCTACCAAATTCGAGACAATCTAGCCCATGTCTCAGGGACAGAACGCATCGACCCTTGGATCGTTAGGGCAGATCCACCGATGTGGATTATTATGCTTGAACACTACGTTTCCCCGCCCTTTGGGGTGTAAATGAGCCAACAAATGACTCCATCGGCTTCACATAGTCACCGATATATCCGAGGCGCCTCACAACAGCAACAACCACATAAGTCAAACTCATCAGGGCGTGTAAAACCGCTGACGCCACTTCTATCTAGAAGGAAACACATGCCCTCCCTGATGTCCTCTCTCGTTTCTGGTTCACAACCGGGGTGTGAGGCTCGCGAATCAACTCTACACAAAGCTATGCCACACAGGCAGTGCTATGATCATCAACCACAAGACTCTGCTTTTCAACAGAAGCCTTGATCTATTTGCATCTCAGCATGCCGCACAGGCAATTCACGCTATGCAGCCGATATCAATCACACAGAATGAAATCAGATGTCAGACACACATCCATTTACAAGTCCGTTCTGGGTCTGAACGAAACCGGAGGAACCTTATTCCTCGCATATCCATCGATCCCCAAGTACGTCTGGACGATCACCAACTGGTTCCCTCCTCTTGGTTGTATAGCCCAATCAAGATCATAAGTAATCACCCAAACGACGTGAAGACCTCCGGTCTTCGACCACCGTCTTCATCTTCGACTTATCGTCGTATCAGTTATTCAGAATGGGATAAACCCGGGTCTTTTCGAATAACTCGCATATATAATAAACAAGTGTTACACAAACATAGCATACGCCTCATTCCAATTCATCGGTCACTAACCGTAAATTAGTAAGGGAACAATTCCCCAAATATTAACCCCAAAGGCCGAAACCAACATCAGATCAATACCCAGGAAACCATTCATCTTAACTAATCTTCAGTTAGTTGCTAAACTTCACATTCTTAGGGATAGGTTCCCATTAATTTTATCAAAGATAAATTCCTTAAATTTATTCTTTAATATTCTTTTGAATATCGATTCAACTAGTCGGGATTAATGAACCTTACCGAAGTAATCATTGGTTTTAATTTCCCAATCCCAACCTATTCATCCCACGAAGTAAAACTGGTCATACTTCATATCTAACACCACAGTGTTATCGGTGAATTCAATTACCATTTCACGTTTAAATCTAATTAAAGATTTAACTATCGCCAGGAGCAAAACTGGTGATACTCCATTCTCGATCATTTCAATCTAATTAAAGATTCATTAAAACTCCACTTGGTTTTAATCTTTAACTGGGTTAAAGAACCAATGTCACTTAAAACACGGTTCACGATAAACCCACATCACATTCCATTAGTTATCGGGTTAAAGAACAAGTGTTATTTAAAACACCGTTCACGATAAACCCAAAAATTAATTCAAATTCAAATTCAATTCCAATTAAATACCATTTAATTGGTACACTTCATTAAATCTAAATAAAAAGATTTAGTCTCTTTCTCAACTGGGTTTAAGAACAGTGTTAATGAAGACACCATTCACGACAAACCCAAATCACATTTGATATTAAATACAAGACTCTGAATAGAAAATATACCGGCTTATATTTAATATCAAATTCTATGACCAACAAATACCGTATTGGAAATAACGATATAAATATATCTTTCAAATTCCCATAACAATATCTGTATCATCACGAAATCCAACATCTAAATATCCTAAAGACAATTTCGATTCAAACCCATACCAACTCAATTATTGGAAATTCTGGTTACTTTTAAAACCATTTCAAATCCACTTTATTTATTTTAAAAATAAATAGAATTATAATTCTAGTTCAAAACTAGTTCATTTCGATAAAAATCTATTTTTATCTTTTCAAATATGGAGTTTTTCATCCCAATTCTTCCCAAATCATTTCTTATGATTTTACACAAATTATTACTATTTTTAATAATTTTATCAAGGCCCGTACAGTCGATTTCCATCAATGGCCATCGAACTGCACTTACAACGACCTTTTCCAAATTTGATTAGGACATAATTCCAAATCCAACCGTTATATTTCAGATTTCTAATATTTATTGGAAAGCTCTTTTCGATACGAACCTAACGGTTCTGGTTTCAGGAGAATCCGACGGTCGGATCTCCCGCAATGTCCATTCGAAGTCAATGGTCGAAATTCGCGAACTGCCGCGGCGCGTTCTTTTCAGGCCATCCTATATATATAATATATATATATATATATATATATATATATATATATTGTCGATTTCTTTTCAAAATGTATTTTATAAATCGTTTTAAATTCGTTTTCAAAACGATTTCAACTTCATATCCAATTTCAAGTCAAAATTGAATATTCCACATCATCGATATACTAATGATAATATTTTCAAAACGTTCTATTTTGAAATCACTTCCTTTTCTATTTTCATTGTAAAAACGAATAAAATCGATATTAATATCGTTCATGTCAAAATGGCGTCCATCTAATCAACACGGCTTTTATTCAACACATGAATTTATTTTCTATTCAACACATGAATTTATTTTCAATTCAACACATGGATTTATTTTCTATTCAACACATGAATTTACTTTCTATTCAACACATGAATTTATTTTATAAATTAGAATTAGGCCCAATCAATTAACATATAATGTTAATTATATGGATTTTCTACAACACATGTATATCATAACAATGGTAAATAATCAACCATCATCCTGAGTGCACCACACAACTGCATAAGCATTAAATATAAATAGTTAACGCTTACACAGTCTGTCAATCCATCGATTGACATACAACTAAACAATCGGGATTAGTGTACGTCAAATTTCATCCCAATACCCGTGTGGGGTTTCAAACTATCAAACACAGATTTTATTTGTGCAGTTGGGCGATGTGTAAAATTTATCGTCCCAATCAATATCAATCAAATCAGTGTATATAAACAAATCTCCGATTTGTTTATAAATATTTATTTTATATACATGTTAAAAATCATATTTTTAACTATAAAATATTTTCCACTATAAAATATTTTATTTCATTTCACATCACACAAACAAATTTCACAACACAGCAACCAAACAAACAAGTCATCCATGGTCTGTGGACGACGGGTGTCGGGTGCTACTAAGCACCGTCTGCATCCTAGTATATATTTCAAACTAGAAATAAAAATAAAAATGTGGAGTTCTCACTGACTAGCTAAACCAAATGCCACGATTCTTCAAATGTAGGAAATCTTCGCCACTCGCCTTTTGTCACTTTCGTTGCCCGTATTCACTACATATATAAAAATCACATTTTTATATTCCCTATTATATAAAAATCATATTTTTATATTCTGTCTACTTCATGCTAAAATAAAGTTCATATTTCTACATCACTATAATATATATAAAAATCGAATCTTTTCATATTTAAAAATCTCACCTTTCCTATATGAAAAATACGATCTTTTCACTTTCAAAAATACGATCTTTAAAACCATGCTAATTTTATTTTTGAAAGCACATGCAAAGCTCATTTCAAAGACAATGTTTATTTTCATTTCTATAACCAAAGATCACATCTTTTATATTCTATCCGCTACATATATAAATATAAATTCTATTTTCATACTTTTTTATTCATACATAAAAATCAAAACTTTATATATAGATAAAAACTGAAAAATAAATCAAAGTTTTCATATAAAAAAAACTGAAAAATTAAATAAATCCATCTTTCCATTTTTAAAACTGATTTAAACTATGTTATTTTATAAAATTAAAACTGAATTAAAAAAAATCAATGTATGGCACAAATAAAAAAAATATAAACTCACTGTTAATCAGTGAAAGGGGGGAGGGGTTGTCTGCGCTTCTCGAGTGGAGGAAGGGGAAGAGGCGGAGGCGGTGGGGTCTCGCTGGAGCGGCGTTGGCGAGGGGGGAGGTGGCGCAAGGCACTATCGGCTAGAGTTTGAAAAAAAGGGGGATGGGTTTTACGGGTTGGGCTTGGAATGGGTGAGGAGAGAGAGGCGCGAGGGGGGTGAGTTCACCTGCGGCGGTGCAGCGCCGCCTGGGAGACGACAGGGGAACGACGAGATCGGGCGCGTCTGGAACGAGATCGGGCTGTCTTCTTCTTCGTTTTTTTCCTCTTTTTATTTGGTCAACGAGAATAATTGGGGGGGGCGTATGTATATAGTTTAATTAATTTATTATTATATTTTTCTCCGAAAAGCAACTTTTTAATTCGAAACCCAAATCGGACCCAACAACTATCACCCCTAGCTAATTACCCCTATTTCAAACCCAATGGGACATGTCCCATAGGCCAATTCGACTGTTACGATCAGTTTTCGTTAAATTTAACATTTAAATCATTATATTGAATTTTAAACGTACATTTCAATTTACTGGGGTCACATATTAACTCTAAAAATTCCTGAAATATATTTTCTAACTTCATATTGACGATACGGTCCTAACAAAACCAGTCTCATCAAATTCTGAGACCGTTTGAAAAATGACCATTTTCCAGTCGATTAAAATCAACAAAAACTGGTCAAACGCGTTTTCCTTTGCCACGCTCACATATTGATTCGAAAAATTACGAATTTTGAAATCTAGCAATAACTTGACATTGCGGATCCAACAAAAGTGATTTCGTCGAATTCTGAGGTCGTTTGCAAAATTTCCATTTTTAAGGGCCTTTATATATATTAAAATATATATAAATTCCTCAGCGACTTTTCTGAATTTTAAACTGGATGTATCTCTCAACTTCTAAAGTGAAATCTCAGTTTCTTACATCAATTAGAAAGATATGATTAAACAGATTCAAATATTTCTTGTTTCGCTGAAATCCGATTTATTTTAAATCCTGTACATTCATTTGAAATTCGAAATCGAATTTTCAAACTACAGCGCCATTTTCAATTCCTTTTATAATTTAAAATAAATATTTATATTCTAACGACAATCTATATAAACATATACGTTCGAATTCTATTCAAAATAAATTTCTCGTCGTTATTATTTAAAATAATTCATTTTAAATGAACAAAATTCACTAAAAATGCCAAAATAAAATTTTTAAATTGGCTCGGATTTCCGGCTTATTACAGATTCCATTCTTCTCTGATTTTGTAGTGTTAATGTTCTTCTTCTTCTATTATAATATTTCTTTCTTCTTGTCACCCTCTAACTTTTTTATTATAAGGATTCGTGTTTCCGTGCAGTTGGGGTTGCTCGTGGTTGTTATTATTCAATTTAAAGGGTACAGATTTGCAGGCTTTTACAGTTGGTATCAGAGCTAAAGGATGAGTAATAACCTTGGCTTTGTGGCATAACTAAATAGAGATGGCTTATTAATACCCTAGATTGAGTTTGAGTGTATATATATGAGAGAGCGTACTTGTTAGTTGTAATGGCCGCAGGATTTTGACCCCGAAAATCAACATAAAACCCTATGTCGACTATTCAAGTATCGAAAATACCGGGTCATTAATAGAAAGAAGTTAGAGGGTAAGAATTAGAAAGAAAGAAATATGAGAATAGAAGAAGAAGAAGAAGAACACAACTGAACAGAATCAGAGTAAACACAAATCTCATAGCAGAACGAATAAAATATAACACATAACATAAATTTGAAATACAAAATCTGAATTTGGATAACATACCATATCAGAGTATAATTCATATACATTACAACGGAAATAATATTTAAATAACTAATGGTGAAACCTCCTGCTTTGAGCTCCTCCAAGTGAATCTGTAAAATCCTAAAACGCTTGACTGCCCATACAAATTTGGGCACCCAAGAGTTTAGGAAAACACAAACAATATAAACTCTGGGTCGGTCATGGGACTGGTGTGAGTAAACTCCAACCATATTGTTTAACTTTGGAAAAACCTTTGAAACAAAATGATAATAGTAAGACCAGCCGCAATAAACATGGATGGTTTTTACCTTATTATAATCCAATACATTTTGATATCAAAATTCGGTGATACTATAATAATGTCAAATCAAATAAATAACCAAATAGTAGAACGCTTGCATCTCACGCTCTACATATATAGTATGAAATCAAAAACCGCAAGGCGCTTATTGGAGATTGGATTCCAACTCTGGCAAGGTATGTGACCACCTTCCGATCAGTGTACTCTAGAGGGGATACACTGGGGGTTCAACAAGAACGTCTTGCAACCCGACCACACATGACCGCCCACTCATTTAGCTTGAGTGTAGCGAATATATTGTCACCCACGGTTGTTAGCCACCCAACCGCAAATCGTAAGATACAGAAGAAGAACAAATATGAATTTTCTCTAGATCAGTGACAATACACCTGCTTGGGTATGACCCAACTAGCCATGTTGTCTGCCCAATTTTTGTCGCTTCCCGGTTGTGAGGCTAGAGGTTATGTCTATCTTCAGAACATCTGGCCACCATTCGCTTTGAATGCCACATCGTCAAACCCGTCAATCACTAGTTGATCTTCTCAAAAATATCACGGGTATAAAAAGCTAAGAGAAATGAATTTCTCCGCCGCCAGAGATAATATCTTGAAAAGATCGTCTTATATGATCTGTTAGGAGTACTTCGTCAAATATTCATCCATACAAGTTGTCCTGGGTCTGGACAAACAGAAAGCACTATTCTGGAACAGAACGACCCTTGTATTTCACTCCATCTTTAATTATCTTTAACATAATCTAATTCGCAATGCCTATGCCTATACGGAGTGGTTTTTGGATAATAAATCCAACCGGTCTCTCCATATCGACAATGATGGTCAAAACACTTCGATAGTCGGTTATTTAACTATCGAAGTAAAAACAAACATCCATTCAAATGTAAAACTAAACATCACACAATCACTATCCCTTTTTATTTAACATTAATTTTCTAGTTTCTCATATCTTCCCAGATATTTCCCAAAACCCGTTTAACCTTCATGTTTTTTTGGAAAAACATTTCCTATTATTTGTAAACTCCTATCTTTCCCAGATTCTAGAAAATATATGTTATTAACATTCAAAAACATTTCCATCTTTTCCATATTTCTTATTTCCTGTATTTAAGAAAATAAACATTGGAAAACATTTCCAATTTACATTGTAACTATTTAATCTGCAAACATTTTCTTTTTAAAACATTATTCACATTGAAATGTGAATATTATTTCTTATAAAAATCTGATTTCATTAAATATAAAAATAAATATCATTTCCGATTAAAATCCCATCCATCAAGTTATTCCCTAAATTTAAAACCCAACTTCACTTTATAAACTCCATTTACAAGTCCATTCCTCCTTAGTTATAAATCTAGTTTATACTTAATCTTGATTCCGTAGTTTATTACAAATTATTGGTTTTAAACCAATTCTATAATATCTTATCAAATTATAAATTAGAAAATATATAGATAATTTCTAAAAGTAAATTATTTATAAAACATTCGACATAGTAGAATTCTCATTTAAATCATTATGGATTTATTTTATCCTACTCTTGTTTCGAATATCGAAATAAATTTCATGGTTTCCCCTTTTAACTGATTTCTCAGTGTCAAAAATCATTCTTGGATTTATATTTATTAAATTATTATAAATAATAATTTCATTTCATTTCATTTCATTTATAACACCGTTTATAAACCAACTACTTGTTTTTATAAAACAAGTTACTATATCTAACTCAACCGAAATTCAATTCCCATAAAATAGATTTTCCTTTTTAACATTCAAATTCTTTTCTAATTTGTTTCACGGTATTTAAATACCAGTTTATTTCATGCCAGTGTAATTCCCGATCCAAAATAGACAATAATTAACGATAGATTAATTATCATATAACGTAATATATGAAAAACAACAATCTAATTGTTGAGGAATCCAGTTGGAACCCTCCAACCTGTTTCCCTGCATCCACAAATGTTAATCACATCAATAATATTAATTTCAGATCAAGATGAAATATCATAGTAAAGAATTAATAATCGATCAACGATATAACTTAATCAACCAATTTTATCAACCATTCATCTAAACAACCATCACACAGTATTAAATTACTATAAATAAAATTTAAAACTCTTTTATATAAAAATATAAACGAGCCAGAGTTAGTGAGTTTACTCAAGTTGGTTGTTAAGTGTTAAATAACGATTAACTATCGATGAATCCGATCATGTGTTTTATTCTGCTATAAATTCACACGAGCTTCAATTTTCTCCTGAACAGCTTCATCGCGTAGCCTATGTGCATACGGACCCAACATGACTGACGGTTAGTCATTTCTTTAGTTTACTCGGCCCATTCGCATGTTTTAGCCCACCCGCTCCTAGACATCGTCTCCAAACAACTGCGCTCCAAAACAGTTTTCTTCTTCTCCTTCTAAAATAAATAACCACAGCTGCTCCATTTGATTTCCATATGTTTAAGTGCCAATTTAACAATTTTAAAACATCTTACTCCACGTTTAACTGCAAAGCTTTTTCTCCTCTATTTCTTTATGCATGTCTCGTTCACTCCATCTGTTTTGCTAACAGACCGAAGACTACTTCCTCCTTCATGTATACTTCCAGTTCACAAACCAAATAAAGGCACAACTCCTGCATCGCCATTACCCAACTTTTCAAACTCCGTTCTCATTCCCTGTCTGCGCCCCCTTTATTCCCCAAAAGCCATGCAACTGCATAGATATTCACCATCTCACCGAGTCCTTCAGTACATTAATGTGCTTCATCTTTCCTGTTACCCTACCATACCAATCAGCGATTAAATTCTTATTCGTGCATGCATATGCAGCTTGGACCCATCGTTCATCACGCGGTTTTAAAGCCTCCGCTCCTTTACACTGCATATTCACGAATCATGTCGCCCATACTTCACTAAAAAAACCACCATAGAATAACATGAATACTACTACCCATTTATACTGTAAAGTGCTTTATGCGTTTCATTTTTCCTTTTTCCATTTTCTTTCCTGTTTAGAAGCCTGCTCGCCAAACACCCCCATGTAATTCTCGTCTCCTCCATTTGTAATAACCCGGAAATCTGGACCAGTTTAAAAAAATTTATTTTGGCAATTATAACAAATTTTGAATGTTTAAAATGAATTATTTTAAATAAATTCGACGAGAAATTTATTTTGAATATATTTAGAACGTTTATATTATATACGTCGTCGTTAGAATATAAATAATTATATATAATTATAAATAGAATTGAAAATCGTGCGGTAGTTCGATAATTCGATTTCAAACTTCAATTGAATGTACCGGGTGCAAAACAATCCGGATTTTAGTGAAACCAAAAACATTAGGATCTAATTGATAATATCTTTCCAACGAATCCTTGGGAATCAAAAGATATGTCCAGTTGAAAATTCTGAATAGTCGCTATGGAATTCAGGCCCTTAAAAATGGGAATTTTGCAAACGACCTCGGATTTCGACGAAACTACTTTTGTTGGATCCGGGATGTCAAGTTATTGCTAGATTCCAAATTTCATAATTTTTAGAATCAATATGTGAGCGTGGCAAAAAAAAGGCGTTTGACCAGTTTCAGTTGATTTTAATCAACTGGAAAATGGCCATTTTTTCAACGGTCTCAGAATTTGATGAAATTAGTTTTGTTAGGACCTTATCATCAATACGAAGCTAGAAAATATTTTTCGGGAATTTTTAGAGTTAGTATGTGACCCCGGTAATTTGAAATGTGCATTCAAAATCAATATATAGAGTTATATGTTGATTTTGACGAAAATTGATCGAAACGATCGAATCATCCTACGATACATATCCCATTGTGTTCGGAATGGGGGTAAAACGCTATGGACGATAGGCGGTGGGCCTCGTTTAGAGGTCGTATGAAAAAGTCAACTTTTTGAAATTTAAAATAATTAAAAAAAATAAAACACTCTCTCTCCCCCTTAACCCGTTGCCTCCCCCTTTTTTACTTCAAATCGAATCAGAATAAAAAAAAAGGGATCGGAGAGGGGCGCGAGCGACCTCCTCCATGCCGCTGCCACCGCCAAGGCGGCGCCGCCACCCTAGTGGTGCCCTCCACCGCGGCCACGCTCTTTCACCCCCCTAGCTCCTCCTCCCTCGTGCGAGACCCCCTGACCTGTAGCCGCCACCATGCAAAAACCTAGCCCCTGGCCACCGTTCGAACCCCCAAGCCGCCAGTCCCCCTTCCGCCGCCCAACGACCACCGCACCCCCCTGAAGCTCTGGCGCCACCTATGACTGCCCTAAGCCGACTCCATTTCCCTAATGGCCTTCCAATACCTCCACCGCTCCGCTCCTTCTCATTTAAACCCCAAAACCCGAAGATGATCGCTATGAACCCTCTTCGAATAACAAAGTAAGTTTTTTAAAATTTATTTATGTAATAAAAATTCAATTTTTATCATATGTATTTGTTCATATGGAGAATGGATTGAAAAGAAAGATATGATCTTTATTTGTTTGAAATTATAAAGTTGTGATTTTTATAGTTAAAACATATAAAGGTAAGATTTTTGTTCGTATGAAAAACAAATAAAGGAGCGATTTTTATATGTAAGAAGGTGAGATAAAAATAGGATTTTTATTGATGTAGGATAATAAAAATATGATTTTTACTAAAGTAGAAATATAAAAATAAAATCTTTATATTTGAAAAGGCGAAATCTTTATATTTGAAAAGGCGAAATCTTTATATTTGAAAGGGCGAAATCTTTGTATTTGAAAAGGCGAAATCTTTATATTTGAAAAGGCGAACCCTTTATGTAGAGAATAGCGAAGTAAAAATTCGATTTTTATATATTGAATAGCGAAGTAAAAATTCGATTTTTATATATTGAATAGCGAAGTAAAAATTCGATTTTTATATATTGAATAACGAAGTAAAAATTCGATTTTTATATATTGAATAACGAAGTAAAAATTCGATTTTTATATATTGAATAACGAAGTAAAAATTCGATTTTTATATATTGAATAGCGAAGTAAAAATTCGATTTTTATATGTTGAATAGCGAAATAAAAATTCGATTTTTATATATTGAATAACGAAGTAAAAATTCGATTTTTATATATTGAATAGAGAAGTAAAAATTCGATTTTTATATGTTGAATAGCGAAATAAAAATTCGATTTTTATATATTGAATAGCGAAGTAAAAATTCGATTTTTATATGTTGAATAGCGAAGTAAAAATTCGATTTTTATATGTTGAATAGCGAAGTAAAAATTCGATTTTTATATATTGAATAGCGAAGAAAAAATTCGATTTTTATATATGTAGTGGCTACGGGCAACGAAGGTGACAAAAAGCCGAAGACGACGAAGATTTCTATAAATGAAGTGTCGTGGAGTTAGGATAACAATCGGTGAGAACTCCTCACTCTAAGTTTCTTTTTTTCTAGTTATATATATATATATATATAGTAGGATGCAGACGGTGTTTAGTAGCACCCGACACCCGTCATCCACAGACCATGGATGGCTTGTTTGTTAAATTGTTTGGTTGTGTAGTTGGTTAGATTATTTGATTTGAATTTGGTTGTTTGGTGAATTGAAATTGATTTGATTGATGTGTGAATGGCGTGGGCCTTCACTAGACCGGGGATAAGGCTAGGCCTTGTCCCGTTTCTAGTATCGTGCCGTTATGCCGCCAAAATTTTCTAAAATAAGTTAGAAAAATAAAAACATCATTTTTATTTTCTAAATGAACTGAATAGAAATTCATGTGTTAAAATAAAATATTTTATCGTTAAAAATATAAATTTTAACGTGAGTGAAAATAAATAAATATTCATTTACAAACCGGACGGTTTGTTTATGTACACCTATTTGAAGGACATTGACTGGGACGATAAATTTTACAAATCACCCAACTGCACAAATAAAATCTGTGTTTGATTGTTTGAAACCCCACACGGGTATTGGGATAAAATACGACATACACTAATCCCAATAATTAGTTGTTTGTCGATCGATTGATTGACAGGCTGTTATAAGCGTTAGATATCTATATTTGATGCTTATACAGTGTAGTGCACCATGGATGATGGTTGATTATATGTCGTTGCTATTATATACATGTGTTGTATGGAATCCATATAATTAACTTTATAAGGTAATTGATTGGGCCTCATTCTAATTTAGAAAATAAATAATATTATAAAATAAAGGTTCATGTGTTGACAGTACTCATTCTTTGAGATTAGTCATGCGTTGAACGAAATATTTTAACAATAAAATTTACATCTTTATCTTTATAAAATAAAGGTTCATGTGTTGACTGTACTCATCCGTTGAGATTAGTCATGTGTTGAACGAAATATATTAGATAACAAAAATAGTCACACGTGGACGGTACTCATTCGTTAAGATTAGTCATGTGTGGACAGAAGTATAGATTCACGTATTGAATAAAATAAATATTCATTTGTTGAATAGAATAACGAAATTATTGAAATATATAAAGCCGTATTAATTAGAGATGCGCTATTTTGACGCGAACGATATTTATATCGATTATATTCGTTTTTATAATTGAATTGAATTAAATCGAATGGAAAACGAATTTGATTTCAATTGGATATATAACGAATTTGATTTCAATTGAATATATAACGAATTTGATTTCAATTGAATAGAAAACGAATTTGATTGGAATAGAAAACGAATTGAATTTGATTTGAATAGGAAACGAATTTGATTTGAATAGAAAACAAAACGAATTTGATTTGAATTGAAAACAAAACGAATTTGATTTCAATTGAATAGAAAACGAATTTGATTTGAATTGAAAACAAAACGAATTTGATTTCTATTGAATAGAAAACGAATTTGATTTGAATAGAAAACAAATTTGATTTGAATAGAAAACGAATTGAATTTGATTTGAATAGGAAACGAATTTGATTTGAATAGAAAACAAAACGAATTTGATTTGAATTGAAAACAAAACGAATTTGATTTCAATTGAATAGAAAATGAATTTGATTTGAATAGAAAACGAATTGAATTTGATTTGAATAGAAAACGAATTGAATTTGATTTGAATAGAAAACGAACTTGAATTGAATTGAAAAGAAAACGAATTCGAATCGAATTGAATGGAAAAGGAAATGAATTTGAATCGAATTAAAATCAATTTGAATTGAAATCAAATAGAAATGAAAGTAAAAAGGATTTAAAAATAGAAAATTTAATTTTGATTTGAATTTGAGATAGAGGTTGAAATTGTTTTTGAAACGAATTCAAATCTATTTATAAAATTCGTTTTAAATAGAAATCGACGAAATATATATAATATATATATTATATATATATATATAATGGCCTGAATAGTACGCGCCGCGCCGCGGCAGTTCGTGAATTTCGACCATTTATTTCAAACGGATATTACGGGAGATCTGACCGTCGGATTCTCCTAAAACTGGAACTGTTGGGTTCGTATCGAAAAGAGCTTTCTAACGAATATTAGAAATTTGAAATCTAACGGTTGGATTTGGAGATACGTCCAAATCAAATTTGGAAAAGGTCGCTGTAAGTGCAGTTCGATGGCCGTTGATGGAAATCGACTGTACGGGCTTTGATAAAATTATTAAAAATAGTAATAATTTGTGTAAAATCATAATAAATGATTTGGAAAAAATTGGGATGAAAAACTCCATATTTGAAAAGATAAAAATAGATTTTTATCGAAATGAACTAGTTTTGAACTAAAATTAAAACCCATTTATTTTTAAATAAATAAATTGGAATTGAATTAGAATTGATTTGTGGGTTTATCGTGAATGGTGTTTTAAATAACACTAGTTCTTTAACCCGATAATAAATAGATTGTGATTTGGGTTTGTCGTGAACTGTGTTTTAAATGACATTAGTTCTTTAACCCAGTAAAAGGAGTTTTAATGAATCTGCAATTAGATTGGAATGTGAATTGATAATCTAAATTTTCAAATTTAGAAATTGAACGAAAATGGAGTATCGCCAGTTTTGCTCCAAAGCGATAGTTAAATCTTTAATTAGATTTGAACGTGAAACGGTAATTAATTTTACCGATAACACCGTGGTGTTAGATATGGAGTATTACCAGTTTTGCTTCATGGGATGAATAGGTTGGGATTGGGAAATAAAATAAATAATTACTTCGGTGTGGTTCGCTAATCTCGACTAGTTTGGAAAACCATAATTTGGTTTGAAATGACATCCAAAGGAAGATCAAAGAGTAAATTTAAAGAATTTATCTTGGATAAAATTAATGGGAACCTTTCCCTGAGAATATGAATTGGAATGAGGCGTATGTTGTGTTTGTGTAACATTTGTTTTTAATATACGCGGGTTGTTCGGAAAGTCTGGGTTTATACCCATTCTGAATAACCGATTCGACGATATGTCGAAGATGAAGACGGTGGTCGAAGACCGGAAGTCTTCACATCGTTTGGGTGATTACTGATGATCTTGATTGGGCTGTACACTCAAGATGAGGGAATCAGTTGGTTGTCGTCCAGACGTACTTGGAGATGGATGGATATGCGAGGAAAGTGCCTCCGGTTTCGTTCAGACCCAGAACGAACTTGTAAATGGATTGTGTGTCTGACATTGGATTTTATTATGTGTTGATTGATTTCTGTTAAATATATATCTGTTTGGCGGCGGAGAATTTATTCTCTTGCTTAACGCCCTTCTCTGAGACGTATGAGCTTAGAGGTTATATATCGATAGATATCAATCGCATGGCATGAATTGCCTGTGTGGCATGCTGAGTTGCATGGATCAAGGCTTCTGTTGAAAAGCAAAGTCTTGTAGTTGATGATCAAAGCACGGCCTACGTGGCAGCTTTGTGTATAACGTGAATTCGCGAACCTCACACCTCGGTATGAGTCAAAAACGGGATACGGACTGTTGGGAGAACACGACGTTTCTTTCTTGCTTTGGTGGTGTCACTGACTTACCAGCCCTGACATTTATATACTTTTCACCTTTGTGGTTGTTGGAATGAGGCGCCTCGATTATAGGTCTGTAAGGACCGGGAAACGTGTGTTCAGGAATAAATAATCCTCAAACGTAAGAGAGGACCGGCCCAGCCGATTCCGGGGTTACCCAGAGTGTGTAGTCCTGAGGCATTTGCTAGAGTGTCTTGAAGCGGAGAGGATCTTGCCCCTTGCCTCGACTCATGACGGAAATCCAATTTCCAATACGTGTATCTCGGTTTTATTTGTAGAGCCTAGTATGGCGACATGATATATGGTACCCATTCTGTCTATGATTGATAGTTATGATTGAAAATATTTTGACACTATACACTTATTATATTATCAAATGATTTGTGTTAAACGTACCAAGCATGTTTGGCTATTATAAGGGAAAACCCTGTCCTCCGGCTTGCGTTGCATTGTGTGATGGGACCTGGGTCTTATAATACCTTCATTTTTCAAAAAAAGCATTGCGCTGTTTATTCTATGCACTGGTATTCTTGGGAGGAAACCCGTTCCGTGTTATACGGCGTGGTCCCTTGAATTACTCTCTTTTAAAGTAAAGTTTTAAATACCTGTTTTAGTTCTCACACCAGTCACATAACTGACCTGGAGTTTATTGTTTTAACCTAAACTCTGGGTGCCCCTATTTTCCGCACGGGTAACTAGTAGTTTTGGTTTTGCAGATTTATATTCACAGGATCCTGGTTTACAGCTGGAATGATGTTCGGAAAGCTCTGTATCCGTATATCACCTTTAGTTGTGCTTGTAGGTCTGTAAGGATATATTATTTTCCGCTGCTATGTAATTTATTGTAATCTATGATATTTATCGAATGTAATTTATTCAATTATACTCTGTATATTCTTGTATTCTGATGGAATTGTTGTAATAACAATGAAATGTTCTTCCGTCTGCGTTCCGATTTGTCCTGTTCTCAAACGATCAGGGGTTTCGAACGGTCTAGATCGGTTTAACGACTGATTCGGAATGAGCGAAATTCCAGGCCGTCACACCATTCATCCATCTGCTCAACACAAATGCCATGGCCGCGCCTTCATACCAACCAAGCTCCTCCCTTGTTCCACCGATTTTCACCGCTGACGAACTCCAACATATTTGCATCCTGTATCTTGCCATCGCCTTACGTTTTCATACTTCACCAAACAATACTTCTTCCTCATCACCAAACACATCAACACTTGGCACGTAGGTGGTAGTCAACCCCACACGCACTTCCAGACAATGCACAATTACTGCACATATTCTTCTTTACAATCAGTTGTTCCTCACCCATTACCACTCCCTGTTCATTGATCCGCATTTTGTGCCTGCTCACGTTGGTGCCTAGATATACCTTTCCAATACATGACTTACGCACTTCTTTTGATTTGCTTGGAATTTTTCTTTTTACATATGAATATGATACTAGAATATGGAGGAACAGTGAGGCAATGGTTTTTGTTATTTCTCTTTTTAAAGCTGTTGATGGTTGCAGCTATATAAAGGTGATGGAAACTGATAATAACCATGTAGTTTTCATTGTACAGTATAACTTATAGTACATGCCACGATTTTTTTCTTATAGGCATGTAGTAAGGCATGACTTAAGAATGAGGACGACATATTCTCTTAAATGGGAATAGACAGTTGCGTGTGGTGATCTCTATGGTATAGGACCTTGCGAGTTAGGACAGTAGTACCATAAATACATTAGAATCTAAGTTGAATATTGGTATCAAATAATATTTATCTCAATGTAAACCCCATTTTTGATATTGAGATGTAGCATTTATTGGGTGATTAGAATAATGGTAATGGGTTCAAGAAGATACGCCTCTAATACATAGAAGATGCAAAATGTAGTACTGCTGAAATTCATGAATTCTGAATGCATAAAATTTTTGCACTTATCATCCGTGATATTTAGAAAGACTAGTACTGTCTAAAAATCAACGAATCACTATGTTTATTCTGAACAAATCTTTAAATTAGACAAAATATGCTTAGGGTAGGTTAGAATAGGCAATTGGTTTGTACAGAGGTTTTCAATAGGATATTTTCGCATGTGTCCAGAATTTGAACAAAAGGAATCGGATTTTGATAGGATAAAGAAACAACTTTATTGGAAAAATTATAGTGCACCGCGTTACGTAAGATCTCGTTCATATTCGAGTCGCTATAGACAGAAATAAAAAATACAGTTGTGTCCAGCGAGGTGCCATGATCCCAAAAGTATAATAATATATATTAGTTACTTATTTTGTGAAACCCCAAAATGTTGATATAGGGTGCGAAATACTTCAAACAAAAAGTTGCTTATTTTCCAAATTAAAAATTGCAGTAAAATTCTAAAAATTAAATTATAACTACGTCTCAAAGATCTTGTCTAAATTCGACCCCAATATTTAATTATATTAATTTAGATATTCAATATATTTGAAATTAAACCATACAAATTATCAAACCACATAATAAATTAATTATTTAATTGCTATATTTCTGGGACGTTACATTCCTTCCCTCTTAAAAGAATTTCATCCCTGAAATTACTAGGTATGAAGGATGTTACAAACTCTATTACCACCAGGTTAAAAATCATTTGTTTTATTTCTTAACTTCAGTTTTAACTGAATCAATTAATTTTAATTAAAATATTAATTACCGAATATTTTCAAAATTCTGAAAATTTTCAATTACTTTTAAATTTCTAAGAAATTTTGCTAGCATCTCCTTTGCATGGATCAATTCATACAACTACAATTCGCCTCTCTGCGCATTCCCTAATCCAAAAGAAAATCGAACAACCAAGTGGCTCCCCAAATCGGCTCATAAAAGTCTCATACCCAATAAAATTTAAACGTGTACCTTCTTTGATGGTATTCAATTCAATCTTGTTCATCTGCTATCTACCCATGCATTTCAAATATTGATCTCCAATCAACTTGTCCTCAAATCCAATTATTCGCTTATGTCCAAGTCACATTCCATTTCAAGCTTCAAATTCTTACTCAATAACCCAATTCCATACCCAAATTCACTTCCCTTCCAAAATCTTATTTAATTACTTCATCATGTTAAATTCTTATTCCAATACAATTTCCACTTAACTGACTAGAATTCAATTCCAATATTATTTAACTAAGTTTTAAGTTAAATTCTAATTTATTTATGCACTTTTACCTTTTCAATTCTTTTAACTTTATAAGCTAAATTTAAAATTCAAATTCCTGGGTTTTATTTCAAATCAGTTTGAAATCATATATATTTATATATACATACACATAGCAAAAGCAATTCAAAACATTTGAAGTTCTAAACAACTTATTTCCTCAAGACAATTCAAAAAACAAAAATTTTGGTAGTAATCTATCACTAAGAAACTCGAAAATGAACACTGATGATGTCGCGATCCATCATCGGTGTTATTTTCTAGTACGAGAAGTGAGTTCAATACTATATCACTCTCAAAAATTATTTTCAAACAATTTTCACTTTGAAATTACTTCAAAATATCCTTTTCAATACTTGGAAAATATATCTAAATTCCCCAGGATTTGAAATTTTCATATATCAAATCAAAAATCCATTTCCAAACACTTTTCCAAGGTTCTAGAGTTTTCATTCCAATTCTAGTTAAAAATCCAAATTTAATTCATCTGAATTTATATATTACATTCGTACGGATTCTTATTGGTTATTTATGTAACCATCTCAATTATAATCTTATTCGATTATAATAATGATCACACATATAATATGCTATAATATCAAGATATATACTTCTTTTTATATCTAAATTTATTTTGGGTAAAATTATTTCATTTACCCTCTTTTTAAACAATACTATGTTGAATTACTCTGTTCAAGAGTTTAGAAAAACTTTTCGATATAGTGTGCACTACCATATCGACCAGAAATTTTAAACCACTTGACAAACCAATCAACACAATATAAAACATTTTTATATAAATCTACAAATACGTTCACACGTATATACACACTCAAACTCAATCTAGAGTATTACAAACTCCATCGCTATTGAGTCACGCCACCGAGCCAATGTGACGGCCGGGAATTTCGCTCGATCCGAATCAGTCGTTAAACCGATCTAGACCGTTCGAAACCCCTGATCGTTTGAGAACAGGACAAATCAGAACACAAACAGAAGAACATATCATTGCTATAACAACAATTCCATCAGAATACAAGAATATACAGAGTAGAAATGAACAAATTACATTTGATAAATATCAGAGATTACAATAAATTACATAGCAGCGGAAAAATAATACAAAGCACAACTGAAGGTGATATACGGATACAGAGCTTTCCGGATATCATTCCAGCTGTAAACCAGGATCCTGTGAATATAAATCTGCAAAACCAAAACTACTAGCTACCCGTGCGGAAAATAGGGGCACCCAGAGTTTAGGTTAAAACAATAAACTCCAGGTCAGTCATGTGACTGGTGTGAGAACTAAAACAGTTATTTAAAACTTTACTTTAAAAGAGAGTAATTCAAGGGACCACGCCGTATAACACGGAACGGGTTTCCTCCCAAGAATACCAGTGCATATAATAAACAGCGCAATGCTTTTTCAAAAAATGAAGCTATTATAAGACCCAGGTCCCATCACACAATGCAACGCAAGCCGGAGGATAGGGTTTTCCCTTATAATAGCCAAACATGCTTGGTACGTTTAAAACAAATCATTTGATACTATAATAAGTGTATAGTGTCAAAACAATTTCAATCATAAATATTAATCATAGGCGGCATGGGTACCATCTATCATGTCGCCATACTAGTTCTACAATTAAAACCGCAATACACGTATTGGAAGTTAGATTTCCGTCATGAGTCGAGGCAAGGGGCAAGCTCCTCTCCGCGTTCGAGACACTAGCAAATGCCTCCGGGTTACGCACTCTGGGCAACCCCGGATGCGGCTGGGCCGGTCCTCACTTACGTTAGAGGATTAATTATGCCTGAACACACGTTTCCCGGTCCTTACAGACCTATAATCGAGGCGCCTCATTCCAACAACCACATAGGTGAAAAGTATATAAATGTCAGGGCTGGTAAGTCACTGACACCACCAAAGCTAGAAAGAAACGTCGTGCCCTCCCAGCGGTCCGTATCCCGTTTTTAACTCATACCGAGGTGTGAGGCTCGCGAATACACGTTATACACAAAGCTGCCACGTAGGCGTGCTTTGATCATCAACCACAAGACTTTGCTTTTCAACAGAAGCCTTGATCCATGCAAATCAGTATGCCACACAGACAATTCATGTCGTGCGATTGATATCTATCGATATATAACCTCTAAGCTCGTGCGTCTCAGAGAAGGGCGTTAAGCAAGAGAATAAATTCTCCGCCGCCAAACAGATATATATTTAACAGAAATCAATCAACACAGAATAAAATCCAATGTCAGACACACAATCCATTTACAAGTTCATTTTGGGTCTGAACGAAACCGGAGGCACTTTCCTCGCATATCCATCCATCTCCAGGTACGTCTGGACGACCACCAACTATTTCCATCCTCTTGGGTGTACAGCCCAATCAGGATCGTCAGTAATTATCCAAACGATGTGAAGACTTCCGGTCTTCGACCACCGTCTTCATCTTCGACATATCGTCGAATCGGTTATTCAGAATGGGTGTAAACCCGGACTTTCCGAACAACCCGCGTATATTAAAAACAAATGTTACACAAACACAACATACGCCTCATTCCAATTCATTAGTCACTAACCGCAAATTAGCAAGAGAAAAATTTCCCAAACATTAACCCCGAAGGCCGAAACCAACATCAGATCAATACCCAGGAAACCATTCTTCTTAGCCAACCTACAACTGGTTTCTAAATTCCACATTCTCAGGGAAAGGTTCCCATTAATTTTATCCAAGATAAATTCTTTAAAATTTATCCTGTAATCTTCCTTTGGATGTCGTTTCAAACCAAATTATGGTTTTCTAAACTAGTCGAGATAAGCGAACCACAACGAAGTAATTATTTATTTTATTTCCCAATCCCAACCTATTCATCCCATGAAGCAAAACTGGTAATACTCCATACTCGCTCGTTTTCTAAATTTGATAATTTAGATTGTAAATTCACATTTCAATCTAATTGCAGATTCGTTAAAACTCCTTTTATTGGGTCAAAGAACTAGGTGTTATTTAAAACACAGTTCACGACAAACCCAAATCACATTCTATTTATTTTCGTGTTAAAGAACTAGGTGTTATTTAAAACACGGTTCACAACAAACCCACAAATCAATTCTAGTTCAATTCAAATCAAATATATTTGGAATTCCGATTATTTAAAACCCCTTTTTTTAATCTAATTTATTTATTTAAAAATAAATCGGGTTTTAAATTTAGTTCAAACTAGTTCATTTTGATAAAAATCTATTTTTATCTTTTCAAATATGGAGTTTTTCATCCCAAATTTTCTCAAATCATTTCTTATGATTTTACACAAATTATTACTATTTTTAATAATTTTATTAAGGCCCGTACAATCGATTTCCAACAATGGCCATCGAAGTGCACTTATAGCGACCTTTTTCAAATTTTATTTGGACGTATCTCCAAATCCAACCGTTAGATTTCAAATTTCTAATATTCGTTAGAAAGCTCTGTTTGATACGAACCCAACGGTTCCGGTTTTAGGAGAATCCGACGGTCGGATCTCCCGTAATGTTCGTTTGAAATAAATGGTCGAAATTTATGAACTGCCGCGGCGCGGCGCGTTCTATTCAGGCCATTATATTATATATATAATATATATAATATATATTTCGTCGATTCCAATTTAAAACGAATTATATAAATCGTTTTAAATTCGTTTCAAAAACAATTTCAACTTCCATCTCAATTCAAATCAAAATTGAATCTTTCCTTATAAATTTGATTTAAAATTCATTTCTATTCAATTCAATTTGAATTCATTTCACTTCGTTTTAAATTCAATTCGAATTCGTTTTCAATTCGATTCCATTCAAATTGGTTTTCTATTCGATTCAATTCAAATTGGTTTTCTATTCAAATCAAATTCGTTATATATTCAATTGAAATCAAATTCGTTTTCTATTCAAATCAAATTTGTTTTCTATTCAATTCATTTCGAAATCGTTATATATTCAATTCATTTCGAAATCGTTATATATTCAATTCATTTCGAAATCGTTATATATTCAATTCATTTCGAAATCGTTATATATTCAATTCATTTCGAAATCGTTATATATTCAATTCATTTCGAAATCGTTATATATTCAATTCATTTCGAAATCGTTATATATTCAATTCATTTCGAAATCGTTATATATTCAATTCATTTCGAAATCGTTATATATTCAATTCATTTCGAAATCGTTATATATTCAATTCATTTCGAAATCGTTATATATTCAATTCATTTCGAAATCGTTATATATTCAATTCATTTCGAAATCGTTATATATTCAATTCATTTCGAAATCGTTATATATTCAATTCATTTCGAAATCGTTATATATTCAATTCATTTCGAAATCGTTATATATTCCATTCATTTCGAAATCGTTATATATTCAATTCATTTCGAAATCGTTATATATTCAATTCATTTCGAAATAAAATTGATATAAATATCGTTCACGTCAAAATGGCGTCAATCTAATCAACACGGCTTCATATATTTCTATTTTCAAATATTCTATTTCAAATATTTCTATTTGTCAACACACGACTAATCTCAATGAATGAGTACCGTCCACGTGTGACTATTTTTGTTAAATTATTTCGTTCAACACATGACTAATCTCAACGGATGAGTACAGTCAACACATGAACCTTTATTTTATATTGATAAAGATGTAAATTTTATTATAAAAATATTTCGTTCAACACATGACTAATCTCACGAATGAGTACAGTCAACACATGAACCTTTATTTTATATTGATAAAGATGTAAATTTTATTATAAAAATATTTCGTTCAACACATGACTAATCTCACGAATGAGTACAGTCAACACATGAACCTTTATTTTATATTGATAAAGATGTAAATTTTATTATAAAAATATTTCGTTCAACACATGACTAATCTCACGAATGAGTACAGTCAACACATGAACCTTTATTTTATATTATTCTTTATCTTCTAAATTGGAATGAGGCCCAATCAATCACCATACAATGTTAATTATATGGATTTTCATACATCACATGTATATAATAGCATTGAAAAATAATCAACCATCAACCAAAGTGCACTACACTGTATAAGCATCAAATATAAATATCTAACGCTTATAACAGCCTGTCAATCAATCGATCGACATAATTAATCAATCAGGATGAGTGAATTTCAAATTTCATCCCAACACCCGTGTGGGGTTTCAAACAATCCAACACAGATTTTATTTGTGCAGCTGGGCGATGCGTGAAATTTATCGACCCAATCAATGTCCTTCAAATAGGTGTACATAGACAAACCGTCTGGTTTGTAAATGAATATTTTATTTTATTCACTTTCACATTAAAAATTATATTTTTAACGATAAAACATTTTATTTCAACATATGAATTTTTATTCAGATCATTTACAGAATAAAATGATATTTTTATTTTTCTAACATATTTTAGAAAATTTCGGCGGCATAACGGCACGATACTAGAAACGGGACGAGGCCTAGCCTTATCCCCGGTCTAGTGAAGGCCCACGCCATTCACACATCAATCAAAATCACCAAACAACCAAATTCAAATCACATCATATAACTAATCTATGCAACCAAACAAACAAGTCCATGGTCTGTGGACGATTGTGTCGGGTGCTACTAAGCACCGTCTGCATCCTAGTATATATATATATAATTAAAAAATGAAATTGAAAGGTGAGAAATTCTCACAACTAGCTATCCTAGCTCCACGGCACTTCATTGATAGAAATCTTCATCGCTATCGCATCTTCGTCATCTTTGTTGCCCGTAGCCACTACATATATAAAAATCACACATTTTTACTTCGTTGTTCAATATATAAAAATCGAATTTTTACTTTGCTATGCAATATATAAAAATCGAATTTTTACTTAGCTATTCCATATATAAAAATCACATTTTTACTTCGCTATTCAATATATAAAAATCCCATTTTTACTTCGTTATTCAATATATAAAAATCCCATTTTTACTTCGTTATTCAATATATAAAAATCAAATTTTTACTTCTATGTTATATAGATAAAAATTATATTTTTATCACGCTATTTTCCATATAAAGATTTCGCCTTTATAAAAACATAGACTTCGCTTTTTCAAATTTAAAGATTTCATCTTTATAAAAATCTCATTTTTATTTTTCTACACATATAAAGATGATATTTTTAATATTCCTATCATGTAAAAATTATATTTTTAATTATCTACCTAACCAAAAATCATATTTTTACATCTTCTATATTGTAAAGATTATATTTTTAATACTTTAAAAATATAAAAATCATATTTTTTAACAAATAAAAATCAAATCTTGCCTCTAAAAATCAAACTTTTCTATGCTTTCTAAACAAAAACTGATTTTAATAGATGTAAAAAAAATCAGTTCTTTGATCTCGTTTTCAAGACGATAAAAATAGTATTTTTATTTCGCTATTCACATATAGAAAAATCAAATTTTTATCGCTATCTACATAAAGAAAAATCAGATTTTTTTCTTTCCTACCTAAATAAAAATCGAGTTTTTATCATAGGAATGTAAATTAAATAGTAAACCATAAGAAAATAAAGCAAATAAAAACTGAAATTAAACTTACAGCGGGGGGGGGGGGTGTTGCCGCGTGGTCGGCGCCGCGGTGGGGGGCTCCGATGGTGGACTGCGGCGCGATGTCGATTTGGGGGGGGTCTCGACTTCACCGCGGGGTCTTCGATGGACGGGGAAGCGAGAGAAGAGGGAGGAGAAGGTCGGAGGGTGGTTGCGGTGGGTTGGACGAGGTCGGTGGATGGAGGGGGTCGGCGGCTGCCGCGCTGCGTCTTCTTCTTCCTCTTCTTTTTTTTATTTTCTGAAGAATGAAATCGGGGGGGGGGGGGCCTGGGTAGTTAAGGGAAGAAAAGGGTTTTTTTTTTATTTTTTTTCACTAAAAAGAAACTTTTATTTTCGACCTCTAAACGAGGCCCACCGCTTGTCGCCCATAGCGTTTTACCCCATTCTGAACACAATGGGATATGTATCGCAAGCTGATTTGATCGTTTCGATCAGTTTCCGTTGAATTTACATTTAAATCACTATACTGAATTTTAAACGTACATTTCAAATTACTGGGGTCACATACTAACTAGAAAAATTCCAGAAAATATTTTCTAACTTCGTATTGACGATACGGTCCTAACAAAACTAGTTTCGTCGAATTTTGAGGCCGTTGGAAAAATGGTCATTTTCCAGTCGATTAAAATCAACTAAAACTGGTCAAACACGTTTTCCTTCGCCACGCTCACATATCGATTCGAAAAATTATGAAATTTGAAACCTAGCAATAACTTTACATCACGGACCCAACAAAAGTGGTTTCGTTGAAATCCGAGGTCGTTTGCAAAATGTCCATTTTTAAGGGCCTGAATTCCATAGCGACTATTCAGAAATTTCAACTGGACATATCTTTTGATTCCCGCTATGAAATTTCGATTCTTCGGATTCGTTGGAAAGATATCATCAATTAGATCCTATCATTTTTGGTTTCACTAAAATCCGGATTGTTTTGCACCCGGTACATTCAATTGAAGTTTGAAATCGAATTATCGAACTACCGCGCCATTTCCAATTCTATTTATAATTATATATAAATATTTATATTCTAACGACGGCGTATATAATATATACGTTCGAATTATATTAAAAATAAATTTTCTCGTCGATATTATTTAAAATAATTCATTTTAAATATTCAAAATTCGCTAAAATTGCCAAAATAAAAATTTTAAACTGGTCCAGATTTTCCGGGTTATTACAGCCAAGGTAATCATTCAACCTTCGGCTCTGATACCACTGTAACGGCCGCGGGATTTTCGACCCCAAAAATCAACATAAAACCCTATGTAGACATTCAAGTATCGAAAATACCGGGTCATTAATAGAAAGAAATTAGAGGGTGAGAATTAGAAAGAAAGAAATATTAGAATAGAAGAAGAAGAAGAACACAATTGAACAGAATCATAGTAAACACGAATCTCACAGCGAAACGAATAAAATATGATATATAACATAAAATTTGAAATATAAAATCTGAATTTGTATAACATACCATATTAGAGTATAACTCATATACAATACATCAGAAATAATCTCTAAATAACTAACGGTGAAACCTCCTGCTTTGTGCTCCTCCAAGTGAATCTGTAAAATCCTAAAACCCTTGACTTCCCATACAAAATTGGGCACCCAAGAGTTTAGGAAAACAAAAACAATATAAACTCTAGATCAGTCATGGGATTGGTGTAAGTAAACTCCAACCATATTGTTTAACTTCAGAAAACCTTTTGAAACAAAATGATAATAGTAAGACCAACCACATATAAACATGGATGGTTTTTACCTTACTATAATCCAATACATTTTGATTTCAAAATTCAGTGATATTATAATAATGTCTAATCAAATAAATAACCAAATAGCAGAACACTTGCATCTCACGCTTTACATATATAATATGAAATTAAAAACTGCATGGCGCTTATTGGAGATTGGATTCCAACTCGGACAAGGTATGGGACCACCTTCCAATCAGTGTACTCTAGAGGGGATACACTCGAGTTCAGCAAGAACGTTTTGCAACCCGTCCAGACATGACCGCCCACTCATTTAGCTTGAGTGTAGCGAATATATTATCACCCATGGTTGTTGGCCGTCCAATCGTAACTTGTAAGATACAGAATCGAAAGAAGAACAAATATGAATTTTCTCTAGATCGGTGACAATACACCCTGCTTGAGTATAACCCAACTTGCCATGCGGCCTGCCCAATTTTTTTCCTTTCCTGGTTGTGTGGCTAGAGGCTACGTCTATCTTTTAGAACATCTAGCCACATTTAATTTTAATGCCACATCGTCAAACCCGTCAATCATTAGTTGATCTTCTCAAAAATATCGCACGTATAAAAAGCTAAGAGAAACGAATTCCTCTGCCACCAAATATAATATCTTGAAAAGATCGTCTTATGTGATATGTTAGGAGTACTCTGTCAGACATTCGTCCATACAAGTTGTCCTGGGTTTGGACAAACAGAAAGCACTATTCTAGAACAGAACGACCCTTGCATTTCACTCTGTCTTCAATTATCTTCAGCATAATCTAATTTGCAACGCCTATGCCTATACGGAGTGGTTTATGGATAATAAATCCAACTGTTCTCTCCGTATCGACAATGATGGTCAAAACACTTTGATAGTTGGTTATGTAACTATCGAAGTAAAAAAAACATCCATTCAAATGTACAACTAAACATTACACAATCACTGGCCCTTTTTGTTTAACATTAATTTTCTAGTTTCTCATATCTTCCCAGATACTTCCCAAAACCCATTTAACACTTCATGCTTTTTTTGGGAAAACATTTCCTATTATTTATAAACTCTTATCTTTTCCAGATTCTAGAAAATATATGTTATTAACGTTCGAAATCATTTCTATATTTTCCATATTTCTTATTTCCTGTATTTCAGAAAACATACATTGGAAAACCTTTCCAATTTCCAATGTAACTATTTTATTTGCAAACATTTTCTTTTTAAAACATTATTCACATTGAAATGTGAATATTATTTCTTATAGAAATCTAATTTCGTTAATTCTAAAAATAAATATCATTACCGATTAAAATCACATCCATCAAGTTATCCCTAAATTTAAAACCCAACTTCACTTTATAAACTCCATTTACAAGTCCATTCCTCCTTAATTATAAATCTAGTTTATACTTAATATTGATTCCATACTTTATTATAAATTATTGGTTTTAAACTAATTCTTTAATATCATATCAAATTCCAAATTAGATAATATATAGATAATTTCTAAAAGTAATTTATTTATAAAACATTCAACATAGTCGAATTTTCATTATAAATCATTATGGATTTATTTTATCCTACTCATATTTCAAATATCGAAATAAATTTCATAATTTCCCCTTTTAACTGATTTCCCAGTTTCAGAAATCATTCTTGGATTTACAATCATTAAACTATTATTAATAATAATAATTTCATTTCATTTATAACACCGTTTATAAACCAACTACTTGTTTTTATATAACAAGTTATTATATATAACTCAACCGAAATTCAATTCCCATAAAAATAGATTTTCCTTTTTAACATTCAAATTCTTTTCTAATATGTTTCATAGTATTTAAATACCAGTTTATTACATGCTAGTAATTCCCCTTCCAAACAAACAATATATAACGATAGATTAATTATCGCAACATATAACGTAATATATGAAAAACAACAATCTAATTGTTAAGGAATCTAGTTGGATCCCTCCAACCTGTTTCCCTGCATCCACAGATGTTAATCACATCAATAATATTAATTTCAGATCAAGATGAAATATCATAGTAAACATAATTAATAATCGATCAGCGATATAACTACATCATCCAATTTTATTAACCATTAATCCAAACAGCCATCACACAGTATAAACTTACTATAAATAAAATTTAAAACTTGTTTATATAAAAATATAAACGAGCCAAAATTAGTGAGTTTTCTCACTTTGGTCATTAAGCGTTAAGTAATGATTAACTATCGATGAATCCGATCAGGTGTTTTATTCTGATATAAATTCAAACGAGCTTCAATTTGCTCCTGAGCGGCTTCATCGCATAGCCTACGTCCATACGGACCCAACATGACCGATGGTTTGTCTTTCTTTAGTTTAATCGACATATCCCCATGTTTTAGCCCACCCACTCCAAGACATCGTCTCCAAACAACTACGCTCCAGAACATTTTTTCTTCTTCTCCTTCTAAAATAAATAACCGCACGTGCTCCGTTTAATTTCCGTATGTTTAAGTACCAATTTAACAATTTTAAATCATATTACTCCATGTTTAACTGCAAAGCTTATTCTCCTCTATTTCTTTATGCATGTCTCGTTCACTCCAACCATTTTGCTAATAGACCAAAGACTGCTTCCTCCTTCATGAATACTTCCAGTTCACAAACCAAATAAAGACACAACTCCTGCATGTCCATTACCAACTTTTCAAACTCCGTTCTCATTTCATGCCTGCGCCCCCCTTATTCCCCAAAAGCCACGCAACTACATAGATATTCACCATCTCACCGAGTCCTTCATCACATTACTATGCTTCAGCTTTCATGTTACCCTACCATACCAATCAGCGATTAAATTCCTACTTGTGCATGCATATGCTGCTTGAACCCATCGTTCGTCTCATGGTTTTAAAGCGTCCACTCCTTTACACTGCATATTCACGAATCACGTCCCTCATACTTCAATAAAAAAACCACCATAGAAGAACATGAATACTACTACCCATTTATATTGTAAAGTGCTTCATGCGTCTCATTTTTCCCTTTTCTTTCCTATTTAGAAACCTGCTCGCTAAACACACCCATGTAATTCCCGTCTCCTCCACTCATCCATCTGCTCAACACAAATGCCATTGCCACGCCTTTATGCCAACCAAGCTCCTCCCTTGTTCCACCAATTAAAAATATCTGCATCTTGTATCTTGCCATCGCCTCACGTTTCCATACTTCACCAAACAATACTTCTTCCTCATCACCAAACACATCAACACTTGGCAAGCAGGTGGTAGCCAACCCCATTTTCACGCACTTCCAGGCAATGCACATTTACCGCACATACTCTTCTTCACGAGTACAGTTGTTCCTCACCCATTACCGCCCCATGTTCATTGATCCGCATTTTGTTCCTGCTCATGTTGGTGCCTAGCTATACCTTTCCAATACCTGACTTCCGCACTTCTTTTGATTTGCTTCGAATTTTCCTTTTTACATTTGAATATGATAATAGAAGATGGTGGAGTAGTGATGTAGTTTTTAGTGTACAGTATAACTTAAAGTATAGGCCATGATTTTCTTCTTGTAGGCCTGTAGTAAGGCATGGCTTAAGAACGAGGACGGCATACTCTCTTGAATGGGAATAGACAGTTGCGTGTGGTGATCTCTATGGTATAGGACCTTGCGAGTCATGACAGAAGTACCATAAATACATTAGAATTTGAGTTGAATATTGGTATCAAATAATATATATCTCAATGTAAACCCCACTGTTGATATTGAGATGTAGCATTTATTGGGTGATTAGAATAGTGGTCATGGGTTCAAGAAGATACGCCTCAAATACATAAAAGATTCAAAAGGTAGTACTGCCGAAATTCATGAATTATGAATCCATAAAATTTACGCACTTGTCATCCTTGGTATGTAGAAAGACTGGTACTATCCAAAAATCAACGAATCATTATGTTTATTCTGAACAAATCTTTAAAATAGACAAAATATGCTTAGGGTAGGTTAGAATAGGCAATGGGTTTGTACATAAGTTTTCAATAGGATATTTTCGCATGTGTCTAGAATTTGAACAGCAGGAATTGGATTTTGATAAGATAAAGAAATGACTTTATTTGAAAAATTATAGTGCACCGCGTTACGTAAGATCTCATTCATATTCGAGCTGCTACAAATAGATATAAAAATACAGTCGTGTCCAACAAGGTGCCACGATCCCAAAAGTTTAATGATATATATTAGTTAGCTTATTTTGTGAAACCCCAAAATGCTGATATAGGGTGCAAAATACTCCAAATAAAAAGTTGCTTCCAAATTAAAAATTACAGTAAAATTCTAAAAATTAAATTATAACTACGTCTCAAAGATCTTTTCTAAATTCGACCCCAATATTTGATTATATTAATCTAGATATTCAAGATATTTTAATTTAAACCATACAAATTATCAAACCACATAATAAATTAATTATTTAATTGCTAAATTTCTAGGACGTTACATTAGTGTTATAAATTTTTTTGTTTTATATTGTTGAGTGGTATATAAATTTCACATTGATGCATTTAGCTGACATGGTCGATAAGAATTTCTAAATACTTAGACAGAGCAATTCGATACAATATTGTTTTTAAAGTGGTTAAATGAAATAAATTTGCCCAAAATTTATATTTTCACATAAAGGGATAATTTTCTAAAATATTGATGTGACTGGTTGTTGTTGTTATTATAATCAAATGAGATTAATAATAAAGTAGTTATATATAATCAACAAGTATTTGTATATAAAAATACATAAATGAGCAAAACTGAAATTGGATTCGGATAAGAATTAAGGATTTAAAATTCCAAGTTTTTAGAAAATATATTTTTTACTTTGAAGGATTTTTGAATAAGAATGATTTTAAATGGATTTTGAAAGGTGTTAAGTAGTGAACTCACTTCAGTGGCTAGAAAATAATTCTGATGATGGATCGCGACATCATCGATGTTCATTTTCGAGTTTCTAAGTGACGAATTGCTACAATAATAGTAGATTTGCTAATGAAATTTTTGTTCGAGGAAAACAAGTTGTTTCGGAAATTCAAACATTTGGAATTGCAAGTATATATGTATGATTTCAAATGAATTTGAAATAAAAGCCGGGAATTTGATTTCTAATTTTAAATTGAACTTGTGCAAGATAAATGCATTTTAATGGTATAAGCGAATCAAATAGATTGAAATTTAACTTAAGTTAAGTTAAATAGACTCGTAATGGATTGGAAATTAAACCAAATACTTTATAAATTGAAAGTGAATAAATTGATTAAAATCAGTCTGGATGAATGTGGATGTGAATGTTTGTATATAAATTTTGAATTGGATATGAGAATATGGATTGAAAATCATTCAGAATCAATTGGATAATGTGTTTATATAGGTTAAAAGATCTAATGATTGTTAAAAATTCAATTATTGAAACTCATTTGTTTAAAGTGAATAAGTACAAGTATATGGAGCAGAGTGGTTCGGCTTGCGTGCATAGATTGTATACGAATTAAGCGAGTTCGCTTAATGACGCTTATATAAGGTACGCCTATGCAGAAATACAAAATTTGACATATGAATTGGGTTTTATGACCGTGTGGGTCGATGTATATATTTTTTTTGCTCTTGCGATATCACAAACAGGGAAGGCTCTACCGATTTTTTTTAAATTCAAGGTGTTAGAAAAAAAAATTGTTAACAGAAATGAGTTGGTGTTTTGATTAAAACCAATTGGATTGGTTTGAACTAAAAGTTCAGAAAAGCGGAATGGAAAATTTTAACTAAGTAGATTGTAACGACCCGCATTCTACGCATCGGGGGATCGTAGAATATTTATTTCTTTCCCGTATGAAGTCGTATGGTCATGTAACTTTGGGAAACATTCATTAGAGTCATTTCCCATGCTTATGATTTTTGTCGATTTTTAAATGACCATTTTGCCCCTAGTTGATCTTGTTTTGGCCATAACTTTTGATTGAAAAGGAATTTTGACCTGAAACAACTTCCATTAGATTCGTTTGATGGTTTACCTTTTCGTAGAGTGGTCATAATAGCCAAACGGACTTACCGTTTGGGAGATATGGCTGAAATAAGGTTTGGAGGGTGAAAAACTGCTTAACCGGGCCAAATCGGGTGATTAGTGAGTAGGCCCATAACCCATTTCGGGATTAGGGTTATGGGAAGGCTGAAATGAGATAGAGCATCATTCCATTTCAGTTTTCTAGCCTCCACTTATCACAAGGAATCCTAAAAATGGCCTCTAACATCTAAATCACCTCCAAATCACCTTTTGGTCAAGGATTTGGCTTAGCAACCTCTAATCAAGGAAGATCTACACCAAAGCAACATTGGAGCTGCTGTTTAGCATTGGGATTCACATCAAATCAGAGATTTATTTCAGATCTTAGTTTATTTGTGGCTAAGGTGAGTGATTTGCATAGTTTTACACTAATTATGGCTAGTTAAGGGTAATTAGTGTTAATTAGCGAATTTAAGCATGATAAAATTCTGGAAAAATGTTCATAAATTCCTAAATGATGTTTTAGACCTCTGATATGAATTTGGGTTAATTTGGTTAAGTTTTGCTAAACCTATCATAAGTTTCACCTAAACATGCTTAAGGGGAAATATGGGACTTTGGGTATGTTTGATCCATTTTAACCTATCATATTTATGTTTTGATGTTTGTGGTTGATCATGCATGTTGCTATGACTGTATGATATGCTTTGTGATTGATTTCAATAGTTAGAATGGTCGAAAATGTCGTCGAATGGCGTAAACACTTGCTGGAAAAACTTCAGGAAACAGTGCAGGATCGGATCGGATATAAGGGCTCAGATCGGATATGTTGAACTGGGCAAGGGATTCGATCGGATCGGAACCTGACACTTGAGAAAATTGGCAAAAAGGAAGGCCACGCTAACTGAACTGGGATCGGATCGGATAAAGGAGAAGGGATCGGATCGGATAAGGAAGGAGGGATCGGATCGGAGCACGTAAAGAATGAGGGAGCGGAAGCACGAATTGGATAGGAGATGGCACCCGACCCGAACCGAAGTGGGACACCCGACCAGAACCGACGCGATGGAGTGGACTCGACCCGAACTGTATCAGAAGAAGACCCGACCCGACCCGATGGAGGACACCCGACCCGAACCGACGGCTTGAGGAGGAACCCGACCCGACCCAGTATTGACCAATAACCCGAGATGCAAAGGTAGTCCAATATGGGAAGTTAGAGCTCAGGATCCAGTTGGGAACCGATGAGTTCACTTCATGGTTGGACTTTGCTGCGGGACGTGTGGTAAGGAGTTGTCGACATTCATAACTTCGATTCACCATTAAAAATGGATGATGGGCTACTTATCAGTGCAGTAGAGTCATTGCGACTCGAGGGGCAAGGTGATGGTAGCAAGACTACGTTATCAGTGCAGTAGAGTCATTATGACTTGAGGGGCAAGGTGATGCGTAGTAAGACTATGAGCCAGCGTAGATGGGGTGAATAACTCCATGGGGCAAGTGGACATAGTAAAGGATTGGTAAGACTATGAGTCAGCGCAGATGGGGTGAATAACTCCATGGGGCAAGTGGACATAGTAGGGATTAGTAAGGCTATGAGCCAGCGCAGATGGGGTGAATAACTCCATGGGGCAAGTGGACATAGCAAAGGATTAGTGGCTACGTTATCAGTGCAGTGAAGCCATTTATGACTTCATGGGGCAAAGTGATCGTGGCAAGGATGGGTGATCGAAGTGGTGAATATCGTATGCTTTACGCACTAAGTGAGAGATGTGAGGATGGTTGCTATAGTTGATTGTTTGCCATCACTATGACATGCACAACCCCACCTCTGTATCTTTATACTGTTTGATATGGCACCTTAGAGTGTTGTACAGTATGTAGTGCTAACTCTTTGGTTGCAGGTCCAGGTTCAGGTATGTTTTAGTCTACCTGTTATTGTTCACTTTAGATGCTTATCGCTCATACCAGGCTTTATGTATGACCCAGAGTTTTATGTCTCCTCTTATTACTCTGGGTGCTCACACGAGCAGACTAGAGACAGGTTAGCTGGTGATGCGCGAGTAGCTGATTCGGAGGCGGGCAGGAGACTTCCACGTATGATATATATACACACATTCTCCCTGTGTCGTTGGTGGTCGCTACTTGGGCATTAGTAGTGTACCTCCTTTATCTTGCTTTTGCTTTGAGACATTTTGAAAGTTGTAATAAGCTGTATTTTGGATTTTCGCTGCTATGATGTTTAGTTTTGGTTTTCAGCTTATGCACTGTCTCTCCTGTTTTATGTCAAATATGTTATTATTATATTTTGTTCTAAGCGCTGTGAGACATTCTACAGGTTCCTTGTTAGTTCATTTCCTTCTTCCTTTTCCTCCTGACGACCCGTCCCATGCTAACTGGACATGTGTACAGTGCACCTTTGGAGTAAATGTCGGTTGGTGCGGGGCGGGCCGTCTCACTTGGTATTAGAGAGAGGTTGCGTAGTTAACCTAGGGAAAGACACTAGGGAGAGATATTACGTATATGAGAGCGCGTATTTGTGATTACTTTGGTTTTCAAAAGCTATGTATATATATATATACTATTAGTAGTATAAGAATGAAGTCGCACTGCACTAGCACCACTATGGGGTCGTTAATCGTGTCCCTTTTTCAGATTGACGATGAGCTGAGACACGAGGGGTGCTGGTAGAGGGACCAACCATGGGAATGCCGCTGACATGAGGGCGATGTTTACTAACCTCATGAGAGACATGCTTAGAGAAGTGCAAGCGGCAGTTCCCAATTCCGGAGTTGGTGTTGGCCCAGTAGTGCAGGCGCTTAGGGTCGATTTCGCCAAGTTGTGCAAGGATTACACAAACCTTGGTGGGAAGCCGTTCCACGGGACGGAGTCGGCCACAGATGTTCAAGATTGGATGGATAGCTGTGATCATATCTTCGATGACTTGGGTCTTGAGGATGCGATGAAGAGAAGGCTAGCATCTCGTCAGCTGCAAGGGCGAGCGATGAATTGGTGGAATGCCATTAGAACAGCTACTCCAGAGGATCAGGTTACCTGGGTTTAGTTCAAGGCTCGCTTTAGCGAGAAGTTTATCCCAGCTGCCCAGAAGTCAGTGTTGTTCAAGAGGTTCTTGGAACTCAAGCAGAACGGAAGGGCAGTTTCTGACTATATTGCTGAGTTCGACACTTTTTCGAAGTATGAGCTATCTCTTATTGATACTCCTGAGAAGAAGAATGAGAAGTTCATTACTGGTTTGGATGGATACCTGGGGGAAAGGCTTATCAATCACATCGATGAGACTTTTGAATCGATCGTGGGTAAAGCTTTGAGATCAGAGAGTCTTTACCCTAAGTCAAAGACTGAGGCTGCATCTGCCGAAGGGCCAAAGCCGCAAGCAGGCAGTGGAGGCAAGAATAACTCTCAGAATAAGAGGAAGTAGGACCAATCTAAGGGTGGCCAGAAAAAGAGCAAGAAGGATGTTGAGTGCTTCAGCTGTGGTAAGAAGGGCCATTATGCCAAAGATTGTCGGGCCAAGCCAGCGGATAAGAAGTGCTTCAACTGTGGTCAAGTGGGACATTTCAAGGATAAGTGTCTGCAACCTCTTAAGGAGAAGCAGATTGTGAAAGCATATGTTATTGATGTTGTTCCTTCTTCGTCGAATGCCCCAACTGCGGCGGAGAAAGGAAAGAATGTTGTTATTCAAGGTATGCTTTCTATTTATGATGTACCAGTTCGAGTTTTGTTTGATACTGGGGCTTCCCGTTCCTTCATATCTAGTGACCTGGTAGATAGGTTGGGACTGGAACCCGAGATAGTCGATAGACCATTGGTTGTGACGAACCCGATTGGTGGTTCGACTAGCCTTAGTATGATTTGCAGGAATTTGGTCTTATCGAGTCATGGATGTATGTTTGTATGTGATTGCTTTGTTTTGGGCTTTACTGGGTATGGCATTATATTGGGAGTCGATTGGCTCCAAAGATACGGGGTGGTGGTAGACTGTGAGGGCTTTTTGGTGACAGTGAGGGCGGATGATGGGCGGAGGGTAGTGTTTGGTAGTCTACCTAGCGATGGGGTTATGGCTAGTTTTGTAAATTCCCTCGACATCCCGCAGGATGAGTTGTCAGATGTGCCCGTGGTTGGTCAGTATCCGGACGTCTTCGAGGAGGTGACCGGGCTTCCACCACACCGAGAGATTGAGTTCCGTATTGATTTAGTGAAAGATGCCAGAACTATAGTGATGCCACTTCGTCGTATGGCACCAAGGGAGCAGCGAGAGCTCGGGGGTGCAAGTCAGCAATCTTTTGAAGAAGGGATTTATTAGAAGGAGTGTCTCCGAGTGGGGAGCACCAGTTGTGTTTGCCACTAAGGCAGATGGTTCCCTTCGTTTGTGTGTGGACTATCGCGAGTTGAATAAGGTGACGAGGAAGAATAAGTATCCTCTACCGCGGATAGATGATTTGTTTGATCAACTGGAAGGAGCAAGAGTGTTCTCCCAGTTGGACCTCGCGACAGGATTTCATCAGCTACGAGTAGCGGATGAGAGTGTTCCAAAAACGACATTTAGGACGTCGTCTGGATTTTATGAGTGGTTGGTCATGCTATTTGGGTTGACCAATGCACCCGCCTACTTTGTGGATCTCATGAATCGAGTATTCAGAGATCAGTTGAATAAGTTTGTTCTTGTGTTCGTGGATGATATCCTTGTTTACTCAAGGACAGAGGAGGAACTCAAGGGACACTTGAGGATAGTGATGGAGGTGTTGAGGAAACACAAATTGAAAGCGAAATTCTCTAAGTGTCATTTTTGGAGAAGGGAAGTGAGATTCTTGGGTCATGTTGTTTCAGAGAGTGGTATTGCCGTGGACCCTGTGAAGGTGGCTACGGTACAGGATTGGCCTACGCCCAAGAATGTAACGGATGTAAGAAGTTTCTTGGGATTAGCTGGATATTATCATAAGTTTATCCAGGACTTCTCCAAGATAGCAGCACCATTGACTCAATTGACTAAGAAGAATCAGTCCTTCGTCTGGGACGGAGTGTGTGAGGATGCCTTCAAGAGTCTAAAGGAGAAGTTGATGCGTGTGCCAGTGTTAGTCATTCCTAAAGGGAATGAAGAGATGACGGTATACACGGATGCTTGTGGTACCGGACCGGGTGCTGTATTGATGCAAGAAGGTAGGGTTGTAGCTTATGCTAGTCGACAGATAAAGCCTCATGAGAAGAAGTATCCTACCCATGATTTGGAATTAGCAGCGATTGTGTTTGCGCTGAAGATGTGGAGACACTATCACTTGGGAGAAAGATTTGAGTTGTTTACCGATCATAAATCGTTAAAATATCTCTTTTCTCAGAAAGATCTGAATCTCCGTCAGCAAAGATGGTTAGAGTTCTTGGCTTCGTATGATTTTGATATCGCATATACACCTGGGAAAGGTAATGCGGTAGCCGATGCCTTGAGTAGGAGACATACCAGTTTAGGGGCAATTTTTCTTGAGTGGAAGCAACTAGAGTATATCGCGGGGTTTGATTTCAGACCAAAGTGTGACTTAGATCCAGTTGTGTTAGCAAGTTTGACGATCAGACCCACCTTGATTGAGCGGATCGGCTCTAGTCAGAAGGACGATCCTAACCTATTGGAAATCATCTCCAAGTTAGAGATGGGTATCGATGAGGAGATGAACAAGTATGGGCTTGGTCGAGATGGATGGCTTCGAAAGAATGGAAGACTAGTTGTGCCCAACGTGAATGGTTTGAGAGATGAAGTGCTTAGAGAATGTCATCACTCAAAACTAACTATACATCCCGGTGGTAATAAGACGTATCGAGACATGAGACAGACTTACTACTGGGAAGGGATGAAAAGAGACGTTGGGAAGTTTATATCCAAATGCATGAATTGCCAGCTAGTTAAAGCCGAGAAAAAGAAGCCTAGTGGTTTGTTGCAACCATTAGAAATTCCCGAATGGAAATGGGAGCAAGTCTCGATGTATTTCATCGATGGTTTACCAAGGACTAGATCGGGATATGATAGCATTTGGGTAATTGTGGATCAATTGACTAAGAGTGCAAAATTTATACCAGTCAAATCGACCAGAACGGCAGCCAAGTTGGCAGAATTGTATATGAAGTGGGTAGTGAGATTTCATGGAGTACCTAAAAGCATTGTGAGTGACGGAGACCCGTTGTTCACTAGTGGGTTTTGGAAGAGCTTATAAGAGGCTTAAGGGTCAGGATTACATCTCAGTACCGCGTATCATCCTCAGACCGACGGTCAGACGGAGAGGGTGAATCGTATATTGGAAGATCTCTTGAGAGCTTGTATATTGGACTTTGGTGGATCATGGGATGACCATTTGCATCTAGTAGAGTTTGCATATAATAATAGCTACCAATCCAGTATCGGTATGGCTCCATATGAAGCTTTGTACGGAAGACCGTGCAACTCACCATCATGTTGGATAGAGACTGGCGAGAAGTTTGTGCTTGGACCAGATGTGGTGAGAGAAACTTCGGATAAGATTAAGATCATTCAGCAACGAATGAAAGCTGCCCAAGATAGGCAGAAGAGTTATGCTGATAAGAGGAGAAAAGACTTGAAATTCTCCGTTGGTGACTTGGTGTTTGTCAAGATCTCTCCGTTAAAGAGCGTGATTCGATTTGGCAGGAGAGGCAAGTTGGCACCAAGATTTGTTGGCCCATTCCCTGTTCTTGAACTAGTCGGGAATTTGGCATACAGAGTTGGCTTACCATAGAAAATGGCGGGAGTTCACAATGTATTTCATGTTTCCCAGCTAAGGAAGTTCGTTCACGACTCAGATATGACTATTTCACCTAATCAGTTAGAGGACTTCGAAGTAGAACCCGAGGCGGTTGGGAACCGCAAGCCGATTCGTATTGTGGGGCACGATACGAAGCAACTTCGAAGGAAGGCGGTGAAGCTAGTCAAGGTTCAGTGGGGCGAGGGCGAGAATGATTGTACTTGGGAGACAGAGGAGAGCATTAGGAAGGCATATCCAGAACTCTTTGCCTGGTAAGATTTACTTTGCAATTTAGTTTTCGGCATGCTAGGGCAGACTTATTTTGCTTGTTTGCATATTTGATTGTTGTTTTATGATTGATAGGCATGCAGGACCTTTGTGTGTGTTTTGATTAGGGAATTTCGGGGGCGAAAATTCGTAAGGGGGGAGAGTGTAACGACCCGCATTCTACGCATCAGGGGATCGTAGAATATTTATTTCTTTCCCGTATGAAGTCGTATGGTCATGTAACTTTGGGAAACATCCATTAGAGTCATTTCCCATGCTTATGATTTTTGTCGATTTTTAAATGACCATTTTGCCCCTAGTTGATCTTGTTTTGGCCATAACTTTTGATTGAAAAGGATTTTTGACCTGAAACCACTTCCATTAGATTCGTTTGATGGTTTACCTTTCCGTAGAGTGGTCATAATAGCCAAACGGACTTACCGATTGGGAGATATGGCTAAAATAAGGTTTGGAGGGTGAAAAACTGCTTAACCGGGCCAAATCGGGTGATTAGTGAGTAGGCCCATAACCCATTTCGGGATTAGGATTATGGGAAGGCTGAAATGAGATAGAGCATCATTCCATTTCAGTTTTCTAGCCTCCACTTATCACCAAGGAACCCTAAAAATGGCCTCTAACCTCTAAATCACCTCCAAATCACCTTTTGGTCAAGGATTTGGCTTAGCAACCTCTAATCAAGGAAGATCTACACCAAAGCAACATTGGAGCTACTGTTTAGCATTGGGATTCACATCAAATCAGAGATTTATTTCAAATCTTAGTTTATTTGTGGCTAAGGTGAGTGATTTGCATAGTTTTACACTAATTATGGCTAGTTAAGGGTAATTAGTGTTAGTTAGTGAATTTAAGCATGATACAATTCTGGAAAAATGTTCATAAATTCCTAAATGATGTTTTAGACCTCTGATATGAATTTGGGTTAATTTGGTTAAGTTTTGCTAATCCTATCATTAGTTTCACCTATACATGCTTAAGGGGAAATATGGGACTTTGGGTATGTTTGATCCATTTTAACCTATCATATTTATGTTTTGATGTTTGTGGTTGATCATGCATGTTGCTATGACTGTATGATATGCTTTGTGATTGATTTCAATAGTTAGAATGGTCGAAAACGTCGTCGAATGGCGTAAACACTTGCTGGAAAAGCTTCAGGAAACAGTGCAGGATCGGATCGGATATGAGGGCTCGGATCGGATATGTTGAACTGGGCAAGGGATTCGATCGGATCGGAACCTGACACTTGAGAAAATTGGCAAAAAGGAAGGCCACGCTAACTGAACTGGGATCAGATCGGATAAAGGAGAAGGGATCGGATCGGATAAAGAAGGAGGGATCGGATCGGAGCACGTGAAGAATGAGGGAGCGGATCGGAGCGGAAGCACGAATTGGATAGGAGATGGCACCCGACCCGAACCAAAGTGGGACACCCGACCTGAACCGTACCAGAAGAAGACCCGACCCGATGGAGGACACCCGACCCGAACCGACGGCTTGAGGAGGAACCCGACCCGACCCAGTATTGACCAATAACCCGAGATGCAAAGGTAGTCCAATATGGGAAGTTAGAGCTCAGGATCCAGTTGGGAACCAATGAGTTCACTACATGGTTGGACTTTGCTGCGGGACGTGTGCTAAGGAGTTGTCGACGTTCGTAACTTCGATTCACCATTAAAAATGGATGATGGGCTACTTATCAGTGCAGTAGAGTCATTGCGACTCGAGGGGCAAGGTGATGGTAGCAAGACTACGTTATCAGTGCAGTAGAGTCATTATGACTTGAGGGGCAAGGTGATGCGTAGTAAGACTATGAGCCAGCGCAGATGGGGTGAATAACTCCATGGGGCAAGTGGACATAGTAAAGGATTGGTAAGACTATGAGCCAGCGCAGATGGGGTGAATAACTCCATGGGGCAAGTGGACATAGTAGGGATTAATAAGTCTATGAGCCAGCGCAGATGGGGTGAATAACTCCATGGGGCAAGTGGACATAGCAAAGGATTAGTGGCTACGTTATCAGTGCAGTGAAGCCATTTATGACTTCATGGGGCAAAGTGATCGTGGCAAGGATGGGTGATCGAAGTGGTGAATATCGTATGCTTTACGCACTAAGTGAGAGATGTGAGGATGGTTGCTATGGTTGATTGTTTGCCATCACTATGACTTGCACACCCCCACCTCCGTATCTTTATACTGTTTGATATGGCACCTTAGAGTGTTGTACAGTATGTAGTGCTAACTCTTTGGTTGCAGGTCCAGGTTCAGGAATGTTTTAGTCTACCTGTTATTGTTCACTTTAGATGCTTATCGCTCATACCAGGCTTTATGTATGACCCAGAGTTTTATGTCTCCTCTTATTACTCTGGGTGCTCACACGAGCAGACTAGAGACAGGTTAGCTGGTGATGCACGAGTAGCTGATTCGGAGGCGGGCAAGAGGCTTCCACGTATGATATATATATATACACATTCTCCCTGTGTCGTTGGTGGTCGCTACTTGGGCATTAGTAGTGTACCTCCTTTATCTTGCTTTTGCTTTGAGACAGTTTGAAAGTTGTAATAAGCTATATTTTGGATTTCCGCTGCTATGATGTTTAGTTTTGGTTTTCATCTTATGCACTGTCTCTCCTGTTTTATGTCATCTATGTTATTATTATATTTTGTTCTAAGCGCTGTGAGACATTCTACAGGTTCCTTGTTAGTTCATTTCCTTCTTCCTTTTCCTCCTGATGACCCGTCCCATGCTAACTGGACATGTGTACAGCGCACCTTTGGAGTAAATGTCGGTTGGTGCGGGGCGGACCGTCTCATAGATTCTTGGAAAGTTAAAGGGTTTGTAACTTTTTCCTACCTTGGTAATTTCGGAGACGAAATTCTTTTAAGGGGGAGGAATGTAATGACTCAAGTTTTTAGCTATTAAATTTTGAACATTTAAATTTATTTTAAATGTTGTATTTGAAAATATTAAAGGATTTGTATGAGGAATAATTAAAACGACGTTTGAACGTATAATTTGTAACTAAAAACAAGTTCGTAACGTCGCAGTGGTTCTTATTTTTACTTTTGAACTTCAATTGGGTGTACATGATCTAAAATAAGTCGAAATTCTTTGAAATAAGAATTGTCCGAATCTATTGGATTATATTTTTCTAATAGAAGAGAAAAAAATCAATATGTCATATTGTAGATTTTTTGTCATATCCAAATCAAATTTTCAGAAAGTCGCTATGGAACTATTTATAAACCATAACGATTTATTTAATAAATAAAAGGGTTTTTAACAAATTAAATATCGTTCTAACCTGGAATTTAGTCAAAATGGTTTTTGAATAGTTACATGCTATTAGGATATAATTGATGTTTAAAGAGTTTTAAAATTAGTTTAATATTGATTTGGCGAAAATGAGGATTTTATATTCATTTAATCTAGTTAAAATTGCCAATTCTGAAACAGTCACGGATTCCAACAAAATTAGTTTCATTGGATCCATAATATTAAATTATTATATGAAAATAAATTTCTTGGCGATCTGATATCATTTGTGACTTCGATAGCCATAAATGTGCAGCTGGTTTGCATGGCGGTTAATTAAATAAATTTAATTTGATTATAAGGAATTTGTGTATAACTTGAGCTAATAATCAAACTTAGATACGAGACCTATTCCGTTGAATTTGTATTGACGTTTAGATTCAGGATATGATTATCGTTCATTATTTTTGGGATAAGGTAATTTGATATCCAAAATTGCGTTGTTTTACATATAAAATACCATTTTGGAAAAATTGTCTCAAAATGCGGTGAAATTTATACCATTAGGCTCGTGTTTGTAAGTTATTTTAGGATTTCAATTTTCGTACCGACCATACTTACTGTTTGATCGTGGGAATAGTAGACGCACAGATTTTTACTTAATCGTTTATTCGATTTAAATAGAACTTAAGAATAATCAATTTTTGTAACAACCCGCAAATTCTGAACCAATTTAAAAAATTTATTTTAGAAATTTTAATAATAAAAATAATTTATTTTAAATATTAATGATTAAAAATTTATTTAAATCGAAGTTAGAACGAAAATTTTAATTTTAATTATAAAAGGAGTTAGAAATAGCACGGTAGTTTGAAAAGTCAAACTTGAACTTTGATCGAATATACAGGATGCAAAATAAACCGGATTTTAGTGAAATCAAAAATATTAGAGTTTATTTAAAAATATCTTTACAACGAATCTGAAAAATTGCAATTTCATAGCGGGGATCAAAAGTTATGCCCAGTTTAATTTTCAGAATAGTCGATGTAGAATTTATATATATATTTTAATATTAAAAATAGCCATTTTTCAAATGACCTCCGTTTTCGACGAAACCACTTTTGTTGGAACCGGAATGTCAAATTATTGCTAGATTTCAATTTTTATATTTTTTAGAATTATATGTGAGCGTGGCACAGGAAACTGTGTTTTGTCAATTTTAGTCAAATTTGATCGACCATTTTTCAAACGGTCTCTGAATTCGACGAAATTAGTCTTGTTAGAACTGTATCATCAAAACAAAGCTAAATATATTTTTTATGTAATTTTTAGAGGTCGTATGTGGCCCCGATGAATTTAAATGTAAGATTGAATTAAATAAATAAATAATTTAAATATTAAATTAAATAAAACAAGCTGAAGACGTTCGTTTGGACCGACGGGGCTTAGCCCATTGTGTCTGAAACGTGGGTATTTGCCTAGAGTCAAATCTTGTTGGATGGGAATTGGAGCTGTCATGGGTTACGGACTTAAATTAGTAACTAAATAATTAAATAATATTTTAATATTAATATCTCATGTCCCTAACCCTAGACCTAATCACGATCTAACAGTAGCCGCCTTCGTTCATTCGATGGCCACGGAAGCACGAAGCTTCTCCTTCGAATAACTTCTCCTCCACTCACTTTTAGACCCTCCTCCAGTTGAAAATTTTACTAAGCTTTCCTTCCTCTTCGATTCTATACCAGAATCACCTTGCTCCATCGCCCCTAGCTCGAGAACTGTGCCTTCGAAGTGCCGCCGGAAAAACCTCCACCCCCGCCTCCTACCAGCATCGAGTTGGGACCCCCTCCAGGCGCCGACGCGCGCCTCCAAGCACCCCGACGTGCCGCCGTCCGATCCTCCAATCGTGTATCCAATCTTCTGAAAAGTGGATCCAAAGATTAGAACCAAAACATGAAAGCTACGGTAAAATAAAAATAAGGAATTATAACACTTAATTTCCGTTGCAAATTATAAATTGAATTATAAAAATGATATCTTGTGCATACGAACACAGATTTGGACAATTTCAGAAACATTGGAACCGCATCGTTGAATACAACTCTTTAAAAGAGATTGGAACAGATTCTGAACTTGTTAGAATTTTAGATCTGCTACAAAGCAAGGTGAGAAATTCTATTTTATTTCTTCTTAAATAATTAAAATTATTTATGTTTGGGTTATCATCAATCTGCGGTAAAATTCTATTTGTTATGTGATGTGATTTGATTCTATGATTGATCTGTTTATTCTGTGTGTATGTATGATAGATCTGTTGTGTAAATTTTAGATCTATATATGTTAGTCAAATAAAACATTTCAATATAGAAAACCTATGTTATTCCTTATTTTTGTAATTGATCTAGTTTAGCAATTCAATACATCATTCTATGTGATTATTTTTGAATTGATTTAGTTGTCAATTCAATACACCATACTATGTTATTATTTTTGAATTGATTTGGTATATCAATTCAACACACAAAATCATGTTATCATTTTTGAATTGATTTAGTTTATCAATTCAACACAAAATACTATGTTATCATTTACGAGTTGATTTAGTTTATCAATTCAAATGCTTAATATTATGTTACATAGAAATTGACTTTTTATTTTTGTTCTTTATCGCAAATATAACATAGAATTAAAAGTTCACTTTTTATTTGCATTCCACAATGCAAATAAAACATTGAAATTAAAAGTTCATTTTTTGTTTTGCATCCTCTAATGCAAATGAACATCGAAATTAAAACTTGTTCTTTTATTTACATCCACCAATATAAATAAACATGAAAAATAAAATTTGTTTTTTATTTTGCATTTCGCAAATGCAAACATACATGAAAATTAAAACTTATTCTTTTATTTACATTCACTAATGCAAATAAACTGGAAAATAGAATTTGTTCTTTTATTTGAATTCACTAATGCAAATATATATGTAAAAATAAAATTTGTTCTTTATTTTGCATTTCAAAAATGCAAATATACATGAAAATTAAAGTTTGTTTTTCTATTTGCATTCACTAATGCAAATATATATAGGAATGAAATTTGTTTTTTTTTTTCTGCATGCATATATGCAAATATACATAGAAATAAAATTGATCTTTTATTTGCATTCTCTAATGCAAATATATACATAGAAATTAAATTGATCTTTTATTTGCATTCTCTAATGCAAATATATACATAGAAATAAAATTGATCTTTTGATTGCATTCTCCATTGCAAATATACATAGAAATAAAATTGATCTTTTATTTGCATCCTTTTATGCAAATATATATATATATATATATATATAGAAATATAAATATAGAAATATAAATGTACTTTTATTTGCATTCTTTTATGCAAATATACATAGAAGTATAAAATGCTCTTTTATTTGCATTCTTTTATGCAGATATATATTGAAATATAAAATATTCTTTTCTTTGCATTCTCTAACGCAAATATGCATTGAAATAAGGAAAACTATATTTTTATTTACAATTTTAGATGCAAACAAACATTAGAGTTAAAATTACATTTTTGCAATTATAAATGCAAACAAAAACACTAGAATGAATATGACATTTTTATTTTGTACTTTAGATAGAAATAAAAATATGATTTAAAAGAGTTACATTTTTGTTTATAAATTTAGTTGCAAACAAAGCATTAAAAAAAATTATTTGCATATTTAGATGCAAATAAACATCATAGTAAAAGGATTATATTTTTTTTATTTGCATACTTTGATGCAAGTAAACATTGAAATAAAAAGTTATATTTTATTTGCATTATTTGATGCAAATAAAACATTGCAAATAAAAGTCTTATTTTATTTGCATTCTTTAATGCAAATAAACATAGTAATTAAAAGTTAAATTTTTATTTGCATTTTTTAATGCAAATAAACATAGTATTTAAAAGTTAAATTTTTATTTGCATTCTTTGATGCAAATGAACATCGTATTTAAAAGTTGAATTTTAATTTGCATTCTTTAATGCAAATAAACTATGAAATTAAAAGTTGCACATTTATTTGCATTCCTTGATGCAAATAAAATATTGAATTAACGGTTGAATATTTATTTGCATTCCTTGTTGCAAATAAAACCTTGAATTAGAAAGTTGCATTTTTATTTGCATCCTTTGATGCAAATAAAACATAAAGATAAAAGTTGTATTATTATTTGCATTCCTTGATGCAAATAAATCATAAATTTAAGTATTACCTTTTATTTGCATTTTAGATGCAAATAAAAAGCATAGTTTAAAAAGGTACACTATTATTACAATTTGGACATAAATAAAAGAACAGGATTAAAAATATCATTTTTACTTTTAAACAAGAGTAAATAAAAGGATTTCGATAAAATGAATTCATCGTAGTTGTAATTTTGTTAAAATAAATAAAATGATTTTATTTTCATCATAGATTAAAACAAAAAGATTAGAATTAAGAAGGTATATTTTAGTTTCATCTTGGCTTTAATAAAAAGAGCAAAGAGATAGAGAAGGTTTATTTGTCCTTTTGTTGCAATACAAAAAGATATATTTTTATCATTTAAATAGAATGAGACAAAATTTATTTAATTTTGTCATTTTAAGAAGGTTGAAACAAAATAATCACTTTGTCAATTTATATTAGTTAAATCAAACATCCATTTTGTTGATTTATATTGGTTGAAACCAAAAAGGACATTTTTGTCAAATAAGAATTAAACACAAATAGCATTTTGAAAAAATAGAATTGTCGACAAATGAATGTATCACTCTTCTTATACATTTTATTGAGATAGAATTTATATGCAAATAAAATAATCATTTTTATTTGCATAACATACAATAGAATTTATTTGTAAATATAACAATCATTTATATTTTCAAACTTATATAAAAACTATATACTTGGTCAAACCATACTTTAGAATGTATAGGTGAGTGAAAGCGACATTTCTATACATTAATTCATACATTAGAATTTGTATGCAAATTTGAAATAAATATTTTTATGTGTTAAAATTAAGGATAATTACATGCAAATTAAGTATAATGTAAATTATCTTTTATTTTTCATCCACAAAAATTTCATAAAAAAAATTACATTCTATTATATATTAGAAATGTAAAAGAAATTATGCGAATCAAATTTATATTTTATTTCGACATTAGGAGTAAAATATCATTTTTGTCCATCATTATCAACATGTTGGTAGTATTAAAATTGGTTAAATTAATTAACCAATTATTTATTTATATGTACTGTTGTTGGCTGAAAACTCCACACGGGTATTGGGATGATAATTGATATACACTAGTCCCAATATTTATTCATATGTCAATTGATAGATTGACAGGTTGCGATAAGCGTTATTATTTCATTTAATGCTCACATAGTTGAGAACGTCACTTTGGATGTTGAATGGATGGTTTAATGATTAATTATTATTGTTGTTATTTACATACGATGTATGAAATCCATATAACCAAAGTTATATGGTAAATGATTGAGTCGCTTTCCGATTCAGAATATCTTTTATATAAAGAATATTTTTAAACAAAGAATTTCTTTTAAATAAAGAATAAATCTTTCAACTAAGATTTTTGGTATTTCAATTCATATTTATTTATTAGAAAATGATTTGGGTTTATCATGAACAATGTTTTTAAATGACATTGATTCTTTAACCTAGTTAAAAATAAGCTTTATTTCTTAAATTGGAATAATTGTAAAGTAGTGATTTTGATATTAAAATTGAATTGGAATTTTAATAAATCTTTGAAAATTAGATTCAAGAATAAATCTAAAAAGATTTATCTTTGATAAAATAAATAGGAATCTTTCCCTAATAATATGAATATTTTATTTGAAGAATATTCTGAATTGGAAAGAGGCGTTGGATATATCCTTATAACACTTGATTTTTAATTATAAAAATACGAGAGTTATTCGGAATGACCGAGTTTAACCCATTATGAATAATTACTACGACGATTAAAAATCGAAGATGAAGACGGTGGTTGAAGACCGACGATCTTCACATCGAATGGATGAGAACTACCGATGCCTTTGATTGGAGTTGCTGCCTTGAAAAGGTTCAGTGGTAGTTGTCCGGACGTATTGTTGATCGTTCGGATATGCAAGGTATAAGGTGCCTCCGGTTCCGTTCAGACCTAGAACGGACTTGTAAAGGGATGTGTGTCTGACATTGAATTTCGTTCTATGTAAATTGATTTCTATTAATATACAACCGTTCGTGGCGGAGAATTTATTCTCTCGCTTAACACCCTTAGAGGTTGTGTGTTGATAGTTATCAATCGCATGGTATGGACTGTCAATGTGGCATGCCAAGATGCAATTGATCAAGGCTTTTGTTGAAAAGCAGAGCCTATGGATGATGATCAAAGCATATCCTGTTTAGGCATAGCTTTGTGAATTTCGTTACCTTGCGAGCCTCATACCCAGGTATGAGTCAAAAACGGAGCAAGGGAACGCAGGGAGTGCACACGTTTCTTTCTAGCTAGAAGTGGTGTTTGGGTTTAACATGGCCCGACATTTTACTTATGTGGTTGATGGATTTTGAGGCACCTCAGATTTTATTGGCCGCAATGGCCAATTTATAGGTCCAATAGGATCGGGAAGCGTGTGTTCAAGAATTGCCAATCCAACCCATTGCACTATTGGGGGACCGGCCCTGCTGTATCCAAGGGTTTGCTAGCGTACGAATCCTGGGACATTGCTAGAGTGTCTCGAATCGGTCAGGAGATCGTTCCTAGCCTTGACTCTTGATGGAAACCCAACCTCTAATATGACATCCTGCGGTTTTGATTGTATACCTATATAAGGTACTATGCCGTCTATGATTAATACATTATGATTGAAATGTTTTTAAAACGTATATACACTAATAATAATATCAAATCCAATTTTATCGTATCAAGGATTTTTGACCATTATAAGGTAAAAATCTATCCTCCGGCTTGAGTTGCATTGTGTGATGGGACTGAGTCTTATAATGGTTTCATTTTCCTAAAAAGCATTGCGTTGTTTTAAAGATTTACTTAATTTATGCATTGGCAATCCAATGGAGTAAACCCGTTCCGCTTTAGCGGCGTGGTCCTGTGATTAGCCTACTTATTAGATAAGTTAAGTAAAGATTTCTCACACCAGTCCCATAACTGACCTGTAGTTTGTTTCACTTTGCAAACTCGAGTGCTCTCCTTTCCACACGGGCAGTCGAATAGCTTATTTTGCAGATATATTGAGCAGGATTCTGGATCGAAGCTTAGAGCTGTGTCCAGAGCATTGATGGTCTTCCGCTGTGATTAAATTAATTATTTTGCTGCATTGTATTAGTTTTGTTGTAATTAAATATTCCGTTGTATTATTTATCAATGTACTCTGATATATTTTGTACTCTGATGTAAGATTATTATAATGTTTATAAAAGTCTGTTGTTATTTGTTCTTATGTGTTGTATTCCCAAAGTTAACATATTCGGGTTTTGAGCGGTCTTGGTCGATCTTTGGATCGATCAGGTCGGGCGGAATCCAGGTCATTACAGTTGGTATCAGAGCTCTAGTTAGCTCAAATCTTTGGGGTACAACTCGTTAGAACTGAACAAAAGACTCATCAAAGATTGGATTAGTAATATCCAATAAGAATAACTCGTCAGAGATGGGATCAGCAGTATCCTAGAATGAGTGTGAAGAGTATTAATTTTTAAATTAAAAATGCAAACAAATTTAGTTTTGAAAATTTAAAGTCTTATTATACGTATTTGAATATATTATTTTATTTTGGACAATCGAGTATATAAAGATTTTGCATATACGACTAGCTAGCGTGTATTCGAAACCTCAAATATACTAGATAGATATAGAGTCACCCTTTAGTCGCCCAGAGATGTTCTGATGGTGGTTCGAAACATCATCAGAATTTATGTTCAAGTTTCGAAAGTGGTACATCTATATATTTCCATTGACCGGAGTGAGAACCCAAAACTAGATAGGGCCTATCACTGTGATTTGCACTAAAAATATGATCTTTTGACTATATATAAAAGTTATATATATTTGAAAAGTTAATCACCTAATTGATTGCTGGTTGTGATGTTTAATAATTAGTTTAACTAATTAAAATATTGGAATGATAATTAATTTAACTAATATATAAAAGAATGATAAATTTAACTGAATCATATTTAATATTGAACTAAACTGAAAATTGATTAAAATTAAAAGTTGAGTTGGTTAATTTAACGACTTTTAGCTTCGTTCCTTTTCGAGGACGAAAAGATTTTTAAGTGGGGGAGATTGTAACAACCCGCAAATTCTGAACCAATTTAAAATTTTTATTTTAGAAATTTTAATAGTAAAAATAATTTATTTTAAATAATAATGATTAAAAATTTATTTAAATCGAAGTTAGAACGAAAATTTTAATTTTAATTATAAAAAGAGTTAGAAATAGCACGGTAGTTTGAACAGTCAAACCTGAACTTTGACCGAATATACAGGATGCAAAATAAATTGGATTTTAGTGAAACCAAAATTATTAGAATCTATTTAAAAATATCTGTAACAACCCGGAAATGCGAGCCAATTTAAAATTTTTATTTTGGCGAATTTAGCTAATTTTGATTATTTAAAATGAATTATTTTAAATAATATCGACGAGAAATTTATTTTGAATAGAATTCGAACATTTATATTTATTCGAATCATCGTTAGAATATAAATATTTATTTTAAATTATAAAAGGAATTGAAAATGGCGTGGTAGTTCGATAATTCGATTTCAAATTTCAAATGAATGTAACGGGTTCAAAATAAACCGGATTTTAGTGAAACCAAAAATATTTGAATCTAATTGGGAATATCTTTCCAACGAATCCGAAAAATCGAAATTTCATAGCGGGAATCAAAAGATATGTCCTGTTGAAAATTCAGAATAGTCGCTATGGAATTCTGGCCCTTAAAAATGGAAATTTTGCAAACAACCTCGGTTTTCGACGAAACCACTTTTGTTGGATCCAGGATGTCAAATTATTACTAGGTTTCAAATTTCAAATTTTTTTGAATCAATATGTGAGCGTGGCAAAGGAAAACGCGTTTGACCAGTTTCAGTTGATTTTAATCGACTGGAAAATGATCATTTTCCAAACGTTCTCAGAATTTGACGAAATTAGTTTTGTTAGGACCGTACTGTCAATACAAAGCTAGAAAATATTTTTCTGGAATTTTTCGAGTTCGTATGTGGCCCCAGTAAATTGAAATGCACGTTCAAATTCAATATATAGAGTTATATGTTGATTTTGACGAAAACTGATCGAAACAATCAAATCAGCTTGCGATACATATTCCATTGTGTTCGAAATGGAGGTAAAACGCTAGGGATGATAGTCGGTGGGTTCGATTTCGAGTTGAAATAAAACGGTTGCTTTTTAGAATTTAAAAATAATATATATATATATATATATATATATTAATATAACAAACCCCCTCACCCTTTCTTTCTCTTCCTTTCTGAGTCAACGGACGAGGGTTTTAAATATAAAAAAAGGAGCAAAATCGATCGGGCTCCAGATCCGCCGCCTCGCGTCGCGCCACCGCGGAGGACCTCCGCCACCGACCTAGCTCGCCCCCCTTCAATCCCTCCTCCTCCATCTCACGCAAGCTCTAGCAGCTCGAGCCCCAATTCAGAAATCAGCCACACTCGCCTTCGGTTGCCACCGTAGCACCACACCCAGTCGGACCCCCTACCTCCGGCGACGGCCCTTGCTCCACTACTAGCCCTCTCCCTTCAGAAGAAAATCGAATTCAAAAGGTGCGATTTTCTTATTTATTTGCATTCAGTTTATTTTCAAATTTTATTATATATATATATATATATAACCATGAAGATGATAAAAATATAGTTTTTGTATAGTAAGAGTAATAAAAATATAGTTTTTCTATAGTTAGAATAATAAAAATATAGTTAGAGTATTAAAAACATGATTTTCATAGCGAGGTAAAAATATAATTTTTAGTTATAGGATAAAAATCAAATTTTTTTATATGAGAAAGAAATATAAAAATCGAATTTTTATATATGAGAGAGAAGAATAAAAATCAAATTTATATATATATGAAATAAAAATTCGATTTTTATATATGTAGTGGCTTCGGGCAACGAAAGTGACAAAAGACGAGAACAGCGATGGCTTCTACATAAGAAGAGTCGAGGTGTTGGATTAGCTAATTCGGTGAGAACTTCTCACTTTTAATTTAATTTTCTAGTTAAATTATATACTAGGATGCATACGGTGTTTAGTAGCACCCGACACCCATCGTCCACAGACCATGGGCGGCTTGTATGCTTGTTTGTTTGATTTTGATGTGTAGTTGATTGTGTGATGTGATGTGAAATGAAATAAAATACTTATATAGTTAAAAATATTTTATAGTTGAAAATAGAATTTTTAACGTGTATTTAAAATGAAATAAATATAAACAAATCGGACGATTTGTTTTTATACACACATTTGACTGATATTGATTGGGACGATAAATTTTACACATAGCCCAACTGCACAAATAAAATATGTGTTTGATTGTTTGAAACCCCACACGGGTATTGGGGTGATATATGACATAAACTAATCTCTATAGTTAGTTGTATGTCGATCGATTGATTGACAGACTGTTATAAGCGTTGAATATTTATATTTGATGCTTATACAGTGTAGAATGCACTTTGGATGCTGGTTGATTATTTGTCGTTGTTGATATATACATGTGTTGTAAAAAATCCATATAATTAACATTATATGGTAATTGATTGGGCCTCATTCCAGTTTTGAAATAGAAATATTTGAAATAAAATATTTGAAAAGGAATATTTGAAATAGAAATATTTGAAATAAAATATTTGAAAAGAAATATTTGAAATAGAAATATTTGAAAAGAAATATTTGAATAGAAATATTTGAAAAAGAAATATTTGAAATAGAATATTTGAAAATAGAAATATATGAAGCCGTGTTGATTAGATTGACGCCATTTTTACGTGAACGATATTTATATCGACTTTATTCATTTTATAATGAATATCGAAAGTGATTTCAAAATCTGATATTTTGAAAAGGATTGAAGTTCGAATTGAAATTAAATAGAAATGAATTCGAATTGAAATTGAATAGAAATGAATTCGAATTGAAATTGAATAGAAATGAACTCTAATTGAAATGAAAACGAACGGAAATTGAATCAGAAGTCAATTTGAATTGAAATCAATTTGAAATGAATTTAAAACGAATTTAGAAGGAAAAATTCAATTTTGATTTGAATTTGAAAAGAAGTTGAAATCGTTTTGAAAACGAATTTAAAAACGATTTATAAAATATGTTTTAAGAAGGAAATCAACAAAATATATATAATATTATATATATATATATATAGAATGGCCTGAATAGAACGCGCCGCGCCGCGGCAGTTCGCGAATTTCGACCATTGACTTCGAATGGATATTACGGGAGATCCGACCGTCGGATTCTCCTAAAACCGGAATCGTTGGGTTCGAATCGAAAAGAGCTTTCTAACGAATATTAGAGATTTGAAATCTAACGGTTGGATTTGGAATTATGTCCAAATCAAATTGGGAAAAGGTCGCTGTAAGTGCAGTTCGATGGCCGTTGTTGGAAATCGACTGTACGGGCCTTGATAAAATTATTAAAAATATCAATAATTAGTGTAAAATCATAAGAAATGATTTGGGAAGAATTGGGATGAAAAAATCCATATTTGAAAAGATAAAAATAGATTTTTATCGTAATGAACTAGTTTTGAACTAGAATTATAATTCTATTTATTTTTAAATAAATAAATTGAATTTGAAAATGGTTTTGAAAGTAACCAGAATTTCCAATAATTGAATTGGAATGGATTTGAATCGAAATTGTCTTTGGAATATTTCGATGTTGGATTTCGTGATGATACAGGTATTGTTATGGGAATTTGAAAGATAAATTTATATCGTTATTTCCAATACGATATTTGTTGGTCGTAGAATTTGATATTGAATATAAGCTGATATATTTTCTATTCAGAGCCTTGTATTTAATATCAAATGTGATTCGGGTTTGTCGTGAATGGTGTCTTCATTAGCACTGTTCTTAAGCCCAGTTGAGAAAAAGATTAAATCTTTTCATTTAGATTTAATGAAGTGTACCAATTAAATAATATTTAATTGGAATTGATTTTTGGGTTTATCGTGAACAGTGTTTTAAATAACACTTGTTCTTTAACCCAATAATTAATGGAATGTGATTTTGGGTTGTCGTGAACGGTATCTTCAATAATACTGTTCTTAGACCCAAAAAGGAGTTAAGAAAATCAGAAACTAACTGGATATTAGTTAAGTTGAATGGTTTCTGGGGTATTGATCTGATGTTGGTTTCGGCCTTCAGGATAAATACTTTAGGGAATTGCTCACTTGCTAATTCACGGTTAGGAACTGATTGAAATGTGATGTGATTTTGGGGTTTATCGTGAACCGTGTTTTAAATGACACTTATTCTTTAACCCAGTTAAAGATTAAAACTAAGTGGAGTTTTAATGAATCTTTAATTAGATTGAAAAGATCGAGAATGGAGTATCCCCAGTTTTGCTCCAAGCGATAGTTAAATCTTTAATTAGATTTGAATGTGAAATGGTAATTGAATTTACCGATAACACCGTGGTGTTAGATACAAAGTATTACCAGTTTTACTTCATGGTATGAATAGGTTGGGATTGGGAAATTAAAACAAATGATTACTTCGGTAAGGTTCGTTAATCCCGACTAGTTTGAATTGATATTCAAAAGAAGATTAAATAATAAATTTAAAAGAATTTATCTTTGATAAAATTAATGGGAACCTTTCCCTAAGAATGTGAAATTTAGAAACTAACTGTAGGTTGGCTAAGAAGAATGGTTTCCTTGGTACTGATCTGATGTTGGTTTCGGCCTTCGGGGTTAATATTTGGGGAATTATTCTCTTGTTAATTTACGGTTAGTGACTGATGAATTGGAATGAGGCGTATGTTGTGTTTGTGTAACACTTATTTATTATATACACGAGTTATTCGGAAAGATCGGGTTTAGCCCATTCTGAATAACTGATTCGACGATTAGTCAAAGATGAAGACGATGGTTGAAAACCAGAGGTCTTCACGTTGTTTGGATAATTACTGATGATCTTGATTGGGCCGTACACCCAAGAGGAGGGAATCAGTTGGTGGTCGTCCAGACGTACTTGGAGATCGATGGATATGCGAGGTACAAGGTGCCTCCGGTTTCGTTCAGACCCATAACTGACTTGTAAATGTACTGTAATTCTGACAACGGATTTCATTCTGTGTGACTGATATCGGTTGCATAGAGTGGTTTGCCTGTGTGGCATGCTAAGATGCAAATGATCAAGGCTTCTATTGAAAAGCATAGTCTTGTGGTTGATGATCAAAGCACGGCCTGTGTGGCGTAGCTTTGTGTAGCGTTGATTCGCGAGCCTCACACCCCGGTGGTGAACCAAAAACGGGAGAGGACCTCAGAGGGGACATGCGTTTCTTTCTAGCTAGAAGTGGCGTCAGTGGTTTTTCACGCCCTGACGAGTTTGACTTATGTGGATGTTACTGTTGCGAGGCGCCTCGGTTAGATCGGACGATCCGGGTCCGATGGAGTCATTCGTTGGCTCATTGACACTCCAAAGGATGGGGAAACGTAGTGTTGAGGCATTATAATCCACATTGGTGGATCGGCCCTGACAATCCAAGGGGTAGTTGCGGCTGTTCCTGAGACACGGGCTAGAGCGTCTCGAATCGGTAGAGGACTATCTTTTGCCTCGGTTCACAGATGAAAATCCAACTTCCAATACGTGACGTTTCGATTTTAGTTGTAATCCTATATATGGCGACATAGTGGGATGGGGCGCTTATGCCGTCTATGATTGATATTTATGATTGTATATAAAATCAGAAACTAACTGGAAACGAGCTAAGATGGGTGGTTTCTAGAGTATTGATCTGATGTTGGTTTCGGCCTTCAGGGTTAATACTTAGGGAATCGTTCTCTTACTAATTTACGGTTGGAGTCTAATAAAGAATCAAATGATTTGTTTTTAACGTATCAAGCATGCTTTGGCTATTATAAGGTAAAACCCTATCCCCCAGCTTGCGTTACATTGTGTGATAGGACCTGGGTCTTATAATAGCTTCATTTTTCTTTATTTAGCATTGCGCTATTTGTTTTATGCACTGGCATTCTTGGGAGGAAACTCGTTCCGCGTTAGCGGCGTGGTCCCTTGATTTACCTAACTTTAAAATAAAGATTAATAACTGTTTTAGTTCTCACACCAGTCACATGACTGACCTGGAGTTTATTGTTTTAACCTAAACTCTGGTGCCCCTAGTTTCTGCACGGGCAGCTAGTAGTTTTGGTTTTGCAGATTTATATTCACAGGGTCCTAGTTTACAGCTGGAATGATATCCGGAAAGCTTTGTATCCGTATATCTCCTTCAGTTGCGTATTGTATTATTTTCCGCTGCTATGTAATTTATTGCAATCTCTGATATTTGGTAAATGTGTAATATTGATTTATACTCTGTATATTCCTGTATTCTGATGAATTGTTGTAATACAATGAAATGTTCTTTCGTTTGCGTTCTTTTGTGTGTTGTTCTCAAAGTATCTGCTCTTTCCTTAATGGGGAAGTTACAGGTCTTTACATTTTGGTATCAGAGCTTTGGTTTACAAAGCTCAGAGAACAAGACACGCTAGAACCAAACGAAAGAATTCATCAGAAATTGGATTAGTAACATCCAATGAGAATGACTCGTTAGAGATGGGATTAGTAGCATTCTTGAACGAGTGTGAAGAGTATTTTTGAAATGAAAACGAATTTTTGTTTTGAAAATTTAAATCAATTATACGTATTTGATTATTTATTTATATTGATTTGGATAATCAAATCTATAGACATTTTAGTATACGTCTGATCCACGTGTATTGAAGCCTCAAATATATTCGATAGATATAGAATCACACTCTAGGCGCCCAGAGATGATTCTGATGATAGTTCGAACATCATCAGAATTGGTATTCGAGTTTCAAAGGTGTGATATTTATATATTTCCTATTGACTAGTGTGAGAACCAAAATTAGAAAGGGCTTATTGTTGTGATTTGGCATCAAAAATGTGATTTTTTGACTATGTATCAAAGTTATGAATTTCAAAAGCTAATCAACTAATTGATTGATGGTTGTGTTGTTGATTATTGGTTGATTAATTAGAACTGGTACCATGTAGCCAAATTGAATCAAATAGTGAACTGTATTTAAAATTGCCTGAAATTTGCATGCATATACATGTATATCTACTGAACAGGTCATAGCAAGGAGGCTAGAGTAGAGAATAAAATTTGTTTGCCTGACAAATAGGTACATGTTTATCATAATTTACTGCTTTGTTTGGGTGATGATGATTTTATGAGCCGATTGGCTAGCCGCTTGGCTTTTTCTGTTTCTTTTTGGGATCAGAAGGCCTGTATGGCAATTTCGGGATTTTCCCGGTGCAGGGGAGGTTATGGCGAAATTTTTCGAAAATTTAGGGTGTTAACCAAATTTTTGAAAAATTTGAAAAGTTCTTAGAAACTGAAAAGTTGGAGAACTTAAGTCGTAGTGAAAATAATGAAAGTTGAGTTGATTTGTTAAACAACTTTCGGCTTCGTTCCTTTTCGGGGACGAAAAGTTTAAAGTGGGGGAGATTGTAACAACCCGGAAATGCGAGCCAATTTAAAATTTTTATTTTGGCGAATTTAGCGAATTTTGATTATTTAAAATGAATTAATTTAAATAATATGGACAAGAAATTTATTTCGAATAGAATTCGAACGTATATATTTATTCAAATCGTCGTTAGAATATAAATATTTATTTTAAACTATAAAAGGAATTGAAAATGGCGTGGTAGTTCGATAATTCGATTTCAAATTTCAAATGAATGTACCGGGTTCAAAATAAACTGGATTTTAGTGAAACCAAAAATATTTGAATCTAATTGGGAATATCTTTCCAACGAAACCGAAAAATCGAAATTTCATAGCAGGAATCAAAAGATATGTCCAGTTGAAAATTCAGAATAGTTGCTATGGAATTCTGGCCCTTAAAAATGGAAATTTTGCAAATGACCTCGGTTTTCGACGAAACCACTTTTGTTAGATCCAGGATGTCAAATTATTTCTAGGTTTCAAATTTCATAATTTTTCGAATCAATATGTGAGCGTGGCAAAGGAAAACGTGTTTGACCAGTTTTAGTTGATTTTAATCGACTGGAAAATGACCATTTTCCAAACGGTCTCAGAATTTGACGAAATTAGTTTTGTTAGGACCGTATCGTCAATACGAAGCTAGAAAATATTTTTCTAGAATTTTTCGAGCTCGTATGTGGCCACAGTAAATTGAAATGCACGTTCAAATTCAATATATAGAGTTATATGTTGATTTTGACAAAAACTGATCGAAACAATCAAATCAGCTTGCGATACATATTCCATTGTGTTCAGAATGGGGGTAAAACGCTAGGGACGACAGTCGGTGGGTTCGATTTCGAGTTGAATTAAAACGGTTGTTTTTTAGAATTTAAAAATAATATATATATATATATTAATATAACAAACCCCCTCACCCTTTCTTTCTCTTCCTTTCTAAGTCAACGCACGAGGGTTTTAAATAAATAAAAAAGGAGCAAAATCGATCGGGCTCCAGATCCGCAGCCTCGCGTCGCTCCACCGTGGAGGACCTCCGCCGCCGACCTAGCTCGCCCCCCCCCTCTTCAATCCCTCCTCCTCCATCTCGCGCAAGCTCCAGCAGCTCGAGCCCCAATTCATAAATCAGCCACCCTCGCCTTCGGTTGCCACCGCAGCACCACACCCAATCAGACCCCCTACCTCCGGCGACGGCCCCTGCTCCACTACTAGCCCTCTCCCTTCAAAAGAAAATCGAATTCAAAAGGTGCGATTTTCTTATTTATTTACATTCAGTTTATTTTCAAATTTTATTATATATATAACCATGAAGATGATAAAAATATAGTTTTTGTATAGTAAGAGTAATAAAAATATAGTTTTTCTATAGTAAGAATAATAAAAATATAGTTTTTATATAGTTAGAGTATTAAAAATATGATTTTCATAGTGAGGTAAAAATATAATTTTTAGCTATAGGATAAAAATCGAATTTTTTTATATAAGAAAGAAATATAAAAATCGAATTTTTATATATGAGAAAGAAGAATAAAAATCAAATTTTTATATATGAGAAAGAAGAATAAAAATCAAATTTTTATATATATGAAATAAAAATTCGATTTTTATATATGTAGTGGCTTTGGGCAACGGAAGTGACAAAAGGCGAGAACATCGATGGCTTCTACATAAGAAGAGTCGAGGCGTTTAGATTAGCTAATTCGGTGAGAACTTCTCACTTTTAATTTAATTTTCTAGTTAAATTATATACTAGGTTGCAGACGGTGTTTAGTAGCACCCGACACCCGTCGTCCACAGACCATGGACGGCTTGTATGCTTGTTTGTTTGATTTTGATGTATCGTTGATTGTGTGATGTGATGTGAAATGAAATAAAATATTTATATAGTTAAAAATATTTTATAGTTGAAAATAGAATTTTTAACGTGTATTTAAAATGAAATAAATATAAACAAACCGGACGATTTGTTTATATACACACATTTGACTGATATTGATTGGGACGATAAATTTTACCATCGCCCAACTACACAAATAAAATATGTGTTTGATTGTTTGAAACCCCACACGGGTATTGGGGTGATATATGACATACACTAATCCCAATAGTTAGTTGTATGTCGATCGATTGATTGACAGACTGTTATAAGCGTTGAATATTTATATTTGATGCTTATACAGTGTTGAATGCACTTTGGATGCTGGTTGATTATTTGTCGTTGTTGATATATACATGTGTTGTAGAAAATCCATATAATTAACATTATATGGTAATTGATTGGGCCTCATTCCAGTTTTGGAATAGAAATATTTGAAAAAAAATATTTGAAAAGAAATATTTGAAATAGAAATATTTGAAATAAAATATTTGAAAAGAAATATTTGAAATAGAAATATTTGAAATAAAATATTTGAAAAGAAATATTTGAATAGAAATATTTGAAAAAGAAATATTTGAAATAGAATATTTGAAAATAGAAATATATGAAGCCGTGTTGATTAGATTGACGCCACTTTTACGTGAACGATATTTATATCGATTTTATTCATTTTATAATGAATATCGAAAGTGATTTCAAAATCTGATATTTTGAAAAGGATTGAAGTTCGAATTGAAATTAAATAGAAATGAATTCGAATTGAAATTGAATAGAAATGAATTCGAATTGAAATTGAATTGAATTGAAAACGAACGAAAATTGAATTAGAAGTCAATTTAAATTGAAATCAATTTGAAATGAATTTAAAACGAATTTAGAAGGAAAAATTCAATTTTGATTTGAATTTGAAAACAAGTTGAAATCGTTTTGAAAACAAATTTAAAAATGATTTATAAAATACGTTTTAAAAAGGAAATCGACGAAATATATATAATATATATATTATATATAGAATGGCCTGAATAGAATGCGCCGCGCCGCTGCAGTTCGCGAATTTCGACCATTGACTTCGAATGGATATTACGGGGGATCCGACCATCGGATTCTCCTAAAACCGGAACCGTTGGGTTCGTATCGAAAAGAGCTTTCTAACGAATGTTAGAGATTTGAAATCTAACGGTTGGATTTGGAATTATGTCCAAATCAAATTGGGAAAAGGTCGTTGTAAGTGCAGTTCGATGGCCGTTGTTGGAAATCGACTCTACGGGTCTTGATAAAACTATTAAAAATATCAATAATTTGTGTAAAATCATAAGAAATGATTTGGGAAGAATTAGGATGAAAAAAATCCATATTTGAAAAGATAAAAATAGATTTTTATCGTAATGAACTAGTTTTGAACTAGAATTATAATTCTATTTATTTTTAAATAAATAAATTGAATTTGAAAATGGTTTTGAAAGTAACCAGAATTTCCAATAATTGAATTGGAATGGATTTGAATCGAAATTGTCTTTGGAATATTTCGATGTTGGATTTCGTGATGATACAGATATTGTTATGGGAATTTGAAAGATATATTTATGTCGTTATTTCCAATACGATATTTTTTGGTCGTAGAATTTGATATTGAATATAAGCCGATATATTTTCTATTCAGAGCATTGTATTTAATATCAAATGTGATTTGGGTTTGTCGTGAATGGTGTCTTCATTAACACTGTTATTAAGCCCAGTTCAGAAAAAGATTAAATCTTTTTATTTAGATTTAATGAAGTGTACCAATTAAATAATATTTAATTGGAATTGATTTTTGGGTTTATCGTGAACAGTGTTTTAAATAACACTTGTTCTTTAACCAGATAATTAATGGAATGTGATTTTGGGTTGTCGTGAACGGTATCTTCAATAATACTGTTCTTAGACCCAAAAAGGAGTTAAGAAAATCAGAAACTAACTGGAGATTAGTTAAGTTGAATGGTTTCTAGGTTATTGATCTGACGTTGGTTTCGGCCTTCGGGGTTAATAATTAGGGAATTGCTCACTTGCTAATTTACGGTTAGGAACTGATTGAAATGTGATGCGATTTTAGGGTTTATCGTGAACCGTGTTTTAAATGACACTGATTCTTTAACCCAATTAAATATTAAAACTAAGTGGAGTTTTAATGAATCTTTAATTAGATTGAAATGATCGAGAATGGAGTATCCTCAGTTTTTCTCCAGGCGATAGTTAAATCTTTAATTAGATTTGAACGTGAAATGGTAATTGAATTTACCGATAACACCGTGGTGTTAGATATGAAGTATTACCAGTTTTACTTCATGGGATGAATAGGTTGGGATTAGGAAATTAAAACAAATGATTACTTCGGTAAGGTTCGTTAATCCCGACTAGTTTGAATTGATATTCAAAAGAAGATTAAAGAATAAATTTAAAATAATTTCTTTGATAAAATTAATGGGAACCTTTCCCTAAGAATGTGAAATTTAGAAACTAACTGTAGGTTGGCTAAGAAGAATGGTTTCCTGGGTACTGATATGATGTTGGTTTTGGTCTTCGGGGTTAATATTTGGGGAATTATTCTCTTGTTAATTTATGATTAGTGACTGATGAATTGGAATGAGGCATATGTTGTGTTTGTATAACACTTATTTATTATATACACGAGTTATTCGGAAAGACCGGGTTTAGCCCATTCTGAATAACTGATTCGACGATTAGTCGAAGATGAAGACGATGGTTGAAGACCGGAGGTCTTCACGTCATTTTGATAATTACTGATGATCTTGATTGGGCCGTACACCCAAGAGGAGGGAATCAGTTGGTGGTCATCCAGACGTACTTGGAGATCGATGGATATGCGGGGTACAAGGTGCCTCCGGTTTCGTTCAGACCCAGAACGGACTTGTAAATGGACTGTGTGTCTGACATCGGATTTCATTCTGTGTGACTGATATCGGTTGCATAGAGTGGTTTGCCTGTGTGGCATGCTAAGATGCAAATGATCAAGGCTTCTGTTGAAAAGCAGAGTCTTGTGGTTGATGATCAAAGCACGGCCTGTGTGGCGTAGCTTTGTGTAGCGTTGATTCGCGAGTCTCACACCCCGGTGGTGAACCAAAAACGGGAGAGGACCTCAGGGGGGACATGCGTTTCTTTCTAGCTAGAAGTGGCATCAGTGGTTTTACATGCCCTGACGAGTTTGACTTATGTGGTTGTTACTGTTGCGAGGCGCCTCGGTTAGATCGGACGATCCGGGTCCGATGGAGTCATTCGTTGGCTCATTGACACCCCAAAGGGTGGGGAAACGTAGTGTTCAGGCATTATAATCCACATCGGTGGACCGACCCTGACGATCCAAGGGGCAGTTGCGGCTGTTCCTGAGACACAGGCTAGAGCGTCTCGAATCGGTAGAGGACTATCTTTTGCCTCGGTTCACAGATGGAAATCCAACTTCCAATACGTGACGTTTCGATTTTAGTTGTAATCCTATATATGGCGACATAGTGGGATGAGGCGCTTATGCCGTCGATGATTGATATTTATGATTGTATATAAAATTAGAAACTAACTGGAAACGAGCTAAGATGGGTGGTTTCTTGAGTATTGATCTGATGTTGGTTTCGGCCTTCGGGGTTAATACTTAGGGAATCGTTCTCTTACTAATTTACAGTTGGAGTCTGATAAAGAATCAAATGATTTGTTTTTAACGTATCAAGCATGCTTTGGCTATTATAAGGTAAAACCCTATCCCCCGGCTTGCGTTGCATTGTGTGATAGGACCAGGGTCTTATAATAGCTTCATTTTTCTTTATTTAGCATTGCGCTGTTTGTTTTATGCACTTGCATTCTTGGGAGGAAACCCGTTCCGCGTTAGCGGCGTGGTCCCTTGATTTACCTAACTTTAAAATAAAGATTAATAACTATTTTAGTTCTCACACCAGTCACTTGACTGACCTGGAGTTTATTGTTTTAACCTAAACTCTGGTGCCCCGATTTTCCGCACGGGCAGCTAGTAGCTTTGGTTTTGCAGATTTATATTCACAGGGTCCTGGTTTACAGCTGGAATGATATCCGGAAAGCTTTGTATCCGTATATCTCCTTCAGTTGCGTATTGTATTATTTTCCGCTGCTATGTAATTTATTGCAATCTCTGATATTTGGTAAATGTGTAATACTGATTTATACTCTGTATATTCCTGTATTCTGATGAATTGTTGTAATACAATGAAATGTTCTTCCGTCTGCGTTCTTTTGTGTGTTGTTCTCAAAGTATCTGCTCTTTCCTTAATGGGGAAGTTACGGGTCTTTACAATATCTTTCCAACAATCCGAAAAATTGCAATTTCGTAGCGGGGATCAAAAGTTATGCCCAGTTTAATTTTCAGAATAGTCGCTGTAGAATTTATATATATTTTTTAATATTAAAAATAGCCATTTTTCAAATGACCTCCGTTTTCGACGAAACCACTTTTGTTGGAACCGGAATGTCAAATTATCGCTAGATTTCAATTTTTATAATTTTTAGAATTAATATGTGAGCGTGGCACAGGAAATTGTGTTTTGTCAATTTCAGTCAAATTTGATCGACCAGAAAATGACCATTTTTCAAATGGTCTTGGAATTCGACGAAATTAGTCTTGTTAGAACCGTATCATCAAAACAAAGCTAAATATATTTTTTATGTAATTTTTAGAAGTCGTATGTGGCCCAGATTAATTTAAATGTAAGACTGAATTAATTAAATAATTTAAATATTAAATTAGATAAAACAAGCTGAAGACGTTCGTTTGGGCTGACGGGGCCTAGCCCATTGTGTCCGAAACGTGGGTAATTTGCCTAAAGACAATTCTTGTTGGGATGGAATTGGAGCTGTTGTGGATTACGGGCTTAAATTGGTAACTAAATAATTAAATAATATTTTAATATTAATATCTCATATCCCTAACCCTAGAACTAATCACGATCTAACAGTAGCCGCCTTCGTTAGTTCGATGGCCATGGAAGCACGAAGCTTCTCCTCCGAATAACTTCTCTTCCACTCACTTTTAGACCCTCCTTCAGTTGAGAATTTTGCTGAGCCTTCCTTCCTCTTCGATTATATACCAGAATCACCTTGCCCCATCGCCCTTAGCTCGAGAACCGAGCCTTCGAAGTGCCGCCTGAAAAACCTCCGCCCCCGCCTCCTACCAGCGTCGAGTTGGGGCCCCCTCCAGGCGCCGAAGCACGCCTCCAAGCACCCAGATGTGCCGCCGCCCGATCCTTCAATCGTGTATCCAATCTTCTGAAAAGTGGATCCAAAGATTTGAACCAAAACATGAAAGCTACGGCAAAATAAAAATAAGGAATTATAACACTTAATTTCCGTTGCAAATTATAAATTGAATTATAAAAATGATATCTTGTGCATACGAACACAGATTTGGACAATTTCAGAAACATTGGAACCGCGTCGTTGAATACAACTTTTTAAAAGAGATTGGAATAGATTCTGAACTTGTTAGAATTTTAGATCCTCTACAAAGCAAGGTGAGAAATTCTATTTTATTTCTTCTTAAATAATTAAAATTATTTATGTTTGAGTTATCATCAATCTGCGGTAAAATTCTGTTTGTTATGTAACGTGATTTGATTCTATGATTGATCTGTTTATTCTGTGTGTATGTATGATAGATCTGTTGTGTAAATTTTAGATCTATATGTGTTAGTCAAATAAAACATTTCAATATAGAAAAACTATGTTATTCCTTATTTTTGAAATTGATCTAGTTTAGCAATTCAGTACATCATTCTATGTGATTATTTTTGAATTGATTTAGTTGTCAATTCAATACAACATACTATGTTATTATTTTTGAATTGATTTGGTATATCAATTCAACACACAAAATCATGTTATCATTTTTGAATTTATTTAGTTTATCAATTCAACACACAATACTATGCTATCATTTTCGAGTTGATTTAGTTTATCAATTCAAATGCTCAATATTATGTTTCGTAGAAATTGACTTTTTATTTGTGTTCTTTATCGCAAATATAATATAGAATTAAAAGTTCACTTTTTATTTGCATTCCACAATGCAAATAAAACATTGAAATTAAAAGTTCACTTTTTGTTTTGCATCCTTTAATGCAAATGAAAATCGAAATTTGAACTTATTCTTTTATTTACATCCACCAATATAAATAAACATGAAAAATAAAATTTCTTCTTTATTTTGCATTTCACAAATGCAAACATACATGAAAATTAAAACTTGTTCTTTTATTTATGTTCACTAATGCAAATAAACTGAAAATAGAATTTGTTTTTTTATTTGCATTCACTAATGCAAATATATATGTAAAAATAAAGTTTGTTCTTTATTTTGCATTTCACAAATGCAAATATACATGAAAAATAAAGTTTGTTCTTCTATTTGCATTCACTAATGCAAATATATATAGGAATGAAATTTGTTTTTTTTCTGCATGCATATAAGCAAATATACATAGAAATAAAATTGATCTTTTATTTGCATTCTCTAATGCAAATATATACATAGAAATAAAATTGATCTTTTATTTGCATTCTCTAACGCAAATATATACATAGAAATAAAATTAATCTTTTGATTGCATTCTCCAATGCAAATATATACATAGAAATAAAATTGATCTTTTATTTGCATCCTTTTATGCAAATATATATATATATATATGTACTTTTATTTGCATTCTTTTATGCAAATATACATAGAAGAATAAAATGCTCTTTTATTTTCATTCTTTTATGCAAATATATATTGAAATATAAAATATTCTTTTATTTGCATTCTCTAACGCAAATATGCATTGAAATAAGGAAAACTATATTTTTATTTACAATTTTAGATGCTAACAAACATTAGAGTTAAAATTACATTTTTGCAATTATAAATGCAAACAAAAACACTAGAATGAATATGACATTTTTATTTTGTATTCTAGATAGAAATAAAAATATGATTTAAAAGAGTTACATTTTTGTTTATAAATTTAGTTGCAAACAAAGCATAAAAAAATATTTTTATTTGCATATTTATATGCAAATAAACATCATAGTAAAAGGATTATATTTTTTGTATTGGCATACTTTGATGCAAGTAAACATTGAAATAAAAAGTTATATTTTATTTGCATTCTTTGATGCAAATAAAACATTGAAAATAAAAGTCTTATTTTATTTGCATTCTTTAATGCAAATAAACATAGTAATTAAAAGTAAAATTTTTATTTGCATTCTTTAATGCAAATAAACATAGTATTTAAAAGTTAAATTTTTATTTGCATTCTTTGATGCAAATGAACATCGTATTTAAAAGTTGAATTTTTATTTGCATTCTTTGATGCAAATGAACATCGTATTTAAAAGTTGAATTTTTATTTGCATTCTTTGATGCAAATAAACTATGAAATTAAAAGTTGCATATTTATTTGCATTCCTTGATGCAAATAAAATACTGAATTAAAGGTTGAATATTTATTTGTGTAGGATCTAAATTAACCCTAGAGGGGGGGTGAATAGGGTTTATCGCAGATTTTCACAGAGTAATTAAATAATCACAGCACAGATAATAATCAGAATAAATGCGGAAAGTAAATAACACACAGATATACCCAGCTTCGGCAAAACCCTGCCTACTGCTGCATTCCCCAAGGTTTCTACTAGGAGTTAAAACAATCTCTACGCTTACAATCCCCTGTAAACTCGCGACACTCGCTCCCAACTGTTCTTAACCCTACGCTCAAAACCCTGCACTGGTTTCTATCCCCGAAACCAGATTTCCCCGAATTACAATTCCCGTAATTCGTCTTCCCTAGATTTTACAGATCTAGAAACTGTTTGTTTGTTTTTACGAATTAAACAAAAACAAATGTAAAAAAAAAAAAAATAGAAAAACCCTTAGGAGTTAAAATTAGGGTTATCCTCCTTTTGTATAACCCTTGGCCGGCCTCTTTTTTTCACTTGTGCTACACCACTTTACTTTAGCTCGACTCTTTTCTCTGAAATAAAGAAATGGCGGCGGCTCTTGAGAAATTCCTAGGGTTTCTTCAGTCTTCCCTCAAATCTCTGCGCTTGAGTGATGGAGATGCGATTCTTTGATGCGCGACTTCGATGTTGCTTTCAAATGCTTCGATTTGGGTCCAAGTTGCTTACTTGTTCTCTGGTATGATTTTTAATTCGAGTTTCTCTTTGATTGTGTTTGAACTTGGATGATGTTAAAACCGATGATGATTTTGGTGTATTTATAGGATTAAAACTCCTAAATATTTGCTCTGATTTCTACGTTGAGACTTGGCCATGGTATATACGAGAATTTTGGGGCTTTTTGAATTGGCTTTCTTGCGAATAATCTGGTGATTTTTTTTTTGACTGAGTCTTCCTTCTAGAATTTCTCGATATAACAGATTTGTAAATCCAATTTTCTGGAAACATTTTGCGTGATGAATCTTTCAATTTTGAATACCAGAATTTTGGGGCTTTTGAATTGGCTCTTTTTTTTTTTGCGAATAATCTGGTGATTTTTGACTGAGTCTTCCTTCTAGAAATTCTCGATATAACAGATTTGTAAATCAAATTTTCTGGAAACGTTTTGCGTGATGAATCTTTCAATTTTGAAATGGTCCTTCTTGACTTTGAAATTTATTTCTTAGATTTTTGGAACTCTGAATTAGTCTTGAATTCTGGAAGGATTAAATTTGAGTTTTGCTGCCTTTTAAAACTTTGATTCAAACACTGTTTTGTTCGAGAATTTTTCTTCCAAAAAAAAAAAGCTAACTTTATGGAACCATAATAACCCTTGATTGAAAACTGAAAACACACATTGCTCTTGATTACCTTTTAAATAAGAACAGATACTATCCTTGAGCATGCGACAAATACTGTGCTCGACATTTACCCCTGTATACTTGACTTTTTAACTGATGTTTTTCTTTGATAAGAAAAGAAACTATGCTCGAACTTGTTATGCAATTTCAGTTTAACTTTCTGCTGATTGAACTGATACTTGCAGTCTCTTGTTGTGTATAAATATTTGTATTTGAATACCATGCCCTTTTTACCATGACTAAAAAACTCTGGCACGAACTTGATTCTGCTCTTTAATGCTTCCATGTTTAAATCCTTGCCGATTCTGATTTGAACTGATAAAATCAGATGTGCACTTGAATTTAACAGTGCCTTGTTAGTTTACCTTACCATTCATGAACATTATGTTGTTGAATTGCTTAGAACTGAATAGCCTGCACTTGTTGTCCTCCTTTGTGCATTTTCTTCATTGATGTAGGCCCTTGGCAATGTTTACACTGTTCTACTCTATTAAAAAACTGATGAACAAATGTTTTATTAAGCAGTCTGTACAAATGGTTTTGATCTCTGTTTGAACTGATGTCATGCCTCAGAGTTTTTTGAACTTAGCTTGTACTACACTTAGATTTCTCCGAGTTTAAACTGTTGCTCCACTTTAATTTCTACTGTTTTGTTGTATATTCTTGATCGTGCAGTTGTCTCTGTTCTTTGCAGTTATACAGTTTTAACTTTGTATAACTTGTTTGATCACTTTGCTGTTGTACTTGGAAATGTTATCTGCCTAGTCCTATGTCGAGCAGTTTTGATACATATATGTTCACTTATACTTGAATCCACCATGTATTATTTGCACATTTAAATGTTGGTAAAACTGTTGTGCTCATCTTGTCCATGCATATGAATCTGTCGCATCGTTAGTTGCTGTGTGAATTCCTGTAATCTTTGTCCTGGCTCGACCAAGCTTCTTGTACTCCTGCTCCACTTTGTAATTGACCATTCACCATACTTGAGTTACTTGCTAATGATGTCCATGGGTACTTGTAGTTGATCATTTTGCTGTATTGCCGTCTCGGACTTGCATACAATGTTTGGTGATATTTTAACAATCCAGAAAATTACTCTAAACTAGCTGCACCACTCCATGTACTACTGCCACATCCTATTTATGTTGTCTTGTTGTTTTGCTCGACCATTTTGTTTCTTGTTTGTTGCTGCATTGTTTTTGTGTACTAGTAATGTGCTTGACCATTTTTAAAAAATCATCCAAATATGTTTCCTCTGCCTTGTGCTGAGCTGTCTCGACCACTTTGAGTTTTTATTTATTTATTTATTTATTTATTTATTGACTTTACATTGGATTATTATTTGCTGAGCAGTCTTGGGCTTGGCTCGACCAATTTGATGTGTGTTGACATGTGCACTGAGTCGAGATGGTCCAAGTGGCTACTCCTCAGTCGCGACACTGGATTGGCGTGGCAGTGCACACGTGTATACACGTGTGTACATGCAGCCAGCAGTCAATTTTCCTGTCCCTGCATATCAGACCAAGTCTAGAAACATGATGAGAAACACACCGTAATTCTGAGGCAAATAAAATTTAAAAATAAATTTTTATTTGCTTTTATTTAATTTTATTTTTGTTGCAGTCTACTGTGTGTTCTTCTTGTGACAGGTATGAAGACAGGATTTGACTGAAGAATGCTGTGTAGTCAAGAAGACTGAAGATGATGATATTCATATGTGTCAGTATATACGAGTGAACTGTATAGAAATGTAGTGTGTATGAAATTGTAAGTGTTGTAAAGAGGAGCTAAGTACGAAATTGAATATATTGAAATGTATATCAGTGATATATGTACAAATAGTGGAGTTGTAAATCTGTACTGTTTAAATATCGAAATAAAATATTTTTATTCAAATAAAATACTGTGTGAATATTTAAATTTTTGTATAGTTGTATTTTATTCAAATAGAAATATTATATTGCTATCTGTTGTGTAGTATACTAGTACAGTTACAAACACATTCAATAATAAAATATATTTGGTTGTTATCATCAAACAAAAATCATATAATTGTGTATACAACACTGTTACAACAATCTCCCCCTTTTGATGATGACAAACAAATAAAAGATTTTGAATGTGTTTGAACGTGAAATATATTACTCCCCCTATTTGTATGCTCCCCCTACAACTGAACTCCCCCTATATATGTGGAAAAATATGAATGATGAAATCCAACAATTGACCATTTTCCCTCTAGATATTTAATTTCCAATCTTAAAATATTTTTGAATTAAATACTCATCAGTCAAAATCTTGACAATTCTCCCCCTTTTGTTATCATCAAAAGGATAATAGAAATTGAAACAGTGATGAATATTGACTATAAATATAAATTCAAAATAAGAGAGAGAATATATATCGCAAATCCCATTTAATCAAACAAAAATCATAATAATCTTTCAATCAGAAGCAGATTTCACTTTCAGAATGAATGGATTTACGATGGATTTTATCGAATGAGGAGAGTTCAATAAAAATTGAATATTTGAATATGAATTTTAAAAATTTTAAGTATGCTAAAAAAAATGTGTTAAGCACTTTCTAACCACGCATAGCCCAAAGGTCTTTTAAATGGGGTTAGTAGTAACTTAACTTTATCCTCTCTAATGAGTTCCATCCATGCACAGCCCGAAGGTCTTTTAAGTGAGAATGGAAGCACATAGAAATTAAGGTAATTCACCCACGCATAACCGCGAGGATTTTTAAATGGGAGTGAATACCAAGGATAAATTATTTATTTATTTATTTATTTTTTTAATTTCAAGAATAACTAGAACTCCCCAAATTAAATAAAACCATGATGAATGACAGAAATATGGTAGATATAGAAGATGGTCGTGAAATAAGCTCTAATTCAAAGATATTATAAAATCTGTCTAATCATCATGAGATTTAAAATAACATCTCTTCTAGTTATGAATTATACCATAGTCACAACTCATCACAGTTTCATAAATCTATCAATAATTTTGATGAGTCCCAAAACGGTTCAAATTAATCAATAATTTCAATTTTTGAATAAATAATCAAAAAATAATTTTAAAATTGAAAATATCTATTTCAAGAGGAGTTTTTGAAAAATGCAAGTTGAAAATCAGCTTAAAAAAAATCAATCAGTTAGAAAATGAAATTTTCTAATATTTTTAACACTGATTGCTCCTAGACAATTTTTAAAACCATTTATATATTAATTTAATTCAAATTTCCTATGAATTTTAACTAAATCCAGTCACTGATTTTCCAACTTATCATTTAAACACCAATGAATCAAATCAATTTCCTTATCAGAGCAGCACAAGATCATTTTCAAAGCAAGAATCACAAGTGACATCCTCAGAGAATTTTTAGACAAACTCAAGAAACAGTCAACTTATCAAATTTGAAGATAATTGTTTGAAATCACCAAAAAAAAATCAATTTTTTTATAATTCAAGAATTTCAACAATCCATAACGAATGATTTCAAAAACAGCCAAGTAAAAATAAACTAAAAGGAATAAAAGTACGAGTTTAGAGATCATACCTGACTTACCATAATCAACGTGATGCAATGAATCTCCAACTCTGAATCTATGGCTAAGGAACTTCAAATAATTCGATATATGAATCAACTTGAATTTTATCTTTCTTAAGCACAGTTGTTCCTCAGCCTCCCACGGTACCTAAATGTTTATATGATCGAGTGGTCTAACAAAAATTGTTTTACCACTCTTATCTTCATTTACACGTTTTGGTACCCAAACCCGTTTATATAACAATCCATTACTATTCACTAGCGTACCCTTTGGAACCCAAATTTGTTTAGATTTGCTTAAATTTATTATGTTAATTTTTGGAATCCAAACAGATTTAAATGAATTGTTTTTAAACGAGTTATCAATTTGTTTATGATTTAAAAACCCTTTGAAATTATTAAATTTCAAAAATTCAATTTGATCGTTTTCAAAGCCAATTAAAGGATTTTTAAAATCATTAAAATTTTGTTTTTGAACTTGATCAGATTCAAATCCAAGTCCCTTTTTATTCTGAACAAAAAATTGATTTTTCAACAACATATTCAACGATTTCTCTCCTTTAGAAAATTTAGTCAGAGCTGACTCAAGTCGTTGAATTTTAAATTTAAGATTGCTATTTTCTTTCATTAAATTTGAACAACGATTAATAGAGATTTTCCTCTTTTCAGCATCAATTTGTTTTAAAATCAAATTTTCGTTTTCAAGTGCTTTGATTCTAGCATCGGACTTGAAAATTTCAATTTCAAATTGTTTTCGCTTTTCAAAATCAAGTTTTTCAGATTCTCTAAACTTTTCAATCACCGTATCAAAATCATGATTTTCATTTTTCAAATTCATGTTTTCACTTTTAAGTAACTCAAGATCAGTTTTTAATTTCAAAAAATCGTTACTCAAAAATTGACATTTTTTGCATTCTGAAAACGATGAATTCTTAACTTTTTCAAGTTTTGTTTCTAAATTGTTATTTTCTTGAACTAGTTTTGATCTATCAGATTTTAATTTCTTAACTTTTAGTTCAAGAGAATCAACGGTTTTTGTGAGATCGTGACACATTAAAATTAAATCTTTATAAGTAAAATTCGATACCTCACTTGAATCCTTTTCACTTCTTTCTGAATCAGATTGAGCCATAAGACACAAATTAGCTTCCTCTTCTTCACTTTCAGAAATTTCTTCTCCTTCTTCGTCATCCCATGTAGTAGCAAAAGCTTTCTTCTTTCTTCTGAACTTCTTCTTCTTTTCATTTTTGAGCTGTGGACAATTTGGTTTGATATGTCCGGGTTTCTTGCAGTTATAGCAAAATACTTCATCGTTTGAACTTTCGGAACTTTCAGATTTGACAGTTTTCTTCTTTTGTGGCTTGTATTTTCCTTTGGCCCACTTTTTCAAAACCATGGCTAGCTCTTCAGCGGGATCATCATCATTACTTTCAACAGAATTATTTAGAGCGATCGTCTTCTTCTTTGATTCAGAATCCTTTCGTTCTTCTCTTGCTTTCAACTCCATCTCGTAAGTAATCAGATTTCCGATCAACTCTTCCATGCTTACTTTATTCAGATCTTTTGATTCTTGAATCGCCGTCACCTTTGCTTCAAAATTCATCGGTAGCACTCTCAGTATCTTTCTGATCAATTCCACTTCGGTATAGGTTTTGCCAAGAGCTTTTGCATTGTAGACCAGTGATGAGAAGCGTCCATACATCTCTTTTATATCTTCGTCTTTTTGCATAGAGAAATTTTCATATTCGTTGCTGAGTAGAGCGAGACGAGATTCCTTTACTTGAGATGTCCCTTCGTGTGTGACCTCCAACGTATGCCATATTTCCTGTGCTGTCTCACAATGTGAAATTCGACTAAATTCAGTTTTATCAAGAGCACAAATTAAAGCATTCATTGCTTTGGCATTAGTTGAAAATAATTTTTTATCATTAGCATCCCACCTGTCTTTTGATTTAGGAATTTCAACACCACTAACTATAATAGTAGGTGATTTATAACCCGTTTCAATAATATCCCATACGTCATAGTCGACTGAACTCAAATAAATTTTCATCCTAGCTTTCCAATATGCATAATCAGTTCCATTAAACATTGGTGGCCTAGCTATAGACTGACCCTCAGAAAAAGCATTGTTTGACAAATTCATGACTCTAGAGTTAAAATAAAAATAAAAAATACCCGCTCTGATACCACTTGTAGGATCTAAATTAACCCTAGAGGGGGGGTGAATAGGGTTTATCGCAGATTTTCACAGAGTAATTAAATAATCACAGCACAGATAATAATCAGAATAAATGCGGAAAGTAAATAACACACAGATATACCCAGCTTCGGCAAAACCCTGCCTACTGCTGCATTCCCCAAGGTTTCTACTAGGAGTTAAAACAATCTCTACGCTTACAATCCCCTGTAAACTCGCGACACTCGCTCCCAACTGTTCTTAACCCTACGCTCAAAACCCTGCACTGGTTTCTATCCCCGAAACCAGATTTCCCCGAATTACAATTCCCGTAATTCGTCTTCCCTAGATTTTACAGATCTAGAAACTGTTTGTTTGTTTTTACGAATTAAACAAAAACAAATGTAAAAAAAAAAAATAGAAAAACCCTTAGGAGTTAAAATTAGGGTTATCCTCCTTTTGTATAACCCTTGGCCGGCCTCTTTTTTTCACTTGTGCTACACCACTTTACTTTAGCTCGACTCTTTTCTCTGAAATAAAGAAATGGCGGCGGCTCTTGAGAAATTCCTAGGGTTTCTTCAGTCTTCCCTCAAATCTCTGCGCTTGAGTGATGGAGATGCGATTCTTTGATGCGCGACTTCGATGTTGCTTTCAAATGCTTCGATTTGGGTCCAAGTTGCTTACTTGTTCTCTGGTATGATTTTTAATTCGAGTTTCTCTTTGATTGTGCTTGAACTTGGATGATGTTAAAACCGATGATGATTTTGGTGTATTTATAGGATTAAAACTCCTAAATATTTGCTCTGATTTCTACGTTGAGACTTGGCCATGGTATATACGAGAATTTTGGGGCTTTTTGAATTGGCTTTCTTGCGAATAATCTGGTGATTTTTTTTTGACTGAGTCTTCCTTCTAGAATTTCTCGATATAACAGATTTGTAAATCCAATTTTCTGGAAACATTTTGCGTGATGAATCTTTCAATTTTGAATACCAGAATTTTGGGGCTTTTGAATTGGCTCTTTTTTTTTTTTTGCGAATAATCTGGTGATTTTTGACTGAGTCTTCCTTCTAGAAATTCTCGATATAACAGATTTGTAAATCCAATTTTCTGGAAACGTTTTGCGTGATGAATCTTTCAATTTTGAAATGGTCCTTCTTGACTTTGAAATTTATTTCTTAGATTTTTGGAACTCCGAATTAGTCTTGAATTCTGGAAGGATTAAATTTGAGTTTTGCTGCCTTTTAAAACTTTGATTCAAACACTGTTTTGTTCGAGAATTTTTCTTCCAAAAAAAAAAAAATGCTAACTTTATGGAACCATAATAACCCTTGATTGAAAATTGAAAACACACATTGCTCTTGATTACCTTTTAAATAAGAACAGATACTATCCTTGAGCATGCGACAAATACTGTGCTCGACATTTACCCCTGTATACTTGACTTTTTAACTGATGTTTTTCTTTGATAAGAACAGAAACTATGCTCGAACTTGTTATGCAATTTCAGTTTAACTTTCTGCTGATTGAACTGATACTTGCAGTCTCTTGTTGTGTATAAATATTTGTATTTGAATACCATGCCCTTTTTACCATGACTTAAAAACTCTGGCATGAACTTGATTTTGCTCTTTAATGCTTCCATGTTTAAATCCTTGCCGATTCTGATTTGAACTGATAAAATCAGATGTGCACTTGAATTTAACAGTGCCTTGTTAGCTTACCTTACCATTCATGAACATTATGTTGTTGAATTGCTTAGAACTGAATAGCCTGCACTTGTTGTCCTCCTTTGTGCATTTTCTTCATTGATGTAGGCCCTTGGCAATGTTTACACTATTCTACTCTATTAAAAAACTGATGAACAAATGTTTTATTAAGCAGTCTGTACAAATGGTTTTGATCTCTGTTTGAACTGATGTCATGCCTCAGAGTTTTTTGAACTTAGCTTGTACTACACTTAGATTTCTCCGAGTTTAAACTGTTGCTCCACTTTAATTTCTGCTGTTTTGTTGTATATTCTTGATTGTGCAGTTGTCTCTGTTCTTTGCAGTTATACAGTTTTAACTTTGTATAACTTGTTTGATCACTTTGCTGTTGTACTTGGAAATGTTATCTGCCTAGTCCTATGTCGAGCAGTTTTGATACATATATGTTCACTTATACTTGAATCCACCATGTATTATTTGCACATTTAAATGTTGGTAAAACTGTTGTGCTCATCTTGTCCATGCATATGAATCTGTCGCATCGTTAGTTGCTGTGTGAATTCCTGTAATCTTTGTCCTGGCTCGACCAAGCTTCTTGTACTCCTGCTCCACTTTGTAATTGACCATTCACCATACTTGAGTTACTTGCTAATGATGTCCATGGGTACTTGTAGTTGATCATTTTGCTGTATTGCCGTCTCGGACTTGCATACAATGTTTGGTGATATTTTAACAATCCAGAAAATTACTCTAAACTAGCTGCACCACTCCATGTACTACTGCCACATCCTATTTATGTTGTCTTGTTGTTTTGCTCGACCATTTTGTTTCTTGTTTGTTGCTGCATTGTTTTTGTGTACTAGTAATGTGCTTGACCATTTTTAAAAAATCATCCAAATATGTTTCCTCTGCCTTGTGCTGAGCTGTCTCGACCACTTTGAGTTTTTTTTTTTGTTTTTTTTTATTTATTTATTGACTTTACATTGGATTATTATTTGCTGAGCAGTCTTGGGCTTGGCTCGACCAATTTGATGTGTGTTGACATGTGCACTGAGTCGAGATGGTCCAAGTGGCTACTCCTCAGTCGCGACACTGGATTGGCGTGGCAGTGCACACGTGTGTACATGCAGCCAGCAGTCAATTTTCCTGTCCCTGCATATCAGACCAAGTCTAGAAACATGATGAGAAACACACCGTAATTCTGAGGCAAATAAAATTTAAAAATAAATTTTTATTTGCTTTTATTTATTTTTATTTTTGTTGCAGTCTACTGTGTGTTCTTCTTGTGACAGGTATGAAGACAGGATTTGACTGAAGAATGCTGTGTAGTCAAGAAGACTGAAGATGATGATATTCATATGTGTCAGTATATACGAGTGAACTGTATAGAAATGTAGTGTGTATAAAATTGTAAGTGTTGTAAAGAGGAGCTAAGTACGAAATTGAATATATTGAAATGTATATCAGTGATATATGTACAAATAGTGGAGTTGTAAATCTGTACTGTTTAAATATCGAAATAAAATATTCTTATTCAAATAAAATACTGTGTGAATATTTAAATTTTTGTATAGTTGTATTTTATTCAAATAGAAATATTATATTGCTATCTGTTGTGTAGTATACTAGTACAGTTACAAACACATTCAATAATAAAATATATTTGGTTGTTATCATCAAACAAAAATCATATAATTGTGTATACAACACTGTTACAACAATTTGCATTCCTTGTTGCAAATAAAACCTTGAATTAGAAAGTTAACTTTTTATTTGCATCCTTTGATGCAAATAAAACATAAAGATAAATGTTGTATTTTTATTTGCATTCCTTGATGCAAATAAATCATAAATTTAAGTATTACCTTTTATTTGCATTTTAGATGCAAATAAAAAGCATAGTTTAATAAGTTACACTTTTACTACAATTTAGATATAAATAAAAGAACAGGATTAAAAATATCATTTTTACTTTTAAAATAGAGTAAATAAAAGGATTACGATAAAATGAATTCATCGTAGTTGTAATTTTGATAAAATAAATAAAATGATTTTATTTTCATCATAGATTAGAACAAAAAGATTAGAATTAAGAAGGTATATTTTTAGTGTCATCTTGGCTACAATAAAAAGAGTAAAAAGATAGAGAAGGCTTATTTGTCCTTTTGTTGCAATACAAAAAGATACATTTTTATCATTTAAATAGAATGAGACAAAATTTATTTAATTTTTTCATCTTAAGACGGTTGAAACAAAATAATCACTTTGTCAATTTATATTAGTTAAATCAAACATTTATTTTGTTGAATTATATTGGTTGAAACCAAAAAGGACATTTTTGTCAAATAAGAATTAAACACAAATAGCATTTTGATAAAATAGAATTGTTGACAAATGAATGTATCACTCTTCTTATACATTTTATTAAGATAGAATTTATATGCAAATAAAATAATCATTTTTATTTGCATAACATACAATAGAATTTATTTGTAAATATAACAATCATTTATATTTGCAAACTTATACAAAAATTATATTCTTAGTCAAACCATAATTTAGAATGTATAGGTGAGTTAAAGCGACATTTCTATACATTAATTCATACATTAGAATTTGTATGCAAAATTGAAATAAATATTTTTATGTGTTAAAATTAAGGATAATTACATACGAATTAAGTATAATGTAAACTATCTTTTATTTGTCATCCACAAAAATGTCATATAAATAAATTACATTCTATTATATATTAGAAATGTAAAAGAAATTATGCGAGTCAAATTTATATTTTATTTCGACATTAGGAGTAAAATATCATTTTTGTCCATCATTATCAACATGTTAGTAGTATTAAAATTGGTTAAATTAATTAACCAATTATTTATTTATATGTACTGTTGTTGGATGAAAACCCTACACGGGTATTGGGATGATAATTGATGTACACTAGTCCCAATATTTATTCATATGTCAATCGATAGATTGACAGGCTGCGATGAGCATTATTATTTCATTTAATGCTCACACAGTTGAGAACGTCACTTTGGATGTTGAATGGATGGTTTGATGATTAATTATTATTGTTGTTATTTACATACGATGTATGAAATCCACATAATCAAAGTTATATGGTAAATGATTGAGTCGCTTTCTGATTCAGAATATCTTTTATATAAAGAATATTTTTAAACAAAGAATTTCTTTTAAATAAAGAATAAATCTTTCGACTAAGATTTTTGGTATTTCAATTCATACTAATTTATTAGAAAATGATGTTGGGTTTATTGTGAATAATGTTTTTAAATGACATTGATTCTTTAACCCAGTTAAAAATAAGGTTTATTTCTTAAATTGGAATAATTGTAAAGTAGTGATTTTGATATTAAAATTGAATTGGAATTTTAATAAATCTTTGAAAATAAGATTTAAGAATATATCTAAAAAGATTTATCTTTGATAAAATAAATGGGAACCTTTCCCTAATAATATGAATAATTTATTTAAAGAATATTCTGAATTGGAAAGAGGCTTTGGATGTATCCTTATAACACTTGATTTTTGATTATAAAAATACGAGAGTTATTTGGAATGACAGAGTTTAACCCATTCTGAATAATTACTACGACGATTAAAAGTCGAAGATGAAGACGGTGGTTGAAGACCGGCGATCTTCACATCGAATGGATGAGGACTACTGATGCCTTTGATTGGAGTTGCTGCCTTGAAATGGTTCCACTGGTAGTTGTCCGGACGTATTGTTCATCGTTCGGATATGCAAGGTATAAGGTGCCTCTGTTTCCGTTCAGACCCAGAACGGACTTGTAAATGGATGTGTGTCTGACATTGAATTTCGTTCTATGTGATGGGACTTGAGTCTTATAATGGTTTCATTTTCCGAAAAAGCATTGCGTTGTTATAACGATTTACTTTATTTATGCACTGGCAATCCAATGGAGTAAACCCGTTCCGCTTTAGCGGCGTGGTCCTGTGATTAGCCTACTTATTAGATAAGTTAAGTAAAGATTTACCACACCAGCCCCATGACTGACCCGTAGTTTGTTTCACTTTGCAAACTCAGGTGCCCTCCTTTCCACACGGGCAGTCGAGTAGCTTATTTTGCAGATATATTGAGCAGGATTCTGGATCGAAGCTTAGAGCTGTCCAGAGCATTGATGGTCTTCCGCTGTGATTAAATTAATTATTACGCTGCATTGTATTAGTTTTGTTGTAATTAAATCTTCCGTTGTATTATTTATCAATGTACTCTGATATATTCTGTACTCTGATGTAACATTATTATAATGTTTATAAAAGTCTGTTGTTATTTGTTCTGATATGTTGTATTCCCAAAGTTAACGTATTGGGGTTTTGAGCGGTCTTGGTCGATCTTTCGATCGATCGGGTCGGGCGGAATCCGTATCGTTACAATTTCCCATCGATCTCTGATTTCAACGAAACTAATTTTATTAAACCGATAATGGCTAATTATTGTAGGATTTTCAGTTTGGAGTCGATTGGAGTTATTTTGATATCGTTGTGAATTAAAATGGGAATTTGACCAAACGATCTCGAAATTTGACGAAACCAGTTCCATTGTGTCCAGAGTATTTAATTATTGTGATATTTAAGGTTTCAAGCCAATCTGAGTGGTTATGTGAGCATGTGAATTAAAATGTGAATCAATCAAAAAAATTAACATTAAAAATTTCTCTATTTTCCAAACGGACTCGGATTTCAACGAAACAAATTTCATTAGGTCTGAAATATTAAACTATAGTTATGTGTCCCTTTTCATCGCCAATGGATTCCATACGTAAGCATACAAATTTATAAATGACAAATAGAAATAGCGATAGACATGAATTCATTAAATTCAATAAAATATTTTAATAAAATAATAATAAGACTTTCTATATAAACAATGGTTTTAAATCCCTAATTACCCATTCCTACCCCATTTCGTATTTTAACAGTATTACCAATTTCAATCAAAATTTCATATTAATTCACATACTTAGCAAAATAGATCGCTGTTTGATTCGTTGAACCCCTTATTTTGAGAGCTTAAAAAGGATATCAAAATTTGAAACTTGATCGCTCATTTTCCTGAAACCATCTTGTCAATAGTAAAATAGGGCTGGGATTCCAAGCTATTTTGTTGGTTGTTAGATTGAGAAGCCTGAAGGAAGGCGGAAGATGAGAGTATGGCGCATCAATGGATGGAGGTCGGAGGACTTCTGGTAGGGAGGAGCGCCGACAAAAGCAACTCGAACGGAAGAGGTTTGAACCCTATTTTTGGGCAATAGGGGAGGCTGGGGTCCCATAGTCGCTGGTATAGGGGTTTGACGTTGGGGCAAAGGCATCGAGATGGTTGAGGTCTTCTATGGCATCATCTGGGTGGCACGATGAGCGATAGGAATGGAGAAGAGGGTTCATGACGACTTGGAAAGAAGGAGTCGGGTATGAAACATAATTAAGGGGAGATAAATTAAAATAAAAGGGTAATTGGTGGAAAGATAATTATTAGTGAATTTATTTTATATTTATTCAATTTATAACTTATAATGAGTATAATTTATTCATACATGAACAAAATCAGATGAAACAAGAGCCATTATGTTCGTAATCGCGAAGCCTATTCGTACGAGCTGACCGTGGACAATTTGGAAGCAACTGGGATTTTATGTATTTTCAAACAATCATTTGAAAGTATATAAAACAATCTGAATTGTCTAATCAAATAAAATGTGAGTTAACTCTTATGCTTTCTGAAATACTAACTAATTCATATTTATCGTTGATAGTACAAATTGTATGATTGGATGAATTGGATGTTTATTGTTCATTGGTTTATTGTCATTTAGTTGATATTTTTTGTTATTTATATTTAAATGATTTGATAGAATTTCTATTTTGTACGAAATTATATAATGATATTATGAGCTGTGATGCAAGGAAGAACAGGTTAGAGGGTCCCAACTGGATTCCTCAAATAATTGTATGTTATTTGTTTCATATATTTATATATGAATTGGTTATCTCAAGTAACATTAAATCCTGTTTGGATGTTGATTGTTTGAATTGAATGTTGAATGGTTGAATTTTATTCAAGTCGATCTATTTTAAATCAATAGACAATATTGATTAAGTGATTGGCAGTGGATGGCCAAAAAAATCCATTTTTAGGGATGTCGATTGTCGTTAGGCGTATTGACGAAGTTTAAGTTATAAAATTTATTTTTATAACTAAATTGGATTCTTTTTATATAAGCTAAATATAAGTTTTATTTATAAAGAAATGTTTATTTTTATTTAGTTTTACAAAATATTATAAAACGATATTTATATCATATTCTTATGTTTTAATAAATTTTTATAAGCAAATAAGTCAGATATTAACCTACGGGTTATTCATTTGAAATAATTGTTCTTATGGAACAATTAAGTGATTTTGTTGGATTAATTATATTATTAATTAATTCAAGGGAAATAATTAGTTGGAATCAGTTAACAAGATAACTGATGATTTTCAAGTTGACCAAGTCAACTAACTTGAAATTGATTATTAGATTAATTTGTTTAAAATTAATCTAATAGAAGTGGTTGTATAGTTGTTCAAACTTAATAAATGTTCTTTAAAATTAATTAACCTTTTAATTAATTGCATTCAAAGTAATTATTGAATTGTTTTTCCTAATAAACTTAATTATTTTTTTAATATCTATTTAAAGTGATTTTTGATAAAATGGTTTAATGAATGTTTTAAAAACTACCAACATACTAATCTGTACTGTTTTGATTGGATAGTTAAAAACCAATTATTGATGAAATGATGATTTAGACTATTGACACGTTAGTTCGAAGAGACTGGGATGGGAACTAGACACAAAACCACTTTGAACCAACTTTGCGTTTGAGAACTAACATGCAGGTATCTTATAAAATGACTTGAAGACATAATTCTTCAAGGCGAGAGGGTTATTGACTAATGTCTCAGGTTAATTACCGAGTTTAAACCCATGGCAATAAACCTCCTGTCCTGAGGTATCTTCGACCAGTCCCAAAACGAACTGGTATGGATGAATGTCTAACAAAGTATTTTCTGAAACTCATGTAAGTTGATTTTTACGAATATACCAAGTATGGTGGCAGAGAAGACACACAAAGTGTATTTGTGGATGTCAATTAGTTATTTGACATATCTAACAATGTGGCATTCAAAGTTTGAATATGTTGTTCTGAAAGGTAATCGTGACCTCAAGCCTCATCAACCGGGAAATGACAAAAATCAGGTAGCATGGCTATGTAAGTCATAACTGTTAGGGTATATTGCCACCGTGTAGAGAAATTTCATTTGTTCCTTCTTCTCTCGTTTCTGTGTACTTACAAGATAGGTTGTTGATCACAACCGTGGGTGATAATATATTAGGTACACTCAAGTTGAATGAGTGGCTGGTCATGTGTGGCCGGGTTGCAAGATGTTCTTGTTTAACCACAGTATATCCTTTTTGGAGTACACTGATCGGAAGGTGGTCCCATAGCTTGTCATGTTGGGAATCCAAAGTCTAATACGAGTTGTACGTATTTAGTTGTAAACCAACTATGTTGGAAAGTGAGATGCAAGCTTTCCATCTATATTCCTATTTATTTATGGTTTGATAGACATTATTATAATATCATTGGATTTTGATATAAAAGTGATTTTGGTTTTCATAAGGTAAAAACATGTGCTTTATGTTTTGTCGTGTCTTACGAGAGTTCCATTCCTTTCAAAGGATGTCCAAAAGTTAAATGAGTTGTTTGTAATGTGAATTTATCACTGAATGTAATTTAGATTAATCCGAGTGAATTTTGCTTTGCATAAAACATGCTCGGGTCAGGCCGAGTATATTTCCAGGTTAGGTTTCACTTGGAACCTCAGAAGAGGAGCTGGAGTCGAGACATATTCCCGTATCTTCTAGTATTAATTTATTTCTGCTGCGTATGTTGAATTAATCAGATTTTATAATCTGATTTGTTTGTGTACTCTGATGTTGTATCATATAAATACAGTTTTCTCTTTATGTAAAAGGTTTGATATATTATATTTTATTTGTTTCGCTGTGAGATTCCACTTTTCTCTGATTTTGTAGTGTTAATTTTCTTCTTCTTCTTATATTCTAATATTTATTTCTTCTTCTCATCCTCTAACTTCTTTCTCCTAAAGATTCGTGTTTCTTCTAATATTTCTTTCTTCTTCTCATCCTCTAACTTCTTTCTCCTAAAGATTCGTGTTTCCATGCAATTTGGGTTGAGCGTGGGTTGTTATTGGTCAAGTCAAAGGTATGTTTTTGTGGGCCTTTACACCTCGCCCACCCTCTTCGGAATTGGCTGCTAATAACCATAGCTTTATTCGCAACTCTCTACTTTTGGCTAGCTTTGTCTTGGAATTCCTCCAAGCTTCAAAATCAAAACACTACCACGTATCCAACTCAATAAACGTTTCACTACAACCAACTTCAGGGCATAGGTCCCTAAGCGTCGCGAATGTGTTAGACGTGGTCAAGGGAGGAGCAGCTTGGGCACTAGCTCTACTAACGTCGAGGTTATCAGGGTTAACATTAGTCACTTCCACCCCCTAATCAATGCTTTAATACATTCAATCTCCCCGTGACAACTGTTGAAAGAAACTACAGGGAAAGATACCGCTGTCGCCCCCGAAAGTTTAGCCTTGCTGGCTAAGGAGGAATTTCGAATAGAAGCATTAACCCTCTAGTCAAAAAAATAATAATCAACAAGAGCTGTGAGTTGTCCCAAAAGTGGAAAGACGATGAAATCACCTTTTGCGTAGTCAATTTTGATAGTTCACTTCCAAGCCTGGGCCAATCACTACCACCAAGTTGATAGCATGAAATACTCTTAGGAAAGAAACGAATCGAAGATTACTACCAAGCCTGAATGGAATAGAGGGTAGGAGGGACCACCAAATGTCAACAGACGAGGAGGGAGTTCAATAAATCAATGAAATTCACACTACGCCAGGAAATATTCGATTCATAATCAGATCCACATTGGACATTGGCATCAACACCCACCTAAACCACCAATATAAACACATTTTAAACCAAAAAACCTCTGTTGAAGTAAACACGCAAGATTTGACTTGGATTTAAAATGAACCAAAACGTATCTTACATCGCAGTAACCCAAAAATGCATCCATGGCTTTAAAACTCCAAAAGAAATCAGCAATAGATTCTAGATTTGGCCTAGAACCTATGAAATAGGCAAGGTCCAAGCATCTAGAGCAAGATAAGGTTGTCGTCGACGAGATAGCCAAAAGCAAGAACAAAAGAGTGGAAGCTAAAAATGGGCAACCCCAGCTATCCCGAAAATATGAAGAAAACCAACAGAGAATGTAACGACCCGCGTTCTACACATCGGAAGATCCTAGAATATTTATTTCTTTTTTGTATGAAGTCGTATGGTCGTGTAACCTTAGGGAATGACTATTGGGGTCATTTCCCATGTTCATAATTTTTTTCGATTTTAAATGACCGTTTTGCCCCTAGCTGATCTTGTTTCGACCATAACGTTTGATTGGAAAGGAGTTTTGACCTGAAACCACTTCCATTGGCTTCGGATGATGGTTTACAATCCCATAGAATGGTCACCTTTGCCAAACAGACTCACCATTTGGGAGATATGACTGAAACAAGGTTTAGAAGGTGAAAATCAGCTTAACCGAGCCTAATTATAGTGATTAGCAAGAGGGCCCATAACCCATTTCGGGATTAGGGTTATCGGGAGGCTGAGAACAGTAGGGAAACGGATTTTATTTCATTTTTCAGTCGTCTAAAACTATTCTTATCCCTATCTATGGCCTCTACCTTCTAAAATCATTCAAAATCGCTCTCTAATCAAGGATTAAGCTTAGCAATGCCAAATCAAGGAAGATCTTCACCAAATCAGTGTTAGAGCCGCTGTTAGACATCAGTATTCGCCCAAATCAGCGAAGTTTCAGTTCTGAAAATTTTAATTGTGGCAAAGGTGAGTGATGTGTATTGTTTTTCACTAATTACAGCTAATTAGGGGTGATAAGTGATAATTAGCAAAATTATGGCTCAGAAAAATCTGGAAAATTTTGTAAAATTCTTAAATATTATTTCAGGGACTCTAATAAAAATTTGGGTTGATTTAGAGATGTTTTACTAATTGTATGGTTAAGTCATGATTAAGGGGATTAAGGGGAAAATCATTTTTTTGGGTATATTTGATCTAAAATATTCCATGTGAATGATGTTTTAATGTTTTTAATTGATTCTATATGTTGTTACCGCTGTTTGGAATGTTTTGTGATGTCATAGAAAGGTTAGAATGGTTGAAAACGCCGTCATTTGGCGAAAATAACTTGCTGGAAAAGTTGCAGATTTTCAAAACCGATTAGGAGGAACACCCGATCCGATCCGGATAGAGCAAGACACCCTATCCGATCCGGATAGGAGTAAGACACCCGATCCGATCCGGATAGGAGAAAGATACCTGAACCGATCCGGATAGGATGAAGACACCTGAACCGATCCAGATAGGAGAGGAAGACACCTGAACCTGTGACGGCCCGCCCCGCACCAGCCTGCATTTCTTCCGGATGTGCGCTGTACACATGCCCAACTGGCACGGAACGGTCGTCAGAAGGAAAGAAAGAAGAGAATGAACTAATCAAAGAACCTGTAGAATGTCTCACAGCGCATGGAATAAAATATAATAATAACATACTTGACATAAAACAGGCGAGACAGTACATAAGCTGATAACTAATAATCAATGTCAACATCAGAGCAGCGGAAATCCAAATACAGCTTATTACAACTTTTCAAATCTACTGTCTCTAACAAAAGAAAACTAAAGTAGAAGATGCACCACCAATGCCCAAGCAGTGATCTTCAACAATACAGGGAGAGTACTACATATATTACGTGGAAGCCTCCTGCTCGTCTCCGGATCATCTACCCGTGCATCACCAGCTAACCTGTCTCTAGTCTGCTCGTGTGAGCACCCAGAGTAATAAGAGGAGACATAAAACTCTGGGTCAGACATAAAGCCTGGTATGAGCGATAAGCATCTAAACAGAGTAATAACAGGTATACTAAACCATACCTGAACCTGGACCTGCAACCAAAGAGTTAGTACCACATACCGTACAGTACTCTAAGGTACCATAATAAATAGTGTAAGGATACGGGGGTGGGGTGTGCATGTCACAATGATAGCAAGCAAATCATCCATAGCAACCATCCTCACGTCTCTCACTCAGTGCGTAAAGCATACGATATCTACCACTTTGGAACACTAGACAAACTGAGGCAACGACGAATCCCGACTTGTAGAAACCCTGCTATGACCAAGCCGAACACTTGGAGTCATGACCAAACATTTCAATGACCCACTTCATTGGTCGTAGCCCTTGGTTCTACCGATGCCATAATGGCCCTGAATCCGCCTTCGTACCTCCTACCATAGTGGTCCTAAGCTATAGACGTCGATAACTCCTTGGCACGCGTCCCGCAGCAAAGCCCGACCATGAAGCGAACTCATTGATTCCCATCTAAATCTTGAGCTCTAACTTCTCATCTGGACTTCCTTTGCATCTCGGGTTTTGATCGAATTGGAGTGGGTCTTCAGAAAAGTTGACGTGCAGTAACAGTCCTAGAACTCGGTTCGGTTCGGTAGCGTCGGTTCGGGTCGGTCCTCCATCCTTGTCATCTTCCATTCGATTCGGGTCGGGTGCTTCACTCCGGGTCGGGTCGGTGTCCTCCTCCGGGTCGGGTCGGGGTGCTGTCCTCCTCCAGCTCATGCTCCTTCTCCAATCAGCTCCCTCGTTCCCATCTACTCCGATCCGATCCGATCACTTCACCTTACTCTAGTCGTAGCCTTCCATTCTTGAGCCGATCCGATCTGACTTCTATTTCCCTTCCGAGCCGATCCCCTTGTCCACTCCAACTCTAAGGAGACGGCCTTCCTTTTTTCCAAGTCTTCTATGTGCCAAACTCCAGTTCGGGTCGGATTTCCTTGCCCAATTCACATATCCGATCCGAGCCCTCGTCCGATCCGATCCGAAGCTCTGCACAGCTTTCTGCAACTTTTTCCAGCAACTTGTTTACGCCATTCGACGACGTTTTTGACAAATCTAACTATTCTAATTAATCATAAAACATACCATAGAGTCATAGCAATATGTAAGAGCAACCCCAAACACCAAACAACAATCCAAATGAATCAAAATAGATCAAAAGTGGCTAAAACCTCACATTTTCCTATAATCCTTCTTAATCATGTTTAAGCACATACTTAGTAAAACTTAATCAAATCGTCTAAATTTTCTAACAGAGGCATGAAATATTATTTAAGAATTTCTAAATATTTTTCCAGAATTTATTAGTGTATAAATTCGCTAATCTTCACTAATTACCCTTAATTAACTGTAATTAGTGTCAAAACGATGCTATCACTCACCTTTGCCACAACTAGAACCCCAAAACTGAAATATTCTCTGATTTGGCGTTGTTCCTAATCTTATACAGAAGCTCCAACCTTGCTTTGGTGCTTTTTCTTCTTAATTTAATGTTTGCTAAGCCTAATCTTCAATTAGAAGGTGATTTTTGGGTGTTTTAGAGAGATTTAGAGAGTGGAGGCCATGACTAGGTTAAGAGGAATGAAAGTGGCGGCTGGAAAATGTCTAAAGGAATGTTTTCTAGCCCTAATCAGCCCCTATATACTCCTAAACCCGAAATTCCCCTCTGGGCCTAGCTGCTAATCACCCGGTTAAGCCCAATTAAGCTATTTTTCACCATCTGAAACATGTTTCAGCCATATCTCCCAAACGGTGAGTCCGTTTGGCTAATATGACCACTCTACGCAAAGAGAAACCATCATCCGGAGCCAATGGAAGTGGTTTCAGGTCAAAATTCCTTTCCAGTCAAAAGTTATGGCCAAAACAGTGATAACTAGGGGTAAAATGGTCATTTAAAAATCGAGAAAAATCATGAACATGGGAAATGACCCCAATAGTCGTCCCCCAAAGTTACATGTCCATACGACTTCGTATGTGAAAGAAATAAATATTCTACGATCCTATGATGCGTAGAATGCGGGTCGTTACACTCTCCCCCCCCCCCCTTAAGAAATTTCGCCCCCGAAATTCCTTAACCCAAAACATACAAAGGATCCCGCATGCCTAACAACCACATACAACAATCAATCATGCAAAACAAGCGAACAAGCCTATCCTAGCATGCGGAAAACTAAATCGAAGTCAAAATCTTACCAGGCAAAGAGTTCTGGGTGTGACTTCCTAATGTTCTCCTCTGTCTCCCAAGTACAATCATTCTCGTCCTCGCTCCACTGTACCTTGACTAACTTCACCGCCTTCCTTCGAAGTTGCTTCATGTCGTGCTCGACAATACGGGCCGGCTTGCGGTTCCCAACCGTCTCGGGTTCTACTTCGAGGTCCTCTAACTGATCAGGTGAAATAGTCATATCTGAGTCGTGAACGAACTTCCTTAGTTGGGAAACATGAAATACGTTGTGAACTCCCGCCATCTTCTCCGGTAAGTCAATTCTATATGCCAAATTCCCGACTAGTTCGAGAACAGGGAATGGGCCAACGAATCTTGGTGCCAACTTGCCTCTCCTGCCAAATCGTATCACGCTCTTCAACGGAGAAATCTTGACAAACACCAAGTCACCAACGGAGAATTTTAAGTCTCTCCTCCTCTTATCAGCATAGCTCTTCTGCCTATCTTGAGCAGCTTTCATTCGTTGTTGAATGATCTTAATCTTATCTGAAGTTTCCCTCACCACATCTGGTCCAAGCATAAACTTCTCGCCAGTCTCTATCCAACATGATGGTGAGTTGCACGGTCTTCCGTACAAAGCTTCAAACGGAGCCATACCAATACTGGATTGGTAGCTATTATTATATGCAAACTCTACTAGATGCAAATGGTCATCCCATGATCCACCAAAATCTAATATACATGCTCTCAAGAGATCTTCCAAAATACGGTTCACCCTCTCCGTCTGACCGTCGGTCTGAGGATGATATGCGGTACTGAGATGTAACTCTGACCCTAGAGCCTCTTGTAAGCTCTTCCAAAACCCACTAGTGAACAACGGGTCTCGGTCGCTCACAATGCTTTTAGGTACCCCATGAAATCTCACTACCCACTTCATATATAATTCTGCTAACTTAGCTGCCGTTCTGGTCGATTTGACTGGTATAAACCTTGCACTTTTAGTCAGTCGATCTACAATTACCCAAATGCTGTCATATCCCGATCTAGTCCTTGGTAAACCATCGATGAAATCCATCGAGACTTGCTCCCATTTCCATTCGGGAATTTCTAAGGGCTGTAACAACCCACTAGGCTTCTTTTGCTCTACTTTAACTAGCTGGCAATTCATGCATTTGGATATAAACTTCCCAACGTCCCTTTTCATTCCTTCCCAGTAGTAAGTCTGCTTCATATCTCGATACATCTTGTTACCACCGGGGTGTATAGTTAGCTTTGAGTGATGACATTCTCTAAGCACTTCATCCCTCAATCCATTGACATTGGGTACAACAAGCTTTCCATTCTTTCTAAGCCATCTATCTCGATCAAGCCCATACTTGTTCATCTTCTCATCGATACCCATCTCTAACTTGGAGATGATTTCCAATAGGTTAGGATCGTCCCTCTGACTAGAGCCGATTCGCTCAATCAAAGTGGGTCTGATCGTCAAACTTGCTAACATTTCTGGATCCAATTCGTACTTTGGTCTGAAATCAAACCCCGCGATAAACTCCAGTTGCTTCCATTCAAGGAGCATAGCCCCTAAGCTGGCATGTCTTCTACTCAATGCATCAGCCACCGCATTGCCCTTTCCTGGTGTGTATGCGATGTCAAAATCATAGGAAGCTAAGAACTCTAGCCATCTCTGCTGACGGAGATTCAGATCTTTCTGAGAGAAGAGATACTTTAACGACTTATGATCTGTAAACAGCTCAAATCTTTCTCCCAAGAGATAGTGTCTCCACATCTTTAACGCGAACACGATCGCTGCCAATTCTAAATCATGGGTAGGGTATCTTTTCTCGTGCGGTTTCAATTGCCGACTTGCGTAAGCTACAACCCTACCGCCTTGCATCAGTACAGCACCCAGTCCGGTACCACAGGCATCCGTGTATACCGTCATCTCTTCATCCCCCTTAGGAATTACTAACACTGGTGCGCTTGTCAACTTGTCCTTTAAACTTTTGAATGCATTCTCGCACCTTTCATCCCAGACAAAAGCTTGATTCTTCTTGGTCAACTGGGTCAATGGTGCTGCTATCTTGGAGAAACCTTGGATAAACTTACGATAATATCCTGCTAACCCCAAGAAACTTCCTACATCTGTTGCATTCTTGGGCGTAGGCCAATCTTGTACCGTAGCCACCTTCGCTGGGTCCACGGCAATACCATTCTCTGATACAACATGGCCCAAGAACCTCACTTCCCTCTTCCAGAAGTGACACTTAGAAAACTTTGCTTTCAATTGGTGTTTCCTCAACACCTCCATCACTATTCTTAAATGTCCCTTGTGTTCTTCCTCCGTCCTTGAGTAGACCAAAATATCATCAACGAACACAAGGACAAACTTATTCAACTGATCTCTGAATACCCTATTCATAAGATCCACAAAATATGCTGGGGCATTGGTCAGCCCGAATGGCATGACCAACCACTCATAAAACCCAGACGGCGTCCGAAATGCCGTTTTAGCTATACTCTCAGCTTCCACTCTAAGCTGATGAAAACCTGTCGCGAGGTCCAACTGAGAAAATACTCTCGCGCCACTCAACTGATCAAACAAATCATCTATCCGCGGTAGAGGATACTTGTTCTTCCTCGTCACTTTATTCAACTCGCGGTAGTCTACACACAAACGAAGGGAACCATCCGCCTTGGTAGCAAACACAACTGGTGCTCCCCATTCAGAAACACTCCTTCTGATAAATCCCTTCTTCAAAAGATCGCTGACTTGCACCTCGAGCTCTCGCTGCTCTCTTGGTGCCATACGACGAAGTGGCATCACTATATGCCTGGCATCCTTTACCAAATCAATAGGAAACTCAATCTCTCGGTGTGGTGGAAGTCCGGTCACTTCTTCGAAAACATCCGGATACTGGCCAACCACGGGCAAACCTGACAACTCACTATGCGGAATGTCGAGGGAGTTTAGAAAACTAGCCAATACCCCCTTACTGGGTAGACCACCAAACACTATCCTCCGCCCATCATCCGCTCTAGCTGTCACCAACAAGCCCTCACAGTCTACCACCACCCTGTATCTTTGGAGCCAATCTACTCCCAAAATAATGCCAAACCCAGTAAAGCCCAAAACAAAGCAATCACAAACAAACATGCATCCATGACTCGATAAGACCACATTACGATAAATCATGCTAAGGCTAGTCGAACCACCAATCGGGTTCGTCACTACTAAAGGTCTATCGACAATCTCGGGCTCCAATCCCAACCTATCTACCAGGTCACTAGATATGAAAGAACTGGAAGCTCCGGTATCAAACAAAACTCTAACAGGAACATCATACACAGAAAGCATACCTTGAATGACGACATTCTTTCCTTTCTCCGCCGCTGTTGGGGCATTCGACGAAGAAGGAATAGCATTAAGAGCGTAGGCTTTCACCATTTGCTTTTCCTTAGGGGGCTGTGGACACTTGTCCTTGTGATGTCCCATTTGGCCACAGTTGAAGCACTTCCTATCCGCTGGCTTGGCCCGACAATTACTAGCATAATGGCCCTTCTTACCACAGCTGAAGCACTCAACATCTTGTTTATTCTTTTTCTTCTGGCCATCCTTAGTCTGACTCTGCTTTCTTTTATTTTGGGAACCACTCTTGCCTCCACCACTTGCTTGTGGTTTTGGCTCTTCTGCAGACGCAACCTCAGTCTTCGACTTAGGGTAGAGACTTTCTGATCTTAATGCTTTCCCCACAATCGACTCAAACGACTCATCGATGTGGTTAATAAGTCTTTCCCCCAAGTACTGGTCCAAACCGGTTATGAATTTCTCATTCTTTTTCTCGGCAGTATCAATAAGAGATAACCCATATTTTGACAAAGTGTCAAATTCAGCAATATACTCGGAGACGGCTCTGCCATTCTGCTTGAGCTCCAAGAATTTCTTAAACAGCACTGACTTCTGAGCAGCTGGAATGAACTTCTCGCTAAAGCGAGCTTTAAACTGCTCCCAAGTAATCTGATCTTCGGGAGTAGCTGCCTTTATAGCATTCCACCAATTCATTGCCCGCCCTTGCAGCTGACGGGACGCTAGCTTTCTCTTCATCGCATCCTCGATACCCAAATCCTCGAAGATACGTTCGCAACTATCCACCCAATCCTGAACATCCGTAGCCGACTCCGTTCCGTGAAACGGCTTCCCACCAAGGCTAGTATAATCCTTATTCAGCTTGGCGAAGTCGACTCTTGGCGCCTGCACCATTGGACCACCACCATTTCCACCATTGGGAGCTGCCTTTTGTACATCTCTAAGCATCTCTCTCATGAGGTCAGTAAACATCGTCCTCATGTCAGCAGCATTCCCATTATTGGCTCCCCTACCGGTACCTCTAACATATCGGCTCATCGTCAATCTGAAAAAGGAAATGATTAACGACTCCATAGTGGTGCTAGTGCAGTACGACTTCATTCTTATAATACTAATAGTATATATAGCTTTTGAAAACCAAAATAATCACAAATACGCTCTCTCGTATACGTATAATATCTCTTCCTGATAACTTCCCTAGGTTAACTACGCAACCCAGAGCTCTGATACCAAGTGTGACGGCCCGCCCCGCACCAGCCTGCATTTCTTCCGGATGTGCGCTGTACACATGCCCAACTGGCACGGAACGGTCGTCAGAAGGAAAGAAAGAAGAGAATGAACTAATCAAAGAACCTGTAGAATGTCTCACAGCGCATGGAATAAAATATAATAATAACATACTTGACATAAAATAGGCGAGACAGTACATAAGCTGATAACTAATAATCAATGTCAACATCAGAGCAGCGGAAATCCAAATACAGCTTATTACAACTTTTCAAATCTACTGTCTCTAACAAAAGAAAACTAAAGTAGAAGATGCACCACCAATGCCCAAGCAGTGATCTTCAACAATACAGGGAGAGTACTACATATATTACGTGGAAGCCTCCTGCTCGTCTCCGGATCATCTACCCGTGCATCACCAGCTAACCTGTCTCTAGTCTGCTCGTGTGAGCACCCAGAGTAATAAGAGGAGACATAAAACTCTGGGTCAGACATAAAGCCTGGTATGAGCGATAAGCATCTAAACAGAGTAATAACAGGTATACTAAACCATACCTGAACCTGGACCTGCAACCAAAGAGTTAGTACCACATACCGTACAGTACTCTAAGGTACCATAATAAATAGTGTAAGGATACAGGGGTGGGGTGTGCATGTCACAATGATAGCAAGCAAATCATCCATAGCAACCATCCTCACGTCTCTCACTCAGTGCGTAAAGCATACGATATCTACCACTTTGGAACACTAGACAGACTGAGGCAATGACGAATCCCGACTTGTAGAAACCCTGCTATGACCAAGCCGAACACTTGGAGTCATGACCAAACATTTCAATGACCCACTTCATTGGTCGTAGCCCTTGGTTCTACCGATGCCATAATGGCCCTGAATCCGCCTTCGTACCTCCTACCATAGTGGTCCTAAGCTATAGACGTCGATAACTCCTTGGCACGCGTCCCGCAGCAAAGCCCGACCATGAAGCGAACTCATTGATTCCCATCTAAATCTTGAGCTCTAACTTCTCATCTGGACTTTCTTTGCATCTCGGGTTTTGATCGAATTGGAGTGGGTCTTCAGAAAAGTTGACGTGCAGTAACAGTCCTAGAACTCGGTTCGGTTCGGTAGCGTCGGTTCGGGTCGGTCCTCCATCCTTGTCATCTTCCATTCGATTCGGGTCGGGTGCTTCACTCCGGGTCGGGTCGGTGTCCTCCTCCGGGTCGGGTCGGGGTGCTGTCCTCCTCCAGCTCATGCTCCTTCTCCAATCAGCTCCCTCGTTCCCATCTACTCCGATCCGATCCGATCACTTCACCTTACTCTAGTCGTAGCCTTCCATTCTTGAGCCGATCCGATCTGACTTCTATTTCCCTTCCGATCCGATCCCCTTGTCCACTCCAACTCTAAGGAGACGGCCTTCCTTTTTGCCAAGTCTTCTATGTGCCAAACTCCAGTTCGGGTCGGATTTCCTTGCCCAATTCACATATCCGATCCGAGCCCTCGTCCGATCCGAGCCCTCGTCCGATCCGATCCGAAGCTCTGCACAGCTTTCTGCAACTTTTTCCAGCAACTTGTTTACGCCATTCGACGACGTTTTTGACAAATCTAACTATTCTAATTAATCATAAAACATACCATAGAGTCATAGCAATATGTAAGAGCAACCCCAAACACCAAACAACAATCCAAATGAATCAAAATAGATCAAAAGTGGCTAAAACCTCACATTTTCCTATAATCCTTCTTAATCATGTTTAAGCACATACTTAGTAAAACTTAATCAAATCGTCTAAATTTTCTAACAGAGGCATGAAATATTATTTAAGAATTTCTAAATATTTTTCCAGAATTTATTAGTGTATAAATTCGCTAATCTTCACTAATTACCCTTAATTAACTGTAATTAGTGTCAAAACGATGCTATCACTCACCTTTGCCACAACTAGAACCCCAAAACTGAAATATTCTCTGATTTGGCGCTGTTCCTAATCTTATACAGCAGCTCCAACCTTGCTTTGGTGCTTTTTCTTCTTAATTTAATGTTTGCTAAGCCTAATCTTCAATTAGAAGGTGATTTGGGTGTTTTAGAGAGATTTAGAGAGTGGAGGCCATGACTAGGTTAAGAGGAATGAAAGTGGCGGCTGGAAAATGTCTAAAGGAATGTTTTCTAACCCTAATCAGCCCCTATATACTCCTAAACCCGAAATTCCCCTCTGGGCCTAGCTGCTAATCACCCGGTTAAGCCCAATTAAGCTGTTTTTCACCATCTGAAACATGTTTCAGCCATATCTCCCAAACGGTGAGTCCGTTTGGCTAATGTGACCACTCTACGGAAAGAGAAACCATCATCCGAAGCCAATGGAAGTGGTTTCAGGTCAAAATTTCTTTCCAGTCAAAAGTTATGGCCAAAACAGTGATAACTAGGGGTAAAATGGTCATTTAAAAATCGGGAAAAATCATGAACATGGGAAATGACCCCAATAGTCGTCCCCCAAAGTTACATGTCCATACGACTTCGTATGTGAAAGAAATAAATATTCTACGATCCTATGATGCGTAGAATGCGGGTCGTTACAGAACCGATCCGGATAGGAGAAAGACACCCGAACCGATCCGGATAGGAGGAAGACACCCGAACCGAACCGGATAGGAGAAGGAGAGAAAGAGACCCGAACCGAACTGGATAAAAGGAGGAGACTCGAACTGAACCGGATAGGAGAAGGAGAGAAGGAGACCCGAATCGAACTGGATATAAGGAGGAGACCTGAACCGAACTGGATAGGAGGAAGAGACCCGAACCGAACCGGATAGGAGGAAGACCCGAACCGAACCGGATAGGAGGAGGAGACCCGAACCGACTCAGAGGAGACCAAAACCCGAGATGCAAAGGTAGTCCAAATGGGAAGTTTGTACTCAGGATCCAATTGGGAACCAACGAGCTAACTTCATGATTGGACTTTGCTGCGGGACGTGTGCTAAGGGGTTATCGACGTCTATAGCGTTGACTCACCACGAAAAGACGAATATTGGATACGGATCAGTGCAGTGAAATTGTCATGACTTCATGGGGCAGAGTGGTCGTAGCAAGGCTATGAGCCAGTGCAGTGGAGCCATCATGACTCCATGGGGCAGAGTGGACATAGCAAAGGATTAGTGGCTATGGATCAGTGCAGTGGTGTCATTACGATTCCATGGGGCAGAGTGATCATAGCAAGTAATAGGGTGATCAAAGTGGTGGATATTGTATGCTTTACGCACTAAGTGAGAGATGTGAGGATGGTTGCTATGATTGATTGTTTGCTATCACTATGACATGCACACCCCCTCCCCCGTATCTTTATACCTTATGTTTAGTGGCACCTTAGAGTATTGAGAAGTATGTTATGCTAACTCTTTGGTTGCAGGTCCAGGTTCAGGTATGGTTTAGTATACCTGTTATTATTCTGTTTTACTGCTTATCGCTCATACCAAACTTTTGTCTGACCCATAGTTTTATGTCTCTTCTTATTACTCTGGGTGCTCTTAAAAGAGCAGCCTAGAGATAGGTAAGGTGGTATGCACGAGTAGCTGTACCGGAGACGAGCAGGAGGCTCCCATGTATGATATATATATATATATATATACATATATATATATATATATATATATATATTCTCCCTGTGTCGCTGCTGGTCACTACTTCGGGCATCAGTAGTGTACCTTATTTATTTGCTTTAGAGACAGTTTTCAAAAGTTGTAATAATGATGATGTGGATCATAAGCTGTATTTTGGATTTCCGCTGCTATGATGATTATGGTTTAGTTTTCAGCTTATGCACTGTCTCACCTGTTTTATGTTAAGTATGTTATTATTATATTTTATTCCATGCGTTGTGAGACATTCTACAGGTTCCTTGTTAGTTCAAATTCCTTTCTTTGGCGACTGTCTTGTGCTAGTCAGGCATTGGCACAACGTACTTTCCTTGGAAATGTCGGCCGGTGCGGAGCGGGCCGTCACAGAGCGTAATTTAATTTGACAGGACGTAGAAAAGCGAAGTATGAAGTTGCCACTTTTAGGAATATGCAACATCTTTGAAAAAGCATTCAAGTCGATAATTTTTTGTTATTGTTACCTATAATCAATAGTTATTTATTATAGCAAATAATTTATTATAATAATTTATTAATAATAATTAATAACGTACAATTAATATTTATTAATAACACTCAATAATCAGTCGATATAATTAATAAATAATAGTTAAGACAAATAATTATAATATACTTTTGATAATTAATAATTAATTAATTTACTATTTTAATCATTTAATACTTAATAGCTAATTATATATTAGTATTTAATAATTGTTGCCATAATTTACAAGTCGAAAAGATGCTAAATAATTAGTGTCGATAATTCGTATAGAGTGCGCCGAGTTTTAGACCCATATCGAAAATAAAGGACTTCGACTTTAAACCTTTTATTCCCCTCATGATAGAAAAAGCATTTACTATATTAATCTTCAATAAGGAGGACCGTATCATCTTCCAAAAATGCAACTGATATCTCCTTATGGTGATATGTCAAGCTTTAATGGTAACATCGGCTTGCATTAGAGCTATTCATTTGCATCGACAATTAAATGTGTAGCATGTGAACAATGTGGACTCTTATGTGTTGATATTGGTTTTCTTTCGTTGAAAGTTTTGAGGATGGCTATTGTCATGGGTAATCACCGAAAAGCTCTATTGTTATTCATAAGTTTTGGGTACCAAATCAGAGGCAATGCCACCAACCAATTAATGGAGAAGAAAGTGTCGAGCATCAAAAGTAAGTAAAGTATTGACTTTAGTCTAGATTTCGACCTCTTTCCATAATAGCAACATCGCCATAAAACCAAATGGACTTTCAACTTATGTCACCTTTTACTTGCATTAACTATATCTATTGTTACAACCTGTAAATGCATTGACTATCATCCTGTGCAGTTAAAGCATTCAACTGATCCAACGCGATGGAGGTGCAAAAGGTTGTAGTAGGGATAAAGCAAGGAAATAGAAGAATATAGCGATGAGTCTCATATTTAATGCATTTACAAATATATAAATGAAAAATTAACATTCATCTTAATAATAATTAGTACATTCTTCATTTTAACTAAAAGCATAAGAAAATATATGTAAATAAGTGTAAACTTATATATAGCTTGGTTAAATTTAATAGAATGTTATTGTATTTTATATTCTGAAAATACATGCTAAAAAATTATATTAAAAAAATATTTTTATAATGCATAAATTTTATTTTTTAATTCTTTTCTTTTATAGACAATATAACGAAAATAGCGGAATATAGCTGAAATAATAGGATATATTTAGAATATCGGATTATAACAAGGCTTAAAGCGGAAAGGCAATTTCAAAGGCTATTTGGAAATAACGTAGTGGTAGGAACCTACTGCACAATATAGTGGGGATATGGCGGGATAATAGCGGGGTATTAACCAGGGACGGAGGGAGCTTATAGCTGGTGAGGTCACGTGACCTCACCAGAAAAAGCAACTCAATTTTTTTATTTATTTATTTTTTTTAAAAAAAACTAACCAAAACGCAGTAGATAAAAATGAACTAACTTTCAAAAAATGGCGACCAACTCTCCACAGAAACCGAAATACGCATGGCAAATATAATTTGGTCCTCCCCCTCCGTTCCGCCCACCTTCCCCTTCTTCTCCAGGATAGTCACCGCATCCGAATAACCCTACAGGCCCTCCAGATCTTCTCGGTCGACCTCGTTCAGCGCGATTGAAGAAGGAGATTTCCAGATAGTATCTCACCGGAAAAACCGACCACGTCGGTAATCGATTGGTACGAACGGAATCAGCTCCGATGTCATAGCCATACAGGCGAAGAGCTCGCAACCAGTGGGTGATGAAATTAATTGTTTAGCAGCTCAAAACATGGAGAATCGACTGACCAGCAGCCAATACAGACAAACCCTAGATGGTCTGCTTCGTTGAAGGCAAGCTTTCAGGTGCATCTGAAGACAGTCTATACAGATTTCAACGAATTTCCTCCTTTGGCCGCAACAAATAAAATGGGGAATCCAAAGAATAGAAGGAATGCTAACATGACGGATTCTTCTATGACACAGGTAAATTCCAGTCAATATTCCTCCTTTGGCCCCAAACCCCCGTCGCTTTTCCCTGTTGTGACCTCACCAGCATTTTTTCCTGGCTCCGCCACTGGTATTAACTACACAATTATCATCTACATTGCATGTAGCTAGCATCAACATAAACACATAGAGGAAGACGGGTCAATATCCATAAACATTTACTTTTTTTATGTTGTGTCCTTTCATATATTGACCTACAAAGAAGTCAAACGCATGCTTATTAGAGTCGCGTGCCTCATTGATATAAATCATCCCACAATATTGTCTCCTTTCATATGAGATATGTTATCGATGTTTAACCAATGGTATCGCCACATGTTGCTAAAGTTGCATTGAAGGATTGATATATAAATCCAACATGAAGGAAAGTCTACATGAAGCCCTATTTCGAGCCGCATACACTTGAAAATACTGATTCATGGACTCACAGATGGGGCAATCAATTTTTTTCTCACTTTTTACATTTTCCATTTATTGGATCCCTAAATTAAATTAGGGATACACTTAACTTGAATGTAGTTTAAATTATGAATACGAATAAAGGACTGGGACATTGTATATTTCTGTGATTTTGATTGTGCATCTTGAATATTTATTCGACATGGACATAGACATGCATAATGCCCATCCTTTTGGACTTTGAACTTGGCCTTAGCCTTTTTTTAAGAGATCCGTGGACTTTGGATAAAATTGACTTGCATATTCATAGCCTTATTTTTTTTCCAGTTGCATATGAACATTAGTCTATGGATTGAGATAATGGCCAAATCAATTCATTAACAAGCTTAATGGATTATTGCACTTATGCATTATTGTAACACCCCGTAATTTTAAAACGGGACATAAGAGATAATTAAAGAATATTAATCTTTAAAAGAAGAATTGGGTGAAATGGGTTACGCCATTGCGTTCGTCTCGGAATTCTACTTGAGATAGAGTCCGAGTTTGCGTAAAACGGATGCCGTATGAAGGAGATATGGACGAACGAAGTTGGGCAGAAAAACCGAAAACAAACCAGAATACACTGGCGCACTTGTGAAGTGCGCCAGTACAAAATTCACTGGCACACCTGCCAAGTGCGCCCATACCGAGGGCCGTCCAGCACAACATTCTAGAGTGTTCTGTGATGACGTGTCTTTTTCTGATTTGTTGGATGATCTGTCTTCGAGCTGTGTGGCTCTGGTTACTCCTAGACTAATCTAAGGCTAGAAATAATCCTAGACATCTATATATACATAGCTAAACCTAAACCCTTACCTCATAACCCTAAAACTATGGTGTCGTCATGCTGTTCATCTACAAGCTAGCCTAGCCTCCTTCATCTTCTCCAAACTAGAAAATAAAATCAAAACTAGTAATCGATTAGAAGAACTTCAAATCAAACGTCTACATCAAAGGATAGCTTAACAAATTTAGAAATTAGATCCCAGAATACAAGATCCGTCCTTTTTCTGTAAGTTCAGTTATTATTTAGATTTAAACATCTAATAGAAATCATGACTGTAATAATCGGATCTAGAACAATGACAATTCTGATTCGTGCCTATTCTTTTGTCAAATCAGAATTGCTCATGTCTATGAGACTTTTGGACTGACATAATATAACTTATCATGCCTATGAGACTTTTGGACTGACATAACAGAACCTATCATGCTTATTAGACTTTTGTGACTGACATAATAAAACCTATCATGCGTATGAGACTGTTGGACCGACATAATAAAACCTATCATGTCTATGAGACTGTTGGATTGACATAATAGAACCTATCATGCCAATGAGACTGTTGTGATTGATATGATGGAACCTATCATGTTGTACATCCTATGCCTATGAGATTATCGCGATTAAAATAATGGGACTTATCATATTGTACATAAAAATTAGTGATTCTCTTAAGTCCAATTCTATCTAATCTTTATATCTATGGTGTAAATTGCTTAGCTTGTCTACACATATTGTTAATGTACAACATTGAAACATGATTCTTGAATTGGGTACATCTTTACATGCCTATTTTTCCTCATGTTAATTCTTATGCTCCTTCTCTATTTTTCCCTTTTACTTGCTTTTGTGAATACTAAGTTCATTCGAACTTAGATTGAATCCCATTGTACGTGTGATTATAACGCGGGGAAAATTGGGTATAATTTAATTGAGTAAATTTTGGGCATAGCATGGGAATGTGGCATAAACTTGTATTGGCTAGACTTGTGGAAAAATTTGACACATAGATTTGGACACATATGACAAATATGTAAATTAGCTAAAGATGAACATGTCTAACCCGAGGTTAGATTGAGTTGCGATGTAAGACTGCCCGGAACTGCCCGGAACTGCCCGGCACATCCAGCGACCGCAACAATATAGATCTAATGTGAGAGGTTAGCGCATTAAGCCCGAAAACCCGAGGTTAGATTGAGTTGCGGTGTAAGGCTGCTCGGAACTGCCCGGCACATCCAGCGACCGGATTGATGACATGACAAGTGGGTGGGTTAAGTTAACTCGACTGGATTGATGACACTTAACCAATATAACATGATGAACGAGTGAGGTTAAGTTAATGGGAAGCGCTTAACCAATATAACATGATGAATGAATGGGGTTAAGCTAAGGGGAAACACTTAACCAATATAATATGATGAGTGAACAGGGTTAAGTTAATAGAAAACACTTAACTAATTACAACATGATTGAATGAGAACACTTAACCAACATGACATGACGTGTGGATGGGTTAAATTAATGGATGGATAACACTTAGCCAATTTGGGGGGGTATACGAATAAAACCTAGGAAACCCTAGTAACGGGGACCAATTTCAACAGTAACCCACACAGATGTATCACGGTACCCTGAACTAGGCAGGTTGGGGCACAATTACTGGGCTGATTATAAGCGGTCAAAATAGCGGCAGGGGGTGCAGCAGTGTAGTTCCGACAGAGAATGGGTCTGCACGTGCTCCGGAGTGGAAAAGCAGGCACTGGGCATCAGTACTATACACCATGCATCTAGAATTTGTGTCGAGTTGCTATCATAGGGATTGATACACCTTATGGTGGGACCGCATAGGGTATCTACACGCAAGAGAGGGCCGATTGAACAGACACAAGGAAAGTTAATACAAGTAGGGAGCCGATCGATAGGGTAGTAAGGGTACATCTAACATCTTCATGGCAATTAGGTTGGTTGAGGTAAGAGCCTCATACTAGATGTACACCTGAAGGCTACCATAATTGCGGGGTTGGGATTACCATATTTTATAACATAGGATACTAGTTGGGACACTAGTAGGGGATACAGATCCTTTTTCATAGGATGCTAATTAGGACACTAGTAGGGAATACAAATCGTTCTATAAAAGAGACTAGTTAGGATGTTAGTTGGGTGGTGCAGAGAAAATAGGAAATTAGAAAATGAACTGAAGCGCATTCAATGTATCTTACCTTGTCTAATGATCATTATTTGTTGTCTTGCTATGCTTATTATCATGGTTATGGTCTGGTATCAAGTTTATTCACGTCATGTTCCTTTTAACTGTTTACATGCTGAATAGTCACTGGACTTACCAGGTTTTATGTCTGACTCTGTTTTGTTTCGCTCTCTTTTCTTCCGTTCCCCCATCCCCCAGGTTCACAGGGAGGGAATATTATCACTTAGCTTAGTTTTCTTTCCAAGCTCGAAGATGGACGATGTATTTCTTTGGACTCTCTTTTCCACTGCTATGGCTGGCTCATGCTTTATTGGGGAATATCTTTGTTGTTTTATGCTTCTTTATTTTGTTAAACAAGACAGATGCTTTGTTGTAATGGGTAAGGGTGTTTTGGTGTTGGAAAACAATCTTTGTACAAGCTGTTTTACCAAGCTAATGTTTTATCAATGAAGTAAAGTTTTATATATTTTCCGCTGTTTAAATTTTTTGTCTCTTTTGTAATTTACCCGTTTTATACACTTATGACGCTCTACTGAAGTTAATTCATTCCCTTTGTGAGTGACTTTAACGGATGTAGGAGTATTACACGTGGTATCAGAGCTGAAGGTTACTAGAACAGATAAAAGATTTTTCAAAAGCATATTTCATAAGGGTGTTATCTAAAACATGTTTCAAAGAAGGAGTTTTCAAGGGAAAGATTTACTATGAAAAATATAGTCCCCAAAAGCCATATAACTATCTTTCGATTTTTTGTTTCGAATCTCTTCTTTTTCCTTCTTGAGTCTCTTTCTCCGCGTTTAGATGCCTTTCCTAAGATATGGAAGGACTTCGGTGCGATGGGTGGAAAACCTTTTCATGGGACTGAGACGTTTGTCGAGGCTATAAATTGGCTCAAGAAAATGAAGGACTTGGAGATGGACAACGGAAGGAAAGTTTAGCTAGCAGCTTGAAATCGATGAGGAAGCTTAGGCTGAGGAACACAACCCAAGGATAAGGAATTTGTTGATATGGCTTTAATCCGCAAAGAAGGTAAAGGAGAAAGTGGAAGGAATAATTAACCCCCGTAACAAAAGAAGGTGTCTTTATTGTGGTATAACATGCCATATAATTAAGGACTATAGGAAGAAGAAGAAGCATGGTTGTTACCATTGCAGCGAGGCAGGACATATGATTTAAGATTACCCAAGGAGGTAAGGACAAGGGCATGGATAGAGGACAGGACCTACTTCTCGAGGACAAGTTCATGCTCTCATGGCACCAGGACATGAGAGAGATAGAAGCATTTATGTTGAAAGTTTGATTTTCCTTTTTCAGTCATCCTGTTCAAACTTTGTTTGACTCTTGCACTTCGCAATCGTTTATATCTGCTTCGTTAGTTGAAACACTAGACCTAAATACTAGCCAGTTATGGATCCCATTGTAGTCTCAAATCCTATTGGTGGTTCGGCTCACTTGTCTATGGTTTGTCGGGATTGGAGAGTGTCTATCTTCGGCGTTGGGTTTGAATGCAATGCCTTCGTTCCTGGTTTCATGGGCAATGGCTTGATTCTAGGGATGGATTGGCTAGCTAGGCATGATGCCATCCAAGATTGTGAAAGGAGGGTAGTTAGACTTTTGACTCGCCTCGGTAATACCCTCGAAATCTCGTGTAACCCTAAGGGTTCTGTCATGATTAGTTACCTAGAATCTCTTAATGCATCTGTTGATAATTTGCAATCCGTTCAAGTAGTCCGTGAGTACCCCATGTCTTTGATGAAGTGAAGGGTTTACCCCCAAAACGCGAAATAGATTTCCGCATATACTTGGTAGATAACGCTAAACCAGCCGCATTACCCATATAACACATGGCTCCTAGAGAGAGGAAGGAGCTCAACAATCAAAGTTAAAGAGTTTCTTGAGAAGGGGTTTATTAGGCGAAGTATTTCTGAATGGGGTGCTCCAGTGGTGTTTGCAGCCAAAGAGGATGGTTCACTTCGCTTTTGCATGGATTTTAGAGAATTAAACAAGCCGACTAAGAAAAATAGGCACCCACTTCCAAGAATAGATGATTTGTTTGACCAGCTTGTAGGTGTGTCTGTTTTCTCCCAACTAGATTTGGCTACAGGGTTTCACCAGCTAAGAGAAGCTGAGGACAATATAAACAAGGCTGCTTTTAGGACCCCTGAAGGTTTCTTTGAGTAGGTCGTTGTGCCTTCCGGTTTGACGAATGCACCCGCTTACTTTTTGACTTGATGAGTAGGGTGTGTTTAGGGAGTTCCTTAATAAGTTTGTAGTAGTCTTCGTGGACGATATCTTGATTTTCTCAAAGAATGAGGGAAAACATGCTTTGCATTTAAGAGAAGTCATGGATACACTTCGAGCACATCAACTTAAGGCGAAGTTCTCCAAAATGTCATTTTCGGAGAGAAAAAGTATGGTTTCTAGGACATGTGCCGTCCAAAGAAGGGATAGCAGTAGATCCTACAAAAGTAGTTGCGGTGCAAGACTGAAAGGTCCCAAGGAATGCAACAGAAGTAAGGAGCTTTCTTGAATTAGCAGGCTAATATAGTAAGTTCATTAAGGACTTTGCGAAGGTATTAGTCCCACTTACTGGATTAATGAAGAAGAATCTAACCTTTGCTCGGGGTATTGATTGTGATATCGCTTTCTAACGATCGAAGAGGCCTCTTACAATGGCCGCAGTTTTGACTTTTACCTTACGGTAGTGAAAGGTTTACGGTATACACGGATGCATGCGGTACGGGACTAGGCGTCATTTTGATGTTAGAAGGAAGGGTAAGGTCGTAGCGGATGCCTTAAGAAGAAAAAGGTTGACTTCAAGTCCTCTTTAGGTGGGAAGGGAAAGTTCAGAATACATATCAACCTTTGATTTTAAAACCTTCAGTTAAGTTAGTAGTTGGCATCGCTAGGAGTAAACCTACGCTTTTGGATCAAATAGGGACTTCACAAAGAAACAGACTCTCAGATGGTTGACGCAATGGATAAGTTAAGTAGAGAAGAGACCTCTAATCACCTTAATAACTACATTTGGAAACATGGTTAGCATCTATTTATTTTCAAGAGATAGTTCTTCTACATGGAATACCCTCTAGTGAATTTTGATAACCCTTTGAGGAAATGATAGCATGACACAGTAGAAGTTGCAGTCTCGAGTATACTAGAAGGAGAATAGGTGGAACGAGAGGCGACAGTGAAATGAGTTCCAACTCATATTTTGAAAACAGAAATTAAGAAGCTACGCAATCGTGAAGTTAAGACAGTCAGAACACAATGGGGTGAAGCTCATGAAGATGCGACTTAGAAGGCTGAAGACAAGATACGCGCATCATACCCGTTTTTGAGGGTATACCCTTGATCTCTCTTTTTTTATAAAGTTTATTTGCATGCTAGTCTTTATCCTTTAAGTATATCCTCTCGTTCCTATCATCGATCCTTAGGTAGAAGCCAATGGATGTAAACATGTGTTTGAGACATGTTATGTTTGGTGGATGCAAGAGGGTGTAAGTGTTTGCTAGTGGTTGCTCATGGGTGCATATACACACACATTAGGCACTAGATCGACTCTGTCACTTTCATATTGCATATGTGGATTTTTATATATATGGATTGAAACTTGATGTGTTATCATATGGATGTTTCATTTGAATGTATGGTTGTGCACTCCTATAGAAATGATATGTATCAATAAGGTTCTTTTGCATACATAATGGACGCATGGCACTATCATGAATTGCATTAAGGAGGTCAACTGAATCAGTAGACCGCCTGATTTTGCATTAGATAAGGACATATACACACACTACGAATATGATCATGAAAGCATTAGAAACCTCTTTAAGGAAAATGGATGTCTGTGATTGAATGGTTGAGCAGATGGCTGTTGGATGGTAGGATACAGATTCTTCTTGACTTGAAGATTTCGGGGATGAAATCCTTTAAGTAGGGGGAATGTAACACCCCGTAATTTTAGAACGGGACATAAGAGATAATTAAATAATAATTAATCTTTAAAAGAAGAACTGGGTGAAACAGGTTACGCCATTGCAATCGTCTCGGAATTCTGCTTGAGATAGAGTCCGAGTTTGCGTAAAACGGATGTCGTATGAAGGAGATATAGACGAACGAAATTGGACAGAAAAACTGGAAACAGGCCAGAATACACTGCGCACTTGTGAAGTGCGCCAGTACAAAATTGCACTGGCACACCTGCCAAGTTCGCCCATATCGAGGGTTGTCCAGCACAGCATTCTGGAGTGTTCTATGATGACGTGTCTTTTTTTGATTTGCTGGATGACCTGTCTTCGAGCTATGTGGCTCTGGTTACTCCTAGATAATTTAAAGGCTAGAATTAATCCTAGACATCTATATATACATAGCTAAACCTAAACCCTAACCTTATAACCCTAAAACTATGGTGTCGTCATGCTGTTCGTCTACAAGCTAGCCTATCCTCCTTCATCTTCTCCAAACTAGCAAATCAAATCCAAACTAGTAATCGATTAGAAGAACTTCAAATCAAACGTCTACATCAAAGGATAGCTTAACAAATTCAGAAATCAGATCCCAGAATACAAGATCCGTCCTTTTTTTGTAAGTTCAGTTATTATTTCGATTTAAACATCTAACAGAAATCATGACTGTGATAATCGGATCTAGAACGATGCCTAATTCTGATTCGTCCCTATCCTTTTGTCAAATCTGAATTGCTCATGCCATTGAGAATGTTGGACTGACATAATAGTACCTATCATGCCTATGAGACTGTTAGACTGACATAATAGAACCTATCATGCCAATGAGACTTTGTGACTGACATAATAAAACCTATCATGCATATGACATTGTTAGACTGACATAATAGAACCTATCATGCCCATAAAACTGTTGTGACTGACATAATAAAACCTATCATGCCTATGAGACTGTTGGATTGACATAATAGAACCTATCATGCCTATGAGACTGTTGTGATTGATACGATGGAACCTATCATGTTGTACATCCTATGCCTATGAGACTATTGCGATTAAAATAATGGGACTTATCATGTTGTACATAAAAATTAGTGATTCTCTTAAGTCCAATTCTATCTAATCTTTATACCTATGGTGTAAATTGCTTAGCTTGTCTACACATATTGTTAATGTACAACATTGAAACATGATTCTTGAATTGGGTACATCTTTACATGCCTATTTTTCCTTATGTTAATTCTTATGCTCCTTCTTTATTTTCCCCCATTTACTTGCTTTTATGAATACTAAGTCCATTCGAACTTAGATTGAATCCCGTTGTACGTGCGATTATAACACGGGGAAAATTAGGTATAATTTAATTGAGTAAATTTTGGCATAGCATGGGCAAGTGGCATAAACTTGTATTGGCTATACTTGTGGAAAAATTTGACACATAGATTTGGACACATATGACAAATATGTAAATTAGCTAAAGATGAACATGCCTAACCCGAGGTTAGATTGAGTTGCGGTTAAAGACTGCCCGGAACCGCCCGGCACATCCAGCGACCGCAACAATATAGATCTAATGTGAGAGTTTAGCGCATTAAGCCCGAAAACCCGAGGTTAGATTGAGTTGCGGTGTAAGACTGCTCGGAACCGCCTGGCACATCTAGCGACTGTAACAATATAGATGTAATGTGAGTGGTTGGTGCTTTAATGAATAAATTAAATGCTAATACACGGACATGCTAAGAATGGTAGGGTTAAGTTAACGCAAGAGGGCAACACTTAACCAATGTGACATGACAAGTGGTAGGGTTAAGTTGACACAAGAGGGAAACACTTAACCAATATAACATGATGTGTGATAGGGTTAAGTAACACAAGAAGGCAACACTTAACCAATGTAACATGACAAGTGGGTGGGTTAAGTTAACACGACTGGATTGATGACACTTAACCAATATAACATGATGAACGAGTAGGGTTAAGTTAATGGGAAACACTTAACCAATATAATATGATGAACGAATGAGGTTAAGCTAAGGGGAAACACTTAACCAATATAATATAATGAGTGAACAGGGTTAAGTTAATAGAAAACACTTAACCAATTACAACATGATTGAATGAGAAGGGTTAAGTTAATAAGAAACACTTAATTAACCAACACGACATGACGTGTGGATGGGTTAAGTTAATGGATGGATAACACTTAGCTAATTTGGGGGGTATACGAATAGACCCTAGGAAACCCTAGTAGCGGGGACCCATTTCAGCAGTAACCTACATAGATGTATCACAGTACCCTGAACTAGGCAGGGTGGGGCACAATTACTGGGCTGATTATAAGCAGTCAAAATAGCGGCAGGGGGTCCAGCAGTGTAGTTCCGACGGAGTATGGGCATGCACGTTCTCCGGAGTGGAAAAGCAGGCACTGGGCATCAGTAGTATATACTGTGCATCTAGAATTTGTTTCGAGTTGCTATCATAGGGATTGATACACCTTATGGTAGTATACCCTCTGCTGGGTATCTACATGCAAGAGTGGGCCGATTAAAAAGACATAAGGAAATTTAATACAAGCAGGGAGCCGATCGATAGGGTAGTAAGGGTACACCTAACATCTTCATGGCAATTAGGCTGGTTGAGGTAAGATCCTCATACTAGATGTACACCTGAAGGCTACCATAATTGCGGGGTTGGGTTCACCTTATTTTATAAAATAGGATACTAGTTGGGACACTAGTAGGGGATACAGATCCTTTTTCATATGATGCTAGTCGGGACACTAGTAGGGAATACGAATCATTCTATAAAAGACACTAGTTAGGGTGCTAGTTGGGTGGTGCAGAGAAAATAGGAAATCATAGAAAGAACCGAAGCGCATTCAGTGTATCTTACCTTGTCTAACGATCATCATTTGTTGTCTTTCTATGCTTATTATCATGGTTATGGTCTGGTATCCAGTTTATTCATGTCATGATCCTTTTACCTGTTTACGTGCTGAATAATCACTGGACTTACCAGGCTTTATGTCTAACTCGGTTTTGTTTCGCTCTCTTTTCTTTTGTCCCCCCTCCCCCCCCCCCCCCCCCCGGTTCAGAGGGAGGGAATATTACCACTTAGCTCAGTTTTCTTTCCAAGCTCGAAGATAGACGATGTATTGCTTTGGACTCTTTTTTCCAATGCTATGGCTGGCTCATGCTTTATTGGGGAATATCATTGTCGTTTTATGCTTCTTTATTTTGTTAAACAAGACAGATGCTTTGTTGTAATGGGTAAGGGTGTTTTGGTGTTGGAAAACAATCTTTGTACAAGCTGTTTTACCAAGCTGCTACTTTATCAATGACGTAAAGTTTTATATATATTCCGCTTTTTAAAAAAATTGTCTGTTTTGTAATTTATCTGTTCTATACACTTATGATGCTCCACTGAAGTTAATGCATTCCCTTTGTGAGTGACCTTAACGGATGTGGGGTGTAACAATTACTATCTATTTTAATGCTCTTTATTTGATTATATGACATGAGATTTTGATTAAATCGACATCTTTATGCATATTCCCATATATACCAAATCTACATCCTTATGACAAGTTCGATGGAATTACATGATGAACTTATTATTTTCCAATGAGCAACTCATTGACAATAGCATTCCGACTTTTTAGTCGAATACAAAAGTATCAATTCTCATTCTTTTACATCAAATTCTAATTTTACTGAAATTAACCAGGCTATAGTTGTATTCAGTTCATTACGACGTTGAGATATCGTTGCACCGTCCGTTGTCCATAAGTTGAACAATGGCCTTATCAACTGAACCTTGTTAGAGACCGACGACTTCTCAAACATTACATGGTCTTTTGCTTTGTTACAATGAACATGCGAGATAATCTCAATCAAATAACTCCAAGGACCTACCTATTAAGAAGTTCTCAACCTTCATTCTTAACAATCGTTGGATTTTTTTTGGAAGAGCTTGATAAAACCTTTTCTATTATAGGTAATCTTCAATAACTGTTTTGTAATCACTTTGTAATAGCATTACCGGGTGAGATATTAAATACCGAATCGTTTTGTGATAGAGTTAAAGATGAGATATTTCTTATGAAGATGAATGTAGTGTATTTATAGGATCAGAAGATGGTTGGTGAGGATCGATGACATTGGTCGGTGCTGACTTAATTGATGGTAGCTCCATATTGTTCTCATGAGTTGCTATTGCCCACTAACAGTAATAGGCATCAAATATGTTTTCTTATTTTTATTTTCCAAACCTTCTTTTAAGCTATGTTCATAACAAGCAAGTACATAGTTGTTAGATCCAAAGATGACTCTAACACCCAAATTATTTGAATATGCAGAGATTAATATCTAGAAATGAAAGAAAACGCAGAAAACACACAAGATTTATAGTGGTTCGGCGTTAACGATCCTACGTCCACTTTATATATCTTTGATTATACGTAGAATGCAAGTACAATCGATGATCTCTCTCAATCTCACGATTACAATGATAATTCACTTAGAACTTTCGTAATAATACTGATAAGAAAAAATGGAAAAGCAATAATGGTGATAACAACACTCAGAATTGCAAAAGATCCTCAAAAATGCCAAGCGTAGGGCTATTTATAAGTGATATCTGCAGGCGGTTCGTGGTCAAACGTGGCACAAATCCCGAGGATCTCGGAGTGGTTCGTGGCTTGATGGAGAAATGGTCAATGTGACGGTTAGGGACAGGTGTCACGAGATCCTGATCTTTCGGATCGTGGAAGACCTGGTTATTGCCTTCATTCTTCGGACCTGGCGTCGGATTGTGATGCATATCCACGAGCGGTCGTGGACCCTATTACGAGCGAATCGTGATACTTGATCATGAACCGAGGAACGAAGCTGGCCATGAGTAGACTTCGGTGCTCCACGAGCCGATGTAATTCAATTCCTGGTGGCTTGATTAGAAAAATAGCTAACATTTTGCCCTCTCGAAGTATGTTTTATTGGGAATGGAACATGCTTCGAAACTGTCGAACCTTCCTTTCATGAAACGATGCAGATCAACAATCACCCCTCTTCATAGCGTCACACTGTTTAGAATGGTTACACCCTTCAGGGAATATAAATATCAATGTGGATATCTAGTTATTTCTTTGTTCATGAGCCAATTTCCATCTCCTGAACTCCAGAGTGTACTGCGGCTAACTTGTCAAGTAAGCTTTTAAATTTTTGTAAATATTTCTGTGTCTTCCATTTTAACGAACATCCATCAAGTTCGAGTCGTCGAAACATCATACGGTTCATGGAATTGGATGCTCATCACGGTCCGATGGTCGAAAGGGCCTCTTTTCAAACTATGATGAACTTTCCAATTTTGATCGTGAGTTATTGACGGAGCGGGCCTTATCTCGAGCCATGATGGGTTGTTGCTCGTGGCCTATAGGCTTCCATGGACCGAATAGGAAAAAAAGGAGGAGACAAACAGTCTACTAATTGGCTATATATAAGCAGCCCTTTCTTCTTTCTTACTTTCCCCTTTTTATTTTTCTTATTGCTGCTGCCTTAGATTTTTAATTTCAAACCCTAAGTCGGAACCTCCTCCAGCCCACAAATTTTCAAAATCATTCATTTAATCCAAATAGTTAGTTACAGCGATGATTGCAATTTCTCTTTCTCTTTTAAGTATCTATTTGGATTTGTCTTCGTTTCCATGGGTTTTCCTTTTCTGTTGGCTTTGGGGTCGTCACTGGCGTTGGAGGTGATGGCCGTCGAGCTTCGATGAGTTCATGGAGATGGAAGATAGTGGATTAGGGAGGAAGTGCCTTGGCGAATTAGCTAGTCAGTTAGGGATCCATTCGTGGTGACCGTGTTGTGAGTGCAGGAAGGAGTTACTAGAGAGGAAGAAGACGAGCTTTACCAGAGTGGTTCGTGAATGGGGTAACGGCTCAGTTCATGGCAATAGGGTGATAGAGGGACCAGAGATGAAGGCGAAGTGCTGAAATGGACAGCGGATCGGGTCGTGGAAATGGGGGATCGTCGGTTCGTGGAAATAGGAAGTAGAGCAGATCGTAGGGGAATTTCTCACGAGTCGTTTCGATGAAGCAAAGTAGGGAGCTGGACTGACCCACGATCTGATGCCTGTTTCACGAGCCAAAGCCCCTCCACGAGTGTGACTTATTGACGATCCATCTTTGACGGGCCGGTCTCTGTTCCACGATCCGATACCTATGCCACGAGCTGAACCCCGAGACTTCAACAAACTAGCTTTATTAACAATCCGATACACATGTTGACTGAAAAATGCAATGCAATTCTAATATATCAATGAATAGTTAGGTTAGAGCCTTCAAGATGAGCTGACATGGTTGGACTGAACAATAGCATAGCTCAGTGACATACAATGACCATTATTAGTTTATCCAATTTACTTTGTGTCTCTATTTTTCCAGTATCATGCACATCTGTACATATCAACACATGCACATGCACAGGGTTCACGGGTAACTGCATCCTAATCTTTCATGTTTACTCGCCAACACAGAAATGTCAGATAGACGCTCCTCAAGAATATATGAAATGAGAGCAGATCCAGAATCCTCAAAATATCACAATCCTGACGTGCTCCTGTCAGGCTTGGACTGGAGTAATTCTGGCTCCGAGTATGAAATAGATTCAAAATCGAATTCTTCTGAGAGCACATTGCTTGAAGAAGAGGAAGAAGAAGACGATCAGGTTCCTGATGAGATCCCAGGTGTTAAGGAAGTAGAGAAAGAGAAGCTCACAGATTCTCTAGCTTCCAAATTGGATGATATAAGACTTAAGAAAATATGCTTAAGACAGGGGATTTCTTGGGACGATGTGAAAACTCTAGAAGATGGAAATAGGCCTCATTCTGCCCCAGAAGGGTACATGACTGTCAGTCGGCTCATGTGTTGGGTACGAGCTATTCCTTCATCTCCTCCAATTGTCGTCGATCTCCTAAGACGACTACACATTGCCCTCATGCAACTCCATCCTAACGCTTACGTGGCTTTGTATACTTTATATGTTGCATATGTAGAGTTTATACAGACCGAGCTCACATTCAAGGATTTGAAATTCTATTATCATTTCAAGCATCGTTCCATAGGGACTCCGAATTTCACTTTCTTCGAGTCAATTACCAGCAAAAAGGTTTTATCGGACAGTCATAGCAACATAGGGGATGCCAAATCTTATTGGTTTTACATAAATCATCAAGCCAGATGTACGAGGAAGTGGCTACAATCAAGTATGCTTTAAATATTTCAATGCATGCTCCGATTGCATAATTAAAGTGCTAATGTGTTTCTTTGTTCTGTGCAGGTCACAATTTTGCAAAAACAGAAGGTTCGATATATGAAAACCGACTGTCCCGCCTCCTTAAAAGTAAATCAGATTTCTTAAGAGTCAAGAAGTGTATCACCGACGAGAATCTTCACAAACACCATCTTTTGGACATAAGATTCGGGCTTGGCTTGGGTGCAGGCCTTACAAGTATGTGGCCCCTGCTCTTGGGGAGTCTATCAGCATGTCCCCGGCGAGGGGAGAAGGAACAACAGGAGCGGAAATCCCTAAAAGTCCTTCTCCAATGATCGACCAGGATGATGAGGATCTAAATATATACAAAGGAGACGAGGCTCGGGTTAACGAACCCGGAGGATGATACTTCTTCTAAAGGACAGTCTCCCCTGAAGGCTCTACCACCAGTAGAACCTATATTAACAGAGGAGCAGATACTTGAGGGTTTAGAAAAGATCCCCTTGCCAGATGACCTTTATACCCCCATAGATTTCAGAGAGGAACCCTTCTTCCCTACATCCGAGGGAGAAACCTCTCCTACCAAAGTTAAAGAAATCGCGCAGACGAGCCAAACTTCGGGTCATGGTTTGTTGGGGGGATTATACGGGCACACAAACCACATGCACCACCTGTCACAACACTTTTACGCTAATCATATTCAAAATCCTGACTCCCACTTGTTATTTTCTGCAGGAAACATGCCTCGTCGTTACTCTTACTCTTTTCGTGCTCTTCGCGAGAATACTCCCAGGCATTCTTCCGTGTTTGAGCATGATCGCAGCGATAGTCGTGGGAGGGATAGTCAAAAACGCCACGATTCCTATCAAACTCATTCCCCGCTCTCTCGCTCTCCCTCTAAGCAGGATCCTGGGAAGTCCCACAGTCGGCAAGTACCGCATACTAGGGGTAAAAAGATTCCCAAGGCCCCAACTCCTCCCATGGGCTTACCTCCTAAGGAAAAAACTTCTAAGAACCATCACGGACCCAAAGATAAGCATAAGGGGTCGGGCAAAGACAAAGAAAAGGAAGATCTGGTTCCTTCTGGCCAACGTCACCTGGAATCCACTACTATGCAGGAGGTGACTTTGGCCCCTGATAATCAGGCTAAACCGGAGCGCTTGCGAAAACAATTTCCAGAGATCTATTTTGAGAGAATGGTCTTCGTCCTAGTCTTAGAACCGGTTCCTGAGGACTGGGATGTTGAAGTTGTGGGGCATATCGCCCATGTAGCCAAGTAATATAAGATAATGAAGAAACATGCAAATAATCTTTCTGATGTTATCTGTACTCTAGAGACAGAGGAAGCCAGGGCCAGAGTAAAAATTAATAATGATGCTAGGATTAGGAATAAAGCAGTAAAGGATCTTGATGATACACAGGCTCTTCTTTCTTTAGCACAACGGGATGTTGACAATTTTAAGACTGAGCTAGAGAATGCCAAAAAACGCTTTCATCATGAGCTTGATTCAAATAGCTAAGGGAGTATGGCTTTAAAGAAGGAAATTGAGGATCTTAAAACTGCTATCACTGAACTGAAGGCTACACAAGATTGCTTTGCTACGGAAAAGGCTGCTTGGGAAAAGGAGAGGGCGATCTTAAATAGTAAGCTTGCTCATGCTGAGGAACGGGCAGCTCTTGCTGAGAGTAACGCCAACACAGCTCTTGAGTCGGCCTCCACTGCCACTCCTAATCTTGCTGTAGCCGAGAAGGAGATAAAAGGATTTGAGGAGTTGCTTATGGACTTCTTTTCTCAGGTTATTCGAACCCGAGACATCTCTTGGATCCAGGATTATAACACCACTTTAGTTAATGTTTGGGATATCATTGTCGAGGGAGAAAACCAGAGATTGAAGGTTGAGGAGATTGACGAAGGCAAACTTATGGAGACTTTCCTCAAGGGCGGATGTAACACCCCATGTCCGTTAAAGTCACTCACAAAGGGAATGCCTTAACTTCTATGGAGTATTATGGGTACCGGAGCAGAAATATTACAAGACAGACATATATGAAATAGCTGAAAAGCAACTTCAAATCATTTATTAAATAACAGCGGAAAATCCAAGTGTTAACATAATTGTTTACAACATAAACCCATCAACTTTCAATACCCAATTTCATAGCCAAAATATCTGTCTTGTTCAAAAATAAAGAAGCATAAATAACTTAAATAAAAATAGTAGCATAATTCCCCAATTGAAAGCAACAAGGCAGCCATAGCCAAAAGAGAGAGATCCAAGCCATACATAAAAGAGTCTAGAAGCTTGGTAAGATCCGAACTAAACTGTATTCCCACCCTGCGAACCTAGGGGGAGGGGAAACGGGAGAAAAACAGGAAAAAAAGGGGTCAGTCACAAAGACTGAGTAAGTTTAGTTACTTTCAGTAGATAAACATGTAAAGATAACATGGCATGAATAAACTGAAAGTAAACATAAGCATGATGACAAGGTAAACAACAGGCAAGATAACTAAGAATAACATCATATGGTTTTTGTCAAGTATAACATCGCAAGATTTCACTGCTTCACCATTAAAATATTTCTATGATATCTATTTTCTCTGCACCACCCGTACTAGTATCTCAACCCGTGTCATGTGTTGACTATAAAATGATCCCTTGCCCAATGTCATGAAGCGACCCATTACTTGGTCCCATGAAACGATCTATTAATAGATCGGCTCCCTACAAGTCCTAGCTCGTTCACGTGTCTGTGTCATACGGCCCTATCACAAATGTAGTAAACTGTGCTGAGTCCACCATAGGGTGTATCAAGCCCTAGGGTGCCAACCCCCGACACGAATCAAGCATGCACAGTGTAAATCTACTGATGCCCAATGCCTTCTTTTTCAACTCCGGACTACGTGCATGACCATAGTCCGCCTGAACCTACACTGGCGCCCCAACTCATCCGTCGTTCTGGTCGCTTACAATCAGCCCAGTAATCGTGCCCCACCCTGCCTAGTTCCAGGGTAACATGATACATCTAAGTGGGTTACTGCTGAAATGGACCGCGTAACTAGGGTTTCCGTCCAATAGGTTAAGTGTTGTCATTTAAATTCGTGACATAACCCTTCTCAATTTAGCATGTCAAGTTGGTTAAGTGTTGTCGTTCAATTTGATGACTTAACTCGCCTACGTGTCATGTCAAATTGGCTAAGTGTTGTCATTCAAGTTCATGACTTAGCCCTACGAATCATGTGTCAAGTTGGTTAAGTATATTCAAGCGGTACATGACTTAACCCTACCAAATCATCGTGTCAAATTGGTTAAGTATATTCAAGCGGTTCATGACTTAACCTACCAAATCATCGTGTCGAATTGGTTAAGTATATTCAAGCGGTTCATGACTTAACCCTCCCACGTATCATGTCAAGTTGGTTAAGTATTATCTATATGTTCAAGTTGATTTAACCCTGCCACGCATCATGTTATATTGGTTAAGTGTTATCCCTTGTGTTAACTTAACCCACCAGTGTATCATGTCATATCGGTTAAGTGTCATCAATCAATTCAAGTTAACTTAACCCACCCACTTGTCATGTTATGTTGGTTAAGTGTTATTAATCTACTCAACCGCACCCACTTGTCTAATAACATGTTAAAATGGTTAAGTGTTCTCAAGCGATCAAGTTTAGGTTTACGTAACCTACCCATTCATGTCATATTGGTTAAGTGTCGTTAGTCTAGTCATATTACTTAACCCACCTACTTGTATAACTAACATGTTGTATTGGTTAAGTGTTCTTAGTTTACTTAACCCCCTCTACTTTTCTAAGTAATGTGTTATATTGGTTAAGTGTCATTAGTCCAGTCGCGTTAACTTAACCTTACCCTACTTAACAGGTTTCATTAGCATTTGTTATTTACTAATGCATCAACCTCTCACATTGGACTTATTTGCGGTCACTGGATATGCCGGGCGGTTCCGGGCAGAATTACACCGCAAACCCATTCTAACCTCGGGTTCAAGCATTCAATGCACTAACCTCTCACATTAGACATATTGTTGTGGTCAGTGGATATGCCGGGCGGTTCCGCGCAGAATTACACCACAACTCAGTCTAACCTCGTGTTAGGCATCACCACAACCTAGTCTTTGCCTACGACCCCTCACATTAGACTATTATTGTTGTGGTCACTGGATATGCCGGGCGGTTCCGGGCAGATTTACACCACAATTCGAGTCTAACCTCACGTCAAAGGCCTCCGTTAGATTGTTAATTAATATGTGTCATGTAAGTCGAAATTCCCGACTTTACATATTAATAAACATATGCCCAAGTTCTAAATTACATGCCCATTAATATATGTACCCAATTCTAGTCAGTTTACATATGTCCAATTCTTGGCTATTTACATGTATGCCAAGTTTATGCCATTTTACCCATATCAAGTTCTAGCCAAAATTACATGTATCAAGTTTCATACCCAATAAACCCAAATCATGATTCATGATGTAGCTATCCCAAACTGTAATCTTTTTATTACAATACATGCAAGTTGCCCAAGTTCATAATACATGTTTATGCCAATTATCAAGTTTACAATCGCTTTCATGTTCAAATTCCCAATTCTACATATGCCTAATTAACATAAGCCCAATCTTTTGATTTAATTTACATAGTCCCAAACTCGTGATTTAATTTACATGCCAATTCATGTATGCCCACTTCATTCCAAATTACTTATGCCAATGCCCAAACTTGCAATTTCAATTATATTGACAATACCCAAAATTCCAATTTCATGTTATGCCATCAATTCCACCAAACACATATATCCAAATAGGTAATATCCCAATATTTCCCCGTATTCAATCGTACGCAAATCGCGATTTAGGCCTGAGTCCGAAATTTACCAAGGTTCATCAAAAGAAAATAAATAGGGGAAGATAGAATTTTGTATAAAAATAAGATCAGAGAGAAAAACATCATCACAAGCATGAAGATTACAACTTGATAATAATATCAACATGAATCAAGAATACTGATTTACAACAGGCTGAATAGATCATGAACTTGATGTGAGAAAAGATAGACATGTCTCAAAACTCAAGATTCAAGAAGCAACAGAAATAGGTCTGAATCGATAAACATACTTAAATCCAATTCCACTTTATTCCATGGCCATATTATAATTAAATATTTAAATATAAAAGCAACTAGAACTTACAGAGCATGGCTAACGAATTAATAATTGAAATTGTCGTAGAACGTTGCAATGACGTTTATTTAGGCGTCGTTGTTGTCAATTTGTCCGTTTGCACAATCCTTGATTTGATTTGTTAGGATCCCCTTTTTCTCTTGCCTTGATTTGTAGATTAATCCCAATTTAATTTTAGATTGGAGTCTAGATTCCTAGGTTTAATTCCAGCATAATGGTGGCTAGATATGTTGTAGTGAATTAGGGTTAGGTATTAGGGGGTTTATATAGTTTTAGGGTTATGAATCTAGACTGAAAAAGAGACCAAAAACATCAGAATGAACCCAGGCTCAAAACTGGGTTTCGGCACTAGGTCGCCCCCTAGGTCGACCATAGGGTCGACCTGGCCCCTGGGAGGTCGACCATAGTGTCGACCCCCAGGTCGACCTGGTCCTAGGCGGGAAAATTGCCACCCAGTCTGCGCTAGGGTTTGAATTCGAATTCGAGCTGTTTTTCAGTTCTGAAAATCCTTGAAACTTCGGAGGGTAATATCTCCCTCATACGGAATCCGTTTTTCAAAAACTCGGACTCGTTTCCAAGTAAAATTTCGAGACGAACGCGATGGCGCAACCCGTTTCCCTTGATTCTTATTTTAAAATTTAATTCTTTCTTGATTTATGACTTTAAATTGTTATTAAAATTCGGGTTGTTACATTCTCCCCTCCTTAAAGGATTTCATCCATGAAATCTTCAAGTTAAGAAGAATGTGTATTACCATCCAATCACCCATCTACTCAAAACATCATCCACAAGCAATCATTGTCCTTAAAAGATTTCTAATGCTATATGAACATATGCAGAAAGTGTGTGTATATGTTCCTTATCTAATACAAATGATCAGGCCTGACTGATCTTCTTAATGCAAAATATGTTTAGTGCCATGAGTCCAACATGTATGCAAATAGCCTAGCCACATAAACACTATATGTGTGCACAAACATCCATCCATATGCAACATTCACATGATAACGCATTCAATTTTATCCATAAACAAGCATAAACACTCATGCATACGCAATATGAAAGGTGACTGAGCCGATCTAGTGTCTAATGTGCGTGTATATGCATCCACAAGCAACCACTAGCAACCACTTGCAACCATCAATCATAACATGTCTCAAACACATGTTTACACCCAATTGTTCCTACCTAAAGATATAATCAAATGATAGAAGCAAGTAAAAACTTTGTGCCCATTAGGCAATGTCAAAACTGGAAATCTACGTCACATATATACTGATTAGGAGAAGAACTCCCTAAGCACCAGCCCCGAAGACCGAAATCAACATCAGACTGATACCCAAAGAATTTCTCAACCCAACCAATATATATGTTTCTAGGAAACTAAGCATGATGGACTCCCTTTAGTTCACGAGAAATCCCTTCCTCAAAATAAACCATATCCTATAAAACCCAAAAAGTTTAGTCAACCCAACGAACACCCTCAAGCCCCAACATGTATTACTAACAGATGAGTCATACTCCCTATGGGGTTTGCAATAAAAATAGGATTGAGAATAGGACCGAGAGGATATACATAAAAGATAACATGTAAGTAAGCTCTACAGGAAAAGAGGGATCAAGGATATACTCTTAAAAAGAGATATGATGCGCGTATCTAATCTTCAATCTTCTAAGTCGCATTTCCTTGAGCTTAACTCCATTGTGCTTTGACCGTCTTTAACTTCAAAATTTCGTATCTTCTTAATTCTTGTTTCCAAAATATGAGTTAGAACTCATTTCACTGTTGCCTCTCGTTCCACTTTCACTTATTCTCCTTCTAGTATACACGGCTCAAACATAACTGCGTACTCATGGTTTCATGCAAGCTCTCCAAAATTCACTAGTGAATCCTGGATCTCGTTTACTCACTGTAAGGTATTCCACGCAGAAGAACTATCTCTTGAAAATAAACAAATGTCAACCATGTTGCCAAATGTACTTACTAAGATGATTTTCTATAACTCATGCATAAGCGAAATGAACCATCCGCCTTAGTGGCGAACACTACTTGAGCGGATCAACAAATGTATCAAGAGATTCTAGGTAACTAAGCATGGCAGAACCCTAAGGGTTACACTAGACTTCGAGGGCATTACCAAGGCAAGTCAAGAGTCTAACTACCCTCTTTTCATACTCGAGAACGGTACCATTTCTGGATAACCACTCCATCCCTAGAATCAACCCATAGCCCAAAAACATAAGCATTTATTCTAAACTCAACACTTAGCATAGACATTCTCAAATCCAAACAAGTCATGAATAAATGAGTCGATTCCCCAACAGGATTTGGGACAAAAATGGGATCCTCTACCACGCTAATACTAAGGTGCAGAGACCCAACTATCGAAGCAGAATTAAAAGGATGCGATGTATAAAAACAAAGTTCCCACGGTATGATAGAAAAGAAAAGCTAAACTTTTAACAGAAACGTTACCACCTCTCTTAGGTATGCTAGTAGTGAGAGCATACAATTGTCCTCTCGACGATCTTGTCCTTTGCCCTTGTCCTTGTCCTATAACACTTAAATACATGTCCCTTTTTACCATACTAACGATACTCTTTCTTATCATGGGTCTTATTATTCTTTCATTTTTGCCTCTTTCCTTTCACTTATCTTTTTTTCCGTGGATTAAGCCATATCAACAGGTTTCTCATCCTTGGGATTGTGCTCCTTTGCCCAAACTCCCTCATTCTCACTCTTACTATCCTTGTATAGTTTGTTGGTCGGTTTCTCGAAAGCTACCTCCCTCGCACGGCAACCCTACAAAGCTTGAAATAAGATTAGTCGCAGATGGAACTTCTGTGGCTATTGATGGAGGTTGGGCACTTCTTTGCCCTCCTACATGTGTCGTATGGCTACAAACTATGGTGAAAAAGAAAGAGAGAAGAGACTCAAGGAGAGAATCAAAAGATAGTGCATATGGCTTTGGGGAATATGCCTTTCGTAAAACAAAACATTTCTTAGAAAAATTCTTCTTTGTAAACGTTTTGAAAATAATTTCAGAAGGTTTTTAAAAGCTTTTGCCCAGTCTGGTAACCTTCTGCTCCGATACCAAATGTAACACCCACGTCCGTTAAAGTCACTCATAAAGGTAATGCCTTAACTTCTATGGAGTATTATGGGTACTGGAACAGAAATATTACAAGATAGACATATATGAAACAGCTGAAAAGCAACCTCAAATCATTTATTAAATAGCAGCGGAAAATCCAAGTGTTAACATAATTGTTTACAACATAAACCCATCAACTTCCAATACCCAATTTCATAGCCAAAATATCTGTCTGTTCAAAAACAAAGAAGCATAAATAACTTAAATAACAATAGTAGCATAATTCCCCAATTGAAAGCAACACGGCAGCCAGAGCCAAAAGAAAGAGATCCAATCCATACACGAAAGAGTCTAGAAGCTTGGTAAGATCCGAACTAAGCTGTATTCCCACCCTGCGAACCTGGGGGGGAGGGGACGGAAGAAAAAGAGGCGAAACAACACGGGTCAGTCACAAAGACTGAATAAGTTCAGTTACTTTCAGTAGATAAACATGTAAAGATAACATGGCATGAATAAACTGAAAGTAAACATAAGCATGATGACAAGGTAAGCAACATGCAAGATAACTAAGAATAACATCATATGATTTTTGTCAAGTATAACATCGCAAGATTTCTCTGCTTCACCATTAAAATATTTCTATGATATCTATTTGCTCTGTACCACCCATACTAGTATCCCAACCCATGTCATGTGTTGACTATAAAATGATCCCTTGCCCAATGTCATGAAATGACCCATTACTTGGTCCCACGAAACGATCTATTAATCGAACGGCTCCCTACAAGTCCTATCTCGTTCATGTGTCTGTGTCATACGTCCCTATCACGAATGTAGTTACCTGTGCTGAGTCCACTATAGGGTGTATCAAGCCCTAAGGTGCCAACCCCCGACAGGAATCAAGCATGCACAGTGTAAATCTACTAATGCCTAGTGCCTGCTTTTTCAACTCCGGACTACGTGCACGACCATAGTCCGCCGGAGCCTACACTGGCGCACCAACTCAATCGTCGTTTTGGTCGCTTACAATCATCCCAGTAATCGAGCCCCACCCTGCCTAGTTCCAAGGTAACATGATACATCTAAGTGGGTTACTGCTGAAATGGACCGCGTAACTAGGGTTTCCGTCCAATAGGTTAAGTGTTGTCATTTAAATTCGTGACTTAACCCTTATCGGTCTAGCATGTCAAGTTGGTTAAGTGTTGTCTTTCAATTTCATGACTTAACCCGCCTACATGTCATGTAAAATTGGCTAAGTGTTGTCGTTCAAGTTCATGACTTAGCCCTACGAATCATGTATCAAGTTGGTTAAGTATATTCAAGCGGTTCATGACTTAACCCTACCAAATCATCGTGTCAAATTGGTTAAGTATATTCAAGCGGTTCATGACTCAACCCTACCAAATCATCGTGTCAAATTGGTTAGGTATATTCAAGAGGTTCATGACTTAACCCGCTAACGTATCATGTCAAGTTGGTTAAGTATTATCTATATGTTCAAGTTGACTTAACCCTGCCACACGTCATGTTATATTGGTTAAGTGTTCTCCCTTGTGTTAACTTAATCCACCAGTGTATCATGTCATATCGGTTAAGTGTCATCAATCTATTCAAGTTAACTTAACCCACCCACTTGTCATGTTATGTTGGTTAAGTGTTATTAATCTACTCAACCGCACCCACTTGTCTAATTAACATGTTAAAATGGTTAAGTGTTCTCAAGCGATCAAGTTCAGGTTTACTTAACCCACCCATTCATGTCATATCGGTTAAGTGTCGTTAGTCTAGTCATTTTACTTAACCCACCCACTTGTATAACTAACATGTTGTATTGGTTAAGTGTTCTTAGTTTACTTAACCCCCTCCACTTGTCTAATTAATGTGTTATATTGGTTAAGTGTCATTAGTCCAGTCGCGTTAACTTAACCTTACCCTACTTAATAGGTTTCATTAGCATTTATTATTTATTAATACATCAACCTCTCACATTGGACTTATTTGCGGTCACTGGATATGCCAGGCGGTTACGGGCAGAATTACACCGCAAACCCATTCCAACCTCGGGTTCAAGCATTCAATGCACTAACTTCTCACATTAGACATATTGTTGCGCTCACTGGATATGCCGGGCGGTTCCGGGCAGAATTACACCACAACTCAGTCTAACCTCGTGTTAGGCATCACCACAACCTAACCCTTGCCTACGACCTCTCACATTAGACTATTATTGTTGTGGTCACTGGATATGCCGGTCGGTTCCGAGCAGAATTACACCACAACTCAAGTCTAACCTCGTGTCAAAGGCATCCATTAGATTGTTAATTACATATGTGTCATATAAGTCAAAATTCCCAACTTTACATATTAATAAACATATGCCCAAGTTCCAAATTACATGCCCATCAATATATGTACCCAATTCTAGTCAGTTTACATATGTCCAATTCTTGCCTATTTACATGTATGCCAAGTTTATGCCATTTTACCCATATCAAGTTCTAGCCAAAATTACATGTATCAAGTTTCATACCCAATAAACCCAAATCATGATTCATGATGTAGTTATCCCAAACTGTAATCTTTTTATTAAGATACATGCTAGTTGCCCAAGTTCATAATACATGTTTATGCCAATTATCAAGTTTACAATCGCTTTCATGTTCAAATTCCCAATTCCACATATGCCTAATTAACATAAGCCCAATCTTTTGATTTAATTTACATAGTCCCAAACTCGTGATTTAATTTACGTGCCAATTCATGTATGCCCACTTCATGCCAAATTACTTATGCCAATGCCCAAACTTGCAATTTCAATTATATTGACAATACCCAAAATTCCAATTTCATGTTATGCCATCAATTCCACCAAACACATATATCCAAACAGGTAATATCCCAATATTTCCCCATATTCAATCGTACGCAAATCGCGATTTAGGCCTTAGTCCGAAATTGACCAAGGTTCATCAAAAGAAAATAAATAGGGGAAGATAGAATTTTGCATAAAAATAAGATCAGAGAGAAAAACATCATCACAAGCATGAAGATTACAACTTGATAATAATATCAACATGAATCAAGAAAACTGATTTACAATAGGCTGAATAGATCATGAACTTGACGTGAGAAAAGATAGACAAGTCTCAAAACTCAAGATTCAAGAAGCAACAGAAATAGGTCTGAATCGATAAACATACTTAAATCCAATTCCACTTTATTCCATGGCCATATTATAATTAAATATTTAAATCTAAAAGCAACTAGAACTTATAGAGCATGGATAACGAATTAAGAACTGAAATTGTCGTAGAACGTTGTAGTGATGTTGATTTAGGCTTTGTTGTCAATTTTTTCGTTTGCACAATCCTTGATTTGATTTGTTAGGATCCCCTTTTTCTCTTGCTTTGACTTGTAGATTAATCACAATTTAATTTTAGATTGGAGTCTAGATTCCTAGGTTTAATTCCAGCATAATGGTGGCTAGATATGTTGTAGTGAATTAGGGTTAGGTATTAGGGGGTTTATATAGTTTTAGGGTTATGAATCTAGACTGAAAATGAGACCAAAAACATCAGAATGAACCCAGGCTCAAAACTGGTTTTCGGCACTAGGTAGACCCCCAGGTCAACCATTGGGTCGACCTGGCCCCTGGGAGGTCGACCATAGTGTCGACCCCCAGGTCGACCTGGTCCTGGGCGGGAAAATTCCCGCCCAGTCTGCACCGGGGTTTGAATTCCAATTTCGAATTCGAATTCGAGTTGTTTTTTGGTTCTGAAAATCCTTGAAAATTCGGAGGGTCATATCTCCCTCATACAGAATCCATTTTTCGAAAACTCAGACTCATTTCCAAGAATAATTTCGAGACGAATGCAATAGCGCAACCCGTTTTCCTTGATTCTTATTTTAAAATTTAATTCTGCCTTGATTTATGACTTTAACATGTTATTAAAATTCGGGTTGTTACAACGGAGAGGCTGAGGCTTTAGCAGAGGGTAGGCGTATGATCCGAGAGGCCATGGAGAAAGAGTAATATGATCTCAAGGGCAAACCCAAAATCGATGAGTGTTCCAGCTCGGCACCGGAGCCCAAAACTTCTGAATTTGAGGAATACAGTCCAGATGATCCCTGGATCTGCGAAGCCCCAATTCCTCCCGTCGTTGGGGCTTCCATTGCAACGTCGGCCGTAGAATCAGCGGAAGGTATTTCCACATTTTCTCCATAGTTTGTCAAAGCTATTATAACTTGTCGTCGTATTTCGGAGCAATCAATTGAAGAGGCCACACTTTCTCCTAAACTAATAAATGTTGCTTCTCAAAATATAGGTGTCAAGTCCATCGAGGAGATTTGCATAAAAGCGGGATGAGTTCGAGAAGGTCAGCGTGCCCTTAGTTACTGATATTATCCCCGAGGATCCAAAGCAAACCGAGGCTAAGACAACTAAGGAGGCTACTGGGGTATCAAGCACGGATGCTCCAAAAGATGCTGAAATTATTGGAGCTCTTGCCAATACCGATGACGGTCACGAGGATGAAGAGGAGGTTGTAGACGTCACAGGGGAGACCAAAGATAATGACAGCGGGACTCTGGATGAAATCAAGGCAAAGAGGGATAAGCAGTTGGCTCTGAAAATAGAGGAACAACAACCTCTAGATGTACAACCAATCTCCGCAGCTGCTTTTGGTTCTGGGATGTTCATAAAGTTGTCCAATAAATCAATAACCACGCAGCTTGCGGTCCAGTCTGCCAACCTTCCAATAGATCCTCCTTCTGACAAGAAGAAGGGGAAACAGGACAAAACCGATGCCGGTAGGAAGGAGACGGAGAAGAAAAGGAAGGAGAAGAGGCTGAGGTCCTCCCCAAAGCCCAAGTAGTACTAGTTTAATTATGTCTTTCTTTTTAGTATTTCCAATGGCCTTATGATGTAGCTGCGAGCATGGCCCTCGCCTTTTTGCTTAGCCTTATTTTGTAAGTACGAACTTAGTGAATGAAAATCTATTTCTTTTGCATCATCGCATACCTGCAAGTTTATCATATATGCAAGTTGATCATTTTAAGTCACAGATATTAAATATAATCATAACTAAATTAAAGTCATATGTAATAAACATTAAAAATTCCATGCACTGCACATAAATGTGTATCAATATGCCCCAATCAATCGTTAATATGATGCCTGGCCAGGGCTTATTGATGATGGATTAGAGTTATATGCATGCTGTTCCCCAGGCTTGGAGATGAGGGGTTTGTTTGGGCTCAGTTTTCAGTCTTTTTCCTGATCCTGCAGCGGGGTAAGAGTTCTTATACGACATTTAGTTAAAATGCCCTTATACTCTCCCGTTGTATACCCAGGGTAGAGTTCGAACTCAGCTTTCGATTTGTTCCCCGTTCTTTCAGCGGGGTAAGAATTCTTTGGTGGCGCTAGGTCTCTAGCGCCTTTATACTCTCCCGTCGGATGTCAAGGGTACAGTGTTATCGAGACAGTCTTTTAATCTTGGTTGACCCTCATGTCTCGTGGACAATTCTTTGTCCTTCGTACTACTACTCAGATCATGAGAACCGGAGCATTAATGGTAGTGTTGTTTACTTCACTGCACACTCGGACATAGATCATGTGATCTCTTGTTTTAATAGATGGCATTTTTGAAGTATGTGTTTCAAGATCATCGCAGGATTTCATAAAATTTCATAATGGTGATAGCTCACACGAACCAAAAATAGAAAAATAAATAAGCAAAGCGGTAAAAGTAAACAACGCACGATATTTTTATAACGGTTCGGTCGAATCATGGCCTATGTCCACTTTATAATCTCTTGTTTAAATAACCAGACTGTTCTAGGCAAGTCGTTCCTTTTTACGTGGTCCTAAAAACAAAAGAATAAATTGACAATTTTATATCAAATAATGCCGCAGATGCCAGGCATTCCACACTCTAGGGATTTCGTCTCCATCCATGGTCGCTAACTTGAAGGTTCCATTATCAAGCCTCTGTAGGATGGCGTATAGTCCTTCCCACTTTGGGCCCAAATGTGCTGGGGGTGGAAAGATGCGTTTCAGAACCAAGTCTCCGGGTTCAAAGGTTCAAGCTCGGGCTTTTTTGTTGTAATACCAAGCAACCTGTTGCTTGTGCCTCAATGAGCGTAGGTTGGCTTCATCCCTCTTCTCTTCAACCATATTCAGGGATTCAAGGAGCAACTCGTTGTTGGTCATTGGATCATAATAAGTGATTCTGTGAGAAGGTATTTCTAATTCAACTGGGATGACTGCTTCTGCTCCGAAAGTGAGTGAGAAAGGTGTGTGACCCGTCGCCGACTTGTAGGTTGTCCTGTAGGCCCATAGAACCAAGGGTAGCTCATCGACCCAAATGGCTTTGGCCCGCTTCAGTCTTTTCTTTAGAATGGATTTAATCACTTTATTTTCCACTTCAACCTAAACGTTCGATTGCAGATGTGCCATAGAGGTGTACCTTTTCTCGATGTGGTACTTCTAAAAAAAGACTCTGAATTCTACGCTATCAAATTGGGTTCCGTTATCTGTTATGACTACCTTCGGAATCCCGAATCGGCATATGATGTTTCTGACGACGAAGTTAATTACTCGCTTGGTCGTGATCGTGGTCAATGGTTCTGCTTCGACCCTCTTTGTGAAGTAATCCACGACCACAATGGCAAACTTTGCTCCACCTTTTTCTATGGGGAGACTTCTGATAATGTCAATTCCCCACACAGCGAAAGGCCACGGGCTCATCATCTTCTTCAATTGACTAGGGGGTGCCCTAGGGATCTTGGAAAATCTTTGACATGCATCACATCGCCGTGCATATTTAGCTACATCTTTATTTATGGTAGGCCAGAAATAGCCATACCGCAATATTTTCTTTACCAGCGTTTGTCCTCCAGTATGGTCACCGCATTCACCTTCGTGCACTTCTTTTGGCACACACTTGATGTCGTCATGGGCTATGCACCGGAGGAGGGGCATCGAGAATCCCTGCCTATATAGGGTTTCGCCTTGCATGATATATCTGGAGGCTTTTCGGATAACAGCACGCCTCTCGCTCTTCTTGGTCGAAAGCATTCCATTTATTAGAAAGTTCTTCAAGGGTGTCATCCACGACTCCCTTTCTGGTTCAATTTCCAATACGGGATCAATTTCCATCTGATCAATGCTTGGAGAGTGCAATACCTCAATTGGAACTAGTTCAGTGTCTTCAGGACTGTCAGAACTAGCCATCTTCACCAACTTATCTACCTTTTGATTCTCTGCTCGAGGAATATGAGATATGTTTTAGTGATCAAGGTTATCCAGCAACTTTCTCACTTCTCTCAAATATGATACCAGTCTTGGACTCTTGGCCTGAAACTCTTCATTAACCTGGTTCACAACCGAATTGGAGTCACAAAAAATGTCTAGCTTCGTTATCTCCAACTCCTTTGCATGCTTCAGTCCGGCAATCAGGGCTTCATACTCAGAATCATTATTCGTGGCATGAAACTCTAATCTAAGAGCGTAATATATTGATCTATCTTTGGGAGTTACAAGCACAACTCCAGCACCAGATCGTTTGTCATTCTTGGCGCCGTCAGTATATAATTTCCAGGCAATGGGGTAAAGAAGTTGTTTCGGAGATTCAGCTTCTTCATTCACTACATCATCCTCCAGGATAGTGAGCTTTGCTATAAAGTCTGCTAGTACATGCCTCCTTATCGATCGTCGGGGCTAAAAATTCTGTCAGTACATGCCTCCTTATCGATCGTTGGGGCTGAAAATTCAAATCAAACTGACTTAACTCAATGTTCCATTTGAGTAGTCTTCCTGATGCCTCTGGCCTCTGCAAAACTTGTCTAAGTGGGTGGTCAGTGTACACGATGTAGGATGAGCTTGAAAATAGTGGCAAAGCTTCCTGGAAGCAATCAGTAAACTGTACACGAGCTTTTCTATTCTTGGGTAGTTTCGCTCAGCTACCGCCAACTTCTTACTCACATATTATACTGGCCTCTGAACCTTATCTTCTTCCCTTACCAAGGCTGAACTTATCGCACGGGACGATACTGCCAAGTACACAAACAAGTCCTCATGGTTGATTGGTTTGGACAGTATCGGGGGTCTTTCAATATGATTCAGAAGGTTCTGGAATGCTTCTATGCAATTAGGAGTCCATTCGAAATTGCGCTTTCCTCGATTTATCAACTCGAAAAACGGAATACACTTGTCTGTAGCTTTGGAGATGAATCTACTCAGTGCAGCTACTTTTCCTGCGCGGCTTTGCACATCTTTGATCTGTTTTGGTTTCTGAATGTTTCTGATTGTCGTGATTTGGTCTAGATTGATTTCAATTCCACACGAACTGACGATAAATCCTAAGAACTTCCCAGAGGCAACCCCAAATGAACACTTCATAGGGTTGAGTTTCATCCCGTATCTTCGGAGGATATCAAACATTTTTGCTAAGTCAGCAGTGTGGTTGGATGGCTGTCTGGACTTCACTAACATATTGTCGAAATACACCTCCATCGTCTTCTTGATTTGGTTGTAGAACATTCTATTCACCAATCCCTGGTATGTAGCGCCGGCGTTCTTCAAACCGAATGGCATCACAACATAGCAATATAACCCTAAGTCCGTGATAAAGCTAGTATGCTCCTAATCCGGAACGTGCATAGGAATTTGGTTATATCCCGGGTAGGCATCCATAAAGGAGAGGAGTTCATGACCTGCCGGTGAATCCACCAACTGATCGATTTTCGGTAGTGGAAAACTGTCCTTCGAGCATGCTTTGTTCAAGTCCGAGAAGTCAATACAAGTGTGTCACTTTACATTAGATTTTTTACCAAGACTGGATTTGAAATCCACTCTGGGTAGGTTGAGTCTCTGATGAACCCATAACTTCTCAGCTTCTCTACTTCCTTCAGGGAAGCAGACCTCTCTGGGCCCAACATTCACCTTTTCTATTTGACAGGTGGATGCTTCAGGTTGATACTTAATGAATGGCTCATAATCGATGGAGATATCCCACACATGCCAATATCCCGAGTAGGCATCCATAAAGGAGAGGAGTTCGTGACCTGTCGGTGAATCCACCAACTGATCGATTCTCGGTAGTGGAAAACTGTCCTTCGAGCATGCTTTGTTCAAGTCCGAGAAGTCAATACAAGTGTGTCACTTTACATTAGATTTTTTACCAAGACTGGATTTGAAATCCACTCTGGGTAGGTTGAGTCTCTGATGAACCCATTTCATCTCAGCTTCTCTACTTCCTTCAGGGAAGCAGACCTCTCTGGGCCCAACATTCACCTTTTCTGTTTGACAGGTGGATGCTTCAGGTTGATACTTAATGAATGGCTCATAATCGAGGGAGATATCCCACACATGCCAGCGTGAGTCCAAGAAAACAAATCTAGATTATCCTTCAAGAATAAATTAATTCTCTTGCTCGAAGAAGGTCCAACTGGGATCCAATCTTCAGGACCTTCTCTGGGTCATTATCGTCGATTGGTACATCCACAGTCGTTTCATTGGGAGTCGCCATTTTTCCCCCAGGTTCTTCATCCTCTCTGGTATCTATGTCCTCGGGAAGTTCTATGGGCGATTCCCCCAGAGTTATTTTCTTTAGTTGCTATGACGTTTCCTCTCTTGCAGGGGAGGAAGCGCCCTTTGTTTCTACATCTCTTCCTTTACGCAACAACTTGAGTTCTACTATGTAGCATGCTCGTGGAACGACTTGATCTCCTCTGATTATTCCTACACATGCATCCATCGGGAATTTCAACAAAAGACACCAGGGCGCAATGAAGGCCCCAAATTCTGCCAGGGCCGATCATCCCAGAAAGGCATTATACGGTGATTCTACATCCAAGACCACAAAGGGGAGAATCCTCACCCTCCAGCGATCTCCTTCTCCCAGGGTGACGGACAACTCTACGTATCCAATTGGGGGCAGTTGAGGCTCCATTAAAGCCACGGACCTATCCCTCGCAAGGATTCAAATCTTTTTCTTATAACTTCATCTGATCAAATGCTTTCTTGAACAGAATGTTGATAGAGCTTCCATTAACCACCAAAACTTAATGGACTATAGCCGGACCAATAGCAACTGTGATTACTAATGGGTTTTCAGTTGTGGAATGAACCCCAATACTCTCTCTACTGCGGAATATAACGTCATCAAACATTGTATTCTGTTGTTTGATTGGAGCAGAATCATCAGGGTTACTTCATTCTCCAACCTCAAGGTGAAGTTTGGTCGTGTTGACACACTGATCCATTGCCCTGAAGCTGTGTCCTGCCAAATGAAGCCCTTCGACTATGGTGTTGATTACGATATTCTTTCCTTTCTGCTGAGGGATAGGTCTAGCAACGGGTTGGTTTTGGTTCGGGGCCTGTCCAGCTTGCCCCTGTCTCTTGGAGCCACCTTATATTCGTCTAGTTTTTCTTCTTGGAGTAGCCTTTCAACCACATCTCTCAAATGGCGACATTTGTTAGTGGAGTGACCATGAACTTGATGGAAGAGGCAGAACTTTCCAGTTTCGCGTTCTTTCTCTTTCAAATCCCTCGGGGGATGCCTCTTGTACTCGAAAAAATTATAAGTATCCATAAAGATGTTCTCTAGCATATCATTTAATGGTGTGAAGTTCTCAAATGGCCTGGATTGAGGCCTTCTCTGGGAATCATTCGCCCGGTTCCTCTTCCGACTGTTATTTCCCGACTGGCGGCCATTTTTATTTCCAACGTTCACCTCGACTTTCCCTGAGCTGTCTCCTGTTTGCTTAATGGCCACGTTGCTCTGTATATCTTCTTTGTCGGCAGCCTTCCTTTTTCGGTAAGCATATATTTCTTCCTGACGCAGGCTATATTAGCTTTTTCATAAAATATCTCTCTAGTCAGTGGTGGCTTTCCAGCTAGGTACCTTCCGAATTCGGTATCTTTGTCCACCCCATCGATTAAGGCCTTTAAGACAGTCTGTTCGTGAGGTCTCTGACCTCTATGACAGGTAGGTTGAAACGATCCAGGTACGACCTCAGAGTCTCGTTAGGATGTTGTTTAATAATGGATAACTCCATGATATTTTTAGATAAATTCGTTCACGAATTTTTCACTTAGTTCCCTGAAATTGGATATCGATCGTGCTGGCAAGCGGGTAAACCACAGTAATGTCACATCTTCTAGGAATATCGGGAACGCTTTACACTTTACGGCGTCGGAGGCTACAGCAGAATTCATGGACCATGAGAACCTCATCAGGTGCTGAACTGGGTCTGTCCTGTTGGCATAACAATTCATAGTTAGAATATTGAAACGCCTCGGGAATGTAACTTCCAATCTATCATCGGTGATGGGCGTATGACAACGTTCTATATCTCCAATCTTCATTTCTCTGCCCACGGCTATCCGTCATGATTTGCCTGATCATTGCTTCAACATCAGCATAAATCACTGTAGATTCAGGATCAGCACTTCTTGCCCTACGAGGGCCTCCATCGTTCCTTCGACGGGCTTCCACGAAGTCTGGAGCCTGAGCAGAGCTTCCTTGTCCCCTATAACCATAATCAATCACACGGCGAGGGGGTTGCGGTGGTCGATTCTCAACAGGATCATTAATGACCTGTGCTCTAGGAAGCGTTGTAGGATTATTCAGATTACGGTCGATTGGTCCTAGGTGAAGTGCTGCCTCTTCTTGGGAGGGAAGCGATCCAAATCGAAGCTGTTCAATATTTTCAACCCTTTCCAATGGTCGTCGTGGGGGTCTTGGAGATTCCCCAGATGAAGATGAGTATTCTAGAGTCAAAGGACGGGTTAGCGGAGGTGTCCTCTGCCTTTGGAGATCATCAATGCGCCTGTCCAATGCAGTGAGGTTCTTTCATAACATGGATCTCTCTTGTCTTTGGGCTGCCAACTCGTCATTCCTTCTCCCTAACATATCAAGGATACGGGAAAGATCTCCTTCAGTAGCTGGAGCAGAAGGATTGAATTGATCATTAACATTCTCTCTTATACGTAAGGAACTCGAGCCAGGTCGAGCAGAAGTAACAACACGAGCAGAACGAGCCATAATCTCCTTTCCAGGTCGAGTAGTAGTCTAGTTGTTAGTTCAGGTCGTGACCCCCTCTGCTCATAGCTCGTGGCGCCTTCTTGAAGTCGGCTCGTGGTGGCCCCCTGGAGACGCTTTGTGGTGGTTTGAGAAAGATGGCTCGTGGCATTATCTTGAGATCGAGTCGTAACACATATGCAGGTCGGGTCGTGATACTATCGTCGGGTCGGGTCACGATACCATCGTCGGGTCGGATCGCCCGCTCATCCTCACGAGCTAGAGACTCCATCTCGGCTTGCTCTTGAACGCTTTCTTCAACGGTTTCGTTCGTAGCTTCATTTTCTTGCAAAGCTCGTGCATCTTTGGATTTCTTTCCAGCCATAACATCTTGATTTTACAAAAATATTCAAAAACTGAAACAGTGGAGATTCAGACTATTCTCTTCGGACTTGAATATCCAAATAGTAAAGTAATAATCCAATATGCTAAAACTTCGGTTCTCGGTGAAGGCACCAAAATGTTAGATCCAAAGATAACTCTAACACCCAAAGTATTTGAATATGCAGAGATTAATATCTAGAAATGAAAGAAAACGTAGAAAACATGCAAGATTTTTAGTGGTTTGGTGTTAACAAGCCTACGTCCACTTTATATATCTTTGATTATACGTAGAATGCAAGTACAATCAATGATCTCTCTCAATCTCACGATTACAATGATAATTCACTCAGAACTTTCATAATAATACTAATAATAAATAATGGAAAAGCAACAATGATGATATCAACACCCAGAATTGCCAAAAGATCCTCAAAAATGCCAAGCGTAGGGCTAATTATAGGTGATATCTGCAGGAGGCTCGTGGTCACCGTGGCACAAATCACGAGGATCTCGGACTGGTTCGTGGCTTGATGGAGAAATAGTCAATGTGACAGTTAGGGATAGGTGTCACGAGATCCTGATCTTTCGGATCGTGGAAGACCTGGTTATTGCTTTCATTCTTTGGACCTGGCGTCGGATCGTGACGCATATCAACGAGCGGTCGTGGACTCTGTTACAAGCGGATCGTGATACTTGATCACGAACCGGGAAACGAAGCTGGCCACGAGTAGGCTTCGGTGCTCCATGAGCCAAGATAATTCAGTTCCTGGTGGCTTGATCAGAAAACTAGCCAACAATAGTGATCAATTAAATAAAAAATATTTGGATTATCTAATCAAGTAGAGATACAATCATTTCCTTGTAAGCTTACTCATTAGGAGGGAATTCAAATTTACTTTCTTTTTCTTTTTATAAATTTGTCTCATCTTCCATATGTGGTTTTGCATCATCTAAATTTAACAAAGAACTCATAACTTATAATAAGAATACGAGAAATTATATATTTAATTTTAAAGAAAAAACAATGCTACTTTTGCTTAACATCTACTGTTGGTATGCTAATATTTTTCAATCTGATTATCTGAATTCTCAATTCAATTTTTGCGCTTTAGATAAAATCTCAAGTTAATACATTATGTGCTAACACTACTTTCTAGTGGCTAGCAATGACCCATTGATTTCATAGTAAAATTGTTATTTTAATAAACTTGTTGTCTGAAGCCGTTGGAAACCGCTAGAACAAAGACCGTTTGTGGCCATTGGAAATACCATGTATACCTTTCTAGAAACCGCGATTTGCTCCTCATTCTCCACCTTCCCAACCAAAAAAATGAAAGAAGCAAATAGCTCCTCCTTCCCTAACTTCCCCAATGCTGCCACCACTCCAACTATCCTTCAAACTACCTCTGACGCCACCAACTTGCAGCAGCAGCCCCTCTCCACCCTTCCATCCTTCCCAACTCGATTTTTTTAACCTAAAACCTATTTATTTAGGTTTCTTAATTTATATTTAATTTTGCTTCATGTTTGATTCTTAATTGTTAATGTATATTTATTACATTATATTACATGCTAATTGCCATTATTATCATCATTATGTTCAAATTATTTCTAATGACAAAATTTTCAAATTTATCCTATTATGTATGTTTAGAATGATTTTGTTAGGAATGAATGTAGACGTATGGTAGATTTTGCAAATAATATAATTTATGCAAATACAAAGTATATATTATGTTAGGATTGATCATAGTTTTAGATAATTATGCAAATATGAGTAATATATTTATGTGAACACGCGAATTGATTTGGTGTATAATAAATTTTGGATGATTTCAAATAATTTTGATAGGAATCATCGTAGTTAGAATTCCTTAAATAGTATAATTTAAGTATATAAACAAATTATGTATTTAATTTAGTATATGATGTAGTATATAAGCGAAAATGAGTTATATATTATGCGAAATAGTAAAAGTATATAATTTAGTACATATGTAATCAAACGGTAAAATATGAACAAATTATATATTTAATTTTAATATAAATAAATATTTAATTCTTTTAGATATTATTCGGCTGCGTCTGACATGTGTTTTATATGATTGTTATATAGATATTCGTTTTTTAAACAAAACAGACATCCGTATTCATCTGATACAACATTTATCGGATTTGTCCCTGTATTGGATCTGTTACAAAAACTATAAAGTAGTTATGTTTTGTAAATCATATCATTTTAAACGATTCACAAAATTTCGATGGCATTCCCTTTTCATCCCTTGTGTACACATATTTGTGTATGATACAAGAAACATGGGGGAAGTGTTGTCGAAATTTTAGGAAATCGCTTAAAATGATGTGATTTACGGAATGTAATTACTATTATATTTGTAAGGGTAAGTAGGATGATCTGCCATTACAGAAGGAACAATAATGACAATATCAATTAATTTTTTTTAACAAAGTTTGAAAAATATTATATAATTTAGTATATGTTCACTAAAGCAGTAAAATTTAAGCAAAATATAATACGAATGATTAATATTTTTTATTTTTCATCATAGGTTTTAAAGTAGGAAAAATGGTCAATTATTTTATTGATCGGAGCTGGATGTATCAAAGAAGGGAAGTTGATGGCTCAATAAGTGAACATTTTTTTAACGGGGTACATGTAACACCCTACTTCCATTAAGGTCACTCACAAAGGGAATGCCTTAACTTCGGTGGAACGTTACAAGTAAACAATACAGAAATTTACAAGAGAGATATGTAAAGTAGTATTTGAAAAATTTATAACTTTATTATAGCAGAAACAGAAATAAGTTCGGTTACATCACAATACCAAAATCCAAGTACGCAAATATCAGTCTTATACAAAATCCTTCAGAATGCATAATTTTAAAGCCATAATCCCCAACAGAGAATGCCATAAATTAGTAGAATCAAAGCCAAGCAATATTTCAAGCACTTCTAGCACTTCAAGCAGATGGAACCTGAATCAAGCTCCTATGTTTCCACCCTGAGAACCTGGGGGGAACGGAAGAAAAGAGGCGAAACAAACAAGGCCAGACATAAGTCTGGTGAGTCCAGTGAATTTCAGCATATAAAGAGATAACAGTATCATGACATGTAAATAAAACTGGATGAGAGATAACCATAACTGGAGTAGCAGGTTAACAGAAGAGATAGAATGATATAGGCTAAACTAAGCTTCTTCCTTGGTTTTCACTTCTCTTCACTAATACTAGTATAACAGAATTAGGTGTTGTCCTAATATCTAAACAGAAAATAGAATGATCTCTTCAGAAACACGATGCTAGTAATGGGCCTTTACCACCCGAACAGAGACAGACGGTTTCAGAAACAAAATGCTAGTAATGGGCCTTTACCACCCGAACAGAGACAGACGGTATAGAAACAGAAGCAGAAACGGAAATCAGAGACGGAAACAGAATATTCCCTATGGAAACAGAATGTTAGAATTAGGTGTACACTAGTAATGGGCCTTTACCACCCCAACAGACGGTACCACATAGAAACAGACAGATGTTACCACCCCAATAGAAACAGACGGTACCCTAACAGAAACAGACAGAACTAAGTGTACCCTAAATTCTACCCATAGCGATCGGCTCCCTAATACATAAATACCCTGTGTCGGCCCCACAGAAGGGTGTATCACTCCCTAAAGTGGCAACCTATAGACACAGACCTATTTACAGATGTCACGTTGTCTTACATCCTCATAGCAGACCGGATCCATGCACGCACATGACCCGGTTGGAATGCGCCATCAACACCCCTCTCCATTATCAGAGTGAACCTCTTACAATTAGTTCAATAAGCGTTCCCTGGACCCCAACCTAGTGTTGGGCCATAGTTTTGATACCAGAAAGGGTTACTGCCTAATATGGGTCCCAAACAACAGATGACACAAGTAATTGCCCCTCCTAACCATGTGTCCCTAGGCTAACAGATTTCAGATTTACTTGCTTACAGATTCCAGATGTACAAAGTTCAGATTAATAAGGTCTCAGATCAGACATATAAGTTAACAAGTTTTTAGACTAACAGATCAAATATACATATAAACAAGTTTTCAGACTTAACGGATTAGATTATAGATTAACAGACTTACAGATTGTTTCACCTAACCTTGTATTAGGCCTACAGATTTTCAAATGGGTTTATTAGATTCATCAGTCCAGTTGATTTAACCTTATCTACCCAATACGTTTTAGGCATCATATTTATCTTAGATTTGCATTAATTAAATATTAATGCACAAACCTCTCACATTAGGTCGGTAGCTTGTGGCCGCTAGATGTGTCGTGCGGTTACGAGCAGACTTCTGCCATAAGCCAGACCTAACCTCGTGTCTAAGCATCTTTATGCCTACGACCTCTCACATTAGACTGACAGTTTGTGGTTTCTTGTTAAGCCGGTTGGGTCTGGGTAGGCTTCTACCGCAAACAGAGTCTAACCTCATGTCTTAGCATTCTTATTTTAGCTAAAGTACTCATTCACAGATTATGCCAATATCAGACTAAATATGCCAATTCAACAAATTAACTTCTTTACAAGTTACAGCAGATTATCCAAAGTTCTATTAACATGTTTTGTTCAATTTTTTAGAATGAGCCTATAGATTTTCATACCCAAATTTCCGTGTTTAGTTTCAATAGATTTAACAGATTAGGCAATTTAACAGATTTAATCACCACATAAAGTTCCATTGACATACCTCGCTTAATCATAAAATTAAGCCTAATTTTACATGCCTAAATTATGGTTATAATTCACGATATAACATATGCCCCAAATTTCTAGTTAAATTTACATAGTACAGAATATTCTCCAAAAACCCCAAATCATGATATACAATATGAATTATGCAAAATTATAGCCTTTGGTTTTAGCGTATGTCAAATATCCAAAATCCCCATTTAGGCGTATTCACAATTAATAGTTATCCTATTTTAATATAGATCTTTTACGCCTAAATCATCTTCCAAGTCATTGATCATCATATAAAATATGCCCCCAAATCTAGATCTTAAATTACAACATATATTATGCCCTCAAAATCAGATCTTGAATTTTAACATGCGTTATGTTCCCAAATTACAAGTCATATGTTGTCATACAATAATTCTCCTTCTTCCAAGTCATAAACCATCATATATAGTATGCCTAGATCTATATCTTAAATTACAGCATATGCCCTTTCCTTAAATCAGTCACAAATCAGTCATATCCAATTATGCATCAATCATTTTTTCCCCAAATTTAGCATTCGTGCGTCAATATCTTATGAGAATTGGCTCAGGCTCGTGGTAGCCTGGCTATAGAACAGAAGGAAGGAAGAGATATAGAATAGTTACAATAATAAGATAGATCTACACAAAAAATCAGATCTGATAAACAAGAATATGCATAATCTTCAATTCATATTTATAACCATGTCAAGATCATAACTAAATTTCATATCTGAAAACAACTTTACTCACAATTCATAGTTTAAGAAAGAGAAGAACAAATTCAAGGATCTCATTTTTCTGGAGTTGATTTAGCTTTCCATTGATGTAGGCGTTGATTTGTTATCTTTTAATCCTATTCAGATTGGAAGAAGAAGAAGCACTAGTTCTGGCTTAGGTTTCAGCAGAGTAGCGACACCATTGATTTATTTTAATATGAATTAGGGCAGAATATAGACGAAATGAAGTTGTGTGGAGAGAAAGTGAGGTTTGGGGTGTTTAAATAGCTTAGGAGCAACGAATCAGGTCAGAACGGGCATCTAAATGCAGAAAAATGGATCTGTCCTCGGATCTGGAAAAGGGGGGAAGGTCAACCCCCAGGTCGACCCTATGGTCAACCTGTTCTACCCTGGTCGACCCCTGGTCGACCTGGGTCCTGGGCGGGAATTTTCCCGCCCAGCCCGGGTGTGTGATTTGAATTTTGAAACTTTGAATTTGAATTCGGGTTGGTTTTTATTTCAAATTTCTGAAACTTCTAAGTGTTATAACTTCTTCATACGGAGTCAGATTTATGCAAACTCGGACTCTATCTCAAGCAGAATTCCGAGACGAACGCAAAGGCGTAACCTGTTTTCCCTAATTATTCCCTTAAAATTTAGGTATACTTTGTTTAGTTACTTTATGTTCATAGAAAATACGGGGTGTTACATTCTCCCCTTCTTAAAGGATTTTGTCCCAGAAATCTTCAAGTTAAGAAGAATGTGTCCTACCATCCAATCACCCATCTACTCAACCATCATACACAAGATTCCATTGTCCTTGGAAAACTTCTAATGTTGTATGAATATATGCAAAAGTGTGTGTATATGTCTCTTATCTAATGCAAAGTTCAGGCGGTCTACTGATTCAGTTGACCTCCTTAATGCGAACTATGTTAGTGCCATGAGTCCACTTATGTATGCAAGAAATCCTATTTGATACACATCAACTTTATATGAGTGCACAACCATTCATCCAAATGCAACATCTATGTGATGATTCAATTATTTTGCATCCACAAAAATCGAAAAATGCACACACATCCATATGCAGTATGAGAGTGTTTTTGAGCCGATCTAGTGCCTAGTGTATGTATATGTATCCACGAGCAACCACTAACAACCACTTGCAACCATCAAACATAAAATGTCTCAAACATATGTTTACACCCATTAGTTTCTACCTAAAGGTCGAAGAATCAATCGATAGGATACAACCGAGTGATATAAGCAAGTACAAAGGTTCTGTTCCCATTAGACATTGGTTAAGAGAATAAATCCCTAAGTATTAACCACGAAGACCGAAATCAACATCAGATTGGCACTCAGAGAATTACTCCCATTAAACAATGTCAAAACTGGAAATCTCCTTCATGCTTCGAGTAAAAACCCCTATCCTTTTCAGAAATATTCAGATACTCATAGATTACTGGTACAGACCAGATTATCAAATGATTCTCAGGAAATTAAGCATGATATATCCCACAAAAACCCAGAATGTATGCATCATAGTCAACTTAACACCCAACACAGATGCTCTCAAACCCCAACTTATCACAAACAGATAAGTCATAACCCTTATGGGGTTTGAGACTATAGCGGGATCAGAAACAAGACTAGTATTAAAGTGCAGAGTCTCAATTACAAAATCAAAATGCCAGAATCAAAGAGAGTTTTAACTCAATAATCAGATAAGGAAATTAATCCTTCTACAAAAATTTTCCTATCTCTACCCTATCCACCAGTCACGAGAGTATTTGCCTGCCCTCCAGAAGTAGGTTCTGCCCTCTGCCCTTGCCTACATTTCTTTGGGCAGTCCCTAGTGAAGTGTCCCATTTCTCCACAGTTGAAGCAAGCTACCTTCCTCTTTCTGCAATCCTTGTTCAGATGAGTCAGGCTTACACAAGTAAAGCACTTTTTTTCCTTCTTATCTTCAGTCTTTTCATCCTTCTTTTGTGTTTCCTTTTCGGGCCACGCTTTCTTGTTCTATGGTCCTTCGAGCTTTTCCTCTTTCTTCTCACTTTTGGCTTCCTCTTCATGCATTAACGCCATGTCAACCAATTTCTCGAAGGTAGCCCCCATAGGAATGTGGGTCATAGATAACCCATGTAGCGGATCATTCAAACCTTTAACGAATCTCAGGGCCTTCTTCTCAGGTGTGTTCACCAAGTCTAAGCCGAATCTCGCCAACTGACTGAACTTGTTGACGTACTCCTTCACTGATGAATTCCCTTGCTTCAATGCTAAGAACCTCTCCATGTATAAATTCTCTTCCGCTCGTGAGAGGAATTTCATCTCGAACCTATGCCTGAAATCCATCCATGTCTCTACCAGACGCTCTCCATTCGTGAACTCCCACCAAAACGAGGCTTCGTCCTTTATTAACCAAGCAGCTAATTGGACCTTCCTTCCATCTTCTATCTCAAAGATACTAAACAAATCTTCCACCTCCTTAAGCCAATTTCGAGCTTCAACAAACGTCTCTGATCCGTGAAAAGGTTTCCCGCCCATTGCCCGAAAGTCTTTGCATATCTTCGAAAAAGTATCAACGCGGGGAAGGGGAGGAGGAGGAACGTCTGCTGAGCCTGCGGCGGTGGCCCTAGCCTCCAGATACCTTCTGAACCAAGTTTGTATCGGTATGCCCTCGGGTATCTCGGGTAACCCAGACATGCTGAAAAGAAAATGAAGAGATTCAAAACAGAGAATTCGAAAGACAGATATATGGCTTTTGGGGATTATGTTTTTCAAAATAAACTTTACTTTTGTAAATACTTCCTTTTCAAAACCTTTTTTGAAAATGGTTTTCAAAAACTCTTTATCGAATCTGGTAACCTTCAGCTCTGATACCAAGTGTAACACCTACTTCCATTAAGGTCACTCACAAAGGCAATGCCTTAACTTCGGTGGAACGTTATAAGTAAACAGAACCGAAATTTACAAGACAGATATGTAAAGCAGTACTTGAAAAATTTATAACTTTATTACAGCAGAAACAGAAATAAGTTTTGTTACATAACAATACCAAAACCTAAGTACGCAAATATCAGTCTTATACAAAATCCTTCAGAATGCATAATTTTAAAGCCATAATCTCCAATAGAGAATGCCATAAAAAGGTAGAATCAAAGCCAAGCAATATTTCAAGCACTTCTATCACTTCAAGCAGATGGAACCTGAATCAAGCTCCTATGTTTCCACCCTGAGAACCTAGGGGGAACGGAAGAAAAGAGGAGAAACAAACTAGGTCAGACATAAGTCTGGTGAGTCCAGTGACTTTCAGCATATAAAGAGATAACAGTATCATGACATGTAAATAAAACTGGATGGGAGATAACCATTACAGGAGTAGCAGGTTAACAGAAGAGACAGAATGATATAGGCTAAACTAAGCTTCTTACTTGGTTTTCATTTCTCTGCACTAATACTAGTATAACAGAATTAGGTGTTATCCTAATATCTAAACAGAAAATAGAACGATCTCTTCAGAAACACAATGCTAGTAATGGGCCTTTACCACCCGAACAGAGACATATGGTTTCAGAAACAAAATGATAGCAATGGGCCTTTACCACCCGAACAGAGACAGATGGTATAGAAACAGAAGCAGAAACGGAAATCAGAGACGGAAACAGAATATTCCCTACGGAAACAGAATGTTAGAATTAGGTGTACACTAGTAATGGGCCTTTACCACCCCCAACAGACGGTAGCTCACAGAAACAGACAAGTATTACCACCCCAATAGAAACAGACGGTACCCCAACAGAAACAGACAGAACTAAGTGTACCCTAAATTCTACCCGTAGCGATCGACTCCCTAATACATAAATACCCTGTGCCGGCCCCACAGAAGGGCGTATCACTCCCTAAAGTGGCAACCTATAGACACAGACCTATTTACAGATGTCACGGTGTCGTACATCCTCAGAGAAGATCGGATCCATGCAAGCACATGACCCGGTTGGAATGCGCCATCAGCACCCCTCGCCATTATCAGAGTGAACCACTTACAATTAGTTCGGTAAGCGTGCCCTGGACCCCTACCTAGTGTTGGGCCATAGTTTTGATACCAGAAAGGGTACTAACTAATATGGGTCCCAAACAACAGATGACACAAGTAATTGCCCCTCCTAACCTTGTGTCCCCAGACTAACAGATTTCAGATTTACTTGCTTACAGATTCCAGATGTATAAAGTTCATATTAACTAGGTCTCAGATCAGACATATAAGTTAACAAGTTTTCAGACTAACAGATCAGATATACAGATTAACAAGTTTTCAGACTTAACGGATCAGATTACAGATTAACAGACTTAAAAATTGTTTCACCTAACCTTGTATTGGGGCTACAGATTTTCAAACGGGTTTATTAGATTCACCAGTCCAGTTGATTTAACCTTATCTACCCAATATGTTTTAGGCATCATATTTATCTTAGATTTGCATTAATTAAATATTAATGCACAAACCTCTCACATTAGGTCGGTAGCTTGTGGCCGCTGGATGTGCCAGGTGGTTCCGGGCAGACTTCTGCCCCAAGCCAAACCAAACCTTATGTCTAAGCATCTTTATGCCTATGATCTCTCACATTAGACTGACAGTTTGCGGTTGCTGGTTAAGCCGGTTGGGTCCGGGTAGGCTTCTACCGCAAACAGAGTCTAACCTCATGTCTCAGCTTTCTTATTTTAGCTAAAGTATTCATTCATAGATTATGCCAATATCAGACTAATTATGCCAATTCAACAAATTAACTTCTTTACAAGTTACAGCAGATTATCCAAAGTTCTATTAACATGTTTTGCTCAATTTTTTAGATTGAGCCAATATATTTTCATACCCAAATTACCGTGTTCAGTTTCAACAGATTTAACAGATTAGGCAATTTAACAGATTTAATCACTCCTTAAAATTCCATTGACATACCTCGCTTAATCATAAAATTAAGCCTAATTTTACATGCCAAAATTATGGTCATAATTCACGATATAACATATGCCCCAAATTTCTAGTTAAATTTACATAGTACAGAATATTCTCCAAAAACCCCAAATCATAATATACAATATGAATTATGCGAAATTATAGCCTATGGTTTCAGCGTATGTCAAATATCCAAAATCCCGATTTAGGCGTATTCACAATTAATAGTTATCCAATTTTAATATAGATCTTTTACGCCTAAATCATCTTCCAAGTCATAGATCGTCATATAAAATATGCCCTAAATCTAGATCTTAAATTACAACATATATTATGTCCTCAAAATCAGATCTTGAATTATAACATGCATTATGTTCCCAAATTACAAGTAATATGTTGTCATACAATAATTCTCTTTCTTCCAAGTCATAAACCGTCATATATAGTATGCCTAGATATAGATCTTAAATTACAACATATGCCCTTTTCTTAAATCAGTCACAAATCAGTCATATCCAATTATGTATCATTCATTATTTTCCCCAAATTTAGCGTTCGTGCATCAATCTCTTATGAGATTTGGCTCAGGCTCGTGGTAACCTGGCTATAGAACAAAAGGAAGGAAGAGATACAGAATAGTTACAATAATAAGATAGATCTACACAAAAAAATAGACCTGATAAACAAGAATATGCATAATCTCCAATTCATATTTATAACCATGTCAAGATCATAATTAAATTTCATATCTGAAAATAACTGTACTCACAATTCGTGGTCTAAGAAAGAGAAGAACAAATTCTGGGATCTGATTTTTTCTGGAGTTGATTTAGCTTTCCATTGATGTAGGCGTTGATTTGTTATCTTTTAATCCTATTCAGATTGGAAGAAGAAGCACTAGTTCTAGCTTAGGTTTCAGCAGAGTAGCGACGCCATTGATTTATTTTAATATGAATCAGGGCAGAGTATATGCGAAATGAAGTTGTGTGGAGAGAAAGTGAGGTTTGGGGGTGTTTAAATAACGTAGGAGAACCGAATCTGGTCAAAACGGGCGTCTAAATGCAAAAAAATGGATATGTCCTCGGATCTGGAAAAGGGGGGAGGTTGACCCCCAGGTCGATCCCATGGTCAACCTGTTCTACCCAGGTCGACCCCAAGGTCGACCCTTGGTCGACCTGGGTCCTGGGCGGGAATTTTCCCACCCAGCCCAGGTGTGTAATTTGAATTTTGAAACTTTCAATTTGAATTTGGACTGGTTCTTATTTTAAATTCCTGAAACTTCTAAGTGTCATAACTTCTTCATACGGAGTCCGATTTACGCAAACTCCGACGCTATCTCAAGCAGAATTCCGAGATGAACGCAATGACATAACCTATTTTCCCTAATTCTTCTCTTAAAAATTAAGTATACTTTGTTTTGTTACTTTATGTTCACAAAATATACGGGGTGTTACAGTACATGTGTTCATTGAATATGTTTTAAGTAATATTGGAAACGATGTAGAAATTCATTGTCCATGTAGTAGGTGCAGATTGTTGAAGCATTAAATATCGAATAAGATTAGCGTTCATTTGCGCCAGTACGATTTCATATCCAATTATTTGGTGTGGGATTATTATTGAGAAATTGTATCCCCTAATCAAGATAAGTCAATGGAGGTCACTGGTGATGAAGTTAGTACGACGAATCTTATAGAACATATGGTCGAAGATGTAGCATGATCAATGTCTCCTACTATTGAAATTGATAACGACGATGTTAACACTGAAGAGGAACCAAATGTTAAACTGAATGTTAGACCAAAAAGTGGTTTTAACACCCAAATTGACTAAAAGCAGAATGAAATAAGATCAAAAGTAAAATGGAGACACAAAGTTTATAGTGGTTCGGCGTTAAAAAGCCTACGTCCACTTATCAATCACTATTCTCGACGATAGAGTTGCAATTACAATGAGATATTCACTCAATTTCACTCACAACTCACATACATTCACTCAATTGTTTCAAAACAAATGTTGAAATACGATTTGGATTATCCGGGAGTGCTAGAATTCGGTTTATGAAAGTGGTTGAACTCTCAAAGTGCCAAAAAAAAGATCCCTTTCATTGTCTCCAGACAGGGTATTTATAGGTGAAAATTTGCTCAGAACCCGATCCGGATCGGAGCCACGTGTCTTCCATCCCATCATCCTCAGGTTTAGATGGATTTCAGTGTTGACAACGCATTAGAGCAGTGGATGTTGTGGGCAGGAACTGGTCAAACTCGCTCCGCATCTTCAGGCGATCGTGGGGGAATGTGACATGAATTACAGGTTCGGTTCGGGGGAGCCTGCAGTGGGGGCTCGGATCGGAGTATCCGATCCGGATTAACCCAAAAACTAAGTCTTTATCCACTTTGCTCCGTTCCGATCCGATAGTATGTAGCCCTCCGATCCGATTGACAGTAGGTAGCTCCTCGAACCGAACAGCAGTGCCTCTTTGATTCAAACATTAGCAGCTCTCTGATCCGATTGACAGTAGGTAGCTCCCCGAACCGAACAGCAGTGCCTCTTTGATTCAAACATTAGCAGCTCTCCGATCCGATTGACAGTAGGTAGCTCCCCGAACCGAACAGCAGTGCCTCTTTGATTCGAACATTAGCAGCTCTCCGATCCGAACAGCCAAAATCTCTCCGATCCGATCCGCTACATCTCTCCGATCCGATCCGCTATGATGCTTTCCAAGTTTTTCAATGTTTCACATCTCGACTTTGTGTTGCCCAGTTCACAAAGTGGGCTAACATTTTGCCCCCTCAAAGGATGCTCCTGTTGGAAACGGAGCATGCTTTGATTATCACTGCATATCGCCTTCTAGGTAATCTTTCCTTTGACTTTCCTCGTGCTTTCATCCTCTTCTTTAAATTTTAAATTTATTCATATGCCAAGCTGAGATATGACATCCTGTTCGGTTCGGACTCCGACCCGAACGGATCCCCTTCTTCTTCTACTTCGTATTGGACTATTGGGCCACGCTGCGTTACTGGGCTGTCAAACCGATCCGAACGGGGAGACGAATAGTCACCCTGTTTTTCTATATAAACTCAGCCTTCACCTCCTTCCCACTTTCCTTTTACTTTATCGTTTTACCATTTCTGCTTCGGAACTCCAGAGTTCAAAAGAGAAAGATTTTTTTTACAATTCTTGCGCGAATCTTCCATTTATACACCTCGGTAGGTTTGAATCCTTGATTGGTTTCGTGATAACAAGTTTTAATTGAAACTGATGGTCAATTCGACCGATCTGGATGTGGTTTCCACGCCGTAGTCTCCTCTTCCTTCGTTATTGTCGTTGGTGGCTTCGTTGCTACTTCGAGGCGTTGGAAGAGGGAGTTGTGGTCTGAGGCCAAAAAGGAGGAAGAAGAAGAAGATCATAGGGAGTCGGTTCGGGCGGTGGAGTATGGAAAGTGGAGAAAGGGAAAAAGAAGAGAAGTCCAGAATGTCGGATCGGGTCGGGGCAAGTAGAGAAAGGGAAAAGGAAAAGAGGTCCAGAAGGTCGGATCGGGTCGGAGCAAGTAGTCAAAGAAGGGGGAATGGAGCTCACCTAACCGGATCGGGTCGGACTGTAAGATAAAGGAGGAGAAGCATGACTACGTGATCCGATCCGTTAGGGGAATCTACCTCCGAGCCGATCCGATTTTGATTTCTGAGTTTCAAAGTTTATCCGAGCCCAAGACGAGGCCACGCCCCCGATCCGATCCCAATGAATGCGCCCGAACTGAACCGAAGGGCAGTCCATCTTAATGCATAAAAACTCGTTTAACTGGCCCAATCAACTCTTGGCATAATCTTCAACTTAATGGACAGTTAGGATAGTCCCTTGCGAACGTAACTGGACATCAAGAACTACTTCAATCCTTTATACTTTGCCAAAATTTTGCGTCGCACTTTTAAACATTTACTTTACACTTTCCGCATACACTGTTTACACTTTAGTTCGCACACATGCACGGGGGGATACGGGCTAATTTACTCTAACTTGTGCTATTGCTTCTTCAATAGTTTTATGACCATGAGACCCAGACGCTCTTCTAGACTAGCTGGGAAGAAAGAGGCCCCGCAAACCTCCAACAAAGTTACTCTCGAGGACATATCTTCTCCTTCGGATCCAGAATGGAATGATGAGGGTTCAGACTACGAAGTTGGAAATCACGAAAGTGACAATGTGTCTTTGGAGGGTGAAGTTTCTCTAGGTTTTGAAGAGGAAGGAGGGATTGGTGATGACCGAGCTCCTGATGAGTTTGAATCGGCTGTCATATTGGAATCACCCCAAGATTCTGTTGTATCAACAATCGACAACGACAGACTTATCCGAATTTGTTTAAAATACAGGATACTAAAAAGGGACACCCTGGTGCCTTCGAGAACTGACCGTCCCCACAACCCTCCAGAAGGGTATATGGCAATTACTCGGTTGATGTGCATGGTCGGTGCTATCCCTCCATTTTCTCCTTTTATCGTCGATTTTCTAAGACAAATGCGGATTGCCCCCATGCAGCTGCACCCCAATTCTTATGCTTACTTATACACCTTATATGTAGCATACCGTGAGATCTTAGGCATAGAGCTCACTTTCGATGACATTCATTTCTTCTACAACTTCAAGCATCGGACTCGAGAGACTCCTTCTTTCTGCTACTTTGAGTCTGTCCCTAAGAGGAAGATAATTTCAGCGCCATTTAGTAGTAAAGCTGGAGATTCCAGGATGGAATGGTTTTATGTGAAGCGACAACCAGGGTGTGCCAGGAGGTGGACGAAATCAAGTAAAGCACTGGTTTTCTAAATCTCGGCTCTATACATTCAAGTCATCGCCTTAACTCGTTTTTCTTTTTGTTTGCAGTCGATAACCCAAAACAAATATTAGACCAAGTATTCTTTGACCGGATGCACCAGGTCCTTAATGGCGATCAGAAGTTCTTGACTATTGATGAAGTCCTTAAGGACGAATATCTTCATTTTCATGGGTTGCTATCTGTTACTCGTAGCATTGGTCACGGGACGGCTCCATATATTTATATTCCCCCCGTGGACGTAATCCCTGAAATGGGCGAAAGCTCGAGAGCTCCTACAGTGCCTCTTCAAGCTTCACCCTCTCCTTCTTCTACCCAAGATGATGAATTAGCTAACATGGCGGAAAGGCATCGTGAAGGATATACTGTTCCCGAGGATGCCATTTCTCCAGAAAAATCAACGTCTTCCAAATAGTCACCGATCGATGCTTCTGAGGGAGATGTCCCTAGTACTGATGACCCACTGTTTCAGGGTTTGGGGGACCTCCCCTTACCTGAAACCATTTACACTTCAGAGGATTTCAGGAAGAATCCTTTAGTTTTCACTTCTTCTGAAGAGACTACTCCTGCTAAGGCCAAAGAGCCCGCCCGTACTAGTCTAGCTTCGGACTCGGGTTGGTTGGGGGGAAAAACACCACTTAGGACACACTTTACACAATAACATTACAACTCACTGCATCTTTCTCTTTGTGAAAATGTTGATCCTGAATATCATTTGTCTTATTGTGCAGGCACGATGTCCCGATCTTACTATGATATCAGGAAACTCTGCCGCAGCATGTTTAATCCACCTTATGATACTGAGTATGATCGCCGCGACGATCGCAGTAGGGAGGAGAGAAGGCCTTACGAACCCTATCGCTCTCAAACCTCGCGTTCTCGCTCTCCTGTTCGGACGGACCCAGAGAGATATAAAGGTTACCAAGGTCGTCGGGAAGAGGACAGGCCGCAACCGAAAGACTCCACCTCTTCCCAAGAAAAGCGCAGCAGGGAGAGAAGTCCGCCAAAAGATACTGAGTCGCGAAGTAAACGCAAGGTCTCTGCTAAACGGCCTAGAACAGATAAAGAGACTATTGAATCCTCCACGCACAGGGATACTGAGTTGATGATCCCCGCCCCTCCACCACTAGATGCTGAAACTGCAATCAAACGGGCGTATTTGGAGGAGCAATTTCCCAAACATTACTTCGAGAACTTGACTTTTTTACCTGCCCTCGAGCCTATTTCTTCCAGGTGGGCAGATGAGGCCAAAGCAAAGATAGATGCGGTCGAAAAACAGTATTCTGAAATGTTCAAATATTCACGCAACCTTTCCAGAATCATTCGTACTCTAATCACGAATGCTGATTCGATGCAAAAAACCGCGGAAGACGATGCAAAGGCCTTAAAGAATCTAGGAAAAGATTTGGAGGACACACAGGCCCAGCTTGCTGTTGCTCAAAGGGATGCTACTAGCTTCAAACAACAATTTGAAGATATGCAAAAACGTTACCATGATTTGCTTGAATCTCACACTCAAGAGCGTTCTGAGTTAAAAAAGCAAGCTGAAGATGCTAAGTCAGATGCCGCTAAAACGCGCCTTGCTTACGCTGACCTTGAATGGAAAAATGCCAAGTTAGCAAGGAGGAATGCTGAGCTAGAAAAGAAAAATGCTGACTTGGCTTCTAAGCTAATGGAGGCGGAAAACAGAGCTGCCCTGGCGGAGGGTAACGTCGAATGTGCTATCAAATCCGCTGAGGAGGCCCGCAAACAATTGTCAGAGGCGGAGGCAGAGATTCAGGATTTCGGCGAATTAATGATCGAATTCTTTGCACATATCATCCGTCGCCGGAACATTTCTTGGATTGAGGATTATCCATCTACTCTAGTCCAAGTATGGAGTCAGACCGTTGAGTGGGAGAAAGAGGAGCTCAAGGTTGTTTCCATTGATGAGGACAAGCTGATGGAGAAATATTTAAGGGATGATGAGCCAGAACGCCTAGCTGAAGGGCGCCGCCTCATTGCTGATGCTATGGAAGAAGAGAGGTGGAGGACTAAGCAAAAGAACGTTCCCGAGGCTGGTTCCTCTTCTACTGCCCCCGCAACTTCTGAAGTAGAGGGGTATGATCCTGAAAACCCGGGGATCCCTCGAACAACTCTGCTATCCCCTATTCCCGAAACGGCATCGGAGACAGCAGTTACCCCTGTCGAGAAGTCTTCAGAAGGTATCTCTACATTTTCTCCTCAATTCGTCAGGGCTATCTCTACCTTTCCCCACGTGATTGAGCAATCGATGAAAAACCCATTATTTTCTCCTAAGTTGATAACTGTTGCTTTTCATTCTGTAGGTATTGAGCCATCCGGAAAGACAGATGTGACTCAGGGAACCGCCTCTGGGGCGGAGCCTACAGAGAAGGCAAAAGGGGGAAAGGACAAGGCTGCTCCTATAGATTTGGGAGGAGGAAGCGAACCGTCTAAGGCTGACACTCCTCGTGATGAAGAAATGATAGCCGCCTTAAAGGATGATTGCGGCGACAGAGGACATGAGGAAGATCCAGAGGTGGCAATAGTCGGGGAGTCGAAAAGTGCAGATGATGTTACTTTGGCTGCAATGAAAGATGACCAAGATAAACGCTTGCAGTTAAAAGCTGAAGACTTAGACCCTGAAAGCCTCAAGCCTCTCACGGTTGTGGATGCGGGATCAAGGTTAGTTGTTAAGCTTTCAACTAGTTCTATTACAGAGGAACTCGCTAAAAAGTCTTCTCTTGATTCTAGCGCTCCGCCCTCCGGGAAGAAGTCAACCGATTCCAGCATCTCAGCTTCAAGAAAGAAAAAATCAAAGCGCCTGTTGACGGAGGCCGAAAAAGAGGCGAAGGATGCAGAGAAAGCCGCCAAGAAGTCTAAGCCTCCTTCGAAGTCTAAGTAGTGGGCTGTCTTGCGTTATTTTAGCATTTTGTTGACCAATAACTGTTGCTATGAGGGTGGCCCTTGCACCTTCTTTTTGACTGTTTTCCTGTACAAATTCATTCATTTGTAAATAAAAAATAATTCATTTTCTGCAATGTCTGTTAGCCATTAGTTTTACACTTATGTAAGAATGCATGTCTTACTATAGTTGTGTAATGAAGTTATGGTAGGGGGAAATATGTGTATACATATATGCCCCCAGTCGATCTCAAAAAACTATTCAAGACTTAATCAAGTAGTCTGAATGTCCCCGATTTTCTGACGGGATTGCATTTTCTGTGTCGTCAATGCCTGTCGTTTTTTCTGGCATTTTTTTTATACTCTCCTATCTTATACTCAGGTTAGAGTTCTTACTGAGGCGGTCTCTTGTCTGGGTGCACCTTCACGCCTCAGAGGACGTCGTCTTCCCGTCCTTTTATACTCTCTCTCAATTCTCGAGAGTTAGAGTTAAGAATGTCGTTTTCCCATTCTTTTATGTCTTATCGCACAAATAGTCGTTGTGCTTTTTCTTGAGTATAAACTGTTTTCAACCTTTCAGGTTTTAAATCATCTTATATTCCATAATCGCAACAGAATAGTAGATGAAGGTATATATATATAATGCATGAAAGTAAATGACACACGATATTTTTATAGTGGTTCGGCTAAGTCGTAGCCTACATCCACTTTATAGTTCTTTATTCATATCATCAGACTTTCCTAAGGCAAGTCGTGCCTTTTTTACAGAGTTCATAAGAAAAATAGCAGAGCGTACAACACTTCTAATCCAACGCATCAAGTGCTGGGCATTCCATGCTCTAGGTACCTCTTCGCCATCTACGGTCGTTAACTTGAAGGTTCTTGTTTCAAGTTTCCGTTGGATGACAAAGGGTCCTTCCCATTTTGGACCGAGGTGAGGAAGGGATGGAAAGATTCTCTTTAGCACCAAATCTCCTGGTTCAAAAGTCCTAAGGCGAACTTTTTTGTCGTAATAGCGTGCCATCTGACGTCGATGTCTTGCCGCGCGCAAATCTGCTTCGTCCCTTTTTTCTTCTATTTCATCAAGAGACTCGAGTAAGAGCGCCCGATTCGTCATCGGGTCATAATACGTCACCCGGTGGGAAGGAACTTCAAGCTCTACTGGAATTACTGCTTCTGAACCAAAAGAGAGAGAGAAAGGGGTATGACCAGTAGCTGTCTTAAATGTTGTTCGATATGCCCACAAAGCTAAGGGCAATTCGTCAACCCACTTTGCCTTTGCGCGCTCTAACCGTTTCTTGAGGATGGATTTTATAACTTTGTTTATTGCTTCTACTTGCCCGTTCGACTGCGGATAAGCAACCGCAGTATACCGTTTGTCGATCTTATATTTCTGGCAGAAATTTCTGAATTTTGCACCATCGAACTGGGTTCCGTTATCAGTTATAATGGTTCTTGGGATCCCGAATCGGCATATAATATTTCTAACTACAAAACTTATCACCTTCCTCGCCGTAATCTTGGTTAGGGGCTCAGCTTCCACCCACTTCGTAAAATAGTCCACAGCAACTATTGCATATTTCGCCCCTCCTTTAGCAATTGGTAGAACTCCGATGATATCAATTCCCCACGTGGCAAAAGGCCAAGGACTCACCATCGATTTGAGTTGAGTCGACGGTGCTCTGGGGATTTTGGCGAATCTCTGGCACTTATCGCAGCGTCGTGAATAATCAGCTGCATCTTTATTAATTGTGGGCCAGAAGTATCCATAACGCAATATCTTTTTCGCTAAAGTCTGACCTCCTGTATGATCTCCACACTCACCTTCGTGTACTTCTCTTAGTACACGTTTGATGTCGTCGTGTGCTATACATCGTAACAGGGGCATAGAAAATCCTTGCCTATAAAGAGTATCATCTTGTAGGACATATCTGGTAGCCTTGCGAACTATAGCCCTTCTCTCACTCTTCTTTGATGGGAGTGTCCCATTCTTAAGGAAGTTCTTAATTGGGGTCATCCACGACTCCTTCTCCGGTTCTGCTTCGAAAGCGAACTCAATTTCCATCGACTCAAAGCTTGGCGATTCCAACGTTTCAATTGGAATTATTTCAGTTTCTTCTGGATTGTCGGAACTAGCTAGCTTTGCCAGCCTGTCTGCCTTCTGGTTTTCGGCTCTTGGGATATGCGTTATTCTGTACCGCTCCAGGTTAATCAACAGCTTTTCCACTTTCCCGAGGTAGGCGATGAGTCGAGGTCCCCGAGCCCCAAATTCCTTTCGCACTTGGCAAACGACGATTTTGGAGTCGCAGAATATGTCCAACATTTTTATTTCGAGGTCTTTAGCAAGCTTCAGCCCGGCAATCAGGGCTTCGTATTCAGAGTCATTGTTAGTCGCCGAAAATTCTAATCGTAGAGCGTAATATAACGACCGTCCTTCAGGACTAACTAAGACAATTCCAGCTCCGGACCTTCGTTCGTTCTTGGCTCCATCTGTGTATAGCTTCCATGGATCTATCTTTAACTCATCTTCGGACTTGACCACTCTGTCATTGATTACTTCCTCCTCTGGGATGGTGAACTCTGCTATAAAGTCTGCCAGAGCTTGCCCCCTGATCGACCTTCGTGGCTGAAAATTTAAATCAAACTGACTTAATTCAATATTCCATTTGATCAATCGTCCCAATGCTTCGGGTCTCTGCAACACCTGCCTTAGAGGTTAGTCAGTGTATATGGTTATTGGGTGAGCTTGGAAATAGTGATGAAGTTTTCGGGAGGCGATTAGGAGGCTGTAAGCAAGCTTCTCAATCTTTGGATAGTTATGTTCTGCCGCTGCCAATTTCTTGCTTACATAATATACTGGCCTTTGCACTTTGTCTTCTTCTCGAACCAAGGCTGTGCTAACAGCGTGAGCCGAAACTACCAAGTAAACAAACAATTCTTCGTGGTCCACTGGCTTTGACAAAATCGGTGGTTTTTCTAACAATTCCAATAAATTTCGAAAGGCCTCAACACAGTCCGGAGTCCACTCGAAGCTCTTCTTTCCCCTTTTAATCAAATCAAAAAACGAGACGCATTTGTTCGTGGCTTTGGAGATAAACCTACTCAACGCAGCTACTTTCCCCGCAAGACTTTGGACGTCTTTAATTCTCCTCGGCTCTTCAATGTTTCTAATCGCTGCTATTTGGCTGGGATTGATTTCAATTCCTCGGGAGCTCACAATGAAGCCTAGAAATTTTCCCGATGCCACTCCAAATGAACATTTCAAAGGATTCAACTTCATCCGATACTTTCGCAGGATACCAAACATTTTTGCCAAGTCTTGCGTATGGCTGGAGGACTGTTTCGATTTGACAAGCATATCATCCACATAAACTTCCATAGTCTTCCCTATTTAATTATAAAACATTCTGTTCACCAAGCGCTGATAAGTGGCTCCGGCGTTTTTCAATCCGAACGGCATGACCACGTAACAGTATAACCCCAAATTTGTAATGAAGCTCGTGTGTTCTTGATCTGGCACGTGCATAGGAATTTGGTTGTACCCGGAATACGCGTCCATGAAAGAAAGAAGTTCGTGTCCCGCTGTTGAATCTACAAGCTGGTCAATCCTGGGAAGTGGGAAACTATCTTTCGGGCAAGCTTTGTTCAAATCTGAAAAATCAATGCAAGTCCGCCACTTTCCATTCGGCTTCTTTACTAAGACGGGATTCGATATCCAGTCGGGATATGTCGAATCTCTAATAAATCCGTTCTGTTTCAGTTTCTTCACTTCTTCTTTTAGAGCAGCCGACCTTTCTGGGCCCAACATACGTCTCTTTTGCTTTACAGGCGGGTATTTCAGGTTTACATTTAGTGAGTGACTTATGATGGATGGCGATATCCCATACATGTCAGCGTGGGTCCAGGCAAACACGTCCAAGTTTGCCTTTAGGAAGTCAGCTAGTTCTTTGGCCCGACGTGGATCCAACTGGGATCCAATCTTCAAAACTCTTGTTGGATCAGCTTCATCAATGGGAATGTCCACTGTCGCTTCATTAGGAGTTGCATTTCTAGTCTCTGGTTCCTCGTCTTTTCTGGGATCCAGGTCTTCAGGCGTTCCTTTGGGCAACTCCTTCGAGGCTGATCCCTCTAATTGCTACGCCGAGCCTTCCTTTGGAGGAGGCGAGGCATCTTTACTCTCGATGTTAAGTCCTTTCATCAACATCTTTAATTCGACAACATAGCAGGCCCGTCCGGAGACTTGATCCCCTCTCATTACTCCAGTTCCGGCTTCAGTTGGGAACTTAAGCAATAAACACCAAGGGGCGATGCAAGCCCTGAACTCAGCAAGGGCAGGCCTTCCCAAAAATGCATTATAAGGCGAATCTACGTCCAACACTACAAACTGAAGCATCCGTACTCTTCGGCGTTCTCCCTGCCCCAAGGTTACGGGCAATTCTATGTACCCCATTGGAGCTGTTGACGCCCCGTTGAAGCCTCGGATCCAACCTTCGCATGGCTTCAAATCATCAGATTCAAGCTTCATCTGATCGAATGACTTTTTAAATAAAATATTAACAGAGCTTTCGTTGTCTACTAACACCTTATGAACCAAGGCCGACCCAATGGTGGTAGTAATGACCAACGGATCATCGGTGGGTGACTGGATACCGGTATTATCTCTGCTACGGAATACCACATCGTCAAACATTGTCTTCTGTTGCTTTATGGGGGCGGTATCTTCCAAATCATCACATTCATCCACATCTACGTGCTTGGCAGCATTTACATATTGATCCATTGCTCTAAAACTGCGGATTGCTGGGTGGGGTCCACCCACTATGGAGTTGATAACAATTCCCTTGCCTTTCTGCTGCGCTGTAGGCTTGGGAGCAGATTGAATCTGTTTTGGAGCCTGCTCTCCTTGCCCCCTGTCCCTCGGGGAAACCTTATATTCATCCAGTTTCCCTTCGCGCAGCAGCTTCTCAATCACGTCTCTCAAATGTCAACATTCATTGGTTGAATGCCCATGAGTTCCATGAAACAAACAAAACTTTCCAGTTGCCATTTCTTTCTCCATTGAGTCGCGAGGTGGCGGTCTTTTATATTGCAAAACATTGTATGTATCCAAGTAAATGTTCTCCAGAGTGTCGTTCAACGGTGTATAATTCTCATAAGTCTGGAATCGGGGTCTTTTGTTAGGATCACTTCCCCTATTTCTATTTCTTCTGTTACCATTCGCGTTACGGTTATTGTTGTTGCCCCCGTTTCCAGAATTGTCGTTTCCACTCTTGTTTCCCACATTCACTTCAACTTTTCCGGAACTTTCTCCAGACTGCTTCACGGCGACATTACTCGGAACATTTTCTTTTGAAGCCGCTCCAGACTTTCTCTTTCGGTTTGCCCTGGCCTCCTCTCGTCTTAAGTGAATATCGGCCTTTTTCATAGAATAACTCTCTCGTGGAGGGTATCTTCCCAGAAAGGTAATCTCCAAACTCGGAGTCAGGATCGACTCCTTCCATCAAATCCATCAAGATGGTGGGCTCATGCGGGTCACTAACTTCAGTCACAGCTAAGTTGAAACGGTCGAGATATGACCTAAAAGACTCTCCTGGCGCCTGCTTAATTCTTGATAATTCAATAACACTTTTAGACTTTCGGGTATGGAGTCGGAACTGATTCATAAAACGTTCGCTCAATTCCCTATAATTCGATTTCGAACGAGGGGGAAGTTGGGTAAACCATAGCAGCGCCACATCTTCTAAATAGATCGGGAATGCTTTACACTTCACAGCATCAGGAGCAGCAGCAGCATTCATGAGCCACGAGTATCGCATCAAATGCTATCCCAGATCGGTTCTCCCATTGTACTTGTCCATTTGCGGCAGGTTAAAACGTCGGGGAAACTAAAAATTGAGGATGTCGTCAGTGAAAGGAGTATGGCTTCGCTCAATGCCATAATCTTCATTGGTATAGTTCCGGCTTTCAGACATAATTTGGCGTACCATTGCCTGTACGTCAGCATTAGTTAGGGGCCGTTCAGGCTCCCTGGCCCTGGTATCCTGGTTCCTTTTGGGCTCTTGTTCAGGAGATGCCCTTCTTCTTTGAGCTGCTTCTGCTCTGCTTCGTTCCCTACGCTCCCGGTCGATCTCGGGTGGAGGGGACTGGAGCATTTGCCCCTGAGTGGGATCAATATGGTTAGGGTCTCTCAAGCTTGGATCATTGGTTCCTAGTGCTTGCGCAATATCCTCGCGGGACCCCAAAGATCCGAACGTCAGTTGCTCCAAATTCCGAGGTCGTTCGAGCGGCCTTCTTTCACGGGGCCGTTCTTCCTCGGATGAAGAAGACTGATCCATTGGTATGTGGCGAACCGGGGATGGGGTTCTCTGTCTACGGAGTTCGCTAATTTCCCTGCTCATGAGTCTCATGTTTTCTTGCATCATGAGATTGGTGCGCTCGTGGATTTTCATAGCCTCCCTAGTACTCTCAAGCATGTCAAGTAGGCGCGAGAAATCTCCTTGAGTAATAGATGCGGATGGATTGACCTGATCATTGACCCTGGTGGCTGGAGTCGGAGCATTTGTGGGGGCTCGAGTAGAGGTTCCAACATCACCAAGTGTCGGTTCGGTTCGGAGATGGGAGGCCTGTTCGGGTCGGAGCTGGAAAGTCAGGTCGGGTCGATGTAGGGCGAGCTGCTCGGGTCGGTTCAGGTTGGGGGAGTGCACTGCTTCAGATTCTCCTACCCGGATCGGATCGGAGCTCTCCCCCTGAGTGCGGTTCGGATTTCCTGTATCAGTCCGTCCTGCTGCTGAGCTCTGCCCACGAGACCTTGTCACAACTGCATTTTGCTGATCTTCACCAACTCCGTTCCCCCGACTAGATTGAACTTCCTTGCCTTTTCCTTTGGCCATAGTTCTTCAACAATCAATTCAACAAATATTCAAGAGCGTCGAAACTTGAGGATTAACTTCTTTGAACTCAACGGTCGAAAAAGTAGAACGATAATCCCGAAAAACAGAGAATTCAGATGATTCTCAATGAAAGCACCAAATGTTAGACCAAAAAGTGGTTCTAACACCCAAATTGACTAAAAGCAGAATGAAATAAGATCAAAAGTAAAATGGAGACACAAAGTTTATAGTGGTTCGGCGTTAAAAAGCCTACGTCCACTTGTCAATCACTATTCTCGACGATAGAGTTGCAATTACAATGAGATATTCACTCAATTTCACTCACAACTCACATACATTCACTCAATTGTTTCAAAACAAATGTTGAAAAACGATTTGGATTATCCGGGAGTGCTGGAATTCGGTTTATGAAAGTGGTTGAACTCTCAAAGTGCCAAAAAAAAGATCCCTTTCATTGTCTCCAGACAGGGTATTTATAGGTGAAAATTTGCTCAGAACCCGATCCGGATCGGAGCCACATGTCTTCCATCCCATCATCCTCGGGTTCGGATGGATTTCAGTGTTGACAACGCATCAGAGCAGTGGACGTTGTGGGCAGGAACTGGTCATACCCGCTCCGCATCTTCAGGCGATCGCGGGGGAATGTGACATGAACTACAGGTTCGGTTCGGAGGAGCCTGCAGTGGGGGCTCGGATCGGAGTACCCGATCCGATCCGGATTAACCCAAAAACTAAGTCTTTATCCACTTTGCTCCGTTTCGATCCGATAGTATGTAGCCCTCCGATCCGATTGACAGTAGGTAGCTCCCCGAACCGAACAGCAGTGCCTCTTTGATTCAAACATTAGCAGCTCTCCGATCCAATTGACAGTAGGTAGCTCCCCGAACCGAACAGCAGTGCCTCTTTGATTCAAACATTAGCAGCTCTCCGATCCGATTGACAGTAGGTAGCTCCGCGAACCGAACAGCAGTGCCTCTTTGATTCAAACATTAGCAGCTCTCCGATCCGAACAGCCAAAATCTCTCTGATCCGATCCGCTACATCTCTCCGATCCGATCCGCTATGATGCTTTCCAAGTTTTTCAACGTTTCACATCTCGACTTTGTGTTGCCCAGTTCACAAAGTGGGCTAACACCGAAAAAATTATATGATTTATTGGATGCAGCTATAAAACCCCTTGGAATATGGATGTACAAGCGGCACTCTATTATTAGTGACTGCCGAGTACACTGTAATGAAATCAAAATACAACCTTATGAAAGTCGAATTTACGGTTGTTGTTCAACCTGCTAAATGTTTATGACATTCAATAATTTAATGTGTGAAAATTATTATAAAGTGAAAAAACTTATGTTATCTTTCAGCTTGACATATCAAATAATAGATACATGTTCAAATGGTTGCATGTTGTTCTGGAAAGAAGACATCAATCTTAGAAATTGTAAAATATGTAACCAACAAAGATACAAACTAAGGAAAAATAAAGGAAAAGAAGTTCCGTACAAACATATGCATTATTTACCTTTTACTCATAAACTTCAAAGGTTATATGCATCATATGTAACTTCGCATCATATGAGATGACACTGTGTGAGAACACCTGACAAGTATGTTAACACACTCATCTGACGGAGAAGCTTAGAAGTATTTTAAAAGGAAATATTCCGATTTTGCAGCAGAGCCGCAACGTTAGACTAGGTTTATGTATGGATGGATTCTCACCATTATCATAGTTTGGTTCTAAATATTCATCTTGGTCTGTAATAATTACACCTTATAATCTACCTCTCTGGATGTGTTTGAAAACTTTGTATATATTTCTCACAATTTTCATCACTGGCCCTGATGATCCGACATAGGGAATCGATGTTTACTTTCAACCGTTAATCAAAAGTTTAAAACATTATGGTATGAAGGAGTAAAAGCAACGTACTCAAAAAGAAAAAAAATTCGGATGTTCGCTTCTTTGCTATGGATTATTAGCGATTTTCATGCATATGCAATATTTTCGGGTTAGAGTACGGCCAGCGGTTTTGCTTATCCTTATTGCATGGAAGAAACATGAGCATTTTCTTTACCGCATAAAAAGAAAATTTCATGGTTTGATTGTCTTTGATGTTTTCTCTATATTGATCATCTTTTTAGAAGAGACAAAAAACTTTACGGCTAATAGACATGAGACTCTACGAGCACCAACGGTTTGATCAAGCGCGGATATATATGTACTAAAAGGCTATCCAAAGATACACAAAATCGGACAGCAAACTTAGATCCAAGGTAAATCTACTTTTCTTAATTGGCGCACACATAGTATATTCTGGGATTGCCTTATTGAAAAAATCTCTTAATTCGTCATAACATTGACGTGATGCATAACGAGAAAAACGTATTTGATAATCTTCAATACAGTTTTGCATATTAAGGGAAAGACTGAGAACGATCTAAAATCAAGATGTGATATGGAAGAAATATGTAATCATCTTGAGCTTCATATGAAGCCAAATGACAGTAAAAAAACCCAAAGCAAGCTATGAGCTAGGCAACAACCAAGTTAAAGTACTATTAAAATGGGTGAAAGGATTACGTTTCCCCAATGGAATTCCTCTAATGTATGTAGATGTGTCGACTATAAAAGCAAAAGGTTGAGTGGAACGAAAAGCCATGATTGTCATGAAACGATGAAAAATTCGTTACCCGTCGCTTTCAAAGAACTGTTGCCCGTATAAGTTTGAAAGGTAATAACGGAACTTAGTTTATTTTATAAGGAGCATTGCTCAACTACATTAAAAGTTGACCATCTACTTAAACCTGAAGAAGAAATCCCTATATTGCTTTGCAAACTGAAGAAAATATTTCTTTTAGGTTTCTTTAATGTAATGGGGCATTTATTTGTTCATCTTCCATATGGAGCACGTCTTCGAGGTCCTCTGCAATATGCATGGATGTATCCATTCAAGAAATATCTTACTAATACTGAGTTTGAAAATGTTAATTTAATTATAAATATGAGTTAATAATATTAAACTAAAATATTATGTATTAGTTATTAACTTATTTAAAGAAAAAAGTGAGACAAAAAGCTTGAGTTGAAGGTTCAATTTGCAAATCATATATCGAAGAAGAAGCTTCGTTATTTTTCTCTCATGAGGCCATTGGAAAGATTCTTCCTTTGAAGCAATGGTATCTATTTTAAAACAACATGGCCGACATGTTGGAAAATGTGTGTAAGTATAATTATATGATAGAGATTACCAAGTAGCACACACATATATTCTTCTTAATTATCCTGAAGTTACATCATTTGTTAGGTAATTATCATATTACAAGTTTTGATAAATTTAATACTACACATGTAAATTAATAATAACGCAATATATTATGTTTTTGTTTACAGTATTTATTAATCACAAAATTCAAGTGGAGATTTAAGCAAAGATTTCGCTACTTGGTTTTTAAACTACATTTGTGTTCCCATAAATAATGTGGTCAATGAAGGACTGAAACATTTGTCGTTGGGACCGAAAAGAAAAGTTAAAAGTGGCCAATATTTTTCATTAATGGATACAAATTCGACATCAACGAATATAGATATGAAAAATTAACAAACAATACTGGTATATTTGTTAAAAGCAGTGATGATCTGAATGATCATATAAATATAAATGATTTTTATGGCGTGTTAACCAAGGTTTTGCAATTGACATATTTTACAAGACCCGCGAAGGATTTTTTCTTTAGATGAAACTGGTTCGACAATGTTCCAGGTTCTGATATTAACGTTGATCCAAATGTAATCTTATAGAAATTAAACATACCTTGCTTTATCAACAGTACGACCCTTTTAATTAAGTTAAACAAGCCCTACAAGTTTATTGCACTCCTTATCCATCTCTAAAAGTAGATAAAGTAGAACGGTCTGCAGTTTTTAAAACCAAGGCAAGTATCACATTCGATGGAAAGAATATTCCAAACGAACAAGCTTATCAAGCAGATCTTGAGGAAAATGTTAAAATAGCAATTACAAACGATCAAACTGATTTTAGACCTTTAAATGATAAGGCAAATGTATTAATTGATGCATTTGAGAGTGTAGAGGAAAATGATATAGAACATGAAATCGAGTCTGAATCAGAAAATAACGAGGATTGAGTAATATCCGATAATTTTTTCGATCATTCATGTTGCATTTTTCTCTCATTATTTTTACATTTATCCAAGTTATACCATTTTAATAACAATAATGGTAAACGCACGCACACAACACACACAACATAGCACATATATAACATGTATTATATTCTTTTTAATGGTTCATCATATCATAATTATTATAAATTGTATGTATGCGACAGGTATTATGTCTAGCTCCCGACGACATAGCTCTTCCCACTCAATTGGTGAGCCACCAGCTCGTCTAGTCATATATTTGCAGCCTAAGGCTAATCGCGAATAAATATCAAAATTAGTAACATATCAATATAATTTTTTTGTGCATGGTATATCTATAATTATCTAAGTTCTATTTTATATTTAACATAAGGGATTTGAGTTGGAGCCATCGGGAGTGGTTCTGGGCATTTCTAAGCAGGTGTATATAAGTAGGATGGCCGATTTCTGACCTAAGTGGAGAAAGATCTCTGATCCTATTAAGGAGGCCATTTGATAAGATTTTCTTGTAAGTTTATACCGCATTACAATATGATTAAGTATAAATGAATAATTAGTAATATTTTCTCATTGTACAGGGGGCTGTAGATATGCAAGAGGCGGACGCCAACCTAGTTTAGCGCTATCGGAATTCAAAGGTCGCTAAGAATTACAAGGAGTAAATGTCAAAGCTAATTAAATCGGGAAAGAAACCGAACTCTCATATGCTTTTCGTTGTGATCGGTGATAATGTTTTCAACTGTTAGATGGTTTGGTCATTTTGTAAATTAATAAAATTGATATGGTCGCCTTGTAATTTCAAAGTTTTGGTTCTGCTTATTCCATTTCTTACGCTTGTTATTTCGCTATTCTTAGTTTATCAACTAGGGTTGGTGCCTCGTTAAAACTCATCTTCCTCTCTCAATTAGGGTTACCACCTCATTACAGCACCACCTCCACCTTATTGTAACACTTTCTTCACTCCGCATCTCTTTTCCCCTTGTTCTTGATCTGCTTCCACCTTTGCCTCACTTACGTAATTTTCTATTTTGTTGTCTTAAACTGCAGTTTGTTTTTATTCCAATTCTGGTTACAATTTTTGTATTTTTCTTGGGTATTCGTTATTCATTCAGTGATTATCATATAATGCTCTTGGATCGTACCCATCGGTTTTGTTACTTGTTTAATAAATTTATCTCAAATCCACGTTCGAATCCCTAATTATCGATTTGGTCATGTACTGCATTGCTTATTTTCCTTACTGAATTCTCTTGGCTTCTATTTGCAAGGTCAATAGCAGGTATTTGGGTTACTGATAGAAAAGATTTCCTACTTAATTAGGACTTCTGATATTTTGAAGCTTACGAATTTTTTTCAACCTATTGTATTGTTTGGTTTCCAGCATGCCTACTGCATCAAAACTTGCAGCCAAATTTCATTGTGAACTTAGTACCACCTTATATACTTTCAATTTTGGTTACTGATATATTTAGTTCGTTCACTAGTTTCACTAGTTTTATATTATTTTAATTTTGTTGTAAGCCTTTGTTTTTGGACCTTCATTCGTGCTAAACCTTTTTTGATGTACTTAGTTGTCAGTATTTTATAACTAAGTTTCTATGATGACATTATCCATGTCTTTAGTTCATATGGTTCTTAAGATAGAGCTTGTTCTGAAAATATGCAGAACAAGAGATGAAATTTAAAAATTCAAGGAAACTTTCAAGGAAGTCAAAAATAGATGTGTCCGGTCATCAAACATAATATTGGGGAACAAGATAAGCATAAAGTTTTGAGTACTATTTATTTATTTATAATTATTATTGTAAAATTATACATGCTGATATGCATATGCTCCTCAATTTGAGGATTTTTGTTTGGCTAGAATATAGAGTTTGGAAAGCACCAGATAATCATGTTAATAGTCAAAAAAGCATGCTAAAGAATGAAATGGTTATCACCTAAGTTTATGAATATTTGATTCTAACCTAAGTATGTGAAGAATGTTTAAATGTTTTAATAAGGTTTCGTGATTAGAAATAAACAAGTGGTTGTATATTGTTTGCTACCACTTAAGGTTGTACGAGAACTAAATGAATGTAAATGTTTCAATGGCATGTGAAGATGCTGATATGGTGTTAGGATACGTAGATTGTTATTTATTTCATGAAAAAAATTCTTTATTTGCAATTCATAACAAAATTTTCTGTAAATTATTGGATGAGTAGGATGTTGCTGGGTACGAAGTACATTGATTCCTTAATTAGTCAATTCAATATAATATGTGAGCTTTTCAAAATAGACATTTTCTTGCCTTTTTTGGTGGTGTATCGAATTTAACTCTGATGATGAGTTATTTTCTATAGTGGGCGTCTCTAAAATGATTAAAGTTTTTGAGTTTTTTTTTGTAAGATATTAATTTAACCATTGAAAAATGTATTCCAAGTGGAAACTTACTTTACTGATTGTTATTAGGTTGTAAATTAACCAATTGATAAGCATACACTGTTTTATGGATGTCCACTCAGGATGATCTTTTTGGCTTCAGTTGGAACAAATAAGAAAAGAATATCATTGTTGTGACTACCGATGAACGGTTATTGTTTGGAATATAAACGCTCGCCAGGTAGTACTATAAACTTACACAGTTGGTTTGTTTTCTGTTTTCAATTGTACAAAATAAAAGATAAATGAATATATCATTTTTAATTATAAAAAACAATGATAAATGAATATATCATTTTTAATTAAAAAAGTAATGTAAATGAATTTATCATTTTTATGTATACCTTAAAAAGATAATTTCATTTATCCTTTTTCTGTAAATTTTCTTTAAAATTAATTTTTCTGAAATCTGTCCTTAAAACTAATTATCCTGAAATTAGAAGCGCTTATACCAAATTTCTATAGTATTTTTGTACTAATTATGTATTGGAACATGACATTCCGTCTAATTCATTCTTTGTACTAAGTACTGCTACTTCTCCAAGTACATGGAAGTGTTATTCATAATTGTAGTCCTCCAGATTTTATATTACAAACATTGGCAACATGTTGGCATCTCTTTCAATTTCACCGGGAGCAAAATTTTCATCCAACTTAGCTGATGTACTTTAATCTGACACTACATAAGGCATTACAGAATTATTATTGTATAGTCAAAGTTAAAATGACCTAATCTTACTAGCATTCGCCTTAGTTGGCTTGTTCATCATCGATAAATGTAATATCAAATTAGCGACCGGTGGCATGGCAACTAATATTTTTACTAATAATGTTATTTTTTATAGCCTTTATTTTTAATTTTTTAACCTTTCATGTTCATTTTTAACTGATTACTAGTTACATATAATGCCTCAAAAAATTGTCAGTAAATTTTACAGTGCAATCAAACTAATTGATCCAATTTTATTGAGTTGCAGGTTATAGACGAGAGATTGATATGATTTAACAACTCTTCTTATTATGTTGAGGCATAATGTAACAGCCCAAATTTTTTTCGACTATTTAGATTCAAATTTAATGTTCATTTTGGAGAAAAACAGTTGAATGCAAGGTTAAAAAATTAATTAAGTGAATTTAATTGATACAAACTTGAATAAGCTTATTAAATGGTGAATTCAGTAGGTTATTAATATAACAACTTGTATATGATTGTAAACATAAGATTTGGTTATTAATTGTAACAAAAGCCATAAAACCAAATATTGTAAATAAATGGTAAGATTTTACATGGTCAAATGAAATTTATTAAGTTAGAATAATTAACTTGAATGTTAATCCATTAGATTATTTGTCTCCGACAATAAGCGTATAATATTTAATTAGAAGTTGCAACCAGTCATAATTGCAAAACCCAATATTAATGTATTGAAATAAAGTGGAAACAAATTGCAACAAAGATAACTGAATGGTGTAATTAATGGAAATTAAGAACGGTAATTAAAAGGCTAAATTTAATGTTTAACTAGTTGTTAAAAATAATGATTACAATAGAATAATTGATTAATATGCGAAACCATTTGCTTTGTTAATAAACAATAGACATATAACCATGTCTGAATCTGTAATGGCCCGAAGTTCCGTACCCTTTGATTTGACTAATAACACCACACGTCCAACCCAAATTGTACAGAAATATGAATCGTTAATAGAAAGAAGTTAGAGGATGGGAAATAAAAAGAAAGAAATATTAGAATAGAAGAAAACGAAGATCACAACTCACAGCGGAACGAATAAAATATAGTAGGTAACATAAACTTTGAAATACAATTCAGTAACTTTATATACATACCATCATTAGAGCACAACAACTATTTCTGGAACAGTTATAAACACATGTTTCCAGATACAAACACGGTACATAGCGGAAAATATGATAGTCTATATCTAACTAGTGAAGCCTTCTACTTCAAGCTCCTCCAAGTGAATCTGTAAAACCCCGACTACTTGACTACCCGTACAAATTTGGGCACCCAAGAGTTTAGGAAAAACAAAAAAATAACTCTGGGTCAGTCATGGGACTGGTGTGAGTAAACTCCAACCATTGGTTTAACTTTAAAAATCATTTTTTAAAAGAAATGATAATCGTAAGACAAATCCACACATAAACACGGATGGTTTTTACCTTACGATAACCAAAACATTTTTATATCAAAATCCGGTGATATTATAATAGTGTCTAAATCAAATAAATAGAATCTAGCGGAACGCTTGCATCTCACGCTCCATATATAATATAAAATCAAAAACCGCAAGGCGCTTATTGGAGATTGGATTTCCAACATGACAAGGTATGGGACCACCTGCCGATAGTGTATCTCTAGAGGTGAATACACTGGGTTCAACAAGAACGTTGTGACGACTCCAAACCCCGTATTGACGGTGGTAAGGGTAATCTTTGGAATATAACACATAAACATATAATAGCAGAACAGAATTAAATAAATACACCAGATAATGTACAAATAATACACTGGATAAACGTTATCATCAGAGTTACACAGAATACAGGATCATACTTAGTACAAATACAGTTCAACTATACATAAATGTCTACAACGGAAAACAACATAATATGTACAATAGGAGCTGAACAGCATAAAAAGAGATAGATGATAGAATCCAACTTCATCTCCAGCTATCCAGAAAGAGCCTGCTGAAACCTGAATACAAGGCTGCCCATGTCGAAAAAGGGGCACCCGAGTTTGCAAGTGAAACAAACTACGAGTCAGTCATGGGCTGGTATGAGAAATCTACTTAACACATTATATAATTTGGCTAATCATAGGACCACGCCACTTTCGCGGAATGAGTTTACTCCATTGGATTGCCAGTGCTTTACAACAGGTAAATCTTTTAAACACCGCAATGGTTTTTATAAAAATGAAGACATTATAAGACTCAGTTCCCATCACACAATGCAACGCGAACCGGAGGATAGAGTTTTTACCTTATAATGGCCAAAATATGCTTGATACGAATAAAACAAAAGAATTTGATATTATTACTAGTGTTTATATGTTTCAAAAACAATTTCAAATCATTAGTATCAATCATAGGTGACATTAATGCCACATACCACTATGTCGCCATATATAGGTATACAATCAAAACCGCACAGTCACGTATTTGGAAATTGGATTTCCGTCATGAACCAAGGCAAAAGATAGTCCTTATCGACTTCGAGACGCTCTAGCCCGTGTCTCAGGCACAGCCGCAACCGTACCTTGGATCGTCAGGGCCTGTCCACACGGAGTGGATTATAATGCCTGAACAATGCGTTTCCCCGCCCTATGGGGCGTCAATGAGCCAACGAATGACTCCATCGGTCCCGTATCGACCGATATATCCGAGGTGCCTCGTAAAAGCAACAACCACATAGGTGAAAATAATATGAATGTCATCCAGTTTAAGCACTGACACCACCTCTAGCTAGAAAGAAACACACGTCCCTCTTGAGGTCCTCTCCTGTTTCTGGTTCATACCGGGGTGTGAGGCTCGCGAATTCACGTTATACACAAAGCTATGCCACACCGACGGTGCTTTGATCATCAACCACAAGACTTTGCTTTTCAAAAGAAGCCTTGATCATTGCATCTTAGAATGCCACCCAGGCAATTCACACCATGCAACTGATGGCTATCAATAACACAGAATAAATTCCAATGTCAGACACACAGTCCAATTACAAGTCCGTTCTAGGTCTGAACGAAACCGGAGGCACCATATACCTCGCATACCCATCGATTTCCACGTACGTCTGGACGATCACCACTCATTATCCATATTTCGGGATGTCTCACAATCAGGACATCAGTTACCATCCAACCGAGGTGAAGATCTCCGGTCTTCAACCACCGTCTTCATCTTCGACTTCTTATCGTCGATTCAGTTATTCAGAATGGGATAAACCCAGTCTTTCTGAGCAACTCGCGTATATAATAAACAAGTGCTAAACAAACACAACACACGCCTTACTCCAATTCATCAATCACTAACCGTAAATCAGTAAGAGAACGATTTCCCAAATATTAACCTCGAAGGCCGAAACCAACATCAGATCAAAACCCAGGAAATCATCCGACCTAGCTAACCTTTAGTTAGTTTATAATATTTTACTTTCAACCATCAAACATTCAATAAAGCGGGTAAATTTGGTTTATTTCCATTCCATATCGTTTATAATATTTTATAACGATTTATCGCTATTTTTATTTATTTATTTATTTATAGCCAATTCATTCAAACGACGCTTCGGGCCATAACGCGGCCATGGTGTTGTTTTTCTTCAGATTTCGTTTACACATATCTGAAAATCTAACCGTTGGATCTTCACAAATTTTATATCATTAGAAAGATCTTTTCAAAACGAATCCAACGGTTCCAGTTTTGGGAAAATCCGACGGTCGGATCTCCGGTACGCTCGTTTGAAGTTTCGATTTCAAAATACGAACTGCAGCGTCGTTATTCGATTTAATTTAATTATATTTATATATATATATATATAAATATAATCGATTCTGGCGCTGTTTTTCTTCAGATTTGAATTAAACATTCCAGACAATCCAACCGTTGGATCTTTACAAAGTTGGTGTCGTTGGAAAGATATTTCCAAGGCGAACCCAACGGTTTCGGTTTTAGGAAAATCCGATGGTCGGATCTCCCGCACTAATCGTTTGAAATCACGGTTTCAAAACACGAACTGCAGCTTCGTTATTCGATATATTTTAATTATATTTATATAGATATATAAATATAATCGATTCTTCGATTTTAAAACTATATTATTTTCATGCATTTGATAAAAATGATATTTTTATCCAACAAACATTTATTTCGACACTTCACTAGTTTTAACAATTTATGTATATAATAGAAATGTGATTTTTATTGCAAAACAATTTATTTCAAAACACGACTATTTTATATAGTTCATATAGATGATAAAAATATGATTTTTATTATAAAACAATTTATTTCAAAACACGACTAGTTTATATAGTTCATATAGATGATAAAAATATGATTTTTATTATAAAACAATTTATTACAAAACACGACTATTTTATATAGTTCATATAGATGATAAAAATATGATTTTTATTATAAAATAATTTATTTCGGACACGAATTCCACTCAATACATGAATTTCTATTCAACGAATGAATTTCTATTCAACACATGAATGTTTTCTATAGTTCGTATATATAGAATAAAAATGTGATTTTTATTGTTAAAACAATTTATTTAAAACACGAATACCATTCAACACATGAATTTCTATTCAACGAATGAATTTCTATTCAACACATAAATGTTTCAACATATGAAAATAATTTCAACAAATGAAAATAATTCTAATACACGAATATTTCAGAAAATTTCGGTAGCATAACGGCAGGGTAGTTAAAACCGGGGCCGTCCCTAGAACGGCTCCTCGCTCTACCTTAAAGCCTCGCAGCTTTTGACAATGGGGATTTCATGCATCTAGTTCGCACGCAGGCGGCATGTATATTTTTTTCATTTCCACAAACTAATCCTATGTGGTTTCAACCAAATAATTCTCAACCACAAACGGGTATTTTTCAACCACAATCAATCAATTTCAACCACAAACAATTCTAATCAACCATTCGCTATCAACCAATTTTCATACCAATAACAACCAATAAATATCGTCTATGGTTTGTGGACGAGGGGCGTATATATATATATATAAGCATTTCACTTCTATTTCAACACATATATAATTTCTACAACATATATATAACTTATACCTCGAACGTACGACTTATACAACGCTTATACATGAGGTGTACAACTCTTATATAACTCATACATCGACTATATAATTTATACGTCATCGTTTTCCATATCGTTTATAATTCAGAAATCTCACATTGGGTTCCACTCCACCAAAAATAGCAGAAGGCTCAGAAAAATATGCGGTCTCTTCTAGAATGTAGAAGACATCCACACGAGTCCACTATCTCTTGTTTCACTGAATTTCGTCAAGAAATGAAAAAGATATGATTTTTACAGTGAAATCAAAAACCGTAGCGCTTTAAAGTGCTATAGAATAGTTTAAAATAATTTCAGCCGTTACCTCAGCTATTCGTTCAAAACTAGGTCTTCATTTTTCTCGAAATACGCGCCACTTCAGGACGATCGGCCAGCGCCATGACGAAGAAGGGGGAGGGGCGCCTCCGCGCATGGTGGTGGGGGCCCACTCGGTGGTCCCTGCTGATGGTGGCAGCGGCTTGAAGTCCCTAACTTCGGGGCGTCTGTTCTCCTTGAATGTTGAACGAAAAAATCCAATCCCTACATGGATTTGAAGCTCATCCCGAGTTCTTCAAAATTTTCGACTGGAGGAGGGACTGATTTTGCTTGTAGAGGGAGAAAAGGAAGAGAGAAGGCGTCGAAGGTTATTCTGCCGTGCGATTGGAGCTGTCGGGGAGAGAGAATGGTTTCGTTGACCAATGGGATTTATTTATATATTTTTAAAATCTCTAAAATACCCTCTTTCACACATGAACTCCAATCCAAACCCAACGACTGTCGTCCCTAGCCAAATACCCTCATTCCGAACACAATGGGATATGTTTCGTAGGCCCATTTGACTGTTTCAGTCAGTTTTCCTTCAAACTAAAATATAAAACATTCAATATTTGATTTGAACGTACATTTCAATTTGTCGGGGCCACATACTGATTCTAAAAATTCCCGAAAAATACATCTAGTTATGTTTTGACGATATGGTCCCAACAAAACTAGTTTCGTCGAATTCTGAGACCATTTGAAAAATGACCCTTTTCTGGTCGATCCAATTTAATATAAATCAACCAAACACATTTTCCTTTGCCACGCTCACATACTAGCTTCAAAAATTATGAAATTTGAAACCTAGCAATAATTTATCATCCCGGATCCAACAAAAGTGGTTTCGTCGAATTCAGATGTCGTTTGCAAAATGGTCATTTTCACGGGCTATATAAATTCTATAGCGACATTTCTGAAAATTCATTTGGCCATAACTTTTGCTTCCTGCTATGAAACTTCGATTTTTCAAATTCATTAGAAAGATATCCACTAACAGATTTAGATATTTTTGTTTTCACTAAAATCCTTTTTGTTTTGCACCCGGTACAATCATCCAAAGTTTGAATTCAAATTTTGAAACTACCGCGCCATTTCAGGCCTTATTTATAATTAGAATTAATTATATTTGTTTTCAAACGTTGATTCAAACTTACTTTTCGTCGTTATAATTTCAAACATTTATTTTACATATTTTAAATTCACTAAAATAGCCAAATTAAAATTTTCAAACTGGTTCAGATTTTCCGGGTTGTTACAATCTCCCTTACTTAAAAAAATTCGTCCCCGAAAAGGAACAAAGTCGAAAGTGGTTTGATTAATCAGCTCTACTTTCAATTTGGCTTTCGTTCTCCAACTTTTCAGTTCCTGAGAATTTTCAAATTCTTCAAAAATTTGGCTAACACCCTAAATTTTCGAAAAATTTCGCCATAACCTCCTTTGTGCGGGGAGGGGTTTGAAAATTTATTGGGCCGCATTAGGTACCCAATAAATCCTATAAAGCATACACATATTTATAGTGATATATTCTGGTGTTTACAGGGGAGCGTGTATAGATAATAACTCCAGAGAATAAATTCTCGTCCCCCTGTCTAAGCCTGAGGGAGTGTCTATTTTTAATTACTCTAGAGAATAAATTCTCATCACCTCGTCCCGTGTGGGAAATAAATAATCCATGTGTCGTATCTAATAACTACAGAGACGTGATTATTATCAACTCCAGACCCGTGTGGGGTTTTTATTAGTCTGGCAATTTACCGTTACATTTTATTTGGTCCATATCAGTCGTCAGTTCAACCTGTAATATATAGTCATCGCCATACAAGCCTCTCGCTCGTATGGTAAATCTTCTACCTCGTCACACAAGCTCCAAATGCTTATGTGGTATATGATGAAGTATTCCTATCTTCAAGAAGTATGCCATGTAATGTAGTTCAAAATTAATTGTTACTATCCTATGGCGATGAATATTTTTACACACAGAACAACTAGCACTCCGCATCCAATGGCATTCACAGGAGTTGATATAATAATAATATTGCGCATCCAACTCATTAAGGTTTACCTATTTGTCGGGCACACAAATAAATTCTTTACTCAACAGCTAATCCATTTCCCTGTTGAAACATATATAATGCACATGTATATATTTCTATCTATTTTTAACTCAGTTCAGTGTGTGATTTAATCGAATAAATTCTACCATTCATTCTCTTATTGATTAAATTAACTACCATTCTAATAATTTAATTAATCAAATCCACTATCACACAACACAAACAACAATCAACTTTATTTTTAACTTTTCAAAATCATACAAATTAATTCAAACTCTCCTTTGAAAACATTCAGACTATATAATTAAAAAGTTTACATCAATGTAAAGAAAAACAACAGTAAAGTAAAGAACAGAATGGAAATGCAAAATATGGTAGATGTACCTTGCACCAGAGTCAATCAGAGATATCCACCCTGCACTTAGGATAGGCTTTCTTAATGCTTTCCTCTGTTTCCCAAGTACAATCACGTGGATCTCCACTCCATTGAACTTTGACTAAGTGAACCTTCTTGTTCCTCAGCTCTTTGGTTTCTTTGCCAATAATCTTTAGCGGCTCTCTTCTCATAGCCAATTCTGGAGTAATTTCAATATCCTGCTGTGCGGCTTCTTCCACAATCAAGTCTGGATCACGAACGTGCTTTCGAAGTTGAGATATGTGAAATACATCATGCACTCCAGGCAACCAATCAGGTAATTGAATTCTATAAGCGAGGGTTCCAATCCTTTCAAGAATAGGGAATGGACCAATAAATCTGGGCGCCAACTTCCCAGTTTTGCCAAATCGAATTACTCCCCTCATCGGAGAAACCCTCAGATACACATATTCACCAACAGAAAAAAGCCAAATCTCTTCTTCTCGAATCAGCATAGCTCTTCTGTCGGCTTTGAGGGACGAGTAATCGTTTCTTAACGAAATCGACTTTGTCTGCAGCTCCGCGGATCATATCAGGTCCCAATACAAGCCTATTACCAGGTTCGACCCAACAAGTAGGAGATCGACATGGTCTACCATACAATGCTTCGAATGGTGACATTGTCAGGCTCGCTTGGTAGCTGTTGTTGTATGAGAACTCAGCCAAATGTAAATGGTCTATCATGATCCACCAAAATCTAGAACACAAGCCCGCAATAAATCTTCTAGTATATGATTCACCCTCTCAGTCTAACCATCTGTCTGAGCATGATAAGCAGTGCTTAGATTCAGCTTTGTTCCCAGTTCTACTTGAAATGCCTCCCAGAATTTGCTGCTAAATATTGGATCTCTATCACTAACTATACTGAACGGCACTCTATGTAGCCTAACAATTTCCTTGAAATATATTTGCGCCAGACTCTGAGCAGTTCTGTTCGATCTGACAGGTATGAAATGGGCGGTCTTTGTGAAGCAATCTACGATCACCCAAATACTGTCATTTCCTTTTCTGGTTCTGGGCAAACCATCTATGAAATCCATGGAAATATGTTCCCACTTCCAACCTGGAACGTCTAGCGGTTGCAACAATCCAGCAAGTTTCTGTTGGTCGCTTTTGACTAGTTGGCAAGTAGGGCATCGGCTAACATATATTGAAACGTCCCTTTTCATAGCCTTCCACCAGAATGTTCGCTTGAGATCGTTATACATTTTGGTCACACCTGGATGGATACTCAGCTTGGACTTGTGACACTCGTCTAACACTTCCCTTTTTAACTCGGGGATGTCGGGAACACGGATCCTTCCTCTTAATCTAAGAGTCCCATCGTTATCTACTTGAAAACACAAGGGTTCGCCTTTCTGAATCCTTTTGATCATATCCTTAATAAAATTATCATTTTTCTGAAGAATAGATATTTTGTTAATCAAGGAAGTCATAATGATAAAACTGGCGATCATTACATTCTTTTGTCTTAACGCATCGGCCACGACATTGGCTTTCCCTGGAGTGTATAGAATCTCAAAATCGTATGCTGCAAGGAACTCTAGCCAACGTTGCTGTCTCAGATTCAAGTCTTTCTGGGTGAACAGATACTTTAGCGACTGATGATCTGTAAATAGTTCGAATTTCTCACCCAAAAGATAGTGTCTCCAGATTTTCAAAGCGAATACGATAGCCAACAACTCAAGATCATGAGTAACGTAGTTATTTTCATGTGGCTTCAGCTGACGGCTAGCATAAGCAATCACTTGACCTCTTTGCATTAATACTGCACCAAGGCCTTCTCTAGACGCATCTGTCCAGACTTTCAAGTCTTGATTGCCGTCGATTATCGTTAACACTGGAGCCGTTGTTAATCTTAACTTTAGCTCCTCAAAAGCCTCCTCACATTCTGGAGTCCACTTGAATTTTGAGTGCTTCTTTGTAAGCTTTGTTAAGTGACTAGATATCTTCAAAAAATCTTTAACGAACTTCCGTTAATAACTAGCCAATCCAAGAAAACTTCGGACTTCTGTGGGAGTACTAGGCTGTTTCCAATTTTGAATAGCTGTGATTTTACTTGGATCCACAGCAATTCCCTCTTTTGATACGACGTGGCCCAGAAACTTTACTTCATCTTGCCAGAATATACATTTGGAAAGTTTAGCTTTCAATACATTCCTTCTCAGAATTTCTAGAACTTGCTCCAAATGTTTTTCATGTTCGGCCTTTGACTTAGAGAAGATTAGAATATCATCAATAAAAACCAGAACAAACTTATTCAAGACTCCTATGATTACTCGATTCATCAAATCGATGAAGTAAGCTGGAGCGTTACATAAGCCGAACGGCATTACTAACCACTCATAGAATAAATCTGGACCTCTGAATGCTGTCATGGGAACACACTCTTCGGCAATACGAAGCTGATGGAAGCCTGTAGCTAGGTCCATCCTTGAAAATACTTGTGCTCCATTCAGACGATCCAATAAATCATCGATTCGCGGCAATGGATATTTATTCTTTATTGTCTTCTTATTCAAGTCATGATAATCCACACATAGTTGCAGAGTACCGTCAGACTTTGGGACAAACACCACTGCTACTCCCCAATCAGAGAAACTAGGTCTGATCAGACCCTTCCATACAAGCTGTTGAGTTTGATTGTATAGTTCTTCTTTCTCTTTTAGAGTCATTCTCCGAACAGCGTGCACTATTGGCCTTGCGTTCGGAATTAAAGCGATCTTGAAATCAATTTCTCTCTACGGAGGTAGGCTAACAACTTCTTCGAACACATCCACATATTTCTTTACAATAGGAATATCTTTGATGAGGTTACGAATATTCTCTGGGACTACAGAGATATTTTCTATTTGAGCAGGAGAAACATCCAAAGCTGCACAAAAATCTTTTCTATTTGAATTCGGGTCTTGACAGGGAATGGTTATATAATCACCTGATTTAATCTTCGCCTTAACGACTCTGTCGGCGCATTTAACCTTAGCTTCATATTTGGTCAACCAGTCTAACCCCAAGATAAGATCACACTCTGTAAAATTCATGACGACCGTGATGGTAGGGAACCGATAATGAGAAAAAGAAACCGGCACCCCACAAACCCAACTGAGATCGAGGGAACCCCCAACCAGATTATGGACAGTCATTGGTTCCTTGAGCTTCTTCAAATTCAAATCCAGTTTCTTAACTGCATTCTTTGCAACAAAGCTTCGCGATGCGCCGGTGTCAAACAGTACTTTAACTGGGATATCTTTGATAGTTAGCGTGCCTTCTAAAACATCTGGCCTTCCCTGACTAGCTGAGGGCTCAGAAGTTTCTGCCACTTCATTTACTTGAGCTTCTTTGGTCGCTTTTAACAACCGACAATCTTGCTTTACATGACCAAACCGATGGCATTGATTTCACCTTTTCTTCCCTTGAAAATTCTCCTTGGATTTAGATCCACTCTTTATTCGTTTCTTTAAAGGTCCGCAATTTATCAACAAGTGCCCTTTCTGATTACAGTTAGAGCAAGTGGCGGTCGATACTGGTTCTTTCCCAGATCTGGCCCTTTTCCTCTTGGCCTTGGGCTTCTCACTGACCTCAGACATTGTACTGGCCTCAGGACGATCAGTTTCTGACTCAACTTTATTACTAGAACTGACTTCCTCTTCGTGACGCAACATACCTTTCTTGTCGAGATCATCATACTGGTAAGCCATGTATATCATTTCAGAAAAAGGAAGCTTCACATTCCTCATTACACTATTCTGATATTTTCTTTGCAGACCATGAATAAACCTCAGATTATTCCTCTTTGGATCTTGAATCAGATGCGGGGCAAAATGAGAAAGTTCATTGAATCTCTTATGATATTCTGGAATAGTCATATCTCGTTGTATCAGGTAAGAGAATTCATTACATAAATGCTCAGTTGCTTCAGGAGGAGTAAATCTTTCTAGGAAAATCTCTTTGAATCTATCCCAGGTGATATCACCTTCTGGATTATCTTTGATGATTGTTTCCCACCAGATTAAAGCTTCTTCTTTGAGTGCCCAAGACGCCACTAATCTTTTCTGATCATCTCTCGACTGGATACATTCAAAAATTCATTTAACAGAACTCATCCAAACTTGAGTTTGAATTATAGATTCATTGGCCGAGAATTGTGCTCCGCCCAGATTTCGATATCTCTTTAATGGAGCCTCTAGATCGGGTTATGCATTCCTCCTGTTTCTGACACTCATTTTCAAGTACTTCTGCAAATAGCAGATCAAGTATCAGGTCACAGAAAAGGTATTTTAAAACATAGAAACATATACTTGAATGTAAATGTGTCTATCGGGGTGTATTTCATTCTGCTATACTCATACTAGGATATTGCTGATCCTGTCTGTAATGAGTTACTCGTCCTAGAACTCTACTGGTTTTATTTCTGACGAGTTCGTTAATATGTTATATTCCAGCACTAAGCTTAACCAAAGCTCTGATACCACGTTGTGATGACCCCAAACCCCGTACTGATGGTGGCAAGGGTAATCTTTGGAATATAACACATAAACAGATAATAGCAGAACAGAATTAAATAAATACACCAGATAATGTACAAATAATACACTGGATAAGCGTAATCATCAGAGTTACACAATATACAGGATCATACTTAGTACAAATACAGTTCAACTATACATAAATGTCTACAGCGGAAAACAACATAATATGTACAATAGGAGCTGAACAACATAAAAAGAGATAGATGATAGAATCCAACTTCAGCTCCAACTATCCAGAAAGAGCCTGCTGAAACCTGAATACAAGGCTTCCCATGTAGAAAAAGGGGCATCCGAGTTTGCAAGTGAAAAAAACTACGAGTCAGTTATAGGACTGGTATGAGAAATCTACTTAACACATTATATAATTTGGCAAATCACAGGACCACGCCACTTTCCCATAATGGGTTTACTCCACTGGATTGCCAGTGCTTTGCAATAGGTAAATCTTTTAAACACTGCAATGCTTTTTATAAAAATGAAGCTATTATAAGACTCAGTTCCCATCACACAATGCAACGCAAACCGGAGGATAGAGTTTTTACCTTATAATGGCCAAAATATGCTTGATACGAATAAAACAAAAGAATTTGATATTATTACTAGTGTTTATATGTTTCAAAAACAATTTCAAATCATAAGTATCAATCATAGGCGGCATTAATGCCACATACCACTATGTCGCCATATATAGGTATACAATCAAAACCGAACAGTCACATATTTGGAAATTGGATTTCCGTCATGAACCAAGGCAAAAGATAGTCCTTACCGACTTCGAGACGCTCTAGCCCGTGTCTCAGGCACAGCCGCAACCGTACCTTGGATCGTCAGGGCCGGTCCACATGGAGTGGATTATAATGCCTGAACAATGCATTTCCCCGCCCTATGAGGCGTCAATGAGCCAATGAATGACTCCATCGGTCCCGGATCGACCGATATATCCGAGGCGCCTCGTAACAGCAACAACCACACATGTGAAAATAATATGAATGTCAGCCAGTTTAAGCACTGACACCACCTTTAGCTAGAAAGAAACGCACATCCCCCCGAGGTCCTCTCCTGTTTCTGGTTCATACCGGGGTGTGAGGCTCGCGAATTCACGTTATACACAAAGCTATGCCACACCTGCGGTGCTTTGATCATCAACCACAAGACTTTGCTTTTCAACAGAAGCCTTGATCACTGCATCTTGGCATGCCACCCAGGCAATTCACACCATGCAACTGATGGCTATCAATTACACAGAATAAATTCCAATGTCAGACACATAGTCCATTTAAAAGTCCGTTCTGGGTCTGAACAAAACCGGAGGCACTATATACCTCGTATACCCATCGATCTCCACGTACGTCTGGACGATCACCACTCATTATCCATATTTCGGGATGCCTCCCAATCAGGACATCATTTACCATCCAACCAAGGTGAAGATCTCCGATCTTCAACCACCGTCTTCATCTTCGACTTCTTGTCGTCGATTCAGTTATTCAGAATGGGATAAACCCGGTCTTTCTGAGCAACTCGCGTATATAATAAACAAGTGCTACATAAACACAACATACGCCTTATTCCAATTCATCAATCACTAACCGTAAATCAGTAAGAGAACGATTTCCCAAATATTAACCCCGAAGGCCGAAACCAACATCAGATCAAAACCCAGGAAACTATCCGACTTAGCTAACCTTCAGTTAGTTTATAATATTTTACATTCAACCATCAAACATTCAATAAACCGGTAAATTTGGTTTATTTCCATTCCATATCGTTTATAATATTTTATTACGATTTATCGCTATTTTTATTTATTTATTTATAGCCAATTCATTCAAACGACGCTTCGGGCCATAACACGGCCGTGGCGCTGTTTTTCTTCAGATTTGGTTTACACATATCTAAAAATCTAACCGTTGGATCTTCACAAATTTTATATCATTAGAAAGATCTTTTCAAAACGAATCCAACAGTTTCAGTTTTGGGAAAATCCGATGGTTGGATCTCACGATACACTCGTTTGAAGTTTCGATTTCAAAATACGAACTGCAGCGTCGTTATTCGATTTAATTTAATTATATTTATATATATATATAAATATAATCAATTCTGGCGCTGTTTTTCTTCATATTTGAATTAAAAATTCCAGACAATCCAACCGTTGGATCTTTACAAAGTTGGTGTCGTTGGAAAGATATTTCCAAGGCGAACCCAACGGTTTCGGTTTCGGGAAAATCCGATGGTCGGATCTCCCACACTAAGCGTTTGAAATCACGGTTCCAAAAATCGAACTGCAACTTCGTTATTCGATATATTTTAATTATATTTATGTAGATATATAAATATAATCAATTCTTCGATTTCAAAACTATATTCTTTTCATACATTTGATAAAAATGATATTTTTATCCAACAAACATTTATTTCGACACTTCACTATTTTTAACAATTTATGTATATAATAGAAATGTGATTTTTATTGCAAAAAAATTTATTTCAAAACACGACTATTTTATATAGTTCAAATAGATGATAAAAATATGATTTTTATTATAAAACAATTTATTTCAAAACATGGCTAGTTTATATAGTTCATATAGATAAAAATATGATTTTTATTATAAAACAATTTATTTCAAAACATGACTATTTTATATAGTTCATATAGATGATAAAAATATGATTTTTATTATAAAACAATTTATTTCGGACACGAATACCACTCAACACATGAATTTCTATTCAATGAATGAATTTCTATTCAACACATGAATGTTTTCTATAGTTTGTATATATAGAATAAAAATGTGATTTTTATTGTTAAAACAATTTATTTAAAACACGAATACCATTCAACACATGAATTTTTATTCAACGAATGAATTTCTATTCAACACATGAATGTTTCAACATATGAAAATAATTTCAACAAATGAAAATAATTCTAACACATGAATATTTCAGAAAATTTCGGCAGCATAACGGCAGGGTAGTTAAAACCGGGGTCGTCCCTAGTACGGCTCCTCGCTCTACCTTAAAGCCTCGCAGCTTTTGACAATGGGGATTTCATGCATCTAGTTCGCACGCAGGCGGCATGTATATTTTTTTCATTTCCACAAACTAATCCTATGTGGTTTCAACCAAATAATTCTCAACCACAAACGGGTATTTTTCAACCACAATCAATCAATTTCAACCACAAACAATTCTAATCAACCATTCGCTATCAAACAATTTTCACACCAATCACAACCAATAAATATCGTCCATGGTTTGTGGACGAGGGGCGTATATATATATAATCATTTCACTTCTATTTCAACACATATAAAATTTCTACAACGCATATTTAACTTATACCTCGAACGTACAACTTATACAACGCTTATACATGAGGTGTACAACGCTTATATAACTCATACATCGACTATATAATTTATACATCGTCGTTTTCCATATCATTTATAATTCAGAAATCTCACATTGGGTTCCACTCCACCAAAAATAGCAGAAGGCTCAGAAAAATATGCGGTCTCTTCTAGAATGTAGAAGACGTCCACACGGGTCAACTGTCTCTTATTTCACTGAATTTCATTAAGAAACGAAAAAGATATGATTTTTACAGTGAAATCAAAAACCGTAGCGCTTTAAAGTGCTATAGAATAGTTTAAAATTATTTCAGCCGTTGCCTCAACTATTCGTTCATCCCGAGTTCTTCAAAATCTTCAACTAGAGGAGGGATTGATTTTGCTTGTAGAGGGAGAAAAGGAAGAGAGAAGGCATCGAAGGTTATTCCGCCATGCGATTGGAGCTATCGGGGAGAGAGAATGGTTTCGTTGACCAATGGGATTTATTTATTTTTATATTTTTAAAATCTCTAAAATACCCTCTTTCACACATGAACTCCAATCCAAACCCAACGACTGTCGTCCCTAGCCAAATATCCCCATTCCGAATACAATGGGATATGTTTCGTAGGCCCATTCGACTGTTTCAATCATTTTTCCTTCAAATTAAAATATAAAACATTCAATATTTGATTTGAACGTACATTTCAATTTGCCAGGGCCGCATACTGATTCTAAAAATTCCCGAAAAATACATCTAGCTATGTTTTGGCGATACGGTCCCAACAAAACTAATTTCGTCGAATTCTGAGACCGTTTGAAAAATGGCCCTTTTCTGGTCGATCCAATTTTATAGAAATCGACCAAACACATTTTCCTTTGCCACGCTCACATACTAGCTTCAAAAATTATGAAATTTGAAACCTAGCAATAATTTGTCATCCCGGATCCAACAAAAGTGGTTTCATCGAATTCCGAGGTCATTTGCAAAATGGCCATTTTCACGGGCTATATAAATTCTATAGCGACCTTTCTGAAAATTCATTTCGCCATAACTTTTGCTTCCCGCTATGAAACTTCGATTTTTCAGATTCGTTAGAAAGATATCCACTAACAGATTTAGATATTTTTGGTTTCACTAAAATCCTAATTGGAGCGACCCATGTAGCCATGCTGCCTGCCCCATTTTTGTCAATTCCGGGTTGTGAGGCTTGAGGTCTGAGTTATCTTCCATAACATCTAGCCACAATTCACTTTGAATGCCACATCGTCAGATCTATTGGAAATCTCTAATTGATTCCCACAAAAATACTCAGATTGTTAGGCTAAAGAAGTTTCCCTTCTTTGCCACCAACTTCGTACGTTTGAAGGAATCAATGTACGTAATCCCTTTGGAAATATTCTGTCAGACACTCGTCCATACAAGTTGTCCTGGGTCTAGACAAACCGAAGGAACTGTTTTATAAATCCATCTTGGGCAATTTCTACCTACGATTAACAGAACAGCCCTTGCATTTACTCTATCTTCAATTATCTTCAGCATAAGTTGATTCATAACGCTTATACCAATACGGAGTGGTTTTAAGATATTAAATCTGATCCTGGTCTCTCCATATTGATAATGAAGGTATAAAATAAATCAAAACTTTGACAGTCGGTGATTTAACTATCAAAGAAATGTCCTTACAATCAATGGTCCTATTTCCAGTTGGAAATTCTACCGATCAAGCATCAACCAACACTGGCCCCTTTTTAATCTAATTTCTTATTAAATTTATCATTATAAATTCTCATTTCTTAATTCCTTGTTGACCAGCTCATTTCATTTTCTATGTGTAGAAAATATCTCTTATTTTATTTGGGGAAATTATTTCAAATTACGCGATGTTATAAACATCGTTATTATAACTCCAACCATTAATCATTTATTAACTAACCATATTATTAACCATGTTCACTATCGAACCTTAACCATTTCTCCATCGATCATGAAGTCAATCAAGTTGGGGTATAATTACCTCTCAGACCTTAATTGAACCACATTCTCAACTTTGAAATAGTCAAACTCACAACTTCAAACAAAACCTGTCTTACGTGACTCTCAGAATCAATCTAAGAATCCATTTCCTTTACGGAAAAATATTGATTATAACGGTAGCGTTGTAATCGCTGTTTACAAATATTTGGTTTATAAAACATTACTTTTAACAACAGCATTACAATCGTTGTCTATAATTATAACACATTTATTACAACAATAGCATTAAGATCGCTGTCTAGATTTACAAACATTTATTACAGCAGTAGCATCATAACCGCTGTTTTCCAAATATTTGATTTACAAGACATTAATTATAATAGCAACGTTAAAATCGTTGTTTTCCAAATATTAGATTTGTAAAAATATAACTTGTCACTGAACCAAAAACGCTGTTTCGCAACGGCTTTCAGCCATTGCAAATTGATTTTGCAACGGCTCTAAGCCGTTGCTGTTTAAGGGGTTGCTATTATTTTGCAACGGCTGATGTCCATTGCAGAATTTGTATTTAGCAACGGCCATAGTCCGTTGCTGTTTGGTATTTAGCCACGGCTAAAAGCCGTTGCTGTTTTGTATTTAGCCACGGCTTTTAGCCGTTGGTAAATCCTACAATATAAAAAAAAATTAGCTTCTGTCCTCCTCGTTACTTCCAATAAATTGAAATTTTCATACTACTCAGTACCAATGTTTATAGATTTAACATAATACCACAAAGAAATATCAATAAACTGACAATTTCCAATAAATTCAACAAATGAAGACCAAATGTAACATAATTTTAAAGTTCAACAATACATTACATACTTAAAACATCTAATAGTTTGCAGTAACAAAATTAATATTACAGTGCATTCTAGAGTTCAATAGCAGTAACCACATGATATTACATATTTCAACTTCACCACAATAATACTATATTAATTGTTCATATATCATACATTAATGTTGCTTTTCTTCTTGAGCTAGCCTGTCTATGGCGTTATCATCACCTACCTGGATAAAATCTAAACCATATGAGATGTTAATTAAGAGAAGGTAGCTTTCAATAATACACAGTTCATTGGTACATTAATAATGACTAATTATCGATCGAAACACGACCGTTTCTCTTGTAAAAGTCAAACTCGACGTGAAGTGATTTTCATATATTTCAACTTCAAGTACTGTACTGTTTCTAAGTTAGTTATAAACTACACCCATCTAACTCAAGATCCTATGTACGAAAAAAAAGTTGAAGATGTGTGAGCTAAATAATTTTTTATTTTACTTCTACTGTGAAGAAAATGATTCAGCTTTGTCGTGCCGCTGTGTAATCCTTCTGTGCAAAATACAAATTACCCATTAGTGAACAGTTGTATGTTTGGAAAATAGGATGTATTGTGTTGTCTTTAGTGATTACATCAATGACTGCCATAACAGCAACTGTCTTATGCAAGCATCATTACTGACTATGCTTTAAATTGGCAATTTGTTAGGACATGATGATGACGCGATGAAATCTAAAATATTGCATTGATGTTCAAAATTTTCGAAATATACTTATTTCCAGGTGTTTGCAGTCTATTCATTAACTGAAGTTTCTGATATCACACAACATTCGATATTTAGTTCATAATATCCCTTTTAATCTTGATGCTAGATCAAAAGAATAGGAAATGATAGTGAAATTAGCTCAACATCTGTTAAGGTTGGTGGAGTAATTAAAACAGCTCCTTATGAAGCATAATATTGAGTTTTAACAAGTAGATTAAAGGTTTCCGTTGGCCAATCCAAGAAGAAAACATGGATGCCAAGGTATAAAATGTGTTTTTTTAACCATTTTCTTAAAATTAGGCTTTTGAGTATTGCTTGAATGTTTCAGCCCACACAACTTCGGTCTTACGTTTTGAGTATTTATCCTGAGCTTACTTTTATCTTGAGCTTACTTTTAAGAAGTGCATGTTATGATTTTTTTTATTGGATCACTGCAGAGCCCAAAATTAGGAAACTACTATATAGTTTTTGTACGAGGCAGATACAAAACTCATGGATGCTAGGCTCCCAATTTGGTCATCTTAATTACATTCACTTGGTCAAACAGCGAGAACATGATTTCAATTATGGAATGCTAATAGTTAGCAAATGTCATTGTTTGGGGGCTCATCACCAAACAATAAAATATTATAATAATGGCGATCAAATAATTAATTAGTTGAATTAAAGTCGGATTATACAAATATTCTCACTACTTTCAAGGTCATATTTTATTCGGTTCAACGTGTTTAAATTTTTATGTTAATGTTTTTGGTTATACTACTGCTCGCTTAAGCTATTTGTATACTTTCTCTGGTTTTGAAATCATGTTTCTATATCACCACAAACTTTTAATACTTATGTCATTTATTTGTCCTTGAAAGCATCTGTTTATGATTTACTACAATTATTTACTATGTCACTGCTTGTCTGTTTACTGTAAACATTTTATTTTGCCTGCCATAAACTTTTTTTCTAACGCTCACGACAAATAAATGACAACTGTAATTTATAAGATCGGTTTTATTTTCCCTTGTCCTGATAATGAAACTGTTAAGCGAACTGAAAAAAGAATTGAGAAAAATATAACCATAAACAACTATTTTTACCAAATACTATCCTTGAATTAAAAATCCAAACTTGAGGGGAGGGGTTGGGGGAGGGAGGAACAAAATAGAATTATTTGACTAAAACAGGATATACGATGGGAACCTTTTGGTATTAAAAACTCAAGGAGAAACCTGAAATGCTTATGTTTTAAACGGTGGAGATTTCAACATGACAAGGAGATATACTGAACAAACCTTAATGTATTATAATTAAACATATGTTTTTATTTGCCCATATTCTACTTTGCTTACATCGCTAAGAACATTGTCCAAAAGGGATGTCAAATGAGTGAGAAATAACTTGCTCACTAGCAGTTCTGAATCCCAACAGAGCACGACTGAGTGAATTTTTAATCATCAAACTCTCATCCTGAATCAGTGAAGCGATACTGTGATGCGTAAACGATTTCAAAATTCCTTTTTAACATTTACCAAATATTTTAAAAACTCGTTCTTTTATTTCTTTCGACAATTCATATATTTCTAATTTCTTTTGGGTGCAATGATGTGTCATAGTTATAGTATTTGCACTTTTTAAGATACTTTTCGCCTCTTCAGTTCTATGTTGTTCTTTCCATCATTTTTAGATATTTATTGTGAGTTTGGGATGGAAATTTGTATTGTTGAGTTGGTTTTCTTGTAGAATAACAAAGTTGAAGGTAAGTTGGATTTTATCTAAGGTAATAAAAACTTGATCAACACCAAGTTGTCATTCGCATGTTATTTTATCCTCGTTTTTTTTTCTATAAATCTCACCGGATTGCTTAGCATATTTAACATTCAAGTGTTTAAATAGAATTATACCAAAAGTTTGGTCTCCTCCAATGAAAAATAAATCTGAATTGTCCGATGGCCAAACATATGTACATGGTTCACATATGTTTTCTTTTCATTTTGTGGTAAACAAATCTTATTCCGGAATTCAAATATGTTAGGTATCAATCTATTTTGAGATTGTAGGTTATGCAAGTAAGATCGATTGATAAATTAATATTGCAATCTAATCTTTACCTTTCACTACCGCTCTACTCAATCATTTATTTTATTTTATCATTCTTTTTTCTTATGATCATTCAAAGGATTTGAAACCTGCAAACATACAATTTTAGACGTGATTTCAGGTTAAAAACATATACTCGTCGATAGTTATCTACAAAAGCCTCCATGGTCACCATTTTATAGAAAAAATATAAATCTATTTGTATATTACAGTTTCTTAAGTTTTCAATCCATATCTTGAGGTAAATTTAAACTCTTATTTATTTTAATGAGTCTTCAAATCTTATTAACAGCATGATATACATTATGTATGTTTTTAGTTCAATCCTAATAAATTTAATTCAATTCATTCTTATTATTTCCCTTTGTATATCAATATTCATTACCTACTTATTCATTTTATATTCCACCCAATCTTGTAAAATTAGATTCACAACTGTATTATTATTACCATTGTAGATGTAACCTAAACTCAAATTTATTTTTAATAAACAAAAATTCAAATGAAACACATCATCATTATCATAACTGCATAACTCTAAAAATTTGAAAATAAATCGAAAAGACTGTAATAGTTCATACCTGCTCCTTCATCTAAACATATCGAATTGAACTCTTTGGATGACACACATAACCACCGACTCCAATATCACCAAAGGTCGTAGCAAGAGGATGGTTTTGTTTGGCTGTGATCTCATCCGGTAATAGTATGTTGTCTAGAATCACCTTCTCATGTGTCGGAGGAACGGGTTTCCCATGTATGATGGATGCCGTCGAATCTCTGCACACTAAACCAGTTGCAACAACCTCTAGATTAAAGCTTAACACTTCACATTTTTGATTTGCCGAAACATGCAAATTCCGCAGATTAGCAACATTGTCGTTGTTCAACGTTCTTCCAACATTTTCCTGATGTGTCCCGCTACTTCCTCCTTCGTTGGAAGTAATGTCTGGTGTCTGGTTTTCTCGACTCTCATATCCTTTTAAAATGCCAACAATTGAGTTCAATGTCCGATCCATATTCTCCAATTTCCCCTCAACCTTATCAATCCTTGTTGTCAAATTCTCTGAGCCTGCTTTACTCCTTTTGAGTCGTTTACGTGGAATAGAAGAAGCTTTAACTTGTGATTTTGATATCATAGTTCCAACGCTTCGAGTTCGGCCCTTTTTATCCTTGCCGAACACTTGCGATAAAATGTCTTCATCCACTGTCAAATCTTGTTCTTCGTCATCATTGATTGTTTCTTTCGCTTTTGCAATTTTAACCTAAAATATGAAAATACTTGAGATATTACATGCATTGATAAATTAATAAACTCAAAACAATAGGCAGATAAACCATGTAAACATATATGCCATAATAATAACAACAAACAGTTCATGCCCCTTAGGGAATTACTGCATGAGATTAGGGAATTACTGCATGAGATGTGCACTGCTGACTAGTATTAAATCAAACCCATTCCGCCTATTAGGGAATTACTGCATGAGATGTGCATGAGATGTATCTTCGTTTTTTCATTGTTGCACTGTGTACAAGGACAAGAATAGATTTCCTTATTACCACCATTATCCTTAACAAAATCAATAAACTTCTGCACTCCTTCCACATATCGTGCGGTTCTTCGATTGGATTCTTTCATCCACTCTTTGTCCATACTGGAAGACATATTGACCTGCTATATATATGATATGCCTCCCAATCAGGACATCATTTACCATCCAACCGAGGTTAAGATCTCCGATCTTCAACCACCGTCTTCATCTTCGACTTCTTGTCGTCGATTCAGTAATTCAGAATGGGATAAACCCGGTCTTTCAGAGCAACTCGCGTATATAATAAACAAGTGCTACATAAACCCAACATACGCCTTATTCTAATTCATCAATCACTAACCGTATATCAGTAAGAGAACGATTTCCCAAATATTAACCCCGAATGCCGAAACCAACATCAGATCAAAACCCAGGAAACTATCCGACTTAGCTAACCTTCAGTTAGTTTATAATATTTTACATTCAACCATCAAACATTCAATAAACTGGTAAATTTGGTTTATTTCCATTCCATATCATTTATAATATTTTATAACGATTTATCGCTATTTTTATTTATTTATTTATAGCCAATTCATTCAAACGACGCTTCGGGCCATAACACGGCCGTGGCGCTATTTTTCTTCAGATTTGGTTCACACATATCTAAAAATCTAACCGTTGGATCTTCACAAATTTTATATCATTAGAAAGATCTTTTCAAAACGAATCCAACGGTTCCAGTTTTGGGAAAATCCGATGGTCGGATCTCCCGATACACTCGTTTGAAGTTTCGATTTCAAAATACGAACTGCAGCGTCGTTATTCGATTTAATTTAATTATATTTATATATATATATAAATATAATCGATTCTGGCGCTGTTTTTCTTCATATTTGAATTAAACATTCCAGAAAATCCAACCGTTGGATCTTTACAAAGTTGGTGTCGTTGGAAAGATATTACCAAGGCGAACCCAACGGTTTCGGTTTCGGGAAAATCCGATGGTCGGATCTCCCACACTAATCGTTTGAAATCACGGTTCCAAAAATCGAAATGCAGCTTCGTTATTCGATATATTTTAATTATATTTATATAGATATATAAATATAATCGATTCTTTGATTTCAAAACTATATTCTTTTCATACATTTGATAAAAATGATATTTTTATCCAACAAACATTTATTTCGACACTTCACTATTTTTAACAATTTATGTATATAATAGAAATGTGATTTTTATTGCAAAACAATTTATTTCAAAACACGACTATTTTATATAGTTCATATAGATGATAAAAATATGATTTTTATTATAAAACAATTTATTTCAAAACATGACTAGTTTATATAGTTCATATAGATAAAAATATGATTTTTATTATAAAACAATTTATTTCAAAACACGACTATTTTATATAGTTCATATAGATGATAAAAATATGATTTTTATTATAAAACAATTTATTTCGGACACGAATACCACTCAACACATGAATTTCTATTCAATGAATGAATTTCTATTCAACACATGAATGTTTTCTATAGTTCGTATATATAGAATAAAAATGTGATTTTTATTGTTAAAACAATTTATTTAAAACACGAATACCATTCAACACATGAATTTCTATTCAACGAATGAATTTCTATTCAACACATGAATGTTTCAACATATGAAAATAATTTCAACAAATGAAAATAATTCTAACACATGAATATTTCAGAAAATTTCGGCAGCATAACGGCAGGGTAGTTAAAACCGGGGTCGTCCCTAGTACGGCTCCTCGCTCTACCTTAAAGCCTCGCAGCTTTTGACAATGGGGATTTCATGCATCTAGTTCGCACGCAGGCGGCATGTATATTTTTTTCATTTCCACAAACTAATCCTATGTGGTTTCAACCAAATAATTCTCAACCACAAACGGGTATTTTTCAACCACAATCAATCAATTTCAACCACAAACAATTCTAATCAACCATTCGCTATCAAACAATTTTCACACCAATCACAACCAATAAATATAGTCCATGGTTTGTGGACGAGGGGCGTATATATATATATATATATATATAATCATTTCACTTCTATTTCAACACATATAAAATTTCTACAACGCATATTTAACTTATACCTCGAACGTACAACTTATACAACGCTTATACATGAGGTGTACAACGCTTATATAACTCATACATCGACTATATAATTTATACATCGTCGTTTTCTATATCGTTTATAATTCAGAAATCTCACATTGGGTTCCACTCCACCAAAAATAGCAGAAGGCTCAGAAAAATATGCGGTCTCTTCTAGAATGTAGAAGACGTCCACACGGGTCAACTGTCTCTTACTTCACTGAATTTCATCAAGAAACGAAAAAGATATGATTTTTACAGTGAAATCAAAAACCGTAGCGCTTTAAAGTGCTATAGAATAGTTTAAAATTATTTCAGCCGTTACCTCAACTATTCGTTCATCCCGAGTTCTTCAAAATCTTCAACTAGAGGAGGGATTGATTTTGCTTGTAGAGGGAGAAAAGGAAGAGAGAAGGCATCGAAGGTTATTCCGCCATGCGATTGGAGCTGTCGGGGAGAGAGAATGGTTTCGTTGACCAATGGGATTTATTTATTTTTATATTTTTAAAATCTCTAAAATACCCTCTTTCATACACGAACTCCAATCCAAACCCAACGACTGTCGTCCCTAGCCAAATACCCCCATTCCGAATACAATGGAATATGTTTCGTAGTCCCATTCGACTGTTTCAATCATTTTTCCTTCAAATTAAAATATAAAACATTCAATATTTGATTTGAACGTACATTTCAATTTGCCGGGGCCGCATACTGATTCTAAAAATTCCCGAAAAATACATCTAGCTATGTTTTGGCGATACGGTCCCAAAAAAACTAGTTTCGTCGAATTCTGAGACCGTTTGAAAAATGGCCCTTTTCTGGTCGATCCAATTTTATAGAAATCGACCAAACACATTTTCCTTTGCCACGCTCACATACTAGCTTCAAAAATTATGAAATTTGAAACCTAGCAATAATTTGTCATCCCGGATCCAACAAAAGTGGTTTTGTCAAATTCCGAGGTCATTTGCAAAATGGCCATTTTCACGGGCTATATAAATTCTATAGCGACCTTTCTGAAAATTCATTTCGCCATAACTTTTGCTTCCCGCTATGAAACTTCGATTTTTCAGATTCGTTAGAAAGATATCCACTAACAAATTTAGATATTTTTGGTTTCACTAAAATCCTAATTGGAGCGATCCATGTAGCCATGCTGCCTGCCCCATTTTTGTCAATTCCGGGTTGTGAGGCTTGAGGTCTGAGTTATCTTCCATAACATCTAGCCACAATTCACTTTGAATGCCACATCGTCAGATCTATTGGAAATCTCTAATTGATTCCCACAAAAATACTCAGATTGTTAGGCTAAAGAAGTTTCCCTTCTTTGCCACCAACTTCGTACGTTTGAAGGAATCAATGTATGTAATCCCTTTGGAAATATTCTATCAGACACTCGTCCATACAAGTTGTCCTGGGTCTGGACAAACCGAAGGAACTGTTTTATAAATCCATCTTGGGCAATTTCTACCTAGGATTAACAGAACATCCCTTGCATTTACTCTATCTTCAATTATCTTCAGCATAAGTTGATTCATAACGCTTATACCAATACGGAGTGGTTTTAAGATATTAAATCTGATCCCGGTCTCTCCATATTGATAATGAAGGTATAAAATAAATCAAAACTTTGACAGTCGGTGATTTAACTATCAAAGAAACATCCTTACAATCAATGGTCCTATTTCCAATTGGAAATTCTACCGATCAAGCATCAACCAACACTGGCCCCTTTTTAATCTAATTTCTTATTAAATTTATCATTATAAATTCTCATTTCTTAATTCCTTGTTGACCAGCTCATTTCATTTTCTATGTGTAGAAAATATCTCTTATTTTATTTGGGGAAATTATTTCAAATTACGCGATGTTATAAACATCGTTATTATAACTCCAACCATTAATCATTTATTAACTAACCATATTATTAACCATGTTCACTATCGAACCTTAACCATTCCTCCATCGATCATGAAGTCAATCAAGTTGGGGTATAATTACCTCTCAGACCTTAATTGAACCACATTCTCAACTTTGAAATAGTCAAACTCACAACTTCAAACAAAACCTGTCTTACGTGACTCTCAGAATCAATCTAAGAATCCATTTCCTTTACGGAAAAACATTGATTATAACGGTAGCGTTGTAATCGCTGTTTACAAATATTTGGTTTATAAAACATTACTTTTAACAACAGCTTTACAATCGTTGTCTAGAATTATAACACATTTATTACAACAATAGCATTAAGATCGCTGTCTAGATTTACAAACATTTATTACAGCAGTAGCATCATAACCGCTGTTTTCCAAATATTTGATTTACAAGACATTAATTATAATAGCAACGTTAAAATCGTTGTTTTCCAAATATTAGATTTGTAAAAATATAACTTGTACTTATTAATTTCAATTAATAAGTAAATAATTAAATAGTTAAATTTGATTCAAAACGGAAAGTAAAAATAGCTACTACCATAAGTTCGATATAATCGAATTCCAATAAATAACTCTCATTTGAATACTCTATAATCGATTTATATTCTGAATTGCAGAATTAATTTACCATTTCAAATAAATTCAAATTTCAAATTCACTATTGAATTTACCCTTTTCAAATCATTTCCAAATTCCTTTATAACCATTCCTGTTAGATCAAAATTTGGACCCAACACCCAAATTGTTCTGAAGCTTATAGAGTTTCGACTGAAGAATGAGAAAAAAGGAAATAACACACAGAATTTATAGTGGTTCGGCGTTAACGAGCCTACGTCCACTTTATATATTATTGATTATACTTTGAAAGCTAATACAATCAATGATTTCTCTTAATATTTTAGTATTTTGACAACAATGGCGGATTCAGTACTCAATATTGCCAAAAAGATCCCAAAAAATGCCAAGCTCCGGGCTATTTATAGCTGATTTTGTCAGGCGGGTCGTGGCTACACGTGGCACGAATCCCGAGAACATCGGATCGCATCGCCACCGTTGAGGAAATAGTCAAATTAGCCGTTGTGGACAAGTGTCGCGATCTGCTTGAAAATCAGATCGTGCAGATGGGGAGAATTGGTCCAAATGACGGTTAGGGACACGTGTCGCTAGATCCATGCGTCTCGGATCGTTGAAGACTAGCTCACGCTTGAATGGGTCAGAGGGTTCGCCACGCATCAGGGGATCGGATCGATCAATACTGGGCAACAACATATGCATGGATCGGATCGCATAGAGGTGTCGTTTCGCTGATGAAATAGGGGCGATCCGTCGAGATGCGATCTGATGGTGGGCGAGTCGATAGCGTGCGATCCGTTATCGGGCGAGTCGATAGCGATCCATCCCTTCATATTCTTAGAGAACGTGGTTTCATGCTTTCTTCTTATGAATGATCCTAGGTGGCTTGGTCAAAAAGCGAGCCAACATTTTGCCCCCTCGAAGTATGTTTTATCGATGATGGAACATGCTTCGAAGCTATAGAATCGTTTTTTCTCAATGAGTCGCGGATCAGAGAACGATTCTCTTTCTGGGAGTTTTCAGAATCCTCATTCCTGAATTTATCGATTCGGATCGCGGGCTCGAGTCGCGGTCCGTTAGCGAGACATTCGTTCCGTTCTTGGGTGTGCACTTGGGCCTCGGAACAAAACGGGCTCCTCCTCGAGTCGTGGTGGGCTTTTGGTTCGCGGCTCGCCTATTTTCGTGGACCGAGTAGGACAAAGAAGGGGAGACAAACGGTCGCCCTTTTGCCTATATAAGTCGACCCTCCCCTCTTCACTTTCCTTCTTCTTTTTTTCTGCCGTATCGTTTCGCCTGCACTGTCGAAGAACGAACCCAAGTTTTTCAAACCTTCGAAAATCCGAACATTTCCTCAATTTTTAGAAAGGTAACTCCACAAAAAGTATTCTTATTCGTGAACGCTGCTCTTTCATGAACTTTTTCGACTAACTTGAGGGAGAAACGATGGAAACTTGCGATTTTCCGAAGGAATCATCAAGACGCCATGGCTGACGGGCGTAGAGCTCGGAGTTCGAGGATGGGAAGGCGAGGAGGAAAACGAAGGAGGAAGGAGAAGAGGGAAGACCAGTTCGGATCGTGGGCAAGGAGAGGAAAGGAAGAAGATAAAGGCGAGTGGCGAGACGGAAGATCGTGGTGACAGCAAAGGCGCGTATCGTTGGGGGCTGCAACGATTCGTGAAGGAGCGATCCCTTTGCCCTGCGATTCGATGGAGGGCGATCCCTCTGCCTTGCGATCCGAAAAGGGGGCGATCCCTCTGCCTTGCGATCCGACTCATAGCTGACGATGCGAAGAAATTTCAAACTTTAATCAACGCCTTGTCACCATAAAATTCTGAACAGTTAGGCTAGGGCCTTGACGTTGGACTTTCTGGACTAAACGACCACATAATTTGACTGCATATGACGACTAATATTTTGATGATCTTGTTTTCTTTCACACTTTATTTTTAATGCACACACACCGGCACTTGCACACACGGGGGACGGGTAGTATTAATCTCATTGTTCATGTTTTCTCGTCCTAGCAGTAATGTCGAATGATCACTCTTCTTCAAGATCCGCAACAGAAGCGGAATCCGAGGTTCCTGAGCAATACAACCCTGAACTTCCTCTAGTTAATCCGGGGGGTGAAGATTCTGGATCTGAGTACGAGGCCACAGAATCAGATCCGTCCGAAAGTACTTCATCTAGCGATGATTCTGAGATAGATGGGCGAGCTCCCGACGAGATTCCTGGCGCTCTCGGGATAGATAAAATTTCCGATTCTTTAGCATCTAAGCTCGACGATATAAAGCTTAAAAGAATCTGCTTGAGACACGGGATTCCTTGGGATGATGTCTTGACGCCCGGAAGCGAAGATAGACCCCACCTAGCTCCAGAAGGATATATGGCGATCAGCCGAACCATGTGCCTTGTAGGAGCTATTCCAACGTTCCCTCCGATCGCCATCGAAACTTTAAGACGACTGGGAATTGCTCCGATGCAACTCCATCCGAACGCCTACGCATCACTATATACCCTATATATTGCATACGCGGAGATCTTACATGCCGAACTTAAATTCAGAGATTTGACATTCTTCTTTCTTTTCAAGCACCGTTCTTCGGCAACTCCAAATTTCTCTTTCTTTGAATCGGTGGCGAATAGGAAGGTTCTGTACGATGGATATAGCAATATAGGGGATCCTAAGTCTGATTGGTTTTATATAAGGAAACAGGCCGGATGCTCACGAAGATGGCTCAAATCAAGTAAACCTTTAAGCTTCTAATCGAATATCTTGTTCAAGAAGTTTAGGCGTTAACATTCTCTCCCTTTCTCTTTGTCTCAAACAGATCATGTTTTCCCGAAAACGGAGGGTCCACTATACAACAATCGATTATCCATTCTTTTACAAAGCAGATCCGACTTTCTAAGGATCAAAAAATGCATTACTGATGACAATCTTCATAAGCATCGTCTTCTGGATAGAAGATTTGGACTTGGCACTGGCGGCAAACCTTATAAGTACGTGCCCCCAACAGAGGGAGAGGGAACTTCACAAGCGATAGAAACAACTAAATTTCACAAAAGTCCTTCTCCGATAGTCATCCAAGACGATGAAGACCTGAACATATACAGAGGGGATGAGGTTCGCGGTGACGTGTCCAAGGAAATTCCTATTTCTGCTCCAATCGAAACCGTTGCTCCTGATGATTTGATAGAAGAGCAGTTATTTGACGAGCTGAATAAAATTCCTCTACCCGATGATGTATATACGGAGAAGGACTTTGAAGAGGGGACTTTCTTCCCTGCTTCTGAAGAGACCATCGCTCCAACTAGAGGACAAGAAACTGGTCAGATGAGCCTGTCTTCAGGCCCGGGTCTGTTAGGGGGAATTATATGGGATGCACAAATCACACACACTATCTGACTCTGCACTCTTATATCGCGGGTATTCAAAGTTTTAATATGCTCTTTTCTTTTTTGCAGGAACGATGTCCCGCAGGAAGTCTTACTCGTATCGTTCTCTTCGTGAGGGCACACCCAGCCTTCGTCCGGATACTGAGCGCTCTCGTGGTCCTTCTCACAGGCCGACTTCCTCGCAACCTCGCTCTCCACCAAAATCGACCTCTACCAAGCCCACCAGCTACCCGGCAGTTCCTACAGGGGGAAAGAAACTTCCTAAAGAGTTAACTCCTCCAAAGAGTGCACCTTCCCACAGCCGGTCGTCAAAAAGGCATCAAGAGTCTAAAGATAAGGGCAAGGATGTATCCAAAGAATCTGAAAAGGAGAGGAGTGACATCGTCCCCTCCAGCCAGCCAAAGTTGGCTGCTCCAGGGTCACGAGATTACATGCATGGTCCCGAGATTCAAGGCAGGCTGGAAAAGCTGCGGGAACAATTCCCAGACATATTCTTTGACCGGATGACATTTGTTCCAGCCTTGGAACCGGTCCCCAAGAACTGGGATAGCGAAGTTGTCGGGCATATCCGCCATGTTGCCAGGCAATATGAGATGATGAAAAAACATGCAGTTTACCTTTCAGAAGTCATCCGATCGCTTGAAATAGAGGCACACAGATCTAAGGTGAAACTTGAAAACAACGAAAGGGCCAGGACCAAGATGGAGAAGGACCTGGAAGATGCTCAATCCCAGCTTGCTTTAGCACGGAGGGACGCTGAAAATTATAAGATTGAATTAGAGAATGCTAAGAAGCGCTTCCATTCGGAACTTGACTCCAATAGCCAAGAGAAAATGGCCTTAAAGAAGGAGGTTGAAGATCTCAAAATGGCCAACATCGAGTTGAAAACAGCACAAGGCCATTTTGAAGCTGAGAGGGCTGCTTGGGAGGCAGAAAAGGCAAATTTAAAAGAAAGTTTGGCTTTGGCTAAAGCAGAAAAGGTGATTTTAAATGACCAGGTCTCGGACGCGGAGAGACGGGCAGCTCTCGCCGAAAAGAACGTTGAAAGTGCCATCGAATTGGCTACCGCTTCTAACAACAAGCTCCTCGAAAGAGAGAAGGAGATCGAGGGGTTTGAAGAGATGATTTTCAATTTCCTTGGCCAGGTTCTCAAAACTCGCAACATCTCGTGGATCCCGGATTACCATGTTACTTTGGCCAATTTATGGGATGCCATTGTGGATGGTGAAAAACACAGATTGGTTGTTGAATAAGTCGATGAGGATGAGTTGATGAAGAGCATCTTAAGGGACAATGAGCCTGAGGACCTGGCAGAGGGTCGTCGCCTGATTCTGGTGGAGATGGAAAAGGAAAGGGCCCTGGCCAAGGGCAAAGGCAAAGCTGACGAAGGTTCGAGTTCAGTTGTGGAGCCCAAGACCTCCGGGGTTGAAGAATACCATCCTGATGATCCATTAATCCCTCTGGGTCTAACTCCCGTGGTCATTGGAGCCTCTGCAACTACTCAAGAGGGAGCATCTACGGAAGGTATCTCTCTTTTTTCCCCATAATTCGTCAAAGCAATTGTGAATTGTCGTCGTCTGGTAGAACAACCAATTGAATTAGTAATGTGTGTTCCTCCTGATACAGGTGGCGAGCCCGTCGACAAGGGTGCTGAAAAAGAAAAAGAAGTGGAGAAGGAGGTTGTCTCGCCAGGTGCTGGTATTGATGTATCAATGCAGGCCGAGGTCACAACAGCAGAAAGAAGCATCCCGGCACCTAGCGTTGATGTTCCCAAAGATGCTGAGACCATCGAAGCTTTGAAAGACATGGATGGGCGCCACGTAGATGATGAAGAAGACATTATCGGTGCCAAAAAGGCCGATGGTGATGATGACGAAACCTTGGCCAGCCGAAAATCCAGGCAGGAGAAAGAGTTGGCTTTAAAGAAGGTGGGATATGAGGCTTTGGACGTAGTCCCTCTTGCAGAATTCGATCCCAAAACTGGGATGATTGTGAAGATCCAGCCCAAATCCATTAGCCGACAGCTTCACTTTGCAAACCCCGATGACTTCCCGGCTTCCCTTTCTGATAGAAGGAAGAGAAAAGAGGTGGAAGAGGAATCTTCAGAGGAGTCGGATGTTCCCCTCATAGACAAAAGGAAGAGGAAGAAAGGGGATCCATCTGATGCCGACAAGGCGAAGCTGGAGAGGCAGAAGCAAGAGAAGAGGCCAAAGCGTAAATAGGATGTTTGTTGTTTGTTGATATTTTGTCTTTAGGTTTTCCACTGGCCAGGAAGTGTAATTGTGAGACTGGCCCTCACTTTCCTTTCTAGGTTGTTTTTCACTTTGTTGGTCCGTAGTATATAAATGAAAGTTTATCTCTTTTTGCATCATTACGTACCTGTATTCAAATAAACTTTCCATGTTTAGTCATAGGTCATCTAATAATAATTACAAATCAGTCAAACAACAGATAGCCAAGAGAAAATTTTCATGCTGCGTTGCTGTATTAAAGTTCAGTATATGTATATGAGTATATGTGCCCCCAATCAGTTGTTATCATAGCGCCTGACGGGGGTTTGCTAAGAATTGGTTAGCCTTGTCGGCAGGTTGCCCCCTATTTCTGAATATGGGGGACTTAGAAGATTTCATAGGATAATTGTTCTTGTGGCACCGAATTTCTGGCACCTTTCTTAGTGCTCAATCGGAGATGCTTTTATACTCTCTCTCTCTCTCTCTCTCTCTCTGGAGAGTTAGAGTTCGAGCTCAGCAATTCATTCGCTCCCCGATCCTTCAGCGGGGAAAGAGCTCTTTCTCAGCGCTCAATCGGAGACGCTTTTATACTCTCTATCTCTCTGGAGAGTTAGAGTTCGAGCTCAGCGATTCATTCGCTCCCCGATCCTTCAGCGGGGAAGGAGCTCTTTCTCATCGCTCAATCGGAGACGCTTTTATACTCTCTCTCTCTCTCTGGAGAGTTAGAGTTCGAGCTCAGCGATTCATTCGCTCCCCGATCCTTCAGCGGGGAAGGAGCTCTTTCTCAGCGCTCAATCGGAGATGCTTTTATACTCTCTCTCTCTCTCTCTCTGGAGAGTTAGAGTTCGAGCTCAGCGATTCATTCGCTCCCCGATCCTTCAGCGAGGAAGGAGCTCTTTCTCAGCGCTCAATCGGAGATGCTTTTATACTCTCCTGGCGGCCGCCAATGTTAGACTTTCTCTCGGGCGGCTCCGATCATGGTACACCGCCATACTTTATGGGTGTCGTCTTCGCATCCTTTACACTCTTTCTCAGCTCTGGAGAATTAGAGTCTCGGATCAAACGGTCTGTAATCATGCACTCTCATCAAACTCGTTCTAGGTCTTCGTTTTAATCCAAGCTCCGAGGATTGAAATCAGTCGGTCAAGCAGTTGGGGCTTTTGCCAAGGCTTTGAGTTCCTCCGAACTGTCTACGGGAGGAATGGTTGACACCAGACTTCGGGTACCTGCATTATTCACGCCGATTTCCAAAAATAAACAGGCAGATAAATAAGGATGCAATAAAGGTAAATGACACACAATATTTTTATAGTGGTTTGGTCGAATCATGACCTACGTCCACTTTATAATTTTTTGCTTCAAGGAATCAAACTATTCTAGGTAAGTCGTGCCTTATACATGGTTTTCAACAAAGCAAAAGAATAGATTTGAAACTTCTATGCTAAGTATGGCCGCAAACGTTGGGCATTCCACACTCTGGGGATTTCCCTTCCATCTACGGTTGCCAGCTTGAAAGTTCCATTATCAAGCTTGCTCAGAATGGAGTACGGTCCTTCCCACTTCGCTCCCATATGAGTTGGGGGTGGAAAGACACGTTTCAGAACCAAGTCTCCGGGTTCCCAGGTTCGGGCTCGAACCTTTTTGTTGTAATATCGAGCGATCTGTTGCTTGCATCTTAAGGCGCGCAGGTCCGCCTCATCCCTCTTTTCTTCGATCATATCTAGGGACTCAAGGAGCAATTCATTATTAGTCATTGGATCATAATAAGTCACCCGGTGAGAAGGTACCTTTATCTCAACCGGGATGACTGCTTCTGTTCCAAAGGCAAGGGAGAACGGGGTATGTCCTGTTACCGATTTATATGTTGTCCTGTAGGCCCACAGTGCCAAGGGCAATTCATCAACCCACATGGCTCTAGCTCGCTTCAGTCTCTTTTTCAGAATAGACTTAATCACTTTATTCGCCGCTTCGACTTGTCCGTTCGATTGCGGGTGCGCCACAGAGGTGTATCGATTCTCGATGTGGTATTTTTGGTAGAAGTTTCTGAATTCAGCACTATCGAACTGAGTTCCATTATCTGTTATTACAATCTTTGGAATCCCAAATCGACAGATGATGTTTCTCACGATAAAGTTGATCACTCGTTTGGTTGTGATTGTAGTTAGTGGTTCAGCCTCGACCCACTTAGTGAAATAATCCACGGCCACAATAGCGAACTTTGCTCCGCTTCTTGCTATGGCGAGACTTCCAATGATATCAATTCCCCACATAGCGAAAGGCAATGGACTCATCATCGTTTTTAACTGATTGGTAGGTGCTCTAGGTATTTTTGAAAATCTCTGGCACGCATCACACCGTCGTGCGTATCTTGCTGCATCCTTGTTTATGGTAGGCCAGAAATAACCATGCCGCAACACCTTTTTTGCCAAAGTTTGCCCTCCAGTGTGGTCGCCACATTCGCCTTCGTGGACTTCTTGCAGCACACGTTTGATGTCATCGTGGGCTACACACCGAAGGAGGGGCATTGAAACCCCTTGTCTGTAAAGAACTCCGCCTTGCAGAACGTATCGGGCGGCTTTACGAATTACTTTACGCCTCTCGCTTTTCTTGGTCGGAAGCGTTCCATTCATCAGGAAATTCTTTAGAGGGGTCATCCAGGACTCCCTTTCTGGTTCCGCCTCTAGCACTGGGTCAATTTCCATCTGATCTATGCTAGGGGACCGAAGTACTTCAACGGGGGCTAGCCCGGTCACTTCAGGATCGTCGGAACTAGCCATCTTTGCCAACTTATCTGCCTGCTGATTCTCTGACCGCGGAATATGAGATATGCTATAGTGATCAAAATCGTTCAGCAACTCTTTCACTTTCTTTAAGTATAAAATCAATCTTGCACTTTTAGCTTGGAATTTTCCAGTTACTTGGTTCACAACTAACTTGGATTCGCAGAAGATGTTCAACTTTGTGACTTCTAGTTCCTTTGCAATCTTTAATCCGGCTATCAGAGCTTCATATTCGGAATCGTTGTTAGTGGCATGAAACTCCATTCGGATTGCATAGGTTATCAATCGTTTCTCGGGGGTTTCAAGCACTATTCCAGCGCCGGATCTTTCGTCATTTCTAGCGCCATCAGTATACAATCTCCAGGCATTGGGATCGAAAAGTAATTTTGAAGGATTAACTTCTTCATTTGCTATATCTTCCTCAGGGACAGTGAACTCTGCTATGAAGTCGGCTATCACTTGCCCCCGAATTGACCGTCTGGGCTGAAAGTTCAAATCAAATTGACTTAGCTCAATATTCCATTTGAGTAACCTTCCAGATGCCTCTGGTCTCTGTAGGACTTGCTTGAGCGGGTGATCGGTGTATACGGTAATGGGATGTGCCTGAAAATAATGTCGAAGCTTTCTAGAGGCGATCAATAAACTATACGCCAACTTTTCTATCCTTGGATAATTACGCTCTGCCGCTGTTAATTTTTTGCTCACGTAATACACAGGTCTTTGGACCTTATCCTCTTCCCTTACCAACGCTGAGCTGATCGCATGGGAGGACACTGCCAAATACACGAATAAGTCCTCGTGATCTATTGGCTTAGATAATATCGGAGGTTTCTCCAGGTGCCTGAGTAAATTCTGAAATGCTTGTACGCAGTCGGGTGTCCATTTGAAGTGGCGTTTTCCTCGCTTTATTAATTCGAAGAATGGGATACACTTATCCGTAGCCCTGGAGATAAATCTGCTTAATGCGGCCACTTTTCCGGCAAGGCTTTGCACATCCCTAATTTGCCTAGGTTCCTGAATGTCTCTAATTGCCGCGATCTGGTCTGGATTAATCTCAATACCACGGGAACTGACGATGAATCCCAAGAATTTTCCAGAAGCAACACCGAACGAACATTTGGTTGGGTTGAGTTTCATTCTGTACTTTCGAAGAATGCCGAACATCTCTGCCAAGTCAGTAGTGTGTTGAGAAGATTGCTTGGACTTAACTAACATATCGTCGACGTATACTTCCATTGTTTTCCCGATCTGGTTATAAAACATTCTGTTGACTAAACGTTGATATGTAGCGCCCGCATTCTTCAAGCCAAAGGGCATCACCACATAACAATATAATCCCAGATCCGTGATAAAACTAGTGTGCTCTTGATCTGGAACATGCATCGGAATCTGGTTGTATCCTGAATAAGCATCCATAAATGAGAGAAGCTCATGACCTGCCGTCGAGTCTACCAACTGGTCAATCCGAGGCAACGGGAAACTCTCTTTTGGACAAGCTTTGTTCAAATCCGAGAAGTCGATACACGTTCGCCACTTCCCGTTGGCCTTCTTTACCAGGACTGGATTCGAAACCCAGTCTGGGTAGGTCGAGTCTCTGATAAATCCATTACTCTTTAGCTTTCCAACTTCTTCTTTCAAGGCAGCGGACCTCTCTGGGCCAACATTCGCCTTTTTTGCTTTACTGGAGGATGTTTAGGGTCAATGCTTAAGGAATGGCTCATGATTGATGGGGATATCCCACACATGTCTGCGTGGGTCCAAGCAAATACATCCAAGTTGTTTTTTAAGAAATCCGTCAATTCTTTAGCGAGATTCGGATTTAACTGGGATCCAATCTTAAGGACCTTCTCCGGGTCACTGTCATCGATCGGTACATCCACAGTTGTCTCGTTGGGAGTCGCCATTCTGCCCCATGGTTCTTGATCCTCTCTGGGATCTATATCCTCGGGCATCTCTCTGGGAGACTCTCCAACGACTATCCTCTTTGGTTGCTATAAGGTCTCCGCCCCCGTAGGGGGAGAAGTGCCTTTAGTTTCAATATCCCCTTCATTGCGAAGTAACTTTAGTTCGGCAACATAACATGCTCGCGCAGCAACTTGATCCCCTCTGACGATACGAACGCCAGCTTCTGTGGGGAATTTCAATAACAAGCACCAGGGGGCTATACAGGCTCTAAACTTTGCGAGGGTCGGTCGGCCTAAGAAGGCATTGTAGGGCGATTCAACATCCAAAACCACGAAGGGAAGGATTCTCACTCTCTGGCGTTCTCCTTCCCCAAGTGTAACTGGTAACTCTATATAACCCATTGGAGCGGTGGATGCTCCGTTGAATCCACAGATCCATCCTTGGCAGGGCTTTAAGTCTTTTATTTCGAGATTCATCTGATCAAATGTCCTTTTGAAAAGAATGTTGACAGAACTCCCGTTGTCCACTAAAACCTTATGAACAGTGGCTGGTCCAATAGGTACTGTAATTACAAACGGATCTTCAGTCGGAGCATGAACTCCGATGCTTTCTCGTTCTCGGAAGACGACATCGTCGGTCATCATCTTTTGTTGCTTCACCGGGATACTGTCCTCGGGGTTGCTACACTCCCCTACTTCGAGGTGTTGTTTGGCTGCATTGACGTATTGATCCAATGCCTTGGAACTATGCCCGGCGAGATAAAGTCCTCCGATTACGGTATTGATAACAATGTTCTTTCCCTTTTGCTGGGCAATCGGCCTAGCAGCAAGTTGATTCTGGTTCTGATTTGGGGCCTGTATTGCTTGCCCCCTGTCTCTGGGCGTCACTCTGTATTCATATAACTTTCCTTCTCGAAGCAGCCTTTCGACTACATCTCTTAGGTGACGGCATTCATTTGTCGAATGGCCGTGAATCTGATGAAAGAGACAAAACTTCCCTGTTTCACGCTCTTTCTCTGTCGACTCTCTGGGAGGTGGCCTCTTATTCTGGAGGACTTCATACGCATCCATGAAGATATTTTCCAGAGTATCACTTATTGGTGTATAACTTTCAAAGGCCATGGGACGAGTCCTTCTCTGGGAGTCGTTCCCTCGGTTCCTCTTCCGGTTGTTGCCGTTACCATTATTATTGTTGTTACCTGGCTGACGACCACCCTGATTCTGATTTCCGACATTAACTTCAACTTTCCCCGAGCTGTCTCCCGTCTGTTTGATGGCTACATTGCTCTGGATTTCCTCCTTATCAGTTGTTTTAGCCTTTCGGTTAGCATATACCTCTTCCCGGCGTAAATGTACGTTGGCTTTCTCGTAGAATAACTCTCTAGTGTGGGGCGATTTGCCTGCCAGGTACCTCCCGAATTCAGTGTCTTTATCTACTCCGTCAATCAGTGCTGCGACAATGGTCGGTTCATGGGGATCTTTAACCTCAGTAGCGGCCAAATTGAAACGATCCAGGTACACCCTTAAACTCTCGCCTGGTCGCTGCTTGACAAGGAACAAATCGATCACACTTTTTGTCTTTTGTGCGTAGATACGGAATTGTTCTACGAACTTCTCACTCAACTCCCTGAAGCTAGAAATCGATCTCACCGGCAAGCGAGTAAACCATAACAAAGCCACGTCCTCCAGGAATATGGGAAACGCTTTGCACTTAACAGCGTCAGAGGCTGCGGCAGCGGTCATTGACCAAGAGTATCTCATCAGATGCTGGACAGGATCAGACCTACCCGCATATCGATTCATTTGTGGCATGTTGAAACGCCTTGGAAAAGTCGCATCCAAAATATCATCAGTGAAAGGGGTGTGACTGTGGTCGATCCCCCAATCTTCATTCCGTTGTCCACGGCTATCTGCCAGGATCTGGTGGATCATGGCTGCAACATTTGCGCTGGTCAAAGGAGGTTCAGGGTCAGTGCCTCTGGCTCGGTGGGGTTCTCTAATCTCTCTTCCGGGAGCAGTCACGAAATCCGGGGCTCGGATAGGGCTTCGTTGCCCCCTGTTATCATGAGTATGTGTGCGGCGACGGGGCTGAGGTAGTCTGTTACGTACGGGACTGCCCACATCTCGAGGCCTGGGAGCTGCGGCTTGATCGTTCATGTTACGGTTTGAGGGCCCCGCCCCTAGCGCTTCTTCTTCCTGTGATGGCAGGGTTCCGAACCGAAGCTGCTCTATGTTTTCGGCTCTCTCATACGGTCGTTGCGGAGGTCTCGGCGATTCCTCAGATGAAGAAGAATATCCTGGAGTGAGTGGACGAACCGGCGATGTTCTTTGCCTTGCAAGCTCATCAAGTCTTCTATCCATAGCAGTCAAATTTTGTCGCAAGACGGAGCTTTCTTGCCTTTGGGCAGCTAATTCATCAAACAACTTCTCCCACATTTCAGAAAAGCGAGAGAGATCCCCCTCAGTAACGGGAGCAGCAGGATCATATTGATCATCATCACCTTCTCTTATGCGCAAAGAGCTTGAGTCGGGTTGAGCAGAGGGGCCTGGACGGTAGGAGCGAGCCATAGGCTCCTTTCCAGGTCGAGTTGTAGTCTGATCATCAATTCGGATCGCTGCGGTTCGTGGGTGGCGGCTCACAACGCCCCCTTGAGGTCGATTCGCGGTCGCAGTGTGCGGAGGGTGCGAGGCGTTCCCTCGGGATCGAGTAACAACCCCTTCAGCAGTCCGAATCGCTTCGTTTTCGTCGACTCGGAGCATAGTGTCTTCGTCGGATCGGTTCGCCACCTGCGCCCCGCGATCCAGAGTTTATTCATTGCCCAGCTCGTGGACACTCTCTTCAATTGTTTCGTTGGTCTGTGAAGCTCGTGCTTCCTTAGATCTTTTTCCAGCCATGATATCCGAATCGCTGGAATCTTCAAAGAACCGAATAGTGAAACTTTATGATTGTTTTCTCGGTGAAAGCACCAAAATGTTAGATCAAAATTTGGACCCAACACCCAAATTGTTCTGAAGCTTATAGAGTTTCGACTGAAGAATGAGAAAAAAGGAAATAACACACAGAATTTATAGTGGTTCGGCGCTAACGAGCCTACGTCCACTTTATATATTATTGATTATACTTTGAAAGCTAATACAATCAAGGATTTCTCTCAATATTTTAGTATTTTGACAACAATGGCGGATTCAGTACTCAATATTGCCAAAAAGATCCCAAAAAATGCCAAGCTCCGGGCTATTTATAGCTGATTTTGTCAGGCGGGTCGTGGCTACACGTGGCACGAATCCCGAGAACATCGGATCGCATCGCCACCGTTGAGGAAATAGTCAAATTAGCCGTTGTGGACAGGTGTCGCGATCTGCTTGAAAATCGGATCGTGCAGATAGGGAGAATTGGTCCAAATGACGGTTAGGGACACGTGTCGCTAGATCCATGCGTCTCGGATCGCTGAAGACTAGCTCACGCTTGAACGGGTCAGAGGGTTCGCCACGCATCAGGGGATCGGATCGATCAATACTGGGCAACAACATATGCATGGATCGGATCACATAGAGGTGTCGTTTCGCTAATGAAATAGGGGCGATCCGTCGAGACGCGATCTGATGGTGGGCGAGTCGATAGCGTGCGATCCGTCATCGGGCGAGTCGATAGCGATCCATTCCTTCATATTCTTAGAGAACGTGGTTTCATGCTTTCTTCTTATGAATGATCCTAGGTGGCTTGGTCAAAAAGCGAGCCAACAATTCCAGTCAACAAAACATTATCACACTTTATTTCACATTCCAATTTTTGGAATAAAACTCATCGTTTTCATTTTAAACGATCATCCATTTCCCTTTTCATTAAATTTCCAATTTGGATTCATACCTCCAATCTAAGTTCCTTTATAGATATTTTATTTGCAAAATATTTCCTTTAAACCATTATTCACTTAAATCGTGAATATATTTCTTTTATATATAATCAAATCTGTTTGATTTTTACTTGTAAATAACATTTCAAACCAAATTTCCATTTATAATGTTTATTTAGATTTTTTTCATAGAAAATATCATTTTTTTATTCTATTCCTATATAAATCTCTTTCACAATTTCCTTTGTAACCGATAAGTTCAAACCCAACTAAAGTTAATGGTTTCAAATTCCATTTCCATTTTTCCCAATAAATTCAGACTTTGTATTTATATTTCAAGTCCATCCAATGATAATATTTTACTAAATTTAAAATGTCGTTTATAATAACATCCTGTTTTATCCATTGAAACAAATCTTTTTTTTCTTCTTTTTTTCTTCTTTCAAGTCCATTCGGAATTTTATTTATATTTTGGAAATAAATTTCCCTTTTAAAAAAACTCAAGTTCCTCTATTGCATTTAAAAATATTTTATGGTATTTAAAATGGCCAAAATTCTAGGGCCAATGATATTCAAACACAACATGATCAATCACAGGTTATATCACACATCAAATAAATAAAAACAGTAATATAAATGTTGAGGAATCCAGGTGGATCCCTCCAACCTGTTTCCCTGCATCCACAGATGCCAGTCAATATTAATCATAGTAAATGGCGCTAAAAGTTGATCAACGGTATAACTATATCAATTATTCAACCAATTTTATCAACCATTCATCCAAGAAACCATCACAAGTATAAAGTAAAAAAAGAGTTAGAGTTGGTGAGTTTACTCACCTTTGTCCACAGTTGACAGTTCTGCTTTTGTTTTGCGTATAATCAAACAGTCGTTTGATTTTTATTACCAAATATTAGTGGCTTCTTCTCAGTGAAATCAGTTCTACCGTGAAGACTTCATCGCTGTGATTCCAATGGGATTGATTCCTTTCGAGTCTGTTATCAAACGACCAACTACAACCATTATAACTATATATTTTAAATATATTAATTACTTTCCTTAATTAAATAAATATTAACCAAATTGCGTTTTATATTCTTTTAAAATAGGCCCATTATAATTTATGTCCTAACTGGAGCGTTCCAAGTTGCACATAGATTTAATAAATTAATTTACTTCCTTAGTACTATTAAATTTCCTTAATGATAGTTAAGCATATAATACCTTCCTCCTTTATTTAAGGTATGGCCTCCTTCTCTTGGTATATTTCTCCCACAACCAACATGGAAATCAAGCTAATTACTTCGGCCTTTATAAACTTATCACCAGTGAAACGCATGCCTCTTCAATAGTTTTGAACGATAAACTCAACATGCCATCCTCCCTTAACATTCTAACACCCGTGCTCCCTTTGTTTTTTTTCCATTCAGTATTAACAGCTCATAACAAACGGTGGCTCCACCCACTTCAACACGCATCACACTTCACAAAACCCAAGAAAACCATCTATCTCCAACTTCCCATTACCCCCACGCACCCATTACGCCATAACTTTCAGAACTAAGACAACCAATAAGCTCCACTTCACAACCTCCTCCTACCAAACCCCTCTATATCCAACTCGCAGCCTCCCCTGAATTCTTAACTTCAGCACTTCTCCACAGCAAATATTGTACAGGTACCGAATTTTCTAAATGCATTACCTCGTCAAAATTCCACAAATCATGTTAAATCCTACTAGAAGCAACCTTACATACTTCAAAATTCGAAGAAAAACCGCAATAGCCCAAAATCGTAAACCCTAGCTCGCTGTGTTTGAAGAGACTCCTCGAGAAGGGCGTCGCAGCTTGAATTGGTAACACTGGAGTGAAACTCTTTGTAAACGAGATGAATAGAATCAACATGGATTGTTTTCAACGCGTTTTGGATTTTTAATGAATTTTTGAAGTGGGGAAGTTTTCATTTGACATCAGAAAGGAATAAGATGCTTGATTTTATATATTTGTTTCAGAGAAAACGAAAGAAGAGAGGGATGAATCGAAGTGGTTGCTATGTTGAAGGATAAGATAAGATTTGTTTTCTGTGTCTCAAAAGAAAAAAAGAAGAAGAAGAAGGGTACACAGTATTTAAAGGGAAAAAGGCGTGGCAGTCACGAAACTGTAATGGCTTGGAAATCACGGTGTTCAAATTACTTGGGTACCACGGCTTACAATTATCTTGGGATGCACGGAAATGAAGTGGCGTGGAGAGCACACTGTAGTGAAATAGTTTTGGGCACACGCTATTCCTAGATGTACAACAAAGGTATCATGTATAGCTAGCATGATGGTGCAGATAAACCATACTATGTAGTGTGTTGTAAGTATATGTATTAACACATGACCAGGGTGATATATTTCTACGTTTGATGATTTTTTTTAGGTGAACATGACTTCTTTTAAAATATACAATATATGTTTATTTGAATTTTATAAAAGTAAAGTTTAATGGTAAGTTGTTACGAAAACTTCATTCATGTACGAACTGCTACGGACAGAAATAAGAGTACGGTCGTGTCCAGCGAGGTACCACGATCCTAAAAATATAATAATACCGGTAGTTTAACTTATATTATGAAACCCCAAAATATTGATTGGGTGCAAAGTACTCCAAATAAAAAATTTTGTATTTAATTAATTGAAAATTATAGTAAAATTCTAAAAATTAAATTATGACTACGCCTCAAAAGAATCTTGTCCAAATTCGTAACAAATCTCTAGTTATATTAAATAAACCGATATGGCTTATACACGGCTCTACAGCGACTAATTCTAAACTTGATTTGGACATAAAACAAAATCTACAATATGAAAACTCAATTTTTCTCTTCCATTAGAAAAATATATTCAAATAGATCCGAACATTTCTTGTTTCAAAGAAATCTGATTTATTATGAATTCTGTATATTCAGTTGAAGTTTAAATCGTAAACTACGAACTATCGCGACTATTTCGAGCTCGTTTTAAATTATATTATAAATTATACGTTAAAACTTCCTTTTATTAAATAAATTCCCATATATAATTCAAATAAAATATTTAAAAAAAATTAAATATTCAGAATTCAACGTCTAAAAATCTGGGTCGTTACATTCCTTCCCCCTTAAAATAATTTCGTCCTCGAAATTGCTAAGCAGTAAAAATGTTATAACTCTAACTCCTCATAACCTGCTTAGTTGAAATCTTATATTCCATATCTTATAACCCAGTTCTTACCCAACCTTCGAGTTCTCATACCAATACTCGACCATTCATAATTCTTTCCAAATGATATGTCATTCATCATCACTTTCTCGTTTTCAGTTCATATGCTCTTTTGCATATCCACACTCATTCCAATTGATTTTAAATCCATTAATCAATTTCATTATTCCACTTGAAATTTTATTAACAAATTCTGGTTTTCTTATTTTAATTACAATTAGCAATTCGATTTTGAATTATCAAATAATTTCTTCGAAATTTTCTAACTCTTTAAATTTCGAAAAATTTCGCTAGCATCTCCTTTGCGTGGCTCAATCGGTACAACCACAACTCGCCTTTCTAGACCTTTTCCAATCGAAAAGAAAATCAAAAGCCTAGCGGCTTGCTCGTAGGAACATAAAACCATCAAACCCAAGTAATATTGTAAACATGTACTTTTTTGTCGGGCATATATTCTATCTTTTGCATTTGCTTCCATTCAATATCTTCTCAACATCATTTTCAATCGATTCCAAATCCATCCAACTCTTAGTTTCCAACTCACTAATCAATTTTTCCTGGTTAGTTCACTTCATTCTATACTTCAAACTTGATTCCTATTTTAAAACCAATCTGCTTATTCTATTTGGGTTCAAATTCAACACAACTTAATCTCAATTGGCAGCAACCCATATATAAATTCAACTTATTTCGTATAAGTCGAATTCATTTTAATATTTCGAATCTCAACATTTTTCTTTATTTATTTTCATTTGGAATTATTTCTAATTCAATTCAATTTTGTCAAACTTAAGTTAGATTCCAATTCATTTGATAAATTTTTACCATTTCAATCTATTCAAATTATACAAGTTAAATTTTAATTTCAGAATTCAAATTCCTGGTTTTATTTCAAATTAGTTTGAAATCATACATATTTATACATATATACAACCATAATAATTCAAAATTTTGAATTCTCAAAGTAATTCGTTTCTCAACCCAATTCCATTAAAAATATTCCTATGGTAGCAATTCATCACTAAGAACCTCGAAAATAGATACAAATTATGTGGCCATCATCATCTGACTTATTTTCTAGCGACTGAAGTGATTATAGTGCTTTAAAATTTTCAAAATCCATTTAAAACAATTTTTATTTAAATCCTTTCAAAATATTTCTTGATTAATTTCAAAACACTTCAGAAATATTCCTTAACTTCCGGGATTCAAATTCCATATTCTGGTTTGGATTAAGTTTCAAATTCTCTCATTTGTATATATTATCCATATACAAATCATATTCAATTATAAGTCACAAATCTACTTCATTTGATAAAAATCAACACATTCATATGTAATAATTTAGAAATTATTCTTTTTATATCAACATAAATTTTTGGGCAAAATTATTTCATTTTCCCATTTTAAAACAATACTGTATCGATTTGCTTTGTTCGAGAGTTTAGAAACACCTATCGATACAGTTGTACATCCTGTATTGACTAGAATTCATAAACCACTTCAACAAACCGATCAACACAATATAAACCATTTTTATATCAAATATACAAGTACGCTCTCATATGTATACACTCAACTCAATCTAGGGTATTACTAACTCCATCTCTATTGAGTCACGCCACAGAGCCAAGGTTACTACTCAACCTTCAGCTCTGATACCAAATATAATGGCCCGAATTTCCGTACCCTTCGATTTGACTAATAACACCACACGTCCAACCCAAATTGTACAGAAATATGAATCATCAATAGAAAGAAGTTATAGAATGGGAAATAGAAAGAACGAAATATTAGAATAGAACAAAACGAAGATCACAACTCACAGCGGAATGAATAAAATATAGTAGGAGTAACAACCCGTATTTTCTGTTAACGTATAAGTAACAAATTAAAATATAATTAATTTTTAGGAGAAGAATTAACGGAAATGGGTTGCGCCATTGCGTTCGTCTCGAAATTCTGCTTGAGATAGAGTCCGAGTTTGTGTAAAACGGATACGGTATGAAGAAGATATGGACGAATGAAGTTAGGCAGAAAAACCATGAACATGCCAGAATACACTGGCGCACTTGTGAAGTGCGCCAGTACAAAAATACACTGGCGCACCTGCCAAGTGCGCCCATACTGATCCAGCACAGAATTCTGGAGTGTTCTGTGATGATGTTCCTTCTTCTGAGTGGCTGGATGACCTGTCTTCGAGCTGGGTGGTTCTGATGACTTCTGGACTGATCTGAAGGCTCTAAATCACCCTATTCTCCTATAAAAACACCCCAAACCTCACTTTCTCTCCACACAATTTCATTCTGCCTATACTTTGCCTCTATAATAAATAAATAAAATAATGTTGTCGCTACTCTGCTGGGATCAAAACTAGAACTAGTGCATCTTCTTCCAAATCTGAATAAGATTAAAAGAGAACTACTGCAACTCTACTTCTATAATCCAATCAAGGCAAGTGCAGTTATTTTCCGATATGAATTTTAATCGTGATCCTGACATAATTATAAAATTGAATCTGAGATTATGCCCTTTTTCTATTTATCAGATCTGTTCCTCTGTTTTATTATTTTGTTTGTTCTGTATTTCTTCCTCCTTTCTTTCTTTTTGTTTGATAGCCAGGCTACCACGAGCCTGAGCCAGATCTCATAAGAGATGAACGCATAAACGCTAAATTTGGGAAGAATATTGAATGAGGCATATTTGGGCATAATTGATTTGTAACTAATTTGAGGATACAATGCATGTTGTAATTCTGGACATAAATTTGAGCCATATTGTATAAGATGATCTATGACTTGGAAGGATAGGATTATTGTGACTTAGAACATAAAGAACATAGGTTGAACTTAGAACATAATTCTGAGACATATAATTGGGCATGTTGTATTTAAAACATAAGGTGTATTTAACATATGTCTTAAGTTTTGAGGCATAAAGAATATTGGACATATGACTTGGGATTTGTAGCGTAAAGTTTAACAATGAACATGTAACTGATTTGGGTGCATAGTACAAGTTGTAATTCAAGATCTAGATCTGGACATACTATAAATTATAGTCTGAAATTTGAAAAAAAAAAAGAGAATTAATTTGCATTTAACTTAGGTGTAAAGATCCATATTAAGATTGGATAATTATTAGGTGTGAATACACATAAGTAAGGGGGGTTTTTGGATATGTGACATGCATTGTAATCAATGGCTATATTTGGCATAATTTATATGTAAGGTTTTGGAGAATATTCTGAACTATGCAAGTTTAACTAAAAATTGGGACATATGTTATATGGTGGATTATGACCATAATTTGGGCATATAAGTTTAGGCTTACCTTATGAATTAGGCAAGATATTTTAATAGGACTTTAAGGAATGTTTAAATCGGCTAAAACTGTTATCTGCTTATTATGTTAAATTTGCCTAATATGCTAAACCTGTTACCTGTTTAATCTGTTGAATTGCCTAAACTGTTAAATATGTTGAATCGCCTAATCTGCTAATTTTGCCTAATCTGCTAAATCTGTTGAGTTGCCTAATCTGCAAAATCTGTTGAACCGCCTGAGCTGCTAAATCTATTGAAAAGTTGAATGATTGTAATTTATGTAAAACATGTTAACTTGTTTAATCTGATGTGACTTAAAAGAAGTCAAATCTGTTAAATTGACATAATTAGTCTGATATCTGTATAATTTGTAATGGAATAAACTATTTAAAATAAAAATGTTGAGACACGAGGTTAGACTCATGTTTGCGGTAGAAGCCTGCCCGGACCCAACCGGCTTAACCAGCAACTGCAAACTGCTAGTCTAATGTGAGAGGTCATAGGCATAACTAAAATATGATAAGACACGAGGTTAGGTCTGGCTTGTGGCAGAAGTCTGCCCGGAACCGCCCGGCTTATCCCGCGGCCACAAGCTACCGACCTAATGTGAGAGGTCTACGCATTAATATTTAATTAATGCAAATCTGAGATAAATATGATGTCTAAAACGTGTTGGGTAGATAAGACTAAACCAACTGGACTGATGAATTAATAAACCTGTTTCATGAATCTGTAGGCCCAATACAAAGTTAGACAACCTGTAAGTCTGTTAAAAATATACATCTGATCCGCTAGTTTGAAAACCTATTGACTTGATTTTCTGGTCTGTGAACTAGTTGATTCTGAACTATGTAGGCCTAAAACTTGTAAACAAGTTAATCTGAAGTCTGTTAGTCTGGGGACACAAGGTTAGGAGGGAAAATACTTGTGTCATCTGTTGTTTGGGACCCATATTAGTCAGTAACCCTTTCTGGTATCAAAACTATGACCCAACAGTAGGTAGGGTCTGGGCACGCTTACTGAACTAATTATAAGAGGTTCATTCTGATAATGGCAAGGGGTGTTGATGGTGCTTTCCAACCTGGTCATGTGCGTGCATGGATCCCGGTCTGCCTCTGAGGATGTAAGACGCCGTGACATCTGTAAATAGGTCTGTGTCATTTAAAGGTTGCCACTTTATGGAGTGATACACCCTTCTGTGGGGCTGGCACAGGGTATTTATGTATTAGGGAGACGATCGCTTGGGGTAGGTTTAGGGTACACTTAGTTCTGTCTGTTTCCGTTGGGGTACCGTCTGTTTTTGTTGGGTGGTAACACCTGTCTGTTTCTGCGTGGTACCGTCTGTTGGGGTGGTAAAGGCCCATTTACTAGTGTACACCTAATTCTAATATTTTGTTTCTGTAGGGATTATTTTGTTTCCGTCTCTAATTCCGTTTATGTACCTTCTGTCTGTTGGGGTGGTAAAGGCCCATTACTTGCATTCTGTTCCTGTATAGATTATTTTGTTCCGTTTTTGTTTCAGTTTGGACATTAGGGTAACGCCTAATCCTGTTATACAAGTGTTAGTGTAGAGAAGTAAAATATAAGTAAGAAGCACAACTTGGGCTATATCATTCTGTTTCTTCTGTTTAGCTTAAGTATACCAGTTACTCCTGTTGCCGTTGTCTCTTATCCATCTTTATTTTCATGTCATGATATTATTATATGTTCATATGCTGAAAGTCACTGGACTTGCCAGACTTTATGTCTGACCTTGCTTGTTTTCGCCCCTTTTCTTTCGTCCCCCCCTAGTTTTTTAGGGTGGAAGTATAGGAGCTTGATTCAGATTTTTTCTGCTTGAAGTACCGCTTGGCCTTAGCTCTATCTTTCCATGGTTGTTTATGTTGGGGATTAGATTTTAAAAACTACGCATTCTGAAGGCTTTTGTACAAGACTGATATTTTGTACTTGAATTCTGATATTGTGATTTGAAAAGATGTAACCAAACTTACTTCGTTTTCTGTTGTAATAAAGTTATTAATTTTTTAAGTACTGTTTTATCTGTCTTGTAAATTTTTGTTCTGTCTACTAAAACGCTCCATCAAAGTTAAGGCATTCCCTTTTTGAGTGACCTTAACGGAGGTGGGGTGTTACACTTGGTATCAAAGCTGAAGGTTACCAGATTTGATGAAAAGTTTTTGAAAAACATTTTCAAAAAGGTTTTAAAAAGGAAGTATTTTCAAAAGGAAAGTTATTTTGAAAAACATAGTCCCCAATGCCATATATCTATCTTTTGATTTTCTGTTTAATCCTTGAGTCTCCGGAGCTCCTGGCTTTCTGGGAGGTAACCTCATCGCGACCTGGTTCCGTAGGCATGATGAAACTACGGCGCCTGTCGAAGTGCAAAGAAGTGCCTAACTTCCATCTGTAACCGCATTAATTTCACCTACGTCTAGTCCTCTTTCGAGCTTCATAGGGTTTTCGGCGTGATGGGGGAAACTTTAGAGAAAGACTTGTTAACATGTAAGAAGACTAGTTGTTTTCAGTGCGTTGAGACAGGACATCTGATCTAGGATTGCCCCAGAAGGCAAGGGCAAAGGGTAGAATCTTCTGGAGGGTAGGTGGATACTCTCGTAGTTGGTGGACAGGATAGAGGTGGAAATTTTTTCCACAGAAAGTTTAATTTCCCTATCTGATCATTCTGGCATTTTGATTCTGTAGTTGAGTCTCTACTAGTCTTGTTTCTGATCCCGCTATAGTCTCAAACCCCACAAGGGTTACGACTCATCTGTTTGTAATAAGTTGGGGTATGAGGGAATCTGTGTTGGGCGTGACGCATACATTCTGAGTTTTTATCATGCTTAGTTTCCTAAGAATCATTTGGTAATCTGATCTGTATCAGTAGTCTGTAGGTTTCTGAAAAGGATAGGAGTTTACTCAAAATGTGAAGTAGATTTCTAGTTAGGCATTTGTTTAATGGGAGTGATTCTCTGATTATCAATCTGATGTTGATTTCGGTCTTCGGGGTTGATACTTAGGGGGTGATTCTCTTAAACCGATGTCTGATAGGGCTCTTGTTTTAATCATACTTGCTTCTGTCAATCAGTTGTATCGTATCGATCGAATCTTCGACCTTTAGTAGAAACTAATGGGTGTAAACATGTGTTTGAGACATGTTATGTTTGATGGTTGCAATTGGATGCAAGTGGTTGCTAGTGGTTGCTCGTGGATGCATATACACACACTAGGCACTAGATCGGCTCAAAAACACTTTCATACTGCATATGGATGTGTGTGCATTTTTCAATTTTGTGGATGAAAAATGGTTGACTTATCACATGGATATTGCATTTGGATGAATGATTGTGCACTCATATAGAAATGAAGCGTATCAAATAGGATTTCTTGCATACATAATTGGACTCATGGCATCAACATGGTTCGCATTGAGGAGGTCATCTGAATCAGTAGACCGCCTGATCTTTGCATTAGATAAGAGACATATACACACACTTTTGCATATGTTCATACAACATTAGAAGTTTTCTAAGGACAATGGATACTTGTGGATGATGGTTGAGTAGATGGATGATTGTATGGTAGGACACATTCTTCTTAACTTGAAGTTTACGGGGACGAAATCCTTTAAGGAGGGGAGAATGTAACACCCCGTATTTTCTGTGAACGTATAAGTAACAAATTAAAATATAATTAATTTTTAGGAGAAGAATTAAGGGAAACGGGTTGCGCCATTGCGTTCATCTCGAAATTATGCTCGAGATAGAGTCCGAGTTTGCATAAAACGGATACCGTATGAAGAAGATATGGACGAACGAAGTTAGGCAGAAAACCGGAAACAGGCCAGAATACAATGGCGCATTTGTGAAGTGTGCCAGTACAAAAATACACTAGCGCACCTGCCAAGTGCGCCCATACCGATCCAGCACAGAAATCTGGAGTGTTCTGTGATTACGTGTCTTCTTCTGAGTGGCTGGATGACCTGTCTTCGAGCTGGGTGGTTCTGATGACTTCTGCATTGATCTGAAGGCTCTAAATCACCCTATTCTCCTATAAAAACACCCCCAAACCTCACTTTCTCTCCACACAATTTCATTCTGCCTATACTCTGCCTCTATAATAAATAAATAAAATAATGGCGTCGCTACTCTGCTGGGATCAAAACTAGAACTAGTGCATCTTCTTCCAAATCTGAGTAAGATTAAAAGAGAACTACTGCAACTCTTCTTCTATAATCCAATCAAGGCAAGTGCAGTTATTTTCCGATATGAATTTTAATCATGATCCTGACATAATTATAAAACTGAATCTGAGATTATGCCCTTTTTCTATTTATCAGATCTGTTCCTCTGTTTTATTATTCTGTTTGTTCTGTATTTCTTCCTCCTTACTTTCTTTTTGTTTGATAGCCAAGCTATCACGAGCCTGAGTCAAATCTCATAAGAGATGAACGCATAAACGCTAAATTTGGGAAGAATATTGAATGAGGCATATTTGGGCATAATTGATTTGTAACTAATTTGAGGATACAACGCATGTTGTAATTCTGGACATAAATTTAAGCCATATTGTATAAGATGATCTATGACTTGGAAGGATAGGATTATTGTGACTTAGAACATAAAGAACATAGGTTGAACTTAGAACATAAATCTGAGACATATAATTGGGCATGTTGTATTTAAAACATAAGGTGTATTTAACATATGTCTTGAGTTTTGAGGCATAAAGAATATTGGACATATGACTTGGGATTTGTAGCGTAAAGTTTAACTGTGAACATGTAACTGATTTGGGTGCATAGTACAAGTTGTAATTCAAGATCTAGATCTGGACATACTATATATTTAGTCTGAAATTTGGAAGAAAAAAAGAGAATTAATTTGCATTTAACTTAGGTGTAAAGATCCATATTAAGATTGGATAATTATTAAGTGTGAATACACCTAAGTAAGGGTTTTTTTGGATATGTGACATGCATTGTAATCAACGGCTATATTTGGCATAATTTATATGTAAGGTTTTGGATAATATTCTGAAATATGCAAGTTTAACTAAAAATAGGGACATATGTTATATGGTGGATTATGACCATAATTTGGGCATATAAGTTTAGGCTTACCTTATGAATTAGGCAAGACATTTTAATAGGACTTTAAGGAATGTTTAAATCGGCTAAAACTATTATCTGCTTATTATGTTAAATTTGCCTAATCTGCTAAACCTGTTACCTGTTTAATCTGTTGAATTGCCTAAACTGTTACATATGTTGAATCGCCTAATCTGCTAATTTTTCCTAACCTGCTAAATCTTTTGAGTTGCCTAATCTGCTAAATCTGTTTAACCGCCTGAGCTGCTAAATCTGTAAAATCTGTTGAAAAGATGAATGATTGTAATTTTTGTAAAACAAGTTGATTTGTTTAATCTGCTGCGACTTGAAAAGAAGTCAAATCTGTTAAATTGACATAATTAGTCTGATATCTATATAATTTGTAATGGAATAAACTATTTAAAATAAAAATGCTAAGACACGAGGTTAGACTCATGTTTGCGGTAGAAGCCTGCCCGGACCCAACCGGCTTAATCAGCAACCGCAAACTGCTAGTCTAATGTGAGAGGTCGTAGGCATAACTAAAATATGCTTAGACACGAGGTTAGGTCTGGCTTGTGGCAGAAGTCAGCCCGGAACCGCCCGGCTTATCCAGCGGCCACAAGCTACCGACCTAATGTGAGAGGTCTGCGCATTAATATTTAATTAATGCGAATCTGAGATAAATATGATGTTTAAAATGTGTTGGGTAGATAAGGCTAAACCAACTGGACTGATGAATTAATAAACCTGTTTCATGAATCTGTAGGCCCAATACAAAGTTAGACAACCTGTAAGTCTGTTAAAAATATACATCTGAACGGTTAGTCTGAAAACATGTTGACTTGATTTTTTGGTCTGTGAACTAGTTGATTCTGAACTCTGTAGGCCTAAAACTTGTAAACAAGTTAATCTGAAATCTGTTAGTCTGGGGACACAAGGTTAGGAGGGAAAACACAACACTTGTGTCATCTGTTGTTTGGGACCCATATTAGTCAGTAATCCTTTCTGGTATCAAAACTATGACCCAACAGTAGGTAGGGTCCGGGCATGCTTACTGAACTAATTATAAGTGGTTCATTATGATAATGGCGAGGGGTGTTGATGATGCGTTCCAACCGGGTCATGTGCGTGCATGGATCCCGGTCTGCCTCTGAGGATGTAAGATGTCGTGACATCTGTAAATAGGTCTGTGTCATTTAAAGATTGCCACTTTGGGGAGTAAAACACCCTTCTGTGGGGCTGGCACAGGGTATTTATGTATTAGGGAGCCGATCGCTTGGGGTAGATTTAGGGTACAGTTAGTTCTGTCTGTTTCCATTGGGGTACCGTCTGTTTTTGTTGGGTGGTAACACTTGTCTGTTTCTGCGTGGTACCGTCTGTTGGGGTGGTAAAGGCCCATTTACTAATGTACACCAAATTTTAACATTATGTTTCTGTAGGGATTATTCTGTTTCCGTCTCTGATTCCGTTTATGTACCTTCTGTCTGTTGGGGTGGTAAAGGCCCATTACGGGCATTCTGTTCCTGTATAGATTATTCTGTTCCGTTTCTGTTTCACTTTGAACATGAGGGTAACGCCTAATCCTGTTATACTAGTATTAGTGCAGAGAAGTAAAATATAAGTAAGAAGCATAACTTAGGCTATATCATTATGTTTCTTCTGTTTTGCTTAAGTATACCAGTTACTCCTGTTGCTGTTGTCTCTCATCCAGCTTTATTTTCATGTCAAGATATTATTATCTGTTCATATGCTGAAAGTCACTGGACTTGCCAGACTTTATGTTTGACCTTTCTTGTTTTCGCCCTTTTTCTTTCGTCCCCCCCCCCCCCCCCAGGTTTTTTAGGGTGGAAGTATAGGAGCTTAATTTGGATTTTCTCTGCTTGAAGTACCGCTTGGCCTTGGCTCTATCTTTCCATGGCTGTTTATGTTGGGGATCATGATTTTAAAAACTATGCATTCCGAAGGCTTTTGTACAAGGCTGATATTTTGTACTTGAATTCTGATATTGTGATTTGAAAAGATGTAACCAAACTTACTTTGTTTTCTGTTGTAATAAAGTTATTAATTTTTTAAGTACTATTTTATCTGTCTTGTAAATTTGTTCTGTCTACTAAAATGCTCCATCAAAGTTAAGGCATTCCCTTTTTGAGTGACCTTAACGGAGGTGGGGTGTTACAGTAGGTAACTTTGAAATGCAATTCAGTAACTTTATATACATATCATCATTAGAGTACAACAACTATTTCTGGAACAGTATTAAACACATGTTTCCAAATACAAACATGGTGCACATCGGAAAATATGATAGTCTATATCTAACTGGTGAAGCCTTCTGCTTCAAGCTCCTCCAAGTGAATATGTAAAACCCCGACTACTTGACTGCCCGTACAAATTTGGGCACCCAAGAGTTTAGGAAAAACAAAAAAAATAACTCTGGGTCTGTCATGGGACTGGTATGAGTAAACTCCAACCATTAGTTTAACTTTAAAATCATTTTTTGAAAGACATGAAAATCGCAAGACCAATCCACACATAAACACGGATGGTTTTTGCCTTACGATAACCAAAACATTTTTATATCAAAATCTGGTGATATTATAATAGTGTCTAAATCAAATAAATAGAATCTACCGGAACGCTTGCATCTCACGCTCCATATATAATATAAAATCAAAAACCGCAAGGCACTTATTGGAGATTGGATTTCCAACATGACAAGGTATGGGACCACCTGCCGATAGTGTATCTCTAGAGGTGAATACACTGGGTTCAACAAGAACATCTTGCAACCCGACCCTTACATGACCGACCACTCATTTCTCTTGAGTGTATCGAATGTATATCACCAACGGTTGGGATCAGCAACCGTTTCCCGAAAGGGACAGCATCGATAGATTAAAGAAGTAAATGAAATTTCTCTAGGTAGGTGATTATACATCCTAATTGGAGCGACCCACATAGCCATGCTGCCTGCCCGATTTTTGACAATTCCGGGTTGTGAGGCTTGAGGTTTGAATTATCTTCCATAACATCTGGCCACAATTCACTTTGAATGCCACATCATCAGATCCATTGGAAATCACTAATTGATTCCCACAAAATTACTCAGATTGTTAGGCTAAAGAAGTTTCCCTTCTTTGCCACCAACTTCGTACGTTTGAAGGAATCAACGTATGTAATCCCTTTGGAAATACTCTGTCAGACACTCGTCCATACAAGTTGTGCTGGGTCTGGACAAACCGAAGGCACTGTTCTATAAATCCATCTTGGGCAATTTCTACCTAGGATTAACAGAACAGCCCTTGCATTTACTCTATCTTCAATTATCTTCAGCATAAGTTGATTCATAACGCTTATACCAATACGGAGTGGTTATCAAATATTAAATCTTATCCCGGTCCCTCCACATTGATAACGAAGGTATAAAATAAATCAAAACTTTGACAGTCGGTGATTTAACTATCAAATAAACATCCATACAATCAACAGTCCTATTTCCAATTGGAAATTCTACCGATCAAGCATCAACCAACACTGGCCCCTTTTTAATCTAATTTCTTATTAAATTTATCATTCCAAATTCTCATTTCTTAATTCCTTGTTGACCAGTTCATTTCATTTTCTATGTGAAGAAAATATCTCTTATTTTATTTGGGGAAATTATTTCCAATTACGCGATGTTATAAACATCGTTATTATAACTCCAACCATTATTTATTTATTAACTAACCATATTATCAACCATGTTCACTATCGAACCTTAACCATTCCTCCATCGATCATGAAGTCAATCAAGTTGGGGTATAATTACCTCTCAGACCTTAATTGAACCACATTCTCAACTTTGAAATAGTCAAAATCACAACTTCAAACAAAACCTGTCTTACGTGACTCTCAAAATCAATCTAAGAATCCATTTCCTTTACGGAAAAACATTGATTATAACGGTAGCATTATAATCGTTGTTTACAAATATTTGGTTTATAAAACATTATTTTTAACAACAGAGTTACAATTGCTGTCTAGAATTATAGCCCATTTATTACAACAATAGCATTAAGATCGCTGTCTAGATTTACAAACATTTATTATAGCAGTAGCATCATAATCGCTGTTTTCCAAATATTTGATTTACAAGACATTAATTATAATAGCAGCGTTAAAATCGCTGTTTTCCAAAAATTTGATTTGTAAAAATATAAATTGTACTTATTAATTTCAATTAATAACTAAATAATTAAATTTGATTCAAAAAGGAAAGTAAAAATAACTACTACCATAAGTTCGATATAATTGAATTCCAATAAATAACTCTCATTCGAATACTCTATAATCGATTTATATTCTGAATTTCAGAATTTATTTACCATTTCAGATAATTTCAAATTTCAAATTCACTATAGAATTTACCCTTTACAAATCATTACCAAATTCCTTTATAACCATTCCAGTCAACAACACATTATCACATTTTATTTCACATTCCAATTTTTGGAATAAAACTCATCGTTTTCATTTTAAACGATTATCCATTTCCCTTTTCATTAAATTTCCAATCTGGATTCATACCTCCAATCTAAATTCCTTTATAGATATTTTATTTGCAAAATATTTCCTTTAAACCATTATTCACTTAAATCGTGAATATATTTCTTTTATATATAATCAAATCAGTTTGATTTTTACTTGTAAATAACATTTCAAACCAATTTTCCATTTATAATGTCTATTTAGAATTTTTCATAGAAAATTTCATTTTTTTTATTCTATTCCTATATAAATCTCTTTCACAAATTCCTTTGTAACCGATAAGTTCAAACCCAACTAAAGTTAATGGTTTCAAATTCCATTTCCATTTTTCCCAGTAAATTCAGACTTTGAATTTATATTTCAAGTCCATCCAATGATAACATTTTACTAAATTTAAAATGTCGTTTATAATAATATCCTGTTTTATCCATTGAAACAAATCTTCTTTTTCTCTTCTTTCAAGTACATTCGGAATTTTATTTATATTTTGGAAATAAATTTCCCTTTTTGAAAAAACTCAAGTTCTTCTATTGCATTTAAAAATATTTTATGGTATTTAAAATACCTAAAATTCTAGGGCCAGTGATATTCAAACACAACATGATCAATCACACGTTATATCACACATCAAATAAATAAAAACAGTAATATAAATGTTGTGGAATCCAGTTGGATCCCTCCAACCTGTTTCCCTACATCCACAAATGTCAGTCAATATTAATCATAGTAAATAGCGCTAAAAGTTGATCAACGGTATAACTATATCAATTATTCAACCAATTGTATCAACCATTCATCCAAACAACCATCACATAGTATAAATTGAAAAAAACGAGTTAGAGTTGGTGAGTTTACTCACCTATGTCCGCAGTTGACGGTTCTGCTTTTGTTTTGCTTATAATCAAACAATCGTTTGATTTTTATCACGAAATATTAGTGGCTTCGTTCTCAGCGAAATCGGTTCTATAGTGAAGACTTCATCGCCGTGATTCCAATGGGACTGATTCCTTTTGAGTCTTTTATCAAATGATCAACTACAACCATTATAACTATATATTTTAAATATATTAATTACTTTCCTTAATTAAATAAATACTAACCAAATTGCATTTTATATTCTTTTAAAATAGGCCGATTATAATTTATTTCCTAACGGGAGCGTTCCAAGTTGTACACAGATGTAATAAATTAATTTACTTCCTAATTACTATTAAATGTCCTTAATGACAGTTAAGTATATAATACCTTCCTCCTTTATTTAAGGTATGGCCTCCTCCTCTTGGTATGTTTCTCCCACAACCAACATGAAAATCAAGCTAATTACTTCAGCGTTTATAAACTTATCACCAGTGAAACGCATGCCTTTTCAATAGTTTTGAACGAAAAGCTCAACATGCCATCCTCCTGTAGTAACCGGAAAATTTGAGCCAATTTAAAAATTTTATTTTGGCGATTTTATTTAATTTTGAATATTTAAAATGAATTATTTTAAATAATAACGACGAGAAATATATTTTTTAATAGAATAGAATGTATATATTTATTTGAATCGTCGTTAGAATATAAATAGTTATTTATAGTTATAAAAGGAATAGAAAATGGCGCGGTAGTTCGATAATTCGATTTCAAAATTCAAATGAATGTACCGGGTGCAAAATAAACCGTATTTTAGCGAAACCAAAAATATTGGAATCTAATTGAAAATATCTTTCCAATGAATCCAAAAAATTGAAATTTCATAGCGGGGATAAAAAGTTATGCCCAGTTGAAAATTCAGAATAGTCGCTATGGAATTTCTGCCCTTAAAACTAGCCATTTTGCAAACGACCTCGGTTTTCGACGAAAATAGCTTTGTTGGATCCGTCATGTCAAGTTATTGCTAGATTCCAATTTTCATAATTTTTCGAATCAATATGTGAGTGTGGCAAAGGAAAATGCGTTTGACCAGTTTCAGTTGATTTTAATCGACTGGAAAATGGCCATTTTTCAAACAGTCTCAGAATTTGACGAAATTAGTTTTGTTAGGGCCGTATTGTCAATACGAAGTTAGAAAATATTTTTCGGGAATTTTTCGAGTTAGTATGTGGCTCCATTAAGTTGAAATGCGCGTTCAAATTCAATATATAGAGTTATATGTTAATTTCGATGAAAACTGATCGAAACGATCGAATCAGCCTGCGATACATATCCCATTGCGTTCAGAATGAGGGTAATTATCTGGGGACGACAGTCGGTGGGCCTCGATTAGAGTCCGAACAAAAAGTCAACCCTTTTTGAAAATAAATTAAAAATATATATAATTTTATAAACCCCCCTATACCTCTCAGCACAGATCGAAACTAATTAGAAAAAAAAGGAAAAAAAAAAAGAGGCGACGACCGATTGAAGCTCCGCCTCCACCCATCGTCGCTCGCCATCGGAGCCCCCCTGCTGCGCGCCTCCCCTCGCTCCACCCGTGCCACCTTCCAAGCGGACCCACCGCCTCCCCCTGATCTCTCGAGCCCCCTTTCTTCCTTTTCGAAACCTAAAAGCCTGGCCCAACCCAAAACTACCCACCGCGAGACCCCCCACGATGCCACAGACCCGGCGCCACCCTGCTACCACCAGCGACCCCCTCCGCCGACGCCTCAATACCCCTCTCCGCCTCCTGCGCCACCCTAGCAGCCCACTTCCCCTTTGAACATCAAAGTAAGTTTTTTATTTGATTTATTTGTTTATTTTTATTTAAAAATAATTAGTTAATAGAAATAAAAATGTTAGATTTTTGTTATAGAAAAGATGGGATTTTTATTGATGAAAGCTATGATTTTTAACATAGAAAAGATTAGGTTTTTATCATTGAAAAGATTCGATTTTTTTTTATCGTAAAAAAGTGGGATTTCAATCATATGAAGTAGCGAAGAAAAATATAATTTTTCCATGTGTGTAGCAAAGTAAAAATATGATTTTTATAGGATAGAAAGTATAAAAATGCGATTTTTATATATATTGCATAGCGAAGTAAAAAATAGAATTTTTACATATAGAATAACGAAATAAAAATTTGACTTTTATATATTGAATAGCGAAGTAAAAATTTGATTTTTATAAATATGAAGTAGCGGTAAAAATTCGTTTTTATATAGGAAGTAATGTGGTTAAAAATATAATTTTTAACACAAACGGTGTTGAACAGATCTCGTTGGGAGCCTGGCGAAGTTTTCTACATATGAAGAGTCGAGGAGTATTGGTTTAGCTAGTCGGTGAGAACTCCTCACTTTTAATTTATTTCTAGTTTAAAATATATACTAGGATGCAGACGGTGTTTAGTAGCACCCGACACCCGTCGTCCACAGACCATGGACGACTTGTATGCTTATTTGTTTGATTTTGATGTGTAGCTGATTGTGTGGCGTGATGTTAAATGAAATAAAATATTTATATAGTTAAAAATATTTTATAGTTAAAAATATAATTTTTAACGTGTATTTAAAATAAATATAAACAAATCAAAGGATTTGTTTATATACACACATTTGACTGATATTGATTGAGACGATAAATTTTACGCATCGCCCAAATGCACAAATAAAATCTGTGTTTGATTGTTTGAAAACCCCACACGGGTATTGGGATGATATATGACATACACTAGTCCCAATAATTAGTTGTATGTCGATCGATTGTTTGACAGGATGCTATAAGCGTTAAATATTTATATTTGATGCTTATACAGTGTAGAACGCACTCTGGATGATGGTTGATTATTTATCGTTGTTATTTTATACATGTGTTGTAGAAAATCCATATAATTAACATTATATGGTAATTGATTGGGCCTCATTCCAGTTTTGAAAAAGAAATATTTGAAATAGAATATTTGAAAATAGAAATATATGAAGCCGTGTTGATTAGATTTACATCATTTTGACGTGAACGATATTTATATCGATTTTATTCGTTTTATAATGAACATCAAAAGTGATTTCAAAATCTGATATTTTGATTAGAATTGAATTCGAATTTAAATTGAATAGAAATGAATTCGAATTGAAATTGAATGGAAATAAATTCGATTTGAAATGGAATAGAAATGAATTCGAATTGAAATTGAATAGAATTGAATTCACATTTAAATTGAATTGAAATGAATTCGAATTGAAATTGAATTGAATTGAAAACGAACTGAAATTGAATTAAAAATCGATTTGAATTGAAATCAATTTTAAATGAATTTAAAACGAATTTATATTAGAAAGATTCAACTTTGATTTGAATTTGAGACGGAAGTTGAAATCGTTTTGAAAACGAATTTAAAACGATTTATAAAATTCCTTTCGAAAGGAAATCGACGAAATATATATTATATATATAATATAATGGCCTGAATAGAATGCGCCGCGCCGCGACAGTTTGCAAATTTCGACCATTGACTTTGAGTGGATATTGCGGGAGATCCGACCGTCAGATTCTCCTAAAATCGGAACCGTTGGGTTCGTATCGAAAATGGCTTTCTAATGAATATTAGAGATTTGAAATCTAACAGTTGGATTTGGAATTATGTCCAAATCTAATTTGGAAAAGGTTGCTATAAGTGCAGTTCGATGGTTGTTGATGGAAATCGACTGTACGGGCCTTGATAAGATATTAAAAATAGTAATAATTTGTGTAAAATCATAAGAAAAGATTTGTGAAGAATTGGGGTGAAAAACTACATATTTGAAAGAATAAAAATAGATTTTTATTGAAATGAACTAGTTTTGAACTAGAATTATAATTCTATTTATTTTTAAAATAAATAAAGTGGATTTGAAATGGTTTCAAAGGTAACCAGAATTTCCAATAATTGAATTGGAATGGATTTGAATCGAAATTGTCTTTGGAATATTTCGATGTTCAATTTCGTGATGATACAGATATTGTTATGGGAATTTGAAAGATATATTTATATCGTTATTTCCAATACGATATTTGTTGATTTCAGAATTTGATATTGAATATAAGCCGATATATTTTCTATTCAGAGCCTTGTATTTAATATCATATGTGATTTGGGTTTGTTGTGAATGGTGTCTTCATTAACACTGTTCTTAAGCCCAGTTGAGAAAAAGATTAAATCTTTTTATTTAGATTTAATGAAGTGTACCAATTAAATAATATTTAATTGGATTTGAATTGGTATTGATTTTTGGTTTTATCGTGAACAGTGTCTTAAATAACACTTGTTCTTTAACCTGATAATTAATGGAATGTGATTTTGGGTTGTCGTGAATGGTATCTTCAATAATACTGTTCTTAGACCCAGCGGAGTTAAGAAAATCAGAAACTAACTGGAGATTAGTTAAGTTGAATGGTTTCCTGGGTATTGATCTGATGTTGGTTTCGGCCTTCGGGGTTAATATTTAGGGAATTACTCACTTGCTAATTTACGGTTAGAGACTGATTGAAATGTGATGTGATTTTGGGGTTTATCGTGAACCGTGTTTTAAATGACATCGATTCTTTAACCCAGTTAAAGATTAAAACTAAGTGGAGTTTTAATGAATCTTTAATTAGATTGAAAAGATCGAGAATAGAGTATCACCATTTTTGCTCCAGGCGATAGTTAAATCTTTAATTAGATTTGAACATGAAATGGTAATTGAATTTACCGATAACACTGTGGTGTTAGATATGAAGTATGACCAGTTTTACTTCATGGGATGAATAGGTTGGGATTGGGAAATAAACTAAATGATTACTTCGGTATAGTTCACTAATCCCGACTAGTTGAATTGATATTCAAAAGAAGATTAAGGAATAAATTTAAAAGAATTTATCTTTGATAAAATTAATGGGAACCTTTCCCTAATAATGTGAAATTTAGAAACTAACTGTAGGTTAGCTAAGAAGAATGGTTTCCTGGGTATTGATCTGATGTTGGTTTCGGCCTTCGGGGTTAATATTTGGGGAATTGTTCTCTTGCTAATTTACGGTTAGTGACTGATGAATTGGAATGAGGCGTATGTTGTGTTTGTGTAACACTAGTTTATTATATACGCGAGTTATTCAGAAAGACCAGGTTTATCCCATTCTGAATAACTGATTCGACGATGAGTCGAAGATGAAGACAGTGGTTGAAGGCCGGAGGTCTTCACGTCGTTTGGGTGATTACTGATGATCTTGATTGGGATGTACACCCAAGAGGAGGGAATCAGTTGGTGGTCGTCCAGACGTACTTGGAGATCGATGGATATGCAAGGAATAAGGTTCCTCTGATTTCGTTTAGACCCAGAACGGACTGGTAAATGGATGTGTGTCTGACATCGGATTTCCTTCTGTGTGATTGATATCGGTTGCATAGCGTGAATTGCCTGTGTGGCATGCTAAGATGCAAATGATCAAGGCTTCTATTGAAAAGCAGAGTCTTGTGGTTGATGATCAAAGCACGGCCTGTGTGGTATAGCTTTGTGTAACGTTGATTCGCGAGCCTCACACCCCGGTTGTGAACCAGAAACGGGAGAGGACATCAGGGAGGGCATGCGTTTCCTTCTAGCTAGAAGTGGCGTCAGTGGTTTTACATGCCCTGACGAGTTTGACTTATGTGGTTGTTGGTTTGCGAGGCGCCTCGGATATATCGGTGACTATGTGAAGCCGATGGAGTCATTCGTTGGCTCATTTACGCCCCATAGGGAGGGGAGACGTATTGTTCAGGCACTATAATCCACTCCGTCTGGACCGGCCCTGACGATCCATGGTGCAGTTGCAGGTGTTCCTGAGACATGGGCTAGATTGTCTCGAATTAGCACAGGACGATCCCTTTGCCTTGGTTCATAGATGGAATCCAATTTCCAAATACGTGATTTTGCGGTTTTGATTGTAGAGCCAAGTATGGCGACATGATATATGGTACCCATGCCATCTATGATTGATACTTATGATTTGAAGTTGTTTTATACACTATGCACTTATAATAGTATCAAATGATTTGTTCTAAACGTAGTAAGCATGTTTGGCTATTATAAGGGAAAACCCTATCCCCCGGCTTGCGTTGCATTGTGTGATAGGACCTGGGTCTTATAATAGCTTCATTTTTCTTTATATAGCATTGCAATGTTTGTTTTATGCACTGGTATTCTTGGGAGGAAACCCGTTCCATGTTATACGGCGTGGTCCCTTGATTTACCTAACTTTAAAATAAAGATTTATAACTGTTTTAGTTCTCACACCAGTCCCATGACTGACCTGGAGTTTATTGTTCTAACCTAAACTCTGGGTGCCCTATTTTGACACGAGCAGCCAGTAGTTTTGCTTTTGCAGATTTATATTCACAGGATCCTGGTTTACAGCTGGAATGATATCCGGAAAGCTTTGTATCCGTATATCTCCTTCAATTGTGTATTGTATTATTTTCCGCTGCTATGTAATTTATTGTAATTTATGATATTCTGTAATTGTGTAATATTTATTCATACTCTGTATATTCTTGTATTCTGATGGAATTGTTGTAATATACAATGAAATGTTCTTCCGTCTGCGTTCTATTTTGTCGTGTTCTCAAAACAATCAGGCGTTTCGAACGGTCTTGATCGGTTTAACGACTGATTCGGATCGAGCCGAATTCTCGGTCGTTACACCTCCCCTACCAGCTTAACACCTGTGCTCCCATTGTTTTTTTTTCATTCAGTATTAACAGCTCATAACAAATGGCAGCTCCTCCCACTTCAACACTCATCACACTTCACAAAACCCAAGACAACCATCTATCTCCACTTCTCATCACCCCCACGCACCTATTACTCCATAAATTCCAGAACAAAGGCAACCAATAAGCTCCACTTCGCAACCTCCTTCTACCAAACCCCTCTATATCCAACTCGCAGCCTCCCCCGAAATCTTAACTTCAGCACTTCTCCACAACAAATATTGTACAGGTACCGAACTTTCTAAATATGTTACCTCATCAAAATTCCACAAATCATGTTAAATCCTACTACAAGCAACCTTACATACTTAAAAGTTCGAAGAAAAACCGCAATAACCCAAAATCGTAAACCCTAACTCGCTGTGTTTGAAGAGACTCCTCGAGAAGGGCGTCGCAGCTTGAATTGGTCACATTGGAGTGAAACTCTTTGTAAATGAGATGAATAGAATCAACATGGAATGTTTTCAATACGTTCTGGATTTTTAATGAATTTTTGAAGTGGGGAAGTTTTCATTTGGCATCAGAAAGGAATAAGATGCTTGATTTTATTTATTTGTTTTAGAGAAAACGAAAGAAGAGAGGGATGAATCGAAGTGGTTGCTATGTTGAGGGATAAGATAAGATTTTTTTGTGTCCCGAAAGAAAAAAGAAGAAGAAGAAGGGTACACAGTATTTAAAGGGAAAAAGGTGTGGCAATCACGAAACTGTAATGGCTTGGAAATCACGGTGTTCAAATTACTTGGGTACCACGGCTTACAATTATCTTGGGATGCACGGAAATGAAGTGGCGTGGAGAGCACGCTATAGTAAAAAGTTTGGTAAGCATGTATATAACATTGTTGGACGCATGCTATTCCTAGATGTACAACAAAGGTACCGTGTATAGCTAGCATGATGGTGCAGATAAACCATACTATGTAGTGTGTTGTAAATATATGTATTAACACATGAGCAGGGTGATGTATTTCTATGTTTGATGATTTTTTAGGTGAACTTGACTTCTTTTAAAATATACAATATATGTTTATTTGAATTTTATAAAAGTAAAGTTTAATAGTAAGCTATTACGAAAACTCCATTCATGTACGAACTGCTACGAACAGAAATAAGAGTACGGTCATGTCCAGCGAGGTACCACGATCCCAAAAATATAATAATACCGATAGTTTAACTTATATTATAAAACCCCAAAATATTGATATAGGGTGCAAAATACTCCAAATAAAAAGTTGTGTATTTAATTAATTAAAAATTACAGTAAAATTCTAAAAATTAAATTATAACTACGCCTCAAAAGAATCTTGTCCAAATTCGTAACAAATCTCTAGTTATATTAAATAAACCAATATGGCTTATACACGACTCTATAGCGACTATTTCTAAATTTGATTTGGACATAAAACAAAATCTACAATATGAAAACTCGATTTCTTTATTCCATTAGAAAAATATATTCAAATAGATCCGAACGTTTCTTGTTTCAAAGAAATCCGACTTATTATGAATTTTGTATATTCGGTTGAAGTTTAAATCGTAAATTACGAACTACCGCGACTATTTCGAGCTCTTTTTAAATTATATTATAAATTATATGTTAAAACTTCCTTTTATTAAATAAATTCCTAAATATAATTCAAACAAAATATTTAAACAAATTTAAATATTCAGAATTCAACGTCTAAAAATCCGGGTCGTTACAGAATCAATAAGTTTATTTTTTTTCAAACCTTTCAACACATTGGTATATAATTGAATCTATTGCAATTAAGCTATTTAATTACTGCAGTTAGTGTAAATTAGTATGATTTGTGAAGAATATAAATGTTAAGAATTATAATCCAACGTTGAGAAAATGGAAGTAAAATTGAAATAGACTAATGTCAATATGTTGTTAGGTTATATTGGTAATAATGATTGATAGAAATAAATAATGGTTGTAGATGGAATGAACATTTAATTTAGATTCAATTAAAACAATAGCAATAAAGAATTTGTTGATCAAAATTATTATCGCTATTTGATATAGATATAATAATCACTATCAAATAACCTGAATTTCATTAATCATGGATGGAAATCATAACGTGTCAAACTGATTAGTTAAAAGTCTAATTGTCGATATAGCGGTTACTGAATAATCAAAATTCAAAGCTTAATTTAAAGGAAATTGGTATATAAAGCATTTTAGGTTCTATTTGGATATAAATGAAATTTATTAACTTTTAAATTCGAAAAAATGAATATATAGAAATTGAAATGTTATATGCAAGTGTAAAAAAGTGCTAATTGTGTCCATATGATATTGGTGACTGATGAAATTATAGTATAAGTATTGATTAGCAAATTTAATTATATCTAATGGGTTTCATTGCTAATGAAAAGGCTACATTTTAGGTAACGTATAATTAATGAGATGGGCATGAAAAGATATTAGAAATCTAACGTATATATAATCTTCATATTTTGTAACCTAAGGATTCTATATTACTTATACTAATTCATTTCATGTCGCCACTTCCTCATCCTAAACCTAAATCTATGACTACAAACATTCTCTAATTATATACCTTGGCATACTCCTCTTCCTTTCTATAAACAAAAATGAGCAGACACTGTCTTTCTCTTTCGAAAAAAAAAAGATTCCACGAAAAATTCGATAACAAGTTTGATTCAATTCTGATTAAAATCCTCTTCAATTCTATGCGATTGTTCAAGGGTGCGATCTCATCTTCCTAGGTGACATATTTTTACATTAAATGATTTTTTAGGGTTTGAGCTCACGATTTATACAGAGATCTATTCACTATTAGGTTATCATATTCAAATTTGTGGCAGAGTTTAGCATCTAGTGGAAATTTTTGAGGCGATTCGGTGATTTTTATTGTCAATAGCAAGGTTTAGCATTGGAGAAGGTGTGTGCGTTTTGGGTTGATGGTGGTAGGGAGGAAGCATTCGAGAAGAAAAGAACAATGGTGAAATCGGTTCGAGTTTTTGTTGGGAGAAGAAGAAGGAAGGGAGGAGAGAAGGTGAAGGTTTTAGGACATTAACGTTGCGGGTGTTTACTATAGGGTGCGTTTATTTTGAGAAAGAAGAAGAGGGAGGGGGACGTGGCAATGAGGTGAGAGACTATGTTTGTTTATTTTGTTTAAATTAAATTCAAATGTAACTTGTAACGCTTATAACTTTTTCATACGAACTCAGATTGACGCGCGGTTTCTTCCTTTGGAATCATATCAAAATTCCGGATGACAAGGAGTTGGTTTGGTTGAATTTGGAGAATGATAAATTTTGGGCCTCCATTAGATTTCGAATGCGTTTGAAATCAAACGTGACTGATTAAATACACTCACGTTTAAGTAAATATTTGATTGTTAATTAAATTAAAATCATGTTATTATACGATTGTTTTGGTTGCTATTTAGTAGTTAAAATTGCATATGTATGTTGATTGACATTGATGGGGCAATTTAATTTGATTGTTAGTTTATATTTTATGATTAAGTTAAAATTTGACATTTAATTACTAGTCTTAACCAGACACCTGATAATTGGTAAATTGATGTAAGATTTAATTGTTTGGAAGAAGTGATTTTGATGGATGCCTTAAATTGATATGTTGATGTATTGATGTTTAAATCATACTATTATTCTCCTTGTTTATATATGACTATTGCTTGTGTTGATTAAACCCAACTTTTACCCTAGATGTTACAGGTATCAAATAAACTCGGGATTGATCATTTTAAATGGATTAAGAACATAGGTTGAAATGCTAAATACATATGACCCTAATTTGGATTGAAATGATATATATCCTTTCCTAAAATATTGAAATTAAATTTTAAGTATCACTTGGACATAGGATAGAAAATTTATATATGAACACCGGTTGTTTAAATAAAAAAAAATTAACCTTGAAATCTTGAAATACCATGTTAAAGACAATATAAATGATGTTTTATGAATTGATTACCTTTGAAATTGAACTTTGAGTTCTAAATTCTGAATTTAAAGGTTAAATGAAATTATTTGATATTGTAAACTGAGCTAAAATTGAAACTAAATAGTGATTGAATATATTAAAATTGGTTGCTTTAATTTTTTTAAATAAATTCTTATCCATGAAACCTACTTGATTTAAAGTGATATTTGAATTATGAACTCGAAGTTTGTTATATAATTGAAATTGAGAATTCTAACTGGAACTTTAACATCTGAGTTGAATTGTTCGAAATTAAAATTGTATTTGAAATGGAAGTTGATTCCAACTGGAACATTAAAGTTTAGTTGATTTGAATTGTAATTGGAATATGACATTAAGATTTTTCAAAACTTGGAAGAAACAATATTAATTCCAATCATACTATTCTAAACCATGATATAAATTAATTTGCTAAATAACTACTCTACTTTATAAACTATTATATTTTTAACTTATATATTGTAACTACCTTAAACTACTTTAACAAATAATTATTTACTTTATAAACTATCTTTCCTTATAAACTATTTTATTTTTCTTATATATATTAACTATTTTAAATAAAATGTTTTCAGCAGTTAATTATCTATTTTATAAAATTCTCTAATATTTAACTACATATATTCAATCAAATTTTGATAAATACTATTTTATATTCAAAATTATTTATTTAACTTTTTATTGTCCTAATTATTTGTTCCTAAACTGTGTTAATATACTTTTCAACTATTTTATTCAAATAAATTTACGATTGGAGTTATTTCAAGATTTTAAATCGGTTTGATGGAGATTTTAGTATGAATAGTATTCTATCTTGACTATTGGAATGATTTGTAATGAAAAATCTGATATTTTGGTATGAAGTATGAACCCTTTGAAATGTAGAAGAACTGTCTGGTCTGAAAAATGTAAATCTTGGTTGTTAGGGAGGCCAGGATCGGATATTGTCATACTCTCTGCCAATACCGAAAACAACTTTAACAAATGTGTACGTGGAAGAGAATCCAGAATAAAGTAGGTTGGTTTGGTGAACGCTACTGGAATGAAGTAAGAGAACGATAATGGATGTCCTTGACCTTCAAGTCATAATTAAAATGATTAAAACAGGTCTATACCAGACCAAGTGGGGTTAGCTACCCCCATCAGCAAAACTTCTTGCTTTATTATTATAGTCCCTCTGTTGATTTGATTTGAAAATGTGCATTCCTGATTTGGGAGTGTTGTTCCAAGGTGGGCGGTTGTCGCGGCTATGCGTTACCACCAGTCCGGGCATGCAAATAGTAGATTCCTACTCTAGGCATTTCTCTTGTGCCTTGTCATATTATCCTGATCGATCCCCAATGACTTTGATTTGTACCATACCTATTGAGTTCCCTCTTATATCCACTAGTTTACAGTGGACTTTACGGTATCTGTATAGACTACGCTATAATAAACGGTGTAAGGGTAATAATGATAATCCCACTTATGCTATTTTCAATAGTATATGTCCTATAGACACTATTATAATAGCATATTGTATTATATAGAATCTAGTTAAACTGATCCTTGGGAGATGGAAATTATCGTAACATCTCTTAAGTTATTACACTTACGAACACATTGGATATGAGACATGAATTACTGTAAGCATCTCTGATGCCGTGACACTCGTATTATTGCATGGTTTTTATTTGAATGATATGAGAATATTTTTAGTTTTGATCCGAATATTTTTGTCTTTTCCTTTGTGCTCGGATTAGCCTGAGTTTTCAATTATCGAAGACACCGTTATGAAGATGAAGATGGAGCTTGACAGATGTATTTATTATTATTATTATTCTGCTACATATATTGGTATGTTTTATGATAGTTAACTCTGATAATTATTGTAAAGTATAATCAAATGTATGTTTTAACAGCTTCATGAACTGATATTTATTTATTATATTTTGTCCTTCCACTGCAAGAGTCTGTGACTGTTTTTCTTCTTTCTTCTTTTTCTTTAATTAATCCCTATAATTATCTATATTTTGGATACATTTAAGTCGACATTTGTGGATTTTCGTTGATTTGAACGAACAAAAATCCAAGTTGTTACACATAAGCAGTTCTAATGAGGTAAGAGACTATATGCTAGATTTGTAGGTTTGGCTTAAATTTAGGTTTGCTTATGATGCAGGAAAATTAAAGTAAATAGTATAAGCTATCTTTGAATAAATTTGGATGGTATACATACAAAATGCAAGGAATTCTTACATTTACTTCATTTTATCACTAGGTCTAACATACAGTCGTGATTTTTATGTTTTTCAGATGTTTGGACTTGTAGAAAGCTCTCATCCATGAACGCTTGCAATGATGTTTTTCTATGCTCAAGATCAAGAAAACAACATGGTCTTAGTCCTATGCAAGTGTCCCGGATAATCGCAGAAATGTTTCATATGACAGTGGGCTTCAAAACTTCCATCAATGTTTTCACAACCAGACATGGCCATAAGTATGCCAGTTAAGGATCTAATAGTGATGAGAACAATGTCCGAGGAAAGTTTGCACTAGTCGTATCACTACGCCACAAATTGAATCAGCAACATAAGATAGATTTGTTGTTATCCTAATATTTACCATTGTTTCACACAGCATATAGAAAAACCATGTGTTGTCTGTCAAAGACATGATTTTTTTCATTCTACTGAGATTTCATTCATGTCATTCAAACAACATTTTATCTGTTGTCTGATTAAAATTATAAAAAAAATTGTTTTGCCTCCATATCGAAATTTTGGTTTCCCTCTCAATATTGTGTAACTTGCGGCATGGTCACGTTTTTCTTCAGTTGTTTCGCTCTCATTAACTGATGTCTCATTAAAGTTATCAATTTTATTACTTTTGACTCCATATTTACCGCTTCAATTTGACCAAATTATTTTATGGTCGCGTTATCTTCAATTATTTTCCTCTCATCCCGCTGCTTTTTCACCCTCAAAAACCAACCCTAACATTTCATCTTCCTCCAAACAAAACCAAATCTTTTTACTATTTTCCCTTTCATTCAATCGAAACAGACAAAGAAATCTAGAATCCCTAAATAAAAATTTAAGCTCTTCGAAACCTAACCCTAGGGGATATTCTGTATCCCCTTTAGCATCGCATAAAACTATTTTTCCATGTTTTCAAAATCTAATACCAATAGTCAAGCTTCAGAACAGGACTAATCTATAAACTGCGTCTTCAATTTCCATCATAGTCTGCCAATTAATTACCGCTTATGAAATGACTTCAATTTGGGATTTGAAACACAATGTGTGTCAATTTTATGATTTCTTAGTTTAGGAGACTGTAGAGATCCAAAGTAATGCTTTTTGGGGCATGTTCCAATACTGGAAGGCACAACATTGCCTTAATTGATTAAAGGTAATTCCTGTTTCTTCTTCTCTCCAGATTTATTGTGCTTTTAACATAAAATTCTATATATCTGTTAGTGATAATTCATGACATTTCTTTTGTTTTTGGATTATTAATGATAACAATCTTTCAAATTATTGTTATTATCTAGCTTCTAAACGATTTTTTATCATAAGGTAAATGAGTTATTTAAAAATTCAAAGATATTTCTGCCATATGAATTCTGTAAGTATTATATTTGTAGTTTGAAGTTGCCGTGAAGTTTGTGTTTTGTGGTTATATTGAGTTGCAACATGTGAGCCGTGGTAAGTGAAGTCATAAACAAGAGATGTTAAGGACATGTTAGGAACTCATATACATGTCTATACCAAGCATCAAAATGAGGTAAAAACAAATAGAGACATTTAGGCATCTGATTATGTGATGAAGCATCAGATTACTGCTTAAATTAATGGTATGTTATTATGTACTTAGTAATGTAATAGTTTCAAGATTAATCAATTGACGTACCTGATTGTCTGTTCAAGTAAACTGTAGTTTCTTTAGTCTTACCCTACATAGTTTCCTCTTTGATTGACTAGTTTATTTCTCATCTTGCAGTCTTTTCGGTAACTCAGTTGATGTGCCTGATTGTTTGTTCATGTCAATCACAGTATCTTTAGCCTTATCCAACTCGGTTTAACCATTTTTTCTCAATAGCTCAATCAGAATGTGGTTCTTTGTTAGTTAACTCAGTTGATGTGGCATTTGATATTTCTATTTACAAATCTCAACTCCTTATGTCATGTCTCATAAGCATAACAGAAAACATAAATTGATTCAAACATCAATATTTACATGGTAGCTCAAAGAAGTAGAAATAGTTTAGGTTATGGAGTACTAACGTGAGAGTTGATATAGTGCTGGAGATTAGAAATTTGAGAGTGTTTGAAGATAGTCATTGCTTTACAAAAATGGTGATAGTAGTACGAGATTGACGATAAAAGATGTTATTCGATTTCATCATTTTCAAGATGGACTATGTTTTGGTGTTGATTATTAGTAACTGCTGATATATTTATGGATGTTTACTAAAAATAAATCGTATCATCATGATCCATGATCCCATATCATTTATTAGGAAACTTATGTCATATAGTGCATGTTGTAATTGTGGTTGCAGCGTCTGTTCCTTCTTAGATTTGCAGCTAGCATATAGTGCATGCTTTTATCTGTTGTTGCTTTAGCTATTGATTTTATCAAATAAGATATTTGGATATGCAAACTCCTCAGTGCATGTTCAAGAAACATTCGTAGATTCATCATGGTACAGGGTAGAACGTGGTTATGAGCTAGGGGAGATGGTTACTTTGTATAAGGTGAAGAGTTGTGAAGACATCAGAAATTTCATGCATGGAGTTTGTAACACCCCACATCCGTTAATGTCACTCGCTAAGGGAATGCATTAAGTTTCATGAAGCGTTGTAGGTAACAGACATAGAATAATTACAAGAAAGATATAAATAAGATAGCAGCGGAAATTTCAAATTTTTAAGTCAACATAAAAACATAATACCGTAGTTGTAACACCCCACGTCCATTAATGTCACTCACAAAGGGAATGCATTAACTTCCATGGAGGTTATAAGTGAATATAGAACAGAAAAATTACAACAAGACAGATAATAATAGTAATTGAAAACTAAAGCTTCATTTTATTGCAGCGGAAACATGTTTATTACATCACAAAACCATTAATCAGAGTCAAGTACATTATCCATCTTCATAAAAACAAAATACATAATCCCATTACACAAATAGCCATTAAAGTAGATAACAAGCTGGAATTTACTTCAACGGTCCAAGCTTTCCAAAGAGAGATGAGCAATCCAATCAAACTCCACTAGAACTGGGTCCAACCTGAGGACCTGGAGGGGGAAAAGGATAGAAATGGAGGGGGTTAGACATAAAGTCTGGCGAGTATGATAATTCTAACAATACTATTACCAAAATAACTAGACTAAGGCATAAGCTGGAAGACAAGTAAATGTCTATGAACTCTTAGGAAGATAAAGATAGCATTTAAGATAACGTTAAAGATGACGGTAAAGGCATACCTAATTACTAACGAATAATTACTATACTGCACCGCACATTACTACACTGCACCACACATTACTACACTGCACCGCACCAATTACTACACTGCACCGCGCCAATTACTCTAAAGGTTGATCCCGCATGCTTCACACAGAAACTATATAAATAGCCTTGCGTACCCCTAGCTGACTACATAGGTGTTGTCTGCCGCTATCTCCACTAGGTGTACCCCACTACCCTCTTAGAAATTTTATAAGTAACTTTGTGTACTCCTAGCTGACTACATAGGTGCCGTCTGCCCCTATCTCCACTAGGTGTACCCCACTACCCACTTTCGATCGGCTCCCTACTCGTAGATACCCGTGCTGGCCCCACAGTGGGGTGTATCACTCCCCTAAAGTGGCAACCCGATACAACTGAGAATGCACGGCTTATACCTACACGATGCAACAACGTCTTACCTACCAGCCCGGGTCCACACACGCATATGAAACCCGTTGGACTTGCGTTGCCACCGCTTCCCGTTTTGGCCTCTTATAGTCAAGCCCAGTATGCGTGTCCCGTCCTCGACTTGGGTCGAGCCCACAAAGATACGTTTGGGATACTGGTTGAAATGGGCCCCTACAAGCTACCCACCTAAGCTTGTCATTAATATATCCCACTTAACCCTCTTAGTCGTGTTCATTTACATGTGTGTTTGGTTAAGTCTTACTAATCGTATTTCACATGCCACTAAGGGCACCCACTATATTCCTCATGCCACCCAAGGCACCTACTTAACTCCCATGTCCCACTTTACATGTTTATCTTGGTTAAGTATTTCTTAATTCATTCAGGCCATAACCTCATAAAGACCTCTCACATTAGACTGGCATTTATGGCAGCTGGATTTGCCGGGCGGGTCCGGGCAGTCTTACACTATAAAAGAGTCTAACCTCGTGTCTTTACAACTGTTATGCTTTAGTTTAGGCCTAGGACCTCTAACATTGGGCTGACATTTGTGACCACTGGATTTGCCGGGCGGTTCCGGGCAGGTTTACGTCACAAACGAGTCCAACCTCGTGTCCTAAGAATTGATTGACAACTTTCAATCTTTTACCCCAGTTTTAATAATTCCCTATCCAAATTATTAATTTAGTCCACTTTTATTGATGTCCATAATTGACTCAATTATGGTCATCCACTCATGGTATGCAAAATCATATCAATTGCACCCAACATCTTATTATTAAATCCTTAATATTACCCCTACCCCACGTTTATACGTTCGCTTATTCAACGCGTAATATAGGCTAGCCTTGTATAGTCTAACACCTAGCACAAAGATAAATTATCACAACATATAGACAATTAAAATAAATCTAATCATAATAGGGGTGAAACTTGCATAAACTACACATGTTAAGGATCAAAAGGTGTCAACTTGTTAAATGTCTCAATTTACATGATATGATCATAGCCCAAATCTATACATAAACTTGCATATGGGGTTTTTAGGCAACATAATGATGGTGTGAACTAGCATAGGATATCACATATGTCATAGCATAGTTTTAGATGTCATAATAGATATCATGGCATATGTTTATAACTTCTCTAATCAATTTAACTTGCATATGTAACTTGTCATATAGATCAACATAGCCCAAACATGATGATTTAATTAATATGAACTAACTAGCATAGATGGCTTTCTAACATGTATGATTCATCACTACTTAGCATAGAAACTTTCAACATACATAGCATGATTTACAACATATAATATATCATCACCACATAGCATAGGATTAATAACATACATGATAGCATATGACAATTCACATCATCTACTCATAATCCATTCATGACTTAACCTAATTAAAATGATAATAATCTTGTTAAGACTATCATACTCACAATTTAGAGAAGAAAAGAGAGAGTTTTGCTTTGCTTTAGGGTTGAGAGAATTAGAATTGAATTTGCTTTTCCTCTTTCTTAGATGGCGGCGGCTCCATTGATTTCCATGGCGACGGTAACTATTCTATTTTAATTAGGTTTAGGGTTAGCATTAGGATGTATTTATAGGTGTAGGAAGTTATTTAGGACCATTAGATTAACCCTGAACCATGAGAACCAATCAAATGCAAAATCTGCATTTGAGCGAATCGGCCCATGGGTTGACAGCCAAACACCCTGGATTAACCCCTAGTCGACCCAGCGAGCTTGGGTCGACCTCAAAAATGGGCCGGTTCGGTTATTCCCCCTCCAAATTCGTTGTTTTGAACTTTTTTGCATATTTATTTATTTAATTTTTAATTTATATATATATATATCAATATATATATATATATATATTTCTCTGGGTAACCCATTTCACTTAATTCTTTTCTAAAAATTAAGTATACTTTAATTTGTGAATTTTAATGTTATAAAATTACGGGGTGTTACATTCTCCCCTCCTTAAAGGATTTCGTCCCCGAAATCTCCAAGTCAAGAAGAATGTATATCCTACCATCTAATCGTCCATCTACTCAACCATCAAACACCAGCATCCATTGTCCTTAAAAGACTTCTAATGCTTTAATGTTTATATGCACAGTGTGTGTATATGTCCATATCTAATGCAAAATTAGGCGGTCTACTGATTCAGTCGACCTCCTTAGTGCAATTCATGATAGTGCCATGCGTCCAATATGTATGCAAAAGATTCCTAATGATACATATTAATTCTATATGCGTGCACAACCATCCACCCAGATGCAGCAACTATATGATAATACAACCATTATACATCCATTTTACTAAATACATCCATATATATGCAATATGAAATATGAAGTGACTGAGCCGATCTGGTGCCTAATAGTGTGTGTATATGCATCCACGAGCAACCACTAGCAAACACTTGCATCCACTTTGCATCCACCATACATAACATGTCTCAAACACATGTTTCAACCATAGGATTATCCTAACTAAAGGTCAAAGATACTAGCGAGAGGATATACTAAAGATAAGATAAGTACAAGCTAAGCGATAAAGGAGAAATTAAAGGACATACCCTCAAAAAGAAAAGGGTATCGTGAACGCATCTTCTCTTCCGTCTCCCAAGTAGCGTTGCTCTCATCATCTCCCCATTGCACTTTGACTAGTCTGACCTCTCGATTCCTCAACCTCTTGATCTCCAACCCAAGAATGCGCGTAGGAGCTCGTCGAATTGTCGCATCACGCTCTATCTCCACCTCTCTAAGAAAGCTCGAATCTACCACTTCCGCGGTCTCGTGCAAGCACTTCCTCAAATGTGACACATGGAATACGTCGTGTACACCACTAAGTCTCTCAGGCAACTCCACTCTATACGCCATTTGCCCAATCTTCTCCTTAATAGGAAACGGTCCTACGAACCTTGGTGCTAATTCCCAACGGACCCAAAGCGAACAACGTTTCGTAATGGAGACACTTTGACAAAGACCATGTCCCCAACTTCAAACTCGAGATCTGTCCTCCTCTTATCCGCATAAGATTTCTGCCTATCTTGCGCTGCTTTCATCCTCCTTCGAATCAAGTCGATCTTCTCCGAAATCTCCCTAATCATATCGGGCCCAAGTAAGATCTTATCGGTAGATTCCCACCAACATGTAGGTGAACGACACGGCCGTCCATAAAGAGCTTCGAATGGTGCCATACCAATGCTAGACTGAAAGCTGTTATTATATGCGAACTCCACCAGTGGAAGATGCTCTTCCCATGTACCCCGAAAGTCTAGGATACATAGCCTCAAAAGATCCTCTAGAATGCGATTCACCCTCTCGGTCGGGTCGTCCGTCTGAGGATGATATGCGGTGCCCAAACATAACTGAGTCCTTACCGCCTCTTGTAAGCTTCTCCAAAATTCACTAGTGAAAATAGGATCGCGGTCGCTCACTATGCTAGAAGGAACACCGTGCAAACGAACTATTTCTCGAACGTATACGGAGGCTAACCATGGAGCAGTCCTCTTACTCTTTACGGGAATAAAATGGGCGCTCTTAGTAAGTCTATCTACTATAACCCAATTCCCCGTATTACCCTTCCTCGTTCGCGGTAATCCATCCACAAAATCCATCGAGATGCTTTCCCATTTCCATAGTGGAACCTCCAATGGGTGAAGCAACCCACCGGGTTTCTTTTGCTCCGCTTTTACTTGTTGGCACACCAAGCATCTAGCGACATACTCGGCCACGTCTTTCTTCATGCCGGCCCAAAAGTAAGCTCTCTTCATGTCTTTGTACATCTTGTCCCCGCCGGGATGAATGGTCATCTTCGAATGATGTGCTTCGTCAAGAATAGTCTTCCTTAGGTCATCGTCTTTTGGTACACAAAGTCTATCGTCCCTACGTAACCAACCCTTATCATCTAGGGTATACCTACGAAGATGGCTTGATGACTCCCATCCTTTGAGATTTTCTACTAACTCAACCAACTGCGGGTCGTCTCACTGTGCCTCGCCAATCCATCCCAAAAGCGTAGGTCTGACCTCCAAGGATGCTAGCAAACCGGGTAAGAAGTCAACGGAAGGTCTAAAGTCAAACATCGAAATGAATTCTAAGCTTCGCCGCTCCACAAACAAAGGACTTAAGGATAACCTTTTTCTACTTAAGGCATCCGCCACCACGTTACCCTTGCCAGGGGTATATGCTATCTCGAAGTCGTAGGATGCTAAGAACTCCATCCACCTTTGCTGCCTTAAGTTCAAGTCCTTTTGAGAGAATAGGTATTTTAAAGATTTGTGGTCAGTGAATAGTTCGAATTTCTCGCCAAGAAGATAACGACGCCAAGACTTAAGCGCGAAAACAATAGCGGCCAACTCTAGGTCATGCGTGGGGTAATTCTTTTCATGCGCTCTCAACTGCCTTCCACCATAGGCTATTACCCTGCCCTCTTGCATTAAGACTGCGCCTAGTCCTGTCCCACAAGCGTCAGTATAAACGGTAAACGGCTTACTCCCGTCTGGCAATACTAAGACTGGGGCTGAAATCAAAGCTCTCTTCAAACGTTGGAACGCATCATCACAATCTACGTCCCATGTGAAAACTAGGTTCTTCTTCGTCAAGCGTGTCAATGGAGCTGATATCTTTGTGAAGTCTTTGATAAACTTCCTATAGTAGCCAGCCAACCCCCAGAAACTTCTCACTTCAGGAGCATTTTTAGGAACCTTCCATTCTTGGATGGCCACCACCTTCGCGGGATCCACGGCTATCCCTTCTTTGGAAACCACGTGCCCCAAGAACCGTACTTCCTTCCTCCAGAAGTGACACTTAGAAAATTTAGCCTTAAGGCTATGCGCTCGTAGGGTCTCCAACACTTCCCTAAGAAGTAGGGCATGCTCTTCTTCATCCTTAGAAAAGATCAAGATGTCATCTACAAAGACTACCACGAATTTGTTAAGGTACTCCCTAAACACCCTACTCATCAAATCAACAAAGTATGCGGGGGCGTTTGTCAAACCCAAGGGCATCACTAGTCATTCATAGAAACCGTCCGGAGTCCTAAAGGCAGTCTTGTCAATGCTATCCTCAGCCACTCTCAACTGATGGAAACCAGTGGCTAAGTCCAACTGCGAAAACACTGAGGCGCCAACTAACTGATCGAAGAGATCGTCAATCCTCGGCAGTGGGTGTCTGTTCTTCTTAGTAAGCTTATTAAGTTCTCTATAGTCCACACAAAGTCTAAGGGACCCATCCGCCTTCGTGGCAAATACTACTGGAGCACCCCACTCCGATATACTACGTCTTATGAACCCCTTCTCAAGCAACTCCTTCACTTGCTTATCGAGTTCCCTCCTTTCACGTGGATCCATGTGGCGTACTGGCAAAGATACTGGTTTTGCATTATCCACAAGATATATTCGAAAATCTATCTCCCGCTTCAGAGGAAAGCCCTTCACCTCCTCAAACACATCCGAATATTCTCGGACCACTCTAACAGATCGTAGATTTTCCTCAGACGCGTCAAGCAATTCTAGATAACTTAGCATAACCGAATTTATGGGATTACAAAAGATTTCGAGAGTGTTGCCAAGGCGAGTCACGAGCCTAACTACTCTCCTTTCACAATCAAGAACGGCCCCATTTCTGGATAACCAATCCATTCCTAAAATTAGCCCATAGCCCGTGAAGCCCAGCACATAAGCATCACATCTAAATTCAACGCTAAGTATGGAAATTTTCAAATCCAAACACATCATAGACAAATAAGCTGAGCCCCCAATTGGATTCAAAACAACTAAGGGATCCTCTACTAAACTGGTGTTTAAGTGCAGTGATTCAACTAATGATGTAGAGATAAACGAATGTGATGCGCCCGAATCGAATAAGGTACGGACAGGATGATCAAACAGAAAAACTAAGCTTTCAACAGAAATGGTTCTACCTTGTTCTTGCAGCGGTGGGACCGTGAGAGCCTGAACTTGTCCCCTTGCCTGCCCTGGTGCCATAAGAGCCTGCACCTGTCCTCCCGAGGTAGCTCCTGCCCTCTGCCCCTTCTTTGGGTAGTCCTTCACTAAATGTCCCGCATCGCCACATTGAAAACAGCCTGTCTTCTTTTTCTTTCGGCAATCCTTGCTGAGATGGCCTGGTGTCCCACAGTTAAAACATTTCTTCTTTCCCTTGCCGTTATTGTCTTTGCCACCCATATTTTGATCCCCTTTCTTCTCGGGTGCCTTATCAGCTTTAGTGCCTTTCTCCTCGTGCATGAGTGCCATGTCTACTAGCTTCTCAAAGGTGGCCCCCATAGGGATGTGGGTCATAGCCAACCCTTGCAATGGTTCATTCAATCCGTTAACGAACCTCAGAGCCTTCTTCTCCGGCGTGTTCACTAAGTCCAAGCCAAACCTTGCTAACTGATTAAATTTATTGACATATTCTTTCACTGATGAGCTTCCTTGCTTCAATGTCAAAAACCTTTCCATATATAGATTTTCTTCCGCCCTTGAGAGAAACTTCGCCTCGAACCTACGTCTGAAATCCGCCCAAGAGTCAACAGGACGCTCCCCATTAGTGACCTCCCACCAAAAAGAGGCCACTCCCTTCATCAACCAAGCTGCTAAACGAACTCTCCTCCCTTCTTCTACTTCAAAGATTTCTAGCAATTCTTCCACCTCCTTAAGCCAATCTCTAGCTTCCACAAACGTTTCTAACCCTTGAAATGGTTTTCCACCCATAGCCTTGAATTCCTTGCACGTCTTTGCAAAAGTATCTACGCGAGGAGGAGGAGGAGGAACGGGTGGAACTGTTGGTGGAGGAACATTGGCTGGACCTGCAGCGGCCCTAGCCTCTAATAACCTCCTATACCATCCTGGTATCGTTACACCGTCGGGTAGATTAAGATCTTCAGCCATGCTGAAACGAAAAAGGAAAGATTCAAAATGGAGAATTCGAAAGATAAAGATATGGGCTATTGGGGATTATGTTTTTTTTCTTAAAAACTTTTCTCTTTAAATTTCTCATTAAAACATGTTTTTGAAAACATTTCTTTCCAAAAATAATTATTTTTCTAAAGTATTTTTATCTGTTCTGGTAACCTTAAGCTCTGATACCACGTGTAACACCCCACGTCCATTAATGTCACTAACAAAGGGAATGCATTAACTTCCATGGAGGTTATAAGTGAATATAGAACAGAAAAATTACAACAAAACAGATAATAAGTAGTACTTGAAAACTAAAGCTTCATTTTATTGCAGCGGAAACATGTTTATTACATCACAAAACCATTAATCAGAGTCAAGTACATTATCCATCTTCATAAAAACAAAATACATAATCCCATTACACAAATAGCTATTAAAGTAGATAACAAGCTGGACTTTACTTCAACGTTCCAAGCTTTCCAAAGAGAGATGAGCAATCCAATCAAACTCCACTAGAACTGGGTCCAACCTGAGGACCTGGAGGGGGAAAAGGATAGAAATGGAGGGGGTCAGACATAAAGTCTGGCGAGTATGATAATTCTAACAATACTATTACCAAAATAACTAGACTAAGGCATAAGCTGGAAGACAAGTAAATGTCTATGAACTCTTAGGAAGATAAAGATAGCGTTTAAGATAACGTTAAAGATAACGGTAAAGGCATACCTAATTACTAACGAATAATTACTATATTGCACCGCACATTACTACACTGCACCGCGCCAATTACTACACTGCACCGCGCCTATTACTCTAAAGGTTGATCCTGCATGCTTCACACAGAAACTATATAAATAGCCTTGCGTACCCCTAGCTGACTACATAGGTGTCGTCTGCCCCTATCTCCACTAGGTGTACCCCACTACCCTCTTAGAAATTTTATAAGTAACTTCGTGTACTCCTAGCTGACTACATAGGTGTCGTCTGCCCCTATCTCCACTAGGTGTACCCCACTACCCACTTTCGATCGGCTCCCTACTCGTAGATACCCGTGCTGGCCCCACAGTGGGGTGTATCACTCCCCTAAAGTGGCAACCCGATACAACTGAGAATGCACGGCTTATACCTACACGATGCAACAACGTCTTACCAACCAGCCCGGGTCCACACACGCATATGAAACCCGTTGGACTTGCGTTGCCATCGCTCCCCGTTTTGGCCTCTAATAGTCAAGCCCAGTATGCGTGTCCCGTCCTCGACTTGGGTCGAGCCCACAAAGATACGTTTGGGATACTGGTTGAAATGGGCCCCCACAAGCTACCCACCTAAGCTTGTCATTAATATATCCCACTTAACCCTCTTAGTTATGTTCATTTACATGTGTGTTTGGTTAAGTCTTACTAATCGTATTTCACATGCCACTAAGGGCACCCACTATATTCCTAATGCCACCCAAGGCACCTACTTAACCACCATGTCCCACTTTACATGTTTATCTTGGTTAAGTATTTCTTAATTCATTCAGGCCATAACCTCATAAAGACCTCTCACATTAGACTGGCATTTATGGCAGTTGGATTTGCCGGGCGGGTCCGGGCAGTCTTACACCATAAAAGAGTCTAACCTCATGTCTTTACAACTGTTATGCTTTAGTTTAGGCCTAGGACCTCTCACATTGGGCTGACATTTGTGACCACTGGATTTGCAGGGCGGTTCCGGGCAGGTTTACGTCACAAACGAGTCCAACCTCGTGTCCTAAGCATTGATTGACAACTTTCAATCTTTTACCCCAGTTTTAATAATTCCCTATCCAAATTATTAATTTAGTCCACTTTTATTGATGTCCATAATTGACTCAATTATGGTCATCCACTCATGGTATGCAAAATCATATCAATTGCACCCAACATCTTATTATTAAATCCTTAATATTACCCCTACCCCACGTTTATACGTTCGCTTATTCAACGCATAATATAGGCTAGACTTGTATAGTCTAACACCTAGCACAAAGATAAATTATCACAACATATAGACAATTAAAATAAATCTAATCATAATAGGGGTGAAACTTGCATAAACTACACATGTTAAGGATCAAAAAGTGTCAACTTGTTAAATGTCTCAATTTACATGATATGATCATAGCCCAAATCTATACATAAACTTGCATATGGGTTTTTTAGGCAACATAATGATGGTGTGAACTAGCATAGGATATCACATATGTCATAGCATAGTTCTAGATGTCATAATAGATATCATGGCATATGTTTATAACTTTTCTAATCAATTTAACTTGCATATGTAACTTGTCATATAGATTAACATAGCCCAAACATGATGATTTAATTAACATGAACTAACTAGCATAGATGGCTTTCTAACATGTATGATTCATCACAACTTAGCATAGAAACTTTCAACATACATAGCATGATTTACAACATATAATATATCATCACCACATAGCATAGGATTAATAACATACATGATAGCATATGACAATTCACATCATCTAATCACAATCCATTCATGACTTAACCTAATTAAAATGATAATAATCTTGTTAAGACTATCATACCCACAATTTAGAGAAGAAAAGAGAGAGTTTTGCTTTGCTTTAGGGTTGAGAGAATTAGAATTGAATTTGCTTTTCTTCTTTCTTAGTTGGCGGCGGCTCCATTGATTTCCATGACGACGGTAAATACTCTGTTTTAATTAGGTTTATGGTTAGCATTAGGATGTATTTATAGGTGTAGGAAGTTATTTAGGACCATTAGATTAACCCTGAACCATGAGAACCAATCAAATGCAAAATCTGCATTTGAGCGAATCGGCCCACGGGTTGACAGCCAAACACCCTGGATTAACCCCTAGTCGACCCTGCAGGGCTTGGGACGACCTCAAAAATGGGCCAGTTCGGTTATTCCCCCTCCCAATTCGCTGTTTTGAACTTTTTTGCATATTTATTTATTTAATTTTTAATTTATATATATATATCAATATATATATATATATTTCTCTACGTAACCCATTTCACTTAATTCTTTTCTAAAAATTAAGTATACTTTAATTTGTGAATTTTAATGTTATAAAATTACGGGGTGTTACTGTAGTTCACAATACCATAAGTCATAAAATTGTTACAACAAAATACTTCTGTCTTGCATCATCAGAGTACATAGGTATTAAAGAAAAATACTATTCCCCAATAGAAAGAGTAAGCCATAGTAGAGACATAGACTTGAGCCATACTCCAGAAGTAGCTTCCAACAAGATAATATCCAAGTCCTGACTAAGCCTGGATGTTTCCTCCCTGAAAACCTTTGGGGGGGACCGGAAGAGAGAGAGAGAAAAACAAAGGGGTCAGACATAAAGTCTGGCGAGTCTAGTTACTTTTAGCCAGTAAATAAATAAAAGGTGAACATGATAGGCATAAAGTGGGTAAGAGAGATCACTACATAAATGGCAGGTATGAATAGGTAAATAGGACAACAGGATAAAATAGATAGCACTTCTGTAACGACCCGCATTTTACGCATCATAGGATTGTAAAATATTTATTTCTTTCAGATACGAATTCGTATGGTCATGTAACTTTGGGAGACGACTAGTGGGGTCATTTCCCATGTTCATGATTTTTGTCGATTTTTTAATGACCGTTTTACCCCTAGCTGATCTTGTTTTGACCATAACTTTTGACTGGAAAGGAATTTTGACCTGAAACCACTTCCATTGGCTCCGAATGATGGTTTGCCTTTCCGTAGAGTGGTCACATCAGCAAACGGACTCAACGTTTGGGAGATATGGCTGAAATAAGTTTCACATGGTGAAAAATAGCTTAATTGGGCTTAACCGAGTGATTAACAGCTAGGCCTAAAGGGGAATGTCGGGATTAGGAGTTTAAAAGGGCTGTTAGGGTTTGGAGAATACCTTTTTCTCATTTTTCAGCAGTCACTATTCATTCCTCTCAACCTAGCCATGGCCTCCAACATCCAAAACACCTTCGAATCACCATTTAATCAAGTATTAGCCTAATCTACATCAAATTGAGGTGGATTTGCATAGAGATTTAGATAGAGCTACTGTGTTGCCTTGGGAACAGTGCCAAAACAAAGATTCATTTCAGATATGAGTTTTATTTATGGCAAAGGTGAGTGATTAGCATTGTTTTGACACAAATTGTAGTTAATTAGTGTGATTAGTGTTAATTAGCGAATTTATTCATGTTAAAAATCTGGAAAAATATTTATAAATTCTAAAATATTGTTTTATACCTCTGTTAGGAATTTGGGTTGATTTTGTTAAGTTTTGCTAATCCTATCATTAGTTCTTGTTAAACATGCTTAAGGGAAAATATGGAGTTTTGGCTATATTTGATCCGTTTTAACTTATCAAATTATTATTTGGTGTTTGTGAATGTTTATACATGTTGCTATGACTGTATGGTATGCTTTGTGATTGTCTAGAAGTGTTAGATCGGTCGAAAACGCCGTCGAATGGCGTAAAACAGTCGCTGGAAAGAAGTGCAGGGAATTAGCTGAACCGGATCGGATCGCCCCGCCTCTGCCTCGACCCGACCCATTCGCGCCACCCAATCTTCACCATGAGCTGGAGCATGGAGCACGACCCGAACCGTGTAGCTTGAACGGACTGATGCTTCGAGCTGTGCCTCCAACCACGAGTTGACCTATGCGTCACGATCCGAACCAGGGTACCACTCTGAACCGAAGCACATCCACGATCCGAAGGGGGAGGAGCGTCATGATCCCAGGGGAGCATCACGAACCATGGAGCACGACCCGATCCGATAGGGTCACCATGACCCGACCCGCGTGGGGTATTCCGGATACGAACCAGAAGAGTTGACATGGGTGATGACCAGAAGCTAAACAGGGAGAAGAGAACCGGTCCAAGAGGAAGTTTGCTTCTTAACTAAATGAAGACCAATCCGAAGGAGAAGACTAAAACCCGAGATGCAAAGGTAGTCCAAGTGGGAAGTTTTTACTCAAGATCCAGTTGGGAACCAACGAGTTAACTTCATGAGTTGGGCTTTGCTGCGGGACGTGTGCTAAGGGGTTATCAATGTCTGTAACTTTGGATCACTATGTGTAGGGGTACGTGAATGGATTCAGGGCCACAGTGGCCTAGGTAGGACTAAAAAGCTATAGACCAATGAAGTGGGGTCATTTGTAAAGATTTGGTCATGACTCTATGGGGTGAGCTTGGTAGTAGCATAGTTGTACAAGTCGAACTCCGTCACTACTTCGATGGGTCTAACGATTAACAGTGGTGGACATCGTAGGCTTTACGCACTGAGCGAGAGATGTGAGGATGGTTGCTATGTTTGATTTGTTTGCCATCATTATGACATGCACATCCCCACCCCTGTTATTTTTACACCATCTGTTTAGTGGCCCCTTAGAGTATTGTACGATATGTAATGCTAACTCTTTGGTTTCAGGTCCAGGTTCAGGTATGGTTTAGCATACCTGTATTTGTTCTGTTTTGTTGCTTATCGCTCATGCCAGACTTTTGCCTGACCCTGAGTTTTATGTCTCTTCTTATTACTCTGGGTGCTCTCACGAGCGGACTAGAGACAGGTTAGGTGGTATGCACGAGTAGCTGTACCAGAGGCGAGAAGGAGGCTTCCACATTTGATATATATGTATATATAGATATTCTCCCTGTGTTGTTGCGGTCACTACTTTGGGCATTAGTGGTGTACCTTTCTTTCTTTTGTTTAGAGACAGTAATTTGGAAAGTTGTAATAAGTTGTATTTGGATTTCCACTACTCTCATGATGATGTTGATATGGGTTTTAGTTATCAGCTTATGCACTGTCTCGCCTGTTTTATGTCAAGTATAATATTATTATATTTTGTTCCATGCGTTGTGAGACATTCTACAGGTTTTCGATTAGTTCATTCTCTTCTTTCCTTTCTTTGGCGACCGTTCCGTACTAATCGGGCATGTGTACAGTGCACTTTCGGAGGAAATGCCAGCTGGTGCAGGGCGGGCCGTCACACTTGGTATTAGAGCTCTAGGTTGCGTAGTTAACCCAGGGAAAGACACCCGGGAGAGATAATACATATATGAGAGCGCGTATTTGTGATTATTTTGGTTTTCAAAAGCTATGTATATAAATTATTAGTATAGCTAAGGATGAAGTCACACTGCACTGACACCACAAAGAGGATGGTTAATCATTTTCTCTGTGCAGATTAAACGATGAGCCGATACACAAGGGGTATTGGTAGAGGAGCCAATAATGGGAATGCTGCCGAGATGAGGACGATGTTTACTGACCTCATGAGAGAGATGCTTAGAGATGTTCAGAGGGCAGCTCCCAATGCTAGTAATGGAGGTGGTCCAATAGTGCAGGCGCCTAGGGCCGATTTCGCCAAGCTGAATAAGGATTATACTAGTCTTGGTGTGAATCCGTTCCACGGAACGGAGTCGGCTACGGATGTTCAGGATTGGTTGGATAGCAGCGAGAGTATCTTCGAAGACTTGGGTATCGAGGAAGCGATGAAGAGGAGGCTAGTATCCCGTCAGCTGCAAGAACGAGCAATGAATTGGTGGAACGCTATAAAGGCAGCTACTCCCGAGGATCAGATTACTTGGGATCAGTTTAAGGCTTGCTTTAGCGATAAGTTCATTCCAGCTACTCAGAAGTCAGCGTTGTTTAAGAAATTCTTGGAACTCAAGCAGAATAGTAGAGCTATCTCAGAGTATATTGCCGAATTCGACACTTTGTTGAAATATGGGTTATCCATAATAGATACCGCCGAGAAGAAGAACGAGAAGTTCATAACTGGCTTGGATGGATACTAGGGGGAAAGGCTTATTAACCACATCTATGAGACGTTTGAATTGATTGTGGGGAAAGCTTTAAGATCGGAAAGTCTTTACCCTAAGTCGAAGGCTGAGGTCGCATCTGTAGAGGAGCCAAAACCGCAAGCAAGCGGTGGAGGCAAGAATGGTTCTCAGAATAAGAGGAAGCAGAACCAAGCTAAGGATAGCCAGAAGAAGAAGAAAGATGTTGAGTGCTTTAGTTGTGGCAAGAAGGGTCACTATGCTAGTAATTGTCGAGCGAAGCCGGCAGACAGGAAGTGCTTCAACTGTGGCCAAGTAGGACATCACAAGGACAAGTGTCTGCAACCCCCTAAAGAAAAGCAGATGGTGAAAGCATATGCCCTTAATGCTATTCCTTCTTCGTCGAATGCTCCGACTGCGGCGGAGAAGGGAAAGAATGTCGTTATCCAAGGTATGCTTTCTGTTTATGATGTTCCTATTCGAGTATTGTTTGATACCAGAGCTTCCAGTTCTTTCATATCTAGTGACCTGGTAGATAGGTTGGGATTGGAGCCCGAGATTGTCGATAGACCTTTAGTAGTGACGAACCCGATTGGTGGTTCGACTAACCTTAGCATGATTTGTCGTAATGTGGTCTTATCGAGTCATGGATGCATGTTTGTTTGTGATTGCTTTGTTTTGGGCTTTACTGGGTTTGGCATTATTCTGGGAATCAATTGGCTCCAAAGATACAGGGTGGTGGTAGACTGTGAGGGCTTTTTGGTGACAGCTAGAGCGGATGATGGGAGGAGGGTAGTGTTTGGTGGTCTACCTAATGATGGGGTAATGGCTAGTTTTCTAAATTCCCTCGACATCTCGCATAGTGAGTTGTCAGGTTTGCCCGTGGTTGGCCAGTATCCGGATGTCTTCAAGGAAGTTACCGAGCTTCCACCACACCGAGAGATTGAGTTCCGTATTGATTTAGTGAAAGATGCCAGACCTATAGTGATGCCACTTCGTCGTATGGCACCAAGGGAGTAGTGAGAGCTCGGGGTGCAAGTCAGTGATCTTTTGAAGAAGGGATTTATCAGAAGGAGTGTTTCTGAATGGGGAGCACCAGTTGTGTTTGCTACCAAGGCCGATGGTTCCCTTCGATTGTGCGTAGACTACCGCGAGTTGAATAGGGTAACGAGGAAGAACAAGTATCCTCTACCGCGGATGGATGATTTGTTTGATCAGTTGAGTGGCGCGAGAGTATTCTCTCAGTTGGATCTCGCGATAGGTTTTCATCAGCTTAGAGTGGAAGCTGAGAGTATAGCTAAAACGACATTTCGGACGCCTTCTGGATTTTATGAGGGGTTGGTCATGCCATTCGGGTTGACCAATGCCCCAGAATATTTTGTGGATCTTATGAATAGAGTATTCAGGGATTAATTGAATAAGTTTGTTCTTGTGTTCGTGGATGATATTTTGGTTTACTCGAGGACAGAGGAAGAACATAAGGAATATTTAAGAATAGTGATGTAGGTGTTGAGAAGACACCAATTGAAAGCAAAATTTTCTAAGTGTCACTTCTGGAGGAGGGAAGTGAGATTCTTGGGCCATGTTGTTTCAGAGAATGGTATTGCCGTGGACCCTGCGAAGGTGGCTACGGTACAAGATTGGTCTACGCCCAAGAATGCAACGGACATAAGAAGTTTCTCGGGATTAGCTGGATATTATCGTAAGTTTATCCAAGACTTTTCCAAGATAGCAGCACCGTTGACTCAGTTGACCAAGAAGAATCAAGCTTTCGTCGGGGACGAAAAGTGTGAAAATGCAATCAACAGAAAAGTTGACATGTGCACCAATGTTAGTCATTCCTAAGGGGAATGAAGAGATGACAGTATATACGGATGCATGTGGTACCAAACTAGGTGCTGTATTGATGCAAGGAGGTAGGGTTGTAGCTTATGCAATTCAGCAATTGAAACCGCACGAGAGAAGATACCCTACCCATGATTTGGAATTGGCAGTGATCATGTTCGTGTTGAAGATGTGGAGACATCATCTCTTAAGAGAAAGATTTGAGTCGTTTACCGATCATAAATCGTTAAAGTATCTTTTCTCTCAAAAGGATCTAAATCTCCGAAAAAAAGATGGTTAGAATTCTTAGCTTCCTATGATTTCGACATCGCATATACACCAGGAAAGGGCAATGCGGTGGCTGATGCATTGAGTAGAAGACATGCCAGTTTAGGGACTATGTTTCTAGAATGGAAGCAACTAGAATACATCGCTGGGTATGATTTCAGACCATAGTGCGAATTGGATCCAGAAATGTTAGCAAGTTTGACGATCAGACCCACTTTGATTGAGCGGATTGGTTCCAGTCAGACGGACGATCATAGGATCATTGGAAATCATCACAAAGTTAGAGATGGGAATCGACAGAGAGATGAACAAGTATGGGCTTGATCGAGATGGATGGCTTAGAAAGAATGGAAGACTAGTTGTACCCAATGTCAATGGATTGAGAGGGAAGCGCTTAGGGAATGTCATTGCTCAAAACTGACTATACGTCCCGGTGGTAACAAGATGTACCGAGATATGAAGCAGACCTGCTACTGGGAAGAGATGAAAAGAGATGTTGGGAAGTTTATATCCAAATGTGTGAATTGCCAATTAGTTAAAGCTGAGCAAAAGAAGCCTAGTGGTTTGTTACAACCATTAGAAGTTCCAGAATGAAAATGGGAACAAGTATCAATGGATTTCATTGATGGGTTACCAAGGACTAGATCAGGCAATGATAGCATTTAGGTGATTGTGGACCGATTGACCAAAAGTGCAAGATTTATACCCGTCAAGTCAAATAGAACGGCAGCTAAGTTAGCGGAACTGTATATAAATTGGGTAGTGAGATTTCATGGAATACCCAAAGGCATTGTGAGCGACCAAGATCCGTTGTTCACTAGTGGATTTTGTAAGAGCTTACAAGAGGCATTAAGATCAGAATTACATCTCAGTACCGCGTATCATCCTCAAACCGATGGACAAACAGAGAGGGTGAATCAAGTGTTAGAAGATCTCTTGAGAGCTTGTATATTGGATTTTGGTGGATCATGGGATGACCATCTTCATCTAGTAGAGTTTGCATATAATAATAGTTATCAATCCAGTATCGGTATGGCTCCATTTGAAGCTTTGTACGGAAAACCGTGCAACTCACCATCATGTTGGTTGGATAACGGTGAGAAATATAAACTTGGACCAGAAGTAATAAGAGAAACATCAGACAAGATTGAGGTTATCCAACAGCGAATGAAGGCTGCCCAAGATAGGCAAAAGAGTTATGCTGATAAGAGGAGAAGAGAATTAAAGTTCTCCATTGGCGACTTGGTGTTTGACAAGATTTCTCCGTCGAAGAGCGTGATACGATTTGGCAGGAGAGGCAAGTTAGCACCAAGATGTGTTGGTCCATTCCCAGTTCTTGAGCAAATTGGGAATTTGGCATATAAAGTTGAATTACCAGAGAAGATGGCAGGAGTTCATAACGTATCTCATGTTTCCCAGTTAAGGAAGTTCGTACACGACCCAGATGTGACTATTTCACCTGATCAGTTGGATGATATCGAAGTTGAACCCGAGGCGGTTGGGAACCGCAGGCCTATGCGTATTGTTGGGAACGATACGGAGCAACTTCGAAGGAAAGCGGTGAAATTAGTCAAAGACCAGGGGCGAGAATTAAAATGATTGTACTTGGGGGACAGAGGAGAGCATTAAGAAGACGTATCCAGAACTCTTCGCCTGGTAAGATTACAGTTTCGATTTAGTCTTTCCGCATGCTAGGATAGGTTTGTTTTGTATGGTTGATTGTTGTATATGGCTGATAGGCATGCAGAATCCTTTGTATGTTTTGGGTTAAGGAATTTCAGGGACGAAATTTCTTAAGGGGGGAGAGTGTAACGACCCGTATTCTGTGCATCATAGGATCATAGAATATTTATTTCTTTCACATACGAAGTCGTATGGTCATGTAACTTTGGGAGACGACTAGTGGGGTCATTTCCCATGTTCATGATTTTTGTCGATTTTTAAATGATTGTTTTACCCCTAGCTGATCTTGTTTTTACCATAACTTTTGACTGGAAAGGAATTTTGACCTGAAACCACTTCCATTGGCTCCGGATGATGGTTTACCTTTCCATAGAGTGGTGACATTAGCCAAACGGACTAATCGTTTGGGAGATATGGCTGAAACAAGTTTCAGATGGTGAAAAACAGCTTAATTGGGCTTAACCGGGTGATTAACAGCTAGGCCCAAAGGGGAATTTCGGGATTAGGAGTTTAAAAGGACTGTTAGGGTTTGGAGAATGCCTTTTTCTCATTTTTCAGCCGTCACTATTCATTCCTCTCAACCTAGCCATGGCCCCCAACATCTAAAACACCTTCTAATCACCATTTAATCAAGTATTGGCCTAATCTACATCAAATTGAGGCGGATTAGCATAGAGATTGAGATAGATATGCTGTGTTGCCTTGGGAACAACGCCAAAACAAAGATTTATTTCAGATCTGAGTTTTATTTGTGGCAAAGGTGAGTGATTAGCATTGTTTTGACACAAATTGCAGTTAATTAGGGTGATTAGTGTTAATTAGAGAATTTATTCATGTTAAAAATCTGGAAAAATATTTATAACTTCTGAAATATTGTTTTATACCTCTGTTAGAAATTTGGGTTGACTTTGTTAAGTTTTGCTAATCCTATCATTAGTTGTTGTTAAACATGCTTAAGGGAAAATATGGGGTTTTGGCTATATTTGATCCGTTTTAACTTATCAAATTATTGTTTTGGTGTTTGTGAATGTTTATACATGTTGTTATGACTGTATGGTATGCTTTGTGATTGTCTAGAAGTGTTAGATTGGTCGAAAACGTCGTCAAACGGCGTAAAACAGTCGCTGGAAAGAAGAGCAGGGAATTAGCTGAACCGGATCGGATCCCCCCCCCCCTCTGCCTCGACCCAACCCGTTTGCGCCACCCAATCTTCACCACGAGCTGGAGCATGGAGCATGACCCGAACCATGGAGCTTTAACGAACTGATGCTTCGAGTTGTGCCTCCAACCACGAGCTGACCTATGCGTCACGATCTGAATCAGGGTACCACTCTGAACCGAAGCACATCCATGATCCGAAGGGGGAGGAGCATCATGATCCCAGGGGAGCGTCAAAAACCATGGAGCACGACCCGATCCGATAGGGTCACCACGACCCGACCTGTAGCGACCCGGAAAATTCGACACTCGAATTATCGACATTTACACAAACAGTGTCCCACTCGAGTATCGAATCTCCAGAAAGCTAGAAGAAAGAAGTTGGAGGATGAAAAAGATAAGATAGAAATATTAGAATAGAAGAATACGAAGAAGAACAACACACAGAATCAGAGCCTCACATCGCAGCGGAACAAAATATAACATAGAAATAAATTTTTATTGAGAGCTTTGAATAACTTACAACATCAGAGTACATCAACATCACTGGACAGTTATAATAATCTACCCTTATATACCACACATCGGAATAATATCATACGTCTGAATTCTTCCAGCCCGTCTCTTCACAGCATTCAATAACCTGAACCTGTACATTCCGGGCTAACCCGAGCATTTACAAAACACCGGGTCAGTCTGGTGAACCAGAGTGAGATAAACTCGCACAGTATTAAGGGTAAATCATCCAATCACGATTTTAAAGCTCAAAATCTTTTCAAAAGAAAAGGATAATCGTAAGACCAAATCCACACATAAACACGGACGGTTTTTACCTTACGATAACCCAAAACAGTTTGAAACCAATATCTTTCCTAATATTATAATAATGTCTAAATACAAGTAAATAACAATCTAGTGGAACGCTTGCATCTCACGCTCAACATATATAGTATACAATCAAAATCGCGGGCGCTTATTGGAGATTGGATTCCGACTCTGACAAGGTATGGGACCACCTTCCGATGATGTATCTCTAGAGGCGAATACACCTGGGTTCAACAAGAACGTCTTGCAACCCTGCCCACGCATGACCGACCACTCATTTCTCTTGAGTGTATCGAATGTATATCACCAACGGTTGGACTCAAACCACCGTTCCCGAATGGGCAGAATCGATAAAGTAAGAAACAAAAGGAATTTCTCTAGATAGGTGATTATACATCCTAATGGGAGCGACCCACATAGCCATGCTGCCTGCCCGATTTTTGTCATCTCCCGGTTGATGAGGCTTGAGGCTAGAGCTTCTGGTCACCATTCACTTTGAATGCCACATTGTCAGATCCTCTAGATATCACTAATTGACGTCCACAAAAATACTCTAGTCATTTGGCTAGAGAAAACCATTTCTCCGCCATCAACTATGGTACGTTTGAAGAAATCAACGTACGTAATCTCCTTTGGAAATACTCTGTCAGACACTCGTCCATACAAGTCATCTAGGAACAGGATGAACCGAAGGCACCCTCCTACTACATCCCAGGAATCACCCTGCAGATCAGTAGCGAGAAGTCCTTGCAATCCGTAGATTTCAAATCACGACAGAATCACTGTTGAAATATCTTCGGCCGCTAAACCAGAGAAATCAAATCAGTAGTCCTTCCGCTTATGAAGATCAACGGTCTTCCATTGCTCCATCTTTGATAATCTTCTTTCACGTATTCGCTGGTCGGAATGGTTTTCGAATATATATATTCGATCCCGGTCTTTCCGTACCAACAACGTTGGGCCATATTTTGATAGTCGGTTATTTAACTATCAAAATAAAACAACACAAGGAATCCATTGTCATAACATATAGTGCCATTTGGCCTTTATATAAATCAATTTGAAATACCAAATAATATATCGATTTTACTATACTAGAAATCTCAAATCATTTCTATTCCTATAGAAAAATGCCTTGAATTATATTCAATATACCATTAGCTTCTATTTCAAAATATTTGTTTTAATCATCACTTATTATCTATTTTCGAGCAATCTATCCTACTCATAGACATATTACAAAACCTCCCTTTGTTTTCGTTATTCGATTGCCATAAGTGTCACTTCCCTTTTCAAAATATATCCCATTTCAAATCTCATGTTCGTACTTTGAAAATATAGTCATGTTTCCGCAAATTCACTTTTTATTTCCTTTATTTTGGGAATAACACTTCATATTCTCAAGCCCCTCTTTAATTCCTCTTTACATGGAATCCCATCATATATTTCGATTTCTCCGAACAACGTTACAACTTTACTTCACGAAATTTATTATCTTAACATCCCTACTATTACAACTAATGTCATCCTTCGATAATTCGGAAGTCATCCAAGTTGGGGTATTAATTTACCTCTCAGACCTTGATCAACAACGGTCTTACCTTTAGACAAACATCAGTTGTAACTCAAAACAGATATTTATTTTAATATCGAATACACCTCATTTAGCTATCTTATCGATAAAACTTCTTATCTTTTGAAACTTCCGTCTCGAGTATAACCATACTTCTTAATTCATTGATTAAGAAAATTATTTATAAAATATCACGTTTTCCCTTTTTCCTTTCTAGACGATACATCTTATCACCTGGATTTTAAAAAAAAAAAATCCTATTTCTTACCACATCACTTTTAAGCCTTTCTTTTAAAGTCTTATTTCATAAATTTCCCTTAATTTCCTTTATTGAGTAATATTTATAAATCCTTACACCTCATTCCTTTTTATAAATTACGTTTATAAAACATGGTCCTATATAACCCTTCTTTTATCACTTTCCTTTATAAAATCATTTAAAAACCAATTATAAATTCAATAAATAAATAATAAATATTTATTTGCTTTACAAACTTTAATCCAAATAATCCATTTAAAAATCCTTTTTTTTCAGTTATAAAATAAATTTTATAACTTTATCTCGTCGATTTACCTGACGGTAGATCGATATTTATAGAATGGTAAATTCACAGGCCATGTACTGCCAACCACTCGACCAATAATATCCATTGGTTTAAACCAAACAAATGGTGAATCATCAGGCCAATATTCAACCATTTAATCAACCAATTCAATTCAAATAAATAATGGTCTCATAACAGTCTATAATGACAACTCAATATAAACCACAACAATCAACCGAAACAATTCATTTATTAGAACACGTTTATAAAAAAAACGTGACCAATAAGGTAACTTACCTCAATTGGAACCAATCGTTAAAATAACGATTTGGATTTCACTGTAATTAAACAACGTTTAATCTCATCAGTTCAAACAATAACTGAATATATATCAGCAATCAGTCAATCACTAGCAACCATAGAACACAAAAATAAAAACCCAACTTATAAAATATAAGCGGGAAATAACTGAGTGAGTTTAACTCACCTTGATGTGTTTTCATTGTTAGATCAGCTTGTTTCAGCCAAATTAAACGACGTTTCATTTTTCTGAAAAATCCATCTGATGCCTGCCCTGCTCAGTCCTCATCCATCGTGTAGTACTCGTCTTCACGGTCCTGACGTTTTTCGTTTCGTTGAAATCTGACCACGTATGCATTCACAATTGATATTCTAAGTTTTATAAAACAATTTAAATTAAATAAACTTTTAATCTCTTAATTAAAGTCGGCCTTACCTACTCTTCAGCCCAGCCCAATCCGAAATGAACAAAGCCGATCCCTTTTATCCCTCAAACCCTCGGTTCCCTTTCACAATTATAGCCGCCACAAAAACAACGAGGGAGAACGATGGATACCCTCCTCCATCTCTAACGTCGCTCCACTCATTTGAAGGCACCAGCGTCGAAAATCCAGCGCAACCACCTCGTCGCAACCCCCCTTCCCTACTCCGCCTCCGATCGTGCTGCCATCCTCCACAACTCCTTCAGCAACCACCTCTCCACCGATCCACCCAAACCCTTCCAGCAATTCAGGAGCTCCAGACCGAAGCCTCCCTCCCCACAAAAAGCTAAGTAATTTTTCTAAATTAATTTCTGTTTTGATGTATTTATTTTTGTGTTTGTTTGTGGGTTTGAATTCGGTTTTACTTCCAACCGTGTTGATCTCGCACCCTGTATTTATACTAGAAAGAATGACAGTAATTTACGTATTGTTACATCCTAGTTTTTAGATCCTACGCGATGGTCCCTTTCCATTTTAGGTCTGCTATGAATTGTCGAACTGTCTGTGATTGATATTTGATCTTTGCGTGGGTTTTGACAGTGAACAGTTCGGCTTTGTGATGGATTTGTGTATTGTCCCTGATCAGACATATACCATGTCGAGTTGTTCCTATGTGGATATATGTATTGTCCATTCGCATTGTACTCGTACTGCATATACACCCATTGAATGGTCCATTTCGGTTTCAGTTTTTGAATTGATATGCATATATATATATAGCAGCCCTGATTTGTACATAAGATCTTTACTGCATTTGTTTAGTTGGTACTTTCCTGTTAGAATTTTCACTCCATGTGCAAATCATGCCTGAACAGTCCCTATGGTATAGGCTATACGTCTATAGATATTTCACATGGTTTTGTCTGCCATTACATTATTTTAAATCGAATTTCAGATCTGCATTGTAATAGTAGAACAGATTTTCTGCATATATATATATATATATATATATATATATATTGTTTTTTCTTTGTACTGTTCTAGCTGTGCCTAATACTTAGGTGGTTCCTCTTTTCATTTCTGTTGCGTTACTGTATCCTGATTTGCTGTTGAATTCATTTTCCTTTTTCTTCTTTCTTTCTCTTTGATTTGAAATCTTTCCACTTTATACACATCAATATATATACGTACTAGCTATTAATAGCTGTTTTTATTCTCCTTCTTAGGATGATTTGGTGGTCGGCAATGATGTCTTGAGGGGATGGTGGTGGCTGCACTAGAAGCAGTGAAGATTATGTTGGATTTTCAGAATCGTTGGTCTGGTCAAGAAGGGATTTTGGTCGAGATATAGTTGAAGATTTTATTTTTTATGTTCAAAGGGCTAACGCTTTTATTTGTTGAACAATAGTGTATGTATTCGGATTTGTAGTAGCATTAGACAAGAATATATGAATATATATTCTTTGTATTGAAATTATAACTTATGTACCGTACATAAGTTATTTAAATTTGAAAACTTGAATTTGCTTTAATCACTAACAATTATAGTATAATTTATAATGTTGTAAGTATTAACAGACCCAAATTCTTCTGGTTATTCTTGTTACTTATAATCAGTATACTAAATTCTCTAGCACATGGTTTCAATTTATACTAAATGTGATAAATTAAAGAAGTAAATGTAACCTTGATTATAACGAATTGTTTTGAACAAAATATGAATTATGTTACTATATTTTGGTAGTGTCCACGCTTTATGTTATGCTTATAACAACAATATATAATTAACCCAAAACAAATCTAATCATTGTATTTTTCCAACTAAAAAACATTTGAATAAAAATGTATCTTAAATTCAACATTTACCCAATATCCGAAAATAAAAATATATTTATATAAAAATTAAAATGGTCAAATTCCATTATTTAAACTCAAATCAATATTTTAATAAATAAAATATTTCAAATAAATGGCCAGACAATCCGGGACATTCCACGACCCGCGTGGGATATTCCGATCCGAACCAGAAGAGTTGACATAGGTGATGACTAGGAGCTGAACAAGGAGGAGAGAACCGGTCCGAGAGGAAGTTTGCTTCTGAACTAAATGAAGACCAATCTGGAGGAGAAGACTAAAACGCGAGATGCAAAGGTAGTCAAGTGGGAAGTTTGTACTCAGGATCCAGTTGGGAACCAACGAGTTAACTTCATGAGTTGGGCTTTGCTGCGGGACGTGTGCTAAGGGGTTGTCGATGTCTGTAACTTTGGATCACTATGTGTAAGGGGTACGTGAAAAGATTCAGGGCCACAGTGGCCTAGGTACGACTAAAGAGCTATAGACCAATGAAGTGGGGTCATTTTTAAAGATTTGGTCATGACTCCATGGGGTAAGCTTGGTAGTAGCAGTAGTTGTACAAGTCGAACTCCGTCACTACTTCGATGGGTCTAGTGATTGACCGTGGTGGACATCGTATGCTTTACGCACTGTGTGAGAGATGTGAGGATGGTTGCTATGTTTGATTTGTTTGCCATCATTACGACATGCACACCGCCACCCCCCATTATCTTTACACCATCTGTTTAGTGGCACCTTAGAGTATTGTATGGTATGTAGTGCTACCTCTTTGGTTGCAGGTCCAGGTTCAGGTATGGTTTAGCATACCTGTATTTGTTCTGTTTTGCTGCTTATCGCTCATACCAGACTTTTGTTTGACCCAGAGTTTTTTGTCTCTTCTTATTACTCTCGGTGCTCTCACGAGTGGACTAGAGACAAGTTAGGTGGTATGCACGAGTAGCTGTACTGGAGGCGAGCAGGAGGCTTCCACGTATGATACATATATATAGATATTCTCTCTGTATTGTTGCGGCCAATACTTTGGGCATTAGTGGCGTACCTTTCTTTCTTTTGTTTAGAGACAGTAATTTGGAAAGTTGTAATAAGTTGTATTTGGATTTCCGCTAATCTGATGATGATGTTGATGTTGGTTTTAGTTATCAGCTTATGCACTGTCTCGCATGTTTTATGTCAAGTATATTATTATTATATATTTTTTCCATACGCTGTGAGACATTCTACAGGTTTTCAATTAGTTCATTCTCTTCTTTCCTTTCTTTGGAGACCATTCCGTACTAGTCGGGCATATGTACAGCGCACTTTCGGAGGAAATGTCGGCTCGTGCGGGGCGGGCCGTCACAGCTTCTTAATACTTTCTTTGCTCTGCACCAATACTAGTATAACAGATTTGTAATAGGATTACATACACCTTAACTGCTTAACAAAAATAGGATGATCCCAACAGAAACATAATGGTAGTTTTAGGTATACTCTAGTAACGGGGTTTAATCCAAACAGGACTGGTACCTAAATAGAAATAACGGGTGTTAGCCCAGACAGAAACACAGGTACCCCACAGAAATAGACAGGACTAGATGTATCCTATTTACTACCCCCAATCGATCGGCTCCCTATTCCGTAGATACCCTGTGCTGGCTCCACAGTAGGGTGTATCGCTCCCTAAAGTGGCAACCCTTCATTTTCCGAATGTGCACAACCATATCTAGTGATGTCACAGCATCTTATCTTCCCCTGCAGGCGGATTCATGCATGCATATGACCCCGTTGGAACGCGCTGTCAACACCACCTCCACATTTGGATCTCTTACAATCAGCTCAGTAGGCGTGCCCAACTCCGACTTAGTTTGGAGTACTCGTTTGATACCTATTTAAGGGTTACTGACTGAAATGGGTCCCATAAAAGATGATGCAAGCTCTCTCCTTTGTCTTGCTTCACCACTACTAGGTTTTCCACTGGTTATGTTTACCTAACGATGTCTTTAATTACATAACCCCGACAGGTTAAGTTTGTGGGCCTATGTAACGACCCGGGTTTTCGCGATCCTGGTTAACCGACACCAAACACGATGTCGACTATCCAAGCATCGGAAACACCGGATAGTCCATGAAAGAAATTAGAGGGTGAGAATAGATAAGATAGAAACTTAGAATAGAAGAAGAAGAAGAACATACAATATCAGAGTTACATGAATCTCACAGCGGAACGAATAAAATATAGTTTACAAAAGTAACATTGAAACACAAACTGTATTTGCATATTAGATTACAGTACTTACATCACAATGGAACTAAACAATAGCTATAAAATCCTGAAGCCTCCTGCCCCAGTTCCTCCAAGAATATCTGGAAAATCCCGACTACTTGACTGCCTGTACAAAACTAGGCACCCAAGATTTTAGGGAAAACAAAACAAAATAAACTCTGGGTCAGTCATGGGACTGGTGTGAGTAAACTCCAAACATTTTTTTAACTTTTTAAAAATCTTTTCAAAAGAATAGATAATCATAAGACCGATCCACACATAAATACGGATGGTTTTTACCTTACGATAACCCAAAACATTTTCAAAATCAATACTTTTCTGATATTATAATAATGTCTAATCACAAATAATTACAATCTAGCAGAACGCTTGCATCTCACTCTCCACATACATATAGTATACAATCAAAATCGCCGGCGCTTATTGGAGATTGGATTCCGACGATGACAAGGTATGGAACCACCTACCGATAGTGTATCTCTAGAGAGGAATAGACTGGGTTCAACAAGAACGTCTTGCAACCCGGCCCACACATGACCGACCACTCATTTCTCTTGAGTGTATCGAATATATTGACACCTACGGTTGCTAGCAACATAACCGTTCCTAGGAGATACAGAAGTGAAAGGAAGTAACAAATATGAATATTCTCTAGATGGTGACAATACACCCTAATGGGGGCGACCCACTTAGCCGTACTGCCTGGCCGATTTTTGTCATTTCCCGGTTGATGAGGCTTGAGTTCATAACGTATCTTTCGACAGATCACACCTCCATTTACTTTGAATGCCACATCATCATACCCGCCAAATCACAAATTGATTTCCCAAAAAATATCACGGGTATAAAGCTAAGAGAAACGAATTCCTCCGCCAACAAATGTGGATACGTTTGAAGAGATTAACTTACGTGATCCATTAGATATACTCTATCAGACATTCGTCCATACACGTTGTCCTGGGTCTGGACAAACCGAAGGCATTATTCTGTAAATCCATCTTGGGCAATTTCTACCTAGGATCGTCATAACAGCCCTTGCACAACTCCATTTTCAAATATCTTCGTCATACTTGATTCGCAACGCTAATGCCCATACAGAGTGGTTTTATGATAATGAAACTGATCCCGGTCTCTCCATATTGACGACAGAAAAATGGTCAAAAACTTTGTAGTCGGTGATTTAACTATCAAGGGAAAACATGTGTACAAACAATGGTTGTATTTCCAAATGGAAATCTTACCGAGCAAATCTTCAATCAACACTGATCTCCTTTAATTTAATTTGCCATTCAATTATTCTTTTCCCTATTCCTATTTCCATATATTATTAAATTCTAATTTCCTAAATTTAGAAAATATACGTTATAAATCATTAGAAAACATTTCCATATTTACTCATATTTCTTATTTTCTATATTAGAAAACATTTCTGATTCTTATTTGGAAAACATTTCCAAAACACCTTCATTTGATTTAAACAGATGTTTAAATAAAACGTCGCTATGCCAACTCGAACCATTAACACTTATTAACTAAATTCAATTAACTAACTTCACCATCGAACCTTAACCATTCCTTAGTTAAAAACAAAGTCAATCAAGTTGGGGTATAGCTACCTCTTAGACCTTAACTGAACCACATTTTTAACTTCAAAATAGACAAAGTTTACCCTTTAAATCTTGAACAACCCTCCTTACGTAACTCTCGGATTCTATTTATGAATCCACTTCCTTTATAGAATTCATTTGATTATAATAATAGTGTTTCCCATACTTCCAATATATATATATATAATAAATTAAATATAACTTTTATTTCTTAATCCGAATAAATAAACAAAGGATTTATTAAATAAATAAATCTTGATTAAAAAAAACGGAAAGTAAATAATACTTTCCTACATTCGATATAGTCGAATTCTAATGTATAATTCTTTCTCGAATAAACAATATTCGATAATCTCTCCTTTGAATAAACTATATTCGATAACTCTCTACTTCAAGTAAACTATATTCGATAACTCTATTCCAATAACCAGTATTCGATTAACTCTAATTCGCATAACTCTAATCGATTAACTCTAATTCGAATAGCTGATATTCGATTAACTCTAATTCGATTAACTCAAATCGATTAACTCTAATTTGATTAATTCTAATCGATTAACTCTAATTTGACTAACTCTAATCGATTAACTCTAATCGATCAACTCTATTAAATTAACTCTATTCAAATAACTCTTGTTTGAATAACTAATTTTATTTTAATCCTATTTCCTATCTTATTCAAATTCCCATTTGAATTTCTATTTCAAAACCCACTTTCTTTAATAATGTTTTTATTTATAAAATATTTATTTTAATCAATTATTCACATCGAATGTGAACAATATTTCTTATATATATATATATATATATACCAATTCAGTTTATTTCATATTTAAAAATAATATTCCATTTCCAAATTCTATTTATACTTTTATTTGTATAATTATTTCTACAAATTTTCCTTTTAACTTCTAACAGTTAAAATCTCATTTAAATTCCCTTTTATAAATGTTGAATTCAAATTCTATTAACCTATCGGTGTTAAAAACCGATTTCTACTTCTTTATATAAATTTAGATTTATATATTCAAATTATCCAATGATAAATATTTTTCTTAATTTCTAAACATCGTTTATAAATTAATCTTCTTAATTTATCTGTTAAAACATATTTCTATTAAATATTCACTTTTGATAATTCTATTTATTTATCAAATAATTCCCTTTTTGATAATTTTATTTATTTATCAAATATTTCCTTTTATAAATCCATTGATTTTATAAATGTTTCCTTTTATATAAAATCCATTGATTTTATAAATATTTTATTTTCAAAATACACTTTGAAAACTCCTTTTATACATTCCAGTATTTCTTATGGTATTTAAAATACCAAATAACCATGGTCAATAACATCCGAACACGCATAATCAACAACAGATTATATATCACATCATATCTCACAATATATGAAACAAAACAATATTTTAAATATTGAGGGATCCAGTTGGATCCCTCCAACCTATTTCCCTGGATCCACAGATGTTAAACAATATAATTTACATCGACTTCATTTCAACATGAAATATTCTGATCAACAGAATCAATACTTAATTAACGATATATATATATATGTATAAATATATCAATATTTTTAACTAATCAATTAGCAGTTCAACCAACCAGACAACACACAGTAATCAACCAATATTATCAGTTCTAAAATTATGTCATGAAAAAATAAACTGAGTAGAGTTAAGTGAGATTTACTCACCTTGGACGATCATCGTTAAATAACGATAATTGTCGATTGATTCTGACAGACAGTTTATTTTGCTATAAATTGTAACGAGCTCCAATTCACTCCTAGTCAGTTCCATTGTGTAGCCATCGTCCATACGATTCAAATGAATCCTATTTTGCTGAATTCCGTTAACATACGGGAAAGTTATTCATGTTATATGTAATACACTATTTAATATAGAATCTAACTTAGATTATTTAACATAATTGGGTTTACTTTATTTTCCGTCCCATTACCTGCTACTGCTAATACATCTTCCCCAATTGATCTGCTCTCTCCATTTGGCTTCAGTAAAGCATTACAGATCCTTGGTGCCTCCACCACACCTTCGTTCTTCCACCGAACTCCACACAAAAATCACCATTATCATCCTTATGTAAATCTCCACCTCCCCATATCCATTTTGCCCAACTCGACACCCTCGTTCAAATCCGTCGTCCCCATTTTTAATGCAAAAACCCACGTACAGCACCGAACCAAAAAATGACGGAAACCCCGAATAGTTAGCGTATAGATGTTAATTCGTACCCTATATCCAAATACGAACTCAGTTTACTGAATAATGGCCTCGATCAAGAGATTACCTCAACCCTAACCAACGCAGCAAACATTCGGACCTCAGAAAGATGATTCGCACCAAGCAAAATGGTTACAAACTCGAAGACAATCCCTCAGCGAATCCAAATATAGTTGTTTTGAGATTTAAGGAATTTTGTTTGATTTGATTTTAATTCATGAAGATCAAAACTTTTACTAAAAGGAAAGAAAACATGTGGCACAATTTTCTGTTGTCCTTGGGATGAATACGACTTAGGATTAGGGTGTTAGGATATTTATAAAGAAGAAATTCATTTTTTTATTAATTTCTATTGAACCATTATTTGTATTTGTATTCTAAAAATCCATATGATCACATATGATATCTAAAAATCATGAAAAAGGACATGCAGCTAAAGTTCGACATTACGGACCCAACGAAACTGGTTTCGTCGAATTCCGACTTCGTTTGCTCCCACAGCGTATTTTTAAAGTCAAATTATTGACTGTTTTTCACATTAAAATCCCGTACAGCCACATACTAACTCCAAAAATCATGAAAATTGAAGTATAACAATAATTTAATATTCCGGATCTAACAAAATTAGTTTCGTCGAAAACGGAGGTCGTTTGCAAAAATGACTATTTTTAAAGCTCTGAATAAACCCATTTAAATATTAATATATTTAAAATAATTAAATTAAATATAAATAAATAAATTAAATATTCACATTGCATATTATTCAACTCCAAAATGAATATATCGGGATTCGTAATTTGATATTCCAAAATCAGAGTTAATCGATATTCAATTTAAAATAGAAATCCTTTTACAAATTCGTTATAAATTATAAACGAATTCCATAGCGACTATTTTAAAATTTGATTTGACCATAAATCAAAATCTACACAACGAAATCTCGATTTTTCTCTTTCATTAGAAAAATATACTTCACCAGCTCCGAACGTTTCTTGTTTCACATAAATCCGATTTAAAACGGATTCTATATATTCAATTAAAGTTCGAATCGCCAAATTACGAATTGCCGCGCCATTTCAAGCTCGATTATAATTACATTATATTTATACATTCAAACTTTGTTCGAATAATAAATTTGTTATTATAATTCAATTCTAGACTGAATAAAATCCCATATACTATTCAATTCACACAATATCGTGAATTTAGCTATTTCCGACTATTTCAGAAATTAAATATATTATTATATTATTTATATAAATTAAATATTCAATTTTATTTAATTAAACGGCCATTTAAATCTCTAAGTCACTATTTAAATAATTAAATAAATAAATTATTATACCGTAAAAATACGGGATATTACATTCTTTCCCCCTTAAAATAATTTCGTCCTCGAAATTGTTAAGGTAGAAACAAACCCTATTAACTGGGTTAAAAATTATTTGTTTTATTTCTTAACTTCAGTTTCAACTGAACCGATAAATTTCAATTAATTATTCATTCATTTTAATTAACGAAAATTTTCAAAAATTCTGAAAAATTTCTAACATCCGAAATTTCCAAAAAAATTCGCCAGCACCTTCTTTGTACGGGTCAATCAGTACAACTACAACTCTCCTCTCTAGGCCTTCTCTAATCCAAAAGAAAATCAAATCGCCAAGCGGCTTGCCAATTTGGCTCATAAAAATCTCATACCCAATTAGAATATAAACATGTACCTTTTTGTCAGGCATATCATTATATCATTTCCATCTGTTATCAATTCTGCATATACCAATGCCATCCCAATCAAACTCCAAATCAGCTTTTATCCTCAAACTCAATCATTTGGTTCTACCCAAGCCAAATTCCATTTCAAACCAAAGTTCCATTCTGGATTCCAAACCCCTAACTCATCAATTCAAGTTACTTAACCTCGTTAAGTTCTATCCACATATTTCATTAACTAATTAATTTCCCAAATCAGTTTTCTTCATCTCAAAATCCAAAATCGGATTTTTATTACCAAAATCAATCTATTTCACTTCACATAGGTCCAGTTATATTCAAGAATCCAATTTTCTCGATACCTTTTATTTCAATTCAGTTTGCACCTAACTGACTTTAACTCCATTTTCAATTTTCTTTCACAAATTTCAATTTTATTTGTTTTTAATTCAAACAATCTTTTTATGGGAGTTTTAAACAATTTACCATATGAAAATCAAACTTTTCCTTTTCAGAATCCAAAACTACCCATTTCCTCTAAACAATTCAGAAACAATATCTTTGGTAGTAATCCGTCACTTAGAACTCAAAAATGAACACTGATGATGTGGCCAGCATCATCAGAATTATTTCCCAGCTATCAAAATGAGTTCAATACTATATCACTTTTCAAAATCATTTCTATTTTGAAATTATTTCAAAATATCCTTCTCAATGCTTGTAAAGCAATTTAAAATCTCCCAGGATTTTAAAATTCCCATATATTTAATCTAAATTTATTTACAAACACATTTCCAACTTTCTAGAGTTTTAATTTCAATTCTGATCTTAACTTCAGATTTAATTAATCTAATTCCATATACTTTACTTATATGAATTCTGATTGGTTATTTACATAACCATTTCACTTATAACCTTATCTGATTATAATAACAACCAACACATCCAATCTACTATAATATTTCCAATATCTATACTTTCTTTTATATCAAAATATAATTTAGGTAAAATTATTTCATTTACCCACTTGTAAAAACATAATGTGTCGGTTTATCGTATTCGAGTGTTTATAAATCCCTACCGATACAGTGGATCAAACTGATCGACTAGAACTCATAAACAACTTAATCAATAAATCTTCACAATATAAATTATTTTTATATCAAATAACAAGTATGTTCACTCGTATACATACACTCAACTCAATCTAGCGCAATACTAACCCCATCTCTATCGAGTTACGCCACAGAGCCAAGGTAAATCACTTAACCTTCAGCTCTGATACCACTGTAATGACCCGGGTTTTCGTGATCCTGGTTAACCGACACCAAACACGATGTCGACTATCCAAGCATCGGAAACACTGGATAGTCCATGAAAGAAATTAGAGGGTGAGAATAGATAAGATAGAAACTAAGAATAGAAGAAGAAGAACATACAATATCAGAGTAACACGAATCTCACAGCGGAACGAATAAAATATAGTATACAAAAGTAACATTGAAACACAAATCTGTATTTGCATATTAGATTACAATATTTACATCACAGCGGAACTAAACAATAGCTATAAAATCCTGAAGCCTCCTGCCCCAGCTCCTCCAAGAATATATGGAAAATCCCGACTACTTGACTGCTCGTACAAAATTAGACACCCAAGAGTTTAGGAAAAAAACAAAATAAACTCTGGGTCAGTCATGGGACTGGTGTGAGTAAACTCCAAACATTTGTTTAACTTTTCAAAAGAAAAGATAATCGTAAGACCGATCCACACATAAATAAGGATGGTTTTAACCTTATGATAACACAAAACATTTTCAAAATCAATACTTTTCTGATATTATAATAATGTCTAATCACAAATAATTATAATCTAGCAGAACGCTTGCATCTCACGCTTAGTATACAATCAAAATCGCCAGCGCTTATTGGAGATTGGATTCCGACTATGACAAGGTATGAAACCACCTGCCGATAGTGTATCTCTAGAGAGGAATACACTGGGTTCAACAAGAACGTCTTGCAACCCGGCCCAGACATGACCGACCACTCATTTCTCTTAAGTGTATCGAATATATTGTCACCTACGGTTGCTAGCAACATAACCGTTCCCGGGAGATACAGAAGTGAAAGGAAGTAACAAATATGAATATTCTCTAAATGGTGACAATACACCCTAATGGGGGCGACCCACTTAGCCATGCTGCCTGCCCGATATTTGTCATTTCCCAGTTGATGAGGCTTGAGGTCAAAACGTATCTTTTGACAGATCACACCTCCATTTACTTTGAATGCCACATCGTCATACCCGCCAAATCACAAATTGATTTCCCTAAAAATATCACGCGTATAAAGCTAAGAGAAACGAATTCCTCCGCCACCAAACGTGGATACGTTTGAAGCGATCAGCTTACGTGATCCATTAGATATACTCTATCAGACATTCGTCCATACACGTTGTCCTGGGTCTGGACAAACTGAAGGCACTATTCTGTAAATCCAACTTGGGCAATTTCTACCTAGGATCGCCAGAACATCCCTTGCACAACTCCGTCTTCAATTATCTTCATCATACTTGATTCGCAACGCTAACGCCCATACGGAGTGGTTTTCAGATAATGAATCTGATCCCGGTCTCTTCGTATTGACAACGGAAAAATGGTTAAAAACTTTGATAGTCGGTGATTTAACTATCAAAGGAAAACATGTGTACAAACAACGGTCGTATTTCCAAATGGAAATATTACAGAGCAAATCATCAATCAACACTGATTTCCTTTAATTTAATTTGCCATTCAATTATTCTTTTCCCTCTTCCTTTTTCCATATATTCGTAAATTTTTATTTCCTAAATTTAAAAAATATACGTTATAAATTATTAGAAAACATTTCCATATTTACTCATATTTCTTATTTTCTATATTAGAAAACATTTATGATTCTTATTTGGAAAACATTTCCAAAACTCCTTCATTGGATTTAAACAGATGTTTAAATAAAACATTGCTATGCCAACTTAAACCATTAACACTTTTTAACTAAATTCAATTAACTAATCTTCACCATCGAACCTGAACCATTCCTTTGTTGAAAACGAAGTCAATCAGGTTGGGGTATAGCTACCTCTCAGACCTTAACTGAACCACATTTTTAACTTTAAAATAGAGAAAGTTTACCCTTTAAATCTTGAACAGCCCTCCTTACATAACTCTCGGATTCTATTTACGAATCCACTTCCTTTATAGAATTCATTTAATTATAATAATAGTGTTATAATCCCATAATTCCGATATATATATATATATTAACTAAAATATAACTTTTATTTCTTAATCCGAGTAAATAAACAAAGGATTTATTGGATAAATAAATCTTGATTAAAAAACCAGAAAGTAAATAATACTTTCCTACGTTCGATATAGTCGAATACCAATGTATAATTCTTTCTCAAATAAACTATATTCGATACTCTTTTCCGAACAAACTATATTTGATAATCTCTCCTTTAAATAAACTATATTCGATAACTCTCTCCTTTGAGTAAACTATATTCGATAACTCTACTCCAATAACCCGTATTCGATTAACTCTAATTCACATAACTCTAATCGATTAACTCTAATTCGAATAAATAATATTCGATTAACTCTAATTCGATTAACTCAAATCGATTAACTCTAATTTGATTAACTCTAATTTGATTAACTCTAATCGATTAACTCTAATCAATCAACTCTATTTAATTAACTCTATTCAATTTACTCTATTCAAGTAACTCTTATTTGAATAACTAATTTTATTTTAATCCTATTTCCTATCATATTCAAATTCCCATTTGAATTTCTATTCCAAAACCCACTTTCTTTAATAATGTTTTTATTTATAAAATATTTATTTTAATCCATTATTCATATCGAATGTGAACAATATTTCTTATATATATATATATATATATATATACACCAATTCAGTTTATTTCATATTTAAAAATAATATTCCATTTCCAAATTCTATTTGTACTTTTATTTGTATAATTATTTCTATAAATCTTCCTTTTAACTTCTAACAGTTAAAATCTCATTTAAATTCCCTTTTATAAATGTTGAATTCAAATTCTATTAACATATCGGTGTTAAAACCCGATTTCTACTTCTTTACATAAATTCAGATTTATATATTCAAATTATCCAATGATAAATATTTTTCTTAATTTATAAACATCGTTTATAAATTAATCTTCTTAATTTATCTGTTAAAACATATTTCTATTAAATATTCACTTTTGATAATTCTTTTTATTTATCAATTAATTTATAATTCAATTTATTTATCAAATATTTCCTTTTATATAAAATCCATTGATTTTATAAATATTTCTTTTTATATATAAAATCCACTGATTTTATAAATATTTTATTTTCAAAATACACTTTGAAAATTCCCTTTATACATTCCAGTATTTCTTATGGTATTTAAAATACCAAATAACCATGATCAGTATTAACCAAACACACATAATCCACAACAGATTATATATCACATCATATCTTACAATATATGAAACAAAACGGTATTTTAAATATTGAGGGATCCAGTTGGATCCCTCCAACCTATTTCCCTGCATCCACAGAAGTTAAACAATATGATTAACATCAATTTCATTTCTACATGAAATATTCTGATCAACAGAATCAATATTTAATTAACGATATATATATAACTATATTGATATTTTTAACTAATTAATTAGCAGTTCAACCAACCAACTAACACACAGCAATCAACCAATATTTAGCTGTTCTAAAATTACGTTATGAAAATATAAACTGAGTAGAGTTAAGTGAGATTTACTCACCTTGGACGATCATCGTTAAATAACGATAACTGTCAGTTGATTCTGACAGACAATTTATTTTGCTATAAATTGTAACAAGCTCCAATTCACTCCTAGTCAGTTCCATTATGTAGCCGCCATCCATACGATTCTAACGAATCTTGTTTCCCTGAATTCCGTTAACATACGGGAAAGTTATTCATGTTATACATAATACACTATTTAATATAGAATTTAACTTAGATTATTTAACATAGTTGGGCTTACTTTATTTTCCGGCCCATTACACGCTACCGTTAATACATCTTCCCTGATTGATCTGCTCTCTCCATTTGGCTTCAGCAAAGCCATTACCGATCCTTGGTGCCTCCACCACACCTTCGTTTTTCCACCGAACTCCAAATGAAAATCACCATCATCATCCTTTTGTAAATCTCCACCTCCCCATATCCATTTTGCCCAACTCGACACCCTCGTTCAAATCCGTCGTCCCCCATTTTAACGCAAAAACTCACGTACAGCACCGAACCACAAAATGACCGAAACCCCCAATAGTTAGCGTATATATGCTAATTCATACCCTAGATCCAAATACGAACTCAGTTTACTAACTAATGGCCTCGATCAAGAGATTACCTCAACCCTAACCAACGCAGCAAAAATTCGGACCTCAGAAAGATGATGCGCACCAAGCAAAATGGTTACAGACTCGAAGATAATCCCTCAGCGAATCCAAATACAGTTGTTTTGAGATTTAAGGAATTTTGTTTGATTTGATTTTAATTCGTGAAGATCAAAACTTTTAATGAAAGGAAAGAAAACATGCGGCGCAATTTTCTGTGGACCTTAGGATGAATATGACTTAGGGTTAGGGTGTTAGGATATTTATAGAGAAGAAATATCATTTTTTAATCGATTTTTTTACTAATTTCTACTGAACCGTTATTTGTATTTGTATTCTAAAAATACGTATGATCACATGTGATATCTAAAAATCATGAAAAAGGACATGCAGCTATAGTTCGACATTACGGAACCAACGAAACTGGTTTTGTCGAATTCTGACTTCGTTTGCTCACACAGTGTATTTTTAAAGTCAAATTATTGACTGTTTGTCACATTAAAATCCCGTATGGCCACATACTGATTCCAAAAATCACGAAAATTGAAATCGAACAATAATTTAATATTCCGGATCTAACAAAATTACTTTCGTCGAAAACGGAGGTCATTTGCAAAAATGGCTATTTTTAAAGCTTTGAATAAACCCATTTAAATATTAATATATTTAAAAATAATTAAATTAAATATAAATAAATAAATTTTGTCGCATATATTCACATTGAATATTATTCAGCTCCAAAATGAATATATCGGGATTCATAACTCGATATTCCAAAATCAGAGTTAATCGATATTCAAATTAAAATAGAAATCCTTTTATAAATTTGTTATAAATTATAAATGAATTCCATAGCGACTATTTTAAAATTTGATTTGACCATAAATCAAAATCTACACAACAAAATCTTGATTTTTCTCTTTCATTAGAAAAATATACTTCACCAGCTCCGAACGTTTCTTGTTTCACAGAAATCCTATTTAAAACGGATTCTATATATTCAATTAAAGTTCGAATCGCCAAATTACGAACTGCCGCGCCATTTCAAGCTCGATTATAATTATATTATAATTATACGTTCAAACTTCGTTCGAATAATAAATTCGTTATTATAATTCAATTCTGGACTGAATTAAATCCCATATACTATTCAATTCACATAATATCGTGAATTTAGCTATTTCCGACTATTTCGAAAATTAAATATATTATTCTATTATTTATATAAATTTAATATTCAATATTATTTAATTAAACGACCATTTAAATCTCTAAATCACTATTTAAATAATTAAATTAATTAATTATTATACTGTAAAAATACGGGACATTACAGCATATATATATATATACAAATATTACCCACCAACCCAAGATGTACCTAACCCTCCTACTGATTCAAGCATGTTTATTTAATGGTTAAGTTTGTGGGCCTATATATTAATATTACCCACCTACCCAAGATGTACTTAACCCTCCCACTGATCCAAGCATGTTTTACTTAACCCTATCTTTAGTTCATATTCATACAATCCCTTATGGATTAGATTAGGTTAAGTAGTCTGATTCATTACCATGTCCATTTATGGTTTATAATGGGCTAGACCTCCCATATTAGGCCTACAACATGTGGGTGCTGGATATGCCAGTCGGGTCCGGGCAGTCTTATTCCACAGTTGGGCCTAACCTCATGTCATAGCCCAATTCGTATTCGCGTACTTAGACCTCCCACATTAGGTTCAACATTAGTGGCTGCTGCATATGCCGGTCGGGTCCGGGCAGACTTCCACCACTAATGTAACCTAATCTCGTGTCATAAGTACAATTCCTAATTGTAATTACTAAACATTCCATTTTTATTTAATTAATCAATTAATTAAACCTTTCCCTTTTTGGGTGTCAACACATATTTTGCCCAATAATGTGAATTACATGTCCATAAATGTTCATACTCAAATTATACCATTTTTGATTAATTTACCAATTAATTAATCCTTTCCTTTTATAGATGCCAATACCTATTTTGCAACAATAATTTGAATTACATATCCATAAATGGTCATATTCAAATTATGCCATTTTATCCAAATTTTCCTATGTCATTATAGGTGATTATTACTTTGTTTCCCAATTTGAATTATATGTCCAACTTATATAAAACATTATACAACTTATGCCAATTATAAATCTCCCTTTTTCCTCATTTCCTAACTAAAGTGATCGCATGTATTTTGGCGTCATTGAGGCTATAAAATAGCGTCGTCATAACAATAAAAGGGAACATGATAGGGGTGACAGTTCAACATGTTTTGGCACAAATATTAACATAACTGGCATAGTAACTAAGTGAATGGACATGTGATAATTATCATAATAAAGTGGACATCAAATTAATAACTTGTGTTTAGGAAAGCATAATGAGATCTAGATTCAATATTAGGTGTCCAATTACCTAAATCTAGCATAGACAGAGTGGCAGAATAACAAATTTAGATTCACACGTCAAGTTTACCACAAATACCAAGGTATCATAATATAACAAATGAAAGGTGATTAACATCAAAGTCTAGATCCAAGTAATATCAAATTAATGGATGTACTATCATCCTAACATAGTTACAAATCAATGTTCATATAAATGTCATATCGAATCACCACAATCAGATCTAGAAAGTTAGATCTGTATTAACAAGTTCACATGTACCACAATATAAATGTAATTCAAGATTCACATAGGAAACATAGTAGAATGTCCATATATTAGATCTAGGGAAAATGACATAGTATGCTTGAATAAGTTCATGATTTATAGCATATACCCAATTCATAGTCTAACACAATTCACATTTATCTATTTAAACCTAAAAGCGACTAGAACTCACTGTGGTAGAAGAAAGAATAGATTAAGCGTTTGTTGCTGTTCTAGAACCGTTCTCCTCTTTCATAATTCCTAAGCTTTAATTCGTCGAAGAAGAGACTAGCTTAGTTTAGGACGCAGCAGCATGACGGCTTATGAATGAATTTAGTTTAGATTAAGGTTTAGGTTTATGTGTGCTTATATAGATGTGTAGGATTAATTAGAACCCTTAGATCAGACTAAGATTCATCTAAGCCATACAGAATGAAAAGATATATCACCAAACCAATCAGATAAAGCCACATAAGCCCTAAAACTCCAAAAATCGTCACCTGAACACATCAGCCCAATCTGGCCGACAAGGGCGACACCCTATATAAGGGGTCGACACCTATGTCTTCCCCCCTTTAGGGGGGTCGACGCCTATGTTGACACCCCTATAGGAGGGTCGACACCTATGTCGCCCCCCCTCCCCCCCCCCCCACTAGGGGGTCGATTGGGGGGTCGACACCAATGAGCGGGAAATTTCCCGCTCAGCCTGCTTTGACTGAATTTCGAAATTTGAACCTGTTCAGGAGCTTCTGGAGTTATTATATATATATATATTCTCCCCTACGCGTATACAAACTTCTAAGGCTTATAACTTCTTCATATGGTGTCTGATTTACGCAAACTCGGACTCTATCCCAAGCAGAATTTCGAGATGAACGCAATGGTGTAACCCGTTTCACTTAATTCTTCTTCTAAAAATTAAGTGTCCTTAAATTTGTTAATTTTAATATTTTAAAAATTATGGGATGTTACAGAGTTTGAAGTTCGAACTTTATGACTTATTGTTGAAATCCCGTTTTGAAACATTGTTTGCTAATGAATGTTGAGAAAGGCCTCCTAACTCAAACATATTAACAAAGATTTGAACAATGTACCTTTTTAGTTGTGTTGTACATTAGTCTACTATCAGAATTCTTGCTAGCTGTTGGTGGTTAGCAGCGTAAACTAAGTAGCAAAGCAATCGGTTACTATTATTAAATTGAAAGCATATAATGCTAGAGTTATTAGTGTATCTCTCATTTGGTGTGTGTGCCTCTCAGTTGGAGTTGGTGATTTTCTGGTATTTCTAGTATCCCTCCAAATAACATGTCATTATAGTACAAAATAGCATGTAGACTTCTTGTAGCCTTGTTACGTCAGCGCATCTTTAACCCCTTAAGATTATCATAGCAACCACAAGGGGTGTAGCACAAGGAGTATAGCGTATAGGTTGTAACGGATGTTTATCAAATTAAACGCAAGCGTGTGTGTTATGAAGGATTTATAGCCCCTTCATTATGGAAATTGAGATGATAAATAAAAAGGTTGGACTTCATATTGCTATCTCATACATAATCATTTTCCTTTCTCTTATATCAATATGAAATTTAATTATTTATTTATCAAGTCAAATTTATTCATATATAGCTTGCCTACAGTTCATTCTTATGCTATAATCATGTATTATGTGTCCATGCTCAAGCATTTTTGTTTGTGGTAGAATAAGATTAGACTTTTTATTCAGGTTGTTTGATGTAGTTACTCTTCATACATTCCTTGTTTGGCATTTCATACTGACACATAAACACTTTCGATGCTTCTCTAATCATGGCTTGATTCAGTGTGCTTCAATACATTTGATTGATTTGAATTTCATTGCCTCCAGTTGCAGCATTGCTTTGAAAATGTGTGACGTTTTCGGGAAGCACGAGCATTGCTTGGGAGATTAGAATATCAAAGAGGGAATGTATATGCTCTACCAGTGTCGATACATGCTGTTATTTTACTTTTTGAAGCTATATATCTTAAAGCATGTGCACTCCATGACCTCGGGAAATAAAAAGGTATGTTCTGTAATCAAATTGTGGTGTTGATTTCCTTTTTATCGGTCAATTTATGTTCTTTCACTAAAAATATGATAGTCATACGTGGGTGTTTAGAAACTTGTTCTAATCATCATTTAAATGATATTTGATAGTTATCATACTGAACATATATGTAGTTACATGCAACACTATGTGTATACAGATGAGAACCAAGTATTCATTCATTAAATTGTTATGGATGATGGTGTTTAAACAACCCTCCTTCCCGCTGTCCTCCCCCCACACAAATAAAAAAGGAAAAAGAAGAGAAAACTAATGTATACATTATATATCTCAAGTTGCCCTTGCTCCCATGAACTGCTAGATGCCAAAACAAAACATATGATACTGCCTTATAAGTTATAACTAGCTCATTCGAGAAGTTGACTTATTATCTTTCTTAATGGCAGTATTAATTATTATTTTAATGTTAGCAAGTAGGTTATATAGTTTTTAGACTAATGAATCATGAATTTCCTTCATCTTTGTATTTTATAGAAGCAGCTCAATCAATGAGCACTATTCTAGACACATTCGAAGCTGCATTGCCAGAAGGCCTTGCAGATGACTTTGGCAGCCTACTAAGAGAAATATTGTTGTTGAGAATCTCAGGGTACACAACATTTGATATATGTTTTTGCATGACTAGAAAGTCTAAGCTACTTTGCAAGAAAATTTATTCTTACTTAATTGCCTGTTGTTCTGTAATCTGCTACTGAGTAATGAATGATAGGGATAAGCCAATGTAATACCATGAAACACATTAATCTCTTGTATGGTTTATATGACTATAATTTAATGCAATGCAAAAATAGCTATAGCTCCTGAAAGATTTGAGGTTGTAGACCATTGAAGTTTGTGAACTAATGAATCTATGTTAGGTTAACGGAAAAAATACACTATGATTACTCTAACGTACCGTGTGTGCAATAATTTGTGAACAAGTGTGTAATATCATTTCTTCATATTTCATTATCGATAAATATTTTCTAATGGAGCATGTATTAATACCCTATTAATTTCAAAGATTTGTTAAAGGTTGGAGCTTGAATTTAGATTGCTCTTATTGATGTTGTTTCCAAAAGTGTGCACACCTAAAACGATCGAAATTAGCCCCTAAGGGAAACCTGGATTGAGTTGAGAACACGACAAATCGGAACGCAATCAACAGAACATTTCATTGCTTATTACAACAATTTACACCAGAGTACAAGAATATATCAACGTATGAATAAACATTACATAGAAAAAATATCAGAGATTTAGAATACATTACATAGCAGCGGAAAAATAATACATAACACAACTGAAAGAAATACACAGATACAAAGCTTTCCGAATATAGCTCCAGCTGTAAACCAGGATCCTGTAAAGTAGAAATCTGCAAAACCAAAACTACTAGCTGCCCGTGTGGAAAATAGGGGCACCTAGAGTTTAGGTTAAAACAATAAACTCCAGGTCAGTCATGGGACTAGTGTGAGAACTAAAACAGTTATTTAAAACTTTGCTTTAGAAATAAAGTAAATTTGGGACCATGCCGTATAACACGGAAAGGGTTTTCTCCCAAGAATACCAGTGCATGATACAATTTATAAACAATGCAATGCTTTTGAAAAAAAATGAAGCGATTATAAGATTCAAGTCCCATCAAGCAATGCAACGCAAGCCGGAGGATTGAGTTTTCCCTTATAATAGCCAAACATGCTTAGTACGTTTAAAACAAATCATTTTGATATTACTATAAGTATATAGTGTCAAAAACAACTTCAAATATAAATGTATAATTAATAGACAACATAGTACCCCATCCTACTATGTCGCCAGACTAGTTCTGCAATTAAAACCGAAATGTCACGTATCGGAAATTGGATTTCTGTCATGAGTCGAGGCAAGTGATGTACTCCTCGTCGGCTTCGAGACACTCTAGCAAATGCCTTAGGGTTCCGCGCAGTGAACCCTTGGATCCTCCAAGGCTGGTCCTCCCTTACGTTTGAGGATTAATTATTCCTGGACATACGTTTCCAGGTCCTATAGGACCTATCCATCGGCTCCATAGTAACCGATATATCTGAGGCGCCTCACTATCCATCATCCATATAGGTAAAAATATAATAAATATCTGGGCTCCATACCATGACAACACCCATAGCTAGAAGGAAACGTCATGCACTCCTTGGGTCCCTTATCCCGTTTTTGACTCATACCAAGTTTTGAGTCGCGTGAATTAATGCTATACACAAAGCTATGCTATTTAAAGCCGTGCTTTGATAATCAACCACAAGACTCTGCTTTTCAATAGAAGCCTTGATCATTTGCATCTCAGCATGCCACACAGGCAATTCACGCCATGCGACTGATGTTTATCGATATATAACCTTTAAGCTCGTACATCTAAGAAAAGGGCGTTAAGCAAGAGAATAAATTCTCCGCTACCAAACAGATATATATTTGATAGAAATCAATCAACATAGAATAAAATCCAATGTCAGACACACATCCATTTACAAGTTCGTTCTGGGTCTGAACGAAACTGGAGGCACCTTATTCCTCGTCCCATGTGTCCAATACTGGAGAGAGGTCTCACATATCCAGTCGATCTCCAAGCACGTTAGGACGATCACCACTTGTTACCTTGTCTTGGGTGTACAATCCAATCAAGACATTAGTAATCATCCAAACGATGTGAAGACCTCCGGTCTTCAACCACCGTCTTCATCGTCGACTTATCGTCGAATCAATTATTCAAAATGGGTATAAACCCAACCTGTTCGAATAATTCACGTATCTTATAATCAAGTGCTAAAAAACACAACATACACCTCATTCCAATTCAGAATATTCTTTTCACAATTTAAACCAAATAAAGGTTTTCCAAACTAGTCGGGATTAGCGAACCTTATCGAAGTAATCATTTGTTTTATTTCCCAATCCCAACCTATTCATCCCATAGAGCAAAACTGGTAATACTCCATATCTAACACCACGGTGTTAGCGGTAAAAAATTAATTACCATTTCATGTTCAAATCTAATTAAAGATTTAACTATTGCTTGGAGCAAAACTGGCGGTACTCCATTCTCGGTCATTTCCCAAATTTGATAATTTAAATTATCATATTCTCACTTCAATCTAAGTAAAGATTCATTAAAAATCCACTTAGTTTTAATCTTCCCAAAAATCAATAATAATGATTATTTAACATTGGGAAATCAAACATGTTGCATCGACAATCTACACTGTACCATTGATTTCTGCCGATATATAACCTATAGGCTCATACGTCTCAGAGAAGGGTGTTAAGCAAGAGAATAAATTCTCCGCCACCAAAAAGATATATATTTAGCAGAGATCAACAATACAGTTCGAAATAAAATGTTAGACATGTAATCCTGTCTTCAACTGAGTTAAAGAACCAATGTCATTTAAAACGCATAAACCCAAAATCATATTCCTTAACTATGGAATCTTCACGGAAAACAGATTAATATATATAATCGATATCAATTTCCATATCCGACTATTAATATAAATGAAATAACGACTAAGCATTTTAAATTCCATATATATTAACAGTCTTCCTCCATAGAAGCTCACTTCGATTATTACCAAATTGAATTCCGTTCCATTCCAATTAAATATTAATTAATTGGTAAACTTTACTTTGGAAAATTTCCATTAAATCTTAATAAAAGATTTATATATTCCAAATCCCATTTCACTGTTAATAGAGTTAAAGAATGAATATCGTTAAAAACACAGTTCACAATAAACCCAATTCACATTTCGTTTTATTCCAATTTAATGTTAATTAATTGGTAAACTTCTCTAAATCTTTATTAAAAGATTTATTCTTTTCTCAGCTGGGATTAAGAACAGTGTTAATGAAGACACCACTCACGACAAACCCAAAATCCAATTTAATATCAAATACAAGGCTCTGAATAGAAACTATATCGGCTTATATTCAATATCAAATTCTGAAACTAACGGATATCGTATTGGGAATAACGATATCTGTATCTTCTGAATTCCCATAACAATATCTGTATAGCCACGGAATCTAGTATCGAAATATTCTGAAGATTATTTTAATTCCAATCCATTCCAATTTATTCATTGGAAAATTCTGGTTATTTTAAAACCATTTCAAATCCATTTTTTATTCCTTTAAAAATATTGGATTATTATACTAGTTAATAACTAGTTCATTTCAATAAAAATATATTTTTATCTTTACAAACGTGTGATTTTTCATCCTAATTCTTTCCAAATCATTTATTATGATTTTACACAAATTATTAATATTTTTAATAATTTTATCAAAGCCCTTTCAGTCGATTTCCATAAATGGTAATCGAACTGCACTTACAACGACCTTTTCCAAATTTGATTTGGACATAATTCCAAATCTAACCGCTAGATTTGAAATCTCTTATATTAGTTGGAAATCTCTTTTCAATACAAACCCAACGGTTCCAGTTTTAGGAGAATCCAACGGTCTGATCTCCGTAATGTCAATTCGAAATCAATAGTCAAAATTCGCGAACGATCGCGGCGCGGCGCGCTCTATTCAAGCCATTAATATTCATATATATAATATATATATTTTGTTCAAAACGTATTTTATAAATTTGTTTTGAAAATGATTCCCGTTTTCATTTCAATTTTAAGTCAAAATTGAACACTCCTTATCATCATAATATTTAAATGATAATATTTTCAAAATATCAGATTTTGAAATCAATTCCTTTTTTATATTCATTATAAAAATGAATAAAATCAATATAAATATCGTTCGCGTCAAAATGGCGCATATCTAATCAACACGGCTTCACACATTTCAATATTTTTGTGTCCATCCAAAATCGGAATCAAATTCGCATTTTAATCCTTTACTGAATATTATTTTAAAATATTCGTTATTTTAAAAAATTCGTTCTTTCTGAATTGGAATCAGACCCAATCAATTACCATATAATTTATTTATATGGAATTCATACAATACATGTACACAACAATAATGATACACAATCAACCATCATCCAGAGGGCATTACACAACTGCACAAGCATTAAATATGAATAATTAATACTTACAACAGTCTAACAACCCATCGATTGACATAAAACTAAACAATTAGGATTAATGTATGTCAAACTCATCCCAATACCCATGTGGGGTTTCAACCATCAAGGGCGATGTGTAAAAAGTATCGTCCCAATCGATATCACAAAAATAGGCAAGCATAAACAAGTCGTCCGACTTGTAAATGGATGTGTAAACTTATTTTTCTACTATTCAATAAATGTATAGAATTTTCTTACTTTGCTTATAACATTCTATACAATGCCTAAATAATTTTATTCGTCCCAGTTATAAATTAAAATAATATTTTTAGCAAACTAGTTTTTATTCCATGACATAGCCGTTTTATATATCTTATATATATGTTAAAAATAATATTTTTTAACTAGCTATTAAATTTTCTAACACATTTTAGAAAATTTCGGTAACATAATGGTTCGATATTAAAACCGGAATAAGGTCTAGCCTTATCCGTCGCCTAATACTGGCTCGCGCCATAAACAAACCAATTTCAACTCAATTCGCATCCAAATCAAATCCAAACAAATAAACAAATCCATATCCAAATTTCCACAATACAATCCAAACAAACGACCATGGTTTGTAAAATAAATAGTGTCAGGGGATTCTAAGCACCGTCTGCAACCTAAAACATTTTTAACTATAAAATAAATTAAGTGAGAAGGAGTTCTCACCTTTGGTTTCCACTCCGTCATTCTTTAATGGAATATTTGGATTTCGTTCTGCTTTCAGTCAGTTTCATCGCAATCTATTTTACACGGTTTATGTTAAAAATCACATTTTTAAACCACGTACTTTATAAATAAAAATCACATTTTTATTACTTATATATATATTTTTTAAAAATCAAAATTTTATTATGCTACTACATATGTAAAAATCATATTTTTATCACTACTATTTCAGTTTTAAAAACAATGCTTTTTCTATTTTTAAAAATCACATTTTAACAATGCTATTAATATTAAAAATCATTTTTTTATTATAATGCTATGCATATAAAAATCACATTTTTATAATGCTACCTATATAATAAAAATCTTATTTTTATAATGCTACTTATATAATAAAAATCATATTTTTATAATGCTACTTATGTAATAAAAATCTTATTTTTATAATGCTACTTATGTATAAAAATCTTATTTTTATAATGCTACTTATGTAATAAAAATCTTATTTTTATAATGCTACTTGTGCAATAAAAATCTTATTTTTATAATGTTACTTATATAATAAAAATCATATTATTATTATGCTACTTATGTAATAAAAATCATATTTTTATAATGCTACTTATGTAATAAAAATCTTATTTTTATAATGCTACTTATATAATAAAAAGCATATTTTTATTACGCTACTTATATAATACAAAACATATTTTTATAGTGCTACTTATGTAATAAAAATCTTATTTTTATAATGCTACTTATATAATAAAAATCATATTTTTATTATGCTACTTACATAATAAAAACATATTTTTATAATGCCACTTATATAATAAAATATTATTTTTTATTCATCTTTATATAAATTAAATTAAAAAAATCAGATCTTTGTATAGTTAAAAATCAGAAAAAAAACTCATTGTTTTCGATCGGAGGAGTGAATGCTCGCGTGGTTTGCCGGAGGTGGGGGTGCTGGTGATGGCGCAGGGGCATAGGCGGTGTGGCGGCTGTCCAGTGGCGGTTGTCGGTCCATTGGCGCCTAGGGTTATGGGTTTAGGGCTTTGGGGTTCGGGTAGGTGGCGGTGGAGAGGAGAGAGAGGGGGCGAGGGAGAAAGGGAGAAAGGGGAGCTGCGGCGGCCAGATGGTGCGGCGCCTGGAATGGTGGCGGGCTGGAGATTGGGTGACGCGATTTTGTGTTTTTTTCCTTTCTTCAAAACCGACGAGAGAGAGAAATGCAGGGGAGAGAGAGAGAGATTTGACTTTATATAATTATATATATATATTTAATTATTTTAAATTCCAAAAAGTAAATTTTTCATTCCAACTCCAAATCATGCCCAATGACTGTCGCCCCTAGCTAATTACCCCCATCCCAGACACAATAGGATATGTCCCATAAGCCAATCCGATTGTTTTGTTCAATTTTCATTAAAATTACAATATAAATTAATATTACAGTAAAATTTGTTTTTAACATACATTTTAATTTACCGGGGCCACATACTGACTCCAAAAATTCCAGAAAAATAAATCTAGTTACGTTTTGACGATATGGTCCTAAGAAATCTAATTTCATCGAATTTGGAGACCGTTTGAAAAATGGCCAATTTCCAGTTGATTAAATTCAAACTAAAAGTGCCAAGCATGTTTAAATTTACCACGCTCACATATTAATTCCAAAAATTATGAAATTTTGAATCTAGCAATTATTTGATATTCTGGATCCAACAAAAGTGGTTTCGCCAAAAACAGAGGTCGTTTGGAAAATGGCTTTTTTTAAGGGCTAATATAAAATATATATAAATTCCATAGCGACCATTTCAAATTTTAAACTGGACACAACTAATAATTTATAAAGTGAAATCTCAGTTTCTTACATTCATTAGAAAGATATTATTAAATAGATTCAAATATTTCTTATTTCGCCCAATTCTGATTTATATTGAAATTTATACACTCAATGGAAATTAAAAATCGAATTTTTCAAACTACAGCGCCATTTCAAACTCTATTTATAATTAAAATAAATATATTCGTTCTAACTTCGATAGAAATAAATTTTTAATCGTAATATTTAAAATAAATCATTTTAAATATTCAAAATCCATTAAAATTGCTAAAATAAAAATTTTAAATTGGTTCTGAAAATCCAGGTTGTTACAATCTCCCCCACTTAAAATCTTTTCGTCCTCGAAAAGGAACGGAGCTAAAAGTTGTTTGACTAACCAACTCAACTTTCATTCTGGCTCTCATTCTTCAACTTTTTGGTTTCTAAGAATTTTCTAATTTCTCAAAAATTTGGCAAACACCCTAAATTTTTGATTTTTTTTGCCATAACCTCCTTTGTACAAGGAGATCTCTAAAACCGCAACTTGCCTCATAGGGCCCTCCTCAATCCAAAAGAAAAAAAAGCCAAGAGGCTTGCCAATCAGCTCATAAAATCATCAAAACCCAAGAAAATAGTAAACATGTACCTATTTGTCGGGCATACAATTTTATTCCTCTTCTTAGCTTCCATGCTATGACCTGTTCATTATATATACATGTACATACATGTAATTCTAATCAATTTTCAAATTCAATTCAATATTTGATTTGGTTGGCTAAATTTACCTTTCATTATCTTGTTAGTTTTACAATTCCAATATTTGAATTAGTTAAACTAGTAATTGAACCTCACAACCAGCAATCAGTTAGTTAATTAGCTTTTCAAACATATATCTTTAATATATTCAAAAATCATATTTTTAGTGTCAAATCATAACAATAAATTCTATCTAAGTTTTGGTTCTCACACCAGTCAACTGGAAATATATAGATATCCCACTTTTGAGACTCGAATATAAACATTGATGATGAGATCTCAATCATCAGTATCATCTCCGGGCGACTAGAGTGTGTACCTATATCTATCCAGTATATTTGAGGCTTCGAATACACGTTAATTACACGTATATTCAAAATCTTCATATACTCGATTGTCCAAAATCGATATAAAATAAAATACTCAAATACATATAAAATGGTTTAAATTTTCAAAACAAAATTTGTTTTTTATTTAAATAATACTCTTTGAAACTCATTCTAGGATACTACTGATCCCTTCTCCAACGAGTCATTCTCCTTGGATCTTACTTATCCAATCTCTAGTGAATTCTTTTGTTTGGTTCTAATGTGCCTTGTTCTCGAGCTCTGCAAACCAAAGCTCTGATACCAAAACTGAAACGACCCAAACTCGCCCTTAAGGGAAAGCCCGGATTGAGTTGAGAACACGACAAATCGGACCGCAATCAATAGAACATTTCATTGTTTATTACAACAATTTATATCAGAGTACTAGAATATATCAGAGTATGAATAAACATTACACAGAAAAATATCAGAGATTTAGAATACATTACATAGCAATGGAAAAATAATAAATAACACAACTGAAATAAATACACGGATACAAAGCTTTCTGATTATAGCTCCAGCTATAGACCAGGATCCTGTAAAGTAGAAATCTGCAAGTCCAAAACTACTAGCTGCCCGTGTGGAAAATAGGGGCACCCAGAGTTTAGGTTAAAACAATAAACTCCAGGTCAGCCATGGGACTGGTGTGAGAACTAAAACAGTTATTTAAAACTTTACTTTAGAAATAAAGTAAATCAAAGGACCACGCCGTATAACATGGAACGAGTTTTCTCCCAAGAATACAGTGCATGACACAGTTTATAAACAACGCAATGCTTTTGGAAAAATGAAGCTATTATAAGACTCAAGTCCCATCACACAATGCAACGCAAGTCAAAGGACAGAGTTTTCCCTTATAATAGCCAAACATGCTTAGTACGTTTAAAACAAATCATTTTGATATTACTATAAATACATAGTGTCAAAAACAACTTCAAATATAAATGAATCAATCATAGACGGCATAGTACCCCATCCTACTATGTCGCCATGCTAGTTCGGCAATTAAAACCGAAGTTTCACGTATTGGAAATTGGATTTCCGTTATAAGTTGAGTCAAGGGATGTACTCCTCGCTGGCTTCGAGACACTCTAGCAAATGCCTCAGGGTTTCGCGCAGTGAACCCTTGTAACCTCCAAGGTCGGTCCTTCCTTATATTTGAGAATTAATTATTCTGAACACACGTTTCCGGTCCTATAGGACCTATCGATCGGCTCCGTAGTAACCGATATTGTGACGGCCCTCCCCATACCAGCCGACATTCTCCAAAAAAGGAAATGTCGGCAAGTACGGGGCGAGTCATCACAGATATATCCGAGGCGCCTCGCTATCCATCATCCACATAGATAAAAATATAATAAATATCTGGGCTCCATACCATGACACCACCTACGGCTAGATGGAAACGTCATGCACTCCTTGGGTTCCTTATCCCCTTTTTGACTCATACCAAGGTGTGAGGCTCGCGAATTAATGCTATACACAAAGCTATGCTATTTAAAGTAGTGCTTTGATCATCAACCATAAGACTCTTCTTTTCAACAGAAGCCTTGATCATTTGCATCTCAGCATGCCACACAGGCAATTCACGCCATCCGGTTGATGTCTATCGATATAACCTCTAAGCTCGTACGTCTCAAAGAAGGGCGTTAAGCAAGAGAATAAATTCTCCGCCGCCAAACAGATATATATTTGATAGAAATCAACCAACACAGAATAAAATCCAATGTCAGACACACATCCATTTACAAGTTCGTTCTGGGTCTGAACAAAACTGAATGCACCTTATTCCTCGTCCCATATGTCCAATATAGGAGAGAGGTCCTCGCATATCCAATCGATCTCCAAGTACGTCGGGACGATCACCACTTATTACCTTGTCTTGGGTGTACAGCCCAATCAAGACATCAGTAATCATCCAAACGATGTGAAGACCTCCGGTCTTCAACCACCGTCTTCATCGTCGACTTATCATTGAATCAATTATTCAGAATGGGTATAAACCCGGCCTTTCTGAATAATTCACGTATCTTATAATCAAGTGTTATAAAAACACAACATATGCCTCATTCCAATTCAGAATATTCTTTTTACAATTTAAACCAAATTAAGGTTTTCCAAACAAGTCGGGATTAGCAAACCTTATCGAAGTAATCATTTATTTTATTTCCCAATCCCAACCTATTCATCCTATGGAGCAAAACTGGTAATACTCCATATCTAACACCACAGTGTTATTGGTAAAAATTAGTTACCATTTCACGTTCAAATCTAATAAAATATTTAACTATCGCTTGGAGCAAAAATAGTGGTACTCTATTCTCGATCATTTCCCAAATTTAATAATTTAAATAATCATATTCTCACTTCAATCTAATTAAAGATTCTTTAAAACTCCACTTAATTTTAATCTTCCCAAAAATCAATATGAATGATTATTTAACTTTGGGAAATCAAACATGCCGCGTAGACAATCTACACTGTACCACTGATTTCTGCCGATATATAACCTCTAAGCTCATATGTCTCAGAGTAGGGTGTTAAGCAAGAGAATAAATTCTCCACCACCAAACATATATACATTTAGCAGAGACCAACAATACAGTTTGAAACACAATGTTAGACATGTAATCCTGTCTTTAACTGGGTTAAAGAACCAATGTCATTTAAAACACAGTTCACGATAAACCCAAAATCATATTCCATTAACTATGGAATCTTCACGGAAAAAGATCAATATATATAATCGATAACAATTTCTATATCCGACTATTAATGTAAATGGAATAACAACTAAGCCTTTTAAATCCTATATATATTAACAGTCTTCCTCCACAGAAGCTCACTTCGATAATTACCAAATCGAATTCCATTCCATTCCAATTAAATATTAATTAATTGGTAAACTTTACTTTGGAAAATTTCCATTAAATCTTAATAAAAGATTTATATATTCCAAATCCCGTTTCACTGTTAATCTGGTTAAAGAACGAATGTCGTTAAAAACACAGTTCACAATAAACCAAATAGGTATATTTTATTTCAGTTAAATGTTAATTAATTGGTAAACTTCTCTAAATCTTAATTAAAAGATTTATTCTTTTCTCAACTGGGTTTAAAAACAGTGTTAATGAAGACACCATTCACGACAAACCCAAAATCCAATTTAATATCAAATACAAGGCACTGAATAGAAATTATATCAGCTTATATTCAATATCAAATTCTGGAACTAACGGATATCGTATTGGGAATAACAATATCTGTATCTTCCAAATTCCAATAACAAAATCCGACGATCCGTATAGCTACGGAATCCAGTATCGAAATACTCCGAAGATTATTTCCATTCCAATTTATTCATTGAAAAATTCTGGTTATTTTAAAACCATTTCAAATCTATTTATATTCCTTTAAAAATATTGGATTATTATACTAGTTAATAACTAGTTCATTTCGATAAAAATATATTTTATCTTTACAAACTTGAAATTTTTCATCCCAATTCTTTCCAAATGATTTATTATGATTTTACACAAATTATTAATATTTTTAATAATTTTATCAAGACTCTTTTAGTCGATTTCCATAAATGGTCATAGAATTGCACTTACAGCGGCCTTTTCCAAATTTGATTTGGACATAATTCCAAATCCAACTGTTAGATTTCAAATCTCTTATATTCCTTGGAAAGCTCTTTCCATACAAATCCAACAGTTTTGGTTTTAGGAGAATCTGACGATGGGATCTCCCGTAATATCAATTCGAAGTCAATAGTCGAAATTCGCAAACTGTCGCGGTGCGGCACATTCTATTAAAGCCATTAATATATATATATATATATATATACACACACACATATATATACATATACATAATATATATTTTGTTCAAAACGTATTTTATAAATTCGTTTTAAAAACGATTCCAATTTTCATTTCAATTTTTAAGTCAAAATTGAATACTCCTTATCATTATAATATTTAAAAGATAATATTTTCAAAATGTCAGATTTTGAAATAATTTCCTTTTTTATATTCATTATAAAAATGAATAAAATCGATATAAATATCGTTCGCGTCAAAATGGCGCATATCTAATCCACACGGCTTTACACATTTCAATATTTTCGTGTCCATCCAAAATCAGACATCAAATTCGCATTTTAATCCTTTACTGAATATTATTTTAAAATATTCGTTATTTTGAAATATTTGTTCTTTCTGAATTGGAATCAGACCCAATCAATTATCATATAATTTATTTATATAGATTTCATACAACACATGTACACAACAATAATGATACACAATCAACCATCATCTAGAGTGCATTACACAACTGCATAAGCATTAAATATGAATAATTAATGCTTAGAACAGTCTGACAATCCATCGATTGACATACAACTAAACAATTGGGATTAGTGTATGTTAAATATCATCTCAATACCTGTGTGGGGTTCCAACCATCAAATAATTATTATTATTTGTGCACTTGGGCGATGTGTAAAAATTATCGTCCCAATCGATATCACAAAAATAGATAAGCATAAACAAGCCGTCCGACTTGTAAATGGATGTGTAAACTTATTTTTTACTATCCAATAAATGTATAGAATTTTATAACTTTGATTATAACATTCTATACAACGCCTAAATTATTTTATTCATCACAGTTATAAACTAAAAATAATATTTTTAGCGAACTAGTTTTTATTCCATGACATAGCCATTTTATATATCTCATATATATGTTAAAAATAATATTTTTAACTAGCTATTAATTTTTCTAACACATTTTAGAAAATTTCGGCAACATAACGGCGCGATATTAAAACCGGAGTAAGGTCTAGCCATATCCCTCGCCTAATACTGGCTCGCGTCATACACAAACCAATTTCAACTCAATTCACATCCAAATTAAATCCAAACAAATAAATCTATCAATATTCAAATTTCCACAATACAATCCAAACAAATAACCATGGTTTGTACAATAAATAGTGTCGGGGGCTTTTAAGCCCCGTCTACAACCTAAAATATTTTTAACTGCAAAATAAATTAAGTGAGAAGGAGTTCTCACCTTTGGTTTCACTCCGTCATTCTTTAATGGACGATTTGGATTCCGTTCAGCTTCCAATCAATTTCATCGCAATCTGTTTTACGTCGTTTATGTTAAAAATTACATTTTTAAACCGTGATATTTATAAATAAAAATCAAAATTTTATTTTGCCATGTATACATATATTAAAAATCAAATTTTTATTACGCTACCACAAATGTAAAAATCATATTTTTATCACTGTTATTTCCATTTTAAAAACAGTGCTTTTTCTATTTTTAAAAAATCATATCTTAACAATGCTATTAATATTAAAAATCATACTTTTATTATAACGCTATGCATATAAAAATCACATTTTTATAATGCTACCAATATAATAAAAACATATTTTACGGTTCTACTTATGTAATAAAAAACTTATTTTTATAATGCTACTTATGTAATAAAAAACATATTTTTATAATGCTACCTATGTAATAAAAATCATATTTTTATAATGCTACTTATGTAATAAAAATCTTATTTTTATAATTCTACTTATATAATAAAAATCATATTTTTATTATGCGATTTATGTAATAAAAATCTTATTTTTATAATGCTAATTATGTAATAAAAATCTTATTTTTATAATGCTACTTGTATAATAAAAATCATATTTTTATTATGCTACTTATATAATACAAATCATATTTTTGTAATGCTATTTATGTAATAAAAAACTTATTTTTATTATGCTACTTGTATAATAAAAATCATATTTTTATAATGCTACTTATGTAATAAAAGTCTTATTTTTATTCATCGTTATATAAATTAAAATAAAAAATTAGTTCTTTATATAGTTAAAAATTAGAAAAACTCGCTGTTTTCGATCAGATGAGGGAATGCTCGTGCGGTTCGTCGGAGGTGGGGGTGTTGGTGAGGGCGCAGGCTATACGGCAGCTGCGGGTCCACAGGCGGCTAGGGTTACGGGTAGGTGGTGGGGGAGAGGAGAGAGAGGGGAGGAGGGAGGAAGGGGAGTGGCGACGGCCAGAGGGTGGGTGCGGCGCCTGGATCGGCGGCGGGCTGGAGATTGGGTGACGCGATTTTGTTTTTTTCCTTTCTTCAAAACCGACGGGAAAGAGAAGTGAGGGAGAGAGAGATTTGACTTCATATAATTATATATATGTATTTAATTATTTTAGTTTCCAAAAAGTAAATTTTCCATTCGAACTCCAAATCAAGCCCAACGACTATAGCCCCTAGCTAATTACCCCCATTCCGGACATAATGGGATATGTTCCATAAGCCAATCCGACTGTTTCATTCAGTTTCATTAAAAGTACAATATAAATTAATATTATAGTCAAAATTGATTTTAACGTACATTTTAATTTACCGGGGCCACATACTGACTCCAAAATTTTCAGAAAATAAATCTAGCTATGTTTTGACAATACAGTCCTAACAAAACTGATTTCGTCGAATTTGGAGACCGTTTGAAAAATGGCCAATTCCCAGTCGATTAAATTCAAACTAAAAGTTTAAATTTACCGCGCTTACATATTAATTCCAAAAATTATGAAATTTGGAACATATCAATTATTTGACATTCCGGATCCAATAAAAGTGGTTTCATCAAAAACGGAGGTCATTTGCAAAATGGCTATTTTTAAGGGCTACATATTATATAAAATATATGTAAATTCCATAGCGACTATTTCAAATTTTAAACTGGACATAACCAGTAATTTATAAAGTGAAATCTCAGTTTCTTACATTCATTAGAAAGATACTATTAAACAAATTCGAATATTTCTTTTTTCGTCCAATTCTGATTTATATTGAATTCTATACATTCAATTGAAATTAAAAATCGAATTTTCCAAACTACCGTGCCATTTCAAACTCTATTTATAATTAAAATAAATTTATTCATTCTAACTTCGATAAAAATAAATTTTTAATCGTTATTATTTAAAATAAATCATTTTAAATATTCAAAATCCATTAAAATATCTAAAATAAAAAATTTGAATTGGTTCTGAAAATCCGGGTTGTTACAACACCCCTCTTTGGAAATTTTTGGTGAACCGCTATAACAACTAATAACGGTATATGGGTACTCCTCATTCCCTATATTGCTATCATTTTGCATTATCGGACGTAAATATAATAAACTTGTGTAGATTCCAATTGTATTCCCTGTTGAGGCATCTAATCATACCGCTAAATATTGTGGGTATGGGTTCAATACATCTAAAGATTAAAATACTTGACAAACCCTATGGTAGTTATCATATTTATAGTTATTTAGGACACACGAGCACACACATTTATATATAGCTCTTATACTAAAGTCGTTACTGTTATTTTTAGAAATGGGGGTCATTGCTGAACTGCTTGAGCAACAAGTTCGTAGAGGTTACTATGAAGGATTATGCTATGTTATTGAAGTAATTTAGGAAAAATATGGCATATATGTTGGTGGGGATGAAATTTGTAAAGTGTAAATGATGCTTGTAGAATTGTAAAAGGAAAAGTATTGGATATTATCAAAATAAAGTAACCAAAATCCAGCATTCTGGAGGGCCTTGAAATAGTAGAGGTAGAAAAGAATAATAATATTAATCTTATGATTGGCAACATAGTTCGAATTAGATTTGCGATGGGACTGTGCTCATTTAACATTTGATCTTGGATGTTTTAGGTAATTGTATGCTACTTCTAATAGTTTTGATTTATAAATATATGCTACTAGCCTTCTATAGTGTTATTGATTTTGACAACCCACTTTTGGTATTCTACTATCATGTCATTAGAGTTTATGAAGGTATATTTCTACTCTTGGGTTATATAATATATCTAACTCGAAAGCAAGTTACTTCAAATGAAGCTTGCAAATAAGTAGTAGACACAAACAATTTTTTTCATGATTATAAGCTCTTAAGATTACAAAAGAAGCTTGCTTCAAATTATAAGATGTTCAATTTAAAAAAAATGACAGTATATTTGTTACCATATCAATTATGATAAACACGGACACACAATGGAGATGGATGTTGCCCCATCTACACGTCTTATAGCAGCATCACAAAGTATCTAGACAAGAATTCAAACCCAGTTTGGAATCAAGTATTTTCCTATTTATGAGAGAATTTATAGGACAAATCAAGCCCAAGAATTTTGTAACACCCCACACTTTTCTACGCCCAAATTTCGATAAAAATCGAAACTCAAACACATCCAAGCATGGAGCGTGTAAATTTGATACCTGCAAATAAATGAGCATGAGCATAATCAGAGTACGATAAGATAACTCACAGCGGAAACAAAATAGGATAAACTATTATTAACTCAAGCAACTACCTTTTTAAAGTAAGTCACTTTGCCAATACCAAGCATGAGAGAATGAGAACCGAAAGCCAAACTCAAACACTTGTGGAAACCCTAACTTCTCTAGAAAAACTAGGTAGTTTTAATGAGGAGGGGGGTCAAAACAACAAGATTCTGGTGAACAAGAAGTGTACAACACAGATTATAATACACACATATATCCCGTTTGGTTCAACCCAAGATATATGCCTATTAAGGTTAGTGATTATAGCCTAATTTTGTACATGTTTATGCATGACTCTACTACTCTTTCCCCAAAGTAGTATATAATACCGAGATAGAAAGTTTACGCATATATTTAGGAAACCCTTTTAAACTATAGTTTAATTGATTATTAGACCGAGAAGTGAACCCATAACTGCGGAGCTCTTACATACATATATACTTTTCCATCCACTTTCCCTTTATTGTTTCTGCCTCATTATCAATGATAGATAGAGTGGATTCTCCCGATCACTTAAGACCCTAGGCGGACTCATTGGTCGGCGGAGTTATTGGTGACTTAATACCTCTCGATGACTTGTTCCATATTTTTGTAAACTCTTCCACCACTCGATGACTTGGTTGAGCACTAGCTACGGGCCTTACTAGTTAAGGCTTCTGTAATTCACACATATACCCTTTCCCCGCATAAGGTGAGAGATGGTATTTTATCGCTCGTTATACCTTCTAGATGACCTTATTGGATAACTACCTTGGTCGCTTACTACTTCCCGTAGGGTAGGTAGCCATATCTGACGTTTTTAGTTTCCAGGTTTGGGTAGATAATTCGCATACATGTCGTTTAAGACCCCTATACTGAAAGACCTATCCCCAGGTGGACTCTTCAACCCAGCCGCTTAAGACCCAGGAAGCGGAGTAACGCGAAGTTTATTAGGTTCGTACCCCATTAGCCCTTAATACCTTTCCATGTTGGGATAAAGTGGGCTACGTTATTATGCCCTTTCTGTTTAGTTTCTCTCTACATGATTTATTATCATCACGGGTTCTTATCGTTAATAATATTTCCACATTATTAACCTACTAAGTCAAACTCTATTTTTACTTGTTAGTTTTGTATTCATTAAAATAAATAAGGAAGGTCATATCCTATTTTTCCCTAGGATATTTATTTGATTACTTCCCTAATTGGACTTAGTATTTAATCAACGATCAATATCCATTAATCCCCTTATGACACCCATTTTCTTTTATTTCTATGTTTATTACCCTTTATGGCCATAACGATTATATTTTCCAAAGGCAACCATTTATCAGTCCCAAGGTATTTATTTTTTATACCCCAACAGGCAATTAGTATTCTTATTCATTTATTTATTTATTGGTTGATTGTGTTATATATATATATATATGTACCAGTCCTTTCACCTTAAGTTGACTACTTCTGGATGCTAGATTTGCCGATCGGTTCCGGGCAGACTTCTACCACAAGTTGAAGTTAACCTCGTGCCTTAGTACATTTATATTTACGTATTCGACCCGTCACATTAAGCTGACTACCTGTAGCTGCTGGATTTGTCAGTCGGTTCTGGGCAGGCTTGTACCACAAGTTGAGTTTAACCTTGTGTTTAAATGCGGTTACAATTCAAATTTCCTAATTTGGGTGTAAAACATTAATCCTAATTAATTTAGGGATTTTAACCATTATCCTATTATATTTACTTTCCCCGATCAACAGTGGTTACAATTGTTAATTATTGATTTGCGGTCCTATTTATAGCAATCAATTAAATTGATTGCTACAAAAGGTCATCAAAAATATATTAATTCAATATAGATTATATTTACATATATAATTCTATAATTGAATATCATTTAAACATTTAATACAATGTATATTTTATAGTTTTACGCTGATTTGGATGAATAATATGTGTGTGTATATATATATATTATGTTTTCGTGCGGTCAACATAGTTATTATTATTTTTATTTTTATTCTTAAATGATTTGGTGTGATTGACAACTAAACATTCCTTTTTACATTCAATATTGTCAAAAGGTTCCAAATCTCACAAAAAGACCATTAGCTATGGTTATTGTAAATTATGCATAATTAGTGGAATTGACATATTTTCAAATCACAAGAAATATATGTAGATATATAATTTGGAATAGTTGATGCAAATTACGCAAAAATATGTATATTTATATTTATACGTACATTTGCACCACTTTTCCCTTTTTAATCTTTTTATCCTACCTCTTATGATTTCAAAATAATACATTTTCGTTCAAAAGGAGGAAAACAACGTATTTACAACAATTAAGCCAAAACCCAACAATACTGAATACAAATAGGCATATTTCTTTTAACGTTACAATCACATAATTTACTGTTCGAATCTTTTTATCCAAATTCACATAATTTATTATTCAACACTGAACTATAGATCTGGAATGTAACTACATCTAAATTGTATTTAATGGGGATGATTTCCATATCTATAGTACTTTACAACAAATGCCATATATTGTACAACATAATTGTAGGAATATGTGTAAACAGGTTTAAGAATCCTACAATTAATATAATGCATAGCCACAATTTACAATTCACAAGTTTTAACAATATTTATAATCATATCTGAAGGGTGTCAATCTAATTACAACAATTTAATGAACAAATCTGATAGAAATAGGCATAAAAATTTATATTTAATTCAAATGAAATCAATAAGTTATTATAACTATATTTGTAAATTTCCCTCTCACCTTAGAGCATCCAAATCCAAGATTTGAACTCTTTAGGCCTACAATTCTCAAATTCATATAAATCTACAATTTATCTAAAAAGGGGAAAATTCCATATCTGTAGAGATTTAAGAAAATAGGAAGAGAGGGGAGAACCTATTATTGAACACCAATTTACATTCTTTTCCATTGGATCTGATAATCTTCTCAATCCGATGTGATTTGGATTTGATTTGTTGTATAAGAATATATTTTTTATTAAGAATTTAGGTTTGGAGAAGGAGAAAAATAACAGAGCTTCACTGCTACCCACATAATTGTGTGGAAAATAATGAGGCCTTGCCCCTTTATTTACAGGAGTGGAATTTGCCTAGGACCGTTAGATCTATTTTAATTAACATCCATCCATGCGTTTTTAATATATTATAAACTAACCTTTATCAACCCTAGCCGTCGCTGGGCGATCTGACGCCCAGTGGGTCGACCGCTAGGGTCGACCGTCTGGGTCGTCAATTGCCCAGTAAGGCAATTTAAATAAGGTAATATATATTTATAAATTCTGATTTATTTATTTTCCGTCCATTTTCGTATTTCATCCATAACTTTTTCATACGGACTCCTTTCAAAAAACTCCAAATATGAAATTCACCAAAATTCCGAGATGAACGCATCAGTTAAAGTTTCATGGTCAAATTCCATCGTTTGCAGAAACTCCTATATTTGAAATTCTAATAATTAATTTATATTGCCAAAATTCCGGGTTGTTACATTTTTTCCTCCTTAAAAGGAATTTCGTCAAGAAATTCTGACACTTATAGTCCTATTCTACAACCAATTTGTGTATATCCACTTTACAACCATGTATATGTGCACGATGTACATAATGCAATTCAATTATAAAATATGCATGCAAGGTGATTCTAAATATGATCCTCATATATGTTTACGTTAAAATTTTGAAACACCTTTGAAAACATGATGCAAAACATCCTAAATTTACTGGCAGTTCTATATGAATGCAAACTTTGAAAACTCTTTTTTTCATCCATTATCTTCACACAATTATGAATAAAAATGTGAAGCAACCAATTTTTACATCCAAACCCTACCATCCAAAACGCACGAAATCAAATCGTTTCCTGTTTAATTTCTCCTAAACCAGAAAAAGGAAATCAAAGCGAAGTAGTTTAATTATTTTACTCGCTTACAAATCTTCCATTTCCCGCCCTACAGTGGAATTCTCACTTTAGTTACCCAAAATACTCAAAAAAATTCCATCTGTAGACTGTAAAGAGGCTTAAAACTAACTCTAAAACGTAAAACGAGTTGATTTATAACCATGCACATCATAGGCAAGGTACGGAAACAACTTTTTCAAGGCTAAAACAACATTTTCCTTGTTATCGTTAACGTTTTATCATATCATTGGTCCAATTGCACTGCTAAAATGCGCACAGTAAACATCCAAAAATCTTCCTTACGCTATTCATGAGACCAAAAATTGAAAATTTTCACAAAAATAAATTTCCGCTTAAAAACTTATCATGTTTATTTTGAAAATTTTCCTTCCAAAACCGTTTCACTTTCCTATAAAATAAGAAAATAATATAAAGTTTTTTTTTCAAATAATGTTTTCCAAAAACTTCAAAAATGTACTTTACGAAAACATAAACGATTGAGTCACATGTCGGCGAAGAAGGAAGTCAGTCGCGCAAAAAAAAAAGCGAAAACTAAAATCACACAAAGGACCAAAATAAATTTTAGTTTTAACAAGGAGCGGTTATTTATTTGTTTATATACCCGTGACGTAGAACCAGTCCTTTACTAAAATTTGTCCAACACAGAATTCTATTCTTTCCAGCTCCAGAACAAATGCTAGTTTATAAACGAGATTTCATTTAAATAAAGATGCACAAATGCCACAACAAATTTAAACAAAGAAATCTCATTGACCAAAGTCGTACGATTTTCATTACTAGCAGTTACAAACATTACAACTACAACAAAAATAAAGAAAAACGCTGGAAAAGGAAACACACGATACAAGATACAACATGCACAGGGCATGCACTAATAACAACAACAACGACTACCTACTGTAGTTTGTTCTAACTCTGCGGCTGGAGCCTGATTGTAACAACCCGTATTTTCAATAACCTGTTATAACATAAATGGAGGCAGAATTAAACTGTAAAATCTGAATCAAGGGAAACGGGCTATGCCATTGCGTTCGTCTCGGAAAAATACGCGAAATAGAGTCCGAGTTTTCGAAAATCGGAGTCCGTATGACCAAGATATGGCCTCGCGAAGTTTCACGAAAAATTCCCAAATTAAAGTATACTTAATTAAGTGAAATGGGTTGCGCAGAGAAATATATATATATATTGATATATATATATATATATATATAATTGAAAATTAAATAAATAAATATGCAAAAATGTTCAAAACAGCGAATTGGGAGAGGGGAATAACCGAACCGGCCGATTTTTGAGGTCGACCCGAGCTCGCTGGGTCGACTAGGGGTTAATCCAGGGTGTTTGGCTGTCAACCCGTGGGCCGATTCGCTCAAATGCAGATTTTGCATTTGGATGGTTCTCATGGTTCATCTTTAATCTAAAGGCCCTAGATGGTTCCTACACTTGACTTCTTCCCCAAGACATGCTTTGATGGCTTGGATTGAATCTAGGTTTAATCCTATGGCCTAAAACACTTGCCTAATCTATAAATAAGACCCTAACCTATCCTAAATCCTCATTATTCATTCATGCAACTAAACTATGGCAAAATTTTACCTCTCATGGCCTCCACTCTCTTCATAAAATTTCTAAATGGTTTCTATGAGAGATTTTCCATGCATACATAAGGGCTTTGTCATATCTTTTGTGCCTTCATAGCAATGTAAGCCCTTTCCCTACTCTTAGATATTAACTATGAAGTTAAATGTTCATGTTGCAAGTTTGGGTTTGATCATTGAGTATGATACATGCTATCATGTCATGCAAGTTTATGAAGTCATTATCTTGATCTTGTGAGCTAAAAGCTACAACCTTTATGTTGAAATGTTGCATTAGGCAACATGAGAACCCTCATAACCTTTATGTCAACTTGCATATGAAGTCATAACCCTTATATGATGATATATGCGAGTTACTAGTCATCATTCCATATCTTTTGTCACCATGATTCGCTTATGTGCCAAGTTTGGGTTTATGCATGTTTTGAGGCTTAAGAATGTAACATGCAAGTTAATGAACACATTTGTGCCTCATTTGCCACCATGATTAACTTGTGGCTTAATATCCATTTTTGTCATGCCTTTGCCAAGTCTCTTCTTTTAATCCATTACGTTGTCGCGAACGTATATGCGAGTTTAAAAGCGTTGGGTTATGTTATGGGTAATTTCTAATGACATGAAAATACAACTTGAAAACATGACTTGAAATATAACATGGAAGTTTACATGTAAGTATGCATAAAAACATAAGCTTGGGAATTTACCTATTAAGTTAGGTCTACCCTTTGGGAATTTACCTATTAAGTTAGGTCTACCCAAATGCTTGAAAACTTGTAACATGTTTTGGGAAACATGATGGACATGACACTTAGATAATATAAGTGTGGCCAACTCGAGGTTGGGTTGAGTTTGCAACGTAAAACTACCCGGAACCGACCGGCCTAACTAGTAGTTGCAAACAATAGGACCCAATGTGAGAAGTTGGTCATGTTGTGCTTGAACCCGAGGTTAGACCAAGTTGTGGTGTAAAGCTACCCGGAACCGACCGGCTTAACTAGTAACCACAACAAAGTCTAATGTGAGAGGTGAAGGTGCATTAAGTAATTAATGCCACATGATAGGGTTAAGTTAATTTGATTAATGACTCTTAACCAAATATGACATGGACAAATGGGTTAAGTAATTTGATTAGGCTAATGATACTTAACAAAACATGACAAGGTTGGGTAGGTTAAGTAACTTGATTTGCCTAATGACACTTAACCATTTTTATATGACTAGTGGATGGGGTTAAGTTAACCAACACTTAATCAATCCAACGCGATAACTTGGTAAGGTTAAGTAAGTTTTCTTAATGACGCTTAACCGAAAAATACGGTTAACGAATGGGGTTAAGATTAGACTCAACTAGTCTAAACATGGAAATCGGATGGGGTTAAGTTAGCCTAGACTTAATTAATCCCACTTGGTAGTTTAATGGGGTTAAGTTAAACACTTAACTAATCTAAACATGATGAATTGATGTGGTTAAGTGACCTATACTTATCCAATCTAACTCGTTAATTTATTGTGGTTAAGTTAACCAATACTTAACCAATATAACGTGAAAACATGATAAGGCTAAGTCACGAATCGCTTGAATACACTTGACCGATTTGACTAAGTAAATTGATAGGGTCAAGTTAATATATACTTAACCAATCTAGAATGATAATTGGACGAGGTTAAGTCGTGAATTGCTTAATATACTTAACCAACTTGAGCATGGTTTGTAGGGTTAAGCCTTGAACTTGGATACTTAGCCAATTTTGACAGGATTTGTAGACGGGTTAAGTCATGAACTTAAGTGACACTTAATCCATTATGTAAACCCTAGTTCTGAGGATTAGGTGGATAACCGTAGTTAACAAGGATAACAGGAACAATGCTAAGTGGTAAACCTTAGTTGAAGAATAACTAAGTAATGATTCTTAGTCAAGGAAATTTAGACCAGTTCATAGATAGATGAGTAACCTGATACGGTAGGTCATCGTTTAAGTATACGAGTAGGAGCAAGTATCTGATTTAGATAAAGGCTCCAGCGAACTGGGTAACGAAGCAGCGGCTTCGGGGAACGTGAGGATATTCTTGGTATCCCTCTATGAGCTGCCAGGTGATTATACTAGGCTCATGAGAGGTTAAGGTCTGCGTTAGAAGAACCAAGAGTATGCCTTGGTTGCTATACGAGCGACCTAAAGACGGGGATGGATAGGGGATAGTCGACGATGCACGGTCGTACCCTAGATAGCATTTCGTCAGGCTACCTACCATCTTTGGTCAAGCGTGTACGTACGGAAAGGCAGAGAACACCCAAAAGACCATAATTGCTATCTAATTATGGTTGCGGTAAGGCTTGGATGTGGGTTGGCCAGTGTTGTGTTCTCATACAGGATTTATCCTATCCTGTCTTTCACTAGTTGAGGGAGTGGTCTCGTGGGACCATAGCCACGTATAAGAAAAACAGACCTTAGCATCTGCATCGGCAGATAAATCGAAAGCTCCCGACCAAGTCCTGTATTTCTTGATTTGCCCTGTGACAGGACTCGGATGGCACGATGTGATACATGTGCATACAGTCATGGAAAAGCGATTCACGATGAATGCGTGGGAAAAAGGGCGCGATTGGCGGTTAGCGTAATCCCTAGTGGCCCTAGGTGGTTGAACCGAAACCGAGATACGAAAACGTGCAATAGGTAAGCATAATCCCTAGCAGCCCTAGGTAGCATAAGTCCTAGTTGTACAAACAATAATTCATGTTGGAAGATCCTAGCTAGGTTTAGGGTAACAGTCCAAACCGATCTTAAGGATCATGGAACTATGTTAAAGTAATATAGAATCTCATGGGAAAGCCCGTATGGTCTACGGCAAGGGACTGAACATTTACATGGAATAAAACATACAAGTTGAGTAACCTATATATGCGATATATTAGGTTGACATGGACCATTACACGACTTTTGAGTGAGGGTCATTCTTGGTTAACACATGACACGGTGGGGATATTAGTACGGTAGGTGCAGAGCTAAAATACAGGATAGATATCACGGGGCGTTATACGTGACAGATATCTTGGGGATATTATACTTGATAGAAACCTGACGATGTGATACCTTGTTTTATCTTGACATCGTAATTTATCATGACACCTTAGTTTATCTGAGTTCAGTAGTTCATCCTGTTATTTTGATTTAGCTTATCTATCTTGTTATCATGCTTATGTTCATCTCAGTTTCTCATGTCAGTTAACTTTACTAGTTTTTATGCTAATAGTAGATAGGGCTTACTCAGTCTTTTTGACTGACCCGTTTTGTTTTGCCTCTTTTCTTCCGTCCCCCCCCCCCCCCAGGTTACAGGGAGGAAATACTGTTGTTTAGTTCGGACTTCTTCTGCTTGAAGGTCATCATGGATGGCTTGGACTTTTCTTGGCTAATGGCTACTTTACTGTTTTTACTTGGGGAATAATTTATGAAAATGTCTTTATGCTTCTTTACTATTGCAAGACAGGTTTTGATGTAATCTGATGTAAAAGGCTTTAGACCTTATTTATTCAGGTTATGAAAGTTTGATTTTACTTCCGCTATTTTATATGTTCTGTCTTGTGATATTTCTGTGCATGTTTACCTATAATGTCCCTCTAAAGCTAGTGTATTCCTTTGCGAGTGACCCTAGCGGAGGCGGGGTGTTACATTGATCCATTACCACGCTCGTGCCAGGAGCGTAGTATGGCGGAGATGCAGCCAATCTCGTGTGCCTAGCGGCGCTGCTCCTCGCGAACCTATCGGACCTTGACCTGGATAGCATGGAGGGTGGCGAGCTCTAGACTCTCCTAACCAGGCATCTGGGGTTTCTAAGGCTGCTGAGCTGAAGAAGGTGGTGCGGGGATAAGAGCATGGGGTAGCTAAATGCCCATCTTTTAGATAATGGCGCGACTAATGGCGGTCGGTGCCTTCCTCATCGCTGCTTCCCCAGAAAGTTTCACGTGGGAGTGTCGGAAGACACGGTTGAGAAGGTGACTATAAGGAAAGTGGCTCCGTGGGTGCCGACGAAGGGCATAAAGATGAATTAAAAGCACGCATGCCCAATTGATGGCTATACTGCCAAGAATAGCATAGGTGGCATGACGAACAGAGGGATAAATATGCTCCAAGCTTCCCGTCTTTGGGAGGACGTTGCGTTGTATGATGCGCATAACAACTCGGGCTATGGGTCGCAGAATGGCGGTGGTCCAGGCTTCGAGCTCTCCAAGGAAAATACACTGAAGAATTTGAGGGTCCTTCATCTCGATAGCATCAAGCTCGGCTTCGACTGCCGAGATGCCAAAAATCTGAGCTAAGTCATCATCGGTGAACTCAATGTGGGTGCCCATAATCTTAGATCTAATGACGCAGGAATCGTCATCGATGTCAGCATCCATCTGAGCATCGAACAGACGGACAAAGCACGGATACAGGTTGTGCTCAATAGTGTCGAAGCACGAGATCGGTGCTAGTCCTACGGCAACAAAAATTTCCTCCAAACCAAAAGCAGCGAACTTCACCGGTCGACCAACCTGAAACTCATAACTGACCGTGGCTAAGTAGTGCTTAATCTTCACGTCATCGAGATCTAACCAAGCGGCTTCTTGAAACATGAGACTGGGGTGTTGGTTGTGAGGTGCCATGGAGGAATCGGTGAATTGGGCGATAGAAATTGCAAATCTGAGTATAACTGAGTAGAGACCTGCACGAGAAGGATTTTGGTGGTAATTAGGGACAAAACGAAGTGGGGGTCGCTCGGATTGGAGCTTGGCAAGGAGGAGGGTTAGGGTTTTCCGTGGAATTGGGGAAAAAAAGTAGGCTAAACGATATATATATATACACACACACATATACATACATACATATATATATATATATATCGTTTCAGTCGATTCAGGTCGGGTCCAGGCAACGTCAATAAGGGGGGAGCGGTCGACCTAGCCATACGAGGGCGGTCAAGCACTTTTACCTTAAAAAGGAACGGTCTGAACCTCAGCCCAACGATCCGCATTAATTATATATAAACTAAAATAAAAATTCTCTTATATCGAAATAACTTCCGCTCCCAACTGAATTCTCATATCGACTTCCACCACTCGTCGAGTTAAGAAAATTGATTTTCCAACGCCTTTTCCCTACCTCCAAAAAGATTTGTAACCAACGAATCGAACGAATTTAAAATAGAAAATCAGCTAGAAATACAAAATAAAATTTAAAATGAATTTTTCCCTTTACTAGCCGACATAAACTAAGCGATTTAAAACCAAATACCCTGAAATAAGGATGAAGAATTTTCTTAGCCTGTTCGAGGAAAATTTTAAAACTTTTCCAAATACGAAATTTATTAAAGTCTAATGGTTTCATATTTATAAATCCATTTTATTACTATTATTTATATTCCAGTTTATATTTCAAACTGGAAAAACCTTTTCGTGTTCAAAAATGTTGGTGCTTTAAAATCTTAAGGATTAATTTTAATATTTCAATAAATTATCCAAAATATATAGGAAGAGGGATACTAAAAATCACAAGAAATAGATATTTATTATCCTTGAGTTTAGTGGCATATTCCGTGTCATTTCTAATTTCATCTTTCCTACCAATCATACTTATTTATTAGAATTACACAATAGCCCTACAATTTTGAAACATGAAGATTAAATTTCTAAAAACCATATATTTACAAAACTATTTTCCGAAACCATATTTCAAAGCCATTGAAATCCATTTTTATTTTCAAATAGTTTTAAAACTAAAATTTCCCTGAATACAAGGCCAAGAACTCAAATGAATATTCCAATAAAGATAGATTCGGAAAGTCAATGAAGTAACAAATGGATATACCTCTTGATTATAATTCTGAAATAGATACGACATAATAACATGAACTTTTCCCATTTTAGATCAAGTAATGGTCTTAACCGAAACTGCTAAACAAAACCAGAACCAAAACAGTGACTATCTCGGTTGTACCTAGATTTTTATATTTTATATGTTATTCTAGTTTCTAAACTCGAATCAATCGAAATCCACCATATGTTGTCCTAGTGCTCTTCACGTTAAGATCGCCAACGTACTGTGGGGTAAGACAAAATTGGCTAGAAACCCGAACTCAACATATTTCAACTCTTAATCGCTTAAAGCCCATTTTGTATATTTAGGCCCATGGCTAACTCATCGTCGAAATAAATTTAAGTCGAGTAAGAAAGATGAAAATAGAAAATAAAATCGAATTACATTCTCTCACGAGTCCTAATTTAACTAATACCTCAGATCGTTAAACCAATGCTTTGATACCAAATGTAACACCCCACACTTTTCTACATCCAAATTTCGATAAAAATCGAAACTTAAACACATCCAAGCATGGAGCGTGTAAATCTGGTACTTGTGAATAAATGGCCATGAGCATAATCAGAGTACGATAAGATAACTCATAGCGGAAACAAAATAGAATAATCTAGTATTAACTCAAGTAACTATCTTTTTAAAGTAAGTCACTTTGCCAATACCGAGCATGAGTGAGAACGAGAGCCGAAAGCCAAACTTAAACATCTGTGGAAACCTGATCCTCTCTAGAAAATCTGGGTGGATATAATGAGGAGGATGCTCAGTACAACAAGATTCTGGTGAACAAGGAATGTACAACATAGTTGATAATATACATATGTATCCCGTTTGGTTCAACCCAAGATATATGCCTATTAATGTTAGTGATTCTAGCCTAATTTTGTAGATGTTTACGGACAACTCTACTACTCTTTCCCCAAAGTAGTATATAATACCGAGATAGAACGTTTACGCATATATTTAGGAAGCCCTTTTAAACTATAGTTTAATTGATTATTAGACCTAGAAGTAAACCCCTAACTGCGGAGCTCTCATATACATATATAAATTTCCATCCACTTTCCCTTTATTGTTTCCTCCTCACTATCAATGATAGATAGGGTGGATTCTCCCGATCACTTAAGACCCTAGGTGGACTCATTGGTCGGCGGACTTATTGGTGACTTAATACCTCTTGACGACTTGTTCCACATTTTTGTAAACTAGAGAGCACTAGCTACGGGACCTACTAGTTCAGGATTCCGTCATTCACGCATATACCCTTTCCCTGCATAAGATGAGAGATGGTATTTTATCACTCTTATACCTTCTAGCTGACCTTATTGGATAACCCCTTTATGACAACCATTTACTTTTATTGCATAAGGAAAGAGATGGTATTTGATTACTTCCCTAATTGGACTTAGAATTTAAGCAACAATCAATATCCATTAATCCCCTTATGACACCCATTTTCTTTTATTTCTATATTTATTTCCCTTTATGGCCATAACGGTCATATTTTCCTAAGGCAACCATTTATCAGTCCTAAGGTATTTATTTGTTATACCCAAAGCCTCTCACATTAAGTTGACTACTTGTGGATGTTGGATTTGTCGGTCAGTTCCGGACAGACTTCAACCACAAGTGGAACTTAACCTCGTGCATTATTGCATTTATATCTACGCATTAGACCCCTCACATTAGGCCGACTACCTATGGCTGCTGGATTTGTCGGTTGGTTCTGGGCAGGTTTATACCACAAGTTGAGCTTAACCTCGTGTCTAAATGCGGTTATAATTCAAATTTCCTAATTTGGGGTGTACAACATTAAGCCTACATTGATTGCTACAAATGGTTACCACAAGTATAATAATTCAATATTGATTATATTTACATATATAATTCCATAATTGAATATCATTCAAACATTCAATACAATGTATATTTTACCATTTTACGCTGTTTTGGACAGATAATATGTGTATATATTTATATTTTATGTTTTCGTGCCGTCAACGTAGTTATTATTATTATTATTATTAAATTATTTAGTTTGATTAACAACCAGACATTCCTTTTTACATTCAATATTGTCAAAAGACTCCAAATCTCACAAAAAGACCGTTATCTATGGTTATTGTCAAATTATGTCTAAATAGTGGAATTGACATATTTCTAAATCACAAGAAATATATGTAGATATATAATTTGGAATAGTTGATGTAATTAAGCACAAATATGTATATTTATATTTATACATACATTTGCGCCACTTTTCCCTTTTTGATCTTTTTATCCTACCTCTTGTGATTTCAAAATAATACCTTTTTATTCAAAAGGAGGAAAACGACATATTTACAACGATTAAGCCAAAACCCAACAATATTGAATACAAATAGACATGTTTCTTTTAACATTACAATCACATAATTTACCAATCAAATCTTTTTACCCAAATTCATATATTATTCAACACTGAACTAGTGATCTAGAATGTAACTACGTCTAAATGGTGTTTAATGGGACTGATTTCCAGATCTACAGTGCTTTATAATAGCTGCAACATATTTTACAACATAACTGTAGGAATATGTGTAAGCAGGTTTAAGAATCCTACATTTAATATTATGCATAGCCACAATTTATAATTCACAAGTTTTAACAATATTTATAATCAGATCTGAAGGGTGTCAATCTAATTACAACAATTTAACGAACAAATTTGATAAAAATAGGCATAAATTTTTAGATCTAATTCAAATGAAATCGATAAGTTATTATAACTATATTCGTAAATTTCCCTTTCGCCATAAAGCATCCAAATCCAAGGTTTGAACTCTCTAGGCCTACAATTCCCAAATTCTTATAAATCTACAATTTATCTGAAAAGGGGAAAATTTCAGATTTGTAGAGATGTAAGAAAATAGGAAGAGATGGGAGAATCTATTATTGAGCTCTAATTTGTATTCTTTTCTATTGTATCTGATAATTCTCTCAATCCTATATGATTTGGATTTGATTTGTTGTACAAGTATATATTTTCGATTAAGAATTTAGGTTTTGAGAAGGAGGAAAATAGCAGAGCTTCGCTGCTGCCTACAGATTTGTGTGGAAAAGAATGAGGCCTTACCCCTTTATTTATAGAAGTGGAATTGGCTTAGGACCATTAGATCTATTTTAATTAACATCTATCCATTCGTTTTTAATATATTATAAACTAACCTTCACAACCTTAGCCGTCACTGGGCGATCCGACGCCCAGTTGGTCGACCGCTGCGGTCGACCACCTGGGTTGTCAATTGCCCTGTGACGCTATTCAAATAAGGTAATATATATTTATAAATTCTGATTTATTTATTTTTCATTCATTTTCGTATTTCGTCCGTAACTTTTTCATACGGACACCGATCGTGAAACTCGAAACATGAAAGTTGACCAGATTTCCGGGACAAACGCATCGGTTAAAGTTTCATGGTCAAATTTCATTATTTGCAAAAAAATCCTATTTTTGAAATTTTAATACTTAATTTATATTGCCAAAATTCGGGTTGTTACATATTTATTCATGCTAAAATAGTGAGGATGCCGGAGCTTGTGGTTCGAATCTGGCTTGGAAACCAAAGGCGTGCTACCCAACCTTGACGATCCATTAACCCAGGAAGGAATGAAAAGTTTGTCTTTGTCACTCGTGAACAATCGATGAGCTATTGATAGTGCGTCTGTTGAGGATTGAGTCAGGTTGAACGAGTCTAACTTTGGAGCAGATGGTTACAAAATTATAGGTAAGAAACTCTCTCACAAAAACTATGATAATTAAAGCAACGTATACACGTATATAGTGTTTGAACTATTCTCATCACTTGGTTTCATACTTACATATGCAGGTGCGAGTTAGCAGGTGTATTGAACTAGAAGTTTGTATGTATGCATGAGTATTGGGGTCTTAATTTAATTGCATACCAGAATATATATATATATATATATATATATATATATATATATATATATATATATATATATATATTGTGTGTAAATAGGTTTATAGGTGAATTGGTTTACATATTTTTATAAGTTTACAGGTGATTACGATATCAATGTCCAGCATCCACTATTTTAATCGGATACCATATCAAATTGCTCGAAATACCACTATGTTTTATATTGTGTTCCTCTTTGTTGCAGGTATTAAGTGCTACAGCCACCTTTCAATGACGTTCTCTACATCAATGTCTATAATAGAATATTACCTGTTAGATCGATTTCCTATTCCATATGGTAATATAAAATTCACATATTTGTCAATGTTGGTTTTATTGAATTTTTTGTACACATGGGTTCAGTTGCCTAGTTTATGTAGTCATGTTGAACTAATGCTTGTAGGATGTATTTGGATTTGGTGCCGATGTTGATATTGTTTAATATTTTCTATATGTAGTAGAAATCTGAACTGCTCTGTGTTATCTGAATTATTCTGTGTTAGTTGAGTTGCTTTATGTCATTTCATTTGAGAAGGAACAACACATACAAAAACTGATTTGAATTATGTTAATTACTTAAAAAAACATTTATCTATTGTAAGAAGATGGTTGTGAAAATTAGTGCAAATGTGCATTTCGTTAAGATAACGTAAAACGGTTATTTTATTAACTTTCAGACAACATAAAATATTCATCACAACTATTTGTAAAACAAGAACATCACATCAAACAAAACACGACTATGTTTTTATATGTTACTCATAGTTCAAATCAGACAAGGGGTTATATCTGTGGTCTGATGTAGAATGAGACGGCACGAGATTTAAGGACAGAGATATATGCAATCAGACAACGGTGGATATATGTCGTCTAATTCGATTTCTGGCGTAGTGTATATTTGTTTAACTAAATCTAGTGGAATGCGTTTTTTTATAGAATATTACAATATTGCTCAGAACAGTGCTAATGTGATAAGATATATCCATATATGATATATTGCCGAGAAATGAAACCAATGGAAAAAGTTCTAATGTGTGATATATTGCAGAATACGAATAAAAGTGTCAATGTGATAAATGAAAATAGTTTTACTAAAATTCGTCACTAAATTCATTGGAACAATAAAAAATAAAAAATAAATCGTTGTATTGGTCGCTAATTCATCAGTATTTTCCAATGAATTTACCGACATTTACATTTCCTTGTGGCATCGCTAAATTCATCATAGAATTTTTGTTTTTCGTAAAAAAAGAAAAGAAAAAACATTGTAAAATCATTGGCAAAAGTTGACGTTTTGAACGATAAAACATCAGAAAATTTCATCAGAAAATTTAACGATGCTAAATATAGCGATGCTTTTATTTCATCGATAATTCCATCGAGAGTTGCTTTTTTGATGAAATGCCTACGTTTAAAAGTGTCAGGATATACAGTTTTTCTTATGGTGCCAGGATAGGGTGACGAGTGCACATGTATGCATATTTTCAATTCTATTATTATCGTCGACAAGTTTAGTTAATAGCCAGGTAAAATAAAAATAATGTTCTACTATATTTCAACTGTAGTTATTTTCGCATTATAGGCAAAGTTTCAGAAGGCACGAACATATCTGCTTAAGGGATCCAATCGCGATGAGTTGACGTAAAATGAAGAGATGCTCTATTCGACTCTGTTATGGACATGACGCAGCGGAATAGACGTTATGACTACGGAAACCAAGCGGTAATTAATTGTTTTATATATATACAATAAATTAACATGTTGATATATAGTATTATGATATTTTATATGCTGGCATCCCAACTAGAAATAAAGTGATAAGATATATACATGATTCATGTTGCTTCTCTATTTGACGACACTTGACAGAAAACAAGAATCTAACACAACCTCTAAAATTTCATATATATATATATATATATATATATATATATATATATATATATATATATATATATATATATGAAAATTAATAATTAGAATATGGGTCAACATGCTTGGAGATTCAAAATTTGATATTATTTTTCATGTATTGGTAACCCTTTTGCATGTGTCATTTTTCATTTTTTATGTATTAGTATTTGTTTGTGATTTTAAACTAGGTTAGCATCTTTCTTTTTTCTGAATAACTTTCATCCTATTTGCAGGATAGAGCGGTTCAAAAAGCATATGAAAAAGCTCAGGACAAAACATAAATAAAAGATCTTAGAGCAATGGTTGAGCAGCTGCACGATGAGGGCCGTCTTCGTGCTATACAGATGGAGCAGGCGAATCACATGCTAGCGGAGTATGTGCAGCAGCATAGTTCCTTTCCTTCATTGTCTAGTGCTTTCGGAGGAGACGAAGATGTTTGAGAGGTATGTTTTTTGTGTTTGTTTTTGCACATGATGTATATATTAATTTAGAGTTGGTGAGGGTTGTGTTTCAATGCTGTATATGTTGGTTTGGACTTGTGAGGATGATATTTTGGATATATCTTGGTGGTATATGATTTGGTTTGTGATTTTTGAATGGTTTATTTTGTACATATTGTTGTTGATTTGATTTATGTTGGAATGTTTATATTATTATTGTTATATATATGTTATATGGATTGAAAATGGAGTGGAAATAGAATGTAAATTGAAATGATGTGACTGAAAGGTAATTGGTTTGCTGTTACAAAAAAATATTACCGAGATTTCCAATGGTTTTCGGGTCATTTATTTCAAACTGCTTCCAACAATTTCCAACGAATGATTACCGCTGCAAGCTATTGGAAAGCGTTTGTTGGTTTTGTTGGAAAACGATTGAATCTGTGAACAGTATACCAGTGGCTATTCCAATGACCGCCAACTGCTCTGAGAGCCCTAGGAATAGCCTTGTTATCTTGTAGTGCAAGCTGTAATCTTCAAAAGCTGATATTGTTCTATCATCTATGTCCGATTCCTTTAGACACCATAAACCGTTCTGATTATTCACACTAAAAACCAACTATTGATGCTTGTGAAATACAAACACACACACACAAACAAACACACACACACAAAAAAAAAACACAGACACACACACACACCCCACACACACACACACACACACACACACACACACACACATATATATATATATATATATATATATATATATATATATATATATATATAACGAATAATCAATATACGTAAAGACACAATTATAAATATACCCAAAGATTTACTCATATGCTGATATATTTAATTATTTGGTAGAGTTAGACTAGGCAGGTGAGTCATGAGTACCATTATAACAAAACAAGGAATTCATTGCGAGTACAAATAAAAAATATGTATTTAAGAGATGCACATTATTCATACACGTAACGCTCTAGCATAACAGGACATGTGACTAGAAGATAAAACCAAAGTGGGAAGGATCTTTAATGACATTTTAAATCAAACATTAACCTAAAAGGATATGTAGGAGTGAAGTATTCGTTCACTTGCTTTAGCTTTCTAGAAGTATGAAGAGTTAAGCATACAAAGGGTGCATAACTGCGTCATAGGAGTTAATCAAGTATATTGTTCATTGATCAAACTTTTGAGATGCATTTTCGAAGTAGCTAGCTGATATGCTTTTTCATGCACTTTTAGTTCATTCATGATCATGTCCAAGAAAGTAAGGCAAAAAATTATGAAATGTTTCGATATGAAGTAGTAGTATTCGTGTAAGAACTCAAACTGCAAATTCAATGAAATAATTATACGTTTAATCTAGTTCTGGGATGTACAAGCTACTGATTTACTAATTACCAGCTTAGATTTGAAGTTACATAGATAACAAATAACTGGGGGATTAACCTGTAAACAGGAACTAATTACAGTATGTATTCTTACTGATGAAGCTAGCATCTGTAATCCTGGTTTTTGCTGCTAATTAAATGGATTGGATTAGGAATATATGGTAGATAGTTACTGTTGGATTTAGATATGCATAATTAATATTATCATTGTATGTTAACGCTTACATCACTCATTGAACCCACCCAAAAGAAGGTAAAAAGAAGGCATCACTGAATTTTGACCAGTGCAGAAAGGGAGAAAATAAAATAAGTGTACTGCTATTTACACCTCACTTTCCTCTTTCGTCCACCACACATTTTCGTTCGGCCGTTAACGACTGAACCTTCTTCACGTCCGTCGGCCGTAAACAACCGACCAACAGTGTAAATTTTAAGGGGTAAGTCATTCGGCGGTAAACGACCCAACGGCGTGGCGGCCGGAAAAGGGAAGTGGGGTGTGAATAGCAGGACACTAAAATAAAAGAGGTGGGTAGAAACGTGGAGTGATTCTAATCTTATCTTCAAGTAGATATCTCAAATGTAACTTTAATTTACTTTGTGATCTATAACAGATCAGAACTGTCCCATGGGGATAAAGTGCCTAAACAGGTTTGGCACAAATCAGAATAGAGAACCGGCCATTGAATCATAACTGGCTGATTAGGAACAGAACAAAATTAAGATCAGACGGGTATTCTTTGATTTTTGATATGAGTTTGTTAAAGTAATTAACCTAAACTTTGGATCTTAACGTTCCACTTGGGAATCTTTTGGTATTATATCCGAGAGATTTTGAGAGTATCAGTTTTGATCATTAATGATCACATTGCTTTTGATTGGTTTACATAAAGTATCGTTATAATCGATCAAAACATCACAAAAATTAATGAAGATATATTTAGGAAAAAAAAAAGAAGTAGAACGCTTCAAAACATTACAATTTGATGAGTTTTATATCACCCATAAAATTACAGTAGTGATTTTCAACAGTTTTACTAATAACAATAACTGGTGTGGATTTTTTTTATAAATAAAGAGTGCAATAATACCTGGAGTAAAGGGATGTTTAAAACCAACCAATTTCGGTAGAAAATGAACTCTTAACGGGAGTCTAAAGCTAAGGGGCGATTGATTTTCGAAAAGAGCAAAAAATGTTAGTGTCAGCGTCGGAAGCATTGAAAGCGTCCGACGCGTCGATGTCGGATCCGCGAAAATACCCCTTTCAGCTGGAAGGTAAAAAATGAACTATTCGTGGATTTCCCATTCCGAATTAATCCATTTTACACCGCTTTGCCCCTTTCGTGTGTCCCTTCTTGTTTAAAATAAAAACACATACATTTTTCATCGATTTTCCATTTTTCCAACCCCTTGCACATACCACTTCCGAATACCCTTTCTTATTAAAAATCAAACGCACTCTAAATAGAGTGTAGTTTTCAAGGAAAACGCTTAACGCAAAAATAAGATGTGTCAGTTGAAACATTTTAACATGTACATATTGCATACTGCCACAAAAAATAAAAGGCGTTATGAGAAGTCATATAAGCTCACTATTTTATTTTTTAGTGCAGAGTCCATTACTTAGGAGGTTACTTTTGCCTACTAAAGTATTTTTTGACGGCTTGGCACAAAAAAAGCCAGAGCCAAATTAACAACATGCAGAAACTTCAGATTTTATTTTTCTGCAAAATTCAATATGAAAAAAATAAGTGGAAAATAGGTTGAAGGACAAACTTAGCCAAAAATTTGGTGAAAAATATACAAAGTTTGGAATTTAGCCAAATGACACATTTTAGTGTAAAGAGGAAATGATAGTGGGGCCCCTGAATTCCTCTTTTGCACTAAAATATGTCTTTCTCCCTAAAAATCAAACTTTGTATATTTTCTACCAAAATTTTCTTTAAGTTTGTCATTTAAACTAAAAACCTCAAAAAATAATGTGGAAACAAAATATATATTTAAATACAGTTTTTTCTTAAAATACTTAGAAACAAGCCAAATTAACAAATTTAATTACGAAAAAGTCCATTTAAACACAAAGAAATGACATAAATTGTGACACGAAGAATCTCCACTATTAGATTGTCCCATGATTCCCACCATTTACATAAAGACAAATTGATCTAACAACATAAAGTTTGTGTCTTTCAAGTTGTATCCTATTTTGTGTTTAAATGGCCGCCTCTTTGTCAAAAGTAATTTAATTAACTTGAAAAATCATATTATTTACACGCGAAGCTCTATATAAACACAAAAATTTGACACAAAGATAAAATCACTTACGAAATGTTAATTGTTGTTTTTCACTAGAAAAAAATTCGGTAAAAGCTCTGGATGTTAAAATAAAAATGTTTCGAAAATCCTGGGTTTTGTCAGAAAACTCGACATTTCCTAACTAATCATTTCCAAAAATAAGTTAAAATAAATTTCTGATAAACTTCTTTGTCGGGGAAAAAATGAAATCTTTATAAAATCGTCTTACTTTTCAAAAAATTATAATAATCAATATTCAAAAGTTGCGGATAAATCCTAAAAAAATATATGAAAAAAGCCATATATTTTAGACATGGAATTAATGTCAAAAAATAAAATTGCAATCAGATCTGAATTAAACAAAGTTGAGAGAGCAGCAATATCGGTCATCTGATAGCAAGACTGGGCTAGAAAATAAAAGAAAGAAAAACACATTGAAACTTGTTTTAACTTTGCTGTGTAGGAAACCTAAAAGCTATAAAACTGACAGTCTCAGTGGAGGAAACAACGCGCGATTGACCATGAAACATTCACCCAAGAAATTAAGCGCTACTTTGGTTTATTTTGTATATTACAAGGCATTGTCACATATACTCCAGTTTTTTGATGTATCCCCACCGTTTTTCGAGTTTAATCATTTTGAACGGCTTTTTACCAACTTTTAAATATAAACTTGACGTACTCCCATCAAATTTTACTCATAAATTCGGCGGCGTCTTACCGGATTTCAACCGAGCTCCCTTTTTAGTCAAAACTAGAGTGTCAATAACAATGTTTATATTATATTTTAAGTTCTTCATGCTTAACTTCAAAATAGGAGGAGCGGGGAAAAGATAATAGGAAAGAGACGGAAAAGATAAGGGTATATCGGAGGATGAACTATTTGGCGTTCTTTTCTAATTTTTGCGAAATACAAAATAGAATTTCTGATTTTACAATTTAATAGTAGAAATGTTGAAGGGGATTTGTGAAAATGTAAAATGTATTCTCAAAACATGTTTTCGGTTTGTACAGTAGCATCCTTAATTATAATATAATATTGCCTTGAACTGATATTATGTCAAGCCCATTATACTTTGTATACCCGAACATACGGGTACAGTTTACATTATTCTCTAATACTCCCCCATCAAATCCGATCAATGGTTATGGCAGCGAACAGAAAATGCAAATTTTCTCTGGATTTTGCTGATTTCATTCATTGATTTTCTTCAAAGCGAGTTGCAGAATATTCATCTGAGTTTCTAACATTTGATTTTGAGCAGTTTGTAGATCCAGGGTTTCAATCTGACAAATTTTGATTTCTTCGAAGCGGTTTTTGGTCAGATGGAGTGTTATTCTTGGTTTTGGTTGCTGCAGTTTGCTTGAGTGCCAGATTTGCACCGGTGCTGACTTTGGTAACTTTCAGTTTGTCTCTAAAGAGTAAGAAATTTTTCTTTGACAACGTATTTGTTGAAATGTCTGCAATTTGGTGAGTGTCGTGTCCATGATTTACGCTCAATTTTCCCTCTACAACTCTTTCTCTTACAAAGTGTATATCGAATTCGATGTGTTTGGTCCTTAAATATTGAACTGGGTTGGAACTGGTAAGTAAGTTGTCATACTACAAAGTTGGTTTTCATTCATTAGGAATTTATGGTTTGACCTCCCTTCTCTTAACATACTTTAAGGACAGTAGGTTGGACTTCATGCTGAGAGATGAAGTGGTGGTGTAACGTCCCACTTTCTGTACAATTTAAGCCGACATTTAACTACCACAGTCAACTCAAATTATACAGAAAAACAGAATGTTAAGAGAAATAAATTAGAGGGTGAGAAAAGAAAGAAAAAACATTAGAATAGAAGAAAAATATCAGAATCTCACAGCGGAACAAATAAATATAATTTATAAAATCTCTTTACAAAAAGGGACTATATATATACATACCAATCATCCGAGTACAATATATATCCGTCACAGTGGAAACTAACTTTAAATAACTAATGGTTAAGCCACCTGCTTCCAACACCTAAAACTCCAAGCGAAACCTAAACTGAAAATATACTCGGTCTGACCCGAGCACATTTGAAGCAAAGAAAAATTCACCTGAATCAGCCTGGAATACTTTCAGTGGTAAATTCACATAGCAAACAACTTGCTTAACTTTAGAAAACTCTTTTGAAAGAAAGCATAATAGTAAGACCAGCCCACACATAAACACGGACGGTATTTTCCTTACCATAGCCCAAAACTTTTTTGATATATCAAAATCTAGTGAAATTATAATAGTGTCTATCAAATCATAAATAAATAACCATCTAGCAGAACGTTTGCATCTCACGCTTTACATACGTAGTATATAATCAAAAACCGCAGGGCCCTTATTGGAGAATGGATTCCAACTATGACAAGGTATGGAACTACCTTCCGATCAGTGTACTCTAGAGGGGATACACTGGGGTTCAACAAAAACATCTTGCAACCCGGCCACACATGACCGGTCACTCATTTAACTTGAGTGGACTGAATATATTGTCACCTTACGGCTTTATGGATCGACCGTACATCCGCGGAGATACAGAAACGAAATAAGAACAAAAATGAATCTTCACTAGATTGGTGACAATACATCCTGCTTGGGTGCGACCCAACTAGCCATGTTGCCTCCCGATTTTTGTCATTTCACGGTTGTGAGGCTTGGGGTCACGATTACTTTCTAGGACAGCGCGCCATTACTTACTTTGAATGTCACATCGTCAGATCGGTCAAATCACTAATTGACGTCCACAAATATACTCTGGGTGTTAAGCAAGAGAATTTCTTCGCCACAAACTTGGTATATTTATAAAAATCAAATGTACGTGATCATTCGGAAACACTCTGTCAGACATTCGTCCGTACAAGTCATCCAGGAATAGGATGAACCGAAGGCACCCTCCTACCGCATCCTATATAGAAATCGCCCGAAGGATCAGTAGTGAGAAGTCCTTGCATTCCGTGGATTTTAATCACTACAGAATCACAATCCAAATAACTCTGGTTGCAATCCAGAGAAATTTGTCAAGTAGTTCTTCCGCTCATGAAGATCAACGGTCTTCAATGCTTAATCTTTGAGCTGCAAGTTAGTCATGAACGCATAGTTGGTTCGAAGTAGTTTTGGGTTTAGTCCCCATCCTGATATCTTCGAAACAACATGTCAAAAGGTCTAATAGAATAATTCATTTGATAATCGGTTGTTTAACTGTCAAATCATAACAGTATTATTTTGTACATTGGTAGCTCAGGTCCCTTATATTAAAATACTTCATTAAACCATTTTATTGATTCTTATAATCGATTCATAAATTCTATCTCAACACAACTCAACTATTTTCGTTATTTTAATAACATAAACCATAACTTATTAATGTATTTACCCAAACCCTTTCCTTATATTTCCTTTGTCTCGAAATATTTCCATATTCATAAAACACCTATTATTTCCTTTATCTTGGAAACATCGTTTTATCTTCCCAAAACCTTTTCGTATTTCCTTATATTTGAAATTATCGCTATAGTTCTATAAACCCGCTTTCCATTTCTCTTACCTACAAACTAACTGTAACGTCCCGCCTTTTCGACCACTTCAAATTGGTATTTAAACCAATTTAAAATGTTCAAACCGATGGCTCGTTATCTAGCTTATAGAGTTTAAAACCCAGAATCGGCACAGAGAAAACACAAAATAAAATAATAACACAGTATTAACAACGGAATAAACTTTTATATATAACTCAAAATTTGGAATACAGGATATTTTATATACAGCGACATGTAAAAATAATTCGAATACAAGGAAAATCTTTACTGGTTTAAAAACTTCAGAGTGTGGACGTCTTCGAATCCCCAACTTCACAGGTCTTTGAATCCTGAGCTGTAATCTTTAAACTTGTACTGCCCGGGTCTGACCCGAGCATTCCATGCAAAAAACATAAAATACTCGAATCAAGATTAATCATAGTTCATGTAAATTAATTTCGATATAAACTAAAATATAACAATTAATCCTATCATCAAATATAAACAGTTGTGAAGTATCCATTCTTATCCCTGTGCATTGTCCGTTCTATCCAGCTAAAACTTAAGTATAGCATCTACTTGATTCAGTTCAACTAGTTGCACATCCAGTGTAGTATTAGTTCAAGAATAAATGTAGCATCTGTGCATATTAGTGTTTTTATATATATATATATATATATATATACAATGGTCGTGGAAACCTGCACGTACACACGTGTACGTGTACACGTGTGCACTGCCCCCAACATCCCGCCACCACAAATAAAAAATACGGTGACGTTCATAAAGTGCTCGCAATATGCAGCATAATCGACAACAAGTAGATCAACAAGTAGGATCCATCAATACATAATAGAGAATCGGAAACAAGTGATAATGAAAAACACAACAATATTGTAGTAGCAAACAAGTCCAACATGGTAGTCAAACTAAAAACAACAAGATTATAATGGCAACAGCAGGAGCCAACGAATTGAGCCAAAAACCATAATCTAAGATTGGCATATACTGACGGAAAATTGGTTATTTCACAACAACTAATATTGGCATAATCTAAGTGTGGGTGTCAACATTTGATTTTAGCAAATCTGCAAATGTGACTAACGAAATCCATGGCTCAACAAAACAACAGATGACATCACATGTTACTACACCTTTTATTTGTCTATCGTCAATACTAATTGATACAGGTTCAGGTGTTCAAACAAAGCTTGGCAAGAACAGCAAAATATAAACATATACCCAATACTTGTGTGTATTTAAATTCTTCATTTTTCCTAAGTGTAAACATCAACTCTTGTAGAGTAGTAGGAATCTAAAGGAGTTTATATGGCACAAACCCGGAATTGCAGGTCATCTAAGTGCAGCAACGGTTTCAAGTTAGCAAGTAGAAAAGTATACACCAACTATGTATATCTTAGGTTGTCCGGCTTCTTCATAATTGTATGTATGCATAGATATGCCTATACCAAAGGGATAAGCATTCTAATAAAGCTTGATAGTGTGTTATGTTAAATAAAGGTCTTACATTCAAGTTAAACACTACTGTCACTTGAATAAATGATGTTAAACAAGGGTGCAAAAACAGGTGATATGCATTTCAGGGTACAAAACATGGTATATATCATGCCCAGTGTTTCCAGTTTACGAAAGATGGTAGTATTAATTGAACATTGTACTAGGATATGAAAAATCAAGTTATTACTGGGGAACAGAATTCATCAGGGAACATCAACACATATTAATAAACACGTGGGAAGTGGAACCCCAAACTTATATCATTTTAGGTAAAGCAAAGCACATATTTACCCACAAGATGTTCAACTTCAAACCAGGACAACAATAGTGTTCTATTATTTAACACTTGAGACTATTGCTTTTTATATTAGTCATCAGTAGCTAAATTTCTGCTTATGGAACAACTGCATCTATGAGATGTGCATTATTTTTTTAACCTGCATACACTACTGCATAGGTTAAGGCAGCAAAGCAGGTAGATGATATACATAAGCACCATACCATCCGAGGTTACACAACAAGTCAACATTTTGTTATTAGGCTAACTGTAATCAATAGTCGCCAAATCAAAATGTACTCAATCACCCAACCAAATATAAGGCAGTTGCGTTCAATCAACAAGGTGTAGCCATCAATAAAAATCAACCCTAATTTAACTATTAATTTTAGTTTCTAGCGAAATTAAAATACTTGAATTAAAATCCACCGTGAGGTAAAACTCACCTTAAACCGTGCTAATCCTATAGTGGAACGCTAATGTAGCTCTCGCGGGTCTCTAGGAGAAAATCCATTGGCCATGGCACAATAGTAGAAGAAAAACAACGAAGGGGGCAGGGCTCACATGCGGACGGGGCTGAGGAGATTTCCGGTTGTGGGCTCGAGGCAGTGGCGATGGAGACGGTGGAGCGTAGCTCGCGAGATAAGGATGGTGGCACACTTTGAATTGCCACGGAGAGAGGAGCGACTGGTGCGATTCAATTCGAGAAAGGGAAAATGGCAATTGGGATTAGAAGTGGTAGTGGCCATTGTAAAAGGATTGAGGAAAAATGGATTCTCTGAATGAAACTAGGAATTTCGTGATTTTTTTTATAGAAGTACAAGGGTGGAGATAAGATCGAAGTTGCATCAATAGATTATAGGTTAGCGGTGTTTTCCAGAAGTAGGTCTGCGAAGATATATCTGAGGAAGGTAGTGTCTGAATTTATAATTAAATATTAATTTCTACCACAAATACCCTGAACCGCTCTAAATTTGTACCGCCTACGTAACGAAATTCGACGCGCCGCTCTGTCTTCGTAATCTGAATCCGATAAAAATTATTTTGATCGTAACCCGACTCCGTCTTTATACGATGTTATTTTATTTTTAAATTATTTATCGGTTCACTGATTTTAGTCCGTTGTCCACCAATAACTCTGTACGATCCCGAATTTAAATTCAATTCTTTAGATACAAATATACAATATACAAGCCTTCATATATTTCAACAAATAAATCTCCAATTCGTTTGTCGTAAATAATGTTTATTTTAAGTTCAACCATTTAAAATTTCAAATTGTATTTCAAATCCAATTCGAATATTCAACCGGATTGAATGCAAATATTCAACAATAATACTTGATTATTAGCCCACCATCTTGAAATAATATCAAATTCAATTCATACAATAAAAAAATTTGACTTTAAATTCTAATTCCAATATCAACATAAAATAGATCATTAATAGTTAAATTTTCAATTAATCACATATTTTAGTTGTCGAAATTTCTGAGACGTTACAATCTTCCCCCCTTTAAAAATTTTCGTCATCGAAAAGGAGAAATCGTTAGAGTTATGCCAATATATACTTCAGTTGTTCATATTTGTGTGAAGTTTTTCTACACCGATTTGAATATCGATATTTAATTCATCGATTCTCTTGGTTTATCCATCATATTCAATTAACTCTGAAAATCGAATCCCTTTTCAAAATCAATCTCTTCTTACATTTCAAGTTCTGCATACGTTGGATTTACGCATCTCAAATTATTCCAAATTTCAATCTCACCTGCCCATGTTTATTTATCCACGGTTGCATTTATCCCTTACAATCCAAATTCAACCATATTTCCTTGCATTCAACCTATATTTTCTTTCCCGACACTCATCAAAGAGTGTAAATAACATCTCCTCTTCAAGTTGATAATTTATAAACTGAAAACTTGAGAATTTCCAAAATCCAAAATCTTTTATAACTTATATATATATCTAATATGAAATTCGTACACAAATATTTGTAATATTATTCCAAAGCTAGTTCGAAATCATCTTTCTCAATTTATAAGTTAGGTACATCTTAATTTCAAATTATTAATTCAAAAATACTTGATAACTCGAAGTCTGACAAGTCTGTTGTCGTTCTCATAGATGTTAGACATACGCTGGTCAGGCGCACGACTAAAATCTCCAAGTACTGAATATCCTTGCTTCAACTCCCAGTAAAAATATTTCAAAAATTCTTTTAAAATAGATATGGAAAGTACCAATGTGGTATTGATATGTTGATTGTTCATGAATCGAAGATACACAATGGTTTCGTCTGGATCCCCCAGAAAAAATCCGTATCCGTAGGAATTCACTTCCCTATGAATTTCGTCATGGGCAGATCAATGGAAAATATTTACAAATTAAAAGAAAAAAAACTGAGGTCATTGAGCGTTAGCTACTCTATCTCAGGGTCACGGAAACAAATCATCGAATTATGAAAATACTTCAAGTCACAAGGATAAACCAAGTCACAAAGACAAATCAGGTCACGAAGAATGTAATAACCTGGAAATCGGAGCCAATTTAAAATTTTTATTTTGACGATTTTAGTGAATTTTGAATATTTAAAACGAATTATTTTAAATAATAACGACAAGAAATTTATTATGAGTAGAATTAGAATGTATATATTTATTTGAATCATCGTTTGAATATAAATATTTTATTTTAATTATAAAAGGAATTGAAAATGGCGCGGTAGTTCGAAAATTCGATTTCAAATGAATGTGCAGGATTCAAAATAAACCGGATTTTAGCGAAACCAAAAATATTAGAATCTATTTGAGAATATCTTTCCAACGACTCCGAAAAATTGAAATTTCATAGTGGGAATAAAAAGTTATGTCCAGTTGAAAATTCAGAATAGTCGTTATGGAATTATGGCCCTTAAAAATGAAAATTTTGCAAACGACCTCTGTTTTCGATGAAACCACTTTTGTTGGATCTAGGATGTCGAATTATTGCTAGATTCCGAAATTCATAATTTTCTGAATCAATATGTGAGTGTGGCAAAGTAAAACGTGTGTTGATAGTTTTAGTAAATTTCGATCGACTAGAAAAGGGCCATTTTTCAAATAGCCTCAGAATTTGACGAAATTAGTTTTGTTAGGACCGTATCGTCAATACGAAGCTAGAAATATTTTTTCTGGAATTTTTGGGGTCCGTATGTGACCTCAGTAAATTAAAATATACATTTAAAATTCAATATAATGATTTAAAAGTTAATTTAAAGCAAAACTGATCGTAACAGTCGAATTGGCTTATGGGACATATCATATTGTGTTCGGAATGGGGGTAATTAGCTAGGGGTAACAGTCGGTGGGTTCGATTTCGAGTTCAAAATAAAATGTTACTTTATGTAATTAAAGAAATAAATAAATAAATATAAAAAGAAGTCAACCCTCTCTCCCCCTCATCATTCTCTCTCCCACCGTAGAATTTCAGAAAAGAAGAAAAAAACACAAAACGCAGTCGCTCCCCCACCTCCATCCACTGCCATTCGCCATCAGCCTCCCCCTTAGCACCTCCTTCCTCCTATTCTCTCTTCCTCCTTCTCTCCCTTCCAAACCCAAAACCCTAAGCCCTAAATTGAAAACCACCACCACCATGGGCCCCTCCAGCGCCGCCACCACTTTGCTGCAGCCTCCCTACTCCCCCATCAGGCCCGCCTCCGCCTCTGGCCGCCCTCCCCTTGGCCGTGGGCCCCACGAAACCTAAAATCCCTCTTTACACCAAAATTCCCGTATGTGCAAAACAGTCCTAAACTGTTTTTGTAACACCCCACATCCATTAAGGTCACTCACAAAGGGAATGCCTTAACTTCAATGGAGCATTATGGATACTGGAACAGAAATATTACAAGACAGACATATATAAAACAATGGAAAGTAAAGTGGAAGTACTTAAAACCATTTATTAAATATGATCATTTACAATAAAATCCCATCAACTTCCAATACCCAATTACATAGTTAAACTATCTGTCTTGCTCAAAAACAAAGAAGCATAAAAATAAGTTATAGTATTCCCCAATAAAGCAAAGCAAGCCATAGTCAAGAAAAACCCAAGCCTTGCATGAAAGAGCCTTGGAGCTTGATAAGATCCGAACTAAGCTGTATTCCCACCCTGCGAACCTGGGGGGGGGGGAACGGAAGAAAAAGAGGCGAAACAAAACGGTTCAGTCATAAAGACTGAGTAAGTCCTAGTGACTTTCAGCATAAAAATAGTTAAGGATAATATGGCATGAGTAAACTGAAAGTAAACATAAGCATGATGACAAGATAAGCAACAGGCAAGATAACTAAGGTTAACATGATGTGATTTTTGTCAAGTAACATCGCAAGGTTCCCATTCAAGATAAACTATGTATAATTTCGTAAGATTCCTATCAAACATAACAAGATTCCTCTGCTTCGCCATTAAAATATTTCTATGAGATCTACTTGCTCTGCACCACCTAACTAGCATCTTTACAAGTGTCTTACATGGAATGTTTCGTATTCCTACTAGTACTCCAACTAGTGTCCCCTGTAACAGGGATCCTTACCTCCTACTAGTGTCCCAACTAGTAGCCCGTGTTATATAATAAGGTGATCCTGCCTACTGAACATAAGTGATAATAATAATGGTAGTTCTGTGTACCCCTAGCTGCTGTCATAGGTGTCGCCTACTCCTATCTCCACTAGTGGTACCCACTATCCTCCCCATTCTAATTATTCATAATATGGTAGTTGTACTCTTAGCTGCTGTCATAGGTGCCGCCTGCTCCTATCTCCACTAGTCGTACCCACTACCTTCCCCATTCGATCGGCTCCCTAACTCGTAGATACCCGTGCTGGCCCCACAGTGGGGTGTATCACTCCCCGAAGTGGCAACCCGATACAACAGAGATGCATGACTTATACCTACACGATGCAACAACGTCTTACCTACCAGCCCAGTTCCACACACGCATATGAAACCCGTTGGACTTGCGTTGTCACCGCTAACCCGTTTTGACCTCTTACAATCAAACCCAGTATGCGTGTCCCGTCCTCGACATGGGTCGAGCTCACAAAGATACGTAATAGGCTACTGGTCTGAAAAGGGTCCCCTTTCCTCGACACATGCTTCCCACCTATGCTTGGTCCCCTCTAGTAATTCTTACTTAACCCCTTCTTATTCATGTCCACTTACATGCTCAAATTTTGGTTAAGTATACACCAGTTATGTCTTACATGTTACCCATATCCCCCACTTAACCCCTACATCATCCTCATGTATTAATACATGCTTTACCTTGGTTAAGTGCTTATAGGTTATATTTTACATGTCATTCATATTATCCCCAACGTCTGGGTTTAACCAAGCGCCTTGGCTTTATCTGCCATTAGACCCTATGTCTATCCATTAATTATGCGCTTGTGCTACCTCATCAGTCTTATCATTTAACTTGGTTATTTCCATTCATACCAACCTTCAACTTTGCTTATTAATTCAATTCTTAACTTGCACTATATTAAGTCCATTAATAAGCCCACAACATGTTATTCCTATGATTCATACATTAACCCCCATTATGGTACAATAACATGTTCTTATTCAATCTTTACAACCAAGTACCCCTTAACTTACAAACACACTGGAGAGAGAGAATAATTCCCTAAATACCAACCCCGAAGACCGGAATCAACATCAGATTGATACTCAGAGGATTATCCAACCTAACCAATGTTTTGATCCTTTTTATAATATAACTTATGTCGCCTTCAATTGTAAATTCATTCTTGTCTTTACATATTGCTTAATCTACAATGAAGCACATCTTTCCTTATTACATAAGTTATCTCATCTTGTCTATTGTTCCGCCTAACTTACTTTATTCCATAAGTTATCATTCCCACTTAGGCATTAATTAAGATTTACTTAACTCAACCATTCATGTCATAACAATTGAGTGTCATTTGCCTAATCATATTACTTAACCCACCCACTCATACCATATTGGTTAAGTGTTCTTAATTTACTTAACCCTACCCACTGGTCTAATTACCATGTTATGTTGGTTAAGTATTACTATTCGTATTTCCATATGTCACCCACATGTCACCCACTTAACCCCCATGTCCCACCACATGTTTATCTGGTTAAGTATTTCTTAATTCATTAAGGCCGTAACCCTATAAAGACCTCTTACATTAGACTGACATTTATGGCAATGGATTTGCCGGGCGGGTCTGGGCAGTCTTACACCATAAAAGAATCTAACCTCGTGTCTTTACAACTGTTACGCTTTTAATTTGGGCCTAGGACCTCTCACATTGGGCTACCATTTGTGACTACTGGATTCGCCGGGCGGGTCCGGGCAGTTTTACGTCACAAATGAGTCCAACCTCGTGTCCTAAGCATTGATTATCGCTTATAATCTTTTACCCCAGTCTTAATAATTTCCCTATTCAAATTATTAATTAATTCCTAATTTAACGATGTCCATAATTGACTCAATTATGTTCATCAATTAATGGTATGCAAAATCATACCAATTTTACCACAATTTATCTTATGCCATTAAAGGCAACTTATCTCAATTTATATTTATCCCTCCTTTAAGGCTATTACATTCCAACTACCCAAAAACCCACTTAGGCGTGTTCATATTAGCCCCTTTTCAAGACATAAATTATCATATATGTTTCAACTACAAATCTCACATAATTAACATATGCCCAAGTTCTAGATTACATGTCCATTTTACATATGCCTAATTCATACCAAATTTACATATGTTCAGTTCATGCCATTTTATATGTATGCCAATTTTTATGTCAATTTACACATATCAAGTTCTAGCCAAAAATTACATATGCCAATCCCAATTCTTACAATTACCATTTTAATGGCAATACCCAATTATCAAATTTCATATTAATTGCAATAATACCCATATATCCAATTTTCATGTTATGCCATCAATTCCACCAATCACATATATCCAAATAGGTAATATTCCCATACTTTTCCCCGTATTCAATCGTACGCAAAATCGTGGTTTAGGCCTAGATCCGAAATTGATCTAGGTTCATCAAAAGAAAATAAATAGGGGAAAGGTAGAATTTTGCAATAAAACAAGATCAGAGAGAAAACAACATAAAAACATCATGATAGGCATAAAGATTGGATCTTGATAATAATATCAACATGAATCCAAGAAACTGATTTACAACGACTGAATAAAGCATGAACTAGACATAAGAATGGAGACGAACAAGTCTCAAAACCTAAGGTTCAAAGGTAAACAGGAATAGATCTGAATTGATGAACATGCTTATATCCAATTACACTTTATTCCATAGCCATATTAAAATTAAGTATTTTAATCTAAAAAGTAACTAGAACTTACATAGCATGGCTAGCGAATTTAAGAACTGAAATCGATGTTGTAGCGTTGTTGATTCAACTCCTTGAATTGTTGTAGAAGTCTTCATCTTTGCATTGGATTGCGTATGAAAGCTTAAGAAGAAGATTAGAGACGGCGGCCATGACCAAGAGGGATTTTAGTAGTATAATGGTGGCTAGACATGTTGTAGTGAATTAGGGTTAGGCCTTAGGTTGTATTTATAGATGTAAGAACTCATTTAGGCCCTTAGATCATCCCTAGAGTCAATCCGGACCATCAAAACTCATCCCGGGCCTCAAAAATGGGTTCTGGGCCACACCAGGCCGACCAAGTCGACCTGTACAGGGGGGAGGTCAACACTACAGTTGACCTGGGGGGGGAGTCGACTGTGCAGTCGACACTACAGTCGACCTGGGGTCAGTCTGCCTGAAAGTCTACTGAAACTTGTACAGGCCATAACTTGGTCATACGGACTCTGATTTTCGAAAACTCGGGCTTTGTTTCATGTAAAATTTCGAGATGAACGCAATGGCGCAACCCATTTCCCTTGATTCTTATTTTAAAATTTAATTCTGCCTTGATTCTTGTATTAACATGTTATAAAAATTCGGGTTGTTACAGTTTTGGTCCGTATCTCCCAAACTGTGCATTTCAAGCCGAAACTCCACAAGACCAAAGTTGTAGAGCACGATTTTCTCTTCGATTTAGGTATATAGAAGTCCTATTTTGGAGTTCGGAGCTACTCGGAAAATGCGTCCAAAGTTTGCTATCCAAATGCTGTCAAAATCGTGTACTTTCGCAAATTCCAGCGAGTTGGAGCATTTTCAGCAAAAAGTCCATTAGGCGAAAGTTGTTCAAAACGGCGTGCTTACGCTAGAAAAGAGAATGGATTGAAGATTAGAGCTTATATGCGAAGTCTGGAACTCGAACAACAATTCAGAAAGTCAGAAAACGTGTTAGAATAAAATCAAGGTGAGAACTTCTCACTCTAATTTATTTTCTAGTTAAATATATATACTAGGATGCAGACGGTGCTTAGTAGCACCCGAACCCGTCGTCCACAAACCATGACGACTTGTTTGCTTGTTTGGGTTGATTAATTGATTTGTTTGAATCTGGTTGAAATGGGATTGATATGTGTATATGGCGTAAGCCAGTACAGGAGAGGGGTAATGCTAGACATTACCCGATTTCAATATAGCGCCGTTATGCTGCCGAAATGTTCTAAAATAAAAATGTTAGTTAAAAATTGTAAAGTGTTGAAACAAGTATTTTAATGTTAAAAATATAATTTTTAATGTGTAAATGAACGACATGAAATTCTCCTGAAAAGAAAATGAATATTCATTTACAAATCAAATGATTTATTTATGTACACCTATTTATCTGATATGGATTGGGATGATAAATTTTACTCATCGCTCAACTGCACAAATAAAAATCTATGTTTGTTGACTGAAACCCCACACAGGTATTGGGATGATATTTGACATACACTAATCCTGATTGTTTAGTTGTATGTCAATCGATAGGTTGACAGACAGTTGTGTAGTGCACTTTGGCTGATGGTTGATTATTTATCATTACTTTTATATACATGTGTTGTATGGAATCCATATAATTAACATTATATGGTAATTGATTGGGACTCATTCCAATTTGGAAGATAAAGAATATTATAAAATAAAGATTCATGTGTTGAATAGAATAAATAGTCATTTGTTGACGATACTCATGTGTTAAGAATATTCATGTGTTGAATGAAATATTTTAACAATAAAATTCACATTTTTATCATATATAAAATTAGAAACTAATTGGAAACTAGTTAAGATGAGTGGTTTCCTGGGTGTTGATCTGATGTTGGTTTCGGCCTTCGGGGTTAATACTTAGGGAATCGTTCTCTTACTAATTTATGGTTGGAGTCTGATTAAGAATTAAATGATAGAAATCATAATTTTATAAAATATATTAAATAACAAAAATAGTCATGTGTTGACGATACTCATGTGTTGAGAATATTCATGTGTTGAAAATATTCATGTGTTGAATAAAATATTTATACAATAAAATTCACATTTTTATTGTAAGTAAGAATTAATAAATATTCATGTGTTGAATAAAATATATATTCATGTGTTAGAAAAAAATACTCATTTGTTGAATAGAATAACGAAGTTATTGAAATATGTAAAGCCGTATTGATTAGATTTGCGCCATTTTGACGCGAACAATATTTATATCGATTATATTCGTATTTATAATGTATATAGAAAAGGAAGTGATTTCAAAATCTAATATTTTGAAAATATTATCATTTATATATTAATGATATGGAATATTCAATTTTGATTTAAAATTGAATATGAAGTTGAAATTGTTTTGAAAACGAATTTAAACGATTTATAAAATACGTTTTAGAATTGAAATCGACGAAATATATATAATATATATATTAAATGACCTGAATAGAACGCGCCGCGCTGCGGCAGTTCGCGAATTTCGACCATTGACTTCGAATTGACGTTACGGGAGATCCAACCGTCGGATTCTCCTGAAGGAACCGTTAGGTTCGTATCTAAAAGTGCTTTCCAATGAATATTAGAAATTTGAAATCTAACAGTTGGATTTGGAATTATGTCCAAATCAAATTTGGAAAAGGTTGTTGTAAGTGCAGTTCGACGACCGTTATTGGAAATCGACTGTACGGGCCTTGATAAAATTATTAAAAATATCAATAATTTATGTAAAATCATAATAAATGATTTTGAAAGAATTGGGGTGAAAAATCCCATATTTAAAAAGGATAAAAATATATTTTTATCGAAATGAACTAAAATTATAATCCAATATTTTTGAATAAATAAATTGGATTTGAAGTGGTTTTAAAAACAATCAGAATTTCCAATATACGAATTGGAAAGGATTTGAATCGAAATTATCTTCGTAATATTTCGATGTTGGATTTCGTGATTATACAGATATGGTTGTGGAAATTTGAAAGATATATTTATATCGTTATTTCCAATATGATATTTGTCGGTTTCAGAATTTGATATTGAATATAAGCCGATATATTTTCTATTCAGAGCCTTGTATTTAATATCAAATGGGATTTTGGATTCGTTGTGAATGGTGTCTTAAATAACACTGTTCTTGAACCCAGTTTAGAAAAGAATAAATATTTTAATTAAGATTTAGTGAAATTGTCCAATTAATTAGTATTTAATTGGAATTGAATTTAAATTGGTTTTTGGGGTTTATCGTGAGCGGTGTTTTGAATAACACCTGTTTTTTAACCCGATTAACAATGGAATGTGATTTTGGGTTTATCGTGAACCGTGTTTTAGATGACATTGGTTCTTTAACCCAGTTAAAGACAGGATATTGATTTTTGGGAAGATTAAAACTAAGTGGAGTTTTAATGAATTTTTAATTAGATTAAAGTGATCGAGAATGGAGTTTCACCAGTTTTGCTCCAAGCGATAGTTAAATCTTTAACTAGATTTGAACGTGAAATGGTAATTAATATTTATCGATAACACCGTGGTGTTAGATATGGAGTATTACCAGTTTTGCTATATGGGATGAATATGTTGGGATTGGGAAATACAATAAATGATTACTTCGGTGTGGTTCGCTAATCCCGACTAGTTTGGAAAACCTTAACATAATTTGAAAGGATATCCAAAGGAAGACTAAAGAATAAATTTAGAAAAATTTATCTTTAATAAAATTAATGGGAACTTTTCCCTAAGAATGTGAATATTTGAATAAAGAATATTCTGAATTGGAATGAGGCATATGTTTTGTTTGTGTAACATTTGTTTATTATATACGCGAGTTATTCGGAAAGGCCGGGTTTATACCCATTCTGAATAACTGATTCGATGATAAGTCGAAGATGAAGACGGTGATTGAAGACCGGAGGTCTTCACATCGTTTGGATGATTATTGATGATCTTGATTGGGATGTACACCCAAGAGGAGGGAATCAGTTGGTGATCGTCCAAACGTACTTGGAGATCGATGGATATGCAAGGAATAAGGTTCCTCCAGTTTCGTTCAAACCCAGAACGAACTTGTAAATGGACTGTGTGTCTGACATTGGATTTTATTCTGTGTGATTGATTTCTATTAAATATATATCTGTTTGGCGGCGGAGAATTTATTCTCTTGCTTAACGCCCTTCTCTGAGACGTACGAGCTCAGAGGTTGTATATTGATGGATATCAATCGCATGGCATGAATTGCCTATGTGGCATGCCTAAGTGGCAGATGATCAAGGATTTTGTTGAAAAACAAAGTCTTGTGGTTGATGATCAAAGCACGGCCTATGTAGCTCAGCTTTGTGTATAGCGTTAATTCGCGAGCCTTACACCTCGGTATGAGTCAAAAACGGAATAGTGACTGCAGGGAGAGCATGACGTTTATTTCTAGCTATGGGTGATGTCAGTGACCTACCAGCCCTGACATTTATATACTTTTTACCTGTGTAGTTATTGGATGCGAGGCGCCTCGGATATAGGACTGATAGGACCGGGAAATGTGTGTTTAGGAATTGCCAATCCTCAAAAGTAAGAGCGGACCGACCCTGAAGATCCAGGATCGCTGTGTGTCACTACAACAGAAACAGTCTTTTACAGCGGCATATAACCGCTATTAAACAATACCATAACGGCCCGAAAGGCGCTGTATATCAACATGTTATAAAAAACAGTTGAATAATTATAACACGGAAACTGCCGCTATAAAAGAGTATGATTCTATAGCTGCTATATGCCGCTATGATAGGTAAAGATAATAGCTCGCTATTCCCTCTATAAAACATGTCATTCATCATGAAAATAATGAATTTTTATAACATTGTATAACTACTATAAAATATCATTTCAATAGAGGGTTTATCGCGCTATAATACTGTATAGCTCCTATATTACATTATCTTTTATAACGCTTTTCAATATATTATAATAACACTACAACGGAATAGTTATAACGCTTTTCAAGAGTTATGCTTATATATTACATTTCAATAATAGCAATCAAAATGGATCTTCATAACAATTTAACAAGCAATGTATGAACGAAAAAAAATATAATAATCAGCAAATATAATGCATATTTCTGATAACAAATAATGTATCGACTAACAAGAAATAATTTAAATCCATAAGTTACTAAATTCAGTACATATTTTTCAATTCCATATTGATGTCAATTTGAGTACACAAAAGACAAAACATAGTTCTTATTTAAAGTCTATAAGTACCAAATGCATCACTAAGAACTTCAATTGTTTAGAGCATTTCTTTTTCCATCAAATAATCCATGGATACTATACAATCACCTAGTTCTAAAAAGATCTGACCTACTTGCATATAAAGAACATTTCTTCCAAATAAGCCTATCTGCGAAAAAAAAAATTATAAGATGAAACGGAAAGACATTGGAAGTTTCCTTTTTACTGAAACGGATAAATGAATACAGTGATGAAGAGTGTAAATTTTGTAATTTTAGCAATGAAAACCAAATTCTAATAGGATGTTTAAGCAGGAAGAAACGTGTCTCATTCTGTGTTTAGATTAATACGGATACAAGTTCAGATAATGAACCAAATCAAGCTATATCAACTTACTTTCCTATATTGTTTCTCAACATCATTTAGACTAATACAGAAGCAGGTAAATTCACATAAAAACAGGGTAAAAAATTAAAACAATTCTCTTACCGGCCGATACCTTAAACCTTTTCCAAACAGAACCTGAAACTACTTAAAAACTGCAGAACACGTAATTAAGACTATATCTAATAATATCAATATGACAACACAAGATGATCCAATATAACGCCAATATCATGAAATATCATACATAAAGCTGAATATGCACAATATAACGCTGACATGATAGAAAACTAAAGAAATGAATTTAAATTTCAAATTCTACAGGATCATTTACCCACCTTCTCTGCATAGACTTGCCACCATCCATGTCTTCTGCAAATGTTAGTTTAAGCATTACTGCAAATATACATCACAATTTGTTTACAAAACATTCCTATTTGGTAATGTTAACAAATTATGTTTTTTAGCTAAAATATTTATGTTATTACGTCTACTTTCTTAGATTCACCTGTTTTTGTATAACATTTTCTCAAAGAGAATATCTTCCGACTAACCAGTAACTCTGATTGTTATGGATACGTCAATTAAATTGAACAATGATAGAGAATTACATGGTCACCCTTTAAAAAAAACATCTTCACAAATACAAAAAGACTAATATGCATTACTCTGAACAGTTTCTATGTTATTAAACTTTGACTCTGAAAGAGCGAATATTTTTTTCCCATCCTACGCTAACTTAAACAAAACACTAGTTTTTACCGCATGCATAGGTAGTGATCACATAATACATAAATATTTAACTATATTTTGTCTGGTTAGAGCCTCTATTTGATTCATGATGTGTGAATGAACAAAACTAATTGGTGTTATTAGTAAGGAAAACATAGGACATTGAATTGTATGTAATCATAGTGGACCCATAAGTTACCTTAAGAGCAAAATGGTTGGTGTTTGTCTAGTAAGAAGAGAAGCAACAATAGATAAAACATAAAACCGAAGTACCGGAGTTAAAAGCCTCTACAGAATTTATGCAATATTTCTACTTCTTATTCCAATGATATTGAATTGCCTAGATGCAGACAACTTAACATTGTCGTAATCAGCAACATTTTCATCTATTCCTACTTTTATATTGAATAACTTCTCGTTTATTTCTAATACCTCCAGTTGTAATGAGCGATTGATCTGCAGAGAAAGTACCATCGATTTTGTCAATCCAAATAGAGTTGGCCTTTAAGTGAACCACATAATGATGATGAAGATTCACCTTAATCTCTCATATAATCACAAATGGGAAATTAAATTAGACAAATTTGCATACCTCACATTTATGCTTCTTGGCTGAGGATGAAACAGTCGTTTGCTCATCAGATGTATATACATCATGATTTCTCAAATCAGAACCACTATGAATGTGGTGGCTAACAGCAGTGGTATCACGATTAATTTTTCTCTTCCCAAACAAGTATTGTGGCATCACATTTCCAGACTGCACATGACACTTAGCTGATAGACTCAAATCTTCATGTATTTCACATTTACCGCCTGCCTTGTTATTTGGATTACAATGATGCAATTGATCTGTTAAACTAACGACCCCATGTATATCAGCGACAGCTGAGCTAAGAGTTCTAGCTGGTAATGGATTAATTTGAGAAAAAAGGGAGAGACCTAGTTACTGTTCCTCTCATAATTATATAAGATTTCTATTATAAAAAAACTGAAATTATATAGCTTACTGGGTTTTTTTCTTTCCAATTGGTGTTTATTTCCTCCATAACTCATCCGCATGTGCTTCAGTTGTTTTGTTTTGACCTGTTTCAGGAGCAATAATTTTTTCGAGAGTAAATAAAATTCATTGCATGCCTTTTTTTTTACAGTTATAATTTAATTATTTTAAATGATCTATTTCAAAATCTATTGTAGAATATAACCATAATGAATTCTATATTTTTCTAAAATTTGCGAAGAACAGAGAGCTAGCTTGAATTGATATCTCAATGTGCAACATTAATATGCATATATGTGTGTGCAATCTTCAATTTGTGTTTGAATGTGTCAAACAAACTATAGGCGCCATTTAGGTCCGTGACTTCAATTTGAAAATTGTTCATCTATCATAGAACAAATACAGAATAAATTTTTACCTTGCATAGCCAAAGAAGTGCTTTTGTTTCCACCACCAGCAGCAGACTTCTGAGAGTTTGGCATGCCTGCTAATTTTCTCTGAATTTTTGACACATGTTCCTCCTGAGGTAGCTATAGAATTTGAGCAATTTTGTTACACATTGAGAATTAGCGGACTACAGTTCACATTATTACACCTCAGAAAATACCATAATGCAGACAGATCATGGTACACTTTTGATTTGAATGCTTACCTGTTAACTGTTAAGATGTATGAGTTTATTTGTAGAAGGAAAAGTAACAGTTTTGTCTCCTTTCCAGGTAATTCAAAAGGGAAAATACATAGTTTTTGTCGAGAGCGTATGCCATCTTCAGTTGTCCACGCCGTTGTTTTGCCAGACCAGAGGAAGGATAAAGTTGAAAGCATTAAAGTGTGCTTCCAATACATACATGTGTGTATATAATTTTGGAGGTGGAGGACACGCACGCACGGCGCATACACACACACACATAACTTTTACTGTAATATCTGCGCTCCAAGAAACTAGGAATATTCGCAGTTTTCACTGTAAAAACATGGGATTCATGAAAATAAAAATATTTGCAGTTTCAATTGGTATGAAACTAGTGCTTTTGTATAATAGATTTTGAACAAGGAATGACAGTGTATTTTTATAACTTGCCTAGATGTTTTAAATATAAGCGAGATTTCTATTTCTTATCCAATGATATTGAATTACTTGACATTGTAAACTAAATAAAATACTTTCAATTTTTATTACTCAAGGGCGGTGCCCAGTTCAAACTTGAAAGTGAATAAAAGTTACCAGCTTGTTAACCTTAGACTGTGCTGGCATTTGAATTGATTTCAAGCAACTTCGCATTGCATTTGCCTGCATTATATCAGAAGCCTGCTTTTTTGGGAACTTTGAGCCAAGTAAATGGCCATTAACAACTGGAGTTGGTGGTTGTTGCTGCTTTCTCACAGAAGTTTTTTTGCCTACCATTTTCTTTCGTAATGCTTGGACCTATTAATTTTATAAGCAAAATTAAGCCAAGTACTTAGATGTATTTCAGCAGTAAAAGGAGACAACTTAGCTACAAGGTAGAGCAACATGACTCTTTTGTCAATCCTAGTTTAAGTCCAGTGACAAATAATCAATTACACATACAATTTCGTTACTATGACTAGTATATTGGACATCTAACAACGTAGCTAGAGCCATAACCAATTGTTTATTTTTTCTGAAATGTGTTAAGGATATAGCTCGAATTGAAGTATAATAGCAATAACATGAGTTGTCACATAAGGAATGCCCACTGGTAACCTTAATGCTTCGTAAAAATGTTGGCATTTAAAGGCAATCAATGTTTCTTCCTGAGTACTAAGTGTGAGTCAAAACAACCAATACAAACATTATGAACATAACGCAGTTTAACATACAATGGAAAATCAAAATAACCAATATAAACAGATGTGTAAGCAACTTAGACCCATGATTGCATCATGCAAATAATTAAACATGTTTTGAAAGCTATCCTACATCGGTGCTTCAGAAATCTATATCAGATCATAAAACTGTAATATTTTCCATCAAACTAGCATAAAATTTTCAACCCAAACTTATGTAATGGCATGTTTCTCTATGCTTGAAAAATTATTGTATTTTTTTCTTGCAATGCGCAACAACTATGAATATACTTTTATGCGACGTTGATTAGGGCATTATTATTATTTTATTTATATAGGCCGGAAAAACTTGGAATATTTTATTTATAGTGCAACAGCTATGAATTTACTTCTTAACCGAATAAATCAAATCTGCTATTTGATATCTTGCATGAGCATATTTATATCTTAACACAATCACACAGTTCATCAAAAATCACTACAAGCTATGCTTCTCAGTTCTCAAAAACACAATACAAGCAGACGTGAAGACTAATAACAAATAATCGACATGGTGGTGCAGTCAAAACCATTGTTTGGTGAGGCAAAAAGAACATATGAAGGCTCATACGCAATGGTCCCTAATCTTTTCCCTTAAATGAAGGAAACATCAAAGTAGAAAATGACTCATTCGATAGATATATATGGAACGTTTCTTTACTTGAGGAAACATTTTCTACTCATAATCCCATATCAGAAGACAACAACTGTGATTTCTTAACCTTGCTGTAAAAAAAATTGTTACTTTTATGTGATTGATGGGAGATGCATATTTAGAGCGGCGAGACAATTGTATTAATTTAGATAGAAAGAGTAATAAAAAATAGAGTAAATCGATGGAACTTACCATGGAGTGACAGTAACACACCCGATGTCAGCTGCTGAAAAAAGAGTGAACCTTCACGAACAAAAAAATATATAGACATATTAGAATATAAGTAAACTAGAAGCAAACCAAAAATACTGGAAAGAAATGAAATCTAACCTCATCCTCACTAATTTACCAACATTGCATATACACTCAAATAGCTTGCCACCTGAAGCATTCTCCGTAATAATGCTAGATGTGTTAAGAGTCAAAATCACCTAAAAGTTGTAGTTTAAGCAACACATACATCTTATTAGAGAAAATTTCATTAAAGCAACAATAGAATTTCAAATTTGGAAATTGAAAATCAAATACAAACCTGCTTAATCTAATGATATTCGGCTGTCTTAGTGGCCTGTGATCAATAATCTCACGTTGCACATTTTCATTGACCTATAGATGAAAATTTGCATGAGAGGCACCATGGGTATTGTGAAATATTCTTCTTGGTTCCTCAGTTTTCAACTGATTGTCATGAGTTTTCATTTTAGGTGAATTTGAAAATTTTGATAATAAAATATCAATCCACATTTGATATTTTAGCAAACTCTTCTCCAAACAGTAGAAGCTTTATTTTACTAGATATGCAGAGTGATGTTATTTGAATGATCCACTTTGGTTTTTTCTTTTTTTGCTTCAAAACATATATAAATAAAACTATGATATATATACACACGTTTTTCTTATCATATAGATAGATATAATAAAGAGAATAAACACATTTCTACAGACCTAAATATGCCAGAACAATACTTATCTATCAGATGAATGTGAATTTGAAGCAGCAAGAAGAGCGGTGCCTATACCCAAACCATATTCATATGCTTTCAGGATGATCATTTTTGAGACTTTATCTCCTAGTGTAACATACCGTCTTTCGTCCGCTTCAAGCTGGTAATTAAACCAACTCAAACCGTTCGAAATGACAGAATGTTATTAGCTTCTGAGGTAAATAGAATAAATCATAGAATCACAGACACAGAAAAACAGAATATCTCGCAGCGGAATAAATAAATTATATAATAGTAGTTCATGAAGCTACTAAATAAAATCAAAGTTTATACATAATAACAGAGTTACAAAATTAAATACAGCGGAAGTCTAAACACAAGAATTTCTAATACATAGAAGAAATAGCCAGAATCAACAGGTAGAGGTGATATCTTTAACCGTCCCCAGCTTCAAAAGGTGAAATCTCAACACTGCAATACTCGATCTGACCCGAGCAATAATGCAAAACAAAACAATTCGGATCAGGACTAACATTCTCATGGAAGTAAACCAACTTAAATGAAATATTAAATGAAATGCATCAGTAACTTAGAGGATGTTTGGGATCATCATCCTCTAAGGATCCGTTAAACTAATATCATATAATATAATACGCTATTATAATAGTGTCTATGTTTAAATATACTATTGAAAATAGTGTAAGCGGGATTACCATTATTACCCTTACACCGTTTATACCGTTATCGTACAGTTTGCATATAACACACCAGTACGTCGGCGGATAGGGATGCGCCGTGATACGACAACGCTAAATCAAAATCGTAGGGGACTCGATCAGGATAATATGATAAGGCACACGAGGAATACCCACGGTAGGATTTCTACCGATGCATGCCCGGACCGGTGGTAACGCATAGCCGCAACTACCGCCCACCTCGAACAACACTCCCATAATCAAGGGTGGCCACCAATCAAATCACAAAGTAATAGATATAGTTCGAAGAAGTGTGTCCGATGGAGGTGCGACCTCACTTAATCACGGTATAGCACCTGTTTTAGTCATTTTAATTATGACCCGAAGGTCAAGGCTATCCATCAACGTTCTCTTTCTTCAATCCAGTAATCGCCACCAAACCATCCTACTTCATTCTGGAACTCCACCGCGTACACAGTTGTTAAAGTGGTTTTCGGTATTGGCAGAGAGTATGACAATATCCGATCCCGGTCTCTTTAACAACCAAACGTTTACATTTTTCACACCGTGGCCATTTTAATAAAATCATATGTTGAAATAAATTGATTTAAGAAATTTCTTTAATTCAAACCAAACAGTTTATGAATCAATTCCTTATATAAAATTATTTCAATTCGTACTCAGTCAATTTATAATCGAATTCATATATTCATATCAATTATAAATTCAAATTCCAATTAACTACGTAGTTCACGTACATTTCCTATACAGTTCAATATTTATGTCAATTCAAAATTCGCATTTATTAAAAATCAAATTCATTGAATCAAGTATCATTATATAAATTTAATTCTTTAAACCTCGCATTTAAATCGCAAAATCAAAACTTATCCGCCTTTTGAGTTTATTATTAAAGTTTATAAAATATATATAAAATAAGCATTGAAAATATTGTTTATAAGTTATAAATTTATATAGAAAATAACTTTATAAACATATATAGGTTTAAATTAATTCAGAAATAGGTTTAGAAAGAATAATTCATTATAATATATTAATTTAAAGTTAAAAGTACATATATGATTAAATTATACGGTTTAAAATAAATAAATTATAAGTGAAATCTTAAATAAGCATTTAAATACATTTTTACTCATAAAATCATTTTAAAACATGTAATTTAAAATCTTTAAAATATAAATATAAGATCTTAAATTAATATTATTACAATCAAATTTTCCAAGTCATTTTATTTCGAAAACATGACCAACGGTGTCCGTATATAGTTTTCCACCCTATGGTCAAGTGATACGGGTGTTTATCATTTCAACCCGCAATTTATAAAATTTCTACGGGTTTATCATTTCAACCTGCAATCCCAAATTCAGTAAAATCGTTCAGGTCTATCAATTCAACCCATAATGATTTTTCCCTAATCTAATGTCCATTCGGGTATGTATCATTTCAACCCTTAGTGATTTTTCCTAAACTATGGGTATCTACAACATAACAAACCATCACATATCATCAATCACATCATAGTCATATATAATCAGTGTACATACATGTCATATGAATATCGTGTCACATATGAAAGTGTATAATTTAAACAAACAATCTCTACTGACAATCCTATACATTTCATAACAGTTCATTTAGTTGATCTAACATCTATGACGTAATATGAGTCAGGTGTGAGATAAACTCACCTTTCGCGACCCAAAATGAAATGACGACTTGTAGGCACGATTCAGAACATATTTATATCTTGATAACCGCTGGTGATATATTTTATTCTCATAAGAGGATGCTAGGGAGTTTCAAAGGATTGGTACAGTTGTTGGGTTTAGGAATGGGTTTTGGAACTCAACACTACATTCGACTCAAAAATAAACACAACACTAGCCCAATTAAACCAAAATAAAAACACAATAATTCTTTACACAAAAAATATATTTATATATATACGTACATATAAAAAAAATCATAACATATATATGTATATATTTAAAATTCAACGCACACCGCAAACACACAACGTAAATTGTAACGTATATATTATAAATTATATAAAACACACCCAAAGCTTTATATATATATAACTTTTTAATTAACAAATATATATATTTAAAATTCGATGCACAAAAATATATTTTATAAATTATACATTTAAATAAAACACAACGCTAACGCATACTAAATCATATACCCTTATATATAATATATAATTTGAAACACACACATAAACTCATACACACACACACCCCCATACACACAACACAAATTATAATAGTATATATTATAAATTATACATAAACACACAACAAATCCTTTTTCAAAACAGTATATATATATATATATATTTAATATAAACGTAAACACAGTAAAATTTATATATACCTATATATTTAAAATTCGACACATTACAAATCACTTATATAAATATATATATTAAGTTATATAGCTCCAAACCATATATATGTTTAAATAACATACAACGCAAAAACACGCAAATAAAACCATAAAACTATATATATATATATATATATATTTAAACAATTATGTATATATGTACATATATTTTAAAACAAATAAATTTTCAAAGAAACTCAACGGTACGCAATACACCCATAAACGCACTCAACACAACACACACATATAAAATTATATACTCCCTCTTTTCCTGCATATAAGATGTTTTAAGAAGTTTGTTGTGTTGCAAAATATAAGAGGTTTAAGGTTTTAATACCCTCTTTATGCATGATTCATAATAGATGATGAGACTTTTTATGTATTTATTCATGCTTCAACCAATAGCTATGCATGAAAATTAGCAAATTTAAGAGAGAAACTTAACTTAAGTATGAATTAAAACATCATTAATTGATTCCTTAATTCTTTTGCAAACAAGTAAACATCTTATATTCAGAAACGGAGGAAGTATAATATTTACATATGTACATAAAATTTTCAACACATATAAATATATAAAACCCAAGATATATGTTTGTTTTTTAAATAAACGTAGATTTATGCACCCTTTTACTCAACCCATATTCACACACGAACACATCACCACACAGGAAATATACCACACATACTAATTAAAACTCACACACAAACAAAAGAACAAAACTCACGCAAACATTCTCACACACAAAACAATACACAAAATCAATTAAATATATATATACCTTCGCAACTATATATTATATATAGACAATCGTTAAAAATATATATACATACATATTAATAATAAAATAAAAATTCAACAAATATATATATTCATATATATATATATACACACCCACTGAAAAAATATTTATTTATTTATTTAAAAAGCAACACACACGCACTACTGTTTCAAAATCCAATATATACATAAATCAACACACACAAAATTATTATATATATTATAAAATTTAAAATACACATACAAACATCACCCAAGACACCACAAAACCAATATATACACACGAATGGAACTGGCATTACACACACAGCATACACAAACACAATTACATGTATAAATACATATTATAAAACACACACTTAACACACATAGTCAATCACTCCAAAACAAAATATCATACCCAAAAATTAATACATACCCAAAATATTTAAAAACATGAACTCACGCCTAATACACAAAAAAACACATAAACAATAAACCAACGCACGCAAGCACACACCACACACATACGCATGACAAAACTAAAGGAAATAGGTAACTTTAAAGTCTAACACAACAACCAAAATAAATAAGTATTTATATACATTTAGTAAAAGATAAGGGGGAAGTCTTGGGTTCGATGGGCTTCAGGGAGGGCGGAGGAGTCAGCATCGGTTGGTCTGGTTCAGGCAGAGAGGAGTACTTTGTGAACTTCGGCTTTTTGGGCTAGGAGCTGTAGCATAGGGGTTGCAGGAGGCTGTGCAACTGGCGTATTGGGCATGGGTTTATATTGGTCGGGTGGTGGCACTCCGGTCTAGGAGAAGGCGGAGGCAAGGTCAGAGGCGCTGGGCTTGGGATCTAAAGGGGAGGCTTAAAGGAAGGGTTACGTTCATTTGTAGTGGACGGAGATCTGTTAGAGGCGGCTATTGGAGGGAGGCGCGGTGGTCTAGTGAGGTGAGAAGCTAGCGCGAGTTTCAGAAAGGTCATTTCATTTATGTAGAAGAGAAAGGCGGTGGGGATAAAGAAGAAATGGCAGATCAGTATAAAAAGAGAGGATAGAAGCAGTTTTCTTTTTGAGAGGAAAGAATGGTATATAAACGTGGCAAGATGATGGGATAGAAACTTGGAAGTGCGTTGAGGGATTAAATGACTCCTAAAAAGTAGGCATTAATTCCGGATCATAATTGAAACAGCATGAATGGTTTACAAAGTTTGAATGGATGGAAACAAATTAAATTTAAAATTGCAAAGCACTGTCAATGCAAAGCACAATTAATGGTCATAAAAAAAATGGAAATATGAAATTTAACTGGAAGTTTTGTTTTCATTTCAAACGGAACAAACAGATTAATTTTGGAATCAACAAAGGTGTAAGGAAGGAAATAATAGTAATAAATGAACGTTAAATTTTAAAGATGTAAACATTGTTCATAAATAAAAGGAAACGATATAAATTTATTAATTAAGATAAACAAACGGTTTTAGCAACATATATTAACAAAAAAAAATTCCAATCAAATAAATGATAGGTGATATCGAAGGAAAATGAATCTGACAAATAAATTTGGCAATGTTGCATCAACAATACTCAATAGGATACAATAAATAAATATGATTCCATTAATATTGAAACAGATTGTGTAATTATACGAGTTTAAATATTAAATAAAATCCAAGAATGGATTTATACTCAAATAAATAACTCAATTAAACTTTACCATAAATAAGGTTCTAACATAGCAAATACTGATTTGAATTATTAAATTGTATTCATATCAAAAATAAAATTCACCTATTTTATAAAATATAGACAAATTTAGTTTTAAATAATCAAAATAAAATTATTTACATAAAAATGCAAATAAATAAAATAAATAAACCAAAAATTTAAATTAAATCATTAATTAAAATACTCTAAAAATTGAGGTTGTTACAATCTCCCCTACTCAAACCTTTTCGTCCCCGAAAAGGAACGAGGTAGAGAAATAGTAATTAAATAATTAATATATTTAAACCAAAGGTTCATATTTATATTCACACCTATACACACACACACACACACACACACACACACACACACATATATATATATATATATCACAAATTAAAATCTTTATAATCTATTTAAATTTATAAATTTCGATATATGCATAACTTTATAAACTATATCGTTATAGATTTCAACTAAGATAATATCATTTTCTTACAAAATCTACATCTTTACCTCTTATTCAAAATGTATAGTTTATAAAATATAAAGTCTTAAAGTATAAACATCAAATCCTTTCAAAATATTGGTATTAACAAAACATAATATTATTTACGAATATATATATCAAAATTTCAAATCAATATTAAATAAGAATACTCTTCTTCAACTTCTTACCTTGTTATATACAAGGATAAGTTATAGAATTCGAGGTAAAAGCTGAACGAATGAAGAATCTAATCAAAGAGGATCTACGAAGGAAGATAGATTCAATGGAAAGGAAATTTCAGAAAAGAATATAAATATATAAATAAAAAATTATATCCGAAAATATTTGTTTAAAGCATTTAAAACCATTTTAAAAACCATTTATACTTTAAAAATACGCTCTCTCGCAAGGAAGATTCAGCGACTGATTCCACTCATTCTAGGGTATCACTACCCTATCTCTAATGAGCTTTTACCTCATAGGCTAAAGCTTTGATAAACCAAAGCTCTGATACCAAATGTAACATACCGTCTTTCGTCCGCTTCAAGCTGGTAATTAAACCAACTCAAACCGTTCGAAATGACAGAATGTTATTAGCTTCTGAGGTAAATAGAATAAATCACAAAATCACAGACACAGAAAAACAGAATATCTCGCAGCGGAATAAATAAATTATACAATAGTAGTTCATGAAGCTACTAAATAAAATCAAAGTTTATACATAATACCAGAGTTACAAAATTAAATACAGCGGAAGTCTAAACACAAGAATTTCTAATACATAGAAGAAATAGCCAGAATCAACAGGTAGAGGTGATATCTTTAACCGTCCCCAGCTTCAAAAGGTGAAATCTCAACACTGCAATACTCGATCTGACCCGAGCAATAATGCAAAACAAAACAATTCGGATCAGGACTAACATTCTCATGGAAGTAAACCAACTTAAATGAAATATTAAATGAAATGCATCAGTAACTTAGAGGATGTTTGGGATCATCATCCTCTAAGGATCCGTTAAACTAATATCATATAATATAATACGCTATTATAATAGTGTCTATGTTTAAATATACTATTGAAAATAGTGTAAGCGGGATTACCATTATTACCCTTACACCGTTTATACCGTTATCGTACAGTTTGCATATAACACACCAGTACGTTGGCGGATAGGGATGCGCCGTGATACGACAACGCTAAATCAAAATCGTAGGGGACTCGATCAGGATAATATGACAAGGCACACGAGGAATACCCACGGTAGGATTTCTACTGATGCATGCCCGGACCGGTGGTAACGCATAGCCGCAACTACCGCCCACCTCGAACAACACTCCCATAATCAAGGGTGGCCACCAATCAAATCACAAAGTAATAGATATAGTTCGAAGAAGTGTGTCCGATGGAGGTGCGACCTCACTTAATCACGGTATAGCACCTGTTTTAGTCATTTTAATTATGACCCGAAGGTCAAGGCTATCCATCAACGTTCTCTTTCTTCAATCCAGTAATCGCCACCAAACCATCCTACTTCATTCTGGAACTCCACCGCATACACAGTTGTTAAAGTGGTTTTCGGTATTGGCAGAGAGTATGACAATATCCGATCCCGGTCTCTTTAACAACCAAACGTTTACATTTTTCACACCGTGGCCATTTTAATAAAATCATATGTTGAAATAAATTGATTTAAGAAATTTCTTTAATTCAAACCAAACAGTTTATGAATCAATTCCTTATATAAAATTATTTCAATTCGTACTCAGTCAATTTATAATCGAATTCATATATTCATATCAATTATAAATTCAAATTCCAATTAACTACGTAGTTCACGTACATTTCCTATACAGTTCAATATTTATGTCAATTCAAAATTCGCATTTATTAAAAATCAAATTCATTGAATCAAGTATCGTTATATAAATTTAATTCTTTAAACCTCGCATTTAAATCGCAAAATCAAAACTTATCCGCCTTTTGAGTTTATTATTAAAGTTTATAAAATATATATAAAATAAGCATTGAAAATATTGTTTATAAGTTATAAATTTATATAGAAAATAACTTTATAAACATATATAGGTTTAAATTAATTCAGAAATAGGTTTAGAAAGAATAATTCATTATAATATATTAATTTAAAGTTAAAAGTACATATATGATTAAATTATACGGTTTAAAATAAATAAATTATAAGTGAAATCTTAAATAAGCATTTAAATACATTTTTACTCATAAAATCATTTTAAAACATGTAATTTAAAATCTTTAAAATATAAATATAAGATCTTAAATTAATATTATTACAATCAAATTTTCCAAGTCATTTTATTTCGAAAACATGACCAACGGTGTCCGTATATAGTTTTCCACCCTATGGTCAAGTGATACGGGTGTTTATCACTTCAACCCACAATTTATAAAATTTCTACGGGTTTATCATTTCAACCTGCAATCCCAAATTCAGTAAAATCGTTCAGGTCTATCATTTCAACCCATAATGATTTTTCCCTAATCTAATGTCCATTCGGGTATGTATCATTTCAACCCTTAGTGATTTTTCCTAAACTATGGGTATCTACAACATAACAAACCATCACATATCATCAATCACATCATAGTCATATATAATCAGTGTACATACATGTCATATGAATATCGTGTCACATATGAAAGTGTATAATTTAAACAAACAATCTCTACTGACAATCCTATACATTTCATAACAGTTCATTTAGTTGATCTAACATCTATGACGTAATGTGAGTCAGGTGTGAGATAAACTCACCTTTCGCGGCCCAAAATGAAATGACGACTTGTAGGCACGATTCAGAACATATTTATATCTTGATAACCGCTGGTGATATATTTTATTCTCATAAGAGGATGCTAGGGAGTTTCAAAGGATTGGTACAGTTGTTGGGTTTAGGAATGGGTTTTGGAACTCAACACTACATTCGACTCAAAAATAAACACAACACTAGCCCAATTAAACCAAAATAAAAACACAATAATTCTTTACACAAAAAATATATTTATATATATACGTACATATAAAAAAAATCATAACATATATATGTATATATTTAAAATTCAACGCACACCGCAAACACACAACGTAAATTGTAACGTATATATTATAAATTATATAAAACACACCCAAAGCTTTATATATATATAACTTTTTAATTAACAAATATATATATTTAAAATTCGATGCACAAAAATATATTTTATAAATTATACATTTAAATAAAACACAACGCTAACGCATACTAAATCATATACCCTTATATATAATATATAATTTGAAACACACACATAAACTCATACACACACACACCCCCATACACACAACACAAATTATAATAGTATATATCATAAATTATACATAAACACACAACAAATCCTTTTTCAAAATAGTATATATATATATATATATTTAATATAAACGTAAACACAGTAAAATTTATATATACCTATATATTTAAAATTCGACACATTACAAATCACTTATATAAATATATATATATTAAGTTATATAGCTCCAAACCATATATATGTTTAAATAACATACAACGCAAAAACACGCAAATAAAACCATAAAACTATATATATATATATATATATATATTTAAACAATTATGTATATATGTACATATATTTTAAAACAAATAAATTTTCAAAGAAACTCAACGGTACGCAATACACCCATAAACGCACTCAACACAACACACACATATAAAATTATATACTCCCTCTTTTCCTGCATATAAGATGTTTTAAGAAGTTTGTTGTGTTGCAAAATATAAGAGGTTTAAGGTTTTAATACCCTCTTTATGCATGATTCATAATAGATGATGAGACTTTTTATGTATTTATTCATGCTTCAACCAATAGCTATGCATGAAAATTAGCAAATTTAAGAGAGAAACTTAACTTAAGTATGAATTAAAACATCATTAATTGATTCCTTAATTCTTTTGCAAACAAGTAAACATCTTATATTCAGAAACGGAGGAAGTATAATATTTACATATGTACATAAAATTTTCAACACATATAAATATATAAAACCCAAGATATATGTTTGTTTTTTAAATAAACGTAGATTTATGCACCCTTTTACTCAACCCATATTCACACACGAACACATCACCACACAGGAAATATACCACACATACTAATTAAAACTCACACACAAACAAAAGAACAAAACTCACGCAAACATTCTCACACACAAAACAATACACAAAATCAATTAAATATATATATACCTTCGCAACTATATATTATATATAGACAATCGTTAAAAATATATATACATACATATTAATAATAAAATAAAAATTCAACAAATATATATATTCATATATATATATACACACCCACTGAAAAAAATATTTATTTATTTATTTAAAAAGCAACACACACGCACTACTGTTTCAAAATCCAATATATACATAAATCAACACACACACAAAATTATTATATATATTATAAAATTTAAAATACACATACAAACATCACCCAAGACACCACAAAACCAATATATACACACGAATGGAACTGGCATTACACACACAGCATACACAAACACAATTACATGTATAAATACATATTATAAAACACACACTTAACACACATAGTCAATCACTCCAAAACAAAATATCATACCCAAAAATTAATACATACCCAAAATATTTAAAAACATGAACTCACGCCTAATACACAAAAAAACACATAAACAATAAACCAACGCACGCAAGCACACACCACACACATACGCATGACAAAACTAAAGGAAATAGGTAACTTTAAAGTCTAACACAACAACCAAAATAAATAAGTATTTATATACATTTAGTAAAAGATAAGGGGGAAGTCTTGGGTTCGATGGGCTTCAGGGAGGGCGGAGGAGTCAGCATCGGTTGGTCTGGTTCAGGCAGAGAGGAGTACTTTGTGAACTTCGGCTTTTTGGGCTAGGAGCTGTAGCATAGGGGTTGCAGGAGGCTGTGCAACTGGCGTATTGGGCATGGGTTTATATTGGTCGGGTGGTGGCACTCCGGTCTAGGAGAAGGCGGAGGCAAGGTCAGAGGCGCTGGGCTTGGGATCTAAAGGGGAGGCTTAAAGGAAGGGTTACGTTCATTTGTAGTGGACGGAGATCTGTTAGAGGCGGCTATCGGAGGGAGGCGCGGTGGTCTAGTGAGGTGAGAAGCTAGCGCGAGTTTCAGAAAGGTCATTTCATTTATGTAGAAGAGAAAGGCGGTGGGGATAAAGAAGAAATGGCAGATCAGTATAAAAAGAGAGGATAGAAGCAGTTTTCTTTTTGAGAGGAAAGAATGGTATATAAACGTGGCAAGATGATGGGATAGAAACTTGGAAGTGCGTTGAGGGATTAAATGACTCCTAAAAAGTAGGCATTAATTCCGGATCATAATTGAAACAGCATGAATGGTTTACAAAGTTTGAATGGATGGAAACAAATTAAATTTAAAATTGCAAAGCACTGTCAATGCAAAGCACAATTAATGGTCATAAAAAAAATGGAAATATGAAATTTAACTGGAAGTTTTGTTTTCATTTCAAACGGAACAAACAGATTAATTTTGGAATCAACAAAGGTGTAAGGAAGGAAATAATAGTAATAAATGAACGTTAAATTTTAAAGATGTAAACATTGTTCATAAATAAAAGGAAACGATATAAATTTATTAATTAAGATAAACAAACGGTTTTAGCAACATATATTAACAAAAAAAAATTCCAATCAAATAAATGATAGGTGATATCGAAGGAAAATGAATCTGACAAATAAATTTGGCAATGTTGCATCAACAATACTCAATAGGATACAATAAATAAATATGATTCCATTAATATTGAAACAGATTGTGTAATTATACGAGTTTAAATATTAAATAAAATCCAAGAATGGATTTATACTCAAATAAATAACTCAATTAAACTTTACCATAAATAAGGTTCTAACATAGCAAATACTGATTTGAATTATTAAATTGTATTCATATCAAAAATAAAATTCACCTATTTTATAAAATATAGACAAATTTAGTTTTAAATAATCAAAATAAAATTATTTACATAAAAATGCAAATAAATAAAATAAATAAACCAAAAATTTAAATTAAATCATTAATTAAAATACTCTAAAAATTGAGGTTGTTACAATCTCCCCTACTCAAACCTTTTCGTCCCCGAAAAGGAACGAGGTAGAGAAATAGTAATTAAATAATTAATATATTTAAACCAAAGGTTCATATTATATTCACACCTATACACACACACACACACACACACACACACACACATATATATATATATATATCACAAATTAAAATCTTTATAATCTATTTAAATTTATAAATTTCGATATATGCATAACTTTATAAACTATATCGTTATAGATTTCAACTAAGATAATATCATTTTCTTACAAAATCTACATCTTTACCTCTTATTCAAAATGTATAGTTTATAAAATATAAAGTCTTAAAGTATAAACATCAAATCCTTTCAAAATATTGGTATTAACAAAACATAATATTATTTACGAATATATATATCAAAATTTCAAATCAATATTAAATAAGAATACTCTTCTTCAACTTCTTACCTTGTTATATACAAGGATAAGTTATAGAATTCGAGGTAAAAGCTGAACGAATGAAGAATCTAATCAAAGAGGATCTACGAAGGAAGATAGATTCAATGGAAAGGAAATTTCAGAAAAGAATATAAATATATAAATAAAAAATTATATCCGAAAATATTTGTTTAAAGCATTTAAAACCATTTTAAAAACCATTTATACTTTAAAAATACGCTCTCTCGCAAGGAAGATTCAGCGACTGATTCCACTCATTCTAGGGTATCACTACCCTATCTCTAATGAGCTTTTACCTCATAGGCTAAAGCTTTGATAAACCAAAGCTCTGATACCAAATGTAACATACCGTCTTTCGTCCGCTTCAAGCTGGTAATTAAACCAACTCAAACCGTTCGAAATGACAGAATGTTATTAGCTTCTGAGGTAAATAGAATAAATCACAAAATCACAGACACAGAAAAACAGAATATCTCGCAGCGGAATAAATAAATTATACAATAGTAGTTCATGAAGCTACTAAATAAAATCAAAGTTTATACATAATACCAGAGTTACAAAATTAAATACAGCGGAAGTCTAAACACAAGAATTTCTAATACATAGAAGAAATAGCCAGAATCAACAGGTAGAGGTGATATCTTTAACCGTCCCCAGCTTCAAAAGGTGAAATCTCAACACTGCAATACTCGATCTGACCCGAGCAATAATGCAAAACAAAACAATTCGGATCAGGACTAACATTCTCATGGAAGTAAACCAACTTAAATGAAATATTAAATGAAATGCATCAGTAACTTAGAGGATGTTTGGGATCATCATCCTCTAAGGATCCGTTAAACTAATATCATATAATATAATACGCTATTATAATAGTGTCTATGTTTAAATATACTATTGAAAATAGTGTAAGCGGGATTACCATTATTACCCTTACACCGTTTATACCGTTATCGTACAGTTTGCATATAACACACCAGTACGTCGGCGGATAGGGATGCGCCGTGATATGACAACGCTAAATCAAAATCGTAGGGGACTCGATCAGGATAATATGACAAGGCACACGAGGAATACCCACGGTAGGATTTCTACCGATGCATGCCCGGACCGGTGGTAACGCATAGCCGCAACTACCGCCCACCTCGAACAACACTCCCATAATCAAGGGTGGCCACCAATCAAATCACAAAGTAATAGATATAGTTCGAAGAAGTGTGTCCGATGGAGGTGCGACCTCACTTAATCACGGTATAGCACCTGTTTTAGTCATTTTAATTATGACCCGAAGGTCAAGGCTATCCATCAACGTTCTCTTTCTTCAATCCAGTAATCGCCACCAAACCATCCTACTTCATTCTGGAACTCCACCGCGTACACAGTTGTTAAAGTGGTTTTCGGTATTGGCAGAGAGTATGACAATATCCGATCCCGGTCTCTTTAACAACCAAACGTTTACATTTTTCACACCGTGGCCATTTTAATAAAATCATATGTTGAAATAAATTGATTTAAGAAATTTCTTTAATTCAAACCAAACAGTTTATGAATCAATTCCTTATATAAAATTATTTCAATTCGTACTCAGTCAATTTATAATCGAATTCATATATTCATATCAATTATAAATTCAAATTCCAATTAACTACGTAGTTCACGTACATTTCCTATACAGTTCAATATTTATGTCAATTCAAAATTCGCATTTATTAAAAATCAAATTCATTGAATCAAGTATCGTTATATAAATTTAATTCTTTAAACCTCGCATTTAAATCGCAAAATCAAAACTTATCCGCCTTTTAAGTTTATTATTAAAGTTTATAAAATATATATAAAATAAGCATTGAAAATATTGTTTATAAGTTATAAATTTATATAGAAAATAACTTTATAAACATATATAGGTTTAAATTAATTCAGAAATAGGTTTAGAAAGAATAATTCATTATAATATATTAATTTAAAGTTAAAAGTACATATATGATTAAATTATACGGTTTAAAATAAATAAATTATAAGTGAAATCTTAAATAAGCATTTAAATACATTTTTACTCATAAAATCATTTTAAAACATGTAATTTAAAATCTTTAAAATATAAATATAAGATCTTAAATTAATATTATTACAATCAAATTTTCCAAGTCATTTTATTTCGAAAACATGACCAACGGTGTCCGTATATAGTTTTCCACCCTATGGTCAAGTGATACGGGTGTTTATCATTTCAACCCGCAATTTATAAAATTTCTACGGGTTTATCATTTCAACCTGCAATCCCAAATTCAGTAAAATCGTTCAGGTCTATCATTTCAACCCATAATGATTTTTCCCTAATCTAATGTCCATTCGGGTATGTATCATTTCAACCCTTAGTGATTTTTCCTAAACTATGGGTATCTACAACATAACAAACCATCACATATCATCAATCACATCATAGTCATATATAATCAGTGTACATACATGTCATATGAATATCGTGTCACATATGAAAGTGTATAATTTAAACAAACAATCTCTACTGACAATCCTATACATTTCATAACAGTTCATTTAGTTGATCTAACATCTATGACGTAATGTGAGTCAGGTGTGAGATAAACTCACCTTTCGCGGCCCAAAATGAAATGACGACTTGTAGGCACGATTCAGAACATATTTATATCTTGATAACCGCTGGTGATATATTTTATTCTCATAAGAGGATGCTAGGGAGTTTCAAAGGATTGGTACAGTTGTTGGGTTTAGGAATGGGTTTTGGAACTCAACACTACATTCGACTCAAAAATAAACACAACACTAGCCCAATTAAACCAAAATAAAAACACAATAATTCTTTACACAAAAAATATATTTATATATATACGTACATATAAAAAAAATCATAACATATATATGTATATATTTAAAATTCAACGCACACCGCAAACACACAACGTAAATTGTAACGTATATATTATAAATTATATAAAACACACCCAAAGCTTTATATATATATATATAACTTTTTAATTAACAAATATATATATTTAAAATTCGATGCACAAAAATATATTTTATAAATTATACATTTAAATAAAACACAACGCTAACGCATACTAAATCATATACCCTTATATATAATATATAATTTGAAACACACACATAAACCCATACACACACACACCCCCATACACACAACACAAATTATAATAGTATATATCATAAATTATACATAAACACACAACAAATCCTTTTTCAAAATAGTATATATATATATATTTAATATAAACGTAAACACAGTAAAATTTATATATACCTATATATTTAAAATTCGACACATTACAAATCACTTATATAAATATATATATTAAGTTATATAGCTCCAAACCATATATATGTTTAAATAACATACAACGCAAAAACACGCAAATAAAACCATAAAACTATATATATATATATATATATATATATATATTTAAACAATTATGTATATATGTACATATATTTTAAAACAAATAAATTTTCAAAGAAACTCAACGGTACGCAATACACCCATAAACGCACTCAACACAACACACACATATAAAATTATATACTCCCTCTTTTCCTGCATATAAGATGTTTTAAGAAGTTTGTTGTGTTGCAAAATATAAGAGGTTTAAGGTTTTAATACCCTCTTTATGCATGATTCATAATAGATGATGAGACTTTTTATGTATTTATTCATGCTTCAACCAATAGCTATGCATGAAAATTAGCAAATTTAAGAGAGAAACTTAACTTAAGTATGAATTAAAACATCATTAATTGATTCCTTAATTCTTTTGCAAACAAGTAAACATCTTATATTCAGAAACGGAGGAAGTATAATATTTACATATGTACATAAAATTTTCAACACATATAAATATATAAAACCCAAGATATATGTTTGTTTTTTAAATAAACGTAGATTTATGCACCCTTTTACTCAACCCATATTCACACACGAACACATCACCACACAGGAAATATACCACACATACTAATTAAAACTCACACACAAACAAAAGAACAAAACTCATGCAAACATTCTCACACACAAAACAATACACAAAATCAATTAAATATATACATACCTTCGCAACTATATATTATATATAGACAATCGTTAAAAATATATATACATACATATTAATAATAAAATAAAAATTCAACAAATATATATATTCATATATATATATACACACCCACTGAAAAAAATATTTATTTATTTATTTAAAAAGCAACACACACGCACTACTGTTTCAAAATCCAATATATACATAAATCAACACACACAAAATTATTATATATATTATAAAATTTAAAATACACATACAAACATCACCCAAGACACCACAAAACCAATATATACACACGAATGGAACTGGCATTACACACACAGCATACACAAACACAATTACATGTATAAATACATATTATAAAACACACACTTAACACACATAGTCAATCACTCCAAAACAAAATATCATACCCAAAAATTAATACATACCCAAAATATTTAAAAACATGAACTCACGCCTAATACACAAAAAAACACATAAACAATAAACCAACGCACGCAAGCACACACCACACACATACGCATGACAAAACTAAAGGAAATAGGTAACTTTAAAGTCTAACACAACAACCAAAATAAATAAGTATTTATATACATTTAGTAAAAGATAAGGGGGAAGTCTTGGGTTCGATGGGCTTCAGGGAGGGCGGAGGAGTCAGCATCGGTTGGTCTGGTTCAGGCAGAGAGGAGTACTTTGTGAACTTCGGCTTTTTGGGCTAGGAGCTGTAGCATAGGGGTTGCAGGAGGCTGTGCAACTGGCGTATTGGGCATGGGTTTATATTGGTCGGGTGGTGGCACTCCGGTCTAGGAGAAGGCGGAGGCAAGGTCAGAGGCGCTGGGCTTGGGATCTAAAGGGGAGGCTTAAAGGAAGGGTTACGTTCATTTGTAGTGGACGGAGATCTGTTAGAGGCGGCTATCGGAGGGAGGCGCGGTGGTCTAGTGAGGTGAGAAGCTAGCGCGAGTTTCAGAAAGGTCATTTCATTTATGTAGAAGAGAAAGGCGGTGGGGATAAAGAAGAAATGGCAGATCAGTATAAAAAGAGAGGATAGAAGCAGTTTTCTTTTTGAGAGGAAAGAATGGTATATAAACGTGGCAAGATGATGGGATAGAAACTTGGAAGTGCGTTGAGGGATTAAATGACTCCTAAAAAGTAGGCATTAATTCCGGATCATAATTGAAACAGCATGAATGGTTTACAAAGTTTGAATGGATGGAAACAAATTAAATTTAAAATTGCAAAGCACTGTCAATGCAAAGCACAATTAATGGTCATAAAAAAAATGGAAATATGAAATTTAACTGGAAGTTTTGTTTTCATTTCAAACGGAACAAACAGATTAATTTTGGAATCAACAAAGGTGTAAGGAAGGAAATAATAGTAATAAATGAACGTTAAATTTTAAAGATGTAAACATTGTTCATAAATAAAAGGAAACGATATAAATTTATTAATTAAGATAAACAAACGGTTTTAGCAACATATATTAACAAAAAAAAATTCCAATCAAATAAATGATAGGTGATATCGAAGGAAAATGAATCTGACAAATAAATTTGGCAATGTTGCATCAACAATACTCAATAGGATACAATAAATAAATATGATTCCATTAATATTGAAACAGATTGTGTAATTATACGAGTTTAAATATTAAATAAAATCCAAGAATGGATTTATACTCAAATAAATAACTCAATTAAACTTTACCATAAATAAGGTTCTAACATAGCAAATACTGATTTGAATTATTAAATTGTATTCATATCAAAAATAAAATTCACCTATTTTATAAAATATAGACAAATTTAATTTTAAATAATCAAAATAAAATTATTTACATAAAAATGCAAATAAATAAAATAAATAAACCAAAAATTTAAATTAAATCATTAATTAAAATACTCTAAAAATTGAGGTTGTTACAATCTCCCCTACTCAAACCTTTTCGTCCCCGAAAAGGAACGAGGTAGAGAAATAGTAATTAAATAATTAATATATTTAAACCAAAGGTTCATATTTATATTCACACCTATACACACACACACACACACACACACACACACACACACATATATATATATATATATATATCACAAATTAAAATCTTTATAATCTATTTAAATTTATAAATTTCGATATATGCATAACTTTATAAACTATATCGTTATAGATTTCAACTAAGATAATATCATTTTCTTACAAAATCTACATCTTTACCTCTTATTCAAAATGTATAGTTTATAAAATATAAAGTCTTAAAGTATAAACATCAAATCCTTTCAAAATATTGGTATTAACAAAACATAATATTATTTACGAATATATATATCAAAATTTCAAATCAATATTAAATAAGAATACTCTTCTTCAACTTCTTACCTTGTTATATACAAGGATAAGTTATAGAATTCGAGGTAAAAGCTGAACGAATGAAGAATCTAATCAAAGAGGATCTACGAAGGAAGATAGATTCAATGGAAAGGAAATTTCAGAAAAGAATATAAATATATAAATAAAAAATTATATCCGAAAATATTTGTTTAAAGCATTTAAAACCATTTTAAAAACCATTTATACTTTAAAAATACGCTCTCTCGCAAGGAAGATTCAGCGACTGATTCCACTCATTCTAGGGTATCACTACCCTATCTCTAATGAGCTTTTACCTCATAGGCTAAAGCTTTGATAAACCAAAGCTCTGATACCAAATGTAACATACCGTCTTTCGTCCGCTTCAAGCTGGTAATTAAACCAACTCAAACCGTTCGAAATGACAGAATGTTATTAGCTTCTGAGGTAAATAGAATAAATCACAAAATCACAGACACAGAAAAACAGAATATCTCGCAGCGGAATAAATAAATTATACAATAGTAGTTCATGAAGCTACTAAATAAAATCAAAGTTTATACATAATACCAGAGTTACAAAATTAAATACAGCGGAAGTCTAAACACAAGAATTTCTAATACATAGAAGAAATAGCCAGAATCAACAGGTAGAGGTGATATCTTTAACCGTCCCCAGCTTCAAAAGGTGAAATCTCAACACTGCAATACTCGATCTGACCCGAGCAATAATGCAAAACAAAACAATTCGGATCAGGACTAACATTCTCATGGAAGTAAACCAACTTAAATGAAATATTAAATGAAATGCATCAGTAACTTAGAGGATGTTGGGATCATCATCCTCTAAGGATCCGTTAAACTAATATCATATAATATAATACGCTATTATAATAGTGTCTATGTTTAAATATACTATTGAAAATAGTGTAAGCGGGATTACCATTATTACCCTTACACCGTTTATATCGTTATCGTACAGTTTGCATATAACACACCAGTACGTCGGCGGATAGGGATGCGCCGTGATACGACAACGCTAAATCAAAATCGTAGGGGACTCGATCAGGATAATATGACAAGGCACACGAGGAATACCCACGGTAGGATTTCTACCGATGCATGCCCGGACCGGTGGTAACGCATAGCCGCAACTACCGCCCACCTCGAACAACACTCCCATAATCAAGGGTGGCCACCAATCAAATCACAAAGTAATAGATATAGTTCGAAGAAGTGTGTCCGATGGAGGTGCGACCTCACTTAATCACGGTATAGCACCTGTTTTAGTCATTTTAATTATGACCCGAAGGTCAAGGCTATCCATCAACGTTCTCTTTCTTCAATCCAGTAATCGCCACCAAACCATCCTACTTCATTCTGGAACTCCACCGTGTACACAGTTGTTAAAGTGGTTTTCGGTATTGGCAGAGAGTATGACAATATCCGATCCCGGTCTCTTTAACAACCAAACGTTTACATTTTTCACACCGTGGCCATTTTAATAAAATCATATGTTGAAATAAATTGATTTAAGAAATTTCTTTAATTCAAACCAAACAGTTTATGAATCAATTCCTTATATAAAATTATTTCAATTCGTACTCAGTCAATTTATAATCGAATTCATATATTCATATCAATTATAAATTCAAATTCCAATTAACTACGTAGTTCACGTACATTTCCTATACAGTTCAATATTTATGTCAATTCAAAATTCGCATTTATTAAAAATCAAATTCATTGAATCAAGTATCGTTATATAAATTTAATTCTTTAAACCTCGCATTTAAATCGCAAAATCAAAACTTATCCGCCTTTTGAGTTTATTATTAAAGTTTATAAAATATATATAAAATAAGCATTGAAAATATTGTTTATAAGTTATAAATTTATATAGAAAATAACTTTATAAACATATATAGGTTTAAATTAATTCAGAAATAGGTTTAGAAAGAATAATTCATTATAATATATTAATTTAAAGTTAAAAGTACATATATGATTAAATTATACGGTTTAAAATAAATAAATTATAAGTGAAATCTTAAATAAGCATTTAAATACATTTTTACTCATAAAATCATTTTAAAACATGTAATTTAAAATCTTTAAAATATAAATATAAGATCTTAAATTAATATTATTACAATCAAATTTTCCAAGTCATTTTATTTCGAAAACATGACCAACGGTGTCCGTATATAGTTTTCCACCCTATGGTCAAGTGATACGGGTGTTTATCATTTCAACCCGCAATTTATAAAATTTCTACGGGTTTATCATTTCAACCTGCAATCCCAAATTCAGTAAAATCGTTCAGGTCTATCATTTCAACCCATAATGATTTTTCCCTAATCTAATGTCCATTCGGGTATGTATCATTTCAACCCTTAGTGATTTTTCCTAAACTATGGGTATCTACAACATAACAAACCATCACATATCATCAATCACATCATAGTCATATATAATCAGTGTACATACATGTCATATGAATATCGTGTCACATATGAAAGTGTATAATTTAAACAAACAATCTCTACTGACAATCCTATACATTTCATAACAGTTCATTTAGTTGATCTAACATCTATGACGTAATGTGAGTCAGGTGTGAGATAAACTCACCTTTCGCGGCCCAAAATGAAATGACGACTTGTAGGCACGATTCAGAACATATTTATATCTTGATAACCGCTGGTGATATATTTTATTCTCATAAGAGGATGCTAGGGAGTTTCAAAGGATTGGTACAGTTGTTGGGTTTAGGAATGGGTTTTGGAACTCAACACTACATTCGACTCAAAAATAAACACAACACTAGCCCAATTAAACCAAAATAAAAACACAATAATTCTTTACACAAAAAATATATTTATATATATACGTACATATAAAAAAAATCATAACATATATATGTATATATTTAAAATTCAACGCACACCGCAAACACACAACGTAAATTGTAACGTATATATTATAAATTATATAAAACACACCCAAAGCTTTATATATATATAACTTTTTAATTAACAAATATATATATTTAAAATTCGATGCACAAAAATATATTTTATAAATTATACATTTAAATAAAACACAACGCTAACGCATACTAAATCATATACCCTTATATATAATATATAATTTGAAACACACACATAAACTCATACACACACACCCCCATACACACAACACAAATTATAATAGTATATATCATAAATTATACATAAACACACAACAAATCCTTTTTCAAAATAGTATATATATATATATTTAATATAAACGTAAACACAGTAAAATTTATATATACCTATATATTTAAAATTCGACACATTACAAATCACTTATATAAATATATATATTAAGTTATATAGCTCCAAACCATATATATGTTTAAATAACATACAACGCAAAAACACGCAAATAAAACCATAAAACTATATATATATATATATATATATATATATATATATATATATATATAAACAATTATGCATATATGTACATATATTTTAAAACAAATAAATTTTCAAAGAAACTCAACGGTACGCAATACACCCATAAACGCACTCAACACAACACACACATATAAAATTATATACTCCCTCTTTTCCTGCATATAAGATGTTTTAAGAAGTTTGTTGTGTTGCAAAATATAAGACGTTTAAGGTTTTAATACCCTCTTTATGCATGATTCATAATAGATGATGAGACTTTTTATGTATTTATTCATGCTTCAACCAATAGCTATGCATGAAAATTAGCAAATTTAAGAGAGAAACTTAACTTAAGTATGAATTAAAACATCATTAATTGATTCCTTAATTCTTTTGCAAACAAGTAAACATCTTATATTCAGAAACGGAGGAAGTATAATATTTACATATGTACATAAAATTTTCAACACATATAAATATATAAAACCCAAGATATATGTTTGTTTTTTAAATAAACGTAGATTTATGCACCCTTTTACTCAACCCATATTCACACACGAACACATCACCACACAGGAAATATACCACACATACTAATTAAAACTCACACACAAACAAAAGAACAAAACTCACGCAAACATTCTCACACACAAAACAATACACAAAATCAATTAAATATATATATATATACCTTCGCAACTATATATTATATATAGACAATCGTTAAAAATATATATACATACATATTAATAATAAAATAAAAATTCAACAAATATATATATTCATATATATATATATATATACACACCCACTGAAAAAAATATTTATTTATTTATTTAAAAAGCAACACACACGCACTACTGTTTCAAAATCCAATATATACATAAATCAACACACACAAAATTATTATATATATTATAAAATTTAAAATACACATACAAACATCACCCAAGACACCACAAAACCAATATATACACACGAATGGAACTAGCATTACACACACAGCATACACAAACACAATTACATGTATAAATACATATTATAAAACACACACTTAACACACATAGTCAATCACTCCAAAACAAAATATCATACCCAAAAATTAATACATACCCAAAATATTTAAAAACATGAACTCACGCCTAATACACAAAAAAACACATAAACAATAAACCAACGCACGCAAGCACACACCACACACATACGCATGACAAAACCAAAGGAAATAGGTAACTTTAAAGTCTAACACAACAACCAAAATAAATAAGTATTTATATACATTTAGTAAAAGATAAGGGGGAAGTCTTGGGTTCGATGGGCTTCAGGGAGGGCGGAGGAGTCAGCATCGGTTGGTCTGGTTCAGGCAGAGAGGAGTACTTTGTGAACTTCGGCTTTTTGGGCTAGGAGCTGTAGCATAGGGGTTGCAGGAGGCTGTGCAACTGGCGTATTGGGCATGGGTTTATATTGGTCGGGTGGTGGCACTCCGGTCTAGGAGAAGGCGGAGGCAAGGTCAGAGGCGCTGGGCTTGGGATCTAAAGGGGAGGCTTAAAGGAAGGGTTACGTTCATTTGTAGTGGACGGAGATCTGTCAGAGGCGGCTATCGGAGGGAGGCGCGGTGGTCTAGTGAGGTGAGAAGCTAGCGCGAGTTTCAGAAAGGTCATTTCATTTATGTAGAAGAGAAAGGCGGTGGGGATAAAGAAGAAATGGCAGATCAGTATAAAAAGAGAGGATAGAAGCAGATTTCTTTTTGAGAGGAAAGAATGGTATATAAACGTGGCAAGATGATGGGATAGAAACTTGGAAGTGCGTTGAGGGATTATAGGCATTAATTCCGGATCATAATTGAAACAACATGAATGGTTTACAAAGTTTGAATGGATGGAAACAAATTAAATTTAAAATTGCAAAGCACTGTCAATGCAAAGCACAATTAATGGTCATAAAAAAAATGGAAATATGAAATTTAACTAGAAGTTTTGTTTTCATTTCAAACGGAACAAACAGATTAATTTTGGAATCAACAAAGGTGTAAGGAAGGAAATAATAGTAATAAATGAACGTTAAATTTTAAAGATGTAAACATTGTTCATAAATAAAAGGAAACGATATAAATTTATTAATTAAGATAAACAAACGGTTTTAGCAACATATATTAACAAAAAAAAAATTCCAATCAAATAAATGATAGGTGATATCGAAGGAAAATGAATCTGACAAATAAATTTGGCAATGTTGCATCAACAATACTCAATAGGATACAATAAATAAATATGATTCCATTAATATTGAAACAGATTGTGTAATTATACGAGTTTAAATATTAAATAAAATCCAAGAATGGATTTATACTCAAATAAATAACTCAATTAAACTTTACCATAAATAAGGTTCTAACATAGCAAATACTGATTTGAATTATTAAATTGTATTCATATCAAAAATAAAATTCACCTATTTTATAAAATATAGACAAATTTAGTTTTAAATAATCAAAATAAAATTATTTGCATAAAAATGCAAATAAATAAAATAAATAAACCAAAAATTTAAATTAAATCATTAATTAAAATACTCTAAAAATTGAGGTTGTTACACCTAGTATCTCCGCAACTTCTTCATTAAGATACTTTCTAAACAAGGAATAATTTATGTTGGTACCACCTTCGAGGGCCACAACTGTTCTTTGCAACTTCATTTTTGTTGGTACGGTTCCAATCCCTCCACTTTCATCTCTTTTGATCTTCTTTAATATTCCAACTATTCCCGTTGCAGCTAAACTAGCAGCTCTTCGTGTGACTATACTGCACACTCGTTCAACTAATTTACGAGCATTTAGTGATACTTCTGGCATCTGCGGATTGTCTTTCATTATACGACTGACTTCTATAAGGTCAGCAGAGTCATCTTCATGCATGGTTGCCATCATAGGAGTACTTAAAGAAAAAGGTGTAGCTAAACAAGCAGCAACATCATCACCAAAAACATCAGACTCCCAAGTCATTCTTTGAAGCACCCTTCTTGCAATTTCACCTGAGTACATTCCTGATATCATTTTGTCAAAACCATGCTCATTAGGATTAGGGCTACCTTTGTTTAACGCAACATCATATGAAGATCGCGGATTGTCTTTCATTATACAAACCCCTCATCTGAAATAACACTACAAAAGAAGTCTGAATTCCATACGCCAATTTGGCGTAGCGAATGCGTAGGGAATCAGATTTCCCTACGCCATCCCTACGCCAAAAAAGTAGTTGGAAATTAGACATCGCAAAAAATTCCCTACGGGTTCCCTACGCCAAATTCCATACGCGTTCCCTACGCCAAGTTCCATACGCCTTCCCTACATCAGCATTCCTACGCGTTCCCTACGCCAAGTTCCATACGCCTTCCCTACACCAGAATTCCTACACCTTCCCTACGCCAAGTTTCATACGCCTTCCCTACGCCAGCATTCCTATGCGTTCCCTACGCCAAGTTTCATACGCCTTCCCTATGCCGGCATTCCTACGCCGTCCCTACGCTAAATTCCATACGCCTTCCCTATGCCAAATTCCTTACGCATTCCCTACGTCCGTGTTCCTACGCCTTCCTTACGCCAAGTTCCATAGATTTTCCTTACCTATTCCTTACGCATTCCCTACGCCATCGTACATCAAAATTCAATATGCTTATTTTATATTTATCTTCATATACCACAGATATTATAATAAACTTTAATAAAACCAAATACATGCAAAATCGTAACAATATATATCAATACGAACATTGATGTAGAATGAATATCATCGTCAAATTACCATAAACTTGCTGCAAATGTATTTAAAACAAGTCATATCCAACGAACAATAAAATAAAGTTGCTACATAACTTAAACATAGTCGTTTCATCTAATTCAAACATCATAATGTACCTTACTACCTTATTATACAAATGAAACATCAAACCCACAACCAAAATAAGAATAACTCATAGCGTATGTCAGATCTCTGGTTCTTGCTCCCTTCCCAACCCTCGCATAAACTCTCGCATAGAACTCATCTCTTCCTGCATGGAACCAAAATCTCCTTGTAGTTTGTTAATTGTAACATTCATTTCTTGATTTTTACTCCTTAGTTCCTCTACTTCCTCCACAAGTTTCTGTCGGTCATCTGAAACTCCAAACTTACTAGTGTATGTGTAGTCTCTATATATCTACACATAAAAACTTTAATTCAATTAACACAACGAACAATTTTTTTAATACAATTAGCATAACTCCTAACCTAGCAGTTTAACTGAGCATTAGCACGAAAACAATAAAGATAGCATGAAAGCACATAAATACCCTACATAAATCAAAATGATATACCCTACAGTTAACACAGTAAAAAAGAAAAAGGAAAAAAAGCACAAGAAACCTAGGAAAAAAGAACAATTGCTAGGGACACAAGAAGTTATTACAAGTCACAATCCTATAATGCTAAGTATAATTGAGCTTTTCAGCTCAGTTTAACTGAGCCGAAAGGGGTTAGAAATTCTTTTTATGATGTAATTGATCATCTTGAAGATTTATGTATTGCGTCCCTCCATTAAAATTACTGGAGAATAATTTTGTTTCCTCCCTTTAATTCCAGGAAGTAACTCATACAAAGTAACCCACTTAAAGAGTAACATCCTGAAGAAGGCAAAGCTAGAATGTATTACTAGGTAATTTTGATTATCAATAGATTAGAGTTCTCTTTGCACTTGATAGTGAAATTTAATAGCTTAGTATTTCCTTGTTAACAGCAACGAAGCCAGAGTCCATGCCACAATTAGAAAAAATGATACATAGACAATAAAAGTAAAAGCGAGTCTCCATACGGAAATGCAAGCATTATTCAGCTCGTAACCTTTTCATGGATGAACCCACTTTTTGTACTTGGAAAGCAAAAAACTCTCGAACAAGCCGATGTTCCTGACATATACATCAAAGACTTAGCAACCTTTTTGTCTGAGGCATTTGATGAAGACCTTAAAAAGGTCAAAGAAGAGCATGGGTTACAAAATTCATCACAGGGCAATCTTTATGTTTATTCGAAAAAAGGCAGCAATCAATGCATGTTTTGCTATGGTTAGTGCAAGTGCATCGTACGTAGGACCATCCTTGATAGAAAAATTTGTAAGATTTCTAAGTGGAGGAATGAGAGAAAGTGGCTTGAAAATGGGATATCTGTTAGCATTTGCATTTCTGAGTGATAAGTTCATAGAGACCGTAGCACAAAGGCAATGGATATTTGGAGCTAGACAACTTGGTCTTCGCTTAAGAGCTTCATTAATATCCCACATTTACAAAAAAAGGTCTTTGTTTGTCAAACCAGTCTAGGAAGAATCATACAAGTGGCGAAATTATCAACTACGTGAGTGTAGATATTCAAAGAATCACTGATGTTATGTGGTTTGCCAACATAATTTGGATGTTTCCAGTTCAAATTTCTTTAGCAATCTATGTTTTGCATAGTAGTTTAGGCATTGGAGCTTGGGCTGGATTATTTGCTACCTTTCTTATAATGTTATGCAACATTCCTCTCATAAGAACTCAAAAAAGATTTCAATCCAAAATAATGGAATCAAAAGATGGTCGAATGAAAGCAACTTCAGAAATACTTAAAAGCATGAAAATCTTAAAGCTTCAGGCCTGGGACACTCAGTACCTTAAAAAACTAGAAGATTTGAGACATATTGAGCATGGTTGGTTATGGAAGTCTCTAAGGTTACAAGCAATATCTGCTTTTATATTTTGGGGTGCACCTACATTCGTATCAGTAGTCACCTTCGGTGTGTGCATATTGTTAGGAATTCAACTAACAGCTGGAAGAGTTTTGTCTGCATTAGCAACTTTCAGAATGCTTCAAGAACCAATTTTCAGTCTTCCTGACTTACTTTCTGCACTTGCACAGGCCATAGTATCAACTGATAGAGTAGCTACTTATTTAAAAGAAGAAGATATAGATCCAAATTCAGTTGAAACAATCCCTAGAAATGAAACAGGCAATGATGTTGAGATTAATGATGGAACTTTCAGCTGGGACTTGGATAATAAATCCCCAACACTTGAAAATATACAGCTAACAGTAAAAAGAGGGATGAAAGTTGCAATTTGTGGTACAGTTGGTTCAAAGCCGGCCCTGGCCCAGTGCAAACGGGGCCATTGCACGGGGCATCATCTTCGGCCAGGGCATACGAAATAGAAAACAACGATAGAAAAATCACGCAGGAAAAAACGCTGATGAGAAAATTTAGGTATGGAGAAATCGCAGCAGAAAACATTACGCAATCCAAAAGGAAAGAGATTTGAGGAAGGCAGTGTGAATTTCTTAGGGATCTTAAGGAGAAACAAGGAAGAAGCGGCTTCTATCGTAAACTCACAACGAAGAGGAGCAATTTAAGGATCTGAACTTTGAGGCAAGTAACCGTAATTTCCAGAAATAATAATAATAATTTTTGGTTAATGAATAGGTCGGCGACTTCTATACGTGTTAAAACATGTTTATTATGTTTATAATTTACAGTCTTTCTTTACATTTAAAAACTGTGAATTCAATTGACTGTTATATTTTATAATTTAAGCTATGTTCTTTAGGATTGAGAATTCAATCTAACATTATATCTTTTTTTCTTTGAACAAAATCTGACGTTGTATCTTAAAAAACACAAAGATTTATATGAAAACAATGATATTTTTAGTTGCCACCGTTCAAAATGTTGGGATAAAAAATAAGACAGTTAATAAATTCATGAATCATTACCATAGAACATCAAAATAAAAATGAAATGAGTAAGTTAGAAAAGATTATCATAGCATTCTACTCCTAATTTGTTCTCGAGTACTAAAGGGCGGACCGCAAATTAGAAAAGAAAGGAAAATGTTTTTTTTTTTTCGTATTAGGAGTTTGGAGAAGAATTTAAATCTACGTACATATATTAGATTTTCTAGATGTAAGTTATGTTTAAAAAAAACTGTCAATTTTTATTAGTATTTTTGATGAACAATGCATTGTGATTTTATCTTACTGCAATTTTTTTAACTGCATTCTTATTTCCAGATTGAAAAAAATAAAAGCTAGTTCTAATGTTTCCGTGAAAATAACCATCCACAAGCTCTGATAATAAAAAAAAAATTGAAGAGATTGTTGAATAACATTGAAAGGGTCTCTTAACAAATATTTTCCAAAAAAGATAATTTTAGTGGATAATTTAGATCAATCTGCATATTTTGAACATGGGGCTGGTTTTGATTATATATTAGAAAATGAGATTGTAGTGAATGAACAAATTAATGATACAGAAGAAAATGAACAAGCTATTGAGATTTCATTGCAACATATAATAAATGAAAGTGAAGTCTAACGTTTAGATTAGTAAACAAAGGTCGTGCTATTATTTATAATTACATTTTCCGCAAATCACCACGTTATTCATATCCTAATTTACGGATATACGAAGTACTAATATATCTAATGGTATAAAGGAAGCAAGTGATGATTTTCAGTACTCGAAACAATTCAATTTTGTCATATTTGCACTATTAGTTTATAATAGCAGAATTGAGTTTTCCAAAATTAGCTATGCCTTACAAGTAAGAATATTATTTAGTATCTTTGCATCATAGTAGTTAAGGCGCTAAGGCGCACAAAGGCGCATGGCTTGAGCCCGGGGCTTTTTTGAGCCCGGGGCTTTTTTGTGCGGCTTTTAGAAAAAAGGCGCACCACATATATTAAAAGAAAACAAAAACCTGCAGCTGATCGAAAGGTGATTTCGGTTGAAATTTCAAAATCGAAGTTGAGAAAAACCCTAAAATCATGAAAAAAACCCAAATTTCGAGATCGAAACACAAAAAAACCCTAAAATCGAACTTCAATTTCGATTTCGAAGTTGAGAAAACCCTAAAATCATGAAAAAACCCAAATTGCGAGATCGAAACACAAAAAAACCCTAAAATCGAACTTCGATTTCGATTTCGACTTGGCTCAAATGGGTTGAAAATCCTAAATGTTGTCGAGGCGCACTTTTCTGCGTCTGGGGCCTTGCAAAAAGGCTCCAAAAGCGCGCCTTTTGTGCGCCTCCGTTAGAGGAGGCGCCTCGACCAGCTGGGAGGCGCAGACCTTGCGCCTGCGCCTTAGGCGCGCCTAGGCGCGCGCCTTAACTACTATGGTAGAAATGTTGGAGGAAAAAAAAAGACTCAACCTGCACACATTGACTAAAGTCCAAATATAAACAACAAAGAAAATTCATGAGTTTATCAAGTCTTATTATTATTATTAATTTTCTTTTGGGAGAAATTATAAAAAAAAAAAAAGGTAAACAAAAGTTCTCTGAAGTATTAAGTTATCAATGTAGATACAACATAAGTGTACTCATGAAGTTGAAAATGGAACAAGAATGGAAGGACCAATGAACAGTTTGTGCCTGATAAGTATTTGAAGAAACGGAAATAGATAAACAATCTAATAAAAGAGGGACTTCTAACACATAAGGCACACGAGGGTCTTCCTGAATTATACAAGCATCAATTTATCAGTGTAATTTTCAAGTTACAAAAAAATAATATAAAAAAAACAGCATGGAGAAGCACAAGTATGGTTAAAACCAACTGATAATCTTCTGTGGTTACTATTATAGCATTTTAGGTTCACAAAAATAAAACTAGATAGTTTTTATGTAAAATTGTGAGGTTCCCTAACATTTTTAATCACATTTTGATGTATGAACCATACTGTTAAGACTTGTCTAGTGTTGTAAAGACGTTATTTTTAATTGTTAATAGCTTTAAAAAAAGCGAAGATTATCAAGCAAGCTGAGCATAGCTAGTAATTCCTTCTTTTTGAATTCCTGTAACCTCAAATGAATCAAAAATGATTCTTCTTTTTCTCTCGTGAAAATATTTAAACTTAGAAAAAGGGAAAAGATGTATTTTTTTAGAAAGAATGAAATTTTAAAAAAAGGTTCGACAAGGAAAGCCAAAAAAATTGAAACTCTACATGGACAAGAAATTTCAGAAAAAACTTATAAAATTAAAAACTTAAAAACTCACAATAAAATAAAGTTCGACAAATTTGTCTGTTGAAATTTGTTGAAGTAGTTTGTAGAGGAGGAGATGGGATTGTAGAGTGAAATTGCAGCTGTTTTATGTTGACAGAAGTTGTGTAGTGGGGATTTTGAGAGAAGAGTGGGCTTATGGAGACGGAGTTTGTGTTGTCCTTTAAGAGGAGTTTGGGAAATAGGTATAACTATCCACATGCAGAGTAAAGATGTATCAGGAATACTGGAGAAAGACAATGAAAAACAGTGGTTGAAAATGTAACATGGTTAAAAAAATTTGCAATGCAAATTTAAAAAAAATGCAGAACAAAGTAAAATATGATTCAATAGAAAATTGGTTGTAGTATGGAGGACAGAAGGATTCTGTAGGACAGAATGAAATAAAAACATAAAAATGACACCAAAATGTGTACAAAAGATTTGAAAAACATAAGAAGAATTTTGAACACAGAGGATATAGAGAATGTGAGCCAAATGTGTAACACAGAATACAGATCAATCAAAAGAATAGATGCGAATAAATGAAAACTTAATGCATAGAAATGCGAGAAAAGCAGTGAACTATAACAGAGAATGCATACATGAGCAGATACAGTGAAGATAAATATGAGCAGAAATATGGTTGTTTATATCTTTCTTTTTTCAATCGTCATATAAATTCAGTTGAATTGCATATAGAAAAGAAAAGAAAAGAAAATCTGATAAGAAAAATTATTTTCCCTATTTTCTTAATATGTTATATGATTAATATCAGAAAAGTTATCTTGAAAATCACAAGATTAATAGAAAATTATGCATTGATTTGTTCCATTGTATAATCAAACACAACCTTTTACGGAATAAAGTGCCTATGTACAAAACTAGGAATATAACAGTTAACAGTTTGTGCATATATGACCAACCATATATATAGAGAGGACATTGCATGATAAATCGTTAGGGGAGTCCCCAATTAATATGCTCCCATGTATCTGTCGTGGAATAATAACAACTTGCAGTTTACTATTTTGGTAAAAGAACCTCAGTATCACATTAGGACAGCACATTAGTTTACTACAAAGACAAACATATCACTGTCAATTTCGTTTTGTAAATAAGCAAAATTTTATATCAAGAAAGTATTCTAACAAAATTGTTACTGTTAATTATTTATACTTCTTCTAACCTATGGAACAAGCAAAACTCTAATCTACAAAAATAAATCGAAGGAATCATTAAATCATTCTCGATTAACCCTAGATATTAATAGCTTTAAGCAAAAGAAGATAAGAAACAAAAATCGCATTTACCAGATTTTAGATGGTTTTGGATAAGATCCGACGAAGAAGATCACTTCTTTGCTCCCGATATAATTTCCGATTTCGCGGCCTCAAAAGAGAAATAAGGCTTTCGAAAGCGTTCATTTTTATTTGAGTTTCGGATTACGAGGTTTTTCATTTTGGGCCGAAAACAGGGAAAACAATAAAAATTGTTTTCAATTTTCTTTGTTAAACCCATTTTCAAAAATTCTCTATTTTCAAATTTGAAATTTACAAAACACTAAAGCAAACAAGTTTTCATTATTTTGCAAAATCTAAAACTAAAAATATTTGAAAACGGATAACCAAACAGACCCTAATATTTTACATCGAGAAAATAGAATTAGAACCCTAAATTCAGGACCAACCCTGTGAATTGGGTTGCTCAAGGCGATTGTAGAACATGTTGTCTTTTATCATAAAAATGACAACTAAATTCAATACTACAAATATTTACCATGATAATTTATTACGTGGTGGATTAAAACAGAAATGTAATTTTATTAACAAAATAAATGTAAATATCATTAAACTGAACTTCATTAATAACATATTAACTCCAACAAGCATAGCAAGTTTGCATTAAATTTTATAAGGGGGCATCACTTAATAAATCGCACTGGACATCCTAATCTCCAGGACCGGCTCTGTTCATATTTAGTTTACTATATTTATGTATTTAACCAAGCTGTATAAATAAGGCTGCTGGTTATGTAATAAGTTAAGAAAAAGAGTTTTATTTTATCTTCATATCTCTATTCGCTTTTCTCTTCTAAATAAATATAAGCACTATTACTTCAAATACCATCACTTTGATTACCATCATTCTTTGCAAAACGATTAACTTGGTTACAGGCAGTTGTAAGTAGCTAATATTGCTGGAAATGTATATTCCAATGTGAATTAGTAGCTAATATAATGACAGGCCTAAACTTCTGTAAATTAATAGTAAATTAGTTTCTATGTGTTAACTCTCACTATACCCTATTTGTTAATAATATATAAGTTTCTTGGGTTAGGCATTTTATGTGATAAAAACATTTCTCTTTCATATCATATCTTTCTAATATATATTTTGCAGCATTTATCGCTTGGCAAAGCCTGGTAATTTTCAGAAAACAAGTTTGGCCTCAAGTTTAAAATGTTTAAGTCATTAGTTAAAAATTCGAAAACCCCAGGAATATTGCATTCTAATTGAAAAATAAATAAATAAAGTTTTCAGTCGATACCCCAGGAATATTGCCGGTACCAGGTCTTCGTGTGCTTCTTGAAGAAGCATATGTCCCACCTTCTCCAATAAGCTGCATATAAAGAAGGTTTAGCTCGTCGTGAGAGAGCTCCCTACCCCGACTCTCGGTCATTTAAGCAACTCGCTCATTGTATTTGACCTGTAATTTACATAAAAAGTTAGGTATGGTATTGTTTAACAGAATTACAAATTTGTAAACTATAATTCAAAACTTTTGTTGATTACATACAGCAAACTGTTCCGAGTACTCATCAATCCATCCCCCATCTATAGAACCGTCTGGTTTTTCAACATAATGTGTTCGAATGTAAACCTGCATATATGTTGGTGTTCGACCTTGTTCTTTCTCCTAAAAAGTAAAAATAAATTATCTTATATTTATTTGGATTGTATACTATTATTAATTAATAATTTAAATAATTACCATATCGTTCATCCATTGTGCCATTGATTTAGAACCACATCTATGTGGCCTTGGATTTTTATTGCGAGCGATTGAGTTCTTTTGAGAAAGCTCCTTCACATCCTCTCTCTCCCAGTAGGCTAAATATCGTTGCCATACTTCATCTGTTATACAGGCATTCTTCTTTTTATACCTTTTCATCTCTCCAACAATATACCTATACTTCAAAGAACACTTTTGCTCCCATAATTGTCTGACATCAGCAAAAGAAGTGGCGGGATCCCAAGAGTACAATGCCTACACAAGATTTCGAGATCAAATAAATAAACTGAAAAACTTAATCATGAATGGACTTAATATTGTAACAACCTAAATTTTAATTATTTTTACCTTAAACTCTTCAAACCAATGATCCTTAACAGTAACAGGAATCACACTGAAACGAGGCCAAAATGATGTCAAACGGGCCTTAATCATAGAAGATATAGTACGAGACGTCGAGTCACTATTCGCGAATTCCCAACTGTTAATGCACAAATTACAGTAAACTATGTAATGCATTATCAAAATATACAATAATTCAATAATTTAAAATTTTTACTTACTCGCCACTCTAGCCACAATAGATATACATGGTGCCGACTGAAGAAGCCGAGCCAGTCTGTGACGTTTGTCCAGATATCCCAGGGGTGCCTTGATCATGATCACATCTATCAGAAGGGGTGGATTGTTGATCGATAGGGGGTGGTGCCGGTTCGATCAAACCCAAACCACGTCCACTACCACTGCGACCACCACCGCCACCGTTACTACGACCACCACGACCACGAGAACTCATATCTATTACATGAATATGACATTTGCAACTATATACATAAGATAATCTAACATTTCAAAATGAAATTAGTAAACTTATTTAAGACAAGGTTTGAAAACATACATCAAGGAGCATAGAATGTAAGTCAACAATTGAAAATTTTATTGCTAACTAAACATAAACAAGTTCATTAACATAAAAGCAACCGAGCAACTAAAAACACATGCAAACAATCATAATTAAATATACATGCTACCAATCTTCATTATCATCATCACTCTCAACGTTAACACTCTCATCTTCAAGCCCACACTCATCTTCTTCTGCTTCAATTTGTTCATTGTCATCATCATCTACTTCGACCCCATCATTGACGTCATTAATAAGAGATCCTATGTCTTCTACTTGTTGTACAATCTCCAGTAATTCATTAGGTTCTGCATCATTTTGATATGCCATATTGTCGGTTATGATCATGTTTGAGTGAAATGACCATCTCGGTTTTGTTTTAATAACAGCCCACCAGTCTGAACGACTATTGTCGATAGCAGGATATGGTGCGAAATAAACTTGTGTAGCTTGTGCTGCCAACACAAATGGATCATACCCCGAATATTTTTTTTATGGTTTACTTCAATAAGAGGGTAGTCCTTATGTACGCGTTTTACTCCAATATTCGGTCTACTATCAAACCATCGACATTTGAATGGAAATGTTTTTAACTCCGGCACCACCGAGTAAGTTAACTCGATTATTTCCTCCAGTACACCATTATAATCTGTTATGTCATCATCGTTGTTCCCACCTTTGATACAAACTCCACTATTAACAGTTGTCTTTTTCTTTCCATATTCTTCTGTGTGGAACTTAAATCCATTTATAAACATTATTGGACATATTCTGTAGCTATTACGTGGACCAAAAGCAAGTTTCCTATAGCAAATGTCGGTGATGTTGTTCGTATCAACCTATCGATTTGAATCAAGTACACAAGTTAATATATAATCAATACCGTGCAAGATTAAAATATATGACTTATCATACTTACATATTGTTTAAACCATCCCTCGAATTCTTTACAGAGTTCAACACTAGGATATTCACTTTCGAACTTGCTGTTTAAAGCAACTATACATGTTAATATCTAAGGAGTATTGCATGTAGCTTAAAAAGATTTAAATTAATTTAGTTAATGAATACTCAAATTATTATAGTACCTTATAAAATCAGTTAATTCATTGCAATTAAAAAGCACAGTTGCTTTGGCTAGATTGTAATCCTTTGTTGTAGCAAAGCCTTTAACATTCTTCCATTTACCAGATGGACGTCCTTGTTTTTTGAATATGGAGAGAACGTTATCGACAGAATCATCCACAATATCATTATCATTGCGATGACCACGATTTAAATTTAAATTCACATGATCATCGAAATAATGACTAAAAAATATGGATGCTTCTTCAATGATATACGCTTGACAAATAGAACCTTCAACACGTGCTTTCTGTTTCACCTTTTTCTTTAGGTGGCCCAGATACCTTAATAGAAAAATGTGTGAAATTAACTATGACATGTACTAAATTTTAAACATTGAGTAAATAAATAAAATTATTACATACCTCTCAAAAGGATACATCCATCCATACTGCACTGGTCCTCGTAGTAATGCTTCAGTTGGTAAATGTACTAGCAAATGTTCCATGCAGTTAAAAACTCCAGGAGGAAATATTTTCTCCAATTTACATAGTAATTTGGGTATATCTCTTTCAAGCTTCTGCAAATGGCTTTTAGATAGAGTTGTCGAACATATTTGTTTAAAGAATAAACTGAGCTCTGTTATAGGCATCCAAACCTTTTGTGGTAAAAGCTCTTTAAATACTATCGGAAATAGAGTCTCTAAAAATACATGGCAATCATGACTCTTCATACCTGACAGTATAAGATCCTTCATATCAACGCATCGTTTCATATTAGAAGCAATTCCATCAGGAAATCTCAAAGAATCAACCCACTCTAGTAATTTTATACAACGAATCCTATCCAGCTCATAACAAGCAAGAACTTTGAAGTTTGGACGAATAGGATTAATCTTAAGCTCTGGACGATTGCAATAGTATTCGATATCTTTTCTTGATTTCAAATCATCTTTGGTTTTTCCTTTCGCGTTCATTATTGTGTGAAAGAAATTATCAAATACATTTTTTTCAATATGCATCACATCTAAATTGTATCGAATTTTTAGATCCTTCCAATATGGTAATTCCCAAAATATACTCTGTTTGCACCAATTGTGATAATCACCTTTGCCAGGAATTTTGGGCTCTTTGTTTCCTGTCTCATGTAATTTTGCATAATCTTGTACAATATCAAATATCTCTTCTCCATTCAAAAATGTCGGCGGTTGCAAATTTACAGTTTTATTTCTTTCAAAGTTTTTCTTATCACGCCTAAATGTGTCATTTGTATGTAAAAATCGACGGTGGCAATCCCACCAACACTGCTTACCACCATGCTTCAGTGTAAATGCTTTTGTTGAATCCATGCACACAGGACAAGATAATTTACCTCCCGTACTCCAACCCGAAAGCATCCCATACGCAGGAAAATCACTTATCATCCATAATAAACAAGCAAATAGTTTAAAAAATTTCCTCTTTGACACGTCGTATGTGTCAATACCCTCTATCCACATTTTCTTCAAGTCCTCGATTAAAGGTTGCAAATAAACATCTATTCCGTTTTTCGGATTTTTGGGTCCAGGGACAATTAGGGTTAAAAACATGTATGGATTTTGCATGCACATCCAAGGAGGTAAATTATAAGGTGTTAAAATAACTGGCCAAGTGGAGTATTTTTTTTCCGTACTGGCTAAAAGGTTGGAAACCATCAGTGCATAAACCGAGCCTAATATTTCGTGATTCGTTGGCAAAATCAGGATATTTGTCATCGAAATGTTTCCATGCTTCTCCATCTGCAGGATGACATAAAACCCCTTCCTCTCGAACTCGTTTATTATGCCATCTCATGTGCTCCGCAGTGGCATAAGACGAATACAGTCTTTGCAATCTAGGGATAATCGGAAGATAATGTAAACGAGTAAAAGGCACACCTTTACCATTACTTTTTTTCTTTTCGTATCTTCCTAAACCACAAAATTTACATTGTGAATGATCAATGTCTTCTTTCCAATATAGCATACAACCACTTCGACATGTATCAATCTTTTCATATGGCAATCCGAATGCGGACAGTTGTTTTTTTAATTGATACCAATTTTCAGCCAATCTAGTTTCCAAACCGGATGGGACCACATCTCGAATTAAACTAAGAACGTCATTCATTAATTTCTGGGTACCGTTGTTTGTGGATTTTATTGCAACTAGCCAAGCAGTCGCTGCCAACTCTGTCATAGGACATCCATTAAAAAGCGGTTTTTTCGATGCTTCTAACAAGTCAAAAAAAGATTTAGCTTTTGGATTTGGTTCTTCCTCTACATCCAATGAATTATGCAACATGCTCGGACCAGCGGCATCAATAACCATTTCAGTCATTCTATTTTCTGAAGTAGTAGAATCACCCAAATCAACATCAATATTTATGTTATCATCCTCAACAGCTACCGATGTATTAACAACGTTCACCGCATCTTCACCATGATGTATCCACACGTAATAATCGTCCATAAAACCATTTTTAGTCAAATGCCTTCGAACAATTTCATAAGTATGATGTTTTGTGGCTTTGCATTTCTTACAAGGACAACGGATTTCCGTCATGTTTGTCCCATTAGAAGATGCCACTAGCATGAACTCGGTTAAACCACTTAAAAATTGAAATGAAATTGTTCCTCTATGCCTAACATCTTTGTACATCCAAGCGCGACGAACTTTCAAATGTTCCATCTTCTACTGCACAATTAATATATATGTTATTTTATAAGACGAGTGCTTCTATAATTATTATTATATAGAACTATAGTTATTTCATTATTTAAATTATCCAATTATTATTTTTATTATTATTCTTAAATGATTAGATTCTTACATTCATGAAAACTAAATATATCTAAGCGTAACCCTAATAGAAATTTATCTGTTGTTTATTTAATTGAACGTTCCATAGAACTGTTTATTTATGGGGTTAGTCAACCTACTTCCCATTACAAACAAAACGTTATTTTTTACATTTCATAAATCATTTCACCTCAAGTGGTACAACAAAATTTCGGCAGCACTTCCCCTTATTCCCCGTATCATACGCCTGGACGTACACGGGGAATAAAGAAGAAGCACTCCCAAAATTTTATCACCGCTTGAATTGAAATGATTTATGTAATGTAAAAAATTAGTTTTTTTTGGTAACATGTACAGTACAAGGACAAATTTGACAAATATTGTATTAGATAAATATTGATGTCCGTTTCAGAACCAAACGAACATCTATATCGATCATATACGATACATGTCAAACGGGGCCAAATGTTAATCTATGGAATGTACGAAGGTGCTTGGTGTTTCTAGCATAGCAGTGTAGTTTCAGGTGTTTATCTCGGTTCATATTATTTCAAATATAGAAGAATTAATTGCATAAAATTTTAGGATACAATTTCTTTGATATCGTTTACGTATACTTAGATCACATGGTATAATAAACATTCATGGAATGTAAAAAGCAATATCGAATGTTTCACGTTTGTTCATGTTTTCCTACAACCCAAATTTGGTAAAAATTTTCAGGGTGCATGCTTTGACATAAAAGTGATGGTACCACTAAAAGATGGAAACGTTACTAACTAATGGAGAAATTTTAGACATGTAATTCATTTACATTGTCCTTCAAGCATCTATTTATTTTCAAACGACTAGTATATATTTTCTTCATTAATGTTACAGATTCATATTAAGACATACTGTTAAATCAAGTTATGGTGGCTACTTATTAAGCTGTGGTTAATGTAAGATGTACCATATCTATGGTTTTATATTTTCATAAAGTTTTAAGCAATATTAATCTTAATAAGGATGAAAAAAAGGTTAACAGTTGGTAATATAAATTCCTCAGCTCACTGATTATGACATAGTGTATTACTGGTTTATCGATTTATGTAAGCATTTAAGCTTAAAATATCCATGTCAAGTTCAAACCACCCAACTCAAGAGAAAAGAAGAAACATTGACTGATTATGTTTCAATCAACTTGGGTTACTTAAAGGTTGAATTGTGTTGCAGCGCATGCCAGTACTTATAAACATCAGTATCTCTTATGAATAAGCTGTCCGAGGATTCAACCTCTTACTGTTCAAAGACTTATTCATCCATAGCTCATAGTATGTTTGCAATCCATTCATCCTACACTTTTATTATGGTAACCAAATAAGAATTAAAAAACTGTAGAAAACTACTTGTGAAAAATTCAGATAATTTTGTCAAGTCTGAATTTCTAGTGATTCTTCATTACCACTTTACAATACAATTTTGTAGTTTATGATATTAACACTCATTTAATTCATTTTGTAAAGATCACATATGAGAATGCCTCATATTATTTGTCATTTTTTTGAAAACTGTGAGTAATTAAGAATAAAATTAAACTGCATGATACAACGAAAAAATCAAAAAATTGCATTTAAATCTGTTAAAGAACCACACCTAGTTTAATGGCTTGGTGATTGGATTATAGATGCACATATGTAATAACAATGGTAAAACAATTGGAATTGGTACGTCAAATAATTTAGGCATGGTAAAATTCATTTGAAATAATAGAAGATCAATTTTAAGGAAAGGGAAAATCCACCAACTTTAAGAAGAATAGTGAGTTGATCATTATCAGACAAACTATCATCATTGCAACAGTTTACTTATGGGAGACAATGTGCAAGCACATGGCATGCATATGGCCACATATTCGAAAGAATCCCAAAAAAATGCAAGCTACAAATAGTTTGACAATTAGTCAAATGCTATAATATATCATTTTGTGTGACCCTTGACTTGCGAAAAATTACCATTTTCAAAATTTTCGAAAGAGTTGTGACACAAACATATGTCTTTTGTTTACTGAATAATTTCAAGTTATACATTTGTTTTCTTATGGAAATTAAAGACAACCAAAATTTCTCTATTACTTTGCATTGTATATGCCTTATTTTAGTCTAAGTTGGTTCACCATAAAAACTGTGAAATATAATGGAACAAGATGTTTTTTTTATGTATGAATGAGCTAGCATCATCATTTATACATTCAGAGCTAGAAAATTAGATAGTTTTCTAACTTGTAAGCTTTATACTTTATCTGTCTGTATAGTAGTTTGAAAATAAAATGTCTGGAAGATATTTTTTGAATGTCAAAAACTATATTCATAGTCCAGCCTGAAACAGTAGGATATATTTTTCAAAGAACATTAACATACTGTATAACTCAGAAAGGAAAAACATTAACATTAACATACTAGATCATAGACTATGTTACTAGAACTATTTTATCACTACGATGAATACGCAGTCGTAGCCTACAACACTGTGCTCAATCGATACAGTGTTAAAGAAGGGAGTTTAGTTGGCAAGTACAAGATTTTAGTACATACTACTATTATACCAAAAGGTAAAGAAATTACAACAACTGTTAAGGAAGGCGGGGGAGATAAAAAGGAAGGAAAAGGAGTTACAGATAAGTTGAAGGAGGCATTGAACAAAGTTTTCGTTTATGTAAGTTTACATCACAGCCATAGACGGAGCCAGAATTCCATATTGACCCCGGCTAATGAAAATTTTGATACGTCAAAGTAAATATTGATACGATAAATAAATATAATAATGAACATATAAATCATTTTAACTAATCTTTAGGATAAACTGATTTAACAATTACAAAACCGTGGACGTGTAAATTTAGCTTGACCGTCAAAAGATAAAGTTCAATAAATTTTGGGTTTATACTGAGAAATAGAAAGTACAAAATTGTAGCATTTTCACAAATACATTATTTGTTTCCTTTTTAGCTTTTCTATGGGGTTGCTCAGAAATTGAATGTATACTCACTTAGTGGGAGGACCAAATTATTATGGAGTTTAATGAATTAAATTCGTCCACACCAAACAAGTCAAATTAGCAGTGCAAAGATAGAGCAGGTTATAGATAGAACTAAGCAGTTCAGTAGCACAAACAATTCCATCGCACCAAAAAACAAAGATTAAAAATAGGATGAGAGAAGAACCTGCTGCCTAAGCTCCTCCAAATAGTTCAACAGCAGCACGGATTTGATTGAAGGCGGCAGAACGGCATGTCCAATCGATTTAGGGTTTTTTTTTCCTTTGTTTTTTAATACAATCTGAACGAGTATGAAGGGGAAATGGGAGTGAACGAGTATCAAGGGGAAATGCGACCGAACGAGCATCAAGAGGAAATGCGAGCATATCAAGGGGAAATGGGAGTGATCGAGTATGAAGGGGAAGTGGGAGCGAACGAAGGGGAAGCAAGCACAGATAACGTTGAATATTTCTTACTTTATGGGCCATATTTGCAAAGCCCATTCATATAAATGTATAAAGAAATTAGATCAAGCTTTTAAAAAAACAATTTATGTATAAAAGTCGGACAAATATATTCGAATGTCCATACTTTGCAAGTTTATGTGAATCGGGTTTAGATTTAAATCAACCATGATCAATTATAAAAAATAAAAATTGATTTTTTTCAATATTATAACTAAACAACAATTCATTAAAAAAAATGTCACATTTCGTAAAAAAAATAAAAAAATTTGTCTAATGTTATGATAACTTAAATTTAAGTTTTCTATTATGGACTATTAACTTTAGTACTTCAACTTATTAAATTTAATTATTATTCCTTTTTAAATATACATTTAAAAGGTAGTTTTTATAACTTAAATTATTGTTATTTTCCTTTGAAATTGGGTATATGTTTTATTAAAGGCATTTCAGCCCATGATGTATGGGTAAATACAACTCACCCATTACCCGATAAACCACATCCGACAAAGCCACGTCAAATACAGTTTAACACATAACTTTGGGAACATGCGTTTTTAGATTCTTTAAATGCTAGGGTTGAGCTTGAACTTATGCTTATGTTGTTTATTTTATTAGTTTAACTACTTATAATTAGAGATTAATAGTCATCAATGGTAGAGGTAATAAATGATATATGATTTGCTTGTGTTATATAATAATAAAATTGATAATAACTAATGTAGGCTAATTTTGCTTTAATAATAGAAACCAACAAATTAGTAATTAATTATAAGTTACAATTAATGATAATTTGTGTGAAAAATAAGCAATTATTAACTGGTGTTTAATATCTAATAATTTAAAAGTAATAATATGATTAATTCTTTAAATACTAGGAGAAAACACTACAAGCATAATATCATTACTGCGATAAGAAGACAAGTATATCAAATGTTCTAATGATGGAAAATACATACACAATCAATGATAAATGAAGAAATGCAGAATGTAATGCATAATGAAAATAAACGAAAATGCATGACCAACAACTAACGATGACCCTGCACAATCTTAAGTCATTCATGATTGGTTACCATTCTCGTTGGTGCTCCGTAATTCAAATTGACGTTTGACCTCAAAATTCTGATCTTTCATAAGAGATGATGTTCCAACTTCATACTTCGTTTATTCTTTAACTTCATCAAATTTGAAATCTCTGCTCATGTCACCCTCTTAATCTCTATAAGAAATTGAAGCTCAATATTATTTTTTTGAAAAAGATGGTTGAACTGTAACACCCCACCCCAAGACCCACATTAACAAGGAGAATTACATAGTATTCTCGTCTGCTAATGCGGAGAAAAGGGCTGGTTATGGACGACCAACTATAACTTAGTCTTAACTATCTACTGAACACATCGACAAATGTCATCTATTTTTTTCTCAACATAAGTGGGTCGACATATTCAATAAATAATTAATACAAAGTTATAGATGGCTATGAATCTATCAGAACAAAACACTATAACTAAATGAATAACTCATCACAGAACAGTGTAGATATACAAAATTTTACACATACAATGAGACATTATCAAATTGTAAATTCTTTGCTCCATGTATGTTGAGTGGTCGTCATACCACTCTTGTACTGTATTGAGATGGTAAAGTTGTAAAGTTCTCTCTTCATAAAAAACAAAAGTTGTAGTGGAAAATTAGAAATTAAAATAAGTGTAACGACCCGTATTTTCTGGTCGGTTATTTAATATATTTTAATTTATTTAAATAGCAGTTTGGATTTTAAATAATTGAATTTAATTATTCTTGAATATTTAATTTAAATAATAAATGAAATAAAATAATATTTTAATCCAAAATATTTGGGTGTTGCCGAATTGGCTGAATACTGTGTATCGGCGATATACAGGGTAGTTATATCGTCCGTGTTGAGAATATATCGACGATTGCGTCTGTTTGACGACCGTCGCGCGTTGAGTTTAAAAATTTAATTATAAACGAGCCTGAAATGGCGCGACAGTTCATAATTTGGAGTTTGAACTTTGAAGGGTCGTCCTGGGTTCAAAATAAGTCGGATTTCCTCGAAACAAGAAACGTCAGGACCGATTTGACGATATTTTTCTAGTGGCAGAGAAAAATTGAGTTTTCATCGTGTAGATTTTATTTTATATCCAAATCAAATTTTGAAAAGGTCGCTATGGAATTTCCTTTATAATATATATCGATTTATTTATATAATTAAGGGGTTTTTAATTATTTTGACTATCAAACTGGCCTGGAAATCAACACGAGTTATTTTATTATGAATCTACATCAAATTCTGGTCAGGTATGGCCGATTGCCATATTTTGATATTTTTATATTGAAGTATTTTTAAATTGGGTCTATTTTATTTGAATTTGGCAGTTATAAAAGGGACATTTTTCAAACGACCTCTGTTTTCGACGAAACAAATTTTGTTGGGACCGTAATGACGAATTATTGCTAGATTTTCAAACCGCGCGTCAATCGGGATTATTCTGTGAGCATGGTAAAATAAAATGCAAGTTAAAAGCGACTATTTGAACGTTAACAAACGCTGTTTGACCATACGAGCACGGAATTCGATGAAACAAGATTCGTTAGGACCGTATCGTCGGATTATACGATGCTGTCCAGTTGCGTCACGAACAGAGCTTGTATGTGAGACATAGAGGTGAAATGAGGCGTATGGTTGGTAGATCCACCGTTGCGAATAGAATAAACAAAGGGAATAAATATTAGTTTAAATATTCGTTAAAATTTAACGGATAGTGTTGGATACTAATAAATTCTCGATTTACTATAATCTAAATGGGATAAATTGAATTGGTTATTGTTAATAACCTTGATTTATTTTTTAGTAAGCGTGTAAACATGTTAGTAATGCTATTTTGGGTTAAGATTTAAGTTAACTATATTTTTCATATAGTAGATGTTAAAACGAATCATTCTTTGATTTAAAAGAATTAAAAGTAGTGAATTCCATTTAATGCCAAGTAAGAATTGTATTAAAGGGATTTGTAAATCCAAGTTTCAAACAAGGTTTGATAAATGGGGATTGAATTTACAAGTGATCAACTGACGATGAGGTTTAGACCAAGAGGCGATAAAGGTTTATAATATAATGTCCGAGTAGATGGAATCAAATCAGTTGACGAGATATTTCCATTTGTATCTCAAAAAGGTTTTAAGTGGAAGAATATTGGTAGTTAAAGTGATGTTTCGATGGATATTTATTTAGATAAAGAAGTTAAGTAAAGGACCTTAAGCGAGGATTTCAAATATAAGAAACAGTTGTGTAAACTCAGATTTGAAATCGAGATTTGTAAACGAGATTTGGATATTAGTGGTTAAGTGTCGAACTAATGTTATTCTGAGATAAGAACGGGTCGATCAAGGTCTGAGAGGTAACTAAAATACCCCAACTTGATTGGCTTCACTATTATCGAGGAATGGTATTAGTTGGGTGTGAGCGAAGATGTTGAAAATGGTTTTACTCTATTCGAGAAATATCGAACTAAAATACAAGGTTTGGAAATCAAGTAGTATTTCAATATTGGTTTTCAAAAGAAAATAAGAATATTGATTCCACATTACATTAAGCATGGTTATTCAATCAGAGTTGATCGAATAGAGTTAGAGTTAGTCAAAACATAGTGATTAGGGAAGAGTTTCCATTGCGTCTGCTAGCGTAATTCGCAGGGCTGCAGATAGCCTACGGCGGTCGGATGTTTCCTGAGGGAATCAGGCGTAACCATTGTGATCGCTGCGATCTAGAGTCAAGCGAATGGAGTTAAGTCGAGTATAAATTCATTGATAAGAGTAATCAAATTAGGTTGTTCCAGTTAAGTTAAATAAGTCAAATTAGTCAAGTTAGAGTTAGTCAATTAGAGTTAAATCGAATAAGAGTTATTCAAAGGTCGTATTAAAGAGTTAGAGTTTTAATGTAACAAAAGTAAATCAGTGTTAGAAGCCAAGTGATGATGGATACCAAACCAGTGGACTCATTTGTTGTTATGTTTGAAACACTGCTTATTTTGATGGTTAAATAACCGACTATCAAATAGAATGTTCTGTTTTCCTTTTTACGAGTTGTATTCGAAGAGACCGGGATGGGAACTAGACCCAAAACCACTTCGAATCAACTGTGCGATCACGATTAACGTGAAGCTGTAGAGATGGAGCATTGAAGACCATAGATCTTCATAAGTGGAAGAACCGTTAACAATCTCTGAGTCGATGCAGAGATATACTGGGGTTCTGTCATGATTGGAATCTATGGATTGCAAGGACTTCTCGCTACTGATCCTTGGGGTGATTCCTATTGGATGCGGTAGGAGAGTACCTTCGGTTCATCCTGTTCCTGGATGACTTGTATGGATGAGGGTCTGACAGAGTATTTCCAGAGTGTCACGTACTTTGATTTCTCCAACTATACCAAGAGTGGATGCAGAGAAGAAAACTTCTTAGCTGACGCATAATGTATGGTTGAGGACGTCAATTCGTGATTTCGATGGATCTGACAATGTGGCATTCAAAGTGAATTCGATGTGATGGTCAAGCGTAGCCTCAAGCCTCATCAACCAGGAAATGACAGAAATCGGGCAGGCAGCATGGCTAAGTGGGTCGCTCCCATTAGGGAGTATGATCACCTATCTAGAGAAATTCCTTTTGCTTCTTTAACCTATCGATGCTGTCCCATTTCGAGAGACGGTGACTAGGTTATGTAAGCATATAATTGAACTTTGACTGAATGTGCAGGATACAAAATATAACGGATTTTAGTGAAACCAAAAATATTTAAATCTTTTTAGAAATATCTTTCTAACGAATATGAAAAATACAAATTTCATAGCGGGAATCAAAACTTATGGCCAAATGAATAGTCAATGAAGAATTCAGAATAAACATAGCGCGGACATTGAACTTTGACTGAATGTGTAGGATGCAAAATATAACGGATTTTAGTGAAATCAAAAATATTTAAATCTCTTTAGATATATCCTTCTAACGAATCTAGAAAATCCAAATTTTATAGCGGGAATCAAAAGTTATGGCCAAATGGATAATCAATGTAGAATTTAGAATAAACATAGCGCGGACATTGAAATTTGACCGAACGTGCAGGATGAAAAATATAACGGATTTTAGTGAAACTAAAAATATTTAAATCTGTTTAGAAATATCTTTCTAACGAATCTGAAAAATCCAAATTTCATAGCGGGAATCAAAAGTTATGGCCAAATGAATAGTCAATGCAGAATTCAGAATAAAAACATAGCGCGGACATTGAACTTTGACCGAATGTGCAGGATGCAAAATATAACGGATTTTAGTGAAACCAAAAATATTTAAATCTGTTTAGAAATATCTTTCTAACGAATCTGAAAAATCCAAATTTCGTAGCGGTAATCAAAAGTTATGGCCAAATGGATAATCAATGTAGAATTCAGAATAAACATAGCGCGGACATTGAACTTTGACCGAATGTGCAGGATGCAAAATATAACGGATTTTAGTAAAACCAAAAATATTTAAATCTGTTTAGAAATATCTTTCTAACGAATCTAAAAAATCCAAATTTCATAGAGGGAATCAAAAGTTATGGCCAAATGAATAGTCAATGTAGAATTCAGAATAAACATAGCGCGGACATTGAACTTTGACCGAATGTGCAGGATGTTAAATATAACAGATTTTAGTGAAACCATAAATATTTAAATCTATTCAGAAATATCTTTGTAGCGAATCTAAAAAATCTAAAGTTCATAGCGGGAGTCAAAAGTTATGGCCAAATGAATAGTCAATGTAGAATTCAGAATAAACATAGCGCGGACATTAAACTTTGACCAATTGTGCAGGATGCAAAATATAATGGATTTTAGTGAAACAAAAAATATTTAAATCTGTTTAGAAATATCTTTGTAATGAATCTGAAAAATCCAAATTTCATAGCGGGAATCAAGAGTTATGGCCAAATGGATAGTCAATGTAGAATTCAGAATAAACATAGCACGGACATTGAATTTTGATCGAATGTGCAGGATGCAAAATATAACGGATTTTAGTGAAACCAAAAATATTTAAATCTGTTCAGAAATATCTTTCTAATGAATCTAAAAAATCCAATTTTTATAGCGGGAATCAAAAGTTATGGCCAAATGAATAGTCAATGTAAAATTCAGAATAAACATAGCGCGGACATTGAACTTTGACTGAATGTGCAGGATACAAAGTATAACGGATTTTAGTAAAACCAAAAATATTTAAATCTGTTTAGAAATATCTTTCTAACGAATCTGAAAAATACAAATTTCATAGCGGGAATAAAAAGTTATGGCCAAATGGATAGTCAATGTAGAATTCTTTAAAACGTCATTTTGCTTTTCTTTACAAACAAATTCAAATATATTAAAAAAAACATGAAAACTTTGCTTTAAAAAAAAAGTCATACGTGTTTTATTCGGTTTTTATAAAACCGTATAAAACATAAAGGGTTTTCTAAAAACCAATATTTACCTAAACGGTTTCATAAAACTGTTTATACGAACGGTTTTATGAAAATCGTTTAAGGTGTATTCAGTTTTTAGAGATAGCTGATCGATTATCTCTCGCCACTTTCAATTTGAAATGGCGACGCTCCCTACTTTCTTTCTCTCCCCACTCTCGTCACGACGTTGCTGTAGCGTGAGCAACGTCATTTTTCACCATTTCACGAATTCTCCCCACTGCTAGGAATGCTAGCTAGCTCTTACTGAAATTGTAGCTTATATTCTCAATTTAAACTGCAATAGTTAATAACTATTTGAGGTAGGTATAGCGTAGGGAAATCACAATCTCTTTACGATATAATCTGGGTAGAGAATTCTCTACACATTCTCTATATCATCAACATATTTTCAGTTTTGCCTACGCAGCACCTACGCCGCGTAGGTATGATGTAGGAAACAGAAAGAGAATTCTTTACACATTCCCTACACCATGCACATATTTTCAATTTTCCCTACGTCACGCCTACGCCGCATAGGTGTGGCGTAGGAAATGGATATGGAATTCCTTATGCATTCGCTACGCCATCCAGCCGCGTAGGTATGGCGTAGGAAATGGATAGAGAATTCCCTACACATTCCCTACACCATCCACATGTTTACAGTTTTCCGTACGCCGTTTCTACGCCGCGTAGGTATGGCGTAGGAAATGAATAGAGAATTCCCTACACATTCCCTACACCATCCACATGTTTTCAGTTTTTCCTACGCGGCACCTACGCCGTGTAGGTATGGCGTAGGAAATGAATAGGGAATTCCCTACACATTCCCTACACCATCCACATGTTTCCACTTTTTCCAATGCCGTGCCTACGCCGCGTAGGTATGGCGTAGGAAATGGATAGGGAATTCTCTGCACATTCCCTACACCATCCACATGTTTCCGGTTTTCCCTACGTCGTTCCTACGCCGTGTAGGTATGGCGTAGGAAATGGATAGAGAATTCCCTACGTATTTCCTACATCATCCACATGTTTTCACTTTCCCCTACGTCGTGCCTACGCCTCGTAGGTATGGCATAGGAAATTGATAGGGAATTCTCTACACATTCCCTACACCATCTACATGTTTCCACTTTTTCCTACGCCACGCCTACGCCGCGCCTACGCTGCGTAGGGATGGCGTAGGGAATTCTGCGTTGGAAAATTGCCCTTTTTCTTGTAGTATAAGTTGGCACATAATAAAGACATTGAGCATTTACCTTCTCTAAAACCACCTTTGACACATGACGAATATATTTCATTCTACAAGTGATGGCATTCTCTCCCCTTATAGCTTCAGCACTTCAGTTATTTGTTAAAAAATATATTGAATAAGTTAAAAATAGAAAAGGAAGAAATGGTTTGAATACTAGAGTATGACATTATGGATAGCATAAGTTTGATAAACAATTTCAAAACATTAAACTTCAAAGCAAAGCAGCAAGGCAAATACATTATTTTTTTTCTTTCCCATGCTATCACTATACAGGCAAATTTAATATATGAGCTGTAGTTATAACCAACGTATTCCATATTAAATGCGCCAAACCCAACAGTATGTGCTCACACTTTCAAACCCAGGTATATTTTAGATTTTGAGATAGGGAATATATGTGACCCAGTAGTAATTATTTAATTTACGTGTGCCGAAACAGGGGTATGTACATATATGAAATATACATGCATATACATTGTCCTAGCAACATCATATATACATTGTTTAAGGCAAAAATCAATATTTAATATATGTCATACCAAGGCAGTCTGAGTTCAGTTCAAATTTGCATAAACCAAAGTGATAGATCAAAGCAAAGTTTGAAACACTCAACAGGTAAAGTCAGATACTTGCAGCAACCAAAACAGCCAATATCCCACAAGAATTTATTATTATATTTTAGTTCATTGAAATAGAAAACTTGAATCTAAAAATCGTGAGATATACTCACCTTCGCTCGATGAAAGAACAAATGGTCATTCGCTGGTGGTGCTGCCTCGAACGTGTTCTGTGAAGGAGGCACTTACAACACTTTGAACCATTGGACTACATGAACTTACTTGCATTTAGCTTGTCTCATATCTTCCATATTTAGTGGTCTAAGAACGATTGATGGTGTTCCAATTTCCTCAATATATTCTGGATCCTCACCTTGTTCTATTCTTTTCATCCTACCCTGTGCAAAACAGTATATGCATGAATTTTAGTTAACAATAAAAATGAAGTACAACTGGTAATCTATAGGATAAAGATAAAGTAATTACATTAAAATGTTTAGAGCATAACAATACATTGCATTAAAATGCTTCATGTATAAAACTGAGATGCATTATAATTTTGAAAGACCACATGACGAGAAAAAAAAGGAAAAATAACATATATGATCACTTATAAACCAAAAATATTCAGGCCAGGGACAAAGACAAATTGTACACCAGAAAACAAACTTTAGGTTTTGCCAGTTCCTTTAGTCTTTCTTTTCGAATTAGCTCCCTTACAGGTCTGTATGCTGCTGTCGTGCACACGTTCTGTGAAACAAATGCATCAGTAAACACTGCTATGATCCAAATTACATTACACAACAACACAAAAATTACAATAGTTACACCATTACTGCAGATCATAGTGCAACAAACCTTAAGATCACTGCCACTAAACCCCTTAGTCAGTGTTTCAAGTTTTTTATAGTCAAGATCCTCTTCAACCTTTTCCTTCGACAATAGTTTTTTTAGTATCAACTCTCTGTTCTCCACCGATGGTAATCCAACCATAATTCGGCCCATCAAAGAACATGCAAGTGTTCCAAAATTAAGACATTTGGTTTACATAGCTAGACATAATTAATTCATCACTTTTTATGTTTAATTGGAACTCTAACATACTATTTAATTGAATAAAAATGCAGAGGTCATATTTTATGGTTATAAAATTGGATTTAACGTTCAACACGCTATTTGATGGTGACATAAGATAAACATTGTAGGTTCGATATAAAAAAGAAAATAAAAATTACCTACGCTCGAAACTACTAATAATAGCTTCATCAAGATCAAAAGGTATATTAGCTGCTGCAAGTACAAGAATTCTTTCTTCTGGTGGTGCGCAAGATGTTAGAGGTTGGTCGGGTTTCAGATCTGAGGTGGTGGCTTCGGAGGCTGCAACGGTCAGAGGAGCGATTCGATTTGGACTATGGTTTTCGATTTGGACTATGCTGGTAACTGTTGCTTGGGGCTTCTTGTTCAGGATTTTGTTTTACTTTGCTCTTTTGCTGGAAGTGAGAACAAGAGGAGATAGTCAACTAAAAGAACAGCCTGGTATGCCATAATGCATTGGATTGGTCATAAAAGCATCGTATGTACAATAATCTCTATGAGACCTTGATATAATTGTTAATGTTCAATTTTCTACCATGTTGGTAACTGACATTTATGTAATGTCCAGGGATAAATCAAGTAGTTCAGGGATAAACTGAAACTCTATAGAAATCGTTAAAGCTATCTCTTTAAATCCAATATCTAAAGAAAAAATATTCAATACAAGTAGTCTAACAGTCAAAAATAGCTTCTTCAGCGATATTATTGAGATTAACCAAATGAATTTAGAATGATAGTAAACGTTAGCTTTGTTAGTGACAATAAAAAAACAGCTTGATGTATGCAAATATAACTTAGAAGCATAAAAACATTCATAAACATAGCAGAGAAACAAAATAACAGCAAATTAAAATATATAAATTAGTTTGGAAGCTTAGGCTACAACCCGTGTTATGTAATTCCTCCTATGGATTCTTTTTCTGGTCTTTTGAGAAGTAGGACACTGTATATTACTCACAACAGGAATTGGACTTGGCAAAGATTCTAGATTCTGTTATACATGTTCTTAAGGAGTAACTAAGAAGTTGCATGACAAACTATCATCAAACTATATTGATTACAAACACCATAAACAGTACGAATAGTAGATTTGAATCAAAATCAAGATAAAATAACCAAATGAGGGTTAATCCAGAACCAGATTTCATTGCTGATGCCATAACTACTGATATCAAAACAGAAACGCAGAAAAAGAAAAGATAGATTACTGATATTTCAAGGCAGAAGAAGTTTTCAGAACAATTAGACAGGCCGACACAACCCATAATCACTAGATTTGACCTTTTTAGCCTCTAAACCCGTTAAGTGTTCTCCCTTGCCTCTTCAAAGCATAAATGAAATCCATGGCAGTGACAGTCGAGCATATGTTTTAGGGTTTTGGATGAGAAATCCAAGCAGATGATTTAGGGTTCTGGATGACACATCAACTTCGGAGTTGGTGAGAGTGATCATCGGAGATTGGAGATGGCGATCTGGATCAGAGATGGCAAGCGATGAACGATTAGGAGGAAGGCGTAGGGAAAAAAGATAACAAGTATTTTGAGAGGGAACGAATAAAGTAACGGAAGAAAATAGTTGATAAAAATACAACGATAACACCATGGAAAAAAGTGTTATCTGTTAGAGTTATAAAAAACAACTTTTCTAGTAGTGTGTGGTCCTAAGACATTTGCTAGAGTGTCTCGAACGAAGAGGGGTTTGCCCCTTGCCTCGATTCATGACGGAAATCCAATTTCCAATACATGATATTTCGGTTTTAATTGTAGAACTAGTATGGCGACATGATAAATGGTACCCATGCCACCTATGATTGATACATTTATATTTGAAGTTGTTTTCTTCACTTATAGTAATAATAAAAGATGAAATTTAGCGTATCAAGCATTCTTTGGCTATTATAAGGTTAAACCCTATCCTATGGCTTGCGTTGCATTGTGTGATGGGACCTGGGTCTTATAATAGCTTCATTTTCTTTATTTAGCATTGCGTTGTTGTTGCATGCACTGGTATTCTTGGGGTAATAACCCGTTCCGTGTTATACGACACGGTCCCTTGATTTACCTAATTTTGAAAATAAAGATTAATAACTGTTTTAGTTCTCACACCAGTCACATGACTGAACTGGAGTTTATTGTTTAACATAAACTCTGGGTGCTCCTATTTTCCACACGGGCAGCTAGTAGTTTTGGTTTTGCAGATTTATATTCACAGGATCCTGGTTTACAGCTGGAATGATATTCGGAAAGCTCTGTATCTGTATATCGCCTTCAGTTGTGCTTTGTATTATTTTTCCGCTGCTATGTATTTAAATGTAATTTGAATCTCTGATATTTTTTTGATTTATAATATTTATTCATACTCTGTATATTCTTGTATTCTAATGGAATTGTTGTAATAAATAATGAAATGTTCTTCTGATTGCGTTCCGATCAGTCGTGTCCTCAAAACAATCAGGGGTTTCGAACGGTTTATGTGGTTTAGCGATCGATTAGGATCGAGCGAAATTCCCAGTTGTTATAAAGACCTATCAAGACACAATGTTGCAATCAAACAGGTGGCTTCACATCACTAGGATATATCAACATCGCATGGCTCCATTCTACCTTTAGTAACTCTAGTGGTTACATCTCTTTCACTTGTAGATATGCCATGGGGACCGCAGGTACACAATGGTTACGCCTAATTCCCTCAGGAAACATCCATACCTGTAAGCTTTCACAGCTCTGCGGATTACGCACTTATCATGATTGTAGATCACTGCAGACACAATGGTTACGCTTGGTTCCCCCAAGAAACATTCGTCTACCGTAAGCTATCTACAGCCCTGTGAATTACGCTACACGGTCGTGTTCTTTCAGACAACTCGAATTTTATGTCCGGACAACCTACCACCAACACATCTCAATAAGCTCGAAATTCAAAGGAGAAGGATGATACTTCCCTTATCTTGACTTGAAAACATACATTGCTTTATTTCATAAATCATACTTATGTCATTTACATAAGATTTTCTTTCCAAATCATATTTCAAACATCTCGTCTTATATAAATTCTGTTATATAAGATTTATCTTAATTCATTACCTCCTAAATCAATGGTTTTCGAATTCGATATATTCTTATATTTTCATAAAATTTTCGGAAACTCCTATATCCAATATTTAAAATGGAACAGTCTCAAATTCCATTCAAATTTCACAATTTCAGTTTTGATCTCTTAATCAATTCAAATAATTGATATCTTCTCAAACGCAAACTTATGAATTCAAATTCCCTTAAAAATTTCCCATTATTAAATTTATCACTTACTTCAAAATGAAATCTCTCAAAATTTCAGAATTTTTCATTCCTATAGCAAATTTCTCCTTCAGTATTATTACTCTTCCATATTCACATCCTTCGATTGTAAATTAGCAAGCGAACAACTCCCAAAGCGTCAACCCCGATGGCCGAAAACAAGATCAAAACTCAGGGAATTATTCAACTTAACAAATCACCAGTCAATTTCTAGTTTCCTTATCTCCATTCCTTGTCAAATCATTCCTTACACAACTCTCAAATTCAATTTACGAATCGACTTCTCTTTACGTTATGCCCCCTTTGTTATCGTCGTGCGACTCCCTGTTCTTCAGTTCTTGCCATTCTGATTTATCAAAACCAGTTAGCCTTTTATGATCTTAAGAATTTTTCTAATTATCATATTCATTTTCTATAATTCTAGAAAATCACTTATTATCATTGGAAAACATTTCCAAACATTCAAAAATCTTTATTTCCTATGGAAAACACACTTTATTCTCAGGGGAAACAATTATACATTTGTTATTTGAATTAAAATAGATATTAAACAAAGCATCGCTGTTTCACTTTAACTGCCGACACTCATTTCTTACTCCATTAAACCACTTTGGCTATCGAACCTTAACCATTTCTTAGTCAACAATGAAGTCAATCAAGTTGGGGTATATTTACCTCTCAGACCTTAACTGAACAACATTATTAAATTTGAAACAGATAAAATTCACCACTTAAACGCCAACAAAACATTTAATTCTCGAAATTCCTGATTTTTAACAATTTATTTCCTTTACAATAATCGTTGACAATAATTCACACCTTCGAATTTTTTTACTTTAAAATATACTTTATTCTTTAATCTAAATATATAAATAATAATATATTAAATTTTAATAAAAATGGAAAGTAAAAGGTACTTTCCTGAAATTCGACATAATTATCTCTCTATAAATAACTCATTTCTGAATAATCTCTTATCCAATAATATATTCTGAACTTCATAAATATCTCATTTGAACTATAGTCTGAACTTCAGAATAACCTCGTCATATTGGTCAACTCCATCCCTTTATCCCAAATTCATTTGCAACATTTTTGCTTTCGAAAGTTATTTACTTCTTAAAAGTAAATATTATTCCCTTTGTCGATATCTGAACACGTCATGTCAAATTAATTTTGATTTGGTTCAAACTCTTCACAATGTTCATTCATATATCGCTTCGATTACAGTGCTCATTTACAGTTCACCTCTTCATTCATATATTCGATAATACATTATTGGTTCGAAACAAATTATAATTTACCTTGTCATGTTCGAATTTAACACATTCATCGTATTCCAATTATAAATCTTTTTCGATTTTATTTTCATTTATATCTATCCCGTATATCAACATAAAATCCATCGTTTCATTTTTGGAAAGAGTCCAAATTTTTCCTTTTAAATCAAGTTCTCGTCTGAATTCTTATTTCCATTAAATTTCAGCTCTTTCTTATTGCTAAAATACCCAATAACAGAAATTGATTCGTCGATTCTATTATACTTATTCTCCTTAGATATCGTTCGATAATGGATTCGAGATTTAAACCTAAGGAGACCTTATCGAAGAACTGGCTCTAGCAAGTCTAGATTCTGAAGACTGGGGATTCCGAAAAAAAAATTCAAAATAAATTTTTGTTTCCGTTGTATCAATTTCAAAAATATTAATTTTCAAAATATATAATATTTCAAAAATAACTCACCTTCCGAAAATTATTTTTAAAAATGATTTCAAATTTGTTTTTCTAGATCCGTTTTTAAACCCAATAAGCTAAGCTTTTAATAAACCAAAGCTCTGATACCACTTGTAACATCCTGCCTTTTCGACCACTTCAAATCGGTATTTAAACCAATTTAATATGTTCAAACCGATGGCTCGTTATTTAGCTTATAGAGTTTAAAACACAGAATCGACACAAAATAAAATAATAACCCAGTATTAACAGCGGAATAAACTCTTATATATAACTCAAAATTTAGAATACAAGATATTCTAAATACAAGGCATGTAAAAATAATTCGAATACAAGGAAAATATTTACTGGTTTAAAAACTTCAAAGTGCGCATGTCTTCGAATCCCCAGCTTCGCCGATCTTTGAATCCTGAGCTGTAATCTTTAAATTTGTACTGCTCGGGTCTGACCCAAGCATTCCATGCAAAAAACATAAAATACTCGAGTCAGGATTAATCATAGTTCAAGTAAATTAATTTTGTTATAAAATAAAATATAACAGTTCATCCTATCATCAAATATAAACGGTTGTGAAGTATCCATTCTTATCCCTATGCATTGTCCTTTCTATCCAGCTACAACTTAAGTATAGCATCTACTCGATTCAGTTTAACTAGTTACACATCTGGTGTAGTATTAGTTCAAGAATAAATGTAACATATGTGCATACTAGTTTATATACATAAATATAGGGACCAATGGTCGCGGAAATCTGCACGTACATACGTGTACGGGTACACGTGTGCACTTCCCCAGCATCCCGCTACCGCAAATAATAAATACATTGACGTTCATAAAGTGCTCGCAATATGCAGCATAATCGACAACAAGCAGATCAACAAATAGGTTCCATCAATACATAATAGGGAATCGGGAATTAGCGATAAGGAAAAACACAACAATAGTGTAGCAACAAACAAGTCCAACGTGGTAGTCAAACTAAAAACAACAAGATTATAATGGCAATAACAAGAGCCAACGAATTGAGCCAAAAACCATAATCTAAGAATGGCATATACGGACGGAAAATTGGTTATTTCACAACAACTAATATTGGCATAATCTAAGTGTGGGTGTCAACATTTGATTTTAGCAAATCTGCAAATGTGACTAACGAAATCCATGATTCAACAAAACAACATATGACATCATATGTTACTAAACCTTTTATTTATCTGTCATTGGTACTAATTGATACAGGTTCAAGTATTCAAACAAAGCTTGGCAAGAACAGCAACATATAAACATATACCTAATACTTGTGTGTATTTAAATTCTTCATTTTTCCTAAGTGTAGACATCAACTCTAGAGAGGAGTAGGAATTTAAAGGAGTTTGTATGGCACAAACCTGGAATTGCAGGTCATCCAAGTGCAGCAATGGTTTTAAGTTAGCAAGTAGAAAAGTATACACCAACTATGTATATCTTAGTTTGTCCAGCTTCTTCATAATTGTATGTATGCATAGATATGCCTATACCAAAGGGATAAGCATTCTAATCCAGCTTGATAGTGTGTTATGTTAAATAATGGCCTTACATTCACGTTAAACACCACTGTCACTTGAATGAATGATGTTAAACAAGGGTGCAAAAACAAGTGACATGCATTTCAGGGTACAAAACATGGTATACATCATGCCCAGTTTTTCCAGTTTACGAAAGATGGCAGTATTAATTGAACATTGTACTAGGATATGCAAAATCAAGTTATTACTGGGGAACAGAATTCATCAGGGAACACCAACACATATTAATAAACACGTAGGAAGTGGAACCCCAAACTTATATCATTTCAGGTAAGGCAAGGCACATATTCACCCACAAGATGTTCAACTTCAAACCAGGACAACAGCAGTGTTCTATTATTTAACACTTGAGACTATTGCTTTTTATATTAGTCATCAGTGGCTAAATTTCTGCTTATGGAACAACTGCATCTATGAGATGTGCATTTTTTAACCTGCATACACTACTACATAGGTTAAGGCAACAAAGCAGGTAGAAGATATACATAAGCACCATACCATCCAAGGTTACATAATAAGTCAACATTTGGTTATTAGGCTAACTGTAATCAACAGTCGCCAAATCAAAATGTACTCAATCACCCAACCAAATATAAGGCAGTTGCGTTCAATCAACAAGGTGTAGCCATCAACAAAAATCAACCATAATTTAACTATTAATTTTAGTTTCTAGCGAAATTAAAATACTTGAATTAAAATCACCATGAGGTAAAACTTACCTTAAACCGTGCTAATATTAGAGTGAAACACTAACGCAGCTCTCGTGGGTTTCTAGGCAAAAATCCATTGGCCGTGGCAGGATAATAGAAGAACAACAACGAAGGAGGCAGGGCTCACATGCGGACGGGGTTGAGGATATTTTCGATTGCTTGGTTGTGGGCTTGAGGCAGTCGCGATGAAGATAGTGGAGCGTAGCTCGCGCGATAAGGATGGTGGTACACTTTGATTTGCTAGGGAAAGAGGAACGACTGGTGCGATTTAATTCGAGAAAAGGAAAATGGTGATTGGGATTAGAAGCGGCGGTGGCCATTGTAAAAGGATTGAGGAAAAATGGATTCTCTGAATGAAACTAGGGATTTCGTGATTTTTTTAACAAAAGAACAAGGGTGGAGATAAGATCGAAGTTCCATCGATAAATTATAGGTTAGCGGTGTTTTCCAGAAGTAGGTCTGCGAAGATATATCTGAGGAAGGTAGCTTCTGAATTTGTAATTAAATATTAATTTCTACCACGAATACCCCGAATCTCTCTAAATTTGTACCGCCTACGTAATGAAATTCGACGCGCCGCTCTATCTTCGTATTCTGAATCCGATAAAAATTATTTTGATCGTAACCCGACTCCGTCTTTATACGATATTATTTTATTTTTAAATTATTTATCGGTTCACTGATTTTAGTCCATTGTCCACCAATAATTATGTATGATCCCAAATTTTAAATTCAATTCTTTAGATACAAATATACAATATACAAGCCAAATTTCATATATTTCAACAAATAAATCTCCAATTCGTTTGTCGTTAATATTCTTTATTTTAAATTCAACCATTTAAAATTTCAACTTGTATTTCAAATCCAATTCGAATATTCAACTGGATTGAAAACCAACCATCTTGAAATAATATCGAATTCAATTCATACAATAAAAAATTTGACTTTAAATTCTAATTCAATATCAATATAAAATAGATCATTAATTGTTAAATTTTCAATTAATCACATATTTTAGTTGTCGAAAATTTTGGGACGTTACACTAATACTATCTATTGATAATAGTGAAATCGTTTAAGTTGGGGTATTCTAATTAACTATCAGACCTTAATTGACAATGTTCTTATTATAAGATAATAAATGTTTGCAACTCAAAAATCTGATATATCATTTCTATTTATTATGGTTTTATAAACCATTTTCTTTTATTTGAAAACACACTTTACAAGTTAATTCCTTTTTCTTAATTAAGTAAACTCTAATTGAAACTCCTACATTAGCTTACAAGTTACATTTACAAACTTTTTTTGTAAACCTGGATTATAATCCTTTTATAAAACTCTTACTAGAATATAATCAAATCTTATTTCCATTTGATCACTTCTTAATTGAATTTTCAATTAAAAAGTAATCTCTTTAATTATTATTAATTAAAATTATAATTCCCTTCAACATTAACTACATTAAAAGTAGTTAATTTCATATATTTTTTTACTGAAGATAGGATAAATTATCATTTTTACAAGGTTGTTAAATAATAATTAATGTTATTAACAATAATTAATTAAAAAATCACTTAAAAATACTATTAATCAAAGATTAACTAACTTTTAACAACATTCGCTAAGTTTTAACGAATATTCAAAAAACTATTGATTAATTAATTAAATATTTAAATTAACCCAATCATCGATTTTAATTTTAAAACAGTTGATTTTGCCAATCGTAAACATCAGTTAAGCTGTTAATTGATTTCCATTCATCTTTCCCCTTTTAAATTAATTAATAACTTAATTAATTTAAAAACATCATTTATTTGTTTTATAAAAACAATTATTCAATTTTACTAACATGTATGTTAGTTTCTAACTTCCCGTTTTTAAAACTCAATAACAACATAAGAATTCGTTGTACAAAACGTTTAATAAATTATTTTATAAAACACAATTACATATATTTAAATGCATTTATAAACTTCTAATTTTGTTATCTTATATATATTAACTCGAAACTTCAATTCAGTTAATTAAATTTAAAGCTTAAATCTTCGTCAATTTCCTGAATGGAAAAATGACGCCATAAAATAATAGATATTAGGCCATCACTACTAACCACTTAATCAATATTGTCGATTGATTAAATTCACAACAATGATTAACATCCATTCAATCATCAACATCAAAATAGGTTTCAATGTCGTTTGGGTAAACAATTCATATATATGAATGTTATGATCAACAAATAATATACAATTTATTTGAGGAATCAGGTTGGATTCCTCAAATCTGTCCTTCCCTGCATTACATATCACAATAACATTTAATAATAATATATGAAATGATTTCATTAATATAATGCATTTAAACGACAATATATAAATAACGTCAATCAATCAAACAATAAACAACCAATAGCATCCATGACATCCAATCATCCAATGATAAGTTATAATTATATGGATTTAGCACATCATAGTGTTCCAGAAAAGTGTGAGAGTGCTAACTCACCGTTTTTTTCCGATTCAACGGTTCTGGTCGTTTCATTTAATTTTAAACGTACGTTTAAAATTAAATACAATTCCAGTTGCTTCCCATTATTTCGACCCAGCTTGTGCACAAAGTATTCAGCGTCACGTTTCCAATGAATCCCGTTTCGCGTAATTTTGTGTGTGTTTGGAAAAGATATCACTATTACAATATTTATTTGAATTTAAGCTAATATAAGTTAACCAATTATAATTATTTCTAATTACCGTTAAGCTAGCCACGTCACTTCCCTTATTGATGTTTTAACATTATGCCTACCTTCTTCCTTCCCAGTTATAAAATGTGCCATCTCCTCCTATTACCAATAGCCGATCTCCTTACCCATCTTTATCTTTCTTTTTTTCTTTCTTTCAAAAAATAAGGCCCAACCCACGAACGTGCTTCATAGCTCACAAAGAATTACAAACCTGCCTCTTCCCTGTACTACTTCTTCCCCAACTTTTCTGTTTCATTTTTTCCTTTAAAATGTGAACTACGCCATGCAGCAACTCTTCCCTTGTGCGTCTCCACTATACCAAAACTACATGCAACCGAAACCCTCATCTCCACTTCAACCTAGAAACGTACGCTATAGATCCGCCTCACACCAAAAAACTTCACTACTTTGTTGTAAAAACTCGGGCACGCACCGACCTCAACACTTCCCTGCTGCACCCCATCTGCTCATTCCTGATCTAGAATCACAATACCACCATATCCTCTTCATACGCCTTCATTTCCTTATTGTCATGTCACCTATCATCGCTCAGACAAACCTCAGACGCCACTAGAGCATGCATGCCTCCCTCCTCGATGTACAAACCCAAAGTTGCCTCTACTTTGTTGTTAGGTTCGAAAACCTAGAAGGAACGATCGTTACTTTGATTTTTATAAGTGCTTTGATGTTTTTAACCTTTTCGTTAGTTTGTGGAAACTTCATATGTTTGTTGGTTTCGATTTATAATAATTCCCTGAAGTTTTGGTGAGTATATAGAAGACTGTGTTTCTTTTCCCTTTTATATATATATATATATATATATATATATATATATCGGGAAGTTTCGTTTTTTTATTGGTTTTGGAAACAGGAAATTGGGTTGCTTTGGTTTTCCCGAAAATGTAGCGTGTATATAACGTATATATATGTGGATACAGGGGAGGATAGGAAAGATGTTAAATCGTATAGGGGATAGCATATGCGTAGGGGAAAAGAATAGGGGCCGGTTGACGTTTGTATTTTCTTTCCTTTCATAGCTAAAATTTCGTTCAGCCAACCCACGTACTGAAAATTTTCTGTCGGAGGTGTGTGTGTGTGTGTGTGTGTATATATATATATATATTTAAGTGACATTGACTAAAGATATTTTGAAGATACGAAGACGAAGTGTTGAAGACGATCGTTATAAAATATCACTCGGTTACAGACCCCCTATTAAAATACTATGATCGATGTTCTTAGCTTTAACAGTTATTTTAAACATGCTAGAACTGATTTCGAAGTTTAGTTTGATTGTATGGACAAGGCATAAAATTATAGTTAATGTTTTTAGATTGATTACAACTAAATTATTTTTATTAATAAATGTTCGAATGATTAACATTCAAATTATTAAATTGGCAAAACAATATTCAAAACCAGTTCTAAATATAAATTTTACGATTAAAAATCTGTTACATTCCTTCCCCCTTAAATGAATTTCGTCCCTGAAATTACTAAGGTAGAAAGAATGCTGCAAAACCCACACCTTTACAAAGGCATTTAGTAACAACTCAGTTTTATTTCCAAAACTATAAAACCAATTAATTTCTAATAATAAAAGTTTCCTAAAAAAATTCAAAAATATTCTAACACCTTAAATTTTGGAATTTTTTTGGCAGTCTCCCTTGTACGGAGGGACATCTGCAATATCGTAGGTTTAACAAAAAGATAAATTCATCGACCCACACGGTCAGAAAAATTCAAAATCCAATCTCAAAAACCAAAAAATTATATTTTGCGTAGGCGTAATTTTTTATGAGCGTTATTAAGCACACTTGCTCAATTTATAAGCAATCTTCAAAATCGAATTCTATCCTAGTTGCCCTTTCATACCTGTACTTAACTCAACTTTTCATGAGAGTAACAATATATGAAATAATATTTCATTAGTCATTAGGTGTACTATACAGTGCAAATCCAAATATGTGGTGTCATTACGGGTTATATCTTTTAGTTTTAAGTTATAAGTGGTTTCACTAAATTTTGTTATATCGGAATTCATTACTTAACTTTCAATTCATTCAACTTTAAATTTGACTATTAGTGAATTCTATACAAGCCATCTGTAACGACCCACTTTTTAGTACAATTTAAGCTGACATTTACCAACCCATGTCGACTCAAATTACACAGAAAAGCAGATAGCTATTAGAAAGAAATTCGAGGGTGAGATAATATAGAAAGAAATATTAGAATAGAAGAAGAAAAAACACATCAGAAACAGAGTCTCACATCGCAGCAGAACAAAATATAATATAAAAATAAATTTTCACTTAGAACTTGAAATAAAACTTACAATCATCATAGTACATCACACATCTGGACAGTTATAATAACCTGTCCTCATGTACAACACACAGTGGAATAACAATCATATTGGTATAATATCATACGTCTGAACACATCCAGCTCGTCTCTGGACTTCACAGCATCTGATAACCTAGACCTGTACACCTCGGTCTAACCCGAGCATTACAAACACCGGGTCAGTCTGGTGAACCAGAGTGAGAAAAACACACTAAGTTTAAAGCATCGCACAACTTGATTTTAACGTCAAAATCTTTTCGAAAGAAAAGGATAATCGTAAGACCAAATCGACACATAAATACGGATGTTTTTTCCTTACGATAACCCAAAACATTTTGAAATCAATATCTTTTCTGATAATATAATAATATCTAAATACAAAAAAAAAATCAATCTAGCAGAACGCTTGCATCTCACGCTCTACATATATAGTATACAATCAAAACCGCGGGCTCTTGTTGGAGAATGGATTTCCTAGCAAGGTATGAGACCACCTTCCCGACAATGTACCTCTGGAGATGAATACATTGGGGTTCAACAAGAATATCTTGCAACTCAGGCTAAACATGATCGGCCCCTGACTTTCTCTTGAGAGTACCGAATATATCATTACCATGGTTGGGGGCCAGCCAATCGGACCGATAGCATACATACAATAATAAATAGGGACAACGAAGGCATTTGATTTCACCAGATCAAGTAATGAATATACCCTTTTGATGGGTGCGACCTACATAGGCATGCGACCTACCCGATTTTATGTCATTTTCCAGTTGATGAAGCTTGAGATCATAAATATCTTTGGAACATCATATCATTATTCACTTTGAATGCCACATTGTCAAATCCACCAGATATCACTAATTGACATCCAGGAAAAATAATATAGTTAGTAAGCTAAGAGAACGACCATTCTCCGCCGCCAACTATTATACGTTTGAAGAAATCAATGTACGCGATCCCTTTGGAAATACTCTGTCATACATTCGTCCATACAAGTCATCCAGGAACAAGATGAACCGAAGGAGACTACCAGAACCTAGGTATCACCCTATGGATCAGTAGCGAGAAGTACTTGCAATCTGTAGATTTCAACCATAACTGAATCACAGTATATCTCTGGCCGCTAAACTAGAGATTATGAGTAGTTCTTCCATTTATGAAGATCAACGGTCTTCATTACTCCATCTCGATCATCTTCTGATATCTTCACGTATTTGTTGGTCGGAATGGTTTTCGAATATGAATTTGATCTTGGTCTTTCCATACCAACAATCGTATTGGCCAGATTTAATAGTCGGTGATTTAACTATCAAAATAAACTGTTTTTCAATCATGGAAATAAAACAAGTTCAGTGGTTCAGTATTCAGCATCACTTGGCCTTTTTAATTAAAAATAATTAACGTATGGTTAATTAAAAAGTGAGATACGTGCTCTGCACGCGGTAGATTTTGGAACAAAAATGGTGATCGGTGGTGAAAACAATCAATACATATGTGGTGGTTAAAATGTAGTATTTACTTCTTATTTTAACATACAAATGATTCTCAAGACCATTTAATTATAATATCTAGAAAAATTTCTTATAACCATATTCCATTTCCATTTAACTCTTTCCAAAACATTTGCCACCTCATATTTCATTATTTATAGTCGGGAAATTAATTCAACTCATTACTCGTAAGAAACTTTACGAACTCTCTTTTGTGTTCCGTACTTGAAAACAAAAACCAGTGCGTATTCTTATGGAATAAATCTCTTTCAATCCCCAATTTACATTCCTTTTTAATTTGAAAATATCGTCAAAATTTCATGCAATCCCATTTATTTTCCTTTAGTCTGGAGCCCTATTATATATCCTCAAATCTTCATCAATATTGTTGCTTTATTATTTCTCTAATGGAAATAATAAATTATTACTACCCTCATTACCATTACAAACTAATATCATCCTCAGATAATCCTGAAGTTGTTCTAGTTGGGGTATTTTAATTACCTCTCATACCTAGATCAACAACGTTTTTATCTTAAGATAGAAATGAGTTGTAATTTCAAAATCTGATATTTCATTTTAATATCCAAACAAATCCCATTTACTATTTAATTGAAAACATGGTTTAATAAACCATCTTGCTTTTGGAAATCTCTTCTCAAATATAATCATTATTCCTTGATCCACTGATTAGGTAATTTATTATTAAAACACCACCTTTTAGCTTCTACTTCTTTAAACATATCGTTATGAAATTCGGATTTTGTTACCAAATCCTATTACTTAATTCTTTACCAAATTCAACTTTAACAATCTCCTTTTCTAATTCATTTCACTCATTTCCCGTTTTGAAAATCTTATTTCAATTTTATCCATTCTCTTAATTCCATTATTAAGCAACGTTAATTTAAAATTAACGTTTTAACACCTTATCTCTTTTATAAACATAGTTTATACCACTTTGGTTTAATCTAATCCTTTAATTCCCAATTTCCTTTTACTTAATTCAATTATTAAGTAAACATTTAATTTAAGCGATCATATTCGCTTAAAATCCCTTTTTATAACTTTGTTATAAAAACATGGGCTTTAATGTAAAGCCCGTTCATAAACTCCTTTCACAATTCAATTCAATTCCATTTCAATTCTGATTACTTTTTAAATGAATTTCAATTAAAAAGTAATCTTCTAAATTATTATAAAAATAACAATTTACTTCAATCATTAACTATTGTAGAAGCATATAATTTCTTAAAATAAATAAAAATTCCCCTTCAAAAATCTTATTAAAATTAAAATATATCTACGTTAAACCATTTCCTTAGATTAATTCAAAACAAACTAATTAATAATCATTCACTTTAAATAGTTGACTTGGTCATATCAAAACTCGGTTATTTCGTTAACTGATTCCAAATACTTCTTCCTTTAAATTAATTAATAATATAACTAATTTAAATAATTCCATTTAGTTGTTTCTAAAAACAATTATTTAATTCTCAACCGTTGGGTTAATTTTCTGCTTTCTTTCTTAAAAATCTGATTAACATCAGAAATTGCTTTATAAAATCATTAATAATTAATTATATACTTAAATAATAAATATTTATTTCCCTTTTAACAATTTTTATTCAAAACAATAGACTTAAAAATCTATTTTCAGTTATAAAATAAATTTTATAACTTTATTTATATCGATTTGCCTGACGGTAAATCGATATTTATAAAATGATGTATTTTCAGGCCATGTGCTGCTAATTACTCAACAATACTGCTTAGTGGTTAATAACAAAACAATTGTTGAATTTAGATTCAATGGTCAACAACCAAGTCAATCATCAAATCAGAACAGTTCATATGATGATAATATGAGAATAATTAACATCTAATATATTTGAGGAATCTCTTTGGATCCTTCCAACCTGTTTTTCCCTTTATCCAAATCGGTTATCTTAAATCAGATCATTCAGTTCCATTTAACTGATAATTTCTATAACAGTAAATAACAACTATTTAACACCAAACAATCAACAAAATAATTCAAACAATTAAACACGTTTATTTCATAAACGTGATCAACAAGGTAAGTTACCTTAATCGGGACCAATCGTTAAAATAATGATTTGGTTTTTCATTGAAATTAAACAACGGTTTAATTTCAAAAATTCATTCAATATATAATTATATAATTAAAAAAAACAATCAACCAATAGCAGCCATAGCACACAAAAAAAAACCCAACTTATATAAAATATAAGTGGGAAGTACTGAGTGATTTTAACTCACCTTGATTTGATTTTGTTGTTAAAATAGCTTGCTTCGGTTATTGAACAAACGTTTAATTTAACTGGAAAAATCCAGTTGATTCCAATCGCGTCCAGTTCTGTTCCATAATGTAATACTCGTCAACGTGAGTGCAACACCTTCTGAATCATTGAATTCTGTTCATATAAGAGCAAGTTATCAACATTCTAAGTATGTGATTTAATTACGATAATTAAACTTCTTAAGTATAAATTAATTATTAAACTAATTGGACTTAATTACTTTTGTTAATTTACCGAGCCTGATTACTTTAGAATTCGGCCCAATTATGGTTATCCAAAGCCTGATTACTTTAGAATTCAGTCCAATTATGGTTATCTAAAGTTTACTTCCAACCATAAATTTTTGAACAAGCCAAATCATTTTATTTAAATACTGGCCTAACATAGTTTGGAAATAATAGCTGAACTACTTAATTAAAATTAACTCATACTCAAGTTTTAAACTAACAAATTACTTCTTAAATTCAAAAGTGGGTCGACATTCTTGTTTACACCTTCTCGTTGATGCTTTCCTGTTTCCAGTTCACATCATGGCAAAACACGTTTTAGTGTATGGTTTAACTTAAAACTAATTAGCCCCTAATTAATTTAAATTAGCACTAATTACTTGGTAAAAATATTAACGGCCGATCACATTTCCTGCTTCACCTAGGTCCAGCTTTTCTTTTGCGAAACCCTGCTGTTCGTAACTTTCCACCATGATCCTTGACATCACTGACTGGAAAAAACACAAATTGATGCCCTCTTAAATTTTGAATAGTTCGATTCTCCTTTGTATTGAAAGCACGGTCCCCTCCATTGTTACCCCTGTTTTCACGGGACTTGCTCCTTTCCTTCACGCAGGTTGTTCACGTACGAACTCGATCCACTCATCAGCTCGCCGTACTCCCTTGACGCCGCCGGAGTCTAATCCAGTGGTGCTGGTCGATGCGCTGCAACCCGCTCTTCCATCGCCATGGTTATTAGAAGACTCGATATCACCTTATGCCCAAAAATTCCTAGTAACCTCTGCGACTTCACAGTGTAACTCCGGTCAGTTCAGCAAACAAAAATGGATCTCCACCAATTTTAAATCATGTTGAGACGAACACTTCCTTATTTGGGAATATTCGGAAATAATGAGTTGATCAGGAGATCGGATAGGAGAAAGGTTGGTTGTTTTTGGCCGTTTAAAGCTTATTAGAGGCGGCATATAAATGGATTGACCACGAACAACATGTTTTGACCAGATTAGGTTTTGCTAAAGTGTATATAAAGGAATGGGATGATTTAAATATTATTTTATTAAAACCAAACTTGACGGTGAAATATCAAGTTAAAACGAGACAGTATGATCTCCGTTTTTGACAAAATAATGTAATTTTAGCATAAAAAATATTCCGGACCCAACGGGACAGGTTTCATCGAATTCTGAGGTCGTTTGTGAAAAGTCCTTTATAATTATCGATGAAAAATCAAGCTTTTAAAATTCCTATAATTACATAAAAAATCCAATAAATCTAAGCCCTTGACATTTTACTAGACCTCTTCCTGACAGATCGAATGAATCTTGTTTCACTAAATTTGGAGTTTGTTTGACTAGTCGTTTATTCATTAAAAGTTACCTCTGTCTAAATAATCTAAACAATTATATAGAAATAAAGATGTTTTTGGCCACCGAAGTCACATACAATATTGGTTTGCCACGAAGTTTGATTTTTTTATAATAATTTAACGATACGGTTCTAATGAAACTAATTTCATCGAAAACTGAGACCATTTGCAAAAACGGCTATTTTTAACGCTTAAATAATATTGAATAAATTATTATTTAAATTCCAAATTAATTCAAATAAATCATAATAAATCATTTTTATCATAATGATCCAAACAGAATATATATAACTTCAAATATAAATTATATAACTCGATATCGTCAATTTCGAGTTAACCATTACTCAAATTATATTAAAATCCTATTAAATAAGTGTTATAATTTAATAACGATTTCCATAGCGACTATTTTAAAATTTGAATTAGACGTAACTAACAATCTATAACACGAAATCTGAATTTTTCTCTTCCATATGAAAATTATAATCAACAAGATTCCAACTTTTCTTGTTTCACAAAATTCTGACTTAAATCGGACCATGTATACTCAATTGAAGTTCAAAATTCAATATTACGAACTAACGCGCCATTTCGAGCTTGTTTTAAATTAAATATAATTTAACATTCAAATTTCGCTATATAACCGAAATAAATTTTAAATCCATTTAAAATTCCAAATAAATAATTAAAATAATAAATTAAATTAAATATTTGACTACCAAAAATACGGGACATTACACCATCCAACATATTACAACCAAACATGGCATAATAATTCAACCAAATCATTTTATTTTAACATTAATATTCCTCATTTGCTTTCACTTTGGTTTCACATAATCCACATTAATTGATTAAAATTGTATTAACTTCCGTTCAATTAAGATTTCATAAGTGAAATCTCATTCCATTATATTAAACCATTCTAGTTTAATATTCCAATTGGAATTCTTATTCAGTTCATTCAACAGATCAATATTATCGTCGTTTGAGAAAATATGTGTATATAAAAATATAATCCAGGCAAAACTATATAAAAATAATTTGATAATCAATTTCAAACACGCGCTCTCATATATATACTCAGATTAAATCTAGGGCTTTACTAACCCTATCTCTATCGAGTTACGCCACAGAGCCAAGGTTATCACTAAACGAATAGCTCTGATACCACTTTGTAAAGTCCCACTTTTCCATACAATTTAAGCCGATATTTAACTACCACACTCAACCCAAATTGTACAGAAAAGCAGAAAGTTAAGAGAAAGAAATTAGAGGGTGAGAAAAGAAAGAAAGAAATATTAGAATAGAAGAAAAGGAAGAAGAACATGAGAACATCACAGTGGAACGAATAAATATAATATATCAAATCTCTTTACAAAAAGAGACTGTATGTATACATACCAATCATCAGAGTACAACATATATCCATCACAGCGGAAAATAACTATAACATCCTGTTTTTGACTTATTTTATTCAACTATAATTTATAAATTTTATCTGTACTTTAAATTGATTAAATAATATTGGATTTAGATATTATAAGTAAATTAAGAGTAATCATTTATTTAAAACCTTATGTGTGTGTGTGTGTATACCTGTTAAATTCCTTAGCATTTATATATTTATACAAGTAGATGATGTTTTAAATATTTTGTTTATTTTAAAAGTTTATTTTAATATATATATATATATATATATTTGTTTAATGTAACAAATTTGCCTTATGTAAAGTAAAATCAAAATTTACTTCACCTATATGTATCAAAAGAACTTGAACATTAAATACATGGAGACACAACATTAAATTGATAAGAGTGGGATGCAATCAAATCAACTAGCAGCTATAGGAATTAAATAAAGTATATTGATATGCTTTGCAATGAAGTATTGATTCCTTTAATACATTTAATACATATGTTGTACAAAAGCTTTGTGCATAACAGCACACCTAAGAAGCTACACCATAGAACTGCAAATACTATAAGCTACATTACATTACTTAGTAGCAAAGCAGTAAATATTCAAGCATATTTGCACATGGCCATGCATTAAATCCTAGTAGACGTAAGAGTAGGAAAGTGACCAAACCATACACCTTTCAATCAAATGGTAGCACCCTCTAGACCATCATCTTCTTCCTTACCTAAAGTCATCTCAAATGGTACAGATTTGCGGGTCGGTACACTTGGTATCAGAGCTGAATGTTGAGTAGTAACCTTGGCTTGTGGCGTAACTCGATATAGATGGGTTAGTAATACCCTAGATTGAGTTTGAGTGTATATATATGAGCTCGTATTTGTAAAATGATATTAAAACTATTTTTATATTGTGTTGATTAGTTTGTTGAGTTGTTTATGAATTCTGGTCGATGCAGGATGTACAACTGTATCGATAGGTGTTTCTAAAGTCTTGAATAGAGTAATTCGATACAGTATTGTTTTAAAAGAAGGGTAAATGAAATAATTTTACCCAAAATTACATTTTGTTATTAAATAATATTTTTTTGAAATTAATATATTATATGGATGTGTCAATTGTTGTTATTATAATCAACTAGGATTATAAAAATTGAAATTGTAACGTCCCGTATTTTTATGGTTTAATAACTAATTTATTTAACTATTTAAATAGTGATTTAGTGATTTAAATGGTCATTTAATTAAATAATATTGAATATTTAATTAATATAAATAATAGAATAATATATTTAATTTCTGAAATGTTCAGAAATAGTAGAATTCGCAATATTGGGTGAATTGAATCATTTAACTGATTTAATTCAGTCTAAAATTGAATTGTAATAACGAATTTACTATTTGAACGATAGTAGAACGTATAAATTATATTATAATTATAATCGAGCTCGAAATGGTGCAGCAGTTTGTAATTTAGCAATTCAAACTTTAAACGAAAATACAGAATCCATTTTAAGCCGGATTTCTGTGAAACAAGAAATGTTCGGAGTTGGTGAAGTATATTTTCTTGAAAGAGAAAATTCGAGATTTCGTTGTGTAGATTGTGAGTTATGTCCAAATCAAATTTTTGAAAAGTCGCTATGGAATTCTTTTATAATTTATAACGATTTATTTATATTATAAATGGATTTTCAATATAAATTGAATACTGATTTAATCTGGATTTGAAATGTCGAGTTATAAATTCAGATAGGAATATTTTGGAGCTGTATTATATTCTATGGGGATATATACGATAATATTTATTTATAAATATTTAATTAAATTTGTTTTTAAATATATTAATATTTAAATGGGTTTATTTAGGGATTTAAAAATAGCCAGTTTTGCAAACAACCTCCGTTTTTTATGAAACTAATTTTGTTGGATCCGGAATATTAAATTATTGTTAGATTTCAATTTCCGTGATTTTTGGAGTCAGTATGTGGTCGTACGAGATTTGAATGTGAAAAAAGTCAATAATTTGACCTTTAAAATAAGTTATGTGAGCAAATGGATTCGTAATTTCACGAAACAAGTTTCGTTGGGTCCGAAATGTCGAACCTTAGCTCCATGTCAATTTTCATTGGAATTGGATATTGCATGTGATCACACAAAATTTAAACAACAAATACAAATAGTGATAGACTCGAAATGAATATAATGATCAATAAAATATTATTTTCTTTCATCGATAAATATAACACTTCACCCGAAACCCTCGTCCATTCTCTTTACCGTGGTCAATGCTTGTTGAGCCGCCAGTTCCTCATAACCAAGTACAAATGGAGTGCTTCTAAAATCAAGATTTAATCTAACAAAATTCTATAAATCAAAACTCATATACGTTCAAACTCCTGAGACAATCCTTTTCATCTTCATATAGATTTTACAAGACTCGATCATTTATTTTCTGCGTTCGAAGTTATCTACGGTGAACCTAGGGTTCGATGATTCATGGTTTTGGAGCTCCAACATGAAAAACGAGTATGGTTTTCGGATTTATAGCCGTAATTAGCTTCTGCGAATAAACTTTGGGTGAATTCCATGGATTAAAGTGACGCAGTTGGTCACTGTCGCTCGCCTGAGAGAAGACATCGCGGTGAACTAGGGAACATGCGAGTTGTGTTTTGAGGTGATGAGCGAGATAGGCTCGCGAAGGGGAGAGCTGGAGAGGGTTTCGAGAGTTATTTGGGATAGAAGGGGATGTGAGGTGTTGGTTGATGATGGTCAGCGTGGGTTGGCAAGGTAGTTTGAAGTGGTGATTTTCTTTGGTGATATTTGTTTGTGGATTTACGGAGTGAAAGGGAAGAAGTGAAGCAAGAAAATATCAGCCATGGTTTGGGAAGGCTTCAAGAGTCGGTTACAGGAAATTGAAGGAAGAAAAGGAAGTTATTAAAGCGGGTTTGGGGTTTCATGGCCTTATTGTGAATGGTAAAGCCCAAAGTAAATTTTAATTAAGTTTAAATAAAAACGAAATAGTGTCTTAGTTTTAAAATATCATAACTTATACATATGTTATCCAAATCCACCAAAACAAGATCCGTTGGGATCGTATGGACGAGCGCGACACCATGGAACTAATTCGGAGTGAATTGGAGCTCATTACAATTTACTGCAAAATAAAACGTCTGTCTAAATCAAAGACAGTTAATCATTATTTAATGATAACCGTCCAAAGTGAGTAAATCTCACTAACTCTGTACAGTTTATATTTTTATAAATATAATCTTGTATTGATAAATGATGATTGATTGCTGTGTGTTGATTGTTTAGTTGAATTGCCGATTTATTGGTTAAAATTATAGATAACGATATATATATTAATCGTTAATCAAATATCGATTCTGTTTATCAGAATATTTCATATTGAAATGAAATCGATGTTATATTATATTATTTAACATCTGTGAATGCAGGGAAACAGGTTGGAGAGATCCAACTGGATTCCTCAATATTTATAATACCGTTTGTTTTCATATATTGTGATATATGATGTGATATATAATCTGTGATTGATTATGATGACATTGGTCATGTTATTTGGTATTTTAAATACCATATAAAATATTGGAATGTAAAAAGGAAAATTTCAAAGTGAATATTGAAAATGAAATATTTACAAATGAAATAACTAGGATATTATTAAAGGTAATATTTGGAAAACAAATATTGGAAAATATAATTAAGGAAATATTTGGGAAATAAATAGAATTATATAAAAGGATTTATATAAAATAAATAGAATTATATAAAAGGATTTATATAGAATGAATAGAATTATATAAAAGGATTTATATAAAATAACTAGAATTGTATAAAAGGATTTATATAGACTAAATAGAATTATATAAAGGGAATTTTAAATGAGATTTAAATGTTGGAAATGAAATAAGATTTGTATGAATAATTTTGCAAATAAAAAAATAAATGGAATTTGGGTTTGAGACATTGTTTTTAAATATGAAATCAAACTATTTTGATTATATAAAGAAATATTATTCACGTTTTATGTGATAAATTAGATTAGAGTAAATATTTTGCAGGTAAAATATTATAAAGGAATTTGGGATTTGAATTAGGAATTTAAATGGAATTATTGAAATTAGAAACTGGCTGGAAATTAGTTGAGTTGAATGGCTTTCTGGGTATCGATCTGATGTTAGCTTCGGCCTTCGGGGTTTATGCTTGGGAAGTTGTTAACTTACTAGTTTACAGTTAGAGACTAACAGAGGTGGGAAGATATTGATGTGTGAATCAGAAATGGAAACGTTTTCCAAAGTTAATAATGTATATTTTCTAATTTTAGAAAATAAGGAATTTATGAATATATGGAAACGATAATTGGGAAATTGGGAAATGATGATTGATCGGTAAGATTTCCATTTGGGAATACGACCGTTGTTTGCACACATGTTTTCCTTGATAATTAAATCACCGACTATCAAATTTTTTGACCATTTTTCCATCGTCAATACGGAGAGACCAGGAACGTATTCATTATCTGAAAACCACTCCGTATGGGCGTTAGCGTTGCGATCAAATATGATGAAGATAATTGAAGACAGAGTTATGCAAGGGTTATCCTGTTTACAGAATAGTGCCTTCGGTCTGTCCATTCCCAAGGCGACCTGTATAGAAGAATGTCTGACAGAGTATATTTAATAGATCGTGTAAGCTGATCTCTTCAAACGTATTTACATTTGGTGGCGGAGGAATTCGTTTCTCTTAGCTGTATATCCTTGGTATTTTTGGAGAAATCAATTTGTGATTTGGCGAGTATGATGATGTGACATTCAAAGTGAATAAATGTGTGATCTGTCAGAGATAAGCGTGGCCTAAGCCTCACAGCCAAGGAATGGTATAAAATCGGGTAGGTTGCATGGCTAAGTGGTTAGCTGCCAATTACGGTGTATTGTCGCCTAATCTAAATAAATTCCATTTACTTCTATAATCTATTTCGATGCTATCCCTTTTGGGAAACGGTTGTTGATCCCAACCGTTGGTGATATTACATTCGGTACACTCAAGAGAAATGAGTGACCGATCATGTTTAGTCTTGGTTACAAGATGTTCTTGTTGAACCCGGTGTATTCCTCTTTAGAGATACACTGTCGAAAGGTGGTCCCATACCATGCCAGTTGGAATTCATTACCAAATAAGTGCCCGCGGTTTTTAATTATATATTATGTATGTGGAACGTGAGATGAAACCGTTCTGTTAGATGATTATTATATTGTGGTTGATAGACATTATTATAATATCGAATGAGTTTGATATAAAGATTATTGTTCCCTTCAAAAGGATTTTTGATGTTAAATGAAATATTTTGGATTCTCATAAGAGAAAAACCCGTTCCGTGTTATACGGCGTGGTCTTATGAGATATCGTTTATTTTCTCAAACTGTTTTGAATTGTTTGCTCACACTAGTCCCATGACTGATCCAGAGTTTAATTAGTTTTGTTTCCCCTAAACTCTTGGGTGTCCAATTTTGTACGGGCAGTCAAGTAGTTAGGATTTTACAGATATACTGAGAGCTTGTAGCAGGAGGCTTCAGGATTTTATAGCAGTTGTTTATTTTCGCTGTGTTGTAAGTGTTGTACTCCGATAAATGTCATTGTATACATATACTGGTTTTATTTCAAAGTTATGTTATATTTTATTCGTTCCGCTATGAGATTCGTGTTACTCTGATATCTATTCTAATTTTCTATCTTATCTATCCTCACCCCTAACTTCTTTCATTAACTATCCGGTATTTCCGATGCTTGGATAGTCGACATAGAATTATATCGATAACCAAGGTCGCGAAATCTCGGGTCGTTAGAGAAATGGTTATATGTTGAACCATATTTAGTTTGTATAAGAATAAGTATACAAATAAGACGAATAGAGGAATTGTTTAGGGAAACAAGATGTTTTTGAAAATTCAAAGGTTTTCAATTTAGAATGGAACCAAGGTATATGATTTCAAACTGATTTGGAATTAAAATCAGAAATTTGGATTCTAGAATTTGAAAATTTTAACTGGAGTTAAGAAATTGGAACCTCACTGGAGATTGGTTGAGTCGAATGATTTTCCAAGTATTGATCTGATGTTGATTTCGGCCTTCGGGTTGATGCTTAGAAAATTATTTTCTTACCAATTTACAGTCAGGAACTGATGAATGTTGAAGAATAGCAATAAATGAAGATGTTTTCAAACTGTAAGTTGCAGATATTTCTAGTTATGGGAATGACTGTGATTAATAGTTACTTTCCGATGTACTGAATGTGTTGATTGCTATAAAATGTTTTGATAAATAACCTATGTGATTTGGATGCCTTGTTTAATGTGCTTATTAAGGGATAACCTATGTATGTGTTATGTGGACATAGATATAACTGGAATTTCCTCGTTATTCTTTAATTTCAAGGACGAAATTCTTTTAAGGGGGGTAGATTGTAACGTCCCGATTTTTGATTGATTTTGTTTAACTATAATTTATAGATTTTTTTTGTACTTTAAATTGATTAAATAATATTGGATTTGGATATTATAAGTAGAATAAGAATAATCATTTATTTAAAATCTTATGTGTGTGTATATATATATATATATATATTTAACCTGTTGAATTCCTTAACATTTAGATATTTATACAAGTAGATGACGTTTTAAATATCTTTGTCTATTTTAAAAGTTTGTTTTAAAATATATATATTTGTTTTACGTAATAAATTTGTCTTATGTAAAGTAAAATCAAATTTTACTTCACCTATATGTATCAAAAGAACTTAAATATTAAATACATGGAAACACAACATTAAATTGATAAGAGTGGGATACAATCAAATCAACTAGCAGCTATATGAATTAAATAAAATATATTGATATGCTTTGCAATGAAGTATTGATTCCTTTAAAACATTTAATACATATGTTGTACAAAAGCTTTGTGCATAACAGCACACCTAAGAAGCTGCACCATAGGACTGCAAATACTATAAGCTACAATACATTACTTAGTAGCAAAGCAGTAAATATTCAAGCATATTTGCACATGGTCGTGCATTAAATCCTGGTATATGTAAGAGTAAGAAATAGACCAAAATATAACACCCTGAATTTTCTGAGAATATTAAAATTAACAAATTCAAGAACACTTAATTTTTAGAAGAAGAATTAAGTGAAATGGGTTGCACTATTACGTTCGTCTCAAAATTTTGGTCAAGATAGACATTTGGTTTGCATAAAACAGATACCTTATGAAGAAGTTATTAAGCCTTGAAGTTTGTATGCATATGAGAAAAATATATATAGATATATATAAAAATTAAATAAATAAATATGCAAAAAAGTTCAAAATAGCGAATCGGGAGGGGGAATAACCGAATCGGCGCATTTTTGAGCTCGATCCAAGCCCCATCGGGTCGACTAGGGCTTGATTCAGGGTTTTGGCTGTCAACCCGTGGGTCGATTCGCTCTAAGGCAAATGTGGAATCTGATTGGTTCTGACGGACTCCTTGCTAAGTCATTAGGGCTGATGTGGCTATTCTATCTTGTCTGAATGGCTTTGATTTGCTCTACGTTAATCTGACGGTTCCTATTAAATCAAACTTCTATATAAGCAACCTAATACCTCAACCCTAAATCATATTAGAAATCAAACCAAGAGCCGTCATGCTGCCATTGGACAACCTCGAGTAGCCGCCGTTCAACTTGAAGGATATTAAAAGCGACAAACCAAATCAAATCAAAATTAAACTAAAACAACGATTGTCTACATCAAAGACGAGCATTTCAACTTCAGAATACAAATTCCAGAAATCAAGATTGTCTTTTGTAAGTGTAGTTATCTTTTAGATGTAAATAAATTTAAGACGTGATTTGATATAAAGTGAAAAATAGAATTATACCATGTTGTATAATATTGACGATGCTAATTCATGTTTGTTTCTTGTGATGATTTTATCATGAATTGTCTTCGAATGTTTGTGGCTTATTGGACTTGGTGTTGGATCTATTAAAGATTGAGAATGAAACTATCAATATCATATGCAAGTTATATGTTTCATGTTAAGATCTACATATATATGTTTATATGATTAATGCAAGTTGTATGTATTATGTTAGATCCAAGTCAAGATCTATATATATATATTCATATGCTTTATGTTATATCCATATGCCTATATATATATATATATATATATATATATATTCATATGTTCATATGCAAGTTACAAGTTTTATGTTGGATCCATGTCAAGATCTATCTAGGTTCATATGATTAATGCAAGTTATATGTTTTATGATAGATCCAAGTCACGATCTAATTATACATATGTTCATATGCAAGTTACATGTTAGATCCAAAGCTAGATCTATATTTATATGCATGTTTGTAAAGTGGATTTATGCAAGTTCACCTTGTTAGATCTAGTTCACACCTATATGTTAATGCTAAAATTATACATGCCTTGGGATTGGACATGTCATGATTATGTCATATGCTAGTTTATAATTGAGGTTATGTTCACACATGCCTAGATCTACATATTAACATGTTTTAGGCTTATGATTATCTAAGTCTAAATTATATGCAAGTTCATGTGACATGTTAAATTATATGAATAAAGTTTTATGCAAAATTTACATGTTTGGTTGAATCTATATTATGCATGTTCGCTTCTTTACCTCTTGTTTATAAATTGGGCTAATATGCGGCCCCAATGACTTTATGTGATTAATACGAACAAACAAACAGGTGTAACGTTGGGATAGTTATTAAATCAAAACATGTAAATAATGTAGGTAGGCCCAAAAACATGTAAATGATTAAGGCCATGAATGGTATAATTTATACCATTGGTCTTGAACATAATTAAAATATGTGAAATGAAACACTTGTAGAAAATTCACATATATAAAATGTAAAAGATGAATATGCCTAACCCGAGGTTAGACTGAGTTGTGGTGTAAACCTGCCCGGAACCGACCGCCACATCCAGTAACCACAACAATACCTGTCTAATGTGAGAGGTTAGTGCATCAAGCCCAGAAAGACCCAAGGTTAGACTGAGTTGGGGTGTAAACTGCCTGGAACCGACCGGCACATCCAGTAACCACAACAATACCTGTCTAATGTGAGTGGTTGGTGCTTTAATCAATTAATTAAAGCTCATGAACAATCAATCTAGAAATGGTGAGGTTAAGTAATTAAGGGAACACTTAACCAACTTAACATGTTAACAAGACAAGATTGGTAGGGTTAAGTAATTGAGGAAATACTTAACCAACTTAACATGTTAAATAGACAAGATTGATAGGGGTTAAGTCAAACCAAGGACACTTAACCAATTTAGCATGTTGACTAGAAAAACCCTAGTAATGGGGACCCGTTTCAGCAGTAACCCACATGGATGTATCAAGGTACCCTGAACTAGGTATGGTGGGGCACGATTACTGGGCTGAATATAAGCGGTCAAAAGGGCGGTGGTTAGGTGCGTCAGTGTAGGTTCCGACGGAGTACGGGCGTGCACGGGCTCCGAAGTGGAAAAAGCAGGCACTGGGCACTAGGCGTACACTTGCGCATCTTTGAATCGTGTCAGGGTTGCCATTATAGGACTTGATACACCCTATACTGGAACCAGCACAAGTACTTAAAAATCACGTCGGGCCGCATGACACCGGGAATACATGAATGCGAGTAGGAGCCGATCAATACATGAATGGGTTCACTTTATCATGAACATACATTGCTAGTTAAACAACTCTTAGGGGGTGCAGAGAAGTAAAAGTGGGTGCGATAGCCAAATTTATTTAAATCTTACTTTACCTAGTTTTAGGACTATCCTATCCTTGTGGTATCATTCTAAGTTCAGTTTATTCATGTCATATTCTTTTACTTGTTTACATGCTATTAAATAACTGAGCTTAACAGATTTTTGTCTGACTCATTTTCCTTTCGCTTCTTTTCTTCCGTTTTCCCTCCACCCTAGGTCCGCAGGGAGGAAACACTTCTGCTTAGTCCATGTTAGCCAAAGCTTGAAGACTGTAGATGTAAGGCTTGGACTTTCCTTTTTGAGCTATGGCTATGGTCAAGCACTTATTGGGGATTTATGTTATTTTATTTTCAGTATTGCTTCCTTATGTTTTCAAGATAGATGAAAAGTTGTAATAATTTGGAAGGTTGAAACAGTTGTTGAATTGTTGTGTTGAAAAAGTATTTATGAAATGATATTGATCTTTTTCCGCTGCATACATTTTTTGTCTTGTAATTTATTAGTATCTTGTACCTAAAAACGCTCCACCGAAGTTAAGGCTTTCCCTTTGAGAGTGACCTTAACGGAGGTGGGGTGTTACACTTGGTATCAGAGCTAAAGGTTACCAGACCGAATAAAATTTTTGAAACTATTTTTCAAAAAGAAGTCATAAAGAAGCATTTTCAAGAAAAAGTGTTAATTTAAAAAGGCATAATCCCCAAAGCCATACGCGTTATCTTTCTATCCTTCATTTTGAATCTTTCCTTTTTGTTTCAGCATGCCTGGGGATCTTAACCTTCCAGAGGGTGTACCGATACATAGCTGGTTCAGGAGATACCTAGAAGCTAGGGCCAATGACGCAGGCCCAGCAGACATTCCTCCTCCTCCAGCTGCTGCTCCTCCTCCGAGAGGAAATACTTTCTCAAAGATCTGTAGAGACTTTAGATCCACGGGTGGAAAAGACTTTAAGGGGAGTGAATCATTCGTGGAAGCCAGAAACTGGCTCAAGGAGACTGAGAACTTATTCGTTATCTTTAAAGTAGATGAGAGGCAGAAACTACAGTTGGTGGTGTGGTTGCTCAAAGACGAGGCCTCCTTCTGGTGGGAAATCACTAATGTTGAAAGACCGATAGAGACTTGGGAGGACTTCAGGACGAGATTTGAAATGAAGTTCCTCTCACAAGCTGAGCAGAGTCTGCAAATGGAGAAGTTCCTATCACTTAAACAGGGTAGCTTGTCGGTCAAAGAATACGTCAATAAATTCGACCAGCTTGCTCGATTTGGACTGGAGTTAGTAAACACTCCACACAAGAAGGCTCTCCACTTTGCCAAAGGACTGAATGAGCCACTGCAAGGTTTGGCAATGTCCCATATACCTATGGGAGCGACTTACGAGAGACTGGTGGACGTGGCTCTGTTGCAAGAGGAGAACAAAGATGGAAAGAAGGAGGTAAAGAAGGAAGAGCCACAAAACAAGAAAGGAGATGGATCTCAGAATAAGAAGACGGACCCCAAGAAAGGCGGGAAGGATAATAAATCCCGTAAGAAGATGAAGTGCAATTTCTGTGGGATACCTGGACACTTGGCTAGGGACTGTAGAAAGAAAAAGAGGAAATTGGGCGCTTGTTTCCAGTGTAGGGATACTGGACACTTGTCTAAGGACTGCCTAAAAAGGCAAGGGCAGGGATAGAGGACTGGATCATCTTCTGGAGGGCAGGTTCATGCTCTTGTTGCACCTCTACAGGAATGAGGTAGACATATTTCTGTTGAGAGTTTAGTTTATCTATTTTATAATCATGTTCGTACTCTCTTTGATTCTGGCGCATCGCACTCTTTTATATTTACTGCTTTAGTTGAATCTCTGCACCTAGACACCCATATAGTAGAGGATCCCTTAGTTGTTTCAAATCCAATTGGGGGCTCAGTTTATTTGTCAATGATTTGTTTGGATTTGGAAATCTCTATTTTAAGCGTTGGGTTTAAATGTAATGCTTATGTTTTGGGCTTCACGGGCTATGGGCTGATTCTAGGCATGGACTGGCTATCCAGTAATGGTGCTGTCCTCGATTGTGAAAAGAGAGTGGTTAGACTCATGACTCGCCTCGGTAACACTCTCGAAATCTCTTGTAATCCCATGAATTTTGTTATGCTAAGTTATCTAGAATCTCTTGATGCATCTGTTGAGAATTTGCAGTCTGTTAGAGTGGTCCGTGAATACTCGGATGTGTTTGAAGAGGTAAAGGGCTTACCTCTGAAGCGGGAGATAGACTTCCGCATATACCTCGTTGACAATGCAAAACCCGTTGCTTTACCCGTTAGACACATGGCTCCAAGGGAGAGAAAAGAACTCAGCAAGAAAGTTAAAGAGATCCTTGAAAAGGGGTTCATAAGACGGAGTATCTCTAAATGGGGTGCTCCAGTAGTGTTCGCGACCAACCCGATGGTTCACTTCTCCTATGCGTGGATTATAGGGAGCTGAACAAGCTGACCAAGAAGAATAGGCATTCACTCCTAAGAATTGACGATCTGTTTGATCAGCTCGTAGGTGAGCTGCTTGAAAAGGGGTTCATAAGACGGAGTATTTCTAAATGGGGTGCTCCAGTAGTGTTCGCGACCAACCTGATGGTTCACTTCGCCTATGCGTGGATTATAGGGAGCTGAACAAGTTGACCAAGAAGAATAGGCACCCACTCCTAAGAATTGACGATCTATTTGATCAGCTCGTAGGTGTATCCGTTTTCTCCCAACTAAATCTGGCTATCGGGTTTCATCAGCTAAGAGTGGCTGAGGATAGCATTGACAAGACCACATTTAGGATCCCGGATGGTTTTTTCGAGTGGCTTTTCGTGCCTTTCGGCTTGACAAACGCACCTGCCTATTTCGTGGACTTTATGAGCAGGGTGTTCCGGGAATTCCTCAATAAGTTTGTGGTGGTGTTCGTAGACGATATTTTGATCTTCTCGAAGAGTGAGGAAGAGCATGCTTAACACTTAAGGGAAGTCATGGATACTCTCCGTGCACATCAGTTGAAAGTCAAATTTTCCAAATGTCATTTCTGGAGAGAAGAAGTTAGATTCCTGGACATGTGGTGTCCAAAGAGGGGTTAGCCGTGGACCCTGCAAAAGTGGTTGTTGTGCAAGATTGGAAGATTCCACGAAACGCAACTGAAGTCCGAAGTTTTCTCAAGCTAGCAGGCTTTTACTGGAAGTTCATCAAAGACTTTGTGAAAATCTCAGCTCCACTTACAAGGCTGACGTAGAAGAACCTAGTTTCCGCTTGGGACTTGGATTGCGATATTGCTTTCCAACGCTTGAAAAGGGATCTAACAACAGCCCCAGTTCTGACATTGCCTGATGGTAGCAAGATGTTTACCGTATACACGGATGCATGCAGTACAGGATTAGGCGCTGTCTTGATGCAAGAAGGGAAGGTAGTAGCTTATGGTGGAAGGCAGTTGAAAGTACATGAGAAAAATTACCCAACCCACGACCTAGAATTGGCGGCCATCGTTTTTGCTCTTAAGTCTTGGCACCATTATCTCCTAGGTGAGAAGTTTGAATTGTTTACTGACCATAAATCGTTGAAGTACCTTTTCTCGTAGAAAGATCTCAACTTGAGGCGGCAAAGATGGATGGAGTTTCTTGCCTCTTATGATTTTGGGATTTCCTATACTCCTGGCAAGGGCAACGTGGCAGCAGACGCTCTGAGTAGAAAGAAGTTGACCTTAAGCCCTCTCTTTGTAGAAAGGAAAAGCTTGGAGTACATAGCCAACTTTGACTTTAGACCCTCCTCTGAATTTGTACCTAGGTTGTTAGCAACACTGGAAGTGCGGCCTACACTTTTTGGCTCAATAGGAACCGCACAACGTGAAGACCCTCAGCTAGTAGATGTGATAGATAAGCTGATTAGGGGTGAGACTTCGAGTCACTTCAATAGATACTCCATTGATGATAAGGGATGGAAGGCTATGCGTCCCACACGTAAGAGATTTAGTGAAAATGGTTCTAGAAGAAGCACACCATTCAAAGCTGACCATACACCCAGGCGGAGACAAAATGTATAAAGACATCAAAAGAGTTTTCTTTTGGAATGGCATGAAGAGGGACGTAGTTGAATTCGTTTCTAAGTGCATGATATGCCAGCAGGTCAAGGCAGAGCAGAAGCCTGGTGGTTTGCTTCATCCTCTAGAGGTCCCACAGTGGAAATGGGATAGCATTTCGATGGACTTTATTGATGGGTTGCCTAGGTCAAGAAGGGTCAATACCAGTATTTGGGTAATAGTGGACCGGCTCATAAAAAGCGCTCACGTTATACCTGTCAAAAGTAGAAGGAATGCCTCATCTCTAGCATCTCTATATCTTAAAGAGATAGTTCGACTGCATGGGATACCTTCCAGCATAGTAAGCGATCGAGACCTTATCTTTACAAGCAAGTTCTGGAAGAGTTTGCAAGAGGTTGTAGGCACACAACTATGTTTAAGCACGACCTACCACCCCCAAATCGATGGACAGATGGAAAGGGTGAACAAAGTCTTAGAAGACCTCTTGAGATTGTGTGTTCTTGACTTTGGAGGGACATGGGAAGATCATCTTCCTCTGGTGGAGTTCGCCTACAACAATAGCTACCAAGCTACAATAGGCATGGCACCCTTCGAAGCCTTATACGGGAGACCGTGTCGATCACCAACCTGTTGGTGGGAATCCACAGATAAGATTATACTTGGGCCAGACATGATTAGGGAAACCTCAGAAAAGGTGGACCTAATAAGAAGACGAATAAAGACTGCTCAAGATAGATAGAAGTCCTATGCAGATAAAAGAATGACCGACCTTGAGTTTGAGGTTGGAGACAGAGTATTCCTTAAAGTATCTTCTTTAAGGAATGTTGTTCGCTTTGGATCCGAAGGGAAATTGGCACCTAGATTCATAGGACCATTTCCTATCATTAAAAGAATGGGATGATGGCCTACAAATTAGAGCTACCTGAAAAGTTGGCTGGAGTTCACAATGTCTTTCATGTTTCTCACCTACGGAAGTTCTTACATGAGTCTGCGGAAGTGGTGGAACCAAAGATACTAGAAGAGGTAGAAGTGGAACGAGAAGCAACAGTGAGAAGAATCCCAACTCGTATCTTGGGGACGGAAGTCAAAAAGCTACGCAACCATGAAGTCAAGCTTGTTAAAGTACAATGGAGTGACAATGAAGAAGACGCGACTTGGGAGACCGAAAGCAAGATACGCGCAGCCTACCCTTATCTTTTTGAGGGTACATCTTTGATCTCTCCTTTATCATAAGTTTATTCATGCTTAGTAATCTTCTCGGTCCTATTTCTTGATCCTTAGTAGAAATCAATGGATGTAAACATGTATTTGAAACATGTTATGGTTGATGGTTGCAAAGTGGTTGCAAGTGGTTGCTAGTGATTGCTCGTGGATGCATATGCACATACACATTAGGTTCTAGATTGGCTCAATCACTTTCATATTGCATTTGCATATGAACACATGAAATTGTATGTGGATTGAAACTTGATGTGTTATCATATGGACGTTGCATTTGTATGAATGATTGTGCACTCATATAGAATTATGAATAGGAAAAATTGCATTCATAATGGACTCATGGCACTCTCATGATTCGCATTGAGGAGGTCAACTGGATCAGTAGACCACCTAATTTTGCACTAGATAAGAGACATATACGCACACTCTGCATATGTTCATATGGCATTAGAAGTCTTTTAAGGACAATGGATGCTTGTGGATGATGGATGAGTAAATGGATGATTGGATGTTAAGATGCATTCTTCTTAACTTGAAGATTTCGGGGACGAAATCCTTTAAGGTGGGGGAGAATGTAACACCCCAAATTTTCTGAGAATATTAAAATTAACAAATTCAAGAACACTTAATTTTTAGAAGAAGAATTAAGTGAAATGGGTTGCGCTATTACGTTCATCTCAAAATTTTGGTCAAGATAGACATTTGGTTTGCATAAAACGGATACCTTATGAAGAAATTTTTAAGCCTTGAAGTTTGTATGCATATGAGAAATATATATATATATATATATAAATTAAATAAATAAATATGCAAAAAAGTTCAAAACAGCGAATCGCGAAGGGGAATAACCGAACCGGCCCAATTTTGAGGTCGACTCGAGCCCCGCTGGGTCGACTAGGGGTTGATTCAGGGTGTTTGGCTGTCAACCCGTGGGCCGATTCGCTCTAAGGCAGATGTGGCATCTGATTGGTTCTGATGGACTCCTTGCTGAGTCATTAGGGCTGATGTGGCTATTCTATCTTGTCTGAATGGCTTTGATTTGCTCTAGGTTAATCTGATGGTTCCTATTAAATCAAACTTCTATATAAGCAACCTAATACCTCAACCCTAAATCATATTAAAAATCAAACCAAGAGCCGTCATGCTGCCGTTGGACAACCTCGAGTAGCCGCCATTCAACTTGAAGCATATTAAAATAGACAAACCAAATCAAATCAAAATTAAACTAAAACATCGAATGTCTACATCAAAGGTGAGCATTTCAACTTTAGAATACAGATTCCAGAAATCAAGATTGTCTTTTGTAAGTGTAGTTATCTTTTAGATGTAAATAAATTTAAGACGTGATTTGATATAAAGTGAAAAATAGAATTATACCATGTTGTATAATATTGACAATGCTAATTCATGTTTGTTTCTTGTGATGATTTTATCATGAATTGTCTTGGAATGTTTGTGGCTTATTGGACTTGGTGTTGGATCTATTAAAGATTGAGAATGAAACTATCAATATCATATGCAAGTTATATGTTTCATGTTAAGATCTACATATATATGTTTATATGATTAATGCAAGTTGTATGTATTATATTAGATCCAAGTCAATATCTACATATATATATATATTCATATGCTTTATGTTAGATCCATATGCCTATATATATGTTCATATGTTCATATGCAAGTTACAAGTTTTATGTTGAATCCATGTCAAGATCTATCTAGGTTCATATGATTAACGCAAGTTATGTGTTTTATGATAGATCCAAGTCACGATCTAATTATACATATGTTCATATGCAAGTTACATGTTAGATCCAAAACTAGATCTATATTTATATGCATGTTTGTAAAGTGGACTTATGCAAGTTTACCTTGTTAGATCTAGTTCACACCTATATGTTAATGTTAAAATTATGCATGCCTTGGGATTGGACATGTCATGATTATGTCATATGCTAGTTTATAATTGAGGTTATGTTAACACATGCCTAGATCTACATATTAGCATGTTTTAGGCTTATGATTATCTAAGTCTAAATTATATGCAAGTTCATGTGACATGTTAAATTATATGAATAAAGTTTTATGCAAAATTTACATGTTTGGTTGAATCTATATTATGCATGTTCGCTTCTTTACCTCTTGTTTATAAATTGGGCTAATATGCGGGCCCAATGAATTTATGTGATTAATACGAACGAACAAACGGGGGTAACGTTGAGATAGTTATTAAATCAAAACATGTTAATAATGTAGGTAGGCCCAAAACCATGTAAATAGTTAAGGCAATAAATGATATAATTTATATCATTAGTCTTGAACACAATTAAAATATGTGACATGAAATACTTGTAGAAAATTCACATATATAAAATGTAAAAGATGAATATGCCTAACCCGAGGTTAGACTGAGTTGTGGTGTAAACCTGCCCGGAACCGACCGGCACATCCAGTAACCACAACAATACCTGCCTAATGTGAGAGGTTAGTGCATCAAGCCCAGAAAGATCCGAGGTTAGACTGAGTTGTGGTGTAAAACTGCCCGGAACCGACCGACAAATCCAGTAACCACAACAATACCTGTCTAATGTGAGTGGTTAGTGCTTTAATTAATTAATTAAAGCTCATGAACAATCAAGCTAGAAATGGTGAGGTTAAGTAATTAAGGGAACACTTAACCAACTTAACATGTTAACAAGACAAGATTGGTGGGGTTAAGTAATTGAGGAAATACTTAACCAACTTAACATGTTAACTAGACAAGATTAATAGGGATTAAGTCAAACCAAGGACACTTAACCAATTTAGCATGTTAACTAGAAAAACTCTAGTAACGGGGACCCGTTTCAACAGTAACCCACATGGATGTATCAAGGTACCCTGAACTAGGCAGGGTGGGGCACGATTACTGGGCTGAATATAAGCGGTCAAAAGGGCGGCGGTTAGGTGCGTCAGTGTAGGTTCCAACGGAGTACGGGCGTGCACGAGCTCCGGAGTAGAAAAAGCAGGCACTAGGCACTAGGCGTACACTTGTGCATCTTTGAATCGTGTCAGGGTTGCCATTATAGGACTTGATACACCCTATACTGGAACCAACACAAGTACTTAAAATTCACATGGGGCCGCATGACACCGGGAATACATGAATGCGAGTAGGAGCCGATCAATACATGAACGGGATCACTTTATCATGAACATACATTGCTAGTTAAACAACTCTTAGTGGGTGTAGAGAAGTAAAAGTGGGTGCGATAGCCAAATCTAGTTAAATCTTTCTTTACCTCGTTTTAGGACTACCTTATCCTTGTGGTATCATTCTAAGTTCAGTTTATTCATGTCATAGTCTTTTACTTGTTTACATGTTATTAAATAACTGGGCTTACCAGACTTATGTCTGACCCATTTTCCTTTCGCTTCTTTTCTTCCGTTTTCCCTCCCTCCTGGTCCGTAAGGAGGGAACACTTCTGCTTAGTCCAGGTTAGCCAAAGCTTGAAGACCATAGATGTAAGGCTTGGACGTTCCTTTTTGAGCTATGGCTATGGTCAAGCACTTATTTGGGATTTATGTCATTTTATTTTCAGTATTGCATCTTTATGTTTTCAAGATAGATGAAAAGTTGTAATAATTTGGAAGGTTGAAGCAGTTGTTGAATTGTTGTGTTGAACAAGTATTTATGAAATAATGTTGATCTTTTTCCGCTACATAAGTTTTCTGTCTTGTAATTTATTAGTATCTTGTACCTTAAAACGCTCCACCGAAGTTAAGGCATTCCCTTTGAGAGTGACTTTAACGGAGGTGGGGTATCACACAAACCATACACCTTTCAATCAAATGGTTGCATCCACTAGACCATATTCTTCTTCCCTACCTAAAGTCTGCTCAAATGGTACGGATTTGCGGGTCATTATAATAACCTTAAATAACTAACGGTGAAGCCTCCTACTTCTAGCTCCTGAAACTTCAAGCGAAACCTAACCTGGAAATATAATCAGTTTGACCCGAGAAGATTTGAAGCAAACAAAAATTCACTTGGATCAGTATGGAATACTTTCAGTGGTAAATTCACATGGCAAACAACTTGCTTAACTTTTGAAAACCCTTTTGAAAGAAAGGATAATAGTAAGACCAACCCACATATAAACAGGACGGTTTTAACCTTACTATAAACCAAAACATTTTTGATATACCAAAATCCAGTGATATTATTATAGTGTCTACCAAATCACAAATAATTAACCATCTAGTAGAACGCTTGCATCCCATTTCCTACATACATAGTATATAATCAAAAAACGCAAGGCGCTTATTGGAGAATGGATTCTAACTGCGACAATGTATGAGATAACCTTCCGATCAGTGTACTCTAGAGGAGATACACTGGGGTTTAACAAGAATATCTTGCATCCCGGCCACACATGACCGGTAACTCATTTAACTTGAGTGGACCAAATATAGTGTCACCTACGGCTTTATAGATCCACCGTACATCTGTGGAGATACAAAAACGAAATATGAATAAAAATGAATTTTCTCTAGATTGGTGACAATATATGCTACTCGGGTGCGACCCAACTAGCCATGTTGCCTGCCCGATTTTTGTCATTTCCTGATTGTGAGGCTTGAGGTCACAATTACTTTTTAGGACAGCATGCCACCATTTACTTTGAATGCCACATCCTCAGATCCGTCAAATCACTAATTGACGTCTACAAATATACTCTGGGTGTTAAGCAAGAGAATTTCTCTGCCACCAAACTTGGTATATTTGTAAAAATCAATTGTATGTGACCATTTGGAAATACTCTGTCAGACATTCGTCCATACAAGTCATCCAGGATCAGGATGAACCGAATGCACCATCTTACTGTATCCTATATAGGAATCACCCCAAGGATCAGTAGCTAGAAATCCTTGCATTCTGTGGATTTCAATCACGACAAAATCATAATCCAAATAACTCTAATTGCAATCCAGAGAAACTTGTCAAGTACCTATTCCACTCATGAAGATCAATGGTCTTCACTGCTTCATCTTTGAACCTACAAGTTAATCGTGAACGCACAGTTGGTTCGAAGTGGTTTTGGGTCTAGTCCCCATACTGGTCTCTTCGAAACAACACGTCAAAAGGTCCAATATAATAATTCATTTGATAGTCGTCTGTTTAACTATCAAATCATAACAGTATTGTTAAGTACATTGGCAACTCAGGTCCTATATATTAAAACACTTCGTTAAACCATTTTATTGATTCTTATAATCGTTTTATAAATTTTTGTCTTAACACAAATCTTCTGTTTTTGTTATTTTGAAAACATTAACCATAACTTATAAATGTGTTTACCCAAACTCCTTCCTTATATTTCTTTTGTCTCGAAATATTTCAATAATCATAAAACACCTTTTATTTCCTTTATCTTGGAAACATCGTTTTATCTTCCCAAAACCTTTTAGTATTTCCTTATATTTGAAATTATCGCTATAGTTCTATAAACCCACTTTTCATTTCCCTTGCCCATTATAAACTAATACCATCTCTTGATAATAGTGAAATCGTTCAAGTTGGGGTATTCTAATTACCTCTCAGACCTTGATCGACAAAGTTCTTATCTTAAGATAATAAAAGTTTGTAACTCAAAAATCTGATGTATCATTTCCATATACTATGGTTTTATAAACCATTTTCGTTTATTTGGAAGCCCACTTTACATGTTAATTCCTTTTTCTTAATTAAGTAAACTCTAATTGAAACTCCTACACTAACTTACAAGTCACATTTACAAATTTTGTTTGTAAACCTGGATTATATTCCTTTTATAAAGCTCTTACTAGAATATAATCAAATCTTATTTCTATTGGATCATTTCTTAATTTAATTTTCAATTAAAAAGTAATCGCTTTAATTATTACTAATTAAAATAATAATTCCCTTCAACATTAACTACATTTAAAGTAGTTAATTTCATTTTTAACTTAAGATAGGATAAATTATCGTTTTTTTGAAGCAAAAATAAGCGATTTTCCAAAAGAAGAGAGCACACATATATATAGCGAAAAAATAGTCTACAAACTGTCTACAATCATGAAAGGAAAACCAAAAAAATCAACATGAGTTATGACAATATGTATGTATAGAATGGTAGATAGATGAGCTCCGGATAAACCACCGCCCATCATACTTTAATGTTGAATTCCGGCAAGGCCACCACCCGATATTGAACTATATATACTCCTGCACAATACCCAAGTCACTCCAAACAAAATACAACAAATACAAGAGAAAATAATATCTAAAAAAAACTCTCCAAAACTGCACTCAAAAAGTCCAAAGCATATATCTTCTATAATCCAAATCAGCTCTACAATAAGCTCCTTGGCTAAAATCAACTACCAGAGATCTGAAAAAGACTAGGCAACCATTAGCTACGATCGCATAAATATATATATATATATATATATATCAAAAAAATTATAGATATATCCATATATATATATATATATGTATGTGTGTGTGTGTGTGAAAAGAAAGAAAACGAAGAAAAAGGAAACAAGCAATAAACTCACAAAGCATAAACTAATAACAAACGCAAATTCTATTGTGACTAAAATACTTATTCACTCTAGAAAAAAACTCAAATTAATTCTAACCTTAATCAAATATCTCTTAAATCGAGAATCTCTATATAATTCATAATGAGGGTTAGACATCCAGTCTAGACTAAAAGTAAAAATCCAAATGATTAATTTATCAATAGAATCAGGATTCGAAGAAATCAGTATTTGATTTCTCTCCAACCAAATAAACCAGCTAATAATAGTAACTAAAAAATCCAACATATATCTAAGCTTGAAAATAAAACCAAATCTAAAACAATTCCAATAATAATCACAGATACTAAATGAATTGAAACAGTTAAAAACAAAAATACTTAAGACCATATTTAAAATATAATTGATCTTAGAGCAAGAGAAAAATAAATGATCTACATTCTCATCCAAACTACTATAAAAACAACACTTAACATCAACAATAATAAAAGGTTATTAAATAATAATTAACTTTATTAACAATAATTAATTCAAAAATCACTTAAAATACAGTTAATCAAAGATTAACTAACTTTTAACAACATTTGTTAAGTTTTAACGAATACTCGGAAAAATATTGATTATATTAATTAAATTAACCCAATCTCCGATTTCAATTTTAAAATAGTTGATTTTGCCAATCGTTAACATCTGTTAAGCTGTTGACTTATTTCCATTCATCTTTCACCCTTTAAATTAATTAATAACTTAATTAATTTAAAAACATCAATTAATTGTTTTATAAAAACAATTATTCAATTTTACTAACCCGTATGTTAATTTCTAACCTCCTGTTCTTAAAACTCAATAGCGACACAAGAATTCGTTATACAAAACGTTTAAGAAATTCTTTTTATAAAACATGATTATAAATATTTAAATGTATCTATAACTTCTAATTTAGTTAACTTATATAAAATAACTAGAAACTTCAATTTAGTTATAAAATAAATTTATAACTTAAAACTTCGTCAATTTGCCTAACAGAAAAACGACGTCATAAAACAATAGATTTTAGCTCATCACTGCCAACCACTTAATCAATACTGTCGATTGATTAAATTCACAACAATAATTAACATTCACTCAATCGTCAACATCCAAACATGTTTCAATGTCATTTGGGTAAACAATTCATATATATGAATAATATGATCAACAAATAATATACAATTTATTTGAGGAATCCGGTTGGATTCCTACAACTTGTCCTTTCTTGCATCACATATCATAATAAAATTTGATAACAATATATGAAATGATTTCATTAATATAATGCATTTAAACAACAACGTATAAATAACGTCAATCATTCAAACAATAAACAACCAATAACATCCATGGCATCCAATCATCCAATGATAAGTTATAATTATATGGATTTAGATCATCATAGTATTCCAGAAAAGTGTGAGAGTTAACTCACCATTTTTTATTCAACGGTTCTGGTTGTTTCATTTAATTTTAAACGAATGTTTAAAATTAAATAGAATTCCAGTTACTACCCAATAATTCCGACCCAGCTTGTGTCCGAAGTATTCAGCGTCACAATTCCATTTCGCGTAATTCTGCATGTGTAAGGAAAAGATACCGCTCTTACGTATTTATTTGAATTTAAACTAATATAAGTTAACCAATTATAATTATTTCTAATTATCGTTAAGCTAGCCACGTCGCTTCCCTTATTGACGCTTTAACATTGTGCCCACCTTCTTCCTTTCCAGTTATAAAATTGCCAGCTCCTCCTATTACCAATAGCTGATCCCCTTACCCATCTTCTTCTTTCCTTTTTTTCTTTCTTTGAAAAAATAAGGCCCAGCCCATGAACGTGCTTCATAGCCCACAAAGAATTACATACCATCCACTTCCCTGTACTACTTCTTCCATTACTCTCCTGTTTCATTTTTTTCTTCAAAACGTGAACCACATCATGCAGCAACTCTTCCCCTGTGCGTCTCCTTTATACCAAAACTGCATGCAACCGAAATCGCCATCTCCATTTCAACCTAGAAACATGCACTACAGATCCGCCCCATACCCAAAAACTTCACTACTTCGTTGCATAAACTCGGGCATGCACCGACCTCAACACTTCCCCGCTGCACCCCCTTTGCTCATTCCTCCAGAATCATGATACCACGATCTCCCCTTCTTACTCCTTCATTTCCTTATTGTCGTGTCACCCATCATCGCTCAAATGACCCTCGGACGCCGCCAGAGTGTACGTGCTTCCCTCCTCGATGTATGAACCCAGAGCAACCTCTACTTTGCTGTTGGGCTCGAAATCCTAGAAGGAACGATCGATACTTTGATTTTGGTGCTACCAAAATTAACAGTGGAACGAGCTGGCGGTGAAGGGGTATCAGATGATCTGAAAGCTGCATCAACCGAAACATTCCTAAAAGGAAGAATCGTAAAAGCTATAGGATATAACCGGCGGGGTCTAACCACCAGGGTCAATCCGATAAGATCCCTCCAACGGTATCAACCCTACAGGAGATTCCATGGAAAAATCAGCCTGATCCGAAACCAAGAAGGATAAAAGCAATAAACCCGTTAGATGAAGTCCAAAGGAACCTTCAGAATTAACCCGCCTAATACCGATACAATAAGAAGCTAAAACTTCAGGAGCATAAAAAACAGGAGCGCATAAAAATTGTTTGGAACCCATTTCCGTGACACCCATCGTACAAATACCAAGAGGCCGCATTGTCAAAATAATAGACAAGTCACCTGGAGTGACCTTTTGAAAGACCAGGCTATACCCGGAAATCCCACCGAGACGCAGACCGGAGTCCCGAAAAGGATACAGGCTATCCACACTAATCTACTCAGCACAGACACCGACAATGATTCTGAATCGGTATCTAACCAGATGCACAATGAGGGAAGGCTCCTCAAAGTATTCACGGGAAAACCAGAAACCTTTGTCCGAAAGGATATGAACGAGAGCATACACACACGGAAGCTCGAGATACCCTCCAGGAAGTTACCACAACGGCAAACACATATTCTCTTCGAAGAGGCTCCCGACTAGTCGAAACCTTCATCGAGAAAGCCATGGGTAGCATCGCGAAGCGGCCGGAAGCGAAAAAATCCAAGATCGAGGAGAAAGTCGGTCGATAAAGGATCCTGAAGGCCCAACGGCCCGATAATAGAAGGGGCTCCAAGTTTCCTATAAATATGACTTCAGAGGTCACACTAAGGGGCCTTTTTTTCTTCATTTGGCTAATCCTTGTATTATTCCTCTTAAAACCCTTATTCGGGGTCCAATTAAAGAAGTTCTTCTATTATGGTCATGTATTCCAAATCAAAGATTAATAAAGTGTTCATCTATATCCAAAGCTCCTTACTGTGAGTTTGTTATACTGTTTTTCTTAATCCTTAATTGTCGTAATTCATTGTATATTTTCTGCAAGTACTTGGATTCTTGCTCGAATCTTTTTACTCCTAGAAGAAATACCTTTTTTCTATAGATTTAATGCACCTCCTATGAGCTTCTTCCCTCTCCACCAGCCTAGATCTTATAGCGAGCTTGGTGTGGAGAACCCCGCTATCCGCCATTAAAGTCCTTTATCAAGAGCAACAAAATAGTAACCCTCCGTTCAAAAACCTCGGCATCTAAGGACGGAGAACAACCTCAAGCCTGCAAAAGCCAAACAACCAACTCCTCTCCTTTAGATCCATCCTCATTGACCTACCACCGGTGTTGATGAAAAATATCGTTAACATTTTGGTGCTAGAAGGAGGCCTTGAACCTCTGACCTTGTGGTTAACCTTTCTGCATACCCATCTGTGTTGTTCCATCCTGGATTGGACTAAACCTTGAAGAGGGGAACATTATGGATAAAAAATCTCTACTAGTTGCTAACAGATTTCCCATGGCCAGGACAAGTATTGATGAGCCATGGGCGATCAAAAGGTTCAAATTAGAAACCCACCATATCCAAGAGAAAGAGAAGGATGTAGAACCCTATGACCCTGATCGATGGAGCATTAACCCCTTCCACGTAGGACCAACTCCGATTTTTGCCCTTTACCGATCCTCGACGGAGAGATATAACTCCTTTCTCCATGCTAAAGAAGCCATCCTCACAAAGGCTAGAGGAACCATATTCGGACAAAGCATTGAGAAAACTTCCATTCCTCTGGCCGATAAAAAGTCTGAAAGAGATATACCCCATGTCGAAAGGCAGTTAAAAGGAAGTGTAGAGATAAAGAAGGAATGACAAAATTGAGTAATAAACTGGTCAAAATGCAACAGCGAAAGAAGAATTTTGAGTCAAGGTTACCAAAGGGTTGTAAGCTCACTATATCGATTGAGGGTATCTATTTCCTGACTAGGAATGAGTTGAACTTTTGGTCGTCGCTAAAGAAGAAACCCAAGGATGAAGCTAAGAGAGAAGGGCCGTATTGCTACTACCATATGGTAAATGGGCACAAAACAAACCATTGCAGAGTTTTAGAGGGAATGATCATAAGAACCAAGGAAAATTACAAAGATATGTAAAGAAAGCATAGGAGGTCACGTCGTTAAAACCTCCTAGAAATAATAAAGGAAAGATCATTCGCCCTGTTGCAAAGAAAAGAAACCCCACAAATAAATTGACCAAGGACGGGCTAAGTTACAAATGGATAAAAGAGAAGAAAAACCCTTGTCAGTACCAAATTGGTCCGGCAAGGCATCCCCCAGAGGGGGAGGGTGTGTTAGTCTTTCTCCATGCCCAAATCAGAGGGGACATGGTTAAAGCATCAAAAGCGTAAACCTCCATTTCACACCAGAAATGGTCGTGGCGCTGCATCTAAAATTAGCACACCCTGCATCTGCTCGTAGAAGAATACGCCCGGCCTCTGCTAGAACTAAGCATGTCCTACCTCTGCTCATAGAAGAGCACGTCCTACCTTTGCTTATGTTTCACATTACCTGTAAAAGGGAACGTAAACCCCTATCATCGTCTATGATGGCCACGATAGGGCATCCCTTAGAGGGTGGTGGTGTGTAAGCCTCTATCAGTGCCTACGATGGTTTGTATAGAGCATCAAAAGTGTAAACCTTAGTTCTGTGCCTACAATGGCCCGATTAAGTTTCTAAGACCTTATCATTGCCTACGATAGTCATGATAAGGCGCCTCCTGGAGGGAGGTCGGGTAAGTCCTTAGGCCCTGCTTGTGGATAAGCTAGCCAAGCGCACTGGATGCACATGCCCAGAGAGTGGCCAACAAAGCACGTACATCCTCTGCTTTGACACCAAAAAGCCCGAGGAGTGGTTCAGGAAGTACATACAACCTCTGCTTCACAAATCAAATCCAAAGGCGATGCTGAAACAATAACTACCGAAGGGGGTTCCGATCTCTTATATATTAATGCTCGAATCTGGTTGATTCAGCTCTTCGCAAATACCGAACGGGGTCCCGATCTTCTATATATTAATGCCCGAATCTGGGTCGATTCGGCTCTTTGTAAATGCTGAAGGGGGTTCCAGTCTTCTATATATCGATTCCCGAATATAGATCGATTAAGCTTTTCACAAATGTCAGAGGGGGTTCCAGTCTTCTATATATATATCCCGAATCTGGGTTGATTTCGTTCTTTATCAAATGCCAGAAGGGCTTCCGGTCGCCAAACTTTAATACCTGAATCTGGTTGAGCCGTCTCTTTACAAATATCTGAAGAGGATTTCCGGTCATCAATACATAATTATTCGAATGAGTATCGGACAGGGACTTCTATTAATATCGAAAGCGGATTCCGAATACCCAATCTCCAATTACCTTAACAAGGATTAGATTAGGTCCTCTATGTTATACCCAAATCTGGGATCATTTGTTCTACATCAAATACTGGAAGAGGACTGCGGCCTTACACAGATACCTAAATCTGAATAATCCTGAATTGAAATGGATCCGAAAGATGAAAATTTACCAACAGAAGATCTCCGAAATAACTATCTCAAATTGAAGCAACCATAGATGTACTCACGGAAAAAGGGGCCACAAAACAAAATTTGGAAAGTTGATGGGAAGGTCATCATCAAAAATAAGTTCGAATAAAAAGGTTTATCTCTTCTCTTACTTGGGAAAACTTCTTAAATCATTCATTATGCAAGTAATTGTTACCCATATCTTTTACCGATGATTATTTACATAATAGACATCGTCAATACACTAATTCATTCACTAAATAGTTGCATTCTTAGTACCCTAATTATGGGTATAATTATATATTACCGTTACAAAATATTAGTGAATATCTAGGACCTCTCTATCCTCAGGCAAAGGGGGGTCGATGGCATGATGAAGTGCAATGCCTAGTAATTTGTTAAGTCTTCGCACCTTCCTGCTCGTTTCATCTAAATGATCGGAAGGTTTAATCTGAAGTTTCAAGGCTATGTTGTAAATCCTACACATTGCCCTGCGAGACTTATTTTCCTTCTCCAATTCAAAAACGTCCATATGCAAATTATTCCTTTCTTCTTGCAAACGTCTAATTTGGTCAGCATACCTAATGACATAATCATGGGAATCATTAATCAACTTAGTATCATAAGTCCTTTTAATCTCGGCTACCACTCGTTTGCAACATTCAGAAACGGCTGATTCCTTTATCCCCAGGGGAGGGTTATTCAAATGATAAAACTTTTGACGAGTAGGGGTCTCGCGAGAGGTTACAACCCCAGAAGATGAAGATCACGTCATAATAGGAATATACTTGAAAAAGTATTCCCACGTATCGCACTTTGTAGTGGTGTTGTTCAAATCAACTTCCAAATCAGCACTATGTTGACGTAGACGCCTCAATTCATCTTCAAACTCGATAGAGAGCGTAGACTTTATGTACACCCTCAATCCAAGAATAGTCCTATCACTATCTTCTAGTTGTTCTTTTAAAGCATTCATCCTCTTGGTCAAATGTTTGGTGGATAAATTCTGATGTAAAATCTTCCTTTCCAGGGACTTAAGGAGAATCTCTCTTGTCGGCGACGCTCCCCCCGAGAACGGAAGAATCCCGCATTGATCAATCTGCTCACAAACATACAGGAAAGTAGTTACGATTTTCTTTTATTTTCAATTTATGAGAATGATACCACTTTCCTTATACATCTCTGCACGAGTTAAACTCGAAACCAACCTACCATGACATATAGACAGAAAGGCGAACTATAAAAAGTCCACTTCTTCATACGTTTATTGTTCACATAGCGCCTCAGCATATTTAATCCTAAAACTCTTTAATATAGCTTCACGATCCCCTCTCAGAACGTTAAAGGAGAGCTAAGGAAATGCAGGGTAAACGCACCTAAGTCCCTCGATAAAACCCTTTTCACTAAAAGCGTGAATAGGCGTCGTTCGGAAGTCCTTCCCCAGTCTACATATCATGCGTAATGCATCCTCATAATAAACAAAGTTCTGTCATGATGTGAAAAAGCATATTAGCCTTTACGTATAATGATAAGGAACCCCATACAAGCGTTACATAGGTTACAGAATTAAGTTTACATGTGTGCCATCTACCCTACATAAGAACGGTTTGGATTCTTCTATTTTGTTACCTAACTCTGCTTAAGGCAGGAAACAAATTTTCTTTTATCTATTGTAATGACATGAGACTAGTTGAAGTCAAATATTCAGGAAAGGAGAAAAACATGTATGGGGTGAGAACTATACCCGAGGAGAAGGAACTTCATGACCAGCAGCTTTCTCCCCTCCCGAAAGTCCAGATGGGACACCTTCTTTAAGCAATGGTGATTCAGAGTTGTGAACGAAATGCTTATCTTGGTGGCCACCATCTCCGGAACTGTTACCACCATTCTCCCTATTGTTACCAATTGAAGCGAAAGCCTCCCTTTCCTCACCTAAATCGTCCGAAAATCGGTCAATATATAAAAAGCCCTCGATTTTAGGCTCATTCCTCTATAGTACCTCAACTCCTTCTTCACCCAACTTAATCCTTTCCATAACCCATCCCAGATGAAGGGAGGAACTTGGGTGGATCGTAGTTTAAGAAGACTTTGAAGGTTATCGGAAAGAAGGTGAAATAAGGCATCTTCATAACAATGGGACTTAATCTGTGGAAGTTGGACTTGCAAGAAATTAGAAACCCTATCCTTAGCTGCATAGATTATCTGGGCAGCACGAGAAAGCTTCTCATCCTTCTTCCGAAGCTCATCGGTGTGAGTAGCCATGTCCTCCGCTGTCTGCTACTCTAAGCTTGGCACCTTGTCGGGTGTTACGTCCCTAGCCTACCTCTCTCTCTCTCTCTCTCTAAAGCTGACTCGGCATGTTCGAAGGAAGCTTTCAACTTCTCACACTCGTCGCTTAAGGCTGCGTTCGCCTCTCAAAGCCGAGTAATTTCAATAACAGAGGAAGAAGGAATGGACTTAGACAAATGCCATCCCTTGATAGCCTGAGAAATTAGAAGCATTTATCATACAGTTGCAACAAATGGAAAGCCCATAGTAGAAAGAGAATGTTGTACCTTAAGCTGTCGAGTTATCAAATGCTGGTAGAAGTCCACCATGTCGGAAGAAGTGGAAAGTAACGAGATATCAGAAAGTTCAGGTCTAGAAAAAACAAGTTTCACAAGATCAGTATAGTTTGTTTGAGAAACAAGGGGCCTCGAAGACTCAGCGAGTTGAGAAGCGAGAGTACGCGACGTAACCCCTGCACCTGCTCCAGATGTACTTGGAAGGGATGAAGGGAAAACACCATTTCCTGTTTCTCTGTTGGAAGCACTCCCGGAAATCACAAAAGGAATATCGAGCTTTAGTCTCTTAGCTGGCGGATCGATAGGTAATCCAGCCAACCTCTTAATAGCAACAGCAATAGATCGATTCAAAGCATCAGTAAGAGTAGAGGCTCCCGAAGCCAAAACTCCTAGTCAAACGAAGGGCCAAAGAAAGATTCAAAAACGTGGAACTTTGGCGTCGAAAGGACCTTAATAAGGGAACTATCGAATCAACAAAACATAAATGGAAATAAAGGAGTTGAGGGAACAAACACTTCTGAACCTGACAATAAACATTTAGAACCAAGAAGATGAATAGGCGGATGCCCCAAGACCTTCTATCCACTAGAGAAGAGGTTCTATAAATACAACTTGTCCTTGGTTAATAAAGTGGACCAACCCGGTGGCTTTTCGAGTAGCTTCAAAATGAGCTCAGATACACGGGATTCGCTTTCGGTTAAAGTCACTCTTTTAAAGCAAAATCTAGAAGAAAGCGACTAAAGATATGCCACAAATGGGGAAAATAGCCACTCGCAAAAAGTTAAGAGGACTCACCACAATCAACAAATTGGCCTGAAATACCGGCAGGACATTTGATGGAGAAAAATTAATCTTCCCACTGTAACACCCCGCATTTTAATATAATTAAAAATGAGATATATGTATATATGCATGGATATATTTAAAGGAAATATTAAATAATATTAATGTAATTGCATGTAATAAGTTTATGCAGTGGAATAAAGAAAAAGATTAATAAAGAAATTACATGCAATATTTGAAATAAGAAGAAATACAGTGAAATGCGAAGAAATACATGCGAACATTTAAAAAGAAATAAAAAGAAGAATTTGAAGAGACTCTAGAATTTGGTCATGAAATTAGCGTCATTACGTTCGTGGCGATTTTCTGGTCAATTTAGACCTATAGTTTGTAGAAAACTGATTTAAAACGAAGAAGTTATCCTTAATTTAAGAAATGCAACAAAACATGAAAAAGAGCAATGGGAAAAGAAAAATTTGTAGCTTGGTCAAAGTCTTGTTAACAAAAGACTTAGTAGCTCATTTGGTTAATACATGAGACTTGTACATAAGAGGTTGTGAGTTCAATCCTCGCCAGTGCCATATGTTTTTGTTTTGTTTTAAGGAGCGGCTAAATAGTGGCTTAGCAAATTGGTTCAGTGTGAAAGGGGATTAAGTTAATTGGAGGTTTAATTGAAAGAATGGAAATAAACCATTAATTGATTAAAGAAGATAATTTCCAAATAAAATAGACAATTTTTCGCATATAAAAAATAGTATACGCATAAGAGATGGATGCGTTTGAACATGATTCAAATTTGAAGTTGCGCGCGAATATAGAGACAAGCAAAAAGGGGGCATATATGTATACATGTTATTTGAAATTAATGCAATAAGGAAAGATGATATGTGAAATTATTGCATTATATAAATGGATGATGCATGAACCTGAATAAAAATAAATTAATGTGATGCAAATAAAAGAAAGAGAATATGGAATGCAAAACATGTCAAATATGCAATTAAAGCATGCATAGAAAAAGGTTGTAAACATTAAAATGGAGCAATTAAATGAGAAGAGGATCAACTTTTGAAATTTAAACATTTAAAAAGTAAACTAATAAGTCCATAAGCAAGCCACAATTGGAGGAAGGTTAATGTAATTAAATAACATTCAAATCAGAGACGCATGCACATGTGATTAGATGTAAATAAATAAAAGAAAATGGTTTAAGGACATGCGGTTTCTTTTCAAAAAGAGTAGACAAAAAGAGAAAGAAATCAATTAATTGATTAGGAGAAGAATATAGCAAATAAAGGTTCACGTATTAAGTGCAAATAAATAAATAAATAATTGAATGCATGAAGGAAAGAGGTTGCTATACGTTAAAAATAGTATGTAATGCATTAATTAGAAAGAAATAAAGCGGTTTCTTTTTTTATTTTATTTAAAGGAGCACTAAATGAGAAAAGGGTTGTTCTGGATTGTTCTTTTCTAGGGTGAGGTGGACGGTTTAGATGAGTTTTTATTTAATCCTAAGGTCCTAGTTGCTCTAAGCCACCTATAAAAGAACACCTAACCTAACCCTAAAATCATTCTATCTCTTATAAGACGCCTCCATGCCACCAAACTTCAACCCAACATAGCAGCCGCCTCTAAACTCTAAATTAAATTGCAAGTTCTTCATCAATTTTGAAGTTTAATCAAATCAAGTAGCAAGTTTCTTCAACCACAATTCACGTTCTGCGTCAATAATCAAATAAGAAGCCTAAACCAACGTTCTACCTCAACAACCAATTGTTTATTTCTCCAATCCAGTAAAGGTGAGTGGTTTAAAATACAGTTGTTGTATAATTGTACTTCTATCGTTTGCCATTCCCCATAATGAATATGATGATAATTTAATAAGATCAGTTATTTTATTTATGCTTATGATTGAGTTCTCTCCTTTTTATTCTTTCCCCTTTTTATTTTTATAGCTAGGCTATCTCGAGCCTACATCTATCATGAATTTATGCATTGTAAATGAGAATGAGAAAGTAAAAGGAAAAAAGGGGTTGTTTGGGTATTGTAACGACCCAGATTTTTGAACAGTTTATTTAGTATGGTTTTAAATATTGAATTCATAATATAAATGAATTTTATATTGAATTTATCGAATGAATAATCGATATGCGAATTAATATCAAATATATTGGGTATCGTAATACGAAACGATAATAATTTACAGTTAAAAACTGATTCGAAATGATTCAGTCGATCAATATAATTCTAGTTGAATATAGACGAGTTATTTTCAATGACTTTAATCGTTTATTTAATATTGATAGTCTGTATAAGCAAACGAATTAAATTTCAGAATATGCTCAGTTAAGTTTAGAATAACGTAAAAATCTGGTAGCGTCGGTCGTTGTGTTAAATAGCGGTTCAGGGTTTTAATTTAAAGGACCACAAGATATTTAGTTTTAATCAAAATAAAAAAAAAAATATACATCAGCCGACCTATTTAACAATACAACCACCCTATAATTTTATCGCGCCGACCTAGGTTCTCTTCGAGTTGATAAAATTGTCTCCTGCCATCGTTATCGAGCAAACACAAATTTAATGGCCAAGGTACTATCTGTTTCCTTCTACACCTCTATATATTGAGGCCATCGCCCTTTGTAATTCACATCCTAAAATCAAACGCAAAACCCTTACTCGTTAACCATCCTCCTAAAAGCCATCTTCAATTCAAAATCTCCGAATCAGGATATCGAGGGTAGTGCGATTGATTTGGAGTTGCTCGGTTTTGGTACAGTCGGAAGAGTTGGATCGCGATGGGAATTTTGGGTCTGGAAGGGTTCGAACTCAAACCGTAAGTTAGGGCTTTGGGTAATCGATGGTGAATCGAAGCTCGCAGGTGTTTCGAAGATGGGTTGAGATGACAGACACTCGGTTATTGTTCGCGAGGCAGGTCGACGTTGGCTTCAGAGCCAACATGGGTGGTGCGATTCAAATGTTGAACGATGGATATTGGGAAGGGAGCGATTGGATGAGGGGCTCACTGCGATCTCAGTAAAGGTCAACGCTAAACTAGAATGATGCAATTCTAGTAGATGACAGCAGGGTGTTTGGTGAAATGCCGGAAAGAAAGAAGAAGAAAAATAGAGGGATTAAGGTAATCTAAAATTTAATACCTTAATTTGTTTAATGTTTAAGAATAAATAGGTTTGTTCAAATTAGTTAATTTAGAATTAATTTAGCGAAAAAAATTAGAAAAGTTATTTATTTATTTAAATAATTAATTTAAATGAATAAACATTTAATCGGTAAATTTAAATAAAAATTATCGCAGGTGCGAATCCATTCGAGAAGATTAGTAGCCGCTAATTTGAGATTAAAACGGATATTCGACAAAGGGAAATCCCTGGTGAGTAAATCTCACTCACCTTTTATTTCTAATTATTTTTATTTCGTTAAAAATAATTGTCTGTTGCTTGTGTGGATGCTTTCTGCTTGCTTTATATATATTAGTTATTTAGGCTATATATATATATATTGGGTTGATTGATTGGTTGGATTCCCGCAGTCTCATTAGCGGATGCCCGCAGTTTTATAGCGGATGATTACCCTATACGCCCCACGCTATGATTAGTGGATGACCTTCTATACCGCGATATTCTTCCACGAAGCAGAATGGGTATTATTTATGTGCTAACATCTGTGAATGCAGGAAAACAGGTTGGAGGAATCCAACTGGATTCCTCAAAAATATATTATCTGTTCGTTTGTCGTTTGTTTGATTTCATATATATATTCATATATGACGTGTTATAAATCAAATGATTGAAATTTGAATGGTTTGATTGTTTTAAATATCACTGGGCTTGAAAATTGATTTATAAAAATATCATAAAAGGATCGTGGAGATTTAAAAAGGAAAAAATTCTATTTTTAAATAGAATTTGAATTTTTAATGGAAATAAAATATAAGCTTGTTTTGAAAAATAAAACAAGTAGTTTCTTTTTAAACGAAGTTTATAAATAATTCTTTTATAACGAAGTTATAAATGAAGTGAAAAGAATTATCATTTGATAATTCAGAAATAGAAAATACAAGTGTGAAATAGGATTTTGAAATGAAATTTCAAAATAGAACTTGAAATAGAATTTTTAAATAGAATTTAAATATTAGAAAGGAGTTGAAATATTTGAAATACAAAAGAAATTTCAAATAGGATTTGGAATGGAATGTTTAAATATATAATTCAATTAAAATTTGAGTATAACATTTGAATATAGAATTTGAATAAAGAAATTCCAAAATTGAATTTTGGTATAGAGATTCAAATAGAGTTTGAATAAAGGAAATTTAAAAGAACATTTAAAATAATAGAATTTGAATAATAGAAATCAAATGGGATTTGAATATTAGAGTTAGAAAAAGAGTTTAACTATTTGAATTTTAAATAGGAAAGAAAAGGGGTTTGAATGTTAGAAATTCAAATAGAAGTTCAAATAGAATTTGAATAGACGAGATTAGAATGGAAAATAGAATTTTTATTCAAGGAATTAAAATAAAGTTGAAATCAAAAAGGAATTCAAATAAAGAAATTTGAATAGAGATTTGAATGTAGAATTTCAAAATAGAATTTGAAAAATAGAATTTCAAAGAAGAATTTGAATAGAATTTGAAATATAGTATTTCAAAGAAGAAATTCAAATGTGAAATTTGAATGGAATTTAAATATGAAATTTGAATTGAGATTTGAAATAGAAATTCGAGTATTGAATTTGAACATGGAATTGAATACAGAAATTCAAGTAGAAATTCGAATATGAGATTTCAAAATAGAATTTGAAATAAACTTTGGAAATAGGATTTTCAAAGTAGAATTTGAAATAGAATTTCAAATAGGATTTCAAAATAGGAAATCCAAATAGTTTTGAAATGGAATTTGAATTCAAGGGAATTCCAATGAATTTGAATATTAGAAATCCAAATGGTGTTGAAAATGAATTTGAATATTAGAAATTCAAATGGTGTTGAAAATAAATGTGAATATTAGAAATTCAAATGGGGCTGGAAACGAATTTGAATATTAGAATTCAAATGGAAAATGAAATTTGAATATAAGAGATTCAAATTGAATTTAAATAGGATTTGATCTATGGGATTTGAATATGAAATTCAAATGGGTTTTAAACTATGGAATTTTGAATATAGAATTTAAAAAGGAGTTTGAATATTTGAACTTCAATAGAATTCAAATATAGAAATGGAAATATAGAAGTTCCAAGGGAATTTAAATATAAAGTTTGAATAAAAGAATTCAAAGGAATTCAAGTATTGAATTTGAATATAGGGAATTCAAATAGGAATTTAAGTATTGAATTTGAATATCAAATAGAAAAGGGATTTGAATTTGAAATGTAGAATTCAAAAGTGAGATTGGAATTTGAATCAAGAATTCAAATAGAGCTAAATAGAGTTGAATTCATTTTTAGAAGTTTAAAAGTTTTTATATATATAAATATAATTAAAACGAACTCGCTGCAGCGCTGCAGTTCGAAAAATAGCGATTCGAACTTCAATCGAATATACAGAACGCAATTGAAGTCGAAATTCTTCGAAACAAGAAACGTCAGGACCGGTTTGATAATAGTTTTCAAATGAAAGAGAAAAATATGAATTTCGTCGTATAGATTTTGAGTTATGTCAAAATCAAATTTTCAGAAAAAGCAGCGCCAGAATCGTTTTAAAACCATAATGGTTTATTTAATTTTATAAAAGGATTTTTAAGCAAATAAAATCCGAAGTTTCTATTTAGAAAATTTCAGAGTTGAGTTGAAAAATATATGCGAATTCAAGTTGTGTAAATGAATATGATTTTTGAAATAGAAATCAGATTTTTGATTTATTGAATAGAGTTAACTAATTCGAATAGAAATTAGTTAATGAGATTTCAAATGAATATTGAGCTTTAAATAAGTGAATTCGATTTGAGAATTTATATTCGAAAAAGAAAAGAGAACTAGAATTGAAATTGAAATTCAATTTGGTTATGAGCAAGTTAAATATTTTGTTTAAACGTGTTATGTTCAACGAAGAAGTGAAATAGGCAAAAAGGCTAATTAAAGAATAATTGAGCGAAACTGAATTCAAACGATTCAAAATTGAATTCAAACGAATGGATTTAGTTGAATTAAATTGAAAACAGGTGAACAGGTGTTAGACAGGTATGGGATGAGGTATATGAAGTCTATAAATGTAATGCTCGACAAAAGGTACATGTTTAATTCATATATGAGATTTTATGCGCCGTATCGGCAAGCCGCTTGGCTTTTTCTTTTTCTTTTTGAGATTGGAAGATACCGGGAAGCTATTTGCAATTTCCCGATGCTCCCGATACAGGGGAGGTTATGGCGAAATTTTCCGGAAATTTAAGGAGTTAGAATATTTTTAAGATATTTTGATAATTAGAGATCATTATATCGACGTATTGAATTCGATAGTAAAGTGAATATAAAAATCGAATTTTGCAAACAAAAAGGGATAGAGATAAGTGATTAAAATTGGTTCCAATTGCAAACAGAGATTTTTCTAATATATAGAAAATAAAAGAAGTTGATATTGGGAAACGTTTTCCAAATGACATAAGAGGCAAGAGGATTATTGAAAATATTTGGTTAACAAATATTGATAGAGAAAATAGAGAAGTGGTTTAATTAATGAATATTAATTAAAAAGCCCAGTGATTTGTTTGATATGTTGATTGAACACTTGTTTTTATTCGATAGTTAAATCACAGACTATCGAAGTTTTTGACCATCGTTGTCAATATGGAGAGACCGGTTGGATTATTATCCGAAAAACCACTCCGTATTGGCATAAGCGTTGCGAACCAAGTATGCTGAATATATTGAAGACGGAGTAAAGTGCAAGGGCTTTTCTATTTATAGAAATAGTGCCTTCGGTTTCGTTCAATCCCAGAACGAACGTAAATGGACGAATGTCTGACAGAGTATTTCCAATGATCAAATGGGTTGGTCTGTATGGATATATATGGTTGCAACGGATTTATCCCTTAGCATAATATCCAGAATATTTGTGCAAACTTAACTAGTGATTAACGGATCTGACGATGTGGCATTCAAAGTGATTGTGTTATCAAGGAATGGTAAGTATGCGTAGCCTCAGGCCTCAACAACCGGGAAAGGACAAAAATCGGGCAGGCAGCATGGCTATGTGGGTCGCACCCATTAGGGTGTATAATCACCTATCTAGAGAAATTCCTTTTGTTTCTAAATCTATCGATTCTGCCCATTCGGGAAACGGTGGTTTGAGTCCAACCGTGGGTGATATACATTCGATACACTCAAGCGAAATGAGTGGTCGGTCATGTGTGGGCCGGGTTGCAAGATGTTCTTGTTGAACCCAGGTGTATTCGCCTCTAGAGATACATCATCGGAAGGTGGTTCCATACCTTGTCATGTTGGAAATCCAATCTCCAATAAGCGCCATGCGGGTTTTTGATTTTATACTATATATGTGGAGCGTGAGATGAAAGCGTTCTGCCATTTGGTTATTTACTTGATGTAGACATTATTATAATATCACTAGATTTTCGTATCAAAGTGTTTTGGGTTATAGTAAGGTAAAAACCGTCCGTGTTGATGTGTGGGCTGGTCTTACTATTATCTTTTCTTTCGAAAAGAGTTTTTGAAAGTTAAACAAGTGGTTGGAGTTTACTCACACCAGTCCCATGACTGACCCAGAGTTTATTTTGTTTTGTTTTTCCTAAACTCTTGGGTGCCCAAATTTGTACGGGCAGTCAAGTGTTTCAGGCTTTTACAGATACACTTGGAGGAGCTTGAAGCAGGAGGCTTCAACGTTAGTTATTTAGAGTTACTTCCGCTGAATCAAATGTTATGTGTACTCTGATGATGGTATGTATATATGTACAGAACATATCTGTATTTCAAAGCTTATGTTATATAATATATTTTATTCGTTCCGCTGTGAGTTTGTGATCTTTGTTTCTTCTATTCTAATATTTCTTTCTTTCTATTTCTCACCCTCTAACTTCTTTCTATTAATGGATCGTATTTCTGTGTTATTTGGGTTGGACGTGTGTTGTATTTAGTCAACTCAGATAGCTCAGATTTGCGGGTCGCTACAGGTGGTATCAGAGCTTAGGTTGAGCGAACACCTAGGCTTATGTGGCATGTGCTCATTAGAGATAGGGTCAGCCGTACCCTAGAATGAGTTGAGTGTATAGATACGAGAGAGCGTATTTGTTAGTTGATATAAAAGTTGTTTTATATTGTGTTGGCTAGTCTGTTGAGTGGTTTATGAATTCTGATCGGATCGTGGGACGCCACGAAGTCGATAGGAATTTCTAAACACTTGAACAGAAGATTAAACACAGTATTGTTTTAAGTGGGTAAATGAAATAACTTTACCCAAACTATATTTTGATATAGAAAGAATAATTTTCTAGGATTATTATTATATGGATGTGTTGGATGTTGACTTTATAATCAAACGAGATTATAAAATTGGAATGGTTATTTATAACCAAAATAGAATTTGTATAGAAATTGAATATACAAATGAGATGAATTAGAATTAAATTCAAACCAGAATTAAGAATTCAAAAATCCTGGGAAGTTGAAAAATATTTTTCAAAGTATATTAAAATAATATAGATTTGTTTTAAAAGGATTTGAAAAAAATCATTTTAGATGGATTTTGAAAGTATTAAAGCACTGAACTCACTTCAGTGGCTGGGAAATAATTCTGATGATGATTGCAACATCATCAGTGTTCATTTCCGAGTTTCTAAGTGATGAATTGCTACCTTAGAAATTTTTGATGGAAATTTGTTTTGAAAGAAACCAAGTAGATTGAAAATTCAAATGTTTTGAATTGAGATGAAAATAAATATAAGTATACATTTATGTATTTCAAAGGATTTGAAATAAAAATCCTGGGATTTGAATTCTGGAATTTAAATTTAACTTAAGCAAGTTAAATGGGTCGAAGTGAATGAATTGATTAGAATCAATTTGAATAGGTTTATTGGAATATAGATTGGATATAAATGGATTGATCGTTGATCATTTGAATTAAGTGAAGGAAGACCAAAAGTTTTGGTGGAATTAAAATTTGTTGAAATATGAAGAGGTGAGTTTCAACATAAAGTAATAGATTTGTACCATGTTCCTACCTTAGCAATTTCGAGGACGAAATTATTTTAAGGGGGGAAGAATGTAACGACCCAGATTTTTGAACAGTTTATTTAGTATGGTTTTAAATATTGAATTCATAATATAAATGAATTTTATATTGAATTTATCGAATGAATAATCGATATGCGAATTAATATCAAATATATTGGGTATCGTAATACGAAACGATAATAATTTACAGTTAAAAACTGATTCGAAATGATTCAGTCGATCAATATAATTCTAGTTGAATATAGACGAGTTATTTTCAATGACTTTAATCGTTTATTTAATATTGATAGTCTGTATAAGCAAACGAATTAAATTTCAGAATATGCTCAGTTAAGTTTAGAATAACGTAAAAATCTGGTAGCGTCGGTCGTTGTGTTAAATAGCGGTTCAGGGTTTTAATTTAAAGGACCACAAGATATTTAGTTTTAATCAAAATAAAAAAAAAAATATACATCAGCCGACCTATTTAACAATACAACCACCCTATAATTTTATCGCGCCGACCTAGGTTCTCTTCGAGTTGATAAAATTGTCTCCTGCCATCGTTATCGAGCAAACACAAATTTAATGGCCAAGGTACTATCTGTTTCCTTCTACACCTCTATATATTGAGGCCATCGCCCTTTGTAATTCACATCCTAAAATCAAACGCAAAACCCTTACTCGTTAACCATCCTCCTAAAAGCCATCTTCAATTCAAAATCTCCGAATCAGGATATCGAGGGTAGTGCGATTGATTTGGAGTTGCTCGGTTTTGGTACAGTCGGAAGAGTTGGATCGCGATGGGAATTTTGGGTCTGGAAGGGTTCGAACTCAAACCGTAAGTTAGGGCTTTGGGTAATCGATGGTGAATCGAAGCTCGCAGGTGTTTCGAAGATGGGTTGAGATGACAGACACTCGGTTATTGTTCGCGAGGCAGGTCGACGTTGGCTTCAGAGCCAACATGGGTGGTGCGATTCAAATGTTGAACGATGGATATTGGGAAGGGAGCGATTGGATGAGGGGCTCACTGCGATCTCAGTAAAGGTCAACGCTAAACTAGAATGATGCAATTCTAGTAGATGACAGCAGGGTGTTTGGTGAAATGCCGGAAAGAAAGAAGAAGAAAAATAGAGGGATTAAGGTAATCTAAAATTTAATACCTTAATTTGTTTAATGTTTAAGAATAAATAGGTTTGTTCAAATTAGTTAATTTAGAATTAATTTAGCGAAAAAATTAGAAAAGTTATTTATTTATTTAAATAATTAATTTAAATGAATAAACATTTAATCGGTAAATTTAAATAAAAATTATCGCAGGTGCGAATCCATTCGAGAAGATTAGTAGCCGCTAATTTGAGATTAAAACGGATATTCGACAAAGGGAAATCCCTGGTGAGTAAATCTCACTCACCTTTTATTTCTAATTATTTTTATTTCGTTAAAAATAATTGTCTGTTGCTTGTGTGGATGCTTTCTGCTTGCTTTATATATATTAGTTATTTAGGCTATATATATATATATATATTGGGTTGATTGATTGGTTGGATTCCCGCAGTCTCATTAGCGGATGCCCGCAGTTTTATAGCGGATGATTACCCTATACGCCCCACGCTATGATTAGTGGATGACCTTCTATACCGCGATATTCTTCCACGAAGCAGAATGGGTATTATTTATGTGCTAACATCTGTGAATGCAGGAAAACAGGTTGGAGGAATCCAACTGGATTCCTCAAAAATATATTATCTGTTCGTTTGTCGTTTGTTTGATTTCATATATATATTCATATATGACGTGTTATAAATCAAATGATTGAAATTTGAATGGTTTGATTGTTTTAAATATCACTGGGCTTGAAAATTGATTTATAAAAATATCATAAAAGGATCGTGGAGATTTAAAAAGGAAAAAATTCTATTTTTAAATAGAATTTGAATTTTTAATGGAAATAAAATATAAGCTTGTTTTGAAAAATAAAACAAGTAGTTTCTTTTTAAACGAAGTTTATAAATAATTCTTTTATAACGAAGTTATAAATGAAGTGAAAAGAATTATCATTTGATAATTCAGAAATAGAAAATACAAGTGTGAAATAGGATTTTGAAATGAAATTTCAAAATAGAACTTGAAATAGAATTTTTAAATAGAATTTAAATATTAGAAAGGAGTTGAAATATTTGAAATACAAAAGAAATTTCAAATAGGATTTGGAATGGAATGTTTAAATATATAATTCAATTAAAATTTGAGTATAACATTTGAATATAGAATTTGAATAAAGAAATTCCAAAATTGAATTTTGGTATAGAGATTCAAATAGAGTTTGAATAAAGGAAATTTAAAAGAACATTTAAAATAATAGAATTTGAATAATAGAAATCAAATGGGATTTGAATATTAGAGTTAGAAAAAGAGTTTAACTATTTGAATTTTAAATAGGAAAGAAAAGGGGTTTGAATGTTAGAAATTCAAATAGAAGTTCAAATAGAATTTGAATAGACGAGATTAGAATGGAAAATAGAATTTTTATTCAAGGAATTAAAATAAAGTTGAAATCAAAAAGGAATTCAAATAAAGAAATTTGAATAGAGATTTGAATGTAGAATTTCAAAATAGAATTTGAAAAATAGAATTTCAAAGAAGAATTTGAATAGAATTTGAAATATAGTATTTCAAAGAAGAAATTCAAATGTGAAATTTGAATGGAATTTAAATATGAAATTTGAATTGAGATTTGAAATAGAAATTCGAGTATTGAATTTGAACATGGAATTGAATACAGAAATTCAAGTAGAAATTCGAATATGAGATTTCAAAATAGAATTTGAAATAAACTTTGGAAATAGGATTTTCAAAGTAGAATTTGAAATAGAATTTCAAATAGGATTTCAAAATAGGAAATCCAAATAGTTTTGAAATGGAATTTGAATTCAAGGGAATTCCAATGAATTTGAATATTAGAAATCCAAATGGTGTTGAAAATGAATTTGAATATTAGAAATTCAAATGGTGTTGAAAATAAATGTGAATATTAGAAATTCAAATGGGGCTGGAAACGAATTTGAATATTAGAATTCAAATGGAAAATGAAATTTGAATATAAGAGATTCAAATTGAATTTAAATAGGATTTGATCTATGGGATTTGAATATGAAATTCAAATGGGTTTTAAACTATGGAATTTTGAATATAGAATTTAAAAAGGAGTTTGAATATTTGAACTTCAATAGAATTCAAATATAGAAATGGAAATATAGAAGTTCCAAGGGAATTTAAATATAAAGTTTGAATAAAAGAATTCAAAGGAATTCAAGTATTGAATTTGAATATAGGGAATTCAAATAGGAATTTAAGTATTGAATTTGAATATCAAATAGAAAAGGGATTTGAATTTGAAATGTAGAATTCAAAAGTGAGATTGGAATTTGAATCAAGAATTCAAATAGAGCTAAATAGAGTTGAATTCATTTTTAGAAGTTTAAAAGTTTTTATATATATAAATATAATTAAAACGAACTCGCCGCAGCGCTGCAGTTCGAAAAATAGCGATTCGAACTTCAATCGAATATACAGAACGCAATTGAAGTCGAAATTCTTCGAAACAAGAAACGTCAGGACCGGTTTGATAATAGTTTTCAAATGAAAGAGAAAAATATGAATTTCGTCGTATAGATTTTGAGTTATGTCAAAATCAAATTTTCAGAAAAAGCAGCGCCAGAATCGTTTTAAAACCATAATGGTTTATTTAATTTTATAAAAGGATTTTTAAGCAAATAAAATCTGAAGTTTCTATTTAGAAAATTTCAGAGTTGAGTTGAAAAATATATGCGAATTCAAGTTGTGTAAATGAATATGATTTTTGAAATAGAAATCAGATTTTTGATTTATTGAATAGAGTTAACTAATTCGAATAGAAATTAGTTAATGAGATTTCAAATGAATATTGAGCTTTAAATAAGTGAATTCGATTTGAGAATTTATATTCGAAAAAGAAAAGAGAACTAGAATTGAAATTGAAATTCAATTTGGTTATGAGCAAGTTAAATATTTTGTTTAAACGTGTTATGTTCAACGAAGAAGTGAAATAGGCAAAAAGGCTAATTAAAGAATAATTGAGCGAAACTGAATTCAAACGATTCAAAATTGAATTCAAACGAATGGATTTAGTTGAATTAAATTGAAAACAGGTGAACAGGTGTTAGACAGGTATGGGATGAGGTATATGAAGTCTATAAATGTAATGCTCGACAAAAGGTACATGTTTAATTCATATATGAGATTTTATGCGCCGTATCGGCAAGCCGCTTGGCTTTTTCTTTTTCTTTTTGAGATTGGAAGATACCGGGAAGCTATTTGCAATTTCCCGATGCTCCCGATACAGGGGAGGTTATGGCGAAATTTTCCGGAAATTTAAGGAGTTAGAATATTTTTAAGATATTTTGATAATTAGAGATCATTATATCGACGTATTGAATTCGATAGTAAAGTGAATATAAAAATCGAATTTTGCAAACAAAAAGGGATAGAGATAAGTGATTAAAATTGGTTCCAATTGCAAACAGAGATTTTTCTAATATATAGAAAATAAAAGAAGTTGATATTGGGAAACGTTTTCCAAATGACATAAGAGGCAAGAGGATTATTGAAAATATTTGGTTAACAAATATTGATAGAGAAAATAGAGAAGTGGTTTAATTAATGAATATTAATTAAAAAGCCCAGTGATTTGTTTGATATGTTGATTGAACACTTGTTTTTATTCGATAGTTAAATCACAGACTATCGAAGTTTTTGACCATCGTTGTCAATATGGAGAGACCGGTTGGATTATTATCCGAAAAACCACTCCGTATTGGCATAAGCGTTGCGAACCAAGTATGCTGAATATATTGAAGACGGAGTAAAGTGCAAGGGCTTTTCTATTTATAGAAATAGTGCCTTCGGTTTCGTTCAATCCCAGAACGAACGTAAATGGACGAATGTCTGACAGAGTATTTCCAATGATCAAATGGGTTGGTCTGTATGGATATATATGGTTGCAACGGATTTATCCCTTAGCATAATATCCAGAATATTTGTGCAAACTTAACTAGTGATTAACGGATCTGACGATGTGGCATTCAAAGTGATTGTGTTATCAAGGAATGGTAAGTATGCGTAGCCTCAGGCCTCAACAACCGGGAAAGGACAAAAATCGGGCAGGCAGCATGGCTATGTGGGTCGCACCCATTAGGGTGTATAATCACCTATCTAGAGAAATTCCTTTTGTTTCTAAATCTATCGATTCTGCCCATTCGGGAAACGGTGGTTTGAGTCCAACCGTGGGTGATATACATTCGATACACTCAAGCGAAATGAGTGGTCGGTCATGTGTGGGCCGGGTTGCAAGATGTTCTTGTTGAACCCAGGTGTATTCGCCTCTAGAGATACATCATCGGAAGGTGGTTCCATACCTTGTCATGTTGGAAATCCAATCTCCAATAAGCGCCATGCGGGTTTTTGATTTTATACTATATATGTGGAGCGTGAGATGAAAGCGTTCTGCCATTTGGTTATTTACTTGATGTAGACATTATTATAATATCACTAGATTTTCGTATCAAAGTGTTTTGGGTTATAGTAAGGTAAAAACCGTCCGTGTTGATGTGTGGGCTGGTCTTACTATTATCTTTTCTTTCGAAAAGAGTTTTTGAAAGTTAAACAAGTGGTTGGAGTTTACTCACACCAGTCCCATGACTGACCCAGAGTTTATTTTGTTTTGTTTTTCCTAAACTCTTGGGTGCCCAAATTTGTACGGGCAGTCAAGTGTTTCAGGCTTTTACAGATACACTTGGAGGAGCTTGAAGCAGGAGGCTTCAACGTTAGTTATTTAGAGTTACTTCCGCTGAATCAAATGTTATGTGTACTCTGATGATGGTATGTATATATGTACAGAACATATCTGTATTTCAAAGCTTATGTTATATAATATATTTTATTCGTTCCGCTGTGAGTTTGTGATCTTTGTTTCTTCTATTCTAATATTTCTTTCTTTCTATTTCTCACCCTCTAACTTCTTTCTATTAATGGATCGTATTTCTGTGTTATTTGGGTTGGACGTGTGTTGTATTTAGTCAACTCAGATAGCTCAGATTTGCGGGTCGCTACAGGTATAATATGGGTTGGAAGGATTTATGTATGATTTGAACAGAACTATGGACATAATTTTATGGTAATTTTAAATTTATGTAGTTTGGCATGATTGAAATTGGATATGGAATTAGTACAATTTAATATTAACAACATGTAATTGGATATCATGGATTGGTGAAATTTATTGGTAAGATAAGCCTAATAGGTGAATTAGGTTATATGTATGAACATGGGAACGTTGGAAAATATATTGCAAAAATATTGATTTTATGAACTTGAGTATTATTGGATATTTTGGATAATTGGAATATAAAAGAAATTGGCATATTTGGGTATGGATTACATGGAATTGATGAAATTGCCTATAACTAGAAATTTGTAATTAAGGCTAATTAATATGTAATTAGTGACAAGTTGGAATAGGCAAAATTATAAACATGACTATATGTTGAATTGGAAACACATAACATGAAAATTGGGATTTGGGTGAAATACGATGTTAATGAACCTTTGACACGAAATTAGGCGCAATTATGGTGTAAGACTGCCCAGAACCGCCCGGCAAATCCATCTACCATAATTGGACGTCTAATATGAGAGGTCAAAGGCATGAATTGTAGGTGTAACGGTTGGTGACACGAGGTTAGACCCGCTTTGTGGTGTAAGACTGCCCGGAGCCGCCCGGCAAATCCAGCAGCCACAAAGTGTTCGATCTAATGTGGGAGGTCATGCACCGTTCGTCATAATGAATGAATTAAAGAATACTAACCATAATAAGACATGTGGGTGACATGAGTATGGTTAGAGGGTTAAGTGGGTGACATGTAAAATATGACATGTTAATATGGACTTAACCGTAGTAAGACAAGACATGTAAAACATGTAAATATGGACTTAACCGTAGTAAGACAAGACATGTAAAACATGTAAATGTGGACTTAACTGTAGTAAGATACGCGAAGTAAAACATGACTAAGGTGGGCTTAACCGTAGTAAAGCATGTGTAAGACATGGAAACAATAATAAAAGAGGTTAAGTGGGACATGGGCGACATGTAAGACATAAATAAATAATGCTTAACCAAAGGGGACCCGTTATGGCATCACAAATTAATTGAATTGGGTAAAGTTTAGGTAACGGGTTAAATAAATGGAAAGGGTTAAGTAAATCTAAATTAATGACAAAATTGGGGAATGGTAAATAACCTATTATGAATGAATTCGAATAAGAAAAGGAAGGATAATAGGTTAGACTTGTCATAGGGACAAGTGGAAAGTATAACTTATGGGATAAGGTAAGTTATAAGAAACGATAGAGGAAAATAAGCTAACTTATATGTGAAGATATACTTAATTATAAATTAAGTAGTTTGGGAAGGAGAAGTGTGAAATTTAAGATGATATAAGTTACATGAATGGAAAAGAAGTAAGTTAGAATCATATATGTTGGTTGGGTTGAGTAATTCTCTAGGTGCCAGTCTGATGTTGATTTCGGTCTTCGGGGCTGGTGTTTAGGGGATTATTCTCCTAATTAGTATATATGTGGATAAGACATACTTAACTATGAATTATGTATAACATGTTGTTGTAACCCTAAAAGGGAATAATTTATGAAGTTGGAAAACAACATGTTGTGGTCTTATTAATGGACTTAAATGGGTTAAGTATAAATTGAATTAATAAGCGAGGGTAACTTGGTAAACTTGAAAAGGAAGTCAATATGAATAAGAATAAGAATAACCAAGTTAAATAAGAAAAACTGACGAGGTAACAAAAGCGCATAAGAATTGATTAGACGTAGGGTCTAATGACATATAAAATCAAGGCGCTTGGGGCAATCCGTACGCTGCAGGATGAATAACCCAACAAGGTAAATCAACACGGTGTCATAAGACACGAGGGGAGCGCACATTCATTATTTTGGTAGCTCCAAAGGACTGGAAGGGGAAGCACGCGGCTTCCTGAAACGTTAAAGGTGCTCCTAGTAGTCCTTTGTATGGTGGCAGATGTTTCAGGCTGTGCCTGCAGAGGTTGGGTCTGCGCGTAACTACTAGGTGGGTGGGTCTTGACTGCAAGAATAGCTGGGCAGTCAGAATGTTGTTTGCGGTGACAGAAAAGGTGATTCGATGGCTGCCTCAACGGAGGTGGAGGGTCAGGACCAACAAGGATAGTAGGTCGTCGAGTGCCTGTTACCACAGCAAGTAGGATGCGGAAAGACTAGAGCTAGACCCAATATACCATTAACCATTCACTATCGTGGGACGGTGGTTGAGGGGAGACGCCACATGGATGTTTAGATTGGTTGCTTAGGGGCTTGTCGCTTAGCTCTCATAGTCTTTATTAGTTATGGGAGGGGCCGAGGTGGGGCCATAGCCACCATAGAAAACAGACCCTAGGGATATTTGTGTGGGAGGATCTTAAAGGTGGACCTTGCACAAATATAAGGAAAGCTCCCGACCGAGTTCCGTGTTTCTTGTGTAGCCCTGCCACGAAACTCGGGCACGCACACACGATGGGTGTGCGGGTTAGATATCGAATACAATAGAGAATACGTACGTGGAAGAATCTAGATATAACCATGTCTGCTCTGGGTGGTGTATCGTAGACTGGTGGGCATTATTCGATAACAACAGTCAAATTAGAGTGATCCTATGTGGGCGTAGTGTTGTATTATATATAAGAGGAATATACATTACTATGACATAGGACGGGGGACTGCGTATATCACTGCGAGGATACGGTGGGGACCATGCGAGTGGGGTACCACGGGGTGTACCTCAGTTTGGGGGTAGCTACATATACATTATATTAGGTTAATCTACTGGGAGTAGATGGGTGCGACGTGTGTGTAAGCCTTGAGCGCTAACGACACAAATAACCTAATAAACAATAAAACGTAATTGAACGGTATATGTAGGATTATTCAAGAAGTGTAGTTTAAACTCATTCACATAGAACTTATGTTCTGACCCCCTCCTCATAACATTCGCAGGTTAGATTCATGACAGAGACTTATAGCTTTGGAGATACTGATTTAGCAGTATTGTAATTAAGGTAAAGCTATGTTTATATATATTATATTTTATTCCTTCCACTGTGAGGTGTTTTCCAAACTCTGACATATTTCTTGTCTCTGCCTTTTCTGCAGGATACCAGAGCAACCAACTCGAGTTTTGATGGATTGGGTTTTTGAAAAAAAAATCGGTCCGTCAAAATTCGGGTTGTTACACCCACAGTATGGTTGTACCCGCACCATCGTTGGCAACCTTCCGCAAGGGGGTAGCATGGAATATAAGGATGTCAACACCTCTTGAAAAACGCATGAGGTGTTGAATGAGGTTCGGAGCAAGGGAAGCCTGGACCGATTCAAGAGAAAGTACTTCCAGACATAAGAGTAGTGAGTAAGTGCTTGGTAAAAGTTAAATGGGTGCAATCTCCAAATCCCGTAGAAGTTGAAACACAAAGGAAGGAAAACGAAAGAAGCCTTAATGCCAGATATGTGCAGCTGAGTAGGAGAAGTATCCTTCAGGAGGATGCATGATGTTATCATGATAGGTAGCAGGGATAGCCTCCACATTGCCCATTCCAAAGCTGGCAAAAATGGAGTTTACTTCATCTTGAGAAGTAATCAATGACTTCTTTAAGATGAGAGACCTCCTCCTCCGAGAAAGACCACAAGCATCAATGGATGATAAACCAGAACTCCTTTTATCAGACGTAGTGCTAGCAGGTGGTATAATTTCATAAACATGTGAAATTCATATCTTGCTTATTAAAACATTCAGAGATGATAACATACAAACCTATTGGCAATGGACAGTCAGAATAATAAATGTTGGGACAAGTCTAAGCACCCTTCCAGTTACTTAATTTAGTGAATAGATTCTTTTGTGCAGATTTCGTGTCTCAAACCCTAAAATTAATATTTGAGGAAAAAGGCATATGAGCAGATCGCCATAAATCGTCCCCTAGGTCATTAACATTCAGACAATTTGTATCCGACATGCAAAACCCTAGCAATTTGGGCAAAATAATTTAACTCCTAGATTAAGAATCGAAACAGAGATATTTACCAGAGGTTTAGGCAATACGGTTCCCACAATAAGCTTCAAGTCTTTAATGAACAAATAATCTAGTTCGAGAAATTAATGTTGCAAGTAAAAAGTGAAGAAGAAGTGGTAATTGTGCAAAGAAATTTACCAAATCCTCACCGTACAAACGAAGACCAATCAACATTCACCGGTAAAGGGAGATCAAGAGACTCGGATATGACACTTTGAAAAAGACAAAGAGTTTGACTTGGAAAGTCGAACATACCCCTTCACTAAGGGAGGAAAATGTTACTACCAAAATTGACAGTGGAACGAGCTGGTGGTGAAGGGGTATCGAATGATCTGAACGCTACGTCAGCCGAAACCTTCCTAGAAGGAAGGATCATAAAAGCTACAGGATATAACTGGCGAGGTCTAACCGCCAGGGTCAATCCGACAAGATCCCTCCAACGAGGTCAACTCGATAGGAGATTCCACAGCAAAAATCATCCTGATCTGAAACTAAGAAGGATAAAGGCAATAAACCTGTCAGATGAATTCCAAAGGAACCTTCGGAATTAACCCTCCTAATACCAATACAACAGGAAGCTAAAAATTTTAAGAGCATAAAAAATAGGAGCGCATTAAATTTTTCTGGAACCCATTTCCGTGACACCCATCGTACAAATACCAAGAGGCCGCATTGTTAAAATAACAGACAAGTCACCTGGAGTGACCTTCTGAAAAACCAGGCTATACCTGGAAATCCCACCGAGACGCAGACCGGAGTCCCGGAAAGGATACAGGCTATCCACACTAATCTACTTAGCATAGATACCGACAGTGATTCTGAACCGGTATCTAACAACGTACACAATGAGGGTAGGCTCCTCTAAGTATTGACAGGAAAACCAGAAGCCTATGTTCGAAAGGATATGACGAGAGCATACACACAAAAGCTCGAGATACCCTCCAGGAAGCTACCACAATGGAAAGCACATACTCCCTTCGAAGAGGCTTATGATTAGCCAAAACCTTCATCAAGAAAGCTATGGGTAGCACCGCGAAGCAGCTGGAAGCAAAAACTTCCGAGACCAAGGAGAAAGTCGGCCGATAAAGGATTTTGAAGGCCCAACGGCCCGATAACATAAGGGGCTCCAAGTTTCCTATAAATAGGACTTCAGAGGTCACGCCAAGGGGCAGATTTTTCTTCATTTGGCTAATCCTTGTATTTTTCCTCTTAAAACCCTTATTCGGGGTCCAATTAAAGAAGTTCTTCTATTCTGGTCATGTATTCCAAATCAAAGATTAATAAAGTGTTCATCCATATCCATAGCTCCTTACTGTAAGTTTGTTGTACTATTTTTCTTTATCCTTAATTATCGCAGTTCATTGTATATTTTTTGCAAGTACTTGGATTCTTGATCGAATGTTTTTACTACCTAAAGAAATACCCTATTTCTACGGATTTAAAACCCCTCCTATGAGCTTATGCCTTCTCCGCCAGCTTAGATCTTATAGCGAGCTTGGTGTGGAGACCCCCGCTATCTGCCATTAAAGTCCTTTATCAAGAGCAACAGAATAATAACCTTCCTTTCTAAACCTCGACATTTAAGGACGGAGAACCAATTCAAGCCTGCAAAATCCAAACTACCAACTCTTCTCCTTTAGATCCATCCTCATTGACTTACCAATGGTGTTGACAAAAAATATCGTTAACAAATTTTTATAAGTGCTTTGAAGTTTTTAATTTTCTCGTTAGTTTGTGCAAACTTCATATGTTTGCTGATTTTGATGTATAATAATTTCCTGAAATTTTGGTGAGTATATAGAATATTGTGTTTCTTTTTCCTTTTATACATATATTTGGGGAAGCTTCATTTTTTTACTGGTTTTGGAAATAGGAAATTAGGTTGCTTTGATTTTTCCAAAAATGCAATGTGTATATAGGGTATATATATGTGGATACAAGGGAGGATAGGAACGATGTTAAATCGTATAAGGGATAACATGTGCGTAGGGGAAAAGAATAAGGTAGCCGGTTGATGTTTGTATTTTCTTTCCTTTCATAGCTGAAATTTCGTTCAGCCTACCCATGTACTGAAAATTTTCTGTCAGAGGTATATATATATATATATATATATATATATATATATATATATATGCATATTTTTAAGTTATGGAAACAAAGTGTTGAAGTTAACTGTTATAAAATATGTTTTGGTTACAAACCCCTATTAAAATACCGCGATCGACAATCTTAGCTTTAACAGTTATTTTAAACATGCTAGAACTGATTTTTAAGTTTAGTTCGATTGTATGGACAAGATATAAATTTTAGTTAATGTTTTTATCTTGATTACAATTAAATTATTTTTACTAATAAAATATTCAAACCATTAACATTCAAGTTATTAAATTGCCAAAACAATATTCAAAACCATTTCTAAATATAAATTTTACGGTTAAAAATCTAGGTCGTTACAGGTGGGAACTTCTCTATTTATGTTCTTTATATTCTATTTATTATTGGTAGTATTATCGGTGTTGTTATGTATTTGAGACTTTAATTGATGTACATGATGTAACTGTCTGAATAATAGTTGTAAGCAACATTGTTGGGTTTCAATTTAAATGGTACATCTATTTACACTACTATGTTATTCTGTGCAAATGTAATTCCTTATAGAACCAACGACTTATTTAGATTGGCTCTAAGTTTCGATAGGCCTTTTCTGGGTTGAAATTTGGGCCCACTCTGGGCCGGTTGTTACATGGAGAATCCAAAATGAAGTAGGATGGTTTGGCCAACGCTACTGGACTAAAGTAAGAGAATGATGCTGGATAGCCTTGACCTTCGAGTTATAATTAAAATGTCTAAAACAGAAGCCATATTCGAGCCAAGTGAATTAGCACCTCCAATCGGACACACTTCTTCGTTTAATATCTCAGTCCTTCAGTTTGATTTTATTTGATTTGCATTCATGATCTTGGGAGTGTTGTTCGAGGTGGGCGGCAGTTGAGGCTATGTATTACCATCAGCCCAGTCCACAACCCGGTAGTATCCTACCATGGGTATCGCCTCGTGTGCCTTATCATTTATCCTGATCTAGCCCCTGCATTTTTGATTTATACTGTAATGGCCCGCAAATTCGTGCCTTTCGAATTGACTGAATACAACCCACGTCCAGTCCAAATTGCACGAAAATACAAATCATTAATAGAAAGAAGTTAGAAGGTGAGAACAGAAAAGATGGAAAATTAGAATAAAAGAAATAAGATAGAAGAAAGAACGGAACAACATAGATTCCCATAATCATAGTGGAATCAAATAATATATATATAAGCTTTTGGAATTAAAAAATTACATTTGTACTTACATACATCATCAGAATACAACATATATACATCATAGCGGAAATAAACTCTATATATCTAATGTTGATGCCTCCTGCTCCAAACTCCTCCAAGAATATCTGTAAAATCCTGAACTACTTGACTGCCCGTACAAATTTGGGCACCCAAGAGTTTAGGAAAAACATAAGGAAACAAATCTAGGTCAATCATGGGACTGGTATGAGTAAATGATTTTTAAACATTTGAGAAATAAAAAGTATCTCATAAGACCACACCGCACATAACACGGAATGGGTTTTTCCCTTATGATAACCAAAATTTTGTATGTCGAAATCATATATTATGATAGTGTCTAGGGTTTTCAAATATAAATTAGAATCTAGCGAAATGCTTGCATCTCACATTTCACATACATAGTATACAAACAAAACCGCTAGGCGCTTACGGACAATGGATTTCCAACTATGACAAGCTATGAAACCACCTTCCAATAGTGTATCTCTAGAGAGGAATACACTGGGTTCAACAAGGACATCTTACAATCCAACCACACATAACCAGCCACTCATTTCGCTTGAGTGTACAGATTATATTGTCACCAACAATTGGTACCACATAACCGTTATCCGAAGATACAGAAGCGAAAGAAGTACAAATGAATTTTCTCTACATAGGTGACAATACACCCTAATTGGGAGCGGCCCACTTAGCAATGCTGCCTGCTTGTGAAGTTTGAGGCTATACTTACCGTTTTAGATATGTCACAACTTCATTTACTTTCAATTCCACATCGTCAAACTCGTCAAACCACAAATTGACTTCCCCAAGACTACAGGTATAAAGCTAAGAGTAATGACTTTCTTCGCCACCAAACATAGTTTGAAGAGATCAATCATATAATATGTTAGGCATACTCTGTCAGACATTCGTCCATACAAGTTAGTCTGAGACTGGACAAACCGAAGGCGTTATCCTGTAAATCCATCTTAGGTAATTTCCCTAGGATCGACAGAACAACCCTTGCATAAAATCTGTCTTCAATGGTCTTCAAATTAATTAATGCTTAGGCCGAAACAAAGTGGTATTTGGATTTCATTGAGAAAACCAATCCCGATCTCTTTGAATCGATGAACGTTAATATCATTTAGGGACAAGTGATACTTAAAGGAATCATGTTATCATATTCAAACAAATATTTATTTTGATTATCAAGACCTATCTATAGAAATTAACATATAAGATTCCAATTTCGATAGTAGTTTGTATAAGTCAATATTAACAAGATGTGTAAATGATTAAATTTAAAATAGACAAGTTAATTGGGTCATGTCATAGGATTACAATAAATCAAATCACTTAATTAATTATCACAACAGATCGGGTCTGTCATAATTCAACAATTCAAATAAACGTCGTTCATCAACGGTTGCTCTTGGGAAAATTAATATTCCCAAATCATATCTAAGATTTAATTCAATTTAAGAATCCTATTTATTTTTATTGATTATAACAATATTATTATAATCCATACTTCAATATATATATACACGACTTATTATATAACTATTATTTCTTTTCTTTAGATGAATAAATAATTTAATTTAAATCTTTACTTAAAATGAAAAGTGAATGATATTTTCCTCGAATTCAACTTAGTTGATTTCCAATACAACATCTCCTTCCAGTTCATCTTTATTCCATTTATTTTTTGAACTTTAGAATAATCTCAACATTATCGGTCAACCCATTTCTCTTACCAATATCCCTCACAACCATTCGCATTTGCAGAACATTTGCTTCCAAGTTATTCACTTCGGATTATGAATATCCTTTCCATCTGGACTCATTTAATACAACAACTAGATTTCATTAGTAATTACTAATACAGAGTCGAATTCGGTTCATCTAGTCACTATGTAAATTCACATTTCCATATATTTCAATATTTAGTTTAACCGTCGTTATTTCAACTTTTAAATTGTTTCTTGATTTAAAATATTTAACTGACCTCTGTCAATTTAATTTAAATTAATATTTTAATGCTTATTCAAGGCAGTTGAGTTCACTACATACAATATTATTGACGATCAACCATCATTCGTTAATCACAACATAACGTTAAATACAGTTCAACAATTGTGACTTGAACTGATTATCTGGATCTGAGATCTAAGTGAATTTGTATTTTATTTATTTTAATCTATCCGGGAAGAAGTAAATATAACTCTATTTATTTATTTATTTATTTAAAGTATAACTCTGTTCATTTCAATCATAGCCCAATCATCCGCTATCAACCCTTCTCAGATTTCAGCTTCCATATTAACGGTTCTCCCTTTTTTCCTTTTGGGATATATATATATATATTATATATATAAATATTCTAAATACTAAATTATATTTTTAAAGTAAAAATCCTTTATTTTAATTTCTAAAGTCCTATTCCCTTTTTCTCCTTTATTTATTTTTCTTTTTATTTACTTTTCTTTGCTTCCCTTTTCTTTTCCATACTTCTTTATTTCTTAAATTTTAATTTTTCTCGCCCAAGCCCAACGATATATTCTCCTTTCCTCTGATTTATTTATTTTTCCCCTTTATTCTTTTTTTTCTCTAGCAGACCTATTCGGCCCATATGCACACATCAGGCCTATGATTCCTTCCTCTTTTATTTCTTTTGCCCGTGTCTCTTCCCCTATTTCTTTCTTTTGTTTCTTATTTGCTCCTCGACTAAACCATTGCTCCGATCCCTTTACCATACCATCACCGAGTTGATGCACCAATATGACCCAGCTCCCTTCCCAGTGCCAAGCACCATCACATGCTACGAACCCAACTCCTTCTTCTTCCCCTTTTCTTTCTTCTTTCTTTTACCGTCTTCTGCTGTTTACACCACAATGGTGCACAGTGCACAAGGTGCACATACACAATTCCATCCATCTACCTATATGGTTACAAACCCCCATGCAAATGTATCTTTACTTACTGACCTCATCCACACCCTTCATCTTAACTTTGATCCACTATACGCAAATCTGGTTATTCAACCCTAAATACCAGAACTCACAACACTGGTTCGATCCAAGAAAATTTCTTGCCACAACACCATAGTCTCTCGATCCGCTCAAACTTTATCAGCGCGCAACCCACTGGTGCCTCGACCTCTACGTCCAATATGGTGGCACTTGATACTCCCCTTGCCGTATAATTCACCAACCAAGTCACCTTATTCAAATGTAAAACAAAATCCTAAATTGAAAACGTCTGCACAAACCATGTTATAGAAAAATTAAAAACCATTTTTACCATATCTCTTGATCACTCACGCATCTCCAGACCGAACTTCATAGCCTCCGATTAAGGGAATCACCAAAAAGACCCTTATTTCCATTTTCAGATTAACATAAAAAATATCAAACATCCTCATTACTAAAAATCATGAATTTGCTATTAAAAATCATGATCTACACATAGCAATTCATTCGTATACCCCGAATTACTTATTTCTGATATTTGAAATTTTAAGTTTTATAAGCCTTACTATATATATATATATTATATATATATTCCTATATGTAAATATATAATATAATTTGAGTTGCACTTATTCTTAATGTATACTGCAGAGGGGTACTAACAACACTCATGAAGTATTTATATCCTATAATTTCCTCGAATCAAAGTTGTGGATTTTATGAGTAATAAAGATGTAGAATGCTTACTGTTAAACATATAGGTGGTTTAAGGCGGCTTCCAGGTTCATATCACTCAAGTATTTTGTAGTTAAATTGATGTAACATGTTTGATATAGGTGTATGTATATATAAGATATCAAACAACAAGATATTCAAGTGATGGTTTAAAAAGAATGGAAATTAAAAGTGAGTTCACTCACCTAAATAGTTCTCTGTTTCAATGTTCATAGTTCTAGGTCCCTTCATTTTCGTTAATACGGTTTGCTACCAGATCTTCTCTCAATTTTTATTCAAATTTTGGTTCGAATCAATTTATGCATGAAAGTAGTGGAGTTGTATGTGTACTTATAGGTGCAAAGGAAAGATTAAAATATTGTGGCAATACAAATGTGCACATGGGAAATGCAATATATGTATAGTGATGAAAAGACAGTAGTTGTTGCTATGCTAGTTTGGAATGGAAAGTAATGTTAGCTATGTTTATTGATAAATAGAAGCAACTATGTTTATAGCTGTTGTAGGGTGTATGCAGTTTGATTGGAGAATACAACTAAATATTGGTTATGCCTGTGTATTGATTTTGATAGGAATGTTGCTATGTGGCTAAGTAGCTTATAGCTATCCCTAGTCTAATTCTAATATAAAAGCATGGCAGCACACAATGGATTGCAAACATAGACATATAGCCATGTGCAGATTTGAAGACATAGGGTGGAAAGTAGTGGTTGTAGATGCTTTGTAGTAGTTGTACACATACTTTTGATTAAAAAAGGAAGCTATATGTATATAAATGTGCATTGTGATTGAAATGAAATGATATTAAGATGCTTTCACATTAAACTCCCCTGGTAAATATACAGCTATGTGCCAAAATGACTTAAAATGGCATGTGTGCAGCCTTTGCCATGTGCTAATTAAAATGAGGTACAGATATGCCTGTGTATAGTCTATATATGAACATATATAGTTATGTGTACTAAGCCCTATTTATGTGAAAATAAACCTATATGAAGTACGAATGTTTGTGCATCCTACATAAAGTGTAAAAAATGCTTGCTTATAGCCATGTGTTTAGCTTGTTCCAATAGCTTCACTAAACAAGAAAAAGGCATGGCCATGTCTTGTTATAATGAGGTGCATAGGTAGGTTATAGGAATGGATGTAGATGGTAGCCGCGGCCATATGTACTTATGCATTTTTAAAACAAAATCTTAGTTGCTAAACAATTCAATTATTAAATACATATGTATAGACATCCAATAAAGCACATATAAACATGTATTTAATGTATATGATTGCACCTCTCTGGTACCAAAGACATCTTTTCATGCCATTGTCTTTGATTCTAAGTACAAAGATGTGTTACGTCATTTATAAATGAATAATTTCTTAAGTACGAAGTAATTCATATTTTACTTGTATTTTTTTACATTTAATTTCTTAAGTGATGTCTATTTTTAATTTACACAAGTTTGAAACCATTATAAAAATATAAAACAACATACAAGGCATTACTTACTCATATGCACGTATATCCATGTGTTAAGGAAAATAATATAAATATATACATAGAATTATAAAAAGATTATTCAATTTAATATAATAATTAAATCAAATTTATTCAATTATATTAATAATTTACTATAATCAATAAATTATTGCTTAACAAAATCAACCAAAATCTGGTTCGTTACATGTGCCGTACCAATGGAGTGTCATCTGATAGTCTCTATTTTACAGTGAGCTTTACGGTATCTGTGTAATGTAAACGATGTACGGGTAATAATGGTAATCCCACTTGTGTTATTTTCAATAGTATAATTACTATAGACAACAATATAATAGTGTATTGTATTATATGTATATCGCTCCATGGATTCTTAAAGGATAGGAATCCTAAACATCCTTTAAGTCACCGATGCATTTTATTGAACATTTCACTTTGATTCATTTATATGAGAACGTTAGTCCTGACTCGAGTGTTTTGTTATGCTCGAGTCAGACCGAGTACTACATATTGAGATTGCACCTTTCAAAGCTGGAGACTTGTTGAAGACCGCGTCTCTATCAATTTATCTATTTCAGTTGTTTCCATTCCTGTCCGTAGTATTGAAAATTCTATGTGTAAGACTTTTTTTAAGATTTTGTATTTAGTAGCTTCATGAACTATTATTGTATTTAAATTATTTCTTTACAAAATATTCTGTTAGTCTATATTTGAGATTCTATGATGATTTCATATTGAACCCTATAGCAATAACAATCTGTTGTTTGTCGACTTGAATGATTGAAAATAACAGGTTGTTACATGTGGTATCCGAGCTTTGGTTTGAGAAAACTTTGCTTATAGAGTTAAAACTCATTAGAGATACATCAGCGATACCCTAAAATGAATATAATTAGTCACGTAATCCTTATTGAGAGAGTGTATTTTGAAAAGCATAAATAATTTAAAAAATGGTTTAAAAAATATTTTTGATACAAAATTTATTTTAAAATTTAACTTTGTCCTAGGATTCCCTTTCTTTTGAATCCATCTTCCTAGCCAGGTTTCTCTTCAATTAGGTTTTCCCTTATTCAACTCGATCCTTGTTCTAAATTTATTTTAAAATTTAACTTTGTCATGGGATTTCCTTTCTTTTGATTCCATCTTCCTAGACAGATTTCTCTTCAATTATGTTCCCTTTATTCAACTGGTAGCTTTTAAAATCCTAAGCATTCTCTATTTTATTTCAATTAGACTCTCCAATCATGGTAGATTCTTGTTGATTAGGCTCCTTCGTTGGTTCGACTTCTGGCTCATGTTCAGACTTATCTTTGACCTAACTAAATAAATAGTGAAAGAAATCTAAGTATAGCTCATATTAAGAATTAATGAAAAATAATGTAAAAAGGTTTTCTAAACATAATGAAATAAGTTTCCTGTTTGATTCACTTTAAAAAAATTACTTGTTAACTAAAATGACTATTGTAAAACCAGCTAAATTACCGTTAATTCTACACTATATAGTTTACGATCATTATTTGATTCTAATGGTGTTTGAATAAACTTTCAAAAGCATTTTTCCGTAGTCAATTCAAAATTTTCATATATAATAAAGGGACAATTTGGCTTAGTTTCCAGTTAAGTTTCAAAATACAATAAAACTCTTTGTCTAAAAACTTTGTTCATTAGGTCTCTATTGTAGCGCGAAAAATCAAAAAAATACGTTACTACAAGAAATAGGGGCCAGATTTACATTCAAACTTGAACATGGATGCACAGTGAAACATCTTGGCAAATAAGAATGGGTAATGAATATCCACTATAATTAATTCATACTTTTTTTTTAAAATTGGTACGTTATTAACAAAAGCAGAAACAACATAAACCGCTTTAGCAGTAGATAGTCAAAGCTGTTATGTAATGAGGTCGGAACAAAGTCCCTCTTTCTTTGCACACATATGAGCTGACACACAACTCCCATATAACAAAAGGAATTCCTGTTGTTACGTGCCTACCAACTCATTTTGTAAACAGTCTCCCCCTTAGCTCGCATCCTACGGGTATCTATTGAGAGCACTGCCTTGCCTATATGGCTCAGTACGACCCTTCGGTTCTGATACCACTGTTATGTAACGACGGTCGGAACACAGTCCCTATTTCTTTGTCTTTGCACGCATATGAGTTGACATATAACTTCCATATAATAAAGGGAATCCTTGTTGTTACGTGTCTGCCAACTCATTTTGTACTCAACTCCTTCAACTTATTCCATGATGTGTGACTATTAATTCCAACCATCATTTCTCCTTAACAACATGCGGGACAATCCTAACAAAAACAAGTGGTACAACTCTCACTGCCCGGGAAACAACTGTATTAACTAACCAATACAACAAAAGTAGGCCTATAAAGCCGAAAGCTCATGTCTCCTTTGATCAAATCAACAACAGGACTCAGTTTCAAATACTTTTTCCATCTTATTTTTTCCTATATTGTGAAAAAAAAAAAAAAATCAATAACAGGAACCAAAAAATTGAGAACAGCAACAATACGCTCTTCATAATCCACGTGTCTTCAAAATACATAGCACTGGCTTGCAAGGTTCAAATTCAATTAAGTATAATCTCATAAGTCATACCTAATTAATTTCCTCGAGTTCGTCAACCAGCTGAAAACAGCGAAGAAATAGAAACACCCCAGTAATGGTGACTCCATATCTGGATTGGATGAGTTGAAGCGTTGATAGCAACAGGGAAAACGAGCAGAAATACATGGAAACCATCCAGATCTCATCCGCAATCAAGCTAAGTAACATTTCCATTATTTGTGTTTTTAAATTGAGACAATAAAATAGAAATATCTGCTTTACCCAATTCCGATCTAACTGCAGCAGGCGTCTCTTTATCCCGAAATAGCTGATTATTCCTTTCCACCCATATATGCCGAGCTATAGGTGTAGAATCCGTGACTTTGAAATACTGGAGAATGGTATACCATATGCTCTTTGAATAGCCGTGGTAGAAAAACAAACGCTCTGCTGATTCTTCAGCATTATTGCATAATTTACATGAACTATTAAGGTCATTGTCCCATTGTTTAAGCCTATCATAAGTATCTAATTTGTTTAATAATGCGAAATATTCGCAAGTGGACATTTTTGGTGCGTTAATGCGATTCCATGTATGATGGTGTGATATGTCCCATTAGGCATCCTCCCCTTACAAGCTAGCTTTCAAGGGTGAGTTCTACGTAATGGGTTGTATCATGGTGCCACGACACAATAGGGTTTTTGATACAAACTCTGTATCATGCAGTTTTAGTGGTAATTTCCCATTTTGAGCATGCAACCACTATTAATAATCCATTTTGGCCTTACTATGTATGTTTATACTCACTATAATCCTTTGAATGTAGCCTGGTAACAATGTAAAGGAAAGAGACCACCGTGAACCCGAAATAATATCAGCCACCTCGTTCGAATTCCGTCCAATGTAACTAAGGTGCTGGCAGCCCAATTTTAAAAAAAGAGACTGTCCATCTATCCATGGGTCAAACCAATACTAGTCCCCTTACAATTTGTTATATTTTTATTCATCATTCCCTTACCTCGCTCTCTTGCCTTTAGAATAACTTTCTAAGTATTAGATGCAATTACATCATGTTGCATTATCCAAATATTCCGAGAGTCATATCATCTCCCTCTCATCCATAGTGCCCATTGACATAAACATTTTCGCTTTAAAAACTGCCACAATAACTTAATCCCAGCAGTATTTTGCATATCATGAATTTTCTGTAACCCTAGTCCCCCTTCTTGTTTTGGCCAGCAAATAGACATTCAATCATAAATCATTGCAAAATTCACTTTATCACATTTGATACTCAAAAGCATTAATAAGATTTTCTAGAATATTTATGTAAAATATTTACATTCCGAATAATCATATCTATTTCACCTGTTTCTATTTATAGGAAAACAAAATACCTATTGGGCCAAAGCGGTAAGCAAGGCCAGAAAACCTCTTTGCCTTGCCAAACAAATTTATATCATACTATATGTTGTAATATATGGTTCGGTACTTCTAAACACAATAAAACTATCAAAAATCTCAAAAAGACTACTCATATTTTTCGTTTGTAATCAAAGTTCTAATTTAAATTACGATGCATATAATCACAGAAAATATTGTTCCATAATTCAATTTTTTTCGTTTTTAAAAAAATATAATCACATTTAAAGTAAAATATTAATTTTATTTTGCTAAATATATTCTTTTAATTTCATTAAACAGTCATTTTATTCTAGCGCAAAACATAATTTCTTGAGATTAACTCATTAATTCATATCTAGGAAGCAAGGATACGGGTGCGGAGGTGCGGGTGCGTAGTACGCGGATACATAGATTCGGCAAATATGAAAATATGAGGATTCGGGTGCGGGGGGATACGGCATGTGTAAAAAATAATATATATATATATATATATATATATATATATATATATGATAAAATCTATTACGAAAATTAAGAGTTTCATTAAAATTAAACCAAATAGTCAAATACACTACTTCATCATCCTTAAACCTTAATAGTTAAAAGACAAAAAATTTAGCATTCATTTCACACTTGATATTCATCGTTTTGAATAATTATGGTTTCCATCTCCGGCTCATCAAGTGAAAAATTGGCTATCTCAAACTCCTCGGCGTCAAGTGGATCAAATTGATCGCCTCCAACATCCGACAATTTTGTTTCTCCTTTCAAGTATTGCTCACTGTTCCTAGAAAGGAGTCGAAGATTGTTGTGCACAAAAATCAAGTCTTTTGCTCGAGTTGGTAGTATCTTATTCCTACGAATTGAGTGAATAAATGAATACTGCTCCAATTTCTCTTGCAACAAGAACACGACTGTCCCGAAAGTCCCAAAATTTACCTTTCATGCCACTGACGCACCTCAAATCCGCACCCTTCCCGCACCCCCAACCCAAATATGGAGACACGCCACATGGCGCACCCCATACGCACCCCTTGCCGCACCGCCGCACCCCCGCACCCCCGCCGCACCCGATACGCAGTACGTCACCTAGAAGAAGAATCCCTGCTTCTTAGATTCATATCACCTTCTTATAAATTGAAAGATTCATGTAATTTGATTCCAGTTATTTCAGTATTCAATTACAAAATAGAGCTTAATCAATTGAAACAAACAATGCATTGACAAATAATTGTAATTCTTATTTAAAATCATTTGAACACGTTTGCAAGATGCAACATATAACAATTGTTAATTTACTTACTAATTAAATGTTTCCGTATTTGAATCCAGTCTTATCAAAATATAGTTTTATAATGACACATATCTTTTCCTTAAATCAACATTAACTTTATTCATTTCTACAATTAGCAATAAATTTCCAATGACTATCATTAACTTTTTATAGGAAATATCATTAAATTATTTCTAACATTAATCTCCTACCATCAAATATTCACATACCAATATTAACGAATTACATTCTAATTTCTAATAGGCGCAGTCATGTTCTATCTTATAGCAATTTCTCATATAAGAATATATTTTCAAAGATCTTAACATAAGTTATTATAAAATTACCTTAATGAAACACAAAATTATATTTGTAATAATTTTATTCAAAGTTTTATAAAAATTAAATACATTTAAATAAACGAAAATACGGATTGTTATAGACATAGAGCATTAGTAATGTGATAGCATTGCCTTATTCCTTTCTGTATATGCGTGCTTCCTCTGTATTTCGATAATAACTAAATTGTTTGATTACTCTATCAAAGCACTTGTTCCAACACCTTGAAGGTGGTTAAGTCCACAAATGGATTTTAACTTGTAATCTTCTCTCACTCCCACTGACGATAAAGCTCTTGAGCTGCAACATATAGACAGTTTACTCTAAATTACCATACTATTTTCAGCATGCCCTCTTTACATCCATTTTCTATATTCATAGAATGCAATAATGGCCAGCACAATCTAAATGGACTTAAGTATTGCTACTTGCGAAATGATCTCATCATAATTAGGGCTGACAATTAGAACCGAGAACCGAAAACCCGAACCGAACCGACCCGAAAAGACCCGAACCCGAACCGAACCCGATGGGTCTCGGGTCGGGTCTAGGTGATGAAAAATACCATCAAGACCCGATCAAACCCGACCCGCATAGACCCGAACCCGAAAGACCCGACCTAAAAACACTGAAATATATGTATTTTTAGTGTTATTATTCAATCGGACCCGAACCGACCCGACCCGACCCGAGCTTTAACCCGACCCGATCCGATCCGAACCGAAGCTCGGGTCGGGTCGGGTCCAGATTTTTGAAATGTATAGTTTAGACCCGACAAAATCTGACCCGCCTAGAACCGAGACCCACCGGGTCGGGTCTGGGTCCATCGGGTCGGGTCTAATTGCCACCCCTAATCATAATCAATAACCTGAATCTGATGAATTCCTTTTGCAACTAGCTATGGCTTATAAGTTTCTACTTTCTCATCTTCATTTGGCTTATTCTCGAAAATCCATTTCTAGCTGATGCATCTTATCCCTTTGGGATGTCCGATGTTAACCAGCTTTTTGGCTTGGTTACCAAAAGCAGTCCAAGCCTACACGACTCAACCCATTGCATGGCTCAATAGTCCAAAAGCGTTGTCGAAACACTTAAGACTCAAGCCCAGACGAAGTTGTACAAGAATAATCATTCCGACTCGTCGAAGCTGCTCAAATACAACCTAACACTCGGGATCAGTATTCAACACCATGAACATTAAGTATCCCAAGTCCCTCAACAACTCCTTAAAGTTCCACCAAATCCAAATTCGTATCCCACTCAACCAACTCCCCAGGATACGAAATCATGAAGAACCACCATTTCATATCCATGAAGTCACACCCAATTTCGTATCCCACTCCTCACTTGAAATTTGGATTTGAAGCCTCTCCTCCAGTTTTGTACCCCGGAGTTATCTTGCCTTTTCGTATCCCACATCCCTCTAAATTTCGTACCCACCTTCCACAACTTTTCGTATCCCAACTCCATACCACGATTTCGTATCCTACCAACGAATGTCCATCAGTACTTGTAGACACGAAGTCGAGACCCATCACCGGGATATGAAATCAGCTAAGGAGTGCGAAGAAGAGTGGAAGAGTTACAGAAGTTGCAAGAATAAGACTAAGTCCCAACGTCGGTACCGATTCTGAGGTATAGAAAGTGGACGTGGACCCCACACCTCACATACTCCCACCCGATCCACTTCCTCCAGCTCTCCTATAAATTCCTTCGATCTTGAAGCATAAAAAGGGTTGGCTCTTTGAACACCTTAGGAAGACGAAGACATTCCTAGAACCTCTCAAGCATACTCTACTTTGGGAAGAAGAAGAGGCTTCATCTTGGACTCTTGAACCATTTTGGATTGCATAGACATTTCGGGAAGGGGCTTACTTCCATTTTGGGACGTACTAGAACCTTGTTTTCTCCATTGCCATTGTAGTGACATGGAACTATTGTTCCCACCATTGTAAACTTGTGCAAAGAGTACAATAAGAGCAAAACATTCAAAGTGGACGTAGGCCTTCGCGGGCCGAACCACTATAAACATTGTGTCATTTACATTTTCTGCATTTTTTTTCTTCATTTTGGACGATTAGGTTCATTGTCTTAGAACTCGTTAGATGTTGCGCCAACATTTGCACATCAACTTTTTGGTGCTTTCACTTAGAAACTAAAGACTTCGCTTTTTCTACCGTTCGTTCATCAAAACTTGGAAGCGCTTTTTAGGTCTTCTGAGATTTATCAATCAAGTTTACCGAAATGGTGACCAAAGGAAAGACTATTATGGACGGACCTTCTACGGTTGATCTTGACTCGGAAAACCCTCTTTAGCCTCGACTCACTGAAGTTCCGACCAACTTAGAAATCGCTACATCCTCCGATCCTAAGGCTCCGGTTATCGAACTCAATTTGTCGATGTCACGAGAAAATTGGGAGAAAGCGCAAAGAAGCCTCAACAAACAAATCGAGCAAAATCTTGAATTGACGCAACGACTTCGAGATCATACTTAACAAGATATCCTTCGCCTTCAAGTGAACATGGGCGTTCAGCCTCCTCCGATTTATGTCTCCCCGACCTCCATTCTCGTTTCTCTCCATCGTAACCGAAGCCAACACCGGATCACAAACCATCATGCAACCAAAATCGCCATCGAAGAGGGACACGTCGCCTTGATCATTATCGACTCAGGCTTAATCTTGACCAAAGGATTAACGCTCGACCTGTTACTCGGTAGGATCGACTTGTCGCGAAGCAGAACTTGGCTTCTACATTTCGTGCAACAAACCAGGCCCAAGTTCCCGCCTCTTCGACCTTCGCAAAGCCAAAGAGCCGAGGTTGAAGATTCTATAGATGATGCCGACATTCATCCGAGAAGACGTCTAAGGCTGCGCACTCCCGAGTCGGATCACAACTCCTGGGATTCAGCGGAGATCCGAACTTCTGTCCTCGCCAACCTGATTCGCAGCATCATGAAAGAATTTCGGGGTCATGTCACTGACGATTGGGAAAGCAGTGCGTGACGTAATCTCTTCACCGAAGATGTGCTTAATGCCGAATGTTCCAAACACTTCAGTATACAATAGATAGAGGCTTACTCGGGGGAAATCAGACCCCCGAGACTTCATAAACCGATATGAATCACGTATGGATTCTGCTTATGCTACAGACATTGCGAAGTGCAAGTGCTTCATCGTCTTTCTAGAGGGCATGCATCTTTTATGGTTCACCCGACTCCCGCCAAAAACCATTGCAACCTTTGATCAACTCGCAAGGGACTTGATCAAGCAATTCCATATGCACATCTCCCAAGGCAATGAGGAAAATTTGGAAAGCTACCTCGAAAGATTCGACAACGTGTTAGCGGATGTTGAAGACTCGAGTCTCCGCACTGTCTTATCCCAATTTTCCAAGGGCATTCATTCTGATTCTAAATTTAGAGCGTGCATTAACCGAAGGCAACCAGAGATTTTGGAAATCTTTTACAAGAAAACCAACTATTTTCTACACCAGGAAGAAGCGCAAAGGAATCGAGCTCTTCGTTACAATAAACCACTTCAAGATGAAGTTCAAAGCTCAAACAACTCCAGTCCTAAACTCCAAGCGAACGTGATCAAGCTGGCAACAACGAAGATAGTCACAACAAGAAGATGAAACGCCTTAGACTTCCATCTTTTCACAACTTCACTCCGTTCAATGTCTTAGACTTCTATCCTGGTCTCGAGAAGCCATAGTGAATGCAATAAAGTAAGAACTGCTATCTTTGGTAGGTAGAGGATAGAGGTGGTGGGTCACATACACCATCATGTAATAACCTAAGAGTTCATCAACTCTTCCATAGCTCTTACCGAATGGGTGTTTGGTCAATTTACCATTGAGACATGACTCACGAGTGTTAAATGATTCAGAATAATTGATAAGAAAACCTTCGATTTTCAATTTACATGGTGGTTTATCAATGATTTGGACTAATTGATGGGAGAAAAACGTTCGATTTTCAATTCATGTAGTTATTTATTGCTAATATGACTAGCTTACAATGCCAAAGATGATTATTATTTATATTGTTTAGAAGTTTTATTCATATGACACACAATCGATATTAATAAATAAATGACATTTTTAGGAATACCATCGTGAATTTTATTTCCATCCAAAATAATGTGCATTATATTGTCTATACAATAAATTATATACATATTATACAAGGATTTCAATATGGGATTCAAATCGTAAATTGGAAAGTTCAAAATTTGAATCGAAACGGGATTTGAGTCGTGAATCATAGATTCAAATCGTAAATCATAAATCGTAAAACTTAAATTTCGAATCGAAACGGCATTCTAATTATAAATTGTAAATTTTTACTATAATTATATATATTGCATGTATATAATATATATTGATTTTTTTCATGATAGTGTACTAAACATAATGTTTTTTTTCCACTTGTAGGTCACTACTGAGGTTACAAGATTGCGTGCAAGAGTTCATTTTTTTGTATTTACGTGATTAATGATGTAATAAATAATTGCTCATAATTCTTATCTATTCTTTTGTATGTTGTGTTATGTAACTAGTAGTTTTGTTTTCTTTTACAAAGATTAATATAAATATATCATAATTCATGATAATTATTTGCATTAGTAAAGAAAATAGATTCATACCGAATACTTAATTAAGTTTGAAATGGAGTGCAAAATTGCATGCTACAAAGATGGACATAAAGCAAGTCAAAACATCAACATAAACCATAATTTCTACTCTTAATCATCATCTTTAGCTCTTCCTTCACCATTATTTCCATCTTCATTTCCAACATCCATTTCATCGTTGGTTAAGTAAGCATAGTCGGATTCTTCCTCATCATCTTTTTCGACTAATATCGTCTTTCCCTTTCCTTTTCTCTTCATATCACTACCTCTATATTGAGTGTTCCTTGGACCTAATTAATAATATATACAACAAAGAATTTCTTAAAACAAATTTATAGACTTAATTAAGAAGTTATATAGTTTTGGTATCTTTAATTCAAAATTATCACGTTTCCTTTTCTTTTGAACTTTTCGACTAGCCTCTCCTTGAATTTTAAAACACTTATGCACATCCATCCAAGTAGTATCAATGGGTAGGGTCAGATCTTCTTGTTCGCATATCCATTCATCATCACTATCTAAATCTGAAAGGCATATAGGATCAAGTGCATCTTTTGCCTTTCTTCATGTCTAATTTCAATTTGAAGATTGTACTTCACAAAAACCAAAGCATCAAAGTCTTTTTTGCTTTAGACGGTTGCATCTTTTAGTATGAACCTATAGTTACAATTCATTATTAGAACTTTAAGATGACCAAAAACTATATTATATTACATCATTTATATTTATACCTGATCAAATGTACTTCAATTACGTTCACGGTCGGTAGAACTACATGTCAAATTCAAAACTCTTATAGCATGCTTTTGCAACTCGAGGCACTCATCACCATAGCTCTCCCACCATAAAGCTATTCATTTGGATTAGTTATAAACGTTAGACGAATATTACAATTTATGCAAAAAAGTTCATATGATATATACAATAAATAGATTTGAAAAAAAAAATTAAACACAAAACTTACCAGGTTGTTCGACTAGCAACAACCGTACAAGCCTTCTCCTAAGGAATAAATATCAAGTTGTCGATCAGTTATAGCTCCTTTTTTTTTTTTTTGCTGTGAACCATTCTTTCAATCGTGCCATATAGTCCTTTTTTTATCTCCATATCCATGGAAAAGCTATTGTTATAATGATACATTTGATTCGAAAACATTCTTGCTGCACGCAGAGGCTTATGAAGTTGAGCATTCCATCTTTTATCTATAATATCCCATAAATCCTTATATCTAGACTCAATATTATCAAAATTTTGTGCAGTTTTTTCTTTGGCTTGGTCCATAGCTTCATAAATATAACCCATTGCGGGTTTTGCATCTCCATCTACTAACCGACGTACCTTAACCAATGAAATAGTACCTTTCAAGCAATATTTTATGCTATTCCAAAATTCTTTTTGAGCTAAATTAATATCTTGAACCTCAATTCCCTCAATTTTTCTAGCAAATTGACAGCAGCCTTCCCATTCGCTAAAAGTAAACATTTCTCGCAAATCTCGACGATTTTCCAACACACTCTTCAAAGTTAAATATTGCGTTGCAAATCTAGTGACCACTGGCCTTGTTATGTCTCTCCCTTTTGTATACTTTCTCATAAGGTTTAGAAGCCAACTATGCTTATAAATAAATTGTGTTACTTTTTTTTTGCATAATTCACAATTTCAAGATGAGTAGCCAACTCACCAATATCCATTAATATCAAATCTAAGTAATGAGCGGAACTTGAAGACCAAAACAACTACTTTTTCTTCCTCATCAACATTTCTCTAGCTTTTACATAGGCAGTTGCACTATCTTTGACCACTTAAACCACATTTTCATTTCCAACTTCTTCAACCACAGACTTTGGCATGTCAAAAATGTTTTTAACATTTTTAACAATTGATGAAGTGTCAACATACTTCGAAAAAACTGTTCCTTTGGGACTATTCATTAAAAAATTAGTGATGCTTCTATACTTTCGATCCATCCTTCCATCTGACATAATTGTGCAACCTGCGATATATAATTATATTCATTATGGTTACAAATTATAGACCAAAAAATAATATCTTATAGAATTTATTACTAAAAATATACATTACCTATCCTTATCCATTCACATTATCCACTTCTTTAATCAAAAACGTGTTTCGAATCTCATGATAGCTTAGGAGTTTTAACCCCTTTCCAAAAACGACTATGCTATCAACCATAATATCAAAAAAGGGTGTTTTACTATGGATAAAGGTAAGACATTTGCATAAATTAGCCGATAAATCTTTAAACAAACATCTTCTCTATATTCACTCTTCTACATGACATTCAAAGTTTTTTGTTTGATAAGCATTTGTTTTTTTCTTTTTTCACCACGGTCACTAGTTTTATTTCCATCATCGTCAAAATTATCCACTTCATCATTATCATCCTCCAAAATTTTCTTATTCAATAAGCTTTAAAAAATTGCAACAACTTCTTCCGACACACTAGGACATGCTTTTACATTGTCGGATGTTTGAGCTAAATGATGTTTAACTCTAAAGATACCGCATGTTATGATCTTTGAACAATAATTACATTTATTAACTTTCTTGTTCCTTTCAAGTACCGACTTATAATGATCCAATGTAATGTCTACCTTTCTAGGCAACTAAAACAAAAATAAACATATACCAATAAATAACAATATAACACTACTTTAGATTACTGAAAAACATAAATAGAAAATCTAAAACTATATGGGTTTGTGAACATCTAAAACAAAAGTGAATGTATATTACTATTAGTAGATAACAGTATCCCATGTAAACTAAAGCCTAATACACAAGGGTCTGCTTAGGCAAGCTTCCAAATTTTTGCAATACATCATATTCTAGATTTTAAAAGATTGGAAGCCGAATCTACAGCTAATAAAAACATATTGGTTTATCTAGCTTGTAAAAACATATGCAGTTAGATTCATATGCAAGTAAAAACAGTACCAAAGGTATAGGAAAAAAAATAGTATGGTAGACATTGCAGAAAAGAAAACATATTGATTTATCTAGCTAGTAAAAACATGGAGATAGTCACATTCAAAACTAAATTTATAGGTATAAAAAAACAACACCTAATATACCATTAAAAGAAGTATGGTAAACATTATAGAATATGTGCTATTATATTCTATAAGCAAAGTTTTGCATATATGCTATATATTCTGTTTTTATATAACCATATAAATAAGCATATGCAATTTTTTTTATAGTAACTTAGGTGCTAAAGGAAAAAACACAGTATACTGTTTATAAAAAGAGATGGTCCATATGTGCTAGTATATTACCATAGACATATATAATCAATGATAATTTATACATATGCAAGCATCACAGAATAAACATCAGTTGACAATAAACAATAGCTAAACATGAAGGTAGTTCAATTTAGTTTTAAATGAGTAATAATAGCTTCACGAGAATAAGCTTCAGTTTACAGTAAATAACAGCTAAACAACATATTCTCTATAATTCTCAAGATACTAATTCAAACAGCAGTGTTAAAAAACACAGAATATCGAAGGAAGAAGATAAACAAACCACAAAACATAAATATTGAGGCTTACCTCTTCGCACAATAGCAACAACATGTAGCAGTTCTTATCTGTCTTTATTTTCCTTTTTTTGCGTCTCTATAACTTGTTCGATGATGGATTGGAAAGCTTCTAATTCGAATGTTTTTTTTTGTAATGAAATGATGAATTGCTTAGAATTTTAGAACTGTCGATTTGATGCTTCATCTTTCACAATTCAACTATTGTCTTGGATTTTGGGAGGAAGCGAAGAGCACAACGTTCGAAGTGGAAGATGAATTGCTCAGACATGAATCACGATCTAAAATTAGAGATTGATATTTTTGATTTTTTCTTTAGCACATATGATTTTTAGGTTTTGCGATTCAATCTGAAACTCGAATTGACTGAGTTGCGTTTCGATTTGAAACGCATTTTGAAACGTACGATTTTACGTTTTTTGAAGCATCTACAGGTATTAATTCATGTCATCAGCAAATTCAAAAAATGTAAAATCGTACGTTTCAAAACACGTTTCAAATCGAAACGTAGCTCAGTTGATTCGAGTTTTAGATTGAATTGTAAAACCTAAAAATCGTACGCGCAAACAAAAATTGAAAATATCAATCTCAAATTTCAGACCGTGATTCATGTCTGAGCAATTCATCTTCCACTTCGAACATCAGAGCTCTTCGTTTCTTCCCAAAATCTGAGACAACGGTTGAATTGTGGAAGATGAAGCATCAATCGATAGTTCTAAAATTCAAAGCAATTCATCGTTTCATAAAAAAAACGTTCGAATCGGAAGCTCTCCAATCTGTCATCAGCCAAGTTACAGAGACGCAAAAAAAGAAACATAAAGAAAGATACGAACTGCTACCTGTTGTTGCTGTTATGCGAAAAGGTAAGTCTTTATATTTTTTGTGCTTCATTTATCTTCTTCTTTCTTTATTTTGTGTTTTTTAACATTGCTGCGTGAATTAGATCTTGAGAATTAGAAGCAATATACTGTTGAAATTTCCTTGTTTAGCTATTATTTACTGTCAACTGATGCTTATTCTCGTGAAGTTATTGTTGCTCATTTAAAACTAAATTGGGTTATCTCCATGTTTAACTATTATTTACTGTCAACTGATGCTTATTTTGTGATGCTTGCGTACATATAAATTATTTATGATAATATAATAGCGCATATGTACTATCTATTTTTATCAGCACCATACTTTTTTTTCTACAAGACCTAAGTTACTATAAAAAAAATTGCATATGCTTATTTATATGATTATATAGAAACATAATATAATAACATATATGCAAAATTTTGCTTACACAATATAATAACACATATTTTATACTGTCTACCATACTGTTTTTTAATGGTACCTTAGGTACTTTTTTTGTATCTATAAATTTAATTTTAAATGTGACTATCTCCATGTTTTTACTAGCTAGATAAACCAATATGTTTTCTTTTCTGTAATGTCTACCATATCGTTTTACTTGCATTATAAATCTAACTGCATATGTTTTTACTAGCTAGATAAACCAATATGTTTTTACTAGCTGTAGATTCGGCTTTCAATGTTCTAGAATCTAGAATATGATGTACTGCAAAAAGTTGGAAGCTAACCCAAATAAACCCTTGTGTATTGGGCTTCAAGTTTACATGATATATTGTTATCTACTGATAGTGATATATATTCACTTTTGTTTTAGATGTTCACAGACCCATATAGTTTTAGATTCTTTTTAGTAATCTAAAATAGTGTTATATTGTTATTTACTGATATATGTTTATTTTTATTTTAGATGTTTTGAGAGGTAGACATTACATGGGATCATTGTAAGTCGGTACACGAGAACGAACATTTTTTTTTTAATAAATGTAACTATTGTTCGAAGATCACAATAGGCGATATCTTTAGAGTTAAACATCATTTAACTTAAACATCCAATAATGTAAAAGCATGTCCTAATGTGCCGGAGGAAGTTGTTGCAATTTTTAAAAGCTTGTTAAATAAAAAAAATTGGATGATGGTAATGATAAAGTGGATAATTTTGACGATTATGGAAATAAAACTAGTGACCGTGGTGAAAAAAAAAAACAAATGCTTATAAAGCAAAAAACTTTTGAATGCCATGTGAGGCAGTGAAGATAGAGAAAATGTTTGTTTAAAGATTTATCGGTTAATTTATGCAAATGCCTTACCTTTATCCATTGTTGGTTTTATAGTTAATAGCATCGCCGCTTTTGAAAAAGGGTTAAAACTCCCAAGCTATCATGAAATCCGAAAAACGTTTTTGATGAAAGAAGTGGATAATGTGAAAGAGAAGTTAGAAAAATACAAACAAGAATGGATAAAGATACGTAATGTATATTTTTAGTAATAAATTCAAAAGAATATTATTTTTCGCTCTACAATCTGTAATTTTAATGAACATAATTATATATCGCAGGCTGCACAATTATGTCAGATGGATGGACCGATCGAAAACATAGAAGCATCGCTAACTTTTTAGTGAATAATCCCAAATAGTTATGTTGACGTCTGGTGACACTTCATCAATTATTAAAAATGCTGAAAACATTTCTGACATGCTAAAGTTCATGGTTGAAGAAGTTGGAGAAGAAAACATTGTTCAAGTGGTCATCGATAGTGCGCCTGCCTATGTAAAAGTAGGAGAAATGTTGATGTGGGAGAAAAAACAGTTATTTTGGTCTCCATATTTCGCTTATTGCCTAAATTTGATATTAATGGATATTGGTGAGTTGCCTACTCATCTTGAAATTGTGAATTATACAAAAAAAGTAACACAATTTATTTATAAGCATAGTTGGCTTCTAAACCTTATGAGAAAGTATACAAAAGAGAGGCTTAACAAGGTCAGAGGTCACTAGATTTGCAACGCAATACTTAACTTTGAAGAGTGTGTTGAAAAACCGTCGAGGTTTGCGAAAAATGTTTACTTCTAGCCAATGGGAGGGCTGTCAATTTGCTAGAAAAATTTGGGATGACATAAAATATTGCTTGAAAAGTACTATTCCATTAGTTAAGGTACTTTGGTTAGTGGATGAGGATGCAAAAACCGCAATGGGTTATATTTATGAAGCTATGAACCAAGTCAAAGAGAAAATTGCACAAAATTTTGATAATATTGAGTATAAGTATAATGATTTACGGGATATCATAGATAAAAGATGGAATGCCCAACTTCATAGGCATTTGCATGCGGCTGGAATGTTTTTGACGCCGAAGTATTGTTATAATGGTAGCTATTCCATGGACATAGAGATAAAAAAGAACCATATGACACGATTGAAAGAATGATTCATAGTAAAAAAAAGAAAGTGCTATAATTGATCGACATCTTTATATTTATTCCTTAGGAAAAGGTGAATTTGGAAGAGCTTGCTAGTCGAACAACCAAACTCGCGTGTTCCTGCATCCATAGAGTCAACACATATAATAGTATACTACCTACGATCATCATGTCAAAAGACATGATATATGTCTAGATACAAAGGTGATAGAAAACAAGCAATCATAACAATCACCATTCATCCTCGCATTCACCCTCTTAGAGTGTTAGATATGTGATAACATTCGGTTCTTCGGTACTCAAATCAATGCTAGTTGGTGGGCCAGGAACAAAGCCATATCGACTTGTACTACTCATGTAAGGGCTTGATTTAGTTCGAGTGGATGCCATAGATTTCTCAACTTGGAAATGATATCCTGACTTGGAGATAAGGACCCGACTTAGCTTAGATGAACAAACACACCCTCTACCCATTCGTCTCGAGAACCTGCCAAAACCCTACGCATCGATGATCCTTTTGCATGTACTGTCTACAACAGAATCTATCCTAGGGGATACCCTCACAACTCCCTTCAGGGTTCTCCTTGGTTGGGACCAATCATAGACAACCGACTTGTTGTCAAACCCCTCATATGCTCCCTATTTCTCTCTAATAGTTTCCCATGATATATTGTCGTTGCTCTGCATCGTAGAGTATAACTAGTCATTATTGGAATCTTTCTTCAGAAAGTAGAATCATTATCGAATCCACGCACATCGACCCAAAGTTGCTTGACCTTCACCGATTCAAAGTCATCCACCTCCACCAAAACGAAGTTCTACTGCCTCTACTGAACCAAAGTCATGTCAAACATGGTTTGGGTTGACCAGAGGTTAGGCTGATCTAGTATTAGGGTGATTTGATGTTGAAACCTCACAACAAACAAAAACCATACTGATTCGACATAGTGCCCCTCACTGTCGATACAAAATCGATTCTTCTATGTTAATTCAAAATTATTTACTCCCATGTTGATCCGAAGGGGTGTCGTACCTCCCATGGCGATCCAAAGTCACTCACCTCCTTTGATCCAAAGTACACTACCCCAAATACTTAACCACCAAACCCAGTGCGAGCCGATCCGAAGTCCACTCATGTTCATGTTGATGCGAGGTTAATGAACAAAAAACTTGAACCCTTTTCCATGCGACAACTTGAGCAAACAAACTCCAGTTGACTTGAAACTCGATGTGCTACTTGTTTGGGCCTTCTTTGTCACCCTTATCGATCACACCTACATATGAGCATGGTTCCTGAATAGGTTTGAACTTGATTGGATAACACACATATATAACTTCCTAAAGTATTCTTGCCATTTGATCGGCTTTTGCGTCCATCCAAACATGTTTGTAGTAAGCATATCACATACAAAACATACTCAACATTTAGTCGAATTAAAGTGAATCGAAGAGTAGATATAAAAGAATATCTTTATGTTCATATGGTTTTCTAGGAATTCTTAAAGTGATATTTTCACAAATATGATCCAAATCTACATACGTGTAATAGAATCATTGAACAAGATTGGTGACCATTTTTAGAGAATTTTATAAGTTGATTTAGAGCCTAAGACACCCTAACTAATAAGTGAGAACACTAGTTACTCACTTTAATCCAAGCTAGCTCTTTAATCTTCTCTTGAACAATAATTAGCGATGATTCCTAGGTGATTATAACAACAAATTTTCAATCTTTAGGTTGATTTCCACTAATCTTTCTCAATGACAAAATTTGGATAATTGAAATAAAGGTTTATGGTGACTACTAAAGAGGTATAAACATTTTTGGGAGTTGCTAAATGATTAGGAGAAGGTTCTCTCAACTCCTAAAACCCTCACATGCATAAATCCCAAAAGAGGCTGGAGGCCCATTCCACTAATTTATTTAATTATCCATTTAAGTTGCCAAATCACATTAAACCTTAAAATCACCACACCTCACGAATGATAATTCCAATTTTCTTAATGTGACTACTTTATAGAATGTGAAATCATAGTTCAGACCCAATGGAATGGTCTTAGATCTTAATTTGAGCCCAAACAAAAGTTATGAACGAAATAAAATTCGTTCGAGGCAAAGCAATTATAGAAAATTCGACAGAAATCCTGAAGATGGAAAATGATCTTTGTAGTCATTTCCCAAAATTATAGAATCATACGACCTCATATGAAAATAATATAAAATACCCTACTATTCTTCAATGTGTAGAATATGGACCATTACAGTCTCTCCTCTCTCTCTCTTAGATTTCGCCCTTGAAAATCTCTAAACAATTTAATAAGGTCATCCCCCATTCCTACGTACTATATGTCAATATATGTAATCGTATTAATCAAGGGTATATTGAGGATACTACCCAAGGGTATATTGATGATATCATAAACAAGGTTTTAAATCTCGGATTTTGGCCAATATCACGAAAAAATATCTCGGCTATCTCGGGTGATATTTGAAACACTTATAATTAAATTAGCTGCCAAATCTCGGATTTTGGCTAATATCTCGGAATTTTCATCTCTACGATCTTGGAGAGATTTAAATGCCTAGTCATAAACGAAAATAAATGCGGTAAACTGAAAATATTTACAAATAAAGAGCTCTGGATACGACATCATCATGTCCTCCCAGGTCTCCCAAGTGCAATCGCCCCCGTTTTCATCCCGTTGAATCTGTACAAGCTTCATCATCTTTATTCAAAGCTACTTTGTATCATGGCTGACAATACAAATAAGCTTACGAGCCTGTGAGGCTTCTTGTTTTACATCGATACCAATTGATCTGGTGTTATGCTTGTACTTGAAGTCATGCATAGTCTTCCTAAAGTAAGAAACACTGAACGCATGCACTCCAACCATCTTTTATGGTAACTCAAACCTATAAGCTAAGTTCCTAATCTGCTCGAGAGTCGTAAAAGGACCTACAAATCTCAATTCCAATGTCCTTTTGTACCAAATCGAATCACAATATTCGAGGGAGAAATATTAACAAACATTAAGTCATTTATAGAGAAATTCTATGTCCCTTATCAGCATAGCTTTTGTGTTTATCCTGAGTTGCTTTCATCTTTTTTTTTTAAACTAAAAATTGGATATATATATATATATATATGTGTGTGTGTGTGTGTGTGTGTGTGTGTGTGTGTGTATCGAAAATAGAGAAAAAACACCTTTCGGCTCAAGAAAGCAGTCCAAGGGTACATAGAACGTTCTCTTGGACATGAAGCAAAACTGAGCATAATACCAAAGGACCAAACTATCAGAACAGACACAAGAGGGACCCCCACGGCCACCCAACCAACACAGTAGTAATACGATAAAAAACCGATGTAGAAACTCAAGGAGGCTACAATAATCCAAAGTCACCTAGCCACCACCAGACTAATGAGGAGAAAGACGAGTCAGGAAAAACACGACTCGTTCCTAGTCCACCAAGGAACAAATAACATCTAGCTCCAACTCCCAGGGACTAGATAGAAAGATCCAATCCCACCACCACCAACGTATTCGATCCCATGAAGCCAAGCAATCCAAACATAAAACCACCATAGGAAACTGATCAAGAAATCGCTAAAGGCATAAACCTATAACCCCCACCCTCCCCTCTCTTTTCCCCCCCTCCCCCAACCCAACACAAAGCACAAATCACCCTACCCTAAATGAGGTCTGGACCCATAGAAATCCCTAGACCTCGAGCAAGAAGAAGCGACGAAGGGTTATGGGAGCTCGTGAAAGGTCTCCCTTGGAACACAAAAATAAATATCAAAAGACACTCTCCGGATAATGGATCCTGAGATCATGGGAGAATCACCAAAAATCACTTATTTCGAGCACACCAAATGTGCCAACAGATGAGGTAAGGAATAAAGCGGAAAAGAATGGATCTGAGATCCTTTTCATGGCCTTGGGCTCACCATGATCGAAGTAAGTCCAATAACAAAGAAGAAAGGACATGATCACCAACCGAAGGCCCAAAGAAAGACCAAGTTGCAACGTATGACGGCCCGATGTACACAACCGATGCTTACAAACAAAAAATTGTGTTGTACAGGCACTTGATTGATGCAGAGCGAAGGTCAAGAGAAAGAAATAGTAGAAAAGAAGAGAAAAAGGAAAGAAAAGAAATGTAAGAGAAGAGAAAGAAGAACATAAAACATGATCACATGACATGTATATCTCACAACGTATCAAATAACATATAATAGTAACAGTCACAGATGTAAAACAAGTGAGACAGTAATAACTATATAAATTACAGAATTAGAGTACATAGGCTCATATAATTTTACCGAACCGTAATAGGTTTATACAAGTGATAAGTAAACTCAAACCGGTAAACTCTATACAAGAATACGTAACACTGTCAAGGCTTCACAGTGCTATACAACGGAATAAACGTCGATAATACAAATATATGTCCTGCCCGTGCAGTCAAAAAGTTAGCACATAAAGGTATATGCTACTCTATAATACTCATGGTGTATTCAACATCTGAATATTAGGGGTGTCTAGATATCTAAATCGGTGATATCCACATTGCATGACACCCCCTAAGGTGATAAATGATTGAGCAAACATAACATTCTGCATCCATCCTCACATTCACTCACTCAGTGCATATGATGTGCAATACGACTATCCATAGCCAAGGACTGTGATAAGTCTCAGTTTCCTCAGTGATCGAATCCATGCCCCTTAGTCGGCTAGGAAATAGACTACCCCATAGTCTATGATACTAGGCTATCCCATAGTCCGCCCTTACCCTGCTTTACGAGTATGTTAGGACTAACGAATATTGACAATTCGTTTGCACACATCCTTCGTATTAGAGTTCATCCTGGAACTATCTTTACAACTTCCCCAAAGTCATTGCGCTTTGGGGCTATCCTAGACAATCATAAAAAATCGTAGAATATTCGTCTCCTAACCCTCTTACACTTTTCCACATCCGGCCTATCATCGCCTACTCTGCCTCTCGGAAAAAATTCATCCATCTTAGTAGCCTTGCTACCATCCTAGTGTCACCATCGTTGAATGTCGAATCACTGCGTCAAAGCAGCATATGCTTGCCTCATGCCAAAACCTCTAGCTGAAGATCCGTCGCGTCGAACCCACTATTGAACAACCACCATATCCCACTCCTCAAAGCTGCATCATCACTCACGTCAAATTGGCTAGAATAGCCATGAACAATTGTAGTCAATACTGACCATTCCATAGTATTAGATAACGATCACTCTGATCATGTATTTAACTGAAGTTGGTAAAATACACATCAAATGAAAACGTCTGGCATTCGTATCCGAGTCCAAGTCGCCAAATCCGCCCTCCATCTTCAGATAAGTCACCACATCCCAGTGCCACTCCATTGTCGAATTCGTCTCGAAGCTCCAATACTGCTCCATCATCGAATCAGTCCGTGTCTGAAGCTCCTTTATGAATTTATCTCATCCTTTCAAGTTTATCATTCTTGTGTGCTCAACCAATATACACCGATGTGTGCATTTGATCGATAAACACTTCAAACTCTAACGAATGATATTTTCCAATACTAGATCGTTTACGAACGGCTTTTTTAGTTAAACTAAGCAAACAATCAACCATACGTCCAATAGTCAAACAAATACCTAAACTAGCATTTAAATATCCAAAATAGCATCCATAAAATAAATAGAGCCTATTTATAGTTATCAAAGTGGAATAGATGTCCAAATAGCCAAAGTCTATTTATAGTGCCAAAATAGCGCATTATTGCGCATAAATTAGTGAAATGCGGTAAAATGTAATATTTTGGTTAAAACTACATAAATCACCTTTTAAAAATCTTTTTAATCTATTATTACTAGATTAAACTGTCATAGGAATTCTGCAATATAATTAGAAATTATTCTAAAAAACGTTAATTTTATAAAGTACAAACAATTACATTCCAGTTAGAGGCAACATCATTCATCTTAGGCAAAGCAGTCCAAATCAGCGGCAAATCGTAGAGCTTGCTAATACGAGTCCGATTAAAAAAAAAAATTAACATCCAAATCGGACTTCACATGCAAAGGATATCGCATATGTAAGTTTAAAGACCAATCAAATAATGAAATAAACTAACATTATTAATCAAAATTAATCACCCCTTAATTATCTTCCATCCCATGATCAAATGCACTGGTTGTGCATTTCCTGTAACAATACAATCCATCCCTCAACCTTTCTCTCTCCTCCTAGCTCCTCTAACGCTTGACGGAACGACAAATGAACTTCACCGAAGAGTTTCTTTACTTGCGAGCTTTGCGACGAATCCGACCTCAACAAGGTTGTGCCTTCCTAGCAAAACCCAACCTGATGATGGGTCCCCCTGTCTGCAACGGATGTGTGTTGTCATGCTACCCCGGTCTCGACGAGATTTGGTCAGATGGTGCACCTCCATGAGAAAAATGTTCACGCAATTAAATCCACCTATCGATCTCCATATCTTGCCAATACCAAGCCCTAAGTCATAGGCCAAGCATGAATTTAGACAAGACCATTGTACGCTACGAAATGGATATGGGCTCGAATAGTTTTCGATACGGGTGTAATAGAGGTGGAATTGTGATTTTTAATGAAGAAGTTCATGAGATGATAGTAAGTGGATTTGGGGAGGATGGTGGACGACCAATCAGAAATTAGGATTCTGGACAAATATATATTATTTTATTTATTAATTAACACATAGGCCCAAAAATCCGTGATCCTTAATCGAGATGTGTCGTCTGACGTTTTGTATGTAAAAAGGCTTTTTCTTCACAGTAAAGCTAGTTCCGAGACCTAATTCGAAAATACTCGGAAGCGAGCCTTCAAAATCCAAATCACATAATTACAATCCTTAAATAAATCAAAATGCGTTTAGAGCTCGCACAACCAGACGGTAAATCAAATCGTAACGAAACTGACATGTGTGTATCACCTTACAACTACGATTCCAAAAATATAATTTTTGCCGTAATCTGATACTACGCCCGAACGGTATTTTTCGCGTATTTTCGAGATAATTTTGACCACCAAATGATCCGATCTTGAAATATAGTAACGATGTACTTTTTATTCACGTAACGAACCATCCAAATTCAATTGAAATGGTCTCGAGTCCTGATTCGATCGTATATGAAAATTCATCTTTGGAACCGTCATTCAATTGACGATTAAGATTTAAATATCCAATTACTAAAATATGGGCCGTTTACATTAATGCACAATCCGAAGGAGCCATCCACCTTCAATGCAAATCACTACATCAAATAAGCAAATTAGAAACATGCAATATTTTTTATGTAGAACATTTTTTTCTGTTTGAGTATGGAGTACTTATCTAGTGTTTCTATGTATGCATAAGTGTGTCGGTTATTTTTAGTCTTTTTTAAATATTTTAATTTATGTGAAATTGAATATAATCAACACTTCTATTTTTTGGTCATAGAAAGAACTAGATTACCGTTCCCTAAATCCAAATCACGGTCGCACTCCTTATTTTTTGCAAACTTCTGCCTCCTGCAAATTTTTTCAGGGTGTGTTCTTAACCAACACGAGCGGGGTATTTGAGCGTGGCATTTGAGCGTGGTACTGTAGCGAACGGGGAATGTGTTTTTAGTTACGAACGGGGTATTTGAGCGTGATATCTGAGCGTGGTATTTGAGCGTGGTATTTTTAAAATAACATATAAATAGATATGATTTGGCAAATACGAATACAAATACAGATACAATTTCTTATAAAGATACAAGTACAAATACAGTTACAGGTACAAAGACAAATTAGCGCAGACCGGCAGCAACCAACTCATCTCTAATGTTGTCTCGAACTAATGACATTTCTCGGTATCCGCATGGGTGTACACGTTCAGTGCATCTATTCGTCGTATTTCTCATACTATAATATTCCGCCATGTACTGATCGAGGATTAATTCAGGATCATCATCAAAAGCCATAAAACCAGGGTCACCGCTATTATATTTGCGTATGAAATTGTGTAAGGCCATTGTAGATACAACTTTCACTTGAGTGTTGAACCGAAATGTAGGCATCTTGTTGAGAATGACAATTTTTTTTTTCAAATGCAAATGTTCTTTCGACGGCCATACGTAAACTCGAATGGTAGTAATTAAACACTTCATTGGCCGACTTTGCTTGATTCATGGTATCATGGAAATGCGAAATATGGTACCTCATATTTCGATATGGCGGTAAATATCCAGTCTGAAGTGGATAGCCCGAATCAACCAAATAATACTGTCCAGCTGGAGGGCTAGGAAAGTTAGAGTTTCTATTGTTTGTAACAACATTAAAAATTCTACTATCATGTACAGTCCCTTCCCAACCAGGCATAACATACATAAATTATAAATCGAAATCACAAACCGCTAATATATTTTGAATTGCAAAGTCTTTTCGTTCGATATAAGGGATAATTTGATCAGCGGGTAAATGTGCAGATATGTGTGTACCATCTATAGCGCTAATACAGTTTCTGAAATACGGATAATACCGGGTTGAATTTCTGATGTGATGTGGAACAATATTAAATTGTTGTTTTCCTGGCTTTATTACATCCGCAACGAGTAATTGAAAAGCGTTTAGGACATCATGAAAACAAACGGAAATTGTGCTACCTGATCGTTGAAATCTTTCTTGAAGTTGTTTATTTGAAAGCCCAGTAGCCATTGTATAAATGAAAATTCCAACCATTTCGACGATACAGATTTCTGGTCTGGAAGCGAGACCATGATGTTGCAGTTTTTCACATAACGCGTGGAAACATAGTCTTTTCATTCGAAATTTATTTTGACAACGGCTTTGATGACCGTTCAAAATTTCGTTGATCCAAGATAAGTCAGTGAACTCCGAAGTATTAATCCGCGTCATATAATTTCTCCTTTCATTCTGAACCAGATAAACCCCGTAGAGCTCAATCAAATCGTCATAATCGGAGGATGAATCGGAGTTAGACATTAATCGAATAAGTAGAAACAGTTGAAGAAATTGTTGAAGTAGTATTGTGAAATGTGTTAAGGATAGAGTGGGTGATTTATAGGGAGAACGGGAAGTTGAAAATCAAGCCGTTGGCGTCCGACGCGAACGGCTTGATTTTCAACTTCCAACGAACGTTCTATTTGATAGTGGTAATGGTGCTTGCCTCCGACGCGTCGGACGCCACAAAAATTCTGAGCGTGGCAAATAAAGGCTGCGAACGCACCCTCAATGTCGATTCTTGAGATTCTCATAATCAATCTGGTTTCCTCCTACTGATCCGTTGTCCTTCTAGCCAATTGTTGAGATTTGGTTTAGCGGACTGTCAATTGTTGAGCTTCCATCTAGGGATCTGTGCTTATTAATGTCAATTGTCGAGCTTCCATCTAGAAAAGCTCCCCTTCTCTGGCCACTTGTCGGATCTATTAAAGGTTAGCATATTATCTTGATAAGTTGAATGTTGAATTATTGGTCATTTTGTTTGCTGAGGGCTTGTGTCCTTGATTCGGCTTGTCATTTGTAGTTTGATGTTTATTACTCTCAATTTGAATCCCCGTCATAAAAATTTACTTTGAATTTGATTGATAATTACTAGTTGCTTATATTGGTAATCTTGCAATTACAGCTCTTGTGGGTCATTTTGATTGGCCAGATTTTTGCCTTGATAATTTAGTCCCTAGCTGCTAATCTTGGTGTGACTACAGATGATATAATATTCCAAACCCAAATACGAGCAAAGAAATCGAGCATTTTATAGCTCAAGGATTCATTTGTTTTATTTCATCATAATTTATCTATAGAGTATAGGCCACTGTATCATTTTCGAAATCTAACTAAAGTCCAGAGTAACCTTGGAAAATTGTTGTGCAATAACAATCTATTATAACTGCCTTTTTGAAATTGAGTGTTAGTAGTATTTATCCAATCAAATTCTTGCAGCAAAACATCTTGCTGAATTGTGCAAGATGGAGTATCCGCTGTATGTAAAATTTGCTCATGGCTTATAGCTAAACTTGCATTCATCGTTGCAGATATTCCTAATGGCTAGGCTCTGCTTACTGCCATATTTTCGTAAATATGTAATATAATAATATGTTAAGTTCTGGATTATGTGCCATTGGTTATATGTTTGAATATTTCGGTGATAGGGATGACTTTGGCTCAACACATTATTTCACATTCCTGTTTGGACTGGGGTACTTAACCACTGATTTAGAATATCTTGTTTATGTAGGAGAAAGAAACCTGGATGCTTATATCTTTTACAGCTTAGAGAATAGGAGTGTTTGACAACACAAAGGATTTGAGAAGACATCCTTTGGTGATGATCAGAGCTTTCTAGTGTGGCTTTACGGTACACTTGCATCGGCTATTGCGTTGCATTGACCTATTGCTGCTTGGTCGGATATAGTTTTGTCGTCTACTTCATTCATGCCTAAAATGCACATTTTGTATAGGAGTGTTTGTTACTTCAGTTTTATGTTGTTTCATCTTTCTAGATGCCTACAAGACACAGAGAAGGCATGTAAATAGTGATTACAAATTACATTGCTCAGTTTTGGTAACAGCTTTTGTTCTTAGACTTGCGCTTCATATAAATATGACAGTATTTTCAGTTTCAGACTTAGTCACTTGCTGTCTTATACCTAGCTGGATTTCGATTGTGTGTACACTGTTCATAGTTTGTGTAGTTGAAAAGGGAATATTTTGTGATTAATCACTCTTGCTGGAATTATGAGTGCAGTTAATCATAATTAATCAACCCAAATATATGGGACCTATCGGCGTCAAGTGTTATGTAATTTGTGTGTATGATGGAGAAGAACATTAGTCCCACGTTGGAAGAATAAGATGAGAATGAATGCTTATATTGTTGTGTCCAATACAATATGCAAATTAAGTGAAGCCCATAAGAACAAGTCCAACTAATTGGGCTTATACATACTAATATTTAAATAGTCATAGATGGGCACTTGGGGCATCTTGAGCCTTGACATTCAAGAGACGCTCTGCTTCGATTAATTTGAACAGACATATCTTTTCGCAATTCTCATTATATATATGTGCCTTCTTCCAGACAGAAACTCACGTCTTCTCTCTCGAATTTCCTCTGTTCTCACAAACAGTCTCGAGCCTTGTTGTATCCTGCGGACAGCTTTCCAGATAGTGGAAATATTGTTCTTCGGATAGTGATAACACGCCTCAAGGCTTCGTCTCTGTCTCTCTTCCTCTGTTTTCCATATTTCTTTTAACAATCGAAGAACAATAATCATGGAAACAAGTTCCACCTCCAACATACAACTGCAAATTCCAGGAAAGGAAACCATCAAACTAGATCGTTTTGATGGAACGAATTATACAAGATGGCAGGACAGGATGTCGTGGCTTCTTCTATCCATGAATCTTCAGTATTTACTCGATCCATCTCTGCAACCGCTTCCAGAGCCAAAGCCTTCTGATTCTGCAGAAATTAAGAGCAAATTCGCTGCGGATAAACCAAAACGTGAAACAGATGAAATGCTTTGCAGGGGCTACATTCTCAATTCACTCACCGATAGGCTATACGACGTTTACAGAAATTACAAAACGCCGAAAGAGGTTTGGTTTGCACTCGAGTCAAAATACAAACACATGAAGGAAGGTACTGATCGTTTTCTCGCTTTAAAGTATTTTGAGTTTGAGTTTGCTGATAACATGCCAATCATGGATCAAATCCGTGAATTGGAGATTCTAGTTTCCCAAATGAGTGAATTGCAGATTAACATTCCGGATGCTATTCAAGTTGGAGCAATTCTCTCCAAACTCCCTCCTGCTTGGAATGATTATAGGAGGAAAATTATACACTCAACTGATAGCATATCTATTGAGAAGTTCATTACTCATTTACAAATTGAAAGTGAGAATCGTGCCAGAGATGAGTTGATTTTAGGATCAAAAATTCACCACATATCTTCCAAAGAACCAGTTTCTGGAAATTCAAACAACGGTTTGAAAGCCAAAAAGAAAGATTTCAAAAACAAAAATAAGAACCGGCCTTGCTTTTATTGTGGCATTAAAGGACATCTTATTAAAGATTGTCGATTTAAGGCGAAGGCTGAAAAGAATTCCAAAACCGGTTCTGCAAATAATAAAGCGAATATTGTGGAAGATGCTGGCCAAGAATTCGTTGCAATGATTACTGAACTTCATATGGCTTCTGTGACGAAATCTGCAGATTGGTGGCTTGACTCTGGCGCCACCATTCATGTGTGTAACAACAAAAATCTTTTCAAGTCCTACAACGAATTGAAAGAGCCTGAAGAAGTTCTCATGGGGAATCATGCTTCGGCTAAAGTAATGGGCAAGGGAAGTGTGGAATTACAATTCACATCTGGTCAAAAACTCATCCTTGTCAATGTGTTTCATGTTCCGGACTTGAGAAAGAATTTAGTCTCTGCTAATCTACTATGCAAGAAAGGATTTAAAGTTGTTATAGAATCTGATAAAGTTATTGTATCTAAAAATGGAGTATTCGTAGGAAAAGGATACTCATGTGATGGCATGTTTAAACTATCAATTAATGAAATAACTACTGTTGCTTATGTTGTCGACTCTACTAGTTCATTATGGCATGCTAGATTAGGACATTTAAATTTTAATTGCTTAAGTTATATGTCAAAACATGGTTATATTAACTGTTCTGTCAAGGATCATGAAAAATGTAAAATTTGTGTTGAAGCAAAAATGACAAAAAAGCCATTTTCTAAAGTTGAAAGAAATAGCGACTTGCTAGAACTTGTGCATTCTGATATTTTTGAATTAAATGGTCAACTAACAAGAGGAGGAAAGCGATATTTTATCACTTTCATTGACGACCATACAAGATACACTTATGTATACTTGTTGAGAACTAAGGACGAAGCATTTGAAAAATTCAAGGAGTCTAAATCTGAAGTTGAAAATCAGAAAGAAAGAAAAATCAAAGTGCTTCGAAGTGATAGAGGGGGTGAATATTTTTCTGATGTCTTCAATCACTTTTGTGAGGACAATGGAATTATTCACCAACGGACAGCCCCATATACACCCCAACAAAATGGGGTGGCAGAAAGAAAAAATAGATCCTTGGTCGATATGGTTAATTCAATGCTTATGAATGCAAAATTACCATTCTATTTGTGGGGAGAAGCTCTGTTGACAGCATGTCATATCTATAATAAAGTGCCTTTCAAGAAATTTGGAGCTTCGCCTTATGAACTTTGGAATATGGTAGGAAGCCTAACTTAAATTATTTTAAAGTGTGGGGGTGTTTAGCATTTTACAAAATCCAAGATCCTCATAAGACAAAGTTAGGACCAAGAGGTATTAAAAATGTATTTGTTGGCTACGCACAAAATTCAAAAGCATATAGATCGCTTGATTTACAATCCAATGTGATAGTGGAATCATACATGTGGAATTCTTTGAAGATAAATTTCTACATAGCACAATTGAGCCTATAGTAGAAGGAACTTCTGAAAACATTGTTGGCGGAAAAAAGGTACATGATGAACCAAGTGAACCTAGGAGGAGTCAGCGTGTTAGAAAAGAAAAACACTTGAGTTCTGATTTTATTTCCTCCGATTCAATTACTTTTCTGGTTGAGGCTACTAGATCAAAAGTAGTAGACGTTACACCCATGGTATTCAATATCAATGACGATCCTAAAACTTTTAAAGAAGCTATGACTTCACGAGATTCTGTTTTTTGGAAAGAAGCAATAAATGATGAGATGGATTCTATACTATCCAACAAAACTTGGGTTTTAGTAGATCTTCCACCTGGTTCAAAGGCAATCGGGTGCAAATGGGTGTTTCGAAAGAAATATAGAACAGATGGTTCTATACAAACTTATAAAGCAAGGCTAGTAGCAAAAGGTTTTAGACAAAAAGAAGGTATAGATTATTTCGATACCTATGCTCCCGTTGCAAGAACCACATCCATAAGAGTTTTGTTTGCGTTGGCATCGATATATAAACTGAATATTCACCAGATGGATGTAAAAACGGCTTTCTTGAATGGTGACTTAACCGAGGAAGTATATATGGAACAACCTGAAGGCTTTGTCCTACCAGGAAATGAAAACAAAGTATGCAAATTGGTTAAGTCATTATATGGTTTAAAGCAAGCTCCAAAACAATGGCATAAGAAGTTTGATGAGGCAATTCTGGCAAATGGTTTTGGGCATAGTAATGTTGATAAATGTGTTTATTGTAAGAAAACCAATGATTACATAGTAATATTATGCTTATATGTTGATGACATGATAATTGCTAGCAACAACATGAAAGGCAATACTGATACCAAGAAATATCTAACTTCAGTTTTTAAAATGAAAGACCTTAATGAGGTAGATACAATATTGGGAATCAAAGTTGAAAAACATGAAAAAGGATATGCCTTGAACCAAACCCATTATATTGACAAAATTCTTGATAAGTTCAAACATCTTAATATCAAAGATGCTAGTACTCCAGTTGATTCTAGTGTGAAAATGCAAGAAAATAAAGGTCGAATCATTGCTCAACTGGAATATGCCAGTGCCATTGGATGTCTTATGTATGTAACATATTGCACAAGGCCAGATATAGCTTTTGCCGTTAACATGATGTCAAGATTTACGTCTAAACCTAGCATACATCATTGGAAAGCAATTAATAGGATCCTTGGATATCTCAAAAGAATTGAAATTAGTTTATGCTGATTATCCAAGTGTGCTAGAAGGGTATTGCGATGCAAGTTGGATGTCTAGTACCAATGAGAGCTTATCAACATCTGGATGGTGTAACACCCTGCCTCCGCTAGGGTCACTCGCAAAGGAATGCACTAGCTTTAGAGGGGCATTATTGGTAAACATGCACAGAAATATCACAAGACAGAACATATAAAAATAGCGGAAGTAAAATCAAACTTTCATAACATGAATAAATAAGGTCTAAAGCCTTTTACATCAGAGTACATCAAAACCTGTCTTGCAATAGTAAAGAAGCATAAAGACATTTTTATAAATTATTCCCCAAGTAAAAACAGTAAAGTAGCCATTAGCCAAAAAAAGTCCAAGCCATCCATGATGACCTTCAAGCAGAAGAAGTCCGAACTAAACAACAATATTTCCTCCCTGCAACCTGGGGGAGGGGAACGGAAGAAAAGAGGCGAAACAAAACAGGTCAGTCAAAAAGACTGAGTAAGCCCTATCTACTATTAGCATAAAAACTAGTAAAGTTAACTGACATGAGAAACTGAGATGAACATAAGCATGATGACAAGATAGATAAAATAACAGGATGAACTACTGAACTCAGATAAACTAAGGTGTCATGATAAATTACGATGTCAAGATAAAACAAGGTATCACATCGTCAGGTTTCTATCAAGTATAATATCCCCAAGATATCTATCACGTATAACGTCCCATGATATCTATCCTGCATTTTAGCTCTGCACCTACCGTACTAGTATCCCCACCGTATCATGTGTTAACCAAGAATGACCCTCACTCAAAAGTCGTGTAATGGTCCATGTCAACCTAATATATCGCATATATAGGTTACTCAACTTGTATGTTTTATTCCATGTAAATGTTCAGTCCCTTGCCGTAGACCATACGGGCTTTCCCATGAGATTCTACATTACTTTAACATAGTTCCATGATCCTTAAGATCGGTTTGGACTGTTACCCTAAACCTAGCTAGGGTCTTCCAACATGAATTATCGTTTGTACAACTAGGACTTATGCTACCTAGGGCCACTAGGGATTACGCTTACCTATTGCACGTTTTCGTATCTCGGTTTTGGTTCAACCACCCAGGGCCACTGGGATTTACGCTAACCGTCAACCGCGCCCTTTTTCCCACGCATTCATCGTGAATCGTTTTCCATGACTGTATGCACATGTATCACATCGTGCCATCCGAGTCCTGTCACAGGGTAGATTGAGAAATACAGGACTCGGTCGGGAGCTTTCGATTTATCTGCCGATGCAGATGCTAAGGTCTGTTTTTCTATACGTGGCTATGGTCCCACGCGACCCCTCCCTCAACTAGTGAAAGACAAGACAGGATAAATCCTGTATGAGAACACACTACTGGCCAACCCACAATCCTAGCCTTACCGCAACCATAATTAGATAGCAATTATGGTCTATTGGGTGTTCTCTGCCTTTCCGTACGTACACGCTTGACCAAAGATGGTAGGTAATCTGACGAAATGCTAACTAGGGTACGACCGTGTATCGTCGACTATCCCCTATCCATCCCCGTCTTTAGGTCGCTCGCATAGCAACCAAGGCATACTCTTGGTTCTTCTAACGCAGACCTTAACCTCTCATGAGCCTAGTATAATCACCTGGCAGCTCATAGAGGGATACCAAGAATACCCTCACGTTCCCCGAAGCCGCTGCTTCGTTACCCAGTTCGCTGGAGCCTTTATCTAAATCAGATACTTGCTCCTACTCGTATACTTAAACGATGACCTACCGTATCAGGTTACTCATCTATCTATGAACTGGTCTAAATTTCCTTGACTAAGAATCATTACTTAGTTATTCCTCAACTAAGGTTTACCACTTAGCCTTATTCCCGTTATCCTTGTTAACTACGGTTATCCCCTATCCTCAGAACTAGGGTTTACATAATGGATTAAGTATCACTTAAGTTCATGACTTAACCCGTCTACCAATCATGTCAAAATTGGCTAAGTATCCAAGTCCAAGACTTAACCCGTCTTCAAATCATGTCAAAATTGGCTAAGTATCCAAGTCCAAGACTTAACCCTACAAACCATGCTCACGTTGGTTAAGTATGTATTAAGCAATTCACGACTTAACCTCGTCCAATTATCATTCTAGATTGGTTAAGTATATATTAACTTGACCCTATCAATTTACTCAGTTAAATCGGTCAAGTGTATTCAAGCGATTCGTGACTTAGCCTTATCATGGTTTCACGTTAGATCGGTTAAGTATAGGTTAACTTAACCTCAATAAATTCACGAGTTAGATTGGTTAAGTATAGGTCACTTAACCACATCAATTCATCATGTTTAGATTAGTTAAGTGTTTAACTTAACCCCATTAAACTACCAAGTGGGATTAATTAAGTCTAGGCTAACTTAACCCCATCCGATTTCCATGTTTAGACTAGTTGAGTCTAATCTTAACCCCATTCGTTAACCGTATTTTTCGGTTAAGCGTCATTAAGAAAACTTACTTAACCTTACCAAGTTATCGCGTTGGATTGATTAAGTGTTGGTTAACTTAACCCCATCCACTAGTCATATAAAAATGGTTAAGTGTCATTAGGCAAATCAAGTTACTTAACCTACCCAACCTTGTCATGTTTTGTTAAGTATCATTAGCCTAATCAAATTACTTAACCCATTTGTCCATGTCATATTTGGTTAAGAGTCATTAATCAAATTAACTTAACCCTATCATGTGGCATTAATTACTTAATGCACCTTCACCTCTCACATTAGACTTTGTTGTGGTTACTAGTTAAGCCGGTCGGTTCCGGGTAGCTTTACACCACAACTTGGTCTAACCTCGGGTTCAAGCACAACATGACCAACTTCTCACATTGGGTCCTATTGTTTGCAACTACTAGTTAGGCCGGTCGGTTCCAGGTAGTTTTACGTTGCAAACTCAACCCAACCTCGAGTTGGCCACACTTATATTATCTAAGTGTCATGTCCATCATGTTTCCCAAAACATGTTACAAGTTTTCAAGCATTTGGGTAGACCTAACTTAATAGGTAAATTCCCAAAGGGTAGACCTAACTTAATAGGTAAATTCCCAAGCTTATGTTTTTATGCATACTTACATGTCAACTTCCATGTTATATTTCAAGTCATGTTTTCAAGTTGTATTTTCATGTCATTAGAAATTACCCATAACATAACCCAACGCTTTTAAACTCGCATATACGTTCGCGACAACGTAATGGATTAAAAGAAGAGACTTGGCAAAGGCATGACAAAAATGGATATTAAGCCACAAGTTAATCATGGTGGCAAATGAGGCACAAATGTGTTCATTAACTTGCATGTTACATTCTTAAGCCTCAAAACATGCATAAACCCAAACTTGGCACATAAGCGAATCATGGTGACAAAAGATATGGAATGATGACTAGTAACTCGCATATATCATCATATAAGGGTTATGACTTCATATGCAAGTTGACATAAAGGTTATGAGGGTTCTCATGTTGCCTAATGCAACATTTCAACATAAAGGGTGTAGCTTTTAGCTCACAAGATCAAGATAATGACTTCATAAACTTGCATGACATGATAGCATGTATCATACTCAATGATCAAACCCAAACTTGCAACATGAACATTTAACTTCATAGTTAATATCTAAGAGTAGGGAAAGGGCTTACATTGCTATGAAGGCACAAAAGATATGACAAAGCCCTTATGCAATCAAATAGACCCAAAATGCAAGCTCTAACATAAAAACCCTTGAGCCGAAATGATCAAAACCCTTGCTTTATGATGCAAAGATAGAAACTTGACTTGAATGCAAGCTAATGACACTCATACAAGCTTGAAAACACTTGTATGCATGGAAAATCTCTCATAGAAACCATTTAGAAATTTTATGAAGAGAGTGGAGGCCATGAGAGGTAAAATTTTGCCATAGTTTAGTTGCATGAATGAATAATGAGGATTTAGGATAGGTTAGGGTCTTATTTATAGATTAGGCAAGTGTTTTAGGCCATAGGATTAAACCTAGATTCAATCCAAGTCATCAAAGCATGTCTTGGGGAAGAAGTCAAGTGTAGGAACCATCTAGGGCCTTTAGATTAAAGATGAACCATGAGAACCATCCAAATGCAAAATCTGCATTTGAGCGAATCGGCCCACGGGTTGACAGCCAAACACCCTGGATTAACCCCTAGTCGACCCAGCGGGCTCGGGTCGACCTCAAAAATCGGCCGGTTCGGTTATTCCCCTCTCCCAATTCGCTGTTTTGAACATTTTTGCATATTTATTTATTTAATTTTCAATTATATATATATATATATATGTATCAATATATATATATTTTTCTGCGCAACCCATTTCACTTAATTAAGTATACTTTAATTTGGGAATTTTTCGTGAAACTTCGCGAGGCCATATCTTAGTCATACGGACTCCGATTCTCGAAAACTCAGACTCTATTTCGCGTATTTTTCCGAGACGAACGCAATGGCATAGCCCGTTTTACTTGATTCAGAATTTAAAATTAAATTCTGCCTTGATTCTCGTCTTAACACGTTATCGAAAAATACGGGTTGTTACATTCTCCCCACCTTTTAGGATTTCGTCCCCGAAATCTCCAAGTTAGGAAGAACATATCCTACCATCCATCATCCATCTACTCAAAACATCATCCACAAGCAACCATTGTCCTTAGATGATTTCTAATGCTGTATGAATATATGCAAAACGTGTGTGTACATGTTCCTTAGCTAATGCTAATGATCAGGCCTGAATAATCTTTCTAATGCAAAATATGTATAGTGCCATGAATCCAACATGTATGCAAATAGTCCTAGTCATATAGATACTATATGCGTGCACAATCATTCATTCATATGCAACAACCGCATGATAATACATTCGATTTCATCCATAAACAAGTATAAATACTTGTGCATATGCAATATGAAATGTGACCGAGTCGAGCTAGTATCTAATGTGTATTCGCGCATCCACGAGCAACCACTTGCAACCACTTGCAACCATATCAATCATAACATGTTTCAAATACATGTTTACATCCATAGGGTTCTACCTAGAATTCCCTGAAACAGGGTCGAGAAGATAAACAGGACAAACTCCTTACAGGGTTTGTAACGGAGAATAGGACCGAGAGAATGTCCACAAAAGATAGCCTACAAGTAAGCTCTACAGAAAACAGGGATCAAGGATATACTCCCAAAAAGTGATATCATGCGCGTATCTAGTCTTTGACCATCAAAGTCGTCTTTCCTCGGGCTTACTTCCATTGTGCCTTGACCGCCCTTTAACTTCGCGATTTCGTAGCTTCTTATTTCCTGCTTCCATAACATGAGCTGAAACTCATTTCTTCGTCGCCTCTCGTTCCACTTGCACTTATCCTTTTTCTAGAATACTTGGCGCAAACATGACTGCGTACTCATGATCTCATGCAAGCTTTCCAAAATTCACTAGTGAATCTTGGATCTCGTTTATATACTATAAGGCATTCCATGTAGAAGAACTTTCTCTTGAAAGTAAACAGATGTCAATCAGGTTATCATGCGCACTTACTAGGGTGATCTCTATAACCCATGCATAAATGAAGTAAACCATCCGTCTTATTGGCGAACACCACTCGATCGGGCTTCAAATTTCCAATAAAGGCATCAAGGGATTCTAAGTAACTAGTCATGACAGAACCTCAAAAAGGTTACCCGATACTTCGAGGGCACTACCAAGGCTAGTCAAAAGGTCTAACTACCCTCCTATCAAAACCGAGAGTGGCACCCCCTACTGGATAACCACTTCATCCCTAGAATCCATCCATAGCTTATAAACATAAGCATTATTTCCAAACTCAACACTTGGCATAGACATTCCCAAATCCAAACAAGTCATGTATAAATGGACTGATTCTCCAATAGGACTTTGAGACAAAAATGGGATTCTCTATTACGCTAGTACTTAAGGTGCAGAGACTCAACTACCGAAGCGGACTTAAATGATGCGGGGATCAAAACAAAGTCTTGGCGGGATGATAGAAAAGAATAACTAGATCTTCAACAAGGATGTTATCCCCCTACTCAGGTACTCTAGTGAGGGTATACAACGATGATCTTGTCCTTGTCCCACAATACTTAACTATCCGTCCCGTTTCACCATACCAAAGATACTTTCTCGTCATGGGTTTCATTGTTCATCTTTCTCCCTCCTTTGAGGACTAAGCCATACCAACTAGTTGCTCATCCTTAAGCTCGTATCCTTTATCCTCTTTCTCACTATCCTTTCTTATAACGCGGCCACTGGTCTCTTGAAAACCACCTCCATCGCATGGAAAGCACTTTCGTAGATAGAAAAGACTAGTCGCAGCTAAAACCACTGTGACTACAGATGGAGGAAAGAAAGGAGAAGAGATTCAATTAAGGAAACAAGGATAGTGCTAATGGCCTTTGGGGAATAGCCTTTTTCTTTTAAAAGAAAATTTTCTTGAAAAATGCTTCTTCGTAAACGGTTTTTTTTTCAAATAGTTTTCAGAAGGTCTTTAAAAACTTTTGCCCAGTCTGGTAACCTTCTGCTCTGATACCACGTGTAACACCCCGCCTCCGCTAGGGTCACTCGCAAAGGAATGAACTAGCTTTAGAGGGGCAATATTGGTAAACATGCACAGAAATATCACAAGACAGAACATATAAAAATAGCGGAAGTAAAATCAAACTTTCATAACATGAATAAATAAGGTCTAAAGCCTTTTACATCAGAGTACATCAAAACCTGTCTTGCAATAGTAAAGAAGCATAAAGACATATTTATAAATTATTCCCCAAGTAAAAACAGTAAAGTAGCCATTAGCCAAGAAAAGTCCAAGCCATCCATGATGACCTTCAAGCAGAAGAAGTCCGAACTAAACAACAGTATTTCCTCCCTGTAACCTGGGGGGGGGGGGGGGGGAACGGAAGAAAAGAGGCGAAACAAAACAGGTCAGTCAAAAAGACTGAGTAATCCCTATCTACTATTAGCATAAAAACTAGTAAAGTTAACTGACATGAGAAACTGAGATGAACATAAGCACGATGACAAGATAGATAAAATAACAGGATGAACTACTGAACTCAGATAAACTAAGGTGTCATGATAAATTACGATGTCAAGATAAAACAAGGTATCACATCGTCAAGTTTCTATCAAGTATAATATCCCCAAGATATCTATCACGTATAACGTCCCATGATATCTATCCTGCATTTTAGCTTTGCACCTACCGTACTAGTATCCCCACCGTATCATGTGTTAACCAAGAATGACCCTCACTCAAAAGTCGTGTAATGGTCCATGTCAACCTAATATATCGCATATATAGGTTACTCAACTTGTATGTTTTATTCCATGTAAATGTTCAGTCCCTTGCCGTAGACCATACGGGCTTTCCCATGAGATTCTATATTACTTTAACATAGTTCCATGATCCTTAAGATCGGTTTGGACTGTTACCCTAAACCTAGCTAGGGTCTTCCAACATGAATTATCGTTTGTACAACTAGGACTTATGCTACCTAGGGCCACTAGGGATTACGCTTACCTATTGCACGTTTTCGTATCTCGGTTTTGGTTCAACCACCCAGGGCCACTGGGATTTACGCTAACCGTCAACCGCGCCCTTTTTCCCACGCATTCATCGTGAATCGTTTTCCATGACTGTATGCACATGTATCACATCGTGCCATCCGAGTCCTGTCACAGGGCAGATCGAGAAATACAGGACTCGGTCGGGAGCTTTCGATTTATCTGCCGATGCAGATGCTAAGGTCTGTTTTTCTATACGTGGCTATGGTCCCACCGACCCCTCTCTCAACTAGTGAAAGACAAGACAAGATAAATCCTGTATGAGAACACACTACTGGCCAACCCACAATCCTAGCCTTACCGCAACCATAATTAGATAGCAATTATGGTCTATTGGGTGTTCTCTGCCTTTCCGTACGTACACGCTTGACCAAAGATGGTAGGTAGTCTGACGAAATGCTATCTAGGGTACGACCGTGTATCGTCGACTATCCCCTATCTATCCCCGTCTTTAGGTCGCTCGCATAGCAACCAAGGCATACTCTTGGTTCTTCTAACGCATACCTTAACCTCTCATGAGCCTAGTATAATCACCTGGCAGCTCATAGAGGGATACCAAGAATACCCTCACGTTCCCCGAAGCCGCTGCTTCGTTACCCAGTTCGCTGGAGCCTTTATCTAAATCAGATACTTGCTCCTACTCGTATACTTAAACGATGACCTACCGTATCAGGTTACTCATCTATCTATGAACTGGTCTAAATTTCCTTGACTAAGAATCATTACTTAGTTATTCCTCAACTAAGGTTTACCACTTAGCCTTATTCCCGTTATCCTTGTTAACTACGGTTATCCCCTATCCTCAGAACTAGGGTTTACATAATGGATTAAGTGTCACTTAAGTTCATGACTTAACCCGTCTACCAATCATGTCAAAATTGGCTAAGTATCCAAGTCCAAGACTTAACCCGTCTTCAAATCATGTCAAAATTGGCTAAGTATCCAAGTCCAAGACTTAACCCTACAAACCATGCTCACGTTGGTTAAGTATGTATTAAGCAATTCACGACTTAACCTCGTCCAATTATCATTCTAGATTGGTTAAGTATATATTAACTTGACCCTATCAATTTACTCAGTCAAATCGGTCAAGTGTATTCAAGCGATTCGTGACTTAGCCTTATCATGTTTTCACGTTAGATCGGTTAAGTATAGGTTAACTTAACCTCAATAAATTCACGAGTTAGATTGGTTAAGTATAGGTCACTTAACCACATCAATTCATCATGTTTAGATTAGTTAAGTGTTTAACTTAACCCCATTAAACTACCAAGTGGGATTAATTAAGTCTAGGCTAACTTAACCCCATCCGATTTCCATGTTTAGACTAGTTGAGTCTAATCTTAACCCCATTCGTTAACCGTATTTTTCGGTTAAGCGTCATTAAGAAAACTTACTTAACCTTACCAAGTTATCGCGTTGGATTGATTAAGTGTTGGTTAACTTAACCCCATCCACTAGTCATATAAAAATGGTTAAGTGTCATTAGGCAAATCAAGTTACTTAACCTACCCAACCTTGTCATGTTTTGTTAAGTATCATTAGCCTAATCAAATTACTTAACCCATTTGTCCATGTCATATTTGGTTAAGAGTCATTAATCAAATTAACTTAACCCTATCATGTGGCATTAATTACTTAATGCACCTTCACCTCTCACATTAGACTTTGTTGTGGTTACTAGTTAAGCCGGTCGGTTCCGAGTAGCTTTACACCACAACTTGGTCTAACCTCGGGTTCAAGCACAACATGACCAACTTCTCACATTGGGTCCTATTGTTTGCAACTACTAGTTAGGCCGGTCGGTTCCAGGTAGTTTTACGTTGCAAACTCAACCCAACCTCGAGTTGGCCACACTTATATTATCTAAGTGTCATGTCCATCATGTTTCCCAAAACATGTTACAAGTTTTCAAGCATTTGGGTAGACCTAACTTAATAGGTAAATTCCCAAAGGGTAGACCTAACTTAATAGGTAAATTCCCAAGCTTATGTTTTTATGCATACTTACATGTCAACTTCCATGTTATATTTCAAGTCATGTTTTCAAGTTGTATTTTCATGTCATTAGAAATTACCCATAACATAACCCAACGCTTTTAAACTCGCATATACGTTCGCGACAACGTAATGGATTAAAAGAAGAGACTTGGCAAAGGCATGACAAAAATGGATATTAAGCCACAAGTTAATCATGGTGGCAAATGAGGCACAAATGTGTTCATTAACTTGCATGTTACATTCTTAAGCCTCAAAACATGCATAAACCCAAACTTGGCACATAAGCGAATCATGGTGACAAAAGATATGGAATGATGACTAGTAACTCGCATATATCATCATATAAGGGTTATGACTTCATATGCAAGTTGACATAAAGGTTATGAGGGTTCTCATGTTGCCTAATGCAACATTTCAACATAAAGGGTGTAGCTTTTAGCTCACAAGATCAAGATAACGACTTCATAAACTTGCATGACATGATAGCATGTATCATACTCAATGATCAAACCCAAACTTGCAACATGAACATTTAACTTCATAGTTAATATCTAAGAGTAGGGAAAGGGCTTACATTGCTATGAAGGCACAAAAGATATGACAAAGCCCTTATGCAATCAAATAGACCCAAAATGCAAGCTCTAACATAAAAACCCTTGAGCCAAAATGATCAAAACCCTTGCTTTATGATGCAAAGATAGAAACTTGACTTGAATGCAAGCTAATGACACTCATACAAGCTTGAAAACACTTGTATGCATGGAAAATATCTCATAGAAACCATTTAGAAATTTTATGAAGAGAGTGGAGGCCATGAGAGGTAAAATTTTGCCATAGTTTAGTTGCATGAATGAATAATGAGGATTTAGGATAGGTTAGGATCTTATTTATAGATTAGGCAAGTGTTTTAGGCCATAGGATTAAACCTAGATTCAATCCAAGCCATCAAAGCATGTCTTGGGGAAGAAGTCAAGTGTAGGAACCATCTAGGGCCTTTAGATTAAAGATGAACCATATGAACCATCCAAATGCAAAATCTGCATTTGAGCGAATCGGCCCACGGGTTGACAGCCAAACACCCTGGATTAACCCCTAGTCGACCCAGCGGGCTCGGGTCGACCTCAAAAATCGGCCGGTTCGGTTATTCCCCTCTCCCAATTCGCTGTTTTGAACATTTTTGCATATTTATTTATTTAATTTTCAATTATATATATATATATATATATATATCAATATATATATATTTCTCTGCGCAACCCATTTCACTTAATTAAGTATACTTTAATTTGGGAATTTTTCGTGAAACTTCGCGAGGCCATATCTTGGTCATACGGACTCCGATTCTCGAAAACTCAGACTCTATTTCGCGTATTTTTCCGAGACGAACGTAATGGCATAGCTCGTTTTACTTGATTCAGAATTTAAAATTAAATTCTGCCTTGATTCTCGTCTTAACACGTTATCGAAAAATACGGGTTGTTACAGATGGATTTTCTCATTAGGAGGAGGGGCCATAAGTTGGGCATCTAAGAAACAAACATGTATAGCACATTCGACTATGGAGTCGGAATTTATAGCCCTTGGCGCCGCAGCTAAGGAAGCAGAATGGTTACGAGACTTATTATTAGACATTGAATTATGGCCACACTCGTTATCTGCTATTTCTATTTACTGTGATAGTTCAGCAACATTGTCTAGAGCATATAGTGATGTTTACAATGGAAAATCTAGACATATTAGTCTAAGACATACGTTTGTGAGAGACTTAATTACTAAAGGGATGATCACCATTATATATGTAAAGTCCGGCGAAAACTTAGCGGATCCTCTCACTAAAGCACTTGCTAGAGACTTAGTGAAAAATACAACAAATAATATGGGACTTAAAATCCTAAGCGCCGACGACGGGAACCCAACTTCAGACTAGTATATTAGTCTTCAAGTTAAATGGGTAACAACAAGTTATAGATAAGCGCTTAAAAGAACTAGCTTGGTTCCATATATGTTTTATTGATTAAGGCTAGTTTGTGAACAATTGCAATTAAAAAAAAGGATGAGTTTATCAACTCTTAATAAAACATAATGATGTCTTTTGGCAATTGAGACAATGTAAAGGCTTTACCTATATGGACATAGAAGTGGTGCCGCTTCGATAAATGTATGTGTTACATTTATAAATGTTCATGAATTCAGGATTAGCACATGGCCGTATATAATAGTGCTAAGGTTGTGTTGAGAAACTTGTAAGACCTAAAAGGTAAACTTGTCTGTGTCATTTGTTCGGTTTTTACAATAGATGTCTTGGTTAAAACTTCCATAAGACACTACGACTTCGTTAAAACTTTAACTAATGTACACTAATTGAAGGTCCAAATCAAAAGATACCTTCTTGTATGGATAACGTTTATCTAGAGGAAAAAATTAATACACAAATTATTGGGGGAATGTTATGTAATTTGTGTGTATGATGGAGAAGTACATTAGTCCCACATTGGAAGAATAAGATGAGAATGAATGCTTATATTGTTGTGTCCAATACAATATTCAAATTAAGTGAAGCCCATAAGAACAAGTCCAACTAATTGGGCTTATACATACTAATATTTAAATAGTCATAGATGGGCACTTGGGCACTTGGGGCATCTTGGGCCTTGACATTCAAGAGGCGCTCCGCTTCGATTCGGGGATTCAGGCTGGTTTAAATTTCAAATTCAGAAGCGAGCGGTTGTGTCTGTTTTGAACAGACATATCTTTTCGCAACAATCGCCTCTTTCTCATTATATATATGTGCCTTCTTCCAGACAGAAACTCACGTCTTCTCTCTCGAATTTCCTCTGTTCTCACAAACACTCTCGAGCCTTGTTGTATCCTGCGGACAACTTTCCAGACAGTGGAAATATTGTTCTTCGGATAGTGATAACACGCCTCAAGGCTTCGTCTCTGTCTCTCTTCCTCTGTTTTCCATATTTCTTTTAACATCAAGAAGCATTTAGCTCCATTTTTACCACCACATCCCAGGGTAAGGGTTTTGAACATATGATTTTACAGTGTTTGGGACCATTATGCATGAAAAGTCTAATGGTTGATATGTTTGATAATATAGATGCCAACTAGAGGATTACCTACCTCCTCCTGAGAAAGCAGAACTGTTCCAAAGATCATTCAAAGCGGTTCTCTGTGTAACTTTTCATTTAAATTGGGTCTTTGTTTTACTGTAACATCATACTTTCGTGTTTTTTTGCGCTGTTGTATAAAAAAATTCAAAAATTGTAAATATTCACGGAAGGATTCTGCACAAAAAATGTTGAAATATCAGCATCTTTTGTGAATAATTGCAGATATTTCTACAATTATTCACAGAGTGTATTGCTGGTATTAAAAATGAAATAAATAGTTGCAGCAATATCTGCAATTATCCTGAATAATTGCAGACGTGTCTGCAATCATTTTACCGTGTATTGTATATGTGTGTACTGTGTGAAAAAATTGTAGTAATAAATGCAATTTTTGCATATAATGACTTTTTCTGCAATTTTGCTGTAAATGAAACATTTTTCATTTATATGCAATTTTAATCATTTTTTTGATAATTTTTCTGCAATACATGAATGTTTCAATAAGTATACGCTTTTGAGTTCGAATTTTTCATGTAAATCAGCCAAAGTTGCATGAAAATTTGCAAGTTTTTGATATAATTGCTGCGATGTTGGCAATTTTTCGGAAAATTGATGAAATTCGCTGAAACGTGCATATTTTTTATTTTATTTTTTGTTTTTGAATCATTTTTTTTGTTGTTTTCTTGCATAAATATGATGATGATAATGTATTGAATTAAATTTTGAAGTTTGGTAACTTTCTACGTTGTTTTTTTTTAAAAGATTTTGGAAAAACAGGGACTTAATTTATAAAGTTTAAGATAAGGATTTTTTTTGTATTTTGAAACTTAAAACTGGGCCTAAGTTAAACTGTACTCAATTTTAATGCTAACTATATGGCAAAACATTTGGGAAATCACGTCCTTCCTAACAGGTTTGAAGTTAACATTAGTTACTGAAATTATCTGATGTTTGGCTTGGTTTCATGGAATCACCATCTTGTTCTCTTTCGTGATATCAACCGAACCATCGCCATGAGTTCATTATTATTGATTTAGGGAATCTCAAGGTATTCTATGCTATTTTTAATTATTCAATTCCAGTTATTTTTCTTTCTTCTAGTCATATACAACTACTTGTCATCGAACCTAAGCAATCATCCCTCATTTCTCGATAGTAGTTCCGCTTGATACTGTCGATGCTCTGCATTTCATAATGTAGCTAGTTATTCTTCCAGAAGTAGAATTGTTATCCAATCCATGCAGCCTGACCCGAAGTCACTTCATGACGCCTCAACCAAAGCAAAGTCATGCCTACCTGGGGTTGGGTTGGCCTAAGGTTAGGGTGATTCCGTATTAGCCCGATTTGGTGTTAAACTGACGTGATGCTGGAACCTTAAACCCAACCAAGAACATATCAATCTATAACAACCCAAGCCCAACGAGTCTAGATTTTTCTCAAAATGCTAAAATCCATATCCACTGAAGCAAGAACTAGGTGTTTGGTATCCTGCAAATAGGCAAAGATAATAATATATAAGAGCTCAATGAATAAATGACAGCCGAAATGATTTAAGTATAATAGAAAATAACTACCCACTAAGGAAATAACGTAGTGTCTCTAACATGAATAAATTTATCTTCTATCTAACATGTGGTATGTTATGAGGAAGAGGTCAGAACTAATGATCTAATGGATGGAAAATTATATACCTTTAAGAATAACACTACATATATCATTCTATTTTCAATTTTAGTTATATCAAGTTCATTAAGGTTACATTACTCTCACTTACGTATATAAATTGAGCTCATCTACTTCCAAATAGATCAAATCTAATAATAGCCAATATGTATGTAGCTATAGACACTTGAACCTCCCCAGTCCTAGATAATACCTTAGCACCTTTAGAATCCTCCTTCGGATGTCACGGTCTCCGCAAAAGACTGTTGCAACTACCTCTGTAAAGATCTGCTTCGCAAGGCCTGCAATATAGATGTTCCGTCATTGATATGAAAACGTGAAACAAGATCCGCAATGGACCGCTCAATGCCTACATTGCGGATATCCACGATGTACCGCTCAGGTGCATACATTGAGAATTCATACGTAGTCGTTTTTTCTACACTTCTGAGTCTGATTGCTCGCAAGTGGCGCCGCCAAGGCCCACTTAATACGGAAGTCGGTTGAGGATTTACTACATCTGTAAAGATTTGCTTCACCATGTCCTTAATAGCATAGCTTTGGTTCAATGCACACCCCTTAACTATTTGGAAGACTTTCTTATGAATAAACGACATTTCCATAAACCAAACAAACTAAAGAAACCAAATTCGTTGCCACCCATCCAACATCATTGGTCTTTTGATCTAACCCAAGCCCTACCTCGTGCTCCCTACTGACCGATGATGACTGGCATTCAAGCGGCTATTATCCTTATGGGTCCTACCACCAAACCTACTCCAAGAGCTAGGTAACCTGCTCCATGAGCCCGGTGTTGCACAAATAATGTAACAACCTAAACCTCAGCGGGCACGTATTTTTCGTAAAATACTAAAATCCAAGTCCATTAATGCTCAAGTTAGGTATTTGGTATCATGCAAATAAACAAAGATAAATATATCAAAATTCAAATAATTAACTCGCAGCAGAAGTGATTACTCCCTCCGATCCATTATATAAGATGTTTTAGAAAGTTAGCTTTGTTTCAAAATATAAGATCTTTAAGCATGTTATTCTCATTTTATCGCTGACCCATAATAAATGGTAAACTCCAATAGCCACTTTGCCTCATTTTTTAATGCATAAGTATTTATTGCTTGGCCTCAAAATATGGACTGCTGCATGTAAAATTTGATGGGAATAGGAGTAGTTACACTATTTGCATGAAATAGAAGTCACGGCATGCTAAATAAATTAATGGAAAGAAACTGTAACACCCCACGTCCATTAATGTCACTCACAGAGGGAATGCATTAACTTCCATGGAGCATTTTAAGTAAGTATAGAACAGAAAATCACAACAAGACAGATATAAAGCAGTACTTGAAAATTAAAACTTTATTTCATTGCAGCGGATAAACCCATATGTTTGATTACATCATCAAAACCATAAACCAAAGTCAAGTACATCATATCCATCTTGATAAAACAAAGTACATAAACTGAAAGACATAATCCCCAACATTAAAATAGCCATAAATAAAGAGAAGCTGAACTTTACTTCAGCGGTCCAAGAAATCTTCTAAAAACAGTCCAAAATCAAACTCCACTGGTGCTACTTCCAACCTAAGAGGGGGGGGGGGGGGAGGAAAGAGATGGAAAAAGGGGGATCAGACATAAAGTCTGGCGAGTGCGATAATTCTAACAATATAATTAACAAAGTAACTAGGCCAAGGCGTAAATTGGAAAATAAGGAAATGACCCTGAACCATTGAGTATGACAGAGTAAACAAGGAAACAAGATGAACAATGATATCGTTAAAGCGCACCTAACCCACTAAGATAAATTTACTAAACTACACCAACACTATAGGATAATTGTTATACTGCACCGCCACTAGTATACTGCACCACCACTAGTCACCTTAAGGTTGATCCCGCCTACAGACTTAATAATGATATTGGTAGTTTCATGCACCCCAAGCTACCTTCATAGGTGCCGTCTGCCCCTGTCTCCACTAGGGGTACCCACTACCCCCAAGCGATCGGCTCCCTAACTCGTAGATACCCGTGCTGGCCCCACAGTGGGGTGTATCACTCCCTAAAGTGGCAACCCGATACCACTAAGAATGCACGACTTATACCTACACGATACAACAACGTCTTACCTACCAGCCCGGGTCCACACACGCATATGAACCCGTTGGACATGCGTTGCCACGGCTAACCCGGTTTGGCCTCTTACCGTTAAGCCCAGTATGCGTGTCCCGTCCTCGACTTGGGTCTAGCCCATAAAGATACGTATGGGTTACGGGTTGAAACGGGCCCCCATTACTTGACACAAGCTATCCACCTAAGCTTGGTCCCCGCTAGTACATCCCACTTAACCCACTTCTTATTCACGCTTCAATTACATGTTTCAATTTTGGTTAAGTGTTTCTAATCGTATTTTCAAATGCCACCAAAGGCACCCACTAGATTCCACATGCCACCCAAGGCACCCACTTAACCCCTTCATGTCCCACTACATGCTTATCTGGTTAAGTGTTTCTTAATTCATTAAGACCGTAACCTCATAAAGACCTCTCACATTAGACTGACATTTGTGGCAGCTGGATTTGCCGGGAGGGTCCGGGCAGTCTTACACAACAAAAGAGTCTAACCTCGTGTCTTTACGACTGTTACGTATTTAGTTTTTGCCTAAGACCTCTCACATTAGACTGGCATTTGTGGCAGCTGGATTTGCCGGGCGGGTCCGGGCAGTTTTACACCAAAAAAGAGCCTAACCTCGTATCTTAGATGATTAATTACTCCTAATTAATCATTCCCCAAATTTGAATTACTTTCCCTATTCAAATTATTAATCAATTAACGATGTCCATAATTGACTCAATTATGTCCATCCATTTATGGTATGTAAAATCATACCAATTTTCACCACAATTATATTTTATGCCTTTTAAGGCATTTATGCCAATTAAATATTTTTAATATTATCCGCTTTTTCCCACGTAGTACGTTTGTTCGTTTAATGTAAAAATATACGTTAGACTCGAATAGTCTAACTCATAAAATAAAAGAAAATATCACAAATCTAACATAAGGGTGAACTTGCATATGTGAATGATGTTCTACATCTAAAACTTGCATAGGCCAAAATTACAACTTGCATAAATAACATATGTCATAGATCCAAATCTAAAGGTGTGAACTTGATGAGATAATGGCCACAAACTTGCATAAACATCATATGTCATTGATCCAAATCTAAGGTGTGAACTTGACGAAATAATGGCCACAAACTTGCATAAATAACATATGTCATAGTTCTATATTTGCATAGGTAATAATCCTAAACTTGCATAACATGATTCATATCCAACTCATAAACTTACATATGTGATTCATACATCGCAACAATGGTGTAGACACGTAGAGTGTAACACCCCACCTCCGCTAGAGCCACTCACAAAGGGAATGCACTAGGTTTGGTGAAGCATTATCGAGGTAAACATGCACAGAAATGTTACATGACAGAACATATATATATATATAAAACAGCGGAAGTAAAACAAATTTCATTACCTTATAAATAAGGTCTAAAGCCTTTTACATCAGAATACATCAAAACATGTCTTGCAATAATAAAGAAGCATAAAACCTTTTCATAAATTATTCCCCAAAATAAAGCGGTGAAGCAGCCATAGCCAAGAGAAGACCAGGCTATACATGATGACCTTCAAGCATGAGAGGTCCGAACAACATCATTTTCTCCCTGAAAACCTGGGGGGGGGGGGGGGGACGGAAGACAAAGAGGCGAAACAAAACGGGGTCAGTCATAAAGACTGGTAAGTCCTATCTACTTCCAGTATAAAAACAGGTAAATGTAACATGACATGCATAAACTGAAAGTAAACATAAGGATGATGACAAGATAGATAAGCCAAACCAAGATAACTGGATGAACTACTGTAGCAAGATAGGCTAAGGTATCATGATAAACTACATGTCAAGATAAATCAAGGTATCACATCGTCAGGTTTCTATCAAGTATACTATCCCAAGGTATCTATCATGTATAACATTCCACGGTATCTATCATGTATAGCATCCCAAGGTATTTATCATGTGTGTTTTCTCTGCACCTCTCGTACTAGTATCCCAACCCGCGTCATGTGTCAACTATGAATGTCCCTTGCCCAATGTCATGTAATGGTCCATGTCAACCTAATATATATAGCATATGTAGGTTTTCCCAACTCGTATGTTTCTTTCCATGTATAAGTTCAGTCCTTTGCCGTAGGCCATACGGGCTTTCCCATGTAAACGTTTTATCCTTGAGGTTATTTTGGACTGCTACCCTTGATCTGGTTATGTTTTCTTACCATGAACTATCGCGTGTTCACTTAGGATTTATGTCACCTAGGGCCACTAGGGATTATGCTACCTAATGAATGTTTCCGTGTCTCGGTTTGGGTTCAGCCACTTAGGGCCACTAGGGATTATGCCACCCGTCAACCGCGCCCTTTATCCCGCGTATGTATCGTGAATCTTTTTCCATGTCTAGACGCACATGTTCCTCAATGTGCCATCCGAGTTCCGTGCCACGGCAAATCAAGAAATACGGAACTCAGTCGAGAGCTTTAAGTCGTCTGCTGATGCAGATATCAAGGTCTGTTTTTGTACCCGTGGCTATGGTCCCACGTGACCCCTCCCTCAACTACTGAAAGGCAATCCAAGAAAAATCATGTATGAGAACTACATCCCGGCCCCACTATAGCCCCACTTTCCTATGGGCCATCCTAACCCATGACTCGATAGCAAGAACATGGTCTGTTGGGAGTTCTCTGCCTTTTCGTTCGTACACGATTGACTAAAGATGGTAGGTAGTCGGCGACGTGCTATCCAGGGCAAAAACAAGTATCGTCGACTCCACGCTAATCCATCCCAGTCTTTAGGTCGCTCGCATAGCAACCAAGGCATACTCTTGGCTCTTCTATCACAGACCTTAACCTCTGTGAGGCCGGGTTTCATGGACCACCTGCCACCTCACAGAGGGATACCAAGAGTACCCTCACGTCCCCCGAAGCTACCGCTACGTCACCCAGTTCGTTGGAGCCTTTATCCAAGTCGGATAATTTGCTCCTCCTCGTGTGTTTAAGCGATGACCTACCATATCGGGTTACTCATCCATTCATGAACTAGTCCCATGTCATTGGCTAAGAATTATTACTTAGTTATACTTAACTAAGGTTTACCACTTAGCTTCTTTTCCCCGTTACCCTTGATTAACCACGATTTTCTACCTAGTTCCTCTAACTAGGGTTTTGTCTATGTGAAAATTAGGCACACATCCCTAAAATTAAAGTTAATTAACATGTAATCCTCCCGCTTTAAATTATACTTTTCGCATCCCTATTTTTTTTCGGGTATTCTTTTTCCACAAATACCCTTGTTCAAATTAACGCATTTTTCTTTTCATGGCGGCTTCATGGATTTGATTCATACGGCTATTATTTAGAGAGAATATTTTAGTTGATTTAATGTTGCTGTCGTCAGTGTTTTTTCTTCTTCTGAGATTCAATATTCGATCTAATTGTGATTTGTTGAAGAATCTAGTATTCGATTTCTTCAGCGATTGAGAGATATAATGAATGTTTCATCTTCAAGGTAATTTGCGCTTCTTTTTTTTTCCGTATGTGTGTTATTATTATTTTCGATTTGTTTTGATGTATTTATTATTATTTGTAAGGCTTCTTTTGTGAGATTAAATTTCAATACATTTGTACAACTGTGCATACAAGTATGTTAATATTTTTATTATGTGCTTACAAGTATGAAACTAATTTGTATTTTGGATAACAAATGTATGCAATTGTCCTGAATATGTGCATATAAGTATGCAACTATTTTGTATATGTGCATATAAATATGCAACTTTTCTTAAATAGTGGATAAAATTGTACGCTTCTAATTTGAATATGCGCATACAGATATGCAATTGTTCCCTATATGTTCATACAGATATGCAACTATTCTGAATATATGTAATACAACTATTATTAACAGTTGCATAAAAGTATGCTGATATTCTGGATATATGTGTACATGTATGCATATAATTATAATATGCTGCAAACGTGTGTGTAGTTTTATTTGATTAATGCTGATAAGGTTTATTAATAATTCTCTTCTTTGTATAACAGTGTTCCTGCTAATGTTGGTGTATTGGTCTTGTTGAAGTTTGGGAATGATAGCTTTTCTATACGTCTTTATTTTGATAGTACTGTTGATATTGTGAGAGATGCTGTTTGTGGTAAATGGATTGATTTAAGTCCATTGCCATTTGAATTGTATCACATTAGAGATGGCTTGAGAAGGAATATTCAAAGTAATTCTGATCTTCGATCTATTCTATTGTTGGCTGCACATAATCATGAGGATTATTTGGTTTTTTTTGTTGAGGTCAATCGTAGTAGTTCGTCAGTTAACAATGCTAGGTTAGATGATGTTTCTTCTGGTAGTGATTCTTCTTTTTCTAGTACATGTGATTCAATCAATCAATTGAAACAATTGTTGAGAAGTGATTTGAATCAACCTGTTTTTTCTGGTGTTGGTCAGCAATTTCCAGGAGGTGTTACTGAATTTAGGTTGTATGTGATGATGTATAGTATGAAGACTGGATACAAGCTTAATTTGGTTAAGAATGACAAGGAAAGAGTTACAGCCGTTTGTTCTAAGCAAAATTGTACTTTTAGGATTCATGCTTCTGTTAAGTTCAATCTTCCTGGCTATTTTGTTTTAAATAGATTTCAACCTGATCATACTTGTGGTGCTGGAATTCATGATATAAACAATCCTGTTGTATCCAGCAAATTCATTAAGTTGTTAGTTTATGATCATATTCATTCTAATCCATTAATGAAGACCAAGGATATTATTAATTTGTTTCAAACCGAGTATAATGTTATTTTGAAGTATTACTATGCTTATAGTGGGAAGAAGTTGGCATTAAAAGAGTTACATGGAAGCGATATAATGTCTTATCATCATTTGCAGTCATATTGTGATGCTGTTGTTACTACTAATCCTGGGAGTAAAGTTGTGTTGGAGTGTAATGATGATACACGTCAATTTGAAAGGGTTTTTATTGGTTTCGAAGCTTGTGCACATGGATTTCAATATTGTCGTCCTTTAATTTTTGTTGATGCTACTTTTATGAAAGGAAGAGCTCAAGGTTGTTTGATGGCTGCTACTGGTAAAAATGGAAATGAAGGTATGGTGTTTTGTCAGTTTATAACTGTATGTGTATGCATAAAAGTATGCAATTATATTTATTATATGCATTCATGTATGCAACTATTCTGGATGAATGCATAGGGATATAATAATCTTCTATATGTGTGCATATAATTATGCAGCTATTCTTAATACATTCATAGAAGTATGTAAATATTATGAATACATGCATTCATTTGCATGCATCTATTCTGAATAAGTGCATACTTGCATGCATCTTTTTTGAATAAGTGCATATATGCATGCATCTATTGTGAATAAGTGTAAATATTATGAATACATGCATTCATTTGCATGCATATATTCTGAATATGTGCATACTTGCATTCTCTGTTCTGAATAAGTGCATATATACATGCATTCATTTGCATGCATCTGTTCTGAATAAGTGCATACTTGTATGCATCTGTTTTGTAAATTTGCATTCAAGTATGCTATTATTTGGAATACACAATAAGGCAACTGATCTAAAAATTTTCAAAAATTATTTATAATTGTTGCTGATTTTATTTTTTGTTTGATAATATGTTTGTTTCTGTTAACAGGTTTTTTTCCTTTAGCAATTGCTATTGTGTCTGGGGAATATGAAGACAATTGGATTTGGTATTGTGAACAACTGAAAGAGTTTCTTAAGGATGATAGTAGAAGCTTTGTTTTCATTTCTGATCGACATCCTGGTATTCTTGTTGCTATTCCAAAAGTGTTTCCAAATTCAGTTCATGGTTCTTGTTTTTATCATTTGAATAACAATTTAAAGGTTACTCTAAAATCTGAATTTTCCAAATCAAACAAGAAGTTGTTGTTAGATTTGTTTGCACGAGTTGCTTATGCTTCTAATTTGATTGATTTTAATGCTGCATTGAAGAATTTTAGAAATGTTGGAGGATCCAAAGTGGTAAATTTTTTGAGCGGAATTCCTTTTGAGAAGTTTGCAAAAGTTTTTTTTCCTGGTTGTCGTTATGGTGAGATGTCTTCTAATTGTTCGGAGAGTTTTAACAAATGGATTTTGGAGGAAAGACATTTACCAATTACTGCTTGTTTGGATAAAATTAGAATGAAGTTAATGAAACTTATGTATGACCGTCGTGAAGTTGCTTCTACTTGGAATAGTGTTTTATGTCCTGTGATTGAAACTCGATTAAGAAACCTTTATTTGGAAGGAGCTTCGTGGTTTGTTATCAAATCAAGTGAATATGTGTTTGAAGTTCATTCTCCGGTCCATCAATCCGTTGGTTTACATAGTCGAGTGTGTTCTTGTAACATGTGGCAAATTAATGGTTTTCCTTGCTCTCATGCTATACGATGTATTTTAAGTTGTGAGAAGTTGGATGTGTATGACTACATCGAAGATTACTTCAAAGTTTCTTATTTTCGATTAGCTTATTCTCATGCAATTAATCCTATCATAGACTTTATGGGTGAAGATGTTGCAATTGAAGATGCAATTATAGCTCCTCCAAAAGGTAGAAGAATGCCCGGTTGTCTATCGTCTTCTAAAAGGTTAAAATCTGCTGGTGAATTTACAAAGACTATTAGATGTGGGTTATGCAAAAAGTTGGGGCATAATAAAAGGACTTGTTCTTTACAAGGAAACTAATTGCAATTTGGTTTAGTATTTTAATATGTTTGTAACTAGTTTGAATTTTTCTATTTTGTTGTTTACTGTTTGTAACCAAGTTGAATATTTCTGTTATGTTTGTAACTTTGGTTTATTATTTTAATGTTTCTGTACTGAAGTTTGGTTTTGTATTTTGAATATTATTGTCAATATATGTGTTCTGTTTTGCATACATGTATATATGCATACTGTGAATGAACGTAAGTAGCCTGTTGTTTTCCTGTATATATGCATACATGTATGCTGCTATTAGAATGTTTAGCATTCTAGTATGCAACTTTTCTGTATAAATGTATACATTCCGGCTATAGATTTGTATACAGTACACATACATACTGTGAATTTGTGTTTAGTGTTTTGTGGTGAAGTTTGGTTTATTATTTATGTGAATACTGTGTATGAATGTAAGTAGCCAATTTTTTTTTTCCTGTATATATGCATACATGTATGCTGCTATTTGGAATATTAGCATTTTAGTATGTAACTTTACTATATAGATGCATACATTCCGGCTACAAATTTGTATACAGTACATATATATTCAGATTTTCTTAATATGAGCATATGATTTTGCATTTACAATGATTAGATGCATACATTCGAGTAATAAATTGGTATAAAGAACATAAATTCACGTTTTCTAAATATACGCATATAAGTATGCAACTATTTTGGATATGTACATAATAGTATGCGATTTTTTAACAATTAATTGAATCAGCAACAGTAATGTAAGAAATATAAGTAAAATTGAACGAACTTAACTCAATACAAAAAAATACACATTGATTCAGCTTGAAAACTAGATAATCACTTGCCAGTAGTTCATACATTGTACTTTAGTCAGAATATTTACAATACTTTGATCAGTGTATTTTAGCCAAAATATTTACAAGAAGTGAAAAGACCATTTTCCATAAATTTAAGCAGAAGGTTTGTTTGCATCTGAAAATATAAAGTTCTGTGTCAGGTCTTCTTCTGGAGTCCAACTATGAGGTTTGCGATTGAGAAGTTCGTAAGCAAGCTTGGCCCGTTGTAGATAAATAGTCGCAGGCTTGTACATTTCATCATGTTTATCAATTTCTTTGTACTCGCTTCTCTGTTTCATCATGTTAATAACGAACATTCCACAATCGACCCTGCAGAATTTGTAAAATATGATTAATATTATGTTAGTATTTAAGAAAGCTGCATACAAGTATGCACATATTCATACTATATCAGTAAATAATTGTAAATACAAGTATGTAAATACAAGTATGCATACAAGTGTAAAATAATTGTAAATACAAGTATGCAATTATTTTTATTTACTTACGTGGCGCCTTGTTGTGGGCAATTAGCAATTTCAAGTTGTCCATGTTTCTGAAAATTCTTGTTCTCTAGCTTTTTCAGCAATCCACTGATGTAAATTCTCTGTATATGTATAAAAAAAACACATACATATGACTATTTATAACAGTTTATATACTAGTTTGAATGTCAATTATCTTCAATTTACATACAAAATCTCTTGCAAGTCTTTGGTGATTTCCTCCTTCACGACGATTTTTATTGGAATCGTAATGTATCCATCTTCTACTGTCTTTTATAAATTCTAACAATGAAAAATGGTTTCCTTCGTGGATAGGAATCAATATTTTTGTGCTTGTGTTGTAGAATGTTTGCACTTTTTTATCTATCAAATACTCTCTGTTTTCTGATGATTCATTCTTAATTAATGCCTGTAATTGCAATCATTTTAGTGAGCAAAATTTTTGATGTTACAAGAAAATTTTGCTAGAAAATTAATAAAAACTTACAGAAGCAATAGTTCTGATGTACATGATTTCTGGATGGTCGTTGTTGAGCTCATGTGCACACCAGTCAATTATCTGTTTAAATTAGTAGATTGTAAATGTTAAGGAAAACTTCCAGCTAATAATCATCATATGATACTATATTTGAATTTGACTGCGGCTATACCTGTGAGTCAAGGAATCCTCCAGCTATTAAATCAGCCAATGAAACTCCAAAAATGTATATGTCTGCGTCGCCATTAAGGTATGCACTTCTACTGCTAATTTATGTAATATATTTAGAGAATCTCTAGAAATATATTAGCACTGATCTATGCATCTAATATTAATAATTGCATATATATATATATATACAACTTTTATTTTTAATTAAAACATTTAGAAAATTTAATTAAGTTTTTAAGTAATTTTACCCCAGGTCTGAATTTGAAAAATATGCTTCTAGTTTCTGGATTTGATCCTCTGGTAGTTGCTTAACATTGTTAAATTTCCTAACGTCCATTTTTGTTTGTACATTCGTTTCTTCTGATGTTGTTCTCATCTCATAATCCTCAACAATCACGGTTTCTGTTTGTTCCTGTTTTTTCCTGTTTTTTTGGGCTGCAGCTGAGAATAATATAAGATATTAGCAATGTATTGATGGAAACTTTCTATTTGGAACATTATTACCATTAGAAATTATTTTTATTTTTTTTACCTTTTTGATTTCTAACATTTTGAAGCTTCAGCTTCTTTTGCTTCCCGTTGTCATTATTCTTCTCCAGCTCTTTTATGTCTTTTGATTTTTCATCATCAATTTTATGATCATTATTCTTTTCCATGTTATCTATTTACATATTATTAATCTCATCAATAAGTGAATAGATGCACACAAGCAAGCAACTATTCAGAAATAGCTGCACACAAACATGCAACTATTTTTGAATAGTTGCAAATAAGCTTAGAACTATTCTGAACAAATGCACCCAAGCATGCAACAATTAGTAATAGATGCACATAAGAATGCAATAATTTTGTTATAATGTATTGCTTGAAACTAAATAATGTGTTCATTATTTATTACCATCAGAATACTATAATTATTTTTTACCTTTTTCCTTTTCCACCTCCTTCTGTTCTTTCTCCACCTCCTTCTGTTCTTTGTCCACCACGTTCTTTTCTTTCTCCATCTCCTTCTCTGGCTTCTTTGGCTCCTGTTTCTTCTCCACATCTTTCTGTTTTTTCTCCGCCTCCTTCTCTGGCTCCTCTTCCTTCTGTCCAACCTCATCATTGTTCTTCTCTGTATCTACTTCCATGTTATCAATCTGATCAATATTTCTTGTATCAGCTTTTTTATCTTTATCCTGCATGCCAACATCTAATTTTTTTTTGCGGTTCTTCATTTCCTTCTTCTTCTGCAGTGTTTTCTTTTTCCACATTATCTCTGTCAACATTTTCATTCTTGTCACCTTCGGCACTTTTATTCTCATCATCATCGGCATTATTATTCTCATCTTCATTTTCATTGTTCATATTAAGCTTTTCCTGCTTTTCATCCTCACTCTCGTCATTATTTTCACTTTCATTGTCATTGTTCATATTATCATTTTTCTGCTTTTCATTTTCACTCTCATCGTCATACTCAGCCTCACTTTCATTGTCACTTTCATTCTCAATCTTATCCTCATTATCCTCTTCCTCTTCATTATCCTCACTTTCATTGTCATTATCCTCACTTTCATCATTATCCTCATTTTCAATTGCATTTGCATCTTTTATTCGAAGTTGTACTTTTCTTCCCTTTTCTTCACTCTCAGTGCTTTCGTCACTCTCAGTGCTTTCGTCACTCTCAGTGCTTTCTTCACTCTCATTAATTTTCTCACTATCATCATTTTCGTCACTCTCCTTATTTTCCTCACTTTCATCTTCTTTAGATTCATCACTGTCAGCAAGTCCTTGTAGTCTTTTTTTTAATCTTAAATTTTCCTGTTTAAGTTGTTTATTTTCTTGTTGTAGCTTTACTATCAAGCTCGTTTAATTTTCCACCCGTTTTTGGTAAACCGCTTCGTACTCTTTGTCTTTGTAAATAGCTTGTTCTAACAGTTCTAAATCCTTTCCTTGGGACTCCTGAAAACAAAGGGAGCAAATGTTCAACTAATACTGAAAATAAATGCAGTAAAGTATGCATCTGTAGAAAATAAGTGCATACATCCATGCATTTTTTATACAGATGAATACATAGATGCTTCTGTTCAAAATATATGCATAAATATATGAAACTGAATTTGACTGTTGTGAATAGACACATAGATGCGTGCAATTGTTATGATTATAATCATACATGGACGCACCTCTTTATAATAAATGCATACAAGTATGTAACTATTCCTATATATCTGCATAGTTGTATGCAACATTTTTAATATGACACTAAAAAATTATTCAAAATTAAATATCACTTACAGTTGTGTATTTGATGTTTATTAACATGTTTGGCTTCAACAATTTTATATCCCATTTTGCAGCCAGGGGATATACATCACTGTATTCTTTCTTTGTATTTTTTAGAACATAGGTTTTTTCGCAAACCCACCACTGAAAAAAAAAAATATTATTAGAATGAACAATAATTAAATAAGAAACACAAAAAAGTTCAAAATAGTACCAGCAATAGTGTCACACAAGCATTAATCTTGCGTGGTGTATCACAGTATTTTTCCACCTGGGTTATGAGATGGTTGTGTATGGTTTTTGGCCAAGATATTTTCATTAATTTTTGGATGCATACACAATATGGAATCAAGGTCCATGGTAAGCTGTATTTTGTGTTTGTTAGAAGAAATGTTGCGGCCAAATAAAGAAGAATAAGCTTCACTGCATCAAATTTTGCTTCGGCTGTGTCTTCTTTTAATGTCAAAAAAATCTGTCTCTTTATATTTTTCTTGTTGACTGAGGCTTCTCCTTTAAAATGTCTTTCCATGAACGATTTATATTCTTCATCTTCCTTCTCGTTCTTTTTCAAGTGCCCTGTTGTTTTTATTATCTGTCCTTGTATTGGAGCACCTAGTAAATCTGCAACATCTTCTTGTGTAAAAGTTAGCATGATATCACCAAACTGAAAATATTTTAAGTTCTTCTTGTAGTTCTTGATGATGAGATCTAAAGTTGTAGAATTTTTAATGGTTTCTGCAGGTGAAATGAGCCCATCAAAAATCATGTTAATAAACTTGTAGAGCGGCAGTTTTTTCAAATATTTTGAATGTTGTGCTGTAAATAGTTGATCTTTGTTTATGTTTTCCACCAACTCAATGAACGCCTTAATATTATTTCTATAAACATTGTCCTTCCTGGGAAGCATTTGTTCATCTTCAATTTTCCTTCGTTTGATTATTGGTGCATGTTTTGAAAGGTTTTCTGTGAGAATTATTGCTGTTTCTTTTTGAATCTCTTCATTATCTCCTTGTTCAACATTTGCTCTCTGTAATAAGGGTTAAAAAAAATTTAAATAAGTTTTGAATATATGAAGATATTTGAGCACTTTTGTGCGACTATTCTTAATAAAATTACACAATCGTGCAACTATCATAAATAATAACACACAAGTGTGCAACTATCCTGAATAATAGCACAGAAGTGTGCAACTATCCTGAATAAAAGCATATAAGAAAGAAAATATCCTGAACAATAGAATATAGGAATGCAACCATCGTGAGAAAAATCATAGAAGCATGCAACTATCCTGAATAAAAGAACACAATAACGCAATTATCCTTAATAAAAGCACACAAGCATGCAACTATCCTGAATAATAGCACACAAGCTTACAACTATCCTGAATAAAAGCACACAAGCGTGCGACTATCTTGAATAAAGCACACAAGCGTGCGACTATCCTGAATAGAAGCACGCATGCGTGCCACTATCCTGAATAAAAGCACGCAAGCGTGCGACTATTCTGAATAAAAGCACGCAAGCGTGCGACTATCCTGAATAAAAGCACGCAAGCGTGTGACTATCCTGAATAAAAGCACGCAAGCGTTGGAATATCCTAATAAAAGCATGCAAGCGTGCGACTATCCTGAATAAAAGCACGCAAGCGTGCGACTATCCTGAATAAAAGCACACAATCGTGCGACTATCCTGAATAAGAGCACACAAGAGTGCGACTATCCTGAATAAAAGCACACAAGGGTGCGACTATTCTGAATAAAAGCACATATGCTTGCGACTATCCTGAATAAAAGCACGCATGCGTGCGACTATCCTGAATAAAAGCACTCATGCATGCCACTATCCTGAATAAAAGCACGCATGCGTGCGACTATCCTGAATAAAAGCACGCATGCGTGCGACTATCCGGAATATAAGCACGCATGCATGCGACTATCCTGAATAAAAGCACACAAGCATGCGACTATCCAAAATAAAAGCACACAATCGTGCGACTATCCTGAATAAAAGCACACAAGCGTGCAACTATCCTGAATAAAAGCACACAAGGGTGCGACTATCCTGAATAAAAGCACACAAGCGTGCGACTATCCTGAATAAAAGCATGCATGCGTGCCACTATCCTGAATAAAAGCACGCATGCGTGCGACTATCTAGAATAAAAGCACGCATGCGAGCGACTATCCTGAATAAAAGCACGCATGCATGCGACTATCCTGAATAAAAGCACACAAGCATGCGACTATCCTGAATAAAAGCACACAATCGTGTGACTATATTGAATAAAAGCACACAAGTGTGCAACTATCCTGAATAAAAGCACACAAGCGTGCGACTATCCTGAATAAAAGCACGAATGCGTGCCACTATCCTGAATAAAAGCACGCATGCGTGCGACTATCCTGAATAAAAGCACGCATGCGTGTGACTATCCTGAATAAATGCACACAAGCACGCGACTATCCTAAATTAAAGCACAGAAGGGTGCGACTATCCTGAATAAAAGCACACAAGCGTGCGACTATCCTGAATAAAAGCACACAAGCCTGCAACTATCCTGAATAAAAGCACACAAGGGTGCGACTATCCTGAATAAAAGCACACAAGCGTGCAACTATCCTGAATTAAAGCACACAAGCATGCCACTATCCTGAATAAAAGCACACAAGCGTACGACTATCCTTAATAAAAGCACAGAAGCGTGCAACTATCCTAAATAAAAGCACACAAGCGTGCAACTATCCTAAATAAAAGCACACAAGCGTGCAACTATGCTGAATAAAAGCACACAAGCGTGCGATTATCCTGAATAAAAGCACACAAGTGTGCGACTATCCTGAATAAAATCACTCAAGCGTGCAACTATCCTGAATAAAAGTACACAAGCGTGCAACTATCCTGAATAAAAGCAATCAAGCGTGCAACTATCCTGAATAAAAGCACACAAGTGTGCAACTATCCTGAATAAAAGCATGCATGCGTGCGACTATCCAGAATAAAAGCACACAAGCGTGCGACTATCCTGAATAAAAGCACACAAGCGTGCAACTATGCTGAATAAAAGCACACAAGCGTGTGACTATGCTGAATAAAAGCATACAAGTATGCAACTATTCATAATAAAATCATCCAAAAATGCAACTATCGTGAATAAAATCACACATGTGTGCAACTATCCTGAATAAAAGCACACAAGCGTGCAACTATCCTGAATAAAAGCACGCAAGCGTGCAAGTATGCAGAATAAAAGCACACAAGCGTGCGACTATCCTAAATAAAAGCACACAAGCGTGCAACTATTCTGAATAAAAGCACACAAGTGTGCGACTATCCTGAATAAAAGCACACAAGTGTGCAACTATGCTGAATAAAAGCACACAAGCGTGCGACTATGCTGAATAAAAGCATCAAGTATGCAACTATCCATTATAAAATCATCCAAGAATGCAACTATCGTGAATAAAATCACACATGTGTGCAACTATCATGAATAATATCACAAAAGTGCGCAACTATCCGGAATAAAATTATGTAATCAAGCAACAAACATTAATAAAACCATATTAATAATTTTATCCGGAATAAAATTATGAATAACAACAGTTATGCATGCGACTATCATTAATAAAACCACACAAACGTGCAAGAATTTACACTAACAGCATTCAAGGATGCAACAATTTTAAGTAACAACAAATTTTGATAATAATTCGAAAAATCAGTAGATACTGAAGTTTTTTGTAACTAAGTACAATATTTGCCACAATCACTTTCGATTACTGTTGTTTACAATCTATAATATACATTTTTCATAAACAGTGAAATATGAAATAAAGAATACAAAAATATACCTTCCCTCGCACCATTGTTGATAAAACGAAAATGATTTTCCAGTTTTCAGAAGATCGAGATTAAGTGAAGATCGCGATTAGGGTTTGATTTATTTTGTTGATCGACTGATTTAGAACATTGATTTGTTGTATGTAGTCGCGGTTAGGTTTATGAGGCGACATAAGGGTAAAACTGGAAATAATAGACCCGGATTCAAAAATAGGGATCTAATTTTTAATGTTACAGCGGCTGGACTTTTTTTTAATTTTGAAAGTTAATGGGGATGTTAGCCTAACGTTCTCTTTGTCTATTGGGTTAGGTGTTGTTATTCAGGTTCATGACTTAGCCCGCCTATGAATCGTGTCAAGATTGGCTAAGTATTTAAGTTCAAGGCTTGTTGGGGAAATCTCGGTCTTTCTCGCTTCGTGAAGTTAAGATAGGCAATTAAAATTAAAAGTAGCAACGGGTGCACAAGAGTTTATAATTCTCCAATATGGAGATTCTTCCACTATACAAAGGAATAGTAGGATTACAAGAATTTGATTACAAAAATAACTCACACTTGACTCAAGCTTAAGGATAGATACTTCTTAAGCTATCTCTCTTTTCTCTCAAAGAGGCTTACTAACTCTCAAGTATTTTTCTCACTCTAAGAAGTGGATTTCTTTCTTGGATTCTTGGATGGATAGTAATAGGGCTCCTTCTCCTATTTATACTACTCAACCTCCATAATGAATGGTGGTGATTACTTGCATCCGATGGTAGAGTTTGATTCTCTAGAATGCTCCACACTCTCTCGGAATCTCTACACTCTTCCATTCCCTTCTTTATTCTTCCATAATCTTCCGTAAGGTTCCACACGTCTCCAGAATATTCCAGAGGGTTCCATACTTTTCCACAAGCTTCTAGAGGGTTCTACACTCTTCCACAAGCTTCTAAAGGGTTCTACACTTCTCTAGAGTTCTCCAGAACATTCTAGAAAATTCTAGATTTCTCTAGAAACGTCTAGAATTTTCTAGAAACTCTCCAATTAAGGAGGGATCCCAACAAATCTCCCCCTCCCGACTTAATTGGGGGGTAGTAGTACGCCGGCACCTTGACAACAATCTTCAAACTTCTTTGTTGGTACTACCTTGGTCATCATATCAGACCAGTTCTCATCCGTGTGAGCTTTATCAAGGTGTATTTGCTTTTCCTCGAGAACTCCTCGGATCCAGTGATATCTTGTATCAATGTGCTTTGTGCGGGAATGAAATGTTGAATTCTTTGCCAAGCAAATTGCACTTTGATTGTCACACTTCAAGACATACTTTTCTTGATCCACTCCCAATTCATGCAGCAAGTTCTTCACCCACAACATCTCCTTGCAAGCTTCAGTAGCTGCAATATACTCTGCCTCTGTAGTGGATAATGCAATACACTTTTGTAGCTTTGATTGCCATGAAATAGCTCCCCCTGCAAAAGTGGTTAAGTATCCCGATGTTGATTTCCGTGAATCAATGTCACCAGCCAAGTCTGCATCTGTATATCCTTCTAACACAGGTTTTCCTTTTCCAAAGCATAAACATCTTTTGGAAGTTCCACGTAGATATCGGAGGATCCATTTGACTGCAACCCAATGCTCATTCCCTGGGTTAGCCAAGAAGCGACTGACAACACCAACTGCATAAGCGATATCTGGTCTTGTGCATATCATTGCATACATAAGGCTGCCTACTACAGATGAGTATGGTTTCTTCTTCATCTCCTCCTTGTCTTTTTCACTTGTCGGACTCTGCTTTGAACTTAGCTTGAAGTGCCCAGCTAGTGGAGTGTTAACCGGCTTTGATTTGTGCATGTTGAACCTTTCCAATACTTTCTCGATATATCTCTCTTGGGATAGCCACAACATTCTTTTTGATCTATCACGAGTTATTCTCATCCCAAGGATTTGTTTAGCCGGTCCCAAATCTTTCATGGCAAAGCTCTTGCTTAGATCTTTCTTTAAAGCAGCTATCTTTATGCGATCTTGTCCAATGATTAGCATATCATCAACATAGAGCAGAAGTATGAGAAAGTCACCACTTACATATCTCTTTATGAAGACACAATGATCGCTTTCTGTCTTTTTGAAGTCATGTTCTGCCATGAATGCGTCAAACTTCTTGTACCATTGTCTTGGTGCTTGTTTAAGTCCATACAGACTCTTTGTGAGGCGGCACACTAGATCTTCTTTGCCTGGAACTTTGAATCCCTCAGGCTGTTCCATGTAAATCTCTTCCTCTAAGTCACCATGTAGAAATGTCGTCTTGACATCGAGTTGTTCAATCTCCAAATCTTGCATGGCTGCTAAGCTAAGGACAACTCGGATTGATGACATCTTTACCACGGGAGAGAATATCTCTTCAAAGTCAGTACCTTTTTCTTGTCCAAATCCTTTAACGACTAACCGAGCTTTGTAGCGAGGCTTTGAACAGTTCTCTTCGGTCTTGATTCTATAAACCCACTTATTCTTCAAAGCTCTTCTCCCTTTTGGTAGCTCCACTAGTTCATATGTATTATTCTCATGCAAGGATTGCATTTCTTCTTGCATGGCTATTCTCCACTCTTCTTTATGACAACCACTCATTGCTTCTTTATAGCTTTGAGGCTCCCCCTCATCAGTGAGCGTAACGTACTCCTCTGTGTTGTATCGACTGGATGGTCTTCTGTCCCTTGAGGATCGTCTTGGCTCTGGTGCGATTGGAGTGCTAGATTGAGGTTCTTCCTGGACCGGTTTATGATGGGTTTCATGATCTTCAGCATCACTACTTTCTTGGGTGTTATTATCTTCATGTCGAACCAGAGTAGGTTCAATATTCTTATAGCTTCTCAATCTTGGCCTCTCTGAATTCTTGATGTCCTCAATTGTTTGGTCTTCGAAGAATACAACATCTCTACTGCGAATAACCTTCTTGTTAATTGGATCCCACAACCGGTACCCAAATTCATCCTTAGGTGAACGAAGATAGATACACTCCTTTGTCTTTGCATCAAGCTTAGCTCTCTCATCTTTTGGGATGTGAACAAATGCCCTGCACCCGAACACCTTGAGATGATTATATGAAGCCCTCTTGCCCGTCCAAACTTCCTCAGGAATGGCCCCATCCAAAGGAACTGATGGTGTGAGGTTGACAATGTCGATCACAGCCATTATAGCTTCTCCCCAAAATGATTTGGGTAACTTAGCATGAGAGAGCACACAACGAACTCTTTCTTCAATGGTTCGATTCATTCTCTCAGCTAGCCCATTCAATTATGGTGTCTTGGGTGGAGTCTTCTCTAGCCTAATGCCATATTTCTTGCAATAGACTTCAAAAGGGCCTCTATACTCACCTCCATTATCTGATCGTACACACTTGATCTTTCGTCCAGTCTCACGCTCCACTAGAGCATGGAATTCTTTAAAGGCATCAAGCACTTGATCCTTTGATTTTAACAGGTGCAACCATACTTTTCTTGAATGATCATCAATGAAGGTGACAAAATGTAGAGCACCACCAATGGATCGCTCAGACATTGAGCATACGTCAGTGTGCACGAGGTCTAGAATGTTCTTTCTCCTTGTGGGCGGAGAAGATCTTTGGAAAGCAACCCTGTGTTGTTTTCCAGCTAAACAATGAGCACAAGTATGAAGTGGTTTACCTTTCACGTTAGGGAGGAGTTGTTTCTGTATGAGTATGTGAAGACCTTTCTCACTAATGTGCCCAAGTCGTTGATGCCATATGTCCATATCATCGGTAGAGATGTTTACTTCTTCTTTGCATAGCTTAGCTTGCATTACATACAATGAGCCTACCTTCTTTCCTCGAGCCATCGTCAAACTTCCTTTGGTGAGCTTACACTTCCCCTCACCAAAGTAATTCATCAGACCATCATCATCTAGCTTTCCAGCGGAGATAAGACTGAGGCGCATGGTTGGGACATGCCTCACATCTTTCAAAATAAGCTTGCACCCGGTGCTTGTCGTCAGAGTGATGTCTCCTATTCCAACAATCTTGCTTCTATCTTGATTTCCCATTTGCACCGTGCCAAAGTCACCTCTTTGGTAGGATGAGAAGAAGTTTTCATGTGGAGTAACATGGAAGGAAGCACCGGAATCAATAATCCAAGAACTCTCATCGCAAGCAATGTTTAGAATGTTACTTTCACCAATGAGATATAGCAGATCTTCCTTCAATACTATGGCAGTAGTACTCTTTTCTTCTTGCTTCTTCGTTAGGCTTATTTGGTCAGGCTTAACATTACCGGCCTTTTGGTCTCTTTTGAAGCTTCGACATTCCATTTTCTTGTGACCTATCTTTCCACAGTAATAGCATGTAATCTTCGAGCGTGACTTGGATCTTCCTCGAGATTGATGTGGATTTCGGCTCTTACTACGTCCACGAGTTTCATTCCTACCCGGATTGTCAACAGCATTAGCTTCGGGATGAATAGACTCATCTCGTTCCATTCTCCTTGCTTCTTCACCAAGAAGGCTGTCACTGACGGTATCCATAGTTAACTTTCCTTCTGGAGCTAAGTTACTAAGTGTAACAACAAGTGTGTCCCAACTTTCCGGTAAGGAACCGAGGAGTAGAAGAGCTTGTAACTCATCATCAATCTTCATATCAATTTTTGTTAGTTGATTTACGAGCCCCTTGAAGTTATTCAAGTGCTCAATCATGCTATGACCATCCTTATACTCCAATTTCACCAACCGTCGAACTAAATTGGCCTTGTTGCGAGGCGTTTTCTTCTGAATCATGGACTCAAGCTTTGTCCATAATTCATAGGCATTTGTATAAGTAGAAACATGCTCGAAGAGAGTTTTGTCAATGTACTTACGGATCATAGCAACAACCTTCCGGTTCAACAGTTCCCATTGAGCATCACTCTTCCCTGCCACTTTATCTTTGTAGATGATGGGCTCATGCAAATCCTTACAATACAAGTGGTCCTCCATCATTGGCTTCCAATAGGAGTAGTTGTTGGCTGTGAGCTTGAACATGTCTCCATCATGAGCGACATTATCCTCCATCTTGAACTTACACGAGCTTGATTACGGCTACAGATGAACCTGGCTCTGATACCACTGTTGGGGAAATCTCGGTCTTTCTCGCTTCGTGAAGTTAAGATAGGCAATTAAAATTAAAAGTAGCAACGGGTGCACAAGAGTTTATAATTCTCCAATATGGAGATTCTTCCACTATACAAAGGAATAGTAGGATTACAAGAATTTGATTACAAAAATAACTCACACTTGACTCAATCTTAAGGATAGATACTTCTTAAGCTATCTCTCTTTTCTCTCAAAGAGGCTTACTAACTCTCAAGTATTTTTCTCACTCTAAGAAGTGGATTTCTTTCTTGGATGGATAGTAATAGGGCTCCTTCTCCTATTTATACTACTCAACCTCCATAATGAATGGTGGTGATTACTTGCATCCGATGGTAGAGTTTGATTCTCTAGAATGCTCCACACTCTCTCGGAATCTCTACACTCTTCCATTCCCTTCTTTATTCTTCCATAATCTTCCGTAAGGTTCCAGAAGGTTCCACACGTCTCCAGAATATTCCAGAGGGTTCCACACTTTTCCACAAGCTTCTAGAGGGTTCTACACTCTTCCACAAGCTTCTAGAGGGTTCTACACTTCTCTAGAGTTCTCCGGAACATTCTAGAAAATTCTAGATTTCTCTAGAAACGTCTAGAATTTTCTAGAAACTCTCCAATTAAGGAGGGATCCCAACAAGGCTTAGCCCTACAAGGTGGTTAAGTATACCAAGAAGCGCATGACTTAACCCTATCAAGTCAAATTGGTTAAGTATTGGTTTGTCTTAACCCTATCAGATTATCGTGTTAGATTGATTAAGCATAAATTATCTTAATCGCATCAGATCATCGAGTCGGATTGGTTAAGTATGGGTTAGCTTAACCTCATCCACTAATCGTACTACAAGGGTTAAATATATTCAAAAGGTCTTGTGACTTAACCCTATCAAGTCCACATGTTAGATTGGTTAAGTATAGGTTACTTAACCTCATTAAATTATCATGTTAAGTTGATTAAGTATTGGTTGCTTAACCTCGTTGAATTACCAAGTTTAGATTGGTTAAGTGTTTAACTTAACCCTATCAAATTACCGTGTTTAGATTAGTTAAGTATAGGTTACTTAACCCCCTCTAATTACCGTGTTTAGATTAGTTAAGTCTAAATTACTTAACCCCATCTAATTATCAAGTCGGATTAGTTAAGTGTAAATTACTTAACCCCATCTAATTACCAAGTCGGATTAGTTAAGCGTAAATTACTTAACCCCATCCCCTAATTGTCTTGTATGGTTAAGTGTCATTAAGAAATCAAGCCCGGTCCCACTTAACCTACCCATTCGTGTCATATCGGTTAAGTGTCATTAGTCAAATTTACTTAACCTTATCATGTGGCATTAATTTAATTAATGCACTCTCAACCTATCACATTAGACCTTGTTGTGGTTACTAGTTAAGTCGGGCAGGTCCGGGTAGTTTTACACCACAACCTAGTCTAACCTCGGGTCTTAAGCGCGACATGACCAACTTCTCACATTGGATCCTATTGTTTGTAGCCACTAGTTAAGCCAGGCGGGTCCGGGTAGATTTATGATACAAACTCAACCCAACCTCGAGTTGGCCATTTTCATGTTTGGTCTAGTGTCATATTACACTTACAACCCACACGTGTCTAGTTTCAAGTCCCATGTTTACCCCACTTGTCATGCCCACATTTAGGTGTATCATAAGTGTCATATTTCCATGAAACCCCATGTCAAATTATCATGTCATAATCACGCACGTCTAACCTACCCCAAAGCGTGTTTCCAACCCAAGTAAAAGCGAGTCAACATAGTAAGGGTACTATGCTACATATTGGCCTCACAACATGCACGATGTCAAAAAGGGATTGGCCACAAACATGCATGGTATCATAAGGGGTTTGGCCTCAAAATAAGCATAGCATCATAAGAGAATTTGGCCACTAGCATGCATAGTATCATAAGGGAATTTGGCCATAAACATGCATAGTATCATAAGGGAATTTGGCCACAAACATGCATAGCATCATAAGAGAATTTGACCACAAGCATGCATGATAACATAAGGGGTTTGGGTTCATTTACATGCATAAGCCCCAAAGTCAAGTCTTTGCCAATGTTTCACAAGTCAAATGGTTCCCAAAGGTTCACGCTAGCATTCCATAGATAAAGATTCAAACTTGCAAGATAAACTAGGTTAATCATAACATGAATAGCATGATTTAGTCACTAAGCATAGCCAAAAGTCATAGGTTCAAGCAAAAGAGGCATGACAAGATTCATATAGGCTAGCATACTTAGTTTAATCTCGTTTTATTCCATGTCATCATTAAAACTACCGTTCAGATCTAGAAGTAGCTAGAACTTACATAGCATGGCAAGAGGGCTAGGAACATGAATCGTCTTGACGAAGAAAGGTGGCTCCTTTGTTGAAGAATCGTCATGAAATCGCCGTAGCAACGTTGATCGAGCCTCGATTTGGTGTAGCAAGCTTGCACCTTTCGATTCGGATCCGATTTGCATGCATAGTCTCTTGGAGTTGGAGATGGAAGCCATGATCACTTGGCATTTGGCCAGCACTTCGTGGCATGAGAGAGTTTGAGTGATTTAGGTTAGGGGGTTAGGGTCTTTTTATAGAGTTTAGGAGCATTTTAGGCCATAGGATTAACCCTAGATCGAATCCAAGCCATCCAAAATCGTCACAAGCCTCCAAAACCGAGCCAACATGACAAGCAGGTGCACCAGGTCGGGGTTCTACAGGGGGGGAGGGTCGACCCAGGGGTCGACACCCATGTCGACCCCTGGAGGGGGGGTCGACCCAGGGGTCGACACCCATGTCGACATGGGTGTCGACACCCTGTGTGTCTGGCGGGAATTTTCCCGCCTTCTCTTTTTGGGCTGAATTCAAATCTGTTTTCGGATTTGAATTTTCGTGAAACTTCACGAGGCCATATCTCGGTCATACGGACTCCGATTTACGAAATTTCGGACTCTATTTCGCGTATTTTTCCGAGACGAACGCAATGGCGCAACCCATTTATCCTGATTCAGATTTCATAATTTAATTCTGCCTTGATTCTTGTCTTAACACGTTGTTAAAATTCGGGTTGTTACATTCTCCCCTCCTTTAAGGATTTCGTCCCCGAAATCTCCAAGTTAGGAAAAACGTATCCTACCATCCATCATCCATCTACTCAAAACATCATCCATAAGTAATCATTGTCCTTAAAAGATTTCTAATGCTGTATGAACATATGCAGAAAGTGTGTGTATATGTTCCTTAGCTAATGCTAATGATCAGGCCTGAATGATCTTCTAATGCAAATTATGTTTAGTGCCATGAATCCAACATGTATGCAAATAGTCCTAGTCATATAAACACTATATGTGTGCACAACCATTCATTCATATGCAACATCCACATGATAACACATTCAATTTCATCCATAAATAGGTATAAATACTCGTGCATATGCAATATGAAATGTGAGTGTGTCGATCTAATGTGTATTCGCGCATCCACGAGCAACCACTTGCAACCATTTGCAACCATATCAATCATAACATGTTTCAAACACATGTTTACATCCATAGGTTTCTACCTAAGGTTCTCACGATAGGATCGGGGGGATAAACAAGGTAAACTCCCTATGGGGTTTGCAACAGAAACAGGACCGAGAGGATATTCGCCAAAAGATAACATGCGAGCAAGCTCTACAGGAAAAACCAGGGATTAAGGATACACTCTTTAAAAAGAGGTACGATGCGCGTGTCTAGCCTTATGTCTTCTAAGTCGCGTTTCCTTGAGCTTAATTCCTCGGTGCCTTGACCATCTTTTTAACTCCATGATTTCGTAGCTCCTTGATTCCTATTTCCAAGATATGAGTTAGAACTCATTTCATTGTCGCCTCTTATTCCACTTTCACTTATCCTTTCCCTAGTATACTTGGCTCAAACGTATCCACTTACTCATGCAAGCTCTCCAAAATTCACTAGGGAATTCTGGATCTCGTTTGCCGATGCCAATCCATGTTGCCAAGAGTACTTACTAGGGTGATTCCAATAACTCATGCATAAGCGAAACGAACCATCCGCCTTAGCGGCGAATTCTATTCGAACGGATTACCAACAACTGCATCCCGAGATTCTAGGTAACTAACCATGACAGAACCCAAAAGGTTATACGAGACTTCGTGTAAGGACCCGCAAATCCGTGCTATCTGAGTTGACTAAAACGCCACACGTCCAACTCAAATAACACAGAAATACGACTCATTATTAGAAAGAAGTTAGAGGATGAGAAATAGAAAGAAAGAAATATTAGAATAGAAGAAAACAAAGATCACAACTCACAGCGGAACGAATAAAATATATTCTATAACATAAGCTTTGAAATACAAATCTGTTTTGTACATATACACATACCATCATCAGAGTACACATAACATTTGATCCAGCGGAAGTAACTCTAAATAGCTAACGTTGAAGCCTCCTGCTTCAAGCTCCTTTAAGTGTATCTGTAAAAGCCTGAAACACTTGACTGCCCGTACAAATTTGGGCACCCAAGAGTTTAGGAAAAACAAAACAAAATAAACTCTGGGTCAGTCATGGGACTGGTGTGAGTAAACTCCAACCAATTGTTTAACTTTAAAAATCCTTTCAAAAGAAAAGATAATAGTAAGACCAGCCCACACATAAACACGGACGGTTTTTACCTTACTATAACCCAAAACACTTTAATATCAAATCCAGTGATATTATAGTAATGTCTACATCAAATAAATAACCAATTAGCAGAACGCTTGCATCTCACGCTCCACATATATAGTATAAAATCAAAAACCGCATGGCGCTTATTGGAGCTTGGATTTCCAACATGACAAGGTATGGAACCACCTTCCGATGATGTATCTCTAGAGGCGAATACACCTGGGTTCAACAAGAACGTCTTGCAACCCGGCCCACACATGACTGACCACTCATTTCGCTTGAGTGTATCGAATGTATATCACCAACGGTTGGACTCAAACCACCGTTTCCCGAATGGGCAGAATCGATAGATTTAGAAACAAAAGGAATTTCTCTAGATAGGTGATTATACACCCTAATGGGAGCGACCCACATAGCCATGCTGCCTGCCCGATTTTTGTCCTTTCCCGGTTGTTGAGGCCTGAGGCTACGATTACTTACCATTCCTTGATAACACAATCACTTTGAATGCCACATTGTCAGATCCGTTAATCACTAGTTGAGTTTGCACAAATATTCTGGATATTATGCTAAGGGATAAATCCGTTGCAACCATATATATTCATACAGACCAACCCATTAGATCATTGGAAATACTTTGTCAGACATTCGTCCATTTACGTTCGTTCTGGGATTGAACGAAACCGAAGGCACTATTTCTATAAATAGAAAAGCCCTTGCACTTTACTCCGTCTTCAATATATTCAGCATACTTGGTTCGCAACGCTTATGCCGATACGGAGTGGTTCTTCGGATAATAATCCAACCGGTCTCTCCATATTGACAACGATGGTCAAAAACTTCGATAGTTTGTGATTTAACTATCGAATAAAAACAAGTGTTCAATCAACATATCAAACAAATCACTGGGCTCTTTAATTAATATTTCATTAATTAAATCTCTTCTCTATTTCCTCAATCAATATTTGTTAGCCAAATATTTTCAGTAATCATCTCGGCCTCTTATGTCATTTGGAAAACGTTTCCAAACCTTAACTTCTTTTATTTTCTATATATTAGAAAATATTTCTATTTGCAATTGGAAACAATTCCAATCACTTATCTCTATCCCTTTTTGTTTACAACATTCGATTTTTATATTCACTTTACTATCGAATTCAATACGTCGATACAATGGTTTCCAATTATCAAAATATCTTAAAAATATTCTAACTCCTTAAATTTTCGGAAAAATTCGCCATAACCTCCCCTGTATCGGGAGCATCGGGAAATTTCAAATAGCTTCCCGGTATCTTCTAATCTCAAAAAGAAAAAGAAAAAGCCAAGCGGTTTGCCGACACGGCGCATAAAACCCATATATGAATTTAAACATGTACCTTTTTGTCGGGCACATAAATAAAAATCTTCATATACTTCATCCCATACCTGTCTAACTCATGTTCACCTGTTTTCAATTCAATTCAATACCATCTAATCGTTTGAATTCAGTTTCGCCCATTTATTCTTTAATTAGTCATTTTGCCTATTTCACTTCTTTGTTGAACATAACATGTTCAAACAAAATACTTAACTCGTTCATAACCAAATCGAATTTCAATTTCAATTCTAGTTCTCTTTTCTATTTCGAATATAAATTTCAAATCGAATTTACTTATTCAAACCCCAATATTCATTCGAAATCTCATTAACTAATTTCTATTCAATTTAGTTAATTCTATTCAATAAATCAAAATCTGGTTTCTGTTTCAAAAATCATATCCATTTACACAACTTGAATTCACATATATTTTGCAACTCAACCCTGAAATTTTCTAAATAGAAAATTCGGATTTTTCCGCTTAAAATCCTTTTATAACATTAAATAAACCATTATGGTTTTAAAACGATTCTGGCGCTGTTTTTCTGAAAATTTGATTTTGACATAACTCAAAATCTATACGACGAAATTCAGATTTTTCTCTTTCATTAGAAAACTATTATTTAGTCGGTCCTGACGTTTCCTGTTTCGAAGAATTCCGACTTCAATTGCGTTCTGTATACTCAATTGAAGTTCGAATCGCTATTTTACGAACTGCAGCGCTGCGGCGAGTTCGTTTTAATTATATTTATATATAATAACTTTAAACTTCGTTTTAAAATGAATTCAACTCCACTTTTATATATATATTCATATATATTTCAAATTCCATTTGAATTTTTACATTTCAAATTCCATAGTTTTAAATCCTGTATTCAAATCCCCTTTGAAACCCTTTATTCGAATTCCATTTCAAATTCCTTATTCGAATTCCATTTCAAATTCTTTATTCGAATTCCATTTCAAATTCTTTATTCGAATTCCATTTCAAATTCTTTTTGAATTCCCTTGATTCAAATTCCAATCTCACCTTTTATTTGAATTCTATATTTCAAATCCCAATTCCCTTTTTATTGGATATTCAAATTCAATACTTGAATTTCTATTTAAATCTCTATTCAAATTTCATATTTCAATTCTTCTTTTGAAATTCTATATTTCAAATTCTATTCGACTTTTCTTTGAAATTCTATATTTCAAAGTCTGTTCAATTCTTCTTTGAAATTCTATATTTCAACTTACATTTCTTTTATTTAAAATTCCATTTTTGAATTTCCTTTATCCCAACCCCATTTGAATTCCTTTGAATTCAAATCCTATTTCCATTCCCTTGAATTCAAATCCCATATTTAAATTCCTTTGAATTCAAGTTCTATATTTGAATTCCTTTTGAATTTATATAGTCAAATTCTCTTTCAATTATATTTGAATTCAAATGTCATTGCAATTCTATTTTTGAAATTCTAATTTCAAAGTCTATTTCAAATTCTCTTTTTTTTTAAAATTCTGTTTTGAAATGCTATTTCAAATTCTATTTGAAAATTCTATTTCAAATTCTCTATATTCAAACACCATTTGAAAGTTCTATATCCAAATCCACTTTGGATTTTCTATTTGAATTCTAAATTCAAATTCCCATTTCCTTTTCTATTTGAATTCAAATTTCCATTTCCTTTTCTATTTGAATTCAAATTTCCATATTTAAATTTCCTTTTGAATCATATTTTCAAAAACACTTGGATTTCTATTTCTGAATTATCAAATGATAATTCTTTTCACTTCATTTATAACTTTGTTATAAAAGAACTATTTATAAACTTCGTTTATAAAGGAACTACTTGTTTTATTTTTCAAAACCAAGTTTGATATTTTATTTCCATTTAAAATTCAAATTCTATTTAAAAATAGAATTTTTCCTTTTTAAATCTCCAATATCCTTTTTACGATATTTTTAAATATCATCACTTAAGCCCAGTGATAAAACACACAAAGCAACCAAATATTTATTTTTCTGACACATCATATATAACAATATATATGCAAACAAATAAACAAACAGATAATATATTTTTGAGGAATCCAATTGGATTCCTCCAACCTGTTTTCCTGCATCCACAGATGTTAGCACATAAATAATACCCATTCTGCTTCGTGGCAGAATATCGTGGTATAGAAGGTCATCCACTAATCATAGCGTGGGGCGTATAGGGTAATCATCCGCTATGGTACCGCGGGCATCCGCTAATGAGACTGCGGGAATCCAACCAATCAATCAACCCAATATATATATATATATATAACCTAAATAACTAATATATATATAAACAAGCAGAAAAATCCAAACAAGCAATAACAATTATTTTTAACGAAATAAAAATAATTAAAAATAAAAGGTGAGTGAGATTTACTCACCGTGATTGCAGTTGTCGAATATCCAATTAATTCCCATATCGTTTTAGCTACCAGTCATCTCGAATCATTTCGAATAAATTGTTTTTGAACCTAATGATGATTTAATTTTTTTTTTAATTATCGATTAAACATCTTATAAATTTTAAATTAACTTCTAAAATAAATTAATAACTTTTCTATGTAATTTAAATCTTGGAAAACTGATACCTTACTGATGTCGAATAACTGTGAAACCCGTCGACTAACTGTGAAACCCCTCATCTAGGTCAGAACCCCTTGTCGAGGCGACGAATTGATCAGCAACCCATTTTCCCATGCGCAAGCGCCTCATGACCCCCTCCGACCTCAACTTCGGACGAACCAGGGTGTCCCAATTTGCCACCAACGCCACCTGAGGTGATCGAACCCCGTCCATCTATCACTGTCGACCCTTAATACCCATCGCATAAACCACCGCACCCAATAACACTTATCCAGTTTGCATCCCTTACCAGCGTCGACCCCTTCCCCTACCTCGCAGTGCCTTATCCGAACCGCGCCCCTAAAAGCCCCTCCGAGAACATCGCGCACCTCTCGCGAGTGAGTCAGCGCGCCTCGAGCTTCCAGGAACTTCACGGTGTAATTGCGGCTTTCGATTTGAATTGCGGTTTCCCCTTCTTCTTCCCCTTTTTTTTTTCCGGTGGATTGATTTGTTTCAATTTTGAATTGGGAAAAGGAACGAAAGAAGAAGAAGATGGGATTCAGAATGAAAAAAAATGCGAAGCCTTAACCTTGTTTTATAGGCGCGAGAAGGAACATCCAGTACTTAAAGCCATTAAATCATGTCTGCCTTTGTTAAGAAACTAGAGAACAGAATATTGTGCTCGAGAAATGTATAGGTCTGCGAAATTTAGTTTAGGGTGACGGTATAAAAGAAGTAGGTCGGCTGAGTTAATTCCTTTGATTTTGTTTAATTAAATAATAAAATATTTCACGGTCCCTTAAATTTCAATCTCGAACCATTCTTAAATCGTAACGAGAAATGTTGCTAATGTTATTCACCCTTCTAAATTCAACGGAATGAGTTCTGAAAATAAATTAAATTGTGAAAAAGATAACAATTTGAATTAACGATTTAAATTAAATTCGATTTAAAATATAAAAATGGTTTCAAATAATATTAAATTATCGATAACTATCGTTATAATTCAATATATAATTTACATTAGCCATATGAATCTTTTTGATTCAGTTTTAAATTCTGAATTCAATTATTTATCGTTTCCATAATATGATAATTAAAAATATTAGATATTTATTCATATACCGATTATTAAATTGATAAAAATCAACTTATTATCCTAATTAAATAATTAAAATAAATTTAAATACTTAATATTAACTGGCTAAAAATCCGGGTCGTTACATTCTTTCCCCCTTAAAATAATTTCGTCCTCGAAATTGCTAAGGTAGGAAACATGGTACAAACTCATTACTTTTCAACATATTCACTTATGTTGAAATTCAACTCCTCATATTTTTACGACTTTATTTTCAACCAAAGCTTTTGGTTTCCATTCATATGCACCCTAATTCACATTCATTTCAATTTATTTCAAATTGATTCTAGTCAATTTATTAACCTCGAATCATTTAACTTGCTTCAGTTAAATTTTAATTCCAGAATCCAAATCACAGGGTTTTTATTTCAAATCCTTTGAAATACATAAATGTATACTTATACTTATTTTCATCTCAATTCAAAACATTTGAATTTCCAATCTACTTGTTTTCTTTCAAACAAATTTCCATCAAAAACTTTTCTAAGGTAGCAATTCATCACTTAGAAACTCGGAAATGAACACTGAGGATGTTGCAATCATCATCAGAATTATTTCCCAGCCACTGAAGTGAGTTCAGTGCTTTTCAAAATCCATCTAAAATGATTTTCTTTCAAATCCTTCTAAAACAAATCTATATCATTTTAATATACTTTGAAAAATATTTTTCAACTTCCCAGGATTTTGAATTCTCAATTCTGGTTTGAATTAAATTCTAATCCATCTCATTTGTATATTTAATTTCTATACAAATTCTATTTGGTTATAAATAACCATTCCAAGTTTATAATCTCATTTGATTATAAAATCAACATCCAACACATCCATATAATAATAATTCTAGAAAATTATTCTTTCTATATCAAATAGAAATTTGGGTAAAATTATTTCATTTACCCTCTTAAAAACAATATCATGTCGTATTTTCTGTTCAAGTGTTTAGAAATCCCTATCGACTTCGTGGCGTCCCACGATTCGACCAGAATTCATAAACCACTCAACAGACTAGCCAACACAATATAAAACAGTTTTTATATCAAATAACAAATACGCTCTCTCGTATCTATACACGCTCAACTCATTCTAGGGTACTACTGACCCTATCTCTAATGAGCACATGCCACACAAGCCTAGGTATTCGCTCAACCTAAGCTCTGATACCAACTGTAAGGACCCGCAAATCCGTGCTATCTGAGTTGACTAAAACGCCACACGTCCAACTCAAATAACACAGAAATACGACTCATTATTAGAAAGAAGTTAGAGGATGAGAAATAGAAAGAAAGAAATATTAGAATAGAAGAAAACAAAGATCACAACTCACAGCGGAACGAATAAAATATATTCTATAACATAAGCTTTGAAATACAAATCTGTTTTGTACATATACACATACCATCATCAGAGTACACATAACATTTGATCCAGCGGAAGTAACTCTAAATAGCTAACGTTGAAGCCTCCTGCTTCAAGCTCCTTCAAGTGTATCTGTAAAAGCCTGAAACACTTGACTGCCCGTACAAATTTGGGCACCCAAGAGTTTAGGAAAAACAAAACAAAATAAACTCTGGGTCAGTCATGGGACTGGTGTGAGTAAACTCCAACCAATTGTTTAACTTTAAAAATCCTTTCAAAAGAAAAGATAATAGTAAGACCAGCCCACACATAAACACGGACGGTTTTTACCTTACTATAACCCAAAACACTTTAATATCAAATCCAGTGATATTATAGTAATGTCTACATCAAATAAATAACCAATTAGCAGAACGCTTGCATCTCACGCTCCACATATATAGTATAAAATCAAAAACCGCATGGCGCTTATTGGAGCTTGGATTTCCAACATGACAAGGTATGGAACCACCTTCCGATGATGTATCTCTAGAGGCGAATACACCTGGGTTCAACAAGAACGTCTTGCAACCCGGCCCACACATGACTGACCACTCATTTCGCTTGAGTGTATCGAATGTATATCACCAACGGTTGGACTCAAACCACCGTTTCCCGAATGGGCAGAATCGATAGATTTAGAAACAAAAGGAATTTCTCTAGATAGGTGATTATACACCCTAATGGGAGCGACCCACATAGCCATGCTGCCTGCCCGATTTTTGTCCTTTCCCGGTTGTTGAGGCCTGAGGCTACGATTACTTACCATTCCTTGATAACACAATCACTTTGAATGCCACATTGTCAGATCCGTTAATCACTAGTTGAGTTTGCACAAATATTCTGGATATTATGCTAAGGGATAAATCCGTTGCAACCATATATATTCATACAGACCAACCCATTAGATCATTGGAAATACTTTGTCAGACATTCGTCCATTTACGTTCGTTCTGGGATTGAACGAAACCGAAGGCACTATTTCTATAAATAGAAAAGCCCTTGCACTTTACTCCGTCTTCAATATATTCAGCATACTTGGTTCGCAACGCTTATGCCGATACGGAGTGGTTCTTCGGATAATAATCCAACCGGTCTCTCCATATTGACAACGATGGTCAAAAACTTCGATAGTTTGTGATTTAACTATCGAATAAAAACAAGTGTTCAATCAACATATCAAACAAATCACTGGGCTCTTTAATTAATATTTCATTAATTAAATCTCTTCTCTATTTCCTCAATCAATATTTGTTAGCCAAATATTTTCAATAATCATCTCGGCCTCTTATGTCATTTGGAAAACGTTTCCAAACCTTAACTTCTTTTATTTTCTATATATTAGAAAATATTTCTATTTGCAATTGGAAACAATTCCAATCACTTATCTCTATCCCTTTTTGTTTACAACATTCGATTTTTATATTCACTTTACTATCGAATTCAATACGTCGATACAATGGTTTCCAATTATCAAAATATCTTAAAAATATTCTAACTCCTTAAATTTTCGGAAAAATTCGCCATAACCTCCCCTGTATCGGGAGCATCGGGAAATTTCAAATAGCTTCCCGGTATCTTCTAATCTCAAAAAGAAAAAGAAAAAGCCAAGCGGTTTGCCGACACGGCGCATAAAACCCATATATGAATTTAAACATGTACCTTTTTGTCGGGCACATAAATAAAAATCTTCATATACTTCATCCCATACCTGTCTAACTCATGTTCACCTGTTTTCAATTCAATTCAATACCATCTAATCGTTTGAATTCAGTTTCGCCCATTTATTCTTTAATTAGTCATTTTGCCTATTTCACTTCTTTGTTGAACATAACATGTTCAAACAAAATACTTAACTCGTTCATAACCAAATCGAATTTCAATTTCAATTCTAGTTCTCTTTTCTATTTCGAATATAAATTTCAAATCGAATTTACTTATTCAAACCCCAATATTCATTCGAAATCTCATTAACTAATTTCTATTCAATTTAGTTAATTCTATTCAATAAATCAAAATCTGGTTTCTGTTTCAAAAATCATATCCATTTACACAACTTGAATTCACATATATTTTGCAACTCAACCCTGAAATTTTCTAAATAGAAAATTCGGATTTTTCCGCTTAAAATCCTTTTATAACATTAAATAAACCATTATGGTTTTAAAACGATTCTGGCGCTGTTTTTCTGAAAATTTGATTTTGACATAACTCAAAATCTATACGACGAAATTCAGATTTTTCTCTTTCATTAGAAAACTATTATTTAGTCGGTCCTGACGTTTCCTGTTTCGAAGAATTCCGACTTCAATTGCGTTCTGTATACTCAATTGAAGTTCGAATCGCTATTTTACGAACTGCAGCGCTGCGGCGAGTTCGTTTTAATTATATTTATATATAATAACTTTAAACTTCGTTTTAAAATGAATTCAACTCCACTTTTATATATATATTCATATATATTTCAAATTCCATTTGAATTTTTACATTTCAAATTCCATAGTTTTAAATCCTGTATTCAAATCCCCTTTGAAACCCTTTATTCGAATTCCATTTCAAATTCCTTATTCGAATTCCATTTCAAATTCTTTACTCGAATTCCATTTCAAATTCTTTATTCGAATTCCATTTCAAATTCTTTTTGAATTCCCTTGATTCAAATTCCAATCTCACCTTTTATTTGAATTCTATATTTCAAATCCCAATTCCCTTTTTATTGGATATTCAAATTCAATACTTGAATTTCTATTTAAATCTCTATTCAAATTTCATATTTCAATTCTTCTTTTGAAATTCTATATTTCAAATTCTATTCGACTTTTCTTTGAAATTCTATATTTCAAAGTCTGTTCAATTCTTCTTTGAAATTCTATATTTCAACTTACATTTCTTTTATTTAAAATTCCATTTTTGAATTTCCTTTATCCCAACCCCATTTGAATTCCTTTGAATTCAAATCCTATTTCCATTCCCTTGAATTCAAATCCCATATTTAAATTCCTTTGAATTCAAGTTCTATATTTGAATTCCTTTTGAATTTATATAGTCAAATTCCCTTTCAATTATATTTGAATTCAAATGTCATTGCAATTCTATTTTTGAAATTCTAATTTCAAAGTCTATTTCAAATTCTCTTTTTTTTTAAAATTCTGTTTTGAAATGCTATTTCAAATTCTATTTGAAAATTCTATTTCAAATTCTCTATATTCAAACACCATTTGAAAGTTCTATATCCAAATCCACTTTGGATTTTCTATTTGAATTCTAAATTCAAATTCCCATTTCCTTTTCTATTTGAATTCAAATTTCCATTTCCTTTTCTATTTGAATTCAAATTTCCATATTTAAATTTCCTTTTGAATCATATTTTCAAAAACACTTGGATTTCTATTTCTGAATTATCAAATGATAATTCTTTTCACTTCATTTATAACTTTGTTATAAAAGAACTATTTATAAACTTCGTTTATAAAGGAACTACTTGTTTTATTTTTCAAAACCAAGTTTGATATTTTATTTCCATTTAAAATTCAAATTCTATTTAAAAATAGAATTTTTCCTTTTTAAATCTCCAATATCCTTTTTACGATATTTTTAAATATCATCACTTAAGCCCAGTGATAAAACACACAAAGCAACCAAATATTTATTTTTCTGACACATCATATATAACAATATATATGCAAACAAATAAACAAACAGATAATATATTTTTGAGGAATCCAGTTGGATTCCTCCAACCTGTTTTCCTGCATCCACAGATGTTAGCACATAAATAATACCCATTCTGCTTCGTGGCAGAATATCGCGGTATAGAAGGTCATCCACTAATCATAGCGTGGGGCGTATAGGGTAATCATCCGCTATGGTACCGCGGGCATCCGCTAATGAGACTGCGGGAATCCAACCAATCAATCAACCCAATATATATATATATATATATATATATATATATATATAACCTAAATAACTAATATATATATAAACAAGCAGAAAAATCCAAACAAGCAATAACAATTATTTTTAACGAAATAAAAATAATTAAAAATAAAAGGTGAGTGAGATTTACTCACCGTGATTGCAGTTGTCGAATATCCAATTAATTCCCATATCGTTTTAGCTACCAGTCATCTCGAATCATTTCGAATAAATTGTTTTTGAACCTAATGATGATTTAATTTTTTTTTTAATTATCGATTAAACATCTTATAAATTTTAAATTAACTTCTAAAATAAATTAATAACTTTTCTATGTAATTTAAATCTTGGAAAACTGATACCTTACTGATGTCGACTAACTGTGAAACCCGTCGACTAACTGTGAAACCCCTCATCTAGGTCAGAACCCCTTGTCGAGGCGACGAATTGATCAGCAACCCATTTTCCCATGCGCAAGCGCCTCATGACCCCCTCCGACCTCAACTTCGGACGAACCAGGGTGTCCCAATTTGCCACCAACGCCACCTGAGGTGATCGAACCCCGTCCATCTATCACTGTCGACCCTTAATACCCATCGCATAAACCACCGCACCCAATAACACTTATCCAGTTTGCATCCCTTACCAGCGTCGACCCCTTCCCCTACCTCGCAGTGCCTTATCCGAACCGCGCCCCTAAAAGCCCCTCCGAGAACATCGCGCACCTCTCGCGAGTGAGTCAGCGCGCCTCGAGCTTCCAGGAACTTCACGGTGTAATTGCGGCTTTCGATTTGAATTGCGGTTTCCCCTTCTTCTTCCCCTTTTTTTTTCCGGTGGATTGATTTGTTTCAACTTTGAATTGGGAAAAGGAACGAAAGAAGAAGAAGATGGGATTCAGAATGAAAAAAAATGCGAAGCCTTAACCTTGTTTTATAGGCGCGAGAAGGAACATCCAGTACTTAAAGCCATTAAATCATGTCTGCCTTTGTTAAGAAACTAGAGAACAGAATATTGTGCTCGAGAAATGTATAGGTCTGCGAAATTTAGTTTAGGGTGACGGTATAAAAGAAGTAGGTCGGCTGAGTTAATTCCTTTGATTTTGTTTAATTAAATAATAAAATATTTCACGGTCCCTTAAATTTCAATCTCGAACCATTCTTAAATCGTAACGAGAAATGTTGCTAATGTTATTCACCCTTCTAAATTCAACGGAATGAGTTCTGAAAATAAATTAAATTGTGAAAAAGATAACAATTTGAATTAACGATTTAAATTAAATTCGATTTAAAATATAAAAATGGTTTCAAACAATATTAAATTATCGATAACTATCGTTATAATTCAATATATAATTTACATTAGCCATATGAATCTTTTTGATTCAGTTTTAAATTCTGAATTCAATTATTTATCGTTTCCATAATATGATAATTAAAAATATTAGATATTTATTCATATACCGATTATTAAATTGATAAAAATCAACTTATTATCCTAATTAAATAATTAAAATAAATTTAAATACTTAATATTAACTGGCTAAAAATCCGGGTCGTTACACTTCGAGGGTATTACCAAGGTGAGTCGAGAGTCTAACTACCCTCTTTCCAAAACCGAGAATGGCACCCCTTATTGGGTGACCACTTTATCCCTAGAATCTATCCGTAGCCGAGATGTGTCATTCTCAAATCCAAACAAGTCATGAAGAAATGGACCAACTCTCCAACCAGATTTTTGGGACAAAAACTGGGATCCTCTACCATGCTAGTACTAAGGTGTAGAGACTCAACTATCCAAGCAGACTTAAATGGTACGATGATCAAGACAAAGTCTGGATGGTATGATAGAAAAGAACGGCTAAACCTTTACCAGAAACGGTACCATCTCTTTTAGGTACCCTAGAAATGGTAGCGTACAATTGCCCTCTCCGATGATCTTGTCCTTGTCCTCCTTGATGGACAAAGCCATACCAACAAGTTGCTTATCCTTAAGCTCGCGTTCTTTATCCTTACTCTTATTATCCTTCCTTGTACCACGGCAACAGGTCTCTCGAGAACCACCTCCATCGTACGGAAAACACCTACGTGGCTAGACAAAGATTAGTCACAGTTAGAACTACTGTGACTACAGATGGAGGAAAGAAACGAAAAGAGATTCGATCAAGGAATCAAAGGATAGTGCTAATGGCCTTTGGGGAATAGCCTTTAAAAACTTTTCTTGAAAAATGCTTCTTTGTAAACGGTTTTTCAAATAATTTTCAGAAGGTTTTAAAAACTTTTGCCCAGTCTGGTAACCTTCTGCTCTGATACCAAATGTAACACCCCACCTCCGCTAGAGCCACTCACAAAGGGAATGCACTAGGTTTGGTGAAGCATTATCGAGGTAAACATGCACAGAAATGTTACAAGACAGAACATATACATACATATATATATATATATATATAAAACAGCGGAAGTAAAACAAATTTCATTACCTTATAAATAAGGTCTAAAGCCTTTTACATCAGAATACATCAAAACCTGTCTTGCAATAATAAAGAAGTATAAAACCTTTTCATAAATTATTCCCCAAAATAAAGCGGTGAAGCAGCCATAGCCAAGAGAAGACCAGGCTATACATGATGACCTTCAAGCATGAGAGGTCCGAACAACATCATTTCCTCCCTGAAAACCTGGGGGGGGGGAACGGAAGACAAAGAGGCGAAACAAAACGGGGTCAGTCATAAAGACTGGTAAGTCCTATCTACTTCCAGTATAAAAACAGGTAAAGGTAACATGACATGCATAAACTGAAAGTAAACATAAGGATGATGACAAGATAGATAAGCCAAACCAAGATAACTGGATGAACTACTGTAGCAAGATAGGATAAGGTATCATGATAAACTACATGTCAAGATAAATCAAGGTATCACATCGTCAGGTTTCTATCAAGTATACTATCCCAAGGTATCTATCATGTATAACATTCCACGGTATCTATCATGTATAACATCCCAAGGTTTTTATCATGTGTATTTGCTCTGCACCTCTCGTACTAGTATCCCAACCCGCGTCATGTGTCAACTATGAATGTCCCTTGCCCAATGTCATGTAATGGTCCATGTCAACCTAATATATATATATAGCATATGTAGGTTTTCCCAACTCGTATGTTTCTTTCCATGTATAAGTTCAGTCCTTTGCCGTAGGCCATACGGGCTTTCCCATGTAAATGTTTTATCCTTGAGGTTATTTTGGACTGCTACCCTTGATCTGGTTATGTTTTCTTACCATGAACTATCGCGTGTTCACTTAGGATTTATGTCACCTAGGGCCACTAGGGATTATGCTACCTAATGAACGTTTCCGTGTCTCGGTTTGGGTTCAGCCACCTAGGGCCACTAGGGATTATGCCACCCGTCAACCGCGCCCTTTATCCCGCGTATGTTCGTGAATCGTTTTCCATGTCTAGACGCACATGTTCCTCAATGTGCCATCCGAGTTCCGTGCCAGGGCAAATCAAGAAATACGGAACTCGGTCGGGAGCTTTAAGTCGTCTGCTGATGCAGATATCAAGGTCTGTTTTTGTACCCGTGGCTATGGTCCCACGTGACCCCTCCCTCAACTACTGAAAGGCAATCCAAGAAAAATCATGTATGAGAACTACATCCCGGCCCCACTATAGCCCCACTTTCCTATGGGCCAACCTCACCCATGACTCGTTTGAGGATTGGCAATTCCTGAACACACGTTTCCCGGTCCTTACAGACCTATATCCGAGGCGTTTGGGGCTGAGGGGTTTCGCAAGTTTCGAGGAGGAAGACGGGGAGAGAGGAGGAGAGGGGGGCGACGCCCATGGGGAGGAGGCCGAGGCGCCAGCGGTGGCTCGAGCTGCTCCCTCCATCGCGGTTTTTGGTTTTTTTTTTATACTGAATTTATTTTTGAACGGGGGGGGGGGGGGGGGGCAGGAGGATTAAAGGGGAGAGAGATATTTTTTTATTAATTAATTAATTTATTTTATCCTAAAGAGTTGACTTTCACATACGACCTCGAAACGAGGCCCACCGCCTGTCGTCCATAGCGTTTTACCCCCATTCCGAACACAATGGGATATGTATCGCAAGCTGATTTGATTGTTACAATCAGTTTCCGTTAAATTTACATTTAAATCACTATATTGAATTTTAAACGTACATTTCAAATTACCGGGGTCACATACTAACTAGAAAAATTCCAGAAAAATATTTCCTAGCTTCGTGTTGACGATACGGTCCTAACAAAACTAGTTTCGTCGAATTCTGAGACCGTTGGAAAAATGGCCATTTTCCAGTCGATTAAAATCAACTGAAACTGGTCAAACGCGTTTTCCTTTGCCACGCTCACATATTGAATCGAAAAATTATGAAATTTGAAACCTAGCAATAACTTGACACTGCGGATCCAACAAAAGTGGTTTCGTCGAAATCCGAAGTCATTTGCAAAATGTCTATTTTTAAGGGCCTGAATTCCATAGCGACTATTCAGAATTTTCAACTGGACATATCTTTTGATTCCCACTATGAAATCTCGATTGGTCGGATTCAATAGAAAGATATCATCAAATAGATCCTAATATTTTTGGTTTCACTAAAATCCGGATTGCTTTGCACCCGGTACATTCAATTGAAGTTTGAAATCGAATTATCGAACTATCGCGCCATTTTCAATTCTATTTATAATTATATATAAATATTTATATTCTAACGACGACGTATATAATATATACGTTGAATTCTATTCAAAATAAATTTTCTCGTCGATATTATTTAAAATAATCTATTTTAAATATTCAAAATTCGCTAAAATCGCTAAAATAAAATAATCAGATCATCGAGTCGGATTGGTTAAGTATGGGTTAGCTTAACCTCATCCACTATTCATACTACAAGGGTTAAGTATATTCAAAAGGTCTTGTGACTTAACCGTATCAAGTCCACATGTTAGATTGGTTAAGTATAGGTTACTTAACCTCATTAAATTATCATGTTAAGTTGGTTAAGTATTGGTTGCTTAACCTCGTTGAATTACCAAGTTTAGATTGGTTAAGTGTTTAACTTAACCCCATCGAATTACCGTGTTTAGATTAGTTAAGTATAGGTTACTTAACCCCCTCTAATTACCGTGTTTAGATTAGTTAAGTCTAAATTACTTAACCCCATCTAATTATCAAGTCGGATTAGTTAAGTGTAAATTACTTAACCCCGTCTAATTACCAAGTCGGATTAGTTAAGCGTAAATTACTTAACCCCATCCCCTAATTGTCTTGTATGGTTAAGTGTCATTAAGAAATCAAGCCCGGTCCCACTTAACCTACCCATTCGTGTCATATCGGTTAAGTATAATTAGTCAAATTTACTTAACCTTATCATGTGGCATTAATTTAATTAATGCACTCTCAACCTCTCACATTAGACCTTGTTGTGGTTACTAGTTAAGCCGGGCGGGTCCGGGTAGTTTTACACCACAACCTAGTCTAACCTCGGATCTTAAGCGCGACATGACCAACTTCTCACATTGGATCCTATTGTTTTAGCCACTAGTTAAGCCGGGCGGGTCCGGGTAGATTTATGCTACAAACTCAACCCAACCTCGAGTTGGCCATTTTCATGTTTGGTCTAGCGTCATATTACACTTACAACCCACACGTGTCTAGTTTCAACTCCCATGTTTACCCCACATGTCATGCCCACATTTAGGTGTATCATAAGTGTCATATTTCCATGAAACCCCATGTCAAATTATCATGTCATAATCACGCACGTCTAACCTACCCCAAAGCGTGTTTCCAACCCAAGTAAAAGCGAGTCAACATAGTAAGGGTACTATGCTACATATTGACCTCACAACATGCACGATGTCAAAAAGGGATTGGCCACAAACATGCATGGTATCATAGGGGTTTGGCCTCAAAATATGCATAGGCATCATAAGAGAATTTGGCCACTAGCATGCATAGTATCATAAGGGAATTTGGCCATAAACATGCATAGTATCATAAGGGAATTTGGCCACAAATATGCATAGCATCATAAGAGAATTTGACCACAAGCATGCATGATAACATAAGGGGTTTGGGTTCATTTACATGCATAAGCCCCAAAGTCAAGTCTTTGCCAATGTTTCACAAGTCAAATGGTTCCCAAAGGTTCATACTAGCATTCCATAGATAAAGATTCAAACTTGCAAGATAAACTAGGTTAATCAAAACATGAATAGCATGATTTAGTCACTAAGCATAGCCAAAAGTCATAGGTTCAAGCAAAAGAGGCATGACAAGGTTCATATAGGCTAGCATACTTAGTTTAATCTCGTTTTATTCCATGTCATCATTAAAACTACCGTTTATATCTAGAAGTAGCTAGAACTTACATAGCATGGCAAGAGGGTTAGGAACATGAATCGTCTTGACGAAGAAAGGTGGCTCCTTTGTTGAAGAATCGTCATGAAATCGCCATAGCAACGTTGATCGAGCCTCGATTTGGTGTAGCAAGCTTGCACCTTTCGATTCGGATCCGATTTGCATGCATAGTCTCTTGGAGTTGGAGATGGAGGCCATGATCACTTGGCATTTGGCCAGCACTTCGTGGCATGAGAGAGTTTGAGTGATTTAGGTTAGGGGGTTAGGGTCTTTTTATAGAGTTTAGGAGCATTTTAGGCCATAGGATTAACCCTAGATCGAATCCAAGCCATCCAAAATCGTCACAAGCCTCCAAAATCGAGCCAACATGACAAGAAGGTGCACCAGGTCGAGGTTCTACAGGAGGGGGGGGTCGACCCAGGGGTCGACACCCATGTCGACCCCTGGAGGGGGGGTCGACCCAGGGGTCGACACCCATGTCGACCCCCTGGAGGGGGGTCGACACCCATGTCGACATGGGTGTCGACACCCTGTGTGTCTGGCGGGAATTTTCCCGCCTTCTCCTTTTGGGCTGAATTCAAATCTGTTTTCGGATTTGAATTTTCGTGAAACTTCGCGAGGCCATATCTCGGTCATACGGACTCCGATTTACGAAATTTCGGACTCTATTTCGCATATTTTTCCGAGACGAACGCAATGGAGCAACCCGTTTATCCTGATTCAGATTTCATAATTTAATTCTGCCTTGATTCTTGTCTTAACACGTTGTTAAAATTCGGGTTGTTACATAGAGTATCATGTAGAATTTAACATATGTCATTGCCTAACTTTCAATTAAATTCTCACATAAACTAGGTGCCATAGCCATGTAAGGTCACACATAATTCTACCCAAACTTGTACATGGTTCATGTTTGAATCAACATCTAAACTTTCCTACATATGATTTATCATATGAATCAATATAACAAACTAGCATAAGAAACATGATAATTCAACTAGACATAAGCCAATCATAGGATTATAACATGGGTGATAGTATCATAACTTTACATCGTAGATGATAGCATCATAACATAATATCGTAGAAATTACAACATAATTCTACAACATAATTATAATATGAAATCAACAATTCATATCACATCCAAATTATCCGCATTATAACTCAATCCAATTCATTTATTAATTATCTTGTTAAAACTATCGAACTCACAATTCAAAAGCATTCTTGAGTTCTGAATTCTGATTTCTAGAGCTGAATTAGCGCTCCTTTGATGAAGATTCGTTGTTAGAGTTGAAAAGGATTGAATTTGATTTGCTTTCTTCCTCTCTAATGGGCGGCGGCTATTCTGAGTTGCAAGTTGACGACATGGAGGCCATGAATCCAATTTTATTTTGATTTTAGAGTTTGGGTCTATAGGTGTTTTTATAGAGTTTAGGATTAGTTTAAGTCGTCCGATCAACCCAGAATTAATCCCAGCTAACCAAAGCAGTTCAAAAACCCTAATGAGTCGGCACCTAGTCACAAACAGGTCATCATTCAAATCTCCCCGGGGGAGGGGGGCAGGTCGACCCCCAGGTCGACACTATGGTCGACCTGGTCAGGGTAGGTCGACCTGGCCCTGGCGGGAATTTTCCCGCCTAGTCTGTTTGACTCTGAATTTTTGAAATTTAAAATCTGTTTTGAATTTTCTGAAACTTCCGATCGCCATAACTTCTTCATACGAAGTCCAATTCACGCAAACTCGGACTCTATCTCAACCAGAATTCCGAGACGAACACAATGGCGCAACCCTTTTCCCTTAATTCTCATGCCTGAGATTAATTATTCTTTAATTTAGTTAATTCGATTATTCAAAAATCCGGGGTGTTACGTTCTCCCCTCCTTAAAGGATTTCGGCCCCGAAATCTCTAAGTTAAGGAGAATGCATATCCTAACATCCAAACAACCATCTACTCAACCATCAAACACGGGCATCCATTGTCCTTATAAATTCGTAATGTTGTATGAACATATGCAAGAAGTGTGTATATGTTCCTTATCTAATGCAAAATCAGGCGGTTTACCGATTCAATTGACCTCCTTAATGCAAACCATGATAGTGTCATGCATCCATTATGTATGCGAAAGAACCTTATCGATACATATTATTTCTACATGTGTGCACAACCATTCACCAAAATGCAACATCCATATGATGGTACAACCATTATACAACCATTAACTTAAATATGTACACACATTTATATGCAATATGCAATATGAAGTGACTGAGCTGATCTAGTGCCTAAAGTGTGTGTATATGCATTCACGAGCAACCACTGGCAAACACTTGCATCCATCATACATAACATGTCTCAAACACATGTTTCAACCATAGGACTATCCTATCTAAAGGTCAAAGATACTAACGAGAGGACACACTAAAGATAAGATAAGTACAAGATAAGCGATAAAAGAGAAATTAAAAGACATACCCTTGAAAAGAAAAGGGTATAATGAACGCATCTTCGCTTCCGTCTTCCAAGTAGCGTTGATCTCATCATCTCCCCATTGCACTTTGACTAGTTTGACCTCTCGATTCTTCAACTTCTTAATGTCCGACCCAAGAATGCGCGTAGGAGCTCGTCGAATTGTCGCATCACGCTCGATCTCCACCTCTCTAAGCAAGCTCGGCTCTACCACTTCCGCGGTCTCGTGCAAGCACTTCCTCAAATGTGATACATGGAATACGTCGTGTACACCACTAAGTCTCTCAGGCAACTCTACTCTATACGCCATCTGCCCAATCCTTTCTTTAATAGGAAACGGTCATACGAACCTTGGTGGTAACTTCCCAACGGACCCAAAGCGAACGACGTTCTGTAATGGAGACACCTTGACAAAGACCATGTCCCCAACATCAAACTCAAGATCTGACCTCCTCTTGTCCGCATAAGATTTCTGTCTATCTTGCGCCGTCTTCATTCTCCTTCGAATCAAATCGATCTTCTCCGAAGTCTCTCTAATCATATCGGGTCCAAGCAAGATCTTATCCGTAGATTCCCACCAACATGTAGGTGAACGACATGGCCGTCCATAAAGAGCTTCGAACGGTGCCATGCCAATGCTAGACTGAAAGCTATTATTATATGCGAACTCTACCAATGGAAGATGTTCCTCCCATGTACCTCCAAAATCTAAGACACATAATCTCAATAGGTCCTCTAGAATACGATTCACCCTCTCAGTCTGGCCGTCCGTCTGAGGATGATATACGGTGCTCAAACATAACTGAGTCCCTACCGCCTCTTGCAAGCTCTTCCAAAATTCGCTAGCGAAGATGGGATCGCGGTCACTCACTATGCTAGAAGGAACACCGTGAAAACGAACTATTTCTCGAATGTATACGGAGGCTAACCATGGAGCAGTCCTCTTACTCTTCACGGGATGAAATGGGCGCTCTTAGTAAGTCTGTCTACCACGACCCAAATCCCTGTATTACCCTTCCTCGATCTTGGTAATCCGTCAACAAAATCCATCGAGACGCTTTCCCACTTCCATTGTGGGACCTCCAATGGGTGAAGCAATCCACCGGGCTTCTTTTTCTCTGCTTTTACTTGTTGGCACACCAAGCATCTAGCGACATGCTCAGCCACATCTTTCTTCATGCCGGCCCAAAAGTAAACTCGTCTCATGTCCATGTACATCTTGTCCCCGCCGGGATGAATGGTCATCTTCGAACGATAGGCATCATCAAGAATGGCCTTCTTCAGATTCTCGTCCCGTGGTACACAAGGTCTACCATCCCTACGCAACCAACCTTTATCATCTAGGGTACGGAGATGGCTCGATGACTCCCCTCCTTTGAGCTTTTCTACTAACTCAACCAACTGTGGGTCGTCTCGCTGTGCCTCGCCAATCAGTCCCAAAAGCGTAGGTCTGACCTCTAAGGATGCTAGCAAACCAGGTATGAAGTCAATGGAAGGTGTAAAGTAAAACGTAGAGATGAACTCTAAACTTCGCCGCTCAAAAAAAAAACGGACTCAAGGATAATCTTTTTCTACTTAAGGCATCTGCCACCACATTACCCTTGCCAGGGGTATATGCTATCTCGAAGTCATAGGATGCTAAGAACTCCATCCACCTTTGCTGCCTTAAGTTCAAGTCCTTCTGAGAGAATAAGTATTTTAGCGATTTGTGGTCAGTGAACAATTCAAATTTCTCGCCAAGAAGATAATGACGCCAAGACTTAAGTGCGAAAACAATAGCGGCCAACTCTAGGTCATGTGTAGGGTAATTTCTTTCATGCACTCTCAACTGCCTTCCACCATAGGCTATTACCCTTACCTCTTGCATTAAGACTGCGCCTAGTCCTGTCCCACAAGCGTCGGTATAAACGGTAAATGGCTTACTCCCATCTGGCAATACTAAGACTGGGGCTGTGGTCAAAGCTCTCTTTAAACGTTGGAACGCATCATCACAATCTACATCCCACATGAAAACAAGGTTCTTCTTCGTCAAGCGTGTTAATGGAGCTAATATTTTTGCGAAGTCTTTGATAAATCCTATAGTAGCCAGCCAACCCTAAGAAACTTCTCACCTCGGTAGCATTTTTAGGAACCTTCCAATCTTGGATGGCCGCTACCTTCGCAGGATCCACGGCTATCCCTTCTTTGGAAACCACGTGCCCTAAGAATCACACTTCTTTTCTCCAAAAGTGACATTTAGAAAATTTAGCTTTAAGGCTACGCGCTCAAAGAGTCTCCAACACTTCCCTAAGATGTAGGGCATGCTCTTCTTCGCTTTTAGAAAAGATCAAGATGTCATCTACAAAGACTACCACGAATCTATTAAGGTACTCCCTAAACACCTTACTCATCAAATCAACAAAGTATGCAGGGGCGTTTGTCAAACCGAAGGGCATCGCCAGCCACTCGAAGAAACTGTCTGGAGTCCTAAAGGTAGTCTTGTCTATGCTATCCTCAGCCACTCTCAACTGATGGAAACCAGTGGCTAAGTCCAACTGCGATAACACAGAGGCACCAACTAACTGATCGAAAAGATCGTCAATCCTTGGCAGTGGGTGTCTATTCTTCTTAATAAGCTTATTAAGTTCTCTATAGTCCACACAAAGTCTAAGGGACCCATCCGCCTTTGTGGCAAACACTACTGGAACACCCCCACTCCGATATACTACGTCTGATGAACCCCTTCTCAAGCAATTCTTTCACTTGTTTACTGAGTTCTCTTCTCTCTCTAGGAGCCATGTGGCGCACTGGCAATGCAACTGGCTTTGCATTATCTACTAGATATATTCGAAAGTCTATCTGACATTTTGTGAGTAAACCCCTCACCTCATCGAAGACATCAGCATATTCACAGACTATGGGAACAGAATGTAAATAATCATCGGATGCATCAAGGGATTCTAGGTAACTAAGCATTACTGGACCTCTAGGGTCACAAGAATTATCAAGGGTCCTTCCATAACGAGTCAACAATCTAACTACCCTTCTTTAATAATCTAGGTTGGCCCCATATCTAGTGAGCCAATCCATACCTAGAATCAAGCCATAGCCCATGAAGCCAAGAACAAAAGCGTTGCACTCAAACTCAACGCCCAAGATAAACACTCTCAAATCCCGAAAAATCATAGAAAGATGAGCTGAACCACCAATAGGATTTGAGACTACTAAGGGATCAGTAACTAGACTAGTATCAAGGTGCAGTGTTTCAACTAATGATGTAGAAATAAACGAATGCGATGCGCCAGAATCGAATAAAGTACGGACAGGATTGTCAAATAGAAAAACTAAACTTTCAACGGAAATTGCTCTACCTCGTTCTTGCAGCGGTGGGACCACGAGAGCCTGAACTTGTTCCCTTGCCTGCCCTGGTGCCATAAGAGATTGCACCTGTCCTCCCGAGGTAGACCCTGCCCTCTGCCCTTTCTTTGGGCAGTCCTTAATAAGATGTCCCGCTTCGCCATAGTGGAAACAACCAGTCTTCTTTTTCTTCCTACAATCTTTGCTTAGATGGCCGGGTGTCCCACAGTTAAAGCATTTCTTCTTCCCCTTAGCATTGTTGCCTTTGCCACCTTTCTTGTTCTGTTGTTGCTGTTGCGGCTTCTTTTGATCCCCTTTCTTCTCGGGTGCCTTATTAGCATTGGCGCCCTTCTCTTCTTCATGCATGAGTGCCATGTCAACTAACCTCTCAAAGGTAGCCCCCATGGGAATGTAGGTCATAGCTAACCCATGAAGCGGCTCGTTTTAAACCCTAAACAAATCTTAGGGCCTTCTTTTCTAGAGTGTTCACCAAGTCTAAGCCAAACCGTGCCAATTGGTTGAATTTGTTAACGTACTCTTTCACTGATAGATTCCCTTGCTTCAGTGACAAAAACCTTTCCATGTATAGATTCTCTTCAGCCCGTGAGAGAAACTTCGCCTCAAACCTTTGCCTAAAATCTGGCCACGTATTGACTGGACGTCCCCCATTAGTGACCTCCCACCAAAACGAGGCCTCATCCTTCATTAGCCACGCAGCTAGCTAGACTTTCCTTCCATCATCCACTTCAAAGATTCTAAACAATTCTTCCACCTCCTTTAGCCAGTTACGAGCTTCAACAAATGTCTCCGTCCCGTGAAAAGGCTTTCCACCCATTGCTATAAAGTCCTTACATATCTTTGCGAAATTATCGACACGAGGAGGAGGAGGATTTGCTGGACCTGCGGTGGCGACCCTAGCCTCAAGATATTCACGAAACCAAACGGGCACATGAACGCCCTCTGGTATCTCAGATGCTTCAGACATGCTGAAACGAAAAAGGTAAGATTCAATACAAAAAGGACTGATGGAAAGATATATGGCTCTTGGGGTTATGCTTTCTAAAATATACTTTTCTCTTGAAAATACTTTCCTTAAATCATACTTTTGAAAGTACTTCTTCACAAAAATTGCTTTGAAAAATAGTTTTCAAAAATTCATATCTGTTATGGTAACCTTCAGCTCTGATACCACGTGTAACACCCCACGTCCATTAATGTCACTCACAAAGGGAATGCATTAACTTCCATGGAGCATTTTAAGTAAGTATAGAACAGAAAATCACAACAAGACAGATATAAAGCAGTACTTGAAAATTAAAACTTTATTTCATTGCAGCGGATAAACACATATGTTTGATTGCATCATCAAAACCATAAACCAAAGTCAAGTGCATCATATCCATCTTGATAAAACAAAGTACATAAACTGAAAGACATAATCCCCAACATTAAAATAGCCATAAATAAAGAGAAGCTGAACTTTACTTCAACGGTCCAAGAAATCTTCTAAAAGCAGTCCAAAATAAAGCTCCACTGGTGCTAGTTCCAACCTGAGCACCTGAGGGGGGGGGAGGAAAGAGATGGAAAAAGGGGGGTCAGACATAAAGTCTGGCAAGTGCGATAATTCTAACAATATAATTAACAAAGTAACTATGCTAAGGCATAAATTGGAAAATAAGGAAATGACCCTGAACCATTGAGTATGGCAGAGTAAACAAGGAAACAAGATGAACAACGATATCGTTAAAGCGCACCTAACCCACTAAGATAAATTTACTAAACTACACCAACACTGTAGGATAATTGCTATACTGCACCGCCACTAGTATACTGCACCACCACTAGTCACCTTAAGGTTGATCCCGCCTACAGACTTAATAATGATATTGGTAGTTTCATGCACCCCTAGCTACCTTCATAGGTGCCATCTGCCCCTATCTCCACTAGGTGTACCCACTACCCCCAAGCGATCATCTCCCTAACTCGTAGATACCGGTGCTAACCCCACAGTGGGGTGTATCACTCCCCAAAGTGGTAACCCGATACCACTAAGAATGCACGGCTTATACCTACATGATACAACAATGTCTTACCTACCAGCCCGGGTCCACACACGCATATGAACCCGTTGGACATGCGTTGCCACCGCTAACCTGGTTTGGCCTCTTACAGTCAAGCCCAGTATGCGTGTCTCGTCCTCGACTTGGGTCGAGCCCACAAAGATACATATGGGTTACTGGTTGAAACAGGCCCCCATTACTTGACACAAGCTATCCACCTAAGCTTGGTCCCCGCTAGTACATCCCACTTAACCCACTTCTTATTCATGTTTCAATTACATGTTTCAATTTTGGTTAAGTGTTTCTAATCCTATTTCCAAATGCCACCCAAGGCACCCACTAGATTCCACATGCCACCCAAGGCACCCACTTAACCCCCTCATGTCCCACTACATGCTTATCTGGTTAAGTGTTTCTTAATTCATTAAGACCGTAACCTCATAAAGACCTCTCACATTAGACTGACATTTGTGGCAGCTGGATTTGCCGGGCAGGTCCGGGCGGTCTTACACCACAAAAGAGTCTAACCTCGTGTCTTTACAACTGTTACGTATTTAGTTTGTGCCTAAGACCTCTCACATTAGACTGGCATTTGTGGCAGCTGGATTTGCCGGGCGGGTCCGGGCAGTCTTACACCACAAAAGAGCCTAACCTCGTGTCTTAGGCGATTAATTACTCCTAATTAATCATTCCCCAAATTTGAATTACTTTCCCTATTCAAATTATCAATCAATTAACGATGTCCATAATTGACTCAATTATGTCCATCCATTTATGGTATGTAAAATCATACCAATTTTCACCACAATTATATTTTATGCCTTTTAAGGCATTTATGCCAATTAAATATTTTTAATATTATCCCCATTTTCCCCACGTAGTACGTTTGTTCGTTTAACATAAAAATATACGTTAGACTCAAATAGTCTAACTCATAAAATAAAAGAAAACATCACAAATCTAACATAGGTGTGAACTTGCATATGTGAATGATGTTCTACATCTAAAACTTGCATAGGCCAAAATTACAACTTGCATAAATAACATATGTCAGGATCCAGATCTAAAGGTGTGAACTTGATGAGATAATGGCCACAAACTTGCATAAACATCATATGTCATGGATCCAAATCTAAGGTGTGAACTTGATGAAATAATGGCCACAAACTTACATAAATAACATATGTCATAGTTCCATATTTGCATAGGTAATAATCCTAAACTTGCATAACATGATTCATATCCAACTCATAAACTTACATATGTGATTCATACATCGCAACAATGGTGTAGACATGTAAAGTATCATGTAGAATTTAGCATATGTCATAGCCTAACTTTCAATTAAATTCTCACATAAACTAGGTGCCATAGCCATGTAAGGTCACGTATAATTCTACCCAAACTTGTATATGGTTCATGTTTGAATCAACATCTAAACTTTCCTACGTATGATTTATCATATGAATCAATATAACAAACTAGCATAAGAAACATGATAATTCAACTAGACATAAGCCATCATAGGATTATAACATGGGTGATAGCATCATAACTTTACATCGTAGATGATAGCATCATAACATAATATCATAGAAATTACAACATAATTCTACAACATAATTACAATATGAAATCAACAATTCATATCACATCCAAATTATCCGCATTATTACTCAATCCAATTCATTTATTAATTATCTTGTTAAAACTATCAAACTCATAATTCAAAAGTAGTCTTGAGTTCTGAATTCTGATTTCTGGAGTTGAATTAGCGCTCCTTTGATGAAGATTCGTTGTTAGAGTTGAAAAGGATTGAATTTGATTTGCTTTCTTCCTCTCTAATGGGCGACGACTATTCTGAGTTGCAAGTTGACGGCATGGGGGCCAGAGCAGTTCAGAAACCTTAATGAGTCGGCATCTAGTCACAAACGGGTCATCATTCAAATCTACCGGGGGGGGGGCAGGTCGACACTATGGTCGACCTAGTCAGGGTAGGTCGACCCCCAGGTCGACCTGGCTCTGGCGGGAATTTTCCCGCCTTGCCTGTTTGACTCTGAATTTTCGAAATTTAAAATCTGTTTTGAATTTTCTGAAGCCTCGGATCGCCATAACTTCTTCATACAAAGTCCAATTCACGCATACTCGGACTCTATCTCAACCAGAATTCCGAGATGAACACAATGGCGCAACCCGTTTCCCTTAATTCTCACGCCTGAGATTAATTATTCTTTAATTTAGTTAATTCAATTATTCCAAAATCCGGGGTGTTCCAGAAACTTTAAAGCTGAGTGAATTAATTAAGTATGTGGCTAAAATTGGCAATTTATCTTTTTCTTAATTTGTGTACAAATTTCTAAAACATCTTATATAATGGATCAGAGGGAGTAAAATATAATAATAAATTAGTACTTACCAAAATAATGACACTGTCTAAACACATGCCTCTAAGCTAGAAAATCTTTATTATCTATCAAACCTGCGGGTTGTTATGAGGAGGGGGTCAGAACTAAAGTTCTAATGAATGGACCAATTACATACTTTTATGGTTAACACTACATATACAGTTTGTAGGTTACTTGGGTTTATAATGCTCTTGCCTCCATGCGTAAATCGTACCCATCTACTCCTAAATAGACTAAACATAATAGTCAATTTATATGTAGCTATATGCCCAATATACTGCCCCGTTCTTAGGTACCACCCATAGTACCCTCTGTTTCCTCCTCGATAGGGCTCCGTCGTCTGGTTGCGAAAGAGTGTTAAAACTACATCTGTAAATGACTGGTTCTTGAGACATAATACATATGTTCCGTCGTCTGATTGAAAAATGTGAAACTACGTCTACATCATCTCACTCTAATTCTCATACATCCACGATGTACCACCCATTGCATACATTGAGGACTTACACGTAATTATTCTGTCTGCTACCCGAGCTCCGGTAGCAAGGCCCACCCTTGTACGAAACTCAACTGGGAATTTCTATATCTGTAAAGCACAACTCTGTTAGGCCTGATATTACATTTGTTTTGTCTCTTTTCTCTGTGGCTATGGCTTCACGCAACCCTCCCTCAACTAGCTCAAAGACCACTTAAGAACTAAGCGATGGTGTTCTACATTAAATAATATGAACATCCAATTGGCATTGTCTCTCATTCAATGACTTGATTGTGAAAGATCATTGGCCTTTTGGTCTAGCTCCAGTCTTTCCCGTTCTCACTCTGATTGATGATGGTCGATATCCATATACGACTATCCTTATCGGTGCCACCCACTAAAAGTTCGCTCGTAAAGCCATGAATCCAGGTAACACAAATGTTGTCAAGGCATTCTCTTTTGATGGAACCCTATAGGCCTGCCTTTGAGGGTGCAACTTCATTAAGCCTACCTCAAAGGGTCATCCCAGAGTATCCTCACGTCCCGTTGAAGTCTCCCCCTTCCTTCCAGTCCTACTAGACAATCATGTTAGACACCCTTCCACTGTGTCAAAGCATCTGTAATGATCGGATTCGTTAGGCTCTTCACTTGGACTCCCTATGGACTATTCCAAACACACCTCACTTCTTATCAGGCCCTTCGTCTACTTTCATTATGAGTTCAACTTAATTTTATTTTCCTTTATTATGATATCGACTTGCGTTTCCTGCCTTATTCCACCAAAATTTGATCTTATTTATTTGCTTATTAACTTAATCTAGGATCTAAGTTTTAATAAAATAAGCACCTTTTATTTTCTCCTTTCTTCTTTTAATAACAGCCCTAGTGCTATAATTTTATTTACAGATATCCAGATTTGCCTAATTTTTTTTAGTTATAACCCCAGTGTTATAGCTTTACTTGCACTAATAAGCCTTTATTTCTCTTTATTTTTTTCATTACAGTTTAACTCTCTTTACAGTTCCTGTAAGTTCTATTATAGGAAATAGTATTACTCCACTTGGTTAGTTATAAAAACCACATTAAAATTTATTCCTTATTTTAATATTAGTCACAGAAATAGTACACGTAATTGCAAGACGTTTCTTGTAACGACCCGACAGATTTTCGACCTAAAAATTTGACATACAACACCATGTCGACTATTCAAGAATCGAAAATACCGGAACGCCAATAGAAAGAAATTAGAGGGTGAGAGATAGAAAAAAAAGAAAGTTAGAAGAAGTCACAACAAAATAGACTAAATATGAATCTCACAGCGGAACGAATAAAACATATTATATAACATAACTTTGAAATAAAACCAGTATCTGTATACAATACTATTATCAGAGTACAACACATACAACACAACAGAAATAACAATAGCTATACAATCAAGAAGCCTCCAGCGCCATCTCTCCAAGTATATTTGTAAAATCCTGACTATTTGACTGCCCATACAAAATTGGGCACCCAAGAGTTTAGGAAAACAAAACAAAATAAACTCTGGGTCAGTCATGTGACTGGTGTGAGTAAACTCTAGACATTTGTTTAACTTTTAAAATCCTTTTAAAAGAAAGAATAATCACCAATCCACACATAAACACAGATGGTTTTAACCTTACGATAACCCAAAACATTCTTTTAAAATCCATACTCTTCTGATATTATAATAATGTCGAAATAAAATAAATAGCAATCTAGTGGAACACTTTCATCCCACGCTCCACCTATATAATATATAATCAAAAACCGCGAGAGCTTATTTCGTAATGGATTCCAACTGGTAAGGTATGGGACCACCTTCCGACAATGTACTCTAGAGAGGAATCAGGTTCAACTAGAATATCTTGCAGTCCAGGATAAACATGACCAGTCACTCGTTTCGCTTGAGTGTACCGAATGTATTATCACCAAAGGTTGGGATCAACAACTGTTTCCCGAAAGGGACAACATCGAAATAGGTTAAAGAAGTAAATGAAATTTCTCTAGATTAGGTGACAATGCACCCTAATTGGGATCTACCCACTTAGCCATACAACCTACCCGATTTTATACCATTTCCAGTTTGTGAGGCTAGAGGCCATAACGTATAGATCACACCTTTATTTACTTTGAATGTCACATCGTCATACCCGCCAAATCACAAATTGATTTCCCCAAAAATACCATGGGTATACAGCTAAGAGAAACGAATTCCTCCGCCCCCAAACGTAAATACGTTTGAAGAGATCAATGTAAGCGATCTATTAAATATACTTTGTCAAACATTCTTCCATACAGGTTGTCCTAGGACTGGAAAAATCAAAGGCACTATTCTGTAAATCCATCTTAGGCAATTTCTACCTAGGATTTTCCAGAATAGCCCTTGCATAAACTCCATCTTCAATTATCTTCATCATATTTGATTCGCAATGCTAATGTCCATACAGAGTGGTTTTCAGATAATAAATCTGATTCTGGTCTCTTCGTATTGACGACGGAAAATTGGTCAAAAACTTTGATACTTGATTATTTAACTATCAAAGGAAAACACCCATGCAAACAATGATCCTATTCCCAAATGAATATTCTATCGATCAATCATCAATCAACATTTATCCCTTTGAATTAATTTATCATTAATTTATTCATTTCTCCATTTTCCGCTTCCATATATTCATAAATTCTTATTTTCTAAATTTAGAAAATATACATTATCACATTGGAAAAACATTTCCATTCCTTATTCATGCATCACTATCCTCCCACATCCATCAGTTTTTAACTGTAAACTAGTAAGAAAACAATTCCGTGAATATCAACCCCGAAGGCCAAAACCAACATCAGATCGATGCTCACAAAATCATTCAACTTAACTAATCTCCAGTAAGTTTCTAATTTCTTTAATTTCTATTTCTTATCTTCTTATCAAATCATTGATTACGCAACTCTTGGATTCAGTTTACGAATCCCATTCTGTTATGAAAAACATTGGTTATAACGATAAATGTTATAATCCCTACTTCCGAAATACCTAACTTAAAAATATTACTCTTTTTCCTTATTTTAAATAAATAAATAAACAAACAATTTGTTAATAAAATAAATCTTGATTTAAAATCGAAAAGTAAATAATACGTTCCCGAATTCGATATAATCGAATTCCAACGCATAACTCTCTTCCGAATAAACTCTATCGATGACTCTCTTTCAAATAACTCTATTCGATTTCTCTTTTTCGAATAACTCTATACAATAACTCTCTTTCGAATAACTCTATTCGATTTACGTTCCGAACTTCTAGAATAATTTACCATTTCAGGTCAACTCAATTTCTGAATTCATTTTTGAATTTAGTACTTCCCAACAATTACTAGTTTCCTTTTATAACTATTTTAATTCTGCAGAACGTTTGCTTTTAAATCGTTATTCACTTTAAAACATGAATATTATTCCTCTACAGAAAACTGGACTTGTTTATCAAATCAAAACTTGATTTTATAATTTCAATACTAATACAGGTTCAGATTCCAATTATCGAGTCATTTTATAACTTCTTATTCACATTCCATTTTATTTATCAAATCTCATTTACATGTCAACTTCATAGTTTATTTTATTTTATTTAATAAGTTTATAATTCTCTATCCCCTTTATAGTAGATTATAAAATATCAGTTTCAAACCGAATATTAATTTTCTTGTCAAATCCCTATTTATTCGATATATAATTTCTTAAAATAAATTATTTTATAACCTTGGGCCTAGTCAAATTCAAATTACAAACCTTTATGGATTTTATTTTAATCCTATTGACATTACGAACATCAAAATAAATTTCATCGTTTCCTTTTTAAAACAACTCCCAATTTTTACAATCCAGATTATCCACTGATAATTATTTTTATTTCATTTATAAACATTGTTTATAAATCACACTACTTTTTTTGTTATTAAACAAGTTATTTATTTCTTGCCATTCGAAATTCCATTTTTATTTTTTTAAATAGATTTTCCCCTTTTCAAATTCATATTCCATCCTTTATAATTCCCTTTATAAATGTTAAGTTTACATCCCATTTTCAAATATCGGTGTACAAACCGATTTTTACTTCTTAATATACATTCAAACTTATGTATATATAACTATATATACATATTATATTTATCCAATACTAATTTTCTTTTATTAATTTATAAATATCGCTTATAAACTAATCTTCTCAATTTATCTGTTAAAATAGATTTCTATTTAATATTTACTTTAAATCAAACTTCTGATAATTCTTTTATATCTCGCACTTTCTTTTTATAATTCTATTAATTTTTCAAAAGTCATATTTATTCCATATATTCCTTTATTTACTTCTTATTACAACAATTTAGTATTTCCATAAAACTAGCCTTTTAAAACTTCCATATAACTGGTGATTGTTTTACATAGAAATTTCTTATTTAATTCACAAACATTTCCTTTTATAAAATCCCTTGATTTTATAAAATTTCTAAATCTAATATCCATTTTAAAAATTCCTTTTATATATTCCGATATCACTTATGGTATATAAATATATCTAACAAAATGGATCAATCATCATCCGAACACACATAATCAATAATAGATTATATACTACATCATATATCACAATATATGAAAAATAGTATTATAAATAGTGAGGAATCCAGTTGGATCCCTCCATCCCGTTTTCCTGTATCACAGATGTTTATCACATAAATTATATCAATTTCATATCAATATGAAATTTTGTAACAAACGAACTCAAAATTTAAACGTCGACTTATATATATAAATTATCTCAACCAATTATCGACGATTGATCCAAACAATCAACACACAACAATCAACCATCATTTATCAATTCAAAAAAATACGTTATAGAAATATAATTGGTAGAGTTAGTGAGTTTTACTCACTTTGGAAGTTTATCGTTAAATAACGATAAAGTATTATTGATTCAAATTAGGCAATTTATTTTGCTATAAATTGTAACAAGCTCCAATGCACTCCAAATCAGTTCCACTGTGTATCCCTCGTCTATACGATCCCAACGGATCTTGTTTCGTAAAATTCTGATATTATATGATAAAGTTATACATTTTCTAAGTTTGTAAACATTTAAATAATATTAATATTAAATAATAATTGGTTAATATAACTTAACTATCACTAACCCCTGTTTAAATTCATTAATCCATCCTGTCATCCTGCTATCCCATTTTTCACGCAGACATTGCCGTAACTCCTCCTTCAAACTGCTCCTTCATCCTTCAACAATCATCAAAACCAACTACACCGCCATGATCTCCTCCTCATTCTCCATCGTTCCATACTACAGTCATCAACCCTCAGCCAAAACTCGAACTCGCGTTTTCCCAAGCTTCTCACGGTCGCACAGTATCACTGCGACATTTATTGGCATCGAGTTCATCACATTAATCCCTATAGGTGCTACTCGATCCCAGCAACCCAAAAACAATGTTCAATCCTCGCATCAACGCTTCCATCACATTGTTTCCCAAACCCTAGGTACCATGACTAAACGCTGGAAATTTCCAGGGACCGAACACGAGATCGAATTCTTCCAAAATGATAACGGTTGGAATTAATCCGCATACGAATCCAAATAAAGTGTTTTCATGATTTTTGAATTTTCCTATGATTTATTCTTCATTTTCAAAGTTCACGTTTGCTGAAGAAAAATGGAAAAGTAGCGACGTGTTTTTTAGTTAATTGGAGGGAAAAATGAATTTAGGGTTAGGTGTAAGGGTATTTATAGGATAGTTACAATTTTTTTAATCGATTATTAATTTGTTTTTATTGTATCATTACTTGTATTTGTCTTCTAAAAATCCGTATGATCACATACGATAACAAAATCTGATGAAAATGGACATACACCTACAGTTCGACATTACGGACCCAACGAAACTTATTTTGTCGAATTCCGAGTCTACTTGCTCACACAGCGTATTTTTAAAGTCAAATTATCGACTGTTTTTCACATTTAAATTCCGCATGGCCACATACTGACTCAAAAAATCAAGAAAATTGAATTCAAACAATAATTTAATATTCCAGATCCGACAAAATTAATTTCGTCGAAAACGGAGGTCGTTTGCAAAAATGGATATTTTCTAAGGTCTAAATAAACTCATTTAAATATTAATATATTTGAAAACAATTTAATTTAATTTAAAAAAATTAATATTATCATATATATATTCACATAGAATATCATAGAGCTCCAAAATATACATATCTGGATTTATAACTCGATATTTCAAATTCAGGCTAAATCTGAATTCAATTTATAAAAAAATCCTTTTATAATATAAATAAATCGTTATGAATTATAAACGAATTCCATAGCGACTATTTGAAAATTTTATTTGGACATAACTCACAATCTACACGCTAAAATCTTGATTTTTCTCTTTCTTTAGAAAAATATAGTTCACTAGATCCGAACGTTTCTTATTTCACAGAAATCCGACATAAAATGGATTCGGCATATTCAATTGAAGTTCTAAACTCAATATTACGAACTACCACGGCATTTCGAGCTCATTTTAAATTATATTATAATTTATACGCTTAAACATCGTTTATAAATAAATTCGTTATTATAATTAAATTCTAAACTGAATTAAATCTTACAAGTAATCCAATTCACAAAAATTGAGAATTCTACAAATTCCGACTATTTCAGAATTTAAATTTATTATCCCATTATTTATATTAATTAAATATAAATATTATTTAATTAACTCTAGTTATTGATATTTAAATAATTAAATAAATTAATTATTCAACCATTAAAAATACGGGACATTACATTCTTTCCCACTTAAAAGAATTTCGTCCCCGAAATTACTAAGGTAGAAAACAAACCCTATTAACTGGGTTAAAATTATTTGTTTACTTCTTAACTTCAATTCCAACCGAACTAATTAGTTTTAATTAAAATATTAATTTATTCCGACTAACTAAAATTTCCAGAAATTTTGAAAATTTTCTAACACCTTAAATTTCGGAAATTTTTGCTAACGTCTCATTTGTACGGCTCAATCGGTACAACTACAACTCGCCTCTCTAGGCCTTCTCCCATCCAAAAGAAAATCAAATAGCCAAGCGGCTTGCCAAACAGGCTCATAAACCTCATACCCAAAATAAAATATAAACTTGTACCTTTTTGTCAGGCATATCATTATATCCTTTCCATATGCTACCAATTTAGCTGATACCAGTGCCACCCTAATCAAACTCCAATCAGTTTATCCTCAACTTAGCTATTCGCTTATATCCAAACCATAATCTCATTTCAAACTCGAGTTCCATCCTCGATTCCAAACACTTAACTCACCAATCCAATACCATTTTAGATTTCTATTTCACATACCAATTTTATTAGATATCATTCTAATCCAATTCAATTTCAATTTTCTTTGCAAATTCCTAGGAGTTTTAAACAGTTTACCATATCAAAAATAAAACTTTACTTTTTAGGATCCAAAACAACTCGTTTCCTCAAAATAATTCAAAAAATATCTTTGGTAGTAATCCATCACTTAGAACTCGAAAATGAACAATGATGATGTGGCCAGCATCATCAGGTTTATTTCCCAGCAATCAAACTGAGTTCAATACTATATCACATTTCAAAACTCATATTTAAACACGTCCATTTTGAAATTTATTTCCAAAATATCATTCACAATGCTTGTAAACAATTTAAAATCTCCCAGGGTTTTACAAGTTTCCTTATATTTAAAACCAAATCTATTTACAAACACTTTTCCAAATTTTAGGAATTTTAATTCCAGTTCTGATTTTAATTTCAGATTTAATTCATCTGATTTCATATATTACACTTATATGAATTCTGATTGGTTATTTACATAATCATTTCAATTATAATCTTATTCAATTATAATAATGACCAACACATCAAATATAATAATTCCAATATATATACTTCTTTATATTAAAATATATTTTGGTCAAAATTATTTCATTTATCCTCTTTTCAAAACATACTATGTCAGCTCATCGTACTCGAGTGTTTTAGAAACCCCTACTGGTAGAGTGGATCTAACTGATCGACCAGAACTCATAAACAACTCAACCAATAAATCTCCACAATATAAAATCATTTTATATTAAATAACAAACACGCGCTCATATATATACGCTCAAACTCAATCTTGGGTATTACTAACCCCATCTCTATCGAGTTACACCACAGAGCCAAGATAATCACTTAACCTTCAGCTTTGATACCACTGTAACGGCCCGACATATTTTCGACCTAAAAAATCGACATATAACACCATGTCAACTATTCAAGAATCGAAAATACCAGAACGTCAATAGAAAGAAGTTGGAAGGTGAGAGATAGAAAGAAAGAAAGTTAGAATAGAAGAAGAAGAAGATCAAAACAGAACAGGCTAAATACGAATCTCACATCGGAACGAATAAAACATATTATATAACATAACTTTGGAATAAAACCAGTATCTGTATACAATACAATTATCAGAGTACAACACTTACAACACAACGGAAATAATAATAGCTATATAATCATGAAGCCTCATGCTCCATCTCTCCAAGTATATATGCAAAATCCCGACTATTTGACTGCCCGTACAAAATTAGGCACCTAAGAGTTTTAGGAAAATAAAATAAACTCTGGGCCAGTCATGTGACTGGTGTGAGTAAACTCCAGAAATTTGTTTAAATTTTAAAATCCTTTTAGAAGAAAGAATAATCATAAGACCAATCCACACATAAACACAGATGGATTTTACCTTACGATAACCCAAAATATTCTTTTAAAATCCATACTCTTCTGATATTATAATAATGTCTAAATCAAATAAATAGCAATCTAGTGGAACACTTTCATCATACGTTCCACCTGTATAATAAATAATCAAAAACCGCTAGCGCTTATTTGGTAATGGATTCCAACTGGCAAGGTATGGGACCATCTTCCGACAATGTATCTCTAGAGAGGAATACATCGGGTTCAACAAGAATATCTTGCAGTCTAGGTTAAACATGATCAGTCACTCATTTCGCTTGAGTGTATCGAATGTATTATAATTAACGGTTGGGATCGACAACCGTTTCTCGAAAGGGACAACATCGAAATAGGTTAAAGAAGTAAATTAAATTTCTCTAGATTAGGTGACAATACACCCTAATTGAGAGCTACCCACTTAGTCATGCGACCTACCCTGTTTACTTTGAATGTCACCTCATCATACCGGCCAAATCACAAATTGGTTTCCCCAAAAATACCACGGGTATACATCTAAGAGAAAAGAATTCCTCCACCACCAAATGTAAATACATTTGAAGAGATCAACGTAAGCGATCTATTAAATATACTTTGTCAGACATTCTTCCATACAGTTGTCCTGGGACTGGACAAACCGAAGGCACTATTCTGTAAACCCATCTTAGGCAATTTCTATCTAGGATTTTCCAGAACATCCCTTGCATAGACTCCGTCTTCAATTATCTTGATCATATTTGATTCACAACGCTAATGGCCATACGGAGTGGTTTTCAGATAATAAATCTGATCCCGGACTCTCTGTATTGACGACGGAAAATTGGTCAAAAATTTTGATAGTCGGTTATTTAACTATCAAAGGAAAACACCCATACAAACAATGATCTTATTCCAAAATGGGATTCTATCAATCAACATTTATCCCTTTAAATTAATTTATCATTAATTTATTCATTTCTCCATTTCCGTGTATTCATAAATTCTTATTTTCTAAATTTAGAAAGTATACGTTATCATATTGGAAAAACATTTCCATTCCTTATTCACGCATCACTATCTTCCCACATCCATCAGTTTCTAACTGTAAACTAGTAAGAAAACAATTCCGTGAATATCAACCCTGAAGGCCGAAACCAACATTAGATCGATGCTCAGAAAATCATTCAACTTAACTAATCTCCAGTCAGTTTCTAATTTCTTTAATTTTCGTTTCTTATCTTCTTATCAAATCATTGCTTATGCAACTCTTGGATTCAGTTTACGAATCCAGTTCTTTTAAGAAAAACATTGGTTATAACGATAAATGTTATAATCTCTACATCCGAAATACCTAACTTAAAAATATAGCTCTTTTTCCTTATTTTAAATAAATAAATAAACAAACAGTTTGTTAATAAAATAAATCTTGTTTTAAAATCGGAAAGTAAATAATACTTTCCCAAATTTGATATAATCGAATTTCAACGCATAACTCTCTTTCGAATAAACTCTACTCGGTAACTCTCTTTCGAGTAACTCTATTCGATTTCTCTTTTTCGAATAACTCTATACAATAACTCTCTTTTGAATAACTCTATTCAATTTACGTTTCGAACTTCCAGAATAATTTACCATTTCAAGTCAACTCAATTTCTAAATTCATTTTTGAATTTTGTATTTCCTAAAAATTACCAATTTCCTTTTATAATTATTTTAATTCTGCAAAACATTTGCTTTCAAATTGTTACTTGATTTAAAACGTGAATATTATTCCTTTACGGAAAACTGGACTCGTTTTATCAAATCAAAACTCGATTTCATAATTTCAATACTAATACAGGTTCAAATTCCAATTATCGAGTCATTTTATAACTTCTTATTCACATTCCATTTTATTTATCAAATCTTGTTTAGACGTCAACTTCATAGTTGATTTTATTTAATAAGTTTATAATTCTCTACCCCCTTTATATTCGATTATAAAATATCAGTTTTAAACCGAAAATCAATTTTCTTGTCAAATCCCAATTTATTCAATATATAATTTCTTAAAATATAACCTTTGGCCTAGTTGAATTCTAATTACAAATTTTTATGGATTTTATTTTAATCCTATTGACATTTCGAACATCGAAATAAATTCCATCGTATCCTTTTTAAAACAACTCCCAATTTCCTGTTTTAAATTCATCATTGAGTTTACAATCCAGATTATCCACTGATAATTATTTTTATTTCATTTATAAACATTGTTTATAAATCACACTACTTGTTTTTGTTATTAAACAAGTTATTTATTTCTAGCCATTCGAATTTCCATTTATATTTTTTTAAAATTAGATTTTCCCCTTTTCGAATTCATATTCCATCCTTTATATTTCCCTTTATAAATGTTAATTTTACATCCTATTTTCAAATATCGGTGTACAAATCGATTTTTACTTCTTTATATACATTCAAACTTATGTATATATGACTATATATATATATTATATTTATCCGATACTAAATATTTTTATTAATTTATAAATATCTCTTATAAATTAATCTTCTCAATTTATCTGTTAAAACATATTTCTATTTAATATTTACTTTAAATCAATCTTTTGATAATTCCTTTATATCTTGCAGTTTCTTTTTTGTAATTCTATTAATTTTCCAAAAATCATATTTATTCCATATATTCCTTTATTTACTTCTTATTACCACAATTTAGTATTTCCATAAAATCATCCTTTTAAAACTTCCATATAACTCGTGATTGTTTTACATAGAAGTTTCTTATTTAATTTACAAACATTTCCTTTTATAAAATCCCTTAATTTTACAAAATTCTTAAATCTAATATCCATTTGAAAAATTCCTTTAATATATTCCGATATCACTTATGGTATTTAAAAATACCAAACAAAAAGGATCAATCATCATCCAAACACACATAATCAATAATAGATTATATACCACATCGTATATCACAATATATGAAAAACAATATTATAAATATTGAGGAATCCAGTTGGATCCCTCCAACCTGTTTCCCTACATCACCGTTGTTAATCAAATAAATTATATCGATTTCATATCAATATGAAAATGTATATAACAAGCGAACTCAATATTTAAACGACGACTTATATATATAACTATATATATAAATTATCTCAACCAATTATCGACGATTGATCCAAACAATCAACACACTATAACGATCCAGAATTTTTAACCAATTTAAAATTGGAATTTTTATTACTTAATTTGAATTTAAATTTGAATTTGATATAAATATATATGGTTAAGAGTATTTAATAATTTTGATAAGTTGTATGACAGATTTTACTTGAATTATAAATGAGAACGATTATTAATGAGTTTGGATTTATTGATACTATTTGTTGTTCGATCGGATTTGTCAAACCACAACACGAATTAGTAGCGTTAGAATTAAGTGTTGCCTTTAGTTTTGATAACATTTAAAAGAAAGTGCTACCAAAAGTTCCTTTTTCTTCTTAAGACAAGTGTTAAGACACATGTCTTTATGCATGCTCCCTTTCATGCATGATTGCCACTTGCCCCCTTATGTGTCTTTACCTCCTTTCTCCTCCTTACTCCTCCTTTCCTATATAAGGAGGCTCTTTCTCCATTTTTTACCATTCCATTTCCATTTCCTCCTTTCCACCTTCTTCTTAAAGCTTATGGCCATGGTTTCCATGGCATAAGTCTTCCTCTTTTCCACCACCACCTTGCCAAAATTCGTCATTCTTCTCCTCCTCTTATAATATAAAGAGAGATTAGTGTATATTATATTATATATATTTTGGTGAAGAAGACATTGCGTTGAAATACTGTTCGACGATTCACTTAGCTAGGCTCGCCTACCGTGAAGATTTAGAAAGCTGTTAGGTGAGAACTCTTTAACCACGGTTTATATATTTAATTAGTAGCTAGACTAATTTAAATATAGTGATGAATTATTATTGGTTAATGATGATTGATATTTGTTGTGATGGATGATGGATGCGAAGTTTAGAACACACACTATTAAGCATTAGTGTTATAACGCTTGTGCACAATTATGATTTATTGAATCATGTTGATGATGGTTGCTATGGATGTTTAAATGGTTGTTGATGTTGTTTTGCACACACTATGACACAACAGTTATGGTATCACATTGGTGATCGACAAATCTCCTTCATAATTAAAAGCAATATCATTATTGAAATTGAAGGTTAATAATTGGAAAAGACCATATGTATGAATTCATATATATTGTTAAAGTCCTTTAAATGAATAAATAAATACCGGAACATTCTAGGTTGACAGAGAGGATAGTGTCTGGGCTTCGGTTTGGAAATGAAGTTTCCTGCTCTCCCTGGCTATCCCTAACTGATCCGATGAATGGGAAGGTTAATTTGAAGTTATTTGAATTTAGAAATGAAGTGGAATTTATGAAAGTTGAATTTTAGATCCAAAATAATTTGGAAAGTAAATTTAAATGATATTAAAAAGGGTTATATAAGGATATAATGGTTTTCTAAGATATTTTGAAGTATCGTAGAATAATGGTTATTATGGTCAAAATAGAGCTTGTTGCATAACGGCAATTTACGTATTTTAGATGCAAACTTTAAACGCTTATAACTTTTGCAATCTAAATCGGATTTCCAAGAAACGAAAAACAATTGATTTATATTAACAAGAGCTTTTAAATGAGTGAAATCAGATTTTAAATTCGAGTTATAATTTTCAAATTATGTTTAAAACCATTTTGGAAAAGGTCGCTATAAGAGAAGTTATCGACCATAACCATTAACAGCCATTTTTTAATGTTTCTAAAAAATCTGGAAAAAATGGTAAAATCATTATAAATTATGTAAAAAATGTTTTGAATTGTAAAGTTTAAGTTTTGACTATGAAAAGCGATGTTTTGATCGAAGTAATTAAGATAACTGTTTTGTAACGCTTTTGTAACGTTTTTGAAAACACTATTGTAACGCTTTCTTCGAAAACAATCTATTTTGAAGTTTTTAACCCGCAAACTATTTTCCGAACTACAAGTAACCATTTTTAAATGATTTGTGGAATGTTTTCAAAGGTTCAAAAGTATTGGAAATATTTTATATGGAATTTAAATTGATATTAATATGGGTTTTCAATTTTAAATAATTGGATATGGTTGGAGATAAATCTTCGGATGTTTGATATTAATCCGGTAGATGATGGCTCTAACTATTGGAGGAATTTAAAAGGTAGTTCACCGTTATTCCGCTTATAGTATGAGTTGGATACAGAGATTAATATTAAGTATAAGTGGATGATATTTCTATCCAGATCTAGTGTCAAAGGTTTGGATAAATCTTTGAATTAAGATACGGGTTTCCCAATTTGATTGGGATAAGTTGGATAGAAATAATCTTCGGATATTTGATATGAAATTCTTTGGTGTAAGCGTATACTATTTGAGGAATTTGGAAAATACTATTATTATATCGTTATTCCACTTATAGTATTCGCTGATTATGAGGATTGATATCGAATTTAAGTAGATACAATTTCTGTGTTACTTATGTTCAATATCAATTGATTTTGGTTTTGTCATGAATCATATCTTCAATAATATCATTCTTGAAACCCAATGAGAGTGAGTTATGGAAATTCATATCGTAATTTGAGGATTTAATCAGATCTTTTATTTGAGGAAATTAAAAGTGAGGAATTGAAAAGAAAGTATAATGTTTTAGTTAAGATTAAAGAATGGAATGTTGGAAAATCAATTTAATTGGAAACTAGGGTTGAAATGTGGGGTAAGGGTTTTCAAAGGAAATTGGATTTTTGATAACAAGTTATCAAACGAAAAATTAATTAAGGCTTTGGGGCTAGATTATCTTGGATTTAAGGGATGTGTTTTAAAGAAGAAGGGTTAAATATGGATTTTGTTAAAGATAATTTGAGAATAGATTTAAAGAAGTTTAATTTAACGAAATCCAAAATGGAAGGAGATTTGGTAGAAAGCCTGTGTGTTCCATGATTGTGTTTTTAATTGCGCTTATTATTTGGAAAGACCGGGATCAGAATTATGTCTGAAAACTATTCCAAGTAATAATACGACGTTGTGGAGCAATTGAAGACATTGGAGGCAGCATTGAAGACCGGGACCCTTCGTGTTGTAAGGGCGACTTGCTGAATATCTCGAATGGCTGGCTCCCATTTGCAGATGGATTTTATATATCAGCTAAGTGGCAAGAAGCCCGAAAGTATGTGAAGGAATTCCGGATTGTTGTTTCGTTCAGATCTAGAACGGACATGTATGGATTGTGTGTCTGACATTGTAATTGACTGCGTAATACTGATCTTTATTAATATATATCTGCTTGGTGGCAGAGAATTTATTCTCTTGCTTAACACCCTTCTCTAATACGTATGAGCTTAGAGGTTATATATTGATAGAAATCAGTGATGCATAGTGAATGGACAATGTGGCATACTGTAATGGCCCGCAAATCCGTACTATCTGAGTTGACTACATACATCACACGTCCAACCCAAATATCACGAAAATACAAATCATTTTTTTCTAGAAGAAAAAGGTAGAAGAAGAACAGAAATAACAACAAAGAGTCTCACATCGCAGCGGAATAAAATATACTATATCATAACTTTTGAAATGCAAAATTTGTACTGTATACACATATCATCATCAGAGTACAACACTTACAACACACCGGAACAAAACTTTATATAACTAACACTAAAGCCGCCTGCTCCAAGCTCCTTTAGATAAATCTGTAAAATCCTGAACTACTTGACTGCCCATAAAAAATTGGGCACCCAAGAGTTTAGGTAAAACAAAACAAAATAAACTCTGGGTCAGTCATGGGACCGGTATGAGTAAACAATTTAAAATAGTTTGAGAAACAACAATATCTCATAAGACCATACCGTATAACATGGAACGGGTTTTTCCCTTATGAGAATCCAAAACACTTGATTTAACTTTCAAAAATCCTTTTGAAAGAAACGATAATCTTTATATCAAAACTCTTTTGATATTATAATAGTGTCTAAATTAAATAAATAGAAATCTAGTGGAACGCTTTCATCTCACGCTCCACATACATAATATACAATCAAAAGCGCGAGCACTTATTGGGTAATGAATTTCCAACTATGACAAGGTATGGAACCACCTTCCGATAGTGTACCTCTAGAGGAGAATACACTGGGTTCAACAAGAACATCTTGTAACCCGACCACACATGACTGAGTACTCATTTCGCTTGAGTGTATCGAATGTATATCACCAACCGTTTCCCCGAATGGGACAACATCGAATAGAATAAGGAATTAAATGAATCTCTTAATAGGTGATTATACACCCTAATGGAAGCTACCCACATAGCCATGCTGCCTGCCCGATTTTTGTCATTTCCCGGTTGTTGAGGCCTGAGGCTACGATTACTTATCATTCATTGATAACACAATCACTTTGAATGTCACATTGTCAACTCCGTTAATCACTAATTGATTTGCACAAATATATTCTGGATATTATGCTAAGAGAATAAATTCTCTGCCACCATATATATCTATACAGACCAACATATTCGATTATTGGAAATACTGTGTCAGACATTCATTCATATACGTTCGTTCTGGGACTGAACGAAACCGAAGGCACAATTTTCTTTAATGGAAAAAGCCCTTGCACTTTACTTCATCTTCGATTATCTTCATATAATCTGTTTCGTAACGCTACTACCAATACGGAGTGGTTCTCGGATAATAATCCAACCGATCTCTCCATATTGACAATCGACGTTAGCAAACACTTTGATAGTCGGTTATTTAACTATCGAAGAAAAACAAACATCCATTCAAAGCATGAAACAAATCACTGGGCCTTTTAATTAATATTTCATTAATTTAAAGCATTTCTCCATTTCCTTATCAATATCGTTAACACGATATTTTCGACAACCATCTTGGCCTCGTACACTATTTGGAAAACATTTCCATATATCGACTTCTTTTGATTTTCTATATGTAGAAAATATCTTCTATTTATAATTGGAAAATATTCCAATTACTCATCTCTTTCCCGAACTCGGTTATTTTTATACTTAGGAAACATTTATAATATATTTCCAAAATTCCACTTACTTGAGTTAAAACGAATGTTGTACAAAATATTGTTACAAACAACCCACAATACTGCATTCAACTAACTCTTATTCAAATATTTCCCTTCGAGACTGGATCTTGCTATTTATCGGTTAAAGATGAAATCAATCAAGTCGGGGTACAACTACCTCTCAGACCTTGACTGAAAACATCCTTAACTTCAAAACGGACAAGACCACTTACCTCGAATAATCAACAGCATAAAACCAATTATTCATTTTTAAACCCGCATACGTTTCTCTTTCTAATTTTATCAGATTTAATTATAGATTTCCCTTTTGTTTATAACATTCTATTTTCAAGTTTGTTTCCTTGTCGAATTCTATACATATATCGATACATTGATTTCTAACTATCAAAATTTTCTTAAAAATATTCTAACTCCTTATTCCGGAAAATTTCGCCAAAACCTCCTTTATACCGGTCGATAGTTCAAACCTCAACTCGCCTCTCTGGGCCCTCTCCATTCAAAAAGAAAATCAAAAAGCCAAGTGGCTTGCCGATTCGGCGCATAAAAACCTCATATGGAATTTAAACATGTACCTTTTTGTCGGGCACTAAATTTATAAACTGCATACACTTCATTTCCATACTTGCTTAACACATCAAAATATTCCCATTTTGTTTCACTCAATCCATTCGTTCTAACCCAATTCACTAACTTATTTTCTAGTTAGCTACCTATTTCACTTCTTTGTTTGAACATAACATGTTCACATATAATATCAACTTGCTTATAAACAAATTGAATTCCATTTTCGATTCAAGTTGCATATTCGATTTCGAATATAAATTTACAAACCCAATTAACTTATCCAAAGCTCAATTTCAATTCAGAACTCCAATAACCAATTATTCTTCAAATTAGTTAATTATATTCAATAATTAACAAAATCTGATTTTTTTTTTTGTTTCAAAAATCATTTCATTACTCCACTTGAGTTCAGATATATTTTATAACTCAAATCTGGATTTTTCTAAATAGAAATTCGGATTTTATTTGCTTAAAATCCTTTAATTTGTTTAAATAAACCGTTATGGTTTTTAAACATTATGGCGCTGTTTTTCTGAAAATTTGATTTTGACATAACTCAAAATATATACGACGAAATTCAAAATTTTCTCTTCTATTAGAAAACTATTATTCAACCGGTCCTAACGATTTTTGTTTCATAGAATTCCGACTTAAATTGAGTTCTGTATACTCAATTGAAGTTCGAAACGCCAATTTACGAACTACCGTGCTGTGGCGAGTTCGTTTTAATTATATTAATATATATTAACGTTTAAACTTCATTTATAATAAATTCAACTCCTTTCTAATATATTTTTAATATATATCAAATCAATATTTCCCAATTCAACATACTATTTCCAATTATCTAAAATTGTCGATTTTTCCTTGTTCAGTAATAAATTTATTTATAGTTCCATCTTTTATACTTAATTCCATTCCTTTTATTAATAAACTATTTATAAAATTCTATATAATCGAATTCGGATATATAAATCCTTTGGATTTTTCTCACTTCAATTTATATTCTGAATTCCAGAATAAAATTTATCATTCTATTTCAAATCGTTTTCCAATTCACTTTTCACTTCATATTTGAAATATAAACTTCTAAATTATCCGACGATAATTTATTTCCCTATTTTTATAAATATTATTTATAAATTAGTTTTTCTTGTTTTAAAAATTAAAACAAGCTTTCCTTCAAATATCTATTTGAAACCCAATTCCTTTTATATTCTGAATTCCAGAATAAAACTATCATTCCTTTTTTCGAAATGATTTCAAATTATACTTTTAAATTCATACTTGAATTTAATGTTTCGAATTTATCTCTTGACAATTAATTCATCATATTTATAAATACCGTTTATAAATTGTCTTATTTTATATATTTAAACAAGTTCCAATTCGAAATCTATTTAAAACCAAAATCTCATTTTGGAATATTTTCTTTATTTTAACTTATCTATATATATATAGAATCTATTTCCATATTTTAATTTAATATAATCCTAATATATTTTTCTGAAAATATTTATTTAAATACATTCGATCTAATCGCATTCAAATCATAAATCCATACGGATTTATTTTAAGTTCACTTTACATTCTGAATATCAGAATAGACTTCGTCGTTTTCCTAACACGATTCTCAAATCCTCACTTTAAATTCATATTTGAATATAAATATTAAATTATCCAAATGATAATTTTTCCATTTCATTTATAAACACCGTTAATAAATTCAGTTCAATTCCCTGATTATCCAATGAAAATCATTCTATTTCATTTATAAACACCGTTTATAAATTCACTTCAATTCCCTGATTATCCAATGAAAATCATTCTATTTCATTTATAAACACCATTTATAAATTCACTTCGGTTCCCTGATTATCCAACGAAAATCATTCTATTTCATTTGTAAACACCGTTTATAAATTCACTTCAATTCCCTGATTATCCAATGAAAATCATTCTATTTTATTTATAAACACCGTTTATAAATTCACTTCAATTTCAGATATTATTTAATTTATAATCATCGTTTATAAATTCAATACTTGTTTTATTTATTTTCAAAACAAGTAAATATCTTTAGCCCATTCTAAATTCAAATTCTATTTTAGAAAATAGAATTTTCTATTTTAAACTCAAATATCATTTTCACGATATTTTTATAAATCAACATTTTGGCCCTCAGTGGTATTTAAACAATCAAACCAACCAATTCAATCAACACGTCATATGTGATAATATATATATGAGAACAAACAAATAATAAATTTTGAGGAATCCAGTTGGATTCCTCCAACCTGTTTTCCTGCATCCACAGACGTTAGCCAACATAAATAATACCCATCCTGCTTCGAGGCAGGATATCGCGGTATAGAAGGTCATCCACTATCATAGCATGGGGCGTATAGGGTCATCCGCTAATGATACTGCGGGCATCCGCTAATGGTACTGCGGGAATCCAACCGCCAATATTTATATAATAACCACAACAACCAATCCTAAATAACTAATATATATTTAATAGACACAATAATATTTTAATGCAACCAAACAACCATAAATTATTTTTAATGACTAAAAATAATTCTAAATAATAAATTAAGTGAGATTTACTCACCATGATTTTCTTTTGTCGCAATAACAATTTATTTTCTGATTAAATTCAACTTATATGCGTAATCCATACAATTCCAACGTAATTTGGTTCACCCGAACCTGATAGCGTGGGAAATAATTATAGATTTCATAAGTTTTGTAAATGAATTTGTATGAACCAAACTATCATTAACTTTAATTGTAAATAAACTATAATGACCCGGTATTTACACATATCACTGACACAAATATTGATTTTTCGTAAGTACGTATTTACAAATACGATTTTAAAATTTAGACTTTGAGTTTTCAAAACCATGTTAACTTATGTGTAATAGCTTGTATATAGCACAACACTTACGTAACAACCCGAATTTTAATAACGTGTTAAAACCATAAATCAAGGCAGAATTAATTTTTAAAATAAGAATCAAGGGAAACGGGTTAAGCCATTGCGTTCGTCTCGAAATTTTACATGAAATAGAGTCCGAGTTTTCGAAAATCGGAGTCCAGATGAAGAAGTGATGGCCTATAGAAGATTCAACAGATTTTAGGCAGGACAGGACCAGGCAGGTCGACCTGGGGGCCAGGTCGACCATGTGGTCGACCTCCCCACCTTACAGGTCGACCTCCCCACCTTACAGGTCGACCTCCCCCCTTTAAAATTCAAGAGAATAGATCAGCGACACTGCAACGTTCTACGACAAATTTCTAGACTTGACTTCTGCATCTAAATTTCTTAGACCACGATCTGTAAGTTCCAGTTACTTTTAGATAAAAACTATAAATCTAATATGGGCATGTTATAAATTGGAATTTATTTATGTATGATTCATATCTATTCTTGTTTTCTTCTTGGATCTTGACTATTGGGAATATTGCCTATGACGTTGAAACTAATGTTAATGGCCTAAGAATAAGACGGTGAACATAAGATTATGCCTATGCCTATGACTATGAACATAAGACTACGCCGATGACTGTGAACATAAGACTATGCCTATGCCTATGACTGTGAACATAACACTATGCCTATGACTATTGCCTATGACTATGACAAGGACGATTATGACTAATCACCTATGATTCATGACCATGAGGTTATTACCTAGAATTATGACTATGAAATTGGATCTAAGCTTGATTTTCTATTCAGACCTATTTTCTTTATTTGTCTTGATTTTGGGGATTTTTCTATTTAAGATAGATCTATCCGTGTTCTTGAATCTAGATTATTATTCAAACCTTTTCATGTTCAAAATGTTATGCCTGCGATGTTTTAATCAATTTATTCAATTAGGTCATTCCTTGGAAATAAATTGATAATAGAGCAATGTTTATTATGTTGATCTATGCCTGTGGTTCTATTCTATTATCATGTTTAATTGGGAATTAATGAATAAGTCTATTCATATGTATATGAACTTGGAGTATAACCCGTTATGACAAGTTGTGTAGTTTATCATGTTATGCAAGTTTTAGGTTGTGAAATCATATCACATATGTGACCAAATGTTAGATCTACATGTTTATGTATATATGTTAAACTTATGTCATATTTCAAGTTCACACTTATTCATATGTTCGTGATTGATTTGCAAGTTCACATATATGTAAGTTGATTTAGTCTATGTTGCAAATTCACATATATGTATTGTTGGTTCAGTCTTCACCGCAAGATCACACCTATGATGTTCATGTTGATTATTTTGCAAGTTCACACCTATGATGTTCATATTGACTATGCCGATGATGCCAAGTTTACGCCTATGTCATGCTTATGTTAATGAATTGCTTTATGCCAAATTTGTGTACGTTAAATTAGGCTAAGTTTTTAGCCTAATATTATATGTCAAAAACCATGCGGATGGAAAATTAGGCTAAGATTGTTAGCCTAATATTTAGATGGGGTAACATTGGGAAAAATTGGTAATTATAGGAAACTTGACATGAAACTTGCCTTGAAAACTTGACACGAACTTGACATGAATCTTGAATATGGACATGACACTAGAAGGAACATGAAAATGGCCAACTCGAAGTTGGGTTGAGTTTGCAGTGTAATTCTGCCTGGAACCGCCCGGCAAATCCAGTTACTGCAAACAACAAGATCCAATGTGGGTAGTTGGTCATATCGCGCTTGAAACCCGAGGTCTGACTGAGTTGTGGTGTAATTCTGCCTGGAACCGCCCGGCATATCCAGTGACCACAACAACAGGTCTGATGTGAGAGGTTGGGGTGCATTAATGAATTAATGCCACATGATAGGGTTAAGTCATGAACATGAAAGACAATACTTAACCAACTTGACACAAGAACTTGAACGGTGACACTTAGTCAAATTTGACATGACACGTAGGCGGGTTAAGTCACGAACTTGAATGACAACACTTAACCAACTTGACATGCTAGACTGATAGGGGTTAAGTCATGACTTTAAATGACAACACTTAACCTATTGGACGGAAACCCTAGTTACGCGGTCCATTTCAGTAGTAACCCACTAGATGTATCATGGTACCCTGAAACTAGGCAGGATGGGGCACGATTACTGGGCTGATTGTAAGCGACCGGAGCGACGGCTGTGTTGGTGCGCCAGTGTAGGTTCAGGCGGGCTATGGTCGTGCATGTGGTTCAGAGTTGAAAAAGCAGGCATTGGGCATTAGTAGATTTATCTGTGCATTCTTGATTCGTGTCGGTGGTTGGCACCCTAGGGCTTGATACACCCTATGCTGGACCTAGCACATGTGACTACATTCGTGATAGGGCCGTATGACACAGACACATGACGAGCTAGAAATTGTAGGGAGCCGATCGAGTAGTGGATCATTCCGTTGGACCTAGTAATGGGTCGTTCATGATATTGGGCCAAGGGATCATTTCATGATTAATATAAGACATGGGTTGGGATTCTAGTACAGTTGATGCAGCGAACCTCGAATTTGTGATGCTATACTTGATTTACACTTGAATTATCATGCTATCTTAGTCTATCTTGCCAATCTTGACAACATCCTTATGTTTACTTTCAGTTTATACATGTCATGTTTCCTTTATCTGTTTTTATGCTAAAAGTCACTTGGACTTACCAGTCTTTATGACTGACCCGTTTTCTTTTTCCTCTTTTCCTTTCGTTTCCCCCCAGGTTCTCAGGGAGGAAACTCTAGCACTTAGCTTGGATTTCGCTTGCCTTCGGTTCAGCTCATGTACGGTTTGATCTTGAGCTATGCTATGGCTGCACTTTTGCTGCCTTTGGGGAATTAAGCTACTTTTGATGTTTTAAGTTTATGCTTCTTTATTATGCAAGACATAATTTTTTGTAATGGAAAATAATGATCTTAGCTATTTGATGTAAAAGGTTTTGACTCTTTTTGAAAGTAATGAAATTTATCTTTTGATTCTTCCGCTGTTTTATCTATGTTCTGTCTTGTAATATTTCTGTGTTTGTTTACCTCGATAACGCTCCTCCAAAACTAGTGCATTCCCTTTGTGAGTGACCCTAGCGGAGGTGGGGTGTTACATTTGGTATCAGAGCAGAAGGTTACCAGACTGGGCAAAAGTTTTTTTTTTAAAAAAACTTCTGAAATTGTTTTCAAAACCGTTTACAAAGAAGCATTTTTCAATAAAATTCTTGTTTTATTTAAAGGCTATTCCCTAAAAGCCATCAGCACTATCCTTTGTTTCCTTATTTGAATTTCTTTTCCTTTCTTTTCTCCATCTGTAGTCGCAGTAGTTTTTACCTACGGCTAATCTTCTTTCTAGCTTCGTAGAGGGTTTTTATTATGATGGAGATAGTTTTTGTGAGGCTTGTTAACATGTTACATAGGAAAGGTATGAGTGATAAGAAACAAGTTAAGACAGATGGGTCTCAGAATGAGAAGGAAGACTTCCTGAAGGTAGACTCCGAGAAAGGAGGCAAGAACAACAACAACAATAAGGATAACAAGACACATGAGAAAAGAAAATGACACTTCTGTGGTATTGAGGGGCATATAGCCCAAGATTGTAGAAAGAAGAAGATGAAGATGGGAGCGTGCTTTCAGTGTGGTGATACTGGACATATCAATAAGAACTGCCCTGAGAAGCAAGGGCAAGGCTCGCATGCAAGACCTTCTGGGGGTACATCTTTAACTTCTTCTCCTAGATGCTTTGTTTTATCTTGCTTATCTTCTCAATCCTATCTTGAGAACCTTAGGTAGAACCCTTTTTGGATGTAAACATGTGATTGAAACATGTTATGGTTGATGTTTGCAAATGGTTGCAAGTGGTCGCAAGTGGTTTCTCGTGGTTGCATAACACACATTAGGCACTAGATCAGCTCAGACACATTTTCATATTGCATATGCATGAGTGTTTATACTTGTTTATGGATGAAATTGAATGTGTTATCATGTGGATGTTGCATATGGATGGATATTTGTGCACACATATAGTGTTTATGTGACTAGGACTATTTGCATACATGTTGGATTCATGACACTAGACATATTTTAAATTAGGAAGATCAATCAGGCCTGAACATTTGCATTAGATAAGGAACATATACACACACTTTCTGCATATGTTCATATAGCATTAGAAATCTTTTAAGAACAGTGGTTGCTTGTGGACGATGGTTGAGTAGATGGTTGATTGGATGATAGGATGCATTCTTTTTAACTTGAAGATTTCGGGGACGAAATCCATTAAGGAGGGAAGAATGTAACAACCCGAATTTTAATAACGTGTTAAAACCATAAATCAAGGCAGAATTAATTTTTAAAATAATAATCAAGAGAAATGACTTACGCCATTGCGTTCGTCTCGAAATTTTACATGAAATAGAGTCCGAGTTTTCGAAAATCGGAGTCCGGATGAAGAAGTTATGGCATGTAGAAGATTCAGCAGATTTTAGGCAGCACAGGATCAGGCAGGTCGACCTGGGGGTCGACCATGTGGTCGACCTTAGGGTCGACCTACCCCCCAGGTCGACCATGTGGTCGACCTCCAACCCTTACAGGTCGACCTGGTCGGCCTGTTTTGACCCAGAACCCATTTTTGAAGCCTGAGACGTGTTTTGATGGTCCAGATTGATTCTAGGGTTAATCTAAGGGCCTAAACTAGTTGCTACCCCTATAAATACATCCTAAGAGCTAGCCTAATTCATACAAATCATTCTTACACTACTATGATGCTAATTCACCTCTTGAACCATGGCCGCCGCCTCCAAATTAAAGCTTAAGCATTCAAACTCAATTCAAATCAAAGATCAACGCTTCTATAACAATTCAAGAGAATAGATCAACGACACCGCAATGTTCTACGACAAATTTTTAGACTTGACTTCTGCATCTAAATTTCTTAGACCACGATCTGTAAGTTGTAGTTACTTTTAGATAAAAACTATAAATCTAATATGGGCATGTTATAAATTGGAATTGATTTATGTATGATTCATATCTATTCTTGTTTTCTTCTTGGATTTTGACTATTGGGAATATTGCCTACGACGTTGAAACTATTGTTAATGGCCTAAGACTAAGACGGTGAACATAAGATTATGCATATGCCTGTGACTATGAACATAAGACTACGCCTATGACTTTGAACATAAGACTGTGCCTATGCCTATGACTGTGAACATAAGACTATGCATATGCCTATGACGGTGAACATAAGACTATTGCCTATGACTATGACAAGGACAGTTATGACTAATCACCTATGACTCATGACCATGAGGTTATTGCCTAGAATTATGACTATGAAATTGGATCTAAGCTTGATTTTCTATTCAGACCTATTTTCTTTATTTGTCTTGATTTTGGGGATTTTTCTATTTAAGTTAGATCTATCCGTGTTCTTGAATCTTGATTATCATTCAAAACTTTTCATGTTCATAATGTTATGCCTGCAATGTTTTAATCAATTTATTCAGTTAGGTCATGCCTTGGAAATAAATTGATAATAGAGCAATGTTTATTATGTTGATCTATGCCTGTGGTTCTATTCTATCATCATGTTCAATTGGGAACTAATGAATAAGTCTATTCATATGTATATGAACTTGGAGTATAACCAGTTATGACAAGTTGTATAGTTTATCATGTTATGCAAATTTTACTTTGTGAAATCATATCACATATGTGACCAAATGTTAGATCTACATGTTTATGTATATATGTTAAACCTATTTCATATTTCAGGTTCACACTTATTCATATGTTCGTGATTGATTTGCAAGTTCACATATATGTAAGTTGATTTAGTCTATGTTGCAAATTCACATATATGTATGTTGGTTCAGTCTTCGCTGCAAGATCACACCTACGATATTCATGTTGATTATTTTGCAAGTTCACACCTATGATGTTCATATTGACTATGCCGATGATGCCAAGTTTACGCCTATGTCATGCTTATGTTAATGAATTGCTTTATGCCAATTTTGTGTATGTTAAATTAGGCTAAGTTTTTAGCCTAATATTATATGTCAAAAACCATGCGGATGGAAAATTAGGCTAAGATTGTTAGCCTAATATTTAGACGGGGTAACGTTAGGAAAAATTGGTAATTATAGGAAACTTGACATGAAACTTGCCTTGAAAACTTGACACGAACTTGACATGAATCTTGAACATGGACATGACACTAGAAGGAACATGAAAATGGACAACTCGAGGTTGGGTTGAGTTTGTAGTGTAATTCTGCCCGGAACCGCCCGACAAATCCAGTTACTGCAAACAACAGGATCCAATGTGGGTAGTTGGTCATATCGCGCTTGAAACCCGAGGTCAGACTAAGTTGTGGTGTAATTCTGCCCGGAACCGCCCGGCATATCCAGTGACCACAACAACAGGTCTGATGTGAGAAGTTGGGGTGCATTAATGAATTAATGCCACACTATAGGGTTAAGTCATGAACATGAAAGACAATACTTAACCAACTTGACACATGAACTTGAACGGTGACACTTAGTCAAATTTGACATGACACGTAGGCGGGTTAAGTCACGAACTTGAATGACAACACTTAACCAACTTGACATGCTAGACTGATAGGGGTTCAGTCACGAATTTAAATGACAATACTTAACCTATTGGACGGAAACCCTAGTTACGCGGTCTATTTCAGCAGTAACCCACTATATGTATCATGGTACCCTGGAACTAGGCAGAGTGGGGCACGATTACTGGGCTGATTGTAAGCGACCAAAACGACGGTTGTGTTGGTGCTCCAGTGTAGGTTCAGGCAGGCTATGGTCGTGCACGTGGTCCGGAGTTGAAAAGCAGTCTTTGGGCATCAGTAGGTTTATCTGTGCATTCTTGATTCGTGTCGGTGGTTGGCACTCTAGGGCTTGATACACCCTATGGTGGACCTAGCACAGGTGACTACATTCGTGATTGGGCCATATGACACAGACACATGACAAGCTAGAACTTGTAGGGAGCCGATCGAGTAGTGGATCGTTCCGTTGGACCTAGTAATGGGTCATTCATGATATTGGGCCAAGGGATCATTTCAAGATTAATATAAGACATGGGTTGGGATCCTAGTACAGTTGATGCAACGAACCTCGAATATGTGATGCTATACTTGATTTACACTTGAATTATCATGCTATCTTAGTCTATCTTGCCAATCTTGACAGCATCCTTATGTTTACTTTCAGTTTATACATGTCATGTTACCTTTATCTGTTTTTATGCTGAAAGTCACTTGGACTTACCGGTCTTTATGACTGACCCATTTTCTTTCGCCTCTTTTTCTTTCGTTTCCCCCCAGGTTCTCAGGGAGGAAACTCTAGCATTTAGCTTGGATTTCGCTTGCCTTCGGTTCAGTTCATGTACGGTTTGATCTTGAGCTATGCTATGGCTGCACTACCGCTACCTTTAGAGAATTAAACTACTTTTGATGTTTTAAGTTTATGCTTCTTTATTTATGCAAGACAGAATTTGTTGTAATGGAAAATAATGATCTTGGCTATTTGATGTAAAAGGTTTTGACTCTTTTTGAAAGTAATGAAATTTATCTTTTGATTCTTCCGCTGTTTTATCTATGTTCTGTCTTGTAATATTTCTGTGTTTGTTTACCTCGATAATGCTCCTCTAAAACTAGTGCATTCCCTTTGTGAGTGACCCTAGCGGAGGTGGGGTCTTACAACTTACCAAAATCCAATTTTACACATCTTGTATGATAGCATGTGTTTGATAGCGATTTGTTTAAATTTATTTTAGACATGTATGAATAACAACACTTTTACATAGCATGTTTTAAAATGCCATTTTATTACATATGTTTGTTCATTTTTTCCAAAGGGTTTAGAAATTGGTTTTTTTGCAAATTCTTGAATTGAAAACTTGTAATACTTGAATTAAACATTTTTGTCAAAGCAAGTTTTAAAACAAGTTCAAATGCACATGTTCATCAACACCAAAACATGAAAATGCCATTTCTTTTGCAAGCTTGTTTCATGAACAAAATTCAAAGAAAACACCTACACTAGAAATTAGCTAAGTTAAGAGAATCTACAGAAAAGATTGTTCACATGGCTGAATCTATTTAGATCAAATATTTTCAGTTTTTCATATCTTTCTCTTTTCTCACAAGATTTTTGAAAATTGACACTTCCCTTTGCATTTTTCAAAACATGTTCATTTTGTCATAAAGACATGTGCTAAAGATTTTACAAGATCTTGTGCATTTAAACCTAAGGTTCACCTAGACTAGATCATCACTTAAGCATAGATTTCTAAGATTTTTCCCATGTCAAATCATCACTAGCCATAAAATTGTACTAGCATTTCCAGATTTTGTAATACCTTTGAAGGAAAGTAAGATTTTTAAATAAATTCTTGTTAAATCATGATGTCATGTGTGGAGATATGTTTTAAAAACCAAGGCAAGACTGAATATGTATGGTACAAAAAGGAGGGTGCCATATTCATTGAAACCAAGAAAAAGACTTGGCACATGTAGCATTTAAGAGGATGGTTCATAGAGAGGCCAAGAGGGTAGCATGTGCAAGAGGACTTCAGTTTGAGATTTGCTGATCTAAGCCATGTGTTTTGGGATATTGGTGCTTGGATTTTGAGAGAGAAAAGGGTTTTAAAATGTATCTTTCATGTGTCAAAACAAAATCTGAAATAGATTTTGCTCTTTTCTCCAAAAACAGAAATTAAATGAACCATATTTTAATTATTTTCTTCACCTATAAATAGACATAAGCACCCATACATTTCCTACACAACAACAAGAGCATTTAAGTATTATTCGTAAAGGAAAACAGTGAGCTTCTAAGCAACAAAGGTGAGTAAATTTTTAGTAGAAATTCTTTACTGTTTTCTTTCTGTTTTAAACTGGAAATAAATCTGGTTTGTGTTGATCTGGTGAAAGTAGTATTCTTACTTGAGTTACCTGTGTGTTTTGCTCAAACATTTGTTGGTGTGGCACTTAAGATTTGAGTAGCAATTACTTGGAAATGGTATCATGCTAGGATCCTGTTTTTCTTTCCTGTTTGAATCATACATCACAAATTTGATCTGGTAATACATGTTAGGAACAAAAGTGTGATGTTATACTATTTTTTAAAAAAAATTCAGTGGCCTAGAATGGTTTAGAAATAGCAAAATCACCTCAAATATACATAGTATATCAAAACCAGAAAACACAGTATTTTCAAAAATAACTCTCTGTTTGCTAAAAATTTCAAAACTCATATTAAACAAAATTGAATACATGAATGCAACACTAGTAGGAAATGGTGATTTTTGAAAGTGGTTTGGTGACTTTTAGCATCCTATATTGGTCGGGGCGATGAGATGATCAAAAATTGTAATCGGGGCAATTTCCGATCATCAAATCAATCAGGGGTGAAGTGGTTGAAGGAGAAGCTTCATCTAGGTTCCAGTATCCTATGAAAAATACAAGAAAATTTTTCAAATGAGTAGATTGTGAGAAATCGATGAAAATAGGGTTGAAATGGGTTGTTGGGTTCGGTTGGGGTTCATCGAAACTGCTCTTCATCTAGGAGGTTAGGGAGGTGCGGTCCAGGTGGGCTAGAGGCGTCAGGGTGTCAGGGTGACGTGGCTGCAAGGGGACGAAGGCACGTGGTCAGGATGGGGGACGGTGATCAATTTCCTGGATGCATTTTTTTTTGTCACGGTGGTGATACAGTGTATCTTCACTGATGACGAGGCGATGGTGGTTGGGGTGTGGAATCATGGTCAGTAGGTGGAGGGCGACTCGCGTGGGTGGCCGGTAGTGACAAACAGGGGCCATCATGCTTGTGCACGTGCATGGAGGGGGGGACATAAACAAGAAGAAGGAGAAGAAGAAGTGGTACTACCGTTTAGTGGAAAATCGTGAGGGCAGGAACTGATCGGGTAAGGAGATGTCGAGGTATGGAGGTGGCATTTTGGTCAGATGTGGTAGTTTGGCACTTAGGATTTGATAAAGTGGCACTTCGCTAAAATTAAGGGAAATCCGGCCAGGATCACTCGCGCTTACCATGTTTTCAAAAGTGGTACTTTTACTAAAGTGGTACTTTGATGCTTTGAATTTTAAAATAAGATTTTAGAATATAAATCAAATTCAAAACCAGTTTTAAATGAAATATTCAAATTACATTATAAATGAAATAAATAAATAAATAAATATAAATAACATTTTTATTGTCGAGTAGAAAAGGGAAGTGAATCAGATATAGTTTTGTCCGAAGCTGAAAAACAAAGTACTAAAGTATAAATTAAATTTTAATTATAAATTTAATTGATAAATTGGATTAAATTTTTTTCTATTAAAGGATTTAAATTTTATATAAACAAAAATGAAAGAAAACTGTGTGCAAAACATACAGTAAAATTTTGCCAGTTTAAAAATTGTAATCTGAATTTCCTGTCAAGAAAAGGAAAAAAACAACAAATGGTTATATACTCTTCTGTACTGTGTAAAATAAAGACTGTATTTTTATTTAAATAAATAAAGAGAAATTTTATTTAAATTGGTATGTAAAAAGGAGAAGTAATTAAAAAGAGAAGTTTGACGGTAACATTATATAGTGTAAAAGCAGTAAAATAAATTAAATTTTAAATTTATTTATTTGTGAAAAATCAGAGTTAGAAGTAGTTGTAAAAAAATAAATTTCCAAAGAATAAATGCAAGTATTCATTTTGACGAACAAAATGGAAAGAAAGACCGTGTGCAGCGCGCACACTGAAATTGTCCATTTGTAAGAGATGATCAAAACAACCAGATATAAACATGATAATCATATTCTATTTATTTTGTCTATAATTATATGTAAATTAGATTATAATCATACCAGATTTATAATTTAAAAAGAAATATATTCGTTAATCATTTCAAAGAGACTGGATTAACGATCCACTTTGATTTGATTATACGTCGCGTGTCAGAGATTTTAAATTGAAGACGACGATATACAAGGACTATTTTTAAATAGTGCCTTCGGTTTGTCCAACCCCAGGACAACTTGTATGGACGAATGTATGACAAAGTAATTCTAACTGATCACGTACGTTGATCTCTTCAAACGTATTTATATGGTGGTAGAGGAATTCGTTTCTCTCACTGTATACCTATAATATATTTTTGGGGAAGTCAATTAGTGATTGGTGAGATTTGATGATGTGGCATTCAAAAGAAACTGTGATGATGAAAAGGTAAGTCTAGCCTCAAGCCTCACACCCAGGAAATGACAAAAATCGGGCAAGCAACATGGCTATGTGGGTCGCTCCCATTAGGGTGTATTGTCACCATCTAGAGAATATTCATATTTGTTACTTCTTTTCATTTCTGTATCTCCCAGGAACTACGGTGGTCGCGACAAAAAGCCGTAAAGTGACAATATATTCGATACACTCAAGAGAAATGAGTGGTCGGTCATGTGTGGGCCGGGTTGCAAGACGTTCTTGTTGAACCCAGTGTATTCGTCTCTAGAGATACACTATCGGCAGGTGGTCCCATACCTTTTCATAGTTGGAAATCCAATTCCCATAAGCGCCAAGCGGTTTTTATTTGTATACTATATAGGAGAATGTGAGATGCAAGCATTCTTCTAGATTCTAATATATTTGTGCAAACAATAGACACTATGATAATATCTGATTTAAAGTATACAAAGGATTTTGATCTCATAAGGTAAAAACCCGTTCCGTATTCATGGCGTGGTCTTATGAGATATTTTTATTTCTTTACTCTGTTTTAAAATGTTTACGCATACCAGTCCCCTGACTGACCCGAAGTTTATTTTTCTGTGTTTCCCTTAAACTCTTGGGTATTCATAACACTTGTTATGAATAGACAAGTGAATCAGGATTGGATTAAACTTGGAAAGCTGGAATGGAACTTTCTGTGTGCTGGTCCACTTATCTTATCTGGTGTATTATTATAAGTCTGCCAGTTTGGTCATCTATGATATGTATAATTAAGGATGTACTATGAATGGCTTGTATCATTAGATTCGGTATGTTCTGATGTAATATGTACCACTGTGTAATATTATAAAATATTATCTCGTGAAAAATTCCGCTGTGAGATTCTGATGTTTTCTGTGATTTTATCTTCTATCTATTCTTATTCTTATTAATGACACAACTTCCGATGTGTTCGAAAGTTGGGTCGACCTAATATTCAAGTCATCTTCTCCAGTGAGAAGCACGGTCACCCTTAGTAAATTGAAACGCATCACAATTCCCTCTAGTACAAAATCGCAGTTAAAATCCACTTATTCACCATCAGCCTCCCCAGTAATAGTGGCGGACTCTTCCTCTCCAAAGACCCTCGTTCATCCATTCAAGATTGCCAATGTGATCACTATCCCGGCCTCCATCTTTCCTTACAAATTTTAGACACGACTAGAAAAATTCCAACACCCCAGGAAATCACGTCCTGAGTTTGCTTGTTCAGAAAAAGAAGAGCGATCTAATATACGTAATTCCTAAATCGAGATATCAGAAAGAAAGAAAAAGGAAACCCCAATACCACTGCATCGAACACGCCAATCCACAAACTACCATCGCAACTTACCAGAGAACTTGTTGCACCGATCAGACCAACAAGTGAAGACCATCATTGCCTAAGCTTCCCATTCCATCGTGGTTCCTCCCTAATCAAACGCGACTACCCCTTGAAATCCTCTTCGCGAGTCACTTCGACCCCCAGAAATTCACGCGTAGACCAAATCGAGAACACCAGATTATTTGCGTTGACTTCGAACTCGAGATCCGCTATCGCACCATATTCCATTCGTCGCCCTAACCTCAGCCAACTCCCTGCGCCATCCTCCTTGAGGCTCGGGCATCAGCTTGCGATGAATTGAGTCGCGCCTTGGATGTATAGACATCGACCATTTATTTTTATTTGTGAAGCTTTCGACTTTTGTTTTTAATTGAACTGAAGCTTTTCAAAAATGGGGAAAATGAGTTTTGAAAGGAGCTAGTCTGATTTTAATTCATTTAGAGGCAACATTGATTTTTAACACGCCTGTGAATGAAAGGAAAAAAATTGGAAAGGAGAACGAGGGGTTTTTCCATGATTTTTATAGACGGGAGACTTCTTGGTTAAGGAAATGAAGGTAGGGGTTTACTGGGTAAGATTTACCTAAGGAAGATTTCAGTAGGTACAGGGTTTATTTTAATTTTGAATTAACCAACATAGTTTTAATCAATTAAATTATCCCGTTGATTTCGAACTCCTATCCGAACCCAACAATAGGCCTTCCTAGGGTTAAACCACTATTCTGAACACACTGGAATAGGATTCAAAGCTCTATTCGATCATATGGCGAAGATATTAATTAAATCGATATAGATTAAATTCAAAACAATAAATTTCCCGATATTATATTATTATTGTTATCATCTATAATTCAAATAAATATATACACTGATCATCTGAATTATTTCAATTCTGTTTTTAATTACTAATTCAGTTATTAGTTGTTTCCAGTACCACGATAATTTGATATATTCGAAATAAACTGTATATCAATTATAAATCGACAATTCAATATAAAATTTCTTTTATGTTATTAATTCAATATTTAAATCCATATTAAATATTTAAAATTAACCAACCAAAAATCCAGGTCGTTACATTCTTCCCCTCTTAATAGAATTTCGTCCCCGAAATTACTAAGGTAGGAAAAATGGTACAAACCCATTACTTTACAAAATCGTACTTATGTTGAAACTCAACTCTTCATATTCCTATGACTTTAATTCCAACCAAAACTTTTGGTTTCCAATCATATGCATTCTGATTCATTCAAATTGATTCTGATTCAATTATTCACTTTGATTCATTTTACTTGTTTAAGTTAAATTTAAATTTCAGAACTCAAATATCCCGGTTTTAATTTCAAATCCTTTGAAATAACATAAATATATACATATATTTATAATCTTTTCAAATTCAAAATATTTGAATTTTCCAACTAAACTTGTTTTCTTTCAAACAAATTTTCATCAAAAACTTTTCTAAGGTAGCAATCCATCACTTAGAAACTCGAAAATGAACACTGATGATGTCGCGATCATCATCAGAATTATTTCCCAGCCACTGAAGTGAGTTCAGTGCTTTATCGCTTTTAAAATCCATTCAAAATGATTTCTATTCAAAAATCCTTTCAAAATAAGACTATTGTATTTTAATATACTTTGGAAATATTTTCCAACTTCCCAGGATTTTAAATTCTAAATTCTGCTTTGAATCCAATTTTAATTCATCTTATTTGTATATTTGATTATTATACAAATTATAACTGGTTATACATAGCCATTTCAATTTTGTAATCTTACTTGATTATAGTTTTAACATCCAACACATCCATATATTATAATAATTTCAGAAAAATTATTCTTTTTCTATAAAAAAATAGAATTTTGAGTAAACTTACTTCATTTACCCAATTTAAAACAATATTGTGTTCAGTCTTCTGTTCAAGTATTTACAAACTCTTATCGACGTTGTGGCGTCCCACGATTCGATCAGAATTCATAAACTACTCACCAAACAAGTCAACATTATATAAAACAATTTTTATATCAACTAACAAATACGCTCTCTCGTATATGTATACACTCAACTCATTCTAGGGTACTACTAACCCTATCTCTAATGAGCACAACCTCCCAAAGCCTAGGTATTCGCTCAACTTAAGCTCTAATGCCAACTGTAATGGCCCGCAAATCCGTACTATCCGAGTTGACTACATACATCACACTTCCAACCCAAATATCACGAAAATACGAATTATTTTTTTAGAAGAAAAAGGTAGAAGAAGAACATAAATAACAACACAGAGTCTCACATTGCAGTGGAACAAATATACTATACCATAACTTTTGAAATACAAAATTTGTACTGTATACACATATCATCATCAGAGTACAGCACTTACAACACACCAGTACAAAACTCAATATAACTAACACTGAAGCCTCCTTCTCCAAGCCCCTTCAAATAAATATGTAAAATCCTGAACTACTTGACTGCCCATACAAAATTGGGCACCCAAGAGTTTAGGTAAAACAAAATAAACTCTAGGTCAGTCATGGGACTGGTATGAGTAAACAGTATAAAACAGTTCGAGGAACAACGATATCTCATAAGACCACGCCGTATAACACGGAACAGGTTTTTCCTTATGAGAATCCAAAACACTTGATTTATCTTTCAAAAATCCTTTTGAAAGAAACGATAATCTTTATATCAAAACTCTTTTGATATTATAATAGTGTCTAAATCAAATAAATAGAAATCTAGTGGAACGCTTTCATCTCACGCTCCACATACATAATATACAATCAAAACTGCGAGCACTTATTGGGTAATGAATTTCCAACTATGACAAGGTATGGAACCACCTTCGGATAGTGTACCTCTAGAGGAGAATACACTAGGTTCAACAAGAACATCTTGCAACCCGACTACACATGACCGACCAATCATTTCGCTTGAGTGTATCGAATGTATATCACCAACAGTTGGGATCAGCAACCGTTTCCCCGAATCGGACAGCATCGAATAGAACAAGGAATTAAATGAATCTCTAGATAGGTGATTATACACCCTAATGGAAGCTACCCCCATAGCCATGCTGCCTGCCCGATTTTTGTCATTTCCCGGTTGTTGAGGCCTGAGGCTATGATTACTTATCATTCATTGATAATACAATCACTTTGAATGTCACATTGTCAACTCCGTTAATCACTAATTGATTTGCACAAATATATTCTGGATATGATGCTAAGAGAATAAATTCTCCGCCACCATATATATCTATACAGACCAACATATTCGATTATTGGAAATACTCCGTCAGACATTCGTCCATATACGTTCGTTCTGCGACTGAACGAAACCGAAGGCACAATTTTCTATAATGGAAAAAGCCTGCACTTTACTCCATCTTCAATTATCTTTATATAATCTGTTTCGCAACGCTACTGCCAATACAGAGTGGTTCTCGGATAATAATCCAACCGGTCTCTCCATATTGACAATCGATATTAGCAAACACTTCGATAGTCAGTTATTTAACCATCGAATAAAAACAAACATCCATTCAAAGCATCAAACAAATTACTGGGCCTTTTAATTAATATTTCATTAATTTAAAACATTTCTCCATTTCCTTATCAATATTCGTTAACACAATATTTTCGACAATCATCTTGGCCTCGTACACTATTTGGAAAACATTTCCATATATCGACTTCTTTTGATTTTCTATACATAGAAAATATCTTCTATTTATAATTGGAAAATATTCCAATTACTCTTTCCCGAACTCGGTTCTTTTTATACTTAGGAAATATTCATAATATATTTCCAAAATTCTACTTACTTGGGTTGAAACGAATGTTGTATAAAACATTGTTACAAACAACCCACAATACTACATTCAACTAACTATTATTCAAACATTTCCCTTCGAGACTGGATCTTGCTATTTATCGGTTAAAAATAAAATCAATCAAGTTGGGGTATAACTACCTCTCAGACCTTGACTGAAAACATCCTTAACTTCAAAACGGACAAGACCACTTACCTCGAATAGTCAACATCATAAAACCAATTATTCATTTTAAAACCCGCATACGTTTCTCTTTCTAATTTTATCAGATTTAATTATAGATTTCCCTTTTGTTTATAACATTCTATTTTCAAGTTCGTCTCCTTGTCGAATTCTATATATATATCGATACATTGATTTCTAACTATCAAAATCTTCTTAAAAATATTCTAACTCCTTAAATTTTAGGAAAATTTCACCATAACCTCCTTTGTACCGGTCGATATTTCAAACCTCAACTCGCCTCTCTGGACCCTCTCCATTCAAAAAGAAAATCAAAAAGCCAAGTGGCTTGCCGATTCGGCGCATAAAAACCTCATATGGAATTTAAACATGCACCTTTTTGTCGGGCACTAAATTTATAAACTTCATACACTTCATTTCCATACCTGCTTAACACATCCAAATATTCCCATTTTGTTTCACTTAATCCATTCGTCTTAACCCAATTCGCTAATTTATTTTCTAATTAGCTATTTTACCTATTTTACTTCTTTGTTTGAACATAACATATTCAAATATAATATCAACTTGCTTATAAAAAATTTAATTCGATTTTCGATTCAACTTGCATATTCGCTTTCGAATATAAATTTACAAACCCAATTTACTTATCCAACGCTCAATTTCAATTCAAAACTACAATAATTAATTATTCTTCAAATTAGTTATTTTTTGTTTCAAAAATCATTTCATTACTCCACTTGAGTTCAGATATATTTTATAACTCAAATCTGGATTTTTCTAAATAGAAATTCAGATTTTATTTGCTTAAAATCCTTTAATTTATTTAAATAAACCGTTATGGTTTTTAAACGGTTATGGCGCTATATTTCTGAAAATTTGATTTTGACATAACTCAAAATATATACGACGAAATTCAAAATTTTCTCTTCCATTAGAAAACTATTATTCAGTCAGTCTAGACGATTCTTGTTTCATAGAATTCCGACTTAAATTGAGTTCTGTATACTCAATTGAAATTCGAAACGCCAATTTACGAACTACCGCACTGCGGTGAGTTCGTTTTAATTATATTAATATATATAAACGTTTAAACTTCGTTTATAATAAATTCAACTCCATTCTAACGTATTTTAAATATATATCAAATCAATTTTTCCCAATTCAACATACTATTTCCAATTATCTAAAATTGTCGATTTTTCCTTATTCAGTAATAAATTTATTTATACTACCATCTTTTATACTTAATTCCATTCCTTTTATAAATAAATTATTTATAAAATTCTATATAACCGAATTCTGATTTATAAATCCTTTGGATTTTTCTCACTTCAATTTATATTCCGAATTCCGGAATAAAATTTATCATTCAATTTCAAACCGTTTTCCAATTCACTTTTCACTTCATACTTGAAATATAAACTTCTAAATTATCCGACAATAATTTATTTCCCTAATTTTATAAATATTGTTTATAAATTAATTTTTCTTGTTTTAAAAATTAAAACAAGCTTTCCTTCAAATATCTATTTGATCCCCAATTCCTTTTATATTCTGAATTCCGGAATAAAACTATCATTCCCTTTTTCGAAATGATTTCAAATTATACTTTTAAATTCATACTTGAATTTATTGTTTCAAATTTATCCCTTGATAATTGATTCATCATATTTATAAATACCGCATATAAATTTTCTTGTTTTATAAATTTAAACAAGTTCCAATTGGAAATCTATTTAAAACCAAAATCTCATTTTGGAATATTTTATTTATTTTAACTTATCTATATAAATATAGAATCTATTTTCATATTTTAATTAAATATAATCCTAATATATTTTTCTGAAAATATTTATTTAAATACATTCTATCTAATCGAATTCAAATCATAAATCCATACGGATTTATTTTAAGTTCACTTTACATTCTGAATATCAGAATAGACTTTATCGTTTTCCTAACACGACTCTCAAATCCTCACTTTAAATTCATATTTGAATTTAAATATTAAATTATCCAAATGATAATTTTTCCATTTCATTTATAAACAACGTTTATAAATTCACTTCAATTCCCTGATTATCCAATGAAAATCATTCTATTTCGTTTGTAAACACCGTTTATAAATTCACTTCAATTCCCTGATTATCCAATGAAAATCATTCTATTTCATTTATAAACACCGTTTATAAATTCACTTCGATTCCCTGATTATCCAATGAAAATCATTCTATTTCATTTATAAGCACCGTTTATAAATTCACTTCAATTCCCTGATTATCCAATGAAAATCATTCTATTTTATTTATAAACACCGTTTATAAATTCACTTCAATTTCATGTGTTATTTAATTTATAAACATCATTTATAAATTCAATACTTGTTTTATTTATTTTCAAAACAAGTAAATATCTTTAGCCCATTCTAAATTCAAATTCTATTTTATAAAATAGAATTTGACGTTTTAAAACTCAAATATCATTTTCACGATATTTTTATAAATCAACATTTTGGCCCTTAGTGGTGTTTAAACAATCAAACCAACCAATTCAATCAATACGTCATATGTGATAATATAAATATGAGAACAAACAAATAATAAATTTTGAGGAATCCAATTGGATTCTTACAACCTATTTTCCTGCATCCACAGACGTTAGCCAACATAAATAATACCCATCCTACTTCGAGGCAGGATATCGCGGTATAGAAGGTCATCCACTATCATAGCGTGGGGCGTATAGGGTCATCCGCTAATGATACTGTGGGCATCCGCTAATGGTACTGCGGGAATCCAACCACCAATATATATATAATAACCACAACAACCAATCCTAAATAACTAATATATATTTAATAGGCGCAATAATATTTTAATGCAACCGAACAACCATAAATTATTTTTACCGACTAAAAATAATTTTAAATAATAAATTAAGTGAAATTTACTCACCATGATTTTCTTTTGTTGCAATAACGATTTATTTTCTAATTAAATTCAACTTGTATGCGTAGTCCATAAAATTCCAGCGTAATTTGGTTCACTCGAACCTGATAGCGTGGGAAATAATTATAGATTTCATAAGTTTTGTAAATGAACTTGTATGAACCAAACTATCATTAACTTTAATTGGAAATAAACATTACCTAATATTCAAATCATCTTCTCCAGTGAGAAGCACGGTCACCCTTATTAAATTGAAACACATCACAATTCCGTCTAGTACAAAATCACAGTTAAAATCCACTTATCCACCATCAGCCTTCCCAGTAACAGTGGCGGACTCTTCCTCTCCAAAGACCCTCGTTCATCCATTCAAGATTGCCAATGTGATCACCATCCCGGCCTCCATCTTTCCTCACAAATTTTAGACATGACTAGAAAAATTCCAACGCCCTAGAAAATCACGTCCTGGTTTTGCTTGTTCGGAAAAAGAAGAGCGATCTAATATCTGTAATTCCCAAATCGAGATATCAGAAAGAAAGAAAAAGGAAACCCCAATACCACTGCATCGAACGACGCCAATCCACAAACTACCATCACAACTTACCAGAGAACTTGTCGCACCGATCAGACCACCAAGTGAAGACCATCATCGCCTAAGCTTCCCATTCCATCGTGGTTCTTCCCTAATCGAACGCGACTACCCCCTGAAATCCTCTTCGCGAGTCAGTTAGACCCCCAGAAATTCACGCATAGACCAAATCGAGACCAGGTTATTTGCGTTGACTTCGAACTCGAGATCCGCTATCGCACCATATTCCGTTCGTCGCCCTAACCTCAGCCAACTCCCTGCGCCATCCTCCTTAAGGCTCGAGCATCAGCTCGCGATGAATTGAGTCACGCCTTAGATGTATAGACATCGACCATTTATTTTTACTTGTGAAGCTTTCGACTTTTGTTTTTAATTGAACTGAAGCTTTTTAAAATTTGGGAAAATGAATTTTGAAAGGAGCTAGTCTAATTTTAATTCATTTAGAGGCAACATTGATTTTTAGCTCGCCTGTGAATGAAAGGAAAAAGAATTAGAAAGTAGAACGAGGGGTTTTTCCGTGATTTTTATAAACGGAATACTTCTTGTTTAAGGAAATGAAGGTAGGGGTTTACTGGGTAAGATTTACCTAAGGAAGGTTTTAATAGGTACAGGGTTTATTTTAATTTTGAATTAACCAACACGGTTTTAATCAATTAAATTATCCCGTTGATTTCGAACTCCTATCTGAACCCAACAACATGCCATCCTAGGGTTAAACCACTATTCTGAACACATTGGAATAGGATTCAAAGCTATATTCGATCGTATGGCGAAGATATTAATTAAATCGATATAGATTAACTTCAAAACAATTAATTTCCTGATACTATATTATTATTGTTATCATCTATAATTCAAATAAGTATATATACTAATCATCTAAATTATTTCGATTCTGTTTTTAATTCCTAATTCAGTTATTAGTTGTTTCCAGTACCACGATTATTTGATATATTCGAAATAAACTGTATATCGATTTCGACAATTCAATATAAAAATTCTTTTATATTCTTAATTCAATATTTAAATCCATATTAAATATTTAAAATTAACCAACCAAAAATCCGGGTCGTTACACATACTTAAGTTATGTGATGAGCTATGGATGATCAAAGCATGGCTTATTTAAGCGTAGTTTTGTGTATATCGTGACCTCGACGAACCTCACACCCCGGATTGATGGTAAACTGGTGGTCAGATTTTTATATTCGTTTCGTATGTTCGGTGCACCGGGATGTGATGATGAAAGGGTACTGCGAAGTCCCCAGTCTGGGATGCTATTCTTTGGGGACTCTGATTCATGTATGGTGGGTTAGTATAACGGAGTCCGAGTATGGATGTTATCCGCGAGTACTGAGATGATGCGCGCAAGAAAGTTTGTGAGCCCACGAATGATCTTTCGTACCAGGAACCATCATGTTCGAAACCCAATCTCCACTACGAGCCCGTACGGTTTTGATTGTATAGCCAGCTGGTTACCGGCAGGATTGTCAGTATAATGGAATGGGGCATTATGCTGGCTAGGATTAATACATTTGCAAAAAGGTTTTTCACATTATATATAGTAGTAAAAGAGGATTTTTCACGTATGAAGGCATTTTTGGTTATCATAAGGCAAAACTAGCCCATTTGGTGTGCGCTTGCATTGTGTGATGTGGGACGAGCTTATGATAGCTTCATTTTTTCAAAAAGCCATTGCGGATTTCTATGCATTGGTATTCACATGGAGTAAACCCGTTCCGCATTGGCGGCGTGGTCCGGTGAATTACCAAACTTTAAAATAAACCCTAAAGACAATTGTTTTGAGTTCTCACACCAGTCCCATGACTGACCTGGAGTTTATTGTTCCCACACCTAAAATCTGGGTGCCCATAATTTTTACGTGGGCAGCCTAGTAGTTTGGTTCGCAGATTTTGCCTTGGAGTAAGTTGGAGCAGGATTCTGGTTTAACTGGAGCTATTATGTTTGGAGCATTCGCATTCTTCCATTGAGTTTAGTATCTTCTCCGCTGTGTTACCGATGTACTCTGATGTTCCTCTTGTAATTCTGATGTAATATTATCTTAATGATAATGGAAAAGTTGTTTTTATTTTGTGCAAATGTGTAAGTGCCCCTAACAATCCGTCTTTGTGAACGGTTTAAGTTGGTTTAATTACCGGCAAGAACCGAGCAAAAAGCCGGGTCGTTACATAGTGGTATCAGAGCTTTGGTTTATACAAAGCAATGGAGTACGACACATTTGAACAAATGGAAAGACTCATCAGAGTTATATATCTCATTAGAGATAGGGTTAGTACTGCCCTAGAATGAGATTTTGGAGTATTATATTTGAGAGAGCGTATTTGAAAATATGAAATGAGTTTTGAAAAGTTTTAATTTAAGAAACAAACATATTTTGGAAATATATGGTTAATTATAACCTGGATACTTAACCAAACGATTAAGGTTAAGTTTACATTTTGTGATTATAATTGCACATAAAATACTTCTTATGGTATGGTAATTAAGTCCCTTCCACTGATCAGGAAAACGATCCGAGTACAAATGCCTTTTGGATTTAATTTCACTATAGGGGATTTCGAAATATCGATAAACTTGGGTCAAATTTGTTAAGGTAACTAATTAATATGGTTAGAAATTAAAAATTAGAATTTGTGTATTGTATTTGATGTTGAGGTTGGACTATCGAGTGTAAGAAGATTTTGAATATACGCCTAGCTAACGAATATACAAAGTCTTGAGTATACTAGATTGATATAGAATCACACTCAAGTCACTTGAAGATGATTCTATTGATGATTGCAGCATCATCAATATGTATTTTCGAGTTTCGAAAATGGGATAACTATATGATTCTGATTAAAACATCAATATATACTTAAATCCATTTAGATAAGTGTTTGAAATTGTTTGGTAAATTGATATGAAATTAAATAGAAAAGTGAAAATTTGATTGGGTTGTAAGAATTATACCAGGTAAACTTGTTAGTAAGGGATAAGCCCGTAAATTAAGTGGAGGGTAAGCTGGATTTTTCAACAAAATTTCCTTATAGGAACAAAGATGGAGTTTGGTTTATCAGGTACTGAATGGTGGATGACCCTAAAACAAGAAAGGAAAGCTCATAATCAAAAATAAAAGGAAGAAAGCCTTAGATTGGTGAAATTCGAAGGTATCTATTGTTATAGATGTAGTCAAGAAGGACATTTTGCTGTTTTATGCCCAGAAAGAATACAAAAGAAAACCATTCGAGAAGACATAATTTGTTTCAAATGCAAGAAGAAAGGACATTTTATACGTAAGTGTCCTAAAACAAAGAAGAAACCCATGCACCTAACAAAAGAAAAGAAGTGTTATCGATGCAGAAAAGTAGGGCATGTAGTCCAGGATTGTCAGTTAAAGAAGGGAGAAAGACCAGCTAAAGCAACACCACCCGCCGTCATAAGTGAAGAAGAAGGAATGCAAGAATTATGTAATCAGAGCAAGCTCTTTGACCCCTCGGGAATTATCTCTAAAAAGTTGAATAAATGTATGTATATGATGTTAATTATATATAAAAAAATATAACTTCTTTTATAAATCTTTTTAATATATTCTATCATATAGCCAAATAGATCCTATTCTAATGAAAAAGTTATTGAATTTAATTAAGGGTATAGATAGGAAGATTGTAATTATCGACGATTTTGGACAAGTCGATAAGTTCTAAAGTATATTGTAGCAACAAAAGGAACTGTTCAAGTGAGCATGAATGCCTTATAAATTAAGTTTCACAATTTGATTAAAGGATTTTGGCAAGTAGGAATAGTAAGAAGAAATTACCTAAACTGAGACGTTTAGACAAGCTGAGTTCGGAGATGATCAAGTTTTTCGTGTAACAAATAATAGTAAATTTTGGAAACTGACAGGAATAAGTTTCATAACCTTTGCATTTGTAAGATAAGATCTAAGAGCATAATTTATAAGTCTGAAATTTTTGAAAGCAGTAAATGGTTGAGTATAAGTAATTGGCCCAGTAAACGATGAATTGAATATAATAGGTAACTGGAGGTTATCGTAGGAGGACATCTAGATATGATTATCCGTTAATATGTGTGAGAACATGGAGCTACGGTATAAAGAATTTTAATCTTGAATTTGTCGAATAAGTAGTTACGATTCCCTTTCCTTTTCGAGGGCGAAAAGTTTTAGGGGTGGGGGGGGTGAATGTAACGATCCAGAATTTTTAACCAATTTAAAATTGGAATTTTTATTACTTAATTTGAATTTAAATTTGAATTTGATATAAATATATATGGTTAAGAGTATTTAATAATTTTGATAAGTTATATGATAGATTTTACTTGAATTATAAATGAGAATGATTATTCATGAGTTTGGATTTATTGATACTATTTGTCGTTCGATCGGATTTGTCAAATCATAACACGAATTAGTAGCGTTAGAATTAAGTGTTGCTTTTAGTTTTCATAATATTTAAAAGAAAGTGCTACCAAAAGTTCTTTTTTTGTTTTTAAGACAAGTGTTAAGACACATGTCTTTATGCATTCTCCCTTTCATGCATGATTGCCACTTGCCCCCTTATGTGTCTTTACCTCCTTACTCCTCCTTTCCTATATAAGGAGGCTCTTTCTCCATTTTTTACCATTCCATTTCCATTTCCTCCTTTCCACCTTCTTCTTAAAACTTATGGCCATGGTTTCCATGGCATAAGTCTTCCTCTTTTCCATCACCACCTTGCCAAAGTTCGTCATTCTTCTCCTCCCCTTATAATACAAAGAGAGATTAGTGTATATTATATTATATTATATATATTTTGTTGAAGAAGACGTTGCGCTGAAATAATGTCCGACGGTTCGCTTAGCTAGGCTCGCCTACCGTGAAGATTTGGAAAGCTGTTAGGTGAAAACTCTTTAACCACGGTTTATATATTTAACTAGTAGCTAGACTAATTTAAATATAGTGATGAATTATTATTGGTTAATGATGATTGATATTTGTTGTGATGGATGATGGATGCGAAGTTTAGAACACACACTATTAAGCATTAGTGTTATAACGCTTGTGCACAATTATGATTTATTGAATCATGTTGATGATGGTTGCTATGGATGTTTAAATGGTTGTTGATGTTGTTTTGCACACACTATGACACAACAATTATGGTATCACATTGGTGATAAACAAATCTCCTTCATAATTAAAAGCAATATCATTATTGAAATTGAAGGTTAATAATTGGAAAAGACCATATGTATGAATTCATATATATTGTTAAAGTCCTTTAAATGAATAAATAAATACCGGAACATTCTAGGTTGATAGAGAGGATAGTGTCTAGGCTTGGGTTTGGAAATGAAGTTTCCTGCTCTCCCTGCCTATCCCTAACTGATCCGACGAATGGGAAGGTTAATTTGAAGTTATTTGAATTTAGAAATGAATTGGAATTTATGAAAGTTGAATTTTAGATCCAAACTAATTTGGAAAGTAAATTTAAATGATTTTAAAAAGGGTTATATAAGGATATAATGGTTTTCTAAGATATTTTGAAGTATCGTAGAATAATGGTTATTTTGGTCAAAATAGAGCTTGTTGCATAACGGCAATTTACGTATTTTAGTTGCAGACTTTAAACGCTTATAACTTTTGCAATCTAAATCGGATTTCCAAGAAACGAAAACCAATTGCTTTATATTAACAAGAGCTTTTAAATGAGTGAAATCAGATTTTAATTTCGAGTTATAATTTTTAAGTTATGTTTAAAACCATTTTGGAAAAGGTCACTATAAGAGAAGTTATCGACCATAACCATAAACAGCCATTTTTTAATGTTTCTAAAAAATATTGAAAAAATGGTAAAAACGTTATAAATTATGTAAAAAATGTTTTGAATTGTAAAGTTTAAGTTTTCACTAAGAAAAGCGATGTTTTGATCGAAGTAATTAAGAAAACTGTTTTGTAACGCTTTTGAAAACACTAATGTAACGCTTTCTTCGAAAACAATCTATTTTGAAGTTTTTAACCTGCAAACTATTTTCTGAACTACAAGTAATCATTTTTAAATGATTTGTGGAATGTTTTCAAAGGTTCAAAAGTATTGGAAATATTTTATATGGAATTTAAATTGATATTAATATGGGTTTTCAATTTTAAATAATTGGATATGGTTGGAGATAAATCTTCGGATGTTTGATATTAATCCGGTAGATGATCACTCTTACTATTGGAGGAATTTAAAAGGTAGTTCACCGTTATTCCGCTTATAGTATGAGTTGGATACAGAGATTAATATTAAGTATAAGTGGATGATATTTCTATCCAGGTCTAATGTCAAAGGTTTGGATAAATCTTTAAATTAAGATACGGGTTTCCCAATTTGATTGGGATAAGTTGGATAGAAATAATCTTCGGATATTTGATATGAAATTCTTTGGTGTAAGCGTATACTATTTGAGGAATTTGGAAGATACTATTATTATATCGTTATTCCATTTATAGTATTCGTTGATTATAAGAGTTGATATCGAATATAAGTAGATACAATTTCTGTGTAACTTATGTTCAATATCAATTGATTTGGGTTTTGTCATGAATCATATCTTCAATAATATCATTCTTGAAACCCAATGAGAGTGAGTTATGGAAATTCATATTGTAATTTGAGGATTTAATCAGATCTCTGATTTGAGGAAATTAAAAGTGAGGAATTGAAAAGAAAGAATAATCTTTTAGTTAAGATTAAAGAATGGAATGTTGGAAAATCAATTCAATTGGAAACTAGGGTTGAAATGCGGGGTAAGGGTTTTCAAAGGAAACTGGATTTTTGATAACGAGTTATCAAACGGAAAATTAATTAAGGCTTTGGGGCTAGATTATCTTGGATTTAAGGGATGTGTTTTAAAGAAGAAGGGTTAAATATGGATTTTGTTAAAGATAATTTGAGAATAGATTTAAAGAAGTTTAATTTAACGAAATCCAAAATGGAAGGAGATTTGGTAGAAAGCCTGTGTGTTCTGTGATTGTGTTTTTAATTGCGCTTATTATTTGGAAAGACCGGGATCGGAATTATGTCTGAAAACCATTCCAAGTAATAATACGACGTTGTGGAGCAATTGAAGACATTGGAGGCGGCATTGAAGACCGGGACCCTTCGTGTCGTAAGGGCGACTTGCTGAATGTCTCGAATGGCTGGCTCCCATTCGCAGATGGATTTTATATATCAGCTAAGTGGCAAGTAGCCCGAACGTATGTGAAGGAATTCCGGATTGTTGTTTCGTTCAGACCTAGAACGGACATGTATGGATTGTGTGTCTAACATTGTAATTGACTGCGTAGCACTAATATTTATTAATATATATCTGCTTGGTGGCGGATAATTTATTCTCTTGCTTAACACCCTTCTCTGAGATGTATGGGCTTAGAGGTTATATATTGATAGAAATCAGTGATGCGTAGTGAATGGACAATGTGGCATACTTAAGTTATGTGATGAGCTATGGATGATCAAAGCATGACTTACTTAAGCGTAGCTTTGTATATATCGTGACCTCGTCGAACCTCACACCCCGGATTGATGGTAAACTGGTGGTCAGATTTTTATGTTCGTTTCGTATGTTTGGTGCACTGGGATGTGATGATGAAAGGGTACTGCGAAGTCCCCAGTCTGGGTCGCTATTTGTTGGGTACTCTGATTCATGTATGGTGGGTTAGTATAACGGAGTCCGAGTCTGGACTTTATCCGCGAGTACTGGGATAATGCGCGCAAGAAAGTTTGTGAGCCCACGAATGATCTTTCGTACCAGGAACCATCATGTTCGAAACCCAATCTCCACTACGAGCCCGTACGGTTTTGATTGTATAGCCTGCTGGTTACCGGCAGGATTGTCAGTATAATGGGATGGGGAATTATGCTGGCTAGGATTAATACATTTGCAAAAAGGTTTTTCACACTATATATAGTAGTAAAAGAGGATTTTCATGTATTAAGGCATTTTTGGTTATCATAAGGCAAAACTCGCCCATTTGGTGTGCGCTTGCATTGTGTGATGTGGGACGAGCTTATGATAGCTTCATTTTTTCAAAAAGCCATTGCGAATTTCTATGCACTGGTATTCACATGGAGTAAACCCGTTCTGCATTGGCGACGTGGTCCGGTGAATTACCTAACTTTAAAATAAACCCTAAAGACAACTGTTTTGAGTTCTCACACCAGTCCCATGACTGACCTGGAGTTTATTGTTCCCACACCTAAACTCTGGGTGCCCATAATTTTTACATGGGCAACCTAGTTGTTACGTTCTCAGATTTAGCCTTGGAATTAGTTGGAGCAGGATACTGGTTTAACTGGAGCTGTTATGTTTGGAGCATTCACATTCTTCTGCTGAGTTTAGTATCTTTTCCGCTGTGTAACCGATGTACTTTGATGTTCCTCTTGTAACACTGATGTAACATTATTTTAATGATAAAGAAAAGTTTTTTTTTATTTTGTGCAAATGTGTAAGTGCCCCTAACAATCCGTCTTTGTGAATGGTTTAAGTTGGTCTAATTACCGACGAAAACCAAGCAAAAAGCCGGGTCGTTACACACACAACAATCAACCACCATTTATCAATTAAAAAAAATACATTATAAAAATATAACTGGCAGAGTTAGTGAGTTTTACTCACTTTGGATGTTTATCATTAAATAACGATAAACCGTCGTTGATTCTGATCAAGCAATTTATTTCGCTATAAATTGCAATGAGCTTCAGTTCACTCTAAATCAGTTCCATTTCGTCTGATTCTGATATCGTATGATAAATTTATACATTTTCTAAGTTTGTAAACATTTAAATAATATTAATATTAAATAATAACTAGTTAATATAACTTAACAATCACTAACCCCTTTTTAAATTCGTTAATCCATCTTCCCATTCTGCTATCCCATTTTTCACGTAGACATTGTCGTAACTCCTCCTTCAAACTGCTCTTTCATCCTTCAATAATCATCAAAACCAACTACACCGCCATGATCTCCTCCTCATTCTCCATCGTTCCGTACTACGGTCATAAACCCTCGGCCAAAACTCCAACTCACATTTCCCAGGCTTCTCATGGTCGCACGGTATCACCTGTGACATTTATTGGCACCGAATTCATCACATTAATCCCTACAAGTGCTACTCGAGCCTAGCAACCCAAAAACAATGTTCAATCCTCGCATCAGCGCTTCCATCTCATTGTTTCCCGAACCCTAGGTACCATGACTAAACGCTGGAAATTTCCCAGGGATCGAAAACGAGATCGAATTCTTCCAAAATGAAACCAGTTGGATTTAATCTACATACGAACCCAAATAAAGTGGTTTCACGATTTTTGGATTTTTCTATGATTTTATCTTCATTTTCAAAGTTCACGTTTGCTGAAGAAAAATGGAAAAGTAGTGGCGTGTTTTTTAGTTGACCAGAGGAAAAATGAATTTAGGGTTAGAAGGTATAAGGGTATTTATGGGATAGTTATAATATTTTTTTAATTGATTATTATATTTGGTTTTATTGTGTCGTTACTTGTATTTGTCTTCTAAAAATCCTTATGATCACATATGATACCCAAATTGGATGAAAATGGACATACACCTACAGTTCGACATTACGGACCCAATGAAATTCTTTCGTCGAATTCCTAGTCTGTTTTCTCACACAGTGTATTTTTAAAGTCAAATTATCGACTGTTTTTCACATTTAAATTCCACACGACCACATACTAACTTCAAAAATCATGAAAATTGAAATCTAACAATAATTTAATATTTCGGATCCAACAAAATTAATTTCTTCGAAAACAGAGGTCATTTGCAAAAATGGCTATTTTCTAAGGTCTAAATAAACCCATTTAAATATTAATATATCTAAAAATAATTTAATTTAATATAAATAAATTTATATTATCATATATATATACACATAGAATATCATACAACTCCAAAATATACATAACTGGATTTATAACTCGATATTTCAAATTCAGGTTAAATCAGTATTCAATTTATTAAAAATCCTTTTATAATATAAATAAATCGTTATAAATTATAAATGAATTTCATAGCGACTATTTGAAATTTGATTTGACCATAACTCACAATCTACACGCCGAAATCTCGATTTTTCTCTTTTACTAGAAAAATATAGTTCACTAGATCCGAACGTTTCTTATTTCACAGAAATTCGACATAAAATGGATTCTGCATATTCAATTGTAGTTCTAAACTCAATATTACGAACTACCACGGCATTTCGAGCTCGTTTTTAGTTATATTATAATTTATACGCTTAAATAGCGTTTATAAATAAATTCATTATTATAATTAAATTCTAAACTGAATTAAATCTTATAAATAATCCAATTCACAAAATATTGAGAATTTTATATATTTCGACTATTTCAGAATTTAAATTTATTATCCCATAATTTATATTAATTAAATATAAATATTATTTAATTAACTCCAGTTATCGATATTTAAATAAATAAATTATTCAATCGTAAAAAATACGGGATGTTACATTTCTTTTATTATTTTCTTAATTGTCGGATAGTGCAAAATACAATAACATCCTTATTTTCCACTAATCCAACATCCTTTGCTTTTATTCTAGCAACCACATTTACTATCTTTATTACAACATGAAATTATGGAAATATAGCTCATTTTCTTAACCAACCAACTAATCTAATACTAATTTCCAAACCATTTTATGCATTTGCATTTCCTTTTTATTTTAATTCCCAAGCTTTGAAATTTTATAGTAAATTTCTCAAATTTAGGCTTATGAATTTTTCTATAATTCTCAACCCTGACAGTAATTATATTCATTTATTTGTATTCCATTCCACATTAATAACAATTGCATAAAAGTGTACTCTTAATCATTTACAGTTTAAATATGAATTAACATGCATAACAAATTACTGTAAATATTTTAAACATAACTTATGTCAAATCCAATAGTTTAACGAAAATATAACGATATCATGTACCATTTGTAGAAAAGATATATAATGTAAATCCACTTACGTGGAAGAAGCATTCCAAGTTCCAGATCAGATTTAAATCCAGTTTTATTATCCAATTAGTCTTCCTTTTTGCAACCCTATTTGGATCCACAAACTAGAATTTGCATGGATTATAAATTCAGATCTAAAAATATAACAACAATATAAATTGAAAATCAAATTTTTATAACTTATCCCATATGGACAGCTTAATTCAGACAACTCTTTTCCTAGATCTACAGTTTTCACCTCCAGATTGCGAGATAGAAATCTTAGATCTGGTATATTAATTTTTTGAAGTAGTGGAAGAGAAAAGAAAATGGAAGAGCTTTCCCGTCCATAAAGAAAAATATGGATTTAGAGGCTATCCCTACACGTTTATATATAAATGTTTGAAATTATGTCATCCGTCGATTTAAACGGATTGAAATCCATTCACACACATAGCAGGAAAATGTGTCCATTTTCACGTGTTAATGTCGACCCGACCTACTTATGATCTACCCGATTATAATAGGGGTCGGACGCCACATGCTATCTACATGTCATTTTGGTGTGTCGTGAACCATGTTAACATTAATTAATTCCCATTATTTCTTTGATTTAATTCGATTTATAACACGCGTTTATTTTCAAATTCAAGCACGTGTTGTTTCTGGAATTTATATGCACATGTATTTATGAAATAGATATTTCATGCATGTTTATGTGTATAATTATTTTCCAATATGAACTTCGAACGTTAATAATTTTTCTACACAAACTCAGTTCGAGGAATATTATATATGTAAATTTATCATAAAGTCGCTAGGAATGCAATGATATATGTCTCGAGGCCAAATTCTAAAAATTCCAAAAATATTTATTTTCATGATTTATAATTATTTTAGTAATTTAATTATTTAAAAATGTGACAGTTACATTCTCCCCCTTCATTTAAAAAATTTTATTCCTAAAATTCCGCAAGGGTAAAACTACGTAGTTCATTGCATCAATCACACCCATTATGTGTATATCCAATTTTGCAACTATCTATGTCATTGTGCAAAGTACGGTACATCCTAAAATATATTAATGTAATTGAATTTCTAAGCAGTACCTCCTATATGAATGCTCTTTTCTACTAAAAATTACTTTTAAAATAAGATGTGCACATCTGAAATATATTTGCAATTTCTACATGAATGCAATCTTTTTAAAAACCAATATATCTTTTCATCAAAATTTTCTAGTATTTCTATGGAATAGGAGAGTAGTTCAGCTAATTTTCATCCAAACCCTACGACACAACTTTCGACATTCAAATTTTAGAAAACTCTAGTTTTCCAAACTCGATTTTATATGTTATAAAGAAGGTAGGAAACGGGAAACCTTACATTTTCCACTTTTCTTCTGTCCAGCTTTTTCTTCGTACTTGGAATTTTTACCACCATTCCGCAAAAATTCCTATTTTCTTTTTCAAACACAATTTACATAGCAAAAATTTCTTTTTAAATCCTCCAACCTTGTCTAGGAATAATTCAATTTCTTTTATAATTCTCATTTAAATTTATCACTTTTGTCACTTTCTTTAAATTTGTTATTTATCTTTTTTAGTTACACGTCTTTTGTTTTTATTTTTATTTTATTAACCACATCCTATATTTTTATCCTACTTTAGAGATCGTTACAGAAACACACAAAAATATCATACTAATCAGTTCTTATTTGCAAGAATGAAAATAGAATACTACATAGAAATACAATCTCATAACTTAAAGTGAAGACAAGCTCTACTACAAAGCAATACTAAATAAATAGATGCAGCAACTAAATGCAACTAACTTGGGCTAGAACCATGTCCCCTCTGACACAGAGGTTCCAATCAATGAATTCAAGCAACCGAGGCGCTCGTCCTACCGCTTACTACTCTCCACAAGTATATGTTATGTGCTAGCGATCTCCTGTTGCCCTCGAAAGATATCCTGATGCTCCCTAGATAGCCGCTACAAACTCTTAACTATAACTCTAATTCACTCACTATCACTTGTCTGCTCAGGAAGCTGAGAGGGCTACTCCCTTTGCTTGGGGTCTTCAATCTAACCTACTTGTTGGGTCCTATGGCTAAGGGGCCCCTTATGGCTCCTACCGTGGATTTTTCCTATCCAACATCTCCTCCAAATGATGGCGGTGGAAAGTCCTAGTCCAACTTACAATTCTACGACATCTGATGGTGTGGAAAAACCTATTGCTCATGTTTAGGCTCTATCTCAAACTGCAGCTGCTGCGGAATCTGTAAATCCAAAAACTCTGAACGCATCCTCTTGAAGGTAGAGGAATCTATCATGGAGTGATTCTGCTCAACAAAACTCTCTCTACCCATCTCAATCCATGTCACTCTAAATATTGCGGTCCATAAGTGATGGAATGGAAGACTGTCGACCATTCGCCGCTACTAAGTAGTAGGTTGTGTTCTCTTTAGCCCAGTTCACTTGGATCCCTCCAAAAATGGCATTGGTGGCCTGTCTCACAATTGTTAGATCTGATCAAAACTCTCCTTCTTGGGACTAGGTTATACTGAAAAATGCGTATAACCGCCCTAGTTAAGAGACGCAAATGTCCAAAGTCCCAACTTGAATGATGGGGATCTACAAAACTATGTTATAGGACAGGGTCCTCTTTCATCTCAATCTGGTCTACATCTAGACCATTACCTCTAATACCCTAAATGGAAGCTAATTGCGTCCCAGTAAATGCTACTCAAGTTTACCTAACCTCCGACTCGAAGGACAACTCATTCCCAACAATATCTGAATGTAAATTGGCATCAAAGAGATGCACTAACATGTGATATGGTCTCCGCTCAAACGTTAAATCGTTGAGAACCCGATGTAATCCAATGTCCAAAAAAAGCCGCTCTAATAGCATATTAGGAAAATTAGAAAACTCAACTACCCTTCCCTATAGAAACTGATGAGTGGTTGTATCCACATACGCCTGAACTATCCTCCTATCACTCTGAACTAAGCTATCTCTTGTGGTGTTAACTGAGGGAAAGATTAACCAATGATTGCTTCAGAGGCATGATAGAAAATTTTCAAATTTGAGGAAAATAAACTATGGAAATAGATAGATCTAGTAGTATGCTGCAATTTGATACTATTCTTGAGTTGAATGGAGGCGTTTTGAGGTTGTAAGGGAAGGTGGAAGTGTTTATTTTTCATGGGTTTCTTCTAGATCTGGGGGAGGAAATGAAAGCGATGAAGCTCATGAGCTTCGTCGTTTCTTATCTTCACGAAATCATAGAGATGGGTCGGCTTACCTCTTGGTGAAGTCAACCTATAGGTCGACCAGATGGGGTCCTAGGTCGACCCGACCCGATGTAATTTTGTTTTCTGCATGATTTTTCCTCCTGCCTAACAAACTCTAACCTATTCCTATTACAATAACTCTTAGTCGACTAAGTCGTCGTTATGATTTCAACTGAAAATTCCTCGATTTTCTCTACCATCCGTATAAAGTCTTGACAACTCCCACTCTTTAATTAAATCTGTTACCATATACCAAACTAGCGTCTTATCCTTTTATATTTGCAACTTTTCCGAACCAGCTATATTATCTAAGCCCATTAACTTACTTGAACATTTTATTTTAAAGAAAATATGTTGTCTTTTTTTTAGTATTATTTTTATGCAATTCTCCATAATTAAACTAGTAATTATTTAAAACTGTAAACTTTTAAAATTATAACTTGAAATCTATGGCGACCCGCTATACACCATCGGTGCCCATATAACCAAAATTGCGATGCACGAACACCCGATGATGTAAAGCAATCGCCAATAGGAAGAAATTGTAGAAAAGAAGAAAAAAGAGAAAGAAAAGAAGGAAATAAAAGATAAGAGAGCATAAAACTCAGTCACATAACCTGTCGTATATCTCATAGTGCATTAGATAACGTATAATAGTAACAATCATAAATATAAAATAGGCAAGATAGTAATAACTATATAAACTATATAATAAGAGTATGCATGCTCGTATAGTTGTACAAAACAATAATTGAGTTTATATAAGAGATGAATCAGCCTAAATGATAAATAGTCTCGAATAAGAGTCCATAACACTATCAGGGGTCCAAAGTGTCACACAAAGGTATAAACAATATGGATACAAGTACAAATATGTAAAAAGTTGCCTCTTGCTAATCCACCTTTGCAGCTCCGGATAAACGTCTAGTGTGTGCGATAAACAAATCTCAAAGTACTGGCAAAGTCTTAATTGCATATATGGCACGAAAGATATAGCGAATCTTACTTGTCATGCGCCTACATTTACAAAGTTAGCACATAACAATCGATACATGATATATTGTGATAAATATCATATATAAAAAGAGTTGATAGATGTTTAAGTGCTAATGATGATAAATAAGTAAACATCCAAAACATCCACTATCTATCCTTACATTCACCCATTAGTGTGTTGAGTATACAATACTCTACTTCGATCACCAAATCAATCAAGGCAATTGCGGGTCCAACTATCCTGGATTTCCATGTTCAACTGACCTAGATTATAGTAGATAACCCTACCCAATCCACACTACAACAGACTTTTGGGTCCGGGCCAATTGGTCCAAACTACAACTGGATCTAATTTTTCTTTGTGCTCCTCTCTCAAAGGCATACCAAAGAAGTGAATACCGATGACTCCTTTGCACACGTTCTCCATAGTAGAATCCATTTTAAGACTATCCATAAGACTCCCCTTTGAAGTCGATCGACAAGTGGGTCATCCCTGGCTAGCAATACTGCCGTGAGACCTCATCGACTATCCACTAAGTCGTACAACTGCGTGTCACCCCATCATCATATATGACAGTCACCTCAGTGCAACCCAATATTGTCTTTTCTGGATCTCGAAGGGAAATTAGCCATCATAGTAACCTTTCTTTGCATCATAAAACCACTGTCGTCGAGTGAAGAATCACTACATAGGAACACCACATCCTTGTCTTAACTCAAAGCCACTGATCGAAGAGCTGCCATGTTAAGCCAACTATCGAAAGAACCATAATATCCTACTCCTCAAAATTGCACCACCGTCCATGTTAAATTGGCCAAAGTGATCAATTACAATCAAAATCAATATCAACCACTTTACGGTAATCGATAACAATTACTTGGATCACTTTGGATGAATATGCATCTAGGGAAAACATTTGGCATTTATCGCGAAATCCATCTCGTTGCTAAGTCCATACTCCTTCACATTGGCTACCAAGCTCCAACGTCGCTCCGTTTTCAAATCCATTGCCAAACTCTAATGCGGCTTCGTCATCGAATCCAGTCATGCGCTCTGAAGCTCCTCCAAAAATTTATTTCATCTGTTTGAGTCTACCATCCTTATGCGTTCAATCAATATACACTGACATATTCGTTTGATCGATAAGCACCTCAAACGCTAACAAAGGAAATATTTTCTAATACTAGAATGCCAACGAATGGTGTTTTAAACTAAACTAAGTAAAAAATACAGTCATGCAACCAATAGTCATAAAAATCCCTAAACTAAATACAAACATCCATCGTAGCATCAATAAATTAAGTGTAGAAGCTATCTGGATCAATCAAGTGAAATAAGTGTTAAAATAACCTAAATCTAACGGTATGGTCAAAAGTAGCACGTAATAGCATGCAAATAGGTAAAATGTGATAATCTTGGTTAAAACTACTTGTATCACTCATTAGCTTTTTTTATTAATTATTTATTAGATTCAATATCCTAAAAACTAAATTTTATAATTAAGAATCAGTTTAAAACATTAATTATATACTATATGAACAAATGCAGTTCAGCGAGAGACAATATTACCCACCTCAACCAAATTAGTCCAAACGAGTTATAATACATAAAACTCTCCAATATGAGTCCGTTAGAATAAACGACAACCAATTTAGACCCTGTACGCAAAGAAGATAATATGTGTAAGTTTGATCATTATTAGATAACTAAATGTCAATAACACATAAGTTAATTACTTAATTCCATTAACCCCTCTTTTCATAGTTATCTTCCCCAATGAGATGCTCATACACACGCATGAAAAACAACCCAAAACCCACATCCTTCTCTCCTCGATTTATCTCAAATTACTTCATAGAATTAGCCTCTGTAAATTCCTACAAACCCCACTTCATGGGTACTTCGCAACGAACCCAACATTGTAGAACTTAGCCTCATCCTCTTGAGTGTGGCCTGAAGTTACGGACCCACCTCCATGCATGATACGTTTTGCTTTATTCCACCAATCGACCCAAACTTTGAGGGAAAATGCTATCTTCAATGAGAAATGCAATGCAACCAATCCTGTGAACCATCGTCACCTAAATCAAGTGAAACATGAAGCCCTAGTCACAAGGTCATGAAACACATAACATGAAATTATGGCTGTATCCAAAAATGTGAACATGAGTTTGTTGGGATTTTCTTCATGATTTCATTTAGCTCGGTTTGGTGATTTTTCGTGAAGTGAAGTCTTGATTTTGATTTTGAAGATGGAAATATAATAGGAAGCCATGGTAAATCTCATGACAATGGAACAGTGAGTCACACAAATGAATAGTAGTGGGTTGTGGGGGAGAGAGGAACAATATTGGCCCAATCATAATCTCCTATATTGGATAGTTATGATATTTAATTCATAAATAAGGCCTGAAACCCACAAACTCCAATTAACACGTGTCGTCTATCATCATCTATGTAAAAAGGCCTTCTTAGAGCAATGGAACTTGTTTCAAGGCCAAATTCAATTGTATATACAAGTTAGCCTTTTAAACTTAAATTATACAATTATAGTTATTTACACAAATTGACACGCTTTTAATTACACCTGTGCGGATAGTACATCCAATCGCTACGAAACCTAGTGTCATGTAGGAAAGTTTATGTACACAACTATCAAGTGAACATGTAGGAATGATGTAAGAAGATTCAAGGTTTGGTCAATTTCTATCTTATTCGATTGCTTATTTTATTGCACTAGTCATTTGATTATTTGCACTTTTACGATTACAGAACATGATATAATCAGGATGATTTTCCAAACTCTACCCACTGATCGGCTACTAAACTGTAGAGAGATAACCTGTACCTACCGTGGGTCTTGGGTTTATCAAGCCCAACCCATCAGCAAAAAGACATAGCGTTACCGTAGGCGTTGACGTGTCTTATCTTCACCAATCGGTTCAATGCATGCATATTGTACCATCGGAACGCACCCTCACCCACCTACATTTAGACCCTCTTACTACCTAGCACAACATGAGCGTGCCCTAGCCACTTCTGTGATAAAAGGTTTGTTGTCTGGTATGGATCCCCACAAACAAATCCTACTTGGGCCAAATCCCCTTTGATCAGGAACCTCATAGATTTACCATAGAAACCATAGCCATAAAATAACCATAAAATTAGGTATATAACTTACTATTAGTTAAATTTTATATTATGCCTATTTGTTTGTTTATTTACCATAGAACGGTAGCCATAGAATAACCATAGAATGCCTAATCACAAGACCACCATAGAATGCCTAATCACAAGGCCACCATAGAACCATAGAATAACAATAGAATGTTTAATCACTAGGCTATCATAAAACCATAGAATGACCACAAATTTAGGCTTATAAGTTAATTTCACTAAGCCTATTTGTCCATTTATTTATAACCCCATGTTATAATTATACTTGCATCTAAACCACATTTTTTATTATGATTCTTTGTGTTCATACAATTTATCATGTTTATGCAAATATATTATAGTTCATTTTCTATCATAACCTATACCTTGAAAACCTTATCAAGTTTGCATATTTTCAGTCCAAATTCCCTTTTTGTTATAGTTTTAGTATTATATGTCAGTTTAGCTTCAAATTATCAAATCTGATTTTACATAATTCCAATTGTATCAAATTTTCCAACGCGCGTAAAAAAAGAGATTATAACCAATCGCATAGAATTTGGCGCACAAATTAGTCGCCTAAATCACGACGCGTGCAAAATAACGGATTATAACCAGTCATATAAAATTAGATGCAAAAATCAATCGCCTAAATCAGTCGTATACATATGCCAATATTGCAAAACTAGGCATACTTTGTGCATAACAAAAAGTTAACATAAAACAACAAATCAGACGCGGAAAGGGGAAAGAAGATTGAGAATATATCTTACAATATTTTAAATATTGACTAAATAAAAGATGTAAAAAAAGAGAAACAACTGTAAAATAACAGAAAGATATTTATAGAAAAACTATAACTTACAAAAAAAGATCAAAACTGTAAGAATTGAAAATAAAAACTGTAGAACTCTACAACTATTTTAATGCCTATTTACTTCAAAGAACCAAAAATATAATAATTATAAAACTCACCAGAAAAAGCTTCCCTCGTGGCTCTGCTAGAACCCACCTATAGAGAATATATATAAAAAGTATTTTTATTTATAAAATCTTAATTCCCCTAAATTTTAAATTTAGGTTGCCATGTCTTCAAAATAGAAGACTAGCCTAGGCAGGGAAGAGATAGTACTATGAAGAATGAGGGGTTGAGGTCTATTTATAGGTTAAGCTGAGGATCCTAGACCATCAAATTTATGGATTATATCTAAGCCAGCCAGAGCAATCAGAGCTTGCCACATCTTCTTGGTGTGAAAATAAACCAAAAAAATCAAGACAATTAAGCATGGTTCAAAAAGACAACGTTCAGATCGTTCTACAACGTTTTGGCCTATTTGGCTCAAGTAAGTCAACCCACCCACTTTTTCTGATTTTTTTTCCGTGATATCTCCCTCATGTAAACTCTGAATTTGACAAGTTATACATGAAAATAACCTATAAAATTGTAACGAATGCGTTAGAAAATATCTCATGGTCAACTTCGATCATTTGCAAAAAAATTATTTTTAGCTTCTTTCTTTTATTAATTTCCAAATTAAATTGTCTCTTTTGTAACTTTCATATGAGCTCTGATTTTTACAAACTTAATATGTAAATTAATCAAAAAATTGTCATGGATATAATGGTGCAACTTTCATAGCTAAATTCTGATAATTCCACCCACCTATTAGTTTATTAATTCATTAATTAATTACTATGTATTAAAAAATCGGGTTGTTACAGCATGTCAAGATTCGAGGTTGCAAAGATAGGAAATGTGCAGGAACTATCTCATATGGAAGGGGCTCTAATAAGACATGCAATTAAATGCACGTAATTGTGACGACCATCCTATACCACTTACATGTATATAAGAGAAATAGTGCGCTGAAGCATGCCAAGTTGGTATGGGACTAGCCATCAAGTGTGATAATCAATACTAGGACTGTCATGTATTTAACCGTGCATAGATAAAATATAATAAGAAATATAGACAACAATGTATTGAGTAATGAAAAAAGAGAAAAAATAACTGAATAATCGTCATATTACAGAGTCTGGTACAAGAAATCCAAATATCTAAGTACATGTCATCCACACTACATCCCTTAAAATATGCTTATAATATTGGAAAGCAAAATATATAGATATAGTATGCACTATAGCTACTCCAAGCTCGCATCCTCGTATTACATGACATGCTATCGTCATGTCGGTGAGTAGATTAGATAGCAAGTCAGGTTATACGAGGATGATGCAACGAATACAAGCTTGGTGGAGCTATCTTGAATAGTATATCTATATATTTTGCTTTCCATTATTATAAGCATATTTTGAGGGCAATAGTGTGGATGACATGTACTCAGATATTTGGATTTCTTGTACCTGACTCTGTAGTATGATGATTATTCAGTTATTTTTCTCTGTTGTCATTCCTCACTACATTATTGTGTATATTTCTTATTATATTTTATTCATGCGCTGTGAGATATACGACAGATCTGGTTTTGGTTACCACACTTGACGGCGAGCCCATACTAGCTTGGCACTCTTTTTCTTGTTTACATGCAAGTGTTATGGGGGCTGTCATTACCGTAACAAAGGAAAAATGCATATTAACTTTGTATACCCTTTTCTTTTTAGGTTTATTATATTACGTTTACTATAACCTATCAAATACTGCATTTTTATTAGAATCTTAGGATCATGTACTTTAATGCATTAGAACAATTCTTTATTTTCAAGAAAATTGTTAACGCAGACTTTCTATGAATCTTTTTGAAGGAGGATTTGTATTTTATGTTAAATAACAAGGATTTTTTTATTTCTTTAGTGCTACATTTACATTCCTCGTTACTCCAATAAAACATATTTATTTATAACTTCGTCGATTAGCAAAAACTCAAATTACAATTCCTCTCGTTCCAAGGTATTAAAGAGTGTCATAACCCACCCTACTTACGTTTTTTAGTTGTCATTTCTACTAAATTAGAACATTCACCTAAGGCTTAATTTTACTATTCTATATCTTCTTTTCTAAATCCTTTATTCTATTCCAAATTCCTATCACCTTTTTATTTTATAACAATAGAGGTATCAAAACTTTCCTCTTGAAATTCTCATATATGTTTCACTTATATTGTCAAACCCCATAAAAGTATACTTTTTATAAAAAAGAAATACTCTTTATTTCTTACTGAAATCTTTCCGGAGGGATTCAATATTTTATAAGATTTAAAAAGTATGAATTTCGTTTTAAATTACATTATTTTAAATTCTTGCATTTCTAAAATTCATAAATGGGGCTAGACTCGTAGTGGGCTTACAGCCCCTTTTCCTTTAAAAGTGCTTACTTTCCAAATCCTATAATTCTTTAAACGTTTTTTCTCTAAAGGTTGTCTATCATTCTTTTTACTAAAATCCTTTTCTTTTTACCAAACCATAATTGTCTTTCTCATCCTTCTTATGAAATTTCTATAACTAGACTTGTTATATATTATAATTTAGTAGTCACTCAAGACCTAACACCTTCGTGTTCTCTTAACCCAATCTAACAATTATGTACAAATTTATTCCCAAAGACTTTCCATATGTTATTTCTCTATAAATGGACTTCTAGGACCTTAGTATATACACACTATATTTATGTTTCTAAAAATATAAATATGTTCACTCCCTGTATTTATAGGATTAACTAACCTAATCTCTGATACCAAATGTAACAACCCGCACCTCAATGGGCCTAAATTTTCACAAAAGTGAAAACTCAACCGAAGCATGAATCGGTTGTTTAGTATTCTACAAGTACACAAAGACATTTATCAGAGCTCAAGTAAATAACTCACAACGAAATAATTTAAAATATAATAATAAGTATGTACTTCCTATTATATTGACATTCTCATGTAAAAGCCTCTAAGTGGACTCAATCCTGCCTTCTACCAAAACTATGGGTTGTTTTGAGGACGAGGCCAAAACTATTGTTATGGTGGTTGGTAAATTATATATTTTTATACATAACATGTATCGCATTCATATACTCCAGAATTGATCTAATCTAATAAACAATAATCATGTATGTAAATGTATCCCCTTAGACCACCTAGATACCACCCATGATATCTTTCGTAATCACCTCGTTGGGATTCCATCGTTTCGCTATAAGAGCGCATAAGCTATATATATATATATGTATGTATGTATGTATGTATGTATGTATGTATGTATGTATACATATATGTATGTATAGTAAATCGCACATAACTGCCTACACTGTAGATGTCCTATTGTATGGTATGAAAATCTATAAACTACATTCGCAGTGGATCGCCATATGCCTACATCACGGATGTACACGTCATCACTCTATCTTAAGATCTTTGAATTCCACTAAAGGAGGTCCTTAGTGTCCACTGTGACGACCCGCTATACACCACAGGTGTTCATAACCAAAAATTTGCACTGTACGAGCATTTGATCGATGAACAGCGGTCATCAAGAGAAAGGAATAGTTGAGAAGGAGATAAAAGAGATAGAAAAGAAGGATGTAGAAGAGAAAAAACAAAGGAGAGACTAGATGTGACGGCCTGGAATTTCGCTCGATCCGAATCAGTCATTAAACCGATCAAAACCGTTCGAAACCCCTGGTCGTTTTGAGAACAGGACAAATCAGAACGCAGACGGAAGAACATTTCATTGTTATTACAACAATTTCATCAGATACAAGAATATACAGAGTATAAATGAATACTATACATTCGATAAATATCAGAGATTACAATAAATACATAGCAGCGGAAAAATAATACAAAGCACAACTGAAGGTGATATACGGATACAGAGCTTTCCGGATATCATTCCAGCTGTAAACCAGGATCCTGTGAATATAAATCTACAAAACCGAAACTATTAGCTGCCCGTGTCAAAAATAAGGGCACCCAGAGTTTAGGTTAAAACAATAAACTCCAGGTCAGTCATGTGACTGGTGTGAGAACTAAAACAGTTATTTAAAGCTTTACTTTAAAAGAGAGTAATTCAAGGGACCACGCCGTATAACACGGAACGGGTTTCCTCCCAAGAATACCAGTGCATAGAATAAACAGCGCAATGCTTTTTCGAAAAATGAAGCTATTATAAGACCCAGGTCCCATCACACAATGCAACGCAAGCCGGAGGATAGGGTTTTACCTTATAACAGCCAAACATTCTTAGTACGTTTAAAACAAATCATTTGATACTATAATAAGTGTATAGTGTCAAAACAATTTCAATCATAAATATAAATCATAGACGGCATAAGTTCCCCATACCACTATGTCGCCATACTAGGCTCTACAAATAAAGCCGAAATACACGTATTGGAAATTGGATTTCCGTCATGAGTCGAGGCAAGGGGCAAGCTCCTCTCCGCTTCGAGACACTCTAGCAAATGCCTCGGGACTACACACTCTGGGCAACCCCGGATGCGGCTGGGCCGGTCCTCTCTTACGTTTGAGGATTAATTATTCCTGAACACACGTTTCCTGGTCCTTACAGACCAATAATCGAGGCGCCTCATTCCAACAACCACAAAGGTGAAAAGTATATAAATGTCAGGGCTGGTAAGTCACTGACACCACCAAAGCTAGAAAGAAACGTCGTGTTCTCCCAGCGGTCCGCATCCCGTTTTTAACTCATACCGAGGTGTGAGGCTCGCGAATCCACGCTAAACACAAAGCTATGCCACGTAGGCCGTGCTTTGATCATCAACTACAAGACTTTGCTTTTCAACAGAAGCCTTGATCCATGCAACTAAGCGTGCCACACAGGCAGTTCATGCCATGCGATTGATATCTATCGATATATAACCTCTAAGCTCGTACGTCTCAGAGAAGGGCGTTAAGCAAGAGAATAAATTCTCCGCCGCCAAACAGATATATATTTAACAGAAATCAATCAACACAGAATAAAATCCAATGTCAGACACACAATCCATTTACAAGTTCGTTCTGGGTCTGAACGAAACCGGAGGCACTTTCCTTGTATATCCATCGATCTCCAAGTACATCTGGACGATCACTAACTGATTCCCTCATCTTGGGTGTACAGCCCAATCAAGATCATCAGTAATCACCCAAACGATGTGAAGACTTCCGGTCTTCAACCACCGTCTTCATCTTCGATTTATCGTCGAATCGGTTATTCAGAATGGGTGTAAACCCGGACTTTCCGAACAACCCGTGTATATTAAAAACAAATGTTACACAAACACAACATACGCCTCATTCCAATTCATATTCTAAGGGAAAGGTTCCCATTAATTTTATCCAAGATAAATCCTCTAAAATTTATCCTTTTATCTTCCTTTGGATGTCATTTCAAACCAAATTACGGTTTTTCCCAAACTAGTCGAGATTAGCGAACCACATCGAAGTAATTATTTATTTTATTTCCCAATCCCAACCTATTCATCCCATGAAGCAAAACTGGTAATACTCCATATCTAATACCACAGTGTTATCGGAAAAATTAATTACCATTTCACGTTCAAATCTAATTAAAGATTTAACTATCGCTTTGGAGCAAAACTGGTGATACTCCATTCTAGCTCATTTGCCAATTTTGATAATTTAAATTATCAATTCACATTTCAATCTAATTGCAGATTCATTAAAACTCCTTTTACTGGGTCAAAGGACTAGTGTCATTTAAAACACAGTTCACGACAAACCCAAATTACATTCTATTTATTACCGGGTTAAAGAACTAATGTTATTTAAAACACCGTTCATGATAAACCCGCAAATCAATTCTATTTACAACCCATTTCAAATCCAATTTATTTATTTAAAAATAAATGGGTTTTAATTTATTTCAAAACTAGTTCATTTCGATAAAAATCTATTTTTATCCTTTCAAATATGGAGTTTTTCATCTTGATTTTTCCCAAATCATTTCTTATGATTTTACACAAATTATTACTATTTTTAATAATTTTATCAAGGCCCGTACAGTCGATTTCCATCAACGGCCATCGAACTGCACTTATAGCGACCTTTTTCAAATTTGATTTGGACGTATCTCCAAATCAAACCATTAGATTTCAAATTTACAATATTCGTTAGAAAGCTCTTTTCGATACGAACCCAACGGTTCCAGTTTTAGGAGAATCCGACGGTCGGATCTCCCGTAATGTCCGTTTGAAATAAATGGTCGAAATTCACGAACTGCCGCGGCGCGTTCTATTCAGGCCATTATATTATATATATAATATATATTTCGTCGATTACTATTTAAAACGAATTTTATAAATAGTTTTGAATTCGTTTCTAAAACAATTTCAACCTTTATTTCAAATTTCAATCAAAATTGAATTTTCTATTATAAATCCTCTTTATTTTCATTCCTATTTGATTTCAATTCCAATCGATTTTTAATTCGATTTGAATTCATTTTCTTTTCAATTCAATTCAATTCGAATTCGTTTTCTATTCAATTCGAATTCATTTCGTTATATATTCAATTCGAATTCAATTCGTTATATATTCAATTCGAATTCAATTCGTTATATATTCAATTCGTTATATATTCAATTCGAATTCAATTCGTTATATATTCAATTCGAATTCATTTCGTTATATATTCAATTCGAATCAAATCGTTTCCTATCCAATTCAAATCAAATTCGTTTTCTATTCAATTCAAATTCGTTTTCTATTCAATTCAAATTCGTTTTCTATTCAAATCAAATTCAATTTGTTTTCTAATTAAATCAAATTCGATTCGAATATAATCGATATAAATATCGTTCGCGTCAAAATAGCGCATCTCTAATCAATACGGCTTTATATTCAACAAATGGATCTATATTTCTTTCAATACACGACTCTATATCTTTGTCAACACACGACTAATCTCAACGAATGAGTACTGTCCACGTGCGACTATTTTTGTTATTTAATATATTTTATAAAAATAAAGATGTAAATTTTATTGTTAAAATATTTCGTTCAACACATGACTAATCTCAACGGATGAGTACGGTCAACACATGAACCTTTATTTTATAATATTCTTTATTTTCTAAATTGGAATGAGGCCCAATCAATTACCATATAAAGTTAATTATATGGATTCCATTCAACACATGTATATAATAGCAATGATAAATAATCAACCATCATCCAAAGTGCACTACACTGTATAAGCATCAAATATAGATATCTAACGCTTATAACAGCCTGTCAATCAATCGATCGACATATTTAATCAATCAGGATGAGTGAACTTCAAATTTCATCCCAACACCCGTGTGGGGTTTCAAATCAACAAACACAGATTCTATTTGTGCAGTTGGGCGATGTGTAAAATTTATCGTCCCAATCAATGTCCTTCAAATCGGTGTACATAAACAAACCGTCCGGTTTGTAAATGGATATTTATTTTATTCACATTCACTATATTCATTTTCACATTAAAAATTATATTTTTAACGACCAAATTATTTTATTCAACCTATGAATATTCTATTCGGTTCATTTATTAAATAAAATTATATTTTTATTTTTCTAACTTATTTTAGAAAATTTCGGCGGCATAACGGCACGATACTAGAAACGGGACAAGGCCTAGCCTTATCCCCGGTCTAGTGAAGGCCCACGCCATTCACACATCAATCAAATCAATTTCATTTCACCAAACAATTCAATTCAAACCAAATAATCTAACCAACTACACAACCAAACAATTAAACAAACAAGCCATCCATGGTCTGTGGATGACGGGTGTCGGGTACTACTAAGCACCTTCTGCATCCTAGTATATATATATATAAGTAGAAAAAGGATTTTAGAGTGAGAAGTTCTCACCAAAAGCTATCCAATACCACGACTCTTCATTTAGAGAAATCTTCATCGTTCTCGCCTTTCTTCACTTTCGTTGCCCGTAGCCACTACATATATAAAAATCGAATTTTTACTTCGTTATTCAATATATAAAAATCAAATTTTTATTTCGCTGCTCAATATATAAAAATTGAATTTTTATTTCGCTGTTCAATATATAAAAATTGAATTTTTATTTTGCTACTATATAGATAAAAATTCTATTTTTACATCGCTATTCTCTATTTAAAGATTTCGCCTTTTCAAATTTAAAGATTTCGCCTTTTCAAATTTAAAGACGATATTTCTAATATTCCTATCATGTAAAAATTATATTTTTAATTCTCTACATAAACAAAAATCATATTTTTACATCCTCTACATAATAAAGATTATATTTTTAATATTTTTAACCTCCTACTTTCATGAAAATTATATTTTTGACTTCGTGCTTGTATAAAAATTATATTTTTATACTCCCCCATTATATAAAGATTATATTTTTATAATAAAAACCTAATCTTTCCTATTTTTAAAAATCATAACTTCTTGTATTTTAAAAATCATTACTTTCTATAAATTAAAAACCAAAACTTTTCATAATATAAAAATCAGTTATTCTTATATAAAATAAAATCAGTTAGAAAATAAATTATTTAATTAAATAAGAAAACTTACTGTATTTTCCTAGAGGGGGTGCGAGTGGTTCAACAGCGGAAAGAGGAGCGGACTGTCGTGGAGGTGGATTGCGAGGAGCGGTGATGGACTTCAGGCGGAGCTCGCGGTGGCGCTAGGCGGAGAAGAGGAGGAGGGGGTGCGGATCCGGTCGATGGCAGCAGTGGGCGCGGTGGGGCCTGCGTTGATGGGAACGGCGGACCTTTTCAGAGGGGGGGGTTTCTCTACAGGACCGAGGAGGCGGGAAGAGGAGAGGAGGGGGCCGAGGCTGCGGCCAACTCTGGAGGTGGTGGGGGCATCGTCGTCGATGACGAGGGGGGGGGGGGGCGCTCGATCGTTTTGGGGCTTTCGATTTTTTTTTCCTTTTTTTTTCCGTTTCTGATTCGAACTGAAGGGGGGGCAGTAGTTAAAAAGGAGAGGAGAGATTTTATTTTTATTTTTTATTATTATTTTAATTGCAAAAAGTTGACTTTTACATACGACCTCAAAACGAGGCCCACCGTCTGTCGTCCATAGCGTTTTACCCCCATTCCGAACACAATGGGATATGTATCGTAGGCTGATTTGATCGTTTCGATCAGTTTCCGTTAAAATCAACATATAACTCTATATATTGAATTTGAACGCGCATTTCAATTTACCGGGGTCACATACTAACTAGAAAAATTCCATAAAAATATTTTCGAGCTTCGTATTGACGATATGGTCCTAACAAAACTAATTTCGTCGAATTCTGAGACCGTTTGAAAAATGGCCATTTTCCAGTCGATTAAAATCAACTGAAACTGGTCAAACGTGTTTTCCTTTGCCACGCTCACATATCGAATCGAAAAATTACGAAATTTGAAACCTAGCAATAATTTGACACTGCGGATCCAACAAAAGTGGTTTCGTCGAAATCCGAGGTCGTTTGCAAAATGTCTATTTTTAAGGGCCTGAATTCCATAGCGACTATTCAGAATTTTCAACTGGACATATCTTTTGATTCCCGCTATGAAATTTCGATTTTTCGGATTCATTGGGAAGATATTCCCAATTAGATCCTAATGTTTTTGGTTTCACTAAAATCCGGATTGTTTTGCACCCGGTACATTCAATTGAAGTTTGAAATCGAATTATCGAACTACCGCGCCATTTTCAATTCCTTTTTATAATTATATATAAATATTTATATTCTAACGACGACGTATATAATATATACGTTCGAATTCCATTCAAAATAAATTTCTCGTCGATATTATTTAAAATAATCTATTTTAAATATTCAAAATTCACTAAAATTGCCAAAATAAAAATTTTAAACTGGCCCAGATTTCCGGGTTATTACACTAGAACATAAACATAATCACAGAAGCTATCATATATCTCACAACGCATAAGATACCATATAATAACAATCACAGATATAAAGCAGGTGAGACGGTAATAATTATATGGTCGCATAATCAGAGTACATAAGCTCATACTTCTATACGGAATAGTATAGAGTTTATACAAGCAATAAATAAACTAAACTGATAAACTGTACTAAGACTATGTAACACTACCTAGGCTCCACAGTGTTACATAGCGGAATAAACAATATGGATACAAGCATAAATAGGTAAAATGTTACCTCCAACAAATCCACCTACGCAGCTCCAAGCAATACTCATACATTTCACCTGGTTTGCCCATCAACATCGTCGATGAGCACCCAAGGTAATAAGAGGGGAAAAAACCTTAGGTCAAACCACGTTCTGGTATGAGTGATAAACAAATCTCAAAGTATTGTAAAAGTTGTAAGAGTATATATGGCACGAAGAGTATGGGGAATCATACCCGTCCTGCTCCTACATCCATAAAGTTAGCAAATAGCAGTCGATATATGCTACACTAAAACAAACATCATATAAAGAGGATGTAATAAATGTCTAAGTACTAAATAGTGATAAATAAGTAAACAACCATAACATCCATCAACCATTCTCACATTCGCTCACTCAATGCGTAAAACGTATGTCAACCGAGACTCCGGTCACTATATCCATCGATGCATTGGCAGGTCCAACAACCCGGGCCTCCGCTGGACTATCCCTATGTCCAACTGCCCTAGTCTATAGCAAATAACCCTACCCATTCCAAACTGCCCTGGCTCTGGGGTATGGACCAATCAGTCCAAACAACCCTGGTCTGATTCGTCTTTGTGCCCCTCCCTCAAAGGCGTACCGAAGTGATGAATACCAACAACTCCTTTTCACACATTCTCCATGTCATAATCTCACATAAAACTATCCATAAGACTCTCATCTGAAGTAACTTGACAAATGGGCTGTCTCGGCAAACTATTCTGTTGCGATACCTCATTAACTGTCCTACAAGTCGTCACAACTATATATCATCCCATCCTCATATAACAGTTATCTCAGTGCGACCCACGTTATCTTTTCTGCATTTCGAAGAAAACAATACATCGCAGCAGCCTCATCCTCATCATAGAATCATCGAATAATGAATCACTATATAGAAGCACTACATCCTCATCTCCGGCCAAAGTCGTGGATCGAAAAGCCATCATGTCAAAATCGCTATCAAATGAATCATTATGTTCTACTCCTTGAAATCACACCATTGTCTATGTAAAATTGACCAATATGATGGTAGTCGATATCGACCACTATAGTAATTGATAACAACAACCCAGATTACGTATTTAACCAAAACTAGTCAAATAACTATCTAAGGAAAACATCCGGCATTCGTCATGAAGTTCATCCCGTTACCAAGTCCATCCATCGTCTTTAGATTAGCCACCGATCTCCGGTGTCACTCCATCTTCAAATCCATCGCCAAGCTCTAATATTGCTCCGTCATCCAATCCAACCATGCGCTATGAAGCTCCTTCCAGAATGTATCTCATATGTTCGAGCCTATCATCCTTGTGCATTAAATTAATATACATCAACATAGGCATTTGATCGATAAGCAGTCAAAACTCCTACAAACGAGATTTCTTAATACTAGATTGCCTATGAACGACGTGTTAATCTAAACTAAGCAGTCGATTCAACAATGCAACCGATAGTCATTCAAATTCTTAAATTAGAATAAAATCATCCAAAATAGCAATAACAAATCAAGCAGTGGAAATCTACAACAATCAAAGTGAAATAAGTGTCCAAATAGTCCAACAGTATGGTCAAAATAGCGCACAATATCGCGTAAACGGTAAATAGTGTGCAAATAAATAAAATTGGGTCAATCATGTTAAATCTAATTAAATCACTAATTAATATTTTTATTCATTATTTACTATGTTCAACTATCCTATATCTTAAGTTTTATAATCAGAAATCAATTAAGACGTCAAATTTACACTATACAGATAAATAAGTTCAGCGAGAGTTAATATCACCCATCTCAACTAAATCAGCTCATGCTAGCTCTACGTAGAGCTTGTCTATATGGGTCCACCGGAAGAAACGGAGTCAAATTTCGACATCGTACGCAAAAGATATCGCATAAGTTTCACAGATTAAAACAAACAACAAAATTAACTTAAGTTTGATCACTAATCACCTTGCGGTGGACTCAATGCAATCATCACACGTGCAAAATCATAGTGACACCGAGCAATACTCGATGAAAATCGGATCTATCTTCGTTGTTGAGCCTCTCTCCACGAGCTCGATCTTCCGTACCCTAGGCTCAAGGTCTAACTTCCCGTGTGAAACGCGCCCTAAGACCCTCCACCCACAAATTCTATAGGCGTGCGACCAAAATAATGGATGGACCCACCCAAAACTCCTTCATCGAAGCATATTTCCATCACAAACTCAAATCCAACCTCGACTTGTCGTATCTCCGACTATACGCGATAAGAACTCGAACCATAGTCAAGTTGTCATGAAAAATGTGCCAGGAAATCATAGTCGAACTCTAATACGTGGAGATGGGTTTGTGGAGATTCGCTTCACGATTTCAACGAGCATGGTTTGGTGATTTTTCATGAAGTGTAGATCATTATTCGAATTTTTGAAGTGGAAAGTGACAGTGGCCATGATTTTGACAATGGAACAATAATTGGAGAATAGGGAGGAGTAACAGGCCGGGTTAGCTACAGTAGATTTAGGCATCATAATAATATTTTATTATTAATTCACAAATAGAGCCCAAAAACTGGCTATCTCCAATCGAGATGTGCTGCATGCCTTCATTTATGTAAAAAGGCCTTCTGAGAACAATGAAACTAATTTCTAGACCAAATTCGATTGTATACAGAAGTGAACCTTAAAAACTCGAATTATACAATCTTGATTTCTTGTAAAAATGACATACATTTAATTTGTGCCTGATCGAACAGTATATCTGATCGCTACAAAACTTGACGGCGTATAAAAACTGACTATTATGATACGAAAAGTAAAAGTTTAATAGAATCTGACACTATGCTCCTGAAGCGTCAATTTACACATATATCAAGATTGTTATGACAACTAAATAGTCCGAACTTGAAATATGGTGATCCATATACTTATTATCCACAAAATGAATAATCCGGACTCAATTGAACTATTCCAAAATCCCAATTCAATAGTTTGTGAAATGTTCTATTTTGGATTCGTCAATTGAATTACTAAAGTTCAATATTTGAATAAAATGGACGGCTTGGCTAAAGTCACTATTAAGTTTCAAAATAGCCAAAATATCCTTTACAAAAAATTATGTAAATTATGTCCCTAGAATTAAGTTAACTAATAATTTTATAAATTTATGCAATTATTCAGTGAATAGTTGGAGACATTTATGCAATTATATCCAAAAAATGCAAAAATTTCCGCAATTATTCAATGAAAATTACAAAAAATCCGCAATTATTCACCAAAAAAGTTGTTGAAATATCTGCAATTATTCTCAAAAAATTACAAACATTTATGAAATTTCTTGATATTATTGCATAAATTATGCAATTATTCATAGAATAATTGCATAGCCTTATGCAATAATTCAGTAATTATATTTTAGGGACCTGTTTTACAATCTTTTTCAAGGAAGAAGTTTTGGCATATTGAGTTTGATTTTAAGGACCTAAGCCTAATATTCACTAAATATTTAAGTATCCAGTCATTAAAATACAGGTCGTTACATTCTTCCCACCTCAAATGATTTCGTCCCCAAAATCCTTAAGGGCAAAATAACCCGACCCAATACTCTCGAATAAGTAAAGACACGAGATAAATCGTCATTTAACGCTCTCAACTACAATTGAAAGTGACCACAACAAAGCAAATAGACTCAGAATTTTCCATAAAGCCAATATTCCCATTCCTAAGTACAACCACAATCAAATTCGGGGTTGATGAAGCTTAACCAAACATCTAAGTCATACACTTATTTTCCGAACAAGTGGACGATGGAAAACAAAATGGACAACTTACTAATTTGGAAAACAATTCAACTTAGCGTCGCATTTTAAAGGTCTTTCCAAATTTGGCAAAGTTCAATTGCAGGAACACCTCCTTTGTATAGCTCAATCTGGAAAAACCACAACTTGTTATACAAGACCCATCCCATCAGAAGAAAAAAAATCCCAAAAGTGGGTACCTGTACATATGGCATAAAATCACGAAAATGCACCAAACAGCAAAAATCATAATTCTACATCTACTACATACCTCTTTTTAAGTAAGCTTAGCATTTAGATGCAAATAAAAGCGCGAATTAGCATCTAAACAACCAATCCTTGCTTTTGTATACCTAGACATGTACTCAATAAAAAGGATTAGACACAATAGTAGAAATAGTAACAAGGGTAATAATAATGTTAAATAAATAGAATTTGTCTAACATAAATACGTCAAGTCATGTATGGATTTTATCTCAAATAAACATATTACAAAACAATACAATTATTCTGCATGTCTAACAACCATATAAATATAAATAGATATGCAAGCATCATTAATCAAACATGCATAAGCAGAACAACAGAAATAATGGAAAATAACATCCATACCTATCCTAGCATGTAGGATACTAATCTAACTAATAAGATAGATTAAATATTAAACTCAATCCATATATGACTCGACATATTGGTTGTCATTGCAAAAGTAGAGAATAATAACCTAGCATCTCTCATTAATGAATCAGGTATGACTCAAGCGCTCTCATACTATTCCCAATTTGTATGGCAAGCCATCGATGAAAATCTTCGACAATTACCCGCATCCATTTGGTAATCTCAAATGGTTATAGTAAACTTTTCGATTCATCAATTCAGCTAGCTAGGTGAAGTCACATTCAACAGAAAATGCGTGCGCAGCCAACTTTTTCTAATGATGTCGAAAACAAACAGCGCCTCTTTATATGGAGCCGACCATCACGGTCGAGTCCATACTACCTTACCTCAAATTATGGAATCATAACCAGTAATGAATACAAGCGACGTTCACCCAGACTGGTACACCTTCAACTCGACTTAAATAACTACGTATTCTATATATACATATGGAAATGCAAAGTCGTAGGAGGTTAGGATTCCAACTGTTAATGCTAATGAATGTTGGGATGCCCCATGATAAATAGAAACTCCGGCGATGGGGCATCACTAGATGACGCTAACCCTTTGCTAATATATAGTGCCTCCTATATTTTTAAGCAAACTCTATAGCCCTTCTCTCCAAATTGGGACTCGAATACTCTTCATGCGGTTTTGGTTAACGACTAAAATGTGACAACCTCCATCTTTGAAACACACAACACTTAAACTACACACACAATCAAATGTGTATTATCGGCCTGTCTTTCCTGCTCGAAATGAGATATCGACACATCCATGGGACAACTCCAACTTGCAAACTAAAAAAACTCCCGTAGGGGTTATATCAACATCCTACTTAAGACGACATGACCCAAGAACTCCACTTCTCTCAACGAAAAGTGAAACTCCAATAGATGGTGTTTTCCAAACAACTAAAACACCATCGACCCTTTACTTGTGCTTTCTTTTCATCTATAGGAAAATGAAAATAAAATCGAATAGCATGGAACACGATCCAAGAAATCAACAAAACATGTCGTCTCGTTAGTTAGCTTGAACGGCATAATCAACAATCAAAATCAAGGCAGTGCATAAAACGTTGTAATCGGCATACACCAATTAACTACCCACAATCAATAAAATCACCTTGGGATCATCGAATGTGTCCATATACCCTTAAGCTACAAGCTCAGGTGACGACTCACTACTGGAGAATTGTCTCAGCCCGCTATCGTCCAATCATAAGTGGCTCGCCTACAGAAGATCTAAGACTCATCCCAATATCGCTAAATCAAAGATGATTCACCACTGAAGAGCTTGTCTGAGCCCACTATCGTGACCAACAACCTCTCATAACCTCTGATATTCAGTATCCTTCCAGTGTTGGGCTCAAAGATTAAGTTCAACAGTCAACAAACAATTTAGCAAACATGCAACCATGACTCGATATATATAAGTTTTTATGAACCATGCATATTTCCAAGTATATAGTAGCTATATCGTAACACTCCCCTACCTTGAGGCCTGAAATTTATCGCTATGGATGCTGCAATCACCCAGAGTATTAATTTCCAATGACCAAACATGGGATGTTACGAACATATACAATCTAACTAAGCCCTCCACAAGGTAATTCACAATCAAAGACAACAAACTAATTATTAAGAGTCCAATCTCGTTCCATCAATCGGACTACAATATCAGATGGAATGATGAAACCACGACATCAAACTAAAACACATATGGAAACACCGTTAATGGAAATATATGATGAATGGCGACGTCGCTTCCCATCTGTTTCATCAAGGGAGACCACAATGAACGGAAACGATGATCAATAAATATCTCCATGATTGGTCCTACCAAAGAAGGACAAACTTCTATGTTGGGCACAAGCTCAAACATCGTGAGCTTCCTCAATTAACTCCTCCAAACCATCATTTCCTTATAATGAAATAACTATCCTCTAAGTCAATCACTTTATCTATCTACAAACTCTAAATTTCGGGGTAACAAAAGAGAGAATTACCATACTTCGATAACACTTCGAATTTGGTCACTCTCTCTAAAGAAGACATATCGCCTAAATCGGCCAAATCCCCACGTACTTCAATGAAGTCGATACAAATATCTTCAAAGTGAACCATGAAGTAGTCTCGAGCAAATCGATCTCAAGAATTCGAAATGATAAAGATTCTCAACCAATTCAGGCTTAACCTTGGAATCACTTTGGAGTAAACTCTTTTTTATTCAACTTTAACTCCAAGCCGTCGAAGAAACACTTGTGAGAACCCAAACAAGCCTCACACCACAACAATTGACTCTGTCCCAAGGAATGGTCACCTCATAAACACAAAAGTGTCCATAGAGCATGACAAAGTCAACTTGCTGCACTTGAGCGCTATAACTATATAGAGATGTTAGGGAATCATAGATAATGGATCAGGCCATTAGTGAAAAAATAAACTGTAAATTGAGACTAGTAGTTCTCGATTATGTCCAACACTAACCTCTAGAGACAGAGCAATTAGTAGTGTTTCCCATTCGCTAGATCGTCTCAGATGATTGGTTAGGATCAAGGGCGGACGCATGTTGTAGTTGGGGAGGGCACGTGACCCTCCCAGAATTTACAATCATTATGCACGGTTTTCAGGCAGAAACCCAGACGCCAATTTTCATGGCAAGTTTCTCATTATTCAAATAATTGATTTCAAACCTGATTCATCTCCATAAAACAAAAAATGCATTCTTTCACCCTTCTTGTTGTTAAATCATAACAACTAGGCACTCACTGGTTAAATAATTAAACAAAAAATTTGGGGTGTGCTTTATTATAACTTTTCTGCACTTATTTTTTATAATTAAACAAAAAATAGTGGCAATGTTCTCATTTGTGACCATCCCATGTTTATTTTTTGGCTACGCAACTGGTTAGGATGATCAGTAACAAATAAAGAAAACCATTCTAATGGTACTCATGTGCAAAACAACCTATACTATATATAATATTATTATTTACATATGAAAACCAAAATATACACAAATGCATAATGTCTCATATATATTAACTCTCAAATTCGATATTGCTTAGGTTAAACACTGCAAACTAAGCCTGGATACCAAATGTGATGACCTGCTAGACACCACTCATGCTCATAACAAAAAATTTGTGCTGTACGAGCATCCGATCAATGTAAAGAGATCGTTAAGAGAAAAGAATAGTAGAAAAGGAAAGAAAAGATGTAAATAAAAGAGAAAGAAGAAAGAGAGAACATAATATAATCACAATCATAAAACTTGTTGTATATCATACAGCCCATCAGATAACATATAATAGTAACAATCACATATATAAAACAAGCGAGGTAGTAATAACTAAATAAACCACATAATCATGGCATATTGGCTCGTATAACTATACAGAATAATAATTGAGTTTATACAAAAATAAAAACAAACTTATAAAATTATCTCTACTACAAACACATAACATTATCTAGGTTCAATAGTGTCACACGGCGGAATGAACAATAAGGATACAAGTATAAATAGGTAAAACGTCGCTTCTTGCGGTGCAGCTCCAAGAAATACTCACACCTGTCACCTGGTCAGCTCATCAGCATAGTCAATGAGCACCCAAGGTAATAAGAGGGAAATAAAATCTTGGGTCAGACAACAGTCTGGTATGAGCGATAAACAAATCTCAAAATACTGTAAAAGTCGTAATAGTGTATATGGCATGGAGGGTATGGAGAATCACACATGTCCTCTCCTACATCCACAGAATTAGCATTTAACAATTAACGTATGCTAGACTATTATAAACATCATATAAAGAGAGTGTGGTAGATGTCTATGTACTAAATGATGATTAATAAGTAAACAACCATAGCATCCATCAACCATCCTCACATTTGATCACTCAGTGCCTACTGCCTATAACGTATGGAATCCAGTACACCGGTCACCAAATCCATTGAGGCACTGAAAGGTTCAACTTCCCTAGTCTCCGTCAGACCATCATTATGTCCAACTACCCTAGTCTATAGAAGATAACCCTACCTAGTCCAAACTACACTGGATCAAGGGTCCGAGCCAATCAGTCCAAACTACTCGGGTCTGATTTTTCCTTGTTCCCCTCCCTCGAAGGAATACTGAATTCATGAATACAATCAACCTCTTTGCACATGTTCTTCGATGCTGAATATTTAATAAGATTGTCCATAATGCTCCTATCTAAAGATACTCGACAAGTGTGTTATCCCGGGCGAACTGCACTACCATGAGACAAAGATTGATATTGCCTTTATGGAAAGATTTTGAACCGTTTTCATATTTTATTTACCGAAAACTAAGTTTTTATGAAAAAGATATTAATAAAACAAGTTATGTGTAAATATTAACACACAAGGTTTGAAATAGAAATAGATTATATATAAATCTAGAATATATTTAATAAAAGATTAGCATGAAAAAATATTCTAAGAGAATTCGCATTTGTGTGTGTATATTCATATGCAAATGGGACAAAGGTAATCAACATAAGGAAATAAATCAAAGTAATCAATTCAGAATTAATAGAATACAATGTTACAGGAGAATCAAATCCTCCTAGCTCGACCCCAAAAAGGGGTCGACCACCCTCTAGAAGGGGGGTCGACCGCTCTCCTATGGAGGGGGTCGACTACCCTGCTGGGGTAATGGGTGCTGGGTGCATATATTTTTCTAGGGAGATTTATATAATTTACATCAGTTAGACCGTCTAAATTAAATTTAGATAATCCAACGGTCTACACTTACACTTGCAACTATCAATATGACTCCCTAGCCTCACATTAAAGCCTACTTTCATTTCTCTCTACGCCTCCATACTTCCCTTCTACAATTGCTAATTCCATAGAAAAAGGTTAGGGTTACCTTCTATTCCTATTACCTCAATTTCATCCTCTCTATGCTAGATTAATATAGATTCAAGTTCTGGAATTTAGTTTATAAATATATAAGATTCCGATTCACTTGATTCCTATATATATACACTAATAGAAGGATTGGAGCATGATTGCGAAGGCAAGATCCAAATATGATTCCACACATATCTTGATATTCTTCATTCCCAAATCACTACGAGTGGAAACCTTATAAGGTACTATTTTCGGTCTTTTATAGTTTAGATTTGGAATATTATGCTTGTATGGGATTTGGATTAAATGAAAATAAAATTCATTAAACCCTCCAAATCCTATATTTTGTTTATCGCTAAAATGGTCAATTAAAAGTGTTATATTTGGGTTTGTGTTATTTGAATAATAGGAATTAAGCTTATAGTGTTGTGAAATTCTTTGTTTTATGGTCTGAATCACTTGATTGTTCTTTTGTTGTTTAAATACATTTATGTGCAAAAGATAAGATTTATGTATTTTAAATTAATAGATTTAGACATCTATTTTAAATGGATTGTTGAACGTATTATGTACAATATATTAAAATCTTAAGTTTTGCTAAAAAATCCTATGTTTTTGTATGTAATACAAATTAAAAGTTAAAGTAGAGCCAAAAGCAAGGTTTTTGCATAGGTGATTGGATTTACTGCACCTTGCACTACACCAGAAAAGACCTTTGGTAGCGTTTGAAAAACGCTACCAAAACATTTGGTAGCGTTTTAATGAACGCTACTACAGGTCCCGCAACTAAAAGTCTGAATTTTTTGGTCGCGTTTTGATAAATGCTACCATATGGTAAGCGTAGTTGCATTTTTCAACTGCTACTAAATATCTGTACGTGGGTCTTTTTTGCTTTTCCACAACGTTTATTTTGTGCTACTAAAACTTCAAATGGTGTGTTACATTTGTTTCTGTAGCGTTTCTATAACGCTGCTAAAAGGTATTGATTGTTTTGTAACATATTTTAAATGCTACTGTATACTTTAATGGCTTATATTATTTGTAGCAACTAATTATATGATAATCATATTAAAATCAGGAACAATCGTATAAAAGTCTAATTTGAAACAACAATCAATCATATAATCATTACATTCAAATAACTAAAACGCATTAGTTACATAAGTATTTTCCATAACCGCTTATATATTAGTTATTTGCCAAAATTAGTTAATTCACATACCACAAGTATTCAGAAATAAATTTATACAATAGGCACTAAGAAATACCATAATACAAACAACAATTAAAGTCATGTCCATTGTTGTCGATGCTCTTCACCCTAAAAAAACTAAATACCTGCAAACAATATTAATTGGCTATTATTAAAACAAACACAAACAATATTAATAGAACTCAACCATGAATAATTTATTCCACTGCAAAATTTAGATCTGCACATAAACAATACTAACTCTGCGCTCCTTTTGCTTCACACAAACTCAACCTACACTACATACTACACCCGTCTCTGCCTAGACCAATACAAGTTGCAACACAACAACTCCGCACAATCCAATCATTTGGAACAAGTTAAGTGCCCATTTTATATTTATGTGGGCTCTTCAAGCATTAATTCAAAGATTCAAGTGCCTGCTTCGGGCTTATATAGTCTTTGCAGCAGGATAGAATCCAATTATGTATCAGTTTTCGTTCCAAATGACTTTTAGCTATAAGGAACCATCAAATCACAAGTAAAAAGGTACAAACCTAACCTCTATTTCGCTTTAGAATTCAATAGAATGGGAAGGGCAGTTTTGTCCAAATCAAGATTAAAGACAGAGAAAACCAATATAATAAAAGCTTAACACACCTGTTAGTGAAGATAACGAGATATACATGCTCTTGAGCAATAGTATGAAGAGTAATGTTGACATCTCTAGGCATTCCTTTAGCCTCACCGCATACACTAGTATACCCACCATTTGAAATTATACTCCACACTTCAGAAACCTGCAAACAATCACTATTAATTAGCCATTATAACAATTTCTTTCTCATTGAAAACTTCCATTGCAAACTTCTTTTTAACTTTGAACCATATTCTGTGCATTGCAAGTTTTACATTTCAGCGTCACACCTCAAACTATAATTTACCAAGTTAGTGAAATTTGACAACATTATGTTACGTTCACCTGTTTATCGAAAAGGATGAGACTAATCAATATTAGATTTCAATCATAAACTAGCTTTCTTCTAACTAAAAAATAAGGACATTTTAATTAGTTATTGGGTAATATACCAAATAGTATGTGTATACACACACACACACATATGTATATGTGTGTGCATGTGCGCGTGTATAAACGTGTGTGTAATTTATACTGAACTATGAATATTTGGTTAACAATAAATTATATATTTGATATCAAATGTCCGAATTCATTAGTGCAAAGTCTCGGACTTTACCACTTAAATTTTGATTCTATACTCAAGCAGTAAGTGCAATAAATTGGAGTTAGAGTTCTACACAATATTAAATAACTAAACCATTAAATATTTGATGTTATGATATTCTTAGTCACAACACAAGAAGTAGGACGAAATAAAACACAAAATAAAAGTAAAAACAATAGGATAAGACTTACTCGAGCATCTAACAAACTCGGTATGATGATGCATTATCTGGCCTTTAAATGGGTCCTCTATCACGGCAAAATAAGAAAATAGAGGCATAACATTGAAGTGTAAAGAACACACGAAAGGTAATTATTGCAAGCCACTAATACGAAGAAAAGTGAAGTGTGATCAAAGAACTGTGGCATTGGGATCATTCAGTAGTGATGAAACATCTCTAATGCAGCCAAAGCAGCCTTTTGAAAACGCACCTTTTCTTCACTAAGCATTTGGCTTTCTGAATACTCAGATTGCCTGCATCTCTCAATCTTTTCACATATCTCTAGTCCACTTTGGTTAATTTCACTGCATAATGTAAAGAAAGTTATTCGCTTTTATAGACGTTAATAGTGATCAATACTAGTACTTGCTAACATAATTAAATAGCAGTACTTACGACTATTTTTTCAGTTCTAGCATAAATATATCAACTAAGTAGTTTAAATCAATTTGATACAATTATAACTAGTGAAACTAACCCAGTCACTTCAAGCATACTCCCCACAGTGTTGTGCACATGGTTAGATAAATTTGCAATTTCAAAAAGAATGTCAAATGAATAGGAAAACAATGGACGTCAAACTATATAACAACCAAAGCTAAGCAAGAAAGTTGTGCAATGTTCATCATAATTGAATATATTTTTTAATGACAGGTTTTTTTAGTCAGTTTTGGAAAATTAAACTTTACAAACCCATAGAATTTCTTCCACTCATTATATTATAAATTAGAATAAATGTATTTAAAGCGACTTAAATCTTAATGAACTGTACATGTCCTATATTGATTATTTTTACCGCAAAGCTATAAGGTCCGAACATCATGTGGCTGGTCTCACCAAAAAAAATTCAGAACCACACTGCACATAACAAGTGAATTTAACATACATATCACCCCCTCATACAGAATAAAAAGCATATTTGTTGCAACAAGACTCTCATGGCAAGACTTAAGAGCTCCACAGAGCTCTTCTTGCTTTACTTCAGTAAAACCTTGTAACACCCCGTATTTTCTGAGAATATTAAAAAAAATGGTTAATTATGAAGAAGTTATTAAGCCTTGAAGTTTGTATGCATATGAGAGAAATATATATAGATATATATATATATATAAATTAAATAAATAAACATGCAAAAAAGGTTCAAAACAGCGAATTGGGATGGGGAATAACCGAACCGGCCCATTTTTGAGGTCGACCCAAGCCCCGTTGGGTCGACTAGGGGTTAATCCAGGGTGTTTGGCTGTCATTTCGTGGGCCGATTCGCTCAAATGCAGATTTTGCATTTGAATGGTTCTCATGATTCAGTGTTAATCTAATGGTCCTAAATAACTTCCTACACCTATATATACATCCCTAACCTAAATCTCATATACAATTCTCTAGCCTCCATTGCTCTCTTCCTCTCTAAAAATAAATAAATCAATGGCGTCTTTACTCTGCTGAAACCTAAGCTAGGACTTGTGCTTCTTCTTCCTCCAATTCTGATTAGGATTAAAAGAGAACAGCTACAACACCTTTTTCTTTTAGAATCCAACCAAGGCAAGTGCAGTTATTTTCCAATATAAACTTTAATTATAATTGTGACATGATTGTAAATCTGAATTTGAGATTGCGTATGTTCTGTTCTGATCTATTTTATTCTATATCTCTTTCTTCTTTCTGTTCTATAGCCAGGCTACCCCGAGCCTGCGCCAAATCTCATAAGAGATTAACGCACGAACGTTAAACTTTGGGACAAATAATGAATGATGGCATAATTGGACATGGCTAATCTATGACTAAAAGGACATAGCTTGTAAACTAGATTTAGATCTGTGCATATTCTGTGAATTGGAAGAAGAGGAACCATTGTATATTAACATGTGACTTGAGACATTGGACATAACACATATTTTTGAATTAAAGATCTGTTATAATTTAAAGTTCTAGATTGTTGGGCATATTTTTTATATAGAGATTCATGATTTGGGATAAAAAGAGAATATGACTTAGGTGTGAAGATTTATGTTAAGATTTGATAACTATTAAATGTGAATAACACCTAAGTGGGAGATTTTTGAATATATGACATGCATTGAAATCGATGGCTATATTTGGTATAATTTATATGTGAATCTTTTGTACTAGGCAAGTTTAACTAAATTTGAGACGTGTGTTATATGGTAAATTATGACCATAATCTGTGCCATGTAAATTCAATGCAAACGTTGGGTATATGATCATAATGAGAATCATGACAACTATTTGGGCATGCAAACTTAGGCCAAATTTATAATTAGGCAAGATATGTTTATGAAACTTTAAGGAATGATTAAATCTGTTATATGGCCTAATCTGTTAGTTCTGTTATATTGCCTAATTTGCTAGTTCTGTTATATTGCCTAATCTGCTAGTTCTGCTATCTTGTGCTTCTCCTTCATCGCATATCTTGTGCTTATCTTATTCTTAGTATGTCCTCTCGTTAGTACCTTTGACCTTTAGATAGGGTAAACCTATGGTTGAAACATGTGTTTGAGACATGTTATGGTTGATGGATGCAAGTGGATGCAAGTGTTTGCTAGTGGTTGCTCGTGGATGCATATACACACACTCTAGGCACTAGATCGGCTCAGTCACTTCATATTGCATATGGCATAAAATTGTGTGTAGAAAGCTATATCTATGGATGTATAATGATTTTGTTATCACATGGATGATGCATTTTGGTGAATGATTGTGCACTCATGTAGATATTGTATATGTCGATAGGGTTCTCTCGCATACATAATGGATGCATGGCACTATCATGGTTTGCATATGTTCATACATTAGATAGGGAACATATACACACACTTTTTGCATATGCTCATACATCATTAGAAATTGTTTTAAGGACAATGGATGCCCGTGGTTGATGATTTGAGTAGATGGTTGTTTGGATGGTAGGATATGCATTCTCCTTAGCTTAGAGATTTCGGGGACGAAATCCTTTAAGGAGGGGAGAATGTAACACCCCGAATTTTAGTTAATACTAAAATTCACTAATTTCAGGATAAATAATCTCAGACGTGGGAATTGGGGGTAACGGGCTGCGTCATTGCGTTCGTCTCGGAAAAATACGCGAAATAGAGTCCGAGTTTTCGAGAATCGGAGTCCGTATGGCCCGGTTATGGCCCAATGAAGTTTGCAGAAAAATTAAAGCTTAAAACAGATTTAAGAATTTAAAATTCAGATTTCAAAATGGAGCCAGCAGAGGGCCAGGCGGGAAGCTTCCCGCCCTACCCATGTCGACAGGGCTGTCGACAGGCCTGTCGACAGGGGTGTCGACTTGCCTGTCGACTTGCCTGTCGACAGGGGTGCAGCGTCCAGAGAGCCTGGGTGCACCAGATTGGGTTTTAGGCTGGCTTGGAGGGCTGGGTTCTAGAGATTTCCTAAATCTAACGGACCTAAACTAATCTAGGGTTAATCTAAGGGCCTAAAACACTACCTAATCCTATAAATAAGACCCTAACCCTACCCTAATTCATTTATAATTAGATCTTGTAACTAAACTATGGCAAAATGAAACTTGATCATGGCCTCCACAAATCAATGAAGAGAGAGTTGCAAGCTAATCAACCTCTAGTCATCTTCTTCTTCATATTTGGCAACTAGTTTTACTTCATAAATTTGCTAATCTTAGTTTTGGTGAGTTCCTATGGTTTTAATAATCAATTATTAAATTGATTATGGTAGGATGTGATAAGACATGGCTATGTTTGTGGATAAATGTGTTTATGCAAGTTTGTATGATATGTGATTTGCAAGTTTTATGTTAAATGCAAGTTTAATGCCATGTTTTATGATGCAAAACACTATGTTGAACATTTATGCATATGTAACATGTTATGCAAACTATATGTGAGAATATATGCAAGTTATATGTAACATGATATGCAAGTTATGCATGTGATTTTATGCATGCTAAGTAGTTGGTGTTATGCATGCTAAGTATTTGATGTTATGCATGCTAAGTATTTGATTGTATGCATACTAAGTATTGGGTTTTATGCATGTTAAGTGTTTGGGTTTATGCAAGTTAAGTGGTGTGTTTATGCATAATAAGTAATTGATTCTATGCATGATAAGTAGGTGGTTTTATGCATGCTAAGTGTTTGATATTATGCATAAATCATGACATGCAAGTTTACCCTTTTAAATATGGTGTATACATATGCAAGATGGCTCCTCTATAGGCTATGCATGTTTACCCTCCTTTAAGATGCAAGCCATATATGTAAGTTCGACATATTATGCAAGTTATGCTTACATGCAAGCTCAACATGTTATGAAAGTTATGTGCATGATGTTATGTAAGTTATGTGCATGTTGTTATGCAAGTTCATATGCAAGTTATGTGTATGAGGGTATGCAAGTTATGTGCATGGTGTTATGCAAATTAAGTTTATGAGATTATGCAAGTTATGTGCATGATGTTATGCAAGTTATGTAGATGCTTAAATGCGAGCTTAATGTGATATGCAAGTATGTGAATGCTTATGCAAGTATATGAATGCCCATGCAAGTATGTGAATGCTTATACAAGTTATGTGTAGGCATAAATGCATGTTTAACATGTTATGCAAGTTATGAGAATGCTTATATGCAAGTTCAACATGTTATGCAAGACATGTGTATGATAATGTGCAAGTTTGGGTTAAATGTGGTTGGGTTAATATATGCTCATATATGCAAGTTGACATCCTCTTAACCCATGACAAAGTTGTATGCTAAACCCATGATATTTGTGATGATCTTCCCCTTTATTATGTCATGAAATGAGGACGATTTACGTGGGGAAACGATGGGGTTGGTAAATGTGTTAATTAAAGTATGGTTGGGTATGATTAAGCATACCATAAAAATAAATTACCATAAGTGGGAATTTACCTATTGAGTTAGGTCTACCCCATGGGAATTTACCTATTGAGTTAGGTCTACCCATGTTATGGAAAACTTGATATTAATTAGGGATAATTAATATGGGGGTGATTAATTAGGTGTAATTAATCGACTAAGACACGAGGTTGGACTCATTTGTAGTGTAAAACTGCCCGGACCCGACCGGCTTAACCAGTTGCTACAAATGTTAGCCCAATGTGGGAGGTCTTAGCCATAAATTAAATACGTGATTAAAGTAAAGACACGAGGTTGGACTCTGTTATGACGTAAGACTGCCCGGACCTTACCGGCTTAACCAGGCGGTCATAACAGCCAGTCTAATGTGGGAGGTCTTTATGGAGGTCACGGTCTTAATTAATTAAGAAACACTTAACCATATTAGCATGTAGTGGGACATGAGGGGTTAAGTGGGTGCCTTGGGTGGCATGTAGTAACTAGTGGGGGTGCCTTGGGTGGCATGAGGAAACTAGTGGGTTGCCTTGGGTGGCAATAGAAAATACGATTAGAATACTTAACCAAAGTGGAACATGTAATTAAACATGATTAAAGGGTTAAGTAAGTGCCTTGGGTGGCATGGGGGAAACAAGTAAGTGCCTTGGGTGGCATGTGGGAATCAAGTAATGCCTTGGGTGGCATGCGGAAATCTAGTGGGCGCCTTAAGTGGCAATTGAAATATAATTAGATGACTTAACCAAGCCTTAACGTGTAAGGGGGCATGATTATAAAAAGAGGTTAAGTGGGATGCACTAGATTAAATGACAAGCTTAAGTAGTAGCTTGTGGGGGCCCATTTCAACTAATATCCCAAACGTATCTTTGTGGGCTCGACCCATGTCGAGTGACGGGACACACATATTGGGCTTGATTATAAGAGGCCAAAACGGGTTAGCGGTGGCAACGCAAGTCCAACGGGTTTCATATGCGTGTGTGGGCCCGGGCTGGTAGATAAGCCGTTGTTGCATCGTGTAGATATAAAGCCGTGCACCGTTGATAGTATTGGGTAGCCACTTTAGGGGAGTGATACACCCCACTGTGGGACCAGCACGGGTATCTACGGTAGGGAGCCGATCGTTGGGGAGTAGTGGGTACACCTAATAAAGATAGGGGCAGACGACACCTATGTAGGGGTACACGAAACTACTGGGTAGGATTACTAAGTACACCTAGTGGAGATAGGGGCAGACGGCACCTATGTAGTGGGCTAGGAGTACACGAAACTACTTGGGAAATTTTCTAAGTCCTTGGGAGGGATCAACCTTAAAGTAGGAATTACTCTTGGTGGGTAGAACTGGTGTGGTGCAGTGTAGGAATTACCCTTGGGTGGGTAGATCTGGGGTGGTGTAAGCTAGTAATTACCCTTGGGTGGATAAATACGTCGTTTCGGTTATCGTAGTACATCCTGTGTTTTGTGGGCTACTTATTGTAGTCATTATCCCCAGAGGTACCGTATCTTGTTTATATCATACCCTAATTACTTTAATGATTGTATTGTTAGGGTTATAGGACTCACTCAGACTTATGTCTGACCCCGTTGTTGTTTATCTTTTTCCCAACCCTCAGGTTATCAGAGTGGACCTAGCACTAGTGGGCTTGGACCAGACCGCTATATCTATCTTTTGGGGCTTGGACCGTAGAAGTAAAGCTCGGTTTATCTTTTCTATTTTGGCTATTACCCATGTAATGGGATTATGTACTTCTATTTTATCAGGATGGATATTATGTACTTGACTCTTGTTATGGTTTTGTGATGTAACCAAACATGTTTTGTTAATGAAGTGATGTTTTAAAATTTTCAAGTATTACTTATATCTGTCCTGTTGTAATTTTTCTGTTCTATACTCACTAAAAATACTCCACCGAAACTAAGGCATTCCCTTAGTGAGTGACCTTAGCGGGTGTGGGGTGTTACACGTGGTATCAGAGCTTAAGGTTACCAGAACAGATAAAATTTTTAGAAAAACTATTTTCTAAAAATATTTTTGAAGTGAGTATTTTCAAAAACATGTCTTTTAAGAGAAAAGTTTTTGAAAGAAAAGCATAATCCCCAATAGCCATATCTATATCTTTCGAATTCTCCGTTTAGAATCTCTTCCTCTCTCTCATTTCGAGTTTCCCCTCCGCTTATAGATGATCTTTCTAGGATAGATAAGGATGGAAAACCACTTCAAGGGACTTAGACGTTAATCAGATTAGAAGTTGGTTCAAGAAGGAGGAGGACTGGTAGGTACATATAGGATAGACAATGAGAGGAAGGCTCAAATAGTTGTTTGGTTATGAAGGATGAAACCTCATTGGTGGAAGGTTACGAGTGGAGAATAGGGAAGAAGAAGGCTAGTAGTTATCCTTTTGGGAGGAATAGGACACCTTATTAGGATTGTCCAAAGAAGCAAAGGCAAGGTATGGGATCTTCTGGAGGGTAGTTGTATTCCCTCACGACTAGGGTACCAGATGGGGATATGACCGTCTAGGTTGGAATTTGGATTTCTTTATTTGATTCTGATATATCGAGTTCGTTTATCTCACCATTGTTAGTTGAGTCGCTGCACTTAGACACCAGTTTGGTAGATGATCCCTTAGTTGTTTCAAACCCAATTGGGGCTCCATGATGTGTTTGGGTTTGAAAGTTTCTATACTTAGCGTTGAGTTTAGATGTGATGCTTGTTGGGCTTCACGGGCTATGGGTTAGTCTCGGGCATGGACTGGTTATCCAGTAGGGGTGCCGTTCTTGATTTTGATGGGAGAGTTGTTAGGCTTATGGCCCGCTAGGGTAACACTCTCGAGATCTCTTGTAATCCCATAGAATCTGTTATGCTAAGTTATCTAGAATTGCTTGACACGTCGGTCAAGAGTTTGCGATCTGTTAAAGTGGTCCGGGAATACTCGGATGAGTTTGGTGTAATAACCCGAAAATCTGGGCCAGTTTAAAATTTTTATTTCGGCAATTTTAGCGAATATCGAATATTCAAAATATATTATTTTAAATAATATCGTCGAAAAATTTATTTTGAATATAATTAGAACGAATATATTTATACGCGTCGTCGTTAGAATATAAATATTTATATATAATTATAAATAGAATTGAAAATGGCGCGGTAGTTCGATAATTCGATTTCAAACTTCAATTGAATGTACCGGGTGCAAAATAATCCGGATTTTAGTGAAACCAAAAATAATGGAATCTAATAGTGAATATCTTTCCAACGAATCTGAAGAATCGAAGTTTCATAACGAGAATCAAAAGTTATGGCCGAATGAATTTTCAGAAGAGTCGGTATATAGAATATATAGGCCTGGAAAAAGGGATATTTTGCATATGGCATCGAAATTCGACGAAACCACTTTTGTTGGGTCCGGGATGTCAAACTATTGCTAGGTTTCAAATTTCATAATTTTTCGAATCAATATGTGAGCGTGGCAAAGGAAAACGCGTTTGACCAGTTTCTGTTGAATTTAATCGACTAGAAATTGGCCATTTTTCAAACGGTCTCAGAATTCGACGAAACTAGTTTTGTTAGGACCGTATCGTCAATACGAAGCTAGAAAATATTTTTCTGGAATTTTTCTAGTTAGTATGTGACCCCGGTAATTTGAAATGTACGTTTAAAATTCAATATAAAGATTTAAATTGTAGATTCAACGGAAACTGATTGTAACGATCAAACCAGCTTGCGATACATATCCCATTGTGTTCGGAATAGGGGTAAAACGCTATGGACGACAGGTGGTGGACCTCGTTTCGAGGTCGTATGTAAAAGTCAACCCTTTGGCAAAATTTAATAATTAAATAATAAAATAAAATAAAAAAAAATAGAATTCCCCTTTTCTCCTTCATTGGCCCCCCCGATCCCTCATTCATTTACCAGAACGAAAAAAAAAAGAGAAAAACCTAATCTAAATCGCGCCGCCCCCCCTGACCTGGAAGCCACCGCCGGCGATCGAGCCGCCCGCCTCGTCTTCCCTCCTCCCTCCAGACATCGCGACGCAATCGAAGCAGCACCCCGAAGCCACCCTCGAACCCGACCGCGAACCTCCGAGCGCCTCCACCAACGAGCCGCCGACTCCTCCTCCTCCCCTTCGAAATCTCGGTGAGCCTTTAGATTATTTTGTTTTGTTTTTATTTTTGTTTTACAGTGAATTGAAAACTTTTTTTTTATAATTTAAAAACTGTTTTGAAAAGAATAAAACTGTTTTTTTTTATAAAGTTTTAAAACTGTTTTTTTTAAGGATGTAAAAACAGAAATTTAAAAGAGAAACTGATTTTTAGTTATAAAATAAAAACTGCATTTTTAAATAAGGTAAAAACTGCATTTTTATAAAAGAGTTTTAAAAACTGTTTTTAAAAGAAATTGAAAACTGCATTTTTAAAAAGATAAAAAAAAACTGCATTTTTAAAAAGATAAAAAAAACTGCATTTTTTATAAATGAATGTAAAAACAGAATTTTTGAAAAGATTTTAAAAACTGATTTGATAAGAAAATAAAAACTGGTTTTATTTTAAAGGTTTAAACTTTGAAGAAAAAAAAAAGGGTTTAAACTTTGAAATAGAAAAAGGGTTTGATCTTTTAATAGAAAAAGATTTGAACTTGAAAATAAAGATCATATTTTTAAAAATAGAAAAGATGGAATTTTTGTTAAGTAGAAGTAGTAAGGTATGATTCTTATATTTTTAAAGCAATAAAAATATAATTGTTACATCATAAGAATCATAAAAATATAATCTTTATATTTAATAGCGAAGTCAAAATGCAATCTTTATATATTGAATAACATAGTAAAAATTCGATTTTTACCTATGTAGAGAAAGCGGGCAACGAAGATGCGATAACGATGCAGATTTCTCTAAAAGGAAGAGACGTGATGTTTGGATAGCTATATGTGAGAATTTCTCACCTTTCAATTTCTTTTTCTAGTTATATATATATACTAGGATGCAGACGGTGCTTAGTAGCACCCGACACAATCGTCCACAGACCATGGACTTGTTTGTTTGGTTGCGTAGATTAGTTGGATTATTTGATTGAAATTGAATTGTGTGGTGAAATGAATTGATTTGATGATGTGTGAATGGCGTGGGCCTTCACTAGACCGGGGATAAGGCTAGGCCTCGTCCCGTTTCTAGTATCGTGCCGTTATGCCGCCGAAATTTTCTAAAATAAGTTAGAGAAAAATAAAAATATCATTTTATTTAAAGAATGAACTGAATAGAAATTCATATGTTGGAATAAAATGTTTTGTCGTTAAAAATAGAATTTTTAACGTGAATGTGAATAAATAAATATTCATTTACAAACCAGACGGTTTGTTTATGTACACCTATTTGAAGGACATTGATTGGGTCGATAAATTTTACACATCGCCCAACTGCACAAATAAAATATGTGTTTGATTGTTTGAAACCCCACACGGGTGTTAGGATGAAATTTGAAGTTCACTCATCCTGATTGATTAAATATGTCGATCGATTGATTGACAGGCTGTTATAAGCGTTAGATATCTATGTTTGATGCTTATCCAGTGTAGTGCACTTTGGTTGATGGTTGATTATTTTTCAATGCTATTATATACATGTGTTGTATGGAATCCATATAATTAACTTTATATGGTGATTGATTGGGCCTCATTCCAATTTAGAAAATAAAGAATATTATAAAATAAAAGTTCATGTGTTGACAGTACTCATTCATTGAGATTGGTCATGTGTTGAACAAAATATTTTAGTAATAAAATTTACATCTTTGTAATATAAAATAAAAGTTCATGTGTTGACAGTACTCATTCATTGAGATTGGTCATGTGTTGAACGAGATATTTTGATAATAACAACTATTTTGAAAAAGAAATATTTGAAATAGAATATTTGAAAATAGAAATTTATGAAGCCGTGTTGATTAGATTGACGCCATTTTGACGTGAACGATATTTATATCGATTTTATTCGATTTCGAAATGAATTGAATATATAACGATTTCGAAATGAATTGAATTGAAAACGATTTCGAAATGAATTGAATTGAAAACGATTTCGAAATGAATTGAATTGAAAACGATTTCGAAATGAATTGAATTGAAAACGATTTCGAAATGAATTGAATTGAAAACGATTTCGAAATGAATTGAATTGAAAACGATTTCGAAATGAATTGAATTGAAAACGATTTCGAAATGAATTGAATTGAAAACGATTTCGAAATGAAATGAATTGAAAACGATTTCGAAATGAATTGAATTGAAAACGATTTCGAAATGAATTGAATTGAAAACGAATTCAAATTGAATTGAAAGCGAAGTGAAATGAATTCAAATTGAATTGAAATTTGAATTGAATAGAAATGGATTTTAAAACGAATTTATAAAGAAGAATTCAATTTTGATTTGAATTGAAATGGAAATTGAAAATGTTTTTGAAACGAATTCAAAACTATTTATATAATCCGTTTTTAATAGAAATCGACGAAATATATATTATATATATTATATATATAATATAATGGCCTGAATAGAACGCGCCGCGGCAGTTCGTGAATTTCGACCATTTATTTCAAACGGACATTGCGGGAGATCCGACCGTCGGATTCTCCTAAAACCGGAACCGTTGGGTTCGTATCGAAAAGAGCTTTCTAACGAATATTAGAAATTTAAAATCTAACGGTTGGATTTGGAATTATGTCCAAATCAAATTCGAAAAAGGTCGCTGTAAGTGCAGTTCGATGGCCATTGGTGGAAATCGACTGTACGGGCCTTGATAAAATTATTAAAAATAGTAATAATTTGTGTAAAATCATAAGAAATGATTTGTGAAGATTTGGGATGAAAAACTTCATGTTTGAAAAGATAAAAATAGATTTTTATCGAAATGAACTAGTTTTAAACTAGAATTATAATTCTATTTATTTTTAAATAAATAAATTTAATTTGAAAAGGGTTTTGAAAATAACCAAAATTTCCAATGATTGCATTGGAGTGGATTTGAATCGAAATTGTCTTCGGAATATTTCGATGTTGGAATTCGTGATTATACAGGTGTTGTTATGGAAATTTGAAAGATATTTATATATCGTTATTTCCAATACGATATTTGTTGGTCGTAGAATTTGATATTGAATATAAGCCGGGATATTTTCTATTCAGAGCCTTGTATTGAATATCAAATGTGATTTGGGTTTGTCGTGAATGGTGTCTTCACTAACACTGTTCTTGAACCCAGTTGAGGAAAGATTAAATCTTTTTATTTAGATTTAATGAAGTGTACCAATTAAATAATATTTAATTGGAATTGAATTGATATTGATTTTTGGGTTTATCGTGGACAGTGTCTTTAAATAACACTCGTCCTTTAACCCGATAATTAATGAAGGTGATTTTGGGTTTATTGTGAACTGTGTTTTTAAATGACACGGATTCTTTAACCCAGTCACAGATTAAAACTAAGTGGAGTTTTAATGAATCTTTAATTAGATTGAAATAATCGAAGTGGAGTATCACCAGTTTTGCTCCAGGCGATAGTTAAATCTTTAATTAGATTTGAACGACAAAATGGTAATTGAATTTACCGATAACACTGTGGTGTTAGATATGAAGTATTACCAGTTTTACTTCATGGGATGAATAGGTTGGGATTGGGAAATTAAAACAAATGATTACTTCGGTAAGGTTCGTTAATCCCGACTAGTTTTTGAATTGATATTCAAAAATAGATTAAAGAATAAATTCAAGAAATTTATCTTTGATAAAATTAATGGGAACCTTTCCCTATGAATGTGAAATTTAGAAACTAACTGTCGGTTGGCCAAGCAGAATGGTTTTCTGGATATTGATCTGATGTTGGTTTCGGCCTTCGGGGTTAATATTTGGGGAATTATTCTCTTGATTAATTTACGGTTAGTGACTGATGAATTGGAATGAGGCGTATGTTGTGTTTGTGTAACACTTATTTAAAATATACGCGAGTTATTCGGAAAGATCGGGTTTAACCCATTCTGAATAACTGATACGACGATAAGTCGAAGATGAAGACGGTGGTCGAAGACCAGAAGTCTTCACGTCGTTTGGGTGATAACTGATGATCTTGATTGGGCTGTACACCCAAGAAGATGGAAACAGTTAGTGATCGTCCAGACGTACTTGGAGATCGATGGATATGCGGGGTACTAGGTGCCTCCGGTTTCGTTCAGCCCCAGAACAGACTTGTAAATGGACTGTGTGTCTGACATTGGATTTTAGTCTGTGTGATTGATCTCTATTAAATATATATCTGTTTGGCGGCGAAGAATTTATTCTCTTGCTTAACGCCCTTCTCTGAGACGTACGAGCTCAGGGGTTATATATTAATGGATATCAAACGCATGGAGTGAATTGCCTGTGTGGCATGCCTAAGTGGCAATTGATCGAGGCTTCTGTTGAAAAGCAAAGTCTTGTGGTGATGATCAAAGCACGGCCTTGGTGGCGTAGCTTTGTGTAACATTTGCTTCGCGAGTTTCACACCCGGTATGAACCAAAAACGGGAGAAGGACCTCAGGGAGGGCATGCGTTTCTTTCTAGTTAGAAGTGGCGTCAGTGGTTTTACACGCCCTGACGAGTTTGACTTATGTGGTTGTTGCTATTGCGAGGCGCCTCGGATTGATCGGTCGTTCTCGAACCGATGGAGTCATTTAGTTGGCTCGTTTACGCCCCATAGGGCGGGGAAATGCATGTTCAGGGTTTAAGTTTAATCCACATCGGTGGACCGGCCCTGACGATCCAAGGGCCCACCAGTGTCTGGGTCCTGAGACACGGACTAGAGCGTCTCGAATCGGTTGAGGACTATCTTTTGCCTCGGTTCATAGATGGAAATCCAATTTCCAAATACATGACTTTGCGGTTTTATTTGTAAACCTATATATGGCGACATAGTGTTATGGGGCATTCATGCCGCCTATGATTGATACTTATGATTTGAAGTTGTTTTATACACTATGCACTTATTATAGTATCAAATCATTTGTTTTAAACGTACCAAGCATGTTTGGCTGTTATAAGGGAAAACCCTATCCTCGGCTGCGTTGCATTGTGTGATGGGACCTGGGTCTTATAACAGCTTCATTTTTCTTTATTTAGCATTGCGCTGTTTGTTTTATGCACTGGTATTCTTAGGAGGAAACCCGTTCCGCGTTGGCGGCGTGGTCCCTTGATTTACCTAACTTTAAAAATAAAGATTAACTGTTTTAGTTCTCACACCAGTCACATGACTGACCTGGAGTTTATTGTTTTAACCTAAACTCTGGGTGCCCTTATTTTGACACGGGCAGCTAGTAGTTTTGGTTTTGCAGATTTATATTCACAGGATCCTGGTTTACAGCTGGAACGATATCCGGAAAGCTTTGTATCTGTATATCTCATTCTAGTTGTGTATTGTATTATTTTTCCGCTGCTATGTATTTAAATGTAATTTAAATCTCTGATAGTTCTGTGTAATATTCATTGTTACTCTGTATATTCTTGTAATCTGATGCATTGTTGTAATAAGCAATGAAACGTTCTTCTGTATGCGTTCTGTTTTGTCCTGTTCTCAAACGATAGGGCGTTTCGAACGGCCTGGATCGGTTTAGCGACTGGTTCGGACCGAGCGAAATTCCTTGCCGTCACAGTTGGTATCAGAGCTTTGGTTTACAAAGCTTGGAGAACAAGGCACATTAGAACCATACGAAAGAATTCATCAGATATTGGGTTAGTAATATCCAATGGGATGACTCGTTTGAGATGAGATCAGTAGTATCCTAGAACGAGTGTGAAGAGTATATTTTTAAAAAAGTGAAAACAAATTTTGTTTTGAAAATTTAAATCAATTATTCGTATTTGATTATTTATTTTATATTGATGTGGACAATCCAGTATATATAGATTTTGCGTATACGTCTGATCCGCGTGTATTTGAAATTTTAATATACTGGATAGATATAGAATCACACTCTAGTCGCCCGGAGATAATTTTGGTAATGCGGCCGCATTATCAATATTTATATTCGTGTTTCGAAGGTGTGATATCTATATATTTCCATTAGGCTGGTGTGAGAACCAAAACTTATATAGATAGATTTATTGTTGTGAATTGACATAAAAAACATGATTTTCTGTATATATATCAAAATTTATGAATTTGAAACGTTAATTCACTAATTGATTGATGTTTGTTTTGTTTGTTTAATTGTTTGATAATTTTGAACCATTATGCCTAATTTGATCGAATAATGAATTGTATTGAATAATTGGTTGCGTTTGCTTGCATATACATATACTTACATTGAACAGGTCATAGCAAGGAGGCTAGAGCCAGAGAATAAAATTTGTTTGCCCGACAAATAGGTACATGTTTACTACATAATTTCCTGTTTTGTTTGGGTAATGATGATTTTGTGAGCCTATTGGCTAGCCGCTTGGCTTTTTTCTTTTTCTTTTTGAGATCTGAAGGACCGGGGAAGCTATTTGAAATTCCCCGATGCTCCCGGTGCAGGGGAGGTTATGGCGAAATTTTTCGAAAATTTAGGGTGTTAGCCAAATTTTTGAAATTTTGGAAAATTCTCAGAAACTGAAAAGTTGGAGAATGGAAGCCAAATTGAACATAGTGTTGAATAATCAAACCACTTTCGACTTTGTTCCTTTTCGGGGACGAAAAGTTTTAAGTGGGGGAGATTGTAATAACCCGAAAATCTGGGCCAGTTTAAAATTTTTATTTCGGCAATTTTAGCGAATATCGAATATTCAAAATATATTATTTTAAATAATATCGTCGAAAAATTTATTTTGAATATAATTAGAACGAATATATTTATACGTCGTCGTTAGAATATAAATATTTATATATAATTATAAATAGAATTGAAAATGGCGCGGTAGTTCGATAATTCGATTTCAAACTTCAATTGAATGTACCGGGTGCAAAATAATCCGGATTTTAGTGAAACCAAAAATAATGGAATCTAATAGTGAATATCTTTCCAACGAATCTGAAGAATCGAAGTTTCATAACGAGAATCAAAAGTTATGGCCGAATGAATTTTCAGAAGAGTCGGTATATAGAATATATAGGCCTGGAAAAAGGGATATTTTGCATATGGCATCGGAATTCGACGAAACCACTTTTGTTGGGTCCGGGATGTCAAACTATTGCTAGGTTTCAAATTTCATAATTTTTCGAATCAATATGTGAGCGTGGCAAAGGAAAACGCGTTTGACCAGTTTCTGTTGAATTTAATCGACTAGAAATTGGCCATTTTTCAAACGGTCTCAGAATTCGACGAAACTAGTTTTGTTAGGACCGTATCGTCAATACGAAGCTAGAAAATATTTTTCTGGAATTTTTCTAGTTAGTATGTGACCCCGGTAATTTGAAATGTACGTTTAAAATTCAATATAAAGATTTAAATTGTAGATTCAACGGAAACTGATTGTAACGATCAAACCAGCTTGCGATACATATCCCATTGTGTTCGGAATGGGGGTAAAACGCTATGGACGACAGGCGGTGGACCTCGTTTCGAGGTCGTATGTAAAAGTCAACCCTTTGGCAAAATTTAATAATTAAATAATAAAAAAAAAAAGAATTCCCCTTTTCTCCTTCATTGGCCCCCCCGATCCCTCATTCATTTACCAGAACGAAAAAAAAAGAGAGAAAAACCTAATCTAAATCGCCCCGCCCCCCCTGACCTGGAAGCCACCGCCGGCGATCGAGCCGCCCGCCTCGTCTTCCCTCCTCCCTCCAGACATCGCGACGCAATCGAAGCAGCACCCCGAAGCCACCCTCGAACCCGACCGCGAACCTCCGAGCGCCTCCACCAACGAGCCGCCGACTCCTCCTCCTCCCCTTCGAAATCTCGGTGAGCCTTTAGATTATTTTGTTTTGTTTTTATTTTTGTTTTACAGTGAATTGAAAACTGTTTTTTTTTTTATAATTTAAAAACTGTTTTGAAAAGAATAAAACTGTTTTTTTTATAAAGTTTTAAAACTGTTTTTTTTTAGGATGTAAAAACAGAAAATTAAAAGAGAAACTGATTTTTAGTTATAAAATAAAAACTGCATTTTTAAATAAGGTAAAAACTGCATTTTTATAAAAGAGTTTTAAAAACTGTTTTTAAAAGAAATTGAAAACTGCATTTTTAAAAAGATAAAAAAAACTGCATTTTTAAAAAGATAAAAAACTGCATTTTTAAAAAGATAAAAAAAACTGCATTTTTTATAAATGAATGTAAAAACAGAATTTTTGAAAAGATTTTAAAAACTGATTTGATAAGAAAATAAAAACTGGTTTTATTTTAAAGGTTTAAACTTTGAAGAAAAAAAAAAGGGTTTAAACTTTGAAATAGAAAAAGGGTTTGATCTTTTAATAGAAAAAGATTTGAACTTGAAAATAAAGATCATATTTTTAAAAATAGAAAAGATGGAATTTTTGTTAAGTAGAAGTAGTAAGGTATGATTCTTATATTTTTAAAGCAATAAAAATATAATTGTTACATCATAAGAATCATAAAAATATAATCTTTATATTTAATAGCGAAGTCAAAATGCAATCTTTATATATTGAATAACATAGTAAAAATTCGATTTTTACCTATGTAGAGAAAGCGGGCAACGAAGATGCGATAACGATGCAGATTTCTCTAAAAGGAAGAGACGTGATGTTTGGATAGCTATATGTGAGAATTTCTCACCTTTCAATTTCTTTTTCTAGTTATATATATATACTAGGATGCAGACGGTGCTTAGTAGCACCCGACACAATCGTCCACAGACCATGGACTTGTTTGTTTGGTTGCGTAGATTAGTTGGATTATTTGATTGAAATTGAATTGTGTGGTGAAATGAATTGATTTGATGATGTGTGAATGGCGTGGGCCTTCACTAGACCGGGGATAAGGCTAGGCCTCGTCCCGTTTCTAGTATCGTGCCGTTATGCCGCCGAAATTTTCTAAAATAAGTTAGAGAAAAATAAAAATATCATTTTATTTAAAGAATGAACTGAATAGAAATTCATATGTTGGAATAAAATGTTTTGTCGTTAAAAATAGAATTTTTAACGTGAATGTGAATAAATAAATATTCATTTACAAACCAGACGGTTTGTTTATGTACACCTATTTGAAGGACATTGATTGGGTCGATAAATTTTACACATCGCCCAACTGCACAAATAAAATATGTGTTTGATTGTTTGAAACCCCACACGGGTGTTAGGATGAAATTTGAAGTTCACTCATCCTGATTGATTAAATATGTCGATCGATTGATTGACAGGCTGTTATAAGCGTTAGATATCTATGTTTGATGCTTATCCAGTGTAGTGCACTTTGGTTGATGGTTGATTATTTTTCAATGCTATTATATACATGTGTTGTATGGAATCCATATAATTAACTTTATATGGTGATTGATTGGGCCTCATTCCAATTTAGAAAATAAAGAATATTATAAAATAAAAGTTCATGTGTTGACAGTACTCATTCATTGAGATTGGTCATGTGTTGAACAAAATATTTTAGTAATAAAATTTACATCTTTGTAATATAAAATAAAAGTTCATGTGTTGACAGTACTCATTCATTGAGATTGGTCATGTGTTGAACGAGATATTTTGATAATAACAACTATTTTGAAAAAGAAATATTTGAAATAGAATATTTGAAAATAGAAATTTATGAAGCCGTGTTGATTAGATTGACGCCATTTTGACGTGAACGATATTTATATCGATTTTATTCGATTTCGAAATGAATTGAATATATAACGATTTCGAAATGAATTGAATTGAAAACGATTTCGAAATGAATTGAATTGAAAACGATTTCGAAATGAATTGAATTGAAAACGATTTCGAAATGAATTGAATTGAAAACGATTTCGAAATGAATTGAATTGAAAACGATTTCGAAATGAATTGAATTGAAAACGATTTCGAAATGAATTGAATTGAAAACGATTTCGAAATGAATTGAATTGAAAACGATTTCGAAATGAAATGAATTGAAAACGATTTCGAAATGAATTGAATTGAAAACGATTTCGAAATGAATTGAATTGAAAACGAATTCAAATTGAATTGAAAGCGAAGTGAAATGAATTCAAATTGAATTGAAATTTGAATTGAATAGAAATGGATTTTAAAACGAATTTATAAAGAAGAATTCAATTTTGATTTGAATTGAAATGGAAATTGAAAATGTTTTTGAAACGAATTCAAAACTATTTATATAATCCGTTTTAAATAGAAATCGACGAAATATATATTATATATATTATATATATTATATATATTATATATATAATATAATGGCCTGAATAGAACGCGCCGCGCCGCGGCAGTTCGTGAATTTCGACCATTTATTTCAAACGGACATTGCGGGAGATCCGACCGTCGGATTCTCCTAAAACCGGAACCGTTGGGTTCGTATCGAAAAGAGCTTTCTAATGAATATTAGAAATTTAAAATCTAACGGTTGGATTTGGAATTATGTCCAAATCAAATTTGAAAAAGGTCGCTGTAAGTGCAATTCGATGGCCATTGGTGGAAATCGACTGTACGGGCCTTGATAAAATTATTAAAAATAGTAATAATTTGTGTAAAATCATAAGAAATGATTTGTGAAGATTTGGGATGAAAAACTTCATGTTTGAAAAGATAAAAATAGATTTTTATCGAAATGAACTAGTTTTAAACTAGAATTATAATTCTATTTATTTTTAAATAAATAAATTTAATTTGAAAAGGGTTTTGAAAATAACCAAAATTTCCAATGATTGCATTGGAGTGGATTTGAATCGAAATTGTCTTCGGAATATTTCGATGTTGGAATTCGTGATTATACAGGTGTTGTTATGGAAATTTGAAAGATATTTATATATCGTTATTTCCAATACGATATTTGTTGGTCGTAGAATTTGATATTGAATATAAGCCGGGATATTTTCTATTCAGAGCCTTGTATTGAATATCAAATGTGATTTGGGTTTGTCGTGAATGGTGTCTTCACTAACACTGTTCTTGAACCCAGTTGAGGAAAGATTAAATCTTTTTATTTAGATTTAATGAAGTGTACCAATTAAATAATATTTAATTGGAATTGAATTGATATTGATTTTTGGGTTTATCGTGGACAGTGTTTTTAAATAACACTCGTCCTTTAACCCGATAATTAATGAAGGTGATTTTGGGTTTATTGTGAACTGTGTTTTTAAATGACACGGATTCTTTAACCCAGTCACAGATTAAAACTAAGTGGAGTTTTAATGAATCTTTAATTAGATTGAAATAATCGAAGTGGAGTATCACCAGTTTTGCTCCAGGCGATAGTTAAATCTTTAATTAGATTTGAACGACAAAATGGTAATTGAATTTACCGATAACACTGTGGTGTTAGATATGAAGTATTACCAGTTTTACTTCATGGGATGAATAGGTTGGGATTGGGAAATTAAAACAAATGATTACTTCGGTAAGGTTCGTTAATCCCGACTAGTTTTTGAATTGATATTCAAAAATAGATTAAAGAATAAATTCAAGAAATTTATCTTTGATAAAATTAATGGGAACCTTTCCCTATGAATGTGAAATTTAGAAACTAACTGTCGGTTGGCCAAGCAGAATGGTTTTCTGGATATTGATCTGATGTTGGTTTCGGCCTTCGGGGTTAATATTTGGGGAATTATTCTCTTGATTAATTTACGGTTAGTGACTGATGAATTGGAATGAGGCGTATGTTGTGTTTGTGTAACACTTATTTAAAATATACGCGAGTTATTCGGAAAGACCGGGTTTAACCCATTCTGAATAACTGATACGACGATAAGTCGAAGATGAAGACGGTGGTCGAAGACCAGAAGTCTTCACGTCGTTTGGGTGATAACTGATGATCTTGATTGGGCTGTACACCCAAGAAGATGGAAACAGTTAGTGATCGTCCAGACGTACTTGGAGATCGATGGATATGCGGGGTACTAGGTGCCTCCGGTTTCGTTCAGCCCCAGAACGGACTTGTAAATGGACTGTGTGTCTGACATTGGATTTTAGTCTGTGTGATTGATCTCTATTAAATATATATCTGTTTGGCGGCGGAGAATTTATTCTCTTGCTTAACGCCCTTCTCTGAGACGTACGAGCTTAGGGGTTATATATTAATGGATATCAAACGCATGGAGTGAATTGCCTATGTGGCATGCCTAAGTGGCAATTGATCGAGGCTTCTGTTGAAAAGCAAAGTCTTGTGGTGATGATCAAAGCACGGCCTTGGTGGCGTAGCTTTGTGTAACGTTTGCTTCGCGAGTTTCACACCCGGTATGAACCAAAAACGGGAGAAGGACCTCAGGGAGGGCATGCGTTTCTTTCTAGTTAGAAGTGGCGTCAGTGGTTTTACACGCCCTGACGAGTTTGACTTATGTGGTTGTTGCTGTTGCGAGGCGCCTCGGATTGATCGGTCGTTCTCGAACCGATGGAGTCATTTAGTTGGCTCGTTTACGCCCCATAGGGCGGGGAAATGCATGTTCAGGGTTTAAGTTTAATCCACATCGGTGGACCGGCCCTGACGAACCAAGGGCCCACCTGTGTCTGGGTCCTGAGACACGGACTAGAGCGTCTCGAATCGGTTGAGGACTATCTTTTGCCTCGGTTCATAGATGGAAATCCAATTTCCAAATACGTGACTTTGCGGTTTTATTTGTAAACCTATATATGGCGACATAGTGTTATGGGGCATTCATGCCGCCTATGATTGATACTTATGATTTGAAGTTGTTTTATACACTATGCACTTATTATGGTATCAAATCATTTGTTTTAAACGTACCAAGCATGTTTGGCTGTTATAAGGGAAAACCCTATCCTCGGCTGCGTTGCATTGTGTGATGGGACCTGGGTCTTATAACAGCTTCATTTTTCTTTATTTAGCATTGCGCTGTTTGTTTTATGCACTGGTATTCTTGGGAGGAAACCCGTTCCGCGTTGGCGGCGTGGTCCCTTGATTTACCTAACTTTAAAAATAAAGATTAACTGTTTTAGTTCTCACACCAGTCACATGACTGACCTGGAGTTTATTGTTTTAACCTAAACTCTGGGTGCCCTTATTTTGACACGGGCAGCTAGTAGTTTTGGTTTTGCAGATTTATATTCACAGGATCCTGGTTTACAGCTGGAACGATATCCGGAAAGCTTTGTATCCGTATATCTCATTCTAGTTGTGTATTGTATTATTTTTCCGCTGCTATGTATTTAAATGTAATTTAAATCTCTGATATTTCTGTGTAATATTCATTGTTACTCTGTATATTCTTGTAATCTGATGCATTGTTGTAATAAGCAATGAAACGTTCTTCTGTATGCGTTCTGTTTTGTCCTGTTCTCAAACGATAGGGCGTTTCGAACGGCCTGGATCGGTTTAGCGACTGGTTCGGACCGAGCGAAATTCCTTGCCGTCACATTTGGGAAGGTGAAGGGTTTACCTCCGGAGCAGGAAATTGACTTCCAAATATATCTGGTAGACAATGCCAAACCAGTGTCTTGGCCAGTATGCCACGTGGCTCCTCGTGAGAGGAGGGAACTCCATAAGTAAGTAGGCGATTTGCTTGAGAAGGGGTTCATAAGACGAAGTATATCGGAGTGGGGCACTCCAGTAGTTTTGTTACGAAGGCGGATGGGTCCCTCAGACTTTGTGTAGGCTAAAGAGGACTAAATAAACTCACAAAGAAAAATAGATACCCATTGCCGAGGATTGATGATCTGTTTGATCAGTTAGCTGGCGCCTCAGTGTTTTTATAGTGGGACTCAGCCACGGGATTTCATCAGTTGAGAGTGGCTGAGGATAGTACAGAGAAGACTGCCTTTAGGACTCCGGATGATTTTTTTTATGAGTGGCTGGTGATGCCATTGGGTTTGACGAACGCCCCCGTATACTTTGATGATTTGATAAGAAGGGTGTTCAAGGAGTACCTAAATAAGTTGTGATGGTCTTTGTGGATGACATCTTGGTCTTTTCTAGGAGCAAAGCCAGTTAGGGAAAAACAGGTGGTTTTGGAGCAAGACTGGCGAGGACATCCAGGGTTGGACAAGGGGCTTAATTATTTAGCCGTTTTTACTAGTATCATCTCACGTAGGTCGTCTGAATTCGAAGGAGGTATCCCTTGGGTGTTTGTCTGATATTGGTTTAGGCCTTTGGGGCTTGCATTTGGGGGAATGCCGAGTTCGACTAGGGTGGTCTGCGAGAGAGACGAACAGTTGTGATGATTTTGGATGATATCCTGGTGGAGAAGAGCATACCCTACATCTTAGGGAAGTGTTGGAGGCTCTTCGAGCGCATAATCTTAGGACAGTAAAAGTGGATGGGATTCTTAGCATCCTATGGGTTTGAGATAGCGTATACCCCTGGCAATGGTAACATGGTAGCGGACACCTTAAGTAGAAAAAGGGTTGTCCTCGAGTTTGTGGTTCGTTGAACGACGGAGCCTAGAGTTTATTTCTATTGTGGATCTCAGACCTTCCGTTAATTATGTACCCGGTTTGCTAGCTTCCTTGGAAGTTAGACCTACTCTTTTGGGGCAAATTGTAGAAGCACAGAGGGACGACCCACAGTTGGTTGAGTTGGTGGAGAAGCTCATAAGGGGGGGAGTCGTCCAGCCATTTGAGTAGGTACACCCTAGACGATAGGGGGTGCTTGCGTAGAGACGGTAGACCTTGTGTACCGCAAGACGAGGGTTTGAGGAAGGTTATTCCTGATAATGCACACCGTTCTAGGATGACTATTCATCCCGGTGGGGACGAGATGTACCAAGACATGAAAAGCGAGTTTTCTTTTGGGCCAGTATGAAGAAAGATGTGGCCGAGTATGTCGCTCGATGCTTGGTGTGCCAACAAGTGAAGACGGAGCAAAAGAAACCAGGTGGGTTGCTTCACCCATTGGAGGTTCCGCAATGGAAGTGGGACAGCGTCTCGATGGATTTTATTGACGGGTGACCCAGATCGAGAAAGGGTAATACAGGAATTTGGGTGGTGGTAGACAGACTTACTAAGAGCACCCATTTCATACCTGTGAAGAGTAAGTGGACTGCTCCATGGCTAGCTTCTGTATATCTTCGAGAGATAGTTCGATTGCATGGGGTACTCTCTAGCATAGTGAGTGATCGAGATCCTATCTTCACTAGAGAGTTTTGGAAGAGTTTGCAAAAGGCGGTAGGGACTCAGTTGCGTTTGAGTACCGCATATCATCCTCAGACGAACGGCCAGACCGAGAGGGTGAATCATATTTTAGAAGACCTTTTGAGGCTATGTATCTTAGATTTTGGAGGTACATGGGAGGAGCATCTTCCATTGGTGGAGTTGCCCGACAAACTTAGTGGTGTACATGATGTATTCCATGGGAGGAAGTGCCTACATGAGACCGCAGAGGTGGTAGGACCGAGTTTGCTTAGAGAAGTGGAAGTAGAGCGTGATGCGACGATTTGACGAGCTCCTACTTGCATCCTTGGGACAGAGATTTGGAAGTTGAGAAACAGAGAGGTTCAACTAGTCAAAGTACAAAGGGGAGATGAAGAGAGTGACGCTACCTGGGAGACGGAAGCGAAGATGCGTTCGAGGTACCCTTTTCTTTCGGAGGGTATGTCCTTTTGCTTCTCCTTCATCGCATATCTTGTGCTTATCTTATTCTTAGTATGTCCTCTCGTTAGTACCTTTGACCTTTAGATAGGGTAAACCTATGGTTGAAACATGTGTTTGAGACATGTTATGGTTGATGGATGCAAGTGGATGCAAGTGTTTGCTAGTGGTTGCTCGTGGATGCATATACACACACTCTAGGCACTAGATCGGCTCAGTCACTTCATATTGCATATTGCATAAAATTGTGTGTAGAAAGCTATATCTATGGATGTATAATGATTTTGTTATCACATGGATGATGCATTTTGGTGAATGATTGTGTACTCATGTAGATATTGTATATGTCGATAGGGTTCTCTCGCATACATAATGGATGCATGGCACTATCATGGTTTGCATATGTTCATACATTAGATAGGGAACATATACACACACTTTTTGCATATGCTCATACATCATTAGAAATTGTTTTAAGGACAATGGATGCCCGTGGTTGATGATTTGAGTAGATGGTTGTTTGGATGGTAGGATATGCATTCTCCTTAGCTTAGAGATTTCGGGGACGAAATCCTTTAAGGAGGGGAGAATGTAACACCCCGAATTTTAGTTAATACTAAAATTCACTAATTTCAGGATAAATAATCTCAGACGTGGGAATTGGGGGTAACAGGCTGCGTCATTGCGTTCGTCTCGGAAAAATACGCGAAATAGAGTCTGAGTTTTCGAGAATCGGAGTCCGTATGGCCCGGTTATGGCCCAATGAAGTTTGCAGAAAAATTAAAGCTTAAAACAGATTTAAGAATTTAAAATTCAGATTTCAAAATGGAGCCAGCAGAGGGCCAGGCGGGAAGCTTCCCGCCCTACCCATGTCGACAGGGCTGTCGACAGGCCTGTCGACAGGGGTGTCGACTTGCCTGTCGACTTGCCTGTCGACAGGGGTGCAGCGTCCAGAGAGCCTGGGTGCACCAGATTGGGTTTTAGGCTGGCTTGGAGGGCTGGGTTCTAGAGATTTCCTAAATCTAACGGACCTAAACTAATCTAGGGTTAATCTAAGGGCCTAAAACACTACCTAATCCTATAAATAAGACCCTAACCCTACCCTAATTCATTTATAATTAGATCTTGTAACTAAACTATGGCAAAATGAAACTTGATCATGGCCTCCACAAATCAATGAAGAGAGAGTTGCAAGCTAATCAACCTCTAGTCATCTTCTTCTTCATATTTGGCAACTAGTTTTACTTCATAAATTTGCTAATCTTAGTTTTGGTGAGTTCCTATGGTTTTAATAATCAATTATTAAATTGATTATGGTAGGATGTGATAAGACATGGCTATGTTTGTGGATAAATGTGTTTATGCAAGTTTGTATGATATGTGATTTGCAAGTTTTATGTTAAATGCAAGTTTAATGCAATGTTTTATGATGCAAAACACTATGTTGAACATTTATGCATATGTAACATGTTATGCAAACTATATGTGAGAATATATGCAAGTTATATGTAACATGATATGCAAGTTATGCATGTGATTTTATGCATGCTAAGTAGTTGGTGTTATGCATGCTAAGTATTTGATGTTATGCATGCTAAGTATTTGATTGTATGCATACTAAGTATTGGGTTTTATGCATGTTAAGTGTTTGGGTTTATGCAAGTTAAGTGGTGTGTTTATGCATAATAAGTAATTGATTCTATGCATGATAAGTAGGTGGTTTTATGCATGCTAAGTGTTTGATATTATGCATAAATCATGACATGCAAGTTTACCCTTTTAAATATTGTGTATACATATGCAAGATGGCTCCTCTATAGGCTATGCATGTTTACCCTCCTTTAAGATGCAAGTCATATATGTAAGTTCGACATATTATGCAAGTTATGCTTACATGCAAGCTCAACATGTTATGAAAGTTATTTGCATGATGTTATGTAAGTTATGTGCATGTTGTTATGCAAGTTCATATGCAAGTTATGTGTATGAGGGTATGCGAGTTATGTGCATGGTGTTATGCAAATTAAGTTTATGAGATTATGCAAGTTATGTGCATGATGTTATGCAAGTTATGTAGATGCTTAAATGCGAGCTTAATGTGATATGCAAGTATGTGAATGCTTATGCAAGTATATGAATGCCCATGCAAGTATGTGAATGCTTATACAAGTTATGTGTAGGCTTAAATGCATGTTTAACATGTTATGCAAGTTATGAGAATGCTTATATGCAAGTTCAACATGTTATGCAAGACATGTGTATGATAATGTGCAAGTTTGGGTTAAATGTGGTTGGGTTAATATATGCTCATATATGCAAGTTGACATCCTCTTAACCCATGACAAAGTTATATGCTAAACCCATGATATTTGTGATGATCTTCCCCTTTATTATGTCATGAAATGAGGACGATTTATGTGGGGAAACGATGGGGTTGGTAAATGTGTTAATTAAAGTATGGTTGGGTATGATTAAGCATACCATAAAAATAAATTACCATAAGTGGGAATTTACCTATTGAGTTAGGTCTACCCCATGGGAATTTACCTATTGAGTTAGGTCTACCCATGTTATGGAAAACTTGATATTAATTAGGGATAATTAATATGGGGGTGATTAATTAGGTGTAATTAATCGACTAAGACACGAGGTTGGACTCATTTGTAGTGTAAAACTGCCCGGACCCGACCGGCTTAACCAGTTGCTACAAATGTTAGCCCAATGTGGGAGGTCTTAGCCATAAATTAAATACGTGATTAAAGTAAAGACACAAGGTTGGACTCTGTTATGACGTAAGACTGCCCGGACCTTACCGGCTTAACCAGGCGGTCATAACAGCCAGTCTAATGTGGGAGGTCTTTATGGGAGGTCACGGTCTTAATTAATTAAGAAACACTTAACCATATTAGCATGTAGTGGGACATGAGGGGTTAAGTGGGTGCCTTGGGTGGCATGTAGTAACTAGTGGGGGTGCCTTGGGTGGCATGAGGAAACTAGTGGGTTGCCTTGGGTGGCAATAGAAAATACGATTAGAATACTTAACCAAAGTGGAACATGTAATTAAACATGATTAAAGGGTTAAGTAAGTGCCTTGGGTGGCATGGGGGAAACAAGTAAGTGCCTTGGGTGGCATGTGGGAATCAAGTAATGCCTTGGGTGGCATGCGGAAATCTAGTGGGCGCCTTAAGTGGCAATTGAAATATAATTAGATGACTTAACCAAGCCTTAACGTGTAAGGGGGCATGATTATAAAAAGAGGTTAAGTGGGATGCACTAGATTAAATGACAAGCTTAAGTAGTAGCTTGTGGGGGCCCATTTCAACCAATATCCCAAACGTATCTTTGTGGGCTCGACCCATGTCGAGTGACGGGACACGCATATTGGGCTTGATTATAAGAGGCCAAAACGGGTTAGCGGTGGCAACGCAAGTCCAACGGGTTTCATATGCGTGTGTGGGCCCGGGCTGGTAGATAAGCCGTTGTTGCATCGTGTAGATATAAAGCCGTGCACCGTTGATAGTATTGGGTAGCCACTTTAGGGGAGTGATACACCCCACTGTGGGACCAGCACGGGTATCTACGGTAGGGAGCCGATCGTTGGGGAGTAGTGGGTACACCTAATAAAGATAGGGGCAGACGGCACCTATGTAGGGGTACACGAAACTACTGGGTAGGATTACTAAGTACACCTAGTGGAGATAGGGGCAGACGACACCTATGTAGTGGGCTAGGAGTACACGAAACTACTTGGGAAATTTTCTAAGTCCTTGGGAGGGATCAACCTTAAAGTAGGAATTACTCTTGGTGGGTAGAACTGGTGTGGTGCAGTGTAGGAATTACCCTTGGGTGGGTAGATCTGGGGTGGCGTAAGCTAGTAATTACCCTTGGGTGGATAAATACGTCGTTTCGGTTATCGTAGTACATCCTGTGTTTTGTGGGCTACTTATTGTAGTCATTATCCCCAGAGGTACCGTATCTTGTTTATATCATACCCTAATTACTTTAATGATTGTATTGTTAGGGTTATAGGACTCACTCAGACTTATGTCTGACCCCGTTGTTGTTTATCTTTTTCCCAACCCTCAGGTTATCAGAGTGGACCTAGCACTAGTGGGCTTGGACCAGACCGCTATATCTATCTTTTGGGGCTTGGACCGTAGAAGTAAAGCTCGGTTTATCTTTTCTATTTTGGCTATTACCCATGTAATGGGATTATGTACTTCTATTTTATCAGGATGGATATTATGTACTTGACTCTTGTTATGGTTTTGTGATGTAACCAAACATGTTTTGTTAATGAAGTGATGTTTTAAAATTTTCAAGTATTACTTATATCTGTCCTGTTGTAATTTTTCTGTTCTATACTCACTAAAAATACTCCACCGAAACTAAGGCATTCCCTTAGTGAGTGACCTTAGCGGGTGTGGGGTGTTACATTAGGCGTGGGCATAAATGGTAAATTAATAATTAATTGGCCGCAAAGATAAACATGGCTGACTCGAGGTTAGAATGAGTTTGCGGCGTAATCCTGCCCGGAACCGCCCGGCACATCCAGTGGCCGCAAACAATAGGTTTTAATGTGAGAAGTTAGTCATAACGTGCTTGAAACCCGAGGTTAGACTCAGTTTGCGGCAGAAATCTGCCCGGAACCAACCGGCCTAAGCAGTAGCCGCAAACTGTCAGTCTAATGTGAGAGGTCTGGGCATTAATATTTAATTAATGAAAATCTGAGATAAATATAATGTCTAAAACGTGTTGTGCGGATAGGGTTAAACCCACTAGACTGATGAGTTTAATAAATCTGTTCCGTGAATCGGTAGGCCCAATTACAAAGTTAGACAAATCTGTAAATCTGTTAAATCCGTATATCTGATCTGTTAGTCTAAAACTTGTCTGACCTGTGAACTAGTTGATCTGAATTCTGTATGTCTGAACTTGTTAATCTGAAAACTGTTAGTCTGGGGACACAAGGATAGGAGGGGAATTACTTGTGTCATCTGTTGTTTGGGACCCATATTAGTCAGTAACCCTTTCTGGTGTCAAAACTTTGACCCAACAGTAGGTAGGGTCCGGGCACGCTTACTGAACTAATTATAAGCGGTTCATTCTGATAATGGCGAGGGGTGTTGATGGTGCGTTCCAACCGGGTCATGTGCGTGCATGGATCCCGGTCTGCCTCTGAGGATGTAAGACGCCGTGACATCTGTAAATAGGTCTGTGTCATTCAAAGGTTGCCACTTTAGGGAATGATACACCCTTCGGTGGGGCTGGCACAGGGTATTTATGTATTAGGGAGCCGATCGCTTGGGGTAGGGTTTTAGGGTACACTTAGTTCTGTCTGTTTCTGTTGGTACCGTCTATTTCTGTTGGGTGGCAACACCTGTCTGTTTCTGCGTGGTACCGTCTGTTCGGGTGGTAAAGGCCCAATTACTAGTGTACACCTTATGCTACATTCTGCTTCTGTCTGTTTCTGATCGGGTGGTAAAGGCCCATTACTAGCGTGGAAATTATTCTGTACCTGTTTCTGTTTCTGTTTAGACATTAGGTGACACATAATTCTGTTATACTGGTATTAGTGCAGAGAAGTGCAAAGCAATAGCTTATATCATTCTGTTCTTCTGTCATATCTGCTACATCTGTTACAGTTATCTCTCATCCAGTTTTATTTTCATGTCATGTTATTATTATCTGTTCATAACTGAAAATCACTGGACTTGCCAGACTTTTGTCTGACCCTTGTTGTTTCGCCTCCTTTCTTCCGTTTCTCCCCCCAGGTTTTGTAGAAGGGAATACTCTAGCTTGATCCAGATTTCTTCCGCTTCCAGTGCTTAAAGTATGGCTTGTCTTCTTCTATGGGGATTATGATTTTAAACTACGCATTCTGAAGGCTTTTGTACAAGACTGATATTTTGTACTTGAATTCTGATATTGTGATTTTAAAGGATGTAACCAAGCTTCTGTTGAAATAAAGTTATAAAATTTTCAAGTACTGTTTTATCTGTCTTGTAAGTTTCTGTTCTGTTTACTAAAATGCTCCACCAAAGTTAAGGCATTCCCTTGGGAGTGACCTTAACGGAGGTGGGGTGTTACACTTGGTATCAGAGCTGAAGGTTACCAGATTTGATAAAAAGTTTTGAAAACTATTTTCAAAAAGGATTTAAAAAGGAAGTATTTTCAAAAGTAAAGCTTATTTTTGAAAAACATAATCCCCAAAAGCCATATATCTATCTTTTGATCCTCTGTTTGAATCTTTGTTTCCTTCTTTCTCTGGGGCTCCCGGCTTTCTGGGATGTAACCTCATCGCTGCATGGTTCTGTAGGCTTGATAAGACTACGACACCGGTCAAAGGGCAAATAAGCGCCCGACTTCCATCTGTAGCCGCAGTAGTCTCACCTACAGCTAATTTTCTTTCGAGCTTTGTAGGATTTTCCGTGTGATGGAGGCCGCTTTCGAGGGACTTGTCAACGTGTTACACACGAATAGTAAAGATGAGAATGAGGGAGTTTGGCTAAGGAGCACAACCCAAGGATGAGAAACTCATGGATATGGACTTGGTTCACAAAGTAGGCAAAAAGGAAACACAAAAGAAGGAAGAAAAGTCTGATGATAAAGGAGGAGAAATGTGCTTTACTTATGGAAGCTTGACTCATCTGAACAAGGATTGCCAAAAGAGGAAGGACACTCACTTCAACTGTGGTGAGATGGGACACTTCACTAGGGACTGCCCGAAGAAACGGGGGCAAGGACAGAGGACATGACCTACTTCGGGAAGGCAGGCGAATGCTCTCATAGTTGGTGGATAGGATATAAGTAGGAAAATTTCCGTAGAGAGTTTAGTTTCCTTATCTGATTATTGAGTTAGAACTCTTTTCGATTATGGCATTCTGATTCTGTAGTCGAGTCTCTGCACGTTAATACTAGTCTTGTTTCTGATCTGGTTATAGTCTCAAACCCCATAGGGGTTACGACTCATCTGCTGGTGATAGGTTGGGGTTTGAGAGATATCTGTGTTAGGCGTCAAGTAGGACGCATACATTCTGGATTTTATCATGCTTAGTTTTCTAAGAATCATTTGGTAATCTGATCTATACTAGTAGTTTGTAAATATCTGAATATCTCTGATAAGGTTAAGATTTCCAGTTTTGACATTGTCTAAAGAGGGTAATCCTCTGAGTGTCAATCTGATATTGATCTCGGTCTTTGGGGTTGATACTTAGGGGAATTATTCTCTCAACCAATGTCTAATGGGAACCAAGTTTTTGTTTTATCTGTACTCGCTTCCATCGTTTGACTGTATCCTATCGATCGAATCTTCGAACTTTAGGTAGAAACTAATGGGTGTAAACATGTGTTTGAGACATGTTATGTTTGATGGTTGCAAGTGGATGCAAGTGGTTGCTAGTGGTTGCTCGTGGATGCATATACACATACTAGGCACTAGATCGGCTCAAAAACACTCGCATACTGCATATGGATGTGTGTGCATTTTTCAATTTTTGTGGATGCAGAATGATTGACTCCTCACATGGATGTTGCATTTGGATGAATGGTTATGCACTCATATAGAAATGATGTGTATCAAATAGGATTTCTTGCATACATATTTGGACTCATGACACTAACATGATTCGCATTAAGGAGGTCAACTGGATCAGTAGACCGCCTGATTTTGCATTAGATAAGAAACATATACACACACATTGCATATGTTCATACGGCATTAGAAACCTTTTAAGGACAATGGATGCCTGTGATTGAATGGTTGAGTAGATGGATGTTGGATGTTAGGATACATTCTTCTTAACATGAAGATTTTGGGGACGAAATCCTTTAAGGAGGGGAGAATGTAACACCCCGTATTTTCAGAGAATATTAAAAAAAAATGGTTAATTATGAAGAAGTTATTAAGCCTTGAAGTTTGTATGCATATGAGAGAAATATATATAGATATATATAAAAATTAAATAAATAAACATGCAAAAAAGGTTCAAAACAGCGAATTGGGAGGGGGAATAACCGAATCGGCCCATTTTTGAGGTCGACCCAAGCCCTGCTGGTTCGACTAGGGGTTAATCCAAGGTGTTTGGCTGTCATTCCATGGGCTGATTCGCTCAAATGCAGATTTTGCATTTGAATGGTTCTCATGATTCAGGGTTAATCTAATGGTCCTAAATAACTTCCTACACCTATATATACATCCCTAACCTAAACCTAAATCTCATATACAATTCTCTAGCCTCCATTGCTCTCTTCCTCTCTAAAAATAAATAAATCAATGGCGTCTCTACTCTGCTGAAACCTAAGCTAGGACTTGTGCTTCTTCTTCCTCCAATTCTGATTAGGATTAAAAGAGAACAGCTACAACACCTTTTTCTTTTAGAATCCAACCAAGGCAAGTGCAGTTATTTTCCGATATAAACTTTAATTATAATTGTGACATGATTGTAAATCTGAATTTGAGATTGCGTATGTTCTGTTCTGATCTATTTTATTCTATATCTTTTTCTTCTTTCTGTTTTATAGCCAGGCTACCCCGAGCCTGCGCCAAATCTCATAAGAGATTAACGCACGAACGTTAAACTTTAGGACAAATAATGAATGATGGCATAATTGGACATGGCTAATCTGTGACTAAAAGGACATAGCTTGTAAACTAGATTTAGATCTGTGCATATTCTGTGAATTGGAAGAAGAGGAACCATTGTATAATAACATGTGACTTGAGACATTGGACATAACGCATATTTTTGAATTAAAGATCTGTTATAATTTAAAGTTCTAGATTGTTGGGCATATTGTTTATATAGAGATTCATGATTTGAGATAAAAAAGGGAATATGACTTAGGTGTGAAGATTTATGTTAAGATTTGATAACTATTAAATGCGAATAACACCTAAGTGGGAGATTTTTGAATATATGACATGCATTGAAATCGATGGCTATATTTGGTATAATTTATATGTGAATCTTTTGTACTAGGCAAGTTTAACTAAATTTGAGACGTGTGTTATATGGTAAATTATGACCATAATCTGTGCCATGTAAATTCAATGCAAACGTGGGGTATATGATCATAATGTGAATCATGACAACTATTTGGGCATGCAAACTTAGGCCAAATTTATAATTAGGCAAGATATGTTTATGAAACTTTAAGGAATGATTAAATCTGTTATATGGCCTAATCTGCTAGTTCTGTTATATTGCCTAATTTGCTAGTTCTGTTATATTGCCTAATCTGCTAGTTCTGCTATAATCTGTTATATCTGTTCATATACCAAATCTGTCATCTGCTAAGTCTGCTGAAGATGCCTAAACTGTTATATGCTAAATCTGCTAAACTGCTTAATCTGCTGAATCAGTTAAGTCGCCTAATCTGCTAAATCTGTTATCTGCCATATCTGTTAAGTTGATATATTTAGTCTGTTATTGACATAATCTGAATTGGCTATAATTATGAAAATTGACGTGTATATTAGGCGTGGGCATAAATGGTAAATTAATAATTAATTGGCCGCAAAGATAAACATGGCTGACTCGAGGTTAGAATGAGTTTGCGGCGTAATCCTGGCCGGAACCGCCCGGCACATCCAGTGGCCGCAAACAATAGGTTCTAATGTGAGAAGTTAGTCATAACGTGCTTGAAACCCGAGGTTAGACTCAGTTTGCGGCAAAAATCTGCCCGGAACCAACCGGCCTAACCAGTAGCTGCAAACTGTCAGTCTAATGTGAGAGGTCTGGGCATTAATATTTAATTAATGAAAATCTGAGATAAATATAATGTCTAAAACGTGTTGGGCGGATAGGGTTAAACCCACTAGACTGATGAGTTTAATAAATATGTTCCGTGAATTGGTAGGCCCAATTACAAAGTTAGACAAATCTGTAAATCTGTTAAATCCGTATATCTGATCCGTTAGTCTAAAACTTGTCTGACCTATGAACTAGTTGATCTGAATTCTGTATGTCTGAACTTGTTAATCTGAAAACTGTTAGTCTGGGGACACAAGGATAGGAGGGGAATTACTTGTGTCATCTGTTGTTTGGGACCCATATTAGTCAGTAACCCTTTCTGGTATCAAAACTTTGACCCAACAGTAGGTAGGGTCCGGGCACGCTTACTGAACTAATTATAAGCGGTTCATTCTGATAATGGCGAGGGGTGTTGATGGTGCGTTCCAACCGGGTTATGTGCGTGCATGGATCCCGGTCTGCCTCTGAGGATGTAAGACGCCGTGACATCTGTAAATAGGTCTGTGTCATTCAAAGGTTGCCACTTTAGGGAATGATACACCCTTCGGTGGGGCTGGCACAGGGTATTTATGTATTAGGGAGCCGATCGCTTGGGGTAGTGTTTTAGGGTACACTTAGTTATGTCTGTTTCTGTTGGTACCGTCTGTTTCTGTTGGGTGGCAACACCTGTCTGTTTCTGCGTGGTACCGTCTGTTCGGGTGGTAAAGGCCCAATTACTAGTGTACACCTTATGCTACATTCTGCTTCTGTCTGTTTCTGATCGGGTGGTAAAGGCCCATTACTAGCGTGGAAATTATTCTGTACCTGTTTCTGTTTAGACATTAGGGTGACACATAATTCTGTTATACTGGTATTAGTGCAGAGAAGTGTAAAGAAATAGCTTATATCATTCTATTCTTCTGTCATATCTGCTACATCTGTTACAGTTATCTCTCATCCAGTTTTATTTTCATGTCATGTTATTATTATCTGTTCATAACTGAAAATCACTGGACTTGCCAGACTTTTGTCTGACCCTTGTTGTTTCGCATCCTTTCTTTCGTTTCCCCCCCCCCCAGGTTTTGTAGAAGGGAATACTCTAGCTTGATCCAGATTTCTTCCGCTTGCAGTGCTTAAAGTATGGCTTGTCTTCTTCTGTGGGGATTATGATTTTAAACTACGCATTCTGAAGGCTTTTGTACAAGACTGATATTTTGTACTTGAATTTTGATATTGTGATTTGAAAGGATGTAACCAAGCTTCGGTTGAAATAAAGTTATAAATTTTTCAAGTACTGTTTTATCTGTCTTGTAAGTTTCTGTTCTGTTTACTAAAATGCTCCACCAAAGTTAAGGCATTCCCTCGTGAGTGACCTTGACGGAGGTGAGGTGTTACAAACCTCCTAATCTGAAATTTTAGTACGCATCCGTTATAATTATTGAAACGATTATGATGTGACATTAAAAAGGTTTAATCTTAATGAACTGGACATATCCTATATTGATTATTTTTACCGCAAAGCTATAAGATTCGAACATCCTGTTGCTGGTCTCACCAAAAAAAAAATCAGAACTAGACTACACATAACAAGTGAATTTAACTTATATATCACCCTCTCATACGAAAAAAAAAAGCATATTTGCTGCAACAAGACTCTCATTGCAAGACTTAAGAGTTCCATTGAGCTCTTCTTGCTTTGCTTTAGCAAAACTTCCTAATTTAAAAATTATTATGCATCCGTTATACTTTTTTTTTTTTTTGGAAAACCCAGGAGAACCCGGCGGGCCGGTAAACTCCTGAGGAGGGTACAGTAAAGCCGTCTGCTAATCCAAGTCCCTATACCCCCGGGTAAATTTATGTAGGATGGGGAAGCGCATGGTAGGAATCGAACCATCGACCTTTTACCAGGAAGTTAGGCCTCCTTTCCACTGCGCCGCACCCGCGGACAACATACGTTATAATTATTGAAACGATATGATGTGGCATTAAAAAAGTTAAATCTTAACGAACTGTACATATCCTATATTGAATATTTTTACCGCAAAGCTATAAGGTCTGAACATCCTGTGGCCGGTCTGATCGAAAAAAATTCAAAACTACATTGCACATAACAAGTAGACACTGGGCCATCAGTCCATCGTCCAATGCTAAAACCGCAAACATCTGAACTCAACATCCCCTCTAGCTTTCGCCGCCACCCGCCATCAGTCCACCGTCCGAAGATAAAACCTGCAACCGCGCCTCCAGCAGCCACATCCCGCTCCTCTATCTCCTACATAATTTTTAAAAAATTGGGAACCTGAAGCCCCTTACAGCTTCTGATTAGGCTCATCTACCTCTTTAGTAGACATTGCGCCTCCGTCCATGCTTGCTCCCCGCTGCGCCTCCCACCAGCATAGAATCCACAGACTCTATATTAAACAGTCCGCCGCCTCATTACACAATCCACTTCTACATTACACAATCCACTACTTCATTTTCCAGTCATACGACTGCTGCTCATTATATCAACACAAACTATCTATTAAACTATCCACAAACTCCATACAAACACAATTCAACCAAACCCCCTCGTAAAACCATCCTCCTACAAACCCTCCACTACTGTATAACTCTACATACTAATCAAACAAATAGTGCAACTAATACTGAGTTTTCTTGCACATAATTTAGGGACTAGTAGCCGAAAATTTTATGAGAAATATTACCATATATAAATTGAAAGCTGTCATGTTGTAAAAGCAGGTATAATGAAAGCTTTGTTGTTAGTCTATCACCATGTTAGTATACAATATCCATTGAATTTCCATAGATATAACATGCAACATACTCTTCTTCCAAAATCATTAGATAGGAAAATTTGATACAAAGCTAATTATGTATACATCTAGAAGAGTTTGTTTCATCCCTTAAACCTATATGCATGTAATAAACATGACATTTGGCCACTAGTGATGAATACATACTTGATGACAATAGGGTATTACAAAGCAGGCATGTAGTATTACAAAGCATGTGAATATATCAAGGGCGATGAATAATATTTTTCTATCCGAAGAAATAAACAACATAAAAAATCCCTTACAGAACCACATACAAGAATAGAATCACACACACGCCTAGGCTCACATACACAATTACACTGACCTGCACATCTACATGTATCACACACTTAGCCTCACACATGCATGCATGCCTAGCCTCACACATACATGCACGCCTATGCATAGCACTGCATATACAAAGAAACTATACACACACGTGCCAAAACACGCACACACACACACACGCAGAGAGAGAGGGAGAGAGGGAGAGAGACCACACACATGCATGGGCCAGTACAACCCAATTCGACAGACACTGTTCTAGCATTTAAGGGATATATAAAACAAAGGAAAATTTGACATAAGGTTTTAAAATCGAAATTATATACCTGCAACCTGAGAGCATAGTTCAGTGCTTCGATACTTTTTTGGCTAAACTAGCATGCAAGATATAACATTTAAAACTATAGTACATATCCAAAGTAGTACCTGGAGAAACTAAATGCAAGTTGTATATGCATCAATATATGTTGAATTATCTGATTACAAAAAAGAGAAGAGGAAGCTCTGATTCTTGAGATCCCTTATGTGCCATCAAAGAGTCCTTGGGATGTTGTTTTCAGTGGTCATCGCACGTTCTTCCACCACTTATGCAACTCTGCTCAAACTTTCTGGAATCTTTATTGGAAAATAACCTATCACGATGGAGCAATGATCATATTTATACCTACTTTATAGTTATGCTGACATAGAAGATGAAGTTTTTTGTACTTCCGCTGAAGAGGATCAAACCATGAAAACTTGTGACAGTTCTTCAGATATGCCCAAGATATGTTAGTTTTCTCCTTAAATTTTGATGTATTTTAGTTCAGAGCTTGCAAAATGTTTATAATTTGTTAGACCATTGGAGGTGCAGTGAAATGTATCTCTGTTTTGTAAGCAGCTATTTTCATTCCAGCACTGTGCGTTTTCTTAGCATATGCATTATTATATTATTTGGAAATTATTCGAATATTGATTTTAGGATATATTATAATGTTGGATAAAATAAGGTCATATGTGCACTTGTCCAATAAACTGGAGATAAAATGACAAAAGTCAATTTTTTTTAGTGTGTTTGTCAAATGTTCATTACTTGTGAAGGACTAATGCTATCACCAAGACTTTAACCTTTTTGAGTGGTTTCAATTTTACTAACTTGCCATGCCACAACGTCAACTGACACATAATACCTTGCACTTAGTAGTTGAAGCATAAAGAAGCAATTAACAAGAATACAAATAAGTACAAACCGAAATGCAAGAAGATGCACTGTCAATAAGGAAATCCTAAATACATTTGGGTGGAACAACAATCCGATAATTGTTATGTTACGAACGACAAGTAGACTAAAGCAGAAATAGTATGACATATAATTTTCACTTCGCCACAAATGGGCTAGTTTCCTTGCAGGTTAATCCTGCTTCTAACAATAGATTAATAGAGCTTTTTTTTGGTAGGAGAGGCGCAGTTCTAAGGTTTAAAAAAGGACTTTTTACGTACTTGGGCCTGTTTTTGAAAAGTATCACAGGTTTAGCCATCTTCCAAAAGAAATAACAGATATAGGCCTGTTTTAGGTTACAGGTACACTGAAGGCGAATTTGGGAAACTCGCCTTCAGAAAAATACGAAGGCGAGTTTCCAAAACTCGCCTTCAGTGTACCTGTAACCTGCACAGACCTGCACATATTTGGAAAACATGCCTTACAACATGCCATAGTTGCACATAGACCATAACATAGCAAATTCATACACAAAGTCTGCTATCAAATTAAATAGACAAACACAACTAGTTAAACCAATCAAACATTCACTAATAGTTAGACCAATCAAACATGCACTAGTCTCATCTCGGCCGCCTGAGTATCGGTGTGGAAGTTGAAGACGAACCACTGCCGCTGCTGCTCCTAGTGCGTCGTGCACTACTGGTATGTGGTAATGTAGGTGCAGGTTGAGATGGGCCATGCACAATTTCTTCGTGCGCTGCTGGAGGATGAGAAGGAGGACCTGCAGGAGGAGGAGGAGGTGGAGGAGATGGCGGTTTCGGCCGATCTAGCTTGTTCCTGCATAGAATCACATTTAAAATCTTCTGTATGTTCGTGCACATCGCCCTTCCCTCATCGTCAGTTTGCCTCTCTTTTAGCTTTTCTGCCTCCTCCCACACATAGCTAATACCATCAACCTGTAAATTTTAAAGAATATTAGATAGAGTGGACTTATATAAAACTGATTGTATTTAATAGTACACACATCAACTTACCACGTTCCTATCTAGTGGTGCTCTAGGAACATACGGTGCTAACGCAGTATCTACTCTGGCATTAAGGACGTAGCGTCTTGTAATGTTCCATTACCACCTCATGTACTTCGTCGTGGATATGGGGGGCTCCCTCTCGAACTGAATATACTCATCGCGGGCATTCCACATAGCATGATGCATGTGAAAGTCCTGCGCACAGTAGCCCTCACTGTAAGGCGGTGCATCATCCGGTATTTGCTGCCTCATGACGAACTGCCTCATAACCCTATCGGGAAGGTGCCAAGCGGTGAAGGTGTAGGCTATCATAGGTACTCTCGCCGTCCAAATGTACCTATGAGCTCTGCAAGTGACTGGTAGTGGGGCTAGTACGTCATTAGTGTACGGATACCATGTAACCTTTTCGTCCGTAAGGACGTCCAACTCATTGCGGTAAAAGGCCAGCTCTCGTCTCGGTGTATGTCGCGTATTCTTTTTTCCACACCACCTGTTACACGATAATAAAAGGTACATATATTGGAAATAGTATGTGTTGTGTTTAATAAAATAAAATATCAAATAAGTATACCTAGCTCCAAACGGCATCGATGCGTCGATGGGATTAGGAGTCACTACTAATCTTCCGACGGGAAGACATGTCCAGGACCAAAGCTAAGTACACAAGAATATACTATTAATACAAGAGAATGATGCATATCACATTGTTAAACAGTAAACTATAGAAATTCGGTTCATACCTGAAGTAGTGTCGGGCAACCAGCAACACAGTTATACTGTTGCAGCGCGGATAACTGATTACGGCCAACTGATTACGGTACCATGTAATATTAACTATGTGGCCACCCCTTACGTGATTGGCTGGTGGATCCAGCCCTAGTAGGTCGTGACATAGCTGCAAATAATCATGTTGTGCACCATCAAACGCAACAGCATTGCCGCCAATAGGCAATCCTAGTAAAACCGCAACATCTGTTAATGTGATAGTCATCTCACCGACTGGTAGGTGAAACGTGTATGTCTCAGGCCTCCACCTATCCACTAAAGCAGCAACAAGGCTATGATCTAGCTGGATGTAATCTAAGCGAAAAATATGCAGGAATCCAGCCCTCTCTATCTCTAAAAGTACGCGAGCATCCTCGGACGTCACTTTCGAAAGTGACGACGAGTGGTCTATGACATAATCAGCATTGACACTCTGCAAATTTAACAGATAACAAAAATTGGGGTTTGACGTCTAAAAAACTGAAGATCAAAATATGAAAATATTAACAAATTGCTATCTGCGTCCGAGTAGCATTCGATGTCCTGTGTCGCGGCTGCAAATATGACACGCTCGGATCTACTGGTCCGGGCTCCATCTCCACATACTCTGCACAAATGCAGGATTAAATATTACAAAAGCTTAATGAAACCAATTCAAGATTTCAAGATCAGCTATTTTAGCTTCATCAACACTTATTAAAATCAGCAATTCCCAACATTTCAACATTGTCTGTGTCATACAACACCAACTAGATCGATACACACTTGGTGCCTAACACCTATCCTAACTCATTATTATGGCATTAGTCATATTTTTAATTCATGATTTACCAACAATTGGTGCCTAACATCATATTTTCATCATGTTATATGCCACATTTTCCTTCCACACATACTCAATATACACATACAATCAGTACATTCACTTTTATCAGTAATTTTTATCCAATTGGCTTACGAATTAAACCTAAATTCATGAATTTTCACACAAGTATGCCCTAATTTGAAAATTGAGAATTAGGGTTTAAAATCATACCGATTTCGTGTTGAACGCCGGATGTGCTAGCCATTGTTGTCTTCTACGAATGAATTGGATGAAAAAATGGACGAAAATGAGTTTAATTTGAGTTTTTTTTATTTTCGCACAGGAGCAAAAAGAGGAAAGGGAAACTGAAGTGGATAGGGGGAAGAAGGGTCTCGGGTTGGGGTGTTTTGTATGCAGGGATTTAACGAAGGCAAGTTTCGAAACTCGCCTTCGTATTTTACTGAAGGCGAGTTTCTAAAACTCGCCTTCAGTAAACCGTCAGACCAAAACAGGTCTATTTGTGTAATATTGTCTGTAACCGGTCTGTTTGCGTGATACATTCTGCTTCTGTCTGTTTCTAATCGGGTGGTAAAGGCCCATTACTAGCGTGGAAATTATTCTGTACCTGTTTCTGTTTCTGTTTAGACATTAGGGTGACACATAATTCTGTTATACTGGTATTAGTGCAGAGAAGTGTAAAGCAATAGCTTATATCATTCTGTTCTTCTGTCATATCTGCTACATCTGTTACAGTTATCTCTCATCCAGTTTTATTTTCTTGTCTTGTTATTATTATCTGCTCATAACTGGAAATCACTGGACTTGCCAGACTTTTGTCTGACCCATGTTGTTTCGCCTCCTTTCTTCTGTTCCCCCCCCCCAGGTTTTGTAGAAGGGAATACTCTAGCTTGATCCAGATTTCTTCCGCTTGCAGTGCTTAAAGTATGGCTTGTCTTCTTATGTGGGGATTATGATTTTAAACTACGCATTCTGAAGGCTTTTGTATAAGACTGATATTTTGTACTTGAATTCTAATATTGTGATTTAAAAGGATGTAACCAAGCTTCTGTTGAAATAAAGTTATAAATTTTTCAAGTACTGTTTTATCTGTCTTGTAAGTTTCTGTTCTGTTTACTAAAATGCTCCACCAAAGTTAAGGCATTCCCTTGTGAGTGACCTTAACGGAGGTGGGGTGTTACAAACCTCCTAATCTGAAATTTTAGTACGCATCCGTTATAATTATTGAAACGATTATGATGTGACATTAAAAAGGTTTAATCTTAATGAACTGGACATATCCTATATTGATTATTTTTACCGCAAAGCTATAAGATTCGAACATCCTGTTGCTGGTCTCACCAAAAAAAAAAAAATCAGAACTAGACTACACATAACAAGTGAATTTAACTTATATATCACCCCCTCATACGAAAAAAAAGCGTATTTGCTGCAACAAGACTCTCATTGCAAGACTTAAGAGTTCCACTGAGCTCTTCTTGCTTTGCTTTAGCAAAACTTCCTAATTTAAAAATTATTATGCATCCGTTATACTTTTTTTTTTTTTTGAAAACCCAGGAGAACCCAGCGGGCCGGTAAACTCCTGAGGAGGGTACAGTAAAGTCGTCCGCTAATCCAAGCCCCCATACCCTCGGGTAAATTTATGTAGGACGGGGAAGCGCATGGTAGGAATCGAACCATCGATCTTTTACCAGGAAGTTAGGCCTCCTTTCCACTACGTCGCACCCGCGGACAACATCCGTTATACTTATTGAAACGATATGATGTGGCATTAAAAAAGTTAAATCTTAACGAACTGTACATATCTTATATTGAATATTTTTACCGCAAAGCTATAAGGTCCGAACATCCTGTGGCCAGTCTGATCGAAAAAATTTCAAAACTACACTGCACATAACAAGTAGATACTGCGCCATCAGTCCATCATCCAATGCTAAAACCGCAAACATCTGAACTCAACATCCCCTCTAGCTTTCGCCGCCACCCGCCATCAGTCCACCGTCCAAAGCTTAAACCTGCAACCGCGCCTCGAGCAGCCACATCCCGCTCCTCTATCTCCTACATAATTTTTAAAAAATTGGGAACCTGAAGCCCCTTACAGCTTCTGATTAGGCCTCCTCTACCTCTTTAGTAGACATTGCGCCTCCATCCATGCTTGCTCCCCGCTGCGCCTCCCACCAGCATAGAATCCACAAACTCTATATTAAACAATCCGCCGCCTCATTACACAATCCACTTCTACATTACACAATCCACTGCTTCATTTTCCAGTCATACGACTGCTGCTCATTTTATCAACACAAACTATCTATTAAACTATCCACAAACTCCATACAAACACAATTCAACCAAACCCCCTCGTAAAACCATCCTTCTACAAACCCTCCACTACTGTATAACTCTACATACTAATCAAACAAATAGTGCAACTAATACCGAGTTTTTTTGCACATAATTTAGGGACTGGTAGCCGAAAAATTTATGAGAAATATTACCATATATAAATTGAAAGCTGTCATGTTGTACAAGCAGGTATAATGAAAGCTTTGTTGTTAGTCTATCACCATGTTAGTATACAATATCCATTGAATTTCCATAGATATAACATGCAACATACTCTTCTTCCAAAATCATTAGATAGGAAAATTTGATACAAAGATAATTATGTATACATCTAGAAGAGTTTGTTTCATCCCTTAAACCTATATGCATGCAATAAACTTGACATTTGGCCACTAGTGATGAATACATACTTGATGACAATAGGGTATTACAAAGTAGGCATGTAGTATTACAAAGCATGTGAATATATCAAGGGCGATGAATAATATTTTTCTATCCAAAGAAATAAACAACATAAGAAATCCCTTACAGAACCACATTCAAGAATAGAATCACACACACGCCTAGGCTCACATACACAATTACACTGACCTGCACATCTACACGTATCACACACTTAGCCTCACACATGCATGCACGCCTAGCCTCACACATACATGCACGCCTATGCATAGCACTGCATATACAAAGAAACTATACACACACGTGCCAAAACACACACACACACACAGAGAGAGAGAGAGAGAGGGAGAAAAGGAGAGAGAGAGAGACCACACACATGCATGGGCCAGTACAACCCAATTCGACAGACACTATTCTAGCATTTAAGGGATATAAAAAACAAAGGAAAATTTGACATAAGGTTTTAAAATCGAAATTATATACCTGCAACCTGAGAGCATAGTTCAGTGCTTCGATACTTTTTTGGCTAAACCAGCATGCAAGATATAACATTTAAAACTATAGTACATATCCAAAGTAGTACCTGGAGAAACTAAATGCAAGTTGGGTATGCATCAATATATGATGAACTATCTGATTACAAAAAAGAGAAGTGGAAGCTCTAATTCTTGAGATCCCTTATATGCCATCAAAGAGTCCTTGGGATGTTGTTTTCAGTGGTCATCGCACGTTCTTCCACTACTTATGCAACTCTGTTCAAACTTTCTGGAATCTTTATTGGAAAATAACCTATCACGATGGAGCAATGATCATATTTATACCTACTTTATAGTTATGCTGACATAGAAGATGAAGTTTTTTGTACTTCCGCTGAAGAGGATCAAACCATGAAAACTTGTAACAGTTCTTCAGATATGCCCAAGATATGTTAGTTTTCTCCTTAAATTTTGATGTATTTTAGTTCAGAGGTGCAAAATGTTTATAATTTGTTAGACCATTAGAGGTGCAGTGAAATGTATCTCTGTTTTGTAAGCAGCTATTTTCATTCCAACACTGTGCGTTTTCTTAGCATATGCATTATTATATTATTTGGAAATTATTCGAATATTGATTTTAGGATATATTATAATGTTGGATAAAATAAGGTCTTATGTGCACTTGTCCAATAAACTGGAGATAAAATGACAAAAGTCAATTTTTTTAGTGTATTTGTCAAATGTTCATTACTTGTGAAGGACTAATGCTATCACCAAGACTTTAACCTTTTTGAGTGGTTTCAATTTTACTAACTTGCCATGCCACAACGTCAACTGACACAGAATACCTTGCACTTAGTAGTTGAAGCATAAAGAAGCCATTAAAACAAGAATACAAATAAGTACAAACCGAAATGCAAGAAGATGCACTGTCAATAAGGAAATCCTAAATACATTTGGGTGGAACAACAATCCGATAATTGTTATGTTATGAACGACAAGTAGACTAAAGCAGAAATAGTATGACATATAATTTTCACTTCGCCACAAATGGGCTAGTTTCCTTGCAGGTTAATCCTGCTTCTAACAATAGATTAATAGAGCTTTTTCTTTTTTTGGTAGGAGAGGCGCAGTTCTAAGGTTTAAAAAAGGATTTTTTACGTACTTGGGCCTGTTTTTGAAAAGTATCACAGGTTTAGCCATCTTCCAAAAGAAATAACAGATATAGGCCTATTTTAGGTTACAGGTACACTGAAGGCGAGTTTTGGAAACTCGCCTTCAGAAAACTACGAAGGCGAGTTTCCAAAACTCGCCTTCAGTGTACCTGTAACCTGCACAGACCTGCACATATTTGGAAAACATGCCTTACAACATGCCATAGTTGCACATAGACCATAACATAGCAAATTCATACACAAAGTCTGCTATAAATTAAATAGACAAACACAACTAGTTAAACCAATCAAACATTCACTAATAGTTAGACAAATCAAACATGCACTAGTCTCGTCTCGGCCGCCTAAGTATCGGTGTGGAAGTTGAAGACGAACCACTGCCGCTGCTGCTCCTAGTGCGTCGTGCACTACTGGTACGTGGTAATGTAGGTGCAGGTTGAGATGGGCCATGCACAATTTCTTCGTGCGCTGCTGGAGGAGGAGAAGGAGGACCTGCGGGAGGAGGAGGAGGTGGAGGAGATGGCGGTTTCGGCCGATCTAGCTTGTTCCTGCATAGAATCACGTTTAAAATCTTCTGTATGTTCGTGCATATCGCCCTTCCCTTGTCGTCAGTTTGCCTCTCTTTTAGCTTTTCTTCCTCCTCCCATGCATAGCTAATACCATTAACCTACAAATTTTAAAGAATATAAGATAGAGTGGACTTATATAAAACTAATTGTATTTATAGTACACGCATCAACTTACCATGTTCCTCTCTAGTGGTGCTCTAGGAACATACGGTGCTAACGCAGTATCTACTCTGGCATTAAGGACGTAGCGTCGTGTAATGTTCCAGTACCACCTCATGTACTTCGTCGTGGATATGGGGGGCTCCCTCTCGAACTGAATATACTCATCGCGGGCATTCCACATAGCATGATGCATGTGAAAGTCCTGCGCACAGTAGCCCTCACTGTAAGGCGGTGCATCATCCGGTATATGCTGCCTCATGACGAACTGCCTCATAACCCTATCGGGAAGGTGCCAAGCGGTGAAGGTGTAGGCTATCATAGGTACTCTCGTCGTCCAAATGTACCTATGAGCTCTGCAAGTGACTGGTAGTGGGGCTAGTACGTCATTAGTGTACGGATACCATGTAACCTTTTCGTCCGTAAGGACGTCCAACTCATTGCGGTAAAAGGTCAGCTCTCGTCTCGGTGTATGTCGCGTATTCTTTTTTCCACACCACCTGTTACACGATAATAAAAGGTACATATATTGGAAATAGTATGTGTTGTGTTTAATAAAATAAACTATCAAATAATTATACCTAGCTCCAAGCGGCATCGATGCGTCGATGGGATTAGGAGTCACTACTAATCTTCTGACGGGAAGATAAGTCCAGGACCAAAGCTAAGTACACAAGAATATACTATTAATACAAGAGAATGATGCATATCACATTGTATAACAGTAAACTATAGAAATTCGGTTCACACCTGAAGTAGTGTCGGGCAACCAGCAACACAGTTATACTGTTGCAGCGCGGATAACTGATTACGGCCAACTGATTACGGTACCATGTAATATTAACTATGTGGCCACCCCTTACGTGATTGGCTGGTGGATCCAGCCCTAGTAGGTCGTGACATTGCTGCAAATAATCATGTTGCGCACCATCAAACGCAACAGCATTGCCGCCAATAGGCAATCCTAGTAAAACCGCAACATCTGTTAATGTGATAGTCATCTCACCGACTGGTAGGTGAAACGTGTATGTCTCAGGCCTCCACCTATCCACTAAAGCAGCAACAAGGCTATGATCTAGCTGGATGTAATCTAAGCGAAAAATATGCAGGAATCCAGCCCTCTCTATCTCTAAAAGTACGCGAGCATCCTCGGACGTCACTTTTGAAAGTGACGACGAGTGGTCTATGACATAATCAGCATTGACACTCTGCAAATTTAACAGATAACAAAAATTGGGGTTTGACGTCTAAAAAACTGAAGATCAAAATATGAAAATATTAACAAATTGCTACCTGCGTCCGAGTAGCATTCGATGTTCTGTGTCGCGGCTGCAAATATAACACGCTCGGATCTACTGGTCCGGGCTCCATCTCCACATACTCTGCACAAATGCAGGATTAAATATTACAAAAGCTTAATGAAACCAATTCAAGATTTCAAGATCAGCTATTTTAGCTTCATCAACACTTATTAAAATCAGCAATTCCCAACATTTCAACATTGTCTGTGTCATACAACACCAACTAGATCGATACACACTTGGTGCCTAACACCTATCCTAACTCATTATTATGGCATTAGTCATATTTTTAATTCATGATTTACCAACAATTGGTGCCTAACATCATATTTTCATCATGTTATATGCCACATTTTCCTTCCACACATACTCAATATACACATACAATCAGTACATTCACTTTTATCGGTAATTTCTATCCAATTGGCTTACGAATTAAACCTAAATTCATGAATTTTCACACAAGTATGCCCTAATTTGAAAATTGAGAATTAGGGTTTAGAATCATACCGATTTCGTGTTGAACGCCGGATGTGCTAGCCATTGTTGTCTTCTACGAATGAATTGGATGAAAAAATGGACGAAAATGAGTTTAATTTGAGTTTTTTTATTTTCGCACAGGTGCAAAAAGAGGAAAGGGAAACTGAAGTGGATAGGGGGAAGAAGGGTCTCGGGTTGGGGTGTTTTGTATGCAGGGATTTAACGAAGGCGAGTTTCAGAAACTCGCCTTCGTATTTTACTGAAGGCGAGTTTCCAAAACTCGCCTTCAGTAAACCGTCAGACCAAAACAGGTCTATTTGTGTAATATTATCTGTAACCGGTCTGTTTGCGTGATACATTATGCTTCTGTCTGTTTCTGATCGGGTGGTAAAGGCCCATTACTAGCGTGGAATTATTCTGTACCTGTTTCTATTTCTGTTTAGACATTAGGGTGACACATAATTCTGTTATACTGGTATTAGTGCAGAGAAGTGTAAAGCAATAGCTTATATCATTCTGTTCTTCTGTAACATCTGCTACATCTGTTACAGTTATCTCTCATCCAGTTTTATTTTCATGTCATGTTATTATTATCTGTTCATAACTGGAAATCACTGGACTTGCCAGACTTTTGTCTGACCCTTGTTGTTTCGCCTACTTTCTTCCGTTTCTCCCCCCAAGGTTTTGTAGAAAGGAATACTCTAGCTTGATCCAGATTTCTTCCGCTTGCAGTGCTTAAAGTATGGCTTGTCTTCTTCTGTGGGGATTATGATTTTAAACTACGCATTCTGAAGGCTTTTGTACAAGACTGATATTTTGTACTTGAATTCTGATATTGTGATTTGAAAGGATGTAACCAAGCTTCTGTTGAAATAAAGTTATAAATTTTTCAAGTACTGTTTTATCTGTCTTGTAAGTTTCTGTTCTGTTTACTAAAATGCTCCACCAAAGTTAAGGCATTCCCTTGTGAGTGACCTTAACGGAGGTGGGGTGTTACAAACCTCCTAATCTGAAATTTTAGTACGCATCCGTTATAATTATTGAAACGATTATGATGTGACATTAAAAAGTTTTAATCTTAATGAACTGGACATATCCTATATTGATTATTTTTACCGCAAAGCAATAAGATTCGAATATCCTGTTGCTGGTCTCACCAAAAAAAAAAATCAGAACTAGACTACACATAACAAGTGAATTTAACTTATATATCACCCCCTCATACGAAAAAAAAGCGTATTTGCTGCAACAAGACTCTCATTGCAAGACTTAAGAGTTCCACTGAGCTCTTCTTGCTTTGCTTTAGCAAAACTTCCTAATTTAAAAATTATTATGCATCCGTTATACTTATTGAAACGATATGATGTGGCATTAAAAAAGTTAAATCTTAACGAACTGTACATATCCTATATTGAATATTTTTACCGCAAAGTTATAAGGTCCGAACATCCTGTGGCCGGTCTGATCGAAAAAAATTCAAAACTACACTGCACATAACAAGTAGACACTGCGCCATCAGTCCATCGTCCAATGCTAAAACCGCAAACATCTGAACTCAACATCCCCTCTAGCTTTCGCCGCCACCCGCCATCAGTCCACCATCCAAAGCTAAAACCTGCAACCGCGCCTCGAGCAGCCACATCCCGCTCCTCTATCTCCTACATAATTTTTAAAAAATTGGGAACCTGAAGCCCCTTACAGCTTCTGATTAGGCCTCCTCCGCCTCTTTAGTAGACATTGCGCCACCGTCCATGCTTGCTCCCCGCTGTGCCTCCCACCAGCATAGAATCCACAAACTCTATATTAAACAATCCGCCGCCTCATTACACAATCCACTTCTACATTACACCATCCACTACTTCATTTTCCAGTCATACGACTGCTGCTCATTATATCAACACAAACTATCTATTAAACTATCCACAAACTCCATACAAACACAATTCAACCAAACCCCCTCGTAAAACCATCCTCCTACAAACCCTCCACTACTGTATAACTCTACATACTAATCAAACAAATAGTGTAACTAATACCGAGTTTACTTGCACATAATTTAGGGACTGGTAGCCGAAAATTTTATGAGAAATATTACCATATATAAATTGAAAGCTGTCATGTTGTACAAGCAGGTATAATGAAAGCTTTGTTGTTAGTCTATCACCATGTTAGTATACAATATCCATTGAATTTCCATAGATATAACATGCAACATACTCTTCTTCCAAAATCATTAGATAGGAAAATTTGATACAAAGCTAATTATGTATACATCTAGAAGAGTTTGTTTCATCCCTTAAACCTATATGCATGCAATAAACATGACATTTGGCCACTAGTGATGAATACATACTTGATGACAATAGGGTATTACAAAGTAGGCATGTAGTATTACAAAGCATGTGAATATATCAAGGGCGATGAATAATATTTTTCTATCCAAAGAAATAAACAACATAAGAAATCCCTTACAGAACCACATTCAAGAATAGAATCACACACACGCCTAGGCTCACATACACAATTACACTGACCTGCACATCTACACGTATCACACACTTAGCCTCACACATGCATGCACGCCTAGCCTCACACATACATGCACGCCTATGCATAGCACTGCATATACAAAGAAACTACACACACACACACACACAGAGAGAGAGAGAGAGGGAGAGAGAGAGAGAGAGAGAGACCACACACATGCATGGGCCAGTACAACCCAATTCGACAGACTCTGTTCTAGCATTTAAGGGATATATAAAACAAAGGAAAATTTGACATAAGGTTTTAAAATCGAAATTATATACCTGCAACCTGAGAGCATAGTTCAGTGCTTCGATACTTTTTTGGCTAAACCAGCATGCAAGATATAACATTTAAAACTATAGTACATATCCAAAGTAGTACCTGGAGAAACTAAATGCAAGTTGGATATGCATCAATATATGATGAACTATCTGATTACAAAAAAGAGAAGAGGAAGCTCTGATTCTTGAGATCCCTTATGTGCCATCAAAGAGTCCTTGGGATGTTGTTTTCAGTGGTCATCGCACGTTCTTCCACCACTTATGCAACTCTGTTCATACTTTCTGGAATCTTTATTGGAAAATAACCTATCACGATGGAGCAATGATCATATTTATACCTACTTTATAGTTATGCTGACATAGAAGATGAAGTTTTTTGTACTTCCGCTGAAGAGGATCAAACCATGAAAACTTGTGACAGTTCTTCAGATATGCCCAAGATATGTTAGGTTTCTCCTTAAATTTTGATGTATTTTAGTTCAGAGGTTGCAAAAAGTTTATAATTTGTTAGACCATTGGAGGTGCAGTGAAATGTATCTCTGATTTGTAAGCAGCTATTTTCATTCCAGCACTGTGCGTTTTCTTAGCATATGCATTATTATATTTTTTGGAAATTATTCGAATATTGATTTTAGGATATATTATAATGTTGGATAAAATAAGGTCATATGTGCACTTGTCCAATAAACTGGAGATAAAATGACAAAAGTCAATTTTTTTTAGTGTATTTGTCAAATGTTCATTACTTGTGAAGGACTAATGCTATCACCAAGACTTTAACCTTTTTGAGTGGTTTCAATTTTACTAACTTGTCATGCCACAACGTCAATCGACACTGAATACCTTGCACTTAGTAGTTGAAGCATAAAGAAGCCATTAAAACAAGAATACAAATAAGTACAAACCGAAATGCAAGAAGATGCACTGTCAATAAGGAAATCCTAAATACATTTGGGTGGAACAACAATCCGATAATTGTTATGTTACGAACGACAAGTAGACTAAAGCAGAAATAGTATGACATATAATTTTCACTTCGCCACAAATGGGCTAGTTTCCTTGCAGGTTAATCCTGCTTCTAACAATAGATTAATAGAGCTTTTTTTTTTGGTAGGAGAGGCGCAGTTCTAAGGTTTAAAAAAGGACTTTTTACGTACTTGGGCCTGTTTTTGAAAAGTATCACAGGTTTAGCCATCTTCCAAAAGAAATAACAGATATAGGCCTGTTTTAGGTTACAGGTACACTGAAGGCGAGTTTTGGAAACTCGCCTTCAGAAAACTACGAAGGCGAGTTTTCAAAACTCGCCTTCAGTGTACCTGTAACCTGCACAGACCTGCACATATTTGGAAAACATGCCTTACAACATGCCATAGTTGCACATAGACCATAACATAGCAAATTCATACACAAAGTATGCTATCAAATTAAATAGACAAACACAACTAGTTAAACCAATCAAACATGCACTAATAGTTAGACCAATCAAACATGCACTAGTCTCGTCTCGGCCGCCTGAGTATCGGTGTGGAAGTTGAAGACGAACCACTGCCGCTGCTGCTCCTAGTGCGTCGTGTACTACTGGTACGTGGTAATGTAGGTGCAGGTTGAGATGGGCCATGCACAATTTCTTCGTGTGCTGCTGGAGGAGGAGAAGGAGGACCTGCAGGAGGAGGAGGAGGTAGAGGAGATGGCGGTTTCGGCCGATCTAGCTTGTTCCTGCATAGAATCACATTTAAAATCTTCTGTATGTTCGTGCACATCGCCCTTCCCTCGTCGTCAGTTTGCCTCTCTTTTAGCTTTTCTGCCTCCTCCCACGCATAGCTAATACCATCAATCTGCAAATTTTAAAGAATATTAGATAGAGTGGACTTATATAAAACTGATTGTATTTAATAGTACACACATCAACTTACCACGTTCCTCTCTAGTGGTGCTCTAGGAACATACGGTGCTAACGCAGTATCTACTCTGGCATTAAGGACGTAGCGTCGTGTAATGTTCCAGTACCACCTCATGTACTTCGCCGTGGATATGGGGGGCTCCCTCTCGAACTGAATATACTCATCGTGGGCATTCCACATAGCATGATGCATGTGAAAGTCCAGCGCACAGTAGCCCTCACTGTAAGGCGATGCATCATCCGGTATATGCTGCCTCAGGTCGAACTGCCTCATAACCCTATCGGGAAGGTGCCAAGCGGTGAAGGTGTAGGCTATCATAGGTACTCTCGCCGTCCAAATGTACCTATGACCTCTGCAAGTGACTGGTAGTGGGGCTAGTACGTCATTAGTGTACGGATACCATGTAACCTTTTCGTCCGTAAGGACGTCCAACTCATTGCGGTAAAAGGCCAGCTCTGTCTCGGTGTATGTCGCGTATTCTTTTTTCCACACCACCTGTTACACGATAATAATAGGTACATATATTGGAAATAGTATGTGTTGTGTTTAATAAAATAAACTATCAAATAAGTATACCTAGCTCCAAGCGGCATCGATGCGTCGATGGGATTAGGAGTCACTACTAATCTTCCGACGGGAAGATAAGTCCAGGACCAAAGCTAAGTACACAAGAATATACTATTAATACAAGAGAATGATGCATATCACATTGTATAACAGTAAACTATAGAAATTCGGTTCATACCTGAAGTAGTGTCGGGCAACCAGCAACACAGTTATACTGTTGCAGCGTGGATAACTGATTACGGCCAACTGATTACGGTACCATGTAATATTAACTATGTGGTCACCCCTTACGTGATTGGCTGGTGGATCCAGCCCTAGTAGGTCATGACATAGCTGCAAATAATCATGTTGCGCACCATCAAACGCAACAGCATTGCCGCCAATAGGCAATCCTAGTAAAACCGCAACATCTGTTAATGTGATAGTCATCTCACCGACTGGTAGGTGAAACGTGTATGTCTCAGGCCTCCACCTATCCACTAAAGCAGCAACAAGGCTATGACCTAGCTGGATGAAATCTAAGCGAAAAATATGCAGGAATCCAGCCCTCTCTATCTCTAAAAGTACGCGAGCATCCTCGGACGTTACTTTCGAAAGTGACGACGAGTGTCTATGACATAATCAACATTGACACTCTGCAAATTTAACAGATAACAAAAATTGGGGTTTGACGTCTAAAAAACTGAAGATCAAAATTTGAAAATATTAACAAATTGCTACCTGCGTCCGAGTAGCATTCGATGTCCTGTGTCGCGGCTGCAAATATAACACGCTCGGATCTACTGGTCCGGGCTCCATCTCCACATACTCTGCACAAATGCAGGATTAAATATTACAAAAGCTTAATGAAACCATTTCAAGATTTCAAGATCAGCTATTTTAGCTTCATCAACACTTATTAAAATCAGCAATTCCCAACATTTCAACATTGTCTGTGTCATACAACACCAACTAGATCGATACACACTTGGTGCCTAACACCTATCCTAACTCATTATTATGGCATTAGTCATATTTTTAATTCATGATTTACCAACAATTGGTGCCTAACATCATATTTTCATCATGTTATATGCCACATTTTCCTTCCACACATACTCAATATACACATACAATCAGTACATTCACTTTTATCAGTAATTTCTATCCAATTGGCTTACGAATTAAACCTAAATTCATGAATTTTCACACAAGTATGCCCTAATTTGAAAATTGAGAATTAGGGTTTAGAATCATACCGATTTCGTGTTGAACGCCGGATGTGCTAGCCATTGTTGTCTTCTACGAATGAATTAGATGAAAAAATGGACGAAAATGAGTTTAATTTGAGTTTTTTATTTTTATTTTCGCACAGGAGCAAAAAGAGGAAAGGGAAACTGAAGTGGATAGGGGGAAGAAGGGTCTCGGGTTGGGGTGTTTTGTATGCAGGGATTTAACGAAGGCGAGTTTCGGAAACTCGCCTTCGTATTTTACTGAAGGCGAGTTTCCAAAACTCGCCTTCAGTAAACCGTCAGACCAAAACAGGTCTATTTGTGTAATACTATCTGTAACCGGTCTATTTGAGTGATACATTCTGGTTCTGTCTGTTTCTGATCGGGTGGTAAAGGCCCATTACTAGCGTGGAAATTATTCTGTACCTGTTTCTGTTTCTGTTTAGACATTAGGGTGACACATAATTCTGTTATACTGGTATTAGTGCAGAGAAGTGTAAAGCAATAGCTTATATCATTCTGTTCTTCTGTCATATCTGCTACATCTGTTATAGTTATCTCTCATCCAGTTTTATTTTCATGTCATGTTATTATTATCTGTTCATAACTGGAAATCACTGGACTTGCCATACTTTTGTCTGATCCTTGTTGTTTCGCCTCCTTTCTTCTGTTCCCCCCCCCCAAGGTTTTGTAGAAGGGAATACTCTAGCTTGATCCAGATTTCTTCCGCTTGCAGTGCTTAAAGTATGGCTTGTCTTCTTCTGTGGGGATTATGATTTTAAACTACGCATTCTGAAGGCTTTTGTACAAGACTGATATTTTGTACTTGAATTCTGATATTGTGATTTGAAAGGATGTAACCAAGCTTCTGTTGAAATAAATTTATAAAATTTTCAAGTACTGTTTTATCTGTCTTGTAAGTTTCTTTTCTATTTACTAAAATGCTCCACCAAAGTTAAGGCATTCCCTTGTGAGTGACCTTAACGGAGGTGAGGTGTTACAAACCTCCTAATCTGAAATTTTAGTACGCATCCGTTATAATTATTGAAACGATTATGATGTGACATTAAAAAGGTTTAATCTTAATGAACTGGACATATCCTATATTGATTATTTTTACCGCAAAGCAATAAGATTCGAACATCCTGTTGCTGGTCTCACCAAAAAAAAAATCAGAACTAGACTACACATAACAAGTGAATTTAACTTACATATCACCCCCTCATACGAAAAAAAAGCGTATTTGCTGCAACAAGACTCTCATTGCAGGACTTAAGAGTTCCACTGAGCTCTTCTTGCTTTGCTTTAGCAAAACTTCCTAATTTAAAAATTATTATGCATCCGTTATACTTATTGAAACGATATGATGTGGCATAAAAAAGTTAAATCTTAACGAACTGTACATATCCTATATTGAATATTTTTACCGCAAAGCTATAAGGTCTGAACATCCTGTGGCCGGTCTGATCGAAAAAAATTCAAAACTACACTGCACATAACAAGTAGACACTGCGCCATCAGTCCATCGTCCAATGCTAAAACCGCAAACATATGAACTCAACATCCCCTCTAGCTTTCGCCGCCACCCGCCATCAGTCCACCGTCCAAAGCTAAAACCTGCAACCGCGCCTCGAGCAGCCACATCCCGCTCCTCTATCTCCTACATAATTTTTAAAAAATTGGGAACCTGAAGCCCCTTACAGCTTCTGATTAGGCCTCCTCTACCTCTTTAGTAGACATTGCGCCTCCGTCCATGCTTGCTCCCCGCTGCGCCTCCCACCAGCATAGAATCCACAAACTCTATATTAAACAATCCGCCGCCTCATTACACAATCCACTTCTACATTACACAATCCACTGCTTCATTTTCCAGTCATACGATTGCTGCTCATTATATCAACACAAACTATCTATTAAACTATCCACAAACTCCATACAAACACAATTCAACCAAACCCCCTCGTAAAACCATCCTCCTACAAACCCTCCACTACTGTATAACTCTACATACTAATCAAACAAATAGTGCAACTAATACCGAGTTTTCTTGCACATGATTTAGGGACTGGTAGCCGAAAATTTTATGAGAAATATTACCATATATAAATTGAAAGCTGTCATGTTGTACAAGCAGGTATAATGAAAGCTTTGATGTTAGTCTATCACCATGTTAGTATACAATATCCATTGAATTTCCATAGATATAACATGCAACATACTCTTCTTCCAAAATCATTAGATAGGAAAATTTGATACAAAGCTAATTATGTATACATCTAGAAGAGTTTGTTTCATCCCTTAAACCTATATGCATGCAATAAACATGACATTTGGCCACTAGTGATGAATACATACTTGATGATAATAGGGTATTACAAAGTAGGCATGTAGTATTACAAAGCATGTGAATATATCAAGGGCGATGAATAATATTTTTCTATCCAAAGAAATAAACAACATAAGAAATCCCTTACAGAACCACGTACAAGAATAGAATCACACACACGCCTAGGCTCACATACACAATTACACTGACCATCTACACGTATCACACACTTAGCCTCACACATGCATGCACGCCTAGCCTCACACATACATGCACGCCTATGCATAGCACTGCATATACAAAGAAACTATACACACACGTGCCAAAACACACACACACAGAGAGAGAGAGAGAGAGAGAGAGAGAGAGAGAGAGAGGGGGAGAGAGGGAGAGAGAGAGACCACACACATGCATGGGCCAGTACAACCCAATTCGACAGAAACTGTTCTAGCATTTAAGGGATATATAAAACAAAGGAAAATTTGACATAAGGTTTTAAAATTGAAATTATATACCTGCAACCTGAGAGCATAGTTCAGTGCTTCGATACTTTTTTGGCTAAACCAGCATGCAAGTTATAACATTTAAAACTATAGTACATATCCAAAGTAGTACCTGGAGAAACTAAATGCAAGTTGGATATGCATCAATATATGATGAACTATCTGATTACAAAAAAGAGAAGAGGAAGCTCTGATTCTTGAGATCCCTTATGTGCCATCAAAGAGTCCTTGGGATGTTGTTTTCAGTGGTCATCGCACGTTCTTCCATCACTTATGCAACTCTGTTCAAACTTTCTGGAATCTTTATTGGAAAATAACCTATCACGATGGAGCAATGATCATATTTATACCTACTTTATAGTTATGCTGACATAGAAAATGAAGTTTTTTGTACTTCTGCTGAAGAGGATCATACCATGAAAACTTGTGACAGTTCTTCAGATATGCCCAAGATATGTTAGTTTTCTCCTTAAATTTTGATGTATTTTAGTTCAGAGGTTGCAAAATGTTTATAATTTGTTAGACCATTGGAGGTGCAGTGAAATGTATCTCTGTTTTGTAAGCAGCTATTTTCATTCCAGCACTGTGCGTTTTCTTAGCATATGCATTATTATATTATTTGGAAATTATTCGAATATTGATTTTAGGATATATTATAATGTTGGATAAAATAAGGTCATATGTGCACTTGTCCAATAAACTGGAGATAAAATGACAAAAGTCAATTTTTTTTAGTGTATTTGTCAAATGTTCATTACTTGTGAAGGACTAATGCTATCACCAAGACTTTAACCTTTTTGAGTGGTTTCAATTTTACTAACTTGCCATGCCACAACGTCAACTGACACAGAATACCTTGCACTTAGTAGTTGAAGCATAAAGAAGCCATTAAAACAAGAATACAAATAAGTACAAACCGAAATGCAAGAAGATGCACTGTCAATAAGGAAATCCTAAATACATTTGGGTGGAACAACAATCCGATAATTGTTATGTTACGAACGACAAGTAGACTAAAGCAGAAATAGTATGACATATAATTTTCACTTCGCCACAAATGGGCTAGTTTCCTTGCAGGTTAATCCTACTTCTAACAATAGATTAATAGAGCTTTTTTTTTGGTAGGAGAGGCGCAGTTCTAAGGTTTAAAAAATGGTATGTAGCATACTAAAAGTCAGGCATGTTAAGTGTTCATTTTGGTAGTGTACCATGTTTGGAAAGGATTACAGGTTCTGGAATATAGAGGTCAAAATGACAGTTATAGGCTATTAAATTATTTGCTTATTCACTGCTACTTGGCACCTACCACGAGGCATCACAAACTGGTTATTAGCTACATGTAAAAATTTGTAATCCTAAGTTATGCAGCTGTTTTCTATACCTTATACATTTAAATTTTTCTTAATAATAAGTTTTGCATACTTCATACTATATTTTAATTCCACTTAACAAATGAGTGAAACTCTCATGATTTCACAATTAGATTAGCTACATGTGAACTAAAACTGCTATGTAACAATGTGGAGAAGCCAACAGAATTTGTCTTTGTATTATAGCAAACCTAAAATTGAAGTCATTGTTGCAACTTCACCTTGACTTTGTGCAGCCAACTCGTTGTCACTTCCACTCTTGTTTCCAGGATTATGCAATGCTATCAATTCCAGTTGGTCCTCGCGCCATTTTATTTAACTTACAGCATGTCAAAAAAATGAAACAACTACTGCTTTGGATAGGCAATCAGAAAATGCAGAATCTAAAGTCAGTAAGTAGTGTATATTCGGTGAATTGGAGAAGTTTAATCAATATATATCTTTATAGGAAAGTGGATATAATTTGTAATATGAATAAGGAACAAGCTAATTTAAGCACCTACACTTGTAAACGAATGAAGAAACACGACAACAGCTGATTGCTTAAATAATTTATTCAAAAATATAATATCATTCTATCGTACAATATATAATATTAGTTTGTTAATATGACATTTTATTTGAGATTTCGATTAACAGTCGTTCAAGTGTTTTCAGTTACACACATGTAATGATATGCAAAATACTAGTTCTAATAAGATGACAAGTCACTAAGCCATGATATTAAAGGATGTAAAGAAAAAATAGCAAGAACATTGAAAAATATGTAGGATTTGGTGGCTAGAATGTAGACAATCAATCATAAGTTAATAGTTTAATATTTTTCCAGCCCTTAAATCTAAGAACTTGTATGTTAACTCAGGTCTAAAAATATTATATTATTTAGAAATATATCAAGAAAATGATGATCAATAAATGTATTAACCACTAAGTGGTAAATAAATGAGCTGGCGTGGAAATATGTATTACGGAGATACAGATCCTACGTTTTATCATTGTATTTATGAGAACTCTTATACCATAGGAATATTTTAGTTTAACATCTTAAAATCAATCTGGAAGGTCGACGTGAACCACTAAAGCGTTTTATACTGTATGTCACAGTTACATATGGAATACTCGAAAATAATTCAAATCATATGATGCGTGTCTATGAAATTAAATTCATAAATCGATTTGTTGGAACTGTAGTTTTTTCATATAAGAAAAATGATGTGTAATCTCATCCAGAATGCATTGCCAGGAGGTATTTAACTAAGGATGAGAAGTACCTTAATTTAAAATTTTGGTTATGGTAAGATATAAGAAAGAATAAGTTAGCATTATGGTCATATTATTTCTTAAACATACCGATAAATTAAGCATACCTTTCCAAATATGGTTCATTAAGACTGGCGATTAAATATTCACTCACTGAAAACTACATGGGTTTTAATGTTGGGTTTGCTGCATCAGTGCTTTCTCTGAAGAAGGAAACTTGAGAGGTTTGGCTTCCTTCTCCTGAATCCAACTACCTTTCACACCTAATGCAACCTATAAACAACGGCCACTTAAGTTATACAATTTACTGCAAAGAAGTGTTTTGTTTCATAAAGTGCATAGAAGATTTATGCGACGTTTATTTACTGAAGAATAGATAACAAATATGGTATTCATAACCGGCTAAAGCTTAATATTAATAGATAACAGAGATGGTAATCAGCCAACGCTTATCGATCGTTACCTCAATCTATAAACGACAAGCTATTAGAGATAGCCTAAGTACTAAACAAAATCATTAAAAATGAAAATTAAGCATAAAAATACAATAGCTGAGAACTTAAAACTGTGTTCATTAAATTCAAAAGGTATTAAAGAATTTATTCCCAAATTAGATTAAATTGAGTTTTATTAGCAAACACAAATATTATTAGCAAATAATGTATGGTACTTCTTATGCACTACTGTGAGCTTACCTGTTTCAGCATTTCTATGGAAATCAACCATCATTTTTAGCACACCATCAACTGTTTTTCATTGTATCTAGTGTAAACTTCAAAGGTCTCACTCCAGACTTTGATTCCTTTCAAGTAGTACTAAATAGAAAGAATTTCAGAGGTAGCCAACAACTAAGGTTTGTGCTTCACCAGTTGGTTTCTTACTAGATAAAGCCCTATAACTTAGTAAGCAAGCAACTCCAGCTTAAATTTTCTACAGGTTTCATGGTTCTTTCTCTCTCTTTATATATATACATAATCAATATTGTCCGCTGTAATGCCTCAAAAATTATTTACATTAAGCTTTTCTCATTTCTTGATAATTTTCCTTGTAGTGTCAACAGCTAATAAAACAGATCAAAAACTTCATTGAACAGAAAAATATATTTCGAAAGCAAATATTGAAAGAAATAGTAATAGCATCATAGCTTATTCCAATTAGGGTTAATGCACAAATTAGGGTGGGGAAAAATGATGAAGATGAGTAGCGAATTAGGGTTTGTGCAAATCCATAAATAAACTCAGTATCGAACTATATACAATAAGGCGAATTCAGATAAATCGATACCGACGGCGAATAGCATGACGAAATCTACTATCATGGAGAGGGTCAGTACATATTTGATTGACTGTGAAGAGCAGTAGTGCGTCAGAGTGGATTCAATTTACTGTGAAGACTGAAGAGAACTAGAGCAATAACGCCAATGGAGAATATATGAAGTGGATTCAGAACACATAAGTTTTGGGAAGTGAAGAAAAATTAAGACATAGAAAGAAACGTAATAACTAAAATGTTAGCAGGAACTTTGGACGGAAGCGAAGGAAAATGTATAGGCGGGGTGAGAGTAATTTTTGGCTGCGTTGAAAATATGGAATAAATCAGTAATAGTTACATTTGCCTTCAAAACGCAAGTAATAGATGTAACCAAAAGCATATTTTCTTGTAGTGTTGCCTTTATTTCTTTTATTTGAATGATTATTTAGGCCTAGGTTGCAAGTTTATTCAAATGTGTTGTCATTCTCATTTTATCATTATATGAGAGTTTGCATGTTGGACCATGTTAATTAATAGGGAAATTAACTTGCATACCTTAACTGTGGTTGTTAGGATTGACATTTCAAATGTAATAGATCGTTATTCTCGTACGCTTAATTCATGCCTACTTATTTATATATATTTATAGTGTAATTAAACCTAATATTAATGCGTATTAAGTGCGTACTAAATACTTTTAAATTGGGAAACAGAATTCGAATGTCCCTAATAGGATTTTGTATGTGCATTTGTATGTGTGTGAGTTAATGGCTTTAATTATAATTAATGACATATAGACATAAGGTTAACCATTACTTGTAGTGAAAGCCTGCCTGGAATCGACTGGCATATTCAACATCTATTAATAAGACTGATTAATGTGAGAGGTATAAGTGTCATGGACCATTATAATTAGTACACTAAGGTGTGAGGTTAAGCCCAATTTACAGGAGAAGTTTGTCTGGAACCGCTCGTCAAATTTAGTATCTACAAGTGGTTGGTTTAATGTGAAATGTCTATTGTGTGTGTTTATATATATATATATATATATATATGTGTGTGTGTGTGTGTGTGTGTGTGTGTGTGTGTGTGTGCGCGCGCGCGTGTGTGTGTGAGTGTCAAGGCTAGGTCCGTTATTAAGGTTCACTCCTTGGTTCTAAACCAAAGTCATGGGACCCGCCCTTGTAGGTTTTAAGTTGTCATTGGGTCCGCCTTTCTTTTTTAAGGTATTAAATGGTCCTAAGAGATGATAGCGTATGACTGGGGTTGTTTTCCAAGTGATGTCTGCTTCTTATATAGGGGATTAGTGAGTGCAGACCTAGGGACGATTTATATAAATGTCCTCAAGGAACCACCTTCTAAGGAAAGTATTAAGTGGTTAGGATTTCAGCCATAGGGAAAATTAGATAGTAATAAGATGGTACAACAGGAAGGTCTTAAATAAAGTGTTGTTCCTACCTAAACCTAGTATTAAGTGGTCGTTACCATTTCTTGACCTACAAGGAGAGTATATATATTTAATAACGTTGACATTAGGAATGATGTTTTAAGTAGCTAAGGGTCCTCCATAGGGTATTAAGTGACTGTAAGAATGTCTTCCCTTAATAAATTAGGTAATGGCCTTAAGTGACTAGGTATAGCCTGCCTCGTGGGGTGTTAAGTAGCATTAAGGATGTCCTCCTTAGGTCAACATGTAGGCCTTAAGTGTCTATAAGGATGTCTGCCTCATATGTTTAGTTGTGTGTGTTTTTTGCATAGACATAACATGAAGAATTTACACTGCCAAATATAGGGTATAGTCATTGTGACACCCCACGTCTGTTAATGTCACACATTAAGAGAATGCATTAAGTTCCGTAAAGCATTGTAGGTAAACAGAAACAAAAATATTACAAGATAGATATAAAATAACAGTGGAATTTTAAACTTTATTAAGCTGAAAACATCGAGGTTCAAAACACAGTTACATTATGAGTCTGAAATATATAAAACCCAGTACATCAACTTAAAACTTCTGTCTTGTACTTAAATCATCAGAGTACAATAAACATGAAAAAAGCATAATCCACAAAAACATAGCCATAGTAGAGAAGGTACGAAATCAAGCAGTATAACTAAGTAGCTCCAAGCAGAAGGAAAGAAGAATCCTGATCAAGCGTGAGTATTCCCACCCAGAGAACCTAGGGGGAACGGAAGAGAAAGAAGAGGAAACAAATAAGACAGGCATATAAATAAGTAAAAGCATCATGACAGGCATATAAATTGAATAGGAGTGAGATACAACATATAAGACAGGTATGACAAGGTAAACAAGATAAACTGAATAGAAAATATATGTATAGCGCTTCTCTAATACTTTTCTCTTTCTCTGCACCAATGCTAGTATCATATAAACAAGAAGATCCCCCAACAAGTATAACATTGTAGACTTAGGTGTACTTTTAGTGAGAGGTTTTACCCCATACAATAGTAGGCAGCCCAACTAAACATACCAGAGTTAACCCTAAGGATAATAACGGGATCATAAACATACTGAAGTTTAGATGTACCTAATTACTACTCCAATCGATCGGCTCCCTACTCCGTAGATACGCTGTGCTGACTCCACAGTAGGACGTATCACTTCCTAAAGTGGCAACCCTTGATTTTTAGGATGTGCACAACCATATCAACAAGTGTCACAGCGTCTTAGTCTCCCTTGTCCGGACCTATGCACACACATGACCCCGTCGGAATGCGCCGCCCACACCGTCCCTGTAACGACCCGCATTCTACGCATCGGGGGATCGTAGGATATTTATTTCTTTCCCGTATGAAGTCGTATGGTCATGTAACTTTGGGAAACATCCATTAGAGTCATTTCCCACGCTTATGATTTTTGTCGATTTTTAAATGACCATTTTGCCCCTAGTTGATCTTGTTTTGGCCATAACTTTTGATTGGAAAGGAATTTTGACCTAAAACCACTTCCATTAGATTCGTTTGATGGTTTACCTTTCCGTAGAGTGGTCATAATAGCCAAACGGACTTACCGTTTGGGAGATATGGCTGAAATAAGGTTTGGAGGGTGAAAAACTGCTTAACCGGGCCAAATAGGGTGATTAGTGAGTAGGCCCATAACCCATTTCGGGATTAGGGTTATGTGAAGGCTGAAATGAGATAGAGCATCATTCCATTTCAGTTTTCTAGCCTCCACTTATCACCAAGGAACCCTAAAAATGGCCTCCAACCTCTAAATCACCTCCAAATCATCTTTTGGTCAAGGATTAAGCTTACCAACATCTAATCAAGGGAGATCTACACCAAAGCAACATTGGAGCTGCTGTTTAGCATTGGGATTCACATCAAATCAGAGATTTATTTCAGATCTTAGTTTATTTGTGGCTAAGGAGAGTGATTTGCATAGTTTTACACTAATTATGGCTAGTTAAGGGTAATTAGTGTTAATTAGCGAATTTAAGCATGATAAAATTCAGGAAAAATGTTCATAAATTCCTAAATGATGTTTTAGACCTCGGATATGAAATTGGGTTAATTTGGTTAAGTTTTGTTAATCCTATCATTAGTTTCACCTAAACATGCTTAAGGGAAATATGGGGTTTTAGGGTATGTTCGATCCATTTTAACCTATCATATTGATGTTTTGATGTTTGTGGTTGATTATGCATGTTGCTATGACTGTATGAAATGCTTTGTGATTGATTTCAATAGTTAGAATGGTCGAAAACATCGTCGAATGGCGTAAAAACTTGTTGGAACAATTTCAGAAAGCAGTGCAGGTTTCGGATCGGATCGGATATGGGGGCTCGGATCGGATATGTTGAACTGGGTAAGGAATCCGATCGGATCGGAACCCGACACTTGAGAAAATTGGCAAAAAGGAAGGCCACGCTAACTGAACTGGGATCGGATCGGATTAAGGAGGAGGGATCAGAGAGGATAGAGGAGGATGGATCGGATCAGAGCACATGAAGGACGAGGAGGCGGATCGGAGCGGAAGCACGAACTGGAGGGGAGATGGCACCTGACCCGACCCGAAGTGAAGCACCCGACCCGACCCGAGGAGAAACACCCGACCCGACCCGTACCAGAAGAAGACCCGAACTGACGCGATGCAGTGGACCCGACCCGAACCGATAGTTTGAAAAGAACCCGACCCGACCCAGTATTGACCAATAACCCGAGATGCAAAGGTAGTCCAATATGGGAAGTTAGAGCTCAGGATCCAGTTGGGAACCAATGAGTTCACTTCATGGTTGGACTTTGCTGCGGGACGTGTGCTAAGGAGTTGTCGACGTTCATAACTTCGATTCACCACTAAAAATGAATGATGGGCTACTTATCAGTGCAGTAGAGTCATTGCGACTCGAGGGGCAAGGTGATGGTAGCAAGACTACGTTATCAGTGCAGTAGAGTCATCATGACTTGAGGGGCAAAGTGATGCGTAGTAAGACTATGAGCCAGCGCAGATGGGGTGAGTAACTCCATGGGGTAAGTGGACATAGCGAATGATTAGTGGCTACGTTATCAGTGCAGTGAAGCCATTTATGACTTCATGGGGCAAAGTGATCGTAGCAAGGGTGGGTGATCGAAGTGGTGAATATCGTATGCTTTACGCACTGAGTGAGAGATGTGAGGATGGATGCTATGTTTGATTGTTTGCCATCACTATGACATGCACACCTCCCCTACCTCCGTATCTTTACACCGTTTGATATGGCACCTTAGAGTGTTGTACAGTATGTAGTGCTAACTCTTTGGTTGCAGGTCCAGGTTCAGGTATGTTTTAGTCTACCTGTTATTGTTCACTTTAGATGCTTATCGCTCATACCAGGCTTTATGTCTGACCCAGAGTTTTATGTCTCCTCTTATTACTCCGGGTGCTCACACGAGCAGACTAGAGACAGGTTAGCTGGTGGTGCGCGAGTAGCTGATTCGGAGGCGGGCAGGAGGCTTCCACGTATGATATATATATACACATTCTCCCTGTGTTGTTGGTGGTCGCTACTTGGGCATTAGTAGTGTACCTCCTTTATCTTGCTTTTGCTTTGAGACAGTTGAAAAGTTGTAATAAGCTATATTTTGGATTTCCGCTGCTATGATGCTTAGTTCTGGTTTTTAGCTTATGCACTGTCTCTCCTGTTTTATGTCAAGTATGTTATTATTATATTTTGTTCTATGCGCTGTGAGACATTCTACAGGTTCTTTGTATGTTCATTTCCTTCTTCCCTTTCCTTCTGAAGACCCGTTCCGCGCTAGCTGGACATGTGTACAGCGCACCTTTGGAGTAAATGTCGGTTGGTGCGGGACGGGCCGCCACACTTGGTATCAGAGCTCTAGGTTGCGTAGTTAACCTAGGGAAAGACACTAGGGAGAGATAGTACGTATATGAGAGTGCGTATTTGTGATTACTTTGGTTTACAAAAGCTATGTATATATACACTATTAGTAGTATAAGAATGAAGTCGCACTGCACTAGCACCATTATGGGGTCGTTAATCGTTTCCCTTTTTCAGATTGACGATGAGCCGAGACACGAGGGGTGCTGGTAGAGGGACCAACCATGGGAATGCCGTTGAAATGAGGGCGATGTTTACTAACCTCATGAGAGACATGGTTAGAGAAGTGCAAGGGGCAGTTCCCAATCCCGGAGTTGGTGTTGGCCCAGTAGTGCAGGCGCCTAGGGTCGATTTCGCCAAGTTGTGCAAGGATTACGCTAACCTTGGTGGGAAGCCGTTCCACAGGACGGAGTCGGCCACAGATGTTCAAGACTGGATGGATAGCTGTGACCGTATCTTTGATGACTTGGGTCTTGAGGATGCGATGAAGAGAAGGCTAGTGTCTCATCAGCTGCAAGGGTGAGCGATGAATTGGTGGAATGCCATTAGAACAGCTACTCCAGAGGATCAGGTTACTTAGGTTCAGTTCAAGGCTCGCTTTAACGAGAAGTTTATTCCAGCTGCCCAGAAGTCAGTGTTGTTCAAGAGGTTCTTGGAACTCAAGCAGAACGGAAGGGCAGTTTCTGACTATATTGCTGAGTTCGACACCTTGTCGAAGTATGGGCTATCTCTTATCGACACTCCTGAGAAGAAGAATGAGAAGTTCATTACAGGCTTGGATGGATACTTGGGGGAAAGGCTTATTAATCACATCGATGAGACTTTTGAATCGATCGTGGGGAAAGCTTTGAGATCAGAGAGTCTTTACTGTAAGTCAAAGACTGGGGCTGCATCTGTAGAAGGGCCAAAGCCGCAAGCAGGTGGTGGAGGCAAGAATAACTCTCAGAATAAGAGGAAGCAGGACCAATCTAAGGGTGGTCAGAAAAAGAGCAAGAAGGATGTTGAGTGCTTCAGCTGTGGTAAGAAGGGCCATTATGCTAAAGATTGTCGGGCCAAGCCAGCGGATAAGAAGTGCTTCAACTATGGTCAAGTGGGACATTTCAAGGATAAGTGTCCGCAACCTCTTAAGGAGAAGCAGATTGTGAAAGCATATGCTATTGATGTTGTTCCTTCCTTCGTCGAATGCCCCCAACTGCGGCGGAGAAAGGAAAGAATTTTGTTATTCAAGGTATGCTTTCTATTTATGATGTACCAGTTCGAGTTTTGTTTGATACTGGGGCTTCCCGTTCCTTCATATCTAGTGACCTGGTAGATAGGTTGGGACTGGAACCCGAGATAGTCGATAGACCATTGGTTGTGACGAACCCGATTGGTGGTTCGACTAGCCTTAGTATGATTTACAGGAATTTGGTCTTATCGAGTCATGGATGTATGTTTGTATGTGATTGCTTTGTTTTGGGATTTACTGGGTATGGCATTATATTGGGAGTCGATTGGCTCCAAAGATACGGGGTGGTGGTAGACTGTGAGGGCTTTTTGGTGACAGTGAGGGCGGATGGTGGGCGGAGGGTAGTGTTTGGTAGTCTACCTAGTGATGGGGTTATGGCTAGTTTTGTAAATTCCCTCGACATCTCGCAGGATGAGTTGTCAGATGTGCCCGTGGTTGGCCAATATCCGGACGTCTTCGAGGAGGTGACCGGGCTTCCACCACACCGAGAGATTGAGTTCCGTATTGATTTAGTGAAAGATGCCAGACCTATAGTGATGCCACTTCGTCGCATGGCACCAAGGGAGCAGCGAGAGCTCGGGGTGCAAGTCAGCAATCTTTTGAAGAAGGGACTTATTAGAAGGAGTGTCTCCGAGTGGGGAGCACCAGTTGTGTTTGCCACTAAGGCAGATGGTTCCCTTCGTTTGTGTGTGGACTATCGCGAGTTGAATAAGGTGACGAGGAAGAATAAGTATCCTCTACCGCGGATAGATGATTTGTTTGATCAACTGGAAGGAGCAAGAGTATTCTCCCAGTTGGACCTCGCGACAGGATTTCATCAGCTACAAGTAGCAGATGAGAGTGTTCCGAAAATGGCATTTAGGGCGTCGTCTGGATTTTATGAGTGGTTGGTCATGCCATTTGGGTTGACCAATGCACCAGCCTATTTTGTGGATCTTATGAATCGAGTATTCAGATATCAGTTGAATAAGTTTGTTCTTGTGTTCGTGGATAATATCCTTGTTTACTCAAGGACAGAGGAGGAACACAAGGGACACTTGAGGATACTGATGGAGGTGTTGAGGAAACACCAATTGAAAGCGAAATTCTCTAAGTGTCACTTTTGGAGAAGGGAAGTGAGATTCTTGGGTCATGTTGTTTCAGAGAGTGGTATTGCCGTGGACCCTGTGAAGGTGGCTACGGTACAGGATTGGCCTACGCCCAAGAATGTAACGGATGTAAGAAGTTTCTTGGGATTAGCTGGATATTATCGTAAGTTTATCCAGGACTTCTCCAAGATAGCAGCACCGTTGACTCAGTTGACTAAGAAGAATCAGTCCTTCGTCTGGGACGGAGTGTGTGAGGATGCCTTCAAGAGTCTAAAGGAGAAGTTGACGCGTGCGCCAGTGTTAGTCATTCCTAAAGGGAATGAAGAGATGACGGTATACACGGATGCTTGTGGTACCGGACTGGGTGTTGTATTGATGCAAGGAGGTAGGGTTGTAGCTTATGCTAGTCGACAGCTAAAGCCGCATGAGAAGAAGTATCCTACCCATGATTTGGAATTGGCAGCGATTGTATTTGCGCTGAAGATGTGGAGACACTATCTCTTGGGAGAAAGATTTAAGTTGTTTACCGATCATAAATCGTTAAAATATCTCTTCTCTCATAAGGATCTGAATCTCCGTCAGCAAAGGTGGTTAGAGTTCTTGGCTTCGTATGATTTTGATATCGCATATACACCTGGGAAAGGTAATGCGGTAGCCGATGCCTTGAGTAGGAGACATGCCAACTTAGGGGAAATGTTTCTTGAGTGGAAGCAACTGGAGTATATCGCGGGGTTTGATTTCAGACCAAAGTGCGACTTAGATCCAGTTATGTTAGCAAGTTTGACGATCAGACCCACTTTGATTGAGCGGATCGGCTCTAGTCAGAGGGACGATCCTAACCTATTGGAAATCATCTCCAAGTTAGAGATGGGTATCGATGAGGAGATGAATGTGTATGGGCTTGATCGAGATGGATGGCTTCGAAAGAATGGAAGACTAGTTGTGCCCAACGTGAATGGTTTGAGAGATGAAGTGCTTAGAGAATGTCATCACTCAAAACTGACTATACATCCCGGTGGTAATAAAATGTATCGAGACATGAAGCAAACCTACTACTGGGAAGGGATGAAAAGAGACGTTGGGAAGTTTATATCTAAATGCATGAATTGCCGGCTAGTTAAAGCCGAGCAAAAGAAGCCTAGTGGTTTGTTGCAACCATTAGAAATTCCCGAATGGAAATGGGAGCAAGTCTCGATGGATTTCATCGATGGCTTACCAAGGACTAGATCGGGATATGATAGCATTTGGGTAATTGTGGATCGATTGACTAAGAGCGCAAGATTTATACCAGTCAAATCGACCAGAACGGCAGCCAAGTTGGCAGAATTGTATATGAAATGGGTAGTGAGATTTCATGGAGTACCCAAAAGCATTGTGAGTGACCGAGACCCGTTGTTCACTAGTGGGTTTTGGAAGAACTTACAAGAGGCTCTAGGGTCAGGATTACATCTCAGTACCGCATATCATCCTCAGACCGACGGTTAGACGGAGAGGGTGAATCGTATATTGGAAGATCTCTTGAGAGCTTGTATATTGGATTTTGGTGGATCATGGGATGACCATTTGCATCTAGTAGAGTTTGCGTATAATAATAGCTACCAATCCAGTATCGGTATGGCTCCATATGAAGCTTTGTACGGAAGACCGTGCAACTCACCATCATGTTGGATAGAGACTGGCGAGAAGTTTGTGCTTGGACCAGATGTGGTGAGGGAAACTTACGATAAGATCAAGACCATTCAACAACGAATGAAAGCTACCCAAGATAGGCAGAAGAGTTATGCTAATAAGAGGAGAAGAGACTTGAAATTCTCCATTGGTGACTTGGTGTTTGTCAAGATCTCTCCGTTGAAGAGCGTGATACGATTTGGCAGGAGAGGTAAGTTGGCACCAAGATTTGTTGGCCCATTCCCTGTTCTTGAACTAGTCGGGAATTTGGCATATAGAGTTGGCTTACCAGAGAAAATGGCGGGAGTTCACAATGTATTTCATGTTTCTCAACTAAAGAAGTTCGTTCACGACTCAGATATGACTATTTCACCTGATCAGTTAAAGGACTTCGAAGTAGAACCCGAGGCGGTTGGGAACCGCAAGCCGATTCGTATTTTGGGGCATGATACGAAGCAACTTTGAAGGAAGGCGGTGAAGCTAGTCAAGGTTCAGTGGGGCGAGGACGAGAATGATTGTACTTGGGAGACAGAGGAGAGCATTAGGAAGGCATATCCAGAACTCTTTGCCTGGTAAGATTTACTTTGCAATTTAGTTTTCCGCATGCTAGGGTAGACTTGTTTTGCTTTTTTGCATGTTTGATTGTTGTTTTATGATTGATAGGCATGCGGGACCTTTGTGTGTGTTTTGATTAGGGAATTTCGGGGGCGAAATTTCTTAAGGGGAGAGAGTGTAACGACCAACATTCTACGCATCGGGGGATCGTAGGATATTTATTTCTTTCCCGTATGAAGTCGTATGGTCATGTAACTTTGGGAAACATCCATTAGAGTCATTTCCCATGCTTATGATTTTTGTCAATTTTTAAATGACCATTTTGCCCCTAGTTGATCTTGTTTTGGCCATAACTTTTTATTGGAAAGGAATTTTGACCTAAAACCACTTCCACTAGATTCGTTTGATGGTTTACCTTTCCGTAGAGTGGTCATAATAGCCAAACGGACTTACCGTTTGGGAGATATGGCTGAAATAAGGTTTGGAGGGTGAAAAACTGCTTAACCGGGCCAAATAGGGTGATTAGTGAGTAGGCCCATAACCCATTTCGGGATTAGGGTTATGGGAAGGCTGAAATGAGATAGAACATCATTCCATTTCAGTTTTCTAGCCTCCACTTATCACCAAGGAACCCTAAAAATGGCCTCCAACCTCTAAATCACCTCCAAATCATCTTTTGGTCAAGGATTAAGCTTAGCAACATCTAATCAAGGGAGATCTACACCAAAGCAACATTGGAGCTGCTGTTTAGCATTGGGATTCACATCAAATCAGAGATTTACTTCAGATCTTAGTTTATTTGTGGCTAAGGAGAGTGATTTGCATAGTTTTACACTAATTATGGCTAGTTAAGGGTAATTAGTGTTAATTAGCGAATTTAAGCATGATAAAATTCGGGGAAAATGTTCATAAATTCCTAAATGATGTTTTAGACCTCGGATATGAAATTGGGTTAATTTGGTTAAGTTTTGCTAATCTTATCATTATTTTCACCTAAACATGCTTAAGGGAAATATGGGGTTTTGGGGTATGTTCGATCCATTTTAACCTATCATATTGATGTTTTGATGTTTGTGGTTGATTATGCATGTTGCTATGACTGTATGAAATGCTTTGTGATTGATTTCAATAGTTAGAATGGTCGAAAACGTCGTCGAATGGCGTAAACACTTGTTGGAACAATTTCAGAAAGCAGTGCAGGTTTCGGATCGGATCGGATATGTTGAACTGGGTAAGGAATCCGATCGGATCGGAACCCGACACTTGAGAAAATTGGCAAAAAGGAAGGCCGCGCTAACCGAACTAGGATCGGATCAGATTAAGGAGGAGGGATCGGAGCGGATAGAGGAGGATGGATCGGATCAGAGCACATGAAGGACGAGGAGGCGGATCGGAGCGGAAGCACGAACTGGAGGGGAGATGGCACCTGACCCGACCCGAAGTGAAGCACCCGACCCGACCCGAGGAGAAACACCCGACCCGACCCGTACCAGAAGAAGACCCGAACTGACGCGATGCAGTGGACCCGACCCGAACCGATAGTTTGAAAAGAACCCGACCCGACCCAGTATTGACCAATAACCCGAGATGCAAAGGTAGTCCAATATGGGAAGTTAGAGCTCAGGATCCAGTTGGGAACCGATGAGTTCACTTCATGGTCGGACTTTGCTGCGGGACGTGTGCTAAGGAGTTGTCGACATTCATAACTTCGATTCACCACTAAAAATGAATGATGGACTACTTATCAGTGCAATAGAGTCATTGCGACTCGAGGGGCAAGGTGATGGTAGCAAGACTACGTTATCAGTGCAGTAGAGTCATCATGACTTGAGGGGCAAGGTGATGCGTAGTAAGACTATGAGCCAACGCAGATGGGGTGAGTAACTCCATGGGGCAAGTGGACATAGCAAAGGATTAGTGGCTACGTTATCAGTGCATTGAAGCCATTTATGACTTCATGGGGCAAAGTGATCGTAGCAAGGGTGGGTGATCGAAGTGGTGAATATCGTATGCTTTACGCACTGAGTGAGAGATGTGAGGATGGATGCTATGTTTGATTGTTTGCCATCACTATGACATGCACACCTCCCCCACCTCCGTATCTTTACACCGTTTGATATGGCACCTTAGAGTGTTGTACAGTATGTAGTGCTAACTCTTTGGTTGCAGGTTCAGGTATGTTTTAGTCTACCTGTTATTGTTCACTTTAGATGCTTATCGCTCATACCAGGCTTTATGTCTGACTCAGAGTTTTATGTCTCCTCTTATTACTCTGGGTGCTCACACGAGCAGACTAGAGACAGGTTAGCTGGTGGTGCGCGAGTGGCTAATTCGGAGGCGGGCAGGAGGCTTCCACGTATGATATATATATACACACATTCTCCCTGTGTCGTTGGTGGTCGCTACTTGGGCATTAGTAGTGTACCTCCTTTATCTTGCTTTTGCTTTGAGACAATTGAAAAGTTGTAATAAGCTATATTTTGGATTTCCGCTGCTATGATGCTTAGCTCTGGTTTTTAGCTTATGCACTGTCTCTCCTGTTTTATGTCAAGTATGTTATTATTATATTTTGTTCTATGCGCTGTGAGACATTCTACAGGTTCTTTGTATGTTCATTTCCTTCTTCCCTTTCCTTCTGACGACCCATTCCACGCTAATTGGACATGTGTACAACGCACCTTTGGAGTAAATGTCGGTTGGTGCGGGACGGGCCGCCACAGTCCCCTTTTTTGGATCTCTTACAATCATCCCAGTAAGCATGCCCCGACTCTGACCAAGTTCGGAGTACTCATTTGATACCTATATATGGGTTACTGATTGAAACGGGTCCCACACACAGGATGATACAAGCTTCCCCTTACACTTGCATCCCCACTACTAGGATTTCCATAGGTTATGCCACACCAGTGTAAAAAGATTGCATAACCCCACATGTTAAGTTTGTGGGCCTATATATAAATATTACCCACCACCCCAAGATATACTTAACCCTCCCACTGTTTCTACCAAGTTTACTTAACTCCTACTCAAGTTAACATGTTTATGTAATCCATATGGATTCAACCAGATTAAGTATTTGAGTTCATTACTATTTATTCATTTATGGTTATGATGCGCTAGACCTCTCACATTAAGCTTAAATGTCAGTCGGGTCCTGGAAGACTTCTTCCACATGTCGGCTTAACCTCATATCTCAGTACATTACATGTTTATGCACTAAAACCCCTCACATTAGATTCACCACTTGTGGTCGCTGGATATGCCGGGAGGGTCTGGGAAGACTTCTACCACAAGTGAAATCTAACCTTGTGTCTAAGCACGGTTAAAATTTCTAATTACTGTAAATCTAGGCATTTTCACTACTTAACAATTAACCCTATTTCATTATAGGTTTTCATGCCCCTTTTCCAAGTCATATTCATCATGTACCATATGCCCAAAATTAAGATCTAAATCACAATTTGATTTATGCCCCAAATCCATATTCATGTATTTAATTCAAGTTATTCCCAAATTTCCGAATACAAGTTATGCCCCCAATTTCGAAGTTTTCCCCTCGTTTCCAATTTCGCGTGTTCGCATATTTCAGCGGTATGCCTAAGCTCGAAGATAGTCTGGCTATAAAATAAAAAGGGAAAAGAAGAAAGGAAGAGAAAAGAAATAAACATAATAATAAGATTAACATGTGATGGCAGGAATAGGCATAGCAACTAATAAGCATATAGTGATAAAATTGGGCATAATGCCAAGATAGGCATATGGGAACATATCTGATGAACAAGTGATAATAGAACTGATTAGGCATAGTGTCATAATCATGAAAAGGCATGATGAGATATAATCAGTGAATTAGATATACAAATAATGGCAGATATGACATGATTCAATTAGTCATAGGCTTAGATCCAAGTCATAACATGTCAAGATTAACTTAGATACACAGGTTATGGAAGATCTGATATGATTCAAATAGTTATAGGCTTAGATCGAATTCATAGACATGTCAAAAAAAACTTTTAAGTGTTTATATCTAAAAATAACGTAGACTCATAGAGAATTGATCTAAGAAATAGAAGAATTAATCGTAGATGTTATAGATCTCTGAATTTGTCTAACTCCGGTTGTAAAAGAAGAATTAGGCTATTTCAATCTAGGTAGAGGCAGCATCTAGTGAATGAATAAAACAATGGGTATATGGTCCTATTTATAACATAGGGTCAATGGATATAGCCAAGAATTCAGTCCACGTACGCATAATGAATTTCGCCCGGATCTGGGGGTGTCGACATGGGTGTTAACACCCCCCTTATGGTGTCGACCTATGGGTCGATACCCCTAGGGTGTGTCGACCCCAACGGGTCCATTTCCCTCCCAGACTTCCCGATTCTGATTTTGAATTATTTTGAACGGTTTTGACTTGGTTATGTATGTATGTGTATATATATATCTTATGTGTATACAAACTTCAGACCTTAATATCTTCTTCATACGATGTCCGTTTTACGCAACCTTGGTGTCTATCTTAAGAAGAATTCCAAGAAGAACGCAATGGTGCAGTCCGTTTCACTTAATTCCCAATATTTAATTAAGTATTCTTTAGTTTATCATCTTAAAATGTTATAAAATTAAGGGTTGTTACATTCTCCCCTACTTAAAGGATTTTGTCCCCGAAATCTCCAATTTAAAAAGAATGTATATCCTAACATCCATCATCCATCTACTCATCCACCAATCACAGGCATACATTGTCCTTGAAAGTTCTCTAATGCTTGTATGAACATATGCAATGGTGTATGTATATATCCCTATACAAATGCGAAAGATCGGGCGGTTTACTGATTCAGTCGACCTCCTTAATACAATGTATGTTAGTGCTGTGAATGTATGCAAATAACCAGGGATGGAACTGTAGGGGGGAAACTAGGGGCCATGCCCCCCTCCCTTAAATTTTTTAAATAATGCACAGAGATCAATATATAAACTACTACATACATGAACAAGTAAGGCAGGTGTCCATGCAGTTTGATTATTATTATGTTTTAATCCTCTATCTGTGTGAAAGTATGATGAGATTATTGATAGGTGTGCACCTGTATATATGGACACTTGGCTACAATGTTTGTGCAAAGCACATGCAACAACAAATAAATATATGCTCACGTTTTCTGTCATCAGCTGCAAAATTGAATGGAAAGGCAGGCAAAGTTATATTTCAGCATTCTTCTTTTCATTCTCTGTTTTTCCACGTTTTCTTCTTAATCTTCCCTCTCCCCCAACCAGTGCCTTAGATCAATTACTTGATATACATGTTGAAATATCAAGGGTATTTACTTTATATGTATAATATTTTAAATGTCTCTTAATGTCTAAATTCAGTGATGTATAGGTATTAGTTTTTACTCAATGACTTATGTGCAAATGCCCAAAATAAACTTAAATTAGTGTTGTGTACTATTAAAAGCATATCGTTTTGTGTTTTCTAACACCATGATGTGGTAGTCAAAAGTACAAAAATATGGTGTCTTCAGCATTACACCACCATGTGGAGCTAAAAGTACCCAATCTTTTTCTTTTAGCTACCATGCTATGGTGTTAGGAAGCACAAATTTGGATGCTTTTAGCAATGCACTTGGTTAATTAGTTGGCTTCTTTAATTTATCATTTTCTCATGAAATATTCTATACCAGTCTGTAAAAAAAATTTGGCCCCCCCTCCCAAAATCCTGGCTTCGTCACTGCAAATAATCCTATTACAACATGTAAGTTCTATATGCGTGCGCAGCCATTTATCCAAATCCAACATTCATATGATGATGCATCTACTTTCATCCACTAAAAGAAGAAAATGCACACACATCCATATGTAGTATGAGAGTGATTGAGCCCATCTAGTGCCTAATGTGTGTGTATATGCATTCACGAGCAACCACTAGCAACCACTTGCATCCACTTGCATCCATCAAACATAACATGTCTCAAACACATGTTTACATCCATGGGATTCCTACCAAAAGGTAGAAGATTTGATCGATAGAATACACTTAAATGATAGAAACAAGTATGAAATAAAGCTTTGGAAAAAGAAGTTAAGAACTTACCCTTGAAAAGAAAAGGGTACGAAGCGCGAATCTTATCTTCAGTCTCCCAAGTTGCATCCTATTGGTTATCTTCCCACTGAAATTTCATTAACTTGACTTCTTTGTTGCGTAGCTTCTTAACTTATGATCCAAGAATACGAGTAGGAACTCGTCTAACTGTCGCCTCCCAGTATACCTCTACTTCCTCAAGCATACTCGGTTTAACTATATCTGCAGTATCCGTAAGCACTTCCGTAAATGAGAAACGTGGAAAACATCATAAACACCAGAAAGTCTCTCTAGTAGCTTTACTCTATAGGCCATTTGGCCAATTCTTTCTGTTATGGGAAATGGCCCTACAAAACTTGTTGCCAATTTCCCTACAGATCCAAAGCGAACCACATTTCTCAACAGTAATACCTTAACAAAAACCATATCTCCCACCTCAAACTCAATGTCAATCCTTCTCTTATTTGCGTAGGACTTCTGCCTATTCTGAGCTGTCTTCATTCGTCGTCTAATTAGATCAATCTTTTTGGAAGTTTCTCTAACCATATCCAGTCCAAGTAGAAGTCTTTCTGTAGATTCCCACCAACAAGTCGGTGATCTACAGTGTCGCCCGTATACTGCTTAGAAAGGTGCCATGCCAATGCTAACTTGATAAATGTTGTTGTAGGAGAACTCTACTAAAGGAAGATGCTCTTTCCAAGTCCCTCCGAAGTCTAGAATACACAGTCTTAAAAGATCCTCAAGAACTCTATTCACCCTTTCCGTCTGTCCATCGGTCTGAGAGTGATAAGCAGTGCTCAAACACAACTGTGTACCTAATGCTTCTTGCAGGCTCCTCCAAAATTCACTGGTGAAAATGGGGTCACGATCACTGCGATACTAAAAGGTACTCCATGAAGACGAACTATCTCACGAACGTAAACTGTTGCCAACCATGTTGCCGTCCTCTTACCCTTAACCAAAATGAAATGAGCGCTCTTAGTAAGTTTGTCTACTATAACCCAAATGCTGGTGTTGCCTTTCCTCGATCTAGGAAAACCATCAATGAAATCCATCGAGACGCTCTCCCACTTCCACTGTGGGATCTCCAAAGGATGAAGTAAACCACCGGGCTTCCTTTGCTCAGCTTGGACTTGCTGGCAAACCAAACATCGAGAAACAAACTCCACCGCATATTTCTTCATCCCAGCCCAAAAGAAAACCCTCTTCATATCTCTATACATCTTATCACCGCCTAGATGAATAGTCATCTTAGAATGATGAGCTTCCTCTAGGACTGTCTTTAACAAACTCCCAACTTGGAGAACACAAAGCCTTCCATCTCATCGCAACCACCCTCTATCGTTTGTGGAATATCTACCGAGGTGACTAGAAGTCTCCCCTTTATTGAGCCTATCCAAGATGTCTGAAATCTGTGGATCCTCTCGCTGTGAAGCTCCTATCTGATCCAAAAGAGTAGGTCGCACCTCTAGTGATGCCAATAAACCAGGTATAAACTCGGTGGAGGGTCTAAAATCAAAAGTCCATATAAACTCCAAGCTTTCCCTCTCCACAAACAGAGGACTCAAAGCCATCCTCTGCCCACTCAATGCGTCCACCACCACATTACGCTTGCCAAGGGTATAAGCAATCTCAAATCATAGGATGCTAGGAACTCCATCCATCTTTTTTGCCTTAAATTAAGATCCTTCTGCGAGAACAAGTACTTGAGAGATTTATGATCGGTGTACAACTCGAACTTCTCTCCAAGTAGATAATGGCGCCAAGTCTTAAGCGCGAATACTATGGCAGCTAGCTCTAAGTCATGGGTAGGTTAGTTCTTCTCATGAACACTTAGTTGTCTACGTCCATAACATACTACCCTTCCCTCTTGCATCATAACCGCACCAAGCCCTGTACCACATGCATCAGTGTATACTGTGAACACTTTGTTCCCGTCAGGCAAGGTCAAGACTAGGGTTGTTGTCAGAGCCCTCTTCAATCGCTGGAAAGCATCATCATAGTCAACATCCCAAGAAAATGTCAAATTCTTCTTCGTTAGCCTGGTAAGTGGGGCTGATATCTTAGCGAAGTCCTTGATGAACTTCCTATAATAGCCCGCTAATCCAAGAAAACTTCTCACCTCCATTGCATTCTTTGGGATCTGCCAATCTTGAACTACAACTATCTTTGCGGGATCTGCTGCTATCCCATCTTTAGAGACTACATGCCCTAGAAATCTCACTTCTTTTCTCCAAAAATGACATTTGGAGGATTTCGCCTTAAGCTGGTGCGCATGGAGAGTTTTCAAAACCTCCCTTAAATGTTGGGCATACTCTTCCTCGGTCTTCGAGAAAATCAAGATGTCATCGACAAAGATCACAACGAACTTATTTAGAAACTCCCGAAACGCCCTACTCATTAGATCAACAAAATAGACGGGTGCATTCGTCAACCCAAAGGGCATAACGAGCCACTCGAAGAAACCATCTGGAGTTCTAAAAGAGGTTTTGTCTATACTGTCCTCGGCCACCCTCAACTGATGAAACCCCATGGCCAAGTCTAACTGAGAGAAAACAGATGCACCAACAAGCTGATCAAACAGATCATCTATCCTCGGAAGTGGGTGCATGTTCTTTTTAGTGAGTTTATTCAAATCTTTATAATCTACACATAAGCGAAGCGAACCATCCGCCTTAGTTGTGAATACTACCGGAGCACCCCATTTAGATATGCTTCGCCTAATAAAACCCTTTCTCAAGTAGCTTCCCTACTTTATTGCTAAGCTCCCTTCTTTCTCTTGGAGCCATGTGGCGCACAGGCAATGCAACTGGCTTTGCATTGTCCACCAAGTATATACGGAAATCAATCTCGTGCCTCGAAGGTAAGCCCCGAACCTAATCAAAAACATCAGGATACTCACAGACTACTTGTACAGATTGTAGATCATCGATAGATGCATCAAGTGACTCTAGGAAACTATGCATGACAGACACTTTTGGGTCACAAGAAATCTCGAGGTTCCTCCCATGGCAAGTCAAAAGTCTAACAACCCTTCTCTCACAATCTAGAATGCACCATACATAGCTAGCCAATCCATCCCTAGAATCAAACCATAGCCCATGAAACTAAGCACATATGCGTCGCATTCAAACTCGACGCCTAACACAGATATTCTCAAATCCCGACAAATTATAGACAGATGAGTCATACCACCAATGGGGTTTGAGACAACAACGGGATCCAAAACCAAACTAGTACTAAGGTGCAAAGACTCAACCACATAATCAGATATAAAAGAATGTGAAGCACCTAAATCAAAAAGTGTTCTAATAGGATGATTGGAAAGAGAAATCAAACCTTCAATGGAAACTTTCCTACCTCTGTATGGCACCACGAGAGCATGCACCCACCCTCCCGAAGATCCTGCCCTTTGACCTTGTCCTTGCTTCATCGGACACTCCTTAGAAAAGTGTCTGACCTCTCCACAATTGAAACAAGCATTCTTCTTTCTTTTGTAGTCCTTAATCAAGTGACCCTCGCATCCGCAATTATGACACTTCCTCTTATCTCTAGCCTTGCCGACTTTTCCGCCCTTCTTTTGTTGTTGTTGTCTTTTCTTGGGCCACACTTTCTTATTTTCTGTTTCCTCAACCTTATCTTCTTTCTTTTCACATTTATCTTCCTCATGCATCAATGCCATATCAACGAGCCTTTCAAAAGTTGCTCCCATCGGAATATGAGACATAGCTAACCCATAGAGGGGTTCATTCAATCCTCTAGAAAACTGCAAAGCTTTCTTATGCGGGGCATCTACTAGCTCCAACCCAAACCTCGCCAGTTGATTGAATTTGTTAACATACTCTTTGACAGTCATGACTCCTTGCTTGAGTGCCATAAACCTCTCCATTTGCATACTTTTCTCAGCTTGAGAAAGAAACTTCATTTCAAATCTGTACTGAAAATCATCCCAAGTCTCCACTAGATGCCCTGCTTGCGTCACTTCCCACTAGAATGAAGCCTCATCTTTCATCAGCCAAGCGGCCAACTGAATCTTCCTATGATCATCAACTTCGAAAATTCCAAACAAATCCTCCATCTTTTTAAGCTAATTCCTTTCCTCTACAAAAGTTTCGGTTCCTCGGAATGGCTTCCCCCCCCCATAGCACAGAAATGTTTGTAGATCTAAGAGAAATTATCTGCTCGCGGAGGAGGAGGTGGAGGAATAGTGGGTGCAGTTGGTAGAGGAACGTCTACATGACCTCCGGCAGGTGTCATGGCCTCAAGATACCTACGGAACCAGCCTGGTATCGTGACGCCCTCAGGAATATTAGGTTTACCAGACATGCTAGAAAGAAAAGGAAAAGGGATTCAAACAGAGAATCGAAAGATACTACATATGGCTTTGGGGAACATGTTTTTCAAAACAAACTTTTCTTTTGAAAATGCTTTCTTTTAAAACCTTTTTGAAAACAATTATCAAAATCTTTTATCTGATCTGGTAACCTTCAGCTCTGATACCAAGTGAAACTCCCCACGTCTATTAATGTCACTCATTAAGAAAATGCATTAAGTTTTGTGAAGCGATGTAGGTAAACAGAAACAGAAATATTACAAGACAGACGTAAAATAACAGCGGAATTTAAAACTTTATTAAGTAGAAAACATTGTGGTTCAAAACATAGTTACATCATGAGTCTGAAATATATAAAACCCAGTACATCAACTTAAAACTTATGTCTTGTACTTAAATCATCAAAGTACAATAAATATGAAAAGAGCATAATCCCCAAAAACATAGCCATAGTAGAGAAGGTACGAAATCAAGCAGTACATCTAAGCTGCTCCAAGCAGAAGAAAAGAAGAATCATGATCAAGCTTGAGTATTCCCACCCTAAGAACCTAGAGGGAACGGAAGAGAAAGAAGAGGAAACAAAATGGGCCAGAAATAATGTCTGGCGAGTCCAGTTACTTTTAGCATATAAATAAGTAAAAGCATCATGACAGGCATATAAACTGAATAGGAGAGAGATACAACATATAAGGCAGGTATGACAAGGTAAACAGGATAAACCTAATAGAACATATATGTATAGTGCTTCTCTAATACTTTTCTCTTTCTCTGCACCAATACTAGTATAATATGAACAAGATGATCCCCAACAAGTATAAGACGATAAACTTAGGTGTACTTCTAGTGAGAGGTTTTACCCCCATACAACAATAGGAAGCCCAACTGAACATACCAGAGTTAACCCTAAAGATAATAACGAGCTCCTAAAAATACCGGAGTCTAGATGTACCCTAATTACTACCCCAATCGATCAGTTCCCTACTCCGTAGATACCTTGTGCTGGCCCCACAATAGGACATGTCACTTTCTAAAGTGGCAACCTTTTATTTTTAGGATGTGCACAACCATATCTACAGTGTCATGACGTCTTAGCCTCCCTTGTCCGGACCGATGCACGCACATGACCCCGTCGGAATGCATAGCCCTCACCGTCCCCTTTTTTTGGATCTCTTACAATCAGCCCAGTAGCGTGCTCCAACTCCGACCTAGTTCGGAGACTCGTTTGATACCTATATATAGGTTACCAACTAAAACGTGTCCCATACACTAGATGATACTAGCTTCCCCCTACACTTACATCCCAACTACTAGGATTTCCACGGGTTATGCCATACCCGTGTAAAAAGATTGCATAACCCCACATGTTAAGTTTGTGGGCCTATATATAAATATTACCCACTACCCCAATATATACTTAACCTCACACTATTTCTAGCAAGTTTACTTAACCCCTACTCAAGCTAACATGTTCATGTAATCCCTATGGATTCAAACAGGTTAAGTATCCAAGTTCATTACCATTTATTAATTTACGGTTATGATGTGCTAGACCTCTCACATTAAGCCTACAACTTGTGGATGCTGGATATGTCAGTCGGGTCCAAGCAGACTTCTTCCACAAGTCGGACTTAACCTTGTGTCTTAGCATGTTACATGTTTATGCACTTAGACCCCTCACATTAGATTCAGCACTTGTGGTCGCTGGATATGTCGGGCGGGTCCGGGAAGTCTTCTACCACAAGTGTAATCTAACCTCATGTCTAAGCATGGTTACAGTATCTAATTAGTGTAAATCTAGGCATTTTCACTAATTAATAATTATCCCTATTTCATTATACGTTTTCATGCCCCTTTTCCAAGTCATATTCCTCATGTACCATATGCCCCAAATTAAGATCTAAATCACAATTTTAATAATTCTCCCAAATCTATATTCATGTATTTAATTCAAGTTATGCCAAAATTTCCCAATACAAGTTATGCCCCAATTTCAACGTTTTCCCCTCGTTCCCAATTTCGCGCATTCGCATATTTCAGCGGTATGCCTGGGCTCGAAGGTAGCCTGACTATAAAATAAAAAGGGAAAAAAGAAGGGAAGAGAACATAAATAAACATAATAACAAGATTGACATATGATGGAAGGAATAGGCATAGAAACTATTAAGCATATAGTGACAAATTTGGGCACAATGACAAGATAGGCATATAGGAACAAATCTGATGAACATGTGATAATAGAATTGATTAGGCATAGTGTCATGATCATAAACAGGCATGATGATATCTAATCAGTGAATTAGATATACAAATAATGGTAGATCTGACATGATTTAATTAGTCACAGGCTTAGATCCAAGTCATAACATGTCTAGATTAACTTAGATACACAGGTTATGGCAGATCTGATATGATTTAAATAGTCATAGGCTTAGATCCAATTCATAGACATGTCAAAATAACTTTTAAGTTTATATATCTAAAAATAACGTAGTGGGTCTAAGAAATAGAAGAATTAATCGCAGACGTTGAAGTACAGATCTTTGAATTTGTCTAACTCTGGTTGTAGAAGAAGAATTAGGCTATTTCAATCTAGGCAGAGGCAGCATCTAGTTCTCCATTGTTTTTGAATGAATAAAACAATGGTATAGGGTCCTATTTATAGCACAGGGTCAATGAATATAGCCAAGAATTCAGTCCACGTACGAAAAAATGAATTTCGCACGAATTTGGGGGTTGGCGACATGGGTGTCGACAGCCCCCTTATGGTGTCGACCCATGGGTCAACACCTGTTAACCATATTTTTTAGCAAAAGCTACAACAGATCATACTAAAGCACAATATCCAGAAATGTGCCCTTTAGCAATGCGCAATCAACCAATTCGGATAATTCACGCTCCAAGAAGCCGAGCAAGGCTCGTTCCAGAACAGGCCTTCTTCAGACATCATCCCGAGCCAATTCCTACTAGCTGACAACTCACTCTGGAAGATTCGCTCTCCGAGTTGACCAAGAAAATCGCTCCCATAAAAGGCGCATCGACCGATTATCTCGGATCTACATGGAAATATCTAGCTGAGTCATTCAAATCTCAGCCCGACTTTCAAGGCAATAAAGGCGGTCAACCATATCCGAACAGAGCTCTACTTTTGATACACCTCATCTCGAGTGCCACATAAGCCGCTATTTCCAAGGATACTATTAATGAGCAGTAGAATGGGTCCTACCACCGCGATTGCTACCAATGATCGAACTCCACGTGTCCAAGCTCCAGGCCACGTGGCGGCCCGCTCAGCCCATGTATTCACCTATAAATACCTCAAAGCTCAAAGAGGAAAGGGACTTTTGGACTTCAGATTTTAATTTCTTTCAGAACTCTTTGAAGGACCCCTTTCGGAGGCTCTGTTCTTCCCACAAGACTTCCGACTCTTATAGATAACTCGGAAAATAACCATCCTCTCTTCTTTCCTCAAACAAAAAAAGCTTTGTACTTGTAATCGAAATAAGATCAATACATATAAAGTGGACGTAAGCAGTCTTTTACCGAACCACTAAAAAAATCTTGTGCGTGTTCCCTCTTTTTCTTTTCTTTTTTGCACTTTATAATCATTATTCGTGTGTCATTCACATGATTGGGGGTTGGCTGTCAGTAGTGACCAACTTTTGACGTCAACACTTTGGCATTCCAGGAAGGGGCAGAGCACCGACATATCCTCTAACCCTCGGCAAGTTTCAATCCATGGCGAACAAACGGAAGAAAGATACAACATCGTCCCGTCCCACAAATGTCGATGCAACCGAGACAAACGCTGCAGAAGCAAGTTTGGAAGCCTCCTCTCATGAAGACGTGTCCCGATATGTTATCCAGGATGAAATGGATAAGATTATGGCTGAATTCAGAGGCCATATGACATCTCAGGGTAAACTCCTCGAACAACAACATCAGTTGATGGATCACCTTCTTGGTCGAGTGGGGATGGGATTATACGCTTCAACATCAATTCCTCCACCGACCGGGACTGGGATAACAACTGATCTTCGGTTTGCATCCAATCACGCCACGGATCAGATCCAACCTTTGCTTCCTCCTGGTTCGGCTCCACCTCCTGAACAATCACAACCAGGAGTATCGCTTCCAGCGACCAACGCAGCCGCAGTAGCAGATTCTCAGGAGGCCCGCGATCAAGATCTAGGTCGTTCGACCAATTTGCCTCCACTCCTAGGGATAATTCGACCCCTCGGACCTATCGAGCAACTACCGGGCCCATCAGAATCAATGCCATTCCCAGTACAACCTGGAATCTTACCGCAGACTAATCTAACCACTCTTCCCCTTCAGCGAAGAGCTGGCGTGGCCTTCCCTTTGAACCAGGGAAACCACTCTAACATGCCGGTACTCACCGTGGCGGAAAAAAAATGCTATTGTAGACCCTTCTAACCTCGCTCCAACCGGGGGCAACCCCGAGCTTCGAACATCACATGCCATGCTGGATCGGCCTGGACCCTTTGTCATGGATACAGCTCGATCTAATACTCATTAGGTTCAAAAGGGTCCATTCTTCCCAGAACCAACTAACGGAGCTCATCCTCACTCTCACCTTCACTCAACTCTCGGAGGCCCAGCCAATGGCCACCCTTACGAGCATGCTTTTTCCAGATCCTCGTACTGAAGTTCTTCCAAATGTAGAGCTAAATTCATGGCAACGACTCCTCGGAGATGGAAGCCAACTTGCAAGCTTCATCCGACGTTTCACTCGGGGCACCTCTTCTCAACAGGATTTAGATAATGTTCACCGCAGCCACTTCACCATGGAAATCAGAAACTCCTGAAACCCTTCGGACTTCAAGTTTCCATCTATCGAGCCCTACAACGGTCGGACTGACCCGACCATGCACCTTATGTGATATATGCGACATATGGTGGTGCTTGGAGCATCAACCAACATCATGGCCAAGTGCTTTCCACTCTTTCTCACAAATATAGCCGACATGTGGTTTCGGCAGCTAAAAATGGAGTCGATCGGCAGCTGGAACGTGCTAGTCACCCGCTTCATCGAACAGTTCAGAGTACATATCTCCGGACCAAAGAGTGTCATGTTCTAATCCACCATCAAGCAACGATCAGGGGAAACACTTCGATCCTTCCTTGAAAGGTTCAACGCGACTGTAACATCATTCGACCAACCTGAGCCACCGATGGTGCTTATGGCCGCCATTGCAGGAGTTCAGAATCGATTAGAATTTTCAATCTCTTTAACCAGAGATCCCCCCAAAGATATCGAAGATTTCTACTCCAAGGCCGAGCGATTCCTCCAACAAGCGGATGCCAGTATTGAGATGGAGAGCCTCGAGGTCCTCGCCACCAAGCAAGGAGGTCCATCCAACTCCAACGGCCAGAATAAAGGAAGAGTAAAGGCCCTGGAAAGGAACAGACGCAACATGCGGCCTCGAAATGAAAATAAGTACGACTAGTACACCGAGCTTAACTCTTCTCTGCTCGATGTCTACCTTGACATACGAGGGTCCCTGCCACTTCCTAGACTACCTCAATGAGAACCAACCCAGATGGAACTCGATTCCGGCAAACATTGCATATTCCACAACGTAGCTGGACATAGCACCAATGAATGCTGGCTTCTACATGATCTCATCGAGGATCGAGTCAGACGAGGAGAAATTCCCAGATATATTAAGAAAAGTGCCCCAGCCTTACCGCTGCGGTCTTCTGCCCAAGCTCCTCAGGCCGGTCCTCGATCCCCTAGAAACGGAAAGGACCCTGAGACTGGCACTCGTGGCATTATTATTAATTAAGTTTAAATTTCTTTTCTGATGTATTCAATAAAATAGACACTTTGGTGTACACACGTACAGGGTTAGGATTTAGCTCCTAGGCATGCTCTGGAATCAACTGTTGTCCTGCTAGGATTTATTTTCATATCTTTGCGATAGTTCCTTAATGAGTAAGAACTTTCTTTTTCCAACATGGATTGCATTTGGATGATTCAAGCCGTGTATGGTTAACGCTAGCCATCTCTTTAAGTCGAGTATGGTTTATACTCGCCTCCCTTTTCTAGACCAAGAGCGTTTATCACTCGTTGGGCATAATAATCTTACATGAGTCGAGCATAAAAAACACTTGCCACAAGCTGAGTATAGTTAATACTCACCACCACTGTAAGCCGAGTATGGTTAATACTCGCCACCTCTGTAAGCCGAGTATGGTTAATACTCACCACCTCTGTAAGCCGAGTATGGTTAATACTCGCTAACCCTCAAAGCCAAGTGAAATAAACGCTCGCCCATGACTCTAGGATGGGTATATTCAATACTAGACCCATCGAGACTGAATCCTTCTTCAAACCAAGAATGGCTTATTTTATCTTTGCAGGTACTAAATCTCACAACCAAAGCCGGTGATCATCATCTCGGCATTAATACAGTTTCCGATGGTTGTCGGTTTTTTGGTCTTAATACGATCTACTTCGATCGTCAGTTTTCCGGCCTTAATGCAACCATCAGAACCGTTGGATTTCCGGCCTTAATATGGTCCAGTGTGACCATAGCTACTTGAGCAATTGTGCTTCGGATCATATTTCAAAACACACCTCCCTCTACCGAAGAAGATGTATTCTGAGGGGCAAAGTGTTAACCATCTTTTTTGGCAAAAGCTACCAAAGATCATATCAAAGCCCAATATCCAAAAATGTGCCCTTCAGCAATGCGCAATCAGCCAATTCGGATAATTCATGCTCCAAGAAGCCCATCCAAGGCTCGGTCCAGAATAGGCCTTCTTCAGACATCAGCTCGAGTGAGTTCCTACCAGCTGATAACTCACTCCGGAAGATTCACTCTCCCAGTCGACTGAGAAAATCGCTCCCATAGAAGGTGCATCGACCTAGTATATCGGATCTACATGGAAATATCCAGCTGAGTCATTCAAATCTCTGCCCGACTTTCAAGGCAATAAAGGCGGTCAACCATATCCGAATAAAGCCCTACTTTTGACACACTTCATCTCAAGTGCAACGTAAGCCGCTATTTCCGAGGATAATGTTAATGAGAAATAGAATGGGTCTTATCGCCGCTATTTCTACCAATGATTGAACTCCACGTGTCCAAGCTCCAGGCCACGTGGTGACCCGCTCAAACCATGTATTCACCTATAAATACCTCAAAGCTCAAAGAGAAAAGGGTTTTTTGGACTTCAGATTTTAACTTCTTTTGGAACTCTTTGGAAGACCCCTTTCAGAGGCTCTGTTCTTCCCACAAGACGTCACACTCTCACGGCTAACTCAGAAAATAGCCATCCTCTCTTCTTTCCTCAAATAGAAAAAGATTTGTACTTGTAATCAAAATAAGATCAATACATATAAGTGGATGTAGGCACAGTCTTTTGCCGAACTGCTATGAAAATCTTGTGTGTGTTCCCTCTTTTTCTTTGCTTTTTTGCACTTTATAATCATTGTTCATGTGTCATTCACACGATTGGGGGTTGGCTGTCACTAATGACCAACTTTTGACGTCAACGACACCCCTACGGTATGTCGTCTCCCAACGGGTCCATTTCCTTCCCAGACTTCCAGCTTATGATTTTGAATTATTTTGAATGGTTTTGACTTGGTTATTTTTGTGTGTGTGTGTATATATATATCTTATGCATATAAAACTTCAGACCTTAATATCTTCTTCATACGATGTCCGTTTTATGCAAACTTGGTGTCTATCTTAAGCAGAATTCCGAGACGAATGCCGTGGCGCAGTCCGTTTCACTTAATTCCCAATATTTAATTAAGTATTTTTTAGTTTATCATCTTAATGTGTTATAAAATTACGGGGTGTTATAGTCATTCCTAAACATGTTTTTACATTCACCAGAATTCTATGTTCTGACCTCCCACCTATTAACATAAACAGGTTAGCAGATAAGGACGCTTGGATTGGTGATTGTTAGTGATGCTTAGAGGTGGAGCCCTGCGATGGGGGCTTTAGTTATTTTATGGTAGTATTATTGTTATTGTTATCTTTATGTATTGGGATAATTATTGATGTACCTTTTTTTCTATTAAGACTCGTTGTATCTAACATTGATGGTGGTTTGAATTTATGGTACATCTATTTTTGATCTATTATACTTTATCCCTTTCGTTGTGTGGGACTCTAGTTTCATTTAGATTTCTCTATTATATATATTTTAGTATTTCCTTGTAGGAACCAACGATCCATTTATAATGGTTCTAAGTTCTGATGAACCTTTTCTGGGTTGGAATTTAGGCCCATTCCGGGTTGGTTGGTACAAGTCCCATCCCTATCATAGAATCATCGTCATCGAATGATGGATCACTACATAGAAGCACTATATCCTCTCCTTAAGACAAAGCCACTGATCGAAGAGCCATAATGTTGAAATCTCTATTGAATGAACCATCATGTACTGCTCCTCGAAATCACACCATTGTCCATGTTAATTTGACCAAATGGCTAATACAATGGTAGTCGATATTAACCACTCCATAGTAATCGACAACAACTACCTGAATCATATATTTGATCAAAATTGGTTAAATACCCATCCAACGAAAACGTCTGGCATCTGTCGTGAAGTCCAGCTCATCACTAAGTCCATCCATCTTCTTTACGGCAGCCACCGAGCTCTACTGTCGCCCCATCTTCAATTTTTCGCCAAGATCCAATGTTGCTCTTGCATCGAATCCAACCATATGCTCTAAAGCTCCTTTGAAAATTTATCTCATCCATTCAAGTCTATCATCCTTGTGTGTTCAATCAATATGCAGTGGTGTGTGCATTTGATCGATAAGCACCCACAAGGTCTAAGGAACGAGATTTCCTAATATTAGATCGCTTACGAATGACGTTTTAACCCAAACTAAACAAACTATTTAACCATACAACAAATATTCATACAAATTTTAAAATTAGCACACAATCATTTATAATAGAAATAATAAATCAAGTAGAGCCTATCTACAACAATCAAAGTGAAATAAGCATTCAAATAAACTAAATCTACCAGTATGGTCAAAATAGCGTGTAATAGTGCACAAATGATAAATAGCGCGCAAATAGATAAAAATGTGACAATCAAGTTAATTCTACTTAAATAATTATTTAATCTTTTTATTTATTATTTACTAAATTCAACTATCCTAAGTATTGCGTTTTATAATCAGAAATCATTTAAAACGTTAAATTTACACTATACGGACAAATACAATTCATGAGAGATAAGCTCACTCACCTCAACCATAAACACAAACAAGTTCTAATGCGTAGAGCTCGTCCACACGAGTACATTGGAAGAAACAACGTCCAATTACAACCTCATATGCAAAAGATATCGCATAAATAAGTTCCATGGATTTAAAACAAATAACAGGATTAACTTAAGAGTGATTAGTCACAAATGAACTTGCCAAGCCCTTCTTCCCCAAATGATACTTCCAAGCCGTGCACAACCCAATTATCGCACGTGCAAAATCTTGGTGACGTGAATCAATACTCAATGAAAATCGGATCTAGCTTCATTCTTGAGTCTCTCTCTGCATGCTCAGTATTCTCGTACGCTCGGCTCAAGGTCTGACTTCCCCTTGTGAGACGCGTCCTATGACCTCCACCCTCGACTGCTATAGGAGAGTAACAAAAATAATGGCTAGATCGGCCCTAACTCCTCCATCGAAGCATCTTTCAATCACGAACTCGAATCCAACCTCGACTTGTCCTATCTCAGACCATACGCGACAATAACTTGAACCCTAGTCATGCTGTCATGAAACACGTGCCAGGAAATCTCGATCGAACTCTAAAACATGGACATGGGTTTGTGAAGATTGCTTCATGATTTCAAGGGCTTAATTTGGTGTTTTTTTCATTAAGCATAACACTTGATTCAAATTTTTGATGCGAAAAGCGATAGCAGCCGCAATTTTTGCAATGGAACGGTAACTGGAGAATGAGGAGGAGTAGCGGGCCAAGTTGGTTGTTGTAGATTTAGGAAACATAATAATATTTTATTATTAAATTCACAAATAAGGCCCAAAAAATGGTTGTCTACAATCGAGATGTGATGCCTACCATCATCTATGCAAAAAGGACTTCTAAAAACAATGGAACTAGTTTTGAGACCAAACTTGATTGTATACGGAAGTTAGCCTTTAAAACTCGAATTATATAGTCCTAGTTTATTACAGAAATGGCATACGTTTAATTTATGAATGATCTAATGGTACGTCTAGTCGCTATGAAACTTAACGGCGTATAACAACTCACTAGTATTATTCCAAAACTATAAGTTACATCATAATCTGGAATTGTTCTCCTGGAGCGACAATTTACACGTTAATCAAGACCGTTACGACCACCAAATGGTCCGAACTCAAAATATAGTGATCCATATACTTATTACGCACATAACAGAAAATCCAGACTCAATGGAATTAGTCTCGATTCCCGATTAGATTTTTTGTGAAATAAACTCATTTTATAGTCGTCAATTGGATTATTAACGATCAATGTTTAAATAAATATTTAAATATCCAATCATTGAAATACGGATCATTACACCTAGATGACCCAAAACTCGGTTGGGGATTTAAATTCTATGGTCTATTTTCCATTTTATCGTGGCTAGGCACCGCATAGCCACTCTCTTTTTAGTTTGGAAGGTACTCTTGAATCGGGTTAATAGCTTTGCCCTTAAAAAACAATCTAAGTAAACCACACGGTATTGTATAGGATTCTCCAGGCATTTCAATAGTGAAAGATCATTCTGGCCCAAGAGGCAAAACTCTTTTCCTTTCTCAATTTCGTTGGTTGATCGATGATGAACCGTAATCCTGCGGCTACTATCACTACTACAAAAAGCATTTGTTGCTTCGCCTCATTTGCTTCTGATGTGCTTGCAACAGAAGCAAATAATATTATTTTCTTATATTCCATCATTGCAACAGAAGCAATTAGTACAGGGAAAGCAGTAGAAAATATACATATAGAAATTTACTTCCGTTATTGTAGAAACAAAAGCAAATATGTGAAAGCGGATTCATTTTTTTTGCTCCAGATCACTATATATCAGAAGCAAGTACGTTTTATTTGCACTAGTTTTATGACCATCGGATGCAAATGCATTTTTCAGAAATTAGCTTGCATAAGCCCAATCATGCCCGCCTAAAACAAAGTCTCATTTTCTTTCCCAAAATTCAGAGAAGCGAAAGTGAGGAAAAAAACAATTTTGTTTCTCGACGTCGATTTCCTTCTGTCCGCTTAGTCAAATCGACATGCACTCACACAAAATTTCCTCTATATCAGTAATTTGGATCTGCTCGCTAGTTAGCATTGCTTTAGGTACCCATTTACTAATTCACTTGTTTGTTATTCTCTAAATTAATGTAATGCTTTTTGAGTTTAACCGATAGAAGTTAAGTGTAATTAAATTTGTGCATTTGGTAGCAGAAGCACCAAATTGCATAATTATTGTTTCTTGATGAACAAATCAATTCAAATGAATTGTTGATGAATCCTTTGGTTGTTGCTTTGTTAGTAATTTAAACATGTTTTTCTGGATTACTTCTCAAGTGTTTAGCTCCTGTTAGTTGTCTATAAAATCATCTGTTGTTAGCAACATCATCATTGGATACTCACTAAAACGTCCATTTTGCTTTGTTGTCCATGTACTGCTTTATTTCAGATTGTAGCCAACAATCAGAGAGCAGCATGTTTGAAGAAACTCATGAGAAACTATATTCATTGAGGTTTGATTTGTTTCTGAAAGTTTTATTTTTAGTAAGACTTGTTGTAAATACCACACTTCATCTTAAAACTATGATTTTATAATTACTAAGTTGTAGTTCTTAGTTTGCACTTGGTACTTTCTTGTGTTAAGACCAGATTATTAGCAATATTATCGAATTATTTTGTTTTATGTTATGTTGTTGCTCTTAAATGTATGGATTGTAATACTATCAATGAAATTATTACATTCAACTGTCTAATTTATATTGTTATATGGTCAGATTATATAATTACAAGAGATAATTATTTTTGATATATATTCATTGCTTGTTTGAGAATTATAGTGATTTACAAGGGATATTTATTGTCAAATATAGTTTTTTGCTTCTGATGTAAGCAAAACAGAAGCAATAAGTAGGATCTTTTTAAATTCAATTACCCTTTATTGCTTAGACAACGGGGAACCAAAACCAAAAAGGACGTTTTTATTGCTTCAGCTATGTACCAGAATCAACAAATTTGGATCTATTTGTGCCTTCTTCATTTTCTTCGGATGTTGAATCGAAGCAATAGAGGGTAGGAAACCGAAGCAATTATTTTCCAGCCGAAGCAAAACATTTGGGCTTATTGCGTCGTCAGCAGTTGCTTTGGTTATAGAACCGAAGCAACATGGGATAAACAATAGAAGCAACAGACCAGTTTTGTAGTAATGTATCATTTTAGGTATTCCCTAACATGCGCTAACATATTTATCGCATGACTACCTAGCCATCCATCAACCTTTTATGTGACGTCCCGCCCAGCACCAACCGACATTTACTCCAAAGGTGCGCTATACACATGTCCAGTTAGCACGGAACGGTCGTCAGAAGGAAAGGAAAGGAGGAAATGAACTAACAAGGAACCTATAGAATGTCTCACAGCGCATAGAACAAAATATAATAATAACATACTTGACATAAAACAGGTGAGACAGTGCATAAGCTGACAACTAACATAGCAGCGGAAAACCCAAGTACAGCTTATGATCCAAAGTTAACACGATTACAACTTTTCAAACTGTCTCAAAAAAAGAAAAGCAAGATAAGGGAGGTACGCTACTAATGCCCAAATAGCGACCACCAACGACACAGGGAGAATATCTATATATCATACGTGGAAGCCTCCTGCTCGCCTCCGAATCAGCTACTCGCGCATCACCAGCTAACCTGTCTCTAGTCTGTTCGTGTGAACACCCAGAGTAATAAGAAGAGACATAAAACTATGGGTCAGACATAAAGCCTGGTATGAGCGATAAGCATCTAAACAGAACAATAACAGGTAGACTAAACCATACCTGAACCTGGACCTGCAACCAAAGAGTTAGCACTACATACTGTACAACACTCTAAGGTGCCATTTCAAATGGTGTAAAGATAACGGGGGTGGGTGTGTGCAAGTCATAGTGATGGAAAACAATCAAACATAGCATCCATCTTCACATCTCTCACTCAGTGCATAAAGCATACGATATTCACCACTTCGATCACCCAACATACTTTGTTATGATCACTTTGCCCCATGAAGTCATAAATGACTTCACTGCACTGATACATAGCCACTAATCCTTTGCTATGTCCACTTTGCCCCATGGAGTCACAATGACCTCACTGCACTGGCTCATAGCCTCACTAATCCTTTACTATGTCCACTCTGCCCCATGGAGTCACAATGACCCCACTGCACTGGCTCATAGTCTTATTACGCATCACTTTGCCCCCATGAAGTCATAAATGGCTTCACTGCACTGATAACGTAGTCTTGCTACCATCACCTTGCCCCTCGAGTCGTAGTGACTCTACTGCACTGATAAGTAGCCCATCATCCATTTTCAGTGGTGAATCGAAGTTATGAACGTCGACAACTCCTTAGCACACGTCCTGCAGCAAAGTCCAACAATGAAGTGAACTCATTGGTTCTCAACTGGATCCTGAGCGCTAACTTCCATTTGGACTACCTTTGCATCTTAGGTTATTGGTCATCACCGGATCGGTTCGGATCTCCCATAATCATCAGTTCGGTTCGGATCATAGTGCTCCTTCTTCGCTGGGTCGGATCGAATCATCGTCACCTCAGCGGATAGGATCGGGTCTCCATGTCCAGTCGCCATCACCGGTTCGGGTCGGGGTCCTTCGAGCGGCTCGGATCGGAAAGCACTTCTCCAGGTCAACAACGGATCGTGCTCACCATTCAAGGACGGATCAGATGCTCCTGTATGTGACGCGGTTCGGGTTCGAGCTCCCTTCCCCATCGGATCGGGGTATTTAGTTCGGATCATGGCAAGTACCCATGAACGGTTCGGATCGGATCCTCCTAACCGATCCGATCCGGTTCGGATATCTTCTTGCACTTTTTCCAGCAAGCAATTTACGCCACTCGACGGCGTTTTCGACCATTCTATCTATTCTAATCAATCACAAAACATACCATACAATCATAGCAATAAGTAGAAGTGACCTCAAACACCAAAACATCAATATGATAGGTTAAAATGGATCAAACATACCCAAAACCCCATATTTCCCCTTAAGCATGTTTAGGTGAAACTAATGATGTGATTAGCAAAACTTAACCAAATTAACCCAAATTCATATCAGAGGTCTAAAACATCATTTCAAATTTTATAAATATTTTTCCAAAATTTTATCATGTTTAAATTCGCTAATTAACACTAATTACCCCTAATTAGCCATAATTAGTGAGGAACTATGCAAATCACTCACCTTAGCCACAAATAAGACTTAGATCTGAAATAAATCTCTGATTTGGTGTGAATCCCAATGCTAAACAGCAGCTCTAATCTTGATTTGGTATAGATCCCCCTTGATTTGATGTTGCTAAGCTTAATCCTTGATTAGAAGATGATTTGGAGGTGATTTAGAGGTTGGAGGCCATTTTTAGGATTTCTAAGAGGTAAGTGGAGGCTAGAAAACTGAAATGGAATGAATCTCTAACTCTTTTCAGCCTCCCCATAACCCTAATCCCTAATCCCTAAATGGTTTATGGGCCCATTCACTAATCACCCTATTTGGCCCGGTTAAGCAGTTTTTCACCTTCCAAACCTTATTTCAGCCATATCTCCCAAACGGTTAAGTCCGTTTCTCACATGTGACCACTCTACGGAAAGGTAAACCATCAAACGAATCTAATGGAAGTGGTTTCAGGTCAAAATTCCTTTCCAGTCCAAAGTTATGGCCAAAACAAGACCAGCTAGAGGCAAAATGGTCATTTAAAAATCGACAAAAATCATGAACATAGGAAATGACCCTAATGGTTGTTTCCCAAAGTTACATGACCATACGACTTCATATGGGAAAGAAATAAATATTCTACGATACTCCTATGCATAGAATGCGGGCTGTTACATTCTCCCCCCCCTTAAGAAATTTCGCCCCCGAAATTTCCAAACCAAAACACAGAAAGGGTCCTGCATGCCTATCAACCATAAAACAAAAATCAAACATACAAAACAAGCAAAACAAGTATATCCTAGCATGCGGAATAACTAAATTGCAAAGTAAATCTTACCAGGTAAAGAGTTCTGGATACGTCTTTCTAATGCTCTCCTCTGTCTCCCAAGTACAGTCATTCTCGTTCTCGCCCCACTGAACCTTGACTAGCTTCACTGCCTTCCTTCGAAATTGCTTCGTATCGTGCTCGACAATACGAATCGGCTTGCGGTTCCCAACCGCCTCGGGTTCCACTTCGAAGTCCTCTAACTGATTAGGTGAAATAGCCAAATCTGGGTCATGCACAAACTTCCTTAGTTGGGAAACATGGAATACGTTGTGAACTCCCGCCATCTTCTCTGGTAAGTCAACTCTATACGCCAAATTCCCAACTTGTTCGAGAACTGGGAATGGGCCAACAAATCTTGGTGCCAACTTGCCTCTCCTGCCAAATCGTATCACGCTCTTCAACGGAGAAACCTTGACAAACACCAAGTCACCAACGGAGAATTTTAAATCTTTTCTCCTCTTATCAGCATAACTCTTCTGCCTATCTTGGGCAGCTCTCATTCGTTGTTGAATGATCTTAATCTTATCCGAAGTTTCCCTCACCACATCTGGTCCAAGCATAAACTTCTCGCCAGTCTCTACCCAACATGATGGTGAGTTGCACGGTCTTCCGTACAAAGCTTCATATGGAGCCATACCGATACTGGATTGGTATCTATTATTATATGCAAACTCTACTAGATGCAAATGGTCATCCCATGATCCACCAAAATCCAATATACAAGCTCTCAAGAGATCTTCCAATATACGATTCACCCTCTCCGTCTGACCGTCGGTCTGAGGATGATATGCGGTACTGAGATGTAATTCTGACCCTAGAGCCTCTTGTAAGCTCTTCCAAAACCCACTAGTAAACAACGGGTCTCGGTCACTCACAATGCTTTTAGGTACTCCATGAAATCTCACTACCCACTTCATATACAATTCTGCTAACTTAGCTGCTGTTCTAGTCGATTTGACTGGTATAAATCTTGCACTCTTAGTCAATCGATCCACAATTACCCAAATGCTATCATGTCTCGATCTAGCCCTTGGTAAACCATCGATGAAGTCCATCGAGACTTGCTCCCATTTCCATTCGGGAATTTCTAATGGTTGCAACAAACCACTAGGCTTCTTTTTCTCGGCTTTAACTAGCTGGTAATTCATGCATTTGGATATAAACTTCCCAACGTCTCTTTTCATCCCTTTCCATTAGTAAGTCTGCTTCATGTCTCGATACATCTTATTACCACCGGGATGTATAGTCAGTTTTGAGTGATGACATTCTCTAAGCACTTCATCTCTCAAACCATTCACGTTGGGTATAACTAGTCTTCCATTCTTTCTAAGCCATCCATCTCGATCAAGCTCATATAAATTCATCTCCTCACCGTCGATGTTCATCTCTAACTTGGAGATGATTTCTAATAGATTAGGATCGTCCCTCTGGCTGGAACCAATCCGCTCTATCAAAGTGGGTCTGATCGCCAAACTAGCTAGCATTTCTGGATCCAATTCGCACTTTGGTCTGAAATCAAACCCTTTGATATACTCCAGTTGCTTCCATTCAAGAAACATAGCCCCCAAACTAGCATGTCTCCTATTCAAGGCATCGGCTACCGCATTACCTTTCCCAGGTGTGTATGCGATGTCAAAATCATACGAAGCCAAGAACTCTAACCATCTCTGCTGACGGAGATTCAGATCCTTCTGTGAGAAGAGATGCTTTAACGATTTATGGTCGGTAAACAACTCGAATCTTTCTCTTAAGAGATAATGTCTCCACATCTTCAGCACAAACACGATCACTGCTAGTTCCAAATCATGGGTAGGGTACTTTTTCTCATGCGGCTTCAATTGCCGACTAGCATAAGCTACAACCCTACCTCCTTGCATCAATACATCACCTAGTCCGGTACCACAAGCATCCGTGTATACTGTCATCTCTTCATTCCCTTTCGGAATGACTAACACTGGTGCACGCGTCAACTTTTCCATTAGACTCCTGAATGCATTCTCACACACTCCGTCCTAGACGAAGGCCTGATTCTTCTTAGTCAACTGAGTCAACGGTGTTGCTATCTTGGAGAAGTCCTGGATAAACTTACGATAATATCCAGCTAACCCCAAGAAACTTCTTACATCTGTTGCATTCTTGGGCGTAGGCCAATCCTGTACCGTAGCCACCTTCGCAGGGTCCACGGCAATACCATTCTCGGAAACAACATGGCCCAAGAATCTCACTTCCCTCCTCCAGAAATGACACTTAGAGAATTTCGCTTTCAATTGGTGTTTCCTCAACACCTCCACCACTATTCTCAAGTGTCCCTTGTGTTCCTCCTCTGTCCTAGAGTAAACAAGGATATCGTCTACGAACACAAGAACAAACTTATTCAACTGATCTCTGAATACTCGATTCATAAGATCCACAATGTAGGCTGGTGCATTGGTCAACCCAAATGACATGACCAACCACTCATAGAATCCAGACGGCGTCCTAAATGCCGTTTTCGGAACACTATCATCCGCTACTCGGAGCTGATGAAATCCTGTCGCGAGGTCCAACTGGGAGAACACACTTGCTCCTTCCAGTTAATCAAACAAACCATCTTTCCACGGTAGAGGATACTTATTCTTCCTTGTTACCTTATTCAACTCGCGATAGTCCACACACAAACGAAGGGAACCATCTGCCTTAGTGGCAAACACAACTGGTGCTCCCCACTCGGAGACACTTCTTCTAATAAACCCCTTCTTCAAAAGATTGGTGACTTGAACCCCGAGCTCTCGCTGCTCCCTTGGTGCCATACGACGAAGTGGCATCACTATAGGTCTGGCATCTTTCACTAAATCAATACGGAACTCAATCTCTCGGTGTGGTGGAAGCCCGGTCACCTCCTCGAAGACGTCCGGATACTGGCCAACCACGGGCACATCTGACAACTCATCATGCGGGATGTCGAGGGAATTTATAAAACTAGCCATTACCCCATCACTAGGTAGACTACCAAACACTACCCTCCGCCCATCATCCGCCCTAACTGTCACCAAAAAGCCCTCACAGTCTACCACCACCTCATATCTTTGGAGCCAATCGACTCCCAATATAATGCCATACCCAGTAAAGCCCAAAACAAAGCAATCACAAACAAACACACATCCATGACTCGACAAGACCAAATTTCGGCAAATCATACTAAGGCTAGTCGAACCACCAATCGGGTTCGTCACAACCAACGGTCTATCGACTATCTCGAGTTCCAGTCCAAACCTATCTACCAGGTCACTAGATATGAAGGAATGGGAAGCCCCAGTATCAAACAAAACTCGAACTGGTACATCACAAATAGAAAGCATACCTTGAATAACAACATTCTTTCCTTTTTCCGCCGCAGTTGGGGCATTCGACGAAGAAGGAACAACATCGATAGCATTTGCTTTCACAATCTGCTTCTCCTTAAGAGATTGCATACACTTATCCTTACGATGTCCCACTTGGCCACAGTTATAGCACTTCCTATCCGCTGGCTTGGCCCGACATTCTTTAGCATAATGGCCCTTCTTACCACAGCTGAAGCACTCAACATCTTTCTTGTTCTTCTTCTGGACATCCTTAGATTGGTTCTGTTTTCTCTTATTCTGAGAGTTATTCTTGCCTCCACCACCTGCTTGCGGCTTCAGCCCTTATGCAGATGCAGCCTCAGTCTTTGGCTTAGGGTAAAGACTCTCTGATCTCAAAGCTTTCCCCACAATCGATTTAAAAGTCTCATCGATGTGGTCGATAAGCCTTTCCCCCAAGTATCCATCCAAACCAGTAATGAACTTCTCATTCTTCTTCTTAGGAGTATCGATAAGAGATATCCATACTTCGACAAAGTGTCGAACTCAGCAATATAGTCAGAGACTGCCCTACCGTTCTGCTTGAGTTCCAAGATTCTCTTAAACAACACTGACTTCTGGGCAGCTGGAATGAACTTCGCGCTAAAGCGAGCCTTGAACTGATCCCAAGTAACCTGATCTTCTGGAGTAGCTGTTCTAATGACATTCCACCAATTCATCGCTCGCCCTTGCAGCTGACGAGACGCTAGCCTTCTCTTCATCGCATCCTCGATACCCAAGTCGTCGAAGATATGATCACAGCTATCCAACCAATCCTGAACATCTGTGGCCGACTCCGTTCCATGGAACGGCTTCCCACCAAGGTTAGTGTAATCCTTGCACAACTTGGCGAAATCGACCCTAGGCGCCTGCACTACTGGGCCACCACCAATTCCGGGATTGGGAACTGCCCCTTGCACCTCCCTAAGCATGTCCCTCATGAGGTCAGTAAACATCGCCCTCATGTCAGCAGCATTCCCATTATTGGCTCCCCTACCAGCACCCCTTGCATATCGGCTCATCGTTCAATCTGTAAAGGGAAACGATTAACGACCCCATAGTGGTGCTAGTGTAGTATGACTTCATTCTTATACTACTAATAGTATATATATAGCTTTCGAAAACCAAAGTAATCACAAATACGTGCTCTCATATACGTATTATCTCTCCCTAGTGTCTTTCCCTAGGTTAACTACGCAACCTAGAGCTATGATACCAAATGTGACGTCCCGCCCCACACCAACCGACATTTACTCCAAAGGTGCGCTATACACATGTCAGTTAGCATGGAACGGTCGTCAAAAGGAAAGGAAAGGAGGAAATGAACTAACAAGGAACCTGTAGAATGTCTCACAGCGCATAGAACAAAATATAATAATAACATACTTGACATAAAACAGGTGAGACAGTGCATAAGCTGAAACAACTAACATAGCAGCGGAAAATCCAAGTACAGCTTATGATCAAAAGTTAACATGATTACAACTTTTCAAACTGTCTCAAAAAAAGCAAAGCAAGATAAGGGAGGTACGCTACTAATGCCCAAGTAGCGACCACCAACGACACAGGGAGAATATCTATATATCATACGTGGAAGCCTCCTGCTCGCCTCCGAATCAGCTACTCGCGCATCACCAGCTAACCTGTCTCTAGTCTGCTCGTGTGAGCACCCAGAGTAATAAGAAGAGACACAAAACTCTGGGTCAGACATAAAGCCTGGTATGAGCGATAAGCATCTAAACAGAACAATAACAGGTAGACTAAACCATACCTGAACCTGGACCTGCAACCAAAGAGTTAGCACTACATACTGTACAACACTCTAAGGTGCCATTTCAAATGGTGTAAAGATAACGGGGGTGGGGGTGTGCATGTCATAGTGATGACAAACAATCAAACATAGCATCCATCCTCACATCTATCACCCAGTGCATAAAGCATACGATATTCACCACTTCGATCACCCAACATACTTTGTTATGATCACTTTGCCCCATGAAGTCATAAATGACTTCACTGCACTGATACATAGCCACTAATCCTTTGCTATGTCCACTTTGCCCCATGGAGTCACAATGACCCCACTGCACTGGCTCATAGCCTCACTAATCCTTTACTATGTCCACTCTGCCCCATGGAGTCACAATGACCCCACTGCACTGGCTCATAGTCTTACAATGCATCACTTTGCCCCATGAAGTCATAAATGGCTTCACTGCACTGATAACGTAGTCTTGCTACCATCACCTTGCCCCTCGAGTCGTAGTGACTCTACTGCACTGATAAGTAGCCCATCATCCATTTTCAGTGGTGAATCGAAGTTATGAACGTCGACAACTCTTTAGCACACGTCTCGCAGCAAAGTCCAACAATGAAGTGAACTCCTTGGTTCCCAACTGGAACTTGAGCTCTAACTTCCATTTGGACTACCTTTGCATCTCGGGTTATTGGTCATCACCTGATCGGTTCGGATATCCCATAATCATCAGTTCGGTTCGGATCATAGTGCTCCTTCTTCTTCGTTGGGTCGGATCGAGTCATCGTCACCTTAGCGGATCGGATCGGGTCTCCATGTCCAGTCGCCATCACCGGTTCAGGTCGGGGTCCTTCAAGCGGCTCAGATCGGAAAGCACTTCTCCAGATCAACAACGGATCGTGCTCACCATTCAAGGGCGAATCGGATGCTCCTGTATGTGATGCGGTTCGGCTTCGAGCTCCCTTCCCTATCGGATCGGGGTATTTAGTTCGGATCGTGGCAAGTACCCATGAATGGCTCGGATCGGATCCTCCTAACCGATCCGATCCGGTTCGGATGTCTTCCTGCACTTTTTCCAGCAAGCAATTTACGCCACTCTACGGCATTTTCGACCATTCTACCTATTCTAATCAATCACAAAACATAACACACAATCATAGCAACAAGTAGAAGTGACCTCAAACACCAAAACATCAATATGATAGGTTAAAATGGATCAAACATACCCAAAACCCCATATTTCCCCTTAAGCATGTTTAGGTGAAACTAATGATGTGATTAGCAAAACTTAACCAAATTAACCCGAATTCATATCAGAGGTCTAAAACATCATTTCGAATTTTATAAATATTTTTCCAAAATTTTATCATGTTTAAATTCGCTAATTAGCACTAATTACCCCTAATTAGCCATAATTAGTGAGGAACTATGCAAATCACTCACCTTAGCCACAAATAAGACTTAGATCTGAAATAAATCTCTGATTTGGTGTGAATCCCAATGCTAAACAGCAGCTCTAATCTTGATTTGGTATAGATCTCCCTTGATTTGATGTTGTTAAGCTTAATCCTTGATTAGAAGGTGATTTAGAGGTTGGAGACCATTTTTAGGGTTTCTAAGAGGTAAGTGGAGGCTAGAAAACTAAAATGGAATGAATCTCTAACTCTTTTCAGCCACCCCATAACCCTAATCTCGAAATGGGTTATGGGCCCATTCACTAATCACCTTATTTGGCCCGGTTAAGCAGTTTTTCACCTTCCAAACCTTATTTCAGCCATATCTCCCAAACGGTAAGTCCGTTTCCCACATGTGACCACTCTACGGAAAGGTAAACCATCAAACGAATCTAATGAAAGTGGTTTCAGGTCAAAATTCCTTTCCAGTCAAAAGTTATGGCCAAAACAAGATCAGCTAGGGGCAAAATGATCATTTAAAAATCGACAAAAATCATGAACATAGGAAATGACCCTAATGGTTGTTTCCCAAAGTTACATGACCATACAACTTCATACGGGAAAGAAATAAATATTCTACGATACTCTTATGCGTAGAATGCGGGCGGTTACATTTTAGATCGCCTAAGGCAGTCAAGGCAATACCCCCTTGATACACATTTACTGGCATTGCCTCCGTTGGAATGCCTCTATTGCCTACATCTGAGGAAAATATCCCATGGTATTCCTTCTGGTCGTATAATATCCTAAAGGATATATGATGGACCGCATATGACTGCCTGCTTCTAGATTTCTTTGGATCGCATTTAAACCCATCGTATGAAATCATAATTGTAATTTCATTTTTATTTGACCATATATTTAAATCTTTTCTGGTATGTGTTTAATTCATCTTTCATTGACTTTTATTCATTGTTATATCATTTTCTTTTTCTTAGGATTCTACCTATTACGAAAATAGACATCTTTTAAATTCTCCATTTATCACAAATGTGATAGTGCCTACCTATCATGAAAGTGCTTGTATAGTCTTTACATATCATGATGGTCGTTGTCTTTTCTACGTGTTATAATAATGTCATCTATCTATTATAAAAGTGCTTGTGTATTCTTTACCTATTTTGATAGTCGTTGTATTTTAAATTCTCTACATATCATAGATGTGATAGTGCCTACCTATTATGAAAGTGCATGTATAGTCTTTACCTGTCATAATAGTCATTATCTTTTCTATCTATCACAATAACGATAGTCATCTACTATCATGGCAGTGCATGTTTATCCTTTACCTATCACGATGGTGTTAATTTCAATTATTGTTCTTTCTTTACCTATCTTAAATATAGTTATTAACTTCATTTACTGTTCTTATCTCTTTTTTCTGAAGTTGTCTGCTCTTTAATTTACCAAGTATTAAAATTGGTCATTATCTTTTATTTATATCTTTCCTCCTTTATCACATTTTCCATTTCTCTTAATATTTTTCTTTCTAGTGCAAATGTTGTTTATATAATCTATTTACATATTTCATCATAAAATGGGTCTTTGTGCAATGATTCATAATTACATGGCATCTTTTCTTTTACCTTGGGGTAGGCAATACAAAATAAAGTAGTCATCCCTATTTTGTACTTATCTTTTTTCTTTCTGAATTTTACTACTTTCCGTGTTATTACGATCTTCGCACTTTCCTAGTCTAGAATATAGAAATTTCTTATTCGTATTCTTTCCTACAAAATTAAGTATTATTATTTTCTCAAAGTGAATTAAAAGCATATTTCTTTGATTTCATTTTACAAATCTAGGAATATTTCGTGTCAATTCACATTAAAGGGATAAGTTCATAATTTCACAGTAAAGTCTATATTTGTTTGTTTAAGCCTAGATTCATGCATAGATTCGTTTATTATTTCATTCATATTTTGCGCATAAGTATGATTAGAGTTTATAGTTTACACCTAATATTTTCAAATGAATCATTTTTATAATCAACCTAGAAATTTCATATTCATAATGGGATTTTACTATGAAGAACAAACTTCAAAACTTTTTCAAGCTCAATGACAACTCATCAAAATTTTATTCCTAAGGACAATATGCACTGTAAAACTGATACAATACACATCGTAAAACTGATACTTAGAAACTGATAGCTAAATTTTGATAGCATACACACCGTAAAATTAAAACTAAAATACTAGTAGCCAAATTTTGATACCATGCACACTGTAAAACTGATACCTAAAATCTAACGCTTTGTCCTTTAGAATAAAATTTCAACAGCCGTCCTTACGGCTAAAAAAACCCATAACTTCGTCCTTGACACTATTTTCCTATATTTATAATCATGTAAAAAGATTGGGAATCTAACGATATTATATGTCATAATAACAAAATATATATAATTTATCCACTCGTCTTTAAAGCGTTCCAGGTCTCTAAATCTGATTGGTCCTAACATTTATGTCATTTTTGTAATTTCCTATTTGAACTTACAAATTTAAATGTACATTGCTTTATAAATTTTGTGTCAAGATAAACTAATGGAAATGAATAAAAATCAGTTCTGGGATCCTACCTCATTCGTATAGCTTTCTGGTGTGAACTTCCGTCCTAAATTTCTGTAATCTCCTTCTCCAATTCATATCAGAAAACTTAACTCTAATTTTTATAATTCTTGAAGTTTTGGAAGGGGAAGAAAAGTGATAGTTTTTGTGCCTACTCAAATAATAATGAATTTGGAGTGTAGTCCTACCCCTTTACTTATAGAGTTTCAAATCAACATCGCCCGTTGGATGAAAACAAAGAAAATCTAACCATTCAACTGTAACGACCCATATTTTATGTATCAACCGATCGTAAAATAATTACATTTTATTCTCTAGCGGTCGGATCAATCTCAGATTTTAATATGTTGTTCAATGTGATGTGAGACATGTCCATGATTTTTACTGAATTCAAGTAAGACCATTTTACACTTGAGTTTGCTATTTGGGGATATAACTTTTGATAGGGATCGAATTAGGTGTTGAAATTGGTCTTATTGAATCGGAATGGTGGTTTACGATTCCGTAGAGTGGTCACTTAAAAGATTTGATTCAGCGGTTTGGGAGGAATCACTGTTTAAAGTTTCAGCTTGTGTTAGGCAGACTAGTTAGCAGCTACTGGGCGGATTAGCCAACCCCATTAGACTAATGACCTGCAGATATAAATAGAGGGACTTGGGGAGAGAACAAGGGTTACTCTCTTCATTCTAAACCTTAGGATAGGCATCTGTGATTCTCCGATTCAACCAAAAGCCCTATTTCTCCATTCTTTTCAATCGGATTCATAATAGTTTGCATCTAGAAAATAGATCATCATCAAATGAAGTTAGATCGCAGCAAACTGCACCAAATCCGAAGATTTTCAAGGCTGTCCGGATCTGATCTCATCGGATTTACATCGAATTAGGGATTAGATGAGTGATATGTATCTCTCACAAAGAAGCAGAAGGTTGTATGGGTTAGATCTATGTTATTTTCATTCATATATGTTATAATCACCTTAAATTTGATCATATATGTTTAATTCTGATTTATAAACACTAGAAAAACCTAATTTGATCATATTAGCCGGATGAATGTTAGATTAATCTTGTTTATACATATGTTCAGATCCGAATAATGTCAGATCTCATGTTTATGATACGTTATGTTATAATTGTGGTTTGTTCATGTTTGTATTATTGGAGAATGGATTTTTAAAGACAAAAACTTTATTTCAATCATCATTATCAATTGATTATAAAATATATACTAACACCTTTATCTAGAATATATATATACACACACAAGGTTTTTATACAGGATTTAAATACTGAAGATTGTATGGTTTTAAAGTTCCAAGAGATTTAGGATTCAATGTGATTCAAGACTCATGAGTATCAAGATTTCAAAGAGCTCAAGAAAATATAGTAATTGAGTCTAGTTTATATGTAAGACTCTAAATAGCACTCCATTTTCAAATCCTGTTTTCAAAATTCAAATTCTGTTTTCAAAATTTTAATTTTGATTTCAAGTTATTTCAAATTGCTTTAAAATAATTTTAAAATATTATTTCAAATATATATATATATATATATATAGTTACGGAGACACGTTGGAAAATCTGATACAATTATCTCAAGTCTACCAAAGCTTGGAACTAAATGGAAAATTCAGCCCCATTTTCCAACAAGCGCTTTCTTTATTTGGTGCCAAGTAGATGAATTTTAATGACTTCTTTTTTTCTTGCTTTCATGTTAGAAGGTACTAAATAACCATAAAGGAGAAGATAGACAGGCGAGTTGAGGATCTTTTTTCCCAGCGACCTAACCTGCCATCCACTAAGCGACGATATTCGATTGTAGATAAAATTGCCTCCCTCCCTACAACTCATGAATTAAGAATTCTTACAACAATAAGGTCTACTCGATATAGATTAGGAGTGAATGAAAACTTTGACAAAAATCTTTCAAAAAAATATTCAACTAATATTATTGTAAAAGATTTTTTTTCGAAATTTGGAAGAAGGACCCTAACTGATTTGGTTCTGAATCCACAACTTCCAAGTACAAATACTACGCAGGCTCATCAAACAGTGCTTTGAGCTTTCTTCAGGATTTGGCCCGAACTGTTCTGTAGATTCCCATGCGTTACGGACCCATTCGCCACTTTATTCTCAATGATTCCGATTCCAGCAAACAACGGCTAAAAATCAAGTAGCTACCCAATGTTTATATTGGGGATCGAACCGAAAACAACGTTCGACTTCCATGTGTTAAGCTTAACGCTAGCGTTCCTTCTGAGCCAAGATCAAACTCAAATGTCGGACTATGACTGGGCCCAGTATATTAATTGCGCCTATGGTTCGCCCCTGGTGAACCGGGCCTTCCTGCGGTCCTCCCTGTATATGTTTATAATATATGTATAGTTTTATAGTTTTAAATCATATTACTTTATAAATATGTTTATATTATATATCACTATGTTTTTATATGTTTTTATACTTTAGAAACCTCATTTAAAACATTATTTTGATTCAAGAATTCCAGAATGTATATATTAATTTAAGCACTTGAAAAATGATTTTAAAAATAAAAGTATGTCCACATACACAAATGATCATGTCGACATATAACTGTCATAAATTCAATTTTCAAAGGAAGTAACTTTTCATTATTTGAAACATTTCAGAAACATTGCAATCTTTGGGACGCTATAAAAAGGGGATGATTTCGAATTTTTAATCATTCTTTCTTCTCTTTCTTAATGCCTTTACTTACCACCATTAAAATACATAATTTTTTTGATTTCTACACTTATACTCTGCTGATTTCAACAAAATTTATATCGTTCTTCTTCTCTTCTCATTCTCTATCGATTACTCTTTGTTTGAAGTGCTATTGAAGAGTTCTAGGGCTGTTGTAATTGTTTGGGAAAGGGTGTATTCCTTGTAGCCCTGAAATCAAGGGAGGGAGCGGTGTTAACTTTGTAGCCGTGAAACCAAGGGTGGTGGAATCAGTGTTAACCTGTAGCCGTGAAATCAAGGGTGTTGTATTTGAATATTGATAATAATAAAACTCTTCGCAATCCAGCGTTGCGTGGGACTGGACGTAGGAGTAATCCGAACCAGTATAAAATCCGGTGTGTTCTTTCCTTTTATGCCTTTTATATTTACTTATTTATGTGTCTGTGATTGTTTCTGTGTTTGTGATCATTTCTAGTGTGATAATCATTGTGCGATTCATATATTAATTCAAGTTAGTTTAAGATTTCTATAAATTCCTCATAAACACTATTCACCCTCCCCCTTATAGTGTTAATTCTGCCTTAAGATCCTGTAACGACTCAGATTTTTGGTCGATTAATTTTAAATATTTAATATCGTTTTAAATATTGAGTTGATAATATAAATGAATTTTTATATTGAGTTATCGATTAAAAAATCAATATCGATTTAATATCAAATATATTAAATTATCGTAATACGAAATATAATTGAAATTAGAGTTAAAAATTAAATCAAAATGATTCAGATGATAAATAGGAATTTTATTTGATTATAAACGATAATAATAATAATTTATTATGGAGAAAATGATTAGTTCTGAATTTAAACTATTTTATATTAATTTAATATAGTATATACGTTCAAATAAAATTTCAGAATATGTATTGTTCAATTCAGAATAGCATTATAACATTTAAACGTCAATCATTATGTTAAAATAGCGGTTCGTGAATTCATGTAATGGACCTCGAGATATATGTAATGGATAAGATTAGAATCGAATCGAAAATCAAATCAGTATCTATTTAAAAAGGGTAAAAATCTCTTTATTTCAAATTGATTAAAATTCGAAATCAAATCACATTAAAAATTGGTACTTAAGCTACCCTACCATATGTACTTGCGCAGAACAATTCCTTAATGCCAAAGAAATCATGTTTATAAAATCGCGACTTCCCTCCTTGTTATTCTTCTGTTGAAATCGAAAGCTTCAGGCAAACGAAATAAATGTCCGTTACCTAAATTAAAATTCTTTGAAGCCGCTATTCATTTAAGCATAATGAAATCGAACGAGAGATGGAGACCAGTCGTTTCTCAATCTCAGACAGAAATCGAAACATCAACAAATGCCTCTACTCCGAAAAACAAAACCAAAGAAATCGAAATCCCCAAATGCGTTTTCTCGAAGTTTGACTGGATGAACGTACAGCTTTGGATAAGAAACCAAGCGAATGTAAATCGCGAGCTTGATCGAGTTTACAGATCTGCAATGATAGAAGTAGTGCGAAAAATGTATGGATGGAGTAGGATGGTGCGATGGTGATTTACAAACTCAGCAGTAAAGTTAGGGTTGTGGTTAGCCTTCGTTTTGGGGCTACTGCCGATGTAAGGATGCTCGAAGAAGGGGCGATGGGTCTTGGTTGAACTAGAGCGAAGCGGCAGTGGGTATTTGGGATTATACTGAAGTGCTAGTGTTCATGAAATTGGGGGTTGCGAGTTGATTGTTGGTGAGGTCAATAAGGAAAAAACATGGAGAAAAAGGAAGTCCGATTCTTACAGTGAAGCGGAGCATGGGCTCAGGCTTTAAGTTCAGGCAGTAAAAGGGTATTGATGGAGTTCGGGAATTTAGAGTGTTGTTTTCGGAAATTGAGGAAGTTAGGAATACATAGCAGTAGCGTGAAGTAGTTCCTAGCAGGAGTGGTTTAAAGATAAGGCGGTTAGCGTGGTGGTTAGCTGACCGGGGAAGATCCAGATTGTCGATACGGATTTCGATCGGGCCTAATCGATCGATAAATCGACCAAAACCATTCAAACCCCGGATACACTAACTCTGGGCATACAACACATCAGAACAAATAACAGAAGACTTTTATAAACATCATAATAATGTTACATCAGAGTACAGAATACATCAGAGTATATCGAAATATAATACGACGGAAGATTAATTTACAATAAATGTAATACAATGCAGCAGAAATAAATAAACTAACACAGCAGAAGACTATCAACGCTCTGGATACAACTTTAAGCTTCAATCCAGAATCATGCTTATATATCTGCAAAATAAACTACTCGACTGCCCGTATGGAAAATAGGGGCACTCGAGTTTGCAAGGGAAAAGCAAACTACAGGTCAGTTATGTGACTGGTGTGAGAAACTCTACATTTAAAAATTAACTTATATAAATGATAAGGCAAATCACAGGACCACGCCGTATAACACGGAACGGGTTTACCCCCATGAACGCCAGTGTATAAACAACAATCAGTAATATAGATATGGATCTTCTATGCATCAATCAACATGCAATATCCCAATCTACCCCTTTAGATTAATCACCACTCTTAGATTTTTCAAATCTAGTTCAATTTACATAAATTATTCCTTTGGAATTTATTTCCCAATTCCTATTTCAAATCATTTGAAATACATATCTAGCTTTATATCAAAGTAGATTTCACTTCGGGATCTCAAATCAAAATCTTTGGAAATATGAATTCCAAATCATCACAATGCATACAAACAAGTATGCAACCAAATATCGGGAATCTTCCCTCAGACAAGGCTATGCGTGCCTCTCCAACTCGATATATACATATATATGCACCTCCCACGCATGGAGCAGGCTACACGCTGACCACTCAACCTAAGGTCCTAGATCCAGCCCATACTTTTAGCCGTCCAGGTCACCCGATCTTTAGCCCTACACTAAATCATTTCATATCCCGATGTAGGGAAAATCATTTCACAACATAATCACAAGTATAATCAAATCTATAGTACTTCACATAAGCAATTCCCGCGTATGATCAGTCATATTAATCACAGAACCTTTGAGCTAGTACGTCTCAAAGAAGGGTGTTAAGCAAGATAATATATTCTCCGCCACCAAAGAAATACGTTATTAATAGCAACTAATCGGATATGCGATGAACCACAATGTAAAACCATAATACACTTCCAAATCATTTCGAAATCATCGGGTTTAGCCCTCGTAATCCTTTCTGTTTTATAAAAACATTTTTATAAAACATTTCCTGTCCAAAATCGGGAAAACATTTCTTTTCATTTTAGAAAAATATCATTTCAAAATCATTCAATAAATTTGAAATGAACTCAACATCGCCCAACACCTTATAGCCAAATCGTGAAGTGCTTCACAAGGCGTTAGCACACAGATATTTCTACCCAACCCAATGCTAAATATAAAAGCATATTTTGCTCATGAACTGGTCGAGCACACTCCAAACAGTCAATCAATCACAATCAATATCAGCAACCAAGTGTATTTGGTTCAATCACATTTCATGTTTTAGTAATTTAATTACCATCTACACATTCACAATCTAATTAAAGATTTATTCAAACTCCAATTGGTTTCGATCTCTAAAATCATTTCTTATTGATTGTTCAACTTTCTGGAAATTAATCCTGCTTTAACTGGGTTAAAGAACCAATGCCATTTAAACACAATTCACGACAAACCCAAAATCCAATTTGATATTAAATATAAGGCTCTGAATAAAAATAGTATCGGCTTATATTCAACATCAAATTCTGAGACCAACAAATATCATATTGGAATAACGATATATATACCTTCCAAATTCCTCCATAATATTTGTACAATCACGGAATCCAATATCGAAATATTCTGGAGATTATTTCCATTCCAAATCCGTTCCAATTCATACGTTGGACAATTTTGGTTATTTTAAAACTCATTTACCAATCCAATTTATTTATTTAAAACACTGGATTTATTATTCTAGTAAATAACTGGTCCATTTCGATAAAAATATATTTTTATCTTTTCAAATATGGAATTTTTCATCCCAACTCTTTCAAAATAATTTATTATGATTTTACACAAATTATTAATATTTTTAATAATTTTATCAAGGTCTGTACAGTCGGTTTCCAATAACGGCCACCGAACTGCATTCATAGCGACCTTTTCCAAATTTGATTTGGACATAATTCCAAATCCCATCGTTAGATTTCAAATCCATTATACTCATTGGAAAGCTCTTTTCGCTACGAACCCAACGGTTCCGATTTTAGGAGAATCCGACGGTCGGATCTCCCGTAATGTCAATTCGAAGTCAATGGTCGAAATTCGCGAACAGTCGCGGCATGGTGCGTCTATTCAGGCCATTAAATATATATAATATATATTATATATATTTCGTCGATTTCCATTTAAAACGTATTTTATAAATCATTTATAAATTCGTTTTAAAACAATTTCCAACTTCCATTTCAATTTTTAATCAAAATTGAATACTCCATTACATGACCATTTTATACATCTCATATATATGTTAAAAATAATATTTTTAACAAACCAATATTTATTTCATTCACACTTCATATATATTATTCACATTTCATATACATATATTATTTTCATTTCATATATATATTATTTTCATTTCGTATATATATTGTTCACATTTAATATATATATATATATATATTATTCACATTTCATGTATATATTATTCACACTTCATATATATATATATATATATTATTTTTGTTTCATATGTATATATATATCACATTTCATGTATATATATACTATTTTCATTTCACATATATTTTATTTTCATTTAACATATATTTTATTTTCATATATATATATTATTTTAATTTCATACATATATTATTCATTTCATATATATATTATTCATTTCATATATATATTATTTTTCACTTCATATATATATTATTTTTCATTTCATATATATATGATTCATTTCATATATATATTATTTTCAATTTCATATATATATTATTTTCCATTTCATATATATATAATTCATTTCATATATATATCATTTTTCATTTCATATATATATATTATTTTTCATTTCTTATATATATAATTCATTTCATATATATATTATTTTTCATTTCATATATATATTATTTTCACAACGCATATATATATATATATATAATTTTCACATCGTACAATTATATATATATATATATAATTTTCACATCACAAAAATATATTTTATTCACACCGTATATATATATATATATAATTTTCACATCGCAAAAATATATTTTATTCACACCGCATATATATATAATTTTCACATCGTATATATATATATAATTTTCGCATCGTATATATATATATATATATATATATATATATGTATTATTCACATCCCAATCACAACACAATACAGTCAATTATGGTTCGTACAATAAATAGTGTCGGGTGCTACTAAGCACCGTCTGCATCCTAATATATATTTAACTGTAAAGTAATTTAAGTGAGAGAGAGTTCTCACATCGGGATCCACTCCGCCATTCTTTATTTCTGAATTTCTGTTTTATTTTAAATTAAATTAAATTGTACGTTTAATTTTATCAAAAATTCTTGGAGCTTCCATTTCTGATCCAGTAAGTTCTGAAATGTAATCCTGATTCCCACGATCCCAATGCATTTTGAATCGTCGAATTCCAATCTAGTATGAACAAGATATGGCCTTTTGAATATTAATACATTTTAATTTATAATTAAACGAATAATTAATTTTATTAATTAACCCTAATTACCATTTCACTAAATCAGGGCTGTTCAAAACCTCGTCTTCTACATCGCGTATTTTCTTCCATGCGTTCAAACCGATCAAAGCTCCAAACCTTCTTTCACCTGCGCACGCTTTTCCAAGGTGCCGGAGCACGATCCCTCGCCGCCATGCCCTAGCTCTACACGAGCGCCACCTGCGATAGGCTTTCCATCGAGCTCGACGGTCATTGGTGGCTAGGAAACGGCTTCAAACGCCGATAGTTCTAGCCCAAAATTTGAGAAGACCACGCTACGATATCCCATCACCACCGTCGGTTTTGAAGAGCTCAAAGAGCTGAACAATTTTTGTTTTATAAATTTCGCCAATTAGTTCTTGGGTTGAGAGAAATCATTGATTGAATTCGGGAGCATATTGGCCATCGTTTCAATAACTGGCGGCGGCACCGTGAAATGGGCTGGGGTTTCAACTCTTTGTCCCTTTATAGAAAATAATTTAATATTTTTAAATTCCAAAAATGCATGATTTTGCGTTCGCACTCCAAATCAAACCCAACGACTGTCGCCTCCAGCTAAATACCCCCATTCTGGACACAATGGGATATGTTTCGTAAGCCAATTTGACAGTTTCGATCAGTTTTTATCAAAATTAAAATATATATTAAATTTGAACACACCTTTTAATTTACCGGGACCACATACTGACTTCAAAAATTCCCAAAAAATAAATCTAGCTATGTTTTGGCGATATGGTCCTAGCCAAACTAATTTCATTGAATTTGGAGATCGTTTGAAAATTGGTCATTTTCTGGTCGATCCAATTCAAATTTAAATTACCAAACACATTTAAATTTACTACGCTCACATATTAATTTCAAAAATTATGAAATTTGGAATCTAGCAATAATTTGACATTCCGGATCCAACCAAAGTGGTTTCATCGAAAAAGGAGGTCGTTTGCAAAATGGCTATTTCTAAGTGTTGTATATTATATAAAATATATATAAATTCCATAGCGACTATTTTAAATTTTAAACTAGACATAACTTTCAATTCCCATTATGAAATCTTGATTTTTCACATTCGTTAGAAAGATATAATTAAACCGATTCAAATATTTCTGGTTTTACTGAAATCCGATTTATTTTGAATCTTGTACATTCATTTGAAATTTGAAATCGAATTTTCAAACTGCCGCGCCATTTCAGGCTCGTTTTATAATTAATATAAATTTTTATTTGTTATTATTTAAAATAAATCATTTTAAATATTCAAAATCCATTAAAATTGCCATAATAAAAAAATTTAAATTGGTTTTGAAAGTCCGGGTTATTACACATATTAAGGCAGGAGATTAAGGTAACAAAAATCAGTTAAGTTAACTAATTAATAATGTTTAATTTTTATATATATTTGTTTATATACAAATTTGGAAAATAAAATAAACAAATAAATAAATAACACTTTTGTATGATAACAGTTTCCGATGAAAAATGAAATTCAATGGAATCGTAAGAGTTTAAGCTTCGAGATGGAATTCTTGGAGTTGTGGAGATCAACTATGGAAATTTAATTTAAATCGAATATTTTTCGATTTAAGTTAGAATTATATCGGATCTGCAAAATAAATTCACGGTGAGTAAATCTCACTCAAATTTATTTAGAATTATTTTTATTAGTTAAAAATAATTGTTCGTTGGTTGTTTGCATTCTCGGAAATATTATTGTGGCTATTAAAATATATTAGTTATTTAGGTTTGGTGTTTGTGGCTGTTATATATATATTGGTGATTGGATAGTTCCCGTAATACCATTAGTGGATGCCTGCAGTATCATTAGCGGATGACCCTATACGCCCCACGCTATGGTAGTGGATGACCTTCTATACCGCGATATCCTGCCGTGAAGTAGGATGGGTATTATTTATGTTGGCTAACGTCTGTGGATGCAGAAAAACAGGTTGGAGGGATCCAACTAGATTCCTCAAAAATTTATTACTATTGTTTTCGTATATATATTATCATATATGATGTGTTATAAAATCCGTGATTTGATAATTGAGTGTTTTTGGATGTTTAAATATCACTGGGCCAAAATGTTAATTTATAAAAATATTATGAAAAGGGATTTAGAGATTTAAAAGGAAAATTCTTTTTTTTCTAAAATAGAATTTGAATTTCGAATGGGCTAAGAAATATTTGCTTGTTTTGAAAAATAAAAACAAGTATTGAATTTATAAACGGTGTTTATAAATTAAATAATACAGGAAGCTGAAGTAAATTTATAAACGGTGTTTATAAATAAACGGGATTGATTTTCATTGGATAATCAGGGAATTGAAGTGAATTTATAAACGATGTTTATAAATAAAATAATGTGGGGAATTGAAATAAATTTATAAACGGTGTTTATAAATGAAATGGATAATTATCATTGGATAATTGGGAAATTTAAATTCAATATGTGAATTTAAAAATAAGAATTGGAAATTGTTTTAAATAGAAAACGATGAAATCTATTCCAATGTTCGAAATGGAAATTTAATTGGATAATCAAGTTAGATTATACTGAAATTATAAAATAAATTATATCATGAAGGAATTTTAGAATTGAATCAATTAGAAACTAAAATTTAAATTAAATATAAAAATAGATTATATGTTATATATAGATTAGTTATAATAAATAGAATATTCCAAAAATAAGCTTTTGGTTTTTAAGCAGATTTCGAAATGGAACTTGTTTGAATATATAAAACAAGTAAATTTATAAACGATGTTTATAAATATGGATAATTAATTATTAAGAAATAATTTTTAACTTTAAATTCAAGTATGAATATAAAATAGAATTTGAAATCATTTCGAAAAGGAAGCAACGGTTTTTACTCTGGAATTCAGAATATAAAAGGAATTGAGTTTCAAAATAGATTTTGAAATGAAACTTGGTTTAATATATAAAACAAGGAAGTTGGATTTATAAACGATGGTTATAAATCTAGTAAAATAAATTATCATTAGATAATTTAGACGTTTAAATTCAAGTAAGAATTTAAAAAGTGAAATTGGAAAACGTGTTGAAAGTGAAATGATTGATTATATTACGGAGTTTGGGATACAAGTTGAATTAGGAAAAATCCAATGGATTTATAATTAGAATCTGATTATATCGAATTTTATAAATAAAATTATTTATAAAGTGAATTGGAATTTAATATAGAAAATTGAGTATAAATAAATTTATAACCGAGTAATGAAAAATTGACGATTATAAATAATCGGTATATTAAGTCGAATTGAGAAAATTGGTTTAATATATGTTAAATTATATTAGATTGGAGTTTAAATTTTTTATAAAGAAGTTTAAACGTTTATATATATAAATATAATTAAAACGAACTCGCCGCAGCGCGGTAGTTCATAAATTGGCGTTTCGAACTTCAATTGTGTATACATAACTCAATTTAAGTCAGAATTCTTTGAAACCGGAATTGTCAGGACCGACTGAATAATAGTTTTCTAATAAAAGAGAAAAATCTAGATTTTTACTTATAGATTTTGAGTTATGTAAAAATCAAATTTTCAGAAAAACAGTGCCATAACCATTATAAAACCATAACGGTTTATTTAAATTAATAAAAGGATTTTAAACAAATAAATCTGAATTTCCATTAGAAAATGCAGACTTGAGTCGTAAAAGAAATGTGAACTCACGCGGAGTAAGTGGATTGACTTTTGAAACAAAAAAGTTAGATTTTTAACTATTGATTTATGTTAATTAATAAGAGAAGAAATTGTTTAATGGAAATTTTGAATCGAAATTGGACTTTGATTAAGCAAAAGGGGTTCGTAAATTTATAGTCGAAATCGAATATGAACCTTGAATTGAAAAATGGAATTCGACTGATTATAAGCAAGCTAAAAATATATTTGAATGTGATATGTTCAAACAGAAAGTGAAATGGGCAAAAGAGATAAATAAAAAAAATAAATTAGCGAATTGAGTTAAAATGACCGGATTTAGTTGGGATAAACTAGAAACAGGTGAACATGGGTTAGACAGGTATGGAATAAAGTGTTTGAATAGTATAATTCGTGTGCCTGACTAAAAGGTACACGTTTAAATTCCATATGAGTTTTTATGTGCCGAATCGGCAAGCCGCTTGGCTTTTTAATTTTCTTTTTAAATGGAAAGGGCATAGAAAGGCATTTTGTAGTTGTACCGACTGACCTGTACAAAGGATGTTATGGCGAAATTTTCTAGAAATTTAAGGAGTTAGAATATATTTAAGAAAATTGGATAACTAGAAAATCAATATATTAATATATATTGAATTTGATAAGGAAAATAATTTAAAATAGAGTATTATAAAAAAAAAGGAAATCGATAATCTGGTAATAGAAAGAGTAATTTATATACGTTTTAAAAACGAATAATTGGTTTTTATGGTGTTGATTATTAGGGAATAGTGGTCTTGTCTGTTTTGAAGTTAAGGATGTTTTCAATCAAGGTCTGAGAGGTAATTTTACCCTAACTCGATTGTTTTCATTACTAACCAACAAATAGCAAGATTCAATCTCGAGGATCAATATTTGAATAAGATTTAGTTGAATACAGTATTTTAGGTTGTTGTAACAATGTTTTACACAACATTCATTTTTACCCAAATAAATGGAACTTTGGAAATATAATAATTAATATTTCCTTAGTATAGAATTCAATGAGTCGGGAAAGAAATAAGTAATTGGAATATTCTCCAATTATAAATAGAAAATATTTTTTAAGTATAGGAAATAAAAGAAGGCGAGATATGGAAATGTTTTCCAAGTAGCGTAAGAGGCCAAGATGATTATTGAAAATATTTGGTTAACGGATATTGATAAGGAAACGAAGAAGTGATTAAACTAATGAAATAGTAATTAAGAGGCCCAGTGATTTGTTTGATGCTGTGAATGAATGTTTGTTTTTCTTTGATAGTTAAATAACTGACTATCGAAGTATTTGCCAATAACGTTGTCAATATGGAGAGACCGGTTGGATTATTATCCGAGAACCACTCTGTATTGGCAGTAGCGTTGCGAATCAGATTATATGAAGATGATCGAAGACGGAGTAAAGTGCAAGGGTTTTTCTGTTAATCCTAGGTATAAATTGCCTAAGATGGACTAATGGAAATTGTGCATTCGATTTTGTTTAGTCCCAGAACGAACAAGTATAGACGAGTGTCTAACAGAGTATTTCCAATGATCACATATGTTGGTCCGTATAAATATAAATATGGTGGTGGAGAATTTATTCTCTTAGCATAATATCCAGAATATATTTATGCAAATCAATTATTGATTAACGGGTTTGACAATGTGGCATTCAAAGTAATTGTGCTATCAGTGAATGTTAATAAATTGTAGCCTCAGGCCTCTACAACTGGGAAATGACAAAAATCAGGCAGGCCGCATGGCTAAGTGGGTAGCTCCCAATTAGGGTGTATTTTCACTTATCTAGAGAAATTCATTTCATTCTTTATCTTATTCGATGTTGTCCCATTCGGGAAAATGGTTGGTGATCCCAGCCGTTGGTGATATACATTTGATACACTCAAGCGAAATGAGTAGTCGATCATGTGTGGTCGGGTTACAAGATGTTCTTGTTGAACCCAATGTATTCTGCTCTAGATATACACTATCGGAAGGTGGCTCCATACCTTGTCATAGTTGGAAATTCATTACCCAATAAGTGCTCACGGTTTTAATTGTATATTATGTATGTGGAGCGTGAGATGAAAGCATTCCACTAGATTTCTATTTATTTGATTTCGACATTATTATAATATCAAAAGAGTTTTGATATAAAGATTATCGTTTCATTCAAAAGGGTCTTGAAAGTTAAATCAAGTGTTTTGGATTCTCATAAGGGAAAAACCCGTTTCGTGTTATACGGCGTGGTCTTATGAGATATTGTTTATTTTCTCAAACTGTTTTAAATTGTTTACTCATACCAGTCCCATGACTGACCTAGAGTTTATTTTGTTTTGTTTTACCTAAACTCTTGGGTGCCCAAATTTGTACAGGCAATCCAGTAGTTCAGGATTTTACAGATCTATATAAAGGAGCTTGGAGCAGGAGGCTTCAGTGATAGATATATAGTACTTTTATTTCCGCTGTGGTGTAAGTGTTTTACTCTGATAAGTGTATGTTATATAGTTAAAATTTTGTATTTCAAAAGATATGATATATTATATTTTGTTCCGCTGCGATGTGAGATTCTGTATTGTTATTTCTGTTCTTCTTCTACCGTTTTCTTCTAAAAAAATGATTCGTATTTCTGTGATATTTGGGTTGGACGTGTGATGTATGTAGTTAACTTAGATAGTACAGATTTGTGGGCCATTACAGATCCGCATCCTTAACAATTGGTATCAGAGCATAGGTTTTCAAATTTTCATAATCTGAATTTTGGAAAGATTGAATGCCAACCAACATTAGTAATAATAGTTCGTTTGTAGAGGGTCAGTCCACTGTTAGGCCACCACTGTTTAATGGCAATAATTATTCTTACTTGGCATATAAAATGAAAATATATTTATAATCATTAGGATTGGACACTTGGAATAGCACACAAACTGAATTTGTTGAACCCACTACTAATTTTGCACAATGGACTAATGAACAAAAGGTTGTTACATAAAGTAATTTTAAGGCCATGAATATGTTATTCAGTTCACTAGATAGAAATGAATTTAATAGAGTATCAGTTTGTAAATCTGCTTATGAAATATGGAGAACATTACAAGTTACTAATGAAGGAACCAATAAAGTTAAACAGACAAAGATATCAATGCTAATTAATTAATTTGAGTTATTTAAAATGGATGAGAATGAATTTATCTCTGATATGTATTGCAGATTCCAGGAAATCGTGCATTCATTAATGGCTCTTGGAAAAATTTATTCAGAAGAAGACCAAGACAAAAAAATACTTAGTTCGTTGACTCCAGAATGGGATCAGAAAACACTAGCAGTTGAAGAAGCCAATAATGTCAATGAAATGAAAATTGTGGAGTTAATTGGGAACTTGATGACGTTCGAAGTTCAATTACAGAAAAGAAAGGAAAATAAACCCACAGAAATGAAATCTATAGTATTCAAAGCAACAACAAATGGTTCTGATTCAACCAGTGAGGACAACGAAGAAATTGATTTAACGACAAGGAATTTTAGAAAATTTTTGAAATATAAAAGGAGAAATAATTTTTAGAGAAATAATCAATGAAGTTCGGGAAGGAATGATGATATATGTTATCACTACAACAAACCAGGTCATATAAAGAGAATGTATCCACATCTAGATAAATCAAATCAACAAACAGACAATAGTAATTCATCAAAGAAGAGAAAGAAGGTATATGCAGCAACTTTGGATGATTCAGATTCATCATCAAGTGATGAAGAGCCAGAAACCAGAAATTCAAATATGTGTTTCACAACGATTCATAATTGAGAAAATGCCGAAGAAATGGATCAAAAAACAAGGTACACCTTAATTAATTTTTAATTTTTTGGTTGATTTGGATGAATGGATGTTTTGTTTGTTTACCTTGTTTGAATTTGTAATTAAAATTTTAAATTTTTTTCAAGCTTGAACTTTAAAATTTGAATTTGAATTTTGAAATTCATAATAATAATAATAAATAAATAAATTTGTTAATGATTGTTAGCATTGATATTATTTTAGGAAATAATAAACCTGAAATATAAAAACATTGATATAATAAAACAAAGTCAAAAATCAACATGTCTTTTGAAAACCAACATAAATGTCGATATACCCAAACAAACATGTCGACTTGTCGATATACCCAAACAAACATGTCGACTTATGTGCCAGTAAATGAAATTCAAATTTTTATTTCAAAAGTTTGAACTTTCAAACTTCCCTCCAACTTTTCACCAAATCCCAAGGTCTAAAAAGGTGTCTTTATTTCAGAAAAGTTGTGTCCATTCAATCTCTATTTCATATTAACTCTACCTCTCATTCAAAATTTAAACAACTTTCTTCATATATATATACTCTTCAAAACAACTCTTCAATGGCCTCCTCAAGCACACCAAAAACTATGAGATTGACCAAAACTCTCAAGGGTCATCTCTACAATGATAAGGAAGCTATTCAAGCCTATGTTGACTATATGGAAAATGGAAAAGTCAACACGGGATCTTTTGGTGTCTTAAAATATTTTCCTTCTTATGATCTTTGTTCTCTTTTTCATCAAAATGAAGTTCTAAGCTTGATTTACGCTCGGGATAACAATGAAGTATGTTATCCAAATCTCGTCAAAATGTTTTACGCAAATATCGATCATGGCTTTTATGAAGGAAATGAAAATCAAGTATGGAGTCATGTAAAAGGTCCTCAAATAGTCTTAGATTGTGAAACTTTGGGTACTATTTTAAATAGTAAGTGTACATGCTTAGACTTTTCGGAATTCGAAATTGATGAAACGGATTTGGAAACCTTTCATCACATATTTGAAAGCAATGATCATTTGGAATATAAAAATCACTTTTGCCACCCAAAAGCAACAATCTCAACCTCCTCCTTCAACATCCCCTCACTCCTCATTCCGGAAATTTCAACAACCCAACTCTCAAAGTTCAAAAAGCCCTCTTTGCTATTTTTGGTGTTTATGACATCAAATTATGGAAATTTGAGTGAGAATTGATGTCAAATTATGGAAATTCAGATTCATATTTGAACAATGTTATTGAGTGAGAATCATTCCTCATCTATAATATCAAATTATGGAAATCCTATTCATAATTCGAGTGAGAATCTTGAAGAAACACTCAATTCATTTAAGAATATCCTATCTATAATACTTTGTAATCAACGTCATCTCGAATTGAATTAAATGAAGATGGTTGAACATCAAGAGAAGCACTTTGATCTCATTCGTTGGTTAATCTCTATAACGAAAAGGAATTTCGCTCGATCTGAATCAATCGCTAAACCGACCAAGACCGTTCGAAACCCCTGATTGTTTTGAGAACACGACAAATTGGAATGAAAACAGAAGAACATTTCATTGTTAATTACAACAACTTCATCATATTACAAGAATATACAGAGTAATGAATCAATATTACACAACATAAAATATCAGAGATTACAATTCATTACATAGCAGCGGAAAATAATACAAAACACAACTGAAAAGAATATATGGATACCGAACTTTCTGGATATCATTCCAGCTGTAAACCAGGTTCCTGTGAAGATAAGTCTGCAAAACCAAAACTACTAGCTGTCCGTATCAAAATAAGGGCACCCAGAGTTTAGGTTAAAACAATAAACTCCAGGTCAGTCATGTGACTGGTGTGAGAACTAAAACAGTTATTAATCTTTTATTTTAAAGTTAGGTAAATCAAGGGACCACGCCGTATAACACGGAACGGGTTTCCTCCCAAGAATACCAGTGCTTAAAACAACATCGCAATGCTAAATAAAGAAAAATGAAACTATTATAAGACCCATGTTCCATCACACAATGCAACACAAGCCGGAGGATAGGGTTTTACCTTATAATAGCCAAAGAATGCTTGATACGTTTAAAAACAGATTATTTTGATATTACTATAAGTGTATAGTGTTAAAACAATTTCAATCATAAATATCAATCATAGACGGCATGGGTACCATATATCATGTCGCCATACTAGGCTTTACAATCAAAACCGCAAAGTCACGTATTTGGAAATTGGATTTCCATCTGTGAACCCAGGCAAAAGATAGTCTTCACCGATTCGAGACAATCTAGCCTACCATGACTCAGGATCAGAGCTCGAGTGACCCTTGGATCGTCAAGGCCGGTCCACCGATGAGGATTAAAATGCCTGAACACTGCGTTACCCCGCCCTTTGGGGGCGAAAATGAGTCCTATGACTCCATCGGACCCGGATCGTCCGATCTAACCGAGGCGCCTCGCAACAGCAAAAACCACACAGGTGAAAAGTAAATAAATATCAGCCAGTTTAAGCACTGACACCACCCTAGCTAGAAGGAAACGCAAGCCCTCCCAGAAGTCCTCTCCCGTTTCTGGTTCACAACCGGGGTGTGAGGCTCGCGAATTAACGCCACATAAAGCTTTGCCACACAGGCTGTGCTTTGATCATTAACCACAAGACTTTGCTTTTCAACAGAAGTCTTGATCATTTGCATCTTAGCATGCCACACAGCAAACCACTCCATGCAACCGATATCCATCAATCACACAGAATGATTTCCAATGTCGGACACACAGTCCATTTACAAGTCCGTTCTGGGTCTGAACGAAACCGGAGGCACCTTGTACCTCGCATATCCATCGATCTCCAAATACGTCTGGCAATCACCAACTGATTCCCTCATCTTGGGTGTACAGCCCAATCAAGATCATCAGTAATCACCCAAACAATGTGAAAACCTCCGGTCTTCGACCACCGTCTTCATCCTTGACACCACGTCGAATCAGTTATTCAGAATGGGATAAACCCGGTCTTTCTGAATAACTCGCGTATATAATAAACAAGTGTTACACAAACACAACATACGCCTCATTCCAATTTAGAATATTCTTTTATTCAAATATTCTTATACTTTGGGAAAGATTCCCATTAATTTTATCAAAGATAAATTCTCTAAATTTATTCTTTAATCTTCTTTGAATATCAATTCAAACTAGTCGGAATTAGCGAACCACACCGAAGTAATCATTTATTTTATTTCCCAATCCCAACCTATTCACCCCATGAAGTAAAACCGGTCATACTTCATATCTAACACCACGGTGTTATCGGTAAATTCAATTACCATTTCACGTTCAAATCTAATTAAAGATTTAACTGTCGCCTGGAGCAAAACTGGTGATACTCCATTCGCGACCATTTCAATCTAATTAAAGATTCATTTAAACTCCACTTGGTTTTAATCTTCCCAAAAATCAGTTCCAATTCAATTCCAATTAAATACCATTTAATTGGTACACTTCATTAAATCTAAATAAAAGTGTTTAATCTTTCTCTCAACTGGGTCTAAGAACAGTGTTAATGAAGACACCATTCACGACAAACCCAAATCCCATTTGATATTAAATACAAGGCTCTGAATAGAAAATATATTCAATACCAAATCCTACGATCAACAAATATCGTATTGGAAATAACGATATAAATATATCTTTCAAATTTCCATAATAATATCTGTATAATCACGAATTCCAACATCGAAATATTCCAAATACAATTTCGATTCAAATCCATTCCAATTCAATTATTGGAAATTCTGGTTATTTTCAAATCCAATTTATTTATTTCAAAAATAAATGAATTATAATTCTAGTTCAAAACTAGTTCATTTCGATAAAAATCTATTTTTTAACCTTTCAAATATGGAATTTTTCATCTCAATTCTTAACAAATCATTTCTTATTATTTTACACAAATTATTACTATTTCTAATAATTTTATCATGGCCCGTACAGTCGATTTCCATCAACGGCCATCGAACTGCACTTACAGCGACCTTTTCCAAATTTGATTTGGATATAATTCCAAATCCAACCGTTAGATTTCTAATTTCTAATATTCGTTAGAAAGCCCTTTTCGATACGAACCTAACGGTTCCAGTTTTAGGAGGATACGACGGTCGGATCTCCCGCAATGTCAATTCGAAGTCAATGGTCGAAATTCACGAACTACCGCAGCGCGGCGCGTCCTATTCAGGCCATTATATATATACTATATATATTTCGTCGATTTCCATTTAAAACGTATTTTATAAATCATTTTAAATTTGTTTTCAAAAAGATTTCAACTTCCATTGCAGATTCAAATCAAAATTGAATTTTCCAATATAAATTCGTTTTAAATTCATTTCGAATCGATTTCAATTCAAATCGATTTCAATTCAATTTCCATTCGCTTTAAATTCAATTCAAAATGATGTCAATTCTATTTCAATTTAATTCGAATTTCAATTCTTTTCAATTTAATCCGAATTTCAAATCATTTCAATTTAATTCGAATTTCAATTCTTTTCAATTTAATTTGAATTTCAATTCTTTTCAATTTAATTCGAATTTCAATTCTTTTCCATTTATTTCGAATTTCAATTCTTTTCAATTTAATTCGAATTTCAATTCTTTTCAAAATATCAGAATTTGAAATCACTTTCGATATTCATTATAAACTGAATAAAATCGACAAAAATCACGTTCGTGTTAAAATGGCGTTTAACTGCTTAACACGGCTTCACATTTCAATATTCACTGAATATTATTTTAAAATATTCGATAATTCTGAATTGGAATCAGACACAGTCAATTACCATCTAATGTTGATTATAGGATTTCACACAACAAATGTGTATAACATAATGAAAACAGCAGTCCATCATCCAGTGTGCATTTTACACTGTATAAGCATTAAATATAAATATTCAACGCTTACATAGCCTGTCAATCAATCGATCGACATACAACTAATTATTGGGATTAGTGTATGTCCAATCTCATCCCAATACCCGTGTGAGGTTTCAAACAATCAAACACAGATTTTATTCGTGCAGTTGGGCGATGTGTAAAATTTATCGTCCCAATCAATATCAGTCAAATGTGTGTATATAAACAAATCATCCAATTTGTTTATAAATATTTATTTTATATACACGTTAAAATTTATATTCTTAACTATACAATATTCGTTCCCATCACACAATCAATTATCACAACACATCTGTAAAGACCCATAAATTCTCGCTCTTTGGATCGACCATAAACCACACAAGTCTGACCCAAAGGTTAGAAATCCACGAATACTTTAACTTTGGGAATACAGTACATTAGAACAACAACAACAGACTTTTATAACATCAATAATAAATGTTACATCAGAGTATAGAATATCAGAGTACATTGACTAATAATTACAGCGGAAGATAATTTTACATTGTTTTAATACATTGCAGCGGAAATAAAATAACTAAGGCAGCGGAAGACAACTATGCTCTGGACACAGCTTTAGGCTTCAATCCAGAATCCTGCTCGAGGTAAGAACCTGTAGACAAACTACTTGACTGCCCGTGTGGAAAGAGGGCACCCGAGTTTGTAATGGTGAAAACAAACAACTGGTCAGTCATGGGACTGGTGTGAGAATTCTTAACTAATTTAACTAATAGTAATAAGGCAAATCCAAGGACCACGCCGCTAACGCGGAACGGGTTTACTCCAATGGATTGCCGGTGCATAAACTAAAGTAAATCGTTAAAACAACGCAATGCTTTTTAGAAAAATGAAACCATCATAAGACCCAAGTCCCATCACACAATGCAACGCAAACCGGAGGATAGAGTTTTACCTTATAATGGTCAAAAATGTTTGATACGATAAAACGGATTTAGTATTAGTGTGTATATGTTTTTAATAAAAACATTTCAAATATAAATGTATCAATCCTAGACGGCATAGTACCCCATCCTACTATGTCACCATACTAGTTCTACAATCAAAACCGCAAGGTCGTATTCGAAATTGGATTTCCATCATGAGTCGAGGCTAGGGGTAAGCTCCTCTCCGATTCGAGACACTCTAGCAAATGCCTCAGGATCCCCCGCAGTGAACCCTTGGATCTTCAGGGCCGGTCCCCGCCTATCAGCAGTGGATTGGTTATACCTGAACACATGCTTCCCGGTCCCTTTGGACCTATAGTATGACCACTAACGACCTATAAAAATGCGAGGTACCTCACTCCAAAATCCACATAAGTAAAATGTCAGGGCTGGTAGGTCGCTGACATCACTCTAGCTAGAAAGAAACGTGTGCACTCCCTGCAGTCCTAATCCCGTTTTTGACTCATACCGGGGTGTGAGGCTCGCGAAGTCACGATATACACAAAGCTATGCCTAAACAGGCTATGCTTTGATCATCCCACAAGGCCTGCTTTTCAACAAAGCCTTGATCATATGCATCTTAGCATGCCACATCGTCACTCCATATCACACTACCAATCCTTTGCCAAAATATATGAAAGGGTATTAAGTAAGAGAATAAATTCTCCACCACCAAGCCTTCATACATTCAGCAGAAAATCAATAAGTACAATATATAAAGGAGTACGATGTCAGACATACTTTCCATTTATAAGCTTATGCTCTGGGTCTGAGCGAAAGCCAAATCCATACAAATCAGCACTACGTCCGAATAACTACCATTTTAGCCCCGTCTTGGGAGCAAATCAATCAAGGGCCTTAACACTAATTACCCATTTGATGTAAAGATCGTCGGTCTTCCATCGTCGTCTTCAATTCTTCAAACGTCGTATCATTATTTGGAATGAGAGTAAACTCGGACTTTCCAAATAACTCTCGCATATATAAATTTGAAAACCATTTCATATCGTTGTTAATAATTTATAACGATCTATCGCTATTTTTACTTTACATACACATCCTAAACATAACAATGTATATTTTACTCTTCCATTTTTCAATTTACACCAAATGTATATTTGGTTTCATTATTTTTCTAATGAAAATCCATTCCTTAGAAATGTAAATTTCTAATCTTATTATTTACATTTAAAAATGTAAATTTCTATTCCTATTTTATCTACATTGAGAAATGTACACTTATACTTCAATATATTATAATATTGAAAATGTAACCTTTATTTCATATTCTACTTACATTGGAAAATATAAATTCCTAATCATTCTTTTATTTCCTTTGATTACATTGAAAAATGTAAATTCTTTTTATTTGCATATAAAAAAAAATATAATTTCTATTTCATCCTTATTTACATTGAAAAATGTAAGTTTCTATATTACTCCAAATACATATAAAAATGTAACTTCCTATTTTCCTTTTATTTACATTAAGAAAAATGTACCTTTTTTTATTTACATTAAGAAAAATGTAAAACTTTTATAATCCTTATCTTATTTTATTAAAAATGTAACTTTCTTTTACAACAAACTTGGAGGTGAAAATATTCATTTCATTATTAACACATAACGGTGTGAAAATAACGTCAATTTCTAAGTTATCCATTTATATTTTAATATGGGCCAGACCTCCCACATTAGGCCTACAACTTGTGGATGCTGGATAGGCCGGTCGATTCCGGGCAGACTTCTCCCACAAGTTGGGCTTAACCTCGTGTCTTGGTCCAATTTGTATTTGCGCACTTGGGCCTCTCACATTAGGCCTAACATTTGTGGCTGCTGAATATGCCGGTCGGTTCCGGGTAGACTTCCACCACAAATGTGACCTAACCTCGTGTCCAAGTACAATTTTAATTAATCATATAATTGTTCTACTAAAAATATTATTTTAAAATGTTTCTCATTTCAAAATATCTTGTTTTTGGAATATTCTATATTTCCAAAATAACTTGATTTCAAATATTATAACTTACCCTTTAATTACATATAAAAAAATGTACATTTACTTACAATGCAAATTCCTACCTTTCATTTACATATAAAATGTAAATTTTTAATTTACAATGTAAGTCTCATCCTTTATTACATATGAAAATGTAATTCCTATTGTCTTTCTCTTTCATACTGTTTTATATTACAAAAAAATGTAATTTTTATTGTTTTTCGCTTTTCTAATTGTCCACATTACCATAAAAATAATTTCTATTGTTTACTCTTTTCTAATCATGTTTTCCATATATATTCATGACAAATAGATGAACATTTCAACTCTTTTATTTAGACAAAAATGTGAATTTTATCCCAATTTTATTCTTTTGACAAAATGTTTATTTTTGTTCTACGTTTCTAATATTACATTAAAAAGTATAATTCTTTTCTATGTTTAATTTACATCTAAAAAGAATAATTTCTATGTTAACATATTCCAGGCATGCTAATATAAATAATATTTTTTATGTTAACATTTTCTATACATTCTATAAATAATCTTGTGCTATGTTAACATATTCAATGCATTCTAATATTATATAAATAATATTTTCTATGTTAACATTTATCATATAAAAGAGTATTCCACATGTAAACATTCCTAACTTTCCATATTAACATAAAAAGGATATTTTTTTATGTTAAATCAATTCTAACCCTTTGACAAAACAAATCTTATTATGTCAGTTCTAGATAAAAGGAAATTTCATTCTAATAACATATGTATGACAAAATGCCAATTCCATCCTATGTATGACAAAAATGTTTATACCTGTTTTAATCCCTTTCAATGAACAAATAAGAGAATGATTTATTTATATACAAATTCCTATTTTAACTTAACAGATAAAAATGAAACTTTCTTTTATTTACAATCAAAAGTGAAACTTTCTACTCTTTGGTTACATTGAATAATAATATAGTTTCCTAGTGTCTACTCTTTTCTAATGTGACATTAAAATTGAGTTTTTAATGTAAATCATATTTCATAATGAAATATGATTCTTTTCCTACTCTTTTATTTACTCTTAACATGTAAATAAAAATATACCTTCTTAATCTCATGTCTCATTTGCATTAAGAAATGCAATTAAATGTACCTTTTACTACATGTTTTATTTGCGTTGAGGAACGCAAATAAAAATGTACTATTTCATTTACTAGTTTTATTTGCATCTAAAATTGCAACCAGAAATGTAACTTTTATTATTATATTACATATGCATTGCTGACACAAATAAAAAGGGAATCTTTTTATTTCATGTTATAATTTACGTTGTGAACACAAATAAAAATTGAACTTATTTTTCTAGGTATCCTAACATCATATAAAAGAATATTTTATATGGTAACACTTCTCTATGTATTCTAATCCGTTAAAACATGACAATTATAAATGACATGTTTATTTACATAACAAGATCTTAGCATAAATGCCATTTTTACCATGACCTTATTCTAACATGATATTTTTAACATAGCATGTTCTAATCAAAATGATAATTTTGATTTCATACAAGTCTAATTAAAACAGAATGACACCTATGTTATCATGCAAATCTACCTTAGCCAAAATGATGACTACAGTTTCACCCAAATCTAATTTAACACAACTGACAAATATATTCGTCAATTCTAATTAAACATGTGTGACATTTATTATTTATTCATCACTAATTAACATAAATAGATTAATTCTAATCCAAATTACGACTTATATAAATTATAGAAATAAAGTGCATATTTTGTAGATCTAGAATTCAACTTTTCACAATTTAAATTGAGCTATTATTTGTTTATTTATTTATTTGTTTATGCACAGGAAACATTAATATCATTGCCATCTTTAATACGCAGGTTTTGAACATTGTCATCTTTCATTTTACATATATATATATATATATATATATATATGTATATGTATATATATGTGTATGTATATATCATGAAACGCTCAGCAGCGTTAAGGGAAGAAAAAAAAATAATATATTATGACAAAAAATTCTTTTAACATGAACACAAATGCATGCATAAATTTCTATTTACCTGTTGCCTCTCTATCCATTTGTTTGGTCTCACACCTATATACAAAATATGTTACATACGTGCATGGCAATATGACAATAAATTTTGTGTATTAATTGCAACTTATTTCCAATTTATCACCAATGAATTAAATAGCAACTGATTTTCTACACTAGACAATTAATCTATTGCAATCCTTATTTTAAAATTAGTTAACATTCAATGTATTCATAATTAATGTTATCATTTGTCTTACAATTTATACAAACAAAATTTCCAAATATATATATTACAACACAATGTAAAATACACGTTAATTCATATATATATATATATCCTATGCATTGATTATTCTGCTTCTCATTTAATTAAAATATATTTGTAAAAATTTACAAAATTTGTTAATAACAAAATGTCAGTTACTGTCCAATAGCTTAACCACTACTTTACGTAATAAAATTTGTTAACTCATTGAAATTAAATGTGAATTTCAAATCATTAGTATATACGTATATATTTCTCAATTTCATTGTTGGTTGTTGCTATAGTTTATTTATCTAGAATATATATGTTATTTGAAATCAAACATTCAACAGAAGTCAATAAATTTCATTAATAAAATCATATTTATTTTTAGTAACTATTTTAAATTCAATAATACAATTTATTTCTTCAATTTTCTTTATTGCAAATTATTTCCTCTTTATTTCAATACATTAAAATTAAGTTTTGCAATTTATGACTAGTTACAACTTCTAGTTAAATATTATATGTCTATTGTTATAAACAAATAAATAAATGGATTCAATACAAGTTAATTATACTAACTTAATAAGTCCCAATTGACCACGTAAAATCTTACATAATATTTGGTTTAATTCTTCTTTTTCTTTTCAAACAAATAACCAAATCATGACTGTCTTTACAGTAAATGCATATAACTGCGTTTACAACAAGTTGAAATCTCATTGCACAATCAAATGGATATATTATTTCCATAAATTAGAATTATCAATGTAAAATAAATCTCAAAATTAGTTAATCCATTTCATATTGTTGATTCAATATAAATTTCAAATTCTATTATACATAGATTATCAAACATTGTCATTATCATGCATAGCCATTGAGAATCAAAGTTCAGATTATAAAAATTCATGACATAAAACATAAATTTTTAGTCCCTATTATTTAAATTAAATCATTTTAAATATTCAAAATTCATTAAAATTTCTAAAATAAAAATTTTAAATTAGACCCAAAATTCCGGGTTGTTACAGTCTCCCCCACTTAAAAAATTTTCGTCCTCGAAAAGGAACGAAGCTAAAAGCGTTTAATTAATTAACTCATCTTTCAATCTTTTATTGATTTCAATAATTTTATTAGTTGATTAACTTTTCAAATATATATAACTTTTATGTATTCAAAAATCGTATTTTCTAAAATAGATTATATAAATAATCACAAATACGTTAATTATAAGCTTGGCATTCTCAACTCATTCTAGTGCATTACTAACCCTATCTCTAATGAGTTTTCTCATTCTAGGATACTGCTGATCCTATCTCTAATGAGTATTCTTATTGGATATTACTAATCCAATCTCTGATGAGTCTTTTGTTCAGTTCTAACGAGTTGTACCCCAAAGATTTGAGCTAACCAGAGCTCTGATACCAACTGTAAAGACCCATAAATTCTCGCTCTTTGGATCGACCATAAACCACACAAGTCTGACCCAAAGGTTGGAAATCCACGAATACTTTAACTTTGGGAATAATGTACATTAGAACAACAACAACAGACTTTTATAACATCAATAATAAATGTTACATCAGAGTACAGAATATCAGAGTACATTGACTAATAATTACAGCGGAAGATAATTTTACATTATTTTAATACATTGCAGCGGAAATAAAATAACTAAGGCAGCGGAAGACAACTATGCTCTGGACACAGCTTTAGGCTTCAATCCAGAATCCTGCTCGAGGTAAGAACCGGTAGACAAACTACTCGACTGGCCGTGTGGAAAGAGGGCACCCGAGTTTGTAAAGGTGGAAACAAACAACGGGTCAGTCATGGGACTGGTGTGAGAATTCTTAACTAATTTAACTAATAGAAGGCAAATCCAAGGACCACGCCGCTAACGCGGAATGGGTTTACTCCAATGGATTGTCGGTGCATAAACTAAAGTAAATCGTTAAAACAACGCAATGCTTTTTAGAAAAATGAAACCATCATAAGATCAAGTCCCATCACACAATGCAACGCAAACCGGAGGATAGGGTTTTACCTTATAATGGTCAAAAATGGTTGATACGATAAAACGGATTTAGTATTAGTGTGTATATGTTTTTAATAAAAACATTTCAAATATAAATGTATCAATCCTAGACGGCATAGTACCCCATCCTACTATGTCGCCATATTAGTTCTACAATCAAAACCACAAGGTCGTATTGGAAATTGGATTTCCGTCATGAGTCGAGGCTAGGGGCAAGCTCCTCTCCGATTCGAGACACTCTAGCAAATGCCTTAGGATCCCCCGCAGTGAACTCTTGGATCTTCAGGGCCGGTCCCAGCCTGTCGGCAGTGGATTGGTTATGCCTGAACACATGCTTCCCGGTCCCTTTGGACCTATAGTATGACCACTAACGGCCTATAAAAATCCGAGGTACCTCACTCCAAAATCCACATAAGTAAAATGTCAGGGATGGTAGGTCGCTGACATCACTCTAGCTAGAAAGAAACGTGTGCACTCCCTGCAGTCCTAATCCCGTTTTTGACTCATACCGGGGTGTGAGGCTCGCGAAGTCACGATATACACAAAGCTATGCCTAAACAGGCTATGCTTTGATCATCCCACAAGGCCTTCTTTTCAACAAAGCCTTGATCATATGCATCTTAGCATGCCACATCGTCACTCCATATCACACTACCAATCCTTTGCCGAAATATATGAAAGAGTGTTAAGCAAGAGAATAAATTCTCCGCCACCAAGCCTTCATACATTCAGCAGAAAATCAATAAGTACAATATATAAAGGAGTACGATGTCAGACATACATTCCATTTATAAGCTTATGCTCTGGGTCTGAGCGAAAGCCAAATCCATACAAATCAGCACTACGTCCGAATAACTACCATTTTAGCCCCGTCTTGGGAGCAAATCAATCAAGGGACTCAACACTAATTACCCATTCGATGTAAAGATCGTCGGTCTTCCATCGTTGTCTTCAATTCTTCAAACGTCGTATCATTATTTGGAATGAGAGTAAACTCGGACTTTCCAAATAACTCTCGCATATATAAATTTGAAAACCATTTCATATCGTCGTTAATAATTTATAACGATCTATCGCTATTTTTACTTTACATACACATCCTTAACATAACAATGTATATTTTACTCTTCCATTTTTCAATTTACACCAAATGTATATTTGGTTTCATTATTTTTCTAATGAAAATCCATTCCTTAGAAATGTAAATTTCTAATCTTATTATTTACTTTTAAAAATGTAAATTTCTATTCCTATTTTATCTACATTGAGAAATGTAAACTTATACTTCAATATATTATAATATTGAAAATGTAACCTTTATTTCATATTCTACTTACATTGGAAAATATAAATTCCTAATCATTCTTTTATTTCCTTTGATTACATTGAAAAATGTAAATTCTTTTTATTTGCATATAAAAAAAATATAATTTCTATTTCATCCTTATTTACATTGAAAAATGTAAGTTTCTATATTACTCCAATTACGTATAAAAATGTAACTTCCTATTTTCCTTTTATTTACATTAAGAAAAATGTACCTTTAATTTTTACATTAAGAAAAATGTAAAACTTTTATAATTCTTATCTTATTTTATTAAAAATGTAACTTTCTTTTATAACAAACTTGGAGGTGAAAATATTCATTACATTATTAATACATAACGGTGTGAAAATAACGTCAATTTCTAAGTTATCCATTTGTATTTTAATATGGGCCAGACCTCCCACATTGGGCCTACAACTTGTGGATGTTGGATAGGCCGATCGGTTCCGGGCAGACTTCTCCCACAAGTTGGGCTTAACCTCGTGTCTTGGTCCAATTTGTATTTGCGCACTTGGACCTCTCACATCAGGCCTAACATTTGTGGCTGCTGGATATGCCGGTCGGTTCTGGGCAGACTTCGACCACAAATGTGACCTAACCTCGTGTCCAAGTACAATTTTAATTAATCATATAATTGTTCTACTAAAAATATTATTTTAAAATGTTTCTCATTTCAAAATATCTTGTTTTAGGAATATTCTATATTTCCAAAATAACTTGATTTCAAATATTATAACTTACCCTTTAATTACATATAAAAAATGTACATTTACTTACAATGCAAATTCCTACCTTTCATTTACATATAAAATGTAAATTTTTAATTTACAATGTAAGTCTCATCCTTTATTACATATGAAAATGTAATTCCTATTGTCTTTCTCTTTCATACTGTTTTATATTACAAAAAAAATGTAATTTTTATTGTTTTTCGCTTTTCTAATTGTCCACATTACCATAAAAATAATTTCTATTGTTTACTCTTTTCTAATCATGTTTTCCATATATATTCATGACAAATAGATGAACATTTCAACTCTTTTATTTAGACAAAAATGTGAATTTTATCCCTGTAACGACCCGGGAAAAGACGACCTTGATTATCCGATATACAACACATATCGAACATCAAGGGTCGACAATTACTGAATAGTTAATGAAAGAATTTAGAGGGTGAGGATAGATAAGATAGAAAATTAGAATAGAAGAAGAAAAAGAAGAACACAACATCAGAGTAACACGAATCTCACAGCGGAACGAATAAAATATAATATATCACATAACTTGAAATCAAAAGCAGTATATGCATACAATACCATTATCAGAGTACAACCCTTGCATCACAGCGGAAATAAACAATAGCTATATAAGTCCTGAAGCCTCCTGCTCCAAGCTCTCCAAGTCTATCTGTAAAATCCTGACTACTTGACTGCCCGTACAAATTTTGGCACCCAAGAGTTTAGGGGAAACAAAACAAAATAAAACTCTGGGTCAGTCATGGGACTGGTGTGAGTAAACTCAAATCATTTGGTTTAACTTTTCAAAATCCTTTTCAAAAGAAAAGATAATCGTAAGACCAATCCACACATAAATACGGATGGCTTTTACCTTACGATAACCCAAAACACTTTGGAAATCATATATTATCTGATATTATAATAATGTCTAATCACAAGTAATTAAAATCTGGTAGAACGCTTGCATCTCACGCTCTACATATATATTATACAAATCAAACTCGCGGGCACTTATTGGAGATTGGATTCCGACTTTGACAAGGTATGGGACCACCTGCCGATAGTGTATCTCTAGAGGCGAATACACTGGGTTCAACAAGAACATCTTGCAACCCGGCCCTCACATGACCGACCACTCATTTCGCTTGAGTGTATCGAATGTATATCACCAACGGTTGGGATCAGCAACCGTCTCCCGAATGGGGCAGCATCGATAGATTTAAGAAGCAATTGGAATATCTCTAGATAGGTGATCATACATCCTAATGGGTGCGACCCACATAGCCATGCTGCCTTCCCGATTTTTGTCATTTCCCGGTTGATGAGGCTAGAGGTCATAACGTATCTTTTGACAGATCACACCTCCATTACTTTGAATGCCACATCGTCATACCCGCCAAATCACAAATTGATTTCACCAAAAATACCACGGGTATACAGCTAAGAGAAACGAATTCCTCCGCCACCAAACGTAAGTACGTTTGAAGAGATCAACTTACGCGATCCTTTGAATATACTCTGTCAGACATTCGTCCATTCACGTTTGTCCTGGGACTGGACAAACCGAAGGCACTATTCTGTAAATAGGATAACCCTTGCATAACTCCCTCTTCAATATATTCAGCATACTTGATTCGCAACGCTTATGCCAATACGGAGTGGTTCTCTGGATAATAATCCAACCGGTCTCTCCATATTAACAACGTAAAATGGTCAAAAACTTTGATAGTCGGTGATTTAACTATCAAATGAAAACATGTCTGTGTGCAAACAACGATATTATTTCTAGATGGAAATTCTATCGATCAATCATCATTCATCATCAAATTATCATAAATTTACCCTTTTCCTTATTCTTGTTTTCCTATATTTCTTATTTACTATATTTAGAAAATATACGTTATTAACAATGGAAAACAATTCCATTTCTCATTTTCTATATTCAGAAAACATTTCTGATTTTTCATTTGGAAGACATTTCCAAATCTCCTTCATTGGGTTTATACTGACGTTTGAATAAACATCGCTATGCCAACACCAACCATTTCGCTCATTAACTAAATTCACTTAACCACTTTCACTCTCGAACCTTATCCACTTCTTAGTTAAAACGAAGTCAATCAAGTTGGGGTATAATTACCTCTCAGACCTTAACTGAACAACATTTCTAACTTCGAAATAGACAAAGTTCAAACTTCACTCTTTAAGAAACTTCCTTGCGAACTCTCGGATTCTATTTATGAATCCACTTCCTTTACTGAATCATTTGATTATAACTATAAATGTTATAATTCCATGCTTTCAAAATATGTTAACTTAAATATATTTCCATATCTTAATTTGGATAAATAAACAACCAACTACTTTATTAACAGATAATTAAAACTTGATTTGAAATGGAAAGTAAACATTACTTCCCTTGATTCGATATAATCGAATTTCCATGTATGATTCACTCTCGAATAATCACTATCCGATAATTCTCTTTCGAATAAACTATATTCGATTCCCCTGTTCGAATAACTAATATTCGATAATCCTTTTCTTCGAATAACTAATATTCGAAAAATCTCACTTCGAATAAACCATATTCGATAATTCTCTCCTTCGAATAACTATATTCGATTTAACACACTTCGAACGAACTATATTCGATTACTCTTCTCGAATAAACTATATTCGATAACTCTACTTCAAATAGGTGATATTCGATTAATTCCCTTTTTGACTAACCCAACTTAATTTACTAATACTCGACTAACTCGACTTAATTAACTTCTATTGATTAATTACTATTTGATTTAACACCATTTGCTTGACTCTAGATCGCAGCGATCACAATGGTTATGCCTGATTCCCCCAGGAAACATCCGACCGCCGTAGGCTATCAGCAGCCCTGTGAATTACGCTAGCAGTCGTGCTAAATGGAAATTCATCCTTAAATAACTTTGTCTATTTTTAACTCTATCTCGAATAATTAGATTCGATCAATTCTAATTGAATAACTAATATTCAATTAACCCTTATTCGATTATATATTTGAATAACTCTAGTTCGATTTGACTCAAAACGATTAACTCTAACTGATTAACTCTAACTGGTTAATTCTAACTGAATCACTCTAACTGGATAACTCTAACTGAATAACTCTAACTGGTTAACTCTAACTAACTAACTCTAACTGTTTAACTTTACGGTTTAACTCTGACAGTTTAACTTCAACGGTTTAACTCTAACAGTTTAACTCTAACTGTTTAACTCTAACAGTTTAACTCCAACTGTTTAACTCTAACAGTTTAACTCCAACGGTTTAACTCTAGTTGATTAACTCTTTTGAATTAATCCCTTTGACTTTTCTCTTTTGAATAATTCCTTTGGAATAATTCCTTTGAATTACCTCCCTTGAATAGATTCTTTTTCTATTCGTTTACTCAACAAATAACTATTCTCTTTTCGCTTCTATTTATTTAACAAATAAATATTCCCTTTAACTTTTCTATTTATTCAACAAATAAATATTTCTTTTAACTTTTCTATTTATTTAACAAATAAGTACTTCTTTCAACTTTTCTTTATTCCCTACATGAATATTCCCTTTTCAATTCCATTTGTAAATACTTTTACGATTGTTTCCTTTTTTATTTCTATTTGTAATCGTTTCACAAATATTTTCCCTTCTATTTGATTTCACCAATATTTTCCCTTCTATTTGATTTCACCAATATTTTCCCTTCTATTTGATTTCACCAATATTTGTTTTTTAACAAATGCTTTGATTCTATAATCATTTTCTCTTATGAAATTCTCTTCCTTTTATATATAAAATCTATTGATTTTATATAAATAATTTATTTTCAAATTAAACTTTGAAAATCCCTTTTTCACTTTCTAGTATCACTTATGGTATAAAAATACCAAATCAAAAGGTTCAATCATCATCCAAACACACAGGTTCAACAACAGATGATATAACACATCATATATCAGAATATATGAAAAACGGTAAATAAATGTTGAGGAATCCAGTTGGATTCCTCCGACCTGTTTCCCTGCATCCACAGATGTCAGTCAACATAAATAACATGGAGGTAAAATATTCTGATAAACAGAATCAATATTTCGATACGATTTATATATATCGTTATCGATATTTTCAATCAACTCACTAGCAGTTCAACCAAACAGCTAATACACAGCAAATCAGCCAATATTTATCAATTCTAAAAATACTTTAGAGAAATATAAAGTGTTCAAAGTTAGTGAGGTTTACTCACATTGGACGGTTTATCGTTGAATAACGATAATCGGTCATTGATTTGGTTCAGGCGTTTAATTTTGCCATAAATCCAAACGAGCTCCAATCCACTTGCGGTCAGTTCCATTGCGTAATGCTTGTCCATACGATCCCAACGGATCCTGTTTCGTTAAATTTCGTTAATGTATGCAAAAGTTATGCTATTTACAATATTTACCTAATTTAAATGAATATATATTTAATAAAATTAATTAAATTATTTTTATCTTAATTAATTTCTAATTGCGTTATTAGCCAAATTACCTTCCCTGCCCTTCTAAAAAATCCTACTTTCCCATCTCTAGCCATATCCAATTTTTCTTTAAAATTGAAAAACCATTTTAATATTAATTAAATTTAATTTTCAAATAAAACATTTAAAAATATTCATTTAATTATAACTTAAAAATTTTAACCCGGATCAAAAATCTGCTTCCACTTATTTTAAAGTATTTTTCGATAAGAATCCAACGGTCCTTGTTTCGTGGAAATCCGACTTGTTTTGAAAAAGTTATAAGCTTTTAAAGTTTATGGTTAAAAATTACGAAAATGCCCCTGGTCTGTTTTAAATTCAAATTAAATTTAAAATTTAAAATTTAAATTAATCATCTCATTCGTCGGATCAGTTAGGGATAGCCAGGGAGAGCAGGAAACTATATTTTCCAAACTCAAGCCTTAGACACTATCCTCTCTGTCACCCTTAGATTGTTCCGATATTTATTTTTACAAATTCTATTTTAATTATTATATATATATTAAAATAAAATAAAATAAATAAATAAATAAATATTATTTAAAAACTTACCTCGTGAAGCCCAAGCCTCTGCCTAAGAGTCCCTGGCTCCCCGTCTTGCCCTCCTTTCTCCCTTTCTTCCCTTTTCCCTATTTCCTAATATTTTATTATTATTTCTGCCATTGCCAAAGCTTGAAAGAGGAGGAGGAGGAGTGAGTTTAAAATGAAAGGGGGGGGGCTATTTATAGCCGAAGGAGTCACATGGATTGTTGAGGTGGCGCGAATCCAATGGTCGAAAATGGATGGCTAGGATTAATCCTTAAATTAATTAAATTATAAATAAATTTAATAATTTATGAATAGTAAAGTGTGTTTTCTCAACCCTATTCGGACGTTAATTTGACTTACTTATTGATACCTTATCCAAAATCTTTTTCAACCATGTTGTTCAATTTTTCTTGCTCTTCAATACTATATAAAAATATATCAATTTTGAATTTGTTTGAACTTTCAAATAATTTAAATTCAAATTCAAAATAGTGTTTTGTGTTAGTTTCAAAACCTTCCGGTCTTATGTTGGAGTATCAAACGATAACGGTTTTCAGAAATTCTTCCACCATCTGGTCCGGTTTTTAACGTACTTCAATCCTATGTATTCAAATCAAAAATCGGAGTTCGTTTAGATTTTCAAATAATTTATTTAAATTTTGTTTCCTTAATAACTTTCTATATCCGTTATAGGATTTTCCCAGATTTCATATATAGCTAATATCCTATGTTTAGAATTTTCCTGGATAGGTCTCAGATTCCAGTTTTGCCGTTAGCATTAGCAAATTCCAATTACCGTCAAAATTTAGTTCAAATTTTGGCCTTTTATTTTTTCTTTTCCACATACGGATGCCATTTTTGACGTAACTTGGTTGGTTACCTAATTTCATCATTTCGGATTTAATGAAACTGATTTCATCGAAATCCGAGTTTGTTAGCTACTACTTCCTTTGTAAACGTACTATTTTTAATTAAAAATTTATCCTTTTATACTGCCAGTTCACATTATATTGCAGATCCACTAAATTTCTACCATTTCGGAATAACATAAAATATTCAAAATTATTGAAATTAAACCATTTAAACTTCCGAAACAATAAAAACATTTTTAAATAATAACTAAATGGTCAAAAAATCTGGGCCGTTACATTCTTTCCCCCTTAAAATAATTTCGTCCTCGAAATTGCTAAGGTAGAAAAATGAACTTTATAACTAGGTTAAAATTATTTATTTACTCCGGTTTCACTAAACCAATTAATTCTAATTAATTTATTAATTTATTTCTATAAACGAAAATTTCAAAAATTCTGAAAATTTTCTAACATTCGAAATTTCTGAAAAATTTCGCCAGCATCTCCTTTGTATTGGTCAATAGCTCAAACTCCAACTCGCCTCTCTAGGCCTTCTTCAACCCAAAAGAAAATCAAACAGCCAAGTGGCTTGCCAAACAGGCTCATAAATCTCATCCAACTCATATGAATATGTACGTGTACCTTTTTGTCGGCATTCAATTCTGCTATCAGTTTAGCATATACCACTATCATCCCAATCAAACTCCCAATCACTTTTATCTTCAACATGGCCATCCTCTTATAACCAAGCCAAATTTCAATCAAACTGCAATTCCAATCTCAATTCAAATTTCTTGCTCGACCATCCATTTCTATCCCAGATTATCTCTAATCTAGTCCAATTCTACTTGATACCATTCTATTTCAGTTCAACTCAATTTCCACTGAACTGCCTTCAATTCAATTTCAAATTTGCTTTCACAAATTTCTATTTAATTTGTGTTTATTTCAATAATCTGTACCTGGGAGTTTCAAATAGCTTTGCCTTTTCCAAAAATCAAATATCCATTTGGAATATCAAAACAACTCGGTTTCTCAAAACAATTCAAAAACAAAATCTTTGGTAGTAATCCGTCACTTACAAACTCGAAAATGAGCACCGATGATGTCCGGATCAACATCGGAATTTATTTTCCAGCTATCGAAGTGAGTTCAATACTATAGCACTTTCAAAACCCATTTTAAAACATTTTCATTTTGAAATTCATTTCAAAATATCCCTTTTCAATGCTTGTAACAAATTAAAAATCTCCCAGGATTTTAAAATTCACATATATTCAATTTAATTCCATTTACAACGCTTATTCATATTTTAGCAATTTTAATTCCAATTCTGAACTTAAATTCAGATTTAATTCATCTGATTTCATATATTTCACTTATATGAATTTTGATTTGTTATTTACATAACCATTTCACATTTTATAATCTTATTCGATTATAATCACAACCAACACATTCAATATACTATAATAATTTCAAATATCTATACTTTGCTTATATCAAAATATAATTTGGGTAAAATTATTTCATTTACCCTTTTTTTCAAAACATATCGTTTCGACCCATCGTATTCAAGTGTTTATAAACTCCTATCGATATAGTGGATCAAACTGATCGACTAGAACTCATAAACAACTCAACCAATAAATCTCCACAATATAAAACCATTTTTATATCAATTAACAAATACGTTCACTCGTATATATACACTCAAACTCAGTCTAGGGCATTACTAACCCCATCTCTACTGAGTCACGCCACAGAGCCAAGGTAAATCACTAAACCTTCAGCTCTGATACCAACTGTAACGACCCGGGAAAAGACGACCTTGATTATCCGATATACAACACATATCGAACATCAAGGGTCGACAATTACCGAATAGTTAATGAAAGAATTTAGAGGGTGAGGATAGATAAGATAGAAAATTAGAATAGAAGAAGAAAAAGAAGAACACAACATCAGAGTAACACGAATCTCACAGCGGAACGAATAAAATATAATATATCACATAACTTGAAATCAAAAGCAGTATATGCATACAATACCATTATCAGAGTACAACCCTTGCATCACAGCGGAAATAAACAATAGCTATATAAGTCCTGAAGCCTCCTGCTCCAAGCTCTCCAAGTCTATCTGTAAAATCCTGACTACTTGACTGCCCGTACAAATTTGGGCACCCAAGAGTTTAGGGGAAACAAAACAAAATAAAACTCTGGGTCAGTCATGGGACTGGTGTGAGTAAACTCAAATCATTTGGTTTAACTTTTCAAAATCCTTTTCAAAAGAAAAGATAATCGTAAGACCAATCCACACATAAATACGGATGGCTTTTACCTTACGATAACCCAAAACACTTTGGAAATCATATATTACCTGATATTATAATAATGTCTAATCACAAGTAATTAAAATCTAGTAGAACGCTTGCATCTCACGCTCTACATATATATTATACAAATCAAACTCGCGGGCACTTATTGGAGATTGGATTCCGACTTTGACAAGGTATGGTACCACCTGCCGATAGTGTATCTCTAGAGGCGAATACACTGGGTTCAACAAGAACATCTTGCAACCCGGCCCTCACATGACCGACCACTCATTTCGCTTGAGTGTATCGAATGTATATCACCAACGGTTAGGATCAGCAACCGTCTCCCGAATGGGGCAGCATCGATAGATTTAAGAAGCAATTGGAATATCTCTAGATAGGTGATCATACATCCTAATGGGTGCGACCCACATAGCCATAATGCCTTCCCGATTTTTGTCATTTCCCGGTTGATGAGGCTAGAGGTCATAACGTATCTTTTGACAGATCACACCTCCATTACTTTGAATGCCACATCGTCATACCCGCCAAATCACAAATTGATTTCACCAAAAATACCACGGGTATACAGCTAAGAGAAACAAATTCCTCCGCCACCAAACGTAAGTACGTTTGAAGAGATCAACTTACGCGATCGTTTGAATATACTCTGTCAGACATTCGTCCATTCACGTTTGTCCTGGGACTGGACAAACCGAAGGCACTATTCTGTAAATAGGATAGCCCTTGCATAACTCTCTCTTCAATATATTCAGCATACTTGATTCGCAACGCTTATGCCAATACGGAGTGGTTCTCTGGATAATAATCCAACCGGTCTCTCCATATTAACAACGTAAAATGGTCAAAAACTTTGATAGTCGGTGATTTAACTATCAAATGAAAACATGTCTGTGTGCAAACAACGATATTATTTCCAGATGGAAATTCTATCGATCAATCATCATTCATCATCAAATTATCATAAATTTACCCTTTTCCTTATTCTTGTTTTCCTATATTTCTTATTTACTATATTTAGAAAATATACGTTATTAACAATGAAAAACAATTCCATTTCTCATTTTCTATATTCAGAAAACATTTCTGATTTTTCATTTGGAAGACATTTCCAAATCTCCTTCATTGGGTTTATACTGACGTTTGAATAAACATCGCTATGCCAACACCAACCATTTCGCTCATTAACTAAATTCACTTAACCACTTTCACTCTCGAACCTTATCCACTTCTTAGTTAAAACGAAGTCAATCAAGTTGGGGTATAATTACCTCTCAGACCTTAACTGAACAACATTTCTAACTTCGAAATAGACAAAGTTCAAACTTCACTCTTTAAGAAACTTCCTTGCGAACTCTCGGATTCTATTTATGAATCCACTTCCTTTACTGAATCATTTGATTATAACTATAAATGTTATAATTCCATGCTTTCAAAATATGTTAACTTAAATATATTTCCATATCTTAATTTGGATAAATAAACAACCAACTACTTTATTAACAGATAATTAAAACTTGATTTGAAATGGAAAGTAAACATTACTTCCCTTGATTCGATATAATCGAATTTCCATGTATGATTCACTCTCGAATAATCACTATCCGATAATTCTCTTTCGAATAAACTATATTCGATTCCCCTGTTCGAATAACTAATATTCGATAATCCTTTTCTTCGAATAACTAATATTCGAAAAATCTCACTTCGAATAAACCATATTCGATAATTCTCTCCTTCGAATAACTATATTCGATTTAACACACTTCGAACGAACTATATTCGATTACTCTTCTCGAATAAACTATATTCGATAACTCTACTTCAAATAGGTGATATTCGATTAATTCCCTTTTTGACTAACCCTACTTAATTTACTAATACTCGACTAACTCGACTTAATTAACTTCTATTGATTAATTACTATTTGATTTAACACCATTTGCTTGACTCTAGATCGCAGCGATCACAATGGTTATGCCTGATTCCCCCAGGAAACATCCGACCGCCGTAGGCTATCAGCAGCCCTGTGAATTACGCTAGCAGTCGTGCTAAATGGAAATTCATCCTTAAATAACTTTGTCTATTTTTAACTCTATCTCGAATAATTAGATTCGATCAATTCTAATTGAATAACTAATATTCAATTAACCCTTATTCGATTACTATATTTGAATAACTCTAGTTCGATTTGACTCAAAACGATTAACTCTAACTGATTAACTCTAACTGGTTAATTCTAACTGAATCACTCTAACTGGATAACTCTAACTGAATAACTCTAACTGGTTAACTCTAACTAACTAACTCTAACTGTTTAACTTTACGGTTTAACTCTGACAGTTTAACTTCAACGGTTTAACTCTAACAGTTTAACTCTAACTGTTTAACTCTAACAGTTTAACTCCAACTGTTTAACTCTAACAGTTTAACTCCAACGGTTTAACTCTAGTTGATTAACTCTTTTGAATTAATCCCTTTGACTTTTCTGTTTTGAATAATTCCTTTGGATTACCTCCCTTGAATAGATTCTTTTTCTATTCGTTTACTCAACAAATAACTATTCTCTTTTCACTTCTATTTATTTAACAAATAAATATTCCCTTTAACTTTTCTATTTATTCAACAAATAAATATTTCTTTTAACTTTTCTATTTATTTAACAAATAAGTACTTCTTTCAACTTTTCTTTATTCCCTACATGAATATTCCCTTTTCAATTCCATTTGTAAATACTTTTACGAATGTTTCCCTTTTTATTTCTATTTGTAATCGTTTCACAAATATTTTCCCTTCTATTTGATTTCACCAATATTTACCCTTCTATTTGATTTCACCAATATTTTCCCTTCTATTTGATTTCACCAATATTTGTTTTTTAACAAATGCTTTGATTCTATAATCATTTTCTCTTATGAAATTCTCTTCCTTTTATATATAAAATCTATTGATTTTCTATAAATAATTTATTTTCAAATTAAACTTTGAAAATCCCTTTTTCACTTTCTAGTATCACTTATGGTATAAAAATACCAAATCAAAAGGTTCAATCATCATCCAAACACACAGGTTCAACAACAGATGATATAACACATCATATATCAGAATATATGAAAAACGGTAAATAAATGTTGCCTGTTTCCCTGCATCCACAGATGTCAGTCAACATAAATAACATGGAGGTAAAATATTCTGATAAACAGAATCAATATTTCGATACGATTTATATATATCGTTATCGATATTTTCAATCAACTCACTAGCAGTTCAACCAAACAGCCAATACACAGCAAATCAGCCAATATTTATCAATTATAAAAATACTTTAGAGAAATATAAAGTGTTCAGAGTTAGTGAGGTTTACTCACATTGGACGGTTTATCGTTGAATAACGATAATCGGTCATTGATTTGGTTCAGGCGTTTAATTTTGCCATAAATCCAAACGAGCTCCAATCCACTTGTGGTCAGTTCCATTGCGTAATGCTTGTCCATACGATCCCAACGGATCCTGTTTCGTTAAATTTCGTTAATGTATGCAAAAGTTATGCTATTTACAATATTTACCTAATTTAAATGAATATATATTTAATAAAATTAATTAAATTATTTTTATCTTAATTAATTTCTAATTGCGTTATTAGCCAAATTACCTTCCCTGCCCTTCTAAAAAATCCTACTTTCCCATCTCTAGCCATATCCAATTTTTCTTTAAAATTGAAAAACCATTTTAATATTAATTAAATTTAATTTTCAAATAAAACATTTAAAAATATTCATTTAATTATAACTTAAAAATTTTAACCCGGATCAAAAATCTGCTTCCACTTATTTTAAAGTATTTTTCGATAAGAATCCAACGGTCCTTGTTTCGTGGAAATCCGACTTGTTTTGAAAAAGTTATAAGCTTTTAAAGTTTATGGTTAAAAATTACGAAAATGCCCCTGGTCTGTTTTAAATTCAAATTAAATTTAAAATTTAAAATTTAAATTAATCATCTCATTCGTCGGATCAGTTAGGGATAGCCAGGGAGAGCAGGAAACTATATTTTCCAAACTCAAGCCTTAGACACTATCCTCTCTGTCACCCTTAGATTGTTCCGATATTTATTTTTACAAATTCTATTTTAATTATTATATATATATTAAAATAAAATAAAATAAATAAATAAATAAATATTATTTAAAAACTTACCTCGTGAAGCCCAAGCCTCTGCCTAAGAGTCCCTAGCTCCCCGTCTTGCCCTCCTTTCTCCCTTTCTTCCCTTTTCCCTATTTCCTAATATTTTATTATTATTTCTGCCATTGCCAAAGCTTGAAAGAGGAGGAGGAGGAGTGAGTTTAAAATGAAAGGGGGGGGGCTATTTATAGCCGAAGGAGTCACATGGATTGTTGAGGTGGCGCGAATCCAATGGTCGAAAATGGATGGCTAGGATTAATCCTTAAATTAATTAAATTATAAATAAATTTAATAATTTATGAATAGTAAAGTGTGTTTTCTCAACCCTATTCGGACGTTAATTTGACTTACTTATTGATACCTTATCCAAAATCTTTTTCAACCATGTTGTTCAATTTTTCTTGCTCTTCAATACTATATAAAAATATATCAATTTTGAATTTGTTTGAACTTTCAAATAATTTAAATTCAAATTCAAAATAGTGTTTTGTGTTAGTTTCAAAACCTTCCGGTCTTATGTTGGAGTATCAAACGATAACGGTTTTCAGAAATTCTTCCACCATCTGGTCCGGTTTTTAACGTACTTCAATCCTATGTATTCAAATCAAAAATCGGAGTTCGTTTAGATTTTCAAATAATTTATTTAAATTTTGTTTCCTTAATAACTTTCTATATCCGTTATAGGATTTTCCCAGATTTCATATATAGCTAATATCCTATGTTTAGAATTTTCCTGGATAGGTCTCAGATTCCAGTTTTGCCGTTAGCATTAGCAAATTCCAATTACCGTCAAAATTTAGTTCAAATTTTGGCCTTTTATTTTTTCTTTTCCACATACGGATGCCATTTTTGACGTAACTTGGTTGGTTACCTAATTTCATCATTTCGGATTTAATGAAACTGATTTCATCGAAATCCGAGTTTGTTAGCTACTACTTCCTTTGTAAACGTACTATTTTTAATTAAAAATTTATCCTTTTATACTGCCAGTTCACATTATATTGCAGATCCACTAAATTTCTACCATTTCGGAATAACATAAAATATTCAAAATTATTGAAATTAAACCATTTAAACTTCCGAAACAATAAAAACATTTTTAAATAATAACTAAATGGTCAAAAAATCTGGGCCGTTACAATCCCAATTTTATTCTTTTGACAAAATGTTTATTTTTGTTCTACGTTTCTAATATTACATTAAAAAGTATAATTCTTTTCTATGTTTAATTTACATCTAAAAAGAATAATTTCTATGTTAACATATTCTAGGCATGCTAATATAAATAATATTTTCTATGTTAACATTTTCTATACATCCTATAAATAATCTTGTTCTATGTTAACATATTCAATGCATTCTAATATTATATAAATAATATTTTCTATGTTAACATTTATCATATAAAAGAGTATTCTACATGTAAACATTCCTAACTTTCCATATTAACATAAAAAGGATATTTTTTATGTTAAATCAACTCTAACCCTTCGACAAAACAAATCTTATTATGTCAGTTCTAGATAAAAGGAAATTTCATTCTAATAACATATGTATGACAAAAATGTTTATACCTGTTTTAATCCCTTTCAATGAACAAATAAGAGAATGATTTATTTATATACAAATTCCTATTTTAACTTAACAGATAAAAATGAAACTTTCTTTTATTTACAATCAAAAGTGAAACTTTCTACTCTTTGGTTACATTGAATAATAATATAGTTTCCTAGTGTCTACTCTTTTCTAATGTGACATTAGAATTGATTTTTTAATGTAATTCATATTTCATAATGAAATATGATTCTTTTCCTACTCTTTTATTTACTCTTAACATGTAAATAAAAATATACCTTCTTAATCTCATGTCTCATTTGCAATAAGAAATGCAATTAAAATGTACCTTTTATTACATGTTTTATTTGCGTTGAAGAACGCAAATAAAAATGTACTATTTCATTTACTAGTTTTATTTGCATCTAAAATTGCAACCATAATTGTAACTTTTATTATTATATTATATTTGCATTGCTGACACAAATAAAAAGAGAATCTTTTTATTTCATGTTATAATTTACGTTGTGAACACAATTAAAAAGTGAACTTATTTTTCTAGGTATCCTAACATCATATAAAAGAATATTTTATATGGTAACACTTCTCTATGTATTCTAATCCGTTAAAACATGACAATTATAAATGACATGTTTATTTACATAACAAGATCTTAGCATAAATGCCATTTTTACCATGACCTTATTCTAACATGATATTTTTAACATAGCATGTTCTAATCAAAATGATAATTTTGATTTCATACAAGTCTAATTAAAACAGAATGACACCTATGTTATCATGCAAATCTACCTTAGCCAAAATGATGACTACAGTTTCACCCAAATCTAATTTAACACAACTGACAAATATATTCGTCAATTCTAATTAAACATGTGTGACATTTATTATTTATTCATCACTAATTAACATAAATAGATTAATTCTAATCCAAATTACAACTTATATAAATTATAGAAATAAAGTGCATATTTTGTAGATCTAGAATTCAACTTTCCACAATTTAAATTGAGCTATTATTTGTTTATTTATTTATTTGTTTATGCACAGGAAACATTAATATCATTGCCATCTTTAATATGCAGGTTTTGAACATTGCCATCTTTCATTTTACATATATATATATATATATATATATATATATATATGTATGTATATGTATATATATGTGTATGTATATATCATGAAACGCTCAGCAGCGTTAAGGGAAGAAAATAATAATAATAATAATATATTATGACAAAATATTCTTTTAACACGAACATACATGCATGCATAAATTTCTATTTACCGGTTTCCTCTCTATCCATTTGTTTGGTCTCACACCTATATACAAAATATGTTACATACGTGCATGGCAATATGACAATAAATTTTGTGTATTAATTGCAACTTATTTCTAATTTATCACCAATGAATTAAATAGCAACTGATTTTCTACACTAGACAATTAATCTATTGCAATCCTTATTTTAAAATTAGTTAACATTCAATGTATTCATAATTAATGTTATCATTTGTCTTACAATTTATACAAACAAAATTTCCAAATATATATATTACAACACAATGTAAAATACACATTAATTCATATATATATATATATATCCTATGCATTGATTATTCTGCTTCTCATTTAATTAAAATTTATTTGTAAAAATTTACAAAATTTATTAATAACAAAATGTCAGTTACTGTCCAATAGCTTAACCACTACTTTACGTAATAAAATTTGTTAACTCATTAAAATTAAATGTGAATTTCAAATCATTAGTATATACGTATATATTTCTCAATTTCATTGTTGGTTGTTGCTATAGTTTATTTATCTAGAATATATATGTTATTTGAAATCAAACATTCAACAGAAGTCAATAAATTTCATTAATAAAATCACATTTATTTTTAGTAACTATTTTAAATTCAATAATACAATTTATTTCTTCAATTATCTTTATTGCAAATTATTTCCTCTTTATTTCAATACATTAAAATTAAGTTTTGCAATTTATGACTAGTTACAACTTCTAGTTAAATATTATATGTCTATTGTTATAAACAAATAAATAAATGGATTCAATACAAGTTAATTATACTAACTTAATAAGTCCCAATTGACCACGTAAAATCTTACATAATATTTGGTTCAATTCTTCTTTTTCTTTTCAAACAAATAACCAAATCATGACTGTCTTTACAGTAAATGCATATAACTGCGTTTACAACAAGTTGAAATCTCATTGCACAATCAAATGGATATATTATTTCCATAAATTAGAATTATCAATGTAAAATAAATCTCAAAATTAGTTAATCCATTTCATATTGTTGACTCAATATAAATTTCAAATTCTATTATACATAGATTATCAAACATTGTCATTATCATGCATAGCCATTGAGAATCAAAGTTCAGATTCTAAAAATTCATGACATAAAACATAAATTTTTTGTCGCTATTATTTAAATTAAATCATTTTAAATATTCAAAATTCATTAAAATTTCTAAAATAAAAATTTTAAATTAGCCCTAAAATTCCGGGTTGTTACAACATCAATCAAACAAACAAGTCATCCATGGTCTATGGACGACGGGTGTCGGGTGCTACTAAACACCGTCTGCATCCTAGTACATATTTCAACTAGAAAAATAAAATAAAATAAAAGTGAGGAGTTCTCACCTTTAGGTTCCACTCCGCCATTTTATATTTCTGAAATTTCAGAACCGTTTGGATTTGCCCAAACTTCCTATGCCATCCTTTTCACGTTGTTCATACTAAAAATCACATTTTTAATATGATGTTTATATATTTCTAAAAACCTCGTCTTTCTATTTCTAAAAGATCTAACCTTTCACTTATAAAAATATAATCTTTTCATCGCTACTTCGTGTATAAAAATCGAATTTTTATACCTTTACTTCATATGTAAAAATCGAATTTTCTGTACCTTTGCTTCCTATGTAAAAATCGAATTTTTATACCTTTACTTCATATATAAAAATTGAATTTTTATACCCTTACTTCATATGTAAAAATTGAATTTTTATACATTTACTTCCTATGTAAAAATCACAACTTTCGTATATTTTTATGGCAAAGCTTATATTATAAAAATCCAATCTTTCTCATGATAAAAATCTAATTTTTATTCTAACAAAAATAATCATTTTCCCTTAACAAAAATCTAATTTTTTCTTAAATAAGGATTGTATTTTTCCTCAAATAAATATTATATTTTTCCTCGTTAAAAATCCTAACTTCTAAGCAGTATAATCGGATTTAAAAGCAATACAAAACAAAGAGAAAATAAAACAAAATAAAAATTATATCTTCTTTCAATTTTCCAAAGGGAGGGGGAGATTTCTGCGTGCAGCGGAGGAGGAGGAGGGTCAGCGATCAAGGGGGGCGCGCTAGGGGTTGTGGCGGCGGGACTGGATGGTGGCGCAGTGGGTGTGGGGATTGGGGGTCGCGGATTCTGGAGTTGGGGGGGGGGGGGGTTCGAGATGGAGTAAGGAGGGAGAAGAGGTACGGGGGTATTTGGGGCTAGTGGTGGCGGGTACGACCGGGGGGGTTGCGATGGGAGGCGGCGGGGCAAGGGCACGTCGGATTTTTTTTCTATATTTTTTTCTTTTGAAGTGAATGGTGGTAAAGAGAGAGGGAGTGATAAGGTTTTATAAATATAAATATTTTATTTAAATAAATTCCAAATAGTTTACTTTTATTTCGACCTCAAAATTGAACCCATCGACTGTCGTCCCTGGCATATTACCCTCATTCCGAACACAAGGGGATATGTTTCGTAAGCTAATTCGGCCGTTACGATCAGTTTTCGTCAAAATCAAAATATAACTCTATATTTTGAAATTGAACGCACATTTCAATTTACCGGGGTCGCGTACGGACTCTAAAAATTCCCGAAAAATATTTTATAGCTTCGTATTGACGATACGGTCCTAACAAAACTAATTACATCGAATTCTGAGACCGTTTGAAAAATGGCCATTTTCCAGTCGATTAAAATCAACTTAAACTGGTCAAATGCGTTTTTCTTTGCCATGCTCACATATTGATTCGAAAAATTATGAATCTTGGAATCTAGCAATAACTTGACATCACGGATCCAACAAAAGTGGTTTCGTTGAAAACCGAGGTCGTTTGCAAAATTTTCATTTTTAAGGGCCAGAATTCCATAGCGACTATTCTGAATTTTCAACTGGACATATCTTTTGATTCCCGCTATGAAATTTCGATTTTTCGGATTCGTTGGAAAGATATTCTCAAATAGGTTCTAATATTTTTGGTTTCACTAGAATCCGGTTTATTTTGAATCCTGTACACTCATTTGAACTTTGAAATCGAGTTTTCGAACTACCGCGCCATTTTCAATTCCTTTTATAATTTAAATAAAATAATTATATTCTAACGATGATCTATATAAATATATACGTTCGAATTCTATTCAAAATAAATTTCTCGTCGTTATTATTTAAAATAATTCATTTTAAATATTCAAAATTCATCAAAATAGCCAAAATAAAATTTTTAAATTGGCCCAGATTTCCGGGTTATTACAATCTCCCTGTGATGACCCTGATTTTCAGAACTAGTTTAAAATTTTTATTTTAGTTATTTTAATAAATTTTAAATATTTAAAATGATTATTTTAAATAATAACGACTAAAAATTTAGTTTAATCGAAGTTAGAACGTATAGATTTATTTTAATTATATAACGAGCCTGAAATGGCGCGGTAGTTTGAAAATTCGATTTTAAATTTCAAATGAATATACAGGATTCAAAATAAATCGGATTTCAGCGAAACAAGAAATATTTGAATCTGTTTAATCATATCTTTCTAACGAATGTAAGAAACTGAGATTTCACTTTATAAACTGAAAGTAATGTCCAGTTTAAAATTCAGAAAAGTCGCTGTAAAATTTATATATATTTTAATATAAAATATAGCCTTAAAAATAGCCATTTTGCAAACGACCTCTGTTTTCGACGAAACCACTTTTGTTAGGACCGTATCGTCAAAACATAGCTAAATTTATTTTTCTGTAATTTTTGGGGTTAATATGTGAGAGCAGTGAATATAAATGTGTTTGGTAGATTTAATTTGAAATTGGGTCGACCAGAAATTGGCCATTTTTCAAACGGTCTTCAAATTCGACGAAATTAGTTTTGTTGGGACCGTATCGTCAAAACATAGCTAGATTTATTTTTCGGGAATTTTTAAAGTCAGTATGTGGCCCCGGTAAATTAAAATGTACGTTTAAAATTCAGTATATTGATTTATATTTTAATTTTGATTAAAACTGATCAAAACAATCGAACTGACTTACGAAACATATCCCATTGTGTTCGGAATGGGGGTATTTAGCTAGGGGCGGCAGTCGTTGGGTCTCGTTTGGAGTTCGGGAGTTTAGCAAGATATTTTCGAATTAAATAATATTGAATTTTATATAAATAAGGGAAGAAAACCCTCTCTCTTCCTCAGAATTGTTGCGCCGGCCCTAGGGAATTAACGGCTGAAATGTTGCGATTTTCTCCCCTCTTTTTCTTCAAATTCATACAATAAAATTCAAAGTTTCCAAAGCAAAAACGAAGAGATTCTTGAGGGCTATCAATCCATACAACAAGATCGAATTTTCGTTGAGCAATTTGGGGGTTTACTGAGCTCAAAGACGCGGACTTTGGCATCGGTTTCTGACGCGTGGGGGTGTGCGCACCGGTCGTGGTGCTTGGCGGAGGCAAGTCTCATGTAGGCGGAGGTGGTGGCACGCTTGGATGGTGGTCTGGGGCTTTGGAATTCGTGCGCGCGAGGAGAGATGAAGTGGAGTGATGGGTTTCATGTATAGGAGTTGAACGAGAAAGAAGAGGAAAGGGGCGGCTCAGATTTGCTGAAGGAAATTAGTGAAGTGATTAGGGTTAAATAATTATTTAATTAATTATAAATGTAATTAATGTTTAAATAGCTATAACTTGTCCAAATTGAATCAGATTTTCGCGAAACGAAGTGCGTTGGATTCGCAGCAACGAAGGCTACGCGATGGAACTGACGAGACTGTGATAGGAGCTAGTTGAAATTTTTGATTGAATTAAACACGTTGTTTAGTTCAGTTAAAAGTAATCGTTATTTAACGATTTCAGAAACCAATCAATGTGAGTTTTCTCACACTGCAAAAAATATTCACATTTTTGTGAAATTGAATTTCTGTGATTTATCTGATTGTTGTTTGTTGATTTCTATTTTAAATGGACATCTAATTTAAACTGTTAGAAATTAAATTGCCAGTTAGTTTATTTTGAATTGAATTGCTAGTTAAACCCTGACACATATAATCAGTAAATTATTGCAAATTGAACTGTTTGGATGATGGTTGTGATGTGTGTTTATTGGTGGATGTTTTGAACTGTACGGATATTGTCTATATTTTTATATCACTGTTATCACCTTGGATTGAAATGGTATATATCCATTCCCTGAAATAATTATATTGAAATGTCGGAAGTGAATTATTTTGAAATGTCGAAAGTGAAATATATTGAAATGTCGAAAGTGGAATATATTGAAATGTCAAAAGTAAAATATATTGAAATGTCGGAAGTAAAATATATTGAAATGTCGGAAGTCAATTATATTGAAATGTCGAAAGTGAATTATTTTGAAATGTCGAAAGTGAAATATATTGAAATGTCGAAAGTAAAATATATTGAAATGTCGGAAGTAAAATATATTGAAATGTCGGAAGTCAATTATATTGAAATGTCGAAAGTGAATTATTTTGAAATGTCGAAAGTGAAATATATTGAAATGTCGAAAGTAAAATATATTGAAATGTCGAAAGTAAAATATATTGAAATGTCGAAAGTCAATTATTTTGAAATGTCGAAAGTGAAATATATTGAAATGTTGAAATTGAATTATATTGAAATTGAAATTGAATTATTTCAAAGGTTTAAATCTTTATTTAAACTTTGAAATAAAAATTCAAATTGAAATGATCTAAAATTTGTTATTTGAAATTTGAACTAAAATTGAATTAGTTCAAAGGTTTAGATCTTTATTTAAACTTTGAAATAAAATTCAAATTGAAATGATCTAAAATTTCTTATTTGAAATTTGAACTAAAATTGAATTATTTCAAAGGTTTAAATCTTTATTTAAACTTTGAAATAAAATTCAAATTGAAATGATCTAAAATTTGTTATTTGAAATTTGAACTGAAATTGAATTATTTCAAAGGTTAAAATCTTTATTTAAACTTTGAAATAAAAATTCAAATTGAAATGATCTAAAATTTGTTATTTGAAATTTGAACTGAAATTGAATTAGTTCAAAGGTTTAAATCTTTATTTAAACTTTGAAATAAAATTCAAATTGAAATGATCTAAAATTTGTTATTTGAAATTTGAACTGAAATTGAATTATTTCAAAGGTTTAAATCTTTATTTAAACTTTGAAATAAAATTCAAATTGAAATGATCTAAAATTTGTTATTTGAAATTTGAACTGAAATTGAATTATTTCAAAGGTTTAAATCTTTATTTAAACTTTGAAATTAAATTCAAATTGAAATGATCTAAAATTTGTTATTTGAAATTTGAACTGAAATTGAATCATTTCAAAGGTTTAAATCTTTATTTAAACTTTGAAATTAAATTCGAATTGAAATGATCTAGAATTTGTTATTTGAAATTTGAACTGAAATTGAATTATTTCAAAGGTTTAAATCTTCATTTAAACTTTGAAATAAAATTCAAATTGAAATGATCTAAAATTTGTTATTTGAAATTTGAACTGAAATTGAATTATTTCAAAGGTTTAAATCTTTATTTAAACTTTGAAATTAAATTCGAATTGAAATGATCTAGAATTTGTTATTTGAAATTTGAACTAAAATTGATCATAATTTAAATTATTTCAAAGGTTTAAATCTTTTTTTAAACTTTGAAATTTAATTTGAATTGAATTTGAAAATTTGAAATTAAATTCGAATTAAATGGCTTAAATAAATATTATGAACTTGAACTTGAACTCGAATTTGATTTGAATCGAATAGATTCAAATAATATTTTTAAATGGGAAGTTATCCTTTAAAAATGGATTGTTCTCAAATGAATTTGATTGTGGAATCGATTTGGATTGGATTTTGGAAATCGATTTGGTTTGTTTTGAGATTTGAACTTTGGTTCATATTTATTTGAAATGGAAAGAAACAGTTGTTTTGAAAATTATTTCTATACAAACAAATTTATATATAAACTATTTTATGAAATTTATTCCTTTGATATATGGAGTACTTTATATAAATTGTTTTTCAAAACCTATTTTTTCTATATATATATATATATATAAGTAGTTTATTTTATAAAATATTTTGATATATATAAAACCATTTCCAATACTCAAGCTGTTTTGATTTCCAAACTATTCCAAATCTCTTAACTATTTAAAAATTATTCAAAAAAAATTTATTTAAACCCTAAAACTATTTCAAACTTAGAGACTGTTTTAGAAGTGAAATTATTTACATTTAAATCTCTGATTTAAAAGTAAATATGATTATTTTGATGTTAAAATCAAAAAAATGAATTCAAAACTATTTATGAAGTAAACTGAATGATTCGAATGAAATGTGGTTAATTGAAGTTATAACCAATTATTTAATTTGAAATTTATCTCAAAGCAAAATATGAATTGTGAAAGTAAATATTATAGTGATTAAAATAATATGATATTTTAAAGTGAAAATTTGTTTAGTTGAATATGATATTTTGATATCATAACGATTCACTTTTGAAATATAAAATACCAATCGGTGTGTAACATGACGTTTTGTTGTTAAAGAGACCAGGGCCTCTTATTGACATACTCTCTGTCAATGTTGGAACCACTTTAACAACTGTGTACGTGTTGGAGTTCCAGAAATGAAGTAGGATGAATTTGGAGGCGATTACTGGATTTGAAGAAAGTGAACGATAATGGATGACCCCGACACTTGTGTCGATTTGAAATGACTAAAACAGGAGCCGTGCCAGACCAAATGAGGCTTGACTACCTCTTAGTGGACATCTGCTCTTCGATTTTTCTGGACCTCGGGTCCATACTATTACTATTCAGTTGTTGTTGTTTTGTTGGTGCGCACCCTTGATGGGAGGTATTTCCCTTTGATTCGATATGGGGCGGATGTCTACGGTGGGCCGTTAGGGGTAACCACCAGTCTGGATCAGGCAAACTAGTAGCATACTACTTTGGGTATAGCCTCATGTGCCTTGTCATACGTTTATCCTTATGCGAGACAACAACGATTTTGATTTTTGGCATAGGTCTATAGGGGACTCACTGGCTACCGACGTTACTGGTTGTGTTACAGGACCTGCATAGACCATGTGCTTATAAACTGTGTAAGGGTAATCAATGTAACCCCGCTTACACTATTTTTCTGACAAGTATTTGTGAATAGACACTAGTATAATAGCGAAATTATATTATATAGTATCTAGTTTGACGGATCCTTAGGAGATGGAATTTCCCGTAACATCTCTTGAGTTATGTGTGTGCATGTTCATATGATATCGATTTGACTTAGATGAGAATATTTTTGCCTGATCCGAGCTTGTTTTATTTTCACGCTATTACGCTCGGGTCAGACTTGAGCATTCCAGTTTCAAAGATTATCTTCTGAAGGATGAAGACGAAGACGGTATACTATTATCACTATTGTATCCCACTACTATTCTGTTGCATTACTCTGTATTATCAGTTATGTATATAAATGTATAACTCTGATAAATGTTGTAAAATGATCAAATGTTTATTTTAAACAGCTTCATGAACTGTTATTTGATTATTATATTTTGTTCATTCCGTTGCGAGATTCTGTGTTTGTTTTCTTCTTTCTTTCTAATTCTAAATTAATCCCCTTGATTATCTATATTTTTGACTATAATGGTTGAAGATGTGGATCGTCATTTAACAATCTGTAAATACGTACAGTTTTGAGTTAGACATGTGTGGATTATTGTCGATTCAAAAGGTACGGGTTTCCGGGTCGTTACAGTTGGTATCAGAGCTTTTGGTTTAGCAGTAAACCTTGGCTCTATTGGGATTTACTCATTAGAGATAGGGTTAGTAACACCCTAGAATGAGTTCTGAGTGTACATATATATGAGTGAGCGTACTTGTATTTTGATATAAAATGATTTTGTATTGTGTTGTTTGGCTTGTTGAGTTTGAGTTTGGAGTTCTGGTCGATGCGTCTGGACAACGTTATCGACAGGAGTTCTAAAACACTTGAATAAGGTATTTTGACACAATATAGTTTTCGATTATATATTTTGTATACAAAGGATATACTTTGAAATTCAGAGAGTTAAATGGTTCAATAATCAATATTTTTAACCTATTGATTACAATAAAAAAAATTGAAATTTATATTTGATTTATAATTAATGAGGAAGTATAAATAAAATAAATTAAAATGGAGAATTTGAGATATTTAAATCCAATTGGTTTTAAATGATTTTTGAGACTTTGAAAAAATTTATAGTAGTAATATTTGAAGGATATTCAAAAAAAAAAAAAATTGGTTAAGTACTCTATTTTGCTACTGGGAAATAAATTTCGGTGATGAGATGATCATAGTCATCGACTTTCATTTTCGAGTCTCAAAGTGGGGGGAGACCACTTGGTAGCATTGCTACCTATTCGTTTTTAAAATTTTAAAATTGAAATCTTGAGTATGTTTTGGTATAAATTTTATTTATTTATTTATTTATTTATGTATAGTATATATTATTTCAAAATGTTTTGAAAAGAAACTGGTATTTAAGATTCTCAAGTCTCTATTAATACAAATTACTATCCTTGTTGGTAATCAACGAAATAAATAATTGTCAGTATTAATATCAAATGAAATTTGAATAGGTGAATAAAGAAATATGATAAATGGATAAGAAAAATATAAATGAAAATATAATATAATATTATAAAATTGAAACATAAAGTAAGGAAAATGTTAAAGAAAAAAATGAAACAAATACCCCTGTTACTTTGATGAATAAGAGTAAGTTGTGAAATACTAAAATTTCATTTGTTATATATACAAGCCTACCTAAATGAGAAGTTTAAGAGTATATATATGTACTGAAATATTTTACAAGTGAAATTTAAATGAATAACATGTTCAAAATGATGTGTTGAATCACAGAAATGTTATGAAGATAACGAAAAGTAAAGATGGAAAAAAATGAATTTGAATCAAAGAAATGTTATAAAGGTTAAATCAAGTGGTTGTAATAAAAAAAATATAATTTAATTTGTTAATGTTCTGAAACGATTAACAAATGGATGGAATATTTGCAATGGATTGGTAATAACTAAAATTGTAACCTCCTGAGATAATTGTAAACTTAAATAGAATTGTATCAAAAAGGAAAACGAATCTTAAGTAATGTATAAACTTAAGAAATTAAGTAACAAGTCATTTCATAGTAATAAATTTATAAAGTAACGTAAATAACAAAGGAACTAAAGTCTATAAGTTGTGAAATAATGTGAATTAACAATAAATTACAAATTTGGTTAGTTATGAATAAAGGAAAATGAACTTAGATTTTGATTGAATAAAATATCAAGATAAGCTTAAGAAAATTTACAATAATATTTAAGCAAGTTAAATAAAATAAAATAAAAACATAGAGAGCATAAGATATAGAAATTGAAATGGGTAAGTATGTAAATTTCAAATATGTTGAGAATAAGTATAGATAAAACGAAATGCTAGCATATAGAAAATTTTAATATAGTTGAAATAAATAGTATATATATAAAAAAAACCAACAGTTTTAAATAACAAATTGGATTTTGGGTTGTCGTGAACGGTGTCTTAAAGAACACTATTCTTGAACCCATTTGAGGAAAAAAAATCTTTTAACTAAGGTTTAAAGAAGTATTCTAGTTAATAAATATAATTAGAATTAAGTGGAAGTTGGTTTTGGGTTGATTGTGAACATTGTTTTAAATGACATTAGTTCTTAAAACCCGATTAACAATGAAATTATGATTTGGAATTTATTAGTCTTTTAACTAAGATTTAATGGAAAAGCTTTGGTTTACAAAGCTCGAGAACCAAAACTTAGTTAGAGGTTAATGGTTGTGATTTGGCATCGAAAATATGATTTTTTGAGTATACAGAAGTAATATGTTTTGGAAATTTAATTCACAAATTGATTGCTGGTTATGATGTTTGATAATTAGTTCAACTAATTAAAGTATTGGAATGATAAAACCAATAAGAGAACAAAAGGTAAAATTTAGCCAAATAGAATCAAATTTGAACTGAATTGAAATTTATTGAAATTTGCATATATGTACATGTATATATATTGAGCAGGTCATAGCATGAAAGCTAAGAAGAGGAATAAAATTGTGTGCCCGACCAATAGGTACATGTTTACTTTATTGTTGGGATTTGATGATTTTATGAGCCGCTTGGCTTTTTCTTTTTCTTTTTGAGATGAGAAGGCCTGTGTGGCGGTTTGGGGATTTTCCCGATGCTCCCCGTACAAAGGAGGTTATGGCGAAATTTTTCGAAAATTTAGGGTGTTAGCCAAATTTTTGAGAAATTTGAAAATTCTTAGAAACTGAAAAGTTGAAGAATGAAAGCCAGAACGAAAGGTGAGTTGGTTGGTTAAACGACTTTCGGCTTCGTTCCTTTTCGAGGACGAAAAGTTTTAAGTGGGGGAGACTGTAATGACCCTGATTTTCAGAACCAGTTTAAAATTTTTATTTTAGTTATTTTAATAAATTTTAAATATTTAAAATGATTATTTTAAATAATAACGACTAAAAATTTAGTTTAATCGAAGTTAGAACGTATAAATTTATTTTAATTATATAACGAGCCTGAAATGGCGCGGTAGTTTGAAAATTCGATTTTAAATTTCAAATGAATATACAGGATTCAAAATAAATCGGATTTCAGCGAAACAAGAAATATTTGAATCTGTTTAATCATATCTTTCTAACGAATGTAAGAAACTGAGATTTCACTTTATAAACTGAAAGTTATGCCCAGTTTAAAATTCAGAAAAGTCGCTGTAAAATTTATATATATTTTAATATAAAATATAGCCTTAAAAATAGCCATTTTGCAAACGACCTCTGTTTTCGACGAAACCACTTTTGTTAGGACCGTATCGTCAAAACATAGCTACATTTATTTTTCTGTAATTTTTGGTGTTAATATGTGAGCGCAGTGAATATAAATGTGTTTGGTAGATTTAATTTGAAATTGGGTCGACCAGAAATTGGCCATTTTTCAAACGGTCTTCAAATTCGACGAAATTAGTTTTGTTGGGACCGTATCGTCAAAACATAGCTAGATTTATTTTTCGGGAATTTTTAAAGTCAGTATGTGGCCCCGGTAAATTAAAATGTACGTTTAAAATTCAGTATATTGATTTATATTTTAATTTTGATTAAAACTGATCAAAACAATCGAACTGGCTTACGAAACATATCCCATTGTGTTCGGAATGGGGGTATTTAGCTAGGGGCGGCAGTCGTTGGGTCTCGTTTGGAGTTCGGGAATTTAGCAAGATATTTTCGAATTAAATAATATTGAATTTTATATAAATAAGGGAAGAAAACCCTTTCTCTTCCTCAGAATTGTTGCGCCGGCCCTAGGGAATTAACGGCTGAAATGTTGCGATTTTCTCCCCTCTTTTTCTTCAAATTCATACAATAAAATTCAAAGTTTCCAAAGCAAAAACGAAGAGATTCTTGAGGGCTATCAATCCATACAACAAGATCGAATTTTCATTGAGCAATTTGGGGGTTTACTGAGCTCAAAGACGCGGACTTTGGCATCGGTTTCTGACGCGTGGGGGTGTGCGCACCGGTCGTGGTGCTTGGCGGAGGCGAGTCTCATGTAGGCGGAGGTGGTGGCACGCTTGGATGGTGGTCTGGGGCTTTGGAATTCGTGCGCGCGAGGAGAGATGAAGTGGAGTGATGGGTTTCATGTATAGGAGTTGAACGAGAAAGAAGAGGAAAGGGGCGGCTCAGATTTACTGAAGGAAATTAGTGAAGTGATTAGGGTTAAATAATTATTTAATTAATTATAAATGTAATTAATGATTAAATAGCTATAACTTGTCCAAATTGAATCAGATTTTCGCGAAACGAAGTGCGTTGGATTCGCAGTAACGAAGGCTACGCGATGGAACTGACGAGACTGTGATAGGAGCTAGTTGAAATTTTTGATTGAATTAAACACGTTGTTTAGTTCAGTTAAAAGTAATCGTTATTTAACGATTTCAGAAACCAATCAATGTGAGTTTTCTCACACTGCAAAAATATTCACATTTTTGTGAAATTGAATTTCTGTGATTTATCTGATTGTTGTTTGTTGATTTCTATTTTAAATGGACATCTAATTTAAACTGTTAGAAATTAAATTGCCAGTTAGTTTATTTTGAATTGAATTGCTAGTTAAACCCTGACACATATAATCAGTAAATTATTGCAAATTGAACTATTTGGATGATGGTTGTGATGTGTGTTTATTGGTGGATGTTTTGAACTGTACAGATATTGTCTATATTTTTATATCACTGTTATCACCTTGGATTGAAATGGTATATATCCATTCCCTGAAATAATTATATTGAAATGTCGGAAGTGAATTATTTTGAAATGTCGAAAGTGAAATATATTGAAATGTCGAAAGTGGAATATATTGAAATGTCAAAAGTAAAATATATTGAAATGTCGGAAGTAAAATATATTGAAATGCCGGAAGTCAATTATATTGAAATGTCGAAAGTGAATTATTTTGAAATGTCGAAAGTGAAATATATTGAAATGTCGAAAGTAAAATATATTGAAATGTCGGAAGTAAAATATATTGAAATGTCGGAAGTCAATTATATTGAAATGTCGAAAGTGAATTATTTTGAAATGTCGAAAGTGAAATATATTGAAATGTCGAAAGTAAAATATATTGAAATGTCGAAAGTAAAATATATTGAAATGTCGAAAGTCAATTATTTTGAAATGTCGAAAGTGAAATATATTGAAATGTTGAAATCGAATTATATTGAAATTGAAATTGAATTATTTCAAAGGTTTAAATCTTTATTTAAACTTTGAAATAAAAATTCAAATTGAAATGATCTAAAATTTGTTATTTGAAATTTGAACTAAAATTGAATTAGTTCAAAGGTTTAAATCTTTATTTAAACTTTGAAATAAAATTCAAATTGAAATGATCTAAAATTTGTTATTTGAAATTTGAACTAAAATTGAATTATTTCAAAGGTTTAAATCTTTATTTAAACTTTGAAATAAAATTCAAATTGAAATGATCTAAAATTTGTTATTTGAAATTTGAACTGAAATTGAATTTTTTCAAAGGTTTAAATCTTTATTTAAACTTTGAAATAAAAATTCAAATTGAAATGATCTAAAATTTGTTATTTGAAATTTGAACTGAAATTGAATTAGTTCAAAGGTTTAAATCTTTATTTAAACTTTGAAATAAAATTCAAATTGAAATGATCTAAAATTTGTTATTTGAAATTTGAACTGAAATTGAATTATTTCAAAGGTTTAAATCTTTATTTAAACTTTGAAATAAAATTCAAATTGAAATGATCTAAAATTTGTTATTTGAAATTTGAACTGAAATTGAATTATTTCAAAGGTTTAAATCTTTATTTAAACTTTGAAATTAAATTCAAATTGAAATGATCTAAAATTTGTTATTTGAAATTTGAACTGAAATTGAATTATTTCAAAGGTTTAAATCTTTATTTAAACTTTGAAATTAAATTCGAATTGGAATGATCTAGAATTTGTTATTTGAAATTTGAACTGAAATTGAATTATTTCAAAGGTTTAAATCTTTATTTAAACTTTGAAATAAAATTCAAATTGAAATTATCTAAAATTTGTTATTTGAAATTTGAACTGAAATTGAATTATTTCAAAGGTTTAAATCTTTATTCTAACTTTGAAATTAAATTCGAATTGAAATGATCTAGAATTTGTTATTTGAAATTTGAACTAAAATTGATCATAATTTAAATTATTTCAAAGGTTTAAATCTTTTTTTAAACTTTGAAATTTAATTTGAATTGAATTTGAAAATTTGAAATTAAATTCGAATTAAATGGCTTAAATAAATATTATGAACTTGAACTTGAACTCGAATTTGATTTGAATCGAATAGATTCAAATAATATTTTTAAATGGGAAGTTATCCTTTAAAAATGGATTGTTCTCAAATGAATTTGATTGTGGAATCGATTTGGATTGGATTTTGGAAATCGAATTGGTTTGTTTTGAGATTTGAACTTTGGTTCATATTTATTTGAAATGGAAAGAAACAGTTGTTTTGAAAATTATTTCTATACAAACAAATCTATATATAAACTATTTTATGAAATTTATTCCTTTGATATATGGAGTACTTTATATAAATTGTTTTTCAAAACCTATTTTTTCTATATATATATATATATATATATATATAAGTAGTTTATTTTATAAAATATTTTAATATATATAAAACCATTTCCAATACTCAAGCTGTTTTGATTTCCAAACTATTCCAAATCTCTTAACTATTTAAAAATTATTCAAAAAAAAATTTATTTAAACCCCAAAACTATTTCAAACTTAGAGACTGTTTTAGAAGTGAAATTATTTACATTTAAATCTCTGATTTAAAAGTAAATATGATTATTTTGATGTTAAAATCAAAAAAATGAATTCAAAACTATTTCTGAAGTAAACTGAATGATTCGAATGAAATGTGGTTAATTGAAGTTATAACCAATTATTTAATTTGAAATTTATCTCAAAGCAAAATATGAATTGTGAAAGTAAATATTATAGTGATTAAAATAATATGATATTTTAAAGTGAAAATTTGTTTAGTTGAATATGATATTTTGATATCATAACGATTCACTTTTGAAATATAAAATACCAATCGGTGTGTAACATGACGTTTTGTTGTTAAAGAGACCAGGGCCTCTTATTGACATACTCTCTGTCAATGTTGGAACCACTTTAACAACTGTGTACGTGTTGGAGTTCCAGAAATGAAGTAGGATGAATTTGGAGGCGATTACTGGATTTGAAGAAAGTGAACGATAATGGATGACCCCGACACTTGTGTCGATTTGAAATGACTAAAACAGGAGCCGTGCCAAACCAAATGAGGCTTGACTACCTCTTAGTGGACATCTGCTCTTCAATTTTTCTGGACCTCGGGTCCATACTATTACTATTCAGTTGTTGTTGTTTTGTTGGTGCGCACCCTTGATGGGAGGTATTTCCCTTTGATTCGATATGGGGCGGATGTCTACGGTGGGCCGTTAGGGGTAACCACCAGTCTGGATCAGGCAAACTAGTAGCATACTACTTTGGGTATAGCCTCATGTGCCTTGTCATACGTTTATCCTTATGCGAGACAACAACGATTTTGATTTTTGGCATAGGTCTATAGGGGACTCACTGGCTACCGACGTTACTGGTTGTGTTACAGGACCTGCATAGACCATGTGCTTATAAACTGTGTAAGGGTAATCAATGTAACCCCGCTTACACTATTTTTCTGACAAGTATTTGTGAATAGACACTAGTATAATAGCGAAATTATATTATATAGTATCTAGTTTGACGGATCCTTAGGAGATGGAATTTCCCGTAACATCTCTTGAGTTATGTGTGTGCATGTTCATATGATATCGATTTGACTTAGATGAGAATATTTTTGCCTGATCCGAGCTTGTTTTATTTTCACGCTATTACGCTCGGGTCAGACTTGAGCATTCCAGTTTCAAAGATTATCTTCTGAAGGATGAAGACGAAGACGGTATACTATTATCACTATTGTATCCCACTACTATTCTGTTGCATTACTCTGTATTATCAGTTATGTATATAAATGTATAACTCTGATAAATGTTGTAAAATGATCAAATGTTTATTTTAAACAGCTTCATGAACTGTTATTTGATTATTATATTTTGTTCATTCCGTTGCGAGATTCTGTGTTTGTTTTCTTCTTTCTTTCTAATTCTAAATTAATCCCCTTGATTATCTATATTTTTGACTATAATGGTTGAAGATGTGGATCGTCATTTAACAATCTGTAAATACGTACAGTTTTGAGTTAGACATGTGTGGATTATTGTCGATTCAAAAGGTACGGGTTTCCGGGTCGTTACACTCCCCCACTTAAAACTTTTCGTCTCCGAAAAGGAATGAAGTTGAAAGTTGTTTCACAAACCAACTCAACTTTCATTATTTTCATTACGGCTTAAGTTCTTCAACTTTTCAATTTCTAAGAACTTTTCAAATTTTTCAAAAATTTGGCTAACACCCTAAATTTTCGAAATTTTTTGGCCATAACCTTCCCTACACCAGGGACGTCGGGATATTTCATATAGCCTCCCATGGCCTTCTTCAATCCAAAAAAAAAAACCAAGCGGCTAGCCAATCGGCTCATAAAATCATCCAAAGCTCAAGAAATACAATAAACATGTAACTATTTGTCGGGCAAACAATTTTATTCCTCTTCTCTAGCCTCCTTGCTATGACCTGTTCAATGTAAGTACATGTATATGCATGCAAATGCGACATATTTTTAGTACAACTCAATATTTGGTTCAATTGGGCTAAAGGTTCAGCATTTAATTAATCAAATAATAATCAAGCAACACAACCAGCAATCAATTAGTTGATTATCATTTCAAATTCATAATTTTGATATATAGTCAAAAATCACATTTTTGATGTCAAATCACAACAATATATTCTAACTATATTTTGGTTCTCACACCAGTCAATTGGAAATATATAAATATCACACCTTCGAAACTTGAATACCAATTCTGATGATGTTCGAACTATCATCAGAATCATCTCCGGGCGACTAGAGTGTGATTCTATATCTATCCAGTATATTAAAACTTCAAATACACGCGGATCAGACGTATATGCAAAATCTTTATATACTGGATTGTCCAAATTCAATACAAATAAATAATCAAACACGAATAATTGATTTAAATTTTCAAAACAAAACTTGTTTTTATTTTAAAAATATACTCTTCACACTCGTTCTAGGATACTACTGATCCCATCTCTAACGAGTCATTCCCATTGGATATTACTAATCCAATCCCTGATGATTTCTTTCGTTTGGTTCTAACGTGTCTCGTTCTCCAAGCTCTGTAAACCAAAGCTCTGATACCAACTGTAACGAAAAGGAATTTCGCTCGATCTGAATCAATCGCTAAACCGACCAAGACCGTTCGAAACCCCTATTTGTTTTGAGAACACGACAAATTGGAACGCAAACAGAAGAACATTTCATTGTTAATTACAACAACTTGATCAGATTAAAAGAATATACAGAGTAATGAATCAATATTACACAACATAAAATATCAAAGATTACAATTCATTACATAGCAGCGGAAAATAATACAAAACAAAACTGAAAAGAATATACGGATACAGAGCTTTTCGGATATCATTCCAGGTGTAAACCAGGTTCCTGTGAAGATAAGTCTGCAAAACCAAAACTACTAGCTGCCCGTGTCAAAATAAGGGCACCCAGAGTTTAGGTTAAAACAATAAACTCCAGATCAGTCATGTGACTGGTGTGAGAACTAAAACAGTTATTAATCTTTTATTTTAAAGTTAGGTAAATCAAGGGACCACGCCGTATAACACGGAATGGGTTTCCTCCTAAGAATACCAGTGCTTAAAACAACAGCGCAATGCTAAATAAAGAAAAATGAAACTATTATAAGACCCATGTTCCATCGCACAATGCAACACAAGCCGGAGGATGGTTTTACCTTATAATAGCCAAAGAATGCTTGATACGTTTAAAAACAGATTATTTTGATATTACTATAAGTGTATAGTGTCAAAACAATTTCAATCATAAATATCAATCATAGACGGCATGGGTACCATATATCATGTCGCCATACTAGGCTCTACAATAAAACCGCAAAGTCACGTATTTGGAAATTGGATTTCCATCTGTGAACCGAGGCAAAAGATAGTCCTCACCGATTCGAGACATTCTAGCCATCCATGTCTCAGGATCAGAGCTCGAGTGACCCTTGGATCGTCAGGGCCGGTCCACCGATGTGGATTAAAATGCCTGAACACTGCGTTCCCCGCCCTTTGGGGCGAAAATGAGTCCTATGACTCCATCGGACCCGGATCGTACGATCTAACCGAGGCGCCTCGCAACAGCAACAACCACACAGGTGAAAAGTATATAAATGTCAGCTAGTTTAAGCACTGACACCACCCTAGCTGGAAGGAAACACAAGCCCTCCCTGAAGTCCTCTCCCGTTTCTGGTTCACAACCGGGGTGTGAGGCTCGCGAATTAACGCCACACAAAGCTATGCCACACAGGCTGTGCTTTGATCATTAACCACAAGACTTTGCTTTTCAACAGAAGCCTTGATCATTTGCATCTTAGCATGCCACACAGGCAAACCACTCCATGCAACCGATATCCATCAATCACACAGAATGATTTCCAATATCGGACACACAGTCCATTTACAAGTCTGTTCTGGGTCTGAACGAAACCGGAGGTACCTTGTTCCTCGCATATCCATCGATCTCCAAATACGTCTGGACGATCACCAACTGATTCCCTCATCTTGGGTGTACAGCCCAATCAAGATCATCAGTAATCACCCAAATGATGTGAAGACCTCCAGTCTTCGACGACCATCTTCATCCTCGACACCACGTCGAATCAGTTATTCAGAATGGGATAAACCCGGGCTTTCTGAATTACTCGCGTATATAATAAACAAGTGTTACACAAACACAACATACGCCGCATTCCAATTCAGAATATTCTTTTATTCAAATATTCTTATCCTTTGGGAAAGGTTCCCATTAATTTTATCAAAGATAAATTCTCTAAATTTATTCTTTAATCTTCTTTGAATATCAATTCAAACTAGTCGGGATTAGCGAACCACGCCGAAGTAATCATTTTTTTATTTCCCAATCCCAACCTATTCACCCCATGAAGTAAAACTGGTCATACTTCATATCTAACACCACGGTGTTATCAGTAAATTCAATTACCATTTCACGTTCAAATCTAATTAAAGATTTAACTATCGCTTGGAGCAAAACTGGTGATACTCCATTCTCGACCATTTCAATCTAATTAAAGATTCATTAAAACTCCACTTGGTTTTAATCTTCCCAAAAATCAATACCAATTCAATTCCAATTAAATACCATTGGTACACTTCATTAAATCTAAATAAAAAGGTTTAATCTTTCTCTCAACCGGGTTTAAGAACAGTGTTAATGAAGACACCATTCACGACAAACCCAAATTCCATTTGATATTAAATACAAGGCTCTGAATAGAAAATATATTGGCTTATATTCAATACCAAATCCTACGATCAACAAATATCGTATTGGAAATAACGATATAAATATATCTTTCAAATTTCCATTACAAAATCTGTATAAACACGAAATCCAACATCGAAATATTCCGAAGACAATTTCGATTCAAATCCATTCCAATTCAATTATTGGAAATTCTGGTTATTTTCAAAACCATTTCAAATCCACTTTATTTATTTCAAAAATAAATGAATTATAATTCTAGTACAAAACTAGTTCATTTCGATAAAAAAATCTATTTTTTTATCCTTTCAAATATGGAATTTTTCATCTCAATTCTTCACAAATCATTTCTTATGATTTTACACAAATTATTACTATTTTTAATAATTTTATCAAGGCCCGTACAGTCGATTTCCATCAACGGCCATCGAACTGCACTTACAGCGACCTTTTCCAAATTTGATTTGGACATAATTCCAAATCCAACCGTTAGATTTCTAATTTCTAATATTCGTTAGAAAGCTCTTTTCGGTACGAACCCAACGGTTCTGATTTTAGGAGGATCCGACGGTCGGATCTCCCGCAACGTCAATTTGAAGTTAATGGTCGAAATTCGCGAACTGCCGCAGCGCGGCACGTTCTATTCAGGCCATTATATATATATAATATATATATATATACTATATATATTTCATCGATTTCCATTTAAAACGTATTTTATAAATCGTTTTAAATTCGTTTTCTAAACGATTTCAACTTCCATTTCAGATTCAAATCAAAATTGAATTTTCCAATATAAATTCGTTTTAAATTCATTTTGAATCGATTTCAATTCAATTTCCATTCGCTTTAAATTCAATTCAAAACGATGTCAATTCTATTTCAATTTAATTCGAATTTTAATTCTTTTCAATTTAATTCGGATTTCAATTCTTTTCAAAATATCAGATTTTGAAATCACTTTCGATATTCATTATAAACAGAATAAAATCAACAAAAATCACGTTCGTATTAAAATGGCATTTAACTGCTTAACACGGCTTCACATTTCAATATTCACTGAATATTATTTTAAAATATTCGATAATTCTGAACTGGAATCAGACACAGTCAATTACCATCTAATGTTGATTATAGGATTTCACACAACAAATATGTATAACACAATGAAAACAGCAATCCATCATCTAGTGTACATTCTACACTGTATAAGCATTAAATATAAATATTCAACGCTTACACAGCCTATCAATCAATTGATCGACATACAGCTAATTATTGGGATTAGTATATGTCCAATCTCATCCCAATACCCGTGTGGAGTTTCAAACAATCAAACACAGATTTTATTCGTGCAGTTGGGCGATGTGTAAAATTTATCATCCCAATCAATATCAGTCAAATGTGTGTATATAAACAAATCATCCGATTTGTTTGTAAATATTTATTTTATATACATGTTAAAAATTATATTCTTAACTATAAAATATTCTTTCCCATCACACAATTAATTATCACAACACATCAATCAAACAAACAAGCCGTCCATGGTCTGTGGACGATGGGTGTCGGGTGGTACTAAACACCATCTGCATCCTTGTACATATTTCAACTAGAAAAATAAAATAAAATAAAAGTGAGTAGTTCTCACCTATGGGTTCCACTCCGCCATTCTATATTTCTGAAATTTCTGAACCGTTTGGATTTGCCCAAACTTCCTACGCCATCCTTTTCACGCTGTTCATATTAAAAATCACATTTTTAATATGATGTTTATATATTTCTAAAAACCTCATCTTTCTATTTCTAAAAGATCTAACCTTTCACTTATAAAAATATAATCTTTTCATCGCTACTTCATGTATAAAAATCGAATTTTTTACCTTTACTTCATATGTAAAAATCGAATTTTTTATACCTTTGCTTCCTATGTAAAAATCGAATTTTTATACCTTTACTTCATATGTAAAAATTGAATTTTTATACCCTTACTTCATATGTAAAAATTGAATTTTTATACCTTTACTTCCTATGTAAAAATCACAACTTTCGTACATTTTTATGGCGAAGCTTATATTATAAAAATCCAATCTTTCTCATGAGAAAAACCTAATTTTTATTTTAACAAAAATAATCATTTTCCCTTAACAAAAATCTAATTTTTTCTTAAATAAGGATCGTATTTTTCCTCAAATAAAGATCGTATTTTTCCTCGTTAAAAATCCTAACTTCTAAGAAGTATAATCGGATTTAAAAGCAATACAAAACAAAGAGAAAATAAAACTTACATCTTCTTTCGATTTTCCAAAGGGAGTGGGAGATTTCTGCGCGTAGTGGAGGAGGAGGAGGGTCAGCGATCAAGGGGCGCGCGCTAGGGGTTGTGGCGGCGGGAGTGGATGGTGGTGTAGCGGGTGTGGGGATTGGGGGTCGCGGATTCCGGAGTTGGGGGGGTTTCGAGATGTAGGAAGGAGGGAGAAGAGGCGCGGGGGTCCTTGGGTTGTGTGGTGGCGGGTACGACCGGGGGGGCTGCGATGGGAGGCGGCGGGACTAGGGCAAGGGCGTGTCGGATTTCTTTTTTTTTCTATATTTTTTTCTTCTGAAGTGAATGTCGGTAAAGAGAGAGGGAGTGATAAGGTTTTATTAATATAAATATTTTATTTAATTAAATTCCAAATAGTTGATTTTTATTTCGACCTCAAAATTGAACCCACCGACTGTCGTCCCTAGCGTATTACCCCCATTTCGAACACAATGGAATATGTTTCGTAAGCCAGTTCGGTCGTTACGATCAGTTTTTGTCAAAATCAAAATATAACTCTATAAATTGAATTTGAACGCACATTTCAATTTACCGGGGCCGCGTACGGACTCTAAAAATTCCCGAAAAATATTTTCTAGCTTTGTATTGACGATACAGTCCTAACGAAACTAATTTCATCGAATTCTGAGACCGTTTGAAAAATGGCCATTTTCCAGTCGATTAAAATCAACTTAAACTGGTCAATCATGTTTTCCTTTTCCACGCTCACATATTGATTCGAAAAATTATGAATTTTGGAATCTAGCAATAACTTAACCTCACGGATCCAACAAAAGTGGTTTCGTCAAAAACCGAGGTCGTTTGGAAAATTTCCGTTTTTAAGGGCCAGAATTCCATAGCGACTATTCTGAATTTTCAACTGGACATATCTTTTGATTCCCGCTATGAAATTTCAATTTTTCGGATTCGTTGGAAAGATATTCTCAAATAGGTTCTAATATTTTTGGTTTCACTAGAATCCGGTTTATTTTGAATTATGTACACTCATTTTAACTTTGAAATTGAATTTTCGAACTACCGCGCCATTTTCAATTCCTTTTATAATTAAAATAAAATAATTATATTCTAACGATGATCTATATAAATATATACGTTCGAATTTTATTCAAAATAAATTTCTCGTCGTTATTATTTAAAATAATTCATTTTAAATATTCAAAATTCATCAAAATAGCCAAAATAAAAGTTTTAAATTGGCTCAGATTTCCGGGTTATTACAATCTCTTATCTTTTCAGAGATGAAGACAACAACCTCGCTAAAGCACCATCAACCAAAGAAGATGAATATTGGGAAATCATCAAGAAGGATCTAATCTTTGGATAAGATAGATGGGTGGAATTTCCAGGAGTTGTTTGAATATGATTTGAATTGGTTAGTATGATTTGATTTGAATTTGTTTAAATTTGCTTGAAAATATTGCTTGATTTAGCTGGGTTTGAAACTTGTATATGGTTTATTGAAATACTTGTAAATATTGACTAAATGCTTGAATTGTGTGATTTGTTTATACTCTTTCTTGTTAGAATTAGAATAATATAGGCATGAATCATAAGGTTTTATCTGAATTATAAAGTAGAATTATATATATGGTAAGTCATTAGGTTCATGGATTTAATTGAGTATAGTTGGAAATTCTTTTTGTTGATGGCAAAGGGGGGTAAATTATAAAATAAGGATTAGTTAGGCTTAGTTTAAGGGGGAGTATGTAGGATTCATGGTGAAAGGGGGAGTATTCAAAGAATCGGATCAATAGGTATTTAACAGATATGAATATTTTAAAAATCAAGGTTGTCATCGTCAAAAAGGGGGAGATTGTTGGAGAATGGAGTTTTGGTGACAACAACCTTATTTCTGTTACCATTATTCATTGATTATAAAATATATATGAACATCTTTATCTAGAAAATATATATATATATATACACATACAGGGTTTTACATTCAGGATTTAAATACTGAAGACTGTACAGTTTTAGAGTTCCAACAGATTCAGGATTCAAAGAGATTCAAGACTCATGAGTATCAAGATATCCAGATTTCACTGCTACAAAAGTCAGCATATTTGACACTAGTTTTATGTGGTCGTAGAACAAAAGAGCATTGTTGTAGGTCATTTTTTCAAATAGGCAACAATAGAGGGGAGTGGCATCCGCGGCTGTTGCATTAGCCCTCTAAGGCAACGCTTTTGCCTATTTACGGCCATGGAAAGAAAGTGTTGCATTATAACCCTATTGCAACAGTATATGCAAGTAATGCAACAACATACAGCGTTGCCTTAAGCAGAAGCCAGAGTCTGGCTTTCAGGTCATGGCAATGGGGCCCACATGAACTTTCCACGTCAGTTGCCAACGTATCACATGCCACGTCAGCTCTCCACGTTAGCTACACATGTATCACATGCCATGTCAGTTATCCACATGGCACCACGTAAGTTGTGAGCCCCATGTGTCGTTCCATTGTGGAACTAATAATATTGCACTTAATGCAACACCACAACACCATCTAATGCAATACCACAATACCATAATGCAATGCCACAATACCATCTAACGCAACGTCGCAACACCATCTAATGCAACGCCACGACACTGTAATGCAACACTAGAAAAAATCAACTGCAATAGTAAAAAAAATCAAATGCAACACCAGAAAAAAATCAACTGCAACTGTAATACAACCCTATAATTACAAATTCTGCAGTACATATATACAATCCAAAACTTCTACCACATTCATACATATATACCAAAATATTCATACAATAAATCCTCCCAAAACATTCACCACCACAGTCAGACCAACCAATTATATATACCCACTCACAAGTGTCATCACCAACACATACCACAAGTGCCATCACCAAAACATAACACAAGTGCCATCGCGAACACATACCACAAGTGTCATAATTTAAAGAACAATTCGAATATATCACAAGTGCTAACACATACGATCACAATACTTCATTCAGTTGTTAGGGTTGCAGGAGTACTAGTGTCATCTTCATCATTTGTTGTTGTGACACAAAAGTCTCCAACATCTAAATTAAGATCTGGATTGGCTTCACGTAGCTTTTTTAACACCCATGACACACTCTCTTTAACTTTTCTGTTCACCTTTTCTTCCAAATCCACCTCAAGCTCTTGCCTTATTATTATTTTTAGCTCTTGCACATAACTGTCTGAAGAACCAGGAGTTGTTGGAGATTTTTCAGCCATTTTACCTCGCCTTCTTACAAGCCAGTTCCATGTGTGGCTCTTCCCACCAGAGACAAGTGCATCTGCCTTAGCAATGTTTCCTGCATCCACCATTACTTGGATCTTTGTCTACAAATGAAAACCGGGAAAGCATATATATAAACAGACAGCTAGCATGAATGAATTTATTAACAGAACTGGTTTTCTTTCAAACCGACTATGTGTTCGATTTAGCCAATTATACAGATATAAGTATTGCTACTTCAGTACTTAATGTACTTACGTATTTGGCCTTTAGTTCATCTGTGTTAGTCTTGTAAGTTCTCCCCGGTTCTCATTTATACGTTTCCAAATATTCCAAGGCAACGGATAGGGTGGATTTTTCTGGGTCCTTCTTTCTCTGTCAAGTATTAGGATTACCCAAAATTAAACAGAATTTTTGTAACAACCTGGAATTTTGGAACCAATTTAAAATATTTATTTTAGAAATTTTAATGGAATTTTAATAGTTAAAATGATTTACTTTAAATAATAACGACGAAAAATTTATTTAAATCGAAGTTAGAACGAATATATTTATTTTAATTGTAAAAGGAGTTAGAAATAACGTGGCAGTTTGAAAATTTGAATTTGAACTTTGACTGAATGTATATGAATGCAAAATAAATCGGATTTTAGTGAAACCAAAAATATTTAAATCTATGTAAAAATATCTTTCCAACGAATCTGAAAAATTAAAATTTCATAACGGGAATCAAAAGTTATGCCCAGTTTAAAATTTAGAATAGTCGCTATAGAATTTAAAATAATGTATAGCCCGTATAAATAGCCATTTTGCAAACGACCTCCATTTTCAATGAAACCACTTTGGTTGGATCTGGAATGTCAAATTATTGCTAGATTCCAATTTTCATAATTTTTGGAATTAATATGTGAGCACGGCAAAAGAAAACGTGTTTTGACTGTTTTAGTCAAATTGGATCGACTAGAAAATGGCCATTTTTCAAACGGTCTCCAAATTTGATGAAATTAGTTTTGTTAGGACCGTATCGTCAAAACGTAACTGGATATAATTTTTAGAGTTAGTATGTGACCTCGGAAAATTTAAAAGTACGATCAATTAAATAATTAAATGATTTATATTTTAAAATAAAGAAAGGTGAGCTGACACACTCAAATGGGCGGACAAGACCTAGTCCATTGGGTCCGGAACGGGGATATTTGGCTGGGGACAACATTAGTTGGGATGGAATTGGAATGGTTAAGGGTTAACGGGCCTTAACTGAAAATTAAGGAATTTAAGAATATTTTATTATAAATAACCTAGCATTTTTCTTCTAACCCTAATCCTAATACGTAGCCGCCGCCTGAAACACAATGGAAGGTCAGCGATCTCCAATTCTGATTCCACAGTTTCTCTAATTCCAAATACTATTTCATGAAACTTCTAAATGCAAATTCGTTCAGCATAGTGTGATCTCCCTAACCAACGGTTAAGATCTGATTTCGTCACTTGGATGGTTCGAATTTCTGGCTTAAAGAGGGGCGGTTTGGGCTCATTTTCCGGTGTCAAGGGTGCATCGAGCTGGAAGCTATCGTCGATGGTGGAGGCTCCTTCGAAGGCGGTTCGAGCGGTGATCGTGGATGGCGGTTTCCGGCCTTCTAGCGGCGGCGGTGGGTGAAGGTGGAGGTCGAATGATGGGTTCACGATTACCAGAAATAAGGGGGTAAAGAATGAAATCAAACTTATTAAATAAATAATTAATTAGTTTTAAAAGTAATTAACATACAAACTGCAATATCTGGTTCAAATCTTATCAGAATTTGATGAAACGAAATCCGTGGGAATCCTTGTGATGATATCTATGTGATGGAACAGGCTAGATCTAAAACAGAGCACATTGGAAATTAAGATAAAATCAAGGTGAGATTTCTCGATTTAAGATTGAAATAATATATATATATATATATTTAAATTGATTGTTGTTTGTGCTATTAACGCTATATACAACACATTTCTGCGTCGTATAAAATTAAGATTGATTGATTTAATTTGGTTATGATGAATGGTTGGATCTAAATATATGTTGTTCGTTGAAATTTGTCATCCTTAGCATGTGGATAAATTGTAAAAGATTCATTTGTTAATTATATATATTGTTCGTTAAAGTTTGTGTACAAATAAATAATCACACTTATTTGTCATATTAAAGATTAAAAATTGTGTACAGATAAAAGTTCACATATTTATTTGTCATGATATTTGTTTACCAATATAAAATGTTGCATTTATTAAAAATGTCATTTTGGTGATAAATTGTTACATTAGATTAAAAATACCATTTTTGTTATAAAATGTTGCATTAGTATAAAAATACCATTTTGTTATAAAATGGTATATTAAATAAACATGTCATTTTTATTATAAATGTTCATTTAGAATAAACATTTCATTTTCATTAGAAATGTTTATTTAGAATAAACATGTCATTTTTAGTTAGAAAATGTCATGTGGTAATAAAAATGTCATCTTAGTTAGAAATGTTTATTTATATTAAAAATAACAATGTAGTTAGAAATGTTTATTTAGATTAAAAATAACATTGTAGTTAGAAATGTTTATTTAGATTAAAAATAACATTGTAGTTAGAAATGTTTATTTAGATCAAAAATAACATTCTAGTTAGAAATGTTTTATTAGAATAAAAATGTCATTTTTGTTAGAAATATGCTATGTAAGATAAAATTAACATTTTGTTTGAATATGTTATGTAAGATACAAAAACCATTTATTTAGCAAATGTTATGTTACTTAAAAATATCATTGAATTAGAAATAGTCTTTTTGTCAAACATATTAGTTGAAATAAAAATAATCATTTTTGTCAAACATGTTAGTTGAAATAAAAATAATCATTTTTTTCAAACATGTTAGTTGAAATAAAAATAATCATTTTTTTCAAACATGTTAGTTGAAATAAAAATAATCAAAATATAATCATTTTTTCCAAACATGTTAGTTGAAAAAAAAACAATCATTTTTGTCAAACATGTTAGTTGAAATAAAAATAATCATTTTTGTCAAACATGTTAGTTGAAATAAAAATTATCATTTGCGTCAAAACATGTTAGTTGAATCAAAGTTATCATTTGTGTCAAAACATGTTAATTGAAACAAAATTATCATTTGTGTCAAAACATGTTAGTTGAAACAAAATTATCCTTTGTGTCAAAACATGTTTGTTGAAACAAAATTATCATTTGTGTCAAAACATGTTAGTTGAAATAAAATTAACATTTGTGTCAAAAAGATTAAGTTGGAACCATAAATATTCATTTTTGTCAAAAAGACTAGTTCAAACAAAAATATTCATTTTTATCAAAATATTATGGTTGAAAACAAAAATTACATTTTTGTTAAATGAATTTGAGTTATTACAAAAAGAACATTTTTGGTTAAAGAGATTAGTGGTTGAGCAAAAATATTAATTTTGTCAAATTAGAATTGTCAACATAAATGCCACCATCTCTTATATTCATTTCGTTAAACTAGAATTGTTAACAAAATGAAATTATCACTTTTTATTCATTTTGTTAAACTAGATTTGTTCACAAAATGAAATTACCACTTGTTATCATTTTGTTGAACCATAATTGTCAACAAAACGAATGTATCACGTTTAAGGCATTTTGTTGAAATAGAATTTGTATGCAAATATAAGAATGCGCAAATATACGAATCATTTTTATTTGGAAAACATACAATAGAATTTATATGCAAATATAAGAATCATTTTTATTTGGAAAACATACAACAGAATTTATATGCAAATATAAGAATCATTTTTGTTTGTAAAACATACAACAGAATTTATATGCAAATATACGAATCATTTTTATTTGCAAAACATACAATAGAATTTATATGCAAATATAAGAATCATTTTTATTTGCAAAACATACAATAGAATTTATATGCAAATATAAGAATCATTTTTATTTGCAAAACATACAATAGAATTTATATGCAAATTAAGAATCATTTTTATTTGCAAAACATACAATAGAATTTATATGCAAATATAAGAATCGTTTTTATTTGCAAAACATACAATAGTATTTATATGCAAATATAAGAATCATTTTATTTGTCAAAAGATACATTAGAATTTGTATGTAAATTAAAGTGACATTTTATTGTTAAATTATACAATAGAATTTGTATGCAAATCAAAGTGACGTTTGTATTGTCAAATTATACATTAGATACATGTAGGGAAATTTTCCGTGTAAAATACATTTTCATTTGGCATTTGGAATATAATAACTTATCTGTTATTTATCATCAACAGGTTAGCTGAATTAAAATTGGTTAAATTCATTAACCAATGATTTATTTAGATGAATTGTTGTTGTCTGAAAACCCCACACGGGTATTGGGATGATATTTGTCATACACCAGTCCCAATATTTAGTTGTATGTCAATCGGTGGATTGACAGGCTGAGTGTTATTTATTCATTTTAATGCTCACACAGTTGTAAATTTCACTACGGATGTGAATGGATTGTTTAATGATTATTTATCATTATTGCCGTATACATGCGATGTATGAAATCCATATAACCGAAGTTATATGGTAAATGATTGAGTCACATTCTGATTCATAATATCTTTTAAATAAAGAATATTTTAAATAAAGAACATTGTAATATAAAGAATATTTTTACATAAAAATCCTTTTATATAAAGAATATTTTTAAATAATGAATATTTTAAAATAATATTCAACAAAGAATAAAATGATATGTGAATTGGGCTTATTGTGAAATGTGTTTTAAACGACATTTGTTCTTTAGCCCAATTAACAGTAAAAATATGATTTAGAATTCATAAATCTTTTTATTAAGATTTAAAAAGAAATTTTCCAAAGTCAAGTTTTCCAATTTAGTATATTAAATGGGAATTGAATGGAAATTCGATTTGATAATAATCGAGATAGGCTTCTGTAAAAGATGACTGTTACTGTATATGAAATTTAAAAGGCTTTGCCGTTATTTCATTTATATTATAAGTCTGATATGGAAATTTATATCGATTATATATTGATTTGATTTCTGTGGAAATTCCATATCTAATGGAAGATGATTTTGGGTTTATCGTGAACTGTGTTTTAAATGAAAGTGGTTCTTTAACCCAGTTAAAGACAAGATTAAGTTCTTAAAAGTTGAATAATCATAAAGTAATGATTTTTGATATTAAAATCAAATCGGAGTTTTAATGGATCTTTAAAAAGAAGATTAAAGAATAAATTTAGAAGAATTTGTCTTTGATAAAATTGATGGGAATCTTTCCCTTTTAATATGAATATTTTATTAAAAGAATATTCTGAATTGGAATGAGGTATGTGTCTTTATTGCACTTGATTTTTGATTATAAAATGCACGAGTTATTCGGAAAGACTAGGTTTAACCCATTCTGAATAATTACAACGACGATTAAAGTCAAAGACATTGAAGACGGTGATTGAAGACTGGCGATCTTCACATCGAAAGGGCGACTATTGATGCCCTGAACTGGGTCGCTCCTAGGAAAGGGTTAAAGTGGTAATTGTCCGGACGTACTTTTTGATCGTCCGGATAAGCGAGCACCTCTCTTCCGTATTGGACATACGGTACGAGGAATAAGGTGTCTCCGGTTTCGTTCAGACTCAGAACGGACTTGTAAATGGATGTGTGTCTGACATTGGATTTCATTCCATGTAAATTGATTTCTATTTAATATATATTTGTTGGTGGCGGAGAATTTATTCTCTTGCTTAACACTCTTCTCTGAGACGCACGAGCTCATAGGGTATATATTGGTAGTTATCGATCGCATGGCATGGATTGCCAATGTGGCATGCCAAGATGCAAATGATCGAGGCTTTTGTTGAAAAGTAGAGCCTTGTGGTTGATGATCAAAGCATGGCCTGTTTAGGCATAGCATTGTGTATAGCATTACTTCGCGCGCCTCACACCCCGGTAAGAGTCAAAAACGGGACAAGGGACCCAAGGAGTGCATTTGTTTCTTTCTAGCTAGAAGTGGTATCAGGGTTTTGCAAGCCCTGACATTTTACTTATATGGACGATGGAATGAGGCACCTCGGTTATATTGGTCGATAGTGACCAAATTATAAGTTCAATAGGATCGGGAAACGTATGTTCAGGCATAACTAATCCACTAATGTATTTGTGGACCGTCCTTGGAGGATCCAAGGGCTCGGCAGCGTCCGAGTCCTGAGACATTGCTAGAGTGTCTCGAATCGGTAAGGAGATCGTCCCTAGCCTTAACTCGTGATGGAAACCCAATTTCCAATACAACATTACGGTTTTGATTGTAAACCTATATATGGCGACATAGTAAGATGGGGTACTATGCCGTCTAGGATTTATACATTTACTTTGAAGTATTTTAAAACTGATTAGACACTAATAATAATATTAAAATATTATTTTCTACGTATCATGTATGTTTGATCATTATAAGGTAAAACTCTATCCTCTGGTTTGTGTTAAATTGTATAATGGACTTGAGTCTTATAATGATTTCATTTTTCTAAAAAGCATTATAAGGTAAAACTCTATCTTCCGCTGTTGTATTATTTTATTCAATGTACTCTGATATTCTGTTCTCCAATGTACCATTATTATAATGTTTATAAAAGTCTTTTGTTGTTGTTCTGATGTTGTTGTATGCCCAAAGTTAACGTATTCGGGTTTTTGAACGGTCTTAGTCGATTTTGCGATAGATTAGGTCCGGGCGAAATCTGAATCGTTACAGTTGGTATCAGAGCTCTGGTTAGCTCAAATCTTTTGGGTACAACTCGTTAGAACTGAACAAAAGACTCATCAGAGGTAGGACTAGTAATATCCTATAAAATAATACTCATTAGAGATAGGATCAGTAGCATCCTAGAATGAGAAAACTCATTTGAGATGGGGTTAGTAATGCCCTAGAAAGAGTTGAGAGTGACAAGTCTATAATTAACGTATTTGTGATTATATATATAATCCGATCTTAGAAAATATGATTTTCGATATATAAATGATATATATATATATATATATATATATTTGAAAAGCTTGTCAACAAACTGATTTATGATTGCGTTGTGTGATGATTGATTCAACTAATAAAATTATTGAAATTTATACAAGAATGAAAATTGAGTTGGATAATTAAACAACTTTTAGCTCTGTTCCTTTTCGAGGACGAAAAGATTTTAAGTGGGGGAGATTGTAACAACCCGGAACTTTGGAACCAATTTAAATTTTTTATTTTAGACATTTTAATGGAATTTAAATAGTTAAAATGATTTATTTTAAATAATAACAACGAAAAAAATATTTAAATCGAAGTTAGAACGAATATATTTATTTTAATTATAAAAGGAGTTAGAAATATCGCGGCAGTTTGAACATTTGAATTTGAACTTTGACTGAATGTATAGGATGCAAAATAAATCGTATTTTAGTGAAACCAAAAATATTTAAATCTATTTAAAAATATCTTTCCAACGAATCTGAACAATTGAAATTTCATAACGGGAATCAAAAGCTATGCCCAGTTTAAAATTTAGAATAGTCGCTACAGAATTGAATATAATGTATAGCCCGTATAAATAGCCATTTTGCAAACAACCTCCATTTCCGACGAAACCACTTTGGTTGGATCCGGAATGTCAAATTATTGCTAGATTCCAATTTTCATAATTTTTGGAATTAATATGTGAGCATGGCAAAAGAAAACGTGTTTTGACTGTTTCAGTCAAATTGGATCAACCAGAAAATGGCCATTTTACAAACGGTCTCCAAATTCGACGAAATTAGTTTTGTTAGGACCGTATCATCAAAACATAACTTGATATAATTTTTCTGTGATTTTTAGAGTTAGTATGTGGCCTCGGTAAATTTAAAAGTACGATCAAATTAAATAATTAAATGGTTTATATTTTAAAATAAAGAAAGGTGGGCTGAGACAATCAAACGGGCGGACGGGACCTAGTCCATTGGGTCCGGGGATATTTGGCTAGGGACAACGTTAGTTGGGCTGGAATTGGAATGGTTAAGAGTTAACGGGCCTTAACTGAAAATTAAGGAATTTAAGAATTTTTTATTATAAATAACCCAGCATTTTTCTCCTAACCCTAATCCTAATACGTGGCTGCCGCCTGAAACACAATTGATGGCAAGCGATCTCCAATTCTGATTCCACAATTTCTCTCAATCCAAATATTATTTCATGAAACTTCTAAATGCAAATTCGTTCAGCATAGTGTGATCTCCCTAACCAACGGTTAAGATCTGATTTTGTCGCTTGGATGGTTCGAATTTATGGCTTAAAGAGGGGCGGTTTGGGCTTGTTTTCCGGTGGTAGAGGTGCACCGAGTTGGAATCTATCGTCGGCGGTGGAGGCTCCTTTGAAGGCGGTTCGAGCGGTGATCGTGGATGGCGGTTTCCGGCCTTCTGGAGGTGGCGGTGGGTGAATGTGGAGGTCGAATGATGGGTTCACGGCTACCAGAAATAACGAAGAAAGGGGAGGCCGATAATTTCAGATTAAGGGGGTAAAGAATGAAATCAAACTTATTAAATAATTAATTAATAAGCTTTAAAAGTAATTAACATACAAACTGCAATATCTGGTTCAAAACTTATCAGAATTTGATGAAACGAAATCCGTTGGAATCCTTGTGATGATATCTACATGATGGAACAGACCTGATCTGAAACAGAGCACGTTGGTAATTCAGATAAAATCACCGTGAGATTTCTCGATTTCAGATTGAAATAGTGTGTATATATATATATGTATATGTATATATATATATATATATATTTAAATTGATTGCTGATTGTGCTATTAACGCTATATACAACACATGTATGCGTCGTATAAAATTAAGATTGATTGATTTATTTTGGTTATGATGAATGGTTGGATCTAAATATATGTTGTTCGTTGAAATTTGTCATCCTTAGCATGTGGATAAATTGTAAAAGATTCATTTGTTAATTATATACGTTGTTCGTTAAAGTTTGTGTAAAAATAAATAATCACATTTATTTGTCATATTAAAGATTAAAAATTGTGTACAGATAAAAGTTCACATATTTATTTGTCATGATATTTGTTTACCAATATAAAATGTTGCATTTGATTAAAAATGTCATTTTGGTGATAAATTGTTACATTAGATTAAAAATACCATTTTTGTTATAAAATGTTGCATTAATATAAAAATACCATTTTGTTATAAAATGGTAAATTAGATGAACAAGTCATTTTTATTAGAAATGTTTATTTAGAATAAACATGTCATTTTCATTAGAAATGTTTATTTAGAATAAACATGTCATTTTTAGTTAGAAAATGTCATGTGGTAATAAAAATGTCATCTTAGTTAGAAATGTTTATTTAGATTAAAAATAACATTGTAGTTAGAAATGTTTATTTAGATTAAAAATAACATTGTAGTTAGAAATGTTCATTTAGATTAAAAATAACATTGTAGTTAGAAATGTTTATTTAGATTAAAAATAACATTCTAGTTAGAAATGTTTTATTAGAATAAAAACAGGCCCGGCCCTAGCCCAAGGCCACCAAGGCGGTGGCCTAAGGCCTCCGATTTTGGTGGGCCTCCGATTTTGGGAATTCTATATAAAAAATTGGCTTATAGTTCTGTTATCCGAACATAACATGGCTGGGTGGTAAAGCTGCTTGTGGCAAACTGTAAGCATGCGGGTTCGATTCTTGGGATAATCTTTTTCTTTAGGACAAATTTTCTGCCTTCCAGTTTGGGTCCTAGTTTTTGCCTTGGGCCTCAACTTTGTCAGGGCTGGCCCTGAATAAAAATGACATTTTTGTTAGAAATATGCTATGTAAGATAAAAATAACATTTTGTTTGAATATGTTATGTAAGATACAAATACCATTTGTTTAGCAAATGTTATGTTACTTAAAAATATCATTGAATTAGAAATAGTCTTTTTGTCAAACATATTAGTTGAAATAAAAATAATCATTTTTGTCAAACATGTTAGTTGAAATAAAAATAATCATTTTTTTCAAACATGTTAGTTGAAATAAAAATAATCATTTTTTTCAAACATGTTAGTTGAAATAAAAATAATCATTTTTGTCAAACATGTTAGTTAAAATAAAAATAATCATTTTTGTCAAACATGTTAGTTGAAATAAAAATTATCATTTGTGTCAAAAAATGTTAGTTGAAACAAAATTATCATTTGTGTCAAAACATGTTAATTGAAACAAAATTATCATTTGTGTCAAAACATATTAGTTGAAACAAAATTATCATTTGTGTCAAAACATGTTAGTTGAAATAAAATTAACATTTGTGTCAAAAAGATTAAGTTGGAACCAAAAATGTTCATTTTTGTCAAAAAGACTAGTTGAAACAAAAATATTCATTTTTGTCAAAATATGATGGTTGAAAACAAAAATTACATTTTTGTTAAATGGATTTGAGTTATAACAAAAATAACATTTTTGGTTAAAGAGATTAGTGGTTGAGCAAAAATATTAATTTTGTCAAATTAGAATTGTCAACATAAATGCCACCATCTCTTATATTCATTTTGTTAAACTAGAATTGTTAACAAAATGAAATTATCATTTTTTATTCATTTTGTTAAACTAGATTTGTTAACAAAATGAAATTATCACTTGTTATCATTTTGTTGAACTATAATTGTCAACAAAACGAATGTATCACTTTTTAGGCATTTTGTTGAAATAGAATTTACATGGAAATATAAGAATCATTTTTATTTGCAAAACGTACAATAGAATTTATATGCAAATATAATAATCATTTTTATTTGCAAAACATACAATAGAATTTATATGCAAATATAAGAATCATTTTTATTTGTAAAACATACAATAGAGTTTATATGCAAATATAAGAATCATTTTTATTTGCAAAACATACAATAGAATTTATATGCAAATATAAAAAATCATTTTTATTTGCAAAACATACAATAGAATTTGTATGCAAATATAAGAATCATTTTTATTTGCAAAACATACAATAGAATTTATAATCATTTTTATTTGCAAAACATACAATAAAATTTATATGCAAATATAAGAATCATTTTTATTTGCAAAACTTACAGTAGAATTTATATGCAAATATAAGAATCATTTTTATTTGCAAAACATACAACAAAATTTATATGCAAATATAAGAATCATTTTTATTTACAAAACATACAATAGAATTTATATGCAAATATAAGAATAATTTCTATTTGCAAAACATACAATAGAATTTATATGCAAATATAAGACTCATTTTTATTTGCAAAACATACAATAGAATTTATATGCAAATATAAGAATCATTTTTATTTGCAAAACATACAATAGAATTTATATGCAAATATAAGAATCATTTTATTTGTCAAAACATACATTAGAATTTGTATGTAAATTAAAGTGACATTTTTTTGTTAAATTATACAATAGAATTTGTATGCAAATTAAAGTGATGTTTATATTGTCAAATTAGGCATTAGATACATGTAGGGAAATTTAGCGAGTAAAATACATTTTCATTTGGCATTAGGAATATAATAACTTGTTTGTTATTTATCATCAACAAGTTAGCGGAATTAAAATTGGTTAAATTCATTAACCAATGATTTATTTAGATGAATTGTTGTTATCTAAAAACCCCACATGGGTATAGGGATGATATTTGACATACACTAGTCCCAATATTTAGTTGTATGTCAATCGGTGGATTGACAGGCTGCTATGAGTGTTATTTATTCATTTTAATGCTCACACAGTTGTAAATTTCACTCTGGATGTGAATGGATTGTTTAATGATTATTTATCATTATGGTCGTATACATGCGATGTATGAAATCCATATAACCGAAGTTATACGGTAAATGATTATGTCGCATTCCGATTCAGAATATCTTTTAAATAAAGAATATTTTAAATAAAGAACATTGTAATATAAATAATATTTTTACATAAAGAATCTTTTTATATAAAGAATATTTTTAAATAACAAATATTTTAAAATAATATTCAACGAAGAATAAAATAATATGTGAATTGAGCTTATTGTGAACTGTGTTTTAAACGACATTTGTTCTTTAGCCCAATTAACAGTAAAAATATGATTTAGAATTTATAAATCTTTTTATTAAGATTTAAAAAGAAATTTTCCAAAGTCAAGTTTTCCAATTTAATATATTAAATGGGAATTGAGTGGAAATTCGATTTGATAATAATCGAGATAGGCTTCTGTAAAAGAAGACTGTTACTATATATGGAATTCAAAAGGCTTTGCCGTTATTCCATTTATATTATTAGTCTTGTATGGAAATTTATATCGATTATATATTGATTTGATTTCTGTGGAAATTCCATATCTAATGGAAGATGATTTTGGGTTTATCGTGAACTGTGTTTTAAATGACAGTGGTTCTTTAACCCAGTTAAAGAAAAGATTAAGTTCTTAAAAGTTGAATAATCATAAAGTAATGATTTTTGATATTAAAATCAAATTGGAGTTTTAATGGATCTTTAAAAAGAAGATTAAAGAATAAATTTAAAGAATTTGTCTTTGATAAAATTTATGGGAGTCTTTCCCTTTTAATATGAATATTTTATTAAAAGAATATTATGAATTGGAATGAGGTGTATGATGTGTCTTTATAGCACTTGATTTTTTATTATAAAATGCGTGCGTTATTCGGAAAGATCGGGTTTGACCCATTCTGAATAATTACTACGACGATTAAAGTCAAAGACATTGAAGACGGTGATTGAAGACCGACGATCTTCACATCGAAAGGGCGACTACTGATGCCCTGAACTGGGTCGCTCCTAGGAAAGGGTTAAAGTGGTAGTTGTCCGGACGTATTTGTTGATCGTCCGGATAAGCGAGCACCTCTCTTCCGTATTGGACATACGGGACGAGGAATAAGGTGTCTCCGGTTTCGTTCAGACCCAGAACGGACTTGTAAATGGATGTGTGTCTGACATTGGATTTTATTCCATGTAAATTGATTTCTATTTAATATATATCTATTGGCGGCGGAGAATTTATTCTCTTGCTTAACACCCTTCTCTGAGACGCACGAGCTCAGAGGGTATATATTGGTAGTTATCGATCGCATGGCGTGGATTGCCAATGTGGCATGCCAAGATGCAAATGGTCGAGGCTTTTGTTGAAAAGCAGAGCCTTGTGGTTGATGATCAAAGCATGGCCTATTTAGGCATAGCTTTTTGTATAGTGTTACTTTGCGAGCCTCACACCCCAGTAAGAGTCAAAAATGGGACAAGGAGTGCATGTGTTTCTTTCTAGCTAGAAGTGGTATCAGGGTTTTGCAAGCCCTGACATTTTACTTATGTGGATGATGGAATGAGGCGCCTCGGTTATATTGGTCGATAGTGACCAAATTATAGGTTCAATAGTACCGGGAAACGTGTGTTCAGGCATAACTAATCCACTAAAGTATTTGTGGACCGGCCTTGGAGGATCCAAGGGCTTGGCAATGTCCGAGTCCTGAGACATTGCTAGAGTGTCTCGAATCGGTAAGGAGATCGTCCCTAGCCTTGATTCTTGATGGAAACCCAACATCCAATGCGACATTACGGTTTTGATTGTAAACCTATATATGACGACATAGTAGGAAGGGGTACTATGCCGTCTAGTATTGATACATTTACTTTGAAGTATTTTAAAACTGATTAGACACTAATAATATTATTAAAATATTATTTTCTATGTATCAAGCATGTTTGATCATTATAAGGTAAAACTCTATCCTCCAGTTTGCGTTGCATTGTGTGATGGGACTTGAGTCTTACAATGATTTCATTTTTCTAAAAAGCATTGCATTGTTTTGAATAAAAATGTAGTTGATTTTTGCACTGGCAATCTAACGGAGTAAACCCGTTCCACGTTAGCGGCGTGATCCTGTGATTAGCCATATTGTTAGATAAGTTAAGAAAGATTTCTCATACCTGTCCCATGACTGACCCGTAGTTTGTTTCGCTTTGCAAACTCGGGTGCCCTCTTTTCCACATGGGCAGTCGAGTAGCTTATTTTGCAGATATATTGAGCAGGATTCTGGATCAAACCTTGAAGCTTTGTCCAGAGCATCGATAGACTTCCGCTGTATTAGATTATTGGTTCCGCTGCACTGTATTAAGTTCAATGTAAATTATCTTCCGTTGTTGTATTATTTTATTCGATGTACTCTGATATTCTGTACTCTGATATAACATTATTATAATGTTTATAAAAGTCTTATGTTGTTGTTCTGATGTTGTTGTATGCCCAAAGTTAGCATATTCGGGTTTTTGAACGGTCTTAGTCGATTTTGTGATCGATTAGGTCCGGCCGAAATCCGAATCGTTACAATTTTTAACATTAATTGTTAAGAATTTACAAATCTAGTTGCTGCCTATGAACATTGTGACAATGATATAAAATATAATTCAATGATATAACAAATTAGAATTATCATGTGGCCAATTCAGCTCAATCACAAAAAAATTAACTTAATTTCAAAAAACACATACTATCTGTTCTCTGGCTACTGCTTGAGTTTTGGGACCCATGGTATCTGTCTCATTTCATGAATTATGATGCGCAGAATTAACCTCAGCTAGGGCCTGGAAATGCAAAAAAAATAGCACAAAACAAGGATAATGCGAGCTACTAAAGAAAAGATTAGCACTAAACAAGATAATGTGAACTACTAAATAAAAGATTAGAACTAAACAAGATAATGTGAACTACTAAACATTATACAAATGTGAATATCATTAATTTATTTTATTTATTTTTTCCGTCTATCGCATGTTTATTAAGTTAGCACTAAACAAGAAAAGATTTGCAATAAACAAGAAAATGTGAATATCATTAATTTAATTAATTTATTTATTTCCATCTGTTGCGTGATTATTTAATTAGAATTATACAAATTATTTTTCTTTTGTGGTCACATTGAAGCCGTACCTGAACTGCTTCATCCCCCCAGTATTCCAATAGCATTTTAAAATCCTGCAATGAAATTGTACTGGGCCTATTTGCAAGCCTTTCCTCATCAGTTGAATATTTTTCATAATACTTTGCTTTGATGCGAGACTTGTACTGCCTCTAAGAGTCGTTAAGTGTGTTCGAGACCCACATGTGTACTTCTTCCGGAATGACATACCTAGCCTACAATTTATCAAACACAAAATTCAGGAAACAAACTAATTAATTAAAACCAAACATTTAGGAAGTCAGTTAAACTATGGTTTAGGGTGATAGTTTGTACCAGAGCATATTCCAACATTTGCCCCCTTAATTGATCAGGAACAACATGCCAATTGATGTAAGTAAGAGACACATTATCATTTGTTGGTGTCCCAAGAAAATTGCTTAACTACGTAATATTATCAGATACTGGCAGACCATCGTCATTCAACTCAATGACTACATCATCATCAGGGGTTCTAGCATGCACCTTGGTCATTTTTGACTTCCACTAGATTTTTTTGAACCTTGTACTTTATATACCAGGTTCAAAAAAATGAATAGAAAATTAATATATGTCATTACAGAAACATAATATGCACGCAAAACTTAAAATAGACACAACTCAACAGTGCAATGCAGTGCACAGATAAAGAAACATTGTACCTGTACCTGCTTTATCTTCCTGTGCAATCCATTCCTGCTCTAATCGATCAGTAAGATTTTCTATTGTTGGAGACGCTTCAACATTCTGCTTTTGACGTTTCTGCATCGCTATATAAGCAGCAACTGAACCAACAGCTTCACATGAATTGGTTGATTGTTTGAACATTTTGCGACATATAGGTTTTAAAATGGGTGAACGAGACGTTGTAGGTTTTACAACTCCTGAATAAGATGGTGTAGGTTTCATAAATTTCTTTAATGTTTCTTTGAATTTCTCCCGGTTACTGAGTTTCTTTGGAGTGGGAGTGTGTGTCGTCAACTCCTTGTTGGAGCCAGCTTTCTTTCGAGGGGGTGCGGGTCATCGCTTCTTTCTCAATTTCAGTGGCTGCATTGGTTCGCGAACGAGTTCTCAATCCAGGTAAAGGATCCTTTGACTTACCGACTTTGGTTCTCTACAATTAAGTCAAAGTTCAAAAAAAATTACGTTCATAAAGGCAAAGACCATAAGTAATAAAAAGATAACTTTTTTATACCTCCGAATCCGATGAATCATCAATGACATTTTCACCAGCATTTTATGGGATGTATTCATCATGTCCAGCAATATCTTTACCTTTATCTTTACCTTTATCTTTCCTATTTCGTGCGACGGCCTCTTGCATATAACTAACCAATGAAGGCACCCCAAGTGATCTACTAACTGCATCATTTTCTTGCATTCGCGTGATTTTCTCTTGTGCATACTTCGTCAAAACTGATGGTTGTGAGAAATGCAAGAAGATTAGCATTATTACTCACCATCGATGATAAATTTAAGCTAGTTAACCAAATAGAGTCGACGTATAAACAATTCTTGCTATTTTGATGTAATGCATGCACAAAGAACCAATAATTACTTGAATTAGCCACAGCCTTCGTGGTCGGAATAGGACATCGACACAATAATAGAAAACACTAAAATGCAGCTCTTGCTTTTACGTGCAGAATTTTAATAAAAAGTAGTTTGAAATACAAGATTTCATCCTGATTAATAAAACAGAAATGAAAACTGAAAAATACCTGAACATCAACTTCATTCTCTCGGGTATCATTATTTATTTCATTTTCTACATTTAATTTCCTCCTGGTTCCTTTGTCTGTCACAGTAACATCTTCTTCATCATTATTCATATCAGGCTCCGGCGATAGTTTCTTCTGACCCACTTGAGTTGGGTTGTTTTTCATCATTCTGTGTTGCTGCTGAAGTCTATGTGCAGTATTATACTTGCGCTTTGCAACTGGCTTCTTAGCAGAACCTGTAATAATAAAAAAAATAACGATGGCCTCCTTCATAGTTCTCTATGACGTAACATGTCCTTAGAAATTGTCCGACATGGTGCTGTCGGATATTTATAAGTTTATCCATCTTGTACAAAATGAATACATTAGAACAAGGTACATGCATGTTAAAGTGGAAAAAAACAACTAACATTTTGGTCTATAACCAATTTAGATGACAGTAAAGAAAGACATTAAATCATAAAACATGTGAACAGTGTAGATTGCATTATGGGAAAAGAGTGCCAAATACTTTCATCAAAGATAATAATTTACAGCTAAAACAAAAATTGCCAAATACATCATAAATTAGACAACAGATTAGACCAAATTAAAGCAATAAGAAAGAGGAATTTTTTGTCCTAACGAGATGGAACATGATCAGGAACTTCTACTTCAAGTTATGTTTCTAGTTGTATTACAGGGACAACATCCTTAATCCAACCCCCATCAATAACTTTTGTTTCTAGTTCACCACCTATGCCCATATCATGTGAATGTGTATTGCTCATGTCTTCTTCCATTTCATTCTGATTTTTAATATCACACCAATCTCTCGGCAATTTTTTAATAACATAATGACTGTTCTTTTCAACTGCTTCTTCCACATAAAATACTTGCTACACTTGCAAAGACATGACGTAAGGATCAGTTTTATGGCACTTGCTAAAATTTACTCGGGTAAGACCATATGAATCTTTTTCCTCTTGGTACCAGCAACACTTATAAAGGACCACTGTGAAAGCTCCCCAATAATCAAGCTCAAAATTTTCTTCGATGGATCTGTGGCAATTGACATCATCCACTATTAGGTTTTGTTCTTTCGAACTTGCAAAGCTGGTGGTTTTGGTAGTCAAAAATACACCACTATTTTGTGTGGCACATCGAGAATCTCTAAATTTTGTGTAGAATCTATATCCATTTACTATATAACTGGTATATTTTCTAGCTACTCGATTAGGACCTAATGCAAACACCTCTAAATCTCTTAAAATATTGTCTTTTTTAGAATCTCTTCTTTTAGCCAATTCCAAAACTCTTCGAAATGTTCTCGTTCCCTCTTGTATCTTCTTGGATTTGCAAGGCCATCCACAAAAGCTCGATGAACCCTAAATAATAATTAAGGTCAAAAAACTACGAAATGCAGATATTAATTTATAGTCAAGGAAAATGATACAGGAACTTAAGAACTTACTCGACCAAACTCTCAATTTCTTTATTACCGAAATTGAATGTACAGAATGGGGAACTTAAGAACTTACTCGATCAACAACTCTGGAGAGAAAAACGTACAGAAGGAAGAGAACGGGAGAAATTTTTTTGGGGGGGAAGTATTTCATGAATGGGGAAAACATCGCGCCAAATTTTCACAAAACTAAAGCAAGGATCGGCTTGAACCGTTGGATTAATCAACATCTACGGCTATTTATTTGTTTAAACTGATAACAGGGATCACTGACATGACATGTATTTATTTAAAGCAACACTTTGAACTGGTGTTGCATGTCACAACACAAGAATTCCAACCGCAACGCTACATTCACATCTAATGCAGCAACATATGAATGTTGTTACAGAAGATCAAAGAAAGCATAGGTTTCGCCACACTTTTCATGCAATGCACACAAATTTGTGTCGAATATGCCCACTTTTGTAGTAGTATTTAAAAGAGCTCAAGAAAATATAGTACTTGAGTCTAGTTTATATGTAAGACTCTAAATAGCACTCCATTTTGAAATTATGTTTACAAAATTCAAATTCTATTTTCAAAATTCAAATTCTGATTTCAAGTTATTTCAAATTACTTTTAAATAATTTTAAAATTATTAATTCAAATATATATATTTATAGTTTATAAAGTTTTATAATAATATGTTTATATAATATTTATATATATATAATTTTATAGCTTTACATCATATAACTTTATAAATATGTTTATATTATATATCACTATGTTTTTATATGTTTTTATACTTTAGAAACTTCATTTGAAACATTAGTTTCGATTCAAGAATTTCCAGAATGTATATATTAGTTTAAACACTTGAAAAATGATTTTAAAAATAAAAATACCAAGCATATGTCGACATACACATATGATCATGTCAACATATAACTGTCATATATTTAATTTTCAAAGGAAGTGTCTTTTCATTATTTGAAATGTTTCAGAAACGTTGCAATATTTGGGAAACTATAAAAAAGGGATGATATTGAATTTTTAATCATTCTTTCTTTTCCTTCTTCACCCTTTTACTTACCACCATTTATATATAAATTTCTTGATTTCTACACTTATACTCTGGTTATTTCAACAAAATTTTTATCATTCTTCTTCTTTTCTCATTCACTATCAACTACTCTCTATTTGAAGTTCTATTGAAGAGTTCTAGGGCTATTGTAATTGTTTGGGATTTATTTGGAAAAGGGTGTGTTCCTTGTTGCCTTGAAATCAAGGAAAGGGAGCGGTGTTAACCTTGTAGTCGTGAAATCAAGGGTGGTGGAATCGGTGTTAACCTTGTAGCCGTGAAATCAAGGGGTTTGTACTTGGATATTGATAATAATAAAACTTACGCAATCCAGCATTGCGTGGGACTTGACGTAGGAGTAATCTGAACCACTATAAAATCCGGTGTGCTCTTTCCTTTTCTACATTTTATATTTACTTATTTCGGTGTATGTGATTGTTTTCTGTGTTTTTAATCATTTTTTGGTGTGATAATCATTGTGCGATTCATATAGTAATTCAAGTTAGTTTAAGATTTCTATAAATTCCTCATAAACACTATTCTCGCTTCCCCCTCTAGTGTTAATTCTTCCTTAAGATCCGCATTCTGCATCCTTAACATGTATGTTAAATGCTATATGAATCAATGTTTGTTTTGATTGAATTGATTGCGTTGTTTGAGTTGTTTGTTAGAATTGGTTATCGCAGATCTTAGGCTTGAAGAACAGGGCAAATCGAAGTTTCAAATGATTGGATTCATACGAAACTTGGCGAAGGCGCTATGGGAGATGAAGTATTGGAGCACAAAAAATTTCGTGCATAAATATGTTAAGCAAAAGGATCGACATCGACCCATGATAGGTCAATACCGACCCATGTAGGCTGGTCGGATGGTGGAGAATTTTGTGTCATGGCTTTGCAATGGTAAATTAGAGTTATCTACATATTTTCAGGCCATTCGAAAGAGAATTGAGATGGGCTGAAAGTTGATTATTCGAGAGTGATAATGGATCGGCAGAGGTTTTAACACGAACGTCGAAATGATTGGAAAAATGGACCAGTAGGATGCACTCGAGGTGAGGAGGGACCGGAGCCAAGCACTTAGTAAAAATTCGCTAAGTGTATGCGATGATACCGACCCATTGTGGTAAGGCACCGACCCATAAGGTGAGGATTTCTGCTTTTGATTTTTGGGGAGCTTGACTTTGGAGGCTTCTGGGGGTTGCTGGTAAAATTTGGTGATGAATGTACTTCAGATGATCGAAGTGCAACCCAATGATGGATGGTGCTTCGATTGTAAACTCACATTGGAGTGGTCGGCGCCAGATTGATGTGATACTGGTCGTGATTTGATATACGATCTAGTATGATGATGGATTAACAGGACAAGGGTCAATCATGGATGATAATGGAATAGTTCGAGAATGAATTAAGTCACCGAGATGAAAGGCTTGACAGGTTTGAAGCACCAAGTAATTGTCCGTAATCGAAGTTTTCAAGCAGACTCAAAGCGGAGGCATTGTGGGGATGCCCGTTAGGATCATATTCAATAGATTGTGTACCCTGGGCAGTCATGATGGGCCTAGTTGTCTTCGTCGAGTAAGTCAAACATACGAGTCACAATCGTGTATGGTAGTTTGGCTAGAACATGGGTTTTTCCATTATCCCTTTTGACCATTGAAAGCAAGTTCGATTATCGATGGATTCAAAGCTGTAGTCGGTTATAGCTAGGATATTGGATGTTATGGTTGATTGTGTGCTTTCTTCTCTATTTTCTCTAGGTAACCTTTCACCGTAGGATGTCGAAGAGAAGCGGGATCAGGGTTTGTCCTTCCCTATGCTTTAATGGCATGTGATGGATGGTTTTCACATGATAACTTGTCGGTTGTTGGGTAGATTAGATGGTTGATCCACTTATACTCATATTATCCTGTGTAACTGTTGTTAGTTATACTATCGCTCACTAAGACTGTTGTCTGACTCAAGGTTTTATGTTTCCATCTTATTACCTTGGGTTGTTCATCAATGTTGTTGATGAGAAAACTGAGTAGCGGGTAGGCCGTTGATGCTATGCGGTGACGAGCAGTATGCTGGCGTACTATTACTACCTATTATTTAGATATTTCTTTTCTACTTCCATTGTATGTTGATGGTTATTGAGACTCTGAGGGATATAGTGAGTCATATTGTATTCAAAGATTCATGTACTCATATGTATTGTACTTGAGATTCTATGGTTTTATGAAGATTTGATTTTCTATTCAGTTATGCTTCACTACTATATCTTGTTATATATTTTATTATTATATATGATCCATGCGCTGTGAGTAATATGATAGGTTTCATTTCGAGTTATTTTACCCTAATGATCGTCCTGTATCGGCCTTGCACGTTGTTTGGCACTTTCTTATGGAATAGAAAAGCGCAAATTTATTATAAATTACTGCAAGTGCACATGTGTGTAGTATGCAGGTCGAACACAGGGAAAATTAAAATTTATTAATTATATATTTCGTGGGCGAGTTAGACGAATTTACAGGATTTGATTGAAATAGAAATTAAAATTGGTTCAGAACAATTCTATTTGAACCGACAACTAAATTACAATTATCAGTAAAAAAAAAATTAAAATTACAGTTGAATTCACTATAGATTTGAATCTAATCGGATCTGTAATAAACTCAATGAACAAAAATAAAACAGAATACTGAAAATAAAATTACAGAACGGAAATAAACAAACAAAAAATAAAAATTAGGATTAGCATTGAATCAAACTAGACGGTCAATCACTAATAATAAAAGTAAATGCAATAGCAATTTGTGTTCTAGAAAATCTAATAGACTAGACAACATAAATTGCCACAAAAATAAAAAATGCAGAAATAAAAGAAAAGAGAGCTTTATCAATGGAGAAGAGAAGTACAGGAAAAGACTCTGGTTTTCAGTGAATAAAATGGGTATCCATATGGGATGTAGTCTACTATCTATGTGAATATTGGGAATAAGAAAATCTATGGAAGTATTTTCTTTACAAAGACAAAAGATATGATTGGATTCTGATTTGTTGATGGCCCTATCAAATCTTCATGATTGGATTCTGATTTGTTGATGGCCCTATCAAATCTTCTCTACATGGCAAGTGAATATAAATGATTTCCTTCGATTTCCTTCATAGGAATATGCCCAACTCTTCAAAACTTTATTAGTGCATATATTATATACATACATAAGAATATATATATAATATACCACCAGTCCATACATATTTTAGAGCAAAGGAGGCAGTGTGTATATATTCATGTTCCTTTCTTCAAAAAAAATAAGGCTTGACAGGGATCGAACTCAGGTCACTTTATCCAAATTACCAGGCCTTTACCAATGAGATACAACATCTTTCGCAATTGAGATAGTGTTGATGTAGGAAAGTAGTTTTTATTAACAATTGGTCTTTAATTGAGTGAAGAAGACAATTATTGAACAACCTGTGAAAACACATGAAAAATACCCAAAGTAATATTTATTTATTTACAATAAAGATAAGATATGAGCATAAAAATAAACACATTAACATGTTAATCAAATACCCCCACTTACTCGTCCTCGAATAAAACAAAAATGAAAAACTAAACTAGGTAGGTCACACTTTCGTAGGAAACACGATTGCTTTGAGCATGTGCACTAAGCCGTTAAACCTCTAGGTGTCCCTAGTAGGGCGAGTGGTGTCTCGTGAGGGTTTTCAACGGATACTAACCACAAAATCTGAATGTCGTATGCAATGGTTCTAGTGCAACTACATGAATGCAACGAACATATGCAAATGAAAGCAAAAATGAAAACACAACTTGTTTTAGAAAAGTTGCAACATAGCAGTATACAATTTGAAATCAATATATAGAAATTTTTGGTTCCTCAACTCATCACAAATTTTCAACATTATTCAATTTTTCATATGTGAAATTCTAGTTTGGCCAGTTGGTTCGGTTGATAACATAGTGCATCCATAAAATAAAGCCTAAGTTTGCTTGTCAAAGTTTGCAATATTCTCATTTCCTTGTGTATGGCTAGTCAAATCTATAGGTCAAGAAGTGTTTGGGCATCATTGCTTATTCTCTATCTATATAAAAATTTAAATTACACACAACTAACTTAAAGACCAAGGTATACCACCCATGCACTACCCCGTGGACTGACGTGAGAGTTTGGGATAGAGCTTGGCGGATTATATAGACCGATGATGACTTTGTCAACAAGATGTCGGTAATCCTTAGGTATCCAACTCATTAAATAAGACCAAGGTATGCTACCCATGCACTGCCTCGCGGACTGACATGAGAGTTTGGAAAGATCTTGGTAGGTATGCACACCAACGTTGGAATTACAAGCAATGTTGGATACCCTTGGATTACTATTATTATTGAACATAAGAAGAAGAGAGAGTTACACATTTTCAGCTTGACAGGACTTAGTTTTAATGATTCGAAAACTCAGTCCATGTACTTTAAGTCCTCCACTCATTGAACAAAGACTATTATTTAGAATAGACTTCATGGCCATTACTTAAGAATCTCCCTATGTACTGGTTACACTATTATCGCTTGTAATCAATTTTTCATAATATTTCTTATTCGATACTAATTAAGGAAAAAAATTATCATCAATTGAGCAACAATTGTTAACTTACTTCGTTATACCAATCTAAAACGAGTCATGTTTCAAACAAATGGCATGTTAGCATGACCAAAAATGAATGATGGTCCTATCTAAATGTATAAAAAAGAAAAGAGAAAAAATAAAAAATAACAAAGTAAAAAGAATGCAATGCAGACTCCCCCCACACTTGGTCAAAACAGTGTCCACACTGTAAACATATTTCTTAAATGTGAAAGATAGAAACCAACGATGACTTAAATGCAGAATGATTTGTAAAATGAAATGTAATTTAACAACTATATGTGAATACAAAGTGACGACCGCCCCGTTCCTCCTACACCAAACTAAGGAATGGTGCGTTGTATGACATGCTAGGACGATACGGGACGACTGCCAGGGTAGAATAACTTAGAATCAGAACCTTTCGTATAACTCACAGCGCATGGATAATATATAATAATAAAATATACAACATGATATAGTAATGAAGCACAACTGAACAAAGAATCAAATTTCCATAAAACTATAAAATCTAGGGTACAATTCTTCTCGATACAAGGATCACTGAATATAACATGCCTCACAACAACCCTTAGAGTCTCAATATCATCAACATCAACGACACTAAACCTGCTACTTGCTACTCAGTCTACCCACCTGAAATTGGTGAACAACCTAAGGTAATAAGAGGGAAACATAAAACCTTAAGTTAGACAACAGTTTTAGTGAGCGATAAAATATCTAACAACAGTTACACAGGATAATATGAGTATAGGTGGATCAACCAACTGATATGCCCGGCAACCAACAAGTTAACACATGAAACATGTTACATCAGAAATAGGAAAGGACAACCCCAATCACGCTTCTCTTCAACGACCTACGGTGATAGCCTACCTAGATAAAACAGAGAAGAAAGCAAACGGAATCAACCACAGTATCCAATATCTTAGTTGTCACCGTCTATTGTTGTGAATCCATTGATTATCGAATTTGCTTTCAACGATCAAGAGGGCTAATGGAAAAATCCCAGTTCTAGACAAACTATCATACGCCATCGTGACTCATATGTTTGCCTTTTCCATTCTTGACAACTAGGCCCATCATGACTGCCCAGGCTACGCGATCTCTCGAATATGATCTTATTGGGCGTCCCCACGATACCTCTGATTTGATTTCGCTTGAACACTTCGATAACCAACGATTCTTGGTGCATAAAATCTGTCAAGCCTTTTACTTCGGCAACTCGATCAATCTGTCAAGCCGTTCAATTATCATCCATGATTGACTCAAATTATGTTAACCCAAAATCATACAAGATCGTACATCGAATCACGACCAGAATCACATCAACCCCGCTCCGACCACTCCATTGCGAGTTCACAATCAAAGCATCATCCATCTTTGAGTTGCACATCAATCATCTAAATTCCGTTTCGATCCAAATTTCACTAGCAACTCCAAGAAGCCAAGACAACCAAGCCCCCAAAATCTTATATCACTCTGGCCCACCCTCATGGGTCGGTGCTGACCGATCCACTTAGCCAAAATTGGCTAAGTGGTTGGTTCATGTCCAATCTTGCTTCGAGCATATTCCTCCAGTCCAAACACCAATCATTTCGACATTTCTGCAGAAACTCATGCCGATCCATTCAACTTTCGAGCAATCAATTTTCAACCCATCCAAAACAAATCTGATTGACTTGGAGATTCACCAGTAGCTTCTACTCACCACCACGATGCCACACACCAAATCCCAAAGCCATACGACCCTTCCTCATGGGTCGGTGCTGACCCATCATGGGTCGATGCCGACTCATGCACTTAGTGCATATGGGCACTAAAATTTGCATACCCCACTTCTTTGACTTTCACCAAGTTTCGTCTGAATCCGACCAACTGAACCTCCGATCTGCTCTGTTCTTCAGTCCTACAATTCTACAGCAAAAAATCTAACATACAACTCAAGCAACGCTATCAATTCAATCAAAACAAACTTCAATCCATACTACACTGACCATACAAACCTGAAAAAATTCCAATTAAAACATAAACATATCACAATTATGAGATCTAGCATGATTTGGATCTAAACACATGAATAAACATGATTAATCCAACAATTATCCGGTTAATATGATCGAATTAGGTTTTCTAGGGTTTCTAAATCTGAGTTAAACATATATGATTAGATCTAAGGTGATTTTAGCATGAAACATGTGAATATAATCCTAATTTACCCATGCAATCTGTAGCTTCCGTGTGAGAGATATATTTCTGATCAATTACGAGATTTGATGTAGATTCAGTGAGATTGGATCTGGACAACGCTGAAATCCTTTGAATTATATGCAATTTGATGTGATCTAACCTTCCTTGATGATGAATCATCTTCTAGATGCAATCTACAATGAATTTGATTGAAAATAATGGAGAAATAGGGTTTTAAGTTGAACCGGAGAATCACAGACGCCCACCCTAAAGTCTAAAATGAATAGAGTAACCCTAGTTCTCTCCCCAAGTCCCCTATTTATATATGTTGGCCATAGGTCTAATGGGCTTGGCTGATCAGCCTATTAGCTGTTGACCAGTCTACAAAAACAGCTGAAACTTAAAACAACGATACCTCAGTTGTATACATATACATGTGTGTGTATGGCAAATAACTCAAAAGGTTGAAGTTATAAAGAAATATTAGAGTTTCAGAATCATAAACACTGAGATATAGTAAATAACTTAGAATGGATCCATGACTCAGATAACAAACAAAAGAAACGCCGCTGGTGTATATCTCAGGTGACTGAAGCCAATCAGTATTAATATATATACAAGTTATTCTTCTTGGATGACCTGAATGTTGTAAGGTTCTCAGATGACCCGAAGATCTAAATGCCTCATATGACCCGAAGGTCGAGTTCTAATGATATTTCAGAATATTTAATACTCTCAAATAGTAACCGAAACGGTGGTAACGGTACATCCCATACCGTATGTTCTCATTTATAAATTTACTATTCATTAGCTAATTCCACATTAAAGTAGCTAAATCAAATCTGAGGTCAATAGCCTCTCTCGAACAAGTTTGGAATTAACCGATATAATAAACAAATGTAATTTACCAATATGTCTCATATCAAATGGTTTACTACATCGTCTAAATTGCATTTTCTTTCTCTTGAAGAGTGCGAAAACATGCAATTTATATAATAACTTTTACATCGGAAAATCGAGTTTTCTAAAGGGCTCGGAAAACTATCTATATTTCACTTATTTGAAAACCCCTTTATCAAAGGAATAATTAGTATACTGATAACGTTATAATTTTACAAATCAATTTTGTAAAATATTTATCTTGAAGCGCTTCTTACGCATATATAATCTTTTTTAAGTAGTTAATAAACATGTGTAATTTGTACGCAAAATCAGGAATAATTCTGACAATGAACACACCAGGAAACACATGAAAATTCATCAATTTAGTATATGAACCAAATCCTTCGTGCGACCACTCTACGGAATCATAAACCACCATTCCAACCCAATGGAACTGATCTCAGCACCTGATTCGATTCTTGTCTAAAGTCATGGCTCAAACGGTAAACTCAAGGGGAAAATGGTCATAATTGAATTCGGTAAAAATCATGAACACGTCTCACATCCCCATGAATGACATATTAAAATCTGAGAACGATCCAACCACTATGAAATAAAATATAATTAATTTATGATCAAGCGATATGTAAAAATACGAGTCGTTACATTCTCCCCCTCCCCTTTTTAGGAATTTCTGCCTCAAAATCCCAAGCAAACACGAGCAAACAAGGTATTCTGCATGCCTACCACCCACGAGCGACCAATCTACCATGCAATTTAGCATCCAACAATCCATTCATCCAAAGTCCTATCCTAGCATGTGGTACCTCTAATAGTGCAATACACATGGTATAAATATGATATGATATATGGGACATACCACTCGAAGAGTTCTGGATGGGTCGACTTCATACTCTCCTCCGTTTCCCTTGTACAATCGTCATCGTTCTCGCTCCATTGTACCTTGACTAGCTTAACGACCTTCCACTTAAGTTGTTTCTTATCATACTCCATGACGCGAAGCAGCTTAAAAGGCCTAGAGACTTCGGGCTTGACTTCAAAATCTTTATGCTGGTCAGGAGATACTGTAACATTTGCGTCGTGCACGAACTTCCATAGAAACGATACATGGAAAGCATTATGCACACTCGCATCTTCTCAGGTAAGTCCAATCTATAAGTGGGCTTTTCAGTACGCTCAATAATCAGAAATGGGCCAACAAATCTTGGCACAAACTTTCATTCTTCCCAAAACGAACAACATTCTGTAGAGGCAAAATCTTAACAAATACCATATCTCCAACTAATAATTCCAAATCCTTTCGTCACTTATCGACATAACTTTTTTGACGATCTTGGGCTGCCTTCATTTGTTACCGAATGACTTCAATATTATCCATAGCTTCTCTTATCATTCAGGCCTAAGTACCAACTTCTCGCTAGTTTCAAACCAACAAGATAGAGAATTACACGGTCTACCGTATAACGCCTCATACGGTGCTATTCCAATGATCAACTGGTAAGTGTTATTATAAGCAAACTCGACTAAATGTAGATGATGTTCCCACGATCCTCCAAAATCCAATACACAAGCTTTGAGAAGATCTTTCAATACTCGATTAACTTTCTCACTCTAACATATCTGTCTAGGGATGGTAAGTCGTACTCAAACATAGCTCGGTACCCAACATCGCTTGCAAACTCTTCCAGAATCCACTGGTAAACAATGGATGTCAATCACTAACAATACTCTTCAGAATCCTATGTAATCGAACTATCGACTTAAGATATAATTCGTCTAACTTCAATGCAATCCTAGTTGACCTGACAGGAATAAACCTTGCACTTTTGGTCAAACGATCCACAACAACCTAAATGATATCATTCCTTGACCTTTTCTTTGGTAATCCATCGATACTTGCTCCCATTTCCGCATGGGAACTTCCAATGGCTGTAACAGCCAATTCGGCTTCTTCTACTTAGCTTTAACCAACTGGCAGTTCATACACTTCGAGATGAATTTTCCAACATCTTATTTCATACCTTCCCAGTAGTATACTCATTTCATATCTCGATACATCTTATTACCTCTTGGATGTATCATCAATCTAGACTGATGACATTCTCTTAGAACCTCGTCTCTCAATCCATCTTTGTCAGGAATAACCAATCGTCCATTCTTACGAAGCCAACCATCTCTCTCCTCTGGTTCTACTCTCATATATATCCTTCAAACGATTTCCATAAGCTTATCGTCTTGCTTTTAGCTTTCGCTAATCCTTTCGATGAGAGTCGGTATAATCGATAAACTTGCTAACATCTCGAGTTCTAACTCACAATGAGGTAAAAAATCAAATCTGGCCAAACACTCAAGATGTTTCCATTCTGACATAGCTCTTAAACTTGCATGTCTTCTACTTAACGCGGAGGCCACTGCGTTACCCTTCCTGGAGGATAAGCTATTCCAAAATCATACGATGCCAAAAATTCTAACCACCATTGCTGTCGAAGATTCAAATCCTTTTGGGAGAAAAGTTACTTCAATGACTTATGATCAGTAAACAACTCGAACCTAACTCCCAAAAAATAATGTCTCCAAATCTTCAGAGAAAATACTATCACCCCTAACTCTAATTCGTGAGTCGGGTAGTTCCTATCATGCGGCTTTAGTGACTCGCATATGCCACAACTCTATCCTTTTTGCATTAGCTCCAAGTCCAGTGCCACATGCATCGGTGTATACCACCATCTCTTCACTCCTATTTGGAATTGTCAAAATAGGAGCAGTTGTCAATCTCTCTTTAAGAATTCCAAAGGCTTGCTCACACTTCGTATCCCCTACGAAGACCTGATTCTTCATTGTCAATCCAGTTAATGGTGCAGCTATCTTAGAGAAATCCTTGATAAATCATTGATAATACCCAGCTAAACCAAGGAAACTTCTAACATCCGTCGCATTCTTGGGTCGATCCCAATCTTGGATTACTGCTAACTTCGCGAGATCCACCGCTATTCCTTGTCCCGATATGACATGACCCAAGAACCTTATTTCTTCCTTCTAGAACTGACACTTTGAAAACTTTAGCCCTTAACTGATGTTTTTGCAAGATTTCCAAAACAATTCTCAAGTGCATCTTGTGTTCTTCCTCGTCCCTTGAGTAAACCAATATGTCATCCACGAATACAAGTACGAACTTATTCAACTGATCTTTGAAAACTTGATTCATAAGATCCACAAAGTATGCTAGTGCGTTAGTCAATCATAATGGCATCACCCACTCATAGAATCCAGATGGTGTCCAAAAAGCATTCTTTGGCACACTATCCCTAGCCACTCTCAATTGTTGAAATCTCGTCGCCAAATCCATTTGGGAAAATACCTTAGCTTTGTGAAGCTGTAACACCCCGTAATTTTAAATATTAAAGTTAACAAATTAAAGAATACTTAGTTTCAAATGTGGGAATTAAGGGAAGCGAGTTGCACCATTGCATTCGTCTCGGAATTCTGCTTGAGATAGAGTCCGAGTTTGTGTGAATTGGACTTCGTATGAAGAAGTTATGGCCTTTAGAAGATTCAGAATTTAAATAAACTAAAAACAACTAGAATCTGAAATTCAAATTCAAAACAGGGAAGCGAGCTAGGCGGGAAATTTCCCGCCCAAAGGCCAGGTTGACCAGGGGGTCGACCTACCTTACAGCTCGACCAAGGGGTCGAGCCCCCCCCCCCCTCGGGCAGATCTGAAAGACGATGCTTTTCTGACTTGATGCTGAGTCATTAGGGCTGAGGTGTCATTCTATCTTGACTAGATGGTCTTGATTGATTCTAGGTTAATCTGACGGCTCTTAATTAATTAATCTTCTATAAAAACACTCCTAAACCCTCAACTCTAATCACACAAATTCATACCAAGAGCCGCCATGCCGTCAATGGAGAACCTAGAGTAGCCGCCATACACTTTCAAACCTAAAGCAAGATAGAAGCTTGAATCAAAATCAAATCAAATCAAATCTAAGATTAGGATAACGATTAGTCTACATCAAAGGCAAGCAATTCAGTTTCAGAATACAGATCCCAGAAAGACAAGAGTATTCTTTTTATTTGTGAGTATAATAGCTTTCACAAAATAATTAATTAATTTAATTATGATAAGTTATAATTGGGATTATGAGAATATGATTTTGAATCATGTGATGTAAATTATATGTATGTTTGTGGTGTTGGATCATATGTTAGTTCTTATGTGAATCTTATGCAAGTTGGATCATATGTTAGTTCATATGTGAATCTTATGCAAGTTGAATCATATATCTTATGCAAGTTTGTGATGATTGGTTCATATATTCTTAATGAATCTTATGCAAGTTTGGGATGTTAAAACATATGTGAATCATGTAGATACATATGCTAGTTTATATGCAAACATGTGACATAAATCCTTATGTTTAGAACCATATGCATGTTCACATCTTTATGTTTAGATCTATATGCAAGTTCACATCTTTATGTTTAGATCTATGTTTGGATCCATATGCAAGTTCACACCTTTATGTTTAGATCCATTTGCAAGTTCACACCTTTATGTTTAGATCTATATTTAGATCCATTGCAGTACATAAGTTATGCAAGTTTATGCCCATTGCCTATGCTAGTTTTGTATCATATGCTAGTTTGAATGAAATTCATATGCAAGTTATTGGCTATGTAAACTTATGTCATGATTCTTAGATCTATTTCATGTGTTATGCAAATTGTGATGTTGCTTTTCTTTTTATAAGTTAGACTATTGCGAGTCTAACATATGTCATATCAAAACGTACGAATAACGTGGGGATAATGGGAAAATATTAAATATACATAATTGTAAAGTGGCATAAAATAGCCTTAAAAGGCATATAATTAATTTGAGACATTAACTGGCCTAATTTATATGCATAGTAATTACGGATTAAAATTCGAAGTTATTGGCAATTTGAAATAGACATATTAATTCAAATTGGGGTTGAATAATAATAACTGCCTAAGACACGAGGTTAGACTCGTTTGTGGTGTAAGACTGCCCGGACCTGCCCGGCAAATCCAGCAACCACAAACGGTAGTCTAATGTGAGAGGTCAAAGGCACAAATTAAATGGGTAACAAAGGCCTAAGACACGAGGTTAGACTCGTTTGTGGTGTAAGACTGCCCGGACCCGCCCGGCAAATCCACTAAACAAACGGTAGTCTAATGTGAGAGGTCAAAGGCATAAATTAAAAGATGCTTAAACACGAGGTTAAGTCTTGCTTGTGGTGGAAGTCTGCCCGGAACCGCCCGGCATATTCAGCGGCCACAAGTTATCGACTTAATGTGAGGGGTTTGTGCATTACTAATTAATTAATGCTGATTAAAGAAAGAATATGAATGACAAACAGAAGTTTGGTTGAGTGAGTGATTCTCTGAGTAACAATCTGATGTTGATTTCGGTCTTCGGGGTTGGTACTTAGGGAGTTATTCTCTTAACCAATGTATCTGTGAACTAAGATGTACTTAACCATAAATTAAGTAAAACATGGTAAGTGGATAGGGTTAAGACCAGCTTAACCAATAATTTGATAAGTGGGAAGGGTTAAGAACAGCTTAACCAATAATATATATATATATATATTAATCTGATAAGTGGATAGGGTTAAGACAAACTTAACCAATAATATGTATTGATCTGATAGGGTTAAGACAAGCTTAACCAATAATAATATATTGATCTGATAAGCGGATAGGGTTCAGACCAGCTTAACCAATAATATATATATATATTAATTTGATAAGTGGATAGGGTTAAGACAAACTTAACCAATAATATGTATTGATCTGATAGGGTTAAGACAAGCTTAACCAATAATAATATATTGATCTGATAAGCGGATAGGGTTAAGACCAACTTAACCAATAAGATATAAGTGGATGGGGTTAAGACCAGCTTAACCAATAATATATTGATCTGATAAGTGGATAGGGTTAAGACAAGCTTAACCAATAACACATGTTGATTTGTTAAGAGGATAACATTGGGGACATGTGGGATATATATTTATAAACACTTAACCAAGTTGAAAACATGTAAGAAGACATGAATAAGAAGGGGTTAAGTGGGGAATCTAAGTGGGGACCAAGCATAGGTGGAAAGTTGGTGTGGGGACCCTTTTCAAACCAATAACCCATTAAGTATCTTTGTGAGCTCGACCCAAGTCGATGACGGGACACGCTTACTGAGTTTGATTGTAAGAGGTCAAAACGGGTTAGCGGTGACAACGCAAGCCCAAAGGGGTCATATGTGTGCGTGGGCCTGGGCTGGTAGGTAAGACGTTGTTGCATCGTGTAGATATAAGTCGTTCATCTTTAGTGGTATCGGGTTGCCACTTTGGGGAGTGATACACCCAACTGTGGGACCAGCACGGGTATCTACGAAGTCGATCGAATAGGGAAGGTAGTGGGTACGGCTAGCGGAGATAGGAGCAGACGACACCTATGAAGACATCTAGGAGTATAACTACCATATTATGAATAAACATTGTAATTAGAATGGGGACGGTAGTGGGTACGACTAGCGGAGATAGGGGCAGACGGCACCTATGAAGACAGCTAGGGGTACGTGAAACTACCATTATTATTATTTCTTTCAGTGGGCGGGATCAACTTTTAGGGTGACTAGTAATGGTGCGGTGTAATTAGCATTGGTGCAGTATAGTAATTATCCTATAGTGAGTAGGAACGAGATTAACGCCAGAATATTCCTCTTATTTGCTTTGTCATGCCCACTTGTTTCATGATCATACCTTATCTTACCAGTTTATGCCTTATCCTAGTTACTTTAATAATTATATTGCTAAAGTTATTATACTCGCCAGACTTTATGTTTGACCCCCTTGTTTTCGCCTCTTTTCTTCCTTCCCCCCCTAAGGTTCTCAGGGTGGGACTAGTACTAGTGGAGCTTGATCTTGGATCTCTTTGTTTCTCTTTCGGAAGTGCTTGGATTGCTGAAAGTAAAGTTTAGCTCATCTCTTTTATGGCTACTTGTGTTGGGGTTTATGCTTTTTACTTTATGTATTCAGAAAACAAATTTGTCAAGATGGATATTAAGTGTGCTTGGTTTATGAAGTTGTTGTAATCAAACTATTTCTCCGCTGCAATAAAAGTTGTTTTAAATTTTTCAAGTACCATTATTTATATCTGTCTTGCTATATTATGTTTTATACACTAAATACGCTCCATGGAAGTTAATGCATTCCCCTTGTGAGTGACATTAACGGACGTGGGGTGTTACACGTGGTATTAGAGCTGAAGGTTACCAGATCAGATACGAATTTTGAAAAACTGTTTTTCAAAAGCATTTTATAAAGAAATACTTTCAAAAGTATGTTTTAAGGAGAGTATTTTCAAGAGAAAAGTTTATTTTGAAAAACATAACCCTCAAGAGCCATATATCTTTCCTTCGATTCTCCGTTTTGAATCTCTTCCTCTTTCCTTTTTGAATTTTTTCCTCCACGTATAGACGCTTTTTCTAAGATGTGTAAGAACTTCTGTACGATGGGTGGAAAACCACTTCATGGGACTAGGACGTCTGTCAAAGCTAGAAGGAAGTGGAGGACTTGTTGGTACCTTTATGGTAGACGGTGGGAGGAAGGTTCAATTAGTTGCTTGGTTAATGAAGAACGAAACCTCATTTGGTAGGAGGTCACGAACAGAGAATGTGAAGGAGAGACATGGAAAGGATACACGATAAAGTAGATCCAAAGAAAGGCGATAAGGATAACAAAGGGCCAAGAGAAAAGGAAGGGTCACACTTGTGAAATACTTGACTACTTAAATAAAGACGCTAGAAAGAAAGAGAAGACTAGTTGTTATCGTTACAGAGAAACAGGACATCTTATTAGGATCGTCCAAAGAAGCAAAGGGCCAAAGGACAAAGTACGGGATCTTCTGGAGGGCAGACGCATTCCCTCACGGCTGGCATACCTGATAGAGGTAGAAATATCTTGGTTGGAAGTTTGGTTTTTTCTTTTTGATCGTCCTGTTCGAACTTTGCTTGAAGTCTAGCGCTTCACACTCGTTTGTATCTGCTTCGTTAGTTGAAACACTGCACCTAAATACTAGTCTAGTTACGGATCCCATAGTAGTCTCAAATCTTATTGGTGGTTCGGCTCATCTTTCAATGATTTGTCAGGATTTGAGAGTGTCTATCTTGGGCGTTAGGTTTGAATGCAACGCCTTCGTTCTTGGCTTCATGGGCTACGGCTTGACTCTAGGCATGGATTGGCTAGCTAGATACGGGGCCATCCTAGATTATGAAAGAAGGGTAGTAAGATTGTTGACTCGTTGTGGAAAGACCCTCGATATTTCTTGTGACCCTAGAGGTCCGGTAATGCTTAGCTACCTAGAATCCCTTGACGCATCCAATGATGATTTGGAATCTGTTCGTGTGGTCGGTGAATATAGCGACGTCTTCGATGAGGTTCAAGGTTTACCCCCGAGGCGCGAGATAGGCTTTCATATATACCTTGTAAATAATGCAAAGCCAATTGCATTACCGGTGCGCTACATAAGAAGAAGTATTTCGGAGTGGGGCGCTCGAGTCGTTTTTGCTACGAAAGCTGATGGTCCACTTAGATTGTGTGTGGACTATTGATGTGCACATAAATGTGCACATTTATATTCAAACATTTATTCTTATTTTAATTAAATAAATAACATAATTGGCTATCTTTACATGTTTTAAACCAAAATCCTAAAATTCTCAAATTGTCATGCATTCATCCTCATTTAAGGTGTAAAATGGCCACTTGTGCATGTTTTAATTTGTGATTGCATTTAGTTATTCTTTGTATTCGTCTCTTATAGGAATTTTGGAGCACTAATAATGCATACACATGAAGATTTGGAGCACAAACGCATGCATACAAAGGAATGAGGAGGAAATAATTCTCATACATGATCATGGAGAACCCCACTTCATAAATTACCCTCTTTCTCTTAAGCTTCTTTTTAAAGACTAATTGAATAAGACAAAAGGTCTCATGCATCCTACATGACTCATTAGTGGCTAAGAGAGGATTAGAAGCTTCATGAAGGGGTACTTTGGGGAGTTCCCAACAAAAGTGATTGGGGTTTTAGGGTTTCAAACATGTATATATACCCCTTTATGTAATGTAAATAGAGCCTTCTCCTTGATCCCCTTCTTTAGTTTAGTTGAGAGGAGCACAATCTCGCTTTTATTTTAATGGCTACTTAGCCATTTTCTTTATGTAACTTCTTTGTTTTAATGCAATTTAATTTATATGCTCTTTACTTTCATGTTCATAGCTTAGATTTACATTCATGTTCATAGCTTAGATTTACTTTCATGTTCATTTACTTTATGTTCAGAGCTTAGATTTACTTTATGTTCTTAGTTTAGTTCTCTTCTTGTTCTACTTAGTTTTTCTTTCATTTTGCTTTATTTTCTAATGTTGAAACTTACTTGTGTTGATATGATAACACATATGAGTGGCTAATCCCTTGATTTAGGGGTAATGATGCTCTCAACTTTATGCAAGTTCAACATTTGTATGATTTGTGATATCCAGTATGTGCTTCATGTTAATGAATATTGATGTAAGTTTATACATATGAGTTTGATAGCTTATATTGCATTTGCAAATGAGCTATTCTTATTCAATATAAACACAAGTTACATCAATATTTGCTAAGTGGTTATTGATTTTGAAATGAAAGTAAGAACAAAATTTGATGGTCTATAGTTTTAGTTAATAATTCATAGGCCATACTTAAAATAGTTTTGCTTCAGTTTCATGTTCATGAGAATCATAAGTGGTTTAAATGTTGCATTTATATCACTTAATGAGATCATAAATTGTATGTTTGTTAATTTACATAAATATGAGAGTTGATTTGCCTCTAAATTGCTTTCATTTAATATTTAGCTCTCAAATTAGTTTCTAGTTTTCATTAGTTAGAACAATTCAAAGTTTGGTTTAATTTGAGTGAATAAAATTGAAATTACTTCTTTCCCTGTGGATCGACTCACACTCACTACGTATTACAATAGTACGTCGTGCACTTGCGGTAGTATCACGATATTTCGTGCGACGGTTTTCTAATTCGATAGAAAATCCATTTAGGGAACAAGTTTTTGGCGCCGTTGCCAGGGAAAGAATTAATTTAGTTTTATTCTTCGGATTAATTTTTTTTTTTTTTTGTGTGTGTTCATTTTGTTTTCTTAGTTCATTTGTTTTTGTGTCTTGTTTCGCTTGCGTTTAGTTGTGTTTGAGTTTGTGTTATTTGTGTATTTGTTTTGTTTTGTTTCTTTGAAAAAAAAATTGTGTGGTTTTGTTTACCTTTCTCGTGTTTCAATAGCATTTTTGTGTGTGTTTCGTTTTGCATTTGTCGTGTTTTAGTTCTAAGTAAAAAAAAAGAAAAAAAAAAAGGGTTTTACATTGACATTCTCAGTTCTTTATCTTCTACATTCTGTTACATTACATTTATATTCTTTTTCAACCTTACATTTGCATTTCCAATTTGCAAGTTTCTGTTTCTATTTGCGCTAGTGTCTTCTGTTTTTAGCTTCTATCTTCTGTTTCTTTGACAATTCAACCACAAAACCAAAATAGTCCTTCACTTCATACCACTTTCATAACCAAAACTACTCAGCTGCAGATCTTCTAATCAACAGACCTTCCACCAATTTTCTACATCTCCACAAATTACCTTCTTCAGTTTCCTCCCACCCTTAACCTGAATTCAACAAACCACCTGCAACCGCAAATACCCAAACCGACTGTAAACACCCTCCAAAGCTGGAAATCTATACCATCCATTCACTTCAAATCAACTCCACACCTCTTCAAACAGTAAAGCCAATCACCAACCTCCCCATACACGGTGACTTCTTCACAGTTCACCATCAAAAACAAAATCGGAAGCCAACAAAGTCACGAAACCCCAAGCAGTTACACGAACCATACTACATTAAACTCCTCCTTCTACTGTTCCCATTCAACACTTATATCTCCCCTCAAATAACTGCAGCTTTCACCTGTCACCATTCACCTCAAAGCTTCACTGCCATTTCCGGCGTCACCATCAGCAACTATCCACAAACCATAACCAACCAACCCAAATCAATCACCTCAAAAGTCTGATTACAACGCCAATTCACCACGAATCAATCAAATTCGAAGTGTTCACCCTCAAAACCACACCGCGAATCACTTCTAACCGTCCAGTCTCCACCATCCTCGAACCCTTCGAAAGCCGCCAACCGCAACCATCCTCGATTCGATTTTCGGAAGCCCTCCAGTCTTCCACTGCACACCGACCAGAGTTCACCTTCTCAGCTTCTGATTTCGAAAGCCCCGATTATTATTTTTAATTTAAATCCGTCTCCGATTTTCTTTTTTCTAGTTTCAGAAGAAATAAAGGGGCATACGTTCTTTCTGGAAACTTTAAGGTGAATAAGGATTGGGCTTTTAGTGGCTTTTATCTTTTTTTTATCTCGGTTTGGAGAGAGGTGGTTCTTAGTGGGCTTTGAAATGGACCGTGTGGGTTAGGCTTTGACTCACTTATGTTTTCCTTTTCTTTTGTGTTTTAATTCCTTGTTTTTGATTTTCATCTTTCTTCTTTCTCTTAAAAAAAAATTCACTTGCTTTTAAATTGTATATATATCGCCTTCACTCTACAGGTTGCACTTGGACTGGGAACCGCTTTGCTTTTTTGCTTGGAACCGCGCTTTGCTAGCTTGCTAATAAAAAAAATTGCTAATAAATTCAGACGCTCTGGTATTGTGCTCTTCCCCCCTATTTTTATTTTTCCCTGCATTGTTGTTTGCTTGCATTTGCATTTCAAAAATCCAAAAACAAACAAAAATTCATTCGTAGTTGCATTCTAATTCACGTTTAATTTATGCTTTGCATTCATCTCATTTTATTTTTATTTTTAAGGACATTATTATATAATGACAAATTGGTTTCTTACCAACAAATTTTTTCTCGGTGTCTAGACTACGGCAGAGTAATAACCATTTATAAATATTACGGTGATTCGTAAATATTATATCGGTTGTTCCTCTGAAGGTACTTAAACCTTCGGCTGCATTGCTAAGGTGATTCCTAGTGCACCGATAACTCCTGTCTGTTAACTGGCTGAGAAATCTTTTGTTGAAATTAATCTAACCGTCATTATATAATTTTCGAAAATTTGTAAATAATTAGTTTGCATTCATATAGCTGCATTAGGTTCATGCATACATAAAAAAAAATCCAAAAATACAAAATCTAAAAAAAACAATTTTCTTTTGTTAATATTTCCTTTTCTCTTTAAAAAGAAAACAAAAAAAAGCTCTTTTGAAAATGTCTCAATTTCCTTATTTTCACGGATATTACGATAGTTGTGAAAATCAATATCATCCATATAATTTTACACCAAATTCATATGGATATTTTAATAACAACTATTGTACAAACAATTTGGATTTTATACCACCAGCTTTTCAAAATTTTCAAAATAATCCTGATTTTACACCACCAAATTTTCAAAATGATGATCAACCCTCAAGTCTTGAAATAAGTATGCAATCTTTACTTGAACAAATTGAAAGAAATCATGAAACCTTTAATTCATTAGTGGAACAATTCAAGTCAAAGTTTTCAAGATAATCAGAATTCAAATTTAGTTCCAAATTCAAATGCTTCTGATTTTAACCCTTCCCAATTCAATTTCGAACTCCAAAACGAATTTCAAATCCAAAATGAAAATGCGAATCACTTTTCAAATGATATTGGTAATGAGAATAATTTCAATTGTGGTGCTAATGAAAACTTTTGTTCTCAACAATTTCAAATTAATAATTCTCATGTAAATTATTATAATTCTGATTTTGTTTGGCAAATGAGTGAAGATGACTACGCCGATTTGTTGTATGAAAACTACTTGAAGTTTCGTGAGAAACAAAATCAAATCCAAACGTGTGACGATTTGAATAATAATCCACCTTTGCCCACAATCGACAATTTTGAAATAACAACTTTTGAAAGTGAAAATGGTGATCTTAACGAAGTACGGTAATTGGTTTGGATTTAAATTCTTTTGAGAAGGTGAAACATAATTTAAAACTCGATCTTCCTTTTTCTGAAAATAACAACTTTGGACTTTGAAACCAATATAGGTAATGAAGTTGTTAATAATTCAAAGGAAGATGAATTTAATGAAAATGATTTTTTTGGACTATTCTAAGATGAGTTGAATTCTGAACGAGTAGATTTGAATCACCATTTTGATTTTGAAATCAATAATTCTAAAGAATTTTTCAATGATAATTTTGAAATTCAAATTGGTGAAACTAAACATGAAATTCAATCAATTATTCAATCTACCCCAAGAATCATCGAAAATAAACCAACTCATTCGATTATTAATAAAACAACATTTGTTTTTCCAAATCTATGTCTAACTTCAAAAGCTTTTATGATTTGGTTTTTCGAGCTTAAGCTGTGTCTCTCACAATTGAAGTGACAAATGAATCGGTCTTTAGAAGACCGTTTCATTTACTTCTTGTCAATATATTTTTTGATATACTGTAAATATTTTTTTTCTTTTCTCTTGTAAATATAGCGAATATTTTCAAAATTTTCTTTTCTTTTCTCCTTCCACTTGGGTTGACTGTGAGGACACAGTCAAAATCAAGTGTGGGGGGAGTTTTATATTTATTTGTTTTTGCATAGATTTCAACTTTCTTTTCCTTTTTCATCCCAATAAAAAATTTCAAAAAAAAAATGCATTTTAATTTACTTTTAATGGGCACAATGAAGTAGATATACGGTTTTGGTCGTACTATTAAAATATTTGAAATTTTACTTCTCTTAACGGATAACGAAAGAAAAGTTTGAATTATGAGAAAATTTAGTGTAACCGGTATATAGGGAAATTCATGGGTGATGAGTATGAAATGTTTTCTAAATTGTAATCCGATTGAATGGACGGTTGATTTAGATTACTTATGTTGTTTAAGTGAAGTTGTGCTAAGATATTCTCGCTAAACTCTCTCTCTCTCTTATGTAAGAAAAAAAAGAAGAAGAAAAAAAGAGAAAAAGGAAAAAAAGAGAACACATATATATATATATATAATAATCCAAGGGTATCCAACATTTCTGGTACATCTGGCGTTGGTGTGCAAACCCGCCAAGCTCTTTCCGACACCTTATTGACAAAGTCAGCGTCGGTATATCTTGGTCTCATTTTATGAGTTGGACACCTTAGGATTACTGACCCTCACGTAAGTCATAGTGCAGTGTAGGGGTGGTATACCTAGGTATTTGTAAATAATAATAATGTAAATATTTTGTAATAAAGAGAGAGTTAGCACTTGAAATCCAAGCACACTCTTCACTTATTTGACCTAACTTGCTAATCAAAAGTAAATAAAGATGCCAATGTACGATTGTTCATATCGATTACATAATTCATTTCATATTTGCACTATGTTTCTACCTAAACAACTGGCCAAGCTGGAGGAATTTGTAGCGAAAACTGACTTTTGTTTGAAGTTTTGATTAGTAACGGACTAAAATTTCATAGTGACGACCCAAACTTGTGTTAACTCCTTCATGTCAAATTTAAAAGTAAATTACCTATTTGTAAATATTTTTTTTTGAAAACTTGCATTTTATCTTGTAAATATTTTTGAGTCTAGCATTTTGTAAATATTTTTTGCGTCTAACGATTGGATTTTGTGGGTAGTATCCGCTGAAAACCCTCATGAGACAACACTCGTCCTACTAAGGACACGCAGAGGTTTAACGGCTTGTTGCATACGATCAATGCAATTGTGCTCCCTACGAAAACGGATTTATCTTAGTTTTTTGTTGTTGTTTTATTCGAGGACGAATAAAAAGATAAGTGTGGGGGTATTTGATGTGCACATAAATGTGCACATTTATATTCAAAATTTAATCTTATTTTAATTAAATAAATAAAATAATTGGCTATCTTTACATGTTTTAAACCAAAATCCTAAAATTCTCAAATTGTCATGCATTCATCCTCATTTAAGGTGTAAAATGGTCACTTGTGCATGTTTTAATTTGTGATAGCATTTACTTGTTCTTTGTATTCGTCTCTTATAGGAATTTTGGAGCACAAATAATGCGTACACATGAAGATTTGGAGCACAAATGCATGCATACAAAGGAATGAGGAGGAAATAATTCTCACACGTGATCATGGAGGACCCCACCTCATAAATTACCCTCTTTCTCTTAAGCTTCTTTTTAAAGATTAATTGAATAAGACAAAAGTTCTCATGCATCCTACATGACTCATTAGTGGCTAAGAGAGGATTAGAAGCTTCATGAAGGGGTACTTTGGGGAGTTCCCAACAAAAGTGATTAGGGTTTTAGGGTTTCAAACATGTATATATACCCCTTTATGTAATGTAAATAGAGCCTTCTCCTTGATCCCCTTCTTTAGTTTAGTTGAGAGGAGCAAAAGATACTTAGCCATTTTCTTTATGTAACTTCTTTGTTTTAATGCAATTTAATTTCTATGCTCTTTACTTTCATGTTCATAGCTTAGATTTACATTCATGTTCATAGCTTAGATTTACTTTCATGTTCATTTACTTTATGTTCATAGCTTAGATTTACTTTATGTTCTTAATTTAGTTCTCTTCTTGTTCTACTTAGTTTTTCTTTCATTTTGCTTTATTTTCTAATGTTGAAACTTACTTGTGTTGATATGATAACACATATGAGTGGCTAATCCCTTGATTTAGGGGTAATGATGCTCTCTAACTTTATGTAAGTTCAACATTTGTATGATTTGTGATATCTAATATGTGCTTCATGTTAATGAATATTGATGTAAGTTTATACATATGAGTTTGATAGCTTATATTGCATTTGCAAATGAGCTATTCTTATTCAATATAAACACAAGTTACATCAATATTTGCTAAGTGGTTATTGATTTTGAAATGAAAGTAAGAACAAAATTTGATGGTCTATAGTTTTAGTTAATAATTCATAGGCCATACTTAAAATAGTTTTGCTTTAGTTTCATGTTCATGAGAAACATAAGTGGTTTAAATGTTGCATGTATATCACTTAATGGAGATCATAAATTTTATGTTTGTTAGTTCACATAAATATGAGAGTTGATTTGCCTCTAAATTGCTTTCATTTCATATTTAACTCTCAAATTAGTTTGTAGTTTTCATTAGTTTCTATTAGTTAGAACAATTCAAAGTTTTGTTTAATTTGAGTGAATAAAATTGAAATTACTTCTTTCCTTGTGGATCGACTCACACTCACTACGTATTACAATAGTACGCCGTGCACTTGCGGTAGTATCACGATATTTCGTGCGACGGTTTTCTAATTCGATAGAAAATCCGTTTAGCGAACAAGTTTTTGGCGCTGTTGCCGGTGAAAGAATTAATTTAGTTTTATTCTTCGGATTTTTTTTTGTTTATTTTGTTTTCTTAGTTCATTTGTTTTTGTGTCTTGTTTCGCTTGCATTTAGTTGTGTTTGAGTTTGTGTTATTTGTGTGTTTGTTTTGTTTTGTTTCTTTGAAAAAAAAAATTTGTGTGGTTTTGCTTTCCTTTCTCGTGTTTCAATAGCATTTGTGTGTGTGTTTCGTTTTGCATTTGATGTGTTTTCGTTCTAAGTCAAAAAAAAGAAAAGAAAAAAAAGGGTTTTACATTGACATTCTCAGTTCTCTGTCTTCTACATTCTGTTACATTACATTTATATTCTTTTTCAACCTTACATTTGCATTTCCAATTTGCAAGTTTCTGTTTCTATTTGCACGAGTGTCTTTTGTTTTTAGCTTCTGTCTTCTGTTTCTTTGACTGTTCAACCACAAAACCAAAACAGTCCTTCACTTCATACCACTTTCATAACCAAAACTACTCAACTGCAGATCTTCTAATCAACTGACCTTCCACCAATTTTCTACATCTCCACAAATTACCTTCTTCGGTTTCCTCCCACCCCTAACCTGAACTCAACAAACCACCTGCAACCGCAAATACCCAAACCGACTGTAAACACCCTCCAAAGCTGGAAATCTATACCATCAATTCACTTCAAATCAACACCACACCTCTTCAAACAGTAAAGCCAATCACCAACCTCCCCATACACGGTGACTTCTTCACAGTTCACCATCAAAAACAAAATCGGAAGCCAACAAAGTCACGAAACCCCAAGCAGTTACAAGAACCATACTACAATAAACTCCTCCTTCTACTTTCCCCATTCAACACTTATATCTCCCCTCAAATAACTGCAGCTTTTACCTGTCACCATTCACCTCAAAGCTTCACTGCCATTTCCGGCGTCACCATCAGCAGCTGTCCACAAACCATAACCAACCAACCTAAATCAATCACCTCAAAAATCCGATTACAATGCCAATTTACCATGAATCAATCAAATTCGAAGTGTTCACCCTCAAAACCACACCACGAATCACTTCTAACCATCCAGTCTCCACCATCCTCGAACCCTTTGAAAGCCCCCAACTGCAACCATCCTCGATTGGACCTTCGAAAGCCCTCTAGTCTTCCACTGTACACCGATCGGAGTTCACCTTCTCAGCTTTTGATTTCGAAAGCCACGATTATTATTTTAAATTTAAATTCGGTCTCCGATTTTCTTTTTTCTGGTTTCAGAAGAAATAAAGGGGTGTACGTTCTTTCTGGAAACTTTAAGGTGAATACGGATTGGGCTTTTAGTGGCTTTTATCTTTGTTTTATCTCAGTTTGGAGAGAGGTGGTTCTTAGTGGGCTTTGAAATGGACCGTATGGGTTAGGCTTTGACTCACTTATGTTTTCCTTTTCTTTTGTGTTTTAATTCCTTTTTTTTGATTTGCATCTTTCATCTTTCTCTTAAAAAAAATTCACTTGCTTCTAAATTGTATATATATCGCCTTCACTCTACAGGTTGCACTTGGACTGGGAACCGCTTTTCTTTGTGCTTGGAACCGCGCTTTGCATGCTTGCTATTAAAAAAATTGTTGTTTAAAAAAATTGCTAATAAATTCAAACGCTCTGGTATTGTGCTCTTCCCCCCTGTTTTTATTTTTCCTTGCATTGTTGTTTACTTGAATTTGCATTTCAAAAATCCAAAAACAAACAAAAATTCATTCGTAGTTGCATTCTAATTCACGTTTAATTTCTGTTTTACATTCATCTCATTTTATTTTTATTTTTAAGGACATTATTATATAATGACAAATTGGTTTCTTTCCAACGAATTTTTTCTCGGTGTCTAGACTGCGGCAGAGTAATAACCGTTTATAAATATTACGGTGATTCGTAAATATTATATCGGTTGTTCCTCTGAAGGTACTTAAACCTTCGGCTGCATTGCTAGGGTGATTCCTGGTGCACCGATAACTCCTGTCTGTTAACTGGCTGAGAAATCTTTTGTTGAAATTAATCTAACCGTCATTATATAATTTTAGAAAATTTGTAAATAATTTGTTTGCATTCATATAGCTGCATTAGGCTCATGCATACATAATAGAAAAAAATCAAAAATTCCAAAATCAAAAAAAAACAATTTTCTTTTGTTAATATTTCCTTTTCTCTTTAAAAAGAAAATTCAAAAAAAAACAAAAAAAAAAGCTCTTTTGAAAATGTCTAAATTTCCTTATTTTCACGGATATTACGATAATTGCGAAAATCAATATCATCCATATAATTTTACACCAAATTCATATGGATATTTTAATAACAACTATTGTACAAATAATTTGTATTTTACACCACCAGCTTTTCAAAATTTTCAAAATAATCCTGATTTTACACCACCAAATTTTCAAAATGATGGTCAACCCTCAAGTCTTGAATTAAGTATGCAATCTTTACTTGAAAAAATTGAAAGAAATCATGAAACCTTTAATTCATTAATGTGCAACAATTCAAGTCAAAGTTTTCAAGATAATCAGAATTCAAATTTAGTTCCAAATTCAAATGCTTCTGATTATAACACTTCCCAATTCAATTTTGAACTCCAAAATGAATTTCAAATCCAAAATGAAAATGCGAATCACTTTTCAAATGATTTTGGCAATGAGAATAATTTCAATTGTGGTGCTAATGAAATCTTTTGTTCTCAACAATTTCAAATTAATAATTCTCATGTAAATTTTTATAATTTTGATTTTGTTTGGCAAATGAGTGAAGATGAGTACACTGATTTGTTGTATGAAAACTACTAGAAGTTTCGTGAGAAACAAAATCAAATCCAAACGTGTGACGATTTGAATAATAATCCACCTTTGCCCATAATCGACGATTTTGAAATAACAACTTTTGAAAGTGAAAATGGTGATCTTAACGAAGTACGGTAATTGATTTGGATTTAAATTCTTTTGAGAAGGTGAAACATAATTTAAAACTCGATCTTCCTTTTTCTAAAAATTTGAAAATAACAACTTTGGACTTTGAAACCAATATAGGTAATGAAGTTGTTAATAATTCAAAGGAAGATGAATTTAATGAAAACGGTGTTTTTGGACTTTTCAAAGATAAGTTGAATTCTGAACGAGTAGATTTGAATCACCATTTTGATTTTGAAATCGATAATTCTAAAAAAAATCAATGATAATTTTGAAATTCAAATTGGTGAAACTAAACATGAAATTCAATCAATTATTCAATCTACCCCAAGAATCATTGAAAATAAACCAACTCATTCGATTATTAGTGATGTTCATGACAAGTTTTCACATATCGCATTTGCGGAAGTGTTACAAGATACCGCAGAAGTAGTGGAGCCGAGCATGCCTAGATAAGTGGAAGTGGAGTGAGATGCCATGATTAGACGAGCTCCAACATGCATCCTTGGATAGGAGGACATAAAGCTACGCAACAGGGAGGCCAAGATGGTGAAAATCTAATAGGGAGATGATCAAGGAAACGCCACTTAGGAGACAGAAAGCGAGATGCATACGTTGTACCCTTTTCTTTTTGAGGATATGTTCCTAACATCTCCTTTTTCTATCATTTTGTTTATATTGTCCTATCGTTTAGGATGTCTTGGCGGTGATATCTTCGATCTTTAGTTAGGAAGAACCCTATGGTTGCAAACATGTGTTTGAGACATGTTATGTTTGATGGATGCAAATGGATGCAGGTGGTTGCTAGTGGTTGCTCGTGGATGCATGTAGACACACCTTAGGCACTAGATCGGCTCAATCACCTTCATGTTGCATATAAATGTGCGTGCATATCTAAACTAATGGATGTATAATGGTTATGTTATCATATGGAAGCTGCATTTTGATGAATAGTTGTGCACACATGTAGTAATAATATGTATCGGTAGGATTCTTTCGCATACATAATGGACGCATGGCACTATCATGATTTGCATTAAGGAGGTCAACTGAATCAGTAGACCGCCTCATTTTGCATTAGATTAGGAACATATACACACACTTTTTGCATATGTTCATACAGCATTAGAAATTTTGTAAGGACAATGGATGCCGGTGTTTGATGGTTGAGTAGATGGATAATTGGATGTTAGGACATGCATTCTCCTTAACTTGGAGATTTCGGGGATGAAATCCTTTAAGGAGGGGAGAATGTAACACCCCGTAATTTTAAATATTAAAGTTAGCAAATTAAAGAATACTTAATTTCAAATGTGGGAATTAAGGGAAGCGGGTTGCGCCATTGCGTTCGTCTTGGAATTATGCTTGAGATAGAGTCCGAGTTTGTGTGAATGGGACTTCGTATGAAGAAGTTATGGCCTTCAGAAGTTTCAGAATTGAAATAAACTAAAAACAGCTCGAATCTGAAATTCAAATTCAAAACAGGGAAGCGGGCTGGGCGGGAAAATTCCCGCCCAAAGGCAAGCTCGACCAGGGGTTGACCTACCCTACAGGTCGACCTGGGGGTCGACCTGCCCCCCTCCCCCTCCCCCGGGCAGATTTGAAAGATGATGCTTTTCTGACTTGATGCTGAGTCATTATGGCTGAGGTGTCATTCTATCTTGACTGAATGGTCTTGATTGATTCTTGGTTAATCTGACAGCTCTTAATTAATTAATCTTCTATAAAAACACTCCTAAACCCTCAACCCTAATCACACAAATTCATACCAAGAGCCAACATGCCGTCAATGGAGAACCTAGAGTAGCCGCCATACACTTTCAACCCTAAAGCAAGATAGAAGCTTGAATCAAAATCAAATCAAATCTAAGATTAGGATAACAATTATTCTACATCAAAGGCGAGCAATTCAGTTTCAGAATACAGATCCCAGAAAGACAAGACTATTCTTTTTATTTGTGAGTATAATAGCTTTCACAAAATAATTAATTAATTTAATTACGATAAGTTATAATTGGGATTATGAGAATATGATTTTGAATCATGTGATGTAAATTATATGTATGTTTGTGGTGTTGGATCATATGTTAGTTCTTATGTGAATCTTATGCAGGTTGGATCGTATGTTAGTTCTTATGTGAATCTTATTCAAGTTGAATCATATATCTTATGCAAGTTTGTGATAATTGGATCATATATTCTTATATGAATCTTATGCAAGTTTGGGATGTTAAAACATATGTGAATCATGTAGATACATATGCTAGTTTATATGCAAACATATGAAATAAATCCTTATGTTTAGATCCATATGCAAGTTCACACCTTTATGTTTAGATCTATATGCAAGTTCACATCTTTATGTTTAGATCTATGTTTAGATCCATATGCAAGTTCACACCTTTATGTTTAGATCTATATTTAGATCCGTGGCAGTACATAAGTTATGCAAGTTTATGCCCATTGCCTATGCTAGTTTTGTATCATATGCTAGTTTGAATGAAATTCATACGCAAGTTATTGGCTATGTAAACTTATGTCATGATTCTTAGAAGTTAGATCTATTTCATGTGTTATGCAAATTGTGATGTTGCTTTTCTTTTTATAAGTTAGACTATTTCGAGTCTAACATATGTCATATCAAAACGTACGAATAGCGTGGGGACAATGGGAAAATATTAAATATACATATTAGTGAAGTGGCATAAAATAGCCTTAAAAGGCATATAATTAATTGAGACATTAATTGGCCTAATTTATATGCATAGTAATAACGGATTAAAATTGAAAGTTATTGGCAATTTGAAATAGGGAAATTAATTCAAATTGGGGTTGAATAATAATAACTGCCTAAGACACGAGGTTAGACTCGTTTGTGGTGTAAGACTGCCCGGACCCGCCTAGCAAATCTAGCAACCACAAACGGTAGTCTAATGTGAGAGGTCGAAGGCACAAATTTAATGGGTAATAAAGGCCTAAGACACGAGGTTAGACTCGTTTGTGGTGTAAGACTGCCCGGACCCGCCCGGCAAATCCAGCAACCACAAACGGTAGTCTAAGATGAGAGGTCAAAGGCATAAATTAAAAGATGCTTAGACACGAGGTTAAGTCTTGCTTGTGGTGGAAGTCTGCCCGGAACTGCCCGGCATATCCAACGGCCACAAGCAATCGACTTAATGTGAGGGGTCTGTGCATTAATAATTAATTAATGTTGATTAAAGATGAATATGAATGACAAACAGAAGTTTGGTTGAGTCAGTGATTCTCTGAGTAACAATCTGATGTTGATTTCGGTCTTCGGGGTTGGTACTTAGGGAGTTATTCTCTTAACCAATGTATCTGTGAACTAAGATGTACTTAACCATAAATTAAGTAAAACATGGTAAGTGGATAGGGTTAAGACCAGCTTAACCAATAATTTGATAAGTATGAAGGGTTAAGACCAGCTTAACCAATAATATATATATATATATATATATATTAATCTGATAAGTGGATAGGGTTAAGACAAACTTAACCAATAATATGTATTGATCTGATAGGGTTAAGACAAGCTTAACCAATAAAAATATATTGATCTAATAAGCGGATAGGGTTAAGACCAGCTTAACCAATAATATATATATATTAATCTGATAAGTGGATAAGGTTAAGACAAACTTAACCAATAATATGTATTGATCTGATAGGGTTAAGACAAGCTTAACCAATAATAATATATTGATCTAATAAGCGGATAAGGTTAAGACCAACTTAACCAATAAGATATAAGTGGATGGGGTTAAGACCAGCTTAACTAATAATATATTGATCTGATAAGTGGATAGGGTTAAGACAAGCTTAACCAATAACACATGTTGATTTGTTAAGAAGATAACATGGGGGACATGTGGGATATATATTTATAAACACTTAACCAAGTTGAAAACATGTAAGAAAACATGAATAAGAAGGGGTTAAGTGGGGAATCTCAGTGGGGACCAAGCATAGGTGGAAAGCTTGTGTGGGGACCCTTTTCAAACCAGTAACACATTAAATATCTTTGTGAGCTCGACCCAAGTCGAGGACGGGACACGCTTACTGAGTTTGATTGTAAGAGGTCAAAACGGGTAAGTGGTGGCAACGCAAGTCCAACAGGGTCATGTGCGTGCGTAGGCCCGGACTGGTAGGTAAGACGTTGCATCATGTAGATATAAGCCGTGCATCTTTAGTGGTATCGGGTTGCCACTTTGGGGAGTCATACACCCCACTGTGGGACCAGCATGGGTATCTACGAGTTAGGGAGCCGATCGAATGGGGAAGGTAGGGGTACGACTAGCGGAGATAGGAGAAGACGGCACCTATGAAGACAGCTAGGAGTATAACTACCATATTATGAATAAACATTGTAATTAGAATGGGGCGGTAGTGGGTACGACTAGCCGAGATAGGGGCAGACGACACCTATGAAGACAGCTAGGGGTACGCGAAACTACCATTATTATTATTTCGGTCAGTGGGCGGGATCAACTTTTAGGGTGACTAGTAATGGTGCGGTGTAATTAGCATTGGTACAGTATAGTAATTATCCTATAGTGAGTAGGAACGAGATTAACGCCAGAATATTCCTCTTATTTGCTTTGTCATGCCAACTTGTTTCATGATCATACCTTATCTTACCAGTTTATGCCTTATCCTAGTTACTTTAATAATTATATTGTTAAAGTTATTATACTCGCCAGACTTTATGTCTGACCCCCTTGTTTTCGCCTCTTTTCCTCCCCCCCCCCCCAGGTTCTCAGGGTGGGACTAATACTAGTGGAGCTTGATCTTGGATCTCTTTCTTTCTCTTTTGGAAGTGCTTGGATTGCTGAAAGTAAAGTTTAGCTCATCTCTTTTATGGCTACTTGTGTTGGGGTTTATGCTTTTTACTTTATGTATTCAGAAAACAAATTTTTCAAGATGGATATTAAGTGTACTTGGTTTATGAAGTTGTTGTAATCAAACTATTTCTCCACTGCAATAAAAGTTGTTTTAAATTTTTCAAGTACCATTATTTATATTTGTCTTATTATATTTTGTCATATACACTAAATACGCTCCATGGAAGTTAATGTATTCCCCTTGTGAGTGACATTAATGGACGTGGGGTGTTACAGAAGCTGATCAAACAATTCATCGATTCTTGGCTAAGGGTACTTGTTCTTCTTCGTCACCTTATTTAGTTCACAATAATCCACACACAATCACAATGAGCCATCAGTTTTGGTCGTAAACTCAACCGGTGCACCCCGTTCAGATACGCTTCTACTAATGAATCCCTTACTCAAAAGATCGTTCACTTGCACCACTAACTCTCGTTGTTCCTTAGGCACCATCCGCCTAAGAGGAATAATAATAGGTCTATCCCCATCTAATAAATCAATTCGAAACTCAATCTCTCATTGCGGTGGCAACCCTTTGACTTCATCAAACACATCAGAAAACTCTCATACGATTGGCATAAATGACAACCCATCCCATGGAATCACAAGTGAATATAAAAAGCAAACCAGAACTCCATCCTCTGACAGACAACGTATCACAATCGTTCGCCCTCCCGTATTCCTGAGTGCCACCTCGAGCTTTTCGCAATCCGCAATAGTTGCATACTTCTTAAGCCAGTCCATACCCAAAATAATTCCAAACCAAGCGAAATTCAAAACAGAACAATCACACATAAAAGAGCAACCATGACTTGATAAAACTAGACCACGACAAAGCATACAAAGACTAGACGAACCCCATTCTTCACGACAAATAGTCTATCAGCGATTTCAGATTCTAAACCTAACTTGTAAACAAGCTCATTACAAGTAAAAGAATGCGATGCTCCAGTATCAAACAAAATGCGAACCGAAACATCTTTGATAGAAAACATACCTTGCACAACAACACTCTTCCCCTTCTCCACTGCAGTCGTACCCCTAGAGGATGACGACACAACATCCAAAGCATACACTCTCATAACCTATTTATCCTTTGGTGGTTCTAGGAAATTCTTCCTTGTTTTTGCAGGCTTATCACAGTTAAAGCACCTCTTCTCCACCTTTGTGTTCTTACAATTTGTGGAAAGATGGCCCTTCTGTTGGCAGTTATAATAAGTAATATCACCCTTTGGCTTCTTCAGGCCATTCTTTCCTTGATGTTGTTTTCGTTTACCATTCCACTTTTTCTTATCAGTACCTCATTGTTGTGGTTTTGAATCCTCCTTTTTATTCTCAACAATAGCCTCAACCTTTTGCATAAACAAACTCTCCTTCCTTAAAGCCTTTTCGACAAAATCCTCAAAAGAGTCATCAATGTAGTCAATTAGTTGCTTCCCAATATTCTCATCCAATCCCAAGATAAACTTCTCATAATTTTGATAAGGAGTTTCGATATACTAACGAGCATACCTAGATAGAGCTTTAAACTCGGCAACATACTCAAACACTGGTTGACCTCCTTTCTTAAGCTCAATAAATTACTTAAACAACATTGATTTCTAGGCCGTAGAAATGAACTCCTCAAACTTAGTTCTAAACTGATCCCAAGTGATCTGGTCCTCCGGAGTCTCCAAAGTAATAGAATTCCACTAATCCATTGATCGTCCTTGCAGTTACCTCGATGCAAGCTTCCTCTTAGTCGCATCGTCAGTTCCTAAATCTCTGAAAATCCAAACACAAGTATCCAACCAATTCTGAACATCAACCGTCGGTTCTGTCCCAACAATTGGGTTGCTACCTAGAGACGTGTAATCCTTGCACAGCTTCGCAAAATTCACTGCCCTAGGTGCCTACAAAGGAACACCACCGTATATTTCCGCTCCTGGAGTGGGCATCCTTCTCATGATCACTGCCATCATAGCCTCGAACATAGCAGGATAATCAGGAATAGCAGCGGCAGCTCCTGACTGGCAACCTTCGCCAACCACTCTAGTTGCAGGCTCATTCCTAGTAGCGTGTATCGAAGTTCGTCAACTCATCCTTACTCTGAAACGAGAGTCAATTCAAATTAGAGAAAGCCGCATTGATGTTCAAGTGCTAATTGACCTATTATACTACATACTTATATAATATAGTGATCATCCAAATAAAATTAAAGTTACGTCTCTTATACGCGTTTATGTTTGCGAACTTTGGGTAAAACCGATTAACCTGGATCTGATACCAAATGTGACGATTGCCCCTACCTCCCACATGGGACTAAGGAATGGTGCGTTGTATGACATGCCAGGTAGATATGGGACGACCACCAGGGTAGAATAACTCAAAATCAGAAGTTGTTGTATAACTCACAGCACATGGATAATATATAATAATAAAATATACAACATGATATAGTAATAAAACACAACTGAACATCATAAATAGGAAATGACAACCCCGATCATGCTTCTCTTCGACAACCTACGGTAGTAGCTTATCCAGAGAAAACATAGAAGAAAGAACACGGAATCAACCATAGCATCCAATATCCTAGCTATCACCGTCTACTGCCGTAAATCCATTGATTATCAAATTTGCTTTCAACGATCAAAAGGGCTAATGGAAAAATCCCGGTTCTAGCTAAACTACCATACGCCAACGTGACTCGTATATTTTTCTTTTCCATTCTTAACAACTAGGCCCATCAGGACTACCCAGGGTATATGATCTCTCGAATCTGATCTTAATGGGCATCCCCATGATACCCACTTTGAGTCAGCTAGAACACTTCGATAACCAGCGATTCCTTGGAGCATCAAATCTATAAAGCCTTTCACTTAAGCGACTCAGTCAATCTCTCAAGTTGTTCTATTATCATACATGATTGATCTGCATTCTGTCAATCCAACATCATACTGGATCGTATATCGAATCACGACCAGTATCACATCAACCCGGCTCCGACCACTCCATCGCGAGTTCACAATCAAAGCACCACTTATCTTTGAGTTGAACATCAATCATTGAAGTCCATTTCCATCCAAACTTCGTTGGCAACTTCAGGAAGCTAAAACAACCAAGTCCCCAAAACCTCACATCACTCTGGCCCACCTCCATAGGTCGGTGCCGACCTATCATAGGTCGGTGTCGACCCATCCACTTAGCCAAAATGGCTAAGTGGATGGCCCATGTCCAATCTTTCTTCGATCATGTTCCTCCAGTCCAATCTCCAATCACATTGACGCTTCTATAGAAACTTATGCCAATCCATTCATCTCTCAAGCAATCAGTTTTCAACCCATCCAAAACACATTTGATTAACTTGGAAATTCACTAGTAACTTCTACTCACCACCACGATGCAACACGCCAAATCCCAAAGCCATACGCCCTTCTTCAGGGGTTGGTGCCGACCCATCATGGGTCGATGCCGACCCATGCACTTAATGCATATGGGCACTAAAATTTTCATGCTTCGTTTCTTTGTCTTCCAGAGCGCCTTCACCAAGTTTCGTCTGAATCCGACTATCTGAAACTCTGATTTGTTATGTTCTTCAGTCTTATGATCCTACGACAAATAATCTAACATAGAACTCAAGCAACGCAATCAGTTCAATCAAAACAAACTTCAATCCATACAACAATAACCATACAAACATGAATAAATTCCAATTAAAACATAAACATATCACAATTATGAGATCTAGCATGATTTGTATCTAAACATATGAATAAAGATGATTAATCCAACAACTATCCAGTTAACATGATCAAATTAGGTTTTCTAGGGTTTCTAAATCTGAGTTAAACAGATATGATCAGATTTAACATGATTTTAACATGAAACATACGAATATAATCCTAATTTATCCATACAATCTGTAGCTTCCATGTGAGAGGTATCCATCACTCACCAATTTCTAGATTTGATGTAGATTCAACGAGATTGGATCTGGACAGCGCTGAAATCCCTTGAATTTGATGCAGTTTAATATGATCTATCCTTCTTTGATGATGATCTATCTTCTAGATGCAATCTACAATGAATTTGATTGTAAAGAATGGAGAAATAGGGTTTCAGGTAGAACGGAGAATTGCAGATGTCTAACCTGATGTTTAGAATGAAGAGATTAACAGTAGTTGTCTCCCCAAGTCCCCCTATTTATATCTTATGTCCATAGGACTAATGGGCTTGGCTGATCAACCCATTAGTTGTTGACCAGTCTGCCTAAACAGCAGCTGAAACTTAAAACAGTGATTCCTACTAAACCGCTGAACCAAATCCTTCGTGTGACTACTATACGGAATCTTAGATCGCCATTCCGATCCACTGGAACAGATCTCAGCACCTAATTGATTCCTATCAAAAGTCATGGCCCAAACAGTAAACTAAAGTGGGAAATGGTCATAATTGAATTCGGTAAAAATCATGGACATGTATCACATCCCCATGAACGGCATATTAAAATCTGAGAATGATTCGACCGCTATGAAATAAAATATAATTATTTTACGATCGGTCGATACGTAAAATACGGGTCGTTACAGCAAATCATATACAAAATGAAATCTATAACGATGATGAATGTTCTGTGATGAATGAAGCTTCCTTTCTGCCTACGCTTGCATCTATCGAAAATGATGCATAATGATTTCTTATCTGGTTTATGAGATGCAACAGGCATGTCAGTGAATTTTGAAATGAAAATCCTTCCTATGAAAATTTTGTTGTGTCAATGATTTATACAATTCAGCTAAAGATTATTATAATCCGACAAAGTTGAATGTTGAACAATAATTTCTTTTGATGAAATGGAACTACGACTATCTTCAAGGCATTCTCTAGATACATTTTCATCATAATCACGTCCTAATGCCTCTCTATTTTCCGGTAAAATTTTCAAAAGTTTTTCTTCTTGGTCCTCGATAAGATCAGAGGCCAAGATTACAAGAAAATTTTCTGTAGAGTCCAAGTAAGAATACCTAAGGTCTTATGGCAGAGGTTTGAGGTCCAACTTGGGATGTTCTTATGCACTAACATTGGTCAACATTCCTTGGTTAGATTCAGATGACGAGGATTTCGAGTCAAGAAGTTCATTTAGTTCAGACATGTATTCGAGCTCATCGAAATTGGAGTTGAAATGGTCAAGACACATTTTCAAGACTTCAAAAGTGTCATTAGAGGTTTCATCAACTATGGTTTGAATCATGTCAATTTCATCAATCTCAAAATCCCTAGGTTGTTTGTTGAGATCAAATATGTTTAGCTCAATGGTTAGGTGCCCGAAATAAATTTGAAGTTGACCGTTCCTAAAATTTATTATAGCATTTGAGGTTGCGAGAAAGGAGAATCCTAATATCAACGGGATTTGAACATTGGGATTTGAGACAGACTTGGTTTCTAGAACTATGAAGTAAACATGGAAGTAAAATTGTTCAATCTGTATCAAGAGGTCTTCGATCATACCCAATGTTTTTTTGACAGATCGATCAACTAACTGAAGAGTGATGTTTTGTTGGTTTAATCCCCCCTAATACAATGGCGATAAACAGTGTAAGGAAGAAGATTTACACTGGCACCAAGATCAAGTAGGGCATGAGAGATGTGAGTGTTTCCTATTTTGCAATCAATTTAGGGCAGCTAAGGTCCTTATGCTTGATTGGTGAAGTATTCAAGAAAACAAAGCTAGTATTCGCTATCAAGAAAGAAGTTTTAGGACCATTAGTGGCTCATTTTAGGTAACCTAGCTCTTTGAGACACTTGGCATACTGTGGAATCTGTAAGATGGTGTATAAGAGTGGAATATTGACACGAACTTGTTTGAAGATTTGAAGAATGTTTCAAAATTCGCATCCTTCTTCTTATTGTCAAGTATATGAGGATATGGAGCTACTGGTTATTTAACCGAAAAGGGAAGTGAAGGGGGTAAAGGTGTAGAAGAGGGGGTGTTGAGATTGCCAACATTAGAGGAGGAGAAATTGTCGAGGTGGCCGACATTATGTTGGGATTGCCAACATTCGAAGTAGATGGTGATTTGAATGGTTTAAAAGAATTGGCCTTGGTAGCCTTTAGAAGAGCGTCAAGCTTTTTGATTGGGGTCGAATGATTATCGAGACTGCCGACATTATTGTCAATCGTTTTTCCAAACCTAAGGGTGATGACCGAGTTGACCAAATTATGTTTTTCGTCCTCATAAGAGTTCACATTACGAGAATTACATTTTGGGTTTACCTCGAGTTGACTAGGCTATTTTCTTTTTTCATTACTTTTCATTGTTCCTTCATCATATTCATCATTTGTTCAAGTTTAGCATCTTGATTATGTATTTGTTTCTCTGATCAAACAATTTCCTTTGAAGTTTCAGAGTAAGAAGGAGACTGAGTTGACGATTGAAAGTTAGAATGCCTATGTGGTTGACTTGAAGGCCTGGATTGAGGTGAAACTTGAGAAGATTGAGGATTGGAAGAAATTGGGGCTTGGTAATTCGAATTCGGTATCATGTAAGATGGATTTGCAACATTATTGGGATTAGACCACGAGAAATTTGGATGATTTCTCAAACTAGGGTTATACGTGGACGAATAAGGAATATTTTTAGCTATGACATTGGCTTGATCTTGAGGATAATAGTGGGGTTGTCCTTCTAAGATTTGAGGAGTTTGAATTTCTAAGGGAAAATGAATTGGAACCACAACATGCACTCCTCTAGTAGAAGTACGAATGGGAACACGAGTTGACTCCCATTGCATGTCCTTTTCAGAATAATCTTCTAAGAATTCCCAAGCATCATCAACTATTTTAGACATAAATTCTCCCCCACACATTGATTCTAGTTGCGTTCTAGTCTGATAGTTTAGCCCTTCATATGCAATTTGACATAAGTGACGTTTAGGAATTGCATGATGAGGACAACTATATAATAAATGGTTGGATCCTTAAAGTATTTTGACAAAGTTTCCCCCTCGTTATGAGATAACTGATTAATTTTAGTTTTGATTTTAAGAGTTTTGTGAAATGGGAAAAACTTTTTCAAGAATACCATGACAAATTCATCACAAATTCTTATTGAATGTTTGGAAAGAGAATTTAGCCATCTTTTAGCATTTCCAAGTAATGCGAATGGCATAAGCCTTAGCTTGATTGATTCGTTGATAATTGTTGCATTATTTTGTGGATGCATACGATTCAAATTTACTTAGCAATTTGTAAGCATTTTCAGAACCAGAAAATTTTGGTACCCCTTGAATAAATGAATGTTTAAGCACAAAATTGTTTCCTTCAGCTGGTGGGAACACGATGATAGAGGATTGAACAGTCCTAGTTGGATAACATCGATCTCAAAGAGATAAGGGTCTATCCTCTACTATGTGATTCATAAAATCTTGATTTATTCAATTTTGATCCATCTCGTTGGGAAAGTTTTGGTTTATATGAGATTCCCTAGGAGAATTATGGTGTTTGAAACTTTTTTCACTCATCGTTGTCAAATGCAAACAAAGAAAATCCTAGACTTAAGATTGACATAATTTTCTCCTATTTAAAATAAATAATATACTCAAATATATCTTGTTAGTTGGTAATCTCGATTTGAAGGGGTAAGAGGATCTTATGGTTGTTCACATATAGTATAAATACTAAGGGATATGACCAATGTTTTACGGATAGTATGCAACCTTTTGCTAAAAGTTCAGTAAATTGAACTAATATATATATTCTCGATCAAACTGTTGAGAGAATCAATTTCACACAATACACCCTTATGGTTAAATATTTTGCAAATCAAATTAAATAGATAGATTAGAAAAGTTAAGTAGCTAGAATGGCTAAAGATTCCTAATGTAATACGCATCACTGTCCTTTACAAAAGGAATGGATCAAATTCCAGACAGCAAAATAAATTTTCAAATCTAAGATATTTAACCCAATTAGTTTGTTCTATTGAGCTTGAGTTTTGATCCTAAGGCAACGTCTAATCAAGTTTTATTTAAGTCCAATATATGTAAATTACATAATATAATTGTTTTGGAATTGAGGAAAGGTAATGACATCCTCACCATATGTTTGTTAGGAGCTTTGCTCGTAACTAAAATTATTTTAGTATGTAGCCAAAACTATAATCAGACAATAATAATTGCATAAATTAAAATTGAACAAGCAAGCCGCTACCCCTATAGAAAATCTTTACAAGCAATTTCTCTCTCTCTCTCTCGCTCTATATATATATATATATATATATATATATATATATCTTTGCAGCAGAGCACTAGTAGAATTTAGAAAAATTTACAGTGGGATATAACTGTCCGTCTAGAGAATTGAGTAGCGTCAACGATTAAAATACCAGTGTTTGCAAATTGTTTGACCTATGAATTCCTTGCCGCTTGGTTGAATCTGTCATTTCACTTTGTTTTTGATTTGTTTTGAGATTTCACTTTCTTTCTTTCTTTTTTTGAAAGAGAGAAGAAAAACAAATAAAACAAACAACTATGAAAAAAGTTAAAACAAAAAACAAATCGAAAGGAGGAAAAAAAACCAACAACTGACTAAACTAAACTAAACCCAATTTTAAAAAAAAACTAAGCTAAACAGAAAAAAGGAAAATAAAAAAACTAGACTCAACACACGCTACACCAGTGCACTCAAAATCCACAAATAAGCCCAAGACACGCAAGTAAACAGACGCCCTTACCCAATTGAAAAACAAATGTGCCAAACCACTTAACCCCATAAAACGCTTATTATATATTTTCTCACCAAATCCAAGAAGAGAAAAAACAATGAACGCACAAGCAACCGATTCAGCAAAATACTCTTTGTTCTCCTTTTTTCTTCTTCTACGAAATCTATATAAGTTCGAAACAGATTTGATTATGATCTCTAGTCTCGAATGAATTTGTGGTTCAAGTTTCGATTGTGGTAAAATTGGGGTTTACGCTGGTGATTTAGGAATTGATGAGCGTGTTCGATTCAATTTGGGTTTTTGGGTACCAAGGAGGATCGACGCTTTTGGACTAGATGTGTGACTGGTGATCGAAGGATGATACTATTGCGTGATGTATGGCTTGAGCGGAGGTTTTCGAACGTGGTATAGGTTGTTGGTAATTGATCTGTGCGGTTTTTGTGGTTTTAGGTGAAAGGTAGGTTGTTGGTTATGATGATGAAGGAGTGAGAGTCAGGTGAGTGATTGGAATTCTAGTTGTGGTTTGCACTGGTTGTGTACATGAATATGTGTGTTGATATTTTGCTTTCTGGTGGTGGAAGACGTGATTTTTCTTGCTGGTTTTCTTTTGCAGGAGGTCGACGTGGGAAAGATGGCCGACTGTAGTGATTTTGTAGGAAGGAATTTGGTGTTGACCATGTAGAGGACGTGGTGTCGTGTTGTGTGATAGGGATAAACAAGCGGGGTTTGTGGTGAAGATTGGTGAACTGTTACAAGCTTGTCAGGGCTGTGAACTTTGGTTTGGTGCGGGGGGGGAGGAGGGTCTGTGCGATGAACGTTAGATTATGATTTGGGTTCTGAGGGTGAAGTGGAGAGGTGATTTTGAAGATGACTGTAACACCCCGTGTATTCTATAACCGTGAAATTCATAAATTAAAGTATAATTAATTACAAATCAGAGAATTAAGGGAAACGGGGTACGCCATTGCGTTCGTCTCGGAATTCTGCTTGAGATAGATCCGAGTTTGCGTAAAACGGATATCGTATGAAGAAGATATGGACGAACGAAGTTGGGCGAAAAACCGGAAAACGGGTCAGAATGCACTGGCGCACTTGGGAAGTGCGCCAGAACAAAAATGCATTGGCGCACTTGGGAAGTGCGCCAGTACATTTTTGACCTGGCGCACCTGCCAAGTGCGCCCAGGTCAAAAATGACCTGCTGGTCAGGTCTGGTCAAGTCCTGGCTGGCCAGGTCTGTGTTTGGTCGATTTTCTGAGTCTTGCCTTGTCATTAGGGCTAGGTGTCAGCTCCTGGTTGGTCTCTCTTTCAAGTGAATGGATACGATTAATCCAAGCTTCATCGATGGTCTAAATCAACTCACAAACTCTATAAAAAGAACCTAAGACTAACCCTAATTCACATAAACTAAAATGGAGATGAGACCGTCATGTTGCTGAGGAGAGACTAAGCATAGCCGTCAGAAATTGGGAGGCAACTAAGAGATAATTCAAAGCTTAAAGCAAATCAAATCAAAGCAACGCCTACATCAAAAAGGAATAGCATCTCCTGAATTGAAGAATTCGTCACACGATTGTAAGTAGAGTATTATTCCGGTATGAATTAAATAACTGTGTTTGGTTTGTAATGTAAGAAATGGAATTGTGGCGTTAATAATTCATATTTGTGCGTTGCTATGATTCTAAACGATGTGATATAACGATGTAATATTCGCAAGTATGTAATTCATGGTTGTTTAATTGAGATTCATGCAAGCATGTGGTTTTGCTACTATGCCAACATAATGTATATTTTGTACAAAAATCACTTATGAATAATTGGATCAAATTTGGGGTATTATGATTCATATATGTTGGAATTGGCATCATGATCTATGTATAAAATCATACTTTTGTATTAGAAACAAAAGTAAGCCTCTTTTTGGAACTTATGTTAATAAATATGACTAGGCTATGTTTGGTATTATGCCAAATTGAAAAATATGTTAGGCCTATGTTGTTAACAAGAATTATATAATATATGTGATACATAGCTAAGTTAGATTCACCTTCTAGTTGCAAGTTTGCATGAACAAAGTAAAAACCGCCATTTCATGTTTGGGTATAATTGTGCCATGGTTATGTGAATAGATTAAAAATCATGATTAAGTTGGAATAATTCTAGTTGAACTTTACTAAGCACCTTTGTAGACATATGGTAATTTTATAAACGTGATTTGCTTATGTTTGACATTATGCCCAAGTAAAAATATAGGTTTATGTTGTAGTTAAGACTATGTGTCAATAATGAGATCTAATTTAGTTAGATTCTTAACTTAACTACAAGTTTACATGGTTTGGTTTATGTCACTTATGCTTTATGACCAAAATATATGTCGCCACAATGCAAGTACACCAGTTCTATTTTGTAGTTCCAACGTTATGTTGCAAGTTCATGCGTTCACATTCCCCTCTTTGTGTATGTAATCACGTTTTAAGCCTCCCCTTTTTCACGTGGCTAAGTTGGGCTTAAAGGGCTAAGCCCAACATATATTATGATAAACGAACGTATTAAACGGGGGAAATAGCGTTGGGCCAAATTAATTAATAAATGAAAATATAAAAGTGGAGGGGCCCAAATCCAAGAATGGGTTGGGCCCATGATTGGTGTAAACCCTTACACCATTAATTTATTTTGAATAATGGGCCGCAAATATTTACATATAAGAAAATAAAGAAAAGTGACAAAATATGTAAATGTAGAAAATACGATGTGTTTAACCCGAGGTTGGATTGAGTTGTGATGTAAACCTGCCCGGAACCGCCCGGCTGTCCAGTAGTCACAACAATACCTATCCAATGTGGGTGGTTAAACATGGAGCCCAATAAGGACCCGAGGTTAGATTGAGTTGTGGCGTAAGACTGCCCGGACCCAACCGGCAACAGGCAGCCACAACAATACCTGTCTAATGTGAGAGGTCAAGGCTTTAATTAAGACAATTAAGGCTGAGTCAGGATTGATAGGATTAAGTAAACTATATTAATACTTAATCAAAATGAAACATGCTAAACAGACTGATTGGGGGGTTAGGTTTATAAAACACTTAACCAACTTAGCATGTTGGCTAGAGATAGAAAACCTAGTAGCGGAGGACCCTTTTCGCAGTAACCCTACAAGGTATCATGATACCCTGAAACTAGGCAGGGTGGGGCACGATTACTGGGCTGATTGTAAGAGGTCAAATCGACGGCAGTGGTGCAACAGTGTAGGTTCTAACGGGGTGCGGGCGTGCACACACTCCGGCGCAGAAAAATAAGGCACTGGGCACGAGTAGCATACCTGTGCATTCTAGGATTGTGTCGGGCCGCCACCATGGGACTTGATACACCCCATGGTGGGACCAGAATAGGTAACTACAACATAAGGGGGCCGTAAGACACATGTAACTATGCGAGTAGGAGCCGATCATTATAAAATGGATCATTTCACCCTGATTTTGGGGTGCCTGTTGGGAACTAGTTTATATGGGTACAGAGATTAAAATGGGGTACGATAGTATATTCGACCCTAGACAACTTGACTAAGTATATGGTGCTTTCCCATTTCTAGTTTATACTTATCATACCCAGTTCTTTATTCATAGACTGAATAGTCCTAGACTTACTCAGGCTTTATGTCTGACTCTACTTTTCTTTCGTCTTCTTTTCTTCCGTCCCCCCCCCCCCCCAGGTCCACAGGGAGGGAATACTGCAGCTTGACCAGCCTTCATATCCAGCTTGAAGAGAAAGAATGTATTGCTTGGATCTTTTCGTTCTTGGACTATGGCTTTGGACAACAATTATGGGACTTTTGCAGTTTATTTATGTTTCTTTATGCTTCTTTAATAATGTAATCAAGACAGTTATGAAGTTGTTATGTTTTTGAAGAATTGTAAGACAAGTATGGCATGTTTTTGTGAACACGTATTTTAATGAAATAATAAAAGTTGTTGTTTTCCGCTGTTCGAAAATATGTGTTCTTATATCTGTCTTGTATATCTGTGACTTATACTTATAAACCTCCACCAAAATTAGGGCATTCCCTTTGAGAGTGACCCTAACGGAGGTGGGGTGTTTCACTTGGTATCAAAGCATAGGTTTACCAGATAAGATAAAAAGTTTTGAAAATTTATTTTCAAAAAGAAAATTTAAAGAAGCATTTTTAAAAGATAAAATATTATTTTATTTTAAAAGGCAAAGTCCCCTCCCCAAAGCCATAGGTACTATCTCTTATCCTTCGTTTTGAATCTACCCTTTCTGTTCCAGCATGTCTGGAGACCTTACTCCCTAGCTGCTGACGCTTTCACTCCTCCTCCTCCACGTGAACCAGCAAGCGGAAGAGTCCCAGAGTAGGAAGACGAATAATAGTCAAACAAGAAAGGATCGTAACAGTAATAATAAGAAACAGAAAAAAAAGGAAATGCAATTTTTGTGGTACGGAAGGGCACATAGCCAAGGATTGTAGAAAGAGGAAAAGAAAGCAAGGAGAATGTTTTCATTGTGGGGAGACTGGACACATCAGCATAGACTACCCTGAGAAGACAGACTTTGAGAAGGGCGGGAAAGACAACAAGTCCCGAGAGAAGAGGAAGTGTAAATTCTGTGGCAAAGTGGGGCACTTAGTGAAAGATTGCCGGAAAAAGAAGGCCAAGATGAATGGTGGGTGCTTTTCTTGCGGTGAAACAGGCCACATGGCTAAGGACTGCCCAAAGAAACGAGGTATAAATACTTCTGTTGAAAGTGTAGTTTATCTTTATGATCACCCTGTTCGCACTTTATTTGATTCTGGTGCATCACACTCCTTTATCTCGTCTGCTTTAGTAGAATCTCTGCACCTAAAAACTAGTATGGTAGAGGACCCCTTAATTGTTTCAAACCCAATTGGGGGCCCAGCTCATTTGTCTATGATCTGTTTGGGATTGAAAATTTCTATTCTAAGCATAGAATTTCAATGTAGTGCCTTTGTTTTGGGCTTTTCGGGATGTGGTTTGATTCTGGCCATGGATTGGCTATCCAGTAATGGGGCCATCCTTGATTGTGAGAAAAGGGTTGTTAGGCTCCTAACCCAGCTCGGTAATACTTTGGAAATTTCTTGTAATCTCTCGTATGCGGTTATGCTTAGTTACCTTGAATCGCTAGATGCCTCTGTTGAAAATTTGCAATCGATTAGAGTGGTCCGGGAATATCCGGATGTCTTTGAAGAGGTGAAGGGCTTGCCTCCGAAGCGGGAGATAGACTTCCATATACATCTTGTAGATAATGCAAAGCCCGTTGTGTCGCCCGTTAGACACATGGCTCCACGGGAAAGGAAAGAGCTCAGTAAACAGATTAAAGAAGCTTCTAGAGAAGGGGTTCATTAGAAGGAGCATTTCAGAATGGGGCGCTCCAGTAGTGTTCGCCACTAAGGCAGAAGGTTCATTTCGCTTATGCATGAGTTGTGGAGAATCACCTTAGTAAGTACATTTGTCAACATAGCTGGCATTTATTTCCAAGAGATAGTTCTGCTACGTGGAATACCTGATAGTAAGTGGACGAGATCTAAAATTCACTAGTGAATTTTGGAGAGCTTGCATGAAACCATGAGTACGCCGTTATGTTTGAGCTGAGTATACTAGAAGTAGAGTAAGTGAAAGAGGAACGAGAGGCAATAGTGAAATAGGTTCCAACTCATATTTTGGAAACAAGAATTAAGAAGCTACGAAATTGTGAAGTTAAAGACGGACAAAGCATAATGGAGTTAAGCTCAAGGAATGCGACTTAGAAGATTGAAGACTAGATTCGTGCATCATATCTCTTCTTAAGAGTATATCCTTAATCCCTCTCTTCCTGTAGAGCTTACTTGCATGCTATCTTTTGTATATATCCTCTCGGTCCCATTCTCAATCCAATTTCTATTGCAAACCCCATAGGGAGTATGACTCATCTTTTAGTAACACATGTTGGGGCTCGAGGGTGTTCGTTGGTTTGACTAAACTTTTTGGGTTTTATAGGATACGGGTTGGTCTTAGGAAGGGACTCCCTTGTGACCTAAAAGGAGTCCATCATGCTTAGTTTCCTAGAATCATATATAGTGGTTGGGTTGAGTAATTCTTTGGGTGTCAGTCTGATGTTGATTTCGGTCTTCGGGGCTGATGCTTAGAGAATTCTTCTCCTAGTCAATATATATATGGCATAGATTTCCAGTTTTGACATTGCCTAATGGGCACAAAGTCTTTACTTGCTTCTATCATTCGACTATACCTTTAGATAGGAACAATTAGGTGTAAACATGTGTTTGAGACATGTTATGATTGATGGTTGCAAGTGGTTGCAAGTGATTGCTAGTGGTTGCTCGTGGTTGCATATACACACACAATCTAGGTTTTAGATCGGCTCAGTCACTTCATATTGCATGTGCATATATGTTTGCATTCGTATATGGTTGAACTTTAATGTGCTGTCATATGGATGTTGCATTTATATGAATGATTGTGCACTCATGTAGAATCATGAATAGGAGGATTTGCATACATAATGGATTCATAGCACTTACATAATTCGCATTAAGGAGGTCAACTGAATCAGTAGACCGCCTAATTTTGCATTAGATAAGTACATGTACACACACACACTTCGCATATGATCATGAAGCATTAGAAGTCTTGTAAGGACAATGGATGCTCGTGTTTGATGGATGAGTAGATGGATGTTTGGATGTTAGGATATACATTCTTCCTAACTTGAAGATTTCGGGGACGAAATCCTTTTAAGTGGGGGAGAATGTAACACCCCGTGTATTCTATAACCGTGAAATTCATAAATTAAAGTATAATTAATTACAAATCAGAGAATTAAGGGAAACGGGATACGCCATTGCGTTCGTCTCGGAATTCTGCTCGAGATAGAGTCCGAGTTTGCGTAAAACGGATATCGTATGAAGAAGATATGGACGAACGAAGTTGGGCGAAAAACCGGAAAACGGGTCAGAATGCACTGGCGCACTTGGGAAGTGCGCCAGAACAAAAATGCACTGGCGCACTTGGGAAGTGCGCCAGTACATTTTTGACCTGGCGCACCTGCCAAGTGCGCCCAGGTCAAAAATGACCTGCTGGTCAGGTCTGGTCAAGTCCTGGCTGGCCAGGTCTGTGTTTGGTCGATTTTCTGAGCCTTGCCTTGTCATTAGGGCTAGGTGTCAGCTCCTGGTTGGTCTCTCTTTCAAGTGAATGGCTACGATTAATCCAAGCTTCATCGATGGTCTAAATCAACTCACAAACTCTATAAAAAGAACCTAAGACTAACCCTAATTCACATAAACTAAAATGGAGATGAGACCGTCATGTTGCTTAGGAGAGACTAAGCATAGCCGTCAGAAATTGGGAGGCAACTAAGAGATAATTCAAAGCTCAAAGCAAATCAAATCAAAGCAACGCCTACATCAAAAAGGAATAGCATCTCCTGAATTGAAGAATTCGTCACACGATTGTAAGTAGAGTATTATTCCGGTATGAATTAAATAACTGTGTTTGGTTTGTAATGTAAGAAATGGAATTGTGGCGTTAATAATTCATATTTGTGCGTTGCTATGATTCTAAACGATGTGATATAACGATGTAATATTCGCAAGTATGTAATTCATGGTTGTTTAATTGAGATTCATGCAAGCATGTGGTTTTGCTACTATGCCAACATAATGTATATTTTGTACAAAAATCACTTATGAATAATTGGATCAAATTTGGGGTATTATGATTCATATATGTTGGAATTGGCATCATGATCTATGTATAAAATCATACTTTTGTATTAGAAACAAAAGTAAGCCTCTTTTTGGAACTTATGTTAATAAATATGACTAGGCTATGTTTGGTATTATGCCAAATTGAAAAATATGTTAGGCCTATGTTGTTAACAAGAATTATATAATATATGTGATACATAGCTAAGTTAGATTCACCTTCTAGTTGCAAGTTTGCATGAACAAAGTAAAAACCGCCATTTCATGTTTGGGTATAATTGTGCCATGGTTATGTGAATAGATTAAAAATCATGATTAAGTTGGAATAATTCTAGTTGAACTTTACTAAGCACCTTTGTAGACATATGGTAATTTTATAAACGTGATTTGCTTATGTTTGACATTATGCCCAAGTAAAAATATAGGTTTATGTTGTAGTTAAGACTATGTGTCAATAATGAGATCTAATTTAGTTAGATTCTTAACTTAACTACAAGTTTACATGGTTTGGTTTATGTCACTTATGCTTTATGACCAAAATATATGTCGCCACAATGCAAGTACACCAGTTCTATTTTGTAGTTCCAACGTTATGTTGCAAGTTCATGCGTTCACATTCCCCTCTTTGTGTATGTAATCACGTTTTAAGGCTCCCCTTTTTCACGTGGCTAAGTTGGGCTTAAAGGGCTAAGCCCAACATATATTATGATAAACGAACGTATTAAATGGGGGAAATAGCGTTGGGCCAAATTAATTAATAAATGAAAATATAAAAGTGGAGGGGCCCAAATCCAAGAATGGGTTGGGCCCATGATTGGTGTAAACCCTTACACCATTAATTTATTTTGAATAATGGGCCGCAAATATTTACATATAAGAAAATAAAGAAAAGTGACAAAATATGTAAATGTAGAAAATACGATGTGTTTAACCCGAGGTTGGATTGAGTTGTGATGTAAACCTGCCCGGAACCGCTCGGCTGTCCAGTAGTCACAACAATACCTATCCAATGTGGGTGGTTAAACATGGAGCCCAATAAGGACCCGAGGTTAGACTGAGTTGTGGCGTAAGACTGCCCGGACCCAACCGGCAACAGGCAGCCACAACAATACATGTCTAATGTGAGAGGTCAAGGCTTTAATTAAGACAATTAAGGCTGAGTCAGGATTGATAGGATTAAGTAAACTATATTAATACTTAATCAAAATGAAACATGCTAAACAGACTGATTGGGGGGTTAGGTTTATAAAACACTTAACCAACTTAGCATGTTGGCTAGAGATAGAAAACCTAGTAGCGGAGGACCCTTTTCGCAGTAACCCTACAAGGTATCATGATACCCTGAAACTAGGCAGGGTGGGGCACGATTACTGGGCTGATTGTAAGAGGTCAAATCGACGGCGGTGGTGCAGCAGTGTAGGTTCTAACGGGGTGCGGGCGTGCACACACTCCGGCGCAGAAAAATAAGGCACTGGGCACCAGTAGCATACCTGTGCATTCTAGGATTGTGTCGGGCCGCCACCATGGGACTTGATACACCCCATGGTGGGACCAGCATAGGTAACTACAACATAGGGGGGCCGTAAGACACATGTAACTATGCGAGTAGGAGCCGATCATTATAAAATGGATCATTTCACCCTGATTTTGGGGTGCCTGTTGGGAACTAGTTTATATGGGTATAGAGATTAAAATGGGGTACGATAGTATATTCGACCCTAGACAACTTGACTAAGTATATGGTGCTTTCCCATTTCTAGTTTATACTTATCATACCCAGTTCTTTATTCATAGACTGAATAGTCGTAGACTTACTCAGGCTTTATGTCTGACTCTACTTTTCTTTCGTCTTCTTTTCTTCCGTTCCCCCCCCCCCCCTAGGTCCACAGGGAGGGAATACTGCAGCTTGACCAGCCTTCATATCCAGCTTGAAGAGAAAGAATGTATTGCTTGGATCTTTTCGTTCTTGGACTATGGCTTTGGACAGCAATTATGGGACTTTTGCAGTTTATTTATGTTTCTTTATGCTTCTTTAATAATGTAATCAAGACAGTTATGAAGTTGTTATGTTTTTGAAGAATTGTAAGACAAGTATGGCATGTTTTTGTGAACACGTATTTTAATGAAATAATAAAAGTTGTTGTTTTCCGCTGTTCGAAAATATGTGTTCTTATATCTGTCTTGTATATCTGTGACTTATACTTATAAACCTCCACCAAAATTAGGGCATTCCCTTTGAGAGTGACCCTAACGGAGGTGGGGTGTTTCAATGACAAAATTCCGATCTTAGTCAATGGCAGAGAGGAGTTGTTTGGGATGTTGGGCTTGTTGTGTTGAACGTGGATTTGAGGAATACGGGGAGTTACAGGAATGGTGGTAGTTGAACTTAAGTGGTGAAATTGATATGATTGATCGGATTGGTGGCCGATGGTTGTGACATGAGAAAGAAAATTGCAAGGCAAAGAGAAAGTAAAAGCAAGTGCAAAAAGAAAACCTGTTTTTTTTTTTTTTTTGGATCTGTAAAGAAATTAGATTATAAACGATTTAAAAGGAGAGGAAAAAAAATATGGAAAAGACTAGAAAAAAAGCAAGATACCAATTAAAAGTGGTAAGTTTTTTTTCTTGTTTAGTTTGCGATGGTCTCAACGTAATGGATATACCAATTTACTAATCAAGGTTTTTTTTATAAAAAAACACGAAGGAAAAATCTAACACGAATCGGAGATTAGATAAATAATAAAATTTAGTTGTTGCCTCCCCGACAACAGCGCCAAAAACTTGTTTGATACTTTCTAATGGAATATAAAAGCGCAAATTTATTATAAATTACTGCAAGCGCACATGTGTGTATTATGCAGGTCGAACACATGAAGGAAAAATAAAATTTATTATTTATATATTTCGTGGGTGAGTTAGATGAATTTGGAGGATTTGATTAAAATAGAAATTGAAATTGCAAATTGGTTCAAAACAAATCTAATTGAACCGACAACCAAATTACAATTATCAATAAAAAATCAAATTATGCAATTACATTCACTACAGATCCAAATCTAATCGGATCTATAATAAATTTAATGACTAAAAATAAAACAAAATACTAAAAATAAAATTGCAGAATGGAAATAAAAAAATAAAAAATAAAAATTAGGATTACTGCTGAATCTAATCAGACAGTCAATCACAATAAGAAATGTAAATACAATAGCAATTTGTGCACTAGCAAATCTAATTGACTAGACAATAAAAATTTCCATGAAAATAAAAAATGCATAAATAAAAGAAAAGATAGTTTTATTAATGCAGAAGAGAAGTACAAGAAAAGATACTCCAGTTTTCAATGAATATAATGGGTATTTATAGGGCATGTGATCTCCTATCTATGACCTAAGAAAAATCTACGGAAAATAATTTATTTACAAGATGGCTCTATCAAATCTTCTCTACATGGCAAGTGAATATAAATGTTTTTCTCTGATTTCCTTGAGAAGAATATGCCCAACTCTTCAAGTCTTTATTAGTGCACATATAACACCCAGATCCAAACGAAACCGTTGTGCGGTTTCAACCATTTATTTTTGGAAATTTCAACGAAATACTCTTTCGCTGATAAGCCTTCTGTAAAACTTCAGTGATAATTGTCTTTATCGTTGATAAGCCAAAATCAAACTTCTTTGCTTTGGGAATATTTGTCCTTTTAATCTTAGATAAAACTCGGCTTTATCTCGTATTATTAGTAGATCTACATAACTGATATTTCGGTGTTTTTTCTTTCAACATCTATAGAGGATTACCGCTTCCTCAAATTACTGGTATTGTTCATCAGATCTGAACCGTGAGAAGCTTCTGTATGTCAGATCTGGTATTCTTCGATTTTGCAAAGGATCAATATCCAACCAATCCATTGCGTAAGCATATCTGAAATGCCTATTTTCGAACTACAATTTCAGCTGAAACCGATTAGGTTTCGATCCAAAAGTTTGTATACCCAATTCGCTAAGAACAAATCCCAGATATCTTGTTACCCTTCGATCTATGAACACCAGATTACCCTCTTTCCAATCTAATTTAAAATCCTAAATCGTGTTTTGCTGTCGTTCAAGATTCACCGAATTAAGGATTTCTACCCCCAGTCGGCCCTTCTGGAAATCTGGATCTACACTGCAGTTTGAAATACTGTATCAACGATCGTTGATAATACTCGATCTGCTATCGCTGTTTATTTTAGGGTAAGAATCTTATTACCAGTTTTCAATTATGCGATTGGGATGATTAATTCTTTAAATATCGGTTATTGGGTTTCCTGAGTACTATTCCAACTTCGGGTTTCTTTCGAATTTTTAAAGATAAAATTTTCAGTGTGGTGTTGTTGATAGAAGATTTCTACTCACTGTTGGTACCAAATTATGTTACTTTGTGGTCCATTGTAAACATTATCTGTTGTATTACCTGCTTTACATCTTCAATTTCTACATCCGTTCTCAATCATCAGAATTAAGGTTGCAGCCAATGGACTGGAGTTTAATTTCTTTGGTCCATTTCATACGCAAGTCACAGTTCTCTGGATAGGATGATCGGGTAATTCACGGTTCGCCCCAAATGGTATAAATGGGTAGATGCTCAGCCTGTATTTGGAAAGGTAGCTACTGGTGATTATGAATTGTTTTGGTGTTTCTATGGGAGTTCTGTCGAGAGAAGTTAACACTGGCGATGGAGAATTCTTCCTTTTGTCAAGTTATGGAATTTTGGTAAACACAACAAATTCATTCTGTTATGGTTTATGCTAATCATATTCATCCAGATATCCATGTCTTGTAATAGTTCTTATATAAACTGGCACTTGGATTCTATTAATGACCTTTCACGTACTATGATTGGTTCACAATGTTGTGAATCATCAACCAGATTTAGTGCTTGAAATGGAATCTTCTAGGATTCTAGGTGCAGATCATTTTCAGTGTTGCTATATCATTGGTTTTTTTTATGCTTTTCATGAAACCCTGTGTACCCGTTTATGGTTTCATAAGGAGTTTGAAGTTGGTCGGTGGAAGAGGATTACTTGGTAGTTGGTTCTGGATGAAATGGGGTGAACGGCTGAGAGTCTTGTTTATGGAATTGAAGAGGTGCTGCTGATTCTTATATCAAAGTAAAACATTGTACTGGATTGTATTTTTTATAGGAGATTATCGATTGATGACCATGCTTATGAGGAGCCCTGGGTTCGTGAGAAGTGCGAAGAGTTGCTCGATTACGAGATGGTAGCCTCATCATGGGTCATTAAATGTTAGTTTAGGCTTATAGTTCTTGTATTTTCAGACTTTTTTCGCTTTTGATTATGTAATGGTTAGTATGCTAACCTTTTCTTGTACGTTTTTTAGTAATTAATAAAGTGAACCAATTTTCAAATGTGTGTGTGTATATATATATAGGGCAGGTTCAATGGCACCCCCAATAGAAAGCACCCCTTTAGCCTCCTATTTTTCCACAACTCATTTCCCACTAACTTTCATTCTCTCTCCTTCCACTAACTCTCTCACTCCCCACTCACTTTCTTTATTATAAATGAGAGGCTGAAATTCAGGGGGCTCTCTGATCCTATCCTATTCATATATATATATATATATATATATATATGTATGTATGTATATGTATGTATGTATGTATATATATATATATATATACATGAGCAGCGATCAACAGCACCCCAAATAGTCCAGCACCCCTTTAGCCCCCCTGATTTCCACCACACAGTCCTCTTTCTCTCTCCTTCCACTAACTCTCTCTCCTTCCACTAACTCTCTCTCTCCCTCCACTAACTTAATAAAATAATAAATGAATGGCTATTATAAAGGTGCAAAAGGGGTGCTAACAAAATGGGATGCCATATAACCTTCCTCTGTATATATATGTATATATATATAATACCACTAGTCCATATATTTTTCAGAGTAAAGGAGACGTTGTGTATATATCCATGTTCCTTTCTTCAGCAAAAATAGGGCTTAATAGGGATTGAACTTAGCTCACTCTATCCAAATTTCCAGGTCTTTCCCAATGAGCTACAACATCTTTTGTAATTGAGGTAGTGTTGATATAGGAAAATAGCTTTTATTAGCAATTGGTCTTTAATTGAATGAAGGAGATAATTATTGAAACATCTGAAAACACAAAAAAAACGAAAGTAATATCATTTATTTACAATAGAGATAAGATATGAGCGTAAAAATAAATACATTTACATATTAATCACATGTCATACAGTGCACCATTCCTTAGTTCGGTGCAGGAGGTACGGGGGAGGTCGTCACATCAACATTCGCTCAAAACGTGGTTTGATATAAGCACATACTTCTCCGGGGGGTCGATTAGGGCATGGACATAAGGGTCTTTATGATACAGTCAACAATTCAATTCATTTTCAATTAGGCGTTGCTCTAGCCTCTTTAGGGATTACTACTAGGGCTGTCAATGGGTCGGGTTGGGTCGAGTTCGGGTCGGATCAAGTCGTGTTCAGGTTGAGTTCAGGTCGTGTCAGCTCAACCCGTTTATTAAAAGTGTCGATTTCGGGTTGACCCATTTATAATTGTGCGGGTTTCGGGTTTGATTCGTGTAACCCCTTAAGAAAAATAATTGTATAAAAAGATGAAAACATGAAAGAAGGGTGTTGTCGTCATTCACTTGTTGCAAGCTACGATGAGAATTAAAATGTAAAAAGTTGTTAATGTGGGAATAAACTTGAAGGAGTGAATCAGTGAAGAGGTAGAACCGCAGAAATTAGAATGACTGAATGAGTGGTGGCTTGGTAATTGGTAAATTAGGGTAAAACGAAAAATGGGTAGTGCACTGGGCTGGGCCTAGGGTTGTCAACGGATAGTTTCAGATACGGATAGTGGCATATCCGTATCCGAAACTATTTTCGGATATCTGTATCCGTGGATACGGGCGGGTATTGGATAGTTATCCTATCCGCTAACGATCGATAATTAAAGAATTGTAAACTGAAATTCTAGGTTTAACTTGATTTTTTTTAATGTCATGAATTATAAAAGTATAAAAAATTGATAGTAAATAGTTTTGAGCAATTAATATGCATTAATTGCATAAAATATAAATTATTAACATAACAAAGCAATAAATTTTCATTGTTTTTTATGCTAAAATACATATAAGATAAGCTATAATTTTGACAAAAAACCGAACGAATAATTTTCGGATGCGGATACCTTCATATCCGTATCTGTATCTGCTTTTTCGAATATCAGATATATCCGATTTTTCGGATATGGATGCGGACGGATTTCAGATTCATTGCCAGTCATAGTGTTTTATATTAAACAGGTCATGACGGGTCGGGTCAACCCGTTTATTAAACGGGTCAACCCGTTTATTAAACGGGTCAGAGCAGGTAGACCCGAAATAGACCCGTTTATAAATTGGTCGGGTTTTTTTCGTGTGGGTTATGAGTCGTGTTAGAAATTGACGGCCCTAGCTATTACTTCTTTAGTAGTTCAACACATGTATTCCTTACCGGAAGATGGAATAAAAATGAATTTAAGAAATTAAAAGATAATTTGTTGTTTCTTATAACACACTGGATTAGAGGTTTTTCGAGCAAAACATCAATCTGAGCTTGAGTTCCACTTGGAGTTTTGAATCCGTATAACGATCGATCGATCACCATAGGCAGTTGACCATTATGGTCGACCTAGCCTAGGAGCGAACAATCGTTACTTGGTCTATTGGCGTGTTTTAACGCGTAATGTTCATAAATATTTATTACATATGAATGTTACCCATTTATTCCCTTAGGTTATATTTAACATCCGAGTTGCATTGATTTCATTCAAATTTTATTATTAGCTTAATTCCGAATTTCAAACGTACTTTAAATTTATAATTCTCATTAATTCTTTCTTTTAATTTCATAGGTTATGAAATTTAAATTTCAAACGTATGTTATACACACGCATACTCATGCACATACACTGATCTTAGGCAATTTTCCGTAATTACTCTTTCAGTTGTAAATTCATTAATATTTAATTACCTTCTGTAATATGTTTGTAACGTGCATTATTGAAAGTTGTAACACACAATTTAATTGACTTATTTTCTTTGATTTTTGTGCTAATTTGTAACGTTGTGATTTTTATTGTAAGAAGTATTAATTATCATTGTAGTGTCTATTAATTATCATTAATTTCAAATTAATTCTCAGTTGATTAGTTTCCTTCTTTATAAGAATACATTACAAATTACGTTAATTCACTCCAATTTGAATTGAAACATATATGTATGCACATATGCGCATAAATTATTTCTAATTATTCACTTTTAATTCTCCAAAAAAACTTCTCTTATTAATAAATTTAAATAGTGTAAACATTTCCACTTTGAACTTTAGAATGTTAACATTGATTAAATTGTGTTACCCGTTAACAGAAAATTTTACATGTTATTTATTCACATTTAATTAATTATGTTATAGTTATAACATTCCCTTTATTATCCCTTTACGTCATGCAGTCATTATGCTTTGATATGCAAATTTCAACCTTATACAATTGAGTACACACGTGTGCGTACATACATATATAATTGATTTTGATGTTAAAACTTTAAACGGTCGTAACTTTTATGTTTGAACCCCGATCGGAAAACATTATGCATGAAAATTTATCAAAAAATCGTCACGAACACAATGTTATAAGTTTTGTGGCCAAATTACAACATTTATAAAAGGTAGACCGGTCGATTAACCCTTAGCGAAAGAAACTGGAGAAATGGCGACTTCAATTTCTTCTCTTCCAAAATCTCAATCTAAAATCGCTTCCCTTTCTGATTCCGATTATCGCTTTCTAATTCCTCCAGATTCTCATCCATCTTCGCAACATGCAGAGCGTAGGGTTTCTTCTAGCAAAGGTGTTTCGGTTTTTCCCGATCTTAGAATTGGAATTCCAGATCTTGTAATAAAGATCAAGAACTTGCAAGTACGACTAATTTTAAACAGTCGAGAGCTTGGATAGATGTAGTTTCTGAAAATAAATCCCATCAATAGTCTGTCCAATTGAAATTCTTTGAGCCCGAGTTTAAGAATAATGTTAATTTAGCAGTTATCAGTGAGGAATTGACCAACAAAGCTAGAGAAAAATGGTTTAACTATATTGTCTTTTATGTATTTAGGAATAAACCTTACTATAATTTTCTGAAGCAATACATAGATAGAAACTGGAATATTAAGGGAAATTATCAGCTTTTTTCTAGGGAAAATGGGTATCTTATCATAAAATGTGAAAATGTTGATGATTATGAGAATATTTTAGCTCACGGGTCGTATTACTATAACAAAAGGTTGATTTTTATGAAAAAAGGTAGCCTGGGTTAAAATTAACTAGAGAGTTTCTTCATTCCATCCCTATTTGGATTAGGTTGCCTAACTTGGATGATTTTTGGTCTGTATAAGCCACTAGCAGAATTGCATATATTTTAGGGTACCCTCTCAAACTGGATAGTGCAACTGAGGGTTTTATTCGGATTTCTTATGCAAGAATTTTGGTAGAAGTTAGCTTTGAATTTAATTTTCCTGAAGAAATTCCCATACAGTGTTATAACGGGGATTTTGTGTGGTAGAAAGTTGTGTATGAATGGGTTCCTATGAAGTGTTATAATTGTAAAAAATTTGGACACTCAACTGATACTTGTAAAGCTTGTAAAGTATAGGCTCCAAAGGTTAATCCAAGTCCGGTTAAAGAAATGGATATTGATAAGAGATTGGAATCTCAATATGATACTTATACTAATATCTCAAAGAAAACTTTGAATCCCAATGTGAATAAGTTTGTTGATAATGGTTCTATAAATAGGAACAGTGATGTAAGGACAGCTAAAAAGATTACTGAGGGGGACAATGTATTTAAATCTAATCCTTTCAATGTGTTAGCTACTTCTAATGACTACATGCAGGATAAAGATGGAATGACCATTGAAGTAGGTAATGATGAAGTTATGATTACCGAAGATAATAAGATTGTGGACAGGGCTGAGAAAGATGGTCTGGATGAAACTATTAAAGATGTTGATAAAGAAAATAAAGTTGGCACTTATAAAAATATAGAAAAGCCTCAAATAGTTGCTGGAAATCATGAGGATTCTTCTTTTCAAACTAAGGTTTGCATTTCCCCATTAATTAGTCAGTATCAGGTAGATAATACTGCTAGTCAAGATTGTATGTTAGACGACTCAAACTATTCCTCTACTAGTAGTATTAAAAGAAGAAGAATAAATAAATTCAAGGGTGGTAAATTAAAAGGTGATGTAGTTATCGGTAATGAACCCTTGGTTGAAACGAATCCTGAGTGGGTGAAGCTTGTGTCGCAATTCAAAACTAAGTCTAAATCAAAGAAAATGAGAGAGGAAGGAGGTAGTACAGGTGAAGTGATGAATGGAGGCATTTATAAGAAGTAATTTCTTGCTAAATATTGATCTTTTTGGTGTTGTTGGTTTCAGATGCCTCTCTGGCGTGTGGTGATTTTCATTTTCCTGGAGTCACTGTTGTTGTAGAGAATGTTGCAGAGATTGTTTAGGTACTTTGTTGATGCTGCTCTTTGTGTTCTTATAGTGTTTCATGTCAGAAGTCTGTTTTATCTTGTTCTTTGGGTCTGGCTTCCAGTTGTTTAAAGGCTTTGGATTTCGCTTCGTTTTGGCAAGATTTATTCTTGGTGCTGTTTCATTGTCTTCTGGATCTCAGAGTTGGTTTTGGTGTTCTATAGTGTATTATCATGAGGGTTGTTATGGGGTTTCTGTTGTGTGGTTCTTTTGTTTTGTCTTTGGTGTTGATTGTTATGTGTTTTCTTTTGTTTGAGTTGAATTTTTATTTTGTTGTAAAGTATTGGTTGCGTGTGTTGTAATATTTTTAGTCAACTCAAAATGTCTGTAACTGTTTTTCTGTAACCAAGTACCCTTGCTTATTCAAAAAAAAAAACATTTATGAAATGTTCGTTTTTCATTATCCCTAAATTTTATTATTTAGATCTACATTAATTAATCATAAAAACGCGGGGTATTACATAGATGATACAAAACATGCTTGATGATATGTACTTGCATCTATGAAAAAATATCTTTTATTTTGATGTGTTGTGACTTGTGAGGAGTATTTAAGGATTATTAGAGCATCTTCAACCCTATTGTTAATTCAATGTAATTTGGATGACATATCTTTATTTTGCATTTTCTATTAAAACATTGTCTCCAATGATATATATTTTGTTGATGTAATTGAAAATTTATTTGACAATGTCGTTTTCAGTGTTTAGTTCTAGACATTCAATTCTACAAGACACATCATCTTCTCAGTCTTTACTAGTGGGTTTTAGCTAACATATTATTTTCTGTTTTAATTATGAGAAAATGACACCTATGCAATTTGTGGTATATCTACATTTTTGTATTGAACAAAAAACATAGCTTGTGTATATCAAGTGTTTTCACATCCTCTTGACAACGTATGTTAATCCTTACACAAGGATTTTAGATGACAAAACATGTGGTATAGGTTGAAGATGCTCTTATTAATGCCTACAAGAACGCTTTGAATGAGATTAACAACACAAAACTTGTGTGCATTGACAATTTGTATCATTATACGCTTTAAATGTCAAACGTGAATTGTGGATGGTTTGGAGGATGGATAAATGAACAAGCAAAAGTAGAAGTAGGCATGCCAAGACTGGAGGTGGCCAAGGAAAGAAAATGCATAGGAACTATGCCATGCATATGGAAGTAGATGGCGGTTATTTGTCTTTTATGTACCTATGCACACGATAATGTGGGAAGATCTATAAAACTACATCCCAAATAACACTATCAAAATGAGAAGGAAAAAAATTGACTATGATTTCTTTACATCATTTACCAAAAGGAGTTAGAAGCAAATGCTCAACTGCTAACCTTTAAAAATAATATATGTAGGTAAGATTTGTATCTTTTTTTATCGATCAAAGCCAGAATTCATTGTTTAATCTCAGCATGGACTAATCAGCAGTTGGTCTTTTCTTTTTCTTCAGTCTGAACTATAAACATGATCTCTTCACCATAGTGTATGTTATATAGTTTTATTACATGACTATAATGAAATGATAGATACACATGTTTTATACTAAATTTACATGAATTACTGGCAGACAAACTATACTAGATGATTCGTGTAAACTTTCAAGATATTTGCACTTTTATATATGTTGCCATATACATAATCATTTAGATTGAATGTGAAAATATGCGTACCAAATAAATCATGATAGCAGTTCCCTCAAATTTCCAAAATAACCAAAAACCAAATATATTGTTTGGCTTTCATACCTCAATTTTCCACTGTTCAATTCGTTGAATGTTTACCTATTATACCTGAAATGACAGAGCAAAAATTCCACGATACCGTATAAGAGTTATAATAGACATAAGAGGGTTCTGAGACCAACGACCATGTTGTAAATCGATTTATGATTAAAAAATCAGGTGCAGCTAAAAGGAAAAGGACTCAATTCTTGTGTTTCCGTTTTGGGTGCCTCCATGTGCCCAATGGCTGAAATCCCTCTGATTTCCTCGTTTTGTAATCAAAACCTTCAACATTTCGAAGGTTTAATTGTAAAAAGGTGAAAATCATAGGATCTTATTGGTGAGCACACATGAAGACACCCAATTCGAGTACAAATAATATATAAGTGCAGGAACCACCCATGAATTACTTAGAATACCATATTTTACTCAATTGATCGGATAAAATACCCAAAATCTACCAAATTTGATATTTCACATCGAACCTTAAAAAAAAAAAAAAAAAAAAAAAAAAAAAACCGTCTAATTCTTGCCCTTTACCGCAGCAGCCTTCTTCACGGGTGCTGCCTTTTTCACCAGGTTTTTCTTCGCTGTCGTAGCTTTCTTCGCTGGAGCAGCCTTTTTAGCAGTAGCCGCTACTTTCTTCTTCGATGGAGTATCTTTCACACTCTTCTTTGCCCCCTTAGCTGCTGGTGCCTTTGCCCTTGGCTTAGGAGCAGCCTTCTTAGTCGTCGTTGCAGCTGCAGACTTCTTAGCTGGGACAACAGTCTTCTTTGCTGAAGCAGCAGTTTTCTTTGCTTTAACAGCATTCTTAGCCTTGGGCTTAGCAGCGCTTTTCGCCTTGGGTTTAGCAGCAGATTTTTTGGCTTCGATGGCGGACAAAGAAAGCTTGTAAGAAGCTTTGACCTTAGTGAGCTTACCGGCCGCTGCCATTTTCTTCAACTGTAGGAGCACGATCTTTTTGAAGTTGGATGAAAGCTTGGATTTGTGTTTGTCCTCGATGAATTTGGTGATTGCATACTGGCTAGATCCAGTTCTCTCTTTCAACGTAGCGATTGCCTCGCTAATCATCTCGGCATAGGGAGGATGTGCCAAAGGAGCACGAGATTTGCTAGGAACTTTGGACTTGCTGCTTTTTGATTTCGCCTTTTTGGCAGGAGGAGCCGCTTCGGAGGCGGGAGCTGGAGCGGGATCGGAGGATGGCTGGTCTTCGACCATGGTAGCAGGAGCGACGGCGGCAACTTCTTCGGTTGACATGACAGGAATTGGAATTGGGGATTAGGGCTTAAGATAACAAAATTGAAGCAGAACTCTCTGATTTGCGATGAGGAGCTAGGGCTGAGGATGGGAAAGACTTTATAGTGTATACGGTGCAAGCGTAGTTTTGATCCTGGCGTGTGATTGGTTGGATTGAGGAGACGCGGATTGTTACTCATTTTTGGTTTAATACGAAGCGTTTAATTTCACCAAGATCAACGGTTCTGACAATGTGATACGTCAGGAGTATGGATTGCAAACGGTTTGAAATTTAGGGTGGGTTTTCTGAAGAGATGAGAAGCGTGGGCATAAGAGCATCTCGGACAACTCTAACGGAGTAGAAAATGAAAAGAACCACGGCTTTTATATTTCCTACTCACTCACGGCATAACAGAATTAATCTGAGTTTGAAAATTAAATGAAAATGACAGAGTTTTCACATTTTTATTTCTGGATATGGACTACTAAACGACATTAAAAAGTCGTTTACTCTCTAAATGAATTTCTGAAGCTCATTTAGATGTAATTTTTTTTTTTTTTTTTACTTTTCAATACGTTAAGCGGTTTTTTGAGAATCTTTTAGAAAGAAAAAAAATTAAACGGTTTTCCGATTGTTGTTTAGCATAATTGGTTGCTATATATATATATAGGCAAACGTTCCGTTGCACCCCAAAAATGAAGCATCCCAAAAGACCCATGATTTCCACCTCTCATTTATATTAAAGAAAGTGAGTGGGAAGTGAGAGAGTTAGTGGAAGGAGAGAGAAAGGGGGGTTAGTGGGAAATGAGTGGTGAAAAAGTGGTAGGCTAAAGGGGTGCTCACTATTTAGGGTGCCATCGAACCTGCCTCATGTATATATATGTATATATATATATATATATATATATATATATATATATATATATATAGTATTACCTTAAAGCAACATACAATACATGGAGATGGGAAGCTCGTTAATGGCGACAAACGAATTTTTTCTTCTTCTGATTTCGCTGTGCATGAGACTTCCTTTTATCTCTTATTTCATCTCCTTTCAATTCGATTTCTTCCTGTTAACCTTCAGTGTATTTACATCTTGTAAATCGTTGATAAGCCACTTGAATTCAATTTTGTGTTTTCACAAATCAAAATCCAGATCTAGGTCTGAGATCTGAAGCAAAGCGCTCGCGTTTTAGAATCGCGATCCAGTCTAGTCACCTTTCATCGATCTCCTCCGACTCATTGGACCTGATTCATTCGATCTTGGTTGATCAAGCCTCTGTGGATTTGGGTTTCGGAATTGTCGGCGCAACTGATTTAGCATCAGTTCCAGATTTCTCCAACCGATCTTCCAGGTGATTGAGCTATATTGATTTCAGTTGGCGTTGGGTAAGTTTGATTTGGTTGATGGTTTGGACTAGTGATTGCGGTTTTCATTTTCTTCAGATCTAATACCTAATGATTAAAGTATTTCATAGTTCAGAGTATTGGTTATTTGCGTCTGGTAATTGAGTGCATCAATTGGACTTCATGGTCTGTGGTATTTTTGTATGAATTGGTATTCCCCCAATACCTGGATCTGTTTCTTACTGAAGGGATTATCTCAATTACCTTTAGTGTGATGATGACCTTAGTTGGTTATGGTCTGGTGGAATAGTGGTTTTCCTCCTGTCTTCAAGTTTGCCAATAGGTCATCACACATCTTGATTCAAACTGGCCTGCTTTGACAGAGTATTCACAGTCAGTTTGACAGGGCAGAAGTAGCTTGTTTGTAGATAACACTTGGATTTTACTAGCAAGAAGTTAAGTGCTATTTACGTTTTGTGGCTGTTTTGTTCACAAACTGTCTAGATTATTGTGCCGCTTTGAATCAAGATATGGTGATCATTTGTTTGGATTATCATGAAGATGCTTATTGCATGTCAAGGGCAGTTTGAGATAATTTGTTTTGGTTTCTTTCATGATGATCATTCATGTTCCTCGGATTCCAGTACCATGTAAATGTTGTTTTGGATTTGTTTTACGCTTAGGATCTGAACTAATTTTTTCATGCGTTCTGGTTTTTCCTTTAATCATCTGATAACTTCCAGTTTAGCAATGGACTGTTATATCTCTTTACTCTACTGGGTGTTGGTTAAAAGAGGATGTGCCATCTTCATTTCATACATTTGTGCGCCATAGCCAGTTCTCTGCTCCTGTTATGACTGGCAGAAAGCATAACAGGGCAGATGCACCCAAACTTGTTGCAGCTCTTTTATAGGTGCTACTTTCTCCTGTTTAAGCGCTGTTATGGTGGAATCAAGTTCATTCAGAAGTTGGACTTGGTTGTTTGGTTTGTTTGTTGCATCTCTTTGTCAAAGGTTACTACTCGTGATGATTTTCTGAGTTTGATAATATTATCTAAAATTAAAAATACACCAAGCATTCATAACATATTATGGAAATGGATGCAATGGCAACTAGCATAGTCGATGGGTCCAAATGGTGGGATCAATTGAATTGGGCAAGTTTATGTACAGAATTCCATTTCTGCATGCTTCTGGAATTTTGCTAATGGATGAAGTGCAGTTTCCATTTCGTATGAACTGGTGATTATTTTGTAGCGTATAGATTAATAGTTATTTCTGAAGAATGAAGGGCTGTTACATACACTCTGTAAGCATTTTGAATGTTATACTTCTGATTCATTTTGATGATGTTGATTCAGAATTTGAAGATGTTATTAGCATCCCAGTCAGTGCATGGATTCATGTTATTATGGTTTATAAATTGGTGTTGGATGATGCTTTTTGGTACTGATTTTTGATCGGGGAGATGTTCTCTTCCTGGATGATTAAGTGTGTAGAGCATTTGGCTCTGGAAGGGTGCAGTGAAATGCACTCAACAGCGGGACGATGGCCTCATCATGGGCCAGTTATTGGTACTTAGGATTTTTTACCTGTAATTTCTGTTATTTTAGTCTTACGGTTTTAGTCATATAGTTGTAAAGGTTAGTATGCTAACCTATCTTTTATACTATTTTTTTAGATAATAAAGCGAACCAATTTTCAAAATATGTGTGTGTGTGTGTATATATATATATATATATATATATATGATGTGTTGCACATACAAATCCGGTTAAACTCGTTTCTATCTAAAGCACAATGCAACATTGGCACTAGCCTCTGCTTTTTCAGATGCAGACCATTCTGTAAATACTGTAGTAGGTTGTGTGTACTCTTTTTGTGTGATATTCTATGCATCAAAACTATTTGCTTGCATGTATATCATCATTCGTGTAGCCAGTAGCTATAATTCATGCCATTAAAGAAAGGTGGTCTAGTAGTGGATTGACTTCAGAATTTCCGGTGTTATTGCTAGTACTAGTGTTATTATCCATAATGTCTATGTATCAGATAACAGTTTTACGATTAAATGATTGTTTAGCTCTGATAGCAATTGAAAAGTCGTTGTGTATGACTTAAGTAGGATCTATATGGATATAGCGGAAATGCAGATGATATACTAACTAGTTAATACAAGAACTGATATGATATATCACAAGTAAATAAAAGCAATAAGTAAAGTAAAGTGACACCAGGAATTTTATACTGGTTCGGACTTCCCGCCCTACGTCCATTCCCTAACCTCCTCTTCGGAATTCACTATCACGCCCTCTCTTAATCCGGAGGAATATGTCAGTACACCTGAGCCCTAACAAGGATGCCTCTTGTAACGACCCGGGGTTTTTACGATCCTGGATATCGGCATACAACACTATGTCGACTATTCAAGCATCGAAAATACCGGTAGTTAATGAAAGAAGTTAGAGGGTGAGAATCGATAAGATAGAAACTTAGAATAGAAGAAGAAGAACAACACAACATCAGAGTAACACGAACCTCACCGCGGAACGAATAACATATAATATATAACATAACTTTGAAATATAAATCTGTACTTGAATATACATATCATTTCCAAAGTACAACACTTACAACACAGCGGAAATAACCATAGATATATAATTCTGAAGCCTCCTGCTCCAGCTCTCCAAATATATCTGTAAATCCCGACTACTTGACTGCCCGTACAAAATTGGGCACCCAAGAGTTTAGGGAAAATAAAACAAAATAAACTCCGGGTCAGTTATGTGACTGGTGTGAGTAAACTCAAATCATTTGTTTAACTTTAAAAACCCTTTCAAAAGAAAGAATAATCGTAAGACCGATCCACACATAAACACGGATGATTTTTACCTTACGATAACCCAAATCATTTGTAAAACAATATTATTCTGATATTATAATAATGTCTAACACAAGTAATATCAATCTAGTAGAAATGCGTGCATCTAACGTTCTACATATATAATATACAATCAAAACCGCGGACTCTTATTTGGGGAATGGATTCTAACTATGACAAGTATGGATCCACCTTCCGCTCAATGTACTCTAGAAGCGATACACTGGAGTTCAACAAGAACATCTTGCAACTCGGCCATACATGACCGACCACTCATTTCGCTTGAGTGTATCAAATATATTGTCACCTTACAGTTGGTAAACCAACATAACCATTCCCGGGAGAAACAGAATTGAAAGAAGTAACAAATATGAATGTTCTTCAGATGGTGACAATATACCTACTTGGTTGCGAACCACTTAGCCATGCTGTCTACCCGATTTCTATCATTTCCCAGTTGATGAGGCTGGAGGTCATAACGTATCTTTCAACAGATTACTCATTCATTTACTTTGAATGCCGCATCGTCATACCCGTCAAACCACAAATCGATTTCCCCAAAAATACCACGGGTATAAGCTAAGAGAAACAAATTCCTCCGTCACTAACGTAAATACGTTTGAAACGATTAACTCACGTGATCCACCAAATATACTTTGTCAAACATTCTTCCATACAGGCTGTCGTAGGACTGGACAAACCGAATGCACTATTCTATAAACAGGATAGCCCTTGTATAACTACGTTTTCAATTTGTCTTCGATCTATTTGATTCGAACGCTAACGCCCGTACGGAGTGGTTCTCGGATAATAATCCAACCGGTCTTTCCGTATTGACAATGGAAAAATGGTCAAAACTTTTATAGTCTGTGATTTAACTATCAAAAGAAAACTCGTGTGTAAACAACGATATTATTTCCAAATGGTAATTTTATCAATCAATCAACATTCAACATTTATCCCTTTAAATTAATTTATCATTAATTTATTCATTTCCTTATTTTCTATTATCAGAAAACATTTCTGATTCTTATTTGGAAAACATTTCCAAAACTCCTTCATTTGATTTAAACTGATGTTTAAATAAACATCACTATGCCAACACAAACCATTACGCTCATTAACTAAATTCACTTAACCTACCTTTACTATCAAACTTTAACCATTCCTTAGTTAAGAAGGAAGTCAATCAAGTCGGGGTACAATTACCTCTCAGACCTTAACTGAAAAACATTTTAACTTCGGAATAGACAAAGATTATCTTTTTAAACCTTTAACAACTTCCTTGCGAACCTCACATATTCTATTTACGAATCCACTTCTTTTATAAAAAACATTGGTTATAATGATAACATTATAATCCCTACTTTCGAAATATCTAACTTCGAATATAACTTTTATTCTTTAATTTGAATAAATAAATAAACACCTAATTTATAAATAAATAAATCTTGATTTAAAAACCAAAAAGTATAAATACTTTCCCGAATTCGATATAATTGAATTCGACGATATATTTTCTTCGAATAACTAATATTCGATTGACTCACTTCGAATACTAATATTCGATTATCTGTAATAACCCGGAAAATCTGGGCCAGTTTAAAATTTTTATTTTGGCAAGTTTAGCGGATTCTGAATATTTAAAATAGATTATTTTAAATAATATCGACGTAAAATTTATTTTGAATATAATTCGAACGTATATATTATACGCGTCGTCGTTAGAATATAAATATTTATATATAATAATAAATAGAATTGAAAATGGCGCGGTAGTTCGATAATTCGATTTCAAACTTCAATTGAATGTACCGGGTGCAAAACAATCCGGATTTTAGTGAAACCAAAAATAATGGAATCTAATAGTGAATATCTTTCCAACGAATCCGAAAAATCAAGATTTCATATCGGGAATCAAAAGATATGTCCAGTTGAAAATTCTGAATAGTCGCTATGGAATTCAGGCCCTTAAAAATGGACATTTTGCAAATGACCTCGGATTTAGACGAAACCACTTTTGTTAGATCCGCAGTGTCAAGTTATTGCTAGGTTTCAAATTTCATAATTTTTCGAATCAATATGTGAGCGTGGCAAAAGAAAACGCGTTTGACCAGTTTCCGTTGATTTTAATCGACTGGAAATTGGCCATTTTTCAAACGGCCTCAGAATTCGACGAAACTAGTTTTGTTAGGACCGTATCGTCAATACGAAGCTAGAAAATATTTTTCTGGAATTTTTTAGAGTTAGTATGTGACTCCGGTAATTTGAAATGTACGTTTAAAATTCAATATAAGGATTTAAATTGTAAATTCAACGGAAACTGATTGTAACGATCAAACCAGCTTGCGATACATATCCCATTGTGTTCGAAATGGGGGTATAACGCTATGGACAACAGGCGGTAGGCCTCGTTTCGAGGTCGTATGTAAAAGTCAACCTTTTTACAAATTAAATAATTAATTAATAAAAAAAAAATATTATTTTAATTTCCCTCCCTCCCTTTATTCTTCTTCCTGGCCCCCCGTTCATTTTTATTTCGAACGAACAGAATAAAAAAAAAAAAACCCTAAGCAAATCACGCCGCCCCTCCAGACCTCGACGCCGACGAAGTCCCCGAAGCCATCGCCACCTCGTTCAAACTCCGAGCGCCGTCCACCGCCTCTCTCCGTTCGAACCCCCGAAGTCGCCCACCGCTTCACTCTCCCTCCTCCGCGTCGCGACACCGATTAGCCCCCCCCCCCCCCCCCGTCGAATCGCGAGTCCCCCTCGAAGCTGCCTCCGACCATCGACGAAGACCTCCCCCCCCCCCCCCCCCGCTCCTCTGTAAGTTTTAATTTTATTTTATTTTTATTTATTTTATTTTTATTTTATATATAAACTGATTTGTTTAAATTATAAAAACTGAATTTTATAAAAAGGTATAAAACTGAATATTTTTAACAGGATTTTTTTTTAAAAAAAAAGTATTAAAACTGAAATTTTTAAAAGTAGTTTAAAACTGAAAGTTTTAAAAGTATAAAACAGATTTTTATATAAGAATTTTTAAACTGGTTTTGATTTTTTAAAAGCAAAGAAAACTGATTTTTAAAAGCAAAGAAAACTGATTTTTAAAAGCAAAGAAAACTGATTTTTTAAAAGCAAGGAAAAACTGATTTTAAAAGCGAAGTAAAAATCATATTTTTATATGTTGAAAGTCGAAGTAAAAATCATATTTTTATATGTTGAAAGTCGAAGTAAAAATCATATTTTTATATGTTGAAAGCAAAAGTAAAAATCATATTTTTATATGTTGAAGTCAAAAGTAAAAATCATATTTTTATATATTGAATAGCGACGTCAAAATTCGATTTTTATAAATTGAATAACGAAGTAAAAATTCGATTTTTACATATGTAGTGGCTATGGGCAACGAGAACGACGAAGATCTCTACAATAGGAGTATCGTGAAGTTGGATAGCTTTCGGTGAGAACTTCTCACTCAAAATTTCTCTTTTGCTAGTTATATATATTTATATATACTAGGATGCAGACGGTGCTTAGTAGCACCCGACACCCGTCCACATACCATGGACTTGTTTGTTTGGTTGTGTAGTTGGTTAGGTTATTTGATTTGGATTTGATTGATTGGTTGAATTGGAAATTGATTAAAATTGATATGTGAATGGCGTGGGCCTTCACTAGACCGGGGATAAGGCTAGGCCTCGTCCCGTTTCTAGTATCGTGCCGTTATGCCGCCGAAATTTTCTAAAGTATGTTAGAAAAATAAAAATATCATTTTTATTGAATAAATGAACTGAATAGAAATTCATATGTTGAAATAAAATGTTTTATCGTTAAAAATATAATTTTTAACGTGAATGTGAATAAATATTCATTTACAAACCGGACGGTTTGTTTATGTACACCTATTTGACTGATATTGATTGGGTCGATAAATTTTACACATCGCCCAACTGCACGAATAAAATCTGTGTTTGATTGTTTGAAACCCTACACGGGTGTTGGGATGAAATTTAAAGTTCACTCATCCTGACTGATTAAATATGTCGATCGATTGATTGACAGGCTGTTATAAGCGTTAGATATCTATATTTGATGCTTATACAGTGTAGTGCACTTTGGTTGATGGTTGATTATTTTCAATGCTATTATATACATGTGTTGTATGAAAATCCATATAATTAACGTTATATGGTGATTGATTGGGCCTCATTCCAATTTGAAAAATAAAGACAATATAAAATAAAGGTTCATGTGTTGACTATACTCATCCGTTGGGATTAGTCATGTGTTGAACGAATTATTTTTATAATAAAATTTACATCTTTAACAATATAAAATAAAGGTTCATGTGTTGACTGTACTCATCCGTTGAGATTAGTCATGAGTTGAACGAAATAATTTAACAAAAATAGTCACACATGGACGGTACTCATTCGTTGAGATTAGTCGTGTGTTGACAAAAAGAAATATTTGAAATAGAATATATAAAGCCGTGTTGATTAGTGATGCGCCATTTTGACACGAACGATATTTATATCGATTACATTCGTAATTGAATATATAACGATTTCGATTTGAATTGAATATAAAACGATTTCGAAATGAATTGAATATATAACGATTTCGATTTGAATTGAATATAAAACGATTTCGAAATGAATTGAATATAAAACGATTTCGATTTGAATTGAATATAAAACGATTTCGATTTGAATTGAATATAAAACGATTTCGATTTGAATTGAATATAAAACGATTTCGATTTGAATTGAATATAAAACGATTTCGAAATGAATTGAATATAAAACGATTTCGAAATGAATTGAATATAAAACGATTTCGAAATGAATTGAATATATAACGATTTCGATTTGAATTGAATATAAAACGATTTCGAAATGAATTGAATATAAAACGATTTCGATTTGAATTGAATATAAAACGATTTCGAATTGAATGGAATAGAAAACCAATTTGATTTCAAATTGAATATATATTGAACTTGATTCAAATAGAAAACGAAACGAATTGGATTTGAATAGAAAATGAGTTTGAATCGAATATAAAACCAATTTGAATTGAATTGAATTGAAAACGAATTCAAAATTGAATTGAAAGCGAATTGAAATGAATTCAAATTTAATTGAAATTTGAATTGAATAGAAATGAATTTTAAAACGAATTTTTAAAGATGAATTCAATTTTGCTTTGGATTGAAATAGAAGTTGAAATGGTTCTTGAAACGAATTTAAAACTATTTATATAATTCGTTTTAAATAGAAATCGACGAAATATATATATTATATATATTATATATATAATATAATGGCCTGAATAGAACGCGCCGCGCCGCGGCAGTTCGAGAATTTCGACCATTTATTTCAAACGGACATTACGGGAGATCCGACCGTCGGATTCTCCTAAAACCGGAACCGTTGGGTTCGTATCGAAAAGAGCTTTCTAAAGAATATTAGAAATTCAAAATCTAACGGTTGGATTTGGAGATACGTCCAAATCAAATTCGAAAAAGGTCGCTATAAGTGCAGTTCGATGGCCATTGTTGGAAATCGACTGTACGGGCCTTGATAAAATTATTAAAAATAGTAATAATTTGTATAAAATCATAAGAAATGATTTGGGAAAATTTGGGATGAAAAACTCCACATTTAAAAAGATAAAAATAGATTTTTATCGAAATGAACTAGTTTTGAACTAAATTTAAAACCTAATTATTTTTAAATAAATAAATTAGATTTAAAAGGGGTTTTAAATAATCGGGATTTCTAATATATTTGATAGAATGTGATTTGGGTTTGTCGTGAACTGTGTTTTAAATAACACCTAGTTCTTTAACCCAGTAAAAGGAGTTCTAATGAATCTGCAATTAGATTGAAATGTGAATCCATAATCTAAATTATCAAATTTAGAAAATGAGCGAGAATGGAGTATTACCAGTTTTACTCCAAAGCGATAGTTAAATCTTTAATTAGATTTGAACGTGAAATGGTAATTAATTTTACCGATAACACCACGGTGTTAGATATGGAGTATTACCAGTTTTGCTTCATGGGATGAATAGGTTGGGATTGGGAAATAAAATAAATAATTACTTCGTTACGGTTCGCTAATCTCGACTAGTTGGGAAAAACCATAATTTGGTTTTAAATGACATCCAAAGGAAGATTACAGGATAAATTTTAAATACTTTATCTTGGATAAAATTAATGGGAACCTTTCCCTAAGAATGTGGAATTTAGAAACTAGCTGTAGGTTGGCTAAGAAGAATGGCTTCCTGGGTATTGATCTGATGTTGGTTTCGGCCTTCGGGGTTAATGTTTGGGAAATTGTTCTCTGGCTAATTTGCGGTTAGTGACTAATGAATTGGAATGAGGCGTATGTTGTGTTTGTGTAACATTTGTTTTCAATATACGTGGGTTGTTCGGAAAGTCCGGGTTTATACCCATTCTGAATAACCGATTCGACGATAAGTCGAAGATGAAGACGGTGGTCGAAGACCGGAAGTCTTCACATCGTTTGGATTATTACTGACGATCCTGATTGGGCTGTACACCCAAGAGGATGGAAATAGTTGGTGGTCGTCCAGACGTACCTGGAGATGGATGGATATGCGAGGAAAGTGCCTCCGGTTTCGTTCAGACCCAGAACGGACTTGTAAATGGATTGTGTGTCTGACATTGGATTTTATTCTGTGTTGATTGATTTCTATTAAATATACATCTGTTTGGCGGCGGAGAATTTATTCTCTTGCTTAACGCCCTTCTCTGAGACGTACGAGCTCAGAGGTTGTATATCGATGGACATCAGTCGCATGGCATGAATTGCCTGTGTGGCATACTAAGATGCAATGATCAAGGCTTCTGTTGAAAAGCAAAGTCTTGTGGTTGATGATCAAAGCACGCCTACGTGGCAGCTTTGTGTATAACGTGTATTCGCGAGCCTCACACCTCGGTATGAGTTAAAAACGGGATACGGACTGCAGGGAGAGCGCACGTTTCTTTCTAGCTTTGGTGGTGTCAGTGACTTACCAGCCCTGACATATATATATTTTTCACCTTTGTGGTTGTTGGATGAGGCGCCTCGATTATAGGTCTGTAAGGACCGGGAAACGTGTGTTCAGGAATTGCCAATCCTCTAACGTAAGTGAGGACCGGCCCTGAAGCATCCAGGGGTTACCCAGTGTGCGTAATCCTGAGGCATTTGCTAGAGTGTCTCGAACGCGGAGAGGAGCTTGCCCCTTGCCTCGACTCATGACGGAAATCCAATTTCCAATACGTGTATTGCGGTCTTAATTGTAGAACTAGTATGGCGACATGATATATGGCACCCATGCCGTCTATGATTTATATTTATGATTGAAATGTTTTGACACTATACACATATTATAGTATCAAATGATTTGTTTTAAACGTACCAAGCATGTTTGGCTATTATAAGGGAAAACCCTATCCTCCGGCTTGCGTTGCATTGTGTGATGGGACCTGGGTCTTATAATAGCTTCATTTTTCGAAAAAGCATTGCGTTGTTTATTCTATGCACTGGTATTCTTGGGAGGAAACCCGTTCCGTGTTATACGGCGTGGTCCCTTGAATCACTCTCTTTTAAAGTAAAGCTTTAAATAACTGTTTTAGTTCTCACACCAGTCACATGACTGACCTGGAGTTTATTGTTTTAACCTAAACTCTGGGTGCCCTTATTTTCCGTACGGGCAGCTAGTAGTTTTGGTTTTGCAGATTTATATTCACAGGATCCTGGTTTACAGCTGGAATGATATCCGGAAAGCTCTGTATCCGTATATCACCTTCAGTTGTGCTTTGTATTATTTTCCGCTGTTATGTAATTTAAATCTCTGATATTTCTGTGTAATATTTATTCATTTATACTCTGTATATTCTTGTAATCTGATGCATTGTTGTAATGACAAGTGAAATGTTCTTCTGTTTGTGTTCTGATTTGTCATGTTCTCAACGTTCAGGGGTTTCGAACGGTCTAGATCGGTTTAACGACTGATCCGGATCGAGCGAAATTCCAGGCCGTCACATTTGGTATCAGAGCTTTGGTTTACAGAGCTCGAGAACAAGACACGTTAGAACCATACGAAAGAATTCATCAGATATTGGATTAGTAATATCCAATTAGAATGACTCGTTAGAGATAGGATCAGTAGTATCCTAGAACGAGTGTGAAGAGTATATTTTTCAAATGCAAACAATTTTGTTTTGAAAATTTAAACCATTTTAAACGTATTTGACTATTTATTTATTTTGAATATGGACAATCGAGTATATAAAGATTTTGCATATACGCGTCATGAACGTATATTCAAAGTTTTAATATACTGGATAGATATAGAATCATACTCTAGTGGCCCGAAGATGATTCTGATGATTGACTAGTTGTCATTAGTATTCATGTTCGAGTAACGAAGGTGTGATATCGATATATTTCCATTCGACTGGTGTGAGAACCAAAACTTATATATAGTTAGAACACATTGTTGTGAATTGGCATCAAAAACATGATTTTCTTTATATATATCAAAATTATGAATTTGAAACTCTAATCCACTAATTGATTGATGTTTGTGTTGTTTGTTTAATTGTTTGCTGATTTTTAACCATTTATGCCTAATATAATCAAATATTGAACTATATTGAAAATTGGTCGCATTTGCTTCCATATACATATACTTACATTGAACAGGTCATAGCAAGGAGGCTAGAGCAGAGAATAAAATTTGTTTGCCCGACAAATAGGTACATGTTTACTACATAATTTCCTGTTTTGTTTGGGTGATGATGATTTTGTGAGCCTATTGGCTAGCCGCTTGGCTTTTTCTTTTTCTTTTTGAGATCTGAAGGACCGGGGAAGCTATTTGAAATTCCCCGATGCTCCCGGTGCAGGGGAGGTTATGGCGAAATTTTTCGAAAATTTAGGGTGTTAGCCAAATTTTTGAAATTTTGAAAATTCTCAGAAACTGAAAAGTTGGAGAATGGAAGCCCGACCGAATGTAGAGCTTAATAATCAAACCACTTTCGACTTTGTTCCTTTTCGAGGACGAAAAGTTTTAAGTGGGGGAGATTGTAATAACCCGGAAAATCTGGGCCAGTTTAAAATTTTTATTTTGGCAAGTTTAGCGGATTCTGAATATTTAAAATAGATTATTTTAAATAATATCGACGTAAAATTTATTTTGAATATAATTCGAACGTATATATTATACGCGTCGTCGTTAGAATATAAATATTTATATATAATAATAAATAGAATTGAAAATGGCGCTTTAGTTCGATAATTCGATTTCAAACTTCAATTGAATGTACCGGGTGCAAAACAATCCGGATTTTAGTGAAACCAAAAATAATGGAATCTAATAGTGAATATCTTTCCAACGAATCCGAAAAATCAAGATTTCATATCGGGAATCAAAAGATATGTCCAGTTGAAAATTCTGAATAGTCGCTATGGAATTCAGGCCCTTAAAAATGGACATTTTGCAAATGACCTCGGATTTAGACGAAACCACTTTTGTTAGATCCGCAGTGTCAAGTTATTGCTAGGTTTCAAATTTCATAATTTTTCGAATCAATATGTGAGCGTGGCAAAAGAAAACGCGTTTGACCAGTTTCCGTTGATTTTAATCGACTGGAAATTGGCCATTTTTCAAACGGCCTCAGAATTCGACGAAACTAGTTTTGTTAGGACCGTATCGTCAATACGAAGCTAGAAAATATTTTTCTGGAATTTTTTAGAGTTAGTATGTGACTCCGGTAATTTGAAATGTACGTTTAAAATTCAATATAAGGATTTAAATTGTAAATTCAACGGAAACTGATTGTAACGATCAAACCAGCTTGCGATACATATCCCATTGTGTTCGGAATGGGGGTATAACGCTATGGACGACAGGCGGTAGGCCTCGTTTCGAGGTCGTATGTAAAAGTCAACCTTTTTACAAATTAAATAATTAATTAATAAAAAAAAATATTATTTTAATTTCCCTCCCTCCCTTTATTCTTCTTCCTGGCCCCCCGTTCATTTTTATTTCGAACGAACAGAATAAAAAAAAAAAAAAAAAAAACCCTAAGCAAATCGCGCCGCCCCTCCAGACCTCGACGCCGACGAAGTCCCCGAAGCCATCGCCACCTCGTTCAAACTCCGAGCGCCGTCCACCGCCTCTCTCCGTTCGAACCCCCGAAGTCGCCCACCGCTTCACTCTCCCTCCTCCGCGTCGCGACACCGATTAGCCCCCCCCCCTCCCCCCGTCGAATCGCGAGTCCCCCTCGAAGCTGCCTCCGACCATCGGCGAAGACCTCCCCCCCCCCCCCGCTCCTCTGTAAGTTTTAATTTTATTTTATTTTTATTTTATATATAAACTGATTTGTTTAAATTATAAAAACTGAATTTTATAAAAAGGTATAAAACTGAATATTTTTAACAGGAATTTTTTTTTAAAAAAAAAGTATTAAAACTGAAATTTTTAAAAGTAGTTTAAAACTGAAAGTTTTAAAAGTATAAAACAGATTTTTATAAAAGAATTCTTAAACTGGTTTTGATTTTTTAAAAGCAAAGAAAACTGATTTTTAAAAGCAAAGAAAACTGATTTTTAAAAGCAAAGAAAACTAATTTTTTAAAAGCAAGGAAAAACTGATTTTAAAAGCGAAGTAAAAATCATATTTTTATATGTTGAAAGTCGAAGTAAAAATCATATTTTTATATGTTGAAAGTCGAAGTAAAAATCATATTTTTATATGTTGAAAGCAAAAGTAAAAATCATATTTTTATATGTTGAAGTCAAAAGTAAAAATCATATTTTTATATATTGAATAGCGACGTCAAAATTCGATTTTTATAAATTGAATAACGAAGTAAAAATTCGATTTTTACATATGTAGTGGCTATGGGCAACGAGAACGACGAAGATCTCTACAATAGGAGTATCGTGAAGTTGGATAGCTTTCGGTGAGAACTTCTCACTCAAAATTTCTCTTTTGCTAGTTATATATATTTATATATACTAGGATGCAGACGGTGCTTAGTAGCACCCGACACCCGTCCACATACCATGGACTTGTTTGTTTGGTTATGTAGTTGGTTAGGTTATTTGATTTGGATTTGATTGATTGGTTGAATTGGAAATTGATTAAAATTGATATGTGAATGGCGTGGGCCTTCACTAGACCGGGGATAAGGCTAGGCCTCGTCCCGTTTCTAGTATCGTGCCGTTATGCCGCCGAAATTTTCTAAAGTATGTTAGAAAAATAAAAATATCATTTTTATTGAATAAATGAACTGAATAGAAATTCATATGTTGAAATAAAATGTTTTATCGTTAAAAATATAATTTTTAACGTGAATGTGAATAAATATTCATTTACAAACCGGACGGTTTGTTTATGTACACCTATTTGACTGATATTGATTGGGTCGATAAATTTTACACATCGCCCAACTGCACGAATAAAATCTGTGTTTGATTGTTTGAAACCCTACACGGGTGTTGGGATGAAATTTAAAGTTCACTCATCCTGACTGATTAAATATGTCGATCGATTGATTGACAGGCTGTTATAAGCGTTAGATATCTATATTTGATGCTTATACAGTGTAGTGCACTTTGGTTGATGGTTGATTATTTTCAATGCTATTATATACATGTGTTGTATGAAAATCCATATAATTAACGTTATATGGTGATTGATTGGGCCTCATTCCAATTTGAAAAATAAAGACAATATAAAATAAAGGTTCATGTGTTGACTATACTCATCCGTTGGGATTAGTCATGTGTTGAACGAATTATTTTTATAATAAAATTTACATCTTTAACAATATAAAATAAAGGTTCATGTGTTGACTGTACTCATCCGTTGAGATTAGTCATGAGTTGAACGAAATAATTTAACAAAAATAGTCACACATGGACGGTACTCATTCGTTGAGATTAGTCGTGTGTTGACAAAAAGAAATATTTGAAATAGAATATATAAAGCCGTGTTGATTAGTGATGCGCCATTTTGACACGAACGATATTTATATCGATTACATTCGTAATTGAATATATAACGATTTCGATTTGAATTGAATATAAAACGATTTCGAAATGAATTGAATATATAACGATTTCGATTTGAATTGAATATAAAACGATTTCGAAATGAATTGAATATAAAACGATTTCGATTTGAATTGAATATAAAACGATTTCGATTTGAATTGAATATAAAACGATTTCGATTTGAATTGAATATAAAACGATTTCGATTTGAATTGAATATAAAACGATTTCGAAATGAATTGAATATAAAACGATTTCGAAATGAATTGAATATAAAACGATTTCGAAATGAATTGAATATATAACGATTTCGATTTGAATTGAATATAAAACGATTTCGAAATGAATTGAATATAAAACGATTTCGATTTGAATTGAATATAAAACGATTTCGAATTGAATGGAATAGAAAACCAATTTGATTTCAAATTGAATATATATTGAACTTGATTCAAATAGAAAACGAAACGAATTGGATTTGAATAGAAAATGAGTTTGAATCGAATATAAAACCAATTTGAATTGAATTGAATTGAAAACGAATTCAAAATTGAATTGAAAGCGAATTGAAATGAATTCAAATTTAATTGAAATTTGAATTGAATAGAAATGAATTTTAAAACGAATTTTTAAAGATGAATTCAATTTTGCTTTGGATTGAAATAGAAGTTGAAATGGTTCTTGAAACGAATTTAAAACTATTTATATAATTCGTTTTAAATAGAAATCGACGAAATATATATATTATATATATTATATATATAATATAATGGCCTGAATAGAACGCGCCGCGCCGCGGCAGTTCGAGAATTTCGACCATTTATTTCAAACGGACATTACGGGAGATCCGACCGTCGGATTCTCCTAAAACCGGAACCGTTGGGTTCGTATCGAAAAGAGCTTTCTAAAGAATATTAGAAATTCAAAATCTAACGGTTGGATTTGGAGATACGTCCAAATCAAATTCGAAAAAGGTCGTTATAAGTGCAGTTCGATGGCCATTGTTGGAAATCGACTGTACGGGCCTTGATAAAATTATTAAAAATAGTAATAATTTGTATAAAATCATAAGAAATGATTTGGGAAAATTTGGGATGAAAAACTCCACATTTAAAAAGATAAAAATAGATTTTTATCGAAATGAACTAGTTTTGAACTAAATTTAAAACCTAATTATTTTTAAATAAATAAATTAGATTTAAAAGGGGTTTTAAATAATCGGGATTTCTAATATATTTGATAGAATGTGATTTGGGTTTGTCGTGAACTGTGTTTTAAATAACACCTAGTTCTTTAACCCAGTAAAAGGAGTTCTAATGAATCTGCAATTAGATTGAAATGTGAATCCATAATCTAAATTATCAAATTTAGAAAATGAGCGAGAATGGAGTATTACCAGTTTTACTCCAAAGCGATAGTTAAATCTTTAATTAGATTTGAACGTGAAATGGTAATTAATTTTACCGATAACACCACGGTGTTAGATATGGAGTATTACCAGTTTTGCTTCATGGGATGAATAGGTTGGGATTGGGAAATAAAATAAATAATTACTTCGTTACGGTTCGCTAATCTCGACTAGTTGGGAAAAACCATAATTTGGTTTTAAATGACATCCAAAGGAAGATTACAGAATAAATTTTAAAGACTTTATCTTGGATAAAATTAATGGGAACCTTTCCCTAAGAATGTGGAATTTAGAAACTAGCTGTAGGTTGGCTAAGAAGAATGGCTTCCTGGGTATTGATCTGATGTTGGTTTCGGCCTTCGGGGTTAATGTTTGGGAAATTGTTCTCTGGCTAATTTGCGGTTAGTGACTAATGAATTGGAATGAGGCGTATGTTGTGTTTGTGTAACATTTGTTTTCAATATACGTGGGTTGTTCGGAAAGTCCGGGTTTATACCCATTCTGAATAACCGATTCGACGATAAGTCGAAGATGAAGACGGTGGTCGAAGACCGGAAGTCTTCACATCGTTTGGATTATTACTGACGATCCTGATTGGGCTGTACACCCAAGAGGATGGAAATAGTTGGTGGTCGTCCAGACGTACCTGGAGATGGATGGATATGCGAGGAAAGTGCCTCCGGTTTCGTTCAGACCCAGAACGGACTTGTAAATGGATTGTGTGTCTGACATTGGATTTTATTCTGTGTTGATTGATTTCTATTAAATATACATCTGTTTGGCGGCGGAGAATTTATTCTCTTGCTTAACGCCCTTCTCTGAGACGTACGAGCTCAGAGGTTGTATATCGATGGACATCAGTCGCATGGCATGAATTGCCTGTGTGGCATACTAAGATGCAATGATCAAGGCTTCTGTTGAAAAGCAAAGTCTTGTGGTTGATGATCAAAGCACGCCTACGTGGCAGCTTTGTGTATAACGTGTATTCGCGAGCCTCACACCTCGGTATGAGTTAAAAACGGGATACGGACTGCAGGGAGAGCGCACGTTTCTTTCTAGCTTTGGTGGTGTCAGTGACTTACCAGCCCTGACATATATATATTTTTCACCTTTGTGGTTGTTGGATGAGGCGCCTCGATTATAGGTCCGTAAGGACCGGGAAACGTGTGTTTAGGAATTGCCAATCCTCTAACGTAAGTGAGGACCGGCCCTGAAGCATCCAGGGGTTACCCAGTGTGCGTAATCCTGAGGCATTTGCTAGAGTGTCTCGAACGCGGAGAGGAGCTTGCCCCTTGCCTCGACTCATGACGGAAATCCAATTTCCAATACGTGTATTGCGGTCTTAATTGTAGAACTAGTATGGCGACATGATATATGGTACCCATGCCGTCTATGATTTATATTTATGATTGAAATGTTTTGACACTATACACATATTATAGTATCAAATGATTTGTTTTAAACGTACCAAGCATGTTTGGCTATTATAAGGGAAAACCCTATCCTCCGGCTTGCGTTGCATTGTGTGATGGGACCTGGGTCTTATAATAGCTTCATTTTTCGAAAAAGCATTGCGTTGTTTATTCTATGCACTGGTATTCTTGGGAGGAAACCCGTTCCGTGTTATACGGCGTGGTCCCTTGAATCACTCTCTTTTAAAGTAAAGCTTTAAATAACTGTTTTAGTTCTCACACCAGTCACATGACTGACCTGGAGTTTATTGTTTTAACCTAAACTCTGGGTGCCCTTATTTTCCGTACGGGCAGCTAGTAGTTTTGGTTTTGCAGATTTATATTCACAGGATCCTGGTTTACAGCTGGAATGATATCCGGAAAGCTCTGTATCCGTATATCACCTTCAGTTGTGCTTTGTATTATTTTCCGCTGTTATGTAATTTAAATCTCTGATATTTCTGTGTAATATTTATTCATTTATACTCTGTATATTCTTGTAATCTGATGCATTGTTGTAATGACAAGTGAAATGTTCTTCTGTTTGTGTTCTGATTTGTCATGTTCTCAACGTTCAGGGGTTTCGAACGGTCTAGATCGGTTTAACGACTGATCCGGATCGAGCGAAATTCTAGGCCGTCACATTATCTCTCTTCGAATAACTAATATTCGATTATCTCCTTTCGAATAACTAATATTCGATTATCTCCTTTAAATCCATTCGAATAAACTATATTCGATTAACTTCTATTGAATAACTTATATTCGATTAACTCCTATTGAATAACTTATATTCAATTAACTCCTGAATAACTCATATTCAATTAACTCCTATTGAATAACTTATATTCAATTAAATAATATTCAACTAACTTTATTTGATTACAAATACTCGACTAACTCTAACTCGATTACTCTATTCAATTAACTCTAACTCGATTCACTCTAATCGATAAATTCTAATTCGATTAACTCTATTGGATCAACCCTATCGATTTACTCTAATGAATTAACTCTAATTGATTAACTATATTTGATAACTTCTTTTCTCTATTCGAATGAACTATATTCGATAACTCCTTTTCTCTATTCGAATAAACTATATTCGATTAACTACTTTAACTCTATTCGAATAAACTATATTCGATTAACTACTTTTCTCTATTCGAATAAACTATATTCGATTAACTACTTTAACTCTATTTGAATAAACTATATTCGATTAACTACTTTAACTCTATTCGAATAAACTATATTCGATCAACTACTTTTCGAATAACCAATATTCGATAACTCTTTTCGAATAACTAATATTCGATAACTCTTTTCGAATAACTAATATTCGATAACTCTTATTTCGACTAACACTACAAATACTTCCTTTTCTATTTGTTTATACAAATATTCCCTTTTCTATTGGTTTTACAAATATTCCCTTTTCTATTGGTTTTACAAGTATTCCCTTTTCTATTAGTTTTACAAATATTCCCTTTTCTTTTGTTTATTTAACAAATAAATATTTCCTTTTTACTTCTATTTATTTTCTACATACTTCCTTTTCAATTCTATTTGTAAATGTTTTACAAATATTTCTCTTTCTATTTTATTTGTAAATGTTTTACAAATATTCCTCTTTCTATTTTGTTTATTTTCTAAATAAAAAAAATCCTTTTATACTTCTATTTATTTCTTAAATAAATATTCCATTTTCTATTCTATTTATTTAACAAATAAATATTTCTTTTCAATTCTATTTGTTAAACAAATAAAAATTCCTTTTATAAAAATCTTTGATTTTATAATTATTTTCTTTCATAAAATCCTTTGATTTTATAAATAATTTCCTTTATAAAATCTTTTGATTTTATAAATAATTTCTTTCAATATATATACATTGAAATTTACCTTTATACATTTGTGACGGCCCGCACCAGCCAGCATTTCCTCCGAAAGTGCGCTGTACACATGCCCGACTAGCACGGGACGGTCGTCAGAAGAAAGGAAAGAAGGGAATTAACTAACGAGTAACCTGTAGAATGTCTCACAGCGCATGGAATAAAATATAATAATAACATACTTGACATAAAACAGGTGAGACAGTGCATAAGCTGATAACTAAAACCAACATCAACATCAGAGCAGCGAAAATCCAAATACAACTTATTACAACTTTCGAAATTTACTGTCTCTAAACAAAAGAAAACTGAAGTAGAAGATGCACTACTAATGCCCAAGCGGTGATCTTCCACAACATAGGGAGAATACTATATATATATATATCATACGTGGAAGCCTCCTGCTCGTCTCTGGATCATCTACCCGTGCATCACCAGCTAACCTGTCTCTAGTCTGCTCGTGTGAGCACCCAGAGTAATAAGAAGAGACATAAAACTCTGGGTCAGACATAAAGCCTGGTATGTGCGATAAGCATCTAAACAGAACAATAACAGGTATACTAAACCATACCTGAACCTGAACCAGCAACCAAAGTGTTAGTACCACATACCGTACAATACTCTAAGGTGCCATAATAAATAGTGTAGAGAATACGGGGGGTGGGGTGTGTATGTCATAAGGGTGGCAAACAAATCAAGCATAACAACCATCCTCACGTCTCTCACTCAGTGCGTAAAGCATACAATGTCCACCACTGTCAATCACTAGACCCATCGAAGTAGTGACGGAGTTCAACTTGTACAACTACTGCTACTACCAAGCTTACCACATGGAGTCATGACCAAATCTTTACAAATGACCCCACTTCATTGGTCTATAGCCCTTTAGTCGTACCTAGGCCATTGCAGCCCTGAATCCGTTCACGTACCTCCCATACATAGTGATCCAAAGTCATAGACATCGACTGCCCCTTGGCACACGTCCCGCAGCAAAGCCCAATCATGAAGTGAACTCTTCAGTTCCCAACTGGATCCTGAGCTCTAACTTCCCATATTGGACTACCTTTGCATCTCGGGTTATTGGTCAATACTGGATCGGGTCGGGTTCCCCTTCTAGCCATCGGTTCGGGTCGGGTCCTCTACCTTGAGTTGGTTCTGTTCGTAGTCTTCTCCTGTAGCGGTTCGGTTCGGGTCCACAGCGTTGCATCGGTTCGAGTCCACAACGTTGCATCGGTTCGGGTCCACAGCGTTGCATCGGTTCGGGTCGGGTGTCCCACTTCGGGTCGGGTCGGATTGCCATCTCCTATCCAGTCCGTGCTTCCGCTCCGATCAGCTCCCTCGTTCTTCACATGCTCCGATCCGATCTCTCTTCCCTTATCCAATCCGATCCCAGTTCAATTAGCGTGGCCTTCCTTTTTGCCAGTTCTCTCAAATGTCAAGTTCCAATACGATCGAATCCCTTGCCCAGTTAAACTTATCCGATCCGAGCCTCCATATCCGATCTGATCCGGTCCAGAACCTGCACTTTTCCTGCAACTTTTCTAGCAAGTGTTTTACGCCATTCGACGATGTTTTCGACCAATTTAACTATTCTAATCAATCACAAATTATTCCAAACAGTCATAGCAACATAGCAAACTAACCACAAACACCAAAACAATGAATTTTCATGTCAAAATGGATCAAATATACCCAAAACCCCATATTTTCCCTTAAGCATGTTTAAGTAAAACTAATCATAGGGTTAACAAAACTTAACCAAACTAAACCAAATTTCTACCAGAGGCATAAAATATTATTTTCGGATTTATAGATATTTTTCCAGAATTTATTAGTGTATAAATTCGCTAATCTTCACTAATTACCCTTAATTAACTGTAATTAGTGTCAAAACAATGCTAATCACTCACCTTGGCCACAAATAGAATTCTCAGAACTGAAACCTTGCTGATTTGGGTGAATACTGATGTCTAACAGCGGCTCTAACCTTGCTTTCGTGTTTTCTCTCCTTAATTTGATGTAGATTAAGCCAAAACTTGATTAGAAAGTGATTAGAAGGTGATTTGGGTGTTGGAGGCCATTGCTAGGGTTCCAAGAATGAAAGTGGCGGCTGAAAGAAATGTTTTCTAACCCTAATCACCCCCTATACATCTCCAATCCCGAAATCCCCTTTGGGCCTAGCTGCTAATTACCCGGTTAAGCCCAATTAAGCTGTTTTTCATCATCTGAAACTTGTTTCAGCCATATCTCCCAAACGGTGAGTCCGTTTGGCTAATGTGACCACTCTACGGAACTGTAAACCATCATCCGGAGCCAATGGAAGTGGTTTTAGGTCTAAATTCTTTTCCAGTCAAAAGTTATGGCCAAAACAGTACCAACTGGGGGTAAAATGGTCATTTAAAAATTGGGAAAAATCATGAACATGGGAAATGACCCCAATAGTCGTCTCCCAAAGTTACATGACCATACGACTTCGTACGTGAAAGAAATAAATATCCTACGATCCTATGATGCGTAGAATACGGGTCGTTACACTCTCCCCCCCTTAAAAAATTTCGTCCCCGAAATTCCTTAACCCAAAACATACAAAAGACCCCGCATGCCTAACAGCCACATACAACAATCAAACATGCAAAACAAGCAAACAAGCCTATCCTAGCATGCGGAAAACTAAATCGAAGTTAAAATCTTACCAGGCGAAGAGTTCTGGATATGTCTTCCTAATGTTCTCCTCTGTCTCCCAAGTGTAATCATTCTCGTCCTCGCCCCACTGAACCTTGACCAACTTCACCGCCTTCCTTCGAAGTTGCTTCATGTCGTGCTCGACAATACGGATCGGCTTGCGGTTCCCAACCGCATCGGGTTCTACTTCGAAGTCCTCTAACTGATCAGGTGAAATAGTCATATCTAAGTCGTGAACAAACTTCCTTAGTTGGGAAACATGAAATACATTGTGAACTCCCGCCATCTTCTCTGGTAAGCCAACTCTATATGCCAAATTCCCAACTAGTTCAAGAACAGGGAATGGGCCAATAAATCTTGGTGCCAACTTGCCTCTCCTGCCAAAACGTATCACGCTCTTTAACGGAGAAATTTTGACAAACACCAAGTCACCAACGAAGAATTTTAAGTCTCTTCTCCTCTTATCAGCATAACTCTTCTGCCTATCTTGGGCAGCCTTCATTCGTTGTTGAATGATCTTGATCTTATCTGAAGTTTCCCTCACCACATCTAGTCCAAGCATAAACTTCTCGCCAGTCTCTATCCAACATGATGGTGAGTTGCACAGTCTTCCGTACAAGCTTCAAACGGAGCCATCCCGATACTGGATTGGTAGCTATTATTATATGCAAACTCTACTAGATGCAAATGGTCATCCCATGATCCACCAAAATCCAGTACACAAGCTCTCAGGAGGTCTTCCAATATACGATTCACCCTCTCCGTCTGACCGTCGGTCTGAGGATGATACGCGGTACTGAGATGTAATTCTGACCCCAGAGCCTCTTGTAAGCTCTTCCAAAACCCACTAGTGAACAACGGGTCTCGGTCACTCACAATGCTTTTAGGTACTCCATGAAATCTCACTACCCACTTCATATACAATTCTGCTAACTTAGCTGCCGTTCTGGTCGATTTAACTGGTATGAATCCTGCACTTTTAGTCAATCGATCCACAATTACCCAAATGCTATCATATCCCGACCTAGTCCTTGGTAAACCATCGATGAAATCCATCGAGACTTGTTCCCATTTCCATTCGGGAATTTCCAATGGTTGCAACAACCCACTAGGCTTCTTTTGCTTTGCTTTAACTAGCTGGAAATTCATGCATTTGGATATAAATTTCCCAACGTCTCTTTTCATCCCTTCCCAGTAGTAAGTCTGCTTCATGTCTCGATACATCTTATTACCACCGGGGTGTATAGTCAGTTTTGAGTGATGACACTCTCTAAGCACTTCATCCCTCAATCCATTGACATTGGGTACAACAAGCTTTCCATTCTTTCTAAGCCATCCATCTCGATCAAGCCCATACTTGTTCATCTCCTCATCGATACCCATCTCTAACTTGGAGATGATTTCCAATAGGTTAGGATCGTCCCTCTGACTAGAGCCGATCCGCTCAATCAAAGTGGGTCTGATCGTCAAACTTGCTAACATTTCTGGATCCAATTCGCACTTTGGTCTGAAATCATACCCAGCGATGTACTCCAGTTGCTTCCATTCAAGAAACATTGCCCCTAAGCTGGCATGTCTCCTACTCAAGGCATCGGCTACCGCATTACCTTTCCCAGGTGTATATGCGATATCAAAATCATACGAAGCCAAGAACTCTAACCATCTCTGCTGACGGAGATTCAAATCTTTCTGAGAGAAGAGATACTTTAACGATTTGTGATCGGTAAACAACTCAAATATTTCTCCCAAGAGATAATGTCTCCACATCTTCAGCGCAAACACGATCGCTGCTAATTCCAAATCATGGGTAGGGCATCTTCTCTCATGCGGTTTCAATTGCCGACTTACATAAGCTACAACCCTACTGCCTTGCATCAATACAGCACCTAGTCCGGTACCACAAGCATCCGTGTACACCGTCATCTCTTCATTCCCCTTAGGAATGACTAACACTGGTGCACATGTCAACTTGTCCTTTAGACTCTTGAATGCATTCTCGCACCTTTCATCCCAGACAAAAGCTTGATTCTTCTTAGTCAACTGAGTCAACGGTGCTGCTATCTTGGAGAAGCCTTGGATAAACTTACGATAATATCCAGCTAACCCCAAGAAACTTCTTACATCTGTTGCATTCTTGGGCGTAGGCCAATCCTGTACCGTAGCCACCTTCGCAGGGTCCACGGCAATACCATTCTCGGAAACAACATGACCCAAGAACCTCACTTCCCTCCTCCAGAAATGACACTTAGATAATTTCGCTTTCAATTGGTGTTTCCTCGACACCTCCATCACTATTCTCAAGTGTCCCTTGTGTTCCTCCTCTGTCCTCGAGTAAACAAGGATATCGTCTACGAACACAAGAACAAACTTATTCAACTGATCTCTGAATACTCGATTCATAAGATCCACAAAGTAGGCTGGGGCATTGGTCAGCCCGAATGGCATGACCAACCACTCATAAAATCCAGACGGCGTCCGAAATGCCGTTTTAGCTATACTCTCAGCTTCCACTCTAAGCTGATGAAAACCTGTCGCGAGATCCAACTGAGAAAATACTCTCGTGCCGCTCAACTGATCAAACAAATCATCTATCCGCGGTAGAGGATACTTGTTCTTCCTCGTCACTTTATTCAACTCGCGGTAGTCTACACACAAACGAAGGGAACCATCCGCCTTGGTAGCAAACACAACTAGTGCTCCCCATTCAGAAACACTCCTTCTGATAATTCCCTTCTTCAAAAGATCGCTGACTTGCACCTCGAGCTCTCGCTGCTCCCTTGGTGCCATACGACGAAGTGGCATCACTATAGGTCTGGCATCTTTCACCAAATCAATACGGAACTCAATCTCTCGATGTGGTGAAAGCCCGGTCACTTCTTCGAAAACGTCCGGATACTGGCCAACCACGGCCAAACCTGACAACTCACTATGCGGAATGTCGAGGGAGTTTAGAAAACTAGCCAATACCCCCTCACTGGGTAGACCACCAAACACTATCCTCCGCCCATCATCCGCTCTAGCTATCACCAAAAAGCCCTCACAGTCTACCACCACCCCGTATCTTTGGAGCCAAACTACTCCCAAAATAATGCCAAACCCAGTAAAGCCCAAAACAAAGCAATCACAAACAAACATGCATCCATGACTTGATAAGACCACATTACGACAAATCATGCTAAGGCTAGTCGAACCACCAATCGGGTTCGTCACTACTAAAGGTCTATCGACAATCTCGGGCTCCAATCTCAACCTATCCACCAGGTCACTAGATATGAAAGAACTGGAAGCTCCGGTATCAAACAAAACTCTAACAGGAACATCATAAACAGAAAGCATAACTTGAATAACGACATTCTTTCCCTTCTCCGCCGCAGTTGGGGCATTCGACGAAGAAGGAATAGCATTAAGGGCATATGCTTTCACCATTTGCTTTTCTTTGGGGGGTTGCGGACACTTGTCCTTGTGATGTCCCACTTGGCCACAGTTGAAGCACTTCCTATCCGCTGGCTTGGCCCGACAATTACTAGCATAATGGCCTTTCTTACCACAGCTGAAGCACTCAACATCTTGCTTATTCGTTTTCTTCTGGCCATCCTTAGTCTGATCCTGCTTTCTCTTATTTTGGGAACCACCCTTGCCTCCACCACTTGCTTGTAGCTTTGGCTCCTCTGCAGATGCAACCTCAGTCTTCGGCTTAGGGTAGAGACTTTCTGATCTCAATGCTTTCCCCACAATCGATTCAAACGTCTCATCGATGTGGTTAATAAGCCTTTCCCCCAAGTACTGATCCAAACCAGTTATGAATTTCTCATTCTTCTTCTCGGCAGTATCAATAAGAGATAACCCATACTTCGACAAAGTATCGAATTCAGCAATATACTCCAAGACAGCTCTGCCATTCTGCTTGAGCTCCAAGAATTTCTTAAACAACACTGACTTCTGAGCAGCTGGAATGAACTTCTCGCTAAAGCGGACCTTAAACTGCTCCCAAGTAATCTGATCTTCAGGAGTAGCTGCCTTTATAGCATTCCACCAATTCATTGCCCGCCCTTGCAGCTGACGGGACGCTAGCTTTCTCTTCATCGCATCCTCGATACCCAAATCCTCGAAGATACGTTCGCAACTATCCAACCAATCCTGAACATCCGTAGCCGACTCCGTTCCGTGGAACGACTTCCCACCAAGGCTAGTATAATCCTTATTCAGCTTGGTGAAGTCGACTCTAGGCGCCTGCACTATTGAACCACCACCATTTCCACCATTGGGAGCTGCCCTCTATACATCTCTAAGCATCTCTCTCATGAGGTCAGTAAACATCGTCCTCATGTCAGCGGCATTCCCATTATTGGCTCCCCTACCAGCACCTCTAGCATATCGGCTCATCGTCAATCTGAAAAAGGAAACGATTAACGACCCCGTAGTGGTGCTAGTGCAGTACGACTTCACCCTTATACTATTAATAGTATATACATATATAACTTTTAAAAACCAAAGTAATCACAAATACGCGCTCTCATATACGTACTATCTCTCCCTAGTGTCTTTCCCTAGGTTAACTACGCAACCTAGAGCTCTGATACCAAGTGTGACGGCCCGCCCCGCACCAGCCTGCATTTCCTCCGAAAGTGCGCTGTACACATGCCCGACTAGCATGGGACGGTCGTCAGAAGAAAGGAAAGAAGAGAATTAACTAACGAGGAACCTATAGAATGTCTCACAGCGCATGGAATAAAATATAATAATAACATACTTGACATAAAACAGGTGAGACAGTGCATAAGCTGATAACTAAAACCAACATCAACATCAGAGCAACGGAAATCCAAATACAGCTTATTACAACTTTCGAAATTTACTGTCTCTAAACAAAAGAAAACTAAAGTAGAAGATGCACTACTAATGCCCAAGCGGTGATCTTCCACAACACGGGGATAATACTATATATATATCATACGTGGAAGCCTCCTGCTCGTCTCCGGATCATCTACCCGTGCATCACCAGCTAACCTGTCTCTAGTCTGCTCGTGTGAGCACCCAGAGTAATAAGAAGAGACATAAAACTCTGGGTCAGACATAAAGCCTGGTATGAGCGATAAGCATCTAAACAGAACAATAACAGGTATACTAAACCATACCTGAACCTGGACCTGCAACCAAAGAGTTAGTACCACATACCGTACAATACTCTAAGGTGCCATAATAAATAGTGTAGAGAATACGGGGGGTGGGGTGTGTATGTCATAATTAAGGGTGGCAAACAAATCAAGCATAACAACCATCCTCACGTCTCTCACTCAGTGCGTAAAGCATACAATGTCCACCACTGTCAATCACTAGACCCATCGAAGTAGTGACGGAGTTCAACTTGTACAACTACTGCTACTACCAAGTTTACCACATGGAGTCATGACCAAATCTTTACAAATGACCCCACTTCATTGGTCTATAGCCCTTTAGTCGTACCTAGGCCATTGCAGCCCTGAATCCGTTCACGTACCTCCCATACATAGTGATCCAAAGTCATAGACATCGACTGCCCCTTGGCACACGTTCCGCAGCAAAGCCCAATCATGAAGTGAACTCTTCAGTTCCCAACTGGATCCTGAGCTCTAACTTCCCATATTGGACTACCTTTGCATCTCGGGTTATTGGTCAATACTGGATCGGGTCGGGTTCCCCTTCTAGCCATCGGTTCGGGTCGGGTCCTCTACCTTGAGTTGGTTCTGTTCGTAGTCTTCTCCTGTAGTGGTTCGGTTCGGGTCCACAACGTTGCATCGGTTCGGGTCCACAGCGTTGCATCGGTTCGGGTCGGGTGTCCCACTTCGGGTCGGGTCGGATTGCCATCTCCTATCCAGTCCGTGCTTCCGCTCCGATCAGCTCCCTCGTTCTTCACATGCTCCGATCCGATCTCTCTTCCCTTATCCGATCCGATCCCAGTTCAATTAGCGTGGCCTTCCTTTTTGCCAGTTCTCTCAAGTGTCAAGTTCCGATCCGATCGAATCCCTTGCCCAGTTCAACTTATCCGATCCGAGCCCCCATATCCGATCCGATCCAGAACCTGCACTTTTCCTGCAACTTTTCCAGCAAGTGTTTTACGCCATTCGACGACGTTTTCGACCAATTTAACTATTCTAATCAATCACAAATTATTCCAAACAGTCATAGCAACATAGCAAACTAACCACAAACACCAAAACAATGAATTTTCATGTCAAAATGGATCAAATATACCCAAAATGTTTAAGCAAAACTAATCATAGGGTTAACAAAACTTAACCAAATTAAACCAAATTTCTACCAGAGGCATAAAATATTATTTTCGAATTTATAGATATTTTTGCAGAATTTATTAGTGTATAAATTCGCTAATCTTCACTAATTACCCTTAATTAACTGTTATTAGTGTCAAAACAATGCTAATCACTTACCTTGGCCACAAACAGAATTCTCAGAACTGAAACCTTGCTGATTTGGGTGAATACTGATGTCTAACAGCGGCTCTAACCTTGCTTTCGTGTTTTCTCTCCTAAATTTGATGTAGATTAAGCCAAAACTTGATTAGAAGGTGATTTGGGTGTTGGAGGCCATTGCTAGGGTTCCAAGAATGAAAGTGGCGGCTGAAACAAATGTTTTCTAACCCTAATCAGCCCCTATACATCTCCAATCCCGAAATCCCCTTTGGGCCTAGCTGCTAATTACCCGGTTAAGCCCAATTAAGCTATTTTCACCATCTGAAACTTGTTTCAGCCATATCTCCCAAACGGTGAGTCCGTTCGGCTAATGTGACCACTCTACGGAATTGTAAACCATCATCCGAAGCCAAGGGAAGTGGTTTCAGGTCTTTCCAGTCAAAATTTATGGCCAAAACAGTACCAACTAGGGGTAAAATGGTCATTTAAAAATTGGAAAAAATCATGAACATGGGAAATGACCCCAATAGTCGTCTCCCAAAGTTACATGACCATACGACTTCGTACGTGAAAGAAATAAATATCCTACGATCCTATGATGCGTAGAATACGGGTCGTTACAACATTCTAGTGTTCTCTATGGTGTTTAACATACCATATAAAATTGATCAATATCATTCAACCATATATAATCAACAACATGCTATATATCACATCATATATAACAATATATGAAAAACAGTAAAATAAATGTTGAGGAATCCAGTTGGATCCCTCCGACCTGTTTCCCTGCATCACAAATGTTAAACACTATAATTAACATCGATTTCATTTCAATATGAAATATTCTGCTAAACAGAATCAATATTTGATTAACGATTTATATATATATCGTTATCTATAATTTCAACCAATACATAAGCAATTCAACTAAACAATTAACACACAACAATCAACAGATAATTATCAGTTCTAAAGTACGTTACAGAAATATAACTGTTCAGAGTTGGTGAGTTTTACTCACATTGGACGATCATCGTTAATAACGATAACCATCGCTTGATTCAAACGGACAATTTATTTTACAATAAATTGTAACGAGCTTCAATCCACTCCCAGTCAGTTCCATTGTGGAGCCACCGTCCATACGATCCCAACGGATCTGATTTTGTTGATTTCTGATAACGTATGAGATAATTACACATTTTCTAAGTTAATACAAATTTAATTTAAAATTAAATAAAAACTAAGCCCTTTTAAATTTCAAATGGGCCACACCGTTTTTAACTCAGCCCAATATACTCAAGCCCAACCCGTATGACCCTCTTTCTTCCACGATGGCAAAGCTGGAGCCGCTGCTCCTTCTCAATCCCATTTTTGTACAAACTAAGACCACACTTTCACTCACCATTCAACATGCTTCATTTCCCATCTTAACTCACGCTTCGTTTGAATTCAAATAAAACCTCACCAACATTATTTAATTAACCTTCCCTCAAAATTTGCGGTTACTGCTAATGCTTCTTCTTCTCAAGGATAAACGCGACTTCCTCCACTACGCCATAGATGGCCTACGGCAACCCCAGAGAAGTGACGCAATAGATGCCAAAAAGTGTTGCTATAGGCAAAAAATGATCTGTGGCAACACTTTTTTGGGGTTGCCTTTTGCCGCGTTGCCTTAGAGTCAAAGGCAACGCCTTTGCGACTCTATGGCAATATCGGTACAAGTGTTGCCACAGGTACCAATACAACCAAAAAATACCCTTTCGCAACTGCAAAAAACAGTTGTAATGTATCTAGTACAGCTGGCAATCGTAATAAAGTCAACCTTTTTTACAACTGTTTCTAACAGTTGTTAAAATTTGTTTTACAAGTGCTAAAAGTAATTACACCTCAACTGCTATTAACCAAAGATTTCATAATATTATAATAAATATTATTATAACGCAGTATTTTATTCGAATAAATATTTTATTTCAATATTTCAAATGATACAAATTTTTTGACTTCACTATTGTACATTCACTCGTGTATTACACAATCATCTATATTTAAATACATTCCTCACTACATTGTCACTCGATTCACTCATATACAGACTCACACATACAACCATAAACAAGAAAAAATACACGAAAATGATTATATAAACTACTACCTTTATTTTTTCCCTTCTGATGATTCGCTCGCTACCACAACTTCTCTAGTTCAATCATGAATGACCTCTGATACATCGACATTACTTCATCATTGATCGCCTTGAATTGATCTAACACAACAAAATTTATTTAGTGGTAATGAAAACAAAACAAAACACAGTTATATGTAAGATGGACTGCAAACTCAGTTGGAAAACTGAGTTGCGGAAAATTCAATCGGAAAACTGAGTTACAACAAACTCAGTTGGAAAACGAGTTGTGGAAAACTCAGTTCGGTGACTGAGTTGCGCGATTTTTAGTTGCGTTGCACGACTCTGAATTGCGCAACTCAGTTGCAAGACTGAGTGAATGCGCGATTCAACTACAAGCGAATGATTAACTTAAAATAGATATGGCCAATTATACATTCCAATTTCCCTACATCAAATCCAAGCCCATGTACATAATAGTGTCCAACCTTGTGAGTGAATATCCCATTTTTCCAATGATTTGTTAAGATATAAGCATACACACACACACACACACACACACATATAGCTTCATGTTAAAACTAGAATTCGCATAACCAGTAACCAAATACCAAAATGAGGGTGTATAAACAAGTGAGTAAGAATTTCCCTTCTGTATTTAATTATACAAATACATATATAGGTGTTGATGTGGCTTCCATAATAAACTAAGAGTTGGGAATAATTAAAAACCTGAATGGAACAATAGCAAAGACAAGAACCTTAAAATCTGGAACTAAATAGTAAAAAAAACATGCATGAGTGCATGTCAGTGGGACACTTGAACAGATGAAGGCATTTGTAAACAGAGACTACTGCACGCATGAATGGTTAGCACGCATGAAAAAGGTTACTGCTGACTTACTGCGTTGTAGGACCTGTAGCGCGTGTATGGAAACAAACAAGTTCCCCAACTGGAATAATTGGAAATGCAGCATGGCTTGTAAAACTAACTTGAATAATGTTCATGAAATGTCACACACTACACCAAAATGAGCTTTACAGATTAAGCAACACCTGTAACTTGATTTAAAAAAAATATAAAATGATAACAAAATATATTAGAAAAATGATAACAAAAGAACATATGTAATTTACTTAAGTGGGTATCAATGTATACTGTGATCTTAAGGTTCCCCATGATATCAAAAAAAAAAAACATATGTAATTTACCTTGATAATTATGCAGCACCCGTAACATGATTTTAAAAAAGTAAAAAAAAGGAGATATATTAGAAATTAACAAAGTAGAAAAAGGAAATAACGTGATGGGGAAAAGGGGAATACATCATACTCGATGAAGTTGTCGTGTTCAATGGCTCAGGCCTTGCCTCTAGATTTGTCTAACTTGGAAATAAGCAAGTCATGAACAACAGGAGATACAACAAATCCAAGGCTCATTAGAGCATCTCTAAGCTCCAAAGTGTCAATTCTTCCGCTGCAGCCTCGATCTGCTCTCTCAAGGATAGACTGGAATATTACACAATACTGTGATTTTTCTTGTGCACAAATCATATAAAAATAGTAATATACCCCCACTTTAAAGGAAATTTTAAAGACCGACATATTCAAAGTTTCTTCCATATACTTGTAATATGAATGTTTATGGCATTATCATATATCTATATAAGAAATAAATTTTTTGTCATATGGCAAAAAAATTGTGATGTGGGAAAACATATATTATTTCTAGTGTGGGGAAGGTTATCACAAGTAAGTTTCAGTATTCTATGGAGGTTATGTTAACTAAGAATGTGCAAATAAAGCATTTCTAATTCCCACCAAAATAATAGATCATGATAACAATTGGCATACCCTCCAGCTTTGAAGACTGCAAAACACAGAGGTAAATTCCTTTGGTCCTGCAAAGTTCACATTAAACAAGTATCAGTAATTGCCTACAAGAAATAGTAATTAATGCATCTTTGTAGTGTTGCAGGGACAAAGAATAATTAGAGGAATATGTCATTCCCACTCCAAAGAGAATTATCTCCACTTCACTTGGGTATTTCATATGAAGGGAAGTGCACTGCAAGTCGATTTTTTTTGAAGTGAGAATAACATATGCATTAGATATAATGCATAGGTGGATGGCATAGCTCAAAAAAATGAAAATGAAAATTAAATAAAACTGTATTGCTAAATTAACAGAGAAATTTTGAAAAAAGGTCAAAAAAATAGGCATAGATGCTACAGACAAGTAATAAGATGTGATGAGAGCATATCATGGTAGTTAAAATGAAAAAACTCCAGTAAAGTTTTACTTTCAGTTCAGCCTACATTAATTGATTAGAGAAGCATTATCAACAATTCAAAGCAAAATTGATGGGTTGGAAGCGGTTTCTATATCAAAGGAAATGGATTTAACAAGTTCTATATCAAAGCAAATGAATTCAACAAGTTATATATCAAAGCAAATGAGTTTAACAAGTTCTATTTCAAAGCGGAAAATAGCTCCGCAAAATATAGCACAGGCCCTAGTAGAAACAAAAATTTATAGACATGAAGCTTGCATTTTATTTAACATCAATCATTATCTAGCATATCTTGTTAAACAATATTTATTCAAAGATAAGATAAAAAAAAATGAATGTTACTGAAGTTACAGGCTTATCTCTCAATGTTGTTTACTTCCGGTCTTCTATATTATGCACTCAATATGCATTTCAGCTATGAATGAAATGAATGGACCACAATAACATAACATGGAATGTTTCTTTAACAGGCTATCAAGTATAAACTTCTGGTTTTTATTAGAAGAGAAAAACAGTTGTAGACTTGTAGTATCCTTATCTATTAAACAAGAACAAGGTGCAGTTTACATTCTAAAAAAAGGAAACAAATTTAGTGATAACTACAAAAAAGAGGAGCACAACAACAGGTGCAGCATAAGCAGGGTCAAAAATGAATGGTGCATGATGCGTGATACAGCGAGCAACGAAATTAGCATAGTCACCAACACAGTTAATCGACAATCAAACCATCCTATTTGATATTCAGTATTATATCGAAGTTAAAAGACTTGAATAAACAAAAATTACCCAAATCAAACCCATCCTCTTTCTCCCTAATCAAACACAGTTAATCGACAATCAAACCCATCCTCTTTCTCCCTAAATTACCCAAATCAAGTAGCTAGAAACATCCCAACTCACAACCGCGAATGCACTAGACCCATCACCATCTCTAATCACCTCAAACCCACACCAAAAGCTATTATGATTTATAATTTTACCAAATTCTGAATGATAGTCTTGATTTTTTTTCTCTCGTGGATTGCTTTTGAATAAACAAAAATATAAACCAGTCGCGATTTGCTGAATAGGGGGCAAACCCTACTTTTGGATCCAATACTTTTTCTGAATAAAAAAAACAAAGACAATATGTTCCAGCGGGAAAACGAAAATTTACGTTGCAGTAGGAAAATGAAAATTTGATGCAAAGTAGTTAAGCCGTGAAGGAAGGTGGATTGATAACGTAGACCGTTGGATCATATTCATGCGGATTGATATTTTTATTAATTTTTTAATTAGAATATATCTATAGCTACTGCAACACAATTTAATATCTATGCAAACACATTGAAGCGTGTGTTGCAATAGACAGAAATCAGCGTAGCAATGGCAACATTGTAGCTAGCAACACCATGGTTTTCGTTGTGATAGGCCATTTATGGCGTAGTGCTCCTTGAATACACAAACATGTCGCCCCCCTTCAACCCTCCCAACTTCACTTCTACTTCCCAGATCATAAAACAAATAACACCATCAAACTCCCCTTTAGATTCTCTTTCTATACCCCATCATCTTGAAGCACTCGGCTCCTTTCCAAAGATAGCGACATCAGGGAAATCCGTGCCCCCCAAATTCACAGTTGCGACATCAGGTTCCATGAAATCCCGCAAAAAAATCCACACAAGCTCGAAATTTGTTCAGGAACCCAAAAACCAAACTCAACTCGCCCAACGATGCTTCAAGAACCCGCAATTTCGAAACCTTATGTCGCTGTTGAAAATCCAAGGACTCAATACTGGCGTCGAACCCAGTAAAATTGGTATCAATTCGAAGACAAACACTCAGGGAATCTATAGATGATTATTTTATGAATTGTAGGAATTTATTTGGATTGATCCAAATTTTCGAAGTTGGTTTTTGTTCACTGTGAATGTAAACGATGGCGGCGGATTTTTCTTTTTTGCTTTTGACCAGAAGAGAGGTAGTTTAGGGTTAGGTGAGTTAGTCATATATTTATAGGACGAGGAAATAATATTTTATTTGATTATTTTATTCATTTTTAATGAACCGCTATTTGTATTTATCTTCTAAAAATCCGTATGATCACATACGATACCCAAAAATCACGAAAATTGGCATGCAGCTGCAGTCATGGACCCAACGAAACTGGTTTCGTCGAATTCCGACTTCGTTTGCTCACGCAGCGTATTTTTAAAGGTCAAAATATCGACTGTTTTTCACATTAAAATTTGGTACGGCCACATACTAACTCCAAAAATCACGAAACTTGAAATCTAGCAATAATTTAATATTGCGGATCCAACAAAATTAGTTTCGTCGAAAACGGAGGTCGTTTGCAAAACTGGCTATTTTTAAAGCTCTAAATAACCCATTTAAATATATAAATATATTTAAAAACAATTAAATTAAATATAAATAAATATATATTATCGTATATATTCACAATAGAATATCATACAGCTCCAATGGGATTTATAACTCGATATTTCAAAATTCCCAGTTATATCGATATTCGGTTTATATTTAAAATCCATTTTAAAATATAAATAGATCGATATAAATTATAAAGGAATTCCATATCGACTTTTCTAAAATTTGATTTGGACATAAATCAAAATCTACACAATGAAATCCCAATTTTTCTCTTCCATTAGAAAAATATACTTCACCAGCTCTGAACTTTTCTTGTTTCACAGAAATCCGGTTTAAAACGGACCATGTACATTCAGTTGAAGTTCAAATCGCCAAATAGCGAACTGCCACGACGTTACGGGCTCGATTAAATTATAATATAATTATTCATTCAAATTTCACTTAAATAATATATTCGTGAATATAATTCAACTCTAAACTGAATTATATATTTTAAATAATCCAATTTACACAATATTGTGAATTCCACTATTTTTGATTATTTCTAAATTAAATATATTATTCTATTATTTATATTAATTAAATATTCAATATAATTTAATTAAACAACCATTTTCAATATTTAAATAATTAAATAAATTAATTATTATACGTAAAAATACTGGTCGTTACATTCTTCCCCACTTAAAATAATTTTGTCCTCGAAATTGCTAAGGTTAAAAACAAACCCTATTGACTGGTTAGACTTATTTGTTCACTTCTTAACTTTAGTTTCCACTGAACTAATTTGATTTCAATTAAATTATTAATTTAATTCTATTAACGAAAAATTTCAGAAAAAATCCTGAAAATTTTCTAACACCTTAACTTTTCGAAAAATTTCGCCAGCACCTCCTCTGTACTGGTCAATAGGTCAAACTCCAACTCGCATCTCTAGGCCTTCTCCTACCCAAAAGAAAATCAAACAGCCAAGCGGCTTGCCAATTCGGCTCATAAATCTCATATCCAATAGAAATATAAACTTGTACCTTTTTGTCGGGCATATCATTATATCCTTTCCATCTGCTGTTAATTCAGCATATACCCATGTCATCCCAATCAAATTCCAATCTATTTTTATCCATAAATCCAACCATCCGCTTATACCTAAGTCGAATTGAATTTCAAATCAAAGTTCCCTTCTCGATTTTCAATTTCTTAACCTACCAATCCAAAATCATTTCAGATTCCTATATCACAATCTAATTCATTTGATATTTCTATTTCAATTCAGTTTCCATGTAACCGGCTTTAATTCAATTTCGATTTCCATTTGCTTTCCCAAATTTAAATTCAATTTGGTTTTAATTCAAATAGTCTTTCTTGGGAGTTTTCAAACAGCTTAGCTTTTCAAAAGTCAAACAATCCCTTTCGAAATTCAGACAACTTGTTTTCGCAAAACATTTCCAAAAACAAAACCTTTGGCGGTAATCCGTCACTTAAAACTCGAAAATGAATACTGATGATGTTGCAGTCATTATCAGAATTTTTTTCCAGTGAATGAAGTGAGTTCAATACTATATCACTTTCAAAACCATATCTAAACACTTCCATTTTGAAATTCATTTCAAAATACCATTTACAATGCTTTAAAACAATTTAAAATCTCCCGGGATTTTAAAATTCTCATATACTTAATCCAAATCCATTTACAAACACCTTTCCAAATCTCCAGGGTTTTAATTTCAATTCTGATTTTAATTCAGATTTAATTCATCTGATTTCACGTATTTCACTTATATGAATTCTGATTGGTTATTTACATAACAATTTTATTTATAATCTTACTCGATTATAATAACAACCAATATATCCAATATAATATAATTCCAATATATATATATATATATATATATTCTCTATATCAAAATATACTTTGGGTAAAATTATTTTCATTTACCCTCTTTTTAAAACATATCGTGTCGACCGATCGTATTCGAGTGTTTAGAAACTCCTATCGATACAGTGGATCAAACTGATCGACCAGAACCCATAAACAACTCAACCAATAAATCTCCAAAATATAAAATTATTTTTATACAATCTACAAATACGTTCACTCGTATATCTACACTCAAACTCAGTCTAGAATATTACTAAACCTATCTCTACTGAGTCACACCACAGAGCCAAGGTAATTCACTTAACCTTAAGCTCTGATACCACTGTAATGACCCGGGGTTTTTGCGATCCTAGATATCAGCATACAACACTATGTCGACTATTCAAGCATAAAAAATACCGGTAGTTAATGAAAGAAGTTAGAGGGTGAGAATAAATAAGATAGAAACTTAGAATAGAAGAAGAAGAACAACACAACATCAGAGTAACACGAACCTCACCGCTGAATGAATAACATATAATATATAACATAACTTCGAAATATAAATATGTACTTGAATATACATATCATTTCCAAAGTACAGCACTTACAACACAGCGGAAATAACCATAGCTATATAATTCTGAAGCCTCCTGCTCCATCTCTCTAAATATATCTGTAAATCTTGACTACTTGACTGCCCGTACAAAATTGGGCACCCAAGAGTTTAGGGAAAATAAAACAAAATAAACTCTGGGTCAGTTATGTGACTGGCGTGAGTAAACTCAAATCATTTGTTTAACTTTAAAAATCCTTTCAAAAGAAAGAATAATCGTAAGACCGATCCACACATAAACACGGATGATTTTTACCTTACGATAACCCAAATCAATTGTAAAACAATACTATTTTGATATTATAATAATGTCTAACACAAGTAATATCAATCTAGTAGAAACGCTTGCATCTAACGTTCTACATATATAATATACAATCAAAACCGCGGACTCTTATTTGGGGTATGGATTCCAACTATGACAAGGTATGGATCCACCTTCCGCTCAGTTTACTCTAGAAGCGATACACTAGAGTTCAACAAGAACATCTTGCAACTCGGCCACACATGACCGACCACTCATTTTGCTTGAGTGTATCGAATATATTGTCACCTTACAGTTGGTAAACCAAAACAACCAATCCCGGGAGATACAGAATTGAAAGAAGTAACAAATATGAATATTCTCTAGATGGTGACAATATACCCTACTTGGTTGCGAACCACTTAGCCATGCTGCCTGACCGATTTCAGTCATTTCCCAGTTGATGAGGCCGGAGGTCATAACGTATCTTTCAATAGATTACTCATTCATTTACTTTGAATGCCACATCGTCATACCCGTCAAACCACAAATTGATTTCCCCAAAAATACCACGGGTATAAGCTAAGAGAAACGAATTCCTCCGCCACCAACGTAAATATACTCTGTCAAACATTCTTCCATACAGGCTATCCTAGGACTGGACAAACCGAAGGCACTATTCTGTAAACAGGATAGCCCTTGCATAACTCCGTCTTCAATTTGTCTTCGATCTATTTGATTCGAACGCTAACGCCCATATGGAGTCGTTCTCGGATAATAATCCAACCGGTCTCTCCGTATTGACGACGGAAAAATGGTCAAAACTTTAATAGTCTGTGATTTAACTATCAAAAGAAAACTCGTGTGCAAACAACGATATTATATCCAAATGGAAATTTTATCGATCAATCAACATTCAACATTTATCCCTTTAAATTAATTTATCATTAATTTATTCATTTCCTTATTTTCTGTTATCAGAAAACATTTCTGATTCTTATTTGGAAAACATTTCCAAAACTCCTTCATTTGATTTAAACTGATGTTAAAATAAACATAGCTATGCCAACACAAACCATTACGCTCATTAACTAAATTCACTTAACCTACCTTTACTATCAAACTTTGACCATTCCTTAGTTAAGAAGGAAGTCAATCAAGTTGGGGTATAATTACCTCTCAGACCTTAACTGAACAACGTTTTAACTTCGGAATAGACAGTTTATCTTTTTAAACCTTTAACAACTTCCTTGCGAACCTCACGGATTCTATTTACGAATCCACTTCTTTTATAAAAACATTGGTTATAACGATAACGTTATAATCCCTACTTTCGAAATATCTAACTTCGAATATAACTTTTATTCTTTAATTTGAATAAATAAATAAACACCTAATTTATAAATAAATAAATCTTGATTTAAAAACCGGAAAGTATAAATACTTTCCCGAATTCGATATAATTGAATTCGACGATTTACTTTCTTCGAATAACTAATATTCGATTGACTCACTTTGAATAACTAATATTCGATTATCTCTCTTCGAATAACTAATATTTGATTATCTCCTTTCGAATAACTATATTCGATTATCTCCTTTAATTCCATTCGAATAAACTATATTCGATTAACTTCTATTGAATAACTTATATTCAATTAGCTCTTATTGAATAACTTATATTCAATTAACTCCTATTGAATAACTCATATTCAGTTAACTCCTATTGAATAACTTATATTCAATTAAATAATATTCAACTAACTTTATTTGATTACAAACTAACTCTAACTCGATTACTCTATTCAATTAACTCTAACTCGATTCACTCTAATCGATAAATTCTAATTCGATTAACTCTATTGGATCAACCCTATCGATTTACTCTAATGAATTAACTCTAATGAATTAACTCTAATTGATTAACGATACCCGATAACTTCTTTTCTCTATTCGAATAAACTATATTCGATAACTCCTTTTCTCTATTCGAATAAACTATATTCGATTAACTACTTTAACTTTATTCGAATAAACTATATTTGATTAACTACTTTTCTCTATTCGAATAAACTATATTCGATTAACTACTTTAACTCTATTCGAATAAACTATATTCGATTAACTACTTTTCGAATAACCAATATTCGATAACTCTTTTCGAATAACTAATATTCGATAACTCTTTTCGAATAACTAATATTCGATAACTCTTATTTCGACTAACACTACAAATACTTCCTTTTCTATTTGTTTATACAAATATTCCCTTTTCTATTGGTTTTACAAATATTCCCTTTTCTATTTGTTTATATAAATATTCCCTTTTCTATTGGTTTTACAAATATTCCCTTTTCTATTGTTTATTTAACAAATAAATATTTCCTTTTCACTTCTATTTATTTTCTACATACTTCCTTTTCAATTCTATTTGTAAATGTTTTACAAATATTTCTCTTTCTATTTTATTTGTAAATGTTTTACAAATATTCCTCTTTCTATTTTATTTATTTTCTAAATAAAAAATTCTTTTATACTTCTATTTATTTCTTAAATAAATATTCCATTTTCTATTCTATTTATTTAACAAATAAATATTTCTTTTCAATTCTATTTGTTAAACAAATAAATATTCCTTTTATAAAATTCTTTGATTTTATAATTATTTTCTTTCATAAAATCTTTTGATTTTATAAATAATTTCCTTTATAAAATCTTTTGATTTTATAAATAATTTCTTTCAATATATATACATTGAAATTTCCTTTAATACATTCTAGTGTTCTCTATGGTGTTTAACATACCATATAAAATTGATCAATATTATTCAACCATATATAATCAACAGCAGGCTATATATCACATCATATATAACAATATATGAAAAACAGTAAAATAAATGTTGAGGAATCCAGTTTGATCCCTCCGACCTGTTTCCCGGCATCACAGATGTTAAACACTATAATTAACATCGATTTCATTTCAATATGAAATATTTTGCTAAACAGAATCAATATTTGATTAACGATTTATATATATCGTTATCTATAATTTCAACCAATACACAAGCAATTCAACCAAACAGTTAACACAACAATCAACAGATAATTATCAGTTCTAAAAATACGTTATAGAAATATAGCTGTTCAGAGTTGGCGAGTTTTACTCACATTGGACGATCATCGTTAATAATGATAACCATCACTTGATTCAGACGGACAATTTATTTTACAATAAGTTGTAACGAGCTCCAATCCACTCCCAGTCGGTTCCATTGTGGAGCCACCGTCCATACGATCCCAACGGATCTGATTTTGTTGATTTCTGATAACGTATGAGATAATTACACATTTTCTAAGTTATTACAAATTTAATTAAAAATTAAATAAAAACTAAGCCCTTTTAAATTTCAAATGGGCCTCACCGTTTTTAACTCAGCCCAATATACTCAAGCCCAACCCGTATGAACCTCTTTCTTCCACGATGGGAAAGCAGGAGCCACTGCTCCTTCTCAATCCCATTTTTGTACATACTAAGACCACACTTTCACTCACCATTCAACACTCTTCATTTCCCATCTTAACTCACGCTTCACTTGAATTCAAATAAAACCTCACCGACATTATTTAATTAGCCTTCCCTTAAAATTTGCGGTTACTGCTAATGCTTTTTCTTCTCTGGGATAAACGCGACTTCCTCCTTGAATTCACAAACATGTCGCCCCCCTTCAACCCTCACAACTCCACTTCTAATTTCCAGATCACAAAACAAATAACACCATCAAACTCCCCTTCAGATTCTCTTTCTATACCCCATAATCTTGAAGCATTCGGCTCCTCTCCAAAGATCGCGACATCAGGGAAATCCGTGCCCTCCAAATTCACAGTCGCGACATCAGGCTCCATGAAATCCCACTGTGACGACCCTGATTTTCAGAACCAGTTTAAAATTTTTATTTTAGTTATTTTTAATGAATTTCAAATATTGAAAATGATTATTTTAAATAATAACGATTAAATATTTAGTTTAGTCGAAGTTAGAACGTATAAATTTATTTTAATTATATAACGAGCCTGAAATGGCGCGGTAGTTTGAAAATTCGATTTTTATTTTCAAATGAATGTACAGGATTCAAAATAGAGCGGATTTCAGTAAAACCGGAAATATTTGAATCTGTTTAACCATATCTTTCTAACGAATGTAAGAAACTGAGATTTCACTTTATAAACTGAAAGTTATGTCCAGTTTAAAATTCAGAAAAGTCGCTGTAGAATTTATATATATATTAATATAATATATAGCCCTTAAAAATAGTCATTTTGCAAACGACCTCTGTTTTCGATGAAACCACTTTTGTTAGGACCGTATCGTCAAAACATAGCTAGGTTTATTTTTCTGTAATTTTTAGAGTTAATATGTGAGCGTGGTGAATTTAAATGTGTCTGGTAGATTTAGTTGAAATTGGATCGACCAGAAAATGACCATTTTTCAAACGAACTTAGAATTCGACGAAATTAGTTTTGTTAGGACCGTATCGTCAAAACATAGCTAGATTTATTTTTCGGGAATTTTTAGATTCAGTATGTGGCCCCGGTAAATTAAAATGTGTGTTTAAATCTAGTATATACTAATTTATATTTTAATTTAAAGAAAAACTGATTCAAACAGTCGAATTGGCTTACGAAACATGTTCCATTGTGTTCGGAATGGGGGTATTTAGCTAGGGGCGACAGTCGTTGGGTTTGATTTGGAGTTCGAATGCAAACTAGATAAATTGGGAATTTAATAATATTAAATTATATAATATATAACCAACTCAACCTAGTCAAACCCTAAGTCAAAGTAACTGGCCCGGTCAACTTCATCTTCTACCGCCACTCTTTAACGTTTGAAGGCGAAAAATCATCCCATTTAATCCCTCGTTTAATCTTCCAATCCCCTTAGAAATTTTCGAAACTCCAACAGCAAAGACCTTCCTCTAGATGAGATCTACCTCTTCAATGGTAGAGATCGTCGTTGGTTGTCAAAAATGAGTGAAATCGGCCTTCGAAGGGCTTCCGTTCGAACGGGTTTTTATGGACAAAGGGACCACCGAGTTCAACGGCAGAGAAGGAGGGTGAAGGCAGCGTCATGCTCTTCGAGGTTGCACAGGGCGATCGTGCCCTAGTGGTCTGTGCAGCGTGCGGTGAGGAGAGAGAAGAGGGGAAGGTGGGTTTCGTGAATCGCCTGAAGATGATGAGTAGCCTGTTTAAGCGGCTAAGTAAAAATCCAATCTTGATTAGTGAAATTAATAATATTATTAATTTAATTTTGTGATTAAAATTTGAAACACCCATATCTTATTCGTTAGGGATCAGAATCACACGAAATCAATTGCGTTGGATTCGCAACAACGAACTCTGCAACATGGAACCAATCCGGACAAATTCAAAGGCATCTGGAATTTTTAATAAAATTAAACATCTGTTTAATTCTATTAAAACAAGTCATACTAACACCAAATAAAATTCTACGTTTCAGAACTGACGGAGTGGAACCCAATGTGAGTTTTCTCACACTGCAAAAATATTCACATTTTTGTGAAATTGAATTTATGTGATTTATCTGATTGTTGTTTGTTGATTTCTATTTTAAATGGACATCTAATTTAAACTGTTAGAAATTAAATTGCCAGGTAGTTTATTTTGAATTGAATTGTTAGTTAAACCCTGACACATATAATCAGTAAATTATTGCAAATTGAACTGTTTGGATGATGGTTGTGATGTGTGTTTATTTGTGGATGTTTTGAACTGTACGGATATTATCTATATTTTTATATCACTGTTATCACCTTGGATTGAAATGATATATATCCATTCCCTGAAATATTTTGAAATGTCGAAAGTGAAATATTTTGAAATGTCGAAAGTGAAATATATTGAAATGTCGAAAGTGAAATATATTGAAATGTCGAAAGTCAATTATGTTGAAATGTCGAAAGTAAAATATTTTGAAATGTCGAAAGTCAATTATGTTGAAATGTCGAAAGTGAAATATATTGAAATGTCGAAAGTGAATTATTTTGAAATGTCGAAAGTGAAATATATTGAAATGTCGAAAGTAAAATATATTGAAATGTCGAAAGTAAATTTTATCGAACTGTCGAAAGTGAAATATATTGAAATGTTGAAATTGAATTATATTGAAACTGAAATTGAATTATTTCAAAGGTTTAAATCTTTATTTAAACTTTGAAATAAAATTCAAATTGAAATGATCTAAAATTTGTTATTTGAAATTTGAACTGAAATTGAATTATTTCAAAGGTTTAAATCTTTATTTAAACTTTGAAATAAAATTCAAATTGAAATGATCTAAAATTTGTTATTTGAAATTTGAACTGAAATCGAATTATTTCAAAGGTTTAAATCTTTATTTAAACTTTGAAATAAAATTCAAATTGAAATGATCTAAAATTTGTTATTTGAAATTTGAACTGAAATCGAATTATTTCAAAGGTTTAAATCTTTATTTAAACTTTGAAATAAAATTCAAATTGAAATGATCTAAAATTTGTTATTTGAAATTTGAACTGAAATTGAATTATTTCAAAGGTTTAAATCTTTATTTAAACTTTGAAATAAAATTCAAATTGAAATGATCTAAAATTTGAACTGAAATTGAATTATTTCAAAGGTTTAAATCTTTATTTAAACTTTGAAATAAAATTCAAATTGAAATGATCTAAAATTTGTTATTTGAAATTTGAATTGAAATCGAATTATTTCAAAGGTTTAAATCTTTATTTAAACTTTGAAATATAATTCAAATTGAAATGATCTAAAATTTGTTATTTGAAATTTGAACTGAAATTGAATTATTTCAAAGGTTTAAATCTTTATTTAAACTTTGAAATAAAATTCAAATTGAAATGATCTAAAATTTGTTATTTGAAATTTGAACTGAAATTGAATTATTTCAAAGGTTTAAATCTTTATTTAAACTTTGAAATAAAATTCAAATTGAAATGATCTAAAATTTGTTATTTGAAATTTGAACTGAAATTGAATTATTTCAAAGGTTTAAATCTTTATTTAAACTTTGAAATAAAATTCAAATTGAAATGATCTAAAATTTGTTATTTGAAATTTGAACTGAAATTGAATTATTTCAAAGGTTTAAATCTTTATTTAAAATTTGAAATAAAATTCAAATTGAATTGATCTAAAATTGGTTATTTGAAATTGAATTTGAATTGAATTTGAAATTTTGAAATTAAATTCAAATTAAATGGCTTAAATAAATATTATGAACTTGAACTTGAACTCGAATTTGATTTGAATCGAATAGATTCAAATAATATTTTTTAAATGGGAAGTTATCCTTTAAAAATGGATTGTTCTCAAATGAATTTGATTTTGGAATCGATTTGGATTGGATTTTGGAAATCGATTTGGTTTGTTTCGAGATTTGAACTTTGGTTCATATTTATTTGAAATGGAAAGAAACAGTTGTTTTGAAAAATTATTTCTATATAAACAAACTTATATATAAACTATTTTATGAAATTTATTCCTTTGATATATGGAGTACTTTATATAAATTGTTTTTCAAAGCCTATTTTTCTATATATATATATATAAGTAGTTTATTTTATAAAATATATTTATATATATATATAAAAAAAAAACCATTTCCAATACTCAAGCTGTTTTGATTTCCAAACTATTCCAAATCTCTTAAATATTTAAAAATTATTCAAAAATTTATTTAAACCCCGAAACTATTTCAAACTTATAGACTGTTTTAGAAGTGAAATTTTTACATTTAAATCTCTAATTTAAAAGTAAATATGATTATTTTGATGTTAGAATCAAAAATGAATTCAAAACTATTTCTGAAGTAAACTGAATGATTCAAATGAAAGGTGGTCAATTGAAGTTATAACCAATTATTTAATTTGAAATTTATCTCAAAGCAAAATATGAATTGTGAAAGTAAATATTATAGTGATTAAAATAATATGATGTTTTAAAGTGAAATTTTTTTTAGCTGAATATGATATTTTGATATCATAACGATTCACTTTTGAAACATAAAATACCAATCGGTGTGTAACATGACGTTTGTTGTTAAAGAGACCGGGGCCTCTTATTGACATACTCTCTGTCGATGTTGGAACCACTTTAACAACTGTGTATGTGTTGGAGTTCCAGAAATGAAGTAGGATGAATTTGGAGGCGATTATTTGATTGAAGAAAGTGAACGATAATGGATGACCCCGACACTTGTGTCGATTTGAAATGACTAAAACAGGAGCCGTGCCAGACCAAATGAGGCTTGACTACCTCTTAGTGGACATCTGCTCTTCGATTTTCCTGGGCCTCGGGTCCATACTATTACTATTCAATTGTTGTTGTTGTTGTTTTGTTGGTGCGCACCCTCGATGGGATGTATTTCCCTTTGATTCGATATGGGGCAGATGTCTACGGTGGGCCGTTAGGGGTAACCATCAGTCTGGATCAGGCAAACTAGTAGCATACTACTTTGGGTATTGCCTCATGTGCCTTGTCATACGTTTATCCTTATGCGAGACAACTACGATTTTGATTTTTGGCATAGGTCTATAGGGGACTCACTGGCTACCGACGTTACTGGTTGTGTTACAGGACCTGCATAGACCATGTGCTTATAAACTGTGTAAGAGTAATCAATGTAACCCCGCTTACGCTATTTTTCTGACAAGTATTTGTGAATAGACACTAGTATAATAGCGAAATTATATTATATAGTATCTAGTTTGACGGATCCTTAGAAGATGGAATTTCCCGTACATCTCTTGAGTTATGTATGTGCATGTTCATATGATATCGATTTGACTTAGATGAGAATATTTTTGCCTGATCCGATCTTGTTTTATTTTCACGCTATTACGCTCGGGTCAGACTTGAGCATTCCAGTTTCAAAGGTCATCTTCTGAAGGATGAAGACGAAGACGATATACTACTATTACTATTGTATCCCACTACTATTCTGTTGCATTACTCTGTATTATCAGTTATGTATATAAATGTATAACTTTGATAAATGTTGTAAAGTGATCAAATGTTTATTTTAAACAGCTTCATGAACTGTTATTTGATTATTATATTTTGTTCATTTCGTTGCGAGATTGTGTGTTTGTTTTCTTCTTTCTTTCTAATTCTAAATTAATCCCCTTGATTATCTATATTTTTGACTATAATGGTTGAAGATGTGGATCGTCATTTAACAATCTGTAAATACGTACAGTTTTGAGTTAGACATGTGTGGATTATTGTCGATTCAAAAGGTACGGGTTTTCGGGTCGTTACAGTTGGTATCAGAGCTTACGGTTTAGCCGTAAACCTTGGCTCTATTGGGGTTTACTCATCCAGAATGAGTTTGAGTGTACATATATACGAGAGAGCGTACTTGTATTTTAATATAAAATGGTTTTGTATTGTGTTGTTTGGCTTGTTGAGTTTGAGTTGGAGTTCTGGTCGATGCGTCTGGACAACGTTATCGACATGAGTTCTAAAACACTTGAATAAGGTATTTTGACACAATATAGTTTTCGATTATATATTTTGTATACAAAAGGATATACTTTGAAATTCAAAGAGTTAAATGGTTCAGAAATCAATATTTTTAACCTATTGATTACCATATATATAAAAAAAAATCGAAAAATCAAAATTTATATTTGATTTATAATTAATGAGGAAGTAAAAATAAAATAAACTAAAATGGAGAATTTGAGATATTTAAATCCAATTGGTTTTAAATGATTTTCAAGACTTTGAAAAATTTATAGCAGTAATATTTGAAGGATATTCAAATAGAAAAATTTGGTTAAGTACTCTATTTTGCTACTGGGAAATAAATTTCGGTGATGAGATGATCATAGTCATCGACTTTCATTTTCGAGTCTCAAAGTGGGGGAGACTACTTGGTAGCATTGCTACCTATTCGTTTTTGAAATTTTAAAATTTGAAATCTTGGGTATATTTTGATATAATTTTTTTTTATGAATAGTATATATTATTTCAAAATGTTTTGAAAAGAATTTGGTATTTAAGATTCTCAAGTCTCTATTTATACAAATAACTCTCCTTGTTGGTAATCAACGAAATAAATAATTGTCAGTATTAATATCAAATGAAATTTGAATAGGTGAATAAATAAATATGATAAATGGATAAGAAAAATATAAATGAAAAATATAATATAATATTATAAAATTGAAACATAAAGTAAGGAAAATGTTAAAGAAAAAATGAAACAAATACCCCTGTTACTTTGATGAATAACAGTAAGTTGTGAAATATTAAAATTTCATTTGTTATATATACAAACCTACCTAAATGAGAAGTTTAAGAGTATATATATGTACTGAAATATTTTACAAGTGAAATTTAAATGAATAACATGTTCAAAATGATGTGTTGAATCACTTAAATGTTATGATGATAACGAAAAGTAAAGATGAAAAAAATGAATTTGAATCGAAGAAATGTTATAAAGGTTAAATCAAGTGGTTGTAATAAATTTTTAATGTGTTAATGTTCTGAAACGATTAACAAATGGATAGAATATTTGCAAAGGACTGGTAATAACTAAAATTGTAACCTCCTAAGACAATTGTAAACTTGAATAGAATCGTATCAAAAAGGGAAACGAGTCTTAAGTAATGTGTAAACTTAAGAAATTAAGTAACAATTCATTTCAAAGTAATAAATTTATAAAGTAACGTAAATAACAAAGGAAATAAAGTCTATAGGTTGTGAAATAATGTGAATTAACAATAAATTACAAATTTGGTTAGTTATGAATAAAGGAAAATGGACTTAGATTCTGACTGAATAAAATATCAAGATGAGCTTAAGAAAATTTACAATAATATTTAACTAAGTTAAATAAAATAAAATAAAAACATAGAGAGCATAAGATATAGAAATTGAAATGAGTAAGTACGTAAATTTAAAACATGTTGATAATAAGTATAGATAAAACGAAATGCCAGCATATAGAAATTTTAATACAGTTGAAATAAGTAGTATATATATATATATATATATATATAAAAAATCCAACAGTTTTAAATAACAAATTGGATTTTGGGTTGTCGTGAGTGGTGTCTTAAATAACACTGTTCTTGAACCCATTTGAGGAAAAAAAAATCTTTTAACTAAGGTTTAAAGAAGTATTCTAGTTAACAAATATAATTAGAATTAAGTGGAAGTTGGTTTTGGGTTGATTGTGAACATTGTTTTAAATGACATTAGTTCTTAAAACCCGATTAACAATGAAATTATGATTTGGAATTTATTAGTCTTTTAACTAAGATTTAATGGAAAAGCTTTGGTTTACAAAGCTTGAGAACCAAAACTTAGTTAGAGGTTAATGGTTGTGATTTGGCATCGAAAATATGATTTTTGAGTATACAGAAGTTATATGTTTTGGAAATTTAATTCATAAATTGATTGCTGGTTATGATGTTTGATAATTAGTTCAACTAATTAAAGTATTGGAACGATAAAACCAATAAGAGAACAAAAGGTAAAATTTATCCAAATAGAATCAAATTTGAACTAAATTGAAATTTATTGAAATGTGCATGTATGTACATGTATATATATTGAGCAGGTCATAGCATGAAAGCTAAGAAGAGGAATAAAATTGTGTGCCCGACCAATAGGTACATGTTTATTATATTGATTGGGATTTGATGATTTTATGAGCCGATTGGCTAGCCGCTTGGCTTTTTCTTTTTCTTTTTGAGATGAGAGGGCCTGTGTGGCGGTTTGGGGATTTTCCCGGTAACCCCGTACAAAGGAGGTTATGGCGAAATTTTTCGAAAATTTAGGGTGTTAGCCAAATTTTTGAGAAATTTGAAAATTCTTAGAAACTGAAAAGTTGAAGAATGAAATCCAGAATGGAAGTTGAGTTGGTTGGTTAAACGACTTTCGGCTTCGTTCCTTTTCGAGGACGAAAAGTTTTAAGTGGGGGAGACTGTGACGACCCTGATTTTAAGAACCAGTTTAAAATTTTTATTTTAGTTATTTTTAATGAATTTCGAATATTGAAAATGATTATTTTAAATAATAACGATTAAAAATTTAGTTTAGTCGAAGTTAGAATGTATAAATTTATTTTAATTATATAACGAGCCTGAAATGGCGCGGTAGTTTGAAAATTCGATTTTTAATTTCAAATGAATGTACAGGATTCAAAATAGAGCGGATTTCAGTAAAACCGGAAATATTTGAATCTGTTTAACCATATCTTTCTAACGAATGTAAGAAACTGAGATTTCACTTTATAAACTGAAAGTTATGTCCAGTTTAAAATTCAGAAAAGTCGCTGTAGAATTTATATATATTTTAATATAATATATAGCCCTTAAAAATAGTCATTTTGCAAACGACCTCTGTTTTCGACGAAACCACTTTTGTTAGGACCGTATCGTCAAAACATACCTAGGTTTATTTTTCTGTAATTTTTAGAGTTAATATGTGAGCGTGGTGAATTTAAATGTGTCTGGTAGATTTAGTTGAAATTGGATCGACCAGAAAATGACCATTTTTCAAACGAACTCAGAATTCGACGAAATTAGTTTTGTTAGGACTGTATCGACAAAACATAGCTAGATTTATTTTTCCATGAATTTTTAGATTCAGTATGTGGCCCCGGTAAATTAAAATGTGTGTTTAAATTTAGTATATACTAATTTATATTTTAAATTAAAGAAAAACTGATTCAAACAGTCGAATTGGCTTACGAAACATGTTCCATTGTGTTCGGAATGGAGGTATTTAGCTAGGGCCGACAGTCATTGGGTTTGATTTGGAGTTCGAATGCAAACTAGATAAATTGGGAATTTAATAATATTAAATTATATAATATATAACCAACTCAACCTAGTCAAACCCTAAGTCAAAGTAACTGGCCCGGTCAACTTCATCTTCTACCGCCACTCTTTAACGTTTGAAGGCGAAAAATCATCCCATTTAATCCCTCGTTTAATCTTCCAATCCCCTTAGAAATTTTCGAAACTCCAACAGCAAAGACCTTCCTCTAGATGAGATCTACCTCTTCAATGGTAGAGATCGTCGTTGGTTGTCAAAAATGAGTGAAATCGGCCTTCGAAGGGCTTCCGTTCGAATGGGTTTTTATGGCCAAAGGGCCCACCGAGTTCAACGGCAGAGAAGGAGGGTGAAGGCGGCGTCATGCTCTTCGAGGTGGCACAGGGCGATCGTGCCCTAGTGGTCTGTGCAGCGTGCGGTGAGGAGAGAGAAGAGGGGAAGGTGGGTTTCGTGAATCGCCTGAAGATGATGAGTAGCCTGTTTAAGCGGCTAAGTAAAAATCCAATCTTGATTAGTGAAATTAATAATATTATTAATTTAATTTTGTGATTAAAATTTGAAACACCCATATCTTATTCGTTAGGGATCAGAATCACACGAAATCAGTTGCGTTGGATTCGCAACAGCGAACTCTGCAACATGGAACCAATCCGGACAAATTCAGAGGCATCTGGAATTTTTAATAAAATTAAACATCTGTTTAATTCTATTAAAACAAGTCGTACTAACACCAAATAAAATTCTACGTTTCAGAACTGACGGAGTGGAACCCAATGTGAGTTTTAATGAAGCGACCCGAAACTTCCCCGGTCTCCGAAGAGATGAGAAAGAACGAATTACTGTGAGGACAAGACAAATCAGAACACAAACAGAAGAACATTTCACTGTTATTACAACAATGCATCAGATTACAAGAATATACAGAGTATAAATGAATATTACACAGAAATATCAGAGATTTAAATTACATTTAAATACCTAGCAGCGGAAAATAATACAATACACAACTAGAAGAGATATACGGATACAAAGCTTTCCGGATATCATTCCAGCTGTAAACCAGGATCCTGTGAATATAAATCTGCAAAACCAAAACTACTAGCTGCCCGTGTCGAAAATAAGGGCACCCAGAGTTTAGGTTAAAACAATAAACTCCAGGTCAGTCATGTGACTGGTGTGAGAACTAAAACAGTTATTTAAAACTTTACTTTAAAGATAGTAATTCAAGGGACCACGCCGTATAACACGGAACGGGTTTCCTCCCAAGAATACTAGTGCATAGAATAAACAGCGCAATGCTTTTTCGAAAAATGAAGCTATTATAAGACCCAGGTCCCATCACACAATGCAACGCAAGCCGAAGGATAGGGTTTTACCTTATAACAGCCAAACATGCTTGGTACGTTTAAAACAAATCATTTGATACTATAATAAGTGTATAGTGTCAAGAATAATTTCAATCATAAATATAAATCATAGACGGCATGAGTGCCCCATCCCACTATGTCGCCATACTAGGCTCTACAAATAAAGCCGAAATACACGTATTGGAAATTGGATTTCCATCATGGTGGCTCCTGATTCGAAAGATCGATCGCGTAGTACAAATCACCGCGGCTTACGTCTCAGCGAGAGAAAACACCGCTATGCACATCCGCACTTTTGGGACTCAAGTATCACCGCGGCTTACGTCCCAGCAAGAGAAAACACCGCTTACTCTATCCCTCCGAGCACGAAGCTCAATATCGGTCGAACGAATCCACTACACTAAAAATGTATACTGATCAAACCATCAGTTTACCACCATTCCGGGCTGTGAGGCTCGCGGATCAACGCTATACACAAAGCCATGCTATATCAGCTGCGCTTTGATCATCAACCACCAAGCTTTGCTTTTCAACAAGAGTCTGGATCACTGCATCAAAGTATGCCACACTATCAATCCATATCGTACCACTGATTTCTGCCAATATATAACCTCTGAGCTCATATGTCTCAGAGAAGGGCGTTAAGCAAGAGAATAAATTCTCCGCCGCCAAACAGATATATATTTAGCAGAGATCAACAAATACAATATAAAGGAATACAATGTCGGACACACCATCCATTTACAAGTCCGTTCTAGGTCTGAACGAAACCGGAGGCACTTTCCTCGCATATCCATCCATCTCCAAGTACGTCTGGACGACCGCCAACTATTTCCATCCTCTTGGGTGTACAGCCCAATCAAGATCATCAGTAATCACCCAAACGACGTAAAGACTTCCGGTCTTCGACCACCGTCTTCATCTTCGACACCACGTCGAATCAGTTATTCAGAATGGGATAAACCCGGTCTTTCTGAATAACTCGCGTATATATTATAAAAGTGTTACACAAACACAACATACGCCTCATTCCAATTCAGAATATTCTTTTATTCAAATATTCCTATACTTTGGGAAAAGTTCCCATTAATTTTATCCAAGATAAATTCTTTAAATTTATTCTTTAATCTCCTTTGAATATCAATTCAAACTAGTCGGGATTAGCGAACCACACCGAAGAAATCATTTATTTTATTTCCCAATCCCAACCTATTCATCCCATGAAGTAAAACCGGTTATACTTCATATCTAACACCACGGTGTTATCGGTAAATTCAATTACCATTTCACGTTCAAATCTAATTAAAGATTTAACTATCGCTTTGGAGCAAAACTGGTGGTACTCCATTCTCGATCACCTTTCAGATTTGATAATTTAAATAATCAATTCATTTTTCAATCTAATTAAAGATTCATTAAAACTCCACTTAGTTTTAATCTTCTCAAAAATCGATATCTTGCCTTTAACTGGGTTAAAGAACCAATGTCTTCTAAAACATGATTCACGATAAACCCAAATCACATTTGATATTAAATACAAGGCTCTGAATAGAAAATATATCGGCTTACATTCAATATCAAATTCTGAAACCAACATATATCGTATTGGATATAACGATATAAAATATATCTTTCAAATCCCCATAACAATATTTGTATAGTCACGAAATCCAACATCGAAATATCCCGAAGATAATTTCGATTCAACTCCAGTCCAATCCACGTATTGGGAGTATTGATTATTTTTAAAATCACTTTCAAATTCAATTTATTTATTTCAAAAATAAATTGATTTTAATTCTAGTTCAAAACTAGTTTATTTCGATAAAAATCTATTTTTATCTTTTCAAATGTGGAATTTTCCAGCTCAACTCTTTCCAATCCATATATTATGATTTTACACAAATTATAGATATTTTTAATAATTTTACCAAGGCCCGTACAGTCGATTTCCAACAACGGCCATCGAACTGCACTTACAGCGACCTTTTTCGAATTTGATTTGGACATAACTCCAAATCCAACCGTTAGATTTCAAATTTCTAATATTCATTGGAAAGCTCTTTTCGATACGAACCCAACGGTTCCGGTTTTAGGAGAATCCGACGGTCGGATCTCCCGCAATGTCCGTTTGAAATAAATGGTCGAAATTCACGAACTGCCGCGGCGCGGCGCGTTCTATTCAGGCCATTATATATATAATATATATATATATATATATTATATATTTCGTCGATTTCCTTTTAAAACGAATTTTATAAATAGTTCTACATTCGTTTCAAAACAATTTCAACTTCCATTTCAATTCAAATCAAAATTGAATTCTTCTTTATAAATTCGTTTTAAAATTCATTTCTATTCAATTCATTTGAATTCATTTGAATTCGCTTTCAATTCAATTCATTTCGAAATCGTTTTCAATTCAATTCATTTCGAAATCGTTTTCAATTCAATTCATTTCGAAATCGTTTCGAAATCGTTTTCAATTCAATTCATTTCGAAATCGTTTTCAATTCAATTCATTTCGAAATGAATAAAATCGATATAAATATCGTTTACGTCAAAATGGCGTCAATCTAATCAACACGGCTTTATATTTTCAAAACTTCTTTATTCTATCCAACAAATGAATATTTATCCCATTCAACACATGAATCTATATTTATTTCAACACACGACTAATCTCAACACATGAGTACTGTCAACACATCACTATTTTTATATTCAACACATGAATTTCTTTTATAATATTCATTACTTTCCCGATTGGAATGAGGCCCAATCAATCACCATATAACGTTAATTATATGGATTCCATACAACACATGTATATAATAGCAATAATAAACAATCAACCATCAACCAAAGTGCACTACACTGTATAAGCATCAAATATAGATCTCTTACGCTTATAACAGCCTGTCAATCAATCGATCGACATATTTAATCAATCAAGATGAGTGAACTTCAAATTTCATCCCAACACCCGTGTGGGGTTTCAAACAATCAAACACAGATTTTTAGTTGTGCAGTTGGGCGATGTGTAAAATTTATCGTCCCAATCAATGTCATTCAAATAGGTGTACATAAACAAACCGTCTGGTTTGTATATGAATATTTATTTATTCACATTCACTATATTCATATTCACGTTAAAAATTATATTTTTAACGATAAAACATTTTATTCCAACGTATGAATTTCTATTCATTTCATTCTTTAAATAAAATGATATTTTTATTTTTCTAACTTGTTTTAGAAAATTTCGGCGGCATAACGGCACGATACTAGAAACGGGACAAGGCCTAGCCTTATCCTCGGTCTAGTGAAGGCCCACGCCATTCACACATCAATCAAATCCATTCATTTCACCACACAGTTCAATTTCAATCAAATGATCTAACTAATTTTTGCAATCAAACAAACAAGTCCATGGTCTGTGGACGATTGTGTCGGGTGCTACTAAGCACCGTCTGCATCCTAGTATATATATATAACTAGAAACAGAAATTGAAAGGTGAGAAATTCTCACCGATAGCTATCCAACTTTACGCCTCTTCCTTTTAGAGAAATCTGCATCGTTATCGCATCTTCGTTGCCCGCTTTCACTACATATGTAAAAATCGAATTTTTACTTCGCTATTCAATATATAAAAATCGAATTTTGACTTCGCTATTCAATATATAAAAATCGAATTTTTAGTTCGCTATTCAATATATAAAAATCGAATTTTTAATTCGAAGTTCAACATATAAAAATCATATTTTTAATTCGCCACTTCATTATTTGTAAAAATAGAATTTTCATCACTTCAACTTCATAGTAGAAATCATATTTTTACTCCACTTTTCAATATAGAAAAATCGTATTTTTACTACGCTATTCAATATAGAAAAATCGAATTTTTATGGTGCTATCACTTATTTAAAAATCGAATTTTTATTTCAACTTCATATAGAGAAAAATCCGACCTTTTATATAGATAAAAATCCTTATCTTTGTTAATTTAAAAATCTAAACTATACTAATTTAAAAATATAACCTTTTATACTTTTCATATATAAATATCGTATTCCTAAAACAAAGATCATATTTTTACTAAAATCTTTTCTATAAAAATCATAATAACTTATATAAATGAAAATCAGAGTTTATATACAATAAAAATCAGATTTTAAAGGTATATAAATTCAGAAAAACTTACATTGTTTGTCGGAGGAAGGGGGGGGGGGAGTGCGCCGTTGAGGCCCGCTGGCGGCCTGATCAGCGGCGGGGTGGTGGTGTTGGGCGCCGGTAGGCCCACGGTGGCGGCTCGTCTGGTGCTAGGGCGCGGGTTTTGGGTCATGGGGCTTTGGGGGTTTCCGGCATCTCGAGGGGATTTGGCGAGGGCGGAGCAGCCGAGGGGCTTGCCGGAGCTGGCATCGACCGGGGGGGGGGGGGGGGTTCGGCGAAGCATCGCCGCCAGCGGCCTGGGCTCGAGCGCGAGGGCGCTCTTTTCTTTCTTTCATTCTTTTTTTTTTTTATAAAACTGAATTCGGTAATGAATTACAGAAGGGGGGGGGGGGCTTAGGGGATAAAGGAGAAGGAGGGGCCCAATAATACTTAATTTAATTTTTTTTTTCTTTTTCTCCTAAGTGTTGACTTTTCGTCCGAGCTCGGAATCACACCCAACGACTGTCGCCACTAGCGTATTACCCCCATTCCGAACACAATGGGATATGTATCGCAAGCTGATTCGAACGTTACGATCAGTTTCCGTTGAACTTACATTTAAATCTATATATTAAATTTGAATGCGCATTTCAATTTACCGGGGTCACATACTAACTTGAAAAATTCCAGAAAAATATTTTCTAGCTTCGTATTGACGATACGGTCCTAACAAAACTAGTTTCGTCGAAATCCGAGGTCGTTTGCAAAATGTCTATTTTTAAGGGCCTGAATTCCATAGCGACTATTCAGAATTTTCAACTGGACATATCTTTTGATTCCCGCTATGAAATCTTGATTCTTCGGATTCGTTGGAAAGATACTATCAAATAGATCCTATGATTTCTGGTTTCACTAAAATCCGGATTGTTTTGCACCCGGTGCATTCAATTGAAGTTTGAAATCGAATTATCGAACTACCGCGCCATTTTCAATTCCATTTATAATTATTTATATTCTAACGATGGCGTATATAATATATACGTTCTAATATATTCAAAAATAAATTTCTCGTCGATATTATTTAAAATAATTCATTTTAAATAATCAAAATTCGCTAAAATTGCCAAAATAAAAATTTTAAACTGGCCCAGATTTTCGGGTTGTTACAATCTCCCCCACTTAAACTTTTCGTCCCCGAAAAGGAACAAAGTCGAAAGTGGTTTGATCAATCAACTCTACGTTCGATCTGGCTTGCCTTCTCCAACTTTTCAGTTTCTGAGAATTTTCAAATTCTTCAAAAATTTGGCTAACACCCTAAATTTTCGAAAAATTTCGCCATAACCTCCCCTGCACCGGGAGCATCGGGGAATTCCAAATAGCTTCCCTGGTCCTTCAGATCTCAAAAAGAAAAAGAAAAAGCCAAGCGGCTAGCCAATAGGCTCACAAAATCATCATCACCCAAACAAAACAGGAAATTATGTAATAAACATGTACCTATTTGTCGGGCAAACAAATTTTATTCTCTGCCTAGCCTCCTTGCTATGACCTGTTCAATGTAAGTATATGTATATGCAAGCAAAAGCAACCAATTTTTAATATAATTCAATATTTGATACAATTAGGCTAAATGGTTAAAAATTAGCAAACAAATAAACAAACAACACAAACATCAATCAATTAGTGGATTAACGTTTCAAATTCATAATTTTGATATATATAAAGAAAATCATGTTTTTGATGCCAATTCACAACAATGTGTTCTAACTATATAGGTTTTGGTTCTCACACCAGCCTAATGGAAATATATAGATATCATACCTTCGTCACTCGAAAATAAATACTGGTAACGCTGCAGCATTATCAGAATCATTCCCGGGCAACTAGAATGTGATTCTATATCTATCTAATATATTAAAACTTCGAATATACGTTCATGACGCGTATATGCGAAACCTTTATATACTAGATTGTCCATATTCAAAATAAATAAATATTCAAATACGTAAAAAGTGATTTAAATTTCTAAACAAAATTGTTTTCATTTGAAAAATATACTCTTCACACTCGTTCTAGGATACTACTGATCCTATCTCTAACGAGTAATTCTAATTGGATATTACTAATCCAATATCTGATGAATTCTTTCGTATGGTTCTAATGTGTCTTGTTCTCGAGCTCTGTAAACCAAAGCTCTGATACCAAATGAAGCGACCCGAAACTTCCCCGGTCTCCGAAGAGATGAGAAAGAACGAATTACTGTGAGGACAAGACAAATCAGAACACAAACAGAAAAACATTTCACTGTTATTACAACAATGCATCAGATTACAAGAATATACAGAGTATAAATGAATATTACACAGAAATATCAGAGATTTAAATTACATTTAAATACCTAGCAGCGGAAAATAATACAATACACAACTAGAAGAGATATACGGATACAAAGCTTTCCGGATATCATTCCAGCTGTAAACCAGGATCCTGTGAATATAAATCTGCAAAACCAAAACTACTAGCTGCCCGTGTCGAAAATAAGGGCACCCAGAGTTTAGGTTAAAACAATAAACTCCAGGTCAGTCATGTGACTGGTGTGAGAACTAAAACAGTTATTTAAAACTTTACTTTAAAGATAGTAATTCAAGGGACCACGCCGTATAACACGGAACGGGTTTCCTCCCAAGAATACTAGTGCATAGAATAAACAGCGCAATGCTTTTTCGAAAAATGAAGCTATTATAAGACCCAGGTCCCATCACACAATGCAACGCAAGCCGGAGGATAGGGTTTTACCTTATAACAGCCAAACATGCTTGGTACGTTTAAAACAAATCATTTGATACTATAATAAGTGTATAGTGTCAAAAACAATTTCAATCATAAATATAAATCATAGACGGCATGAGTGCCCCATCCCACTATGTCGCCATACTAGGCTCTACAAATAAAGCCGAAATACACGTATTGGAAATTGGATTTCCATCATGGTGGCTCCTGATTCGAAAGATCGATCGCGTAGTACAAATCACCGCGGCTTACGTCTCAGCGAGAGAAAACACCGCTATGCACATCCGCACTTTTGGGACTCAAGTATCACCGCGGCTTACGTCCCAGCAAGAGAAAACACCGCTTACTCTATCCCTCCGAGCACGAAGCTCAATATCGGTCGACCGAATCCACTACACTAAAAATGTATACTGATCAAACCATCAGTTTACCACCATTCCGGGCTGTGAGGCTCGCGGATCAACGCTATACACAAAGCCATGCTATATCAGCTGCGCTTTGATCATCAACCACCAAGCTTTGCTTTTCAACAAGAGTCTGGATCACTGCATCTCAATATGCCACACTATCAATCCATATCGTACCACTTATTTCTGCCAATATATAACCTCTGAGCTCATATGTCTCAGAGAAGGGCGTTAAGCAAGAGAATAAATTCTCTGCCGCCAAACAGATATATATTTAGCAGAGATCAACAAATACAATATAAAGGAATACAATGTCGGACACACCATCCATTTACAAGTCCGTTCTAGGTCTGAACGAAACCGGAGGCACTTTCCTCGCATATCCATCCATCTCCAAGTACGTCTGGACGACCGCCAACTATTTCCATCCTCTTGGGTGTACAGCCCAATCAAGATCATCAGTAATCACCCAAACGACGTAAAGACTTCCGGTCTTCGACCACCGTCTTCATCTTCGACACCACGTCGAATCAGTTATTCAGAATGGGATAAACCCGGTCTTTCTGAATAACTCGCGTATATATTATAAAAGTGTTACACAAACACAACATACGCCTCATTCCAATTCAGAATATTCTTTTATTCAAATATTCCTATACTTTGGGAAAAGTTCCCATTAATTTTATCCAAGATAAATTCTTTAAATTTATTCTTTAATCTCCTTTGAATATCAATTCAAACTAGTCGGGATTAGCGAACCACACCGAAGAAATCATTTATTTTATTTTCCAATCCCAACCTATTCATCCCATGAAGTAAAACTGGTTATACTTCATATCTAACACCACGGTGTTATCGGTAAATTCAATTACCATTTCACGTTCAAATCTAATTAAAGATTTAACTATCGCTTTGGAGCAAAACTGGTGGTACTCCATTCTCGATCACCTTTCAGATTTGATAATTTAAATAATCAATTCATTTTTCAATCTAATTAAAGATTCATTAAAACTCCACTTAGTTTTAATCTTCTCAAAAATCGATATCTTGCCTTTAACTGGGTTAAAGAACCAATGTCTTCTAAAACACGATTCACGATAAACCCAAATCACATTTGATATTAAATACAAGGCTCTGAATAGAAAATATATCGGCTTACATTCAATATCAAATTCTGAAACCAACATATATCGTATTGGAAATAACGATATAAAATATATCTTTCAAATCCCCATAACAATATTTGTATAGTCACGAAATCCAACATCGAAATATCCCGAAGATAATTTCGATTCAACTCCAGTCCAATCCACGTATTGGGAGTATTGATTATTTTTAAAATCACTTTCAAATTCAATTTATTTATTTCAAAAATAAATTGATTTTAATTCTAGTTCAAAACTAGTTTATTTCGATAAAAATCTATTTTTATCTTTTCAAATGTGGAATTTTCCAGCTCAACTCTTTCCAATCCATATATTATGATTTTACACAAATTATAGATATTTTTAATAATTTTACCAAGGCCCGTACAGTCGATTTCCAACAACGGCCATCGAACTGCACTTACAGCGACCTTTTTCGAATTTGATTTGGACATAACTCCAAATCCAACCGTTAGATTTCAAATTTCTAATATTCATTAGAAAGCTCTTTTCGATACGAACCCAACGGTTCCGATTTTAGGAGAATCCGACGGTCGGATCTCCCGCAATGTCCGTTTGAAATAAATGGTCGAAATTCACGAACTGCCGCGGCGCGGCGCGTTCTATTCAGGCCATTATATATATAATATATATATATATATATATATATTATATATATTTCGTCGATTTCCTTTTAAAACGAATTTTATAAATAGTTCTACATTCGTTTCAAAACAATTTCAACTTCCATTTCAATTCAAATAAAAATTGAATTCTTCTTTATAAATTCGTTTTAAAATTCATTTCTATTCAATTCATTTGAATTCATTTGAATTCGCTTTCAATTCAATTCATTTCGAAATCGTTTTCAATTCAATTCATTTCGAAATTGTTTTCAATTCAATTCATTTCGAAATCGTTTCGAAATCGTTTTCAATTCAATTCATTTCGAAATCGTTTTCAATTCAATTCATTTCGAAATGAATAAAATCGATATAAATATCGTTTACGTCAAAATGGCGTCAATCTAATCAACACGGCTTTATATTTTCAAAACTTCTTTATTCTATCCAACAAATGAATATTTATCCCATTCAACACATGAATCTATATTTATTTCAACACATGACTAATCTCAACACATGAGTACTGTCAACACATCACTATTTTTATATTCAACACATGAATTTCTTTTATAATATTCATTACTTTCCCGATTGGAATGAGGCCCAATCAATCACCATATAACGTTAATTATGTGGATTCCATACAACACATGTATATAATAGCAATAATAAACAATCAACCATCAACCAAAGTGCACTACACTGTATAAGCATCAAATATAGATCTCTTACGCTTATAACAGCCTGTCAATCAATCGATCGACATATTTAATCAATCAGGATGAGTGAACTTCAAATTTCATCCCAACACCCGTGTGGGGTTTCAAACAATCAAACACAGATTTTTAGTTGTGCAGTTGGGCGATGTGTAAAATTTATCGTCCCAATCAATGTCATTCAAATAGGTGTACATAAACAAACCGTTTGGTTTGTGTATGAATATTTATTTATTCACATTCACTATATTCATATTCACGTTAAAAATTATATTTTTAACGATAAAACATTTTATTCCAACATATGAATTTCTATTCATTTCATTCTTTAAATAAAATGATATTTTTATTTTTCTAACTTGTTTTAGAAAATTTCGACGGCATAACGGCACGATACTAGAAACGGGACAAGGCCTAGCCTTATCCCCGGTCTAGTGAAGGCCCACGCCATTCACACATCAATCAAATCCATTCATTTCACCACACAGTTCAATTTCAATCAAATGATCTAACTAATTTTTGCAATCAAACAAACAAGTCCATGGTCTGTGGACGATTGTGTCGGGTGCTACTAAGCACCGTCTGCATCCTAGTATATATATATAACTAGAAATAGAAATTGAAAGGTGAGAAATTCTCACCGATAGCTATCCAACTTTACGCCTCTTCCTTTTAGAGAAATCTGCATCGTTATCGCATCTTCGTTGCCCGCTTTCACTACATATGTAAAAATCGAATTTTTACTTCGCTATTCAATATATAAAAATCGAATTTTGACTTCGCTATTCAATATATAAAAATCGAATTTTTAGTTCGCTATTCAATATATAAAAATCGAATTTTTAATTCGAAGTTCAACATATAAAAATCATATTTTTAATTCGCCACTTCATTATTTGTAAAAATAGAATTTTCATCACTTCAACTTCATAGTAGAAATCATATTTTTACTCCACTTTTCAATATAGAAAAATCGTATTTTTACTACGCTATTCAATATAGAAAAATCGAATTTTTATGGTGCTATCACTTATTTAAAAATCGAATTTTTATTTCAACTTCATATAGAGAAAAATCCGACCTTTTATATAGATAAAAATCCTTATCTTTGTTAATTTAAAAATCTAAACTATACTAATTTAAAAATATAACCTTTTATACTTTTCATATATAAATATCGTATTCCTAAAACAAAGATCATATTTTTACTAAAATCTTTTCTATAAAAATCATAATAACTTATATAAATGAAAATCAGAGTTTATATACAATAAAAATCAGATTTTAAAGGTTTATAAATTCAGAAAAACTTACATTGTTTGTCGGAGGAAGGGGGGGAGTGCGCCGTTGAGGCCCGCTGGCGGCCTGATCAGCGGCGGGGTGGTGGTGCTGGGTGCCGGTAGGCCCACGGTGGCGGCTCGTCTAGTGCTAGGGCGCGGGTTTTGGGTCATGGGGCTTTGGGGGTTTCCGGCATCTCGAGGGGATTTGGCGAGGGCGGAGCAGCCGAGGGGCTCGCCGGAGCTGGCATCGACCGGGGGGGGGGGGGTTCGGCGAAGCATCGCCGCCGGCGGCCTGGGCTCGAGCGCGAGGGCGCTCTTTTCTTTCTTTCTTTTTTTTTTTTTATAAAACTGAATTCGGTAATGAATTACAGAAGGGGGGGCTTAGGGGATAAAGGAGAAGGAGGGGCCCAATAATACTTAATTTAATTTTTTTTTCTTTTTCTCCTAAGTGTTGACTTTTCGTCCGAGCTCGGAATCACACCCAACGACTGTCGCCACTAGCGTATTACCCCCATTCCGAACACAATGGGATATGTATCGCAAGCTGATTCGAACGTTACGATCAGTTTCCGTTGAACTTACATTTAAATCTATATATTAAATTTGAACGCGCATTTCAATTTACCGGGGTCACATACTAACTTGAAAAATTCCAGAAAAATATTTTCTAGCTTCGTATTGACGATACGGTCCTAACAAAACTAGTTTCGTCGAAATCCGAGGTCGTTTGCAAAATGTCTATTTTTAAGGGCCTGAATTCCATAGCGACTATTCAGAATTTTCAACTGGACATATCTTTTGATTCCCGCTATGAAATCTTGATTCTTCGGATTCGTTGGAAAGATACTATCAAATAGATCCTATGATTTCTGGTTTCACTAAAATCCGGATTATTTTGCACCCGGTGCATTCAATTGAAGTTTGAAATCGAATTATCGAACTACCGCGCCATTTTCAATTCCATTTATAATTATTTATATTCTAACGACGGCGTATATAATATATACGTTCTAATATATTCAAAAATAAATTTCTCGTCGATATTATTTAAAATAATTCATTTTAAATAATCAAAATTCGCTAAAATTGCCAAAATAAAAATTTTAAGCTGACCCAGATTTTCGGGTTGTTACAGTCTCACACTGCAAAAATATTCACATTTTTGTGAAATTGAATTTCTGTGATTTATCTGATTTTTGTTTGTTGATTTCTATTTTAAATGGACATCTAATTTAAACTGTTAGAAATTAAATTGCCAGTTAGTTTATTTTGAATTGAATTGTTAGTTAAACCCTGACACATATAATCAGTAAATTATTGCAAATTGAACTGTTTGGATGATGGTTGTGATGTGTGTTTATTTGTGGATGTTTTGAACTGTACGGATATTATCTATATTTTTATATCACTGTTATCACCTTGGATTGAAATGATATATATCCATTCCCTGAAATATTTTGAAATGTCGAAAGTGAAATATTTTGAAATGTCGAAAGTGAAATATATTGAAATGTCGAAAGTGAAATATATTGAAATGTCGAAAGTAAAATATTTTGAAATGTCGAAAGTCAATTATGTTGAAATGTCGAAAGTAAAATATTTTGAAATGTCGAAAGTCAATTATGTTGAAATATCGAAAGTGAAATATATTGAAATGTCGAAAGTGAATTATTTTGAAATGTCGAAAGTGAAATATATTGAAATGTCGAAAGTAAAATATATTGAAATGTCGAAAGTAAATTTTATCGAAATGTCGAAAGTGAAATATATTGAAATGTTGAAATTGAATTATATTGAAACTGAAATTGAATTATTTCAAAGGTTTAAATCTTTATTTAAACTTTGAAATAAAATTCAAATTGAAATGATCTAAAATTTGTTATTTGAAATTTGAACTGAAATTGAATTATTTCAAAGGTTTAAATCTTTATTTAAACTTTGAAATAAAATTCAAATTGAAATGATCTAAAATTTGTTATTTGAAATTTGAACTGAAATTGAATTATTTCAAAGGTTTAAATCTTTATTTAAACTTTGAAATAAAATTCAAATTGAAATGATCTAAAATTTGTTATTTGAAATTTGAACTGAAATCGAATTATTTCAAAGGTTTAAATCTTTATTTAAACTTTGAAATAAAATTCAAATTGAAATGATCTAAAATTTGTTATTTGAAATTTGAACTGAAATTGAATTATTTCAAAGGTTTAAATCTTTATTTAAACTTTGAAATAAAATTCAAATTGAAATGATCTAAAATTTGTTATTTGAAATTTGAACTGAAATCGAATTATTTCAAAGGTTTAAATCTTTATTTAAACTTTGAAATAAAATTCAAATTGAAATGATCTAAAATTTGTTATTTGAAATTTGAAATTTGAACTGAAATTGAATTATTTCAAAGGTTTAAATCTTTATTTAAACTTTGAAATAAAATTCAAATTGAAATGATCTAAAATTTGTTATTTGAAATTTGAACTGAAATTGAATTATTTCAAAGGTTTAAATCTTTATTTAAACTTTGAAATAAAATTCAAATTGAAATGATCTAAAATTTGTTATTTGAAATTTGAACTGAAATTGAATTATTTCAAAGGTTTAAATCTTTATTTAAAATTTGAAATAAAATTCAAATTGAATTGATCTAAAATTGGTTATTTGAAATTTAATTTGAATTGAATTTGAAATTTTGAAATTAAATTCAAATTAAATGGCTTAAATAAATATTATGAACTTGAACTTGAACTCGAATTTGATTTGAATCGAATAGATTCAAATAATATTTTTTAAATGGGAAGTTATCCTTTAAAAATGGATTGTTCTCAAATGAATTTGATTGTGGAATCGATTTGGATTGGATTTTGGAAATCGATTTGGTTTGTTTTGAGATTTGAACTTTGGTTCATATTTATTTGAAATGGAAAGAAACAGTTGTTTTGAAAAATTATTTCTATATAAACAAACTTATATATAAACTATTTTATGAAATTTATTCCTTTGATATATGGAGTACTTTATATAAATTGTTTTTCAAAACCTATTTTTCTATATATATATATAAGTAGTTTATTTTATAAAATATTTTTATATATATATATATATAAAAAACCATTTCCAATACTCAAGCTTTTTTGATTTCCAAACTATTCCAAATCTCTTAACTATTTAAAAATTATTCAAAAATTTATTTAAAACCCGAAACTATTTCAAACTTATAGGCTGTTTTAGAAGTGAAATTTTTACATTTAAATCTCTAATTTAAAAGTAAATATGATTATTTTGATGTTAGAATCAAAAATGAATTCAAAACTATTTCTGAAGTAAACTGAATGATTCGAATGAAAGGTGGTCAATTGAAGTTATAACCAATTATTTAATTTGAAATTTATCTCAAAGCAAAATATGAATTGTGAAAGTAAATATTATAGTGATTAAAATAATATGATGTTTTAAAGTGAAATTTTTTTAGTTGAATATGATATTTTGATATCATAACGATTCACTTTTGAAACATAAAATACCAGTCGGTGTGTAACATGACGTTTGTTGTTAAAGAGACCGGGGCCTCTTATTGACATACTCTCTGTCGATGTTGGAACCACTTTAACAACTGTGTACGTGTTGGAGTTCCAGAAATGAAGTAGGATGAATTTGGAGGCGATTACTTGATTGAAGAAAGTGAACGATAATGGATGACCCCGACACTTGTGTCGATTTGAAATGACTAAAACAGGAGCCGTGCCAGACCAAATGAGGCTTGACTACCTCTTAGTGGACATCTGCTCTTCGATTTTCCTGGGCCTCGGGTCCATACTATTACTATTCAATTGTTGTTGTTGTTTTGTTGGTGCGCACCCTCGATGGGATGTATTTCCCTTTGATTCGATATGGGGCGGATGTCTACGGTGGGCCGTTAGGGGTAACCATCAGTCTGGATCAGGCAAACTAGTAGCATACTACTTTGGGTATTGCCTCATGTGCCTTGTCATACGTTTATCCTTATGCGAGACAACTACGATTTTGATTTTTGGCATAGGTCTATAGGGGACTCACTGGCTACCGACGTTACTGGTTGTGTTACAGGACCTGCATAGACCATGTGCTTATAAACTGTGTAAGGGTAATCAATGTAACCCCGCTTACGCTATTTTTCTGACAAGTATTTGTGAATAGACACTAGTATAATAGCGAAATTATATTATATAGTATCTAGTTTGACGGATCCTTAGAAGATGGAATTTCCCGTAACATCTCTTGAGTTATGTATGTGCATGTTCATATGATATCGATTTGACTTAGATGAGAATATTTTTGCCTGATCCGAGCTTGTTTTATTTTCACGCTATTACGCTCGGGTCAGACTTGAGCATTCCAGTTTCAAAGGTTATCTTCTGAAGGATGAAGACGAAGACGGTATACTACTATTACTATTGTATCCCACTACTATTCTGTTGCATTACTCTGTATTATCAGTTATGTATATAAATGTATTACTCTGATAAATGTTGTAAAGTGATCAAATGTCTATTTTAAACTGCTTCATGAACTGTTATTTGATTATTATATTTTGTTCATTCCGTTGCGAGATTCTGTGTTTGTTTTCTTCTTTCTTTCTAATTCTAAATTAATCCCCTTGATTATCTATATTTTTGACTATAATGGTTGAAGATGTGGATCGTCATTTAACAATATGTAAATACGTACAGTTTTGAGTTAGACATGTGTGGATTATTGTCGATTCAAAAGGTACGGGTTTCCAGGTCGTTACACCCACAAACAAATCCACACAAGCTCGAAATTTGTTCAGGAACCCAAAAACCAAACTCAACTCGCCCAACGATGCTTCAAGAACCCACAAATTCGGAACCCTATGTCGCTGTTGAAAATCCAAGGACTCAATACTGACGTCGAACCCAGTAAAATGGGTATCAATTCGAAGACAAACACTCAGGGAATCTATAGATGATTATTTTATGAATTGTAGGAATTTATTTGGATTGATCCAAATTTTCGAAGTTGGTTTTTGTTTACTGTGAATGTAAACGATGGCGGTGGATTTTTCTTTTTGCGTTTGACTAGAAGAGAGATAGTTTAGGGTTAGGTGAGTTAGTCATATATTTATAGGACGAGGAAATAATATTTTAATTGATTATTTTATTCATTTTTAATGAACTGCTGTTTGTATTTATCTTCTAAAAATCCGTATGATCACATACGATACCCAAAAATCACGAAAATTGGCATGCAGCTACAGTTTGACATCACGGACCCAACGAAACCGGTTTCATCGAATTCCGACTACGTTTGCTCACACGTATTTTTAAAGGTCAAAATATCGACTGTTTTTCACATTAAAAATCGGTACGGCCACACACTGACTCCAAAAATCATGAAACTTGAAATCTAGCAATAATTTAATATTGCGGATCCAACAAAATTAGTTTCGTCGAAAATGGAGGTCGTTTGCAAAACTGGCTATTTTTAAAGATCTAAATAACCCATTTAAATATATAAATATATTTAAAAACAATTAAATTAAATATAAATAAATATATACTATCGTATATATTCACAATAGAATATAAAACAGCTCCAATGGGATTTATAACTCGATATTTCAAAATTCCCAGTTATATCGATATTCGATTTATATTTAAAATCCATTTTAAAATATAAATAAATCGATATAAATTATAAAGGAATTCCATAGCGACTTTTCTAAGATTTGATTTGGACATAAATCAAAATTTACACAATGAAATCCTGATTTTTCTCTTTGCAGTCTGGATATCGAACGGACTTCCTAAGATAGAAAACACACAAGTTACAGTGGACTCTAGCCAAATTTCTCATTGCGCAGTCACAAAAGAGAGTTTTATGATCTTTTATACAACAAGCAATGGTTCAACAATCCTAGATACTAAAAAATTTCAACTTTCCAAATCGAATCATGCCTTTTGTCGGTGATCATATGTTGAAGTTATATTTGATTTCTTACCATGTCTCCACGCTCTTAATATACTGGTAGTTAAAACAAAATTATATTTGTAAATGATGTTCACAAAATTAATAGTTAATGTTACTATTGAAATGGTGTCAAAAATATTGAAGTATGCATAGATTATTCAAACAACATTCTTGATGATATGTATTTGCATTTACAAAACAATATCTTTTATTTTGATTTAACGATGAGAAATATTCAAACATCATTATAGTTACTGCCTATAAGAATGCTTTGAATGGGATCAACAACACAAAATTTGTGTAGTCGATATCGTCATATGCTTTAAATGTCTAACTTAAATTGTGGAGGGGAAATATTTTTTAAGGACAAAAGCCCACTAAAATTTATCCATAAGGACAGCCGCCTAATATTTTATCCTAAAGGACAATACACTGGAAAAAAATTTCGGCGGCTTCTTTCTTCTTCTCTCCTCTCTCACGTCATTCCCGTTTTCATCTGAAATCACGAAATCATGAAATCGCAAAAGCACAAAACGCGAAATCACGAATTTCAGAAAATACTTAAATCGAAATTCGAAATATAAGGAAAACATCACGAAATCAAAATTGAGAAGAAAATCATTCGAAACTCTAAAAATTAAAAAAAAATGTCGATCAACAAAATTCAAATGGAAATCACAATTGAATGGAATAAACATATTTTACAAACGATGAAAAGCACAATTGAAGAAATCGAAATTGTTGAAACAATTTTTTTAGGTTGGAAATGTTTTTTTTTCATTTTACCAGTTCAGCAGTTCGTAGGTATCATTTTTGTATTTTTGTAGTTATCATTTTTCCTGTTTTTAACTTTATAACGTAGCAGCAGTTTTTAGTTATCATTTTTCTATTTTTTTAGTTATCATTTTTCCTGTTTTAACTTTAAAAACATAGCAGCAGTTTTTAGTTATCATTTTGCTATTTTTGTAGTTATCATTTTTACCGTTTTAACTGTGTTTCATGTTTTTTCAGGAGATTTTGTTGCTGTGTTAATTCTGAAGTTATATTGTTGTATCAGCTTTGAAACTAAGTCGAACTTTTTTCATTTTAATCAATAAAACTGTGATATAAATTTTTTTCCCATTATTTTATCTTCAAAACATTGCATCAGTATTTAGGTATCATTTTTCTAATTTTTAAGGTATCATTTTTTCTGTTTTAACTGTGTTATGTGTTGTTTTGATGTGATTTTATTGCTGTGTTAATTTTGAAACTGTTTTTTTGCATCAATTTCGTCACTCAGTCGAACGTATTTCATTTTATTCAATCAAACTGTGATGTAAACAATTTTTGCATTAATTTTTCTTAAAAACATTGATGCAGTTTGTAAGTATCATTTTCCTAATATTTTAGGTATCATTTTATATGTTTTAATTGTGTTAAGTGTTTTTTCATTTGATTTTTTGTTGTGCTACAGTAAAAATGATACCTTAAAAAATATAAAAATGATACCTTAAAACTGCAGTACTATTTACCATAACATAGAAATTACACTAAAAATGATACCTTAAAAATTATAAAAATGATACCTAAAAACTGCTGTGATGTTTAACATAACAAATAAATTAAAGTAAAAATGATACCTACAAAAATAGAAAAATGATACCTAAAAACTGCTGCTACGTTTTAAAGCTAAATACATGAAAAATGGTACCTAAAAAAATATCAAAATGATACCTACGAACTGAAATATTATTAACGAACAAAAAAAAAACATTTCCAATCACGAAAAAAATGTTTCAACCAATTCGTGTTCTCCAAATGTGATTTATGTCGTCTGTAAAACATTATTATTCCATTCAATTAGGATCTACAAATCGATTTTTGATGTTCGTCCTTTTTCTTTTCTCGACTTTTTCCTGTTTCGAGCGATTTAGGGTTTCGAATTTTTGGGTTCGAACGTTAATTTCGATTATGATGTTCTTCTGTTTTTCGGGATTTACGATTTGAGATAAGAGCGACAGAGGAAGAAGATGGAGCGGACGAGAATCGATTGCGAACGGAGAAAATAGAGCGCACGTGAGGGAGAAGAGAAATAGTGTATTGTCCTTCTGAGTAAAATTTTAGTGGGCTGTCCTTATGGATAAAAAGGCCTTGGCTTTTGTCCTTGTAAATATTTTCCTGAATTGTGGATGGTTTGAAGGGTGGATAAATCAACAAGCAAAAGTAAAAGGAGTCATGCTAATATTTGAGGTGGCAAGGATAGGAAATATGTAGGAACTATCTCATGTGAAAATGAGGCTTCTAAAAAGACACGTAATTAAATGCGCATTACAAAGGAAAATTTTGTGTTTTACTTTGTTTATCCTTTTCTTTTTAGGTTTTATTGTCTTTACTTCAACCTATCAATTACTACACTTTCTATTACATTTTAAGAATCATGCACTTTAATGCATTGGCACTACTCTTTTTTTCAAGAAAAATAGTTAGCGCTAACTTCTATGAATCTTTTTAAAGAAGGATTTGTATTTCGTGTAAAGTAACAGAAATTAATTTTCCACTTCTTTGTTGCAACGGACAGTATAAAATATGGCGTTATTCTATATTTTCTATATCTTTTTCCCTACATTAACACTCCTCGTTATCTCAAAAAACATATTTATTTATAACTTTGCAATTCATAAAAGTGGAAAATAGGCATAAGGACAAACTTTGGAAAAAAAAAATAGTCTGAACGACGTAAAGTTTTATTTTTAGGCCGAAGGACAAACTTTGAAAAAAATTATGCTGAAGGACAATGCTAAATATAATTAGCATTTTTATGCAGTGTAAAACTGAATAATGCTAGTTAAAACTAGCAATTTCGTGTAGTGTAAAAAACTGAATATAATGCTAATTACATTTAGCATTTTCCTTCAGCTTAATTTTGGTTCAAAGTTTGTCCTTCAGACTAAAAATAAAACTTGGTGTCCTTTAGCCTAATTTTTCGGTAAAATTTGTCCTTCTCCCTAATTACCTCTTCATAAAAACTCATATTACAATCTCGCTCATTCCAAAGAATTAAAGAGTGTCATAACCTATCCTACTTACAATTTTTGTTATTTCTACTAAATTAGTGCAGTCACTAAGGTTTAGTTTTACTATTCTAAAACTTCTTTTCTAAATTCTTTACTCTGTTCCAAATTTCTACCACCTTTTCCTTTCATAAAAATAGGGTTATCGAAATTTTCTTCTAGAAATTCTCTTATCTGTTCCATTTATATTGTCAAACCACAAAAAAGTATACTCTTTTTTGAAACCAAATTTACTCTTTTTATTTCTCACTGAAATCTTTTTAGGAAAAAAAACAATATTTCATGAAATTTCAAGAGTATGAGTTTCATTTTAAATAACATTATTTTAAAATCTTTCATTTCAAAAATCAATATATTGTGCTAAACTCAAAGTAGGCTTACAACACCTTTTCCTATGAAAATGCTTACTTCTGAAATACTACAATTCTTTAAATAATTTTTATTTGAAGGTTTTCTATCATTCTTCTGTACTAAAGTTCTTTTCTTTTTACTAAAGCAAAAATATCTTTCTCATCGTTCTTATGAAATTTATATATTTCTAATGCTTGTAATATATGGATATTCAACAATTTTCTCAATAACTAGACTTATTGTATGTTATGATTTGGCAGTCACTCAAGGACCTAACACCTTTGGGTTCTCTTAATCCAATATGGAAATTATGTACAAATCTATTTCCAAATACTTTACATACATTATTCTCTACAAATTGGATTCTAGGCTCTTATTGTATGTACTATATTTATATATTTTTTAAATAAAATACATCCACTTTCTATATTTATAAGATCTACTAAGCTAAGCTCCGATATCAGATGTAACAATCCCTACCCCAATGGGACTATTTTTTTATAAAAGAGAAAACTCAAGTATGTCGAAGCATGAAACGTTTGTTTGGTATCCTTTATTGCGCAAAAAAAGGGATAGGAACGGATTGATGGTGAGGCAAAATAAACAACAGATAGTCACCAGCAAAGCAATCACAGATCTAGCAATAAAAGAAATAACACAAGATGTTTATAGTGGTTTCACTAATGTCTTGTTAGTGTACGTCCACTAGGGGAGAGGAGATTTTATTACTTTTCTCAATAAGAAAAATTACAAGTCTGATAGTAGGGAGGAAGAAAAAACTTTAGAGATGATAATACATTCACCTAATCCTTATCCTTATATAAGGATTAATGCTTGGGGTTGAAGTAATTGATTTATGATATAAATCAATGCCTAATTAATTCTCCTGATAGGCTTCATTGTTTAACCAACCAATTAGGGAATTAATTCCTTACTTCACTATCCTAAAAAAAAAAACTTCTTCAAATCCTTCCACTTATGTAGGTAATTTATTGCCTATCCCTTTTACAAATAAAAGAGCAATAAATTTCTGATATCTTCCAAATCTTCTGCAAATTGGAAATATTATATTACTCAAATTAACAATATTTGTCAAATCTTCTCTAATTGGAAATATTCTATCACCATAATCAATAATATATTCCAATATTCAGCAAATGGAAATATTGTATCACAAATTCTAACAATCTCCACCTTGATACTATATTTCCTTGAAAGCATACCAACTCCACCTACATCTTATTACTTTAAACATCTTCTCGGACAAGACAACATGGTTACTTCCCCCAATGAGCTTCGGCATGGCCATCACCCATTGCACTTTGTCAACAAACTCCAAGAACGCCACTGCCTGCCAACAAAATGTACAAAGTAACCCCTTCAAGTAAGACCTATCAATATTCACCATGAAAACAAACGTCTCCATGAACCATCTCACCTCTCTCCCCACACCGTGCCACCACGTGGCACCTAGCATTTCGATAAGCGATTCCAGTTTGAGCAACGCCCGAATTTTGCAGTCTGCAAAGACTTATGCATATCCACTGCTTTCTCCTTTGATCTCTGACCATCTTCAGACAATCATTCTTCCGCTTATCAAGCACATCCTTTTGGAAAAATCCCACCTTGTTGAAGCTTTCCCCTTTGGTCATATTTTGCCTATGCAGAAACTCAAAGTCTCTTCTCGTATGCCTAGCTTTGACATCTTCTCCACGAGAACTGTAGGCTCCAACCTTTGGCTCTCCAAGTACAGTGCTTCCCCTCAGGAGATACAAATTATGAAACATATCCCCCTTCATCACTACAAATGCACCCTTAGAAACCCGTAGACTATCCTTATGAATAGTCACCTCACATCCTTTCGATGCCAACTGCCCAAGAGATATCATTGACTTCCGAAGACCTGGAACGTAACAGACATCTGTCAAGGTGCGTATTGCCCCGTCATACATGCGAATCTGCGGAGTACCTTCGCCCATGACTCTACAACTAGCAGCATTTCCTATAAGAATTAGTTTCCCTCTTTTTTTTTCTTTTAAAAGAACTGAAATAATTCTTATTAGGTGTCATATGAAAAGACGCCCCCGTATCTAGCACCCAATGGTTTGATACGTCTGATACTACCGCTGTCAACAAGTCATCAGACAAAAATTTCTCCACCGCAACCGATGAATTTCCAGTTTCAATCTTTTTCTTCGGGTCTGGACAATCTATCTTCCAATGGCCTGGTTTCTTGCAATTGTAGCACTTCCCATCTCTTGACTTTATTTTCTTCTTCTTCTCCCCTCTCTCTGTACCAACTAATAAGGCTTCCGTACTACTTCCTCCTCTACCTTCACTCATCCCCATCATCTGATCCCTCAAGTCCTTAGAAAGAAGACCTGCCTTCACATCATCTACTGTCAGTGTATCTCTGGCATAGATAAGACTATTAGCGAAACCCGTGTATCACTCCGCAAGAGAACACAAAAGAATCATTGCTTTTTGCTCCTAATCGACTTTCAAGTCAACAGTTTTCATCTTCATCACGAGATCATCAAAGAAGTTTAGATGTGGCTTCACTGAAGTACCCCCTCTCATCCGCATGGTGTAAAACGTCTTCAGCAAAATCAGACGGTTGGTTAGTGACTTCTTTAGATAGAGTTTTTCCAGCTTGGTCCAAATGTCCTTAGCAGTTGTCTCACCGCTAATCTCTGAAATGACATTTTCTCCCATTGCTAATCGTAGAGTAGTAAACGCCCATCGTTCCAACTCCTTGCTTTCCACGTCTGAAATATCATTAGTCAACTCCTCAGGAGCAAATACCACAGGATGAACATTATTCCTCATCAGAACAGCTTTCATCCTCCATTGACACTTCTCGAAGTCTTTATCCCCATTCCATCTTTCTATTGCTAACTGAGATCCTGCTGCCATATATGTCCATTTGACATATGGCCTTGGTACAATTGCTGAATTCTCCTTATCTCCTGCCATAATGCCTAACACTCCTTCTCAATCAACCTCATAGCTCTGATACCAATTGTTGCAGAAAAAAAGGAACAGGAATGGATTGATGGTGAGGAAAAATAAACAACAGATAGTCACCAGCAAATCAATCATAGATCTAGCAATAAAAGAAATAACACAAGAGGTTTATAGTGGTTCCACTAACATCTTGTTAGTGTATGTCCACTTGGGGAGAGGAGATTTCATTACTTTTCTCAATAAGAAAAATTACAAGACTGATAGTAGGAGAAAGAAAAAACTTTAGAGATGATAATACATTCACCTAATCCTTATCCTTATATAAGGATTAATGCTTGGGGTTAAAGTAATTGATTTATGATATAAATCAATGCCTAATTAATTCTCCAATTCTCCTGATAGGCTTCCTTGTTTAACCAACCAATTAGAGAATTAATTCCTTACTTCACTGTAGGTAATTTATTGCCTATCCCTTTTACAAATAAAAGAGCAATACATTTCTGATATCTTCCAAATCTTCTACAAATTGGAAATATTATATTACTCAAATTAACAATATTTGTCAAATTTTCTCTAATTGGAAATATTCTACCACCATAATCAATAATATATTCCAATCTTCAGCAAATGGAAATATTGTATCACAAATTCTAACATCCTTCATATAGACAAAGACAATTATCAGATCTCAGGTAAATAATTCAAAGCGGAATAATTTAAACTATAATAATAAGTTGGTACTTACCACAATATTGACATTCTCATATCAATAGTCGTTAAAGGGAATAAATCATGCCTTCTACCTAACCTATTGGCTGTTTCGAGGAAGGGCACATAACACTACATGTATTGCCTCTTATCATTTTTGTTATATTTGGTTTATTAATGTCGTGGTACCTTGTTACTACACACATATCGCACATATGTACTCCTCGGTAGATCTAACCTAATAAACAATAATAATAATATAATATATATATATATATCCCCTTGGACTACATCGATCCTAGATACCATCCATGATATCGTTTGTAATTACCTCGTTGGGATTCCACCATCCCGCTGTGGGAGCGTGGAAGCTACATATGTAATAGACCGCACATGGCTGCCTACACTACAGATGTCCTGATATATGCTGTGAAAACCCATAAGCTACACCTACAATAGACCGCCTTACGCCTCCACCACGGATGTGCACGTCATCATTCTATCTTGAGCCTTTTGAATTCTACTAACGAAGGGCCTCGGTGTCCACGTTGCATGCAACCCAGTTTGAGATTTAAATTCTATGGTTTATTTGTTTTTTATAGCGGGTAGGCACCACACATTCACCAACTTTTTAGTTTGGAAGGTATCCTTTGATGCGAGTAAATAACTTTGCCCCTTACAAATAATCTAAATAAATAGTGTGGAATTGCATAGCCCCTTCCAAGAATCTCGATAGATAAGGATCATCCTGACCCAAGAGGACAACTCATGTCCTTCCCCATTCTCGCTATTTGATAGATGATGATAAGTAATCCTGGAGCTTCTGTCCTTTTGGGTCCCCCCAACATGCGTGAACCTATTGGTCACACGTCTACCTAGCCGTCCATCGACCTTTTATACTTCCTAAGACAGTCAACCAATACCCCCTTGAGACACCTTTACTGACCTTGCACCTGATCAGCCACCGCTATGTCTGCTTCTGAGGAAAACATCCCAGGATATTTCTTCTAGTCGTATAATATCCTAAAGGATATTTGATGAACCACGTGCGACTGTTTGCATATAGATTCTTTTGGATCGTACTTAAACGCAATGTATGAGATCACGGTTTAATTTCGTTCTTTATTAAACTCTATATCTAGCTCTCTTTTGTTATGCATTCAGTTCATCTTTCATTGTCTTTTACTTATTTTTTCTGTTATTGTCTTTTTCTTAGGCATCTACCTATCATAAAGGTAGCTGTTGTCTTTTGAATTCTATACCCATCACAAATGTGATAGTGCCTACCTATCGTAAAAGTGCCTGTATAGCGTTTATCTATCATGCGTTTATCTATCATGATGGTTGTTGTCTTTTCTACCTATCATAATAATGATAGCAATCTACCTATCATAAAAGCGTTATATGTTCCTTACATATCACGATAGTCGTTGTTTTTTAATTCTTTACCTACCATAGATGTGATAGTGCTTATCTACCGGGAAAGTACTTGTATAAATTTTGTCTATCATGATAGTCGTTGTTTTTCCCTACCTTTCATAATAGTGATAGTCATCTACTATCATGATAGTGCATGTATATTCTTTAGGGCATTGTTATTCGCATTTCAAATTTGGTTAAAGAGTGGCTCATTTTTTATTTTATTTTAAATTTACTAAGGGAAGGACATTAGAAAGTAACCTCCCCTTAAAACTAAATTATAATATGACTAAACTACTCTTACCTGGTAATTAGTCTAATTGAATTGGGTGTTGTTGTTGACACTCCAAAATAATTAAGGGAGGACACAAATGAAATTCGGCAAGGCCGTGTCACATTTATTCTTGAAATTCAGTAGGGTGGGGTTCAGTATCACCCTTAAAATCCGCAAAGGACAATCGAAAATGAAAAATAGCGAAAAACGGTAGGTGTATACCGAATTTCGGTTTCGACTATGTCCCCCCATAACCATTTTTGGAGTGTCAGTAACAATCCCCTGGGGAAAAATCGATTCAAGAGAAGTAAAGTAGCGGTATTTTCATAAACTAATTTTTGCGTTATGTACGCCCCGTAACAAATCTAAATATAACTAGATTGCCCTTAAAGTTGACAACCCCTTAACCAAAATTCGAGTGCGAATAACAATGCCCATTCTTTACCTATCATGATAGATGTTATATTGTTCTTTCTTTATCTATCTTAAAGATATTCATTAATTTCATTTACTATTATTATCTCTTTTTTCTAACGTTATCTTTCCTTTAATTTACAAAGCAATAAAATTGGTGATTGCCTTTTCTTTATATCTTTCCTCGTTTATTACATTTTCCATTTCTCTTAATATATTTCTTTCTGGAGCTAGCAATATTTCAGTAAGTTGGAAAATGCGATTGTGTAGCCTATTTCCATATTTCAGCATATAATGGGTCTTTGTGCAATGATGCATGATTACAACATTTTTCTTTAGGGATTGTTAAAGGGACTTCACTATTTGTTAAGGTGGTTAATTTTAATGGGATGCCTTCTTATTTGTAATTTGTTAAGGGAAGATTGTATATAAAAAATATAAAAACAAAAATAGCCAATTACCTTCCCCACCTATCATTTGTATTCAAACGAAAACATGTTCATGATCATTACCAGCGCGCTATATCTTTAGTACATGCATTCTCGATGTTGTTTATAAATATTCGACCAGAATTTACGATAATTCAAATTCAGATTCAACCATCCAATTCAAATTCTCCATTGCTTTGACTATATCCATTTTTATTTTTTATCCACCATTAAATTGTACTTATTAATTAGGGTTTAGGTTTTAAGGTTACATAAGGAGGATTATAGTGTTAATATTGAAAATTTTATTAATATGTTTGAGAGGGAGCTAATTTATTTTAACCCCCCTTAACAATTTTATAACAAACTGAAAATGGTACTCCCCTTAACCTAAAATGGAGTTCCTTTAACAATACCCTTTTATTTTATCTTGGAGTAAGCAACACAAAATAAAATAGTACCCCCGTCTTGTACTAACCCTTTTTCTTTCTAAATTTTGTTACTTTCCTTATTATTATTCTCTACGCACTTTCTTTGTCCGGAATATGTAAAATTTTCATTCTTATTATTTCCAACAAACTTTAGTATTACTACTTTCCCAAAGTGGGTTATAGGCATAGTTCATTGATTATATTTTACAAATCTAGACCTTGTAAATTCGCATTAAAGGGAAAAGTTCATAATTTCACAGTAAAGTCTGTATCTTTTTATTTAAGCCTAAATTCATGCATAGATTCGTCTGTTATTTCATTCATTTTTTGCGCCTAAATATAACTAGGGTTTACAATTTACATCTAATCTTTTCAAATGAATTATTTTTCAAAATCAACCTACAACGTAATGCCAAATGAGAATCTAAAGACCTTATATATCATAATAATGAATGGTATATAATTTACCCACTCGTGTATGGATCTAATCTAGATCCAGTCCAGACATTCATGACATTTTTGTAATTCTCTACTTTTGAATTCACATATTTAAATATACATAGGTCTATAAATTTTTGATTAAGAAAAACTAATGGAATTGAACAGAAATCAAATCTAGAATTTCATCTCGTTCGAATAGCTTTCTAATGTGAACCTCTCCCAAAACTTCAATAATCTCCTTCCCCAATTGGTATCAGAAAACCTAAGCCTAATTTCTGTAATTCTGAAGTTTTGGAGGTGGAAGAAATGTGATAGAGTTTGCATGTCTACACAAATAATAATGATTTTGGAACATAGCTCTACCCACTTATTTATAGGGGTTCAAATCAGTGTCTCTCGTACGATGAAAAACAAAGAAAATCTAAGTGTTCCATGTCTGCTCAAAAGATGATTTAAAACCATGAAACAATCGGTCGGTCCCCATAGGCGGTTAACCACTATGGCCGACCTAACCCAGGGGCAGTCGACCATTACTTCGATTATATGTGTGTTTTAATGCGTAACGCTTATAAATATTTATTATATACTTACTATGCTTGTGTGTTACCCGTTTCTTCCCTTAGGTTATATTTAACATTATATTTGCATTGATTTCATTCATATTTTATTATAGATTTGAATTTCAGATTTCAAACGTACTAGAAATTTAGAACTCTCATTAATTCTTTTTTTTTTCATACGTTATTAAATTTAAATTTTAAATGTACGTAATTAATCTAAGTCTTATATAATATATATATATATATATATATATATATATAGAGAGAGAGAGAGAGAGAGAGGAGCGTTCAATGACACCCCAAATAGTGAGCACCTCATTTTCCCCTTATATAAACCAAGCATTTATATTAGAATAAGTGAGTGGGAGGTGAGAGAATAAGTGGAGGGAGAGAGAAACGAGATTTGTGGTGGAAATCAGGGGCAATTAAGGGTGCTGCACTATTTGGGGTGTTACTGAACGATATATATATATATATATATATATATATATATATATATATGTATGTATGTATGTATATATGGAGATACCCCTTTTTCGAGGCATCATTTTGTACCACAATAATAGTCACTTATTTATGTTTAAATAATGTGTGAGTGGGAGAGATAGTAAGTGGGAGGAGAGTGAAAGAGGCTTATGTGGTGGAAAATAGAAGGCTAAAGTGTTATGCACTATTTAGGGTGTTTTTTATCCATGTATATACATATACATATACATATATATAAGTAAAAGGAGACATGCCAAGACTCGAGGTTGCCAAAATAAGAAATGCGTAGGAACTAAGCCATGCGTATGGAAGAGGAACCATGCACATGGTAATATGGGAAGATCTATAAATTTGCATGCGCTTTTTCCAAATAACAATATTAAAACAAAAAGAAAAGAAAATTAATGACTATAATTTCTTTATGCCATTTACCAAAAGAAGTATTAGAAACAAATACTCAGCTGCCAACCTATAAAAATGATGAGATTTGTATCTTTTTTGTTGATCAAACCAGATTTCATTGTTTAATCTTAGCATGGACTAATCTTTTTTTTTTACTGGATTTGAACTACAAACATTATCCCTCTTCACCATAATGTATGAAATAAAGTTATATGGTTTCATTACATGATAAATGCACGTCTTTAATACAAAATGTACATGAATGATTGACATGATGAAACCAGCAATAGCAGGATGGGGAGCTTTTGGTGGATTCGCACCACAGCAATGGCAGGATGGGTGTGTGGAGAAAAGACGAACGGGGAGAATCGCCGTTTAAGAATGCAAACTCACGCTCTTATTTTTTTTAGGATTAATTGGCACGAGTAATTCAAAGTTTAACGTGTCCGCTCATATTAATCCCAAGTTTGCGTTATTTAAAAATAATCTTAAGTTTAGGGGGTGTCTTCCCAAATTGATCCCACTGGACCATTAACCTGCTATAGCATGTTATAGCAGCTCCATCGACCTTTGTAGTTTCATGTGCATACTCTAAATCAATGCATTCTTTCTCATTTCCTTCCTAGATGTCTCTCCCATCACTTCTTTTATCTTCCTCTCCACCTCATCCCTTCCTGCATCGCGGTTAAATTCCACCCCAATCTTCCATTCATTACACGCATATTTGCAATTTGTTTGCTGCTCTCCAAAGAACGGCCAACAAATCAAAGGGATTCCATAGCTTATACTCTCACCAGTGAAGCACAAGTCCATCAATCTCGAGCTTCTTTATTTGTACAATAATCGGTTGTCTGGAGAGGTTAACAAAACTAATGGAGCAAAAAATTTGATCGAAATTGATGTTTCCATGAATACTGGTTCTATTCCCGTAGATTTTGGACATTTGAAGAATTTAACTGTGCTTTTCTTATAAATGAATCAACTTACTGGAGGAGTACCTGAAGAATTTGGGATTCTTCCTTTCCTTGTTGATTTTAGAATTTTAAACAGCAATTTGGTAGGAAAGTTGTCTCCTGAATTAGGAAAACATTCCAAACTTAGAAATCTTGAAGTATGTTTCAATTTGCTTTCAGGCGAACTTGCTTGTTATCTAATTTGCACCTGCTTGTTTTGCCTAAACAAAAACCGACCCTCACCTCATTTACAGAAGCAAAAGAGAAACTAAAAGAGGAAAAGGAATATTCACCGATGGCTATCTGTCCATTCATTCGTTTGGATGAAATATTCGTTCATCATGAGCTTCCATTGAGCAATAATGCTCCTCTTTTACAATCTCCAATACACTCTCAAACACATATACATGGCACGGAATTCCCAGTACGCCTTCATAGTAAAAGCCAAATTATTCCTCAGGCTCGCTTAGAAGCTTTCTGAAAGCTTTATGGCTCAAACAGTCCACTGGAATCACAAATCTCTTCATCTCGCCTCCCCAGTCTCTATGTAATCGGGCGACATGTACTCGTGCTTCGCAGTTGTGAGAAGTGAAAGGGACGGAGGTTTCAATTGTTAGGGTTTGGTCAGAGGTGGAAGAGAAAGGACAGTTGGCGTAGCGTAGGAGGGAGGTGGTGGTTGAGATTTGACGGTGACAAAGACGTCTCTTTCCTCTTAATCTTGAGTTATTGTTTTCAATTTGATTTCTTATTGTTTGTGGAAGGACAAATCTCAACAGAAATGAAAATAAAAAGGCTAAATTGGTAACGAAAAAGAACAGAGAGGAAGAAATGAAGTCATGTGTAAAGTTAAAACTTAAAACCGGCTCTAGCAGGTTAATGGTTCAGTGGGATCAATTTGGGAAGACACCCCCTAAACTTAGGATTATTTTTAAATAACGCAAACTTGAGATTAACATGGACGGACAAGTTAAACTTCAAATTATTCGTGCCAATTAATCCTTTTTTAATTAGATTTAACCTTAAATGGTTTTCTGAAAACCATTTAAACCTTAAACGGTTTTCGGAAAACCGTTTAAGGTTTTAAATAGAAAAATACAAATATCAGAGCGGTCTTCCACCAACTGCTAGAACGGTGGGAGGAGCTGCTGCATTAAAATCAGTTTTAACACTCGAATTTCCACTTAGTGCTTGGAATGCTCTAAACTTTTAAGATATTTGCACTTTTATGTTGCTATATGCTATGATCATTTGGATTGAATGTGAAAATAAGTGCATCAAATATAAGCATGATAGCAGTTTCCTTCAAATCTCTAAAATAACTAAAAATCAAATATGTTGTTTGGCTTTCATACCTCAATTTTCGTAGGACTGTGCTACTAAATACTGTGAATTAGCACAATTCGTGTCATGCGGGGGGGGGGGGGCAAAAATGTAATTGCATTCATGGGTCCACCAAAAAAAATGTTTCTTGCCGTAGAAAATGACAAAAACATGTTTGGATACTAAAGCAATTCCGATTTTCCAATGCTCAACTCATTGAGTATTTACACAATGCAACGGAAACGACAAACATGAATTACATGTTCATCTATACATGAAAGTCCACGTTTTTAAAGAAGAAATAGTCCACGATACTGTATGAGAGATACAACAGATGCGTAAGTGGGTTCTGAGACCGACGACCGTGCTGTAAATCGTAAATGTTTGTCAATAGGAATAAAACCCAACTGTGATTTAGAACATCCATAATTTACAATCATGATAAACAAAACCCAACTGAGATTTCCACGCAATGTCGATCATGTTGAACATCCATAGTTTATAATCGCTTTATGATTAAAAAATATGGTGCAGCTAAAAGAAAAACAAGGAAATAACATATAATCCATTTATAAAATAAATTGGCAAAGAAGGCAATACATGAGTGGTACTGCTGGCATGCTCCAATTTTCAGCAAATCTCATTAAGTATTTACACAGCACTTGTGCAAATAACTCACATAGAACCTGAAAAAAGAAAAAATCCCTATAAACCAATCTACTTCTTCTTCTTTACCACAGCAGCCTTCTTCACTGTTGTAGCTTTCTTTGCTGAAGCAGCCTTTTTAGCAGTAGTCGCTACTTTCTTCTTCGATGGGGCATCTTTCACACTCTTCTTTGCCACTTTAGCTGCTGGTGCCTTGGCGTTTGGCTTAGAAGCAGCCTTCTTAGTCTTTGTTGCAGTTGCTGACTTCTTCTTAGCTGGGCCAGCAGTCTTTTTTCCTGTATCAGCGGCTTTCTTTGGTTTAGCAGCGGTTTTCACCTTGGGTTTAGCAGCAGATTTTTTGGTTTTGGTGGCGGATAAGGAAAGCTTGTAAGAAGCTTTGACCTTAGTGAGCTTACCGTCAGCTGTCATTTTCTTCAACTGTAGGAGCACGATCTTTTTGAAGTTGGATGAAAGCACAGATTTGTGTCTGTCCTCGATGAATTTGGTGATTGCATGCTGGCTAGATCCAGTTCTCTCTTTCAACGTGGTGATTGCCTCGCTGATCATCTCGGCATAAGGAGGATGTGCCAAAGGAGCACGATGTTTGCTAGGAGCTTTGGACTTGCTGCTTTTGGCTTTCGCCTTTTTGGTAGGAAGGGCCGCTTCGTAGGCAGGAGCTGGAGCGGGATCGGAGGATGTCTGGTCTTCGACCATGGTAACAGGAGCGACGGCAGCGACCTCTTCGGTTGACATGGTAGGAATTGGGGATTAGGGTTTAAGATGACAAAATTGAAGCAGAACTCGGATTTGCGATGAGCGCTGAGGATGGGAGAGGCTTTATATGGTTGGATCATGGCTTGTGATTGGTTGGATAAGGAAACGCGGATTGTTACTCATTTTTGGTTTAATATCGAACGTTTGATTTCGCCAAGATCAACGGTTCTGACAATTGGATTCGTCAGGCGCATGGATTCCAAACGGTTTGAATTTTGGGTGCGCTCTTAACCAACGCGAGCGGAGTATTTGAGCGTAGCTTTTGAGCGTGGCTTTTGAACGTGGTACTGTAGCGAACGGGAAATGTGTTTTTAGCTGCGAACGGGGGATTTGAGCGTGGTATTTTTAAAATAACATATAAATAGATATGATTTGGCAAATACGAATACAAATACAAATACAGTTTCTAATACAGATACAAGTACAAATACAGTTACAGATACAAAGACAAATTAGCGCAGACCGGCAGCAATCAACTCATCTCTAATGTTATCTCGAACTAATGACATTTCTCTGTATCCGCCTAGGTGTACACGTTCAGTGCCTCTAGTCGTCGTATTTCTCATACTATAATATTCCGCCACTTACTGATCGGGGATTAGTTCAGGATCATCATCAAAAGCCATAAAATTAGGGTCACCGCTATTATATTTGCGTATGAAATTGTGTAAGGCCATTGTAGATACGACAATTTTCACTTGAGTGTTCAACCGAAATGTAGGCATCTTGTTGAGAATGGTAATTTTTTTTTTCCAAATGCAAAATGTTCTTTCGACGGCCATACGTAAACTCGAATGGTAATAATTAAACACTTCATTGGCCGACTTTGGTTGATTCATGGTATCACGGAAATGCGGAATATGGTACCTCATATTTCGATATGGCGGTAAATATCCAGTCTGAAGTGGATAGCCCGAATCAACCAAATAATACTGTCCAGCTGGAGGGCCAGGAAAGTTAGAGCTTCTATCGTTTGTAACTGCATTAAAAATTATACTATCATGTGCAGTCTCTTCCCAACCAGCCATAACATACGTAAACTGTAAATCGAAATCACAAACCGCTAATATATTTTGAGTTGCAAAGCCTTTTCATCCGATATAAAGGATAATTTGATCAGCGGGTAAATGTGCAGATACGTGTGTACCATCTATAGCGCCAATACAGTTTCTGAAATACGGATAATACCGGGTTGAATTTCTGATGTAATGTGGAACATTATTAAATTGTTGTTCTCCTGGCTTTATTACATCCGCATCGAGTAATTGAAAAGCGTTTAGGACATCATGAAAACAAACGGAAATTGTGCTACCTGATCGTTGAAATCTTTCTTGAAGTTGTCAATTTGAAAGCCCAGTAGCCATTGTATAAATGAAAATTCCAACCATTTCGACGACATAGATTTCTGGTCTGGAAGCGAGACAATGATGTTGCAGTTTTTCACATAGCGCGTGGAAACATAGTCTTTTCATTCGAAAATTATTTTGACAACGGCTTTGATGACCATTCAAAATTTCGTTGATCCAAGATAAGCCAGTGAACTCCAAAGTATTAATCCGCGTCATATGATTTCTCCTTTCATTCTGAACCAGATAAACCCCGTAGAGCTCCATCAAATCGCCGTAATCGGAGGATGAATCGGAGTTAGACATTAATCGAATAAGCAGAAAGAGTTGAAGAAATTGTTGAACTAGTATTGTGAAACGTGTTAAGGATAGAGTGGGTGATTTATATGGAGAAAGGGAAGTTGGAAATCTAGCCATTGGCGTCCGACACGAACGGCTTGATTTCCAACTTCCAACGAACGTTCTATTTAGCAGTGGCAAAGGATGCTTGCGTCTGACGCGTCGGACGCCACAAAAATCCTGAGCGTGGCAAATAAAGGCTGCGAACGCACCCTTAGGGCAGTTTTACAAAGAGGAATAAAGTAGGCCCCCTCCAAAACTGTACCTTGAAATCTCGAAGTGGACCCCCTACTTTCTCTTTAATTTTGTTATTTTACCCGAGTAAAGTAGCAAACTCCTTCTAAAGAGGTGAAAAGGCGCAACAGCATCTCCAGCAACAGTGATGGTGCAGAAAATGAGAATGAACCGCTGCTTTTATTTCTCACGCCATAGCAGAATCAATCTAAGTTTGAAAATTAAACGAAAATGACGATCTTTCACATTTCTATTTTTAGGCGTGGATTGCTAACGACATTCAAAAAGTCTTTTACTCTCTAAATAGATTTCTGAAGCTCGTTTAGATTATTTTTTTAAAACTTTTCAATACGTTAAACGATTTTATGAAAATCATTTAAAAAGAAGAAGAAAAACAAGATTGTTCTCTGGATGCTTGTTAATATATTTTTTTTTCCTATAAAAAAATACCATCTACCGTTGGATGAACAAGAACTCTTCCCTTTTTTTTCTCACAAAGTTCCCTTCTCTACAAGAGATGTTCTAAGATTGATGCTTTTTTCTCTTGCAAAGGTACAATGATCGAATAAATTTGTATATTTATTTGATTTAAATGTTTTGAATAAACTTTTGTACTCAAAATAAAATTATAGCTTTCGTATACGGTGTATTTTGATAAGAAAGCATATTGCCAAACGAAATTCACAATGTTGCGATGTTAACCGTCCTTTGAATACAATAAGGTTTTACTCAGCAGATCAGCGGTTGTCGAGGCAATAACTTTTAGAGATGGTTGTTGGGCTCGGAAACCAAGTAACGAGCAAGGGTACAAGGCGATGGTCGTGCGGACTCTAGCGAGCAGCATTCTGGAATTGGCTAAGCATGAATCGACACATCCTCTGTGGAAGAGATTAGTATGAATCAGTATAATTATGTACATCTTAAACCAGTTGTTCAGCTCATCAAAAATCGATCGATATCTCCAAGTAACAACCAGACACTTCCACCAAACATCCATCAAAGCTTTGTATGCGGATTTTTAGCAATATATTGGTGTGTCTTCCCTTATAAATACATAAGACAAGACACACTCTTAACATATTCTTTGGACTTTAGTTTCTTACCCCATTATCCCATAGGCTTTCATACCAATTACAGTTGTAACCACACGATATAATAAAAGAATGTTTGGATTAGATATAGTCAAAGTTGGTTGAACCGCATAACTCTAGTGTATTTATTTCATTACTGTTTTTAATTTAGATATTTCATACTATTGGGTGTTGGCACCATTTTTGACATCAACATTCATTATAGAGGACACATATTAAAGTGACAGTACACCGCACCTACTTAGGTCCAAGTTGCTGGATAATATAATTTCACATTCGTTTAACTTCATTTTCCTTGTTCGGCATAACAAACCAAATGATTATATTTTGGCTCATTCTCAAAGAATACTGAAAGCTTCAACTCCCCATGAATCGTCGAGTGGCGATGAGATTCTGACACATTGTTCAATGGTTTGTTTGAACATGTCAAAATTCAAACTTTTATATCTCATAGTAAATGATCTCTATTGCCTTTGCCAAAACGGTGAAGCAATCTCGAATGTCCGTCGTGGAGCAACGAAGGATGGAGTCGAAAGCGACTGGTTTTTTTAGCCTAGTAAGAATATCATAATATCATAGGATGTCGAGATAGGTTAGAGGTGTTACAGAAATGTTGTAAATGCATTTCTCTTTATTTATTGCAACATCGTACATCAATTTTAATCGTTTGAATTTGGGGTGGTGCGCTTTATTGAAGTATAGCCAATTCATTAAGGAGTTGTCTGCAAAATTCTTTATCTCTTATAATGCGATATTGTTCAACTAGCCAAACACCATTTGTAGATTTTAGTAGTTGGCTTCATGGCATCAAGACTTGTTTTGAATTATCCTATATGTATTTCATATTAGTGGAGGTAAAAAAAAGTATAAGCGCTCATTGAACTCATCAACACCTTTATGATATTGGTCACCAACTCGTATGACATGGGTATCCATTCATGTATAGAAAATGTATATGAAAGAAGATGTTATGTGGCATTTCAATCGACAATGGTTTGTGTTGAAGAGCCAGTGTAAGACGTTACCATATTAAAATTTTGTAAAAATAATAATCATAAAGAATATATATTGTACGAAATAGTGAAATAAATATATTAAAACAGGATGTACTTCGAACTATCATTGGAAGAAGTTGAAAATGCATATTATTATTTTTTGCGGTGATGAAAGAGGAGAATGAGATTTAGGGTTTATATAGTGGAAAAATAACAATTCAAAACTAGACCACTGGGCCTTTATTTTTATGCATGTTAAGGCAAAATGGTCTGATTTGAATGTTGCACTTGAACGATGCTTTTAAGTAGCTCTAAGTGAAATGCAATAATATTCTTGGTTTCTTTGAACTACTTCCTTCCTACGTTTGTAAAGTCTCTAGCGGCAAAGTTCACAAGCAGTTGAACATTTACCACTTCCATCCTTCCATTTCCTCGTAGTGCAATAGTTGCAACTAAGGGATTCTTACAGCTATGCACTACCATACAATAACACTGCTTGGTATGCTTGGTCCTATTGGTATTCATCTTTACCACATAAACATCATCCATTGCTTTTAAAGCCAGATTACATGTCGATATTTTAATATAATTATAAAAAATAAAAAATACAAGCTTGCATTCCAAGCGGATTCAGCTTATTTTACAGCATCACTTACCCTATCTCAAACGAGCTTACCAAGGCATACTTAGGTATTTGCTAAACCCAAGCTCGGATGCCGCATGTAATAGCCCTCCATTATGGTACCCTACATTAACAGTTTTTGATACCATTTTTCAATACTCAAGTGCCAATGGTAACACATATATTCGTAGGATTGTTTAAGTGAAATTAGCACAACATTTTGAATAATAAAATCAAGCTTACATTATATATCTGAATACAACATAACATAGATAGTAATAAATTAATTGCATATATGGTCACACATATATAAGAGTTATGAAAGTTAGGAAATCAACCACATGCGTACTATTCTTATTCATGCATAGTTATAGCATAATAGCATATTTATATTTATACTATTGATACATACAAATACTCTATAATTAACTGTGATGACCCGCTATACACCGCTGGTGCTCATAACTAAAAAATATGTGATTTACAAACATCTGATTGATGTAAACCAATCATCAAGTAAAAGAAATAGTAGAAAAGAAGAGAAATGAGAAAGAAAAAGAAGGAAATATAAGAGAAGAGAAAGGAAAAGAGAGAACATAACATAGGCACAATCACAAAACCTATCACATATCTCACAGCGCATCAGATAACACATAATAGTAACAATCACTTATACAAAACATGCAAGACAGTAATAACTATATAAACCATATAATTAGAGTATACATGTGTTGACATCCAAAAGTGGTCACCAACACTCAAGATTTCCACGATAATTAAAATAAACGTCCAGTGTGGAAATTAGTGAGTTGCGGTGTAAATATGCCGGGGAAACACTAGAGAATGGTCACATGGTTTTTATGGTGGTTCGGCTCGTCGGAGCCTACATCCACTTTGGAAGTTTAGTACTTTATCAATCCACTTTTACAAGTTACAATACGAAATTGGTATATCTCCGAATGTACAAAAGCCATGATAATTCCAATTGTTAAAGCGAGTGATCCCGAGTGTTATGCTTGGAGAAGGAGGTAGTGGGCTTTACTTCGTGATCCAAATGCTTGTAAGAGGAAGGAGAAGCCTTCATAAGTTCATGAAACCAAGTCTAGCCAAGTGGGGATCGAGTGGATATGAAGCTCTCATGAAGCTACCATGGCCGTAGTGGTAAGTAGCTCCAAAGATGGATTTTATCCCTTCTTCGCGAAATGCCAAGGCAGCACAAAGCAGTCCAAGTGTCCAAGAAGGATGTCCTTCTTTCCGGAGCGATGAAAGGTACTTGAGAGGTTGTAGGAAGGTTATCATCTTCCTAGGATGCCATAAGAATAAAGAGCCTACCACATTCATGGCGCAGAATAGTGGGTATTTATAGGAGAGGAGAGGCAAGTGAAGCAGGTTGGAGTAGGTGAAGAAGTAAGGCCCATCCCACATTTCTTACCCGGGATCAGTATGACTCTTGGGGACTTAGCTATTTTTTTGAGAGCTTTCCCCACTTCATTTCCCTTGTACTTCGTCTCCATCTTATCTCATGACTTCGTATCCAATGGGTTGTCGAGTTTGTATCTCATGAGTCCATCATGATTTCGTATCCAGGGAGTTTCATGTCTCTATGATAAGAAACGAGCCAGATACAAAACGAGCTAGATATGAAATGGAGGATGAAGGGAGACTCGAATTCGTGGGAGTTGAACAGGGGATACAAAGAAGAGGAGAGAAGCGAGATAAAGAATTTCCAAGGAAGCAGGGAATACGAAGTGCTGGTTGCAGGAATGGATATGAAATGGAGCAGGTACGAAATATGGGAGTTTGGTCGATCCAAAGTGTCATATACTTGGAATTACAAAATTGGACCTAGTAAGGTTTTGTGGAGTTGCAAGGTCGGGATACGAGTTGATGACGAGGCTCAATGTTGATCCCGATGTGTTGGTCCATTGTTGAGTAGCTTGATCGATCCTAGGCGACTCTTCTGTTATGACTCCATCTAGGCTCGAGTCATGAATATTTCGGCAACTTTTCCGGGATGTTGATCCATGCGATGGGCCGAGTCGTATGGGCTTGAACTGCTTTTGGTAACCGGACCAAAATGCCTGTTAACACTTGCCCCCCTAAAGGATGATTTATGATAACATGACATGCTTTGAGATAAGACGAGTACTCCTGAACTCGGAAAAGTCTGCAAATTGTGTTGAGCAACCGGTCATGACCTTTTCGTTGAGTATTCGTTATGCTTTACCATAGCTTGTTGATGTTAGCATAGAATTCCATCATTGTTGAGACTTTTGATCGCTCGGACTGGAATCTTGTCTGACTGCTTAAGTGAATGTCCATTCCCTGTTGACTAAAGAAATTAAACGTTAGTCGCCGACGTTCGCTTACACCGAAGTGGAAAAAAAAGTAGTTGGCATTATGTCATGTATGCACTCACACGTTTACATGTGATTTTGCATGACACAATGATAGCTTGAAATAAGTGACATGTTGTTTAAGTTGTACGCCGTGGGCATCGATTGCGCAGGTTAGCTTCCGAAAAGTTGTTGAGTTGTAAATCGATCGTTTGGCGTGTACTCTTGGACTATTTAAATTTCACGAGCATACAATCTGTTAACGTTTTGAGTTAGTTTGATCGATCGAGATTCTGAAATCGTGAATGTGTGATCATAGTCGTAGCCCAGACGCACAATTGCATAAGTTGGTTATCGAAACATTGTCGAGCTGGGACTTGACCATTTGGCATGTTCTGTGGAATCGTTTAGACTCTCAAGTGCACGATTGTTTAACGATTAAAGTCGGTTTCGATAGTTGGAGTTTCGAAAACTCATATACACGATCGGCATCATCGTTTGAGTTCTGGTGTAAGTCACTGATCCCGGAGTTGCAAGTCTTTCCTCCTCCCTTCTTTTGTTTTTCTTATATCGGGATCGGTACTGATCCAGTCACTTAAAAATTTCCTAAGTTTCTTCTGGATCATCCCCACTCCCACTATAAATATGCGAATACGAAATTCTCTCTTTTTTCCTTGCAAATTTCGTATTTGAAGAGGTAGAAAATCCAAAGTCACCAAAAACTTTTCGAAACCATCTTTCTCATCTAGACCCAACTCAGGTGGGATTCCTTCAAGTATTTCATGTGTGACATAGCGGGTTGGACGTGGAGTCGGTAAGAGGAGGAAATCGGGGCAGTGGCCTTGAGCTCGATGCTTATGGAATCGCAGAGGCCATGGTTTGGAGCTATTGGTGGCTCTAATAGTTTGAAGGGGAGGAGTGAGGATGGGTACATTTTGGGATATGGATTCCCTCGCAGGCCAAAGTAATTTGCAAAGTTGATGGGATACAAATTCTCGATTCATATCACGATGACTCACAAATTTTTCAAAGCCTTTGGGGACACAAAATGTTGGTTTCGTATCCCGTTCTTTTGCGAGTTTTCTTACTACGGGGTGCTGGCAAAGAAAGGGAGAGGAGGTGATGGGATCAGCGAAGTGGAATGATGTGCAGTGGAGTGGGATAAGAAATTTCATGAGGAATGTGGGATACAAAATAACAATTTTGTATCCTAAGATTTCAAAATGCTTTCATATCCCGGAGGCCGACTGTGTGGGATACAAAAATTTGGAAATTGTTGGAATACGAAACCTTTATTTTGTATTCAGGTACTTCAAAATTTTCGTGTCCCCACATGAGTTGGTCTCGAGTTGGAAAGTTTCTCAACCTTATGGGGGCGCGTAGTAGGATTTCATCTCCCAGAAGCTTGAGAAAATTTCGACTTTGAAACCTTGACTCTCGAATTTGAGTCGTCACGCGACGTTGTGTGATCGGGTTGAGTTTAAAGACGGACTAACATTGCATAACGCGTTTATGTTTGTGCGATGAACCTGTTCAAAATGATGATTCGAACATGCACTTAGGATTGGAGCATAAACTTAGACCATGGACATATGACCGAACCATCGCTTCGAAGATTTGATTCTTAACATAATCACACATCGTAATAGCGATTTGAATTGAATTCAACGACTCTAGTTCGTGTCGATGATAGTTTGAGCCCATAAGACTAGAAATCGCCATCGTGTCCTGAATGGTTTTAGTATAACCGCGTCATCACACATGACACTTGCATGTTCCATGTTAGTTTATACCAACACAGAGGTACAAGTCTTAGAGCGCTAACATCCACTGACCGAATACATCATTTTCTTCTAATGCCAAACTATACTCTTACTAGTACCATTACTAGAAAATACCGTGCAATTTTATACAGTACTCTTCCTAATGCCAAACTTTCAAGGGGCAACCAAGTACATCATTTTTTCAATCTTTTCGTACCGCTAACAACCATGAACTAACACCATTTTTTGAGATGATGAACCACCGTACAACAGTAGTTCGTTAGTTGATGCACGTAGAAATCAAAGTTGGTCCGGGTTTGTTCGCCATACAAAATGATTTTGCATGGTGGTTGATTGCCGTGTGAAATATATTTGATATTAAGAAGTACATAAAATTTATTGTGTTTATTATTTTTATATGTAGTATTAGGAAGTATAAACTCGGGTGCCCTTAGCAGCATACTATACAAAAATACACACATACACACTAAAAATCTATTAGCACGCGACCTGGTTACATAATAAATTACACAATATGAATCTCAATTGCTTGATTTCGCTATAGTTTCATCTTCATGTATATGTTAGCACATGGATTCGCAATGGCATGCCAACTATCCACCTGCATAAAATAGAAATGGTTTCACTTTTTAAAATTGTTTTTACATGAAAATTCATCCTATAATAGATTTGAACTCTTTGTACATGCATCACCAACATCAACTATGCATTACCATAGAATAACATTCACTTAAGATTTTTATTTTAAAACTTCTTAATGACTGAGTTAGAAACTGAAGTAAAATCCAAAAATTTAGTCCTTAGCCAGTCATAGTTTCTGTAAACCGATTAAAATTGAAATTTAATCTTTAATCTAAAATTTTAAAGATTGATTTTTTTGAACACTAATAAGCCTTTAATTAGATATTGATATATTTTGATCTTTATCTTTCAAGCTTTAAGTGACTATTTTATACTAGTGATATTCAGCTTTGAACATTCAGCATCAAACTTTCAGTATTTTAAGTGAACAAAACCTCAGAATGAATCCGAAAATGTGTGCACTAGAATATAAGCATGACAGCAGTTTCCCTCAATTCTCTAAAAAGCTAAAAATCAAATATGTTGTTTGACTTTCATACTCAATTAGCCAATCTTCAATTCGTTGAACGTTTACCTATTATAACTGAAACGATGAGCATGAATTCTGAATTAACATTTACATGAAAGTCCACATTTTTTCAGAACAAATTGATTATAACACTGCATGAGAATAATTATCAAACCGACTTTGTCAGTTTCTCTTAATTCTACTGCACATCCAAGAACTTCCGTCCATCTTAAACTAAATAATACCCCTGTTTTTCTTCAACTGCACCTATGTCTTTCGTAAATGACCTGCTCTTCTCCTCGTATACCATTTCTTTCAACCTTCCCTCATCCTCTCTCGCAAATGACCATTTCTTTGTTTCTTATCTCACGTAGCATATGTATTTTAGCGAACCCAACTATTTCTGTTCAACCCTAAATCCACTTTTCTTCAAATCTGACAAATCTGATCTAGCTCCAAAAAATCTCAACTAAGAAACTGTAACAACCCAAAATTCTGGGCCAGTTTAAAATTTTTATTTTGGAAATTTTAATGAATTTTGAATATATAAAATAGATTATTTTAAATAACAGTGACGAAAAAATTTATTTTGAATAGAATTACAACGTATATATTTATATAGATCGTCGTTAGAATATAAATATTTATTTTAAATTATAAAAGGAATTGAATGGAAACCAATCATAACGATTGAATTGGCCTGCGATACATATTCCGTTGTGTTCGGAATGGGGGTATAACGCTAGGGACGACAGTCATTGGGTCTCGATTGGGGTTTGATAGAAAAGTCAACTCTTGGAATTTTAAAGTTGAAATTAAATATAATAAAATATATAACATGGGCCCCTCTTTTTCTCCCTATACCTGGCCATCTCTTCCCCCATGTTTTCTCAGTCAAAACCCAAACGAAAAAAAAGGGGATCTCGAGCTCGCTCCATCGTTGTCGCCCCGTCGTTGCTCCGCCCTCCGTACACCGCACTCCTCCTCCCAGCACACCCCGACGCCGCCTGAAGCCCCCTCTTCTTCCTCCCCTCTCGCGTTCACCTCCTCGTGCCCTCTCTCCTTCGAAACCCCTCCCCAAATCGACGCTCCAACCCCAAAATCCGACGCCTCAACCTCCAGACACTCACCCCGCCTCGCCGTTGAGCCCCAGACCCCCGGAGATTGGCAACCATCGACTGACAGCCCTCCGAGCCTCCTCCTCCCTCTCTGAGGCTTGCAAGTGATACTTAATTTATTTTAATTAGGCTAAAATCTGAAATAAATATAACATTATTAAAAGTAAGTTTTTTTCGTTATAGCATTGTTTTTTTTTTGTGTTTAAAAATATGATAAAAGTATAAAGGTTGGATATTTATTGGTAACAAAGGTCGGATTTTTTATATAAGGAATGAAGATTATATTTTTATTTGAGATTCATGTGAATCAAGATTAGATTTTTATACTGTATTCAACGATTTAAAAATATGATTTTTACGTATGGAGATTAGTAATAAAAAAATTCGATTTTTATATATATGAAGTGAAGTAAAAAAAATTCGATTTTTATATATACGAAGTGAGGATAAAAAAAATATGATTTTTATATAGTGACAATAATAAAAATATGATTTTTATATGAGTAGAGAAGTAAAAATTTCATCTTTGTATAAAAGGAAGCGTTGTAAGGATATATAATTTTTATATATAAGGTGCCATTATAAAAACGTGTTTTTTTTAATTGAACATCATATTAAAAATATGATTTTTACTATGAACAGCGTGACAAGGATTATGTTGGAAGTACGGGCAAATCCAGATGTTCAAAAATTCAGAAATAAAATGGGAGGAGTGGATCCCTTGGTGAGAACTTCTCACTTTTAATTTAATTTTCTAGTTAAAATATATACTAGGATGCAGACGGTGTTTAGTAGCACCCGACACCCGTCGTCCACAGACCATTGACGGCTTGTATGCTTGTTTGTTTGATTTTGATGTGTAGTTGATTGTGTGATGTGATGTGAAATGAAATAAAATATTTATACAGTAGAAAATATTTTATAGTTAAAAATAGAATTTTTAATGTGTATATGAAATGAAATAAAAATAAACAAATCGGATGATTTGTTTATATACACACATTTGACTGATATTGATTGAAACCCCACACGGGTATTGGGATGAAATTGGACATACACTAATCCCAATAATTAGCTGTATGTCAATCGATTGATTGACAGACTGTGTAAGCATCGAATATTTATATTTAATGCTTATACAGTGTAGAATGCACTCTGGATGATGGATTGCTGTTTTCATTGTTGTTATACACATTTGATGTGTGAAATCCATATAATCACATTATATGGTAATTGGATGTGCCTGATTCCAGTTCAGAATTATCAAATATTTGAAGTGAAATATTTGAAATGAAATATTTGAAATGAAATATTTAAAATGAAATATTTGAATAGAAATATTTGAATACAAATATTTGAAATAGAAATATATAAAGCTGTGTCGATTAGATTGACGCCATTTTGTCGTGAACGATATTTATATCGATTTTATTCGTTTTTTTGTAATGAATATCAAAAAGGAATTGATTTCAAAATACAACGTTTTGAAAATATTCTCATTTGTATATCGATGATATGGAATATTCAATTTTGATTAGAAATTGAATAGGAAGTTGAAATAGTTTTGAAAACGAAGTTAAAACGATTTATAAAATACGTTTTGAATTGAAATAGACGAAGTATATATTATATACATTATATATATATATATAATATAATGGCCTGAATAGAACGCGCCGCGCTGCGGTAGTTCGTGAATTTCGACCATTGGCTTCGAATGGATATTGCGGGAGATTCGACCGTCGGATTCTCCTAAAACCGGAACCGTTGGGTTCGTATCGAAAAGAGCTTTCTAACGAATATTAGAAATTATAAATCTAACGGTTGGATTTGGAATTATGTCCAAATCAAATTTGGAAAAGGTCGCTGTAAGTGCAGTTCGATGGCCGTTGATGGAAATCGACTGTACGGGCCTTGATAAAATTATTAAAAATAGTAATAATTTGTGTAAAATCATAAGAATTGATTTGGGAAGAATTGGGATGAAAAACTCCATATTTGAAAAGATAAAAATAGTTTTTTATCGACATAAACCAGTTTTGAACTAGAATAATAATTTATTTATTTTTAAAATAAATAAATTGGATTTGAAATGGTTTTGACAATAACCAGGATTTCCAATAATTGAATTGGAATGGATTTGAATCGAAATTGTCTTTGGAATATTTCGATGTTGGATTTCGTGATTATACAGATATTGTTATGGAGATTTGAAAGATATATTTATATCGTTATTTCCAATACGATATTTGTGGGTCGTAGAATTTGATATTGAATATAAGCCGATATATTTTCTATTCAGAGCCTTGTATTTAATATCAAATGTGATTTGGGTTTGTCGTGAATGGTGTCTTCATTAACACTGTTCTTAAGCTCAGTTGAGAAAAAGATTAAATCTTTTTATTTAGATTTAATGAAGTGTACCAATTAAATAATATTTAATTGGAATTGAATTGGTATTGATTTTTGGGTTTATCGTGAATAGTGTTTTAAATAACACTTGTTCTTTAACCCGATAATTAATGGAATGTGATTTTGGGTTGTCGTGAACGGTATCTTCAATAATACCGTTCTTAGACCCAAAGGAGTTAAGAAAATTAGAAACTAACTGGAGATTAGTTAAGTTGAATGATTTCTGGGGTATTGATCTGATGTTGGTTTCGGCCTTCGGGGTTAATCCTTGGGGAATTGCTCACTTGCTAATTTACGGTTAGGGACTGATTGAAATGGAATGTGATTTTGGGTTTATCGTGAACCGTGTTTTAAATGACATTGATTCTTTAACCCAGTCAAAGATTAAAACTAAGTGGAGTTTTAATGAATCTTTAATTAGATTGAAAAGATCGAGAATGGAGTATCACCAGTTTTTCTCCAGGCGATAGTTAAATCTTTAATTAGATTTGAACGTGAAATGGTAATTGAATTTACCGATAACACTGTGGTGTTAGATATGAAGTATGACCAGTTTTACTTCATGGGATAAATAGGTTGGGATTGGGAAATAAAATAAATAATTACTTCGGTGTGGTTCGTTAATCCCGACTAGTTTGAAGTGATATTCAAAAGGAAGATTAAAGAATAAATTTAAAAGAATTTATCTTTGATAAAATTAATGGGAACCTTTCCCTAAGAATGTGAAATTTAGAAACTAACTGTAGGTTGGCTAAGCAGAGTGATTTCCTGGGTATTGATCTAATGTTGGTTTCGGCCTTCGGGGTTAATATTTGGGGAATTATTCTCTTGATTAATTTACGGTTAGTAACTGATGAATTGGAATGAGGCGTATGTTGTGTTTGTGTAACACTTATTTAAAATATACGCGAGTTATTCGAAAAGACCGGGTTTATCCCATTCTGAATAACTGATTCGACGATTAGTCGAACATGAAGACGATGGTTGAAGACCGGAGGTCTTCACGTCGTTTGGATAATTACTGATGATCTTGATTGGGCCGTACACCCAAGAGGAGGGAATCAGTTGGTGATCGTCCAGACGTACTTGGAGATCGATGGATATGCGGGGTACAAGGTGCCTCCGGTTTCGTTTAGACCCAGAACGGACTTGTAAATGGACTGTGTGTCTGACATTGGATATCATTCTGTGTGACTGATATCGGTTGCATAGAGTGGTTTGCCTGTGTGGCATGCTAAGATGCAAATGATCAAAGCTTTTGTTGAAAAGCAGAGTCTTGTGTTTGATGATCAAAGCACGACCTGTGTGGTATAGCTTTGTGTAACGTTGATTCGCGAGCCTCACACCCCGGTGGTGAACCAAAAACGGGAGAGGACCTCAGGGAGGACATGCGTTTCTTTCTAGCTAGAAGTGGCGTCAGTGGTTTTACACGCCCTGACGAGTTTGACTTATGTGGTTGTTGCTGTTGCGAGGCGCCTCGGTTTGATCAGACGATCTGGGTCCGATGGAGTCATTCGTTGGCTCACTTACGCCCCAAAGGGCGGGGAAACACAGTGTTATGGAATTTTAATCCACATCGGTGGACCGGCCCTGACGATCCAAAGGTCACTCGAGCTCTGACCTGAGGCTCGGGCTAGACAGTCTCGAATCGGTAGAGGACTATCTTTTGCCTCGGTTCACAGAAGGAAATCCAACTTCCAATACGTGACGTTTCGATTTTAGTTGTAATCCTATATATGGCGAGATAGTGGGATGGGGCGCTTATGCCGTCTATGATTGATACTTATGATTTGAAGTTGTTTTATGCACTATACACTTATTATTAGTACCAAAAGATTTGTTTTAAACATATCAAGCATTCTTGGCTATTATAAGGTAAAAACCCTATCCCCCGGCTTGCGTTGCATTGTGTGATAGGACCTGGGTCTTATAATAGCTTCATTTTTTCTTTATTTAGCATTGCGCTGTTTGTTTTATGCACTGGTATTCTTGGGAGGAAACCGTTCCGCGTTAGCGGCGTGGTCCCTTGATTTACCTAACTTAAAAATAAAGATTTACAACTGTTTTAGTTCTCACACCAGTCACATGACTGACCTGGAGTTTATTATTTTAACCTAAACTCTGGGTTCCCTTATTTTGACACGGGCAACTAGTAGTTTTGGTTTTGCAGATTTATATTCACAGGATCTTGGTTTACAGCTGGAATGATATCCGGAAAGCTTTGTATCCGTATATCTCCTTCAGTTGTGTATAGTATTTTTTTCCGCTGCTATGTAATTTATTGTAATCTCTGATATTTTTCGGTGTAATATTTATTCATACTCTGTATATTCTTGTAATCTGATGAATTGTTGTAATTAACAATGAAATGTTCTTCCGTCTGCGATCTGATTGGTCTTGTTCTCAACTCAATCCGTGATTTCCCGTAAGGGGGATTTCGGGTTGTTTCAGTTTGTTATCAGAGCTTTGGTTTACAAAGCTCAGAGAACAAGACACATTAGAACCATACGAAAGAATTCATCAGAAATTGGATTAGTAATATCCAATGGCAATGACTCGTTAGAGATGGGATCAGTAGTATCCTAGAACGAGTGTGAAGAGTATATTTTTAAAATTGAAAACAAATTTTGTTTTGAAATTTAAATCGTTGTATACGTATTTGAATATTTATTTATATTGAATTCGGACAATCCAATATATAATTTTTTTGCATATATGTCTTACAAACGTGTATTCAAAGTTTTAATGTACCGGATAGTTATAGAATCGCACTCTAGTGCCCGGGGATAATTCTGGTGATGGGGCACCATCGCCAGTATTTATTTTCGAGTTTCGAAAGTGAGATTTCTATATATTTCCAATTGACTGGTGTGAGAACCGAAACTAGATAGGGCCTATTGTTGTGATTTGGCATCAAAAATCTGATTTTTTGACTGTATATCAAAGTTATGAATTTGAAAAGCTAAACAACTAATTGATTGATGGTTGTGTTGTTTGATCATTGTTTGATTAAATTAAATGTTGAACGTTTAGCCAAATTGTATCAAATAGTAAATTGTATTGAAAATTTGTCGCATTTGCTTGCATATACATGTACTTACATTGAACAGGTCATAGCAATGAGGCTAGAGCAGAGAATAAAATTTGTTTGCCCGACAAATAGGTACATGTTTACCATAATTTACTGTTTTGTTTGGGTGATGATGATTTTATGAGCCGATTGGCTAGCCGCTTGGCTTTTTCTTTTTCTTTTTGAAATTATTATAGTATATTGATTGTGTTGGTTGTTATTATAATCGAATAAGATTATAAAAGGGTGAAAAGGTTATAAATGACCAATCATAATTCATATGAATGTAATATATGAAATAGTTTGAATTAAATATGAATTTAAATCAGAATTTGGAATTTAAAATAAGGAAATTTTAAGTTCCTGGGAGATTTTGAAAATGTTTTTCAAATTGAAAATGATATAGTATTGAACCCACTTCGATAGCTGGAAAATAGATTCTGATGATGAATCTAGACATCATCAGTGTTCATTTTCGAGTTCTAAGTGACGGATTACTACCAAAGGTTTTGTTTTTGAATTGTTTTGAGAAAACAAGTTGTTTAGAAATTCAAAGGTTTTGAATTGGCATTATGATTTCAAATTGATTTGAAAGAAACCCAGGAACGTAAGTTCTGGAATTAAAATTTAACTAATGAAGTTAAATAAAATGAGATGGTAAAAATAAATTGAAATTTAACTTGAACCGAGTTAAATAAAATTGAATTGGATTACAGATAATCTAGAATGGAACCAAATTGATAAGTCAATAATTTGGAATTTGATATTAGAGTTCGAATGAAATTCGATTTTGATTTGAGAATAATATGGTTTTGGATTTGAAACGATTAGTTGAGAGTTTGGAATTTGAAACTCGAATTTGAAATGGAATTCGGCCTGAATAAGCGAATGGTTGTGTTAAGAATAAATTGGTTGGAGTTGATTGGGATGGCATTTGTATATGCCGAGTTGATAACAGAGGGTAGGGATATAATGATACGTCCGACAAAAAGGTACCAGTTTATATTATATATGGATATGAGATTTATAAGCCGAATTGGCAAGCCGCTTGGCTGTTTGATTTTCTTTTGGGTTGAAGATGACCTAGAGAGGAGAGTTGTGATTTTACCGATAGGGCTGTACAAAGGAGGTTATGGCAAAATTTTCCGAAAATTTAAAGTGTTAGAAAATTTTCAGAATTTTTGAAAATTTTAATTAGTCGGAAGAATAAATATTTCAGTCGATATTAAGTGGTTCGGTTGAAATCAAAAATAAGGGGTAAACCAATCTTAGGAGTTCCAATATATAGGGTCAACCTCTAACTTAGCAATTTCGAGGACGAAATTATTTTAAGGGGGGAAGTCTGTAATGGCGCGTTTTGTTAGCTGTCGAATAATTAATTTATTTAATTATTAAATATCGATTGGGCGATATCGATGACTTGAATTAAATAATATTGAATATTTAATTAAAATAATATATAAAATAATATATTATAATGTCGAAATAATCGGAAATCACCGAATTCACAATACTGTGTGAATTGGATCAGCTAAAATATTTAATTCAGTTTAGAATTGAATTTGAATAACGAATCGATTTAATAATCGACGTTAAAACGTATTAATTATATTATAATTAAAATAGAGCGCGTAACGACGCGACAGTTCGTTATTTGGCGATTTAGCTTCAAGTGGATGTACAGGGTTCGTTTTAAATCGGATTGCTGTGAAACAAGAAACGTGTGGAGCTGGTGGAGTATATCTTTCTAGTGGAAGAGAAAAATCAGGATTTCGTCATGTAGATTTTGGGATATGTCCAAATCAAATTTGAAAATAGTCGCTATAGAATCGTTTATCGACCGTAACGGTTTATTCGATATAACTAGATATCGGGTTTGAATTTAGACAAGGTTCTTTTGGGACATAGCGATAATTTAATTTTTAGAATTTTATGGAAATTTTTAATTAATTAAATAAACGACTTTTTATTTGAAGTATTTCGCACCCTGAAATCAACATTCTAAGATTTCACAATATGAGTCCATCTACCGGTATTATTATATTTTTGGGATCACGGCACAATACTCGATTTACTGATATTTTCATATCAGTCCGTTGACAAACAGAATTTCGAGATTTGGGGTACTCTCAAATGTAAAACAAATATCTCCTAAACCTTTTTATTTTTCTGATCAAATTGAAGACCACGATTCTAAATTTGTTTCTCCTCTGATCAAACAAAAAGGGCAACGTCCCATTCATTTCAGAGCCACCCGTTCTTGTGTCATAAAACCTGAAAACGTGGATGCAACTTTCTCCATAGATTTCTTTTCTAAAACTAAATAAAAATTCACGGCCACCTCATTCTTTGAACCCCCATTTTATTTTTCCTCTCAAACAAAACAACGTGAGATCTCCTCCTTCAATATTCAATAAAAAAATCAAAACAAACCTCTTTCAATCTTTTCTTCGGTTGAATATACACAGTATGGTCGTATGCTAAAGTGGAGATGTATATATACATTTTAAAGTAGTAGTTTTTGAAAACTGAGGTCGCTGTTGGATGGAGAACTGGAAAAGGACCTGCTGCGGAAAAACTCCAGGGTGTTTGTTCGTCGGTTTACTGAGCGGGGGGGGTGCGGATTGTGTAAGGTTGGAAGGAGGTGGTTACCGCTATATATATTTCATGGGATAATCAGGGAGTAACGCGAGTAAGGAGTTCTTTGTGTAGTTAGTATTGGGATGAAGGCATGGTAAAACCTGGAAGGAAGGCTATAGTTAAGTGAATACTAGAATGTAATACTGGAGCGGATAAATCTTTGGAGAAGAGGGACGTCAGTTGAAGGCGTGTTGCTATGAATGAAGAAGAGTGTTTAATGATGGTGTAATATTTATACATTGAAACGTGAAGTGCAGGCGTGAAAGTCTTGATGGTGCGTGTGTTGTCATGGGATGATGGAGGTTCAACTTTGTTTTTGGATGAAGGGTCGGGCTTTAATTCGAGAAGGAAGTGTTTAAAAGTGGGCTTGCTGTTTGGAGGGTGGTTTAAGAATGGTAGTAGTTTGGTGAAGACAGGCAGCAGGTTCGTGAAAGTAGAAAGAAGGACCGTGAGGATTAACGCTTGTTGTTCTGGAGTAAACAAGTGTTAATTCATTTTGGTACATTAACGCGATGATAAAAGAGGCTTGCTGGAATTTGGTTTCCAAATGGAGCTGGTTGCGGTCTATTGTTTGGAGAAGAACGGGGACAGAAGAATTGAACCCTTGGAAATGCATATGCGTTGATAAGAAAAGTTTTACGAATCATATGTCACGTTCGGATCGTATGGACGCAGGCGACGTAAAGAAACTGGTGGAGCCCATTGCAGTTTTAAATGGAATTGAACGCTGATCAGATTTACCGACGCAAATCGTTATTTAACGGTTAACGCGCCAAAGTGAGTAAATCTCACAAACTCTAAACAGTTTTATTTTCACGTTGTATTCTTAGAACTGTTAAAATATTATCTGTTTGACTGTTTGACTGTGTGTTGACTGTTTGATTGAACTGCTAGTCAGTTAGTAGAGATTTTATATATATATTTACGTATATATATAAACCGTCAAATAGTTATATGTTGATTCTGTTTATCAGAATATTATACTGTTGTTGTCTAACATCTGTGGTGCAGGGAAACAGGTTGGAGGAATCCAACTGGATTCCTCAACAGTTATTTTTACTGTAATTTATGTATTGTGATATATAAATGCGATATATATAATCTATTGTGATTATGTGTGGTTGGACGATATTCATCGTTGTTAGATGATGTGTTAAAAACCATAAGAAATACCAGGATATAGAAAGAGATTTTCAAACTATAATTTGAAAATAATGTATTTATATAAAATCGATGGATTTTATATTATAAAGAAAAGGGGATTTTGAGTATAAAGGAGAAATATTTGTTAATCGAGTATAAAGGATTAAACAAAGTAATTGGTTAGGTTGACCAAAGCAAGTTAGTCGAGTTAAACAAAGTAATTGGTTAGGTTAACCAAAGCGAGTTAGTCGAGTTAAACAAAGTAATTGGTTAGGTTAACCAAAGCGAGTTAGTCGAGTTAATCAAAGTAATTGGTTAAGTTAACCAAAGTAAATTAGTTAAGTTAAACTAAGCGGTGAATCAAAGTGAATTTGTTAAGTTAAACTAAATGATTAATCGATGTGAATTAGTTAAGTTAAACTAAAGGATTAATCGATGTGAATTAGTTAAGTTAAACTAAAGGATTAATCGATGTGAATTAGTTAAGTTAACTAAGTGGTTAATCGAAGTAAATTAGTTGAGTTAAACTAAGTGAACCGGCTAGAGTTAATCAACGTGAATTAACTAAGTTAAACTAAGTGGATTAGTTCAGTTAATCGAGACAAGTAAATCAAGTTAGGGTAAACCATTTGAGTTAACCAGTTAGAGTTAACCATTTGAGTTAACTAGTTAGAGTTGACCAGTTAGAGTTGACCAGTTAGAATTGACTAATTAGAGGTAACCAGTTAGAGTTAACCAGTTAGGTTAAACCAGTTGAGTTGACCAGTTAGAGTTGACCAGTTAGAATTATCCAAGTAGAGTTAATCGAGTAGAATTGCCAAATATCACCTATTCGAAGTAGAGTTATCGAATATAGTGTATTCGAGGGAAGAGTAATTGAATATAGTTTATTCGAGCGGAGAAATCAAATGTTATTCATTTGAGAAGAGTTACCGAATATTATTTATTCGAAGAGTAGTTGTCGAATATTGATTATTCGAAGTTAGTTAATCCAAAGGAGTTATTCAAAGTTAGTTAATCCAAAGGAGTTATTCAAAGTTAGTTAATCCAAAGGAGTTATTCGAAGTTAGTTAATCCAAAGGAGTTATTCGAAGTTAGTTAATCCAAAGGAGTTATTCGAAGTTAGTTAATCCAAAGGAGTTATTCGAAGTTAGCTAATCCAAAGGAGTTATTCGAAGTTAGCTAATCCAAAGGAGTTATTCGAAGTTAGCTAATCCAAAGGAGTTATTCGAAGTTAGTTAATCCAAAGGAGTTAGTCGAAGAGTTAATCGAATATAGTTATTCGAAAGAAGGTGTTAATCGAATATAGTTATTCGAAAGAAGGTGTTAATCGAATATAGTTATTCGAGTAAAGTTAAAAGAGTTAATCGAATTTAGTTATTCGAAATGAGTTATTCGAATTTGATATTTGAATAGAGTTAAACACATTAGAGTGATTCGAATTACTTATTCAAATAGAGTTAAACACGTAAGAGTTTATTGAATATTAATTATTCAATTAGGGTTAAATCGAATTTAGTTATTCGAAAGGAGTTAATCAATTTGAGTTAAGTTAATCGATTTGAATTAAGTTGAATCGAAATGGAGTAAATCTATTAGAATTAAGTTAATTGAGTTAGAGTAAATCGAATATTGGTTATTCGAAGGTAAGTTATTCGAATTAGTTATTCGAAGGAGTTAATCAAATGAGTCGATCCAAAGGAGTTAGTCGAATATTAGTTATTCGAATAGAGTTAAAGGAGTTATCGATTTTAGTTTGATCGAAAGGAGTTATCGATTAGTAAATCGAAAGGAGATTTTCGAATATAGCATATTCGAAAGAAAGAGATCGAATATTGTTTATTCGAAAGAGAGAGATTTCGAATATGAGTTATTCGAAGAGAGATAATCGAATATAGGTTATTCGAAGAAGAGTTAATCAAATAGAGATTACTCGAAAGATAGTTATACGTCGAATTCAATTATAGCGAATTCAGGAAAGTACTATTTACTTTCCAGGGTTTAAATCAAGATTTAGTTATTGATTTAGAAATTAGGTGTTTGTTAAATTATTCGAGTTAGGAAATAAAATATATAGGGGTAGGAATTATAACGTTATAGTTATAATCAAACACTGTCATATAAGAAGTGGATTCATAACCTGAATCCGAGAATTTGCATAAACAGATGATTGTAAAAAGTGAGTGATGAGCTTCATCTATTTCACAGTAAAGGACGTTGTTCAATTAAGGTCTGAGAGGTAATTATACCCCAACTTGATTGACTTTAGAATTGACAAAGGAATAGTTGTGGTTCGATAGAAAAGGTTGATTTGAAATATAGTTAAGTAATAAGCAATTAATGGATTAAGCATAACGATGTTTTATACAACGTTCATTGGAAATCCGTAAATGAGTTTTTGGAAACGTTTTCCAAATATAGTCAGATATGTTTTCTAAACATAGAAAATGAAATGTTTTCATGATAAGAATTTAAGAAATAGAGTTAAGCAAATTCAGAAACTAACTGGAGAGGGTAAGTTGAACGGTTTTCTAAGTGACAATCTGATGTTGGTTTCGACCTTCCGGATTGATACTTAGAGAATTGTTCTCATACTAGTTACAGTTAGGGACTGATAGTTGCGAAATAATAGTGATGTGAAAATAAGCTATGGAAATGTTTTCCAATGATTAATAACATATATTTTCTAAATATATGAAATAAGGAAATATGAACATATGATGATTGATCGATCGAATTTCCATTTGGAAATAAGATCGTTGTTTGTACACCGACATGTTTTCATTTGATAGTTGAATTACAGACTATCAAAGTTTTTACCATTTTAAGGTTGTTTATATGGAGAGACCGGTTGGATTATTATCCAAAGAACCACTCTGTATCGGCATAAGCGTTGCGAGCAATATATGCCAAAGATAAATTGAAGACGGAGTAAAGTGCAAGGGCTGTTGTATAAGTCTTAGATAACAGTGACTAAGATGGATATACTGAATAGTGCCTTCGGTTTGTCCAGTCCCAGGACAACGTATGTGGAAGAAGGTCTGACAGAGTATATCCAATGGATCGCGTAAGTTGATCTGTTCAAACGTATTCACGTTTGGTGGCGGAGGAATTCGTTTCTCTTAGCTATATACCCGTGTTATTTTTGGATAAGTCAATTTGTGATTTGGCGGGTATGACGATGTGGCATTCAAAGTGAATGGTGATCAGATGTTCTGAAGATAGACGTAGCTTCTAGCCTCACACCAGGAAGTAACAAAAGTTGGGCTAGGCAGCATGGCTAGTTGGGTCATTCCCAAGCAGGGTGTATTGTCAACGATCTAGGGAATATTCATATTTATACTTCTTTTTGATTCTGTATCTTCGAATGACGGTTTGATGGCCTATAACCGTGGTGGCAATATATTCGCTACACTCAAGCTAAATGAGTGAGCGGTCATGTGTGGCCGGGTTGCAAGACGTTCTTGTTGAACCTGCAGTGTATCACCTCTAGAGTACACTGATCAGAAGGTGCTCCCATACCTTGTCTGTTGGAATCCATTCTCCGATAAGCGCCCTGCGGTTTATGATTTATACTATGTATGTAGAACGTGAGATGCAAGCGTTTCTGCTAGATTGATACCTATTTGTACTTAGACATTATTATAATATCACAATGATATTGCTTGTCAAAGTTGTTCAGATACTCATAAGGGAAAAACCCGTTCCGTATTCACGGCGTGGTCTTATGAGATATCCTATACCTGTTTTAAACTATTTTACTCATACCAGTCCCATGATTGACCCGGAGTTTACTTTGTTGTTTTCCCTAAACTCTTGGGTGCCTAAATTTGTACGGGCAGTCAAGTAGTCGGGATTTACAGATATGCTTGGAGAGCTTGGAGCAGGAGGCTGCAAGATTCTGTAGCTATAGTTATTTCCGCTGTGTTGTAAGTGTTGTACTCTGATAAGTGCTATTGTATATATATAACTGTTTACTTCAAAGTTATGTTATATATTACATGTTATTCGTTCCGCTGTGAGATTCGTGTTACTCTGATGATTCTGATGTTCTTCTTCTTCTTCTTCTATTCTATTAGTTCTATCTTTTCTTTCTCACCTTCTAAATTCTTTCACTAACGTCTCGGAATTTTCGACTCTCGAGGAGTCGAAAATTGCCAGTCGTTACAGTTGGTATCAGAGCTTAAGTTAAGTGATTACCTTGGCTCTGTGGCATAACTCGATAGAGATGGGATTAGTAATATCCTAGATTGAGTTTGAGTGTATATATATAAGCGCGTAATTGTTATTCAATATAAAATGGTTTTATATTGTGTAGACTCATTAGTTGAGTGGCTTATGAATTCTGGTCGATCAGTTTTGATCCACTGTATCGATAAGGGTTACTAAACACTCGAATACGATGAACCGTCATGGTATGTTTTGAAAGAGGGTAAATGAAATAATTTTTCCCAAAATATATTTGTTTATAAAAGAAATATATATCTTCAAATTATTATAGTATATTGATTGTGTTGGTTGTTATTATAATCGAATAAGATTATAAAAGGGTGAAATTGTTATAAATGACCAATCATAATTCATATGAATGTAATATATGAAATAGTTTGAATTAAATATGAATTTAAATCAGAATTTGGAATTTAAAATAAGGAAATTTTAAGTTCCTGGGAGATTTTGAAAATGTTTTTCAAATTGAAAATGATATAGTATTGAACCCACTTCGATAGCTGGAAAATAGATTCTGATGATGAATCTAGACATCATCAGTGTTCATTTTCGAGTTCTAAGTGACGGATTACTACCAAAGGTTTTGTTTTTGAATTGTTTTGAGAAAACAAGTTGTTTAGAAATTCAAAGGTTTTGAATTGGCATTATGATTTCAAATTGATTTGAAAGAAACCCAGGAACGTAAGTTCTGGAATTAAAATTTAACTAATGAAGTTAAATAAAATGAGATGGTAAAAATAAATTGAAATTTAACTTGAACCGAGTTAAATAAAATTGAATTGGATTACAGATAATCTAGAATGGAACCAAATTGATAAGTCAATAATTTGGAATTTGATATTAGAGTTCGAATGAAATTCGATTTTGATTTGAGAATAATATGGTTTTGGATTTGAAACGATTAGTTGAGAGTTTGGAATTTGAAACTCGAATTTGAAATGGAATTCGGCCTGAATAAGCGAATGGTTGTGTTAAGAATAAATTGGTTGGAGTTGATTGGGATGGCATTTGTATATGCCGAGTTGATAACAGAGGGTAGGGATATAATGATACGTCCGACAAAAAGGTACCAGTTTATATTATATATGGATATGAGATTTATAAGCCGAATTGGCAAGCCGCTTGGCTGTTTGATTTTCTTTTGGGTTGAAGATGGCTTAGAGAGGAGAGTTGTGGTTTTACCGATAGGGCTGTACAAAGGAGGTTATGGCAAAATTTTCCGAAAATTTAAAGTGTTAGAAAATTTTCAGAATTTTTGAAAATTTTAATTAGTCGGAAGAATAAATATTTCAGTCGATATTAAGTGGTTCGGTTGAAATCAGAAATAAGGGGTAAACCAATCTTAGGAGTTCCAATATATAGGGTCAACCTCTAACTTAGCAATTTCGAGGACGAAATTATTTTAAGGGGGGAAGTCTGTAATGGCGCGTTTTGTTAGCTGTCGAATAATTAATTTATTTAATTATTAAATATCGATTGGGCGATATCGATGACTTGAATTAAATAATATTGAATATTTAATTAAAATAATATATAAAATAATATATTATAATGTCGAAATAATCGGAAATCACCGAATTCACAATACTGTGTGAATTGGATCAGCTAAAATATTTAATTCAGTTTAGAATTGAATTTGAATAACGAATCGATTTAATAATCGACGTTAAAACGTATTAATTATATTATAATTAAAATAGAGCGCGTGACGACGCGACAGTTCGTTATTTGGCGATTTAGCTTCAAGTGGATGTACAGGGTTCGTTTTAAATCGGATTGCTGTGAAACAAGAAACGTGTGGAGCTGGTGGAGTATATCTTTCTAGTGGAAGAGAAAAATCAGGATTTCGTCATGTAGATTTTGGGATATGTCCAAATCAAATTTGAAAATAGTCGCTATAGAATCGTTTATCGACCGTAACGGTTTATTCGATATAACTAGATATCGGGTTTGAATTTAGACAAGGTTCTTTTGGGACATAGCGATAATTTAATTTTTAGAATTTTATGGAAATTTTTAATTAATTAAATAAACGACTTTTTATTTGAAGTATTTCGCACCCTGAAATCAACATTCTGAGATTTCACAATATGAGTCCATCTACCGGTATTATTATATTTTTGGGATCACGGCACAATACTCGATTTACTGATATTTTCATATCAGTCCGTTGACAAACAGAATTTCGAGATTTGGGGTACTCTCAAATGTAAAACAAATATCTCCTAAACCTTTTTATTTTTCTGATCAAATTGAAGACCACGATTCTAAATTTGTTTCTCCTCTGATCAAACAAAAAGGGCAACGTCCCATTCATTTCAGAGCCACCCGTTCTTGTGTCATAAAACCTGAAAACGTGGATGCAACTTTCTCCATAGATTTCTTTTCTAAAACTAAATAAAAATTCACGGCCACCTCATTCTTTGAACCCCCATTTTATTTTTCCTCTCAAACAAAACAACGTGAGATCTCCTCCTTCAATATTCAATAAAAAAATCAAAACAAACCTCTTTCAATCTTTTCTTCGGTTGAATATACACAGTATGGTCGTATACTAAAGTGGAGATGTATATATACATTTTAAAGTAGTAGTTTTTGAAAACTGAGGTCGCTGTTGGATGGAGAACTGGAAAAGGACCTGTTGCGGAAAAACTCCAGGGTGTTTGGGGTGTTTGTTCGTCGGTTTACTGAGCAGGGGGGGGTGCGGATTGTGTAAGGATGGAAGGAGGTGGTTACCGCTATATATATTTCATGGGATAATCAGGGAGTAACGCGAGTACGGAGTTCTTTGTGTAGTTAGTATTGGGATGAAGGCATGGTAAAACCTGGAAAGAAGGCTATAGTTAAGTGAATACTAGAATGTAATACTGGAGCAGATAAATCTTTGGAGAAGAGGGACGTCAGTTGAAAGGCGTGTTGCTATGAATGAAGAAGAGTGTTTAATGATGGTGTAATATTTATACATTGAAACGTGAAGTGCAGGCGTGAAAGTCTTGATGGTGCGTGTGTTGTCATGGGATGATGGAGGTTCAGCTTTGTTTTTGGATGAAGGGTCGGGCTTTAATTCGAGAAGGAAGTGTTTAAAAGTGGGCTTGCTGTTTGGAGGGTGGTTTAAGAATGGTAGTAGTTTGGTGAAGACAGGCAGCAGGTTCGTGAAAGTAGAAAGAAGGACCATGAGGATTAACGCATGTTGTTCTGGAGTAAACAAGTGTTAATTCATTTTGGTACATTAACGCGATGATAAAAGAGGCTTGCTGGAATTTGGTTTCCAAATGGAGCTGGTTGCGGTTTATTGTTTGGAGAAGAACGGGGACAGAAGAATTGAACCCCTGGAAATGCATATGCGTTGATAAGAAAAGTTTTACGAATCATATGTCACGTTCGGATCGTATGGACGCAGGCGACGTAAAGAAACTGGTGGAGCCCATTGCAGTTTTAAATGGAATTGAACGCTGATCAGATTTACCGACGCAAATCGTTATTTAACGGTTAACGCGCCAAAGTGAGTAAATCTCACAAACTCTAAACAGTTTTATTTTCACGTTGTATTCTTAGAACTGTTAAAATATTATCTGTTTGACTGTTTGACTGTGTGTTGACTGTTTGATTGAACTGCTAGTCAGTTAGTAGAGATTTTATATATATATTTACGTATATATATAAACCGTCAAATAGTTATATGTTGATTCTGTTTATCAGAATATTATACTGTTGTTGTCTAACATCTGTGGTGCAGGGAAACAGGTTGGAGGAATCCAACTGGATTCCTCAACAGTTATTTTTACTGTAATTTATGTATTGTGATATATAAATGCGATATATATAATCTATTGTGATTATGTGTGGTTGGACGATATTCATCGTTGTTAAATGATGTGTTAAAAACCATAAGAAATACCAGGATATAGAAAGAGATTTTCAAACTATAATTTGAAAATAATGTATTTATATAAAATCGATGGATTTTATATTATAAAGAAAAGGGGATTTTGAGTATAAAGGAGAAATATTTGTTAATCGAGTATAAAGGATTAAACAAAGTAATTGGTTAGGTTGACCAAAGCAAGTTAGTCGAGTTAAACAAAGTAATTGGTTAGGTTAACCAAAGCGAGTTAATCGAGTTAAACAAAGTAATTGGTTAGGTTAACCAAAGCGAGTTAGTCGAGTTAATCAAAGTAATTGGTTAAGTTAACCAAAGTAAATTAGTTAAGTTAAACTAAGCGGTGAATCAAAGTGAATTTGTTAAGTTAAACTAAATGATTAATCGATGTGAATTAGTTAAGTTAAACTAAAGGATTAATCGATGTGAATTAGTTAAGTTAAACTAAAGGATTAATCGATGTGAATTAGTTAAGTTAACTAAGTGGTTAATCGAAGTAAATTAGTTGAGTTAAACTAAGTGAACCGGCTAGAGTTAATCAACGTGAATTAACTAAGTTAAACTAAGTGGATTAGTTCAGTTAATCGAGACAAGTAAATCAAGTTAGGGTAAACCATTTGAGTTAACCAGTTAGAGTTAACCATTTGAGTTAACCAGTTAGAGTTGACCAGTTAGAGTTGACCAGTTAGAGTTGACCAGTTAGAATTGACTAATTAGAGGTAACCAGTTAGAGTTAACCAGTTAGGTTAAACCAGTTGAGTTGACCAGTTAGAGTTGACCAGTTAGAATTATCCAAGTAGAGTTAATCGAGTAGAATTGCCGAATATCACCTATTCGAAGTAGAGTTATCGAATATAGTGTATTCGAGGGAAGAGTAATTGAATATAGTTTATTCGAGCGGAGAAATCAAATGTTATTCATTTGAGAAGAGTTACCGAATATTATTTATTCGAAGAGTAGTTATCGAATATTGATTATTCGAAGTTAGTTAATCCAAAGGAGTTATTCAAAGTTAGTTAATCCAAAGGAGTTATTCAAAGTTAGTTAATCCAAAGGAGTTATTCAAAGTTAGTTAATCCAAAGGAGTTATTCGAAGTTAGTTAATCCAAAGGAGTTATTCGAAGTTAGTTAATCCAAAGGAGTTATTCGAAGTTAGTTAATCCAAAGGAGTTATTCGAAGTTAGTTAATCCAAAGGAGTTATTCGAAGTTAGTTAATCCAAAGGAGTTATTCGAAGTTAGTTAATCCAAAGGAGTTATTCGAAGTTAGCTAATCCAAAGGAGTTATTCGAAGTTAGCTAATCCAAAGGAGTTATTCGAAGTTAGTTAATCCAAAGGAGTTAGTCGAAGAGTTAATCGAATATAGTTATTCGAAAGAAGGTGTTAATCGAATATAGTTATTCGAGTAAAGTTAAAAGAGTTAATCGAATTTAGTTATTCGAAATGAGTTATTCGAATTTGATATTTGAATAGAGTTAAACACATTAGAGTGATTCGAATTACTTATTCAAATAGAGTTAAACACGTAAGAGTTAATTGAATATTAGTTATTCAATTAGGGTTAAATCGAATTTAGTTATTCGAAAGGAGTTAATCAATTTGAGTTAAGTTAATCGATTTGAATTAAGTTGAATCGAAATGGAGTAAATCTATTAGAATTAAGTTAATCGAGTTAGAGTAAATCGAATATTGGTTATTCGAAGGTAAGTTATTCGAATTAGTTATTCGAAGGAGTTAATCAAATGAGTCGGTCCAAAGGAGTTAGTCGAATATTAGTTATTCGAATAGAGTTAAAGGAGTTATCGATTTTAGTTTGATCGAAAGGAGTTATCGATTAGTAAATCGAAAGGAGATTTTCGAATATAGCATATTCGAAAGAAAGAGATCGAATATTGTTTATTCGAAAGAGAGATATTTCGAATATGAGTTATTCGAAGAGAGATAATCGAATATAGGTTATTCGAAGAAGAGTTAATCAAATAGAGATTACTCGAAAGAGAGTTATACGTCGAATTCAATTATAGCGAATTCGGGAAAGTACTATTTACTTTTCAGGGTTTAAATCAAGATTTAGTTATTGATTTAGAAATTAGGTGTCTGTTAAATTATTCGAGTTAGGAAATAAAATATATAGGGGTAGGAATTATAACGTTATAGTTATAATCAAACACTGTCATATAAGAAGTGGATTCATAACCTGAATCCGAGAATTTGCATAAACAGATGATTGTAAAAAGTGAGTGATGAGCTTCATCTATTTCACAGTAAAGGACGTTGTTCAATTAAGGCCTGAGAGGTAATTATACCCCAACTTGATTGACTTCAGAATTGACAAAGGAATAGTTGTGGTTCGATAGAAAAGGTTGATTTGAAATATAGTTAAGTAATAAGCGATTAATGGATTAAGCGTAACGATGTTTTATACAACGTTCATTGGAAATCCGTAAATGAGTTTTTGGAAACGTTTTCCAAATATAGTCAGATATGTTTTCTAAACATAGAAAATGAAATGTTTTCATGATAAGAATTTAAGAAATAGAGTTAAGAAAATTCAGAAACTAACTGGAGAGGGTAAGTTGAACGGTTTTCTAAGTGACAATCTGATGTTGGTTTCGACCTTCCGGATTGATACTTAGAGAATTGTTCTCATACTAGTTACAGTTAGGGACTGATAGTTGCGAAATAATAGTGATGTGAAAATAAGCTATGGAAATGTTTTCCAATGATTAATAACATATATTTTCTAAATATATGAAATAAGGAAATATGAACATATGATGATCGATCGAATTTCCATTTGGAAATAAGATTGTTGTTTGTACACCGACATGTTTTCATTTGATAGTTGAATCACAGACTATCAAAGTTTTTACCATTTTAACGTTGTTAATATGGAGAGACCGGTTGGATTATTATCCAAAGAACCACTCTGTATCGGCATAAGCGTTGCGAGCAATATATGCCAAAGATAAATTGAAGACGGAGTAAAGTGCAAGGGCTGTTGTATAAGTCTTAGATAACAGTGACTAAGATGGATATACTGAATAGTGCCTTCGGTTTGTCCAGTCCCAGGACAACGTATATGGAAGAAGGTCTGACAGAGTATATCCAATGGATCGCGTAAGTTGATCTGTTCAAACGTATTCACGTTTGGTGGCGGAGGAATTCGTTTCTCTTAGCTATATACCCGTGTTATTTTTGGATAAGTCAATTTGTGATTTGGCGGGTATGACGATGTGGCATTCAAAGTGAATGGTGATCAGATGTTCTGAAGATAGACGTAGCTTCTAGCCTCACACCAGGAAGTAACAAAAGTTGGGCTAGGCAGCATGGCTAGTTGGGTCATTCCCAAGCAGGGTGTATTGTCACCGATCTAGGGAATATTCATATTTATACTTCTTTTTGATTCTGTATCTTCGAATGACGGTTTGATGGCCTATAACCGTGGTGGCAATATATTCGCGACACTCAAGCTAAATGAGTGAGCGGTCATGTGTGGCCGGGTTGCAAGACGTTCTTGTTGAACCTGCAGTGTATCACCTCTAGAGTACACTGATCAGAAGGTGCTCCCATACCTTGTCTGTTGGAATCCATTCTCCGATAAGCGCCCTGTGGTTTATGATTTATACTATGTATGTAGAACGTGAGATGCAAGCGTTTCTGCTAGATTGATACCTATTTGTACTTAGACATTATTATAATATCACAATGATATTGCTTGTCAAAGTTGTTCAGATACTCATAAGGGAAAAACCCGTTCCGTATTCACGGCGTGGTCTTATGAGATATCCTATACCTGTTTTAAACTATTTTACTCATACCAGTCCCATGACTGACCCGGAGTTTACTTTGTTGTTTTCCCTAAACTCTTGGGTGCCTAAATTTGTACGGGCAGTCAAGTAGTCGGGATTTACAGATATGCTTGGAGAGCTTGGAGCAGGAGGCTGCAAGATTCTATAGCTATAGTTATTTCCGCTGTGTTGTAAGTGTTGTACTCTGATAAGTGCTATTGTATATATATAACTGTTTACTTCAAAGTTATGTTATATATTATATGTTATTCGTTCCGCTGTGAGATTCGTGTTACTCTGATGATTTTGATGTTCTTCTTCTTCTTCTATTCTATTAGTTCTATCTTTTCTTTCTCACCTTCTAAATTCTTTCACTAACGTCTCGGAATTTCCGACTCTCGAGGAGTCGGAAATTTCCTGCCGTTACACCAACGCCTCAACCTCCCGACACTCACCCCGCCTCGCCGTTGAGCCCCAGACCGCCGGAGATTGGCAACCATCGACTGACAGTCCTCCGAGCCTCCTCCTCCTTCTCCGAGGCTTGTAAGTGATACTTAATTTATTTTAATTAGGTTAAAATCTGAAATAAATATAACATTATTAAAAGTAAGTTTTTTTTGTAATAGCATTGTTTTTTTTTGTGTTTAAAAATATGATAAAGGTATAAAGGTTGGATCTTTATTGGTAACAAAGGTCGGATTTTTTATATAAGGAATAAATATTATATTTTTATTTGAGATTCATGTGAATCAAGATTAGATTTTTATAGTGTATTCATCGATTTAAAAATACAGTTTTTACGTATGGAGATTAGTAATAAAAAAATTCGATTTTTATATATACGAAGTGAAGATAAAAAAATGATTTTTATATAGTGACGATAATAAAAATATGATTTTTATATCAGTAGAGAAGTAAAAATTTGATCTTTGTATAAAAGGAAGCGTTGTAAGGATATATAATTTTTATATATAAGGTGCCATTATAAAAACGTGTTTTTTTTAATTGAACATCATATTAAAAATATGATTTTTACTATGAGCAGCGTGACAAGGATTATGTTGGAAGTACGAGCAAATCCAGATGTTCAGAAATTCGGAAATAAAACGGGAGGAGTGGATCCCTTGGTGAGAACTTCTCACTTTTAATTTAATTTTCTAGTTAAAATATATACTAGGATGCAGATGGTGTTTAGTAGCACCCGACACACGTCGTCCACAGACCATGGACGGCTTGTATGCTTGTTTGTTTGATTTTGATGTGTAGTTGATTGTGTGATGTGATGTGAAATGAAATAAAATATTTATACAGTAGAAAATATTTTATAGTTAAAAATAGAATTTTTAACGTGTATATGAAATGAAATAAAAATAAAAAATCAGACGATTTGTTTATATACACACATTTGACTGATATTGATTGGGACGATAAATTTTACACATCGCCCAACTGCACAAATAAAATCTGTGTTTGATTAATTGAAACCCCACACGGGTATTAGGATGAAATTGGACATACACTAATCCCAATAATTAGCTGTATGTCAATCGATTGATTGACAAATTGTGTAAGCGTCGAATATTTATATTTAATGCTTATACAATGTAGAATGCACTCTGGATGATGGAATGCTGTTTTCATTGTTGTTATACACATTTGTTGTGTGAAATCCATATAATCACATTATATGGTAATTGGCTGTGCCTGATTCCAGTTCAGAATTATCAAATATTTGAAGTGAAATATTCGAAATGAAATATTTGAAATGAAATATTTGAATAGAAATATTTGAAATAGAAATATATAAAGCCGTGTCGATTAGATTGACGCCATTTTGACGAGAACGATATTTATATCGATTTTATTTGTTTTTTTATAATGAATATCAAAAAGGAATTGATTTCAAAATACAACGTTTTGAAAATATTATCATTTGTATGTCGATGATATGGAATATTCAATTTTGATTAGAAATTGAATAGGAAGTTGAAATCGTTTTAAAAACGAAGTTAAAATGATTTATAAAATACGTTTTGAATTGAAATCGATGAAGTATATATTATATACATTATATATTTAATATAATGGCCTGAATAGAACTCGCTGCGGTAGTTCGTGAATTTCGACGATTGGCTTCGAATGGATATTGCGGGAGATCCAACCGTCGGATTCTCCTAAAACCGGAACTGTTGGGTTTGTATCGAAAAGAGCTTTCTAACGAATATTAGAAATTAGAAATCTAACGGTTGGATTTGGAATTATGTCCAAATCAAATTTGGAAAAGGTCGTTGTAAGTGCAGTTCGATGGCCGTTGATGGAAATCGACTGTACGGGCCTTGATAAAATTATTAAAAATAGTAATAATTTGTGTAAAATCATAAGAATTGAATTGGGAAGAATTGGGATGAAAAACTCCATATTTGAAAAGATAAAAATAGTTTTTTATCGACATAAACTAGTTTTGAACTAGAATAATAATTTATTTATTTTTAAAATAAATAAATTGGATTTGAAATGGTTTTGACAATAACCAGGATTTCCAATAATTGAATTGGAATGGATTTGAATCGAAATTGTCTTTGGAATATTTCGATGTTGGATTTCGTGATTATACAGATATTGTTATGGAAATTTGAAAGATATATTTATATCGTTATTTCCAATACGATATTTGTGGGTCGTAGAATTTGATATTGAATATAAGCCGATATATTTTCTATTCAGAGCCTTGTATTTAATATCAAATGTGATTTGGGTTTGTCGTGAATGGTGTCTTCATTAACACTGTTCTTAAGCCCAGTTGAGAAAAAGATTAAATATTTTTATTTAGATTTAATGAAGTGTACCAATTAAATAATATTTAATTGGAATTGAATTGGTATTGATTTTTGGGTTTATCGTGAACAGTGTTTTAAATAACACTTGTTCTTTAACCCGATAATTAATGGAATGTGATTTTGGGTTGTCGTGAACGGTATCTTCAATAATACTGTTCTTAGACCCGAAGGAGTTAAGAAAATCAGAAACTAACTGGAGATTAGTTAAGTTGAATGATTTCCGGGGTATTGATCTGATGTTGGTTTCGGCCTTCGGGGTTAATACTTAGAGAATTGCTCACTTGCTAATTTACGGCTAGGGACTGATTGAAATGGAATGTGATTTTGGGGTTATCGTGAACGGTGTTTTAAATGACATTGATTCTTTAACCCATTCAAAGATTAAAACTAAGTGGAGTTTTAATGAATCTTTAATTAGATTGAAAAGATCGAGAATGGAGTATCACCAGTTTTGCTCCAGGCGATAGTTAAATCTTTAATTAGATTTGAACGTGAAATGGTAATTGAATTTACCTATAATACTGTGGTGCTTGATATAAAGTATGACCGGTTTTACTTCATGGGATAAATAGGTTGGGATTGGGAAATATAATAAATAATTACTTCGGTGTTGTTCGTTAATCCCGACTAGTTTGAAGTGATATTCAAAAGGAAGATTAAAGAATAAATTTAAAAGAATTTATCATTGATAAAATTAATGGGAACATTTCCCTAAGAATGTGAAATTTATAAAATAACTGTAGGTTGGCTAAGCAGAGTGATTTCCTGGGTATTGATCTGATGTTGGTTTCGGCCTTCGGGGTTAATATTTGGGGAATTATTCTCTTGATTAATTTACGGTTAGTGACTGATGAATTGGAATGAGGCGTATGTTGTGTTTGTGTAACACTTATTTAAAATATAAGCGAGTTATTCAAAAAGACCGGGTTTATCCCATTCTGAGTAACGGATTCGACGATTAGTCGAAGATGAAGACGATGGTTGAAGACCGGAGGTCTTCACTTCGTTTGGGTAATTACTGATGATCTTGATTGGGCCGTACACCCAAGAGGAGGGAATCAGTTGGTGATCGTCCAGACGTACTTGGAGATTGATGGATATGCGGGGTACAAGGTGCCTCCGGTTTCGTTTAGACCCAGAACGGACTTGTAAATGGACTGTGTGTCTGACATAGGATATCATTCTGTGTGACTGATATCTGTTGCATAGAGTGGTTTGCCTGTGTGGCATGCTAAGATGCAAATGATCAAAGCTTTTGTTGAAAAGCAGAGTCTTGTGGTTGATGATCAAAGCACGACCTGTGTGGTATAGCTTTGTGTAACGTTGATTCGCGAGCCTCACACCCCGGTGGTGAACCAAAAACGGGAGAGGACCTCAGGGAGGACATGCGTTTCTTTCTAGCTAGAAGTGGCGTCAGTGGTTTTACACGCCCTAACGAGTTTGACTTATGTGGTTGTTGTTGTTGCGAGGCGCCTCGGTTTGATCAGATGATCTGGGTCCGATGGAGTCATTCGTTGGCTCACTTACGCCCCAAAGGGCGGGGAAACGTAGTGTTCTGCAATTTTAATCCACATCGGTGGACCGGCCCTGACGATCCAAAGGTCACTCGAGCTCTGACCTGAGGCTCGGGCTCGACAGTCTCGAATCAGTAGAGGACTATCTTTTGCCTCGGTTCACAGAAGGAAATCCAACTTCCAATACATGACGTTTCGATTTTAGTTGTAATCCTAAATATGGCGACATAGTGGGATGGGGCGCTTATGCCGTCTATGATTGATACTTATGATTTGAAGTTGTTTTATGCACTATACACTTATTATTAGTACCAAAAGATTTGTTTTAAACATATCAAGCATTCTTGGCTATTATAAGGTAAAAACCCTATCCCCGGCTTGCGTTGCATTGTGTGATAGGACCTGGGTCTTATAATAGCTTCATTTTTTCTTTATTTAGCATTGCGCTGTTTGTTTTATGCACTGGTATTCTTGGGAGGAAACCGTTCCGCGTTAACGGCGTGGTCCCTTGATTTACCTAACTTAAAAATAAAGATTTACAACTGTTTTAGTTCTCACACAAGTCACATGACTGACCTGGAGTTTATTATTTTAACCTAAACTCTGGGTGCCCTTATTTTGACATGGGCAACTAGTAGTTTTGGTTTTGCAGATTTATATTCACAGGATCTTGGTTTACAGCTGGAATGATATCCGGAAAGCTTTGTATCCGTATATCTCCTTCAGTTGTGTATAGTATTATTTTCCGCTGCTATGTAATTTATTGTAATCTCTGATATTTTTCGGTGTAATATTTATTCATACTCTGTATATTCTTGTAATCTGATGAATTGTTGTAATTAACAATGAAATGTTCTTCCGTCTGCGATCTGATTGGTCTTGTTCTCAACTCAATCCGTGATTTCCCGTAAGGGGGATTTCGGGTTGTTTCAGTTTGTTATCAGAGCTTTGGTTTACAAAGCTCAGAGAACAAGACACATTAGAACCATACGAAAGAATTCATCAGAAATTGGATTAGTAATATCCAATGGCAATGACTCGTTAGAGATGGGATCAGTAGTATCCTAGAACGAGTGTGAAGAGTATATTTTTAAAATTGAAAACAAATTTTGTTTTGAAATTTAAATCGTTGTATACGTATTTGAATATTTATTTATATTGAATTCGGACAATCCAATATATAATTTTTTTGCATATATGTCTTACAAACGTGTATTCAAAGTTTTAATGTACCGGATAGTTATAGAATCGCACTCTAGTGCCCGGGGATAATTCTGGTGATGGGGCACCATCGCCAGTATTTATTTTCGAGTTTCGAAAGTGAGATTTCTATATATTTCCAATTGACTGGTGTGAGAACCGAAACTAGATAGGGCCTATTGTTGTGATTTGGCATCAAAAATCTGATTTTTTGACTGTATATCAAAGTTATGAATTTGAAAAGCTAAACAACTAATTGATTGATGGTTGTGTTGTTTGATTATTGTTTGATTAAATTAAATGTTGAACGTTTAGCCAAATTGTATCAAATAGTAAATTGTATTGAAAATTTGTCGCATTTGCTTGCATATACATGTACTTACATTGAACAGGTCATAGCAATGAGGCTAGAGCAGAGAATAAAATTTGTTTGCCCGACAAATAGGTACATGTTTACCATAATTTACTGTTTTGTTTGGGTGATGATGATTTTATGAGCCGATTGGCTAGCCGCTTGGCTTTTTCTTTTTCTTTTTGAGATCAGAGGGCCTGTACGGCAATTTCGGGATTTTCCCGGTGCTCCCGGTGCAGGGGAGGTTATGGCGAAATTTTTCGAAAATTTAGGGTGTTAGCCAAATTTTTGAAAAATTTGAAAAGTTCTTAGAAACTGAAAAGTTGAAGAACTTAAGACGTAATGAAAACAGTGAAAGTTGAGTTGATTGTTGAACAACTTTCGGCTTCGTTCCTTTTCGGAGACGAAAAGTTTTAAGTGGGGGAGATTGTAACTACCCGAAATTCTGAGCCAGTTTAAAATTTTTATTCTGGCAATTTTAATGAATTTTGAATATTTAATATAGATTATTTTAAATAACAGTGACGAAAAAATTTATTTTGAATAGAATTAGAACGTATATATTTATATAGATTGTCGTTAGAATATAAATATTTATTTTAAATTATAAAAGAATTGAACGGAAACTGATCGTAACTATCGAATTGGCCTGCGATACATATCCCATTGTGTTCGGAATGGGGGTATAACGCTAGAAACGACAGTCGTTGGGTCTCGTTTGGGGTTTGATAGAAAAGTCAACTCTTGGAATTTTAAAGTTGAAATTAAATATAATAAAATATATAACATGGGCCCCTCTTTTTCCCCCGATACCTGGCCATCTCTTCCCCCACGTTTTCTCAGTCAAAACCCAAACGAGAAAAAAACCCGGATCTCGAGCTCGCTCCATCGTCGTCGCCCCGTCATTGCTCCGCCCTCCGTACACCGCACCCCTCCTCCCAACGCACCCCGATGCCGCCTGAAGCCCCCTCTTCTTCCTCCCCTTTCGCTTTCGCGTTCACCTCCTCGCGCCCTCTCTCCTTTGTAACCCCTCCCCAAATCGACGCTCCAACCCCAAAATCCAACACCTCAACCTCCAGACACTCACCCCGCCTCGCCGTTGAGCCCCAGACCGCCGGAGATTGGCAACCATCGACTGACAGTCCTCCGAGCCTCCTCCTCCTTCTCCGAGGCTTGTAAGTGATACATAATTTATTTTAATTAGGTTAAAATCTGAAATAAGTATAACATTATTAAAAGTAAGTTTTTTTTGTAATAGCATTGTTTTTTTTTGTGTTTAAAAATATGATAAAGGTATAAAGGTTGGATCTTTATTGGTAACAAAGGTCGGATTTTTTATATAAGGAATAAAGATTATATTTTTATTTGAGATTCATGTGAATCAAGATTAGATTTTTATAGTGTATTCATCGATTTAAAAATACAGTTTTTACGTATGGAGATTAGTAATAAAAAAGTTCGATTTTTATACATATGAAGTGAAGTAAAAAATTCGATTTTTATATATACGAAGTGAAGATAAAAAAATGTGATTTTTATATAGTGACGATAATAAAAATATGATTTTTAAACCAGTAGAGAAGTAAAAATTTGATCTTTGTATAAAAGGAAGCATTGTAAGGATATATAATTTTTATATATAAGGTGCCATTATAAAAACGTGTTTTTTTTAATTGAACATCATATTAAAAATATGATTTTTACTATGAACAGCGTGACAAGGATTATGTTGGAAGTACGGGCAAATCCAGATGTTCAAAAATTCGGAAATAAAATGGGAGGAGTGGATCCCATGGTGAGAACTTCTCACTTTTAATTTAATTTTCTAGTTAAAATATATACTAGGATGCAGATGGTGTTTAGTAGCACCCGACACACGTCGTCCACAGACCATGGACGGCTTGTATGCTTGTTTGTTTAATTTTGATGTGTAGTTGATTGTGTGATGTGATGTGAAATGAAATAAAATATTTTTACAGTTGTGAAAACCCGTAACTTCCCCGTAAAGGAAAGCGTCGGATAGTTCGAGAACAAGCCACAACAGAACGCAGACGGAAGAACATTTCATTGTATATTACAACAATTCAATCAGAATACAAGAATATACAGAGTATAAATGAATATTACACAGAAATATCAGAGATTACCATACATTGTATAGCAGCGGAAAATAATACAATACACAACTAGAAGAGATATACGGATACAAAGCTTTCCGGATATCATTCCAGTTGTAAACCAGGATCCTGTGAATATAAATCTGCAAAACCAAAACTACTAGCTGCCCGTGTCGAAAATAGGGGCACCCAGAGTTTAGGTTAAAACAATAAACTCCAGGTCAGTCATGTGACTGGTGTGAGAACTAAAACAGTTATTATTCTTTATTTCAAAGTTTGGTAAATCAAGGGACCACGCCGTATAACACGGAACGGGTTTCCTCCCAAGAATACCAGTGCATAAAACAACAGCGCAATGCTAAATAAAGAAAAATGAAGCTATTATAAGACCCAGGTCCTATCACACAATGCAACGCAAGCCGGGGGATAGGGTTTTTACCTTATAATAGCCAAAGAATGCTTGATACGTTTAAAACAGATTATTTGATACTATAATAAGTGCATATTGTATAAAACAACTTCAAATCATAAGTATCAATCATAGGCGACATGAGCGTCCCATGCCACTATGTCGCCTTATATAGGTTCACAAATAAAACCGCAAAGTTACATATTTGGAAATTGGATTTCCATCTATGAACCGAGGCCAGGGATCGTCCTCTACCGATTCGAGACTGTCTAGCCCGAGTCTCAGGCAAGCGCGCAGACAAGCCTTGGATCGTCAGGGCCGGTCCACCGATGTGGATTATTATGCCTGAACACTACGTCTCTCCGCCCTTTGGGGCGTAAATGAGCCAAAAAATGACTCCATCGGACCCGGATCGTCCGATCAAACCGAGGCGCCTCGCAACAGCAACAACCACACAGGTGAAAAGTATATAAATGTCAGGGCTGGTAGGTCACTGACACCACCCTAGCTAGAAAGAAACGCATGCCCTCCCTGAGGTCCTCTCCCGTTTTTGGTTCACAACCGGGGTGCGAGGCTCGCGAATTCACGTTACACAAAGCTGTGCCACACAGGCTGTGCTTTGATCATCACCACAAGACTTTGCTTTTCAACAGAAGCCTCGATCAATTGCCACTTAGGCATGCCACACAGGCAATTCACTCCATGCGTTTGATATCCATCAATATATAACCTCTGAGCTCGTACGTCTCAGAGAAGGGCGTTAAGCAAGAGAATAAATTCTCCGCCGCCAAACAGATATATATTTAATAGAGATCAATCACGCGGACTAAAATCCAATGTCAGACACACATTCCATTTACAAGTTCGTTCTGGGTCTGAACGAAACCGGAGGCACCTAGTACCTCGCATATCCATCGATCTCCAAGTACGTCTGGACGATCACCAACTGTTTCCATCTTCTTGGGTGTACAGCCCAATCAAGATCATCAGTAATCACCCAAACGACGTGAAGACCTCCGGTCTTCGACCATCGTCTTCATCTTCGACTTATCGTCGTATCAGTTATTCAAAATGGGATAAACCCGGTCTTTCCGAATAACTCGCTTATATTTTAAATAAGTGTTACACAAACATAACATACGCCTCATTCCAATTCATCAGTCACTAACCGTAAATTAATCAAGAGAATAATTCCCCAAATATTAACCCCGAAGGCCGAAACCAACATCAGATCAATATCCAGAAAACCATTCTGCTTGGCTAACCGACAGTTAGTTTCTAAATTTCACATTCATAGGGAAAGGTTCCCATTAATTTTATCAAAGATAAATCATTAAAATTTATTCTTTAATCTGTTTTTGAATATCAATTCAAACTAGTCGGGATTAGCGAACCTTACCGAAGTAATCATTTATTTTAATTTCCCAATCCCAACCTATTCATCCCATGAAGTAAAACTGGTAATACTTCATATCTAACACCACAGTGTTATCGGTAAATTCAATTACCATTTCACGTTCAAATTTAATTAAAGATTTAACTATCGCCTAGAGTAAAACTGGTGATACTCCATTCTCGATCTTTTCAATCTAATTAAAGATTCATTAAAACTCCTCTTAGTTTTAATCTTTGACTGGGTTAAAGAATCAGTGTCATTTAAAACATGGTTCACGATAAACCCAAAATCACTTTCCATTAATTATCGGGTTAAAGAACAAGTGTTATTTAAAACACTGTTCACGATAAACCCAAAAATCAATATCAATTTAATTCCAATTAAATATCATTTAATTGGTACACTTCATTAAATCTAAATAAAAAGATTTAATCTTTTCTCAACTGGGTTCAAGAACAGTGTTAGTGAAGACACCATTCACGACAAACCCAAATCACATTTGATATTCAATATAAGGCTCTGAATAGAAAATATATCGGCTTATATTCAATATCAAATTCTACGATTAACAAATGTCGTATTGGAAATAACGGTATAAATATATATCTTTCAAATTTCCATAACAACATATGTATAATCACGAATTCCAACATCGAAATATTCCGAAGACAATTTCGATTCAAATCCACTCCAATGCAATCATTGGAAATTCCGGTTATTTTTAAAACCATTTCCAAATTCAATTTATTTATTTAGAAATAAATAGAGTTATAATTCTAGTTCAAAACTAGTTCATTTCGATAAAAATCTATTTTTATCTTTTCAGATATGGAGTTTTTCATCCCAATTCTTTCTAAATCATTTCTTATGATTTTACACAAATTATTACTATTTTTAATAATTTTATCAAGGCCTGTACAGTCGATTTCCATCAACGACCATCGAACTGCACTAACAGCGACCTTTTTCAAATTTGATTTGGACATAATTCCAAATCCAACTGTTAGATTTCTAATTTCAAATATTCGTTAGAAAGCTCTTTTCGATACGAACCCAACGGTTCCAGTTTCAGGAGAATCCGACGGTCGGATCTCCCGTAATGTCCGTTTGAAATAAATGGTCGAAATTCACGAACTGCCGCGGCGCGGCGCGTTCTATTCAGGCCATTATATTATATATATAATATATATATCGTCGATTTCAATTCAAAACGTGCTTTATAAATCGTTTTTAAATTCATTTTCAAAACGGTTTCAACTTCATATTCAATTTCAAATCAAAATTGAATATTCCAATTTAAATTCGTTTTAAATTCATTTCAAATTGATTTCAATTCAAATTGATTTCTAATTCAATTTCAGTTCGATTTCAATTCAATTCAAATTCATTTCTATTCCATTTCAATTCGAATTCATTTATTTTCAATTTCAATTCGAATTCTTTTATATTCAATTTCAATTCGAATTCGTTTATATTCAATTTCAATTCGAATTCGTTTATATTCAATTCTTTTCGAATTTATTTATATTAAATTCTTTTCAAAATATCAGATTTTGAAATCACTTTCGATATTCATTATAAAATGAATAAAATCGATATAAATATCGTTCACGTCAAAATGACGTCAATCTAACCAACACGGCTTCATATATTTCTATTTTCAAATATTCTATTTCGAATATTTCTATCTCAAATATTTCTTTTCAAATATTCTATTTTCAAATATTTCTATTTCAAAGGTTTTTATTTCAAATATTTCTTTTTCGAAACTGGAATGAGGCTTAATCAATTACCATATAATGTTAATTATATGGATTTTCTACAACACATGTACATATCAACAACGATGAATATCAACCATCATCCAAAGTGCATTACACTGTATAAGCATCAAATATAGATATCTAACGCTTATAACAGCCTGTCAATCAATCGATCGACATATTTAATCAATCAGGATGAGTGAACTTCAAATTTCATCCCAACACCCGTGTGGGGTTTCAAATCAACAAACATTTATTTTTATTTGTGCAGTTGGGCGATGTGTAAAATTTATCGTCCCAATCAATGTCCTTCAAATAGGTGTACATAAACAAATCGGCCGATTTGTTTATAAATATTTATTTATTCACTTCCACGTTAAAACTATATTTTTAACGATAAAATATTTTATTTAACTTATGAATGTTCTATTCAGTTCATTCATTCAATAAAATGATATTTTTATTTTTCTAACATATTTTAGAAAATTTCGGCGGCATAACGGCACGATACTAGAGACGGGACAAGGCCTAGCCTTATCCCCGGTCTAGTGAAGGCCCACGCCATTCACATCAATCAATCCAATTTCATTTCATCAAACAACCAAATTTCAATCAAATACTCTAACTAATTTTTTTTTGCAATCAAACAAACAAGTCCATGGTCTGTGGACGATTGTGTCGGGTGCTACTAAACACCGTCTGCATCCGTGTATATATATAACTAGAAATAGAAATTGAAGAGTGAGAAATTCTCACATATAGCTATCCAATCATCTTGACTCTTCATTTATAGAAATCTTCATCTTTCACGCCTTTTTATCACCTTCATTGCCCGTAGTCACTACATATGTAAAAATCGGATTTTTACTTTGCTATTCTATATATAAAAATCACATTTTTTACTTTGATGTTCAATATATAAAAATCACATTTTTACTTTGATGTTCAATATATAAAAATCGCATTTTTACTTCGATGTTTTCATTATATTAACCATATTTTTATAACGCTACTTTCATCATAAAAATTTCGCCTTTTCAAAAAGAAATATTTCGCCATTTCAAAAATAAATATTTCGCCTTTTCAAAAATAAATATTTCGCCTTTTCTCATATAAAGATTTTATCTTTACAAATATAAAGATCAAACCTTTTCAAATTTAAAGATTTCTAAGTAAAAATCATTGCTTTATAACATAAAATAAAATCAGTTTTTATATATAACTGAAATCAGTTTTTAAATTAAAATAAAACATTAAAAACTCACCTTTTTCCGAGTTAGAAAAGGGGGGGGGTCGCTGCTACGAATGGAGACGGAGGGTGGCGGTCTGCTGGGACGCGGCGGCGGTGGGAGGAGGTGCGCTCGAGGTTAGGGTTTCGGGGGTTTTGGGGGCGACGGTCCGTGGGTTCTTCGATGGAGGAGGGGCTTCGATTGGCTGTGGGGGAAGGAGGGCAAGGGCTTGGAGGTGGAGAGGTGGCCGCGGTGATGAGGAGGGTGGCGGCGGTCGGTTTCCGTCATCGACGGTTTCGTTTCTTTTTTTCTTTTTTCTTTTCTGACTGTCGATTTGTTTTTGAAAGGAGGGGGGGCAGAGATAAAGGAAAAGGTTTTTTTTTTATTTTTTTAATTATTTTATTTTGCAAAAAGTTGACCTTCACATACGACCTCGAAACGAGGCCCACCACCTGTCGTCTATAGCGTTTTACCCCCATTCCGAACACAATGGGATATGTATCGTAAGATGATTCGATCGTTACAATCAGTTTCCGTTGAGTTTACATTTAAATCACTATATTGTATTTTAAACGTACATTTCAAATTACCGGGGTCACATACTAACTCGAAAAATTATAGAAAAATATTTTCTAGCTTCGTATTGACGATACGGTCCTAACAAAACTAGTTTCGTCGAATTCTGAGACCGTTAGAAAAATAGCCATTTTCCAGTCGATTAAAATCAACTAAAACTGGTCAAACGCGTTTTCCTTTGCCACGCTCACATATTGATTCAGAAAATTATGAAATTTAAAATCTAGCAATAATTTGACACTGCGGATCCAACAAAAGTGGTTTCGTCGAAATCCGAGGTCATTTGCAAAATTCCCATTTTTTAAGGGCCTGAATTCCATAGCGACTATTCAGAATTTTCAACCGGACATATCTTTTGATTCCCGCTATGAAATTTTGATTTTTCGGATTCGTTGGAAAGATATTCACAACTAGATTCCATTATTTTTTATTTCACTAAAATCCGGATTGTTTTGCACCCGGTACATTCAATTGAAGTTTGAAATCGAATTATCGAACTACCGCGCCATTTTCAATTCCTTTTATAATTATATATAAATATTTATATTCTAACGACGACGTATATAATATATACGTTCTAAATATATTCAAAACAAATTTCTTGTCGACATTGTTTAAAATAATCTATTTTAAATATTTAAAATTCGCTAAAATTGCCAAAATAAAATTTTTAAACTGGCCCAGATTTTCGGGTTGTTACAATCTCCCCCACTTAAAACTTTTCGTCCCCGAAAAGGAACAAAGTCGAAAGTGGTTTGATTAATCAACTCTACGTTCGATCTGGCTTCCATTCTCCAACTTTTCAATTTCTGAGAATTTTCAAATTTTCAAAAATTTGGCTAACACCCTAAATTTTCGAAAAATTTCGCCATAACCTCCCCTGCAATGGGAGCATCGGGAAATCTCAAATAGCTTCCCCGGTCCTTCAGATCTCAAAAAGAAAAAGAAAAAGCCAATAGGCTCATAAAATCATCATCACCCAAACAAAACAATAAATTATGTAGTAAACATGTACCTATTTGTTGGGCAAACAAATTTTATTCTTCGGCTCTAGCCTCCTTGCTATGACCTGTTCAATGAAAGTACAAGTATATGCAAGCAAATGCGACCAAATTTCAATACAATTCATTATTTGATCAAATTAGGCATAATGGTTCGAAATTATCAAACAATTAAACAAACAACACAAACATCAATCAATTAGTAGATTAACGTTTCAAATTCATAATTTTGATATATATAAAGAAAATCACGTTTTGATGCCAAATCACAACAATGTATTCTAGCTATATTAGTTTTAGTTCTCACACCAGTCTAATGGAAATATATAGAAAATCACACCTTCGAAACTTGAACATAAATGTTGATGATGCGATCGCTATCATCAATATCATCTTCGGGCGACTAGAGTGTGATGCTATATCTATCCAATATATTAAAACTTTGAATATACGTTTGCAAGGCGTATATGCAAATTCTTTATATACTGAATTGTCCAAAATCAATATAAATAAATTATTCAAATACGAATAGTTGATTTAAATTTTCAAAACAAAATTGGTTTACAATTTTAAAAATATACCCTACACACTCGTTCTAGGATATTACTGATCCCATCTCTAACGAGTCATCCTCATTGGATATTGCTAATCCAATATCTGATGAATTCTTTCGTATGGTTCTAATGTGCCTTGTTATCTGCTTTGTAAACCAAAGCTCTGATACCAAATGTGAAAACCCGTAACTTCCCCGTAAAGGAAAGCGTCGGATAGTTCGAGAACAAGCCACAACAGAACGCAGACGGAAGAACATTTCATTGTATATTACAACAATTCCATCAGAATACAAGAATATACATAGTATAAATGAATATTACACAGAAATATCAGAGATTACCATACATTGTATAGCAGCGGAAAATAATACAATACACATCTAGAAGAGATATACGGATACAAAGCTTTCCGGATATCATTCCAGTTGTAAACCAGGATCCTGTGAATATAAATCTGCAAAACCAAAACTACTAGCTGCCCGTGTCGAAAATAGGGGCACCCAGAGTTTAGGTTAAAACAATAAACTCTAGGTCAGTCATGTGACTGGTGTGAGAACTAAAACAGTTATTATTCTTTATTTCAAAGTTAGGTAAATCAAGGGACCACGCCGTATAACACGGAACGGGTTTCCTCCCAAGAATACCAGTGCATAAAACAACAACTCAACGCTAAATAAAGAAAAATGAAGCTATTATAAGACCCAGGTCCTATCACACAATGCAACGCAAGCCAGGGGATAGGGTTTTTACCTTATAATAGCCAAAGAATGCTTGATACGTTTAAAACAGATTATTTGATACTATAATAAGTGCATAGTGTATAAAACAACTTCAAATCATAAGTATCAATCATAGGCGACATGAGCGTCCCATGCCACTATGTCGCCATATATAGGTTCACAAATAAAACCGCAAAGTTACGTATTTGGAAATTGGATTTCCATCTATGAACCGAGGCCAGGGATCGTCCTCTACCGATTCGAGACTGTCTAGCCCGAGTCTCAGGCAAGCGCGCAGACAAGCCTTGGATCGTCAGGGCCGGTCCACCGATGTGGATTATTATGCCTGAACACTACGTCTCTCCGCCCTTTAGGGCGTAAATGAGCCAAAAAATGACTCCATCGGACCCGGATCGTCCGATCAAACCGAGGCGCCTCGCAACAGCAACAACCACACAGGTGAAAAGTATATAAATGTCAGGGCTGGTAGGTCACTGACACCACCCTAGCTAGAAAGAAACGCATGCCCTCCCTGAGGTCCTCTCCCGTTTTTGGTTCACAACCGGGGTGCGAGGCTCGCGAATTCACGTTACACAAAGCTGTGCCACACAGGCTGTGCTTTGATCATTACCACAAGACTTTGCTTTTCAACAGAAGCCTCGATCAATTGCCACTTAGGCATGCCACACAGGCAATTCACTCCATGCGTTTGATATCCATCAATATATAACCTCTGAGCTCGTACGTCTCAGAGAAGGGCGTTAAGCAAGAGAATAAATTCTCCGCCGCCAAACAGATATATATTTAATAGAGATCAATCACACGGACTAAAATCCAATGTCAGACACACATTCCATTTACAAGTTCGTTCTGGGTCTGAACGAAACCGGAGGCACCTAGTACCTCGCATATCCATCGATCTCCAAGTACGTCTGGACGATCACCAACTGTTTCCATCTTCTTGGGTGTACAGCCCAATCAAGATCATCAGTAATCACCCAAACGACGTGAAGACCTCCGGTCTTCGACCATCGTCTTCATCTTCGACTTATCGTCGTATCAGTTATTCAAAATGGGATAAACCCGGTCTTTCCGAATAACTCGCTTATATTTTAAATAAGTGTTACACAAACACAACATACGCCTCATTCCAATTCATCAGTCACTAACCGTAAATTAATCAAGAGAATAATTCCCCAAATATTAACCCCGAAGGCCGAAACCAACATCAGATCAATATCCAGAAAACCATTCTGCTTGGCTAACCGACAGTTAGTTTCTAAATTTCACATTCATAGGGAAAGTTTCCCATTAATTTTATCAAAGATAAATCCTTAAAATTTATTCTTTAATCTGTTTTTGAATATCAATTCAAACTAGTCGGGATTAGCGAACCTTACCGAAGTAATCATTTATTTTAATTTCCCAATCCCAACCTATTCATCCTATGAATTAAAACTGGTAATACTTCATATCTAACACCACAGTGTTATCGGTAAATTCAATTACCATTTCACGTTCAAATCTAATTAAAGATTTAACTATCGCCTGGAGTAAAACTGGTGATACTCCATTCTCGATCTTTTCAATCTAATTAAAGATTCATTAAAACTCCACTTAGTTTTAATCTTTGACTGGGTTAAAGAATCAGTGTCATTTAAAACATGGTTCACGATAAACCCAAAATCACTTTCCATTAATTATCGGGTTAAAGAACAAGTGTTATTTAAAACACTGTTCACGATAAACCCAAAAATCAGTATCAATTTAATTCCAATTAAATATCATTTAATTGGTACACTTCATTAAATCTAAATAAAAAGATTTAATCTTTTCTCAACTGGGTTCAAGAACAGTGTTAGTGAAGACACCATTCACGACAAACCCAAATCACATTTGATATTCAATATAAGGCTCTGAATAGAAAATATATCGGCTTATATTCAATATCAAATTCTACGATTAACAAATGTCGTATTGGAAATAACGGTATAAATATATATCTTTCAAATTTCCATAACAACATATGTATAATCACGAATTCCAACATCGAAATATTCCGAAGACAATTTCGATTCAAATCCACTCCAATGCAATCATTGGAAATTCCGGTTATTTTTAAAACCATTTCCAAATTCAATTTATTTATTTAGAAATAAATAGAGTTATAATTCTAGTTCAAAACTAGTTCATTTCGATAAAAATCTATTTTTATCTTTTCAGATATGGAGTTTTTCATCCCAATTCTTTCTAAATCATTTCTTATGATTTTACACAAATTATTACTATTTTTAATAATTTTATCAAGGCCTGTACAGTCGATTTCCATCAACGACCATCGAACTGCACTAACAGCGACCTTTTTCAAATTTGATTTGGACATAATTCCAAATCCAACTGTTAGATTTCTAATTTCAAATATTCGTTAGAAAGCTCTTTTCGATACGAACCCAACGGTTCCAGTTTCAGGAGAATCCGACGGTCGGATCTCCCGTAATGTCCGTTTGAAATAAATGGTCGAAATTCACGAACTGCCGCGGCGCGGCGCGTTCTATTCAGGCCATTATATTATATATATAATATATATATCGTCGATTTCAATTCAAAACGTGCTTTATAAATCGTTTTTAAATTCATTTTCAAAACGGTTTCAACTTCATATTCAATTTCAAATCAAAATTGAATATTCCAATTTAAATTCGTTTTAAATTCATTTCAAATTGATTTCAATTCAAATTGATTTCTAATTCAATTTCAGTTCGATTTCAATTCAATTCAAATTCATTTCTATTCCATTTCAATTCGAATTCATTTATTTTCAATTTCAATTCGAATTCTTTTATATTCAATTTCAATTCGAATTCGTTTATATTCAATTTCAATTCGAATTCGTTTATATTCAATTCTTTTCGAATTTATTTATATTCAATTCTTTTCAAAATATCAGATTTTGAAATCACTTTCGATATTCATTATAAAATGAATAAAATCGATATAAATATCGTTCACGTCAAAATGGCGTCAATCTAACCAACACGGCTTCATATATTTCTATTTTCAAATATTCTATTTCGAATATTTCTATCTCAAATATTTCTTTTCAAATATTCTATTTTCAAATATTTCTATTTCAAAGGTTTTTATTTCAAATATTTCTTTTTCGAAACTGGAATGAGGCCCAATCAATTACCATATAATGTTAATTATATGGATTTTCTACAACACATGTACATGTCAACAACGATGAATATCAACCATCATCCAAAGTGCATTACACTGTATAAGCATCAAATATAGATATCTAACGCTTATAACAGCCTGTCAATCAATCGATCGACATATTTAATCAATCAGGATGAGTGAACTTCAAATTTCATCCCAACACTCGTGTGGGGTTTCAAATCAACAAACATTTATTTTTATTTGTGCAATTGGGCGATGTGTAAAATTTATCGTCTCAATCAATGTCCTTCAAATAGGCGTACATAAACAAATCGGCCGATTTGTTTATAAATATTTATTTATTCACTTCCACGTTAAAACTATATTTTTAACGATAAAATATTTTATTTAACTTATGAATGTTCTATTCAGTTCATTCATTCAATAAAATGATATTTTTATTTTTCTAACATATTTTAGAAAATTTCGGCGGCATAACGGCACGGTACTAGAGACGGGACAAGGCCTAACCTTATCCCCGGTCTAGTGAAGGTCCACGCCATTCACATCAATCAATCCAATTTCATTTCATCAAACAACCAAATTTCAATCAAATACTCTAACTAATTTTTTTTTTCTTTTGCAATCAAACAAACAAGTCCATGGTCTGTGGACGATTGTGTCGGGTGCTACTAAACACCGTCTGCATCCTAGTATATATATAACTAGAAATAGAAATTGAAGAGTGAGAAATTCTCACATATAGCTATCCAATCATCTTGACTCTTTATTTATAGAAATCTTCATCTTTCACGCCTTTTTATCACCTTCATTGCCCGTAGTCACTACATATGTAAAAATCGGATTTTTACTTTGCTATTCTATATATAAAAATCACATTTTTACTTTGATGTTCAATATATAAAAATCACATTTTTACTTTGATGTTCAATATATAAAAATCACATTTTTACTTCGATGTTTTCATTATATTAACCATATTTTTATAACGCTACTTTCATCATAAAAATTTCGCCTTTTCAAAAAGAAATATTTCGCCCTTTCAAAAATAAATATTTCGCCTTTTCAAAAATAAATATTTCTCCTTTTCTCATATAAAGATTTTATCTTTACAAATATAAAGATCAAACCTTTTCAAATTTAAAGATTTCTAAGTAAAAATCATTGCTTTATAACATAAAATAAAATCAGTTTTTATATATAACTGAAATCAGTTTTTAAATTAAAATAAAACATTAAAAACTCACCTTTTTCCGAGTTAGAAAAGGGGGGGTCGCTGCTACGAACGGAGACGGAGGGTGGCGGTCTGCTGGGACGCGGCGGCGGTGGGAGGAGGTGCGCTCGAGGTTAGGGTTTCGGGGGTTTTGGGGGCGACGGTCCGTGGGTTCTTCGATGGAGGAGGGGCTTCGATTGGCTGTGGGGGAAGGAGGGCGAGGGCTTGGAGGTGGAGAGGTGGCCGCGGTGATGAGGAGGGTGGCGGCGGTCGGTTTCCATCATCGACGGTTTCGTTTTTTTTTTCTGACTGTCGATTTGTTTTTGAAAAGAGGGGGGGCCAGAGATAAAGGAAAAGGGGGTATTTTTATTTTTTTAATTATTTTATTTTGCAAAAAGTTGACCTTCACATACGACCTCGAAACGAGGCCCACCGCCTGTCGTCTATAGCGTTTTACCCCCATTCTGAACACAATGGGATATGTATCGTAAGCTGATTCGATCGTTACAATCATTTTCCGTTGAGTTTACATTTAAATCACTATATTGAATTTTAAACGTACATTTCAAATTACCGGGGTCACATACTAACTCGAAAAATTATAGAAAAATATTTTCTAGCTTCGTATTGACGATACGGTCCTAACAAAACTATTTTCGTCGAATTCTGAGACCGTTAGAAAAATAGCCATTTTCCAGTCGATTAAAATCAACTGAAACTGGTCAAACGCGTTTTCCTTTGCCACGCTCACATATTGATTCGAAAAATTATGAAATTTAAAATCTAGCAATAATTTGACACTGCGGATCCAACAAAAGTGGTTTCGTCGAAATCCGAGGTCATTTGCAAAATTCCCATTTTTTAAGGGCCTGAATTCCATAGCGACTATTCAGAATTTTCAACTGGACATATCTTTTGATTCCCGCTATGAAATTTTGATTTTTCGGATTCGTTGGAAAGATATTCACAATTAGATTCCATTATTTTTTATTTCACTAAAATCCGGATTGTTTTGCACCCGGTACATTCAGTTGAAGTTTGAAATCGAATTATCGAACTACCGCGCCATTTTCAATTCCTTTTATAATTATATATAAATATTTATATTCTAACGACGACGTATATAATATATACGTTCTAAATATATTCAAAACAAATTTCTTGTCGACATTGTTTAAAATAATCTATTTTAAATATTTAAAATTCGCTAAAATTGCCAAAATAAAAATTTTAAACTGGCCCAGATTTTCGGGTTGTTACAACAGTAGAAAATATTTTATAGTTAAAAATAGAATTTTTAACGTGTATATGAAATGAAATAAAAATAAAAAAATCAGACGATTTGTTTATATACACACATTTGACTGATATTGATTGGGACGATAAATTTTACACATCGCCCAACTGCACAAATAAAATATGTGTTTGATTGATTGAAACCCCACACGGGTATTGGGATGAAATTGGACATACACTAATCCCAATAATTAGTTGTATGTCAATCGATTGATTGACAAACTGTGTAAGCGTCGAATATTTATATTTAATGCTTATACAGTGTAGAATGCACTCTGGATGATGGATGGCTGTTTTCATTGTTGTTATACACATTTGTTGTGTGAAATCCATATAATCACATTATATGGTAATTGGCTGTGCCTGATTTCAGTTCAGAATTATCAAATATTTGAAGTGAAATATTCGAAATGAAATATTTGAAATGAAATATTTGAAATGAAATATTTGAATAGAAATATTTGAATAGAAATATTTGAAATAGAAATATATAAAGCCGTGTCGATTAGATTGACGCCATTTTGACGAGAACGATATTTATATCGATTTTATTCGTTTTTTTATAATGAATATAAAAATGGAATTGATTTCAAAATACAAAATTTTGAAAATATTATCATTTGTATGTCGATGACATGGAATATTCAATTTTGATTAGAAATTGAATAGGAAGTTGAAATCGTTTTAAAAACGAAGTTAAAATGATTTATAAAATACGTTTTGAATTGAAATCGACGAAGTATATATTATATACATTATATATTTAATATAATGGCCTGAATAGAACGCGCTGCGCTGCGGTAGTTCGTGAATTTCGACCATTGGCTTCGAATGGATATTGCGGGAGATCCAACCGTCGGATTCTCCTAAAACCGGAACTGTTGGGTTCGTATCGAAAAGAGCTTTCTAACGAATATTAGAAATTAGAAATCTAACGGTTGGATTTGGAATTATGTCCAAATAAGATTTGGAAAAGGTCGCTGTAAGTGCAGTTCGATGGCCGTTGATGGAAATCGACTGTACGGGCCTTGATAAAATTATTAAAAATAGTAATAATTTGTGTAAAATCATAAGAATTGATTTGGGAAGAATTGGGATGAAAAACTCCATATTTGAAAAGATAAAAATAGTTTTTTATCGACATAAACCAGTTTTGAACTAGAATAATAATTTATTTATTTTTAAAATAAATAAATTGGATTTGAAATGGTTTTGACAATAACCAGGATTTCCAATAATTGAATTGGAATGGATTTGAATCGAAATTGTCTTTGGAATATTTCGATGTTGGATTTCGTGATTATACAGATATTGTTATGGAGATTTGAAAGATATATTTATATCGTTATTTCCAATACGATATTTGTGGGTCGTAGAATTTGATATTGAATATAAGCCGATATATTTTCTATTCAGAGCCTTGTATTTAATATCAAATGTGATTTGAGTTTGTCGTGAATGGTGTCTTCATTAACACTTCTTAAGCCCAGTTGAGAAAAAGATTAAATCTTTTTATTTAGAATTAATGAAGTGTACCAATTAAATAATATTTAATTGGAATTGAATTGGTATTGATTTTTGGGTTTATCGTGAACAGTGTTTTAAATAACACTTGTTCTTTAACCCGATAATTAATGGAATGTGATTTTGGGTTGTCGTGAACGGTATCTTCGATAATACTGTTCTTAGACCCGAAGGAGTTAAGAAAATCAGAAACTAACTGGAGATTAGTTAAGTTGAATGATTTCCGGGGTATTGATCTGATGTTGGTTTCGGCCTTCGGGGTTAATACTTAGGGAATTGCTCACTTGCTAATTTACGGCTAGGGACTGATTGAAATGGAATGTGATTTTGGGTTTATCGTGAACCGTGTTTTAAATGACATTGATTCTTTAACCCAGTCAAAGATTAAAACTAAGTGGAGTTTTAATGAATCTTTAATTAGATTGAAAAGATCGAGAACGGAGTATCACCAGTTTTGCTCCAGGCGATAGTTAAATCTTTAATTAGATTTGAACGTGAAATGGTAATTGAATTTACCGATAACACTGTGGTGCTTGATATAAAGTATGACCAGTTTTACTTCATGGGATAAATAGGTTGGGATTGGGAAATATAATAAATAATTACTTCGGAGTGGTTCGTTAATCCCGACTAGTTTGAAGTGATATTCAAAAGGAAGATTAAAGAATAAATTTAAAAGAATTTATCATTGATAAAATTAATGGGAACATTTCCCTAAGAATGTGAAATTTATAAAATAACTGTAGGTTGGCTAAGCAGAGTGATTTCCTGGGTATTGATCTGATGTTGGTTTCGGCCTTCGGGGTTAATATTTGGGGAATTATTCTCTTGATTAATTTACGGTTAGTGACTGATGAATTGGAATGAGGCGTATGTTGTGTTTGTGTAACACTTGTGTAAAATATAAGCGAGTTATTCAAAAAGACCGGGTTTATCCCATTCTGAATAACGGATTCGACGATTAGTCGAAGATGAAGACGATGGTTGAAGACCGGAGGTCTTCACTTCGTTTGGGTAATTACTGATGATCTTGATTGGGTTGTACACCCAAGAGGAGGGAATCAGTTGGTGATCGTCCAGACGTACTTGGAGATCGATGGATATGCGGGGTACAAGGTGCCTCCGGTTTCGTTCAGACCCAGAACAGACTTGTAAATGGACTGTGTGTCTGACATTGGATATCATTCTGTGTGACTGATATCGGTTTCATAGAGTGGTTTGCCTGTGTGGCATGCTAAGATGCAAATGATCAAGGCTTCTGTTGAAAAGCAGAGTCTTGTGGTTGATGATCAAAGCACGGCCTATGTGGTATAGCTTTGTGTAACGTTGATTGGCGAGCCTCACACCCCGGTGGTGAACCAAAAACGGGAGAGAACCTCAGGGAGGACATGCGTTTTTTTCTAGATAGAAGTGGCATCAGTGGTTTTACACGCCCTGACGAGTTTGACTTATGTGGTTGTTGCTGTTGCGAGGCGCCTCGGTTTGATCGGACGATCCGGGTCCGATGGAGTCCTTCGTTGGCTCACTTACGCCCCAAAGGGCGGGGAAACGCAGTGTTCAGGAATTTTAATCCACATCGGTGGACCGGCCCTGACGATCCAAAGGTCACTCGAGCTCTGACCTGAGGCTCGGGCTAGACAGTCTCGAATCGGTAGAGGACTATCTTTTGCCTCGGTTCACAGAAGGAAATCCAACTTCCAATACGTGACGTTTCGATTTTAGTTGTAATCCTATATATGGCGACATAGTGGGATGGGGCGCTTATGCCGTCTATGATTGATACTTATGATTTGAAGTTGTTTTATGCATTATACACTTATTATTAGTATCAAAAGATTTGTTTTAAACGTATCAAGCATTCCTGGCTATTGTAAGGTTAAAACCCTATCCCCCGGCTTGCGTTGCATTGTGTGATAGGACCTGGGTCTTATAATAGCTTCATTTTTTCTTTATTTAGCATTGCGCTGTTTGTTTTATGCACTGGTATTCTTGGGAGGAAACCCGTTCCGCGTTAGCGGCGTGGTCCCTTGATTTACCTAACTTAAAAATAAAGATTTACAACTGTTTTAGTTCTCACACCAGTCACATGACTGACCTGGAGTTTATTGTTTTAACCTAAACTCTGGGTGCCCTTATTTTGACACGGGCAGCTAGTAGTTTTGGTTTAGCAGATTTATATTCACAGGATCCTGGTTTATAGCTGGAATGATATCCGGAAAGCTTTGTATCCGTATATCTCCTTCAGTTGTATATAGTATTATTTTCCGCTGTTATGCAATTTATTGTAATCTCTGATATTTTTCTGTGTAATATTTATTCAAACTCTGTATATTCTTGTATTCTGATGGAATTGTTGTAATAAACAATGAAATGTTCTTCCGTCTGCGTTCTGATTTGTCTTGTCCTCATAGTAATTCGTTCTTTCTCTTCTCTTCGGAGATCGGGGGAGTTCAGGTCGCTTCAGAAACCCTTTAGGTTCGATTATCTAGGGTACTTTACTACTATCCTTAACTGGCCGGTAGAATATCCGTGGACGACCGCAGGGAGTGCGTATTAGTTTGAATAACAAAGGCGGGTCGATTTGTTGAGACAGAAGTTGATTTGACGTTGGCGGAGGTTATGTCATTCGAGGTGGGTCAGATCTTTCTAAGTCGCATCCTCCAATTGAAGGTCTGTGAATTTATTTTCGTATTTGATTAAATGGACGTGTTTTTTTAATTTTACTCAGGCTTGTTCAAGAACAAGCTTGAGTTATATACTTAAATGATGTTTATTTAGCTTGCTGCAGAAATAGAATAACACAAAAATGATGTTATTATAAGATATTGTTGAGGCCATGAAGAATGTGTTGTATAATTTGAATGAGCAACTGCATACTGTTCTGCCAAACTACAGTATGAGAGCAATTTATTCCCTGATAAGCATAAATTAATGCACTATGAATATGCGGTTATTTCAGCGGTGCTATGCAAGATGAAGTACATGTGAGAGTAACCATGCATGTTAGTTTTAGGTGAAATGATATGCTATTGTTTGATTAGTGTGAAATCTTACAGAACTTCACTAAGTTACTGATGGTAGAGTTGGGAATCAATAAGCAATCTGTTATATTCCTATTAGCTTTGCGAAAGTATTGCTCTTTCAATTGAAATACCCAAAGTTGATTTTATTGTATTTATAATTTATTTATCACCAATATATAATCTAGGCAAAATAATGCTATCGGGCCATAGTATTGAATATTTAACTTTAATATATTGAAATATCAGTTGTTATCTGTAAGATACTTCATTAGATCGCAATAGAATATCAATTTAAAATTAATCTAGGAAACTAAAACATCATCATTTTTTGCTAACCTCAAAGTGAAAACCTCTCATTTGTAGTTGTTTTTTACACATGCTAGCATATGTTAAAAACAACAACAACAACTTATATTACGATAACTTGAAATTCACTAATAAAACTATTAGTTATTTCCATGTTAGTCTTTCATAAGCATATGACCTTGCTAAACATGTTCCAACTTGCTATTAAGACATTGGTTTTAATCGTTAATTTTGAATTGTGTTAGATATATTTAAACTGCTCAAATATTATTAAAATAGCTTGAGTATGATATGAATAACCAACTGATTAAATGATAGTGGTATTGATATTAGACTCTCTTTAATAATCACAAAGTGTTTGCATACAGGATTCTTAGGACCTACAGTTGTGAATCTAAGTGGTATATGTGGATTGTATCTCCTATAACCTTTTTATCAATGGTTACATGTCGTGAACCCAAACTTAGCTCCAATGTCAGGATTCCACAACACTTATACAAGTGCCACTATAAGAAATGTACAGTATAGCAACGGAGCCTTCCAACGGCATGGACCAACGACTTCCAACGGAGCTTAATTCTGGAAATTTCTTTACATTATAAAAAAAAGATGTTGGATGCCGTTGATCACCGTTGAACAGTCAAGCAAAAATTCAACCAAACAACTCTCTCCTTCCCCCATTTCATTTGTGCTCGAAAAATTGGAGCTTTCACCCAAATCCTTGCTCCTAAATTCTAAAATCGCCCAAATCCACTCCGTTGGCCTCTTATAGTCTCTTCAACACATTCAAGGCTCTCTATCCTCCTCTCTACTCTCCAATTCATCCGCAATTTCGAAGGTAAGTACCATAATTTTATTTAATACCCTAGGTTTGCTAGTTTAATCTTAATTTGTTTGTTAGATTGTATGTGTAGTTGCTGTTAATACATGTATATATATATATGTATATATATTAATTTGATTATGTTGCTAATTTAGGGTTAATTAGTTTATGTCGTATATGTATATGTATATGTGCATATATATAGTGTTGTATTCACTACAAGAAAAGCTATATATAACGACAAATTTTTAGCAGCGGAAAATTTCTTCACTAATTAGCAACGGATTTTCGTGGACTTTGTAAGGGATAATATTTTGGATTTTATATGTCAACTTATTTTAAATTATTACCGTCGAATCTAATTTATGTCGCTAAATCGTTGGAAATTGCAACACTTTACCGTCATAAAAAAATTAACGCTAAATTCCATTGTAGATAGAGGTTGTTTACCGTCGTCTAAATTTTGATGTTATTTTTGCAGTGGTTTTTCAAGTGATTTGAAAAGGACTTTAATATTTATTATTTATAGAATGTTTTATTTTTTTGTTTTTACATAGTAATTAATAAGTAAATATAAATTTTAAATAATTAATGTTAATAATATATAAATAATAAATAATTACTATTAAAAGTAAACAATATTCAATGTGAATTCTTCTTAAAATGTTTTACTTTTATGTTTTTAATAAGTAATTGATATGTAAAATTAAATTATGTGAATAACAATATACTAATAACAAAAAATAAATAATTACTATTAATAGTAATTGAAGTTCAACAGTCAATATTGATTAATTAATAATTACTAAATAATTAAGAGATAATAATAATTAATAATATAGTTTAGTAATTAATTTTTAATAATCAATGATTGATAAGTAAGTTTTAATAATAAAGAAGTAAAATTTGTTACCTAATATCTAAAATTTAATAATTATAATTGATAATTACGTTTAATACATATTAATACAAAAAATCAGAACTTTCGTATTTTATAAAATTAATATAAACTTTTGAATTTTTCATAATTTTGAAATATGAAATTTTGTAAAATTTTCAAAATTTAAAAATCATAAATTTTATAAATATTAAAGAATTCTGAAGTTCAAAGAATACAAATATTACCATATAAGTTATTATAAACATTTGAATCGAAATATAAGTGAAGTAGCGTATTGAATAAATATAAACATATAATATTTATTATCTAATATTTAAAAATTAATAATATTTATTATCTAATACCTAAATATAAATAATATAGTGGATTTTAAAATTTAGCGAGTGGATTTTAACTCTTTTTTTCTTAATTGCCTTAGTTGTTTAAGTCTAATATGATTTCAGGCACCAACTAACCATACATGTTTGACATTGTTTGGTCCATCCTTTTTAAATACGGCAAATGTTGTTTTTTTTAACCGTACCCTGGACGCAAATGGCAGGCTGACCCATATCTAGAAATTTCATTTGGCTCCACATCGAATTTTTAGCTCTAAAGTTAAAATTCTGGTGCTCGCCTCCTTTGTTTTTCCAATCAACGTCTCATCTTCTTAACGTATAAACCTATCCACATCACCTATTCTCTCCTCTCTCCATCATCTCTTTCTTCTTCACAAAATAAATCCCTAAATTGGAACTACAATTGAAGGCATGTTTATAGATAATAGGCTTCGATTCGTATATTAGTGGTCGTGGGGTGCGAGATAGATCCATGCGTGGATCAGATGAAGGGAGAGAAAGAGATTTAGATCCAGTCTATTCGTGGATCTGGTGGTGGTGAATTTGAACTTATACTTGCATAGATCTGTGAAATTGAAGAGATCGCGTGAGGCGCATCTTTAGCAAGAGCAGAAAAGATAGAACAAATTTTAAAAGGGCTTAAAGATTCTTGGTGGTTTTGTTCATTTGGAAGATAATAAATCTGTTCGAGTTGGTATAATTTATCAGCGCCTTGCTAAATTACTAGTGCACTGGAATAAATTACTAGTGAAATTGCTTTTTGAATATCCTTAACATTAAGTTTAGTTAGGTATATATGCTTTTGAATTCATGGCACATATTTACAATAATAAATTCACATCTCTATGTCCTTTTATAAATAGAATATTGCAGATCTGGTAATTAGTAATGTAATCTCAATTGTTTATATGTTATGCTAACTTGTTATGTGTAATTGCATTTGTATCCTCGTGTGAATATGATTGGTCTGTATAGTATGCATGTACTGTGTTAAACAAATGCATAATGTTTCATAAGATTGTAGTGAACTTCAGTTAGCTTTTTTATTATATTCCATAATGTTTCAACAATTTGTAACATGTACGTTTATGGCTTCGTAGTTTTTCTGAATATGAAAGTAGTATACTTGAGTTAGCATGCAATATGCCTAAAAATCAAAGTTTAGTTCAGTTTTATGTTTATTTATGATTTACCTGAAATATAATTGGAGCACAAATGGTTGCAACTAATATTCATAGAATGGCAAAATGATTTTCAAAAGATATTGGATATCATCATTTCTGGTGGAAAGTATGTGAAGGATATGCACATCTTTGTTTTCTTTAAGAGTGTGTAACCAGAGCTTTCTTCATTTTTAAATGTATTTTATACTTGATTATTTATATGAACACCTTTTCACATTTACTATAGGATGACCTGGATATGGAGCTGTTTCTCTTCATCTTTAGGTTTGTAGCATTTACTATAGGACCTCATCTACTTTACCAGATGTCTGACAAACATGAAAACTTCGGGGAGCATTACGGTTTCTTCTCTCAAAACTAGAAAGAATGTTCAAGTTGCCTTACATGTAATTTAATATTATTATTTTTTGTCATAGATGATGTCATCTGTTCTGACCTTATCTTATTATGTTAATAACATGAATTTGATATTGAACCACAATTCTATGATTTTTTTAATATATTATATCATAATCTAATTGACTCATTAAATTCTAGGGGATTTTTTTTGAAAATGTTGTTGAGTTTCATTCAAAGAATGGTTTTTGAATAATATGCGACAGTTATTGCCATCATACCGTTGAATGGAGGATGCGACAACTGCAAAAATCAATAAGTTTCAAAATTGGCAATGATCGAATTAGATGGAGATATGATGAGAGTGAGAGTTACTAAAGAAACATTAGGAATAGTAGTTAAGGGAGAAATGTCAAGAAACAAAAAGTACGAATGTTGTTCAGAAGATCAAGGTATGCACAAACCAGCAAAATCTCACTAGGCAAATGCACAAGTGATTTACTAGATGTATTTTTGACTCTTGATGCTAATCAGATTATGTTTCACTGTCCTAAAGTCAATGCAAAACTTCAGATCACAAGTTTTACATTGTAATATTTTGCTACTTTCGAATTAGTAGATGCTTAGACTAAGTTGTTTTGTAATAGTCAAGTATGTAATAATGTTTTAAATGTTATCTAAAACTTATATTTTATAATGTTGATAAATTAATTCATTTCATATAGATTACTTTTCAGTGAACTGTAATGTTTGATTCACTTGTAAAATATTTCTGTTATTAATGTACTGTTTATATCAATATCTGTAATTGAATAATATTAATTCATAAATCTGAAAGGAGAGGATGGTAAAAACAGTTATTGCCATATCAGAAAGGGAATAACGACGTATTAGTATCACAAGAGGAAAGCTAAATCAAAAGGCTGACAACGTTTTGAAATAGTTTACCGTCTAATTACCAATAAAATAAGAAAGTCCAATTTAATTTCCGTCACTAATCCCTTGGCAATTAGTGAGGGTTTACCTACTCCTTTTTTAAATAATATTTTATTATAAATTAATTATCCGTCAGTAAACAATCGGTAAATAAAAATTATTTTTATTATATAATTAGTAAGATGACGGAAAACTACCGGAAAACTCATACTAAAGTCCGTTGCAAAATCTGATACAATTACCGTCATGGTTTTTACCGATCACCATGTTATATAGGAAATCTATCGCTACAGCCAATACAGTGACGAATTAGAAGCGGATTCTGCCGCTGCTATACGCAGTTTTCTTGTAGTGATTTATGAGTTAAACTATGATAATTCCATGGTATCTTGATGCACATGAATATGTACATATGGATGAATTTTTTAAACATCACAACGACCCAATTCTGTTTTATTATGATAGGTAAAATTGCTTAGTTGTTCATTTCTAAAATTTCTAGTATATATAACATGTGTAACATAAATCTGGATATGTAATATTTTGCAAATACCAAAATAGACCTACTATATTGGATTAAGTATCAAAATGATATGGAAAATTTATTGTCTGCCGCTTTCAAAGAACTGTTGCCCGTGAAAGTTTGGACTGTTGTAATAGAACTTAGTTTGTTCTATAAAGATCTTTGTTCTACTACATTGAAAATTTATCCTCTACGTAAACTAGAGGAAGAAATCCCCATACTGCTATGCAAACTAGAAAAAATATTTTCTCTGGGTTCTTTTAATGTTATGAAGCATTTACCTGTTCATCTTATGGAAGAAGCACGTCTTCGAGGGCCTGTGCAATACGGATGGATGTATCCATTTAAAAGGTATATTAATATTTATTTAATTAAATATTGGTTAATGAAATGTATAAAAAAATAATTTTCAATAATTCTAAATAGGTATTTAAATCATCTAAAGAAAAAAGTAAGGCGGAAAACTCTAGTTGACGGTTCTGTTTGCAAATCATACATCGAAGAAGAAGCTTCAAATTTTTTCTCTCATTATTTTAGTGATCATGTATCATTTGAAAGCACTACGCGTAATGATGAAGGCATTGATCAAGATGACTGTCAAGTGACTTTATGTATTTTTTAAAAACATCGTCGGCCTTCTGGTAGATGTGTGGAAGAATGGTTGAATAATAAAGATTATAATGCAACACACACATATATTCTTCTCAATTGCACTGAAGTTGCACCGTTCGTTAGATAATGAACTTATACATCTATACATGTACAGTATCTTTAATCATAATGTAACATTTGTCCTTTAATTGCAGCATCTACGAATCACAGTATCCAAACGGCGATATCAGCTAAGAATACGCTACTTGGTTTAGTAATTATGTTTTTGATACAACTAATTATGTTGTAGATGAAGGATTGAAACATTTAGCAATGAGACCAAAAAGGAATGTCAAGACGTATCCAATATTCTTTGTCAATGGATATAAGTTTAACACTAAAGAATATGATACTGAAAAATTAACTAACAACAACGGTGTATTTGTTAAAGATAGTGATGGTCCAAATGACCATATACACGATTTTTATGGCGTGGTAACCCAGATTCTGCAATTGACATATTCCACACGACCCGGGGAAGAAGTTTTTTATTTAAAATACAACTGGTTCAACAACGTTGCAGGTTCTGGAATCAATGTGCACCCAAAATATAATTTTACAGAAATAAAACATACTTCCCATTATTATAAGTACGATCCTTTTGTACTTGCCAAACAAGCTCTTCAAGTATATTACGCTCCTTATCCATCTATAAGAAAAGACAAAATAGACTGGATGACTGTTTTTAAGACAAAGACAAGGTTTACATTTGACGGACGTAATATTCCCGACGACCAAGCTTATCAAGCAAATGTCGAGGAAAGCAGAGGAATAGTAATAAGCGATGATCAAACAGATTTTGGACCTCTAAATGATGAATTTAATGTATTAATTGAAGTATTTAAGACTACAGATGAACCATATATAGAGGAGGAAATAGAGTCAGAATCCAAAATTGACAAGGACTAACCAATAATCCTCATTTTAAAAAGGTAATTTTATAGTATGTTATGTATAATAAGCAAGACCTCGCATAGTGAGAATCAAACTCATATTTATTTGTATATTATGTCTAAGTAACATATTTTTATTTCTATTAACAAGTAGGAAAGGATATGAATCAAACTCATATGTAACATTTCTATGAATCAAACTTGTAATGTTAATCAAACATTTGTATTAACAAGTAACATATTTTTTATGTTATGTCATGTCATCTACTAACATAAAGAATCATAACCTTTCCTACTTTTTTACTTTTCATATAATGTGTTATTTATGTTATGTCATGTCATATTATTTATATAACATAGTACTCTTATGTCATTTCATACTATTTTTTTTACATAGCTCTTTAATGTTATGTTATGTTATTGTGTGTAATAGGTATGACGTCACAAGATCCTGTAGGTGGCGATGACAGTGGTCCATCACAGGGGCTAGCCCGTCCTGCGGTGTGGCTTAAGCCAAAAGCCAATAAAGGGTATGTACTATAAGTTTCTAGTATAAATTTAATTTCTATACAACAAATTATGTAAATTGTTGTTCCAGTAACCATGAAATGTTTTTTTTGGGTTTAACACAGGGGTTCATTACAAGAAAAAAGATTTTTTTTTTTGTTGCAAAAATCAGTGGCTTTTATTATCAAATGCAAGCAAAAGTGTTTTTAGGACCAATGTAAGAGCGGAAAAAAAAATTCACATTCCCTCCTCTTTGTAAATACAAGTCCGTGTGTCCAAGGAAAACGTAACCGACCTATTCTCTTTTCCTATCCCTTCATACTTAACATCTTTTAACCCTCGTTCACTTTTCTTCCTTTTTCTGGAAAAAAAACCCTAGTTTTTTTACCCCTTCCAATCTACCGCTTATTATTTCTCAGTTTAATTCGTTTTTGTAACGACTATCTCGTTCAACGTTGGTATGGATACCAGTAGAGGCGGTTCATCTCAGTGATGCTACAAAGCAATTTGATTCAATTCCTAATCATATCCAAGATCGTGAAATCGACAAAGCTAGAAAGGTATAAAACCAAATTTGATTTATCTAATTTTGTTTGGATCTTATCGTTTAGGGTTTTGAACAGTTAAAATCCGCTGAGTGTTGAATTCTGCAACTGCAAACCAAAATAATTGATTTCTGCAAACAGTGTTTGTAAATGGGATTTATATATGGGTTTTTAAGTTACTTTTGAGCTTTGGGTTTTGACTATATACCAGATTAAATTACTTCTGAATCGAATGGGTTTTTAGCTCTAGGTTTTGACAGTATACCAGAAAAAAATATCAAACAGTGTTGATTTCTAGTGTTTGCCTCTGAATCGAATGGGTTTTGAACCTGTTTTGTACATATATGTTGATTGCCTGAACTATAGTCTATACTGATTGGAATTTAATGTGGACATTGATTTTAAATGTTAACATGTTCATTTAAATTTCTTGATTGAGTACTTGCAGCAAACATATTACATTGATATACACAAATATATATAGGAACCTTGCAATGCATGAATTATATATGTGAGTTACTCGGTATACAAAATTGTGCAGCTTATGACTTTGGAGTTTATGAATTTTGCAATATATGATATTGTGCAAGTATATCAGAATGTGTTTATGTACATTAATTTAATTTATTTTCTTCCATCTGATTTGCATGTATAAGAGTATACATGAATACTGAAATTAAGTAGTATAAAAGAGTGACACTTAACCGATACATTTCATACAAAATTTCTCTGTAGGCTTAGGAGAACCCAAAGGGACAAAGACAATTTGTTTTAGGCTTTTGTCCCATTAATATCGATAATCGAGATTGCAAAATTTATGTTAGGCCATCAACGATCAAGTTGAACCTGAACCGTATTTGCAGTCTCGATGTTGATATTTATGAGCCTAGCGAAACGTGAATTGATGTGGGAAACTGAATAGGGAAACAGGTTCAAAATAGGTATACCTACATTGTAATCAGAATGTGTTTATGTATGTTATTTTATTTTATTTTATTCCATCTGATTTGCATGTATAGGAGTATATATACGTAAATAATGAAATATGCCATATATTTGTTGTGATTGAACATGTGAATCCAGGCTGCCCCCTTCCCCCCTCTCCCCTCCCCCCCCCTACACATATATATATGCAAGGTTTTCAAAATGGGATTTAATCGCATACACACACAATGATATACATGAAAGACTACTGCTTTTAAATATAGCTATATATATATACATACATACGCACACAATGATATACATGAAAGATTACTAATTTTAAATATAGCAATATATATATATACATATACCTACTTACCTTGTGTATGACATTACAATAAATATATGTTTAATGTACGACTTCTACATGCACATCAGCACATGTATATATATAACATATTAACATATAATGATTATGAGCATACAGACATAGATGGTGCAGGTGAAACTATGTTTTGTATCTGTGAAGCATGAGCACATATGTTTACGAGTGGTGTATATATTAAGTGTGTGTGAACATTTCGAGAAATCTCTGACATATGAGCAAGTTAATTTTGTGGCCAAGAGTTCTAATTTATATGAGCTGACAATGAATCTATCTTGGCAGTTACTAAATTAAGTAAATTTGACTTGGGAGTTACTAAATTAAGTTAATTTGGCTTGGGAGTTACTAAATTAAGTTAAGTGACTACGTACATTCAGTTTATCTTGGAGGTAAGAGAGGTATTGATCTCCTATCAGTGAATTTACAATTAATTTGAAATGAAACACTAACATGGTAGGATCTCCTATCAAAGTTCATTGTTAGTGTATATTAATGTTGTCAGGAGGTATATTTCAGATCCATGTCGGCAGGTGTTTAGCATTTTTAGGATATAAGGTGGAACATTCTCGTTTTATTAAGAAACAAATCACGAGTTTTAAGCGTATACTTGAAGGTAAGAGAGGTATTGATCTAGCCTTCTGTGGTCTGATTGAGGAAACACTCCAGAATGATGAAAAAAATTAAAATAAAGTTTTCAATCATTAAAGAGCTTCAAAATTCAGTAAATCAATTTTAGAAAATCAATAAGTTTCAATGGACCAATTTAGTAACTCTCAAGATAAGTCGAGTTTAGTTGGTTTGTTAACCAGACCAAATTATTAAACAGTAAGCGATAAAAATATTTGTCCATATGATCAACTTTATCATTTCGGAGCGTTTTCTCAACCAGCCCACAAAATGCTTGTTCAATACCTCTTTTATCTTCAGGTTTATGCATATAACTCGTGATTTAGGACTTAATAAAACGTGAATGTTCCATCTTCATGGAATTTGGTCGTAGTATCTTAAAATTACTAAACTTCTTGTCGTCATGGTTCTGGAATTTACTTTCTGGATGTACTACTTAACAGTGTCAGTATCTTCAAAAGTTTGTGTTGGTTAATGAATATTACATTGGTTAACATACTTATTTTTTGTGCATAGGAAGGTCACTCAAGGATTATGTAATGGTATAAGGATTATGTAACATTCTGATACATTTCATATAAATTTTCTATGTATGCTCTGGAGAAGCATTATGTTACATAGGGGACGATGACAATTAGTTTTAAGCTCTTCCCCCCCTCAATATTAATAATCCAGATTGCAAATTTCCATGTTAGTTCATCAACGATCAAGTTGAACCTGAACTGTATTTGCAATCTCGATTATTAATATTGTTGAGGCTAGAGGAACCTGAATTAATGTGGGAAACTAAAAAGAGATCCGATCAACCTGAATTGGTGTTATAGAAGAAATGATTATACCATACAAGGGGAGTTTGAGATCCGGTCTTACATTTATTCGGACAATCATGTTTTTGCTTATCTGAATATGCCTGCAGTTCAAAAGGCTCTTCAAGTTTGTCGCACCGCTGGGAACTCTACAGGCATGCCTATTACTTACGAAAACTTCATCTATTTTGTTAATTTACCATTGTTATATGTCTTAACAAATTTTGATTGCTTATAGTGCTCTTGGATTTCTACGAGACAAACTGATTTGGTATGATTTCATATTGCTGCATGTTTGCACATTTTATCCTAAAACTAATCCTAAGTTACTGCTGTTTAAACTGGTTTGCGTTCTGATATATTATGCAGATTAGTAAAGCCAAGAATATCTGCAAGAGCATGATTGCATGTTGAAATTGATCAAGAAACATGGTTGAGTGATGTTGTACTTTAACGATTTGTGATACCAGGAAACATGGCTAGTTCACCATTTCAATGGAAGTAAGTTATCACATAAACATTTGGTGCCCTATGCGTAATCTGATGCTCATTTTGATGTATACAGTTTGACTAATAGGTCATTTAATATGTCCTTGTGTTAGATAATGTTGATCCAGGAACTGCCTATGGAAGTACTTTCGGGTCTGTTGCCTTAGCATTATCGATCCATGTTAATTTATACTACTTTACAATTTACACGAAAGAAACACATAAAAGTTGGCTTTAGCTGAGACAAGTATTTTGTATTATCACTTGTGTTCAGCTGCTGCTAAAGCTACACATTGGTTCGAAGATCGATGTATGAATCACAACATCGAATCTGAAGGAAACAAAATTAAGGATTTCTGCTACTTGCAAAATTTTGTTAGTTTGTTATCCTTTACATTTTTACAGTTTTGAACTCTACCCAAATGATTTCTGCTACTTTTGTTTGCACTTGCATTACCTGGTATGTCCATTCATGTTTTGCGATGACTCATAATATGTTGGCCATGCTATACTTGGCAGCATTGATCATTCGTTGGCCTTGTAATGCGGTTCTTGGCATTTTGCATTTTCTTACCTTGATCTTCCATGCTCATTGTTCATTACTCCATTTTGTTTACTAACTTATTTGTATTTGCTTTATACTGTGGTGCTGGTCCATAACTTGTACACTTGAGTTCACCCTTATTCTAGTTGATCATACTCATTTGACCTCTGTTTATTGTCGATGTGTCTTTGCACATACCATATTTTGAAGTTGTACTGCTATACATTTGCAAGTTGGGTTTCAATCTCTTGTTTGAGATAATTTTGTTAAACACGGTTTGTTAACATTCGTGTATCTTGTTGTGAAATCAGGGAGGAGCTGTCTGACTATATGTTGCATCCCTTCAAAAAGCAAAGTGGTTAGTGTACTAGATGTGTAAATTACGGTTATAACATTTTCTTTGTATAAATTGTGTAAATTTGTATATCATAGTGGTTATTGTATGTGAGTTTGGTCATTTGTACAGAAAACTATTGTACTGAAGTGGTTATGCATATTTTACTTGATTATATGCTTAATTGTTTTTCTGATTGTTTGAACATGATGAGTACATGAATGATTATTGTTTAATATTGTAGAAACAATATAGACTATTAACAGGAAATAATTGCAGGGAAAAAACAAATTAATTAATAATCTTTAGTAGCATTTTAAAAATGCTACAGAAATACATTTAGTAGCATTGAATAAACGCAACCGAAAACCAGCGGTACGATTGGAAATTTTATTAGTAGCAATAAAAGCTTTTTTATGGCGTTTATAAAGTGCTACAAAAAAAAATTGGTGGCGTCTAATAAACGTTACAAAAAAAGAATTTACAGTGGCATTAAAAAAAGTGCAACCAATTTGCAATGATTTTTAGTGACATGTTTTCTCATAACGATTATCGAAACGCCACCAAAAATGATTGGTAGCGTTTTTTGGGCGCTACAAAAAATCATTTTTCTTGTAGTGGTTTTGAGTTAGAGCCTTCCAACATAGTCTTGATTACGTCAAGAGGCGCTTATCAGGCTCGTATGACTGAATATTGGCCTACGTGGACGTCGACACCCGACCCGGTCAAGGAGACAATATGGCAGGATTTTCTGGTACATACGTATGTTATATCATTTCTTACATTAAGTAGTCATGCTCATATTTGATCAGTTCATGCTATTTTTGAAAAATTGCAGGGAGCTGTGGATCTCAAGGAGACGGATTTGGACCTCGTGAAGTGCCATTGGAATAGTAAAGTGGAAAGAAATTATAGAGAGACGATAAACAACATAAAATCAGGTGGGAAAAAAACCGGATTGGATGAAAGGGAAGACGTGGGATAAGCTATATACTTATTGGAATAATAATGACGAGTTTCTGGTAAATTTACTGCAAATTTAATTTAAAATTCTCTATTCAATTAATATATAATTTATAATAAAACATTATTTTAATTTAAATGTATAGTCCAAGTCCACGAAAAATGCGATAAACTGGGGCAAGAATCTAGTTACGCATCGGGGTGGGTCTAAGTCGTTTCAGCACCATCGCGAGGACCAGGTATATTTGTTAATTACATAGCTAAAGATTTTAATTTATAAGCTGTAAAAGTTAATAGTTGATTTAACTTTAAGTTATAATTCACACACACACACACACACACACACACACATATATATATATATATATATATACATGCTTATTTCAGGAAAAACAGCATGGTGCTCCTGTGTCGTACTGGGATGTATTTGAGCATACATTTGTATTAACCGAGGTCGACGACATAGACTTAGTTTCCTACTCTGGGACCATGATGCCAAGGCGCATAAGGCATGTATAAGTATAACATAGTTAAGTTAAAGTTATAATTTAATTATAGTGTAATCTAAATTCAATTGTTTTTTATTTAACAGGAGAAATTTCAAGAACAAAGGGTGTTGATGCTGGAGTCCAGTGGGAGGATTGAGTTGACTAAGAAGTATGAGGATAGGATTTTTAATGTTGTCATGGATCCACTTACCCGGAACAAACAATATGGTTTTGGCAATCTAGAGGTATAGAAACTAAAATTTATAATAAAAGCTGAAATTTACTCGGATGTCTATTATTAAAACTTTAGACAAACAATTGCGAAGTATATGTCATCTTTGACGTTCATATTATTAAAAACGACATTGGAAAATGAAGAATCCCTGGAAAATGATGAGTATCAGTACTGATAAAGCATTGATATCAAAATTATATGATGGTGTAGATGAAACGTTGACTTAAATAAAATTATATGATGCCATAAACCAACATTTCCAACAATGTTATTATTATTATTATACTTACCAGTATCTCGTGATTCACCTATTTAAGGTTGTATTTAGGTTGTATTTTATTTTAATTTAAGACTAGCATTAATGGTATATTATTCTGATTATTACTCCTTCTATTATTGCGATTATTATCATTATATGGAGTTCATAAATAGAAACTACAAGGAGAACTAAAATTAGAAGCAATTTGATACTGAATTATAAGGAAAAAAGTCAATAATTATGTAAAGTAATATAATACGTAGGATAATTTTCAAAAAAACAACTCGGTTTGATTCATGTTGGAAGATGCTAAATGTCATATATCTATAAATAATAGAGCTATATGAAATACTGAAAATCTAAAATTATATATAGGTTTAGATATCTCAACAGACGTATCAGAGGGCTCAGTACAAGGAGGAGATTGCCCAACTTCGAGCATAGATTGCAGAGCTTCGTGAGCGAGATCATCGCCGTGAAGAGCAGATGGAGTTGCTTAACCAGCGGCTGGCGGAGTTCATTGCCTAGCACAGTACGCCACCTTCATCTTCTGGTGGAGAGAGTTGAGGTTAGTTTGTTTTTTGTTATATATGCTTTGAGGGTTGGTGAGGCTTGATGCATTTATGATCATGATTGTATATATATGGATGTTGTGCTGGTGATGATGTTGTGGACATGGTGGATGGATGTTTTTGTTGGTGATGACATGGTTTGAATATCGTTGTATATATTAGGACGTTTTTTTTAATGTAAATATTGGTTTATGGCATGCATTTTTTGTTTGATTTTCATATAATATTGCACTACAATGATTGAACAGTATAACAACGGTGGGTTCCAACGGCCATTGACCAACGACTTCCAACGGAAGCCAAAAATGTGTATTTTATTACGGAAGAAAAATATTGGCCGTTGGAAACCGTTGGCGGCCGTCGGTTATAAAACCGATGGAGGCCGTTGGTAGCCGTTACACGGGCCTACAGCTAAACAGCCCGAAGCTTCTCCTTCTTCCTCATTTTGCTTTCACCACGAATTTCAACCCAAAAACCCCAAATCCCACCCCTTTAATTTTGAAATCACCCTATTCCGCGCCTCCATCCACCAAGGACTTCTCCAAGTCGGTCAAGGCACTCTCTTCTCCTATCTAATCTCAGATTCTCTCCAATTTGAAGGTATGTTTGTGTGTATTACCCTAATCTTGTTAATTAGTGTATGTTTGTTTATGTTTGTATGTATGATGCTATTAATTAGTCGCTAATGTAGGGTTTAATCATTTAAGTTGCTAATTTAGGGTTTTTTATTTATAAATTACTTAGTTGTTAATTAATTTAGGGTTTTAGTTAGTGTAATTGGTTGTTGTTAGTATGTTTGTATTTATAGATTTATTTGATTATGTTGCTAATCTAGGGTTTAATTAGTTCAAGTTGAATATGTATATGTGTATACATGTATAGTGATGTATGCATTGAAAAATATATTTAATTTGTTGAAAACATGTGGTGGAAACGCGCACAATTCAATGTTGAAAATATACATGTATAGTGATGTATAGTTCGATTCTATGTTGAAAATATACGTATATATGATAAAATTCATATATGTACAATTCAAAGTAGTTAATTAAGGCGCTAAGGCGTAGAAACGCGCATGGCTTGAGCTTTAGCCTTTTTTTAAGTTCTGCAACTGATCGTAAACCTGCAACTATGATTTTGAAAAAAAATTAGGTTGAAATTTCGAAATCAAATGAAAAAATACACTTCAATCACGAAAAAAACCAAATCGTAATATGTTACATTCATAAAGCCTTAGAGAGTTTTTTTGGCCCCGTCTGATAAGTATTGTATATAATCATTATGTGAATGTTCGTTTTATTAACAAAACGGACTTTTATATTCATCATATACAATATTTGTTGGATTTGTCCTTTGTATTGGACAAGTTACGAATACAATAACGAAATTAAATCTTGTAAAATATTTCATGTTAAACGGTTCTCAAAATTTCGAAAGTACTTCCTTTATGTTCCTGTGTACATGCAATTGTGTACTTTTCAGGGAACTAAAGGGAAGTGCTGCCGAAATTTTGTTGAATCATTTAAATTGAAAAGATTTACGTGATTTAATTACGTTATTGTATTTGTAATGGGAGGTAGGATGACACACCAGTAAATGATCAATTAACATAACATGCATTCGGTAATAAAATTGCGAATATATTTCAACATAACATGCATATATCAATAATAAGGGAATTTTGAGAATTTAGTGACGGACACAAAAATTGTTATAAAAGTAATAAAAATTGTAAATTTTAACATTTTTTCTAATTTTATATGTACTTAGGAAAAATGGATCGCGATTATTTTAATGATCGAAGCTGGATGTACCAACGAAGAGAAACTGGTGGCACAATAAAGAAACAATTTATTGACGGTGTCAGCGTGTTTATTGATTTCGCGTTAAGTAATAACGGAAACGACGTCGAAATCCGTTGTCCATGTAGTAGATGCAAGTTACTAAAGCATTTGATACCACAAATGGTTAGAGTTCATTTGCATCAGTATGGTTTTGTGCCGAACTATTCAGTTTGGGATCGTCATGGAGAACCATTAGCATCTACTTCTACACAAGTTGAGGAGGTAGTGAATAATGAAATTGCTACGACGAATCTCGTAGAACAAATGGTTGAAGATGCTGAACAAATGGTTGTAGGTATTTCTTATGTTATCTATGTACAAGTAACTCATATGTTAAGTAGACATGTCTATTAACAAGTAACATATAGAATCATAACATTTCCTATTCATGTTATCTCATACCTTGTTTTTACATAGCTATTTCATGTTTATGCTATATACATTATGTTGTTATCTGTAACAGGTGATGTCGCAAGGTGGTGATGAGGGTAGTCCTTCGGACTTATCTCGTCCTGTGGTCTGGCTTAAGCCAAAAGCCAGTAGAGGGTAAATACTAAGTTTTTAGTATAAATTTAATTCATGTACAATAAATTATATAAATTTTTGTTCGAACAAACATATATTTTTTTGTTTATCACAGGGGGTTTGAGTTGGAGCCGTCTGACACATTCTTGAAGATATCTAGACGTGCAAATCAGGCTCGCACAACTACATCCTGGCCCACATGGACATCGATACCCGACATTGTGAAGGAGACTATATGGCAGGATTTTCTAGTATGTGTGATATAACATTTATTATGTTAAGTACTCATGCTCTTATCTGATAACATCATCCATGTATGCTATTTTTTTGTTAAAATGCAGGGTTCAGTGGATCTGCAGGAGATAGATTTGGATCTCGTCAAGTGCCACTGGAATTCTAAAGTGGTAAAAAATTACAGAGAGACAATGAATAGTTTGAAATCAGGTGGGAAAAAACCGAATTGGATAGGCGAATCAGTGTGGGATGAGTTGCTTGCTTATTGGAACAATAATGAGGATTTTCTGGTAAATTTACTGCATATTTAATTTAAGTTATTCTATTCATTTAATATGTGATTTGGAATAATATATTTTAAAAACAAATTAAATGTATAGGCATCGTCTGAGAGAAATGCAGCTAATAGGAGCAAGAATCCTGTTACGCATCGAGGTGGGTCGAAGTCGTTTCAGCACCATCGAGAGGATCTGGTATATTTAATAATTGCATCGTTTAAATTTAATAGTTGATTTAACTTTAAGTTTTAATTTACAAACACACACATATACGTATATGCATGCTTATTTCAGGAGAGAGCGCGTATAGCTCCTGTGTCGTACTGGTATGTTTTCGAGCATACTCATGCACTGAGTCAGACTGACGACACAGGCTCAGTTTCGTACAGTTGGGACCATGATGATAAGGCGCGTGAGCGATATGTAAGTATAGAATAATTAATTTATAGGTATAATTTAATTAAGATAATGTTATCTAATTTCATTTGTTTTATGTTTAACAGGAGAAATTTCAAGCACATAAGGCGCAGTTACTAGAATCAACTGGTAAGACTGAGTTGACTAAGGATGAGGAGGACATGATATTTGATGCTGTCATGGATAAGCCCACTCGGGACAGACGATACGGTTATGGAAATCTAGAGGTAATACTCAAATTATTTTACATCACACATGCAGAACAATTATCTATCAACTCATTTTACATCACTAATACAAAAAATATTGGTGAGGTTAAGAGTATACCTTGAGGATAATCATGTAATTTAATTGTATAATTTATTTATTTTCGAAATGTTCATAGTTTTGCTTCTTTCAATTTCGATGTACTCGTTAAATAAGATCATTTAGTATACGTAAAACAAAGACAACAATATTGTTAATAAAAAATTATGATATGACTAATTATACATGTACTCGTAAATGATTCAGGTTAGATCATCTCAGGAGGCATATCAGAGGGCTCAGGACAAGGAAGTAATCGAACAGCTAAAAGCAGAAATTGTGGAGCTTCGTCAGCATGAGAATCGGCGTGACCAGCAGATGGAGTTGCTTAATCAAAAGCTAGCGGAGTTCATCGCCCAGTACGGTACGCCACCTTCATCTTCCGGTGGAGAAAGTTGATCAGGTTAGCGTTTGGACACGGTTGTGTGTGTTTTGAGAGTTAGTGAGGCTTGCTACATGGTTATTGTATATATTGATGGTTTGGACATGTTATGGTGCTTTGGTGACGCTGTGGTGTCTTGGTTATGATGTTTGGACATGCTTGTGTTGTTTTGACTACGTTTGGACATGGGTTATGATGTTTTGGCGACGTATGTTATGGAAATATTGGTTAGTTAATGTGTTTTGTGTTTGATTTTTATTTTTTACTTTGATTGGGTGTATATATGGTTCAGATTTTTAGTTATATGCTCGAATTGGAGCAGTTTCAATGGTTGATTGTGTTGTGTGTGGATTGTAGTGGCAAATCTGAAATCTGTTAAAAAAAAAGACCCAGATTTCCAACGGTTTATTGGTCATCCACAACCAACGGCTTCCAACGGCGAGAAACAGTGTATTTGCAACGGTTTCCATCCTTTTCCAACGTCCATTTGATCAGAAATATGGGACACGTGGTCATATTTTCCAGTTGGAAGCCGTTGGAAAATGGGCGTTGTTTGCATTGGAAGTCGTTGGAAACCGTTGATCCATATACCAACGGGTTGACCAACGGTCTCCAACGGCGTTTCCAACGGCCGTCAACGGCCCCTGGCCGTTCGGAACTACTGTTTCTCTTGTAGTGTTGTGTTTGGGCGAATACGTGATTGAGACTGATATTTATATGCTCGAAATGGAGCAATTTTGATGGATATATATTTGTGTGTGGGTGGAAGCGATCGGTTTCAGTTCTGTAAAAAAAGTATTCAAATTTTCAATGGCAACCAACGTCTTACAGGTCATTTCGTTTCAACGTCTTCCAACGGCTACCCACGACACATATCAACGGTTTCCAACATTTTCTAAGGTTTCTTTGGCCAGAAACAAAGGACACGTGGCCATGTAACGAAGTTAGAAGCCATTGGAAAATGTGGATGGCACTGGAAATCGTTGGAAACCGTTGATCCCTATACCAACGACTATACCAACTCAAACGGTCATACCAACGATCTCCAACGGCCTCTAGCCATTGGTATGCACTGTGCAGTGCTTTCAGTGCTGTTTGGATTGCACAATTTGTTTTTCCAAGTTTTGTAAAAATGCATCTATGCAGATATAGATGCACTGTGCATAGATCTAAGCGGCACTTTCTAAGTCCCCATATCGATGAATTCAATTTCATTGAAAATTTTCCTTTTTTTTCATTCTCTGTTATTTTGTGCTGGTTAAATAGTAATTTTATTGGGTTATCAGTTAGAAAAAATAACTAGGATTTGTTGTTTAAATCCGTGGTCACTAGTCTCTAATTCATGAATTATTCTGTCTTTTCGCTTTCTGCTTGCTTATTTTCCAAATATGACCAAATTCTATACCATCATTTTTGCATAGATCTAAGCGGTACTGTCTGAGTCCCCATATCCAATGAATTCAGTTTCATTGAAATTTTTTCCTTGTTTTTTCATTCTCTGTTGTTTTCTACTGGTTTTACAGTAAATTTTTTGGGTTATTAGTTAGAAAAATTAAATAGGATTTATTGTTTTGATATAACAAGTAATGAGAATATTGGGGTTTGTGTTGTTTTCCTAAATGAAATAATATATGTTCTTGTTTACATTATTATTAGACACTGTGGCCTTTTGTCTTTTTTTTTTTCAATTTAGTCTGATTATTTTATTGCTATCTTGGTCTTATATTTAATCATTTAGGTTCAAGAGCATGGAGTAATACAGATTCTGTAAATATTGTACAATGTAATAGGTTCTCTAAAACCTTCTTTAAAAAACTGAATAGAAGACCAAGCCACAAAAATTCAATAAGAAAATATTGCAAGTTATTTTGTATGCTAAGATGTATATAAAGAAAGATGGGCTTAATTGTCGTGTTTACATTTTTACCATGAGATTTTCTTCTCACTTTCAATTCACTTTTCTAAATCTTATATCGATTCACCATTCTCATATCAGTGTTTGTTTGTAATATCTACTATGATCTGTGGTGCTAATGACAGAGGTATCTAATGCACTTGTAGGTGATGGGCATCAGGTGCAATTTTAGACCTCTGCACTTTCCCCCCAACCTGTGAAAATCAAACTCATTAATTTATTTGGTACTTCCACTAGAACTGCATCACTATTTTATTTGTTTTTTTTTTCTTTTTTCTTTTTTGAATGTGAGTTTTTTGCCTCATTAATGAGGCTGTTTATTGCAATGTGTGGATGAGGGCCATGACATATGAAGACCTCATAATTCTACTGAGATTGACTGTACGAAAAATCTACTATTTGGATTTAGCATAACAGATTAGTAATGAGTGCATCTCAAAACATGTTAAGGGTGCATTCGCAGCAAAGTTTTGGCACGCTGAACTTTGTGTTCGCGTCCGACGCGTCGACCGCGAGCACTTTTTTCCACTTCCAAATGGAACGACCGCTGGATGTTGGAAATCAAGCCGTTGGCATCCGACGCGTCGGACGCCAACGGCTTTATTTCCAACTTCTCTTCCTCCCTATATATTACCCCCTCTATCTTAACACCTTACACAATACTGCTTCTTCAACTCTTTCTACTTATTCGACTAATGTCAAACTCCGATTCATCCTCCGAGAACGACGATTTGATGGAGCTCTACGGGGTTTATCTGATTCAGAATGAAAGGAGAAATCATATGACGCGGATTAATACTTCGGAGTTCACTGGCTTATCTTGGATCAACGAAATTTTGAATGGCCATCAAAGCCGTTGTCAAAATAATTTTCGGATGAAAAGGCTTTGTTTCTACGCATTATGTGAGAAACTGCAACATCATGGTCTCGCTTCCAGACCAGAAATCTGTGTCGTCGAAATGGTTGGAATATTCATTTATACAATGGCTACTGGGCTTTCAAATAGACAACTACAAGAAAGATTTCAACGATCAGGTAGCACAATTTCTGTTTGTTTTCATGATGTCCTAAACGCTTTTCAATTACTCGCTGCTGATGTAATAAAGCCAGCGGAACAACAATTTAATACTGTTCCACATCACATCAGAACTTCCACCCGGTATTACCCGTATTTCAAAAACTGTATTGGCGCTATAGACGGTACCCACGTATCTGCACATTTACCCGCTGATCAAATTATCCCTTATATTGGAAGAAAAGGGTTTGCAACTCAAAATATATTAGCGGTTTGTGATTTCGATTTACAGTTTACGTATGTTATGGCTGGTTGGGAAGGGACTGCACATGATAGCAGAATTTTTAATGCTGTTACAAACGATAGAAACTATAACTTTCCTTACCCTCCAGCTGGACAGTATTATTTAGTTGATTCGGGCTATCCACTACAGACTGGATATTTACCGCCATATCGAAATATGAGATATCATATTCCGCATTTTCGTGATACAATGAATCAACCAAAGTCGGCCAATGAAGTGTTTAATTACTACCATTCGAGTTTACGGATGGCCGTAGAACGAACATTTGGCATTTGGAAGAAAAAATTTACCATTCTCAACAAGATGCCTACATATCGGTTTCAAACTCAAGTGAAAGTTGTGGTGTTTACAATGGCCTTACACAACTTCATACGTAAATACAATAGTGGTGACCCAGATTTTATGGCTTTTGATGATGATCCTGAACGAATACCCGATAATTACTTGACGAAATATTATAGTATGAGAAATACGACGAATAGAGGCACGGAACGTGTTCAAGCAGAAGGATCCCGAGAAATGTCATTAGTTCGAGATACCATTAGAGATCGGTTGGTTGCTGCGGGTCTGCACTAATTTGTGTTTGTATTTGTAACTGTACTTGTATCTGTATTAGAAACTGTATTTGTATTTGTATTCGAATTTGCCAAACCATCTCTATTTAAATCTTATTTTAAAAATACCACGCTCAAATACCCTGTTCGCCGCTAAAAACACAATTCCCCTTCGCTACAGTACCACGCTCAAATGCCACGCTCAAATGTCACGCTCACGTTCGTTAAGAACGCACCCTAAAAGTTCAAGCTGCGCGAGTGTTGATAGTATTCCCTTTTACTTTAATATGCAGATTGTCAATGCATTTATATGTGTGTTTTTGGCACAAACACAAATGAACACGTTATGTCACGTTGCTTACAATTGAAAGCTGGTTACTCCTACTCATGAACCTCGAGAGTGAGTTTGTTGACACTTTTTTAACGTGTGTCACCATGACATACTAACGGTGTTAGTGATTGTGTGGCTGAGATCAAAAAGGTAAAATTCAGGGTGTAATCATAGCCTCACACCACTAACACTATTAGTGGTGTCATGGGGACCCACGTTAAAAAAGTGTCAACAAACTCGTATTGATGAACCTCAGCCACTATTGATACAATTCATTCACCGGACTGTCTTATCCTCACAATTTCTTCTCCCATTATTATACCCATTACAGGAGACAAGTAGCAGGTGGGTCGATTGGGAAAGATGCATGGAGAAGGCTATATGACGCACGAAGACTTATCTAATTATAGTCAATGTTTTTTACATATTACATCTTGTACAAAAAACAAATTTTACTGTGGTGTTATTATGAGAATTTATCTATGTTAGATATAGATATGGATATTGTATACGTCATGGTGTTAGTGCATGATCTTTGTTACTATTATTATTCTTCTTTATAAACATGCGACTATTGGTTCGGGTATATGCTGAGCTTATGTGATAACCAATTATTTTATTCTGTGTATTTAATCTTTGTGCTTGCATAATTGGTTAAAATAATTATTTTTGATTTCTGGTAATATTTAATTTTTCTTTCATATAATGTCATTCATTTGTAACTTTAAATAACTAAAAATTTACAACGTACTATTTTTATTATCAAGTGTGTACTATTTACAAAGTCAGTTTTATTTCATCGTTGTACGATCATACTAATATGCATAAGAAGATTCGAAGACTAACAAACATGCAGCAAATCGCTAAATGTTTGTCAAAATAAATAACAAAATCCCAACAGCAACTTCAAACAAAATCTTTCCCCACAAATTAAATCATCTTAAACATCCATAAATTATAACAAAATTATGATTAATAAATCTAGTGTAGCTAAAAGGAAAACCTGCAAATAACATATAATCCACTTTTAACAAGACAAATGGTAAGATGATAGGTTCCAATTTTCAACAAATCTCTTTATTTTTGTGTGCATTTTCATCGTAAGCAAAAAATTATACATACATATATATATATATATGTGTGTGTGTGTGTGTGTGTGTGTGTGTGTAAGATTCACGAAATTATATTTCGAAAAAAAAATCGAAATTGAATTTGGAAAGGATTGAAAAAATACATCTAAAAAATAGATCTCGAGTTAATATAAAAAATTAGATCTTAAAAATCCATTAGAACCAAATCCAAATATAGAAAATGGATCTAGAAATGTGAATCGAATTTCGTTGTGATGACATATTCTAAACTGTATTGGGTCCGTCTATTTCCACCCCAGCAATTTCTCTTCACACCCCGCTAAATTTTTTAAACATTCAATACCAAATATACTCTTTAATGATTTTTTAGGTAACATGTTTAATGCGTCTATACATGTTTACAGTGCAGGTGGAAAAAAATTGGATCACGCTATGCTTGAGTGCAGAAAAATATTGTACCATGCTGGATGTGGGCTTTGAAGAAAAAATAAAATCAACGTGTAGTGTCTACATGGAATAGTTTATATCCACGCATGTATTTGACCACAACTTCACTGCTGTTGAGTTAATGTACACAGACAACATACAACTTCTCTTGAATATCTCTTCTCCTTCTTTTCTTTTTTTGTCTCTTCCCATGTCTTGCTGGTGGTCTTTTTTGTGTCAAAAAATCTTCTTCTTTTTTTTCAAAAGTATCTAGCCCAAGGGATTGTAGCGACCTGCTTTTTCGATCATCGAAAGTCGACATCAAATACGATCACTGCGTCCCTGTGTTGAATATTCAATCATCGAAAATGCATATTGTTAAGGTTAAAAAGGACAAAGGAAACACAAAATCTCACAGTGGAATCAACAACTTATAACAATAGTAAAAACAGACGAATTGTCACTCCAAGGTACAATTTACATCATCGTTAAAAAAATCATATCAGGTGGGCAGTTATAAAATTATGACAGGTAAATATATTACAACGGAAAATAATAAGGTATGATAGGTGGACATCTAGCTCTACTCTGTGAGCTCCATATCGAACAACGACGAGTTGAAAAATTGCTCGGCCTGACATAGGCTTTATAATTAAATAACACAAGGGTCGGTCTGGAAACAAGCGTGAGAAAACTCCAATAAAAGGAAATACATAATAATTTTATGAGACCACACCGCTAATCGCGGAATGTGTTTTTACCTTACAGGAACTATATATATATATATATATATATATATATATATATATATATATTGAAGATGGTTAAAGTTAGAACTATATATATATATATATGTATGTATGTATGTATTGAAGATGGTTAAAGTTAGAACTATATATATATATATATATATATATATATATATATGTGTGTGTGTGTGTGTGTGCGTGTATTGAAGATGGTTAAAGTTGGAACTATATATATATATATATATATATATATGTATTGAAGATGGTTAAAGTTAAAACTATATGTATGTATGTATGTATGTATGTATGTATGTATAAGCATCGACATGATTCAAAATACTAAAATAAACAAGGAAGTAATGTCCATTATAAGAAAAAACGCATATAGCAGTGGTAGAATTCACTCCTAATCCGTCGATATATTGGCTTTAGCGATGGATCTCCTGTATAACATGGTGGTCGATAAAAACCATGACGGTAATTGTGTCAGGTTTGGCGACGGACTTTAGCATGAATTTTCCGACAGTTTTCCGTCATTTTACTAATTATATAATAAAAATAAAATTTTATATATTAATTTAATTTTGATTTATATACCGATTGTTTACGGACGGATAATTAATTTGTAATAAAATATTATTTAAAAAAGGAGTGGGTAAACCCTTACCATTGCCAAGGGATTAACGACGAAAATTAAACTGGGGTAAACTCAACCTCACTTTTTTTTTGTTGGTAATCCGTCGTTATTCCCCTTCTGATCTGCCTACACACACACACACACACATATATATATGTATATGTATATGTATATGTATATATATATATATATATATATATATATATATATACACATACATACATACATACATATACATATATATATTGAGCTAAAATCGTTCAACTGTGAACATTAAAATAAATAACATATTAAAAAAATGATAAATTAGCCAATAATATTAATTTAGAACTAAAAAGAACATTCATAATCACATACCAAAAACCACAACATTCATAATCATTCTTCAATTCATACACCAAGCTGAATTATGAACAAAACTATTCAATTGGAGCTAACATTATCCCAAATACAAACATGTATCATCCATAACCATACTAAAACCATATAACGTCATATTTACACCAAAATAAGTCTAAATAACATAACCAATCAGCTTACAAAGATGATGATGAAGAAGTCACAAGCAAAATATGGCATTACGAGCTTCAAGATTCCATAAAACGGTTTTTGGAGTCAAATGAATCTTGCCTACCAAGAACTTGTTTTTTTTTTTTTTTTTTTTTTTTTTGGCATCGGCTGTAATTGGGGCACCAATTATGAGCGCCTGGTCTTTGTTGCTGTAAATCTTTCAGATTGTGAGATAAAACACCCCTCACTTCCATCCTCTTCCATCTACTTTTCCAAAACAATGATGTGTCGAAACAATGCTGCGAAAGACACCTAGTTCCTTATCAAATACCTAGTTCCTTATCAAATAAAAAGCAAAAATACGAATTTTTTCTAGGAGGTAAAAACAAGATGTCACCGTCCTTTCCAACTTGAAACTAAGTTCATAGGTAGTTACTGGCTTTAAGCTTAAAAGCCATTTTCATGCTTCACCCAATTATGGTGCAGACTAATTTTGATAAAACCATTGAATAAACAATCAAGGCTAATAATACATATTGTATGGTGCTAATAATACATATTGTGTGGTTGATATTACCTCTGAAGTGCATCCATCAACTTCCTTAGAATACAAATTTGTTGTCTCCCTCAACTCAAGAATACAATAATTTAAGTTGTTAGTGTATTACTACATTCAAATATTGTACTTAATCTAATTAATTAGTGTATTTCTACAAATAGAACAAATAGTAAAATAACTAAATTTACTGTATTTGATAATGAGAGTGAGATGATTTAGTTTGTGATTACACCGCACTATAAGTGCATGGAGGAAAAAAATGTGTTGTTTCAGTTACCATCTTATTCTAGGAAATCCAGACCAAATGAATCATTTTCATTTATAAACGAGAATTTCCAACACAAAAGAAGCTCTTCAGATTATATACAGACAAAACTACAAGAATGTTAGTTATTTAGCATGATTATAAGCATATGCAATTCACAAGTTAATTTATGAAACTTGTTTAATGCACGGACTACCACAAGTTAATGAAAAGAAAAGAGAGAAGCAGACCCACTCACCTGCTCTCGCCTGACCTGCTGCCACCATCAACCTCCTCTGGAACCACTGACATACCTTCTTTAACACCATCCGTCGGCACCTCTGTAATAACGGTTGCACCCAAAAAACTCCACCAAAAGTCTATGTGTTTGGACCACCCGCGAGCAAAGCAGCCAGCTTGCTTAAGCTTTGAATGGATGGCAGAGACCATAGCATGGATAGCATAGGCTCGGTGTTTGGTGAAGATGCAAATAGGGTAGGTTCTAGCTCATGGGTTGCCCTAGGCAAACACAATTTTGGTTGCCTTCTACACAGAAAATTGAATTAATTAATGTTAAGGGATGGAAGCAAGTGTCTTTGTGATCTAAGAGCCTAGTTCACTTGGAAATTTAATATGCCACTATGTAGATATATGAACATATTTGCATTTGCTACCTTGTAGCATCATCAATAAAATGAGTATTAACTGGAAAAATCAAAAAATGAACAGATAATACTTGCAGTCTAACAAGTTGAGAACAAGAATAATTTTAATAAGTTAAGAACTAGAATGTTTTTTCTTTATTCCTCATCTATTTTTTCTTCTTCCAATAAATATCATAATTAATCGTTGCATCGATCAACAAAACACTGGACAAGAATTGTATTGCAATTTAACAAATTAAGGCAACAATGTAGATGTCGAGGTGAATGTGCCTGAGAAATCATCAGTTGAAATTTCAACTTACACTTATTTCTTCCCCTCTGAAGTTAACTGACCCACTTAAAAAATAAATGCTCTGATAAAAGCAAGGATAATAGTTGTGTTTTTGCCTCGTCATACTAGGTATAGATTTTTTATCATCAATAAAATTTTACACTCTGAACACAAGAAGATTAGTTTTGTTTGCAAACTGCATTATGAAGCCAGATGTGCCAGTGGTTGAGAAATTAACATATATTACCATTTTCGATTAACAAATATTAATCAAAACAGCAAAATGATTTTCATTTAAATCAATTTCCAATAAGGAAATGCCCAGTTTCAAAAATCTTCCTTCTTTTAAACATGTTTCATTTATTTCTAAGTATGCATAAGCTAATTAATTTATTTTCTAACATTCACTTTGGGTTCATTTTGATTCAAATTTATCTGAAGTAAAGAAAATACATTCGGTAAGATGGCAGGTTCCAATTTTCAACAAAGCTCTTTATTTTTGTGTGCATTGTCATCGTAAGCAAGAAATTGCTAATAACACCGACTGCACTTCAGCAAAAATTTACAGATAACCTGGAAAAAAAAAAAAAAAAAAAAAAAGAACCCATCTACTTCTTGCCCTTTACCACAGCGGCCTTCTTCACTGGTGCTGCCTTTTTCACCAGACTTTTCTTCGCTGTTGCAGCTTTCTTTGCTGGAGCAGCCTTTTTAGCAGTAGCCGCTACTTTCTTCTTCGACGGAGTATCTTCAACACTCTTCCTTGCCACTTTAGCTGCTGGTGCCTTGGCCTTTGGCTTAGGAGCAGCCTTCTTAGTCTTCGTTGCAGTTGCAGACTTCTTCTTGGCTGGGGCAACAGTCTCCTTCGCTGATGCAGCAGCTTTCTTTGCTTTAACAGCAGTCTTAGCCTTGGGTTTAGCAGCGGTCTTCGCCTTGGGTTTAGCAGCAGATTTGTTGGTTTTGGTGGCGGATAAAGAAAGCTTGTAAGAAGCTTTGACCTTAGTGAGCTTACCGTCAGCTGTCATTTTCTTCAACTGGAGGAGCACGATCTTTTTGAACTTGGACGAAAGCTTAGATTTATGTTTGTCCTCAATAAATTTGGTGATTGCATGCTGGCTAGATCCAGTTCTCTCTTTCAACGTGGTGATTGCCTCGCTGATCATCTCGGCATAAGGAGGATGAGCCAAAGGAGCACGAGGCTTGCTAGGAGCTTTGGACTTGCTGCTTTTGGATTTCGCCTTTGTGGTAGAAGGGGCAGCTACGGAGGATGGTTGGTCTTCGACCATGGTAACTGGAGCGACGGCGGCGACCTCTTCGGTTGACATAGCAGGAAATAAGGATTAGGGCTTGAGATAATGAAATTGAAGCAGAGCACTCTGATTTGGGGATGACGATTGGTGAAAAGGAGAGGGACTTTATATGGTACAGGCGTTTCTTGGACCCTGGGTTGTGATTGGTTGCTTTGAGGAGACGCGGATAGCTACCCATTTTTGCTTTAATACGGAGCGTTTGATTTCGCCAAGATCAATGGTTCTGACAATGTCACACGTGAGGTGTATGGATTGCAAACGGATTGAGTTTAGGGTGTGTTTTTGGAAGCGATGAAAATGTCAAGGGCACAAGATGGTGCGTTTTTCTCCTCCAAGCATGCAGCGAAAATCAGTTGATTGTTTGAATGATTTCTCTGGTTTTTTTTTTTTTTTTTTTTTTTTTTTTTTTTTTTTTTTTTTATTCAAATGTTTACACATGCTAACATTTAAATAAAATTATAAATTACATATACAACGTTTGTTGATAAGGGCATGTTACCAAACAAATTTATATGTTTCCTTATTAACTCATCTTTAAATGTTGTGGGTTCAACTAAACAAACTCTGCAGCTATAGAGACAAGAACTCTTAGAACAACTTCAAACAAGCAATGAGCAAGCTGAATATTCAAGTTTAGAAAACACGCTTAAAATTCAATATAACATTCATGGACCAATTCAAAATTCTGAATTGGTTTTGAACACTTGTTTAATAAGCGCTCGTAGAATTAACGGGAAAACCTAACGATACCATTTCCATTTATAAAACACCACCCTCGTAATTCACCACTACACTACAATCTTCTAACATATCTTCTTTACTAAATATTTTTATCCCAACATCATTCTTAATAATGTCATCATCGTTTGTGGATTTTGCAAATCCTACGTACTCTGAAAGCTTTGTTTTCGAAGACGACATCGATCCCCAACAAAGCATTCCTCTGAGCAAGCATTCCATCATCCATGTCATAGTGACATGGATTACGACCTATACAATATCCACTATCATTGTTCAAAATACTCGATAATAGGCAACGACCAATCTGACGATAAGTCTTGGAAAAATAATAATGAATATCTTCAACATTAAACATCCGCAAAATATATGTATATCGTCGACGATGTAGGGTCAAATCGGAAAAATCAATCATCAAACCCAGTTTTATGAGTAATAAATTTATAAAATAAAGAAAGCGAACCCTAATGGATGGTAGGCGAGTAGTACTTGGTTTGTTTTTTTACAAGTTTTTTTTTTTTTTTTTTTTTTTTTGCATAGCAAACGGGTTTAAATGACCCCAACCATTTTATTAAAAAAACACAACAGTTACAAGGAAGATAAACAGAAGGAAAAACAACATCAAATACAAGCTATGATAGTCCGGACCGATACATGTTTAGCAAGAGACACATTACTAAACACCCTATTGTTCCGCTCCATCCATAAATGATACAAAGTCTTCTTCAATACTTTCAAAAGTAAGCATCCACTAATGCTTTTCCATCTTGTGTATTTAAATATTAAATACCATTCCTGAGCTGAAGTCCTCGAAGGAGAATGAAATCCAAAATGAAGAAGGACACTCCTCCAAACATAGGCAGTAAATTTACACTCAAAAAACAGATGCTTCAATGTTTCGGAATGGTCATTGCAGAACAGACAATGATCAGTTTCAATTATATTCATGGCATATAATTTGTTTCTTGTATGAAGACCATTTTGCAAAATTCTTCATAATAGCATATTCTCCTTAGGCAAACTGTTAGTCATCCATACCCTCCCATACCAAGGAAAAAATACATTTGAGGAAATCATACCATCATAAACCGTCTTCACCGAATGAGCTTTGCAGAGCCAGTAAGCATGAATTATATGAGAAGGAAGAATTACATGATCAATAATATTCCATAAAGAATTGATTACTGCAGAACTACTACAAGGAAGAACCAAGGAATTATTCACCATCACACTATCCACTTTTGCATCTTCTCTAATACCAGTTAAATTCCTTAAGTTAAACTCAACACAATTTGCCAAAATTTTACCTCTCTCGCTCCATGGATCAAACCAGAAAGACAACCTATTACTATGAAGCAAGGAACATTGAAATAGCGGCAAGAAAGTTGTTTCATGCTTCAAAATCTTCCTCCACGACCAACTGCAATCCGCCGGAGTAACCAATGACCAGAAGTGACCATTTTTAATCAAATTTTGCCTACACCAGCATACCCAAAGGTTACTGTGAAAACATAATAGTTTATCAATTCTAGTCGAAATTGCAGCTTTATTCCATACCCTAAGGTCCATTACTCCCAAACCACCAGCTTTAATTGGATGACATATTCTCTTAAATGAATCTGGAACGAGCTTTTTAGTGAAAGGATTTCCATGCCAAAAGAAATGACATAGAGCAGAGTTTATCATTTCAATAATTCTCGCTGGTAAAATGAACAGTCGTGCATAGTAAATACTCATTGAAATCGCTGCTGACTTTACAATTACCAATCTTCCAGCAATGGAGAACTTGGAAGAAGGCCAGCTAGATATCTTTGCAATGATACTTTCAACCAGAGGAAGGCAATGAGCTTCCTTAATCCTTGAAGCGCATAGAGGGGCTCCCAAGTATTGTTCAGAATCACTCATCGGTATTAACCCAAATAAATTATATAAGACAGTTTTTTCCTCCTCAGTGATGCCACCAGCTTTGATTTTAGACTTGCTTCTATTGATGGATAACCCGTCAGCATATTGAAAGAATTCAGGACATCTAGGATCCAATGCATAGATTTCATGTTAGGCTTTGTAAACAAAAGAAGATCATCTGCAAAAAGAAGGGAAGAAATGTTGGATGATTTACAGTATGGGTGATAGTCCACACGCTCAGAAATCATAGCTTGTTGAGCAAGGATAGTGAATAACTCCATAACACATACAAATAAGTAAGGAGAGATAGGATCTCCTTGCCGAAGACCATGCTCAGACTTGAAGTAGCCAAATGTAGAACCATTAATACTAAGTGAAAACTGAACATATGATATACAAGTGTAAATCCAGCATAAGTATGGCAATGGAAAGTTCATCTTGAATAAAATATATATAATTGTGTCCCACCTAACCGAATCATAAGCCTTTTGGATGTCCAGTTTTAAAACACATCTAGGAGAAATAGAAATTCTATTATAGCCTCTCATTAACTCAGTAGCTAATAATATATTGTTTGCAATATCACTATTAGGCAGAAAGGCACTTTGATTAGGAGAGATTACATTTTCAATAGCCAATTTAATCCTAGATGCCAATATTTTAGAAATACACTTGTATATCACATTACAACATGCTATTGGTCTAAAATTGGAGATAGATAATGAGTTTTTAGATTTAGGAATAAGGGCCAATCTAGTTGAGTTAATTCTACCTAACATCCTACTATGCAAGAAGAAGTTTTTAATTGCCTTAATTACTTCCTTACCAACCACCGACCAAGTGCACTTGAAATTTTTTGCATTATAACCATCAGGTCCAGGTGAGCTAATAATATTCGTGGAAAAGATAGTAGAGTAAATTTCAGCATCAGAGACTTCAGCTATTAAGGCAGTTCTCATTTCATTTGAAATCTTTGGCATGTTTATTTCAGAAAAAGAACCAAGGTGAACTGAAGGACCACATGAGTTTCCAAAAGAGGAAGAAAAGAATTCTAGAAAGGCATTTTGAATTTCATCAGGATTAGAACAATAGTTACCATCATTATCCAGAATGGATGTGATATTAGAAGCTGCTTGATTTATCTTTAGAGAGTTATGAAAGGTAGAACCGTTCTTGTCCCCATATAAATTCCATTTATTCTTGTTCTTTTGTTTTGCCATTTTTGCCTCCTCAGTGACAGACTTTGCAAGGTCAGAGGCAAGTTGTGCTTCATTCTATGAAAGTTCACCAATTTTGGCACTATCAGAACATAATAGAATTGCATTTTGCACTAGAAAAACTCCTGCCTTATTGAGTTTGATTGTGAATGGCCATCACCAAAATTTTCTGCAGCCCAGCACCTTAGAACCATCTTCAGCCTTTTTAGTTTTTCCTGCAAAAAAGACATAGGATTTCCAATTACAGGAACAATCCAGTTATTAGTGACTGTAGATAAATAATCTGGATGATCAACCGAGTTGTTAAAAAATGAAAATGAGGAATGTCTTCTCAAGATTTTCTTTTCCCAGTCCAACACCAGGGGGAATGGTCTGATAGGGAGGGTGGAGGAATATGGTAACAAATGGTGGGCCATGCATTTATAGCAGAATAATTTGAAAGGCTTTATCCAGTTTACAGTATGTTCTTATACCATTCCTAGAACAATTGTTTCAAGTATATTGAGCATCAGTGTAAGGGATTGGGAGAAGTTGGGAGTCAAAAATTGCATTATTGAGTGGCCTTGTTTGTCTATAAGTGAGGGGAACACCACCACTCTTTTCAAAAGAGCACTGCATACAGTTCCAGTCTCCAATGCATATCCAGGGAAGAGATGAGAGTTGTAGGGTGGGAAGTAAGTCCAGAAATGGTTGCCTGTTTGCAACACTATTTTCTGCATATACTGCGGTTAATAGAAAGGTAGAATTAGAAGGAATATGTTTGATTTCAGCATGGATGAATTGTCTATGAACAATAAGAGGGGTTAAAGAAAAAATATTAGGGTTCCATAAAATCAAAAGCCTCCCAAAAGGAGCTTGTGCAAGGTTGTGTGTATTGCTCCATTCAGGTTTAATGTTTCTAATGGATGAGGAGGTGGAGATGTGATTAAATTTATTCTCGTCTACAACCATAAGTTGAATTTGGTGGGAGTTTATCAAATTAGCTATTTCAAGTTGCTTTGGAAGAAGATTTGCACCCCTGATGTTCCAAAAGGATATTTTGTCTATCATTAATAAGAGGAGGATGATGAGGCTCTGGTTTTTACTCCAGAAGAAAAAGGTTTGGGGTTTTGTTGAGAAGGCAATGACAAAACAGATTCATCAATAGAGTACTCTTTGGAATGATCAAGATCTAGCGCAATAGAGTTTTGCTTTTTAGGTCTGCCTCTACTCTTCTCGGTAACTCCGTTTCTAGGAATTGGACAGGTTGGAGATTTTGGCACTTTGGAGGCAGAGGATGATGCTATTGGCTGTTGTATATGAGGAGGGGAGTTCAAAGAAAGTTCTTGAGAGTTAAGGTCACCAAAGATATGGTTAGGCAAAGATAAAGAGTTGTAAGGGGACTGAACATGCAATGGCACTTCAACAGTATGTTTCATGGGATCTTTGTGAGGGGTAGATAGGTTGTTAAGAGGGATTTTTACATGATCTTGGGATTCATTTTGCACTGGAGAATTTTCCATGGTAGTTTCAATGTGCAAAACAGGGACATGCATAGGAGACATGGCAATATTTTGGTTTAGAATATCAAACGGCTTACTATGTAAAGTAACAGTTTGGGGGGTAACCAATGAAGTTGAAGGATTTAAGGATTTATATGATATAGAATCTTTTCCTTTTGAGGAGAAAGTAAACATGGAGTTTATACCATCAGAGCTATTTTTACACAAAGTTTCTTGCATTACATCAGATTGAACATTGATTTTTCCTACATTGTCCTCTTTGTTTACATTACTTTCTGCAGACTTGTTGGCTCCATTCACTTGTTGTATAATGCTAGCATCAATGACTTTTTCTTTTTCTACTATCCTCCATTCTTTCTTTGTGTTCCTATTTCTTTTCCTTTGAACCACAGTGAAGCCTTCCTGTGTTGCATGATCATATTTCCCTTCATCATTCACTACTTCAACCACTTCTTTATTGTTTTATTGAAATTTTCCTTTGATTACTGATTCCATCACCTTTCTAGACTCATTCTTTTCACACTGCATAGTATCAGGACCAAATATTTTGCATTTTGTACACAACAAAGGTTTCCAAGTATATTCCACCACAATGTCTGGACATGTTACATCACCAACTACCAGGAAATCAGGCAACTCTTTTTCCGGATTAACTTCAATTAAGCACTTTGCATATTCAAATCTTTTCATCTTTTCAGTGTTTTCATCATAGCATAATACTTTTCCAATATGACACCCTACCCAATTTATACCAACTAAAGACCACAGTAATGTAAGAATCCTATAAAAGTGTATCCAAATCGTAACAGTTTTAATCGCCGCCTGTGCAGTCGATAAAGATGGGGTCCAATTGGATAAGATGGACATTTGACCTCTAATAAACATAGGATCCTTTCTCAATACATAGTCCTTATCCTCTTGATTGACGAATTTAAAGAAATAATTTTGTTTGTCAAAATACATTTCAAAACCACCCTTTAGTTTCCAGACTCTGCCTACATGCTGTTTCACTGCCATATAATTAACATTACCAGCGAGGAAGGAGCCAATCAAGCAATTTGCCCATGAATTTGATCCTTCATCCCACACAATCTTCGGTGGAGGCATTGATCGACCATCATAGTTAACCTCAAACTGAACAGGGACATAAGCACCTGCATTTTGGTTTTGAGTGGAAAAGCGATGAGAATTTCACAGGAGAAGTCGACAAGATAGGAGGAGGGGGAATAGGAAGAAGAGGAGGAGGCGGGGACGGAGGAGGTTGAGGTAAAGGAGGAGAAGGGGAGGGGGTGACCGCAGGGATGGGAAAAGGTAAGGAACGAGGTTGATGGTAAGTGTCAGAGGAGAGAGAAATGGGAGAGGCGATTGGACAGGGAAAAAGAGAATCCAGAGAAGACATTAAAGAAGACCAAATTATCTATCATTTGTCATTATATTTAAATTTGACATTACAAGCTTCTTAATAGTTTGATTAAAGTTATTAGTGTGCCGAAAAGTTTATTTTTATCAGAAACGAATGAAGAACAAGGGAGAAATGTCATATATAAGATACTTCTTAATGCAAGCAAAGAAACTTATCTAAAGGTTTAGATCTAACAAGGGAAAACTTAATTTCTCAAATATATGGGACCATGTCGCTACCTTGGAATTGGCCGCTTACAATACCAACATCCAGTCTCAATCATGACTTCAAGTATTTAAACATCACGAAGGGTTTGTATCTTCTCAATGCAAATTAAAATTAAGAACCTTATAAATTTTTAATCAAAGGAATTGAATGGTAAATTTTCCAACAATTGACTAGGAGGGTGCTTCCTCCTGACTGAAAAATATACCTCTAAAAATTTGCTTGAACCTATTCGAAACCGAGTATCTGAGTATTCCACATCTTTGTGCCAATACAAATGAATCCAAACCTAGAGTAGATGTGATAACACTGTAAGGGACCAACCCTACGTAGCTTAATCCCCTCTCGCTATTTTGGTTTAGCCATTTAATACGAAAGATATCAATGCTCAAACAACAACATATCATTTAAATTTGACGAAAAAAATCAAGAGAGCTAAACCAATTGATGTTAAATTAATTACTAGGAATATTCAAAATGATCGTATACGGAAATTACATCATTTTCCTTTACCATATTTACCGATTCCAAATTTGTATTATCTTTCAGTTTAAAAATAAATTCGAGCAAGTTAAGTTAGTGTTACCTCTAGGTATCGCCATGACAATGTTTTAATTCTTCGAGAAAGCGCAAGTTTTTATAGTTTGACACCTAGTGACAAGAGCATAACTACATATTTTCCATTTAAGCAATATCGTTTATGGAATTTTCTTTTCGTATTCGTATAAAAAACGACTAAACTTCCAAACTCGAACTTGTGCATTAATTCCACAAATTTCAATTTTTTTTATTAAAACACTTTATCAATACTCTTTAAAATATTAATTTTAAAGAACTAGTTATAGATCTAAATTTATTTTTAAGCGAAAGCCAATAAACAATGTTATTTAAACATTGTTTTCCAATAAACCCCACTACAATTTACTCTTAGACTTGATTTCACCAATTTTTATTTAAAAAAGCGTTCTCATTTGAAAACTATCATTTATAAAATTAAATAATATTATTTATCCAAAAAGGATATATAATAAATTTAATTTAAATAATTTAGTAAACTTAAAGCAAATGTTAATCATTTTGAAGGATTCAATTTGAAATACTCCTTTTATAGATTTAAAATCCATCTGATTTTCCTAAAGGAAAATAAATTGGATACAAAATCTATTTATAAAATTTAAAACGACATTAATTATCCTATAAGATAATTAGTTGCATTTATGATCTTTTATAATCAATGAATCGATTATTTTCAAACCTCTTATTAAATTAAGTAATTAAGTTAAAACCTTTTAAATCGATTAATTATCCAAAAACATTTTTTATTCAATCGGTTAAATTGGCCTTGTTCATTTTCATTAAATCGATTAATTTATCCTTTTTAAACAACTTAGATAATAATAAGAAAATCAATTAAGTTAATAACTTATTATCTAAAAATACGAGTTTAGAACTAGGGCATCACACATGAAAATGATTATTTACCTTAAAAATCGTTTATTTTACATGATCATTAATTTTTAAATACTGTTAACTATAATTACAAATTTACATTAAACCTTTATTTAAAATAATTATAAATTTTTGTAATTAATTAAAAATATGTTTTAATAACTACGATTAATAATTAAATTCAATTATCATTGATTAAAATGAATAATCAACTTTCAATTCATTATTTAAATGCAAAATTAAAATCAATTACCATTTATTAAAACAAATGATTGAATCTCATTTTCCTTAACTGAAACCATAAATAAATCTATAGGTACTCAAATATCATTTATATGAAAACCCAAGCTTAAGTTTAAACATGATGTTTATTTGTTTTACTTCAATGATTTGCAATTCAAACAATATGGGAATATGCGTAAGTAAATAAAGGTAATAAACGAATATTAGCAAATGAATGAGAATATAATATCCAAATTAATAAAGTAATAGAATGTTGGTTTATTCTGCTAACATAATATCAATTAGAACAAGTTCACTCAATCTCTAAATGTTTTTATATTCATGTCCGACCCTAGGGGTAGGCCAGCTAGGCGGCCGCCTAGGGAAACCCGCTGGAAGGGGGCAAGGGAGGGGTAACACCCCAAACTATAATACACTATAACCATAATAAATATTCAGAATTAACTAAAACTGGCATTACCTTTGCGTTCATCCTGGAATTCTGGTTTAGATAGACTCCAAATTTGCGTAAAATGGATAACGTATGAAGAAATTATGGGTTTTAGAAGTTTGTGTACATATAAGAGGCTTATGTGTGTGTGTGTATATATATATATATATTAAATATAAAATTTCTAGAATTTCGAAACAAAGAAGAGGGATAAGCAAACAGGAAATCGACCCATTAGTGGACGACCAACTCCAGTCCCGGTCGACCCATGGGTCAACCCAAGGGTGGCTAGGTCGACCCATAGGTCAACCCAGTGGTAGGTGGGTCGACCCAACGTGGATCCATCTGAATTCGTCCCTCTGTACCTGGACGATTTTGTGTCTCTTTTCATGTTGAATCAGCATGACTTGTAAGGTTCAAATTTAAAACCTAGATCTAAGGGTTGATGTTGGCTCTGTAACTTTATAAATAAATGGCTTCCCTCGTTCACAATTCACACAAATTTTCTTCATATCTTCTTCTGGCTCCGCAAAATTATTCTGAAAATTATATACGTATAATGGGGGAATGCTGTTAGAGATTGGATTGAGCAGAGACAACACCAAGACTTGCATACATACAACTTGGATTGGACTTTCTATGGCCTAGTGTTATATTCATATTTATCTTCACCAAGACCCACTGTGACTTACAATTATTTACAGATCTGATTTCTTAGGCCTTGAACATGATTGGTAAATAAAACTGGCTAGGGTCTATAGTAAAATAAATATACATGATTCATTATTATCACCTATGTCATTATAAACCTATTATACATATGCCTATGATGTCATTTTAAATTTGTTATACATATGCATGTGATGTCACTATAAACCTGTTATACATATGCCTATGATATCGTTATAAACCTGTTATACATATGCCTATGATATCGTTATAAACCTGTTATACATATTCCTGTGATGTCATTATAATCCTGTTATACATATGCATGCGATGAAATGGCGCAAGACAATGCATTCTTCTCTTCCAAATATGCACTGAAAAACATTGGTTGTTTGAATGAATTTTTATTTTTAACTAGTATTACTATACAATAGTGGAAAACCCGATCGTGTAATAACCCAAATTTCCATACTATCTGAGTTAACTAAATACACCTCACATCCAACCCAAATTGTGCAGAAGTACGAATCATTAATAGAAAGAAGTTAGAGGATGAGAAACAGGAAGAAATAAATATTAGAATAGAAGAAGAATATAAATAACACAGAATCTCACATCGCAGCGGAATATAATATTATATATATATAACAACTTTTGGGATACAATTTTTTTACTATACATACCATTCTCAGAGTACAATACAACACAATGAAAATAAATAGTAAATATCTAACGCTGAAGCCTCATGCTGCATGCTCCTCCAAGTACATCTGTAAACACCTGAACTACTTGACTGCCCATACAAATTTGGGCACCCAAGAGTTTAGGGTTAAAACAAAACAAAATAAACTCTGGGTCAGTCATGGGACTAGTGTGAGTAAACCCCAACTACTTGGTTTAACTCTTAAAAATCCTTTTTAAAAGAAAAGATAATCGTAAAATCAATCCACACATAAACACGGGTGGTTTTTACCTTCCGATAATCCAAAACATTCTTTAAAATCTATACTTTCTTAATATTATAATAGTGTCTAAAACAAGTAAATAATAATCTAGCAGAACGCTTGCATCTCGCGCTCTACATACATGGCAAATAATCAGAACCGCGGGCTCTTATTGGATAATTGATTCCAGCTGGCAAGGTATGGGACCACCTTCTGATAGTGTCTCTAGAGAGGAATACACCGGGTTCAACAAGAACTTATTGCAACCCAGGCTAAACATGCCCGACCCCTCATTTCGCTTAAGAGTACCGCATGTATTGTCACCAATCGTAACAGCCCGCCCCGCACCAGCCGACATTTCCAATGAAAGTGCGTTGTGCCAATGTCCAACTAGCATGGGACGGTCGTCAAAGAAAGGAAAGAATGGAATTTGAACTAAAACTACCAAAGGAACCTGTAGAATGTCTCACATCGCATGGAATAAAACATAATAATAACATACTTGACATAAAACAGGTGAGACAATGCATAAGCTGAAAACAAAACATCGTAGCAGCGGAAAATCCAAATACAGCTTATGTTTAACTTCATCATTATTACACCTTTAAAACTGTCTCTAAAGCAAAAGAAAGGAAAGGTACAATACTAATGCCCAAAGTAGTGACCAGCAGCGACACAGGGAGAATATCTATATATCATACGTGGAAGCCTCCTGCTCTCCGGATCAGCTACTCGTGCATAGCCAGCTAACATGTCTTTAGTTTGCCCGTTTAAGAGCACCCAGATTAATAAGAAGAGACGTAAAACTCTGGGTCAGACAAAAGTCTGGTATGAGCGATAAGCAGCAAAACAGAACAATAACAGGTATACTAAACCATACCTGAACCTGGACCTGCAACCAAAGAGTTAGCACAACAAGATGCACAATACTCTAAGGTGACACTAACATATGGTGTAAAGATACGGGGGTGGGGGTGTGCATGTCACAGTGATGTCAAATAATCAAGCATAGCAACCATCCTCACATCTCTCACTCAGTGCGTAAAGAATACAATATCCACCGCTTTGATCACCCAAATCCTTGCTATGATCACTCTGCCCCATGGAGTCATGGCGACTCCACTGCACTGATTTATAGCCACTAGTCCTTGCTATGTCCATTTTGCCCCATGAAGTCATGACGACTTCAGTGCACTGGCTCATAGCCATGCCACAATCACTCTGCCCCATGGAGTAATAACTATCGCACTGCACTAATCCGTAGCCTAACAAGCATCTCTCGGTGGTGAATCAAAGCTATGGATGTCGACAACTCCTTAGCACACGTACCGCAGCAAAGCCCAGCTCATGAAGTTAACTCATTGGTTCCCAACTGGATCCTGAGTTCTACTTCCCATTTGGACTACCTTTGCATCTCGGTTTTTGGTCTTCTCCAGATCGGTTCGGTTATCCACTTCTCTTCACTTCAGGTCGCACTCCCAGTTCGGTTCATGGCTCACGTCTCTAGTCCAAGCACCTTGGTTCAATTCGCAGTCACCCCTCTGGTTGGATCATGATTTCTCCCTCATATCATCAGGTCGGTTCGACTCGTGGCCCATCTCTGGTTCGGTTCGTGATGTCTTCACTCGAACGGGTCAGGTGTTTGGATCGGGCTCCTTCTCTCGAGAGGGTCGGGTCGTGGTGCTAGCTCCAGAGCATCAGGTCGTGGCTTGTTCCTTTAGGAGTTTGTGATACTCAAGCTGGAGCGGTTCGGGTCGAGGAATATGTGTCACGAGCAGATCGGCACTGGAGTGGCTCATGATGATTGGCCACAATTGGGTTGGTTCGGAAAGGGGGAGGGCGATCCGATCCGGTTCCTGCACTATATTCTGCAACTTTTCCGGCAATTGTTTTACGCCACGCGACGGCTTTTTCGACCATTCTAACTTTGCTAAACAATTATAAAACATTCCAAACAGTCATAGCAACATGTGAAACCAACCATAAACACCAAAACAACAATTTTAACATGCTAATAAGGATCAAACATACCCAAAACCAATTTTTTCCCTTAATCATGTTCAAGCATAACTAATGATAGGGTTAGCAAAACTTAACGAAATTAACCCAAACTCCCAACAAAGTTCTAAAATAATATTTAAGAATTTATAAACATTTTTCCAGAATTTAATCATGTATAAATTCACTAATTATCACTTATTACCCTTAATTAGTGTAAAAACAATGCTAATTACTCACCTTAGCCACAAATAAAATATCAAAACTGAAACTCCGCTGATTTGGGGCGATCTCTAGCGTCTAACAACAGCTTTAACTCTGAAATGGTGAAATTTCTCCTTGATTTGATGTTGCTAAGCTTAATCCTTGATTAGAGAGCGATTTGGAATGAAATTAGAAGGTGGAGGCCATTGTTAGGGTTTCTAAGAGGTAAATGGCGACTAGAAAACTGAAATAGAATGAAAACCTAACTCATTTCAGCCTCCCCATAGCCCTAATCCCGAAATGGGTTATGGGCTCATTCACTAATCACCTCATTTGGCCCGGTTAAGCAGTTTTTCACCTTCTAAACCTTATTTCAGCCATATCTCCCAAACGATAAGTCCGTTTTTCGTGTGTGACCATTGGAAAGGTAAACCATCATCCAGATCTAATTAAAGTGGTTTCAGGTCAAAACTCCTTTCCAATTAAAAGTTATGGCCGAAACAAGATCAGCTAGGGGCAAAACAGTCATTTAAAAATTGGCAAAAATCATGAACATGGGAAATAACCTCAATAGTCGTCTCCTAAAGTTACATGGCTATACGACTTCGCACGAGAAAGAAACAAATATTCTACGATCCTTTTATGCGTAGAATGCGGGTCGTTACATTCTTCCCCCCTTAAGAAATTTCGCCCCTGAAATTCCTCAACTAAGAAACAAACAATGCATCCCGCATGCCTATCAGCCATATACAACGATCAAACATGCAAAACAAACAACCAAGTCTATCCTAGCATGTGGAAAACTAAATCGCAATTAGAATCTTACCAGGCAAAGAGTTCTGGATTCGTCTTCCTAATGCTCTCCTCTGTCTCCCAAGTACAGTCATTCTCATTCTCGCCCCACTGAACTTTGACTAGATCCACTACTTTCCTTTGAAGTTGCTTCGTATCGTGCCCGACAATACGAATCGGCTTGCGGTTCCCAACCGCCTCGGGTTCTACTTCGATATCATCCAACTGATCAGGCGAAATAGTCACATCGGGGTTGTGCATAAATTTCCTTAACTGGGAGATATGAAATACGTTATGAACTCCTACCATCTTCTCTGGTAATTCAACTTTATATGCCAAATTCCCAACTTGCTGGAGGATTGGGAATGGACCAACAAATCTTGGTGCCATCTTTCCTCTCCTTCCGAATCGAATAACATTCTTTAATGGAGAGATCTTAACAAATATTAGGTCGCCAATGGAGAATTTTAAATCTCTCCTCCTCTTATCAGCATAACCCTTCTGCCTATCTTGGGTAGCCTTCATTTGTTGTCGGATAACCTTGATCATATCTGAGGTTTCTCTTATCACATCTGGCCCAAGCACAAATTTCTCACCGGTTTCTAACCAACATGACGGCGAGTTGCACAGTCTTTCGTACAAAGCTTCATATGGAGCCATACCAATACTGGATTGATAACTATTATTATATGCAAACTCTACTAGATGCAAATGGTCATCCCATGATCCACCAAAATCCAATATGCAAGCTCTCAAGAGATCTTCTAATACTCGATTCATCCTCTCTGTCTAACCGTCGGGTTGAGGATGATATGCGGTACTGGGATGTAATTCTGATCCTAGAGCCTCTTGAAAGCTCTTGCAAAACCCACTAGTAAACAACGAGTCTCGGTCACTCACAATGCTTTTAGGTACTCCATGAAATCTCACTACCCACTTCATATACAGTTCTGCTAACTTAGCTGCTGTTCTATTCGACTTGACGGGTATAAACCTTGCACTCTTAGTCAATCAGTCCACAATCACCCAAATGCTATCATGGCCTGATCTAGTTCTTGGTAACCCATCAATGAAATCCATTGAGACCTATTCCCATTTCCATTCTGGAACTTCTAATGGTTGCAACAAACCACTAGGTTTCTTTTGCTCAGCTTTAACCAACTGGCAGTTCATGCATTTGGATATAAACTTCCAAATGTCTCTTTTCATTCCTTCCCAGTAGTAGGTCTGCTTCATGTCTCGATACATTTTGTTACCACCGGGGTGTATAGTCAGTTTTGAGTGATGACATTCTCTAAGCACTTCATCTCTCAATCCATTGACATTGGGCACAACTAGTCTCCCATTCTTTCTAAGTCATCCATCTCGATCAAGCCCATACTTGTTCATCTCTTCGCCGATACCCATCTCTAACTTAGAGATGATTTCCAATAGGATAGGATAGGATCGTCCCTCTGAATGAGACCAATCCGCTCAATCAAAGTGGGTCTGACCGTCAAACTTGCTAATACTTCTGGAACCAATTCACACTTTGGTCTGAAATCATACCCAACGATGTACTCCAGTTGCTTCCATTCTAGAAACATAGCCCCTGAACTGGCATGTCTTCTACTCAATGCATCAGCTACCGCATTGCCCTTTCCTGGTGTATATGCGATATCGAAATCGTAGGAAGCCAAGAATTCTAACCATCTTTGTTGTTGGAGATTTAGATCCTTATGAGAGAAAAGATACTTTAACGATTTATGATCGGTAAACAACTCTAATCTTTCTCCTAAGAGATAATATCTCCACATCTTCAATGCGAACACGATCGCTGCCAATTCCAAATCATGAGTAGGATACCTTTTCTCATGTGGTTTCAGTTTCCGACTAGCATAAGCTACAACCCTATCTCCTTGCATCAATACAACACCTAGTCCGATACCACAAGCATCCGTGTATACCGTCATCTCTTCATTCCCCTTAGGAATGACTAACACTGGTGCGGATGTCAACTTTTCCTTTAGACTCTTGAATGCATTCTCGTACTTTTCGTCCCAGACGAAAGCTTGGTTTTTCTTGGTCAACTGAGTCAACGGTGCCGCTATCTTGAAGAAGTCTTGGATAAACTAACGATAATATCTAGCCAACCCTAAGAAACTTCTTATGTCTGTTGCATTCTTGGGCGTAGACCAATCTTGCACTGTAGCAACCTTTGCAGGGTCCACGGCAATACCATTCTCTGAAACAACATGGCCCAAGAATCTCACTTCCCTCCTCCAGAAGTGACACTTAGAAAACTTTGCTTTCAGTTGGTGTTTTCTCAACACCTCCATCACTATCCTCAGATGTTCCTTGTGTTCTTCCTCTTTCCTCGAATAAACCAAGATATCGTCTGCGAACACAAGAACAGACTTATTCAATTGATCCCTGAATACCCTATTCATAAAATCCACAAAATATGTTAGTGCGTTGGTCAACCCAAATGGCATGACCAACCACTCATATAATACAGAAGGAGTCCGAAAGGTCGTTTTAGCTATACTCTCAGCTTCTACCCTAAGCTGATGAAAACCTATCGTGAGATCCAACTAGGAGAACACTCTTGCGCCACTCAACTGATCAAACAAATCATCTATCCGTGGTAGAGGATACTTATTCTTCCTCGTCACCTTATTCAACTCACGGTAGTCCACACACAATCGAAGGGAACCATCTGCCTTGGTAGCAAACACAACCGGTGCTCCCCACTCAGAAACACTTCTTTTGATAAATCCCTTCTTCAACAGATCGCTTACTTGCACCCCAAGATCTCGTTGCTCCCTTGGTGCCATACGACGAAGTGGCATCACTATGGGTCTGGCATCTTTCACTAAATCAATATGAAACTCAATCTCCCGATGCGGTGGAAGTCCGTTCACTTCCTCGATGACGTCTGGATACTGGCCAGCCACGGGCACATCTGACAACTCATCATGCAGGATGTCAAGGGAATTTAGAAATCTATCCATTACCCCATCACTAGGTAGACCACCAAACACTACCCTCCGCCCATTATCCGCTCTCATCCATACAAGTCATCCAGGAACCGAATGAACCGAAGGTACTCTCCTACTGCATCCAATATAGGAGTCACCCCATGGATCAGTAGTGAGAAATCCTTGCAATCCGTAGATTCCAACCACGACAGAATCACAATATATCTCTAGCCGCTAAGCCAAAGATTACTAGTAGTTCTTCCATTTATGAAGATCTACGGTCTTCAATGCTCCATCTCGATCATCTTCTGATATCTTCACGCATTGGTTGGTCAGAATGGTTTTCGAATATATATTCGACCCCAGTCTTTCTGTACCAATAACGCATATGGCCATATTCGATAGTCAGTTATTTAACTATCAAATAAACAATTTTTCAATCATGAAAATAAAATGAGTTCACTGGTTCTTGCATTACTTGGCCTTTTTAATTATAAATAATTGATGACTGTTAATTAAACTTCTAAAACTTTAAATATTTCTAAAATACAGTGTTTATTTCCTATTTTAATTTACTTATGTTCTCAAATCCATTTCCTTATAATACCTAAGGAAAATATCTTACAACCCTATTCCATTTCCATTTAACTCTCTTTTCAAATCTTTTGTTACATCATTATTTATTATTTATAATTTGGAAATTAATTCAACTCATTACTCGTAAAATAACGTAATGAACTCTCTTTTGTTTCATTACTTGGAAACAAAAACCACTATTTATTCTTACAGAATAATCCTATTACAAAACTTAACTTTGCATTTCCTTTTAACTCGGAAATGTCATTATACTTTCACGCAATCCCCTTTTATTTTCTTTTACTATGGAGCATCATTATATATATATATATATTCTCAAATCTCTTTCATTTCCTTTACATTGAAATCCTTATTATATATTCTTTAAATTATCACCAATAATATTGCACTATTATTTCTCCAATGAAAATAATAAATTTTCACTCTTCATTACCATTACAGCTAATATCATCTCAGATAATTCTGAAAATGTTCTAGTTAGGGTATTTAATTACCTCTCAGACCTAGATCAACAACGTTCTTATTTTAAGATAAATATGAATTGTAATTTCAAAACCCGATATTTCATTCTTATATCGAAACAAATTTATTTTAACTATTTTATTTAAAGCATGGTTTTATCAAACCTTTTTACTTTTGAAAAATCCTTCTCGATTTTAACCATTATTCCTTAATTCATTAATTTATTATTAACCTTTAAACTTGTACCTTTTTAAACAATTCATTTTATAATTCGGATTTTTGTTACAAAATCCTATTGCTTACCTCTTTACCAAATTCATGTTTGACTATCCCTTTTTCTGATCCATTTCACCATTTCTTGCTTTGAAACCTTATTTAACTTCCATTCGTTCTCTTAATTCCATTATTAAGCAACATTAATTTCAAATTAACGCTTTAACACCTCGTCTCATTTTATAAAATTTGTTTATATAACTCTGGTTTAATCTAACCCTTTAATTCCCAATTTCCTTATAGTTAATTCAATTATTAAGTAAACATTTAATTTAATCCATCGTATTCACTTAAAATCCCTTTTATAACTTTGTTATAAAAACTCGGGCTTTAAAAATAAAACCTGTTCATAAATTCCTTTCACGATTCAATTAGATTTCTTTTCTAAATGAATTCCAATTAAAAATTAATCTTCTAAATAATTATTAATTAAAATAATAATTTATTTCAATCATTAACTAATGTAGAAGTAGTTAATTTCTTTATTAACTAAAATAAATAATAAATTCCATTTTTAAAATGTAACGATACGGATTTTGCCCGGACCAAATCGATCGCTAAATCGACCAAGACCGTTCAAATCCCGCATACGTTAACTTTAAGAATATAAGACATCAGAACAACAACAAAAGACTTTTATAAAACATTATAATAATGTTACATCAGAGTACAGAATATCAGAGTACATCGATAAATAATAATACAGCAGAAGATAAATTACAATAAATTTAATACATTGCAGCGGAAGACTGTAAATGCTCTGGACACAGCTTTAAGCTTCAATCCAGAATCCTGCTCAAGAAATGAATATTTGGAAAAGAAGCTACTCGACTGCCCGTGTGGAAAAGAGGGCACCCGAGTTTGCAAGTGAAACAAACTACAGGTCAGTCATGGAACTGGTATGAGAAACCTTACTTGACCTATTTAAATAATAAGGCTAATCACAGGACCATGCCGCTAACGTGGAACGAGTTTACTCCATTGGATTGCCAGTGCATAAATTAAAGTAAATCGTTAAACAACACAATGCTTTTTAGAAAAATGAAACCATTATAAGACTCAAGTCCCATCACACAATGCAACGCAAACTGGAGTATAGAGTTTTACCTTATAATGGTCAAAAATGCTTGACACGATAAAGCAGATTTGATATTATTATTAGTGTATATATGTTCCAAAACAATTTCAATCATAATGTATCAATCATAGACGACATAGTACCCCATCCTACTATGTTGCCATAGTAGTTCTACAATCAAAACTCATGGTGTCGTATTGGAAATTGGATTTCCATCATGAGTCGAGGCTAGGGATCGTCCTCTCTGATTCGAGAATGTCTAGAAAATGCCTCAGGATTCCCCGCAATGAACTCTTGGAGGCGGTAGGGCCGGTCCACACATACGTTAGTGGATTAGTTATGCCTGAACACACGCCTCCTGGTTCTTTTGAACCTATAATATGGCCACTAACAACCTATAAAACCCAAGGTACCTCATAATCCATCATCCACATAAGTAAAAATGTCAGGGCTGGTAAGTCGCTGACACCACTTCTAGCTAGAAAGAAACGTGTGCACTCCCTACGGTCCTGATCGTGCTTTTGACTCATACCGGGGTGTGAGGCTCACGAAGTCACGCTATACACAAAGCTACGCCTAAACAGGCTATGCTTTGATCATCAACCACAAGGCCTGCTTTTCAACAAAAGCCTTGATCATTTGCATCTTGGCACGCCACATTGACAATTCACGCTATGCGATCGATAACTACCAATACATACCCTTTGAGGGTGTTAAGTAAGAGAATAAATTATCCACCACCAAACGGATATATATTAATAGAAATCAATTTAATTACATGGAATGATATCAGATATCAGACACACATCCATTTACAAGTCCGTTCTGGGTCTGAACGAAACCGTAGTCACCTTATTCCTCCCCGTATGTCCAATACGAAAGAGAGGCGCTCGCATATCCGGACAATCAACAAGTACGTCCAGACAACTACCACTTTAACCCTTTACTAGTAGCTAGCCAATACCGGGCATCAGTAGTCGTCTATTCGATGTGAAGATCGCCGGTCTTCAATCACCGTCTTCAATATCTTCGACTTAAATCATTGTATAATTATTTGAAATGAGATTGAACTCGGTCTTTTCAAATGATTCTTGCATGTATAATTTAAAACCATTTCATATCGTTAATAGTATTTAATAACAATTTATCGCTATTTTTATTTATATAAAAATAGTTCGGATTAATTTAATGATGCTTCAGGTCGCTATGCGACCCTGACGCTGTTTTTATCAAATTTTGATTTACACATATCTCGAAATCTAACCGTTGGATTTTGACCAAATTTATATCGTTGGAAAGATCTTCCCAAAGCGGTCCTAACAGTTCCAAATTTGGGAAAATCCAACGGTCGAATCATTTGGTATAATTGTTTAAAATTACGATTTCGAAACGCGAACTACCGTACGCGATTCGTTTAATTTTAATTATATATATATAATTCGCTCTACGACTTCAAAACCATTGATCGATCAACTAATTTATTTTCACTATGCATTGTTCTAGCGAATCATATATTCAATAAAAATGTAATTTTTGTTGATTAACTAATTTATTTCAACTATGCATTATTCTAGCGAATCATATATTCAATAAAAATGTAATTTTTATTGATTAACTAATTTATTTCAACTATGCATATTTCTCATCATTTCTATATACAATAAAAATGTAAATTTTTATTGTTAAACTTTCCTATTTCAACCAGTGATCATTTTACATGAACCATGCTTTACATTAAAAATGTAAATTTTATTATTTCAACCATTTTATCTATACAATGAATATTTACATATATTTTATCTTTACATAAAAAAATGTAATTTTTTAATGTTTTCAAACATTTTATCTATACAATAAATTCTAATGTATGCATTTACAATAAAAGTGATCTTTTATACTTTCATATAAATTCTAATATATGCATATACGATAAAAGTGATATTTTATACTTTTGGTAACAATTCTAATTTATTTTTGTTTAATCCTTTTTAATTGACAAAAATGTATATTCTTGTTTCATCCTTTTTAAATGAATAAAAATGTATATTTTGGTTTAATTCTTTTTTTATGACCAAAATGTATATTTTATCTCATTCTTTTTTTTTAAATGACAAAAATGAACAATTTTAGTCTCATTCTGTTTAAATGATAAAAATGAATGTTTCTTTTACATTTGACAAAAATGAATGTTTTTGTCATTCTTTTACATTTGATAAAAATGAATGTTTTCGTCGTTCTTTTACATTTGACAAAAATGAATGTTTTTATTTCATTCTTTTACCTTTGACAAAAATGAATGTTTTTATTTCATTCTTTACCTTTGACAAAAATGAATGTTTTTATCATTCTCTTACATTTGATAAAAATGAATGTTTTTGTTATTCTTTTACCTTTGATAAAAATGAATGTTTTTATTTCATTCTTTTACCTTTGACAAAAATGAATGTTTTTGTCATTCTTTTAGATTTGACAAAAATTGATTGTTTTTATTTCATTCTTTTACCTTTGACAATAATGAATGTTTTTGTCATTCTTTTAGATTTGACAAAAATGAATGTTTTTATTTCATTCTTTTACCTTTGACAAAAATGAATGTTTTTGTCGTTCTTTTAGATTTGACAAAAATGAATGTTTTTATTTCATTCTTTTACCTTTGACAAAAATGAATGTTTTTGTCATTCTTTTAGATTTGACAAAAATGAATGTTTTTGTCATTCTTTTACCTTTGACAAAAATGAATGTTTTTATTTCATTCTTTTGCCTTTGACAAAAATGAATATAAAATCTTTTATATTTGACATTTCTTATTCACAAACGACATTTTTGTATCCACATTTCTATTCCAACATAATGACAATTTTATATCGCCGATTCTAACTTCAACGAAATGACAATTTTATTTTGTCAATTCTTATTTCAACAAATATGACATATTTATTTCTATACTTTTCCTATGTACTCCAATGGTAAATAAAAGAATATTTTATTTGTTTATTTTTTTCTATGTGTTATATATAAAATAATATTTTATGTGTTTACATTTTTCCATGTATTCTAACAACATATAAAAGAATATTTTATATGTTAACATTTTTCTATGAATCCTAATATCGTATAAAAGAATGTTTTTATATGTTAACATTTTTCTATGAATCCTAATATCGTATAAAAGAATGTTTTTATATGTTAACATTTTTCTATGAATTCTAATAACATATAAAAGAATGCTTTTTTATATGTTAACATTTTTCTATGAATTCTAATATCATATAAAAGAATGTTTTTTTATATGTTAACATTTTTCTATGAATTCTAATATCATATAAAAGAATGTTTTTTATATGTTAACATTTTTCTATGAATCCTAATATCATATAAAAGAATGTTTTCTATATGTTAACATTTTTCTATGAATCCTAATATCATATAAAAGAATGTTTTTTTATATATGTTAACATTTTTCTATGAATCCTAATATCATATGAAAGAATGTTTTTTATATGTTAACATTTTTCTATGAATCCTAATATCATATAAAAGAATGTTTTTTATATGTTAACATTTTTCTATGAATCCTAATATCGTATAAAAGAATGTTTTTTTATATGTTAACATTTTTCTATGAATCCTAATATCATATAAAAGAATGTTTTTTGATATGTTAACATTTTTCTATGAATCCCAATATCATTAATCTATTTTTATCAGATTAATTTGCACAAACTAGTTTAATTTAATAATCAATTTCAATCAAAACAGTTGACCTAGTCAACTCTAAAACACGATTAACTCGTTGATTAACTTTAACTCGTCTCTTTATTTCAATTAATTAATAATGGAATTAATTTAAATAATTCCATTACTTTGATTATTATTAAATAAATAATAATCGATATAATATAATCCCATTTTAATTGTTACTTAAAACAATTAATCATAGTTATTAATCGTTACATTAACCTTGCTCACTTTCTTATCCATCTCAGTAATATAAGAATCATTTAACCATTAAGACGATGCACGTGCTTCGCACACGGTAGATTTTAGTTAAAAAAAATGGTGATTGGTGGTTAAACCAATCAACATGTATGTGGTTGGTTTATTTCCTTTTTATAAACCCCATTTACAATAATATATTAAAAAAAACAGTATTTAGTTATAAAATAAATATCATAACTTCATTTCTATCGATTTACCTGGTAAATCTGTCTTTTATAAAACAATGTATATTTAGGCCATCAACTGCCAATTTCCCAACTTATAATTCCCATTGGTTAATATCAAAATAATTGTTGAATTTAGATTCAACAATAAATCATCCAATCATATTCAGTACACAATTCATATAATGACAATATAACATAAACATGAATAATCAATTCAACCGAGAACGGTCAATAAATAACAACAGTTCAAGCATCCAATTAAATTTAGTATGTTTATATTATTATAAACATAACCAACAAGGTAAGTAACTCCAATGGAAATATTTGTTAAAAATAACCATTTGGTTTGATTAAATTAAATGAACATTTAATTTAAATCAATTATATAAAATATTTAGTATATATGCAAATAATCATCAAATCATACAACAACAAGCAAACATCGCACACAAATATTTAAACCCGACTTATATAAATATAAGTGGGAAAACTGAGTAAGTTTAACTCACCTTGACTTATATTAAATAGTAAATTTAGTCATTACGTTCAAAAGATGGGGCCGACTCCTTTCTTCCTTCATCCTTGTTTTCTGTCCGATGTTTACTCCACGGCTCTGGTGACTTATTCAGCTATATAACTTATTATTATAAATCGCAGGTTTGTTAGATTAATTACTCAGTTAATTAAACTAATTAGACCATTTAATTATGCAGTATAAAAGATACAGCCAATATTAGTTCCTTCTTCCAAACCACGATGTCCATCTTCCTGTACCATCTTCACGTTGTCAACACAATCCACGTTTTAGTCCACATAGTTTAATATATAAATTAATTGTTTAGTCAACCAAATTACATTGTTAATTTACGTTGTTATAAAGGATATGACTGAATGTTTCAACTCTTCCCCGCTTCAGGCTTCTCACGTGAGACCTTCTTCCACGCTGCCAGCCGAAGACAAGCCACCACACCTATCTCCGTCCATCTGGAGGTTGATCAGAGATGCCCAAGACACTCGCCCCTCCTCAACGCCTTCGCTGCACTAGAAATGGCCTATCCCCGATAAACCCTGGCTCCAAAATCTCCACCGAAAACTACACAGTTCGAACCCATCGCACGCTAGGGACCTTGACTGTTACACCGTAATTTGAGCCCCCAGAAGATTACCGGTGATTCCCATCGCACGCCTCACGACACCCCATGCCTCCACCATGAATTGCGACTCCCCTAGGTCCATAGTTCATCGACAGTTTCACCCTAACCGCTGCGACATACACCACTGTACATTACTAGCGGCTCTGGCGACCACATCCTGCTCTCACCCGCTCGACTCTGAAGTCGACGATCTGGCTTACTTTGATGAGTTAGGAGAGTTATAATTTTATTTGAAGACAAATTGGTTTTATTTTATTTGACAGCGGTTTCATCTACGCTGGGGAAGGACTGTAGTGAGGAGTTTCCCTTATTATGGAAGGAAGATGTTCATTTTGTTTCAAACTCTATAAGTTGACGTGTTTTAAATCCTGGAGGAAGATTTCGGTTTCCACATGGAGGCTTAATGTTTTCAAAATGGATGAGAGGAAATCAGTAGAGAAGAAGCTCGGTTTGGTTTTGTTTATATTCTGCAAAAGAAGAAAGGAGGAGCCTTGATATGTATATATATAAGAATTTACGTGGGGGGAACGTTTTACTGGTACAGGTAGCTATACAGGGTAGCTGTGTTTAAAGGTTGGTGGGCACATTCATTAATTATAAATAGGCTATTCTCTTTTCTTTTACAATGTAGTTTTCATATAAAAGGGAAGTGACGTGCGGGTACAAAAAGGAGGTAGATAGCTGTTTCCTTTCTCCTTAGCTTGTACGTTTTTTGATTTAACACTTAAGCTTGGCGAGTTTCAGTGTAGGATAGGCTACAACTTGAATTTTCTTTTCAAAATATTAGGCGGTGCATGTACAGATGTGTATTTGGGGTTAACTGCATATTTTGTTTCCTTGACCATTAGGTAGTTATGAATTGACATATTATTATCTTTGGGGAGCAGATCCATTTAATGTATGAGATCCAAGGACTGTTTATCAGTATGCATGATTTTTGTTTGGCTTGCAACCCATTTATCAATATGTACATATGCAAATACATGTTGAATAAATGTAAATATTATGATTTTGTTAATTTCTTAGGGTAGGTGCATACCTCATTTTACATAGAAGCCAAACATATATATTTTATTTATATATGGTGTTAAATTTTACTGCAAACTATTATTTATTGTGAACCGTTTAATGTACCAACACACACAAATAAAACAACTCCAATTGACCCCAAACTTGAAATTTAGCAATAACTAGCTATACATTTTCCAAAAAAAAATGTTTCATCGAAAACGGAGGCCATTTGCAAAAATCGCTATTTTAAGGCTTATATAATATTGATAAAATATTATTTAATTCCAGGCAAAATGATATTCAAATTATATTAAAATCTTTATTAATTTATTAAATGAACGTTATATTTTAATAACGAGTTCCATAGCAACTATTTAAAAATTTGATTTGGACATAACTATAAATATATAACACAAAATCCAAATTTTTCTCTTTTATATGAAAATTATAATCAACAAGATCCTAACGTTTCTTGTTATACAGAAATCCGACTTATATTGAATCATGTATATTCAATTGAAGTTCAAAACTCAATATTACATAATATCGCACCATTTCGAGCTCGTTTTATATAATATATAAATTTAACGTTCAAACTTCGTTTTTAATAAACGAATAAATATTAAAATCCATTAATATTCCAAATTTAATATTTAAAATAATAAAATAAATAAAATATTTAGCTACCAAAAATACGAGACATTAAAAAAAATCTTCATTCACTTCATTCCATACATATTTAACATATGTTTACATGCTTCCAATTTAATTCAACTCAGTCCAATCGTTTGAATTCAGTTTTGCCAATTTATTTCTTTAATTTACTTCTTAACCTATTTCACTAGTTATTTGAACATATCACATTCGTGTGTATTTTTAATTTTCTTATAAATCGACCGAATTTCTTTTTTATTTCAAGTTTCATATTCTATTTTGAATATGAATTCACAATTCTCATTCACTTATCAAAAGTCATATTTCGATCTAAAAATCGATTAACAAATTATTCTTTTACTTAGTTAATTCTATTCAAAAATAAATATCTGATTTTGTTTCAAAAAGCAATTCATTTACTATACTTGAGTTCATATATATTTTATAACTCGAGTCTGGACTTCTTCTGAACAGATAAGATTTGAACGGACTACAGTTTCATTTTGTGTTATGCTTCTTCATTTAATACAGTCTGGACAAAAGAAAATCAAAATCAAATACTCGACGCCTGCAAATTTTGGAATGAAGAACGGATATAATTGGCTCGGTATGTCTCAAAAGATTTAAGATAAGACTTCGCAGAGATTTCCAATGCAACATATGAAGATTTCAAAGGACAATGACATTTATTTCGATTTGCCGTGATTGGACAATTGTATATATTTTTCTTTATGTTGCAGCAGCTCCAATGTTTTACTATGAAGATATGTCCAAATATATATAAATATACACCGCAAGATTAGATAAGGATTTTACATGTTTCCCCTTGATCGAGATTTAATAAGATCTCGCACAATTCAGATTTTTGTTCAAATACTTTGTACATGTTGCTATACAGGTTGCTACTCCTATAAGATTATACAGAGATTTGAAAAGACGTACAAATTTCAAAATATTTTGTAAGGGTTTTATTTTGATTTTCCGAAAGCGACCATATTTTAGTATTTATGTGTGATTAATGTTTGATGTTTTAAATTCGTACTAGTGCGAACCCGTGCTTCGCACACGGGGTGTAAGTGAAAGTAGTTGTATGAACATTTGAAGTTGGCAACAAATGGAAGCATTTCAAGAAACGCAGTCATGAATAACTTCACATTTATTCACTGTTTGAAACTTTAAAATAAAGGGATATGTTATTTGCACCTTATTGGCAAAGAAAGTCTTATTTATTATAGTTCTGAATAGCCGCACTTCATAATTGCTAAGATAATAATAACTCGAATTTGCATAACATATATAGTTTTACTTGTTTCTCGAACTATAGCCCGAGTGCTTATGACAGACTTTTACGCAGAGGGAGAACAAAAATCAAATTAGGCATCATGCTCTTAGATTTAAGTCAGGCTACATGTTCAATAGATCTTGTTATAATCCTAGATTAAAATGTCCTGAATAAACCTGGACTTCATAATCTTAGAGTAAAGTCCAAATAAATCAACAATAGAAAACTTGCATTTCACACTTCAGACAACATAAGATGCAATAATAATATAATGTAATTAAATATGTCGAACTAATGGTGGATGTACTTTTGAAGAATAATTTAACATTGCGAGCCCGACATATGAACGTAATCACACTTCAAAAATAAAATAAAATTTGCAACTGAATGATTAATCAATAACACAACGCATGAATAGTTTTTCTCTATAAGAAAATAGCCACACTAAATGCTTCTTCATCCAAAGACCTGCTAAAAATATCTCTTATCCTTTGTAAACATATTAATACATATGCATAACAAATAATAATACATCAACTCAACAAACCACAATACACAATCACACATCAAATCCACAATAACAGCAATGCATAATATAATGTAAATTCTTGCTTTTGAAAACAACATTTGTATTATATTCACTGTAAATAATAAATAACATAATGAGAAATAAAAAAAATGCATTTTTGTTTAGGCTGGAGCGCATGATATTCCAAGCTACAATACAATCTCCATAATTTGACGTAGAGAGCCATTGAAGCAAACACACAGAATTGAGATTTTTTTAGCAGACTATCATTGGCACTTCTACTTCTTCCTATTCATTGAAGATATGCAACACATTAGATTATTTATGCTATGGTTAATGGGTAAAGATAAGTTAATTTGATAGGATAAGCATAACATAATAGAAAAACAGTTGGCATGATTTATTTTTATATACAGAGCACAGCATAGCATCAAAATAGTTGTTAGGTCATTTTAAACAATGCCGCACTTAATAATAGTCTTTAGTATATATCGCAGAGTTGTTCCACCTATAGTACTAATCTTCAACGGATTCTTTTTGACCCTAATAATAGTTCTTTACTACAATGATTTTGTAATGTACAATTTTTTCATGGGGCTAACAAATATGTATTCCATGAGCCATGCAAAAATATTTTATTATATTATTGTAGCAAGATTGATCTTTTACAATTTCAACAAATTCGCAGCTCTTGTAGAGAAACCATGTTGAAAACAATGGCTTGAAGTATGAAGAAATAGGCAGAAATGGTAATGGTTTGAAGTATAGTAAAAAAATATTTATCCATCAGTAGGCAAACTCATGCTATGCACACATGTTTTAACTTATAACATGCTAAAGATAAACTGTTCTACAATGTTTCCTTATATTAAGGTGAAGCACATGAACATAACTTATAACAAAATCCAAAAAGCTTGTCTTTCACATTCAAATATACAGAAGAAAGACATAAATAAAAAGAAAACAAAATAAATAATGGTCTCTGATTTGCTTGTTTACTTCTTCAAGAGCTATTAGATAATTTGATGGTTTGCAGATTTAAACATCCAGTAATAGGTTCTAACAATGTACTAAATATCCCATATACAGTTTTTATAAAAATAAATTTTAACCTGACATAATTAGGGAGCATATTACAATTATTTACAATGATGTAAACTATATCCTAGTAAATTGAGTGTTTAATCCTGGTAAATTGAGAATGTTTTATATGTTATGCACCAGGAGAACCATCCACATTTACCGACTTCAGTTGGTTACTGCAGACTTTAACATGCAATCAGAACATACATTTGTTTATCAGTGTTATATAATGATTGTAAAAAAATTACCATTCTAAACTCCGATGAAAATAGATCAAAATGCTAAAACCTTTTATTTGAAAATTTTATGTTTTCAAACTTAATGCACTGTCCTCTAATTTTAACAAACAACAAAAACAAACACAAGCTAATGTGTAATGGATTTTATCAATATCATGGATCTATATTTGAGGGGCATATTAAGGTGTAAAAGAATGTTGTAATGATTATCCCATACTGTTATATTGATGGTGGTAGTCACTATACTTATGAGACTTTGCTTTCAATTGCAGTACTATTCCATAATTCATCCATGTACACGAATTTGTTTACTTAGTTTGCAAAATCTCAGTTAATGTTGTATATAAGTTAAAAAAAACCTAGGTTTCTAGCTACTAAATTTAGTTTCCCAAACTCACTAATAGAACTAATAACTCAACAAATGGTAAAGATTTTGAATATGCCCAGCTCAAAAGGAGGGCCAACATATAATGGAGCTAAAAACTCTAAAATTCTCATTGGCACAAACATGTTGATGCATATGGCCAAAAATATAGTGATCACCTCATCTTAAAATTTAAAATGATTGTGCATCCTCTAAAATACCATCAAAGCATTAAACTGACTTTTCCCCCCTATTTCAATAAATTTCTATGGAGTTTGAGGTAATTAATAATTGTTGTTTATGTACCCTTTCGTCTGCACATGCAAAAAATTCAATATGGCCATTAGAAAGAACACATATTTAACACTTTAATTTATGATAAAACTTTTTAGTTTTGTTCGCACTTTACATTTTATCAGCGTTGATTCATTAATAAAAATGAATGTGCTTATTTCCATTCTAAGTTTTTATATAGTATTCTGATCACGCTTATGTTAGTGCTCGTTTACAAAGATGATGGCACACACATATATACACATAAACACACATATATGCAGGTGCACACACAACATGATTCTTGTCACCAAGGCGCAAATTGTTATTTGAAGCAATCACAACATAAATAGTTGTGCCCATTAAAAGAATGTGTGTTACTTGTATATAGAAATAATGAATTTTGATTAGCAAGCAATATAAACTATAGGTCTGATTTGCATAAAATATGAAGTGATGAATTTCTGACATGAAAAGGGTTCCCAATAATGTGTTGTGTGCTGATTTCACCATACACCCATAAACAATTTGAAAATATAGCAGGTTTTGCTTCTCAATATCCATTTATAACTCATTTTATAAATATTCCCAATATCATAAATCATTAAAAAAAAATTTGTTGAATAAGCTGTAGTTCAGGAAAAGAGATAGCGAGGAAAAAAAAGTTCATTGACACAGTGGTTTCCAAAATTTAGTTTTGAAGAATATATGCTGCAAACAAATGGAAAAAATATATATATAGGAAGGTAAGAAATGCATACAAATTTTGGTTTATCACAACACTGTTACGACTTCATATTGATAACGAACGCATACCCAAAAGTAAATCTAGAGGCCATCGAGAATGTAGACTCTAATTTCTTGATTCTATGCTATATATTCTCCCCGTGTGGGATTAGTTCCTCAGATCTGAGTAAAGAAACAGAGACTGAGGAAATGTTTTTGGGAATTAAGATTAGCATGACTCGGCAACTTTCTATTGTATTGACTTGCACATAGTAGTTCTAAAAAATATGGTTACTTAAAATATAATTCAACTTATTTCATGTGAAGTGAACACATTTTGAATTAACCCAGTCAAAAAGAACCTTGCTTTGCATGAATTAAATTTTGAAGTGAATATGGGAAGGCTTACATTGCCTGTATTAACAAGGAGACCCAAAAGGTACCAAGAAGATGTAGGCCAAAGATGGATTCAAAATCAAAATTGATGATAAGAATTGTTCAATAAGAAAGAGCGCAATGGATATGGCCAAGTCATTACAAAATAGAACTTAGTCAGGAAGACATGTTAAAATATATGTTCATAAGTAAAAATTAGACCACCAGCCTTAATTTGCTTTAGTTTAGTTAAAAGATATTTTGAATTAACAGTTTTACCATGTATTTTAATAATAAGAGTGGATTAAGGTAACACCCAATCTTTGCATTGTTGTTAAAGATGTAACTGAATATACTAATTTATCGATAATTGAATTATAGATATAGATCACTGAATAAACAACATGTAGGAGTTAAATTAGAAACAATTTCCAATTATTAATCCAAAAAGGGCACAAAATCCCCAAAAAAATCCAATTATTAATCCAAAAAGGGCACAAAATCCCCAAAAAAATCCAATTATTCACACATTATATGTAAGGATGTGATTTAGATGTAATGTTCAAACTAAATAAAGCAAAGATTTTGATTTGAAGATATGAATCTTATTTTATCACCATGGTAGGAATAAATCACCTAATATGAACCTTCTTCCCCTGTTAATCAATTAAACCTTTAATTTAGAAGAGCATACAAAGGCATTACCCCAGTATATTACCTATGAAATTTGGTTGGTTATGTAAATTTATTTGTACATGTATCTTTACTGAAAGAAAATATAATCTACCTTATAGACTAACAATTTGTTTGTATGGTCTTTTATAATCTAAACACACAGCCAGTCCACTGGCAATGAATGATTATTTAATTTGTGTCACTAATTAGTTATACCCTTGATTAAATTTACTATTTTTTTTCTTATGAACATATTTATGTATTCATTTTTCTTGATCATAAGCTTACTCCTAAGCATCTACAATGCAACAATAGACACTCATATATATTTGAACGTCGGAACTATGCTAAGGAAAACATCTCACTCAATGGTTTTATTATAGAAAGTTTGTGTTCTTCGTTGTTATTGACTGCATGAAGTCATAAAGACTAAAACAGAAAAAAAAACAAAGAATCTATCTAAAAGTGTGGTAGGAATAGCATTGATGTTAAAAAAAAGGTTAAAAAACAATTATTGTAAGTATATAGATAGTGATTAAAACACGTAGATATCCCTTGAAATATATACTTGGAAATCAATACCTGATTTTAGTTACTGTACGGATAAATAAAATTACCTTACAACATGAAAGCCGATACAGGCTAAAGTAATAGTAAAATTTGTGAGACAAAAGTGGTAAAGAAAATGTTTGTACCATGCTCCTCAAAACCATACATCGATCCGCTTTAAAATACTGTAGTCATATAGAAAATTGATTGCATATCTGTAGAAAATCAATTGGTTCATTAGTTATTAAGATATCCATAAAAGAAAAACAAAGCACATACATTTAAATGGTTCATTTTGGTAATTAGCAATTAGCGACAGTTGAAAAGCTACCTCTAGTAGCTACTTCCAAATCTAAAAAAATATATGAACTAAGCCTATCCTCGTTTTCTTAAAAATTAAAATTAAAGCAGTATAAGATACCAGAAAGAATGAAGTCCACGGTTACAAAAATTCAACAAAATATCATGATTTATATGTAAGTGAAAAAAGAACTTACAGCGCTTTGATTCCATTCCCAAACCGACATATAAGGTTAAAATTCGCATTTGTATGTAAAAATGGATGTACAAAATAAAGAAAATAGATTACTTGTGATAGTTACTAAACTTTATAATGTACCTATTTTAGTAATTGCATATTTTCCATATGGTTGTTCAACATATTATAATTGCTTATTGTATATATACATTAATATATTAGATATAGAATTGCCAAAACAAATTAATCAAAAATCACATTTTCAAAATGTGCTATTAAAATGTTTCAGTTACATTTTATGTTTGTGTCGCAGACATTACATCAAGCAACTTTGTATCTTGTATCTTGCACACCGTTAAAAAAAAAAGAATCGTATATACGTGATATTTCATTTGGTTCGTAGATTATTCTGATTTGTGCAAATTTGTGAATTAGAACTTTAATAATCAGCAAAGTCCTAGGCTTATCTTTACTTCTAGTTAGCATGCGAGGACAAAATGAATTGGTATATAATTTTTTTTATGTTCGCATAGATAAATCAATCGTATGCGAGAAAATGGCATAAGCCTTTTTCATATTAAAGTTCCTCATATGATACCCGGTACTGATGTTATTTTAGTAGTCTTAAAAGTTATCCTTGTTTCACCATCTTTAGTAAACTATTACAAAAATGAATTACAATAATGTATTGAAGTTCAAAAATAATCCATATGAGCAAATTATCTGGTTAAAAAAGCAAACATCGCTTGTTGAGTAATAGCAGAATAACCTTACATCTAATAATTTCTTCAAACATGTAATAATAATCACACTGACATATTCATATGCTTCAACTCTTCCTAAAACCGTGTTATTATATAAGGATTATTTGCACCTGATTTAAAATAATTGGCACCTTAAATAAGTGTAGACAAATGACATATTCATATGCTTAAACTCTTCCTAAAACCATGTTATTATATAAGGATTATTTGCATCTGATTTAAAATAATCGGCACGTTAAATAAGTGTAGACGAATACTACCAAAATCTATTATTAGTAAATAACTATTTGTTAGTGCATTATGGTCGTTCGCCCATAACCAGGCCCATAGACATTTAGACCCCAAATTTAGATAAATCATTAAGATAAAAAAAATCGAGAAAATAATGACTGTTTATTTTTCTTGAAATATTCTGCATTAACCTGCACAATTCTTAGTAAGAGTTTTTGATTAAAAAAAAATGGATTTATGATGGATGAGCCGAAGCAACAGACAAATTTTATTTTGACTCATAATTCGATAACCAACTTTAACAAAATCATCGATACAAATAATTACGCGGCAACCTGGTTCCCAATCTTCGCTATATCCACCAACTATAAACATTTTTATATATAAGTGAACATTTGAACATGCTTATTTTATTGTAAGTTCATTATCATCGCGTTTTTCTCATTAAACCTTTTTCTACAGAAAAAAAGAAAAATTAGAGGGAAAACATATTCTAAAGGTGAAATATTATGAACTGATGTAGCTATAATAGAGAGTGGGGACTATATATCTCTTTACTAAACACTACGTTTAAGAGATTTTCTTTGAAATCAGTAACCTATTTATAAATATTTTATAGAATGTAAATATTGTGGACCAAAAGGTACCAAGTTATTCATGCTTTCATGCAAGATGGGAAGTTCATATCATATATCATTATATGTTAGCAAATTCATTGACCGCTTTCTACAAATATTCCTGAGATTGTAAATATTCTAGACTAACAGGTGTCAAAGTTTTCATGCTTTCATGCAAGATGTGATTTTCATATCGAAAATTATTATTTGTTAGCAGATTTATATCTAAGTTGCAGACACTTTCTTCAATTATGAATAAGGTTACACACGTGGCATGATGTAGGTTATGGGTATTAAACAGTTTAGGCCATGGTGATGGAATCCAAACTGTCCTAGACTTAAATGAAAAGCACACAATGAATATAAGTACTAAGTCTGTATTAAAAACTATTAAACTAATAATGAGCTACAATATACTTACACCAGTCTTTCTATCAAATATAAATGGCATAAGTCCCACCTACAATATCAATCACATATCTGTTCCTGATGCTGGCAAGCCACAAAAAATTGTATATTTCCTTATTGGCTTGCTTTATTGTGTTCCCGCAGGAGGCAAGCATCAGTGCAGACGTCGTGTGCAGATTCAGTGATGTATACTCGGTTTACGATATGGCAGGGCATCTGTGCGCCAATGATTAAAATTTATGAAATTTACAATCATAAATTATAGAAGGTACTATCATGTAACTGCTAAATAAAGCAATATCCAAGCAAAGCATAAATATACAAAACTGAGGAAAAAAGTAATAAGCCAAAAATTTCAACCAATGTTTTTACTGACCCAAACATCTTGATCCTCAAATATCATCAAAAGTTGATTATATTTATTTTGGAATCGAAATATTTCGCAAATATATTCTCTAGCCAAATAAGCAATGGATCAGACAACCAAAATGAAATAAATCACTAGGTGGGATCAAACGTGTCTTAAATAAGTAGTTAAGCCTGAACAGTAGTCATGATAAAGTAATAAATCACCAGTAAACTCGAAGTTTACTGGCAACAGAAAACCAAGGTAGGCCAGAAGGTGGGTAGCAGAAACATTTTTCGAGAGTGTACAGGGATAAAGATCAATAATGCGGAGAATTGTATGTCCAATGATAATTTAAATGGCAGCGAGGTAAGGCAAGCAGTACGAAAGCAAAAGAGAAAATTTCAATCTTAAAAGGGAGAAAAGAAAGGAAAAGCATGGATTGATCCATTTATATGAATTTATATAATCCATTTACATGTAGCAAGCGAAAACAATGTCGGGTAAAATAGAAGAAGAATTATTTCTACCTGTTACAGGGTGGAGAAGAAGGACAACCAAGGCGAAGACAGAAGGGCATCGGCGGCTAGGTTTTGGAAGCAGAAGGCGGATGAAGGTAGGTGCGGAAGCCACCAGATTCGAGACGCTGAAGAAGACTGGGTCCCGCCGACATCAGTGCAGAGCGGAACGGGGAGGATTGATAGTTGCGGCACAGACAGTGGGCAAGGAACGGATTGGAGGTTCGGGAGGAAAAGGGCTAAGCGAGGGTCGATTCAGCAAGGTTATGGAATTTGGGGGCATAATTATCTGTGAGTACAATGAGGAGGGAAGAGGAGCGTTCTGATGGGTACGATAAGACGAAACGTGCGGTATTCGAGGTGGTGAGAAGTTAAGACCGAACGATCTGCACGTGGGACAGATGGCATGATCACAATTTTTTGACAAAAGTGGATCCGAAGGGACTTTGAGGAAGGATTGTGCTTTCATATAATATAATAGATTAGCATATTCAACGTCCCATCAAAAAGGGACTTGAAAATCTTATAATAATCTAATAATACGGATCAAATGAAATTGATTTTGTTAAAAACGGAGATCGTTGTGCAAAGCGACTATTTTTAAGGTTTAAATAAATTGACAAAATATAATAAATTCAGACACAATTTAACAAATAAATTATTATTATCCCATTTCAACATTTAATACACTTTAAATGTTCTAAATTTAATGTCCAAAAATCTGGGTCGTTACATTCCTTTCCTCTTAAAAGAATTTCATCCCCGAAATTATTAAGGTTGGAAAAATGTCATAAACCCAATTAACTAAGTTTAAAATCCTTTGATCTACTTCTTAGCTTCAAATTCAGCTAAACTAATTTATTTCAATTACAATGAGCAACTCGATTTTAAATTATCAAAAATTTATTGTAAATTTTCTAACTCTTTAAATTTTTGAAAAATTTCGCCAGCATCTCCTTTGCGCAACTCAATCGTTACAACCACAACTCGCCTTTCTAGGCCTTCTCCAATCCAAAAGAAAATCAAAAAGCCAAGCGGCTTGCCCCATAGGATTATTAAACCATCAAACCCAATTAATATTGTAAACATGTACCTTTTTGTCAGCATAAATTCTATCTCTTACATTTGCTTCCATTCAGTATTTGCTCAGCATACATATAATCATTTCCAGTTGGTTTCAAATCAATCCAACTTCCATTTTTAAATCTCCAATCAACTTTTGATTAATTCACTTCCTTTCTATCAATTCACATTTGATTTCTATTTAAGTCAATCCACTTATTATACTTGAATCCAAATTTATCACAATTCAATTTTAATTAACAACATCCAATTTGTATTCAACTTGTTTATTCATAAGTCGAATTCATATTAATAATTCGAATCTCAACATTTTCTTTATTTAATTTCATTCGAAATTATTTTAAGCCTATCCAATTTTGTTTAACTTAAGTTAAATTTCAATTCATTTGATACATTTTTACCATTTCAAGCTATTCAACTAATACAAGTTAAATTTTATTTTTAGAATTTAAATTCTCGGGTTTTATTTCAAATTAGTTTGAAATCATATATATTATACACATATATTTATAATCAACTCAATTCAAAACATTTGAATTTCTAAAACATTTTGTCATTTTCAAACAAATTTTCCATTCCCAAATTACTATGGTAGCAACCCGTCAGTCCAAAACTTGAAAATGAATACTGATAATGTCGCGATCCATTATCAGAATTATTTTCTCTCCACTGAAGTGATTTCAGTGCTTTATCCCTTTAAAAATCCATTTAAACCATTCTTATTCAAAAATACTTTAAAGTAATGTTATATTACTTTCTAATATTTCAGAAAATATTTACCAAACGCCCGGAGTTTAAATTCCAATTCTGGTTTGAACTTAATCTTGTTTTATCTCATTTGTATACATTATCCTTATACAAAATATATAACCATTTCAATATTTCATAATTCCATTTGATTGTAATAACAATTAACACATTCATATATAATAATTCAGAAATTATTCCTTTTTATATCAAAATAATTTTAGGCAAAATTATTTCATTTACCCATTTTAAAACAATACTGTATTGAATTGCTTTGTTCGAGAGTTTAGAAACACCTATCGATACAGTTGTACATTCTGTATTGACCAGAATTCATAAACCACTCAACAAACCAGTCAACACAATATAAAACAATTTCATCTCAAATCTAAAAATACGCGCTAATATATATATACACTCAAATTCAATCTAGGGTATTACTAACCCCATCTCTATAGAATCCCGCCACAAAGCCAAGGTTACTACTCAACCTTTAGCTCTGATACCAAATGTAATGGCCCGAATTTCCATACTATTTGAGTTGACTAATTATACCACACGTCCAACCCAAACTGCACAGAAATACGAACATTAATAGAAAGAAGTTAGAGGATGAGAAATAGAAAGATAGAATGATTAGAATAGAAGAAAACGATGAACACAAATCTCACAGCGGAACGAATAAAATATATTGTATAACATAACTTTTGAAATACTAATCAGAAATTGTACATACATACCATTATCAGAGCACAACAGTTATCCCTGGAATAGTTATAAACACATATCTCCAGATACAACATAGTATACAGTAGAAAATATGATAGTCTATAACAAACTGATGAAGCCTCCTGCTTCAAGCTTATCCAAGTTAATCTGTAAAATCCCGACTACTTGACTGCACGTACAAATTTGGGCACCCAAGAGTTTAGGGAAAACAAACAAAATAAACTCTGGGTCAGTTATGGGACCGGTGTGAGTAAACTCCAAACATTTGTTTAACTTTCAAAATCCTTTCAAAAGAAATGATAATCGTAAGACCGATCCACACATAAACATGGATGGTTTTAACCTTACGATAACCAAAAATATTTTTGATATCAAATCCAGTGATATTACGATAGTGTTTAAATCAAATAAATAGAAATCTAGCGGAATGCTTGCATCTCACGCTCCATATATAATATTAAATCAAAAACCGCAAGGCGCTAATCGGCGATTGGATTCCAACTATGATAAGATATGGATCCACCTTTCGATCAGTATACTCTAGAGGGGATACACTGGGGTTCAACAAGAACATCTTGCAACCCGGCCACACATGGCTGACCACTCATTTAACTTGAGTGTATCGAGCATATTATCACCAAAGGTTGTGATCAGCAACCATTACCGAAAGCATACAACAACGAATAGAATAAGAAGCAAAAAATGAAATTTCTCTAGATCAAGTGATAATGCCCCTAGTGGGAATGACCCACATAGCTATGCTGCCTGCCCGATTTCTGTCATTTCCTGGTTTATGAGGCTTGAGGTCACGATTATCTTTCAAGAACATCTTGCCACCATTTACTTTAGATGTCACATCATCAGATCCGTCCAAATACGCAGTCCTGGGATTGGACAAACCGAAGATATCATTCTATCAATCCATCTTGGGCAATTTAAACCTAGGATTAATAGAACAGCCCTGGCACTTAACTCCATCTTCATATATCTTCAGCATAAGTTGATTCGTAACGCTTATGCCAACACAGAGTGGTTTTCGGGTAATACCCTGATCCCAGTCTCTTCGTATTGACAACGGAGGTATAAAATAAAATAAAACTGTGATAGTTGGTGATTTAACTATCAGAGGAATATCCATACAACCAACGATCTTATTTCCAAATGGAAATTCTAACGGCCAACCATCAAACAACACTATCCCCTTTTTAAATTAATTCCTTATTATATTATCATTCCCAATTCTCATTTCCCATCTTTCTTATCCTTTCAAAGCCCTATTTTCTCTCTTGATTCTTGGAAAAACATTCCCAATATCCTAATTTCTTTATTCGAGAAAATATCTCTTATTCCAGTTGAAAAACATTTCTAAATATTCACAAATCCTTATTTTCTATATTCAGAAAATATACCTTATTAATATCGGAAAATATTTCCTTCTTCCATTTCATAATTCCTCGTTGACCAATTCATTTCATTTTCTATGCGTAGAAAATATCTCTCATTTTATTTGGGAAAAACATTTCAAAAATCCTTTAAATTAACACAGTGTTATAAAACATCGTTATTTTAACTCAAACCATTAATCATTTATTAACTAACCATATTGCTAACCAATCTTCACTATCGAACCTTAACCATTCCTCCATCAATCATGAAGTCAACCAAGTTGGTGTATAATTACCTCTCAGACCTTAATCGAACATCATTCTCAATTTTGAAATAGTTAAAGCGTGTAACTTCAAATGAAACATCGCTTACGCGACTCTCAGATGCAATCTAATGATCCACTTCTTTTACGGATGAACATTGATTATAATAGCAGCGTTATAATCGCTGTTTCCAAATATTTAATTTATGTCTAACCTTTATTTTAACGGCAGCTGTAAAATTGCTGTTTAGATTTATAGAACATTTATTATAACAGTAGCATTATAACCACTGTTAGATTTACAAAACGATATCACACTTTATTTAATATTCCAAATTTTTAAATAAAACTTATCGTTTTTCTTTTAAAACGATTACCCATTTCCCTTTTCATTCAATTTCCAATCTAGATACATATTTTAAATCTAAATTTCCTTTATAGACATTTCATTTTTAAAATATTTCCTTTAAACCATTATTTACTTTAATCGTGAATATATTTCTTTTATATACAATCAAATCAGTTTGCTTTCGCACTTATAAATAATATATTAAACCCAAATTCTATTTATAACTTCTATTTAGAAGTTTTCATACGAATCTCATTTTTTTATTCCAATCATTTAAAATCTCGTTTATAATTTCCTTTATAATTTGCTAAGTTAAAATTCAATTACAAATGTCGGCTTCAATACCCATTTCCACTATATAAATTCAAACTGGAATTTACATTTCCATTTTTCCAATGATAAATAGTTTCTAAATTTATAAGAATTTCTTATAAATTTATTTTCTTAGTGTATTTATTAAAATAGATATTTCATTTAAAATCTACATGCACACCTTATATCATTTTTACCTCTAATTTAAAAATATCAATTTCCAATTAGATATAAGTTATCCTATTAAGTCCTGAATAACATAGCCAAGTTCCCATTTATAATTCTTTTGAATTTATTTAAATCCACTCGCATTCCGGACATCGGAATAATTTCCATTTTTTCCTTTTGAAACGATTTACAAATATCCAATGATAATTATTTTACTTCATTTACAAATATCGTCTATATATTTAACTACTTGTCTAATCCATTAAAACAGGTTCCTGTTTTAAATCAGTTTGAAATTCCAATTCTATTTTTGAAGTAAATTTTCTTTTTACATCTCAAATTCCATTTCTAAATTCGAAAATATTTTATGGTATTTAAATACCAATACTCTAGGGCCAGGGTAATTCAACACAGCATAATCAATCATAGTATATATCATAGTGAATAACAAACAATAATATAAATGTTGAGGAATCCAGTTGGATCCCTCCAACCTGTTTCCCTGCATCCACAGGTGTCAATCAATATCAATAACATTAATAATGTTAATTTCACATCAATATGAAATATCATGGTGAATGGAACCAATAGTCGATCAACGATTTACTATATCAACCATTTCAACCAATTTGATCAACCATTCATCCAAACAACCATCACGCAGTATAAAATTACTATAAATAAATTTAAAACTCGTTTATATAAAAAATATAAACGATCCAAAGTTAGTGAGTTTACTCACCCTGTTTTGCAGTTGACGATTCTGCTTTTTATTTTGTTTATAATCAAATCAATGTTTGATTTTATCACGAAATTCCAATAGCCGGATTCTCAGCCCCGCTAGTTCCACAACATAGATTTTGTTGTTACGATCCCAACGTGACCGGTTTCGCCTGATTCTGCTAACCTATAGGTAAGATATAACATTTATAATCATACAATTTAATTAAAATGATTTAGCTTCTTAATTATGGTTTATTTAACTTAATTATTTTGTTTGGGATACGAGGCTGATTAACAAAAAATTCTTGGACCTGCTCTAGATTCGGTCCTCCATGCTCAAACTTCAAAAGTACGCAATATAACTCCCGGCCGTCAAGATCTGATCCAAAGACCGCAATTTCTTTTCCTTCCTCTTCGTTATCATGTTATGTCACCCCGTATTCACCAAGCTTCAGGATGCTACAAATATCCTCCATCATTTAAAATTCCTCCTTAATCAACCTTCTACTTCTAATAACTCAAAATATATGCTAATCACATTATTAAATAACATGGCTTCTACTTCCTTGTTTAAAGATCACGCCCCTGCTACACTGTCTCATTAATGTTGCACTCTACATTATCCTGCACATCCAATCTTCTCAGCGATAATGAAGCCCAGCTTCAACAAACTAAACTTGACTTCACCGCTTTTTCCTTCATGAACAAAAACTGGAACCCAATGCTGCCATTTAGCAACTGAACATTGACCAGAACTTATCACCATGGCATGCCACCTTCAGATTATCTCTGCCCCATCAACAGTAGATTGTCACCCTCCTTCTACAATTCAGCTTGCACCCAGTACACAGACCATCCCGACACCATGCACTCCTTCATTCAAAAAACCAACTTCCATTCAGTACTTCGTTTATGCCCGCTTAAAACCCCCATTACCAAAACTACCGCGGGCTGTTCCCTATTCCCATGCCAATCCTTCATAGCCGTAACCACTCATACCCAATACTGCTTCGTTATACCCGGATACCTTTAGTACTAATAAAACCATGCAACACAGTTTCTTCCCACGTTTGAAATAACCGAACGCATGCATACGCCAATACTCCATCCCTCTGCTGCATTCAAATACGATCGTCGGATGCTAATCTAAGAGCGCAGTAAGGTGCGACCCTTAGCCCTCATCGTTCGACACTAGTACGGGATAACTCGATATCCTCTTTCTGCATGATAGCCCAAAACTGCCACACTGTTTAGATCTAATCTGACCTCCTTGATGTGCTAAAACAGATCAGCACCGTTGGATAGCTAGTTCTTGCATAAACGAAGATGTTTATGATTCAGAGTTTTTGGGTTCGATGTTCGGATTGTGTGATACTCGTGGAGGAAATTTGGCATGTGCCAGCCGTTTGAATGAGCACTCCAGAAAATAAATGAAGATTGCTTATATATTTATACTGAAAACGACTTGGTGGTCAAGGAAGATATCACATAGGATGTCCGCCATATTATATTAATGAGTGACAGTGTTTTGGGATGGACGAAAACAAGTGAACAGCTAATATGTTCAAATCAGAGGAAGCAACAATATTTTCCATAAAACCAGTTGGAAATTTTTAACCAAAAAGTTGTACGCTGATATTACATGGAGATATCGAAAGGATGGGATAATATTTAGAAAGCATGTATACACACAGCTGTGCGAGATTTATCTAACATGAACAACTGGATTTCTTCTGAACAGATAAGATTTGAATAGACTATAGTTTCATTTTGTGCTGTGCTTCTTCATTTAATACAGACTGGACAAAGGAAAGTCAAAATTAAATACTCAATGCCTGCAAATTTTGGAATGAAGAACGGATATAATTGGCTCGGTAATGCCACTAAAGATTTGAGATAAGACTTCGCTGAAATTTCCAATGCAACATGTAAAGATTTCGAAGGACAATGACATTTATTTCGATTTGTTGTGATTGAATAATTGTATATATTTTTCTTTATGTTGTAGCAGCTCCAACGTTTTACTCTGAAGATATGTCCAAACATATATAAATATACACCGCAAGATTAGATAAGGATTTTACATGTTTTCCCCCGATCGAGATTTGATAAGATTTGGCACAATTCATGTTTTTGTTCAAATACTTTTTACGTGTTGCTATACAGATTGCAACTCCTATAAGATTATACAGAGATTTGAAAAGGCGTACATATTTAAAAATATTTTGTAAGGGTTTTATTTTGTTTTTCTGAAAGCGACCATATTTTAGTATTTATGTGTGATTATCTGTTTGATGTTTTATATTCGTATTAGCATATTCAACGTCCCATCAAAAAGGGACTTGAAAATCTTATAATAATCTAATAATACGGATTAAATGAAATTGATTTTGTTTAAAACGGACATCGTTGTGCAAAGCGGCTATTTTTGAGGTTTAAATAAATCGATAAAATATAATAAATTCAAACACAATTTAACAAATAAATTATTATTACCCCATTTCAACATTTAATGCACTTTAAATGCTCTAAATTTAATGTCCAAAGATCTGGGTTGTTACATTCCTTCCCTTTTAAAAGAATTTTGTCCCCGAAATTATTATCGTAGGAACAATGTCATAAACCCAATTAACTAAGTTAAAAATCCTTTGGTCTACTTCTTAGCTTCGAATTCAGCTGAACTAATTTATTTCATTTACAATTAACAACTCGATTTTAAATTGTCACAAATTTCTTGAAAATTTTCTAACTCTTTAAGTTTTCAAAAAATTTCGCAAGCATCTCTTTTGCGCGGCTCAATCGTTACAATCACAACTCGCCTTTCTAGGCCTTCTCCAATCCAAAAGAAAATTAAAATTTTTTAAGTGGCTTTCCCCATAGGATTATAAAACCGTTGAACCCAACTAATATTGTAAACATGTACCTTTTTGTCAGCATAAATTCTATCTCTTGCATTTGCTTCCATTCAGTATTTGCTCAGCATACATATATTCATTTCCAATTGGTTTCAAATCAATCCAACTTCCATTTTTAAATCTCCAATTAACTTTTGATTAGTTCACTTCCATTCTATCAATCCACATTTGATTTCTACTTAAGTCAATCCACTTATTATACTTGAATCAAAATTTATCACAATTCAATTTTAATTAACAACATCCAATTTATATTCAACTTGCTTATTCATAAGTCGAATTCATATTAATAATTCGAATCTCAACATTTTCTTTATTTATTTTCATTCGGAATTATTTCTAAGCCAATACAATTTTGCTTAACATAAGTTAAATTTTAATCCATTTAATACATTTTTACCATTTCAATCTATTCAGCTTATACAAGTTAAATTTTAATTTCAGAATTTAAATTCTCGGGTTTTATTTCAAATTAATTTGAAATCATATATATTATACACATATATTTATAATAAACTCAATTCAAAACATTTGAATTTCTAAAACATCTTGTCCCTTTCAAACAAAATTTTCATTTCCAAAATACTATGGTAGCAATCTGTCACTCAGAAACTTGAAAATGAATACTATAATGTCGCGATCCATTATCAAAATTATTTTCTCACCACTGAAGTGATTTCAGTGCTTAATCCCTTTAAAAATCCATTTAAACCATTCTTATTCAAAAATACTTTGAAGTAATGTTATATTACTTTATAATATTTCAGAAAATATTTTCTAAATGCTTAGAATTTAAATCCCAATTCTGGTTTGAACTTAATCTTGGTTTATCTCATTTGTATACATTATCCTTATACAAAATATATAACCATTTCAATATTTCATAATTCCATTTGATTGTAATAATAATCAACACATTCATATATAATAATTCATAAATTATTCCTTTTTATATCAAAATATTTTTTGGGTAAAATTATTTCATATACCCATTTTAAAACAATAGTGTATTGAATAGCTTTGTTCGAGAGTTTAGAAACACCTATCGATACAGTTGTACATTCTGTATTGACCAGAATTCATAAACCACTCAACAAACTAGTCAATACAATATAAATCAATTTCATATCAAATCTACAAATACGCGCTTATATATATACACACTCAAATTCAATCTAGGGTATTACTGACCCCATCCCTATAGAATCACGCCAAGGTTACTACTCAACCTTTAGCTCTGCTCCCAAATGTAATGGCCCAAATTTCCGTACTGTTTGAGTTGACTAATTACACCACACGTCCAACCCAAATTGCGCAGAAATACGAATCATTAATAGAAAGAAGTTAGAGGATGAGAAATAGAAAGATAGAATGATTAAAATAGAAGAAAATGATGAAGAAAAATCTCACAGCGGAACGAATAAAATATACTGTATAACATAACTTTTGAAATACACATTAGAAATTGTGTATACATACCATTATCAGAGCACAACTGTTATCCATGGAATAATTATAAACACCTGTCTCCAGATACAACATAGTACACAGCAGAAAATATGATAGTCTATAACGAACTGATGAAGCCTCCTTCTTCAAGCTTCTCCAAATCAATCTGTAAAATCCCGACTACTTGACCGCCCGTACAAATTTGCACACCTAAGAGTTTAGGGAAAACAAACAAAATAAACTCTGGGTCAGTTATGGGACTGGTGTGAGTAAACTCCAACCATTTGTTTAATTTCAAAATCCTTTCAAAAGAAATGATAATCGTAAGACCGATCCACACATAAACATGGATGGTTTTTACCTTACGATAACCAAAAATATTTTTGATATCAAATCCAGTGATATTACAATAGTGTCTAAATCAAATAAATAGAAATCTAGCGGAATGCTTGCATCTCACACCCTATATATAATATTAAATAAAAAACCGCAGGGCGCTTATTGGTGATTGGATTCCAACTATGGCAAGGTATGGATCCACCTTTCGATCAGTGCACTCTAGAGGGGATACACTGGGGTTCAACAAGAACATCTTACAACCCGGCCACACATGGCTGATCACTCATTTAACTTGAGTGTATCGAGCATATTACCACCAACGGTTGTGATCAGCAATCGTTACTAAAAGCATATAGCAGTGAATAGAATAAGAAGCCAAAAATGAAATTTCTCTAGTTCAGGTGATAATACCCCTAATGGGAATGACCCACATGGCTATGCTGCCTGACCGATTTTTGTCATTTCCCGGTTGATGAGGCTTGTGGTCACGATTATCTTTCAAGAACATCTTGCCACCGTTTACTTTAGATGTCACATCATCAGATCCGTCCATTGGACAAACCGAAGGTACCATTCTATCAATCCATCTTGGGCAATTTCTACCTAGGATTAATAGAACAACCCTTGCACTTAACTCTGTCTTCATATATCTTCAGCATAAGTTAATTCGTAACGCTTATGCCAACACGGAGTGGTTTTCAGGTAATACCCTGATCCAGGTCTTTCCATATTGACAACAGAGGTATAAAATAAAATAAAACTTTGATATTCAGTGATTTAACTATCAAAGGAACATCCATACAACCAACGATCCTATTTCCAAATGGAAATTCTAACGACCAACCATCAAATAACACTGGCACCTTTTAAATTAATTCCTTATTATATTATCATTACCATTTCCCATCTTTCGTATCCTTTCAAAGCCCTATTTTCTCTCTTGATTCTTGGTTAAACATTCCCAATATCCTAATTTCTTTATTCGAGAAAATATATCTTATTCCAGTTGAAAAACATTTCTAAATATTCACGAATCCTTATTTTCTATATTCAGAAAATATGCCTTATTAATATCGGAAAAAATTTCCATCTTCCGTTTCTTAATTCCTCATTGACCAATTCATTTCATTTTCTATGCATAGAAAATATCTCTTATTTTATTTGGGAAAAACATTTCAAAATTCCTTAAAATTAACGCGATGTTATAAAACATCGTTATTATAACTCAAACCTTTAATCATTTATTAACTAACCATATTGCTAACCAATCCTCACTATCGAACCTTACCAATTCCTCCATCAATCATGAAGTCAATCAAGTTGGGGTATAATTACCTCTCAGACCTTAATCGAACAACATTCTCAATTTTGAAATAGTCAAATCTTGTAACTTCAAACAAAACATCGCTTATGTGACTCTCAGATTCAATCTAAGAATCCACTTCTTTTACAAACGAACATTGATTATAATAGCAGCGTTATAATCGCTGTTTCCAAATATTTGATTCATATCAAACCTTTATTTTAATGATAACATTAAAATCGCTATTTAGATTTATAAAACATTTATTATAACAATAGCATTATAACCGCTGTTAGATTTACAAAATATTATCACATTCTATTTAATATTCTGAATTTTGAAATAAACCTTATCGCTTTTCTTTTAAAACGATTACCCATTTCCCTTTTCATTCAATTTCCAATCTAGATTCTTATTTCAAATCTAAATTTCCTTTATAGATATTTCATTTTTAAAATATTTCCTTTAATCCATTATTCACTTTAACCATAAATATATTTCTTTTATATACAATCAAATCAATTTGCTTTCGTACTTATAAATAATATATTAAACCCAAATTTTATTTATAACTTCTATCCAGAAGTTTTCATACAAATCTCATTTTTTTTATTCCAATCATTTAAAATCTCGTTTATAATTTCCTTTATAATTTGCTAAGTTAAAATTCAATTATTAATGTCGGCTTCAATATCCATTCCCACTATATAAATTCAAACTAGAATTTTTATTTCCATTTTTCTAACGATAAATAGTTTTCTAAATATATAAGCATTTCTTATAAATTTATTTTCTTAGTGTATTTGTTAAAATAGATATTTCATTTAAAATCTACTTGCACACCTTATATCGTTTTTACCTCTAATTTAAAAGTATCGATTTCCAATTAGATATAAGCTATCATGTTAAGTCCTGAATAACATAGCCAAGCTCCCATTTATAATTCTTATGAATTTATTTAAATCCACTCGCATTCCGGACATCGGAATAATTTCCATTTTTTCCTTTTGAAACGATTTCCAAATATCCAATGATAATTATTTTACTTCATTTACAAATATCGTCTATATATTTAACTACTCGTCTAATCCATTGAAACAGGTTCCTATTTCTAATCAATATGAAATTCCAATTATTTTTGAAATAAAATTTCTTTTTACGTCTCAAATTCCATTTCTAAATTTGAAAATATTTTATGGTATTTAAATACCAAAACTCTAGGGTCAGGGTAATTCAACACAACATAATCAATCATAGTATATATCACAGTGAATAACAAATAATAATATAAATGTTGAGGAATCCAATTGGACACCTTCAATCTGTTTCCCTGCATCCACAGATGTTAATCAATATCAATAACATCGATATTGTTAATTTCACGTCAATATGAAATATCATCATGAACAGAATTAATAATCGATCAACGATTTACTATATCAACCATTTCAACCAATTTGATCAACCGTTCATCCAAACAACCATCACGCAGTATAAAATTACTATAAATAAATTTAAAACTCGTTTATATAAAATTATAAATGATCCAAAGTTAGTGAGTTTACTCACCTTGTTTTGCAGTTGACGATTCTGCCTTTTATTTTGTCTATAATCAAACCAACATTTAATTTTATCATGAAATTCCAATAGCCGGATTCTCAACTCGACTAGTTCCACAACGTAGATTTTGTTGTTACGATCATAACGTGACCGGTTTTGCCCGATTATGTTAACCTATAGGTAAGATATAACATTTATAAACATACAATTTAATTAATATAATTTAGCTTCTTAATTATTTTGTTTGGGATACCAGGCTGATTAACTGAAATTTTTTGGACCTGCTCTAGATTCGGTCCTCCATGCTCAAACTTCAGCTGTACACAGTTAAACTCTAGGCCGTCAAGATCTGATCCAAAGACCACAATTTCTTTTCCTTCCTCTTTGTTATCATGTCACCCCATATTCACCAAGCTTCAGGATGCTACAGATATCCTCCATCGTTTAAAATTCCTCTTTAATCAACTTCTACTTCTAATAACTCAAAATATCCGCTAATCACATTATTAAATAACACGGCTTCTACTTCCTTGTTTAAAGATCACGCCTCTGCTACAGTGTCTCACTAATGTTGCACTCTACATTATCTTACGCATCCAATCTTCTTAGCGATAATGAAACCCAGCTTCAACAAACTAAACTTGACATCACCGCTTTTTCCTTCATGAACAAAAACTAAAACCCACTGCTGCCATTTAGCAACTGAACGTTGACCAGAACTTATCACCGTGGCATGCCATCTTAAGATTGTCTCTGCCCCATCGATATTAGATTATCACCCTCCTTCTACAATTCAGCTTTCACCTAGTACACAGACCATCCCAACACCATGCACTCCTCCATTCAAAAAAACCAACTCCCATTCAAAACTTCGTTTATGCCCGCTCAAACCCTCATTACCAAAACTGCCGCGAGCTGTTCCCTGTTTCCACGCAATCCTTCATAGCTGTAACCACTCATACCCAATACTGCTTTGTTATGCCCGAATACCTTTAGTACAAATAAAACCACGCAGCACAGTTTCTTCCCACATTTGAAATAACCGAACGCATGCATGCGCCAATACTCCATCCCTCTGCCACATTCAAATACGATCGTTGGATGCTGAGCTGAGTGCGCAGGAAGGTGCGGCCCTCAGCCCTCATCATTTGACACTAGTATGGGATAACTCGATCTCCTCTTCCGGTCATGACAGCCCAAAACCGCCACACTGTTCAAATTCGATCCGACCTCCTCGATGTGCTAAAATAGATCACCACTGTCGGATAGCTAGTTCTTGCATAGACGAAGATGTTTATGGTTCAGAGTTTTTGTGTTCGATGATCAGATTGTGTGATGATCATGGTGGAAATTTGGCATGTGCCAGCCGTTCGAATGAGCACTCCGGAAAATAAACGAAGATTGCTAATATATTTATACTGAAAACGACTTGGTGGTCAAGGAAGATATCACATGGGATGTCAACCATATTATAATAACGAGTGACAGTGTTTTGGGATGGATGAAAACAAGTGAACGACTGATATGTTCAAATCAGAGGAAGCAACGGTATTTACCATAAAACCAGCAGGAAATTTTTAACCAAAAAGTTGTATGCTGATATTACGTGGAGATATCGAAAGGATGGGATAATATTTAGAAAGCATGTATACACACAGCTGTGTGAGATTTATCTAACATGAACAACTGGATTTCTTCTGAACAGATAAGATTTGAACAGACTACAGTTTCATTTTGTGCTGTGCTACTTCATTTAATACAGACTGGAAAAAGGAAAGTCAAAAGCAAATACTCAACGCCTACAAATTTTGGAATGAAGAACGGATATAATTGGCTTGATAATGCCTCTAAAGATTTGAGATAAGACATCGCAGAGATTTCCAATGCAATATGTAAAGATTTCGAAGGACAATGACATTTATTTCGATTTGTTGTGATTGAATAATTGTATTTTTTTTATTTATGTTGTAGCAGCTCCAACGTTTTACCATGAAGATATGTCCAAACATATATAAATATACACCATAAGATTAGATAAGGATTTTACATGTTTCCCCTGATCGAGATTTGATAAGATTTGGCACAGTTCATATTTTTGTTCAAATACTTTGTACATGTTGCTATACAGATTGCTACTCCTATAAGATTGTACAGAGATTTGAAAAGACGTACAAATTTCAAAATATTAAGTAAGGGTTTTATTTTGATTTTCCGAAAGTGACCATATTTTAGTATTCATGTATGATTAATGGTTGATGTTTTAAATTCGTATTAGCATATTCAACGTCCCATCCAAAAGGGACCTGAAAATCTTATAATAATCTAATAATACGGATCAAATTAAATTGATTTTGTTAAAAATGGAGATCGTTGTGCAAAGCGGCTATTTTTAAGGTTTAAATAAATCAATAAAATATAATAAATTCAGACACAATTTAACAAATAAATTATTATTATCCCATTTCAACATTTAATACACTTTAAATGTTCTAAATTCAATGTCCAAAAATCTGGGTTGTTACAATACTCAGTTGAAGTTCGAAAAGCCAAATTATGAACTACCACGCTGCGGCAAGCTCATTTTAATTACATTTAAATATAAACATTAAACTTTGTTTATTATAAAAAATTCCAATTCCATTTCTTAAATATTAACTATAAATTAAACCCGTTTACCAAATCTAACTAAATATTTCAATTATTTCTAATCGTGGATTATTTCGTTAGTTATAAATCTAATCATAATTCTATTATTAATATTAACTTCCCATTCTGTTAGAAATGGATTATTTTATAAAATTTGATATAATCTAATTTCCATTATAAATCCAGTGGATTTTTCTCAATTCAGTTTATATTCCGAAATATAGTCAATCATCTTGTTTCAAAACACTTCTCAATTCACCTTTAAATTCATATTTGAATTTAAAATTCAAATTATCCAATGATAATTATCTCACTTAATTTATAAATGTTGTTTATAAATTTAACTTCCTTTTTTAATAATTTAAATCAAGTTTCATTCAAAAATCTATTTGAAACTTAATTCATTTTATATTCTGAATTCTGGAATAAAACCCATCGTTCCCTTTTCGAAACAATTTCAATTCTATATTTTTTAGATTTGTACTTGAATTTAAATTGAAATTTATCTATTGATAATTAATTCACTACATTTATAAACACCGTTTATAAATTCACTTGTTTTATATTAAAACAAGTTCTATTTTGATCTATTTAAACCCGATTCTTCCTTTGGAATATTTTATTTTTAAAGCTTATATATAAATATATAATCTATTTTTTATATTAATTCAATTTCGATCTAATAAAAATTTAATGTCCTACCTAGAAATAATTTATTATTATTTTTATAAATTAAACATAGTCGAATTCAGATCATAAATCCATATGGATTTATTTCAGTTCTGTTTACATTCCGATTATCGGAATAAATTTCATCCTTTACTATCTAAAAGGATTTCTAATTCTCATTTTAAATTTACATTTGAATTTAAATTTTCATATTATCCAATGATAATTTATTTCCCTTTATTTATAAACACTGTTTATAAATTCATTTCAATTTCCTGCACTACCCAATGAAAATCATTCCATTTTATTTATAAACATCGTTTATAAATTCAATGCTTGTTTTTATTATTCAAACAAGTTAATATTTTTGTAGCTCATTTGAAATTCAAATTCTATTTTGGAAAAATAGATTTTACCTTTTTAAATCTCAAAATCACGTTTCACGGTATTATTATCAATCAACATTTAGGCCCAGTGATGTTTAAACATTCAAAAGCATCCAATTATCAAATCACGGGTTTTCTAACACATCATATATGATTATACATACATACATACATACATACATACATACATACATATATATATATATATATATATATATATATATGAAGACAAACAATAATAAATTTTGAGGAATCAAGTTGGATCCCTCCAACCTGTTTTCCTGCATCTATAGATGTTAGACAACATAAAAAAATTACCCATCATGCTTCGAGGTAGGATATCGGGGTATAGAAGGTAATCCACTATCATGTGGGGGTGTATAGGGTCACCCGCTAATGATACTACGGGCATCCGCTAATGGTACTTCAGGAAATATCCAACCGCATATATATATATATATATATATATATATATATAAAATAGCTACAAATACCAAGCCTAAATAACTAATATAGTTGATAACCACAATTTATAAATAAATAGCAATGCAACCAATTAACCAATAAACAACATATAAAAATTAAAAGTTCGATTATAATAGATTATAATCGAACTAGAGAGTGAGTTTACTCACCTGAATTTAATTATTTGTCGAATATCCAGCTTCCTGAATTATCTGAATCCCTAGCTGACTCAGAAAAATCTCTAACCAATCCCAGCTCATATATTTCGCAATCCAATGTGAAAATCCCTACTCGATTCATTCAATAAACATATAATTATTATACTTTTATTTAACTAATAAAATAATATTTTTATTGATCTAATATATTCTTCTTGAGCTAATATATTTCCATGGTTCGATTAATATTACTGGTAAAATATTTGGGGTGATATATTTCAACAATTAATTATTTTTAACATTTAAAAGTTAAACCAAATTTGAGTGAGATTAAAACAATTTGATTTGATTTATTGGTTGTACTATTATTAATTAAACTGAACTAATATAATAATTAAATTATTTAAATCTCGAAATAACATATACCTTACTCCATTTATTGCTGCCTTATTACTGCTGTACCACTTATAAGATGATCTCAACACCACTATCGAACTGCTACAAACCATCAACCCATCACCCAGCTCACTATCAACACAGTCGACTCCTCAAAACTCACGTGCCTCTCTTTCATATCCAGTTCCCCAATTCGAAAGAAATACCCCGGGCACCACCTCCATCATATCATCGAACCAAAATATCACCCATGTTCAACCCATCAGTATATTCGAACTACTGAAGTCGCCCATCCACTTCAGCATTAACACACTGGAACTGCACAATATCAACAGCCGCACTTTAGTTCATCCTCCAATAAAACGATTTCTACCTAGATCGATTCTGCCCCTCCAGTTGCAGCTCTGTCTTCCTATGAAACCGCAGCACATTCTTCATAAAAAATCGAAGTGATCGATCGCACTTATCCAAGTCGAAGTCGCCGTACTTCCTCCCCAAATTCGAGCGTTGCTAGTTAGGTTCCAAGCTACACGGTCTTGGCGAATTCGATATTCAATTTGCGAGTTGCTTCAGAGTATTTTTGATTTTCAGGCATTATGTTAAATCGCGATTTTGATTCTTTTTCTTTCTTCTAGAATGAATTCGATTTAAGGAAAATAAAATGGGATAGGCGGCTTTGATATCTGCTGAAGAAAATAGAATAGATGGGGCAGAAAATAAAAGGAATATGGGGGTTTACTCGTGATATTTATTAATGGAAACAGGGGAACCAAAAGTACACAAGCCATTACATCCTGGTTTTACTTCATGGTGAAGAGAAGGAACATATAGTACGTGATGTTGAAAGAAGAAACAACTAGCTAGGGGTAGCCCTTTTCATTGGAAAATTAGCTTGTCCTTATTTTTATTTTTATATTTTATGTTGATTTGAAATGAGGTGATTTTAACCCTTTTAAAATATCACCTGTTGTTGAACTCCTATTTAAACGCAACAACATGCATTCCTAGGGTTATACCACTATTCTGAACACCAGGACATGAGGTATCGTAGCTTAATTTGATCGTATGGAGAAGATATCAAATTAATCAATATAATATAATTTCAAAATAATTAATTTCTTGATAGTAAATTATTATCTATATTTTATATTGATCATTTAAATCGTGTCAATTCAGTTTTTTTTACTTTGAATCCAATTATATCTCGAATTACGATAATTCGATATATTCTAAATTAAATTATATTCAATTATTAAATCGATAACTCAATATAAAAATTGATTTATATTATCAATTAAATATTTAAAACCATATTAAATATTTAAAATAAATCATCTAAAAATTCGGGTCATTACAAGAATGTTATTTTAGATAAGGATAAACTACATATAAATAGAGGCAAGGATTGGCAATGTAAGCAAGTATCTTTTGTAATAATCAATCAATAAAGAAATAACAATGTACTTTTTTTGTTTTACCATTTAATATATCTCTTGATCAAATTCTAACAAAATCATCTCATGCAAGTAAGGATAACACTAATGTCAATATTCATTTGATGTATATGATGAAAAAAATATGTGTGATAGCTGGTGACTATCTGCGTTGGCAAGTGAAAGAATATGAATGTTAGCATATGTCAGCCATAAGTGTCATCTAGTCTTACATGGTTGGAAGTATACAAGTTTTGACTCAACATAGAAGTGTGCACTATGATAAAATTAGAGAAGGTGGCTTGTATGGGTAATTTGGAATAATCTTGAATAAACAGGACATTGTTGTATTGAATGGATTCAACTTCTAATACTTCAAAAAAGCATAAAACGCATAGTTTTGTTTTACTATTATACATAACCAAATTGTTTTAGCTGTTTAGTAATGATCGACATATAGAGATACTTCTACCCATAATAAATAAAATTTTAGAATGAAGAACACAAATTTTGAAACTGTTCATAATAAAATTCAAAATTAGAAATTTATAAGCTTTTAAAATAGGTAAACTACATTTTCGATCTACTAAAATCATAAACAACAAAATTACATATTTTATTTTTAAAAGCTTTTCAAATTAATTAATATTTAAAACAACGATTTTATGTTGACAAAGTCCGTATTTTTAAACTACAGAAGGATGACATGCGCAATTCATATAAATTCAGTATTCTTAAACCTTAAGTGGTCAAAGAAGTTTTTTTTTTGCAATCATTAAATACGATGAAACTAAAATTTTCATGCATTAAAGATAAATGAAATTGAATTGATAGAAAAGGCTTTATTGTTGAGAGAACAAATCGATGTACTAGCTATGTTTAACATTTTTGAAACTTGGAAGATTTTTAAGAATATGGCAAGAAAAAATTACCATGGAGCACAAGTAGGAAACATATGAATTGGTAGCATCGTGTGTTCATTCTCCTGATTTACTCAATTAATATTTGGAGCACCATCACTTAACCAAATAAATGAGGTATGTGATACGATCGTTATTTATCTACATATTTTTCCTTTACTTCGCTTAAATTATGTTTTCACTAAATTTACTATTTGTCTTATAAGATATATTTTTTAATCAAAACAAATTTTTTCTCCCTTTATGTCATAGTATGACGAACTAAATCAGTTACTTCTCCACTTAAATTTGAGTTCGTTATCTTTATCCATGATGATAAGTGTTGACTTGCCTTTTGGCAAGGCTATCACCCTGTGAGCTACCACTGACAGAGTCGATAAGGGCTCGGGCATGGTCTTCGATAAACTCGGACATCACCAGCTCAACCCCTAATTTGATCACCTTTGGGGTCATCTAGGCCCAGCAACATCAATAGACTACCAGGGTCTAAGAAGAGGGTATACTAAGTCTCGGATCGAAGGAGATCCATCCTACATACCTTAGCTTGAAAAGGGTTCCATCTCGGATCGAACGAAACCCCAGCTCGAGTCGAAGACCACACTTAAGTAAAAACAAAACTCTAAATCAAATGGAGCTCGAATAGAATGGAATCCGGGCCTGAAACTGTTCTGACGACTTTCTTCCACTATCAACCCACGATCTCATACTGTTTCGTATCTTATGCCACGTGGCCACATTCGAATCGACATGCCTCGAACAGACCCGCCACTTCGTTGTAACCGTCTCTACTACCCTTCGAAAAACATGGCTTGGATGCCACGTGTTCGATCTGAATCGATATGCAGCAGCATCTATAAATACATCGACTTGAAGACATTTTAGGGGAACTTTTGGCCATATGAAGCTCTGCATTACTTAGCCATGGCTGCCAACCATTTTTATCTCGAAATATAAGTGATGTTCATGATTATAATTCGAAATAATCAACAGAAAGAGTGTTGTACGATATATTCTGACAATCTCATTCATTGTAACTCTAATATTCTAACATTATTGAGAGATTATAAAGTGGATATAGACTTGTTAACACCGAACCACTATGAAATTGCTGTTTTCTTGCTATTTCTTGCATTTTTCAGTTATTTCTTCATACTTCATGCTCTAAACACGGCTTTTTGGGTGTTAGTACCATTTTTTCGTCTAACAATACGTTTGAGGGGAAATATCTTCAAAAACTTACATAGACATTTTAGCAAAAATAATTTACACAGACTTTGAAATATAGAAATGAAATAAAATTATAGGTTATTTTATTGCAAATATTGCATTACATCTTTCAAAATTAGATACAAAGTAATGAATTAATTATATATTTATTTGCCACCTTGAATTGAAATCTTAATGATAGGACGAATTTTTTCGACATTGAAATGCCTTTTAAGTCTACAATTTGAAATAGAGTTTATCATTAGGAATCCTAATTAAGGCAAATAATAATGACCACGAAACCAATTTTCAAGCAGAGTTAGGTAAATGAAATCTTAAATTTTTGACGAACCTTGGACTTTTAAATTAGATGGACTATACATAGTTGCACTTAATATTAAAGTTAATGCACTTAGATCTCTCTATGTTCACATCAGTCTGAATAGATACAGTGCATCTTTTGTATATAGTTCTGCATTAATTTTTTCTATAAAAATTAAGTTTTTTCTCGATGTCGTCATAAATAAATAAATAAATAAATATATATTTATTTATATATTGACGCCAAAAAGTGGCACTAATACCCAAAAGTCGGGTTTAGAGCATGAAATATGAGAAAGTAACTAAAAAAATCAAGACGACATTATTTTACAGAGTTTCGGCATTATGAACCTACATCCACTTTATAATTATCTTGATTATATAAGAAAAGTGAAGTTACAATGATGGAGATTGTCAGAATCTCAAATACAATGCGATTTTGATGATAATCTCAAATTACAATAACTGAAATGCTTCATAACTCGAGAAAATTATGATTGGACACCATGATCCATTCTGTTATAGAGATGAAGCGCGAGCCAAAAGTACTCTTCTTGGAGCCTTTGAGGGCTATTTATAACTGGGTTGCTCCCAGGTCGGCCAAGACACATGGCGTCCGATCCGGGTTCGGTGGAGAGTAGTGGACCGTGTCTTCAGGCGAGAGAACATGTCTTATGAACCTGTAGTATCCGGGTCGGTATACCAAGCTAGGTTATACTGATCCAAAAGTATCATTCTGGGTTGTCCGAACCGGAAGTGTCATTATGAGGTCCGAACCAATGTTTGCTACGTCGAGCCGAGGTAGGGGCGTGGGGAAGTGTTTGCATCGTCCGGGTCTGTATGGCCTTTAGACAAGACGACGTAATGTTGAGACGAGGTTGTCTCCAACGTCTTCACTGTCCTTTCCAAGTAGGGAGTAGGCCGAGCCGGGGTTCCTCAATGTCCTTCCTGGTTAAGCCAAGATATATAGAATTGAAATTGTTGCCGCTATGCTTGATCCCTTCATTATATGAATGTGTAATACTTAAGTCAAGCGCATGTTGGACCTTCACTTCCTCGAACCGAAGTGCATTGATTTGGAAATGCTGTCAAATCTCATCTAATCCAGGAAGCACCGATCTGGGGCATACCGATTCAGAGTACCCCATACAGAATAAGGCTTTGTGTGGCTTAGTCGAGCCGATTGTACCGAGTCTGAGCTTGAGCAAGTAATGTCCAAGTCTTGGAGGATTCTAGTGCTTCATCTGGAAATGTCCGGGCTTGTTTAAACCCACAGTCGAGTAATGAGCGATTCTGTGATGGTAGGACCCAAGAGTGACGGCCTTGCCGAAAGGCATGTTAACAATTTATATCGTTGACGTTTATATTAATTTCAAAGCGACACAGGTTCATACAATATAAACATCATGGATATTAAGCATTTATACTTAATGTCTTTGAGTTGGTGTTTGTAGATAAAAGGCTATCAGATTACCTAGTTTCATTTATCTTTCCTTTTATTACACGAACTTTTTGTTTTCTTTTGCTTTCATATTTCACCTCAAGTTTTAGCTTAATATATCGAATTTTGTCCTCAATGATAACTGCGGTATTCATCCTTTTCTGATATTATTATACCGATCCTCCTACCTTATTATAGATATTTCTTAGGAAAAATTGCCATATAAGGGATTTTCAGATATTCCAAAAAACATATAAAATTAGCGTATATCTGGATTTTTTCCCCGAAAATTGCCTTATAGCCATTTACTATAACAATTAGGAGAATAAACATAATAATAACAAAAAATAGAATCATATTTTTATTGCATGGTGTGTTCAACTTTTATTAGAATTTTTGCGTGCATTACAAAACTATAAACATGCAATATCTAAATATACATATCTTCTTCAAAATATTTTATACATTTTATTTTTATGAAGTTTATGATGGTAATTAAATTGAAGAGACTATGATTTTGGACCATTGATCGAGCAAAATGCATTTGGTATAAAAAACAAAAAATAATTTAACGTGTAATATTTGTGTGCATCTTTAAATTTATGCACAAGTTTTTGGGAACAATAAATATATTTCAGGCCATAAGTCTTTTATATGTAATGTTAATGCATATATAGTGTCTTTGAAAAAACATGGTATGCTTACGTTATTTTTTGTATTTTATTAATAAATTGGATCATTCCCCCATTATTTATGCAATTAATTGAAAAAAATAGTATGACACAAATTTATATTTTAGTTTAATTAGTCAAATAAAACTTAGTGTTCAACTTAAATATTATCACTAAATTTAATTCTAATAGATTGCTTTTGGGTAGATCCCTAATTTTACAGTAATTATTTCAGAATGTAATTATAATGTCTTCCAGATTTGAAGTTAATTATATTTTATAAAACCTAAGTATGTGAACTCTATGGTAAAATACGTCCTCCATATTAAAACTATATTATGCATCTAGAATAGCATTTGCACTGTTTTTTCAATTATATTTACTAGGTTGGCCACTATTAAGTGCTATTGTAAGTGTTGATTTCTGTATGATTTATTTTACATTTGCAGGCGCGATATGCTTCGTATAGGGCATTTCTATTTAATGTGATAAGTATATATTTCATTAAAAAAAACCTAGAAGCGTTCATTTATATCACAGACATGTAATGCCCAAACTGCTTTATCACTTTATGTAGTTCTTCGCAACTTTAAGATGCTTGCTTATTACCTGTTTAATTATTAAAATATATTTATGATGATCTTAAAGGAGTACCCATGTTAACCTGCTTTGTGACCAGGCCACCCAAAGACAAGGACCTGAGTACGAGCTGCATCAATCAATGATCTGTTAGATAAAGTGGCAAGAGGTTGGAAAACTTAGCATTTTTGTGAAAGGAACTTTCGGATTGGGTTCCACCGTTTGGGTCAGATCCCGGGAAGCTTGGACTTGGCATCGGCAAAGTACGAGTTAACATGACTCAACCGGGTCGGACCTAGGAGCTCGGGACGAAAGCGATGGACTCGAGTATTTTACAAGAGGCCCCAGCACTATTGTTGCGGATTAGAGAATGGCTTAACCGACTTGCATGAACTCAAGACTGGGCAAAAGAATGTTCTCGGTTCGGATCAAACGAGATCTGATCAAACCCGTGTTCACAAGGCCTGTAACGTACTGCTACCTGATCATTTCGAATGGCACCTACCCGACCCAGGCTGAAGCAATAACTGCACCTAAACATGCTCCTACTTTATAGGCAACTAACTAGCCCCACTTTCCTTCATTTTTGGATCTAGTTACACCTTGGAACACACCACGTTTCCAATTACTGAACACAATTTCGTGCTTCACTGAATGGAGGCCACGCGTCAATCCAACCGCTCACTAATAAAGCCTATACATACATGATCACGGATCCTTTTCCAGAGGATTTTGGCACTTTGTTTCTTCACGCCATGGTGCCATTCTCCTCAACGGATAATCTCTTTCTTCCCTAATGAAAATATAATGAATTTGGAGAGAATTATTCATTGTATTCAATTGATTGAGTGGTGATATTCATTGTAATTGTAATCTACGAGTGAAATAAGAAAATATGAAGTGGATGTAGGCTCGTTAACGCTGAACCACTATAAAAATCGTGTGTTAATAGCTTTTCTATGCTTTCTAGTTTATGATTCCTCATTATTCTCTGCAAAATATGATCAGCTGGGTGTTAGGACCATTTTTTGGTCTAACATTTTGGTGCTTTCACTGAGAACGGACTGATTCTCAACCATAGATCTTCTCATCTACTAACGGATACCGTATTTCATTGAGTGAAGATCCGTATTTGATTTGAAATGTTCGCTGGCTACATAGATATATAAGCCATCACGGCTAAGATCTGTACTGCCTCCGATTGTTTTGAAGCATATGGGATTGAAAAAGTAGGATATGTGTTAAACTAGCAGCATCTTGATAGGATGGGATTATATCACTTCGCGGATCGAATTGAGGAAGCAACACTCATTTCAGAATGAGGAAGTTGAACTCATCACACGGATCGGATCGGAGTTCCAAATTGTATAATTGTCTGGGTCAGGTCGGATGGGACGTGAACCTGCCTGAAGCCAATCAATTACATAACACCGAATTTGGGGATGACCTTCATCCGACCCGCAACATCAAAGACACCTCCGAACCGCTGCTCAAAGATATAACCCGATCCGACCTGAAGGTGTTATCCAACTCATGAAACATGAAGATATCCGACCCTAAACCCACTTTTCCGATCCGACAGCTGGCCAGAACATGAATCCAAAGCGACTTGCTCGATCCGACCTGAGGGCTCAACCCCGATCCGATGACATCCCCGAACCGCATCTTGAAGGCGAATTTCGATCCGACCCGGTATGGTTGTTTTTGGGACAAATACATTTTTCAGACCATTTCAGAAAAGGCTCCATCTTTCAAAATCGAAAAAATCGTGCGGTGCCCACGTTTTCGACCTAACCGGCTAAGTCGATCGCCGCTGGGACTGTGGGGCCCCGAACCTCCACCGGCACTGCGCCCGTACCCGCTAACGGCCTCGCCTTCGGTTCGACATATATTTTGGCCAACAGCGGTCATCAAAGCTTGTCAATGAAGATTAGACAAATAGTCAAAGAATATAACAACAAAATGACTGGGATTCCTCCAGAAGCTATGATCTCTATTTGTCGATGTTATTTAATGTGAGGAGCTATCAATCAGATTCAGCTTGCTATCAATCAGATTCAGCTTGCTATCAATGATAGTTTACGAGATAATGATTGTCTCATAGCATGCCTCCTCTTGGTCAAGTGACGAGAGCTCGAGACTAAAGCAAATATGAATCAACCATTAGCTCTCTACTTCTTATTTCCGTTGTGATATAACGCACGAATATTAGTTGAAGTCTCGCAAACTATGTTGTCTTATTAAATCTCATCTAATCAAGGTATAGACCGACCAGTTCCAGCAGAATTCAGAGCTTACATTGCACCCTAGTGTCTACTTCTCAGTCCCAACCGAAGCTGAAGCGGGAATGGTCCTTGATGACCAAGTCATTTGAAGAGCCTGCTATTTGGCTGGATAGAATATGCTACGCAGTAGAGATGGCATGGAGCCCAAAAATGCTTTCCCTCCTGAGGAGATGTAGCGTGAATGATGCTTGGGCTTAGCAAGCAAAGAAAACTTTGCAGAAAGAGCTGCCTGATGATTTGCCCGAAGATATAAATCCCAGAGAGGATGAAGATTCGGGGTGCAAGAGGGAAACATCTAACGAAGCAACTGCAAAAAGATTGAAAAGCTCATTTGCAACTTGTTGATTGCTTCAAGAAAACTCCGCCACTATTTCCAAGTTCATCTGATTGTGATACGCACTGATTAGCCGCTACAGCAGGTCCTGCAGCGACCTGTGATATTCCGACGATTGCTTGAATGGAACATCGGGCTAAACCATTTTGACCTCAATTACTCCTGAAGAAATACATATGGGGGAAAGCGTTAGCCGACTTCATCGCTGAGTGTGCTATTCCCGAAGAAGATGTGTTAGATTAACAATATGGCCCCTCAAAATGAAAGATGAAAACCAAGCACCCAGAAGTTGTATACAAACGGTGCAAAGAATAATCGACAGTCCGGCATTGAAGTTGTATTGATTTGAAGGATATTCCAAATGAAGGGACTACGACACACAGCTTACCTAGAACGGGTAGAAGAGCTGTTGGATGGATGGAACATTACAACATATCTTATATCCCACATGCAGAAAATCAAAAAGCGGATAATCTGGCCAACCTAGAAAGTTTCGATAATCCGGAATAGACAGAGATGATCCCAATCTAGACACTCGGAAGTTGATCCCGTATTGGAGGCCGAATTCGGAAAAGAGTCATGGACAACTCCCTTTAGAAACTTCCTGCGACACAGATTGTTTCCAGCAAGGAGAAGCAAAGGGCGTACCATCATTCGTTATGCCTCGAGATATGGCATGCAAGATGACATTTCTTATTCATTTTGAAAGGTTGTTCAAAGATAGATATCAATGAGTCTCATTTCTCAATTCACTTCCCTGAATGATTTGACAAAATCACTTTTCAGCCTCCTGCTAGATGGGAGACGAAGGTGAATGAACCTTTTTACGAACGACATTTTGGAGAAAGAAAGTGAAGATTCACAATTTCACTCCCTTTATCGAGTATTAGTCAAGTAACTCGTGTCCCAGACGCTGGGGGAAACAGGAAATTCGATTTTCGATTGCTCGAGATTACATCATCTAATTCAAAGCTGATACATCATAGGCTTGCATGATCGAATGTCCCAGCCTTGCCCAAAGTTGGCAAGTTAAAAGTATAGAACACTTAAGCCTAGATGATGATTGATTATTTGTGAAGTAGATCTTATTCCCGACGTGGGATTGAAAACATATATGCGGATGGATGAGATATGACTATCCCCCTTGCAGCCATATCCTATTTCCTTGCATGGAAGCACAAAAGTTACTATAAGCATGGATCCATTATTATCATGCCAATTATTATCCTAGCACCAATGTGATGATATGCTACCATTAGCGATAAAATCAAGACTCCCTAACACTCAATGCTTGCCCCTACATGGGGGCAAGAAAGCGATTCATAGGAGATGCGAACTCGTCATTTGCTTACGGTATTTACCTAACTGCCTTTGTCGCTCCAAGACCCTAATCACGGTTTGTTCATTCTCGGGACCGCCATCCCACAACGATTTGAAAAGATGTTCATCACCAGCTAAAGATTTTGGCAGCCATCCTTAACAGAGATTGTCGAGGCAAAATGGACCTGCAAAGAGCATGCAATGCCATTTTCGCACAGAATGATATTCATTCCTTTACCAGGGTATCTATGATTTGATACCGATCAGACTTCTAACACCCGCGTATAGAGTTATGGAGCAACACCATGACGAGCTTGACTGAACCGTTCATTTACAAAGCCACGCCCTCTGCTTGAAAGAGGCTGTATAGCTCAAGGTGGATCCGAGATGACCATCCACCCCTTGGCTCATACGTGGCAGAGCTAAAGATAATTATGCATTGACTTTTACATTTCAAAGTCGGAATCCAATTTCAGATAGATGCAGTTCGACCGTCTACATGGCTCGATCCTATGTTTGATGCCACCAAATTACATGAGTCCAAATAAAAGAGGCAGCATTGCCCGTTGACATGCTTACTTTTCAATCATGCAATTTACTTTTACATGCTTCCTAAGTTATTGACATAACTAACTCATGCGATATGAATGATGCAGGTACCCGAAGTTTGGTGCCAATCAATCCTCCCATAGATTGATCGGGCGAATAAAAAGATTTAGCAAACATGACCCGATTGTTTGCTTGACAAGCACTAATCCTCAGAGCCTGGATAGGAGTGTAAGCCTAATACGATGCGATAGGCGCGCCAAGATTAAAGACCACCCGATCCCTAACTCTAACCCTGACTTACGAAGGGAGAGTATAAAGGACGGGAAGATGACGTCCACCACTCTAACTCTCGTGACCTGAGAGAGAGTATAAAGGACGGGAAGATGACGTCCACAGGGCATGATGGTGCACCACGATTAAAGACCGCCTTAACCACACTCTAACCTAGGAATACGACAGGAGAGTATAAAGGCGCTGAGAACAAGTGCCGATGAAAATGGGTTCCTACCCCACTGAAGGATTGGGGTCAAGATTGAAAGCTGAGCCCATACTCCCACTGAAGGATTGGGGGTTATATAATTTCGATCCTAATCTGTCTCGAACAAACCCTAGCCAAGAACTTTATTCAAGATTGATTGGGGGCATACACATACACATCCCACCCCAGTTGTCTATTACTTAGTTTAGCAATGATTTTTATTGCAGAAATTGTTGTTTGCAGGGATGTTGGATTGAAACCCCTTGCTTGATTTGTGATGTGATTCATTGTTTATTACTTAGATTAGTAATGTTTAGATTACAAGTGCATTTGATTGAAATATGTAACAAGTATGCCAATTTGTGACATTGAACGAATACTACTTTATTTAAGGAATGCAGACATGTACAAGACAACAAGACAAAGATGCAAGAACCGCACTCACAACACCAATAAAAGGTCGCGTTCAAAGGATTGATGCCGAGGCCCGAGACTAAACTCTCTGCATGACTTAAGGTGGCAGATTAATGGAGAACTTGAGAGTATATCATTCAGCAACATATCACATGACCTAAGGAAACGACCGAATGGAGGCCTTGGGAGTAATATCTCAAGTACAACGACGAGTATCACCAACCAAGTGCACAGAATGGAAAATGCAATGAATCAAGCATTTGGATAACTCAATCACTTAAGCTGTGAAAGCAATTGTAACGGCCCAGATTTTTTGACCATTTAGTTATTATTTAAAAATGTTTTTTTATTGTTTTGGAAGTTTAAATGGTTTAATTTCAATAATTTTGAATATTTTATGTTATTCCGAAATGGTAGAAATTTAGTGGATCTGCAATATAATGTGAACTGGCAGTATAAAAGGATAAATTTTTAATTTAAAATAGTACGTTTACAAAGGATGTAGTAGCTAACGAACTCGGATTTCGACGAAATCAGTTTCATTAAATCTGAAATGATGAAATTAGGTAACCAACCAAGTTACGTCAAAAATGGCATCCGTATGTGGAAAAGAAAAAAATAAAAGGCCAAAATTTGAACTAAATTTTGACGGTAATTGGAATTTGCTAATGCTAACGGCAAAACTGGAACCTGAGACCTATCCAGGAAAATTCTAAACATAGGATATTAGCTATATATGAAATCTGGAAAAATCCTATAACGGATATAGAAAGTTATTAAGTAAACAAAATTTAAATAAATTATTTGAAAATGTAAACGAACTCCGATTTTTGATTTGAATACATAGGATTGAAGTACGTTAAAAACCGGACCAGATGGTGGAAGAATTTCTGAAAACCGTTATCGTTTGATACTCCAACATGAGACCGGAAGGTGTTGAAACTAACACAAAACACTATTTTGAATTTGAATTTAAATTATTTGAAAGTTCAAACGAATTCAAAATTTAAATATTTTTATATATTATTGAAGAGCAAGAAAAATTGAACAACATGGTTGAAAAAGATTTTGGATAAGGTATCAATAAGTACGTCAAATTAACGTCCAAATAGGGTTGAGAAAACACACTTTACTATTCATAAATTATTAAATTTATTTATAATTTAATAAATTTAAGGATTAATCCTAGCCATCCATTTTCAACCGTTGGATTCGCGCCACCTCAGCAATCCATGTGACTCCTTCGGCTATAAATAGCCCCCCCCTTTCATTTTAAACTCACTCTTCCTCCTCCTCTTTCAAGCTTTGACAATGGCAGAAATAATAATAAAATATTAGGAAATAGGGAAAAGGGAAGGAAGGGAGAAAGGAGGGCAAGACAGGGAGCTAGGGACTCTTAGGCAGAGGCTTAGGCTTCACGGGGTAAATTTTTAAATAATATTTATTTATTTATTTATTTGTGTAATATATATATATATATATTATAATTAAAATAGAATTTGAAAAAATAAATATCAGAACATTCTAAGGGTGACAGAGAGGATAGTGTTTAAGGCTTGAGTTTGGAAAATATAGTTTTCTGCTCTCCCTGGCTATCCCTAACTGATCCGACGGATGGGATGATTAATTTAAATTTTAAATTTTAAATTTAATTTGAATTTAAAACAGACCAGGGGTATTTTCGTAATTTTTAACCATAAACTTTAAAAGCTTATAACTTTTTCAAAACAAGTCGGATTTCCACGAAACAAGGACCGTTGGATTCTTATCGAAAAATACTTTAAAATGAGCGGAAGCAGATTTTTGATCCGGGTTAAAAATTTTAAGTTATAATTAAATGAATATTTTTAAATATTTTATTTGAAAATTAAATTTAATTAATATTAAAATGGTTTTTCAATTTTAAAAAAAATTGGATATGGCTAGAGATGGGAAAGTATGATTTTTTAGAAGGGCAGGGAAGGTAATTTGGCTAATAACGCAATTAGAAATTAATTAAGATAAAAATAATTTAATTAATTTAATTATATATATATTCATTTAAATTAGGTAAATATTGTAAATAGCATAACTTTTGCATACATTAACGAAATTTAACGAAACAGGATCCGTTGGGATCGTATGGACGAGCACTACGCAATGGAACTGACCGCAAGTGGATTGGAGCTCGTTTGGATTTATGGTGAAATTTAACGTCTGAACCAAATCAATGACCGATTATCGTTATTCAACGATAAACCGTCCAAGGTGAGTAAATCTCTCTAACTCTGAGCACTTTATATTTTTATAAAGTATTTTTAGAACTGATAATTATTGGTTGAATTGCTGAGTGTTGATTGTTTGGTTGAACTGCTAGTCAATTGATTGAAAATACCGATATAGTTATATATATCGTTAACCGATGTTGATTTTGTTTATCAGAATACCTCATATTGAAATGAAATTGATGTGAATTATATTGTGTAACATCTGTGGATGCAGGGAAACAGATCGGAGGAATCCAACTGGATTCCTCAACATTTATTTACCGTTTTTCATATATTCTGATATATGATGTGTTATATCATCTGTTGTTGAACCTGTGTGTTTGGATGATGATTGAACCTTTTGATTTGGTATTTTTATACCATAAGTGATACTAGAAAGTGAAAAGGGATTTTCAAAGTTTATTTTGAAAATAAATTTTTTATATAAAATCAATAGATTTTATATATAAAAGGAAGAGAATTTCATGAGAGAAAATGATTATAGAATCAAAGCATTTGTAAAAAAAAAACAAATATTGGTGAAATCAAATAGAAGGGAAAATATTGGTGAAATCAAATAGAAGGGAAAATATTGGTGAAATCAAATAGAAGGGAAATATTTGTGAAACGATTACAAATAGAAATAAGAAGGGAAACATTCGTAAAAGTATTTACAAATGGAATTGAAAAGGGAATATTCATGTAGGGAATAAAGAAAAGTTGAAAGAAGTACTTATTTGTTAAATAAATAGAAAAGTTAAAAGAAATATTTATTTGTTGAATAAATAGAAAAGTTAAAGGGAATATTTATTTGTTAAATAAATAGAAGCGAAAAGAGAATAGTTATTTGTTGAGTAAACGAATAGAAAAAGAATCTATTCAAGGGAAGTAATTCAAAGGAATTATTCCAAAGGAATTATTCAAAAGAGAATAGTCAAAGGGATTAATTCAAAAGAGTTAATCAACTAGAGTTAAACCGTTGGAGTTAAACTGTTAGAGTTAAACAGTTGGAGTTAAACTGTTAGAGTTAAACAGTTGGAGTTAAACGGTTAGAGTTGAACAGTTGGAGTTAAACTGTTAGAGTTAAACCGTTGGAGTTAAACTGTCAGAGTTAAACCGTAAAGTTAAACAGTTAGAGTTAGTTAGTTAGAGTTAACCAGTTAGAGTTATTCAGTTAGAGTTATCCAGTTAGAGTTATTCAGTTAGAAATAACCAGTTAGAGTTAATCAGTTAGAGTTAATCGTTTTGAGTCAAATCGAACTAGAGTTATTCAAATATAGTAATCGAATAAGGGTTAATTGAATATTAGTTATTCAGTTAGAATTGATCGAATCTAATTATTCGAGATAGAGTTAAAAATAGACAAAGATATTTAAGGATGAATTTCCATTTAGCACGACTGCTAGCGTAATTCGCAGGGCTGCAGATAGCCTACGGCGGTCGGATGTTTCCTGAGGGAATCAGGCGTAACCATTGTGATCGATGCGAGGTGGTCGGATGTTTCCTGAGGGAATCAGGCGTAACCATTGTGATCGATGCGATCTAGAGTCAAGCAAATGGTGTTAAATCAAATAGTAATTAATCAATAGAAGTTAATTAAGTCGAGTTAGTCGAGTATTAGTAAATTAAGTAGGGTTAGTCAAAAAGGGAATTAATCGAATATCACCTATTCGAAGTAGAGTTATCGAATATAGTTTATTCGAGAAGAGTAATCGAATATAGTTCGTTCGAAGTGTGTTAAATCGAATATAGTTATTCGAAGGAGAGAATTATCGAATATGGTTTATTCGAAGTGAGATTTTCGAATATTAGTTATTCGAAGAAAAGGATTATCGAATATTAGTTATTCGAATAGGGGAATCGAATATAGTTTATTCGAAAGAGAATTATCGGATAGTGATTATTCGAGAGTGAATCATACATGGAAATTCGATTATATCGAATCAAGGGAAGTAATGTTTACTTTCTATTTCAAATCAAGTTTTAATTATCTGTTAATAAAGTAGTTGGTTGTTTATTTATCCAAATTAAGATATGGAAATATATTTAAGTTAACATATTTTGAAAGCATGGAATTATAAAATTTATAGTTATAATCAAATGATTCAGTAAAGGAAGTGGATTCATAAATAGAATCCGAGAGTTCGCAAGGAAGTTTCTTAAAGAGTAATGTTTGAACTTTGTCTATTTCGAAGTTAGAAATGTTGTTCAGTTAAGGTCTGTGAGGTAATTATACCCCAACTTGATTGACTTCGTTTTTAACTAAGAAGTGGATAAGGTTCGAGAGTTAAAAGGGTTAAGTGAATTTAGTTAATGAGCGAAATGGTTGGTGTTGGCATAGCGATGTTTATTCAAACATCAGTTTAAACCCAATGAAGGAGATTTGGAAATGTCTTCCAAATGAAAATCAGAAATGTTTTCTGAATATAGAAAATGAGAAATGGAATTGTTTTCCATTGTTAATAACGTATATTTTCTAAATATAGTAAATAAGAAATATAGGAAAACAAGAATAAGGAAAAGGGTAAATTTATGATAATTTGATGATGAATGATGATTGATCGATAGAATTTCCATCTGGAAATAATATCGTTGTTTGCACACCGACATGTTTTTAATTGATAGTTAAATCACCGACTATCAAAGTTTTGACCATTTTAACGTTGTTAATATGGAGAGACCGGTCGGATTATTATCTAGAGAACCACTCCGTATTGGCATAAGCGTTGCGAATCAAGTAGGCTGAATATATTGAAGACGGAGTTATGCAAGGGCTATCCTATTTACAGAATAGTGCCTTCGGTTTGTCCAGTCTCAGGACAAACGTGAATGGACGAATGTCTGACAGAGTATATTCAAAGGATCGCGTAAGTTGGTCTCTTCAAACGTACTTACGTTTGGTGGCGGAGGAATTCGTTTCTCTTAGCTGTATACCCGTGGTATTTTTGGTGAAATCAATTTGTGATTTGGCGGGTATGACGATGTGGCATTCAAAGTAATGGAGGTGGGATCTGTCAAAAGATACGTTATGACCTCAAGCCTCATCCACCGGGAAATGACAAAAATCGGGCAGGCAGCATGGCTATGTGGGTCGCACCCATTAGGATGTATGATCACCTATCTAGAGAAATTCCTTTTGTTCTTTAATCTATCGATGCTGTCCCATTTCGGGAGACGGTTGCTGATCCCAACCGTTGGTGATATATATTCGATACACTCAAGCGAAATGAGTGGTCGGTCATGTGTGGGCCGGGTTGCAAGATGTTCTTGTTGAACCCAGTGTATTTGCCTCTAGAGATACACGTTCGGAAGGTGGTCCCATACCTTGTCAAGTTGGAATCCAATCTCCAATAAGTGCCTGCGAGTTTGATTGTATATTATATATGTAGAGCGTGAGATGCAAGCGTTCTACTAGATTTTAATTACTTGTGATTAGACATTATTATAATATCAGATAATATATGATTTTCAAAGTGTTTTGGGTTATCGTAAGGTAAAAGCCATCCGTATTTATGAGTGGATTGGTCTTACGATTATCTTTTCTTTTGAAAAGGATTTTGAAAAGTTAAACCAAATGATTGGAGTTTACTCACACCAGTCCCATGACTGACCCAGAGTTTTATTTTGTTTTGTTTTCCCTAAACTCTTGGGTGCCCAAATTTGTACGGGCAGTCAAGTAGTCAGGATTTTACAGATAGACTTGGAGAGCTTGGAGCAGGAGGCTTCAGGACTTATATAGCTATTGTTTATTTCCGCTGTGATGCAAGGGTTGTACTCTGATAATGGTATTGTATGCATATACTGCTTTTGATTTCAAGTTATGTGATATATTATATTTTATTCGTTCCGCTGTGAGATTCGTATTACTCCGATGTTGTGTTCTTCTTTTTCTTCTTCTATTCTAATTTTCTATCTTATCTATCCTCACCCTCTGAATTCTTTCATTAACTATTCGGTAATTGTCGACCCTTGATGTTCGATATGTGTTGTATATCGGATAATCAAGGTCGTCTTTTTCCCGGATCGTTACAGTTGGTATCAGAGCTGAAGGTTAAGTATTACCTTGGCTCTGTGGCGTGATTCAGTAGAGATGGGGTTAGTAATACCCTAGACTGAGTTTGAGTGTATATATAAGAGTGAACGTATTTGTTATTTTATATAAAATGATTTTATACCGTGAAGATTTATTGGTTGAGTTGTTTATGAGTTCTAGTCGATCAGTTTGATCCACTGTATCGATAGGAGTTTATAAACACTTGAATACGATGGGTCGACACGATATATTTTGAAAAAAGGGGTAAATGAAATAGTTTTACCCAAATTATATTTTGATATAAGCAAAGTATAGATATTTGAAATTATTATAGTATATTGAATGTGTTGGTTGTGATTATAATCGAATAAGATTATAAAATGTGGAATGGTTATGTAAATAACAAATCAAAATTCATATAAGTGAAATATATGAAATCAGATGAATTTAAGTTCAGAATTGGAATTGAAATTGCTAAAATTTGAATAAGCGTTGTAAATGGAATTAAATTGAATATATGTGAATTTTAAAATCCTAGGAGATTTTAAATTTGTTACAAGCATTAAAAAGGGATCTTTTGAAATGAATTTCAAAATGAAAGTGTTTAGAAATGGTTTTGAAAGTGACATAGTATTGAACTCACTTCGATAGCTGGAAAATAAATTCCGATGTTGATCCGGACATCATCGGTGTTCATTTTCGAGTTTGTAAGTGACAGATTACTACCAAAGATTTTGTTTTTGAATTGTTTTGAGAAACCAAGTTGTTTTGATATTCCAAAGGGATATTTGATTTTTGGAAAAGGCAAAGCTATTTGAAACTCTCAGGTAAGATTGTTTGAAATAAACACAAATTAAACAGAAATTTGTGAAAGCAAATTTGATATTGAATTGAAGCCAGTTCAGTGGAAATTGAGTTGAATTGAAATAGAATGGTATCAAGTAGAATTGGACTAGATTAGAGATAATCTGGGATAGAAATGGATAGTCGAGCAAGAAATTTGAATTGAGATTGGAATTGCAGTTTGATTGAAATTTGGCTTGGTTATAAGCGGATGGTCATGTTGAAGATAAAAGTGATTGGGAGTTTGATTGGGATGATAGTGGTATATGCTAAATTGATAGCAGAATTGAATGCCAACAAAAAGGTACACGTACATATTCATATGAGTTGGATGAGATTTATGAGCCTGTTTGGCAAGCCACTTGGATGTTTGATTTTCTTTTGGGTTGAAGAAGGCCTAGAGAGGCGAGTTGGAGTTTGAGCTATTGACCAGTACAAAGGAGATGCTGGCGAAATTTTTCAGAAATTTCGAGTGTTAGAAAATTTTCAGAATTTTTGAAATTTTCGTTTATAGAAATAAATTAATAAATTAATTAGAATTAATTGGTTTAGTGAAACCGGAGTAAATAAATAATTTTAACCTAGTCATAAAGTTCATTTTTCTACCTTAGCAATTTCGAGGACGAAATTATTTTAAGGGGGAAAGAATGTAACGGCCCAGATTTTTTGACCATTTAGTTATTATTTAAAAATGTTTTTTTATTGTTTTGGAAGTTTAAATGGTTTAATTTCAATAATTTTGAATATTTTATGTTATTCCGAAATGGTAGAAATTTAGTGGATCTGCAATATAATGTGAACTGGCAGTATAAAAGGATAAATTTTTAATTTAAAATAGTACGTTTACAAAGGATGTAGTAGCTAACGAACTCGGATTTCGACGAAATCAGTTTCATTAAATCTGAAATGATGAAATTAGGTAACCAACCAAGTTACGTCAAAAATGGCATCCGTATGTGGAAAAGAAAAAATAAAAGGCCAAAATTTGAACTAAATTTTGACGGTAATTGGAATTTGCTAATGCTAACGGCAAAACTGGAACCTGAGACCTATCCAGGAAAATTCTAAACATAGGATATTAGCTATATATGAAATCTGGAAAAATCCTATAACGGATATAGAAAGTTATTAAGTAAACAAAATTTAAATAAATTATTTGAAAATGTAAACGAACTCCGATTTTTGATTTGAATACATAGGATTGAAGTACGTTAAAAACCGGACCAGATGGTGGAAGAATTTCTGAAAACCGTTATCGTTTGATACTCCAACATGAGACCGGAAGGTGTTGAAACTAACACAAAACACTATTTTGAATTTGAATTTAAATTATTTGAAAGTTCAAACGAATTCAAAATTTAAATATTTTTATATATTATTGAAGAGCAAGAAAAATTGAACAACATGGTTGAAAAAGATTTTGGATAAGGTATCAATAAGTACGTCAAATTAACGTCCAAATAGGGTTGAGAAAACACACTTTACTATTCATAAATTATTAAATTTATTTATAATTTAATAAATTTAAGGATTAATCCTAGCCATCCATTTTCAACCGTTGGATTCGCGCCACCTCAGCAATCCATGTGACTCCTTCGGCTATAAATAGCCCCCCCCCTTTCATTTTAAACTCACTCTTCCTCCTCCTCTTTCAAGCTTTGACAATGGCAGAAATAATAATAAAATATTAGGAAATAGGGAAAAGGGAAGGAAGGGAGAAAGGAGGGCAAGACAGGGAGCTAGGGACTCTTAGGCAGAGGCTTAGGCTTCACGGGGTAAATTTTTAAATAATATTTATTTATTTATTTATTTATTTGTGTAATATATATATATATTATAATTAAAATAGAATTTGAAAAAATAAATATCAGAACATTCTAAGGGTGACAGAGAGGATAGTGTTTAAGGCTTGAGTTTGGAAAATATAGTTTTCTGCTCTCCCTGGCTATCCCTAACTGATCCGACGGATGGGATGATTAATTTAAATTTTAAATTTTAAATTTAATTTGAATTTAAAACAGACCAGGGGTATTTTCGTAATTTTTAACCATAAACTTTAAAAGCTTATAACTTTTTCAAAACAAGTCGGATTTCCACGAAACAAGGACCGTTGGATTCTTATCGAAAAATACTTTAAAATGAGCGGAAGCAGATTTTTGATCCGGGTTAAAAATTTTAAGTTATAATTAAATGAATATTTTTAAATATTTTATTTGAAAATTAAATTTAATTAATATTAAAATGGTTTTTCAATTTTAAAAAAAATTGGATATGGCTAGAGATGGGAAAGTATGATTTTTTAGAAGGGCAGGGAAGGTAATTTGGCTAATAACGCAATTAGAAATTAATTAAGATAAAAATAATTTAATTAATTTAATTATATATATATTCATTTAAATTAGGTAAATATTGTAAATAGCATAACTTTTGCATACATTAACGAAATTTAACGAAACAGGATCCGTTGGGATCGTATGGACGAGCACTACGCAATGGAACTGACCGCAAGTGGATTGGAGCTCGTTTGGATTTATGGTGAAATTTAACGTCTGAACCAAATCAATGACCGATTATCGTTATTCAACGATAAACCGTCCAAGGTGAGTAAATCTCTCTAACTCTGAGCACTTTATATTTTTATAAAGTATTTTTAGAACTGATAATTATTGGTTGAATTGCTGAGTGTTGATTGTTTGGTTGAACTGCTAGTCAATTGATTGAAAATACCGATATAGTTATATATATCGTTAACCGATGTTGATTTTGTTTATCAGAATACCTCATATTGAAATGAAATTGATGTGAATTATATTGTGTAACATCTGTGGATGCAGGGAAACAGATCGGAGGAATCCAACTGGATTCCTCAACATTTATTTACCGTTTTTCATATATTCTGATATATGATGTGTTATATCATCTGTTGTTGAACCTGTGTGTTTGGATGATGATTGAACCTTTTGATTTGGTATTTTTATACCATAAGTGATACTAGAAAGTGAAAAGGGATTTTCAAAGTTTATTTTGAAAATAAATTTTTTATATAAAATCAATAGATTTTATATATAAAAGGAAGAGAATTTCATGAGAGAAAATGATTATAGAATCAAAGCATTTGTAAAAAAAAAAACAAATATTGGTGAAATCAAATAGAAGGGAAAATATTGGTGAAATCAAATAGAAGGGAAAATATTGGTGAAATCAAATAGAAGGGAAATATTTGTGAAACGATTACAAATAGAAATAAGAAGGGAAACATTCGTAAAAGTATTTACAAATGGAATTGAAAAGGGAATATTCATGTAGGGAATAAAGAAAAGTTGAAAGAAGTACTTATTTGTTAAATAAATAGAAAAGTTAAAAGAAATATTTATTTGTTGAATAAATAGAAAAGTTAAAGGGAATATTTATTTGTTAAATAAATAGAAGCGAAAAGAGAATAGTTATTTGTTGAGTAAACGAATAGAAAAAGAATCTATTCAAGGGAAGTAATTCAAAGGAATTATTCCAAAGGAATTATTCAAAAGAGAATAGTCAAAGGGATTAATTCAAAAGAGTTAATCAACTAGAGTTAAACCGTTGGAGTTAAACTGTTAGAGTTAAACAGTTGGAGTTAAACTGTTAGAGTTAAACAGTTGGAGTTAAACGGTTAGAGTTGAACAGTTGGAGTTAAACTGTTAGAGTTAAACCGTTGGAGTTAAACTGTCAGAGTTAAACCGTAAAGTTAAACAGTTAGAGTTAGTTAGAGTTAACCAGTTAGAGTTATTCAGTTAGAGTTATCCAGTTAGAGTTATTCAGTTAGAAATAACCAGTTAGAGTTAATCAGTTAGAGTTAATCGTTTTGAGTCAAATCGAACTAGAGTTATTCAAATATAGTAATCGAATAAGGGTTAATTGAATATTAGTTATTCAGTTAGAATTGATCGAATCTAATTATTCGAGATAGAGTTAAAAATAGACAAAGTTATTTAAGGATGAATTTCCATTTAGCACGACTGCTAGCGTAATTCGCAGGGCTGCAGATAGCCTACGGCGGTCGGATGTTTCCTGAGGGAATCAGGCGTAACCATTGTGATCGATGCGAGGTGGTCGGATGTTTCCTGAGGGAATCAGGCGTAACCATTGTGATCGATGCGATCTAGAGTCAAGCAAATGGTGTTAAATCAAATAGTAATTAATCAATAGAAGTTAATTAAGTCGAGTTAGTCGAGTATTAGTAAATTAAGTAGGGTTAGTCAAAAAGGGAATTAATCGAATATCACCTATTCGAAGTAGAGTTATCGAATATAGTTTATTCGAGAAGAGTAATCGAATATAGTTCGTTCGAAGTGTGTTAAATCGAATATAGTTATTCGAAGGAGAGAATTATCGAATATGGTTTATTCGAAGTGAGATTTTCGAATATTAGTTATTCGAAGAAAAGGATTATCGAATATTAGTTATTCGAATAGGGGAATCGAATATAGTTTATTCGAAAGAGAATTATCGGATAGTGATTATTCGAGAGTGAATCATACATGGAAATTCGATTATATCGAATCAAGGGAAGTAATGTTTACTTTCTATTTCAAATCAAGTTTTAATTATCTGTTAATAAAGTAGTTGGTTGTTTATTTATCCAAATTAAGATATGGAAATATATTTAAGTTAACATATTTTGAAAGCATGGAATTATAAAATTTATAGTTATAATCAAATGATTCAGTAAAGGAAGTGGATTCATAAATAGAATCCGAGAGTTCGCAAGGAAGTTTCTTAAAGAGTAATGTTTGAACTTTGTCTATTTCGAAGTTAGAAATGTTGTTCAGTTAAGGTCTGTGAGGTAATTATACCCCAACTTGATTGACTTCGTTTTTAACTAAGAAGTGGATAAGGTTCGAGAGTTAAAAGGGTTAAGTGAATTTAGTTAATGAGCGAAATGGTTGGTGTTGGCATAGCGATGTTTATTCAAACATCAGTTTAAACCCAATGAAGGAGATTTGGAAATGTCTTCCAAATGAAAATCAGAAATGTTTTCTGAATATAGAAAATGAGAAATGGAATTGTTTTCCATTGTTAATAACGTATATTTTCTAAATATAGTAAATAAGAAATATAGGAAAACAAGAATAAGGAAAAGGGTAAATTTATGATAATTTGATGATGAATGATGATTGATCGATAGAATTTCCATCTGGAAATAATATCGTTGTTTGCACACCGACATGTTTTTAATTGATAGTTAAATCACCGACTATCAAAGTTTTGACCATTTTAACGTTGTTAATATGGAGAGACCGGTCGGATTATTATCTAGAGAACCACTCCGTATTGGCATAAGCGTTGCGAATCAAGTAGGCTGAATATATTGAAGACGGAGTTATGCAAGGGCTATCCTATTTACAGAATAGTGCCTTCGGTTTGTCCAGTCTCAGGACAAACGTGAATGGACGAATGTCTGACAGAGTATATTCAAAGGATCGCGTAAGTTTGTCTCTTCAACGTACTTACGTTTGGTGGCGGAGGAATTCGTTTCTCTTAGCTGTATACCCGTGGTATTTTTGGTGAAATCAATTTGTGATTTGGCGGGTATGACGATGTGGCATTCAAAGTAATGGAGGTGGGATCTGTCAAAAGATACGTTATGACCTCAAGCCTCATCCACCGGGAAATGACAAAAATCGGGCAGGCAGCATGGCTATGTGGGTCGCACCCATTAGGATGTATGATCACCTATCTAGAGAAATTCCTTTTGTTCTTTAATCTATCGATGCTGTCCCATTTCGGGAGACGGTTGCTGATCCCAACCGTTGGTGATATATATTCGATACACTCAAGCGAAATGAGTGGTCGGTCATGTGTGGGCCGGGTTGCAAGATGTTCTTGTTGAACCCAGTGTATTTGCCTCTAGAGATACACGTTCGGAAGGTGGTCCCATACCTTGTCAAGTTGGAATCCAATCTCCAATAAGTGCCTGCGAGTTTGATTGTATATTATATATGTAGAGCGTGAGATGCAAGCGTTCTACTAGATTTTAATTACTTGTGATTAGACATTATTATAATATCAGATAATATATGATTTTCAAAGTGTTTTGGGTTATCGTAAGGTAAAAGCCATCCGTATTTATGAGTGGATTGGTCTTACGATTATCTTTTCTTTTGAAAAGGATTTTGAAAAGTTAAACCAAATGATTGGAGTTTACTCACACCAGTCCCATGACTGACCCAGAGTTTTATTTTGTTTTGTTTTCCCTAAACTCTTGGGTGCCCAAATTTGTACGGGCAGTCAAGTAGTCAGGATTTTACAGATAGACTTGGAGAGCTTGGAGCAGGAGGCTTCAGGACTTATATAGCTATTGTTTATTTCCGCTGTGATGCAAGGGTTGTACTCTGATAATGGTATTGTATGCATATACTGCTTTTGATTTCAAGTTATGTGATATATTATATTTTATTCGTTCCGCTGTGAGATTCGTATTACTCCGATGTTGTGTTCTTCTTTTTCTTCTTCTATTCTAATTTTCTATCTTATCTATCCTCACCCTCTGAATTCTTTCATTAACTATTCGGTAATTGTCGACCCTTGATGTTCGATATGTGTTGTATATCGGATAATCAAGGTCGTCTTTTTCCCGGATCGTTACAGCAATGTCTCTTTTCGAGGCATTCATATCCAATTTGAAAGGGATGCGATAAAACTACCGATCTTTCGACATTACCCTTGAACTGGAGGCCACTTGAGAACCATGGAATGGAAGCAGAGTGAATGTCCATTTGCTACTCCCAACCGGCTTCCCAATTGAAAAACCTTGGAGAAGGGAGGACACCAGTACTTCGACTTCTAGCTTGTAAGGAAGCAGATTGCTTGATACTCCGACCTAAGAATTAGCAAGAAGGAAAATAGAACTTTCTTCCACGTTAAGGATATTAGCGCATAAGCGCTAAGAACGAGGGAAGTCAGGAGATTTCCTCTCATGGTGATCCTTCTGCATATCGGACTAAATATGAAATGGAAGGTGTCATTGTTGAATTGAGAACCTAGATGCTCAGAAAGATGAACCTCTCCATAAACAACAGAAAATGATGGATAACTCCTTTACTTGAATAGATGGAAGGTTGAGCAACTATGATTTACTCGCAGGAGCGAGCACCATGGCTGCTCAAGCGACAATGAACCTGGCTCGAACACTCCTTGCTCCGCAGTTCAGACCGCACGAGACCATGCGACAAGTTGGCAACATCGTCTTGGATGAAACAAGGGGAAATCAACCTCCTCCTAGACATATGCAGCATGTAATTTCTGACTGTAACATTTTGGATGAAAATTATACCAAGGCAAGACACACTGGAAACTTAAAAGGAGTCTGACCAACCTCTGGTCCAATTCAGATGAATGGTTCAAATCCAACTCAACTTCAGCATGAAGATCCCCATTTCTTAATGTAGGGGGCCAATGGAAGCATTTGAGGTGACTTTAATTTGATCTTAATGTCTCCCGACTCCGATCCTCAGAGCTTGGATGAGAGACCAAAGACCAACATTAGCTGGACACGAACAAATCATTTTGTATCAATCTCTAACTCACGACTTGATGAGGGAGTATGAATTTAGAGAGGACATGGATTTGATGCTCGTCGCTTAGCAAAACCCCCGTGGATGAGGGGCATGGGATATGATCTTCGAGCAACATAATTCGGCTATCCATCGACTTTATTCGTATTTACTATCATCAGAGTCCCGCAAGATCCCAAATTGTAACAAAAAGAATGACTCTTCCAGACTAACCAACATACGTCCTAGTAGTGGATCACCATTCATAATTAAAAGATAGAAGCCAAATTGACGGTTATTACATATGCGAAATCAAGAAGCCAGAGACCGTCTTCCACCCACTTCAAGACTTCATGTTGGGGGCACCAGCGCTAAATTAAATAATTAGCAACAACTTCTCAAAGATGACGGCTAGAATGCCGACGTTAATTGATGCTTCGCTAGAGGTAGCACACCTCAAAGGCGGCACGAGCAACGTTAATCAAGAATCTTTCACACGATACATCAGGGATTTCAACAATCCCTCGCACTTCAAGCTACCATTTCTGGATCTTGACCTGCATTGTTGTTATATAGTTCTTGGTGGCATGCATCCAGATTGATCAACCGTTGGAATGCGTTGGTCACTCACTTCAATCAAACGAAGTTTCGGTAAGACCGTGCATTTGTTTTTCAAAAGATTCAATGCCACAACAACATATGTAGTTCGACCTGGACCATTTCTGATGTTGATAGCAGAAATACCCGATATTTCGGATAACTCAGACCTCAAAGTTTCTAAGCAACGAGACCACCAAAAGGCCTTAGAGGATTCACCTCTGGAACAAACTTAGTGTCTTTATACCATGAGATTTTCCTAGAAACGGTGGTGAATTCTATCCTGAGACAGACAAATTCCTGCAACAAGAGGATACCTATATTGAGATAGATGATCTCAATAGTTTCATGACAAAGAATGGAGCATCATCTAACCCCTGAAATAATAAAGACAAAAGAAAAGTCCTGGAAAAGATTGATATGAATGTAAATCCCGAAAAGGACCAATTCCATTGATCGAGCCCGCGATCTTGATTGTCAAGCTCAATGGAACCAAGCATGAGAGATAGACTCAACAATACTATGATGATATTTTGGATTATGTCAAAGCATGAATGAAGGAGCTCGAATAACTCCCTAATGATGTTCGCTCGCTTGCATGATTGATAAGCTTACTCAACTCCGTGGTTGATGCGAGGAAAGTATCTAAGTTCGCTTACACTCGATAAGGCGACCTCCGCTTTCTAACTAAATAGATGGGATGGCACCGAAGCGAATGTAATTCAACCATTCGTGCGCACAACTCTAACCCGATGTGAAGAAAGAAAGTTTAAAGGTTAGAAGACTGGATGTCCGATTGACCTAGTCCAACCCCTAATGATGTTGGGAGCATAAGCACTAACTTCGCTCGTCTTCCACCGATGTTGGGATAACGAGCTTCAACTGACAGATTAACTTTGAACTTAATCCTGACTCGATGTTTGATTTAGAACATATAAACTGTATCTCCGAAATATGATATGATTTGTCCCGACCATTCAAGAAAGCCAACAATCTGGCATGACTTTTGATGAAAGAATTCGACATCTTGATTCGACGAGGCTAAAATGTTTACTTGATCATCTCGGTTAATCCGGCCATAAAATTTGGCCTGATGAGCACCCATAGAAGCGGTAAGGCATACGACAAGCTATCTATACATTGAAGAGTCGAAATATCAGGACTACCCAAGAGGGCACAACAATTTTATAAAGTATTTTAAAGGAATGATGACGTTCCAAAAGGATGCATCTCAACATATTCAAAGCACATCTCATCTACGATAAAGATGTACTTTGAGAGGCAAAATGTTAATCTGCTTTGTGACCAGCCACCCAAAGCCAAGGACCTGAGTACGAGCTTGCATAAATTAGCGATCCCTTAAATAAAGTGGCAAGAGGTTGGAAAACTTAGCATTTTTGTGAAAGGAACTTTCGGATTGGGTTCCACCATTCGGGTCAGATCGCGGGAAGCTTGGACTTGGCATCGACAAAGTACGAAGTTAACATGACTCAACCTGGTCGGACCTAGGGGCTCGAGTCGAAAGCGATGGACCCAACCCGACCATGCTTGAGTATTTTACAAGAGGCCTCAGCCCCATTGTTGCAGATCGGAGAATGGCTTAACCGACTCGCATGAACTCGAGACTGGGCAAAAGAATGTTCTCGGTTCGGATCAAATGAGATCTGATCCAACCCCTGTCCACAAGGACTGCAACGTACTACTACCTGATCATTTCGAATGGCACCTACCCGACCCAGGCTGAAGCAATAACTGCACCTAAACGTGCTCCTACTTTATAGGCAACTAACTAGCCCCACTTTCCTTCATTTTTGGATCTAGTTACACCTTGGCACACACCACGTTTCCAACTACTGAACACAATTTCGTGCTTCACTGAATGGAGACCACACGTCAATCCAACTGCTCACCAATAAAGCCTATATATACATGATCATGGATCCTTTTCTAGAGGATTTTGGCACTTCGTTTCTTCACACCATGATGCCATGCTCCTCAACGAATAATCTCTTTCTTCCCCAATGAAAATATAATGAATTCGGAGATAATTATTCATTGTATTCAATTGATTGAGTGGTGATATTCATTGTAATTGTAATCTACGAGTGAAATAAGAAAATATGAAGTGGATGTAGGCTCGTTAACGCCGAACCACTATAAAAATCGTGTGTTAATAGCTTTTCTATGCTTTCTAGTTTATGATTCCTCATTGTTCTCTGCAAAATATGATCAACTGGGTGTTAGGACCATTTTTTGGTCTAACAACCCATCTATTGCATCTTTTGTGATTGCCATAAAAAATTAATGCATTTGTCTTTTTTACTTGACAATTAGATTAACAAGAGTTCTTTTGTGAAGTTAAATACAACTCTTCTATAAAAAAGTCATATAAACATGAATTCTAAGTGCATTATATATCAAAAAGGATGCGGACCTTAATTTTTTTATGTAGATGAGATATAGATGGATAAGAGTGTTTCAAACCCACGACCTTTCAAACCAATTTTGAAGCATTTAACTGCTAGGATAGTGGTGCTGGACAAAGTTGTTGATTTTCTAATAATGTTCGTGTTGATTTATCCTCTTTAGATTTTGTTATTATTTCTAAATGTCCTATCTTCCCCCTAATCTTCGATGCCAAAATTTGTTTGAAATTGTTCATTTAAGAATTTTGGTAGTGGTGAAATTTAGTTCTAATTCATTAGTTGCTCTCAGATGAAAGGTTTAGAAATAGGCGTTCATCACATCATTTATGTTTAATACAAAATTACCTATTTTTTCTGAGATGACCCCAAACCCCCGTTCCACGATGGCAAGGGTAATCTTTGGAATATGACACATAAACAAATAACAGCAGAATAGAAATAAATAAATACACCAGATAATGTACAAGAGAATACACTGAATAAACATAATCATCAGAGTTACACAGTATACAGGATCATACTTAGTACAAAATACAATTTCAGCTTTACATAAGATGTCTACAGTGGAATCAAAACATAATATGTACAACAGGAGCTGAACAACATAAAAAGAAAAAAGTGATAGAATCCATCTTCAACTCCGTAGCTATCCAGAAAGAGTCGGCTAAAACCTGAATACAAGGCTGCCCGTGTAGAAAATAGGGCACCCGAGTTTGCAAGTGAAACAAACTACGAGTCAGTCATGGGACTGGTATGAGAAATCTACTTAACTTATTTTATAATAAGGCCAATCACAGGACCACGCCGCTAATGCGGAACGGGTTTACTCCATTGGATTGCCAGTGCTTAAAACCAATAAATCATTTAAACATCGCAATGCTTTTTATAAAAATGAAGCCATTATAAGACTCAGTTCCCATCACACAATGCAACGCAAACCGGAGGATAGAGTTTTACCTTATAATGGCCAAAATATGCTTGATACGAATAAAACAAAAGCATTTGATATTATTACTAATGTTTATATGTTTCCAAAACAATTTCAATCATAAGTATCAATCATAGACGGCATAAGTGCCACATACCACTATGTCGCCATATATAGGTATACAACCAAAACCGCACGATGTCGTGTTTGGAAATTGGATTTCCGTCATGAACCAAGGCAAGGGATCGTCCTTACCGAATTCGAGACGCGCTATCCCGCCCCTCAGGATATAGCCGCAACTGCACCTAGGATCGTCAGGGCCGGTCCACACGGAGTGGATTAAAATGCCTGAACACTGCGTTTCCCCGCCCTACGGGGCGTCAACTGGTCATATACCTAACAAACCATCGGCCCTGGAGCGACCGATATAACCGAGGCGCCTCGCTATCCATCATTCACATAAGTAAAATGCCCGGGCGTGTAAAACCCAAAACACCACTCCTAGCTAGAAAGAAACGCATGTCCTCCTTGAAGTCCTCTCCCGTTTCTAGTCCATACCGGGGTGTGGGGCTCATGAATCAACGCTAAACACGAAGCTAGCTATTTAAAGACATGCTTTGATCATCAACCACAAGACTCTGCTTTTCAACAAAAGCCTTGATCACTGCATCTCAGCATGTCACACAGGCAATTCACGCCATACAACTGACGTACATCAATCACACGGAATGAAATCCAATGTTGGACACACAATCCATTTACAAGTCCATTCTGGGTCTGAACGAAACCGGAGGCACCTTATTCCTCTCCCGTATGTCCAATACAGGAGAGAGGCCCTCGCACATCCGAACGATTAACAAGTACGTCCGGACAACCACCATTGTAACCCCTTCAGGGAATCAACTCCCATCGAAATGCATCAGTAGCCATCCATTCGATGTGAAGATCATCGGTCTTGCACGGTCTTCATATCTTCGACTTCTAACCGTCGATCAATTATTCGAAATGAGAATTAACTCGACCATTTCAAATAATTCCCATATATTTAGAATTTCAAATCAATTTATTTCAATGGTTAAATTATCTGATATCCATAATTCAGTTCATTAATGTAGTTTTCACGTCAAAACACATTCAACCACCAAATATCCAATAAACCAGGTAAGTTTGGTTTATTTCCATTCCATATCGTTTATAATATTTTATAACGATTTATCGCTATATTTAAAAATAGCCAAATCATTCAAATGACGGTTCAGGCCATAACGCGGCTATGGCGCTGTTTTTCTTCAGATTTGATTTACACATATCTGAAAATATAACTGTTCGATCTTTACAAATTTTATATCATTGGAAAGAACTTTTCAAAACGGATCCAACGGTTCCAGTTTTGGGAAAATCCGACGGTCGGATCTCCCGGTACAATCGTTTAAAGTTATGATTTCAAAATACGAACTGCAGCATCGTTATTCGATTTATTTTAATTATATATATATATATAATCCATTTTGGCGCTGTTTTCATTCAGATTTGAATTGAACATTCCAGATAATCCAATCGTTGGATCTTTGCAAAGTTGGCATCGTTGGAAAGATATTTCCAAAGCGGACCCAACAGTTTCGGTTTCGGGAAAATCCGACGGTCGAATCTTCCGCAATAATCGTTTGAAATCACGATTTCAAAATACGAACTGCAGCTTCGTTATTTGATTTATTTTAATTATATTTTTATATATAAATATAATCCATTCTTCGATTTCTAAACTGTTCCATTTCATTTCATATATTTGATAAAATAATGTTTTTAGCCAACAAATATTCATTTCAACATATGACTATCTTTAACACTTCATATATAGATAAAAATGTAATTTTTATCATCAAAACAATTTATTTCCAACATGATTATTTTTAACACTGCGTATATATTATAAAAATGTGATTTTTATTGTTAAAACAATTTATATTAAAAATGATGATTTTATATACTATGTACATACAATAAAAATGTTATTCAAACCATTTATTTCATACATTCGACAAAAATGTTATTTTTATCATTCAAACCATTTTATTTCAAAAATGAATATTTTTCCAGCACATGAATATATTTTAATACATGAATATAAATCAAACACAGGAATGTTTCAGAAAATTTCGGCAGCATAACGGCAGGGTAGTTAAAGCCAGCGTCGTCCCAAGTACGGCTACTCGCTCTGCCTTAAAGCCTCGCAGCTTTTGACAATGGGGATTTCAATAATCTAGTTCGTACGAAGACGAATTTTCCCATATACTAATCCTATTAGGATTCCAACTACAATCAGTCATATCAACCATTCGCATTTATCAACCAAATTTCACATCAACCAAATATCCAAACAATCACAACCAATATATATTGTCCATGGTTTGTGGACGAGGGGAGTATATATATATATATATATATATATATAGATATAAATATATAAATATATTTCGATTTCATTTCAATATCATTTCAATTCCATTCAATGCATATATGATTTTTACAATGCATATATAACTTATACATCGCACATACAACTTATACAATGTTCATACATGAGGTGTACTACGCTTATATACCTCATATATCGATTATATAATTTATACATCATCATTCCGTATCGTTTATAATTTAGAAATCTCACATTGGGTTCCACTCCTCCAAAAGTTGTAGGAAGCTCCAAAAATTCTCCGGTATCTTCTAAAATGTAGAAGACGTCCACACGAGTCCAATGTATCTTGTTTCACTGGACTTCGACAACATAGCAAAACAATATGATTTTTACCGTGAAATCAAAAATCCATAGCGCTTTAAAGTGCTATTAACCATTTAAATTTATTCACTGCCTTTACCTTCTAGTGGAGTTCAAAACTAGGTCGCAGTTTTTCTTTCAATCCGTGAAGCGATGAGAGGATCAGCCAACGCCACGTTGTAGCGCCTGGAAATGCGCGCAAATCGGTGGTGGAGGCACTGACTTCGGTGGCGGATCAGAGGAGGATTATGACGATGAACAGTCGGACTTCGAGCAGGTGGATCTCGACGATGGCGCAACGGCGGGGGTGAAACAGGTGTGGATTTGAAGATCTCGTCGAGTACTCCAAAAACTTCAACAGTAGCGAAGGGTAATATGGCGTGGTTTGGCCGGAATTTGGTCGGTAAGGTTGGAAGGGTTTTCCGCCTTCGATCAACTTACGGGGAGAGAGAAAATATAATTTTTTTATAAAAATTCTGATTAGCCCGTGCTATTTATATTTCCAAAAATATCTATTTTTCCAAACGAACTCCAATTCAAACCCAACGACTGTCGTCCCTAGCTAAATACCCCCATTCCGGACACAATAATATGTTTCGTAAGCCCATTCGACTGTTTCAGTCAGTTTTTCATCAAATCAAAATATAAAATATTCAATTTTTGATTTGAACGTACATTTCAATTTGCCGGGGCCACATACTGATCCTAAAAATTCCAGAAAAATAAATCTAGCTATGTTTTTGACCATACGGTCCCAACAAAACTAGTTTCGTTGAATTTGGAGACCGTTTGAAAAATGGTCATTTTCTGGTCGATCCAAATTGACTGAAATTAACCAAACACATTTTCCTTTGCCAAGCTCACATATTAACTCCAAAAATTATGGAATTTGAAACCTAGCAATAATTTGACATCCCGGATCCAACAAAAATGGTTTCATAAAAAACGGAGGTCGTTTGCAAAATGTCTATTTTCAAGGGCTATATAAACTCTATAGCGACCATTCTGAAAATTCATTTGGCCATAACTTTTGATTCCCACTATGAAATTTCGATTTTTCAGATTCGTTAGAAAAATATTCATAAACAGATTTAAATATTTTTAGTTTCACTAAAATTGGTTTTATTTTGCATCCTGTATAGTCATTCGAAGTTCAAATTCAAATTTTCAAACTGTCGTGCCATTTCAGGCCTTGTTTTATAATTAAAATAAATATATTTATTTTCCAACCTCGATTCAAATAGACTTTTGCTCATTATTATTTAAAATAATTTATTTTAAATATTCAAAATCCACTAAAATATCCAAATTAAATTTTTTAAATTGGTCCAGATTTTCCGGGTTGTTACATTTTCTGTCTATTTTGATTGAAATAAAGATGTTCTTGCATAGGTTATTGACGTCTCTCGAAATTATCCAGCAACAATGAAGGTATGCTTTGCATTTTTGACTGCACCATTGTGAGTTTGGTGAATGATTATTGGGAGGAGCATGGCTTATGTATTATAGTCCTTTTCCTTCCTATTTCATATTTGAATTTTGTTTTAAACATTAATCTTCCAGAACATTCTATTTTGTCAACATTGAAAAAAATCACTTTGGGTTGAATTCGTATCAAGAAAGTCCAACATGTCGGTAAATGAAAAACCAAATACATATATATGTTTGGACATTCAGATCAATCATTTTAAATTCAAAATAGCTATTCTTACATGCTTACTATTGTTCATTTGTTCCTACATACTGTCAACTATATGGTTGACATATTGATGGCCAAGAACTTTCAATTAATGGTGTTTAAATTTATAAAGAGCGAACATGGTAAGGAATTAACTACAATTAACATTTCATTCAAAATAAATCTACGTTTGGAGAAGAATGCATAATTCAATTGCCGCTTCCATAGATTCCTTTGTCATGTTTACTAATGTTAACAACCAACCTTATCAAAAACTCAGTAAATCCAATTGTCATAACTTCAGTTAGGTCTAATTATTTATATTTTGCATATTTTGATAGCTAACATAGTGGTTTTATGTTGATGCCAATATATGGACTGAAAGAACAAAAATAATGAGATCTTTTTTTTTTTGCACTAAACTATAAGAAAAATATGTTGACGTCAACAATATGCATTTTGAAGTTTGATATAAGCAGAAATCAAGTATTTGATAATTATAGTTTCATGTCTGGCACTATTGTAAAAAAAGAATTTGATATAACTTGCATGATCGCTCACCTTTCTAATCAATTCACTATTTCCATTATTCATGTGTTTGTTTAGGTTCATTATATAGCGGTTGTTTTGATCTTTGTACAGAAGTTATGCCCTTAAGCCAACAAAAATGATAATAAAATTGGTTGATATCTTATTTATCAATGATAAGAAATATCCTTTTGTTATATAAATGTAATAACCCGGAAATTCTGAGCTAGTTTAAAATTTTTATTTTGGCAATTTTAGCGAATTTTGAACATTTAAAATAGATTATTTAAAATAATATCGACGAGAAAATTTATTTTGAATATAATTCGATGTATATATTTATACGCGTCGTCGTTAGAATATAAATATTTATATATAATTATAAATAGAATAGAAAATGGCGCGGTAGTTCGATAATTCGATTTCAAATTTCAATTGAATGTACCGGGTGCAAAACAATCCGGATTTTAGTGAAACCAAAAACAGTAGGATCTAATTGATGATATCTTTCCAACGAATCCGAAAAATCAAAATTTCATAGCGGGAATCAAAAGATATGTCCAGTTGAAAATTCTGAATAGTCGTTATGGAATTCAGGCCCTTAAAAATGGGAATTTTGCAAACGACCTCGGATTTCGACGAAACCAGTTTTGTTGGGTCCGTGATGTCAAATTATTGCTAGATTCCAAATTTCATAATTTTTCGAATCAGTATGTGAGCGTGGCAAAGGAAAACGCGTTTGACCGGTTTCAGTTGATTTTAATCGACTGGAAAATGGCCATTTTTCCAACGGTCTCAGAATTCAACGAAACTAGTTTTGTTAGGACCGTATCGTCAATACGAAGCTATAAAATATTTTTCGGGAATTTTTCGAGTTAGTATGTGACCTCGGTAATTTGAAATGTACGTTTAAAATTCAATATAGTGATTTAAATGTAAATTTAACGGAAACGGATTCAAACGATCTAATCAGCTGGCGATACCTATCCCATTGTGTTCGAAATGAGGGTAAAACGCTATGGACGACAGGCGGTCGGTCTCGTTTCGAGGTCGTATGTAAAAGTCAACTTTTTGCAAATTAAATAAAAAAATAAATAAAACCCTCTTCCCTTTATACGCTGGCCCCCCCATCTCTTCTTTCAAAAATCGATTTTTACCAAAAAAAAAAAAAGAAGAACGCGTCGATCCTCCACCGCAGCGGCCTCTGGCGCCATCGCTGGCCCATTGCGCCTCAGGCGCTGGCCATCCTCCCCTCCCTCTCGCCTCCTCACCTCATCCGCTTCTTCCTCCTCTTTTATTGAACACGGCGAGCCCCTCTTCCACCTCCTTTCCCCTACCGATCCCCTCCACCGAGCCTCGCATCCTCCCTTGCGCCACCATCAGCACCCCCATCCTCCCCTCCGCGGCTACAAATCCGACAGCCCCCCCCGACGTGATAAGCAGTGAAAAGGAAAAAGGTAATTATCAATAATTTATTTATTTATTTGTCTTTGTCTATTTAATGTAATTAGCTTAGTTAATTTACTAATTTAGCATAGTTTTAAAAATGAAAGACATGATTTTTTAAAAAATGAAAGACATGATTTTTAAAAATAGGGAAGACATGATTTTTAAAAATAGAAAAGACGATATTTTGAGAGGAGTAGTGAGGTAGAAATATGATTTTTATATTTTTTAAGGATTAAAAATATGATTTTTATATTTTTAAAGTATTAAAAATATAATCTTTACTATATAGAAGTGGTAGAAATATGATTTTTGTTTATGTAGAGAAGTAAAAATATAATTTTTACATGATAGGAATATTAAAAATACCATCTTTATATGTGTAGCAAAATAAAAAGGTAATTTTTATAATAATATATTTGAAAAGGCAAGATTTTTATATATTGAATAGCATAGTAAAAATTCGATTTTTATATATTGAATAGCATAGTAAAAATTCGATTTTTATATATTGAATAGCGGAGTGAAAATTCGATTTTTAAATGCATGAGGCGATTATAAAAATAAGATTTTTAAATTGAAAGTAAACAAATAAAAATGTGATTTTTATTTTAAAGACATCTAAATATAAAAATGTGTGATTTTTATATATGTAGTGGCTACGGGCAACGAAGATGACGAAGATGCAATAACGATGAAGATTTCTATAAAAGAAGAGCCAAGATGATTGGATAGCTATCGGTGAGAATTTCTCACCTTTCAATTTCATTTTCTAGTTATATATATATACTAGGATGCAGACGGTGTTTAGTAGCACCCGACACAATCGTCCACAGACCATGGACTTGTTTGTTTGGCTGTGTAGTTGATTAGATTACTTGATTGTTTGGTGAAATGAAATTGATTTGATTGATGTGTGAATGGCGTGGGCCTTCACTAGACCGGGGATAAGGCTAGGCCTCGTCCCGTTTCTAGTATCGTGCCGTTATGCCGCCGAAATTTTCTAAAATAAATTAGAAAAATATCATTTTATTGAATAAATGAACTGAATAGAAATTCATGTGTTAAAATAAAATATTTTATCGTTAAAAATATAATTTTTAATGTAGAAGTAAAATAAAATAAAATATTCATTTACAAACCGGACGGTTTGTTTATGTACACCTATTTGAAGGACATTGATTGGGTCGATAAATTTTACACATCGCCCAACTGCACAAATAAAAATCTGTGTTTGTTGATTTGAAACCCCACACGGGTGTCGGGATGAAATATGAAGTTCACTCATCCTGATTTATTAAATATGTCGATCGATTGATTGACAGGCTGTTATAAGCGTTAAATATCTACATTTGATGCTTATACAGTGTAGTGCACTTTGGTTGATGGTTGATTATTTTTCAATGCTATCATATACATGTGTTGTATGAAAATCCATATAGTTAACGCTATATGGTAATTGATTGGGCCTCATTCCAATTTAGAAGATAAAGAATATTATAAAGTAAAAGTTCATGTGTTGACTGTACTCATCCGTTGAGATTAGTCATGTGTTGAACGAAATATTTTAACAATAAAATTTATATCTTTATCATTATAAAGTAAAAGTTCATGTGTTGACTGTACTCATCCGTTGAGATTAGTCATGTGTTGAACGAAACATTTTAACAATAAAATTTATATCTTTATCATTATAAAGTAAAAGTTCATGTGTTGACTGTACTCATCCGTTGAGATTAGTCATGTGTTGAACGAAATATTTTAACAATAAAATTTATATCTTTATCATTATAAAGTAAAAGTTCATGTGTTGACTGTACTCATCCGTTGAGATTAGTCATGTGTTGAACGAAATATTTTAACAATAAAATTTATATCTTTATCATTATAAAGTAAAAGTTCATGTGTTGACTGTACTCATCCATTGAGATTAGTCATGTGTTGAACGAAACATTTTAACAATAAAATTTATATCTTTATCATTATAAAGTAAAAGTTCATGTGTTGACTGTACTCATCCGTTGAGATTAGTCATGTGTTGAACGAAACATTTTAACAATAAAATTTATATCTTTATCATTATAAAGTAAAAGTTCATGTGTTGACTGTACTCATCCGTTGAGATTAGTCATGTGTTGAACGAAATATTTTAACCATAAAATTTACATCTTTATCATGTATAGAATTAGAAATCAACTGGAAAATAGATGAGATGAGTGGTCTCCTGGATATTAATCTGATGTTGGTTTCGGCCTTCGGGGTTAATATTCAGGAAATCGTTCTCTTACTAATTTACGGTTGGAGTCTGATTTTAAATCAAACGATAGATACCATAATTTTTATAAAATATATTAAATAACAAAAATAGTCACATATGGACGGTACTCATCCGTTGAGATTAGTCGTGTGTTGACAAGAATATAGATTCAGGTATTGGATAGAACAAATATTCATTTGTTGAAAAGAATAACGGTATTATTGAAATATATAAAACCGTGTTGATTAGAGATGCGCCATTTTGACGTGAACGATATTTATATCGATTTTATTCATTTTAAAATGAATATTGAAGAGTGATTTCGAAATGAATAGAATATAAAGCGATTTCGAAATGAATTGAATATATAATGAATTCGAATCGAATAGGAAACTAATTTGAATTGGATTGAATAGAAAACCAATTTGAATTGAATTGAATAGGAAACCAATTTGAACTGAATTGAATAGAAAACCAATTTGAATTGAATTGAATAGGAAACCAATTTGAACTGAATTGAATAGAAAACCAATTTGAATTGAATTTAATAGAAAACCGATTTGAATTGAATTGAATAGAAAACCAATTTGAATTGAATTGAATAGGAAACCAATTTGAATTGAATTGAATAGGAAACCAATTTGAATTGAATTGAATAGAAAACCAATTTGAATTGAATTGAATAGGAAACCAATTTGAACTGAATTGAATAGAAAACCAATTTGAATTGAATTGAATAGAAAACCAATTTGAATTGAATCGAATGGAAAACGACTTTGAAATTGGATTGAATTGAAAACGAATTCAAATTGAATTGAAAGCGAATTGAAATGAATTCAAATTGAATTGAAACGTGAATTGAATAGAAATGAATTTTAAAATGAATTTATAAAGAAGAATTCAATTTTGATTTGGATTGAAATGGAAGTTGAAATTGTTTTTGAAACGAATTTAAAACTATTTATATAATTTGTTTTGAATAGAAATCGACGAAATATATATTATATATATTATATATATAATATAATGGCCTGAATAGAACGCGTCGTGCCGCGGCAGTTCGTGAATTTCGACCATTTATTTCAAACGAACATTACGGGAGATCCGACCGTCGGATTCTCCTAAAACCGGAACCGTTGGGTTCGTATCGAAAAGAGCTTTCTAACGAATATTAGAAATTCAAAATCTAACGGTTAGATTTGGAGATACGTCCAAATCAAATTTGAAAAAGGTCGTTGTAAGTGCAGTTCGATGGCCATTGTTGGAAATCGACTATACGGACCTTGATAAAATTATTAAAAATAGTAATAATTTGTGTAAAATCATAAGAAATGATTTGGGAAAAATTGGGATGAAAAAACTCCATATTTGAAAAGATAAAAATAGATTTTTATCAAAATGAACTAGTTTGAATTAAATTTAAAACCCGGTTTGTTTTTAAATAAATAAATTAGATTTAAAAAGGGGTTTTAAATAATCGGAATTCCTAATATATTTGATTTGAATTAAATAGAATTGATTCATGGGTTTATCGTGAACTGTGTTTTAAATAACACTAGTTCTTTAACCCGATAATAAATAGAATGTGATTTGGGTTTGTCGTGAACTGTGTTTTAAATAACACCTAGTTCTTTAACCCAGAAAAAGGAGTTTTAATGAATCTGTAATTAGATTGAAACGTGAATCTATAATCTAAATTATCAAATTTAGAAATGACCGAGAATGGAGTATCGCCAGTTTTGCTCCAAAGCGATAGTTAAATCTTTAATTAGATTTGAACGTGAAATGGTAATTAATTTTACCGATAACACCATGGTGTTAGATATGGAGTACTACCAGTTTTGCTTCATGGGATGAATAGGTTGGGATTGGGAAATAAAATAAATAATTACTTCGTTGTGGTTCGCTAATCTCGACTAGCTTAGAAAACCATAATTTGGTTTGATAGATCATCCAAAGGAAGATTAAAGGATAAATTTTAAAGAATTTATCTTGGATAAAATTAATGGGAACCTTTCCCTAAAAATGTGATTTTGTGAATAAAAGAATATTCTGAATTGGAATGAGGCGTATGTTGTGTTTGTGTAACATTTGTTTTAATATACGCGGGTTGTTCGGAAAGTCCGGGTTTATACCCATTCTGAATAACCGATTCGACGATATGTCGAAGATGAAGACGGCGGTTGAAGACCGGAAGTCTTCACATCGTTTGGATTATTACTGACGATCCTGATTGGGCTGTACACCCAAGAGGATGGAAATAGTTGGTGGTCGTCCAGAAGTACTTGGAGATGGATGGATATGCGAGGAAAGTGCCTCCGGTTTCGTTCAGACCCAGAACGGACTTGTAAATGGATTGTGTGTCTGACATTGGATTTTATTCTGTGTTGATTGATTTCTATTAAATATACATCTGTTTGGCGGTGGAGAATTTATTCTTTTGCTTAACGCCCTTCTCTAAGACGTACGAGCTCAGAGGTTGTATATCGATGGACATCAGTCGCATGGCATGAACTGCCTGTGTGGCACGCTAAGATGCAATGATCAAGGCTTTTGTTGAAAAGAAAAGTCTTGTGGTTGATGATCAAAGCACGCCTATGTGGCAGCTTTGTGTATAACGTGAATTCGCGAGCCTCACACCTCGGTATGAGTTAAAAACGGGATACGGACTGCAGGGAGAGCACGACGTTTCTTTCTAGCTTTGGTGGTGTCAGTGACTTACCAGCCCTGACATTTATATACTTTTCACCTATGTGGTTGTTGGAATGCGAGGCGCCTCGATTATAGGTCTGTAAGGACCGGGAAACGTGTGTTCAGGAATTGCCAATCCTCTAACGTAAGTGAGGACCGGCCCTGAAGCATCCAAGGGTTGCCCAGAGTGCGTAGCCCTGGGACATTTGCTAGAGTGTCTCGAACGCGGAGAGGATCTTGCCCCTTGCCTCGACTCATGACGGAAATCCAATTTCCAATACGTGTATTGCGGTTTTAATTGTAGAACTAGTATGGCGACATGATAGATGGTACCCATGCCGCCTATGATTGATATTTATGATTGAAATTGTTTTGACACTATACACTTATTATAGTATCAAATGATTTGTTTTAAACGTACCAAGCATGTTTGACTATTATAAGGGAAAACCCTATCCTCCGGCTTGCGTTGCATTGTGTGATGGGACCTGGGTCTTATAATAGCTTCATTTTTCGAAAAAGCATTGCGTTGTTTATTCTATGCACTGGTATTCTTGGGAGGAAACCCGTTCCGTGTTATACGGCGTGGTCCCTTGAATTACTCTCTTTTAAAGTAAAGTTTTAAATAACTGTTTTAGTTCTCACACCAGTCACATGACTGACTTGGAGTTTATTGTTTTAACCTAAACTCTGGGTGCCCCTATTTTCCGCACGGGCAGCTAGTAGTTTTGGTTTTGCAGATTTATATTCACAGGATCCTGGTTTACAGCTGGAATGATATCCGGAATGCTCTGTATCCGTATATCACCTTCAGTTGTGCTTTGTATTATTTTCCGCTGCTATGTAATTTATTGTAATCTCTGATTTTTATCGAATGTAATTTATTCATTTATACTCTGTATATTCTTGTATTCTGATGGAATTGTTGTAATAATAATGAAATGTTCTCACGTCTGCGTTCTGTTTTGTCTTGTTCTCAAACGATCAGGGGTTTCGAACGGTCTAATCGGTTTAACGACTGATTCAGATCGAGCGAAATTCCAGGCCGTCACATTTGGTATCAGAGCTTTGGTTTACAGAGCTCGAGAACAAGACACATTAGAACCATACGAAAGAATTCATCAGATATTGGATTAGTAATATCCAATTAGAATGACTCGTTAGAGATAGGATCAGTAGTATCCTCGAACGAGTGTGAAGAGTATATTTTTCAAACGAAAACAATTTTGTTTTGAAATTTAAACCGTTTTACACGTATTTGAATATTTATTTATTTTGAATATGGACAATCGAGTATATAAAGATTTTGCATATACGCGTCATGAACGTATATTCGAAGTTTTAATATATTGGATAGATATGGAATCACATTCTAGACGCCCGGAGATGATTCTGATGATTGTAGCTACATCATCAGAATTTATGTTCGTGTTTCGAAGGTGTGATATCGATATATTTCCATTAGACTAGTGTGAGAACCAAAACTTATATAGCTAGAACACATTGTTGTGAATTGGCATCAAAAACATGATTTTTTGTATATGTATCAAAATTATGAATTTGAAACTCTAATCCACTAATTGATTGATGTTTGTATTATTTGTTTATTTGTTTGATAATTTTGAACCATTATGCCTAATTGCATCAAATTTTGAATATTATTGAAAATTGGTCGCATTTGCTTGCATATACATATACTTGCATTGAACAGGTCATAGCAAGGAGGCTAGAAATGAAAGAATGATTAATTATTTCATATTTCTTCTCAAAATAAGGAAAATAAACAATTTTTTTTTTGTTAGCGTCATTTTCCAAAACAACCATTTTTTGCAACATACATGCATCGTTCACATTTCTGTATGAGCGAAAAACAAAAACTAGAAATGGGTAAACAAGACACCACTTAAGGTTCTAAAAGACGATCCCCTTTTTAAATTTGAACATTTTCATTTTCACTTTTGACTAGATTCTTCCATTCGAATTGTTTGAAACATCGCAGATATTTTGTATGTAAGCTTTGGTGAATTTATGTTACATTTTATTGAATCAATTTTTATCGAATCTATATCAATCTTTATTGAATCAAATATTACATCTACTATTAACATTTTGGTTTGTGCCTCATGTGTAATCATTATGAAATCGAGAGCTCACCCGTTGAAATTTTCCTTTTCAAGATGCATTGTAGCATCGCGATATTTTACGATAATTTAAAATATTAAATTTAATGTGTTTTTAAACAAATTGCTTTAAATACTAAAATTAATGAAATAACTAATTTTGGAAATTTCATATATGTTGGATTTTAAATTAATTAATATGGTAATAATATGCATTCGTTGTTAGTATAATGAAGGTCGACTGGTAATAAGTGTCATTATTTATGTGGATTTAAAATATAAATTATAAATTGATTTGTATGGTAATTATTGAGGGTTATTTGGACTTAATTAAGTCAACAAATTTAGAATTAAGTTTTAAATATTGAAATTTGTTATAAAACAAAACAAAACATATGTTAAACAAGAAGCCATTAGCGAGAACAGAAAAGATAGTGGAAAGACTTTTATTTCTATTACTTCAAGTGTGTCCATTTCTATTACATTGGCTCCTTTATATGTAAGCTTTGGAGCCGGTGTTAAACTTATCCCCATGATGTAGGACTAAATAAAATATCGCAAAAGCATATTCATTTTTATATATTACAACAAAATTGTATTTATGCATGGTGGAAACTTAAATAAATTGTTTAAGTGATTAATTTTAACTTATTTTGATAATTATACCATGTATTGAGTGTAAATAATTTTGTGATCTTGTTTATATTGGTTAACATGGAAGGTTGGAATTTAATTTTTATATATTTAATGAGATCGATTGATGTAATTAACAATTTAGAATTAAAATAAAATTTGATTTACTAAGTTAAAATTAAATTTATTTTGATGTGAATAAAGTTGATTAGTTTTTGAAATTTAATTAAAGATAATTTTATGAATTGAGAATTTATAGCGAATTTCACACGAACGTTAATTTAACAGGTTTTCATATGTTATTTTGCTCGCATTAACACATTGAACACAACGATATTTTATTTCATGTGTTTGGTCGTTTGGTTTGAATTGCGTGACGTTGTTTTGAACTGACAACGTTTGCATTGTAGAATTTTGGTTGGTTCTTTGTTGTTCTATATTAAGTATAACCAAATAAACCAAAATCTTGTTTTAATATTTTCTTATACATGAATTAAAGAAAGGATAAAAAAATTTATTACCATATTGTGAAATTTATTGTTATGCATGTATGTAGCTTACTTTTTCATGTACGTGTGAAACCAAATTTATGGATAGAAAAATAGAAATTTGTGCATGCATTTAATAACGTTTGAAAGGAAGTTATTTCCATTATACTTTTTTTCTTCTTTCTTTAATGCTGAGCATTTCATGGTATATGTATGAAACAAAGGATGATAATGTATAAACCTCTACGCATGAAGCATACTGTTGTGGCACTTAGCATTAATGTTTCATGCGCATGGACCATAATAAATAAATAAATAAATAAATAAAATTGCATGGCTAAAACTGAAAACAATGTTTTCCTATAAATAATGTACTCCTTAATATCTAAATCTTTATTCTCCTGTTTCCTGTAGCCCTCACCTTTTTTTCATTCATAAAAAAATGGCCACCTCCGTCCAGTCTTTGAATAATTATATAAAATTCACCTCTTTATGAAATCAACTCATTTTTGATTCATTACAATCACGTTGTCGAGATCTCCTCATCCTTAGTCATAAATTTCGGGTTCAATGATATCAGGTTTGGCCCTATTTTGTTCCAATGCATATAGGGTTGCGGTCTGGGAATGACACAGTATTGATTCGCATTTTAGACGTCATTTTTGAGTTCGTAGTAGAGATAGCAACTCGTCTTCAAATTTTGGTTTGATTTACTAAAATATGTCGCTACTTGTAAGGTGCATTGTGCGTAGGGCTTGGGGACGGGATTTTTTTGGTGAGGCAGAGATCGAAGTTGTGGTGATGGTGGGGATGTATTCGAGAAGAGAAGTTTAATGGTGCAATCGGTTCAGTCTTTCATTGAGAGAATAGGGAGAGATGTAGGAGAGAGGTTGCGGTTTCCTGTAACATGAGTTTGAGAAGGAAGGGAAAGAAGGGATGACGTGGCATTGTATTATTAGGTGAGGATTTTATTTATTTGTTTTATATGTAATTGAATTTCAAACAATAAGAACATGTATAACTTTCATATACAGATTCAGAATGATTCATGGTTGGATCCGTTGGAATCGTATCGACGAGCTCTTTGCGATGATTTGGACTGATTCTGAGACCGTTGAATTTTGGGCCAAGATTTGGATTTCAACCGCGTTCAGAATCAAAGCTGAGTGATTAAACCCACTCACATCTGACTAAAATATTTGATTGTTGGTTAAATTAAGTTCATGTCATGATATGATTGTATTGTTTGTTGTTTAATTGTTTAAATTGCGTATTTATGTTAAATCTGCATAGACTATATAATTTAATTTAACTGTTATATAAATTGTACTATTATAGATTAATTTCTATTAAAAAAAACTCATACCCGATGACTTGTAACTGATATTATTGAACTGTTCAGATGTGTTGATTTTGATGTATGCCTTGAATTTATATATTTAATATGTTAATATGTAATCCATCTTGTTATCAACATTGTTTATATATGATATTGATTTTTGTTGATTTATCCCAACCATTACCCTAGATGTTACGGGCATTAAATAAACCCGGGATTAATCATTAAAATGAGTTAAGAATGTAGGTTGAAATGATAAATACCTATGACCTTGATTTGGATTGAAATGATATATATCCTTTCCTAAATATTAAAAATTAAATTTTAAGTATTACTTGGCCATAGGATAGAAAATTATATATGGACACCGGTTAGTTAAATAAAAATTGTTTTAACCTTAAATTTTGGGAATATTGTTAAATAAAAATTGTTTTAACCTCCGTTCACGCAAGAAATTGTCCCCAACTTAGCCACCTTATAGGTGTGGGGTTTTGTTCCTCAAAAGGCCTCGGCGTTAGTAAGAGATGAGCTCTACTATATAAGTACCCAGTTCACACAGGCTTCCACGATGTGGGACTTAGAGGTATTACAATTACTTTGTGATTGATTGACGCCTTTGATTTTGGGAGTATTATCTGGGGTGGGCGGTAGTCGCGGCTATGCGTTACCACTAGCCTAGGTCTGCAATCCGGTAGAATCCTACTGATGGGTATTGCCTCGATGCCTTGTCATATTTATCCTGATTGAGCCCCTACGATTTTGTTTTTACGTTGTCGTATCACAGTGCATCCCTATCCATCGACGTACTAGCGTGTTATATGCAAACTGTACGGCAACAGTATAAACAGTGTAAGGGTAATATGGTAATCCCAGTTACATTATTTTAGTATTTTATATTTAACCGTAGACACTATTATAATAGCGTATTATATTATATTGTATCTAGTTTAACAGATCCTTAGGAGATGGAAATTCCCGTAACATCTCTTAAGTTATCACATGACTTTGATTTAATTGATATGAGAATATTTTAGTTCTGATCCGAGTATTTTTGCCTTTTCATTTGTGCTTGGGTCAGCTTGAGTTTTTCAGTTATTGAAGATATCATTACGGAGATGAAGATGGAGCTCAACAGATGTATTTATTATTATTAATTCCACTGCAAATATTGGTATTTTATGATGGTTAACTTTGATAATTGTTGTAAAATAAAATCAAATGTATATTTTTAACAGCTTCATGAGCTGTTATTTATTTATTATACTTTGTCCTTCCGTTGTGATATTCTGTGTTTGCTTTCCTTCTTTCTTCCTTTTCTTAAATAAATCCCAATAACTATCTGTATTTTTGTTTTGTTTAAGTCGACATTAGGATCGTTGTCGATTTGAAAGGTCAAAAATCTCGAATGTTACATGCATGTTATCTTGGTGTTAAAATTTCAAGAAATCAATAGATTATTTAAGAATTTCGAACTTTTCTTGTGATTTATTATTAGTTTGAATTGTTTACTACTTACACTAGCGTATTTCATAATCTCAAACATTATAATTTCAACTCAAAATTAAAATATTTTGGTTTTTAGTTTTTTTTCTAACGTTTTAATTATTCAAAAAAGTTATCGATTTTGCAGGTGGACCTCCTTCAATCTTTACCATTTTAAGATGTATTAGAACCCATTTTATTACAAACTACTTCATATTCTTCACATTCATCTTATGAACAATGTTCACTCTTTGAGTTTTAGGATGTTCCTCCTTATAGATTACACAAAGACCAATGTTCACAGTTCAATTCACAAAAGATTGAAGAAGACGTATGTTAATATTAATGAAATATTTATATATGCCACTTTTCAGTTTATAAAAAATATTATTGCAAATTGAAATGGATGACAACTACAACTCAAATTTTTTTGTGATATAAATATGCATAATGGGACACTATTTTAATACTGAATTGCCTTAATTTGAAGTTACCAACTATTGATGTTGTTTCCATCAAGGTATGCTAATGATTCATATTTATTGCCAAATGAAATTATTCACTCGGCTTACTTTCAATTAGTATGTATGTAATTTTGTTGTCTCTTTAGGCCCATTTGAATCACAACTATTGTATTTTGATTAAATGAAATAATCAATAGGAAATAAAACAACATTGCATGGTTGTGGTTTTTTTGAAGATGAGGAGTATTTTGATTAAATGATATAAGCACTAGGAAATTGAAAAAAAAACTTATGTTTGAGCTTTTGAGAAGACAATCACATCTTAATTTGAGACATAAGGTTCAATTTGGTATTTGTCGGACTGCAATGAGGAAAAGTAGCACTAACATTAAGGTAATAATCTTTAATGCTTTCTAAAAAGAGAACCAAATTACATAAAACAAATAATCAATTTAATTATTTCCCATAAAACAACAATATATTTTAGTGCAAAAATCGAGTATTTTGGACTATTTATTAAAATGGTGGTAAATATAAGGTCAGTAATATTTTACAAAATTTAGGCACTTAAAAATGAGTTATTATTACAAAACCAAAAGAGTGTTAATAACTCCTAACTACATAAGATGTAATATTGACATGCAATAATTACTACGTCTATCTAATTTTTGGTTAACAGTAACCATTATCGTTCAAGTAATAAGAAAACTTTTGCAATTGTTTGGAGTTACATGACTAAACAACTAAAAAGTAGGTTGAAAAATGGGCTAAACAAATTTCCTTTGAAATTTCTTCATTTTAGATTATACATTCTGTTGACTAGGCAGTTAGTATGTACTTTTGCATGTACTTTACAATAGCCGCTACATTGCTATGTTACTATACTTTTGCATGGTAGGATTGTAATTTGTTGCAATGCATTTTCTCCACTATAAATTTTCCTTTTATTTGGCTTGATCTCAAAACAATATGACTTATTTCCTACAGGGTGAGTGGAGTTAGGTTTCCATAAAAAGTTTCAATTGAGGCTAATGAAAACTAAACGTTTAATTTCATTATTGTCTTCACTATTTAGTATGTCGAGTACTTTGACTTGTTTAGTTGATTTCATGCAAGATGATTTTTACAATCACATCACCATTACAATCACATCACCAGTGGAGTTGAATGTTGTTATTGCTATTTTCGTATTCAAAATTTATCTAGTAGCGTGATCATTTGTAAACTTTACAACAATCTTGAATAAGCAATTTGTCGGAGCGACCAATAACTTTTTTTCTTGTAATATTCTAAAAATAGTAATATAGGATCGTTGTCTTCCTTAATGAAGAGTGGATAATGACATATGTTGTACTTCTATAATTTATAGCTGAATACCAAGCATTAGTATAATTTACAATATCTTACGGACTGTATGGCTAGTGGTTTAGCAAGATAAACAATATTAAACTTTTCAAAGGTATCGACATTTTGAGTGCATTATAAAATAACATTTTTTTTGGAAAACGACTTTCTCCATGACGAGTTTTTTTTTGTTCTCCAAATAACATAAATTTGTGTGTATTCTTAAGATTGACAAGTGTTTTAGCAATGTTTTTTTTGCAACGTCTGTGTGTGAAGCATGGGTATGCACTAGTGTTTTATATTAATCACTTAAGGAAATCTAGATAAGTTCGATATTAAAGTAGATATGGCCATCTTTATTATATATTCAACCCAAAGTAAATTTTATAAAATTTTCAGTACCATAACTAAAACAATTGAATAAGGCATTACGTGTTTCTTAAAAGAGAATGTTAAAACGTATAGAATGATTGTGTAGGGAAAAAATAGCAGTAGTGAAATCACATATAATGAAATTGAAAACGATGATACCGAAAATACATACCCAAATAAGAAAACAGAATTTAAAGGATCATTCTATAGAAAACATTTTAGGAGATATAGAACCGTACTTAGAACAAGCGGTCGATCAAATTAAATAAGAATTATAGTATTTATCTCATCTAATGGACATAAAAGTCTAAAAGAAGTTTCGTTAGAAGATTCACATGTTTTTTCTATGCATGAAAAACAAAATCAATTAATTGAACAAAATAGGTATATAGAAATGGTACAAAAAGGGTATTAAAAAATAAAATAAATCAACAATAAAAAGTCACTGGAAATAAATCTCACATAGCGGCCCAAGTATCTATACAATACTATTAAAGCTGAGTTATCTTTCCTAAGCTCACAAGGCTTCTCCAATCTCTCATATGAGCACGCCACGTGGAAGACGTCAAGTCAACCGTCTCTCCCTTCACTGTGACGACCCCAAACCCCGTACGGACGGTGGCGAGGGTAATCCTTGGAATATAACACAGAAACAGAAAATAGCAGAACAGAATTAAATAAATACACCAGATAATGAACAATAGAATATACTGGATAAAAGTAATCATCAGAGTTTCACAGTATACAGGATCTTACTTAGTACAATTACAGTTCAACTATACATATATGTCTACAGCGGAAAACAAACATAATGTACAATAGGAGCTGAACAACATAAAAAGAGATAAATGATAGAATCCATCTTCAGCTCCAACTATCCAGAAAGAACCAGCTAAACCTGAATACAAGGCTGCCCGTGTAGAAAAAGGGGCACCTGAGTTTGAAAGTGAAACAAACTACGAGTCAGTCATGGGACTGGTATGAGAAATCTACTCAACACAATTGAAATATGGTTAATCACAGGACCACGCCACTTTCGTGGAACGGGTTTACTCCATCGGATCACCAGTGCTTTAAAACAAATCATTCTTTGAAACAACGCTATGTTTTTTTTATAAAAAAAATGAAGCCATTATAAGACTCAGTTCCCATCACACAATGCAACGCAAACCGGAGGATAGAGTTTTTACCTTATAACAGCCAAAATATGCTTGATACGAATAAAACAAAGGCATTTGATATTATTGCTAGTGTTTATATGTTTTGAAAACAATTTCAAATCATAACTACCAATCATAGGCGGCATGGGTACCATATATCATGTCGCCATATATATATATGCACAATAAAAAACGCACAGTCAAGTATTTGGAAATTGGATTTCCGTCATGAACCAAGGCAAAAGATAGTCCTTACCGAATTCGTGGCTCTCTAGCCCGAGCCACAGGACCCAGACTCAGGTGGGCCCTTGGAGCGACAGGGCCGGTCCACCGATGTGGATTAAAATTCCTGAACACTGCGTTTCCCCGCCCTTTGGGGCGTAAATGAGCCAACGAATGACTCCATCGGACCCGGATCGTCCGATCAAACCGAGGCGCCTCGCAACAGCAACAACCACACAGGTGAAAAGTATATAAATGTCAGGGCTGGTAGGTCACTAACACCACCCTAGCTAGAAAGAAACGCATGCCCTCCCTGAGGTCCTTCTCCCGTTTCTGGTTCGTACCGAGGTGTGAGGCTCGCGATTTCACGTTATACACAAAGCTACGCCATACAGGCGGTGCTTTGATCATCACCACATGGCTTTGCTTTTCAACAGAAGCCCTGTTCATTTGCCACTCAGGCATGCCACACTAGAAATTCATGCCACGCGACTGATGTCCATCGATATACAACCTCTGAGCTCGTGCGTTTCAGAGAAGGGCGTTAAGCAAAAGAATAAATTCTCCGCCGCCAAACAGATGTATATTTGATAGAGATCAATCAACACAGAATAAAATCCAATGCCAGACACACAGTCCATTTACAAGTCCGTCCTGGGTCTGAACGAAACCGGAGGCACTAGATACCTCGCAAACCCATCGACCACCACCTACGTCTGGACGATCACCACTCATTATCCATATTTCGGGATGCCTCCCAATCAGGACCTCGGTTACCATCCAAACGAGGTGAAGATCTCCGGTCTTCGACCACCGTCTTCATCTTCGATTTCTTATCGTCGATTCAGTTATTCAGAATGGGATAAACCCGGTCTCTCTGAGCAACTCGCGTATATAATAAACAAGTGAAACACTAACATATACACGCATCATTTCAATTCATTAGTCACTAACCGTCAATCAATAAGAGAACGATTTCCCAAATATTAACCCCGAAGGCCGAAATCAACATCAGATCAACATCCAGGAAACCATTCGACTTAGCCAAACTTCAGTTAATTTCTAAATCACATCCATATCGTTTATAATATTTTAAAATGATTTATCGCTATTTTTATTTATTTTAAAATAGCCAATTTATTTAAAACGACGCTTCGGGCCATAACGCGGCCGTGGCGCTGTTTTTCTTCAGATTTGATTTACACAAATCTGAAAATCTAACCGTTGGATCTTCACAAAATTTACATCATTAGAAAGATCTTTTCAAAACGAATCCAACGGTTCCAGTTTCGGGAAAATCCGACGGTCGGATCTCCCGGTATAATCGTTTGAAGTTTCGATTTCAAAATACGAACTGCAGCGTCGTTATTCGATTAAATATGATTATATATATATATATATATATATATATATATATAAATATATAATCGATTCTGGCGCTGTTTTTCTTCAGATTTGAATTAAACATTCCAGACAATCCAACCGTTGGATTTTTACAAAGTTGGTGCCGTTGGAAAGATTTTTCCAAAGCGAACCCAACGGTTGCGATTTCAGGAAAATCCGATGGTCGGATCTCCCGTACTAATCGTTTGAAATCACGGTTTCAAATTACGAACTGCACGGCCACGTTTCGTTTTAATTTTATTTATATTTATATATTTATATAAATATAGTTCATTCAAAAATTCCTATATTGTTTCCACTTCTAATATTTCACTAACGCCTTTAAATTTTGGAAATTTTTGCCATAACCTCCTTTGTACGGGAGGGGCTGGGAAAATTCCCAAATAGACACACGGGCGTCTCATGTCAAAAAGAAAAAGGAAAAGCCAAGCGGCTAGCCAACAGGCTCATAAAATCATCACCCAAACAAAACAGTAAATGTGTACCTATTTGTCGGGCACAAAAATTTTATTCCTCTTCTCTAGCCCCTTTGCTATAACCTGTTCAATAAATATGCATGTACATATATACAGTTCTTATCACTTATCATTTTCCATTCAACTTCATATTTGATTCCATTTGGTTTAAAAACACCATTCATTCTAATGTTGCATGCATAGGCAAAAATCATATCATTAGCTAATTAATGAATATTTCAACTCATGCATATTTATTTGAACGAGTGGCTATTTTTAACACTTCACATTTCAACAATTCATGTATATAATAAAAATGTGATTTTTATTGTAAAACAATTCATTTAAAAACACTATTATTTTATATAGTTTATATAGGTGATAAAAATAGGATTTTTATTGTAAAACAATTTATTTCAAAACAGGATTATTTTATACATTTCATATTGATGTTAAAAATGGGATTTTTATTATAAAACAATTTCTTTCAAAATACGAATACCATTCAACACATGAATTTCAATTCAACGAATGAATATCGATTCAACACATGAAGGTTTTCTATAGTTTATATATATAGATAAAAATGTGATTTTTATATTTAAAACACGAATACCATTCAACACATGAATTTCAATTCAACGAATGAATATCGATTCAACACATGAAGGTTTTCTATTCAACGAATAAATATAGTTTCAGCAAATGAAAATAGTTCAAACACATGAATATTATTCAAAATTTCGGCAGCATAACGGCAGGGTAGTTAAAACCGGGACCGTCCCTAGTACGACTCCTCGCTCTACCTTAAAACCTCGCGGTTTTTGACAATGGGGATCATGCATCTAGTTCGCACGCAGGCGGCATGTATATATTTATTTCATTTCCACAAACTAATCCTATGTGGTTTCAACTAAATATTTCTCAACCACAAATGGGTATTTTTCAACCACGATCAATCAATATCAACCACAAACAATCCCAATCAACCATTCGCTATCAATCAATTTTCACACCAATCACAACCAATAAATATCGTCCATGGTTTGTGGACGAGGGGCGTATATATACATATATATATATATATATATAATTATATATAGCAATTCACTTCTATTTCAACACATATATAATTTTTACAACGCATATACAACTTATACATCGAACGTACAACTTATACAACGCTTATACATGAGGTGTACAACGCTTATATAACTCATACATCGACTATATAATTTATACATCGTCGTTTTCCATATCGTTTATAAATTAGAAATCTCACATTGGGTTCCACTCCACCAAAAATAACAGAAGGCTCAGAAAAATATGCGGTCTCTTCTAGAATGTAGAAGACGTCCACACGAGTCCACTGTCTCTTGTTTCACTGAATTTCGACCACAAAGCAAAAAGATATGATTTTTCAAAGTTTGCAACGGTTTAAAGGTGTTAAAACTGTTGAAAATATATATAGCCGTATACCTTTCTGAAACGTTCAAAACTAGGTCACGCGATTTCGTGAAATCCGTGAATCGATAGAACGATCGGGCTACGCAGTGTCGAAGGGGGAGGAGAGGCGCTCAGGCGCCGGGGGGAGTTGGCCAGTTCGACGCTGGCAGGAGGCGGCGGCGGCGGTTGGAAGTCGCCAACTTCCAGGCGTCGATCCAGGCGCTACAGATCACGAAAAAAATCCAATCTTTATATGGATGTGAAGATCGTGAGGAGCTCTACAAAATCTTCAACTGGAGGAGGGGCTAATTTTGCGTGGATTGATCAGAAAGTGGATGGGAAGATTTCGAACGGTTTCCGCCTTCGATCGGGGAGAGAGAAAAAGGATTTTCTTTTTTTTTTTTCTTTTTAAAAAAATATGATTGGCCGGGGAAGTTTTAAAGGGGTTTTCTGACACGACCACCAATCTAAACCCAACGACTGTCGTCCCTAGCGTTTAACCCCCATTCCGAACACAATGGGATATGTTTCGAAGGCCCATTCGAATGTTTCAGTCAGTTTTCCTTCAAATTAAAATATATAACATTCAATATTCAATTTGAACGTACATTACAATTTGCTAGGGCCACAAATGATTCGAAAAATTCCAGAAAAATAAATCTGGCTATGTTTTGACGATACGGTCCCAACAAAACTAGTTTCGTCGAATTCTGAGACCGTTTGCAAAAAGGCCCATTTCTGGTCGATCCAATTTAACTGTAATTGACCAAAACACGTTTTCCTTTGCCGCGCTCACATACTAGCTTCAAAAATTATGAAATTTGAAACCTAGCAATAACTTCACATCCCGGATCCAACAAAAGTGGTTTCGTCGAATTCCGAGGTCGTATGCAAAATGGCCAATTTTACGGGCTATATAAATTCCATAGCGACCTTTCTGAAAATTCATTTGGCCATAACTTTTGCTTTCCGTTATGAAAATTCGATTTTTCAGATTCGTTAGAAAGATACTCATTAACAGATTTAAATATTTTTGGTTTCAATCAAATCTGTTTTGTTTTGCACCCGGTACAGTCCGACAAAGTTTGAATTCAATTTTTTGAAACTGCAACGCCATTTCAGGCCTTGTTTATAATTAAAATTAATTATATTCGTTTTCAATTGTCGATTCAAACTCAGTTTTCATTGCTACTATTTAAAATATTTATTTTAAATATTCAAAATCCATTATTTTAGCCAATTTAAATTTTTTTAAATTGGTTCAGATTTTCTGGGTCGTTACAATCTCCCCCACTTAAAACTTTTCGTCCCCGAAAAGGAACAAAGTCGAAAGTGGTTTGATTAATCAACTCTACGTTCGATCTGGCTTCCATTCTCCAACTTTTCAGTTTCTGAGAATTTTCAAATTCTTCAAAAATTTGGCTAACACCCGGATTTTTCGAAAAATTTCGCCATAACCTCCTTTGTATGGGGAGGGGTTTGGAAATTTATTGGGCCGTATTAGGTACCCAATAAATCCTAATAAGCATACACGTATTTATAGTGATATATTCTGGTGTTTACAGGGGAGCGTGTATTGATAATAACTCCAGAGAATAAATTCTCGTCACCCTGTTCCGTGTGGGTAATAAATAGTCCATGTGCCGTATCTAATAACTAGAGAGACGTGATTATTGTCAACTCCAGACCCGTGTGGGGTTTTTATTAATCTGGCAATTTAATCGTTACAATTTAAATAGTCCATATCAGTCATCAGTTCAACCTGTAAAATATAGTCATCACCATACAAGCCTCTTGCTTGTATGGTAAATTTTCCACCTCGTCACACAAGCTCCAAATGCTTATGTGGTATATGATGAGGTATGCCTATCTTCTGAAGTATGCCATGTACTGTAGTTCAAAATTAATTGTTACTATCCTATGGCGATGTTTATTATTTCACACAGAAAAACCAGCACTCCGCATCCAATGGCATTCACAGGAGTTGATATAATAATATTTCGCATCCAACTCATTAAGGTTTACCTATTTGTCGGGCACGCAAATAAAATCTTTACTCAACAGCTAATCCATTTACCTGTTCAAATATATAAAATGCACATGTATATATTTCTATTTATTTTCTAATCAGTTCAATGTGTGACATAATCGAATAAATTCTACCATTCATTCTGCTATTGATTAAATTAACTATCGTTTTAATAATTTAATAAATTAAATCTACTATCACACAACGCAAACAACAAGCAATTTGTTTTTAACTTTTCAAAATCATACAAATTAATTCCTATATTCTTTTAAAATCATTCAGACTATAGAATTCATCCATGGAAAGAAAATAACAACATAATAGAGAACTGATTGGTAATGCAAGGTATGGTAAATTTACCTTGCACCAGAGTCAATCAGAGATATCTACTCGGCATCTGGGATAGGCTTTCTAAATGCTCTCCTCAGTTTCCCAAGTACAATCTCGCGGATCTCCACTCCATTGCACTTTGACTAAGTGAACCTTCTTGTTCATCAGTTCTTTGGTTTCTTTGCCGATAATCTTTAGCGGCTCTCTTCTCACAGCTAGTTCTGGAGTAATTTCAATATCCTGTTGAGCTGCTTCTTCCACGATCAAGTCTGGATCATGAACGTGCTTTCGAAGTTGAGATATATGAAATACATCATGAACTCCAGGCAACCAGTCAGGCAATTTGACCCTATAAGCGAGAGTTTCGATCCGTTCCAGAATAGGAAACGAACCAATGAATTTTGGCGCCAACTTTCCAGTTTTACCGAACCGGATAACTCCTCTCATCGGCGATACTTTCAAATACACGTAGTCGCCAACAACAAAGGATATATCTCTTCTTCTTCTATCGGCATAGCTCTTTTGTCGGCTTTGAGCGGCGAGTAATCGCTTCTTAATAAAATCGACTTTGTCGACAGCTTCTCGGATCATATCGGGCCCTAACACAAGTCTATTTCCAGGTTCGACCCAACAAGCAGGAGATCGACACGGTCTACCATACAATGCTTCGAATGGCGACATTGTCAGGCTCGCCTGGTAAGTGTTGTTATATGAGAATTCAGCCAAATGCAGACGGTCTTCCCACGATCCACCAAAATCTAGAACACAAGCCCGCAATAGATCTTCTAAAATATGATTCACCCTCTCAGTCTGGCCGTCTGTCTGAGGATGATAAGCGGTGCTCAAGTTCAACTTCGTTCCCAACTCGACTTGAAACGCCTCCCAGAATTTACTAGTAAATATTGTATCTCTATCACTGACTATACTGAGCGACACTCCATGTAGTCTAACTATTTCCTTGAAGTATATCTGCGCCAGACTCTGAGCAGTTCTGTTTGATCTGACAGGTATGAAATGGGCGGTCTTCGTGAAGCGATCTACGATCACCCAAATACTGTCATTTCCTTTTCTGGTTCGGGGCAGACCATCAATGAAATCCATAGAAATATGTTCCCACTTCCAACCAGGAACGTCTAGCGGTTGTAACAATCCAACCAGCTTTTGTTGGTCGCTCTTGACTAGTTGGCAAGTAGGGCATCGGTTAACATATAAAGAAATGTCCCTCTTCATCGACTTCCACCAGAAAGTGCGTTTGATGTCATTATACATTTTGCTTACTCCCGGATGGATACTAAGTTTTGACTTGTGGCATTTATCCAGTACTTCCTTTCGAAGCTCAGGAATGTTAGAGACACAGATTCGACCTTTGAGCCTTAGAATCCCATCATTATCAACTTGAAAACTCGAGGGTTCGCCTTGTTGAATTATCTCTCTGATCTTCCGAATGAAGTGATCATCCTCCTGAAGAGCAGATATTTTATCTAGCAATGAAGTCGTGATAATAAAACTGGCGATCATTTCATTCTTTCGGCTTAACGCATCGGCCACGGCATTGGCTTTCCCTAGAGTATATATAATTTCAAAAGTCATATGCTGCAAGAAACTCCAGCCAACGTTGCTGCCTCAGATTCAGGTCTTTCTGGGTGAACAGATACTTTAGCGACTGGTGATCTGTAAACAGTTCGAATCTCTCACCCAGAAGATAGTGTCTCCAGATTTTCAAGGCGAATACTATAGCCAATAACTCAAGATCACGAGTTACGTAGTTCTTCTCGTGTGGCTTCAGTTGACGGCTAGCATAAGCAATCACTTGGCCCCTTTGCATTAACACTGCCCCAAGGCCTTCTCTAGAAGCATCACTCCAGACTTTCAAATCCTGATTTCCATCGATGATGGTTAACACTGGAGTAGTCGTTAATCTTAACTTTAGCTCTTCAAAAGCCTCCTCACTTTCTGGAGTCCATTTGAATTTAGAGTGCTTCTTTGTAAGCTTCGTTAAATGACCAGATATCTTCGAAAAGTTTTTAACGAACTTCCGGTAATAGCTAGCCAATCCGAGAAAACTGCGGACTTCAGTGGGGGTACTGGGCTGTTTCCAATTCTGAATAGCTGTGATTTTGCTTGGATCCACAGCAATTCCTTCTTTAGATACAACGTGGCCCAGAAATTTGACTTCTTCTTGCCAGAATATACATTTGGAAAACTTTGCTTTCAATACATTCCTTCTGAGAATTTCTAACACTTGTTCCAAATGTTTTTCGTGCTCGTTTTCTGACTTAGAGAAGATAAGGATATCATCAATGAAAACCAGAACAAATTTGTTCAATACTCCTCTGAATACTCTATTCATTAGATCGACGAAATAGGCTGGAGCGTTACATAAGCCGAACGACATTACTAACCACTCGTAGAATAAGTTGGGACCTCTGAATGCTGCCATTGGAACACACTCTTCGGCAATTCGAAGTTGATGGAAAACTGTAGCTAGGTCCATTCGTGAAAATACTTGTGATCCATTCAATCGATCCAACAAATCATCAATCCGCGACAATGGATATTTATTCTTTATTGTCTGCTTGTTTAAATCACGATAATCCACACATAGCCGTAGAGTACCGTCAGATTTTGGGACAAACACCACTGCTGCTCCCCAATCAGAGAAACTAGGCCTGATCAGACCCTTCCATACGAGCTGTCGTGTTTGATTGTCTAATTCCTCTTTCTCTTTCAAGGACATTCTTCGAATAGCGTGAACTACTGGCCTTGCATTCGGAATTAAAGCAATTTTGAAATCTATTTCTCTCTGCGGAGGTAAGCGAACAACTTCCTCGAACACATCCGCATAGTTCTTGACGACAGGAATATCTTTGATGAGGTCACGAATATTCTCTGTGACTTCAGGGACATTTTCCATTTGAGCAGGGGAAACATCGAGAGCTGCCCAGAAGTCCTTTCTATTTTATGTCGGGCCTTCACATGGTATGGTTATATAATTCCCCGATTGTGCCTTTGCCTTAACAACTCTCTCGGCGCATCTAACCTCCGCCTCATATCTGGTTAGCCAATCCAATCCCAGAATAAGACCGAATTCATTAAAATTCATGACGATAGAGATAGTAGGGAATTTATAGCAAGAAAAAGAGACAGGCACCCCACAAACCCAACTGAGACCGATGGAACCCCCAACTGGATTTTGGACAGTCATGGGTTCTTTGAGCTTCTTCAATTTCAAATCCAATTTCTTGACTGCACTCTTTGCAATAAAGCTTCGTGACGCGCCAGTATCAAACAGTACTTTAACTGGAATGTTCTTGACATTGAGCGTGCCTTCTAAAACATCAGACCTTTCCTAAGCAGACGAAGATGCAGGCACTTCTGCCACTTCATTCACTTGTACTGCTTCAGATTTCTGAGATAACGGGCAGTTTTTCGCAATATGCCCAGCCCGATGGCACTTATGGCATCCTCTTTTCTCTTGTAACCTCTTACCGGATTTAGACCCATTCTTTACTTGTTTCTTTAGAGATCTGCAACTTATCGAGAGATGTCCTTGCCTATTGCAGTTACTGCATATCGCTGTCGTTACAGGTTCTTTCCCAGATTCAGCCCTTTTCCTCTTGGCACTGGGCTTCCTACCGACCTCAGATCTCGTACTGGCTTCAGGAATATCAGTTTCCGACTCTGCTTTGTCACTAGAACTGACTTCTTCTTCGTCGCATAACATTCCTTTCTTATGGAGATCTTCATATTGATAAGCCATGTATATCATTTCTGAAAAAGGAAGTTTCACATTCCTCAGTACACTATTCTGATATCTCTTTTGCAGGCCATGAATAAATCTCAGATTTTTCCTCTTTGGATCTTGAATCAGATGAGGAGCAAAGTGAGCAAGTTCGTTGAATTTCTTATGATATTCTGGGATGGTCATATCACCTTGTATTAGATAAGAAAATTCATCACATAATCGCTCCGTCGCTTCAGGAGGAGTAAATCTTTCCAGGAAAATCACTTTGAATCTGTCCTAGGTGATATCACCTTCTGGATTATCTTTGATGATTGTTTCCCACCAGATTAAAGCTTCTTCTTTGAGCGCCCAAGATGCTACTAACCGTTTCTGGTTATCTCTCAGTCGGATACGCTCAAAGATTCTTTTGACAGAACTCATCCAAGCTTGAGTCTGAATAATAGATTCATTGCCCGAGAACTGTGCTCCGTTCAGATTTCGATATCTCTTTAATAGAGCCTCTAGATCGGGTTCTGCATTTCTCCTGTTTCTGACGCTCATTTTTCTAGTACTTCTGCAATTAGCAGATCAAGTGTCAGGTCACAGAAAAGATAATTTAAAATATATAAACACATACTTCAAATGTAAATGTGTCTATCGAGGTGTAATTCCATTCTGCTTTACTCATACTAGGATATTACTGATCCTATCTGTATAAAGTTACCCATCCTAGAACACTTCTGGTTCTATTTCTGACGAGTTCGTTAATATGTTATATTCCAGCACTAAGCTTAACCAAAGCTCTGATACCACGATGTGATGACCCCAAACCCCGTACGGACAGTGGCGAGGGTAATCCTTGGAATATAACACAGAAACAGAAAATAGCAGAACAGAATTAAATAAATACACCAGATAATGAACAATAGAATATACTGGATAAAAGTAATCATCAGAGTTACACAGTATACATGATCTTACTTAGTACAATTACAGTTCAACTATACATATATGTCTACAGCGGAAAACAAACATAATGTACAATAGGAGCTGAACAACATAAAAAGAGATAAATGATAGAATCCATCTTCAGCTCCAGCTATCCAGAAAGAACCAGCTAAACCTGAATACAAGGCTGCCCATGTAGAAAAAGGGGCACCCGAGTTTGAAAGTGAAACAAACTACGAGTCAGTCATGGGACTGGTATGAGAAATCTACTCAACACAATTGAAATATGGTTAATCACAGGACCACGCCACTTTCGTGGAACGGGTTTACTCCATCGGATCACCAGTGCTTTAAAACAAATCATTCTTTGAAACAACGCTGTGTTTTTAAAAAAAAAAAAATGAAGCCATTATAAGCTCAGTTCCCATCACATAATGCAACGCAAACCGAAGGATAGAGTTTTTACCTTATAACGGCCAAAATATGCTTGATACGAATAAAACAAAGGCATTTGATATTATTGCTAGTGTTTATATGTTTTGAAAACAATTTCAAATCATAACTATCAATCATAGGCGGCATGGGTACCATATATCATGTCGCCATATATATATACAATCAAAACCACACAGTCACGTATTCGGAAATTGGATTTCCGACATGAACCAAGGCAAAAGATAGTCCTTACCGAATTCGTGACTCTCTAGCCCGAGCCACAGGACCCAGACTCAGGTGGGCCCTTGGAGCGACAGGGCCGGTCCACCGATGTGGATTAAAATTCCTGAACACTGCGTTTCCCCGCCCTTTGGGGCGTAAATGAGCCAACGAATGACTCCATCGGACCCGGATCGTCCGATCAATTCGAGGCGCCTCGCAACAACCACACAGGTGAAAAGTATATAAATGTCAGGGCTGGTAGGTCACTAACACCACCCTAGCTAGAAAGAAACGCATGCCCTCCCTGAGGTCCTTCTCTCGTTTCTGGTTCGTACCGGGGTGTGAAGCTCGCGATTTCACGTTATACACAAAGCTACGCCACACAGGCGGTGCTTTGATCATCACCACAAGGCTTTGCTTTTCAACAGGAGCCCTGTTCATTTGCCACTCAGGCATGCCACACTAGCAATTCATGCCATGCAACTGATGTCCATCGATATACAACCTCTGAGCTCGTGCGTTTCAGAGAAGGGCGTTAAGCAAAAGAATAAATTCTCCGTCGCCAAACAGATGTATATTTGATAGAGATCAATCAACACAGAATAAAATCCAATGTCAGACACACAGTCCATTTACAAGTCCGTCCTGGGTCTGAACGAAACCGGAGGCACTAAATACCTCGCAAACCCATCGACCACCACCTACGTCTGGACGATCACCACTCATTATCCATATTTTGGGATGCCTCCCAATCTGGACCTCGGTTACCATCCAAACGAGGTGAAGATCTCCGGTCTTCGACCACCGTCTTCATCTTCGATTTCTTATCGTCGATTCAGTTATTCAGAATGGGATAAACCCGGTCTCTCTGAGCAACTCGCGTATATAATAAACAAGTGCAACACTAACATATACACGCATCATTTCAATTCATTAGTCACTAACCGTCAATCAGTAAGAGAACGATTTCCAAAATATTAACCCCGAAGGCCGAAACCAACATCAGATCAACATCCAGGAAACCATTCGACTTAGCCAACCTTCAGTTAATTTCTAAATCACATCCATATCGTTTATAATATTCTAAAATGATTTATCGCTATTTTTATTTATTTTAAAATAGCCAATTTATTTAAAACGACGCTTCGGGCCATAACGCGGCCGTGGCGCTGTTTTTCTTCAGATTTGATTTACACATATCTGAAAATCTAACCGTTGGATCTTCACAAAATTTATATCATTAGAAATATCTTTTCAAAACGAATCCAATGGTTCCAGTTTCGGGAAAATCCGACGGTCGGATCTCCCGGTATAATCGTTTGAAGTTTCGATTTCAAAATATGAACTGCGGCGTCGTTATTCGATTAAATATGATTATATTTTTATATATATATATATATATATTATCGATTCTGGCGCTGTTTTTCTTCAGATTTGAATTAAAAATTCTAGACAATCCAACCGTTGGATTTTTACAAAGTTGGTGCCGTTGGAAAGATTTTTCCAAAGCGAACCCAACGGTTGCGATTTCAGGAAAATCCGATGGTCGGATCTCCCGTACTAATCGTTTGAAATCACAGTTTCAAAATACGAACTGCACGGCCACGTTTCGTTTTACTTTTATTTATATTTATATAAATATAGTTCATTCAAAAATTCCTATATTGTTTCCACTTCTAATATTTCACTAACGTCTTTAAATTTTGGAAAATTTTGCCATAACCTCCTTTGTACGGGAGGGGCTGGGAAAATTCCCAAATAGCCACACGAGCGTCTCATGTCAAAAAGAAAAAGGAAAAGCCAAGCAACTAGCCAACAGGCTCATAAAATCATCACCCAAACAAAACAGTAAATGTGTACCTATTTGTCGGGCACAAAAATTTTATTCCTCTTCTCTAGCCCCTTTGCTATAACCTGTTCAATAAATATGCATGTACATATATACAGTTCTTATCACTTATCATTTTCCATTCAACTTCATATTTGATTCCATTTGGTTTAAAAACACCATTCATTCTAATGTTGCATGCATAGGCAAAAATCATATCATTAGCTAATTAATGAATATTTCAACTCATGCATATTTATTTGAACGAGTGGCTATTTTTAACACTTCACATTTCAACAATTCATGTATATAATAAAAATGTGATTTTTATTGTAAAACAATTCATTTCAAAACACTATTATTTTATATAGTTTATATAGGTGATAAAAATAGGATTTTTATTGTAAAACAATTTATTTCAAAACAGGATTATTTTATACATTTCATATTGATGTTAAAAATGGGATTTTTATTATAAAACAATTTCTTTCAAAATACGAATACCATTCAACACATGAATTTCAATTCAACGAATGAATATCGATTCAACACATGAAGGTTTTCTATAGTTTATATATATAGATAAAAATGTGATTTTTATATTTAAAACACGAATACCATTCAACACATGAATTTCAATTCAACGAATGAATATCGATTCAACACATGAAGGTTTTCTATTCAACGAATAAATATAGTTTCAGCAAATGAAAATAGTTCAAACACATGAATATTATTCAAAATTTCGGCAGCATAACGGCAGGGTAGTTAAAACCGGGACCGTCCCTAGTACGGCTACTCGCTCTACCTTAAAACCTCGCGATTTTTGACAATGTGGATCATGCATCTAGTTCGTACGCAGGCGACATGTATATATTTATTTCATTTCCACAAACTAATCCTATGTGGTTTCAACCAAATATTTCTCAACCACAAATGGGTATTCTTCAACCACGATCAATCAATATCAACCACAAACAATCCCAATCAACCATTCGCTATCAATCAATTTTCACACCAATCACAACCAATAAATATCGTCCATGGTTTGTGGACGAGGGGCGTATATATACATATATATATATATTTATATATAGCAATTCACTACTATTTCAACACATATATAATTTTTACAACGCATATACAACTTATACATCGAACGTACAACTTATGCAACGCTTATACATGAGGTGTACAACGCTTATATAACTCATACATCGACTATATAATTTATACATCGTCGTTTTCCATATCGTTTATAAATTAGAAATCTCACATTGGGTTCCACTCCACAAAAAATAGCAGAAGGCTCAGAAAAATATGCAGTCTCTTCTAGAATGTAGAAGACGTCCACACGAGTCCACTGTTTCTTGTTTCACTGAATTTCGACCACAAAGCAAAAAGATATGATTTTTCAAAGTTTGCAACGGTTTAAAGGAGTTAAAACTGTTGAAAATATATATAGCTTTATACCTTTCTGAAACGTTCAAAACTAGGTCACGCTATTTCGTGAAATCCGTGAATCGATAGAACGATCGGGCTACGCAGTGTCGAAGGGGGAGGAGAGGCGCTCAGGCGCCGGGGGGAGTTGGCCAGTTCGACGCTGGCAGGAGGCGGCGGCGGCGGTTGGAAGTCGCCAACTTCCAGGCGTCGATCCAGGCGCTACAGGCCACGAAAAAATCCAATCTTTATATGGATGTGAAGATCGTGAGGAGCTCTACAAAATCTTCAACTGGAGGAGGGGCTAATTTTGCGTGGATTGATCAGAAAGTGGACGGGAAGATTTCGAACGGTTTCCGCCTTCGATCGGGAAGAGAGAAAAAGGATTTTCTTTTTTTTTTTTTAAAAAAAATATGATTGGCCGGGGAAGTTTTAAAGGGGTTTTCTGACACGACCATCAATCTAAACCCAACGACTGTCGTCCCTAGCATTTAACCCCCATTCCGAACACAATGGGATATGTTTCAAAGGCCCATTCGAATGTTTCAGTCTGTTTTCCTTCAAATTAAAATATATAACTTTCAATATTCAATTTGAACGTACATTTCAATTTGCCAGGGCCATAAACTGATTCGAAAAATTCCAGAAAAATAAATCTGGCTATGTTTTGACAATACGGTCCCAACAAAACTAGTTTCGTCGAATTCTGAGACCGTTTGCAAAAAGGCCCATTTCTGGTCGATCCAATTTAACTGTAATTGACCAAAACACGTTTTCCTTTGCCACGCTCACATACTAGCTTCAAAAATTATGAAATTTGAAACCTAGCAATAACTTCACATCCCGGATCCAACAAAAGTGGTTTCGTCGAATTCCGAGGTCGTATGCAAAATGGCCAATTTTACGGGCTATATAAATTCCATAGCGACCTTTCTGAAAATTCATTTGGCCATAACTTTTGCTTTCCGTTATGAAAATTCGATTTTTCAGATTCGTTAGAAAGGTACTCACTAACAAATTTAAATATTTTTGGTTTCACTCAAATCTGTTTTGTTTTGCACCCGGTACAGTCCGACAAAGTTTGAATTCAATTTTTTGAAACTGCAGCGCCATTTCAGGCCTTGTTTATAATTAAAATTAAATATATTCGTTTTCAATTGTCGATTCAAACTCAGTTTTCATTGCTACTATTTAAAATATTTATTTTAAATATTCAAAATCCATTATTTTAGCCAATTTAATTTTTTTTAAATTGGTTCAGATTTTCTAGGTCGTTACATTCACCTTCTCCCAAATCACATTTCAGAACCCCTTTCCTCGGCATACTCATCTTTATCTTTGTTAGCATGTCGTGCGCATCACCTTCATTTTCATTTGGAGCCTCATGTCTCCCTCCATGCACAACGATTCCCTGGCTGCTCATACTCTCAGTAGCAGGTATGTCTCTCCTTACCTTTTGAATTCAATCATCGATTCTGATATTTAAAGCGTTAGTTGTTTCCTTCGGTCTTGGTTTCGTTCGCTTCTCTACGCTAACAGAAAATGGCTATGGTTTCTTTGGTTGTCTGAACCCTTGCTTCGATCCCTTTTCTCTAAGCACTATCCTCTTTTTACTCCATTTCGAATCCATGTTTATCAACTGTGCTGACGACTACATAATGGATAGACGATAAGCCGCTTTGTCCAATCGCGTATCTCTCTACTTGAGGCAAACTCCCTTAGATTTTGACTTATTATGTTCTAGATTATACTCCTTGAATTCATGGTAACAATCTATTACTTGGATTGTTCATGCTTTCAAGCAACATATATGTTAATTTTTATGACCACATAATAGGCTGAATTTGGGTTATCGCTAGATTACATGTACAAGAATTAGTGAAGTTTTGGTTGGTATTCTAAATAACAGTATGAAAAACCAAAAGTAAACCTGTCGTCTATGAGTTTCGTTAATATTTCGAAGTGTCATCTGGATATTTTATTTTTCTTAAGAAAATATAACTGCGATCTATTGAATGCAACTTTATTGTAACAAGTAGAGGAAATTGAAAGTTCTATTGATTTTCTTTTTAAAATTCTCATTGCATATTTGATGGATTTCGAAGTAAATGTGTTTGATTTTTTTTAAATATGCGGATAAAATTCATGACTTCAACAAAGCTGTATATCACTTCAATTATTATGAAATGTTTATTACAAACAAGATTTTTACACTGGCTATTTGTTTTAAAAATGCTACTTAGGGAGATCAAATTAGTATCAAAAGGAATTCTTTCATTGTTCTTCTAAAATTAAATTTTAATATACTAATTCAAACCAATGTTTTATTATAATTTTTAGTCATCTCATTGAAAGTTTTGAACCATGTATTTCCTTTGGAAGCCTTACTATAAGTAAACGGATATATGTCTTAACCATCCATAGAAATAAATCAAACAGTCAACCTAATTTACATCGTCATCACAACAATGTTATATGCATATATATCCTAATAAGAAACTAAACTATATATGTTTTGACAAACAACTTTTGTTTTGTGCTATGTTGATTTCTTCAAGTATTGACTTCAACAAACAATGTGTTGCTTTGCTCCACTTCAACATTTTGGTAAACAAAAAGTATTTAATTGTATTTCTTTGTCTACTTTGTTGTGAATTGTTTTGGCTTTTTCAAGGCTGGATTGCTCAATGGAATTTACAATAATCAAACTTCACAACTTTAAGGTTATTTTAGAACTTATTTAATGGAGTGCATTTGCAGATAGTTTCAACTGACTAACTTCATGAACTAGCACCGTTTATGTAAACCACAAATGGTGTTGTCAAGCAAAAATGCCTAAATTGTACATGTTAATTTATTCTTCTAAGAATTTATGTACACAAAGTAATTTACTACTGTCAATATTATTGTAATAATGCAAAATATGATTCGATTATGTTTTGTACGCAGTACATCACTATTAAAAAAGGAATCTTGCTCATGAATGAATGTTGCTAATGCAAATCTTGCTCATGAATGAATGTTGTTTCTGCTGCAAATTTCAATACAAAGTATTATGATTTCAATTTTAATTCTTTTAATATTCATATATATGCCTATAAAATCTTTTAAAGTATTGAATTATGTAACTCCCATCAGGGGAATTTAATTATCACAAGCAAAATAACTATGTATATACATAATTGTGTATACACATGCATATTGTATATATGTACATATATATCATCTTTATGAATTGTGAAGTGATTGCTTCATTCATTGTATGTAAGCTATGAACCATCATTTAATTTTTTCAACGTTGAAGTTTTAAATTATGAAATTTAACTTCATTTATTCCATTTGTATCTTTGTATATATTTAAATATGTGAAATCAATTAAATAACATCAGTTAACTTTGAATTATGGTTAAATTCGTTCAATATAACGACTATCTGAATTCCTTTTGTTATTAAATGTTATTCCCATATGTCAACTTGATATGGTAAATTTTGATTCATTTATTATTGGGATTATATGCCTTAAATTTTGTTTTCCCATAATCCAATTTCTTTAATCATTATGAATATAGTAATTTTTTTAGTAGAAGTGCTAAGATATCAGTATTAAATGACATGTTAATTCTGTATTTATTATTATCAGTATGTTTAGTTTTGAAATCCTATGGTACCAAAAATTTATAATTTTTTACTTTATTGCGATAACTAATGTTTTCCTTTCATAAATGAACATAGCCTAATTTTCTAACTACTGTTATAGTCTCGATTTTCAATTGCTTCTTGTTCAAACTATGTATATTTTGAGGTATACATCATCTTGAAATTTACTTCTTAGGTTTCTTCAATTTAATTATGAATACAGTAAATCTACAAATCAAATAAACATGCTTATATAGGACTATGATTGATCATAAGAAATTTCCTTTATAAGAGAATTTTTCTTTCTCGACTATCCTTATGGCATCATTTATTATTTCTCCTTAATTTGAAGTCAAACTAATCCTTTTATAGTAATGTTATTTCCATTGTTGACTTTAGGATCATGTAAATTTTGATGTATACATTATTCTAAATGTTGGCTCCCTTGATTACTTTGAATAAAATCAATATAATGACTATACAAATGTAAAAATTATAATATAATGAGTACTATGATTTTCTGAAACAACCCCAACTCGCCCTTACTGGAAAGCCCGAATTGAATTGAGAACGCGACAAATCAGGACCCAAACAATAGAACAGCTCATTGCTGTTACAACAATTTCATCAGAATATAAGAATATAATGGAGTACAAATAATAATTTACAGCAGAGTAATATCAATGATTTAAATTACAAAGTAGCGGAAAAATAATACATAACACAACTGAAAGAAATACATGGATACAGATCTTTCCGAATATAGCCTCAGCTGTAAATCCAGGATCCTATGAATATAATATCTACAAAACTAAAACTATTAGCTGTCTGTGTGGAAAATAGGGGCACCTAGAGTTTAGGTTAAAACAATAAGCTCCAGGTCAGTCATAGGACTAGTGTGAGAATTAAAACAGTTATTAAATCTTTACTTTGAAACTATAGTAAATCAAGGGACAACGCCATATAACACGGAACAGGTTTTCTCCCAAGAATACCACTACAATAAACAAACAATGCAATGCTTTTTGGAAAAATGAAGCTATTATAAGACTCAGGTCCCATCACACAATGCAACGCAAGCCAGAGGATAGAGTTTTCCCTTATAATAGCCAAATATACTTGGTACGTTTAAAACAAATCATTTGATACTATTATAAGTGCATAGTGTATAAACAACTTCAAATATAAGTGTATCAATCATAGACAGCATGGGTACCATATATCATGTCGCCATACTAGTTCTACAATTAAAACCGAAAGCTGTCATATTGGAAATTGGATTTCCGTCATGAGTCAAGGCTAGCGATGGCTCCTTCCGATTCGAGATACTCTAGAAAATGCCTCTAGATCCCCCATAGTGGACCCTTGGTTCCTGCAGGGCCGGTCCACACTTACGTTAGTGGATTAGTTATTCCTGAACACACGTTTCCCGGTCCTATAGGACCTATCCATCGGCTCTGTAGTAACCAATATATCCGAGGCGCCTCGCAATCCATCATCCACATAGGTAAAAATATAAATGTCTGGGATCCATACCATGACACCATCCATAGCTAGAAAGAAATGTCGTGTTCTCCCTGCGTCCCTGATCCCGTTTTAGACTCACACCGGGGTGTGAGGCTCGCGAATTAACGCCATGCACAAAGCTATGCTATTTAAAGCCGTGCTTTGATCATCAACCACAAGACTCTGCTTTTCGACAGAAGCCTTGATCATTTGCATCTCAGCATGCCATACAGACAATTCACAACATGCGACTTATGTATATCGATATATAACCTCTAAGCTCGTACGTCCTAGAGAAGGGTGTTAAGCAAGAGAATAAATTCTCCACCAACAAACAAATATATATTTGATAGAGATCAATAAACACAAAATAAAATCCAATGTCAGACACATATCCATTTACTAGTTCATTCTGGGTCTGAATGAAACCGGAGGCACCTTATTCCTTGTCCCATATGTCCAATACGGGAGAGAGGTCCCCGTATATCCAGTCAATCTCCAAGTACGTCTGGACGATCACCACTTATTACTTTGTCTTGGGTGTGCAGCCCAATCGAGACATCAGTAATCATCCAAACGATGTAAAGAACTCCGGTCTTCAACCACTGTCTTCGTCTTCGACTTATCGTCGAATCAATTATTCAGAATGGGTATAAACCCGGCCTTTCCGGACAAGTCACGTATCTTATAATCAAGTGCTATATAAACACAACAGATGCCTCATTCCAATTCTGAATATTTTTTTATTAAAATATTCACATCTTTAGGGAAAGTTTCCCATTAATTTTATCAAAGAATAATTCTTTAAATTTATACTTTAATCTTCCTTTGGATATCAACTTTAAACCAAATTAAGGTTTATCCAAACTAGTCAGGATTAGCGTACCTTACCGAAGTAATCATTTGTTTTATTTCCCAATCACAACCTATTCATCCCATGAAGCAAAACTGCAAATGCTCCATATCTAACACCACGGTGTTATCGGTAAATTTAATTACCATTTCACGTTCAAATCTAATTAAAGATTTAACTATCGCCTGGAGTAAAACTAGTAGTAATCCATTCTCGATCATTTACCAAATTTGATAATTTAAATTATCACATTCAGCTTTTAATCTAATTAAAGATTCATTAAGACTCCACTTAGTTTTAATCTTTCAACAATCATTATTAATGATTATTTAACTTTGGGAAATCAAACATGCTGCATCGATAATCTACACCGTACCACTGATTTCTACCGTAAAACCTCTAAGCTCGTACGTCCCAGAGAAGGGTGTTAAGCAAGAAAAGAAATTCTCCACCACTAAACAAATATATATTTAGTAGGGATCGACAACACAGTTCGAAATACAATGTTAAACATGTAATCCTATCTTTAACTGGGTTAAAGAACCAATGTCATTTAAAACACAATTCATGATAAACCCAAAATCACATTCCATTAATTATGGAATCTTCACGGAAAACAGATCAATATATAATCGATGTCAATTTCTGTATCCGACTAATAATATAAATGGAATAACGACAAAGCCTTTTAAATTCCATATATATCAACAGTCTTCCCCTACAGAACATCACTTCGATTATTACCAAATCGAAATTCCATTCAATTCCAATTTATTTTATTAAATTGGAAAACTTTACTTTGTAAAATTTCCATTAATCTTAATAAAAACATTTATAAATTTCAAATCAAATTTCACGGGTTAAAGAACGAATGTACTTAAAAACACAGTCCACAATAAACCCAATTCACATTCCATTTTATTCCAATTACTAAATAAAATTGGAAATTCTAATAATCTTAATTAAAAGATTTATTCTTTTCACCCAGGGTTTAAGAACAATGTTATTGAAGACACCACTCACGACAGACCCAAATTTCAATTCTTTTATTCAATTCCAATTAAATATTAACTAATTGGAAAACTTCACGAAATCTTAATTAAAAGATTTATTCTTTTCTCTACTGGGTTTAAGAACTGCGTTATTTAAGACACCGTTCACAACAAACCCAAAATCCAATTTAATATTAAATACAAGGCTTTGAATAGAAATTATATCGGCTTATATTCAATATTAAATTCTAAAACTAATAGATATCGTATTGGGAATAACGATATCTGTATCTTCTAAATTCCCATAAAAATATCGGTATAAGCACGGAATCCAATATCGAAATATTCCGAAATTTATTTCCATTCCAATTTATTCATTGGAAAATTTTGGTTATTTTTAAAACCATTTCAAATCCAATTTATTTCTTAAAAAATATTGGATTATTATTCTAGTTAATAAGTAGTTCATTTTGATAAAAATATATGTTTATCTTTATAAATGTGGAATTTTCCATCCAAATCATTTATTATGATTTTACACAAATTATTAGCATTTTTAATAATTTTATCCAGGCTCGTACAGTCGGTTTCTAACAACGGCCACCAAACTGCATTCATAGCTACCTTTTCCAAATTTGATTTGGACATAATTCCAAATCCAACCATTCAAATTTAAATCTCTTACATTCATTGGAAATCTCTTTTCGATACAATCCCATTGGTTCTGGTTTTAGGAGAATTCGACGGTCGGATCTCCCGCAATGTCAACTCGAAGTTAATGGTCGAAATTCGCGAACGGTCGCGGCGCGGCGTGTTCTATTCAGGCCATTATATTATATATAATATGTATTTCACTCAAAACGTATTTTATAAATTCATTTTAAAATCGATTCCCACTTTCATTTCAATTTTAAATCAAAATTGAATACTCTTTATCATTATAATATTTAAATGATAATATTTTCAGAATATCCGATTTTGAAATAATTTCCTTTTCGATATTCATTATAAAAATGTATAAAATCGATATAAATATCGTTGCGTTAAAATGGCGCAAATCAAATCAACATGGCTTTATATATTTCAATATTTTCGTGTCGATCCCAAATCGGACATCAAAATCGTATTTTAATTCATTACTGAATATTATTTTAAAATATTCGTTCTTTTTGAATTGGAATCAGACACAGTTATTACCATATAATGTTAATTATATGGATTTCATACACACATGTACACAACAGTAATCATACACAGTCAACCATCATCCAGAGTGCATTACACAACCGCATAAGCATTACATATAAATAATTAATGCTTACAACAGTCTATCATCCAATCGATTGACATACAACTAAACATTTGGGATTAGTGTACGCCAAATATCATCCCAATACCCGTATGGGGTTTCGACCAACGGATACTGAATATTATTTGTGTAGTTGGGCGATGTGTAAAATTTTATCGTCCCAATCAATATCAATTAAATGGATGTATATAAATAAATTGTCCGATTTGTAAATGAATATTTATTTTCATTTCAGGAGAATTTTTATGCCTTCATATATATGTTAAAAAATATATTTTTAACGATAAAATATTTATTTCAACACATGGATATTTTATAAAGTTCATACATTCAATAAAAATAATTTTTTATTGTCCAAACATTTTATTCGACATATGAATATTTTATAAACTTCATACATTCAATAAAAATAATATTTTTATTGTTTAAATATTTTATTCAACACATGAATATTTTATACAGTTCATATACACATTAAAAATTATATTTTCAATGAATTAATATTTATTTCAGGAAATTTCGGCATTATAATGACGCGATATTAAAACCAGAGTAATGTCTAGCATTACCCCTCTTCTAATACTGGCTCGCGCCATACACAAGAATCACAATCAATTCAAACAATTCCACAATCCATTTTACAATCAACATCCAAATTTCCACAATACAATCCAAACAAACAGCATGGTTTGTACAATAAATAGTGTCGGGGGCTACTAAGCCCCGTCTGCATCCTAGTATATTTTTAACTGTAAAATAATTAGAGTGAGAAGGAGTTCTCATTTTGGGATCCACTCCACCGTGCTTTTCTATCGCTTTGATTCGCGGTTCCGATTCCAGACTTTGCAAATGAGCTCCAATCTTCACGTCGTTTTTTTTTCTAACCTAAATGCGCCATTCAGGCAACTTCGGCCTAGGGGCCTTTCTTCCGAAATTGGTCCATTCCACCAGAAATCGCGAAAAGACAGTATTTGGACAGCAGACTTTTGATGCGTTTCTAAAAAACGCCGCAATCCAAAATATGACTTTCATATAGCCAAATCAAAGAGAAAATCGTGCTCTTCGATTTTTGTATTGTGGAGTTATGGTCAGAAGTGCTCGGATTGGAAGTTATGGGCTGAAGAGCGTTAGGGTATTATTTGTAAACATTGAAATTATTAAAAATTGGATTTTTAGTTGGAATGGGGACCACAGCATGAGTTATGGATGGGGGAGGGGCGGCGCAGTTGTATGAGGTGACGGGGGAGCTATTGGTGGTCGGCGGCGGGACCCATAGTGGCCGAAGGTGCTGTTTTGGATGGGTTTGCTCGTTTTAGGCGAGGAGAGAGAGAGAGAATGAAGGGGAGAAGGAGGGGATGGTCAGGGGAGAGGGCAGCGCAACAGTGGGAGGCACGCCTGAGGCGGCGGCGGCGCCGCTGGCGATCCGCCGGGAGGGAGTGGCGGCTGATTCGATGTTAGAGTTTTTTTTAAATGTCAGGTTTGACTGTGAGAGAGAGAGGGGTGAGGTTTATTTTATATAATAATTTATATTATTATTATTTCAAATTCCAAAAAGTTAAAATTTTATTCTAACTCTAAATCGAACCCAATGACTATCGCCCCTAGCCAAATACCCCCATTCCGGACACAATGGAATATGTCCGGTAAGCCAATTCGACTGTTACGATAAGTTTTCATCAGAATTAAAATATAAATTAATTTAACGTTCAAAATTGAATTTAACGTAAATTTTAATTTACCGGGGCCACATATTGACTCCAAAAATTACAAAAAAATAAATCTAGCTATGTTTTGACGATACGGTCCTAACAAAACTAATTTCGTAGAATTTGGAGACCATTTGAAAAATGGCCATTTTCCAGTCGATTAAATTCAAATTGAAAGTACCAAACGCGTTTAAATTCATCACGCTCACATATTAATTCCAAAAATTATGAAAATTGCAATCTAACAATAATTTGATATTCCGGATCCAACAAAAGTGGTTTCGTCGAATACGGAGGTCATTTGCAAAATGGTTATTTTTAAGGGCTATATATTATATAATATATATATAAATTCATAGCAACTATTTTAAATTTTAAACTGGACATAACTTTTAATTCTCGTTATGAAATCAGGATTTTTCACATTCACTAGAAAGATATTATTAAATAGATTCAAATATTTTTGGTTTTACTGAAATCCGATTTATTTTGAATCATGTACACTCATTTGAAATTTAAAATCGTATTTTCAAACTACTGCGCCATTTCAGGCTCGTTCTATAATTAAATTAAATTTATACATTCTAGTTATATTCAAAATAAATTTCTAGTCGTTATTATTTAAAATAAATCATTTTAAATATTCAAAATGCATTAAAATTGCTAAATTAAAAAAAGAAAAAATTGGTTCTGAAAATCCGGGTTGTTACATTTTCTGTGTATAGACTATTTCGACGTATGTCTTCTTTGATTATTTTGAATACAATAACTATATGATTATCCACAATATTTAACTCATTAACAATATTATATGGGTAAATGATGGTTTTAGTTTCTTCCCAAAACAAGAATGGTATATGATTTTTTTCCCCTTTTTCTTAGCAAGGCATGTTTTATGGATTTTTGGCGGCATGAAGGAAGCTTCAAGAGCTTGGTTTTTACGCAAATAATATAGTTATTACTGCACTAATATTGGGGTTAAGCGTCTTCATAACATTGACCTGATTCAATATTTGGTATACTCCTTCTATTTTTTCTAGCGTCATTTTGTCACTTATATTTCAACCCATTTAGTAGGCAAAATCTTTTGTAGGACAAAATTCACAATTTACTGTCATTAACAATAATTTATCACATATTTCACATTATTTCCCATTTCTTTCTTAAAACACATTTTATGGAATTGCAATTCTTTTCATTCTTTTTAAAGTTGTGTTCAACATTTATTGCTTCAATCCATGTGTTTGATGTATTAAACATTAGCTAATTCATGTGTTATACCTTAGTCCCATATTTACAGTACTGTACTAAAGTTAATGCAAAAAGGAAATTATTCACTTATGTGCTGTTAAAGAAGACACACACACATACATATATGTACATACACACACACATATATATGTATGTATTAAACATTGGTTTGATGTATTAAACATTGCTTCAATCCATGTGTTTGATGTATTAAAAATTGGCTAATTCATGTGTTATACCTTAGTCCCATATTTACAGTAGTGTACTAAAGTTAATGCAAAAAAGAAATTATTCACTTATGTGCTGTTAAAGAAGACACACACACACATACATACATATATGTACATACATACATACACACATACACACCCACATACAAATGTATATATATATATACATATATATATATATATATATATATATATACATATAAAATATGTGTGCGTATGTTAGAACCTTTGATAAAAGCAATAAGGGAAGAATATGACATTGTTCATATAATGCATCTCAAATATGCGATATCTATTTCAGTTGGTGCATAGGCTCAAATAATAAATATATCTAAACTTTGGAGGGGCAATATATTTGTATTTCTAAACTGCCATAAAATGAAAGTAAGATTCTTTATTTTGGATAGATTATTCGCTAACGCTAATTTCCAATCAAAGAGGTGTAATTGTGCAAATAATTATTAGTCATTAGCAAGGTTTTAAATCTCGGATTTTGGCCAATATCTCGGAAAAATATCTCGGATATCTCGAGCGATATTTGAGACACTTATAACTAAACTAGCCGCCAAATCTTGGATTTTGGCTAATATCTTGGGATTTTCATCTCGGTAATCTCGGGGAGATTTAAAAGCCTGGTCGTTAGCCATTACCTGCTGCAGGAAAATTGATGATCGCACGGGCTTGAGATTCATTTTTTTCCACTAAATTGGTTTTCAAAATTTTACTTGCCATGAATATCTTCCATTGTGTAACTTATATATCGACAATAGTGTGATTGATAGAGATGGATGTAATGTTATGTTATTTGGAATCTACATAATGTTGCCTTTTGCAGATGTTTCGTATTTGAACCAGGTGCTAAATTCATTCTCTTCCCGGTTGTCCTGTGTTAGCAAGAAGGGATTTGTTTTCTCCAAATACCCATTGGAACAGACAAAAGTCATGACTTATTTTACTATTTTTGACTTCTATTTTTTGTCGTTCATGCCTTAATTACTCCAGTGTAGGACTTCTATTAGTAACCTACTCATATACTACAACTCATATGGGCAGTTTACTTAAACAACATGCAATAATTTAAAAATTACCAATTAATTATGCTTTTTATTTACATTTGTTTGTCGTGATATTTTTAGTCTACTTCAAATGTGCAATGTCTGATGTCTGGTATATTTTACATTAATTTAGAATGTTTGATAGAGATGTATAATATGTCTAATCTTTTTTATCTTCCGCTGGTAAGGTACGATGGTTGGAGGAGCTGTGTTGAAGAAGGGGTTATTGTATCACAAGGCAATTATATTCAACTGTGGCATTGTTAGGTAAGTATGTTTAAGCTTGAATTGTTGTTATAGTATTATGGTTATGTAAGCTTATCCATTCTAATAAACTGTTTTTTTATCTTCCATAATTAGAATTGCAATATGTAATTTATATTTTTGGTTTTAACTGTTCTAAAAATTAATAAGTTAAGAACTTAAAATAGAATCTAAAAAGCAATAAGTTGAAACAGAATATCATAAACAAGTCATATGCCCTGTGAATAAAGGCAATTTCTGATAGTATACCTAACATATGACCAAGACTGTAGCGATCCGGGAAATTTCGACACTCGAATCCAGACACTAACACCTCCCTGTCCAAACTCAAGTATTGAAAACCCAGAAAGCTAATAGAAAGAAGTTAGAGGGTGAGGAAAGAAAGAAATAAATATTAGAATAGAAGAATAAGATGATCAGAGTCTCACAACGGAATGCACAAAATATAATAATCAATATTGCTTTATAAAAGGACTGTATATTACAACATCAGAGTATACATTCAGAATCAATACAACACATAGCGGAAATAACTAGTACCAGTATATATATATGAATACGTCGTGACTTCAACTCCTCTTCTGAATCTCCAAGCGATACCTAACCTGAAAATATACTCGGTCTGACCCGAGCACATTGGAAGCAAAGCAAAATTCACCCAGATCAGTCTGAAATACTTTCAGTGATAAATTCATACAGCAACCATCTTGTTTAACTTTGAAATCCTTTGAAATAAAAGGATAATAGTAAGACCAACCCATACATAAACACGGACGGTTTTTACCTTATTATAACCGAAACCAGTTTTGAAAACCAATATCTTGTTATGATATTATAATAATGTCTAAATACAAGTAGATGGAATCTAGCAGAACGCTTGCATCTCACGCTCCACATATATAGTATACAATCAAAACCGCGGGCGCTTATTGGAGATTGGATTCTGACTATGACAAGGTATGGGACCACCTGCCGATAGTGTATCTCTAGAGACGAATACACTGGGTTCAACAAGAACGTCTTGCAACCCGGCCCACACATGACCGACCACTCATTTCTTTTGAGTGTATCGAGTATATTGTCACCTTACGGATTTTTGTCGCGCGACCACCGTAATTCCCGGGAGATACAGAAATGGAAAGAAGTAACAAATATGAATATTCTCTAGATGGTGACAATACACCCTAATGGGTGTGACCCACATAGCCATGCTGCCTGCCCGATTTTTGTCATTTACCGGTTGATGAGGATTTGAGGCTATAATCGACTTTTGAAACATCTGGCCACCATTCACATCGTCCATATATGTCATCCAGGAACATGATGAACCGAAGGTACCCTCCTACTGCATCTAATACAGGAATCACCCCATGGATCAGCAGCGAGAAGTCCTTGCGACCCATAGATTCCAATCACGACAAAATCACAGTATATCTCTAGGGATCAGCCAGAGATTGTAAGTAACACTTTCGTTTCATAAAGATCTAGGGTCTTCAAATGCTCCATCTCGATCAGCATCTTTGACGTATTAGTATTTATTGGTTGGGATGGTTTTCGAATATAAATTCGATCCCGGTCTTCCCTACCAATAACGTTGGGTCAGATTTTATAGTTGGTTATTTAACTATCAAAATAAACAATCATAAAGATAAACAAATCCATTGGTTTATACACAGCATCACTTGGCCCTTATAAAAATAATATATCAGTTGAAATACTCAAAAATAATATATTGGTTTAATATATAATTATTCTCAAATCCTTTTTACCTATATCCTTAGGAAATATCTTAAATCATATCCAATTCATCCTTCACTAATATTTCAAACCATTCCTATATCATTTCTTATTGATTCAAATTAACATTTAGTCATTTTGACAACTTCTTTGGCTTCATTACTTGAACACCCAAAATTGCCACTCATCCTTTTTAGAATAAATCTCATTTAAATCCCATTTCGATACTTTGAAAATACTGTTATATTCCCACGAATCATTTCATAACATCAATCCTCTTTTTATTTTCCTTTACTTCGAAATCTCATTATATATATATATATTTCAAAATCCTTCAAATAACGTTACAGTTTTATTTTTCCCAAAATATTTTACTTTCACCATCACGACTAACATTATCCTTTGATAATCCTGGAGTTGTTCAAGTTGGGGTATTTAATTTACCTCTCAGACCTTGATCAACAACGTTCTTATCGTAAGATAGATGTCAGTTGTAATACAAAACCCAACACTCATTTCCAATATGACAAATCCCATTATAATTCCATTGTGATGGAATATCATCTCTTCTTTAAAAATGGCGATTCTATAACACATCTTTATAACTTAGTTCGTTTAACTATTCTGATTCAAACTGGGTTTTAGAACTCCACATAACTTGGATTCATAGAATCCAAGATATTTCAGTAAGAATATGAGTTAAAACATCGATACCTCATTATAAATATTTAAATTGCTTTATTTACTATAAACATAGCTTTAAACTTCAAAACTTTCCTTAATATATTTTACATTCCAAATTATCACTTCGATCATTATTTAAATGACTAATAATCAAGTTTCAATATTAATTAAAATAAAAATTGGATTACTTAACTCTTAACCACCCCCTTTAGATTATTGAACTAATTCAATAAACAATTTCAGTTAACGCCATTAACTTGTTCAACTCAAACATGACTAACCTGTTAGTCAATCGTTATTGATCTTGCCATTTTAAATCAATTAATAATTAATTAATCTAAATAATTCTATTCACTTTGATTAATATCAATATAAACCCATTCTAATTGTTATGTTAATTCTGGCCACTTGAATTAGCTAGGTAAAATTTGTTTAATAACTACTTACATAAGCACGTGCTTCGCGCACGGTAGAATTTTGGTTAAATCAAAACGACGATTTGTGATTAAAACAAATTAATGTATATATGTGATTGATTTATTCCCTTTTTAGAACTTCTTTTAAAATAATATATTAAATAAAATCTATATTCGGTTATAAAATATATTCTATAACTTCGTTTCAAACGATTCACCTGACGGTGAATCGATCTTTATAAACGGTGTATATTTGGGCCATTAGCTATTTATTTCTCAACCAATACTATATATATTGGTTCAAACTGAACCACATTCAACAACCAACAGGGTTTAAAGTTAACGGGTTTTAAACAGTTCATAAAATATGAAATAACAACATATTAAATATTTGAGGAACCGGTTTGATTCCTCCTGCCTGTTCTTCCCTGCATCACAGATCAATAAAATATTTCATATCAGTACATAGAAATATTTTAAATGACGATAATGTAATTAACGTCAATCATCAAAGCAACCATGGGCATTCAAGGCATCCAATCAACCAATTAAATTTTAATTATATGAATTTAGCACACCTATTATTTCAGAAATGTGTGAGAATTAACTCACCTTTGTTTTCGATCGACGGTTCGCGTTGTTCTTATACTTTTAAAAAAGCATTTACAAATTATACTAAATTCCGGTTGCCTCTGTTCCTTTCCGAATCAGTCCAACAGTGTAGTACTATTCGACACGATCCCATCGCTTTCGGTTTTGCGCGATTTTGTTCACGAACGAACCAGTTATCGCTGTTTCAAGTTATAATATATATTATACATTATAAAATCATTATAATTTATATAAAATAATCAAAATATTTTACGTCAGTTAAACCGTCATTAGTCACCCGCCTAGTCCATGTCATACCCTTCCAGTAACTCACACCCTGCTCAGCCCGATATCGCTTCTCCGTTTCTTCCAAACAAACAATCATTTTCCCCCTTTTCTTCTTTCCCTGGTAACGTTCCTTGATAATTAAATCTTTATGAACTATATATAAATTAATATATTAACTAAATTAATTAAGTATCTATTACCATTATTTACTTTCTAATTCCCTGATTAACGTCGCGTTGACCGTGATTAGGCCATAACTTCTTCGAATCCTTCCGCTAAAACCGATGTCTATCGTTCCTGTTCCTGTTAGAATATTACATGTAAATTTACAATAATTTAATCATCGTAATTAACACTACTATTTCAACATCTTATTATATTAATAATTTTAAATCTTAAATTAATTATCTTAATTACCTTTTACCGTTAAGGATCCACGCCACCGCAAAATCGCGTTTTTCACTTCTGATAGAACTCCAGCTCGATGCTTCTTCTAACGTGAAACCAACGTGCCCTATACCTCTTCCTCCTTCACACTATTTCTTCTCGCATCCCATTATTTAACCAGATCCACATCATTGACTTCTCACCAGGCAAAAAGACCCGATCCCCCTCCTTCCGATCCCATTCTTCATGTACACATCACACCACAGATCGGACGCCGCACTTTACCAGGGTACTCCGCCACTTCCCTGTCCTGTTCATGCACCCATCGCCTTAATCCCACACACCCAGACCTACTCACTACCAGTAGCAACTTCATTCGCCACCCATACTCCTCCAATTGTCACCGTAAACATGTACATACTACATGACTTCTCATAATAAGCTCCATCTCCCCACTTAATACATCCCCTGCCTTCTGTACACATGCGTTCTTCCCTTCTAAAATATACACCATGAAAACTTCCAGTATTTGTAAATCTCAACCCCTATATGAAACTCCTTCCCACTATACTGTTCCAGTTCGAAATGTTTCGAGCTCCGCTGCATCATCCTTCATTTACCCCCTTTCCTTCCCTCCACTTTCGTTCAGCTGATGCTTGCAGATTTATATAAACATATATATATATATATATATATATATATATTCTTTTGTGTATTTCTTTTTTTTATATTAGTGAAGGGAAGTGGGTATGAGCACGAGATGGGAAGGAGGCTGTTTGTACTTATATAGGCGATGATCCCTTGGTGAGCACGGCATGGAAGTTTGGCTGGCAAGGATGCAATAGTTTGGGGTGCACGCAAATGAATATTGGGTAGATAGAGTAGCTGTATTGCTTTCCTATTCTCAGATAGGCTCGTGCATGCACTTATCAAATCTGATGGAAATCTAAGGGAGAAAGACTCTTTTGCTGAAACATTTGCATGTGCTTGTAAATTTTTAGCCTTGCAAATATTTATATATATAAGTCAGTACGCCTACAAGGGTAGAACAACTGAGTTGTTTGATTTGAAAACACGGCACTGAGGTGATGTGTAGACGAGGCTAGAAGGCCATAGGCTATGGGTCCTCAGATGTTAAAGGGGACAATACATGTGCGCGCATTTACGTTGATGGGAAATTTCAAAAATGGGTAAAGGCATCATACATTACTTTGCTTAGAAGACTTCAAGTTTTTATTAGGTTTGATTAGGCTATGCAATGAGAAAGGTCAGGCTAGTACACGCCTTATTTATTTGTTTTTTTATTTATTTCATTTCGGTGATACTGACTAACAATTTTTCTTGTAATACGGTTAAACGTACACCACTATATAAAACTCCGTCCGCATATGATTTGCTATCGACAAAAATAAAATTATTGTCGTGCTCAGCAGTGTGCCACGATCACAAAAATATAATAATATCGGTAGCTTGACTTTTATTGTGAAACCCCAAAATGTTGACACATGGTGCAAAATACTCCAAATAAATAGTTGCTTATTTTACGAATTAAAATTTTTAGAAAAATTCTAAAAATTTAATTATGACTACGCCTCAAAGGACTTGTCAAAATTCGAAGCCAATATTTAATTATATTAAATAATCTGTTACGGCGTATAAACGATTCCACAGCGACTATTTCAAAATTTGATTTGGACATAAAACAAAATTTATAATGCGAAAACTCGATTTTTCTCCTCCGTTAAAAAAATATTATCAACTAGATTCAGACGCTTCTTGTTTCACCGAAATCCGACTTAACACGGATTCAGTATAGTCAATTAAAGTTGAAATTCAATTTTACGAACTAGCGCGCTGTTTTGAGTTCGCTTTATAATTTAAAATATAAAGATAAACACTCGGTCATCGTTTGATAAACAAATTCGATATAGAATCTCATAAATAGTTCAAATAAAATATTTAAAATAAATTTAAATATTCGAATCAAATGGCCGAAAAATCCAAGTCGTTACATTCTTCCCCCTTAAATAAATTTCGTCCTCGAAATTTGCTAGGTAAAAAGAATGCTCCAACCACAATTATTTTTAGAATAATTAATTCAAAATATTATCAAAAATATAGCTAAGTTATTAGAATTTTTTGAAAAATTCGCCAGCACCTCCTTTGTACTGTTCGATCGAAATAACTACAACCGTCAGTCTGGGCCTCTCTTATTGATCCAAAGAAAATAAAAGCCAAGCGGCTACCCATCTCGGGTACAAATTCAAACATTCAATCAATAATATTAAGATTTACCTTATTGTCAGGTAACTTAATACTCGAATCACGAAGTTCGGCAACTAACGGCTCTTCCCTTTCAACATGTACTTCAATCTCCGTGATCAAATCAATTATCATAGCCTTCTGGTAATCAACCCTTAACTCAACTTCCAGTGCAATGAACTGATACAGGGTTATATCATCAATGCCTATCCAAAAGTCTTTATGTTGGATCTCCTTTCTTTTAATTCATTCAACTTCTTAATTGAACTATTAATGGTTTCAATTTAACCCAATCCAGCCAAGTAAGCAACAGTCACTTAATCAAATCATTTCATTTTTCTTTTTAATTTTTATTTAACTTATCTTTAGTTAAATATTTAATTTCATATTCAAATTCAGTATATTTGAATTTTATTTCAATTTATTTACTCCAAATCAGTCCTCAATCAAGTTCAAATCCATATTTATGCAATATATCCCAAACAAATAATCCAACAAATTCCCATTTATTTTGTCTGGGTTCACTCACTTTTCTTATTATATCCAACACAAGCCAGATTCTTGTTGGCTTGTCCCAATTCCAATTCAAAGGGTTCATTTAACTCATACAAGTTAAAATTTAATTCCCATTTCATATTTGAAATGCTTCCACTTTATCCAAATTTTGAATTTTATCCACATCAAATAATAATTTGATAAAATAATAAATTTTAAAATATATCGTGACAAAACAATATAAAAATAATTTTATATCCAAATTACAAATACGCACTCATACATATATATATATATATATATATATATACACTCAACTCGATCTAGGGTACCACTAACCCAATCTCTATCGAGTTACACCACAGAGCCAAGGTTATTCCTAAACCTCGCTCTGATACCAACTGTAGCGACCCGGGAAATTTCGACACTCGAATCCAGACACTAACACCTCCCGTGTCCAAACTCAAGTATTGAAATCCCAGAAAGCTAATAGAAGGAAGTTAGAGGGTGAGGAAAGAAAGAAATATTAGAATAGAAGAATAAGAAGATCAGAGTCTCACAACGGAATGGACAAAATATAATAATCAATATTGCTTTATAAAAGGACTGTATATTACAACATCAGAGTATACATTCAGAATCAATACAACACATAGCGAAAATAACTAGTACCAATATATATATATATATATATATATATATATATGAATACGTCTTTACTTCAACTCCTCTTCTGAATCTCCAAGCGATACCTAACCTGAAAATATACTCGGTCTGACCCGAGCACATTGGAAGCAAAGAAAAATTCACCCGGATCAGTCTGAAATACTTTCAGTGATAAATTCATACAGCAACCATCTTGTTTAACTTTGAAATCCTTTGAAATAAAAGGATAATAGTAAGACCAGCCCATACATAAACACGGATGGTTTTTACCTTACTATAACCCAAACCAGTTTTGAAAACCAATATCTTGTTCTGATATTATAATAATGTCTAAATACAAGTAGATAGAATCTAGCTGAACGCTTGCATCTCATGCTCCACATATATAGTATACAATCAAAACCGCGGGCGCTTATTGGAGATTGGATTCCGACTATGACAAGGTATGGGACCACCTGCCGATAGTGTATCTCTAGAGACGAATACACTGGGTTCAACAAGAACGTCTTGCAACCCGGCCCACACATGACCGACCACTCATTTCTCTAGAGTGTATCGTGTATATTGTCATCTTACGGCTTTTTGTCGCGCGACCACCGTAATTCCCGGGAGATACAGAAATGGAAAGAAGTAACAAATATGAATATTCTCTAGATGGTGATAATACACCCTAATGGGTGCGACCCACATAGCCATGCTGCCTGCCCGATTTTTGTCATTTACCGGTTGATGAGGATTTGAGGCTATAATCGACTTTTGAAACATCTGGCCACCATTCAGATCGTCCATATATGTCATCCAGGAACAGGATGAACAGAAGGTACCCTCCTACTGCATCCAATACAAGAATCACCCCATGGATCAGCAGCGAGAAGTCCTTGCAACCCATAGATTCCAATCACGACAAAATCACAGTATATCTCTAGGGATCAGCCAGAGATTGTAAGTAACTCTTCCGTTTCATGAAGACCTAGGTTCTTCAAATGCTGCATCTCGATCAGCATCTTCGGCGTATTCGTATTTACTGGTCGGGATGGTTTTCGAATATAAATTCGATCCCGGTCTTCTCATACCAATAACGTTGGGTCAGATTTTGATAGTTGGTTATTTAACTATCAAAATAAACAATCATAAAAATAAACAAATCCATTGGTTTATTCACAGCATCACTTGGCCCTTATAAAAATAATATATCAGTTGAAATACTCAAAAATAATATATTGGTTTAATATATAATTATACTCAAATCCCTTTTACCTATATCCTTAGGAAATATCTTAAATCATATCCAATTCATCCTTCACTAAAATTTCAAACCATTCCTATAACATTTCTTATTGATTCAAATTATCATTTAGTCATTTTGACAACTTCTTTGGCTTCATTACTTGAACACCCAAAATCGCCACTCATCGTTTTTAGAATAAATCTCATTTAAATCCCATTTCGATACTTTGAAAATACCGTTATATTCCCACTAATCATTTCATAACATCAATCCTCATTTTATTTCCCTTTACTTCGAAATCTCATTATATATATAAATATATATATATATATTTCAAAATCCTTCTAATAACGTTATAGTTTTATTTTTCCCAAAATATTTTACTTTCACCATCACGACTAACATTATCCTTTGATAATCCTGGAGTTGTTCAAGTTGGGGTATTTAATTTACCTCTTAGACCTTGATCAACAACGTTCTTATTGTAAGATAGATGTCAGTTGTAATACAAAACCCAACACTCATTTCCAATATGACAAATCCCATTATAATTCCATTGTGATGGAATATCATCTCTTCTTTAAAAATGGTGATTCTATAACGCATCTTTATAACTTAGTTCGTTTAACTATTCTTATTCAAACTGGGTTTTAGAACTCCACATAACTTGGATTCATAGAATCCAAGATATTTCAGTAAGAATATGAGTTAAAACTTCGATACCTCATTATAAATATTTAAATTGCTTTATTTACTATAAACATAGCTTTAAACTTCAAAACTTTCCTTAATATATTTTACATTCCAAATTATCACTTCGATCATTATTTAAATGACTAATAATCAAGTTTCAATATTAATTAAAATAAAAACTAGATTACTTAACTGTTAACCACCCCCTTTAGATTATTGAACTAATTCAATAAACAATTTCAGTTAACGCTGTTAACTTGTTCAACTCAATCATGACTAACCTGTTAGTCAATCGTTATTGATCTTGCCATTTTAAATCAATTAATAATTAATTAATCTAAATAATTCTATTCACTTTGATTAATATCAATATAAACCCATTCTAATTGTTATGTTAATTCTGGCCACTTGAATTAGCTAGGTAAAATTTGTTTAATAATTACTTACATAAGCACGTGCTTCGCGCACGGTAGAATTTTGGTTAAATCAAAACGACGATTTTTGATTAAAACAAATTAATGTATATATGTGATTGATTTATTCCCTTTTTAGAACTTCTTTTAAAATAATATATTAAATAAAATCTATATTCGGTTATAAAATATATTTTATAACCTCATTTCTAATGATTCACCTGACGGTGAATCGATCTTTATAAACGGTGTATATTTGTGTCATTAGCTATTTATTTCTCAACCAATACTATATATATTGGTCCAAACTGAACCACATTCAACAACCAACAGGGTTTAAAGTTAACAGGTTTTAAACAGTTCATAAAATATGAAATAACAACATATTAAATATTTGAGGAACCGGTTTGATTCCTCCTACCTGTTCTTCCCTGCATCACAGATCAATAAAATGTTTCATATCAGTACATAGAAATATTTTAAATGACGATAATGTAATTAACGTCAATCATCAAAGCAACCATGGGCATTCAAGGCATCCAATCAACCAATTAAATTTTAATTATATGAATTTAGCACATTCTAGTATTTCAGAAATGTGTGAGAATTAACTCACCTTTGTTTTTGATCGACGGTTCGCGTTGTTCATATAATTTTAAACAAGCATTTAAAAATTATACGAAATTCCGGTTGCCTCTGTTCCTTTCCGAATCAGTCCAACAGTGTAGTACTATTCGACACAATCCCATCGCTTTCGGTTTTGCGCGATTTTGTTCACGAGCGAACCGGTTATCGCTGTTTCAAGTTATAATATATATTATACATTATTAAATCATTATAATTTATGTAAAATAATAAAAATATTTTACCTCAATTAAACCGTCATTAGTCAATAATTTTCCGCCTAGTCCATGTCATACCCTTCCAGTAACTCACACCCTGCTCAGCCCGATATCGCTTCTCCGTTTCTTCCAAACAAACAATCATTTTCCACCTTTTCTTCTTTCCCTGGTAACGTTCCTTGATAATTAAATCTTTATGAACTATATATAAATTAAAGAAAAAGCTAAAACGTCCGAAATTTTTTTTGTCACTTTATGCGAAAATGCCATCCAACGGCTGCTGCACCAAGCACCCTCGTGAATCGCACGATCCCCCTAATTTGCGGAATTTCCGCATTTTTCGCACCTCTATTTCCGGGCGCTGTAGCATTTCTCATAAATTAATATATTAACTAAATTAATTAAGTATCTATTACCGTTATTTACTTTTTAATTCACTGATTAACGCCGCATTGACCGTGATTAGGCCCTACCTTCTTCGAATCCTTCCGCTAAAACCGATGTCTACCGTTCCTCTTCCTGTTAGAATATTACATGTAAATTTAAAATAATTTAATCAACGTAATTAACACTATTATTTCAACATCTTATTTATATAAATAACTTTAAATCTTAAATTAATTATCTTAATTACCTTTTACCGTTAAGGATCCACGCCACCGCAAAACCGCGTTTTCCACTTTTGATCGAACTCCAGCTCGATGCTTCTTCTAACCGTGAAACCAACGTGCCCCATACCTCTTCCTCCTTCACACTATTTCTTCTCGCATCCCCTTATTTAACCAGATCCACGTCATTGACTTCTCACTGGGCAAAAAGACCCGATCCCCCTCCTTCCGATCCCATCCTTCATGTACACATCACACCATAGATCGCACGCCGCACTTTACCAGGGTCCTCCGCCACTTCCCTGTCCTGTTTATGCACCCATCGCCTTAATCCCACACACCCAGACCTGCTCACTACCGGTAGCAACTTCATTCGCCACCCATACTCCTCCAATTGTCACCGTAAACATGTACATGCTACAGGACTTCTCATAACAAGCTCCATCTCCCCACTTAATACATCTCTTGCCTTCTGTACACATGCGTTCTTCCCTTCTAAAATATATACCATGAAAACTTCCAGTATTTGTAAATCTCAACCCCTATATGAAACTCCTTCCCACTATATTGTTCCAGTTCGAAATGTTTCGAGCTCCGCTGCATCATCCTTCGTTTGCCACCTTTCCTTCCCTCCACTTTCATTCAGCTGATGCTTGCGGATATATATATATATATATATTCTTTCATGTATTTCTTTTTTTTATATCAGTGAAGGGAAGTGGGTATGAGCACGAGATGGGAAGGAGGCTGTGTGTACTTATATAGGCGATGATCCCTTGGTGAGCATGGCATGGAAGTTTGGCTGGCAAGGATGCAATAGTTTGGGGTGCACGCAAATGAATATTGGGTAGATAGAGTAGCTGTATTGCTTTCCTATTCTCAGATAGGCTCGTGCATGCACTTATCAAATCTGATGGAAATCTAAGGGAGAAAGACTCTTTTGCTGAAACATTTGCATGTGCTTGTAAATTTTTAGCCTTGCAGATATTTATATATATATAAGTCAGTACGCCTACAAGGGTAGAACAACTGAGTTGTTTGATTTGAAAACACGGCACTGAGGTGATTTGTAGACGAGGCTAGAAGGCCATAGGTGTAACAACCCGTATTTTGAATAACATGTTATAACATAAACCAAGGCAGAATTAAATGATAAAATCCGAATCAAGGGAAACGGGCTGTGCCATTGCGTTCGTCTCGGAAAAATACGCGAAATAGATTCCGAGTTTTCGAAAATCGGAGTCGGTATGACCAAGTTATGGCCCGTCGAAGTTTTCAGAAAATTTCAAATTCAAATTTTAAATCAGAAATTCAAATTCAGCTGGGCCAGGCAGGCGGGAAAAATTCCCGCCACCCCAAGTCGACAGGGGAGTCGACACACCCCAGGCTGTGTCGACTGCCCAGTCGACACCCCTGTCGACTTGGGTGGTCGGCCAGTCTAGCCTGGTGCACCTGTTTTGGCTCCTGGGTCATGTTTTGTTGGCTAGTGACGTGAATTGATGGCTCAGATCTGATTTAGGGTTAATCCTATGGCTAAAACTAATCCTAACTTCTATAAAAAGACCCTAAGACCTAGCCTAAACCATCATTAATCATTCCTACAACTAAACTGTGCCAAAATGTTTCTTGATCATGGCCTCCATCTTCATAACATGGCCTCCATCCTCTTCATGAAAATTAGAGTGTGCTAAGCTAGTAAAAGAGCCACCTTTCTTCATCAAAACAAGGATCTTTCTTCATACAAATCAAAGGAGCTTATTGTTTCTCAAAACAACTTGGAGCTTATATGCGATTGGGGGTTTTTAGAGTTGCTAGTGGCTTCGTCTCAATCTTATTTTATTTCATAGGTCTTCATAGCATTGTAATCTCTATTCTACTCTTAGATTCTAACTATAAAGTTAAATATGACATGTTGCAAGTTTGAGTTTGGCCTAAGTATGATTTGTGCTTTGATTCTATCATGTTATGCATAGATTTATTCTATGCATGTTTGTAAAGCTATCACCTTGACTTTGTGCATAGAAAGCTATGAACTTTGATTTGAAATGTTGCATAAAGCAACATAGAAACGCTCATAAACCTTATGTTAACTTGCATATGATGTTATATGCAAATCACTTGCTATCATCCCATGTTATTTATGGCCATGTTTCACCTATTTTTCTAAAGTTGATATCATGCATGTTTTGAGGCTTATAATGTAATATGCAAGTTTATGAACACATTTGCCTCATATGCCACCATGTTTAACTTGTGGCAAAACCTTAACCCCTCATGTTCCTTAATATGCTTGTAGCCAAATTACCCTTATGCTATTATGCATGCTTGTGGCCAAATCACCCTTATGCTATTTGATATGTTTGGGGCCAAGTCACCTTTTATGCTATCATACATGTTGAGGCCATATGCTAGTATGTTGAACCCCTTTTGGCCTCAAATATCACCATGTTTAATTTGTGATAGACTTTGCCATCTTATGCCCACCTTGTCATATAGTTACGTTCCCTCTTTGATCTATTTGCGTTGACGCGAATTTACGTGCGATGGGAATACGTTATGGGTAGTTGGGCAAACTTAAATAACATGAGAACATGACTTGAAAATATGACATGAAAGTTTGACATGTGTTTATGCTTGAAAACATGGACTTGGACATGACTTCTAGAAAACATGAGAATGGCCAACTCGAGGTTGGGTTGAGTTTGTAGCATAAATCTACCCGGAACCGACCGGCTTAACTAGTGGCTACAAGCAATAGGACCCAATGTGAGTAGTTGGTCATGTCGCACTTAAAACCCGAGGTTAGACTAGGTTGTGGTGTAAAGCTACCCGGACCCGCCCGGCTTAACTAGTAACCACAACAAAGTCTAATGTGAGAGGTTGGGGTGCATTAAGTTAATTAAAGCCACATGGTAGGGTTAAGTCATGGACTACTTGAATATACTTAACCAATTAAACATGATGGATTGGTAGGGTTAAGTCATGGACTACTTGAATATACTTAACCAATTAAACCCGATGGATTGGTAGGGTTAAGCCACGGACTACTTGAATACTTAACCAATTGAACACGATGGATTGGTAGGGTTAAGTCATGGACTACTTGAATATACTTAACCAATTAAACCCGATGTATTGATAGGGTTAAGTCATGAACTGCTTGAATACACTTAACCAACTCAATACATGGTTAGGATAGGGTTAACCACACTTAACCCGCTTGAAATCCTAGTTACGTGGTCCTTTTCAGCAGTAACCAACTTGGAAGTATCATGGGTACCCTGGACTAGGCTAGGGTGGGGCACGATTACTGGACTGATTGTAAGAGACCAAAAGAGACGGCTGAAGGGTGCACCGGTTGTTCAGGCGGACCATGGTCGTGCACATTAAGTCCGGAGTTGAACATGGGCACTTGTAGGTTTAGACTGTGCGTGCTTGAATTGTGTCTGTGGTTTACACCTTAGGGCTGGATACACCCTGGGGTGGACCTTGCACAGTTAACTACAATCCACGATTAAGCCGTATGACACCGATACACGACGAGTTAGGCTTATAGGGAGCCGATCGACTAGACCGAGTAGTTGGACCTCGATTTAGGTCATCTCATGATGTGGGCCAGCTTTGGGCCAAGGGATCATTTCTTGTTTATACTTGACATGGACTGGAATACTAGTACACACCTGGTGCAACTTAACCTTGTATATGCGATGCCACACTTGATCTATCTTGTTAACCTTTCACCATGCCAGTTATCACCCTACATCTCATCTCTGTTTTACATGTTCAGTTAACTTTATTAGTTTTTATACTAATAGTAGATAGGACTTACCAGTCTTTTTGACTGACCCGTTTTCTTTTGCCTCTTTTCTTCCGTCCCCCCCCTCCCCCCAGGTTTACAGGGTGGGAACACTAGTACCTAGCTTGGATCTTTAGCTGCTTTTCTGGATAGCTCATGTACGGTTTGGACTTGAGCATGCTATGGCTTTATTCTACCATGGGGATAGTTACTTTATGATTTTCTTTCCAGTTTTCAGTTGATGTTTCTAGACTATGTTTTGTGGAAAATAATGACCAAGTACTTTGATGTAACTTGACTATGGTTTTGAAATGTTAGTTTTATCCACTGCTTTATTTACTCTGTTTTTACTTATATGTTCTGTCTTGTGATATCTGCATGCATGTTTACCTCGTTTAACGCCCCTCCAAAGCTAGTGTGCTTGCAAGAGTGTATTGGCGGAGGTGGGGTGTTACATTTGGTATCAGAGCATAAGGTTTACAAGATCTGAGCAAAAGGTTTTTAAAACTTACCTTTTGAGAAACTATTTTCAAAACCAATTAAGTATTTTCCAAGAAAAGTCTAGTTTATTTTAAAAGGCTATTCCCCAAGAGCCATTAGCACTATCCTTGGTTTCCTCGTTCTCAATCTATCTTTTTCTTCGTTTCAGTATGGCCAATAATTTTGCCATTCTGGAGGGCGTACCAGTACCTATTTGGTTTAGAAGGTACAAGGAAGCAAGGGCGAATGACGCCGGCCCCACGGACTTTCCTCCTCCTTCCCCCATGGCTAACATTCCTCCCCCTCCCGTAGCTGAGGTTCCTCCTCCTCCTCAGCATCCGCAAGCGGATTTCGTGAAGATTTGCAAGGACTTTAAGGCGATGGGTGGCAAGAATTTTATTGGGACGAAGACTTTTGTTGAGGCAAGAGACTGGTTAAAGGAAACTGAAGACTTCTTTGCTATCTTTGATATAGAAGACCGTAGGAAAGTTCTGTTAGCGGTATGGTTATTGGAAGAGGAAGCTGCATATTGGTGGGTAGTCACCACCACTACTAGACCAATTCAGACTTGGGATGACTTTAGGAGAAGGTTCAGATTGAGGTTTCTATCATCGACAGAAGAGAACCTTCGGATGGAGAGGTTCCTATCTCTAAAGCAAGGGGACATGACAGTTAGGGAATACGTGGATAAGTTTAATCAACTTGTTCGGTTCGGTCTAGACTTGGTTAACACAGCTCAGAAGAAGGCCCTACGCTTTGCTCTAGGATTGAATGAGCCATTGCGCGGTTTAGCCATGCCTCATATACCCATGGGGACGACCTTCGAGAGTTTGGTGAATATGGCCCTGCTTCAAGAGGAAGATAAGAGTGGCAAGAAGGAGGTCAAGGCAAATGAGTCTCAAGGCAAGAAGGAAGATTCCGAGAAAGGAGGCAAGAACAACAACAGCAAGGACAACAAGTCAAGAGAAAGGAGGAAGTGCAACTTCTGTGGGATCACTGGGCACATAGCCAAAGACTGTAGGAAGAAGAAAAGGAAGTTGGGAGAATGCTTTCATTGTGGAGAGTCTGGACACTATAGTAAGGATTGTCCGAAAAAGCGAGGACAAGGGAAAGGGAAAATTCAGCAAGCAGGACCCTCTGGAGGGCAGTTACAGGCTCTCCTCGCTCTTCCAGCTTTTGATCGAGGTAGTGTTTCTATAGAAGGTCATGTTTACATTTCTGATTTCCCTGTTCATACATTATTTGATTCTGGTGCGTCGCATAGTTTTATTTCTAATCTTGTTGAAAGTTTGCACCTAAGTACTAGTCTAGTTGAGAATCCCGTTAGTATTTCAAATCCGATTGGGGGTTCCGCCCATCTATCTGCGACTTGTATGGATTTGAAAATCTCTATCTTGAGCATAGAATTCATGTGTAATACTTATGTTCTCGGGTTTATGGGACACGGGTTGATGTTGGGCATGGGTTGGTTGTCCAGTTATGGAGCCATTCTTGACTTTGAACATAGGGTTGCGAGGCTCATGACTTGCCTCGGTAATACCCTCGAAATCTCGTGTGACCTTTAGGGTTCCGTCCTGATTAGTTATCTAGAATCCCTTGGCACTTTTTGGAAATTTGTAATCCAATCGAGTAGTATTCGCCACTAAGGTGGATAGTCCATTCCGCTTAAGTATGGGTTATAGAAATCACCCTAGTAAGAACATTTGGCAACGTGGAGTGGCATTTGTTTTCAAGAGATAGTTCTTTTGCGTGGAATACCGTAAGGTATGTAAACGAGATCCAGGATTCACTAACGAATTTTGGAAAGCTTGCATGAAACCATGAGCACGCAGTTATGTTTAAGCCAAGTATTTTAGGCAAAGAATAAGTGGAAGTGGAACGAGAGGCAACGGTAAAATGAGTTATAACTCATATTTTGGAAATAAGAATTAAGAGCTACGAAATTGTGAAGTTAAAAGACGGTCAAGGCACGATGGGATTAAGCACAAGAAAATGCGGCCTAGAAGATTGACGACTAGATACGCGTATTATATCTCTTTTTAAGAGTATGTCCTTGACCCCTACTATTCTGTAGAGCTTACTCGCATGCTATCTTTTAAGTATATCCTCTCGGTCCTACTCTCAATCTTAGTTCTGTTGCAAACCCCATAAGGAGTATGACTCGCCTGTTTGTGATTTATAGTTGGGGTGAAGATGTCCATTAAGATGACCAAACTATTTGGGATTTATGGGATATGGGTCATAGTTGATAGACTTACGAAGAGCACCCATTTCCTTCCAGTAAAGAACAAGAGGACTGTATCAAGTTGAGCATCTGTTTATCTTCGAGAGATAGTGCGATTGCATGGAGTTCCTTCCAGCATAGTTAGCAGTCGTGACCCAATCTTCACCATCCAGTTCTAGAATAGTTTGCAAGAAGCGATGGGTACGCGATTGAATCTAAGTACAGCCTATCACCCCCAGACGGATGGTCAAACCGAAAGGGTGAATAGGGTGCTAGAAGATCTTTTGAGACTTTGTGTTCTTGAATTTGGTGGTACTTGGGAAGGCCACCTTCCTCTTGTAGAGTGTGTTTATAATAACAGCTACCAAGCAAGCATAGGAATGACACCATTCGAAGCTTCGTATGGGAGGCCGAGCAAGTCACCAACATGTTTGTGGGAGACGACGGATAAGCTTATAATTGGGCCCGACATGATAAGGGACACATCCGAGAGGGTTGAATTGATTCGAAGACAGATGAAAACGGCCCAAGACAGACAGAAATCCTATGCAGACAAGCGAAGGACAGACTTAGAATTTAAAGTTGGAGATATGGTCTTTGTAAAGGATTCTCCTTTGCGAAATGTGGTTCATTTTGGAGCAGTTGGGAAGCTGGCACCAAGGTTCGTAGGACCCTTTCCTATCATAGAGAGGATTGGGAAGATGGCTTATAAGGTGGAATTGCCCGAGAAGCTGGCCGGAGTTCACAATGTTTTTCATGTCTCGCATCTCCGGAAGTGCCTACATGAGTCAGCCAAGGTAGTTGAACCAAGTATTCTTGAAGACACGGAGGTTTAGAAAGAGGCGACCTTGAGGCGAGCTCTGATTCGTATCTTGGGAACGGAGATCAAGAAGCTGAGAAATCGAGAAGTCAAGTTAGTAAAGGTTCAGTGGAGTGAAGCCGAAGAGGATGCAACTTGGGAAACCGAGGAGAAGATGCGCGCGCTTCACCTATTTCTTTTTGAGGGTACATTCTCGATCTCTTTTCCTAGCCAGCATATCTTTCTTTCACTATCCATGTTTATCTTGTTATCTCATTAACCTTGTCATGAGAACCTTAGGTAGAAACCCTTTGGATGAAACATGTATTTGAAACATGTTATGCTTGATGTTTGCAAGTGGTTGCAAGTGTTTGCAAGTGGATACTCGTGGATGCATGATACACATTAGGCACTAAGATCGGCTCACACACTTTCATATTGAATATGCATGAGTGTTTATGCTTATTCATGGTTGAAACTTGTTATGCTAACACGTGGATGCTGCATATGGATGAATGTTATGTGCACTCATATAGAGATTATAAATTATGTTAGGAATCTGCATACATATGGACTCATTTCACTAACATACTTTGCATTAAGGAGGTTTACTGAATCAGTAACCGCCTGATTTTCGCATTAGATAAGTACATATACACACACCTTTCGCATATGATCATACAACATTTAGAATCTTTTAAGGAAAATGACTGCTCGTGGATGATGTTTTGAGTAGATGGATGATGGATGGTAGGATACGTTCTTCCTAACTTAGAGATTTCGGGGACGAAATCCTTTAAGGTGGGGAGGATGTAACAACCCGTATTTTGAATAACATGTTATAACATAAACCAAGGCAGAATTAAATGATAAAATCCGAATCAAGGGAAACGGGCTGTGCCATTGCGTTCGTCTCGGAAAAATACGCGAAATAGAGTCCGAGTTTTCGAAAATCGTAGTCCGTATGACCAAGTTATGGCCCGTCGAAGTTTTCAGAAAATTTCAAATTCAAATTTTAAATCAGAAATTCAAATTCAGCTGGGCCAGGCAGGCGGGAAAAATTCCCGCCACCCCAAGTCGACAGGGGAGTCGACTTGGGAGTCGACACACCCCAGGCTGTGTCGACTGCCCAGTCGACACCCCTGTCGACTTGGGTGGTCGGCCAGTCTAGCCTGGTGCACCTGTTTTGGCTCCTGGGTCATGTTTTGTTGGCTAGTGACGTGAATTGATGGCTCAGATCTGATTTAGGGTTAATCCTATGGCTAAAACTAATCCTAACTTCTATAAAAAGACCCTAAGACCTAGCCTAAACCCTCATTAATCATTCCTACAACTAAACTATGCCAAAATGTTTCTTGATCATGGCCTCCATCTTCATAACATGGCCTCCATCCTCTTCATGAAAATTTGAGTGTCCTAAGCTAGTAAAAGAGCCACCTTTCTTCATCAAAACAAGGATCTTTCTTCATACAAATCAAAGGAGCTTATTGTTTCTCAAAACAACTTCGAGCTTATATGCGATTGGGGGTTTATAGAGTTGCTAGTGGCTTCGTCTCAATCTTATTTTATTTCATAGGTCTTCATAGCATTGTAAGCCCTATTCTACTCTTAGATTCTAACTATAAAGTTAAATATGACATGTTGCAAGTTTGAGTTTGGCCTAAGTATGATTTGTGCTTTGATTCTATCATGTTATGCATAGATTTATTCTATGCATGTTTGTAAAGCTATCACCTTGACTTTGTGCATAGAAAGCTATGAACTTTGATTTGAAATGTTGCATAAAGCAACATAGAAACGCTCATAAACCTTATGTTAACTTGCATATGATGTTATATGCGAATCACTTGCTATCATCCCATGTTATTTATGGCTATGTTTCACCTATTTTGCTAAAGTTGATATCATGCATGTTTTGAGGCTTATAATGTAATATGCAAGTTTATGAACACATTTGCCTCATATGCCACCATGTTTAACTTGTGGCAAAACTTTAACCCCTCATGTTCCTTAATATGCTTGTGGCCAAATCACCCTTATGTTATTATGCATGCTTGTGGCCAAATCACCCTTATGCTATTTGATATGTTTGGGCCAAGTCACCTTTTATGCTATCATACATGTTGAGGCCATATGCTAGTATGTTGAACCCCTTTTGGCCTCAAATATCACCATGTTTAATTTGTGATAGACTTTGCCATCTTATGCCCACCTTGTCATATAGTTACGTTCCCTCTTTGATCTATTTGCGTTGACGCGAATTTACGTGCGATGGGAATACGTTATGGGTAGTTGGGCAAACTTAAATAACATGAGAACATGACTTGAAAATATGACATGAAAGTTTGACATGTTTTTATGCTTGAAAACATGGACTTGGACATGACTTCTAGAAAACATGACAATGACCAACTCGAGGTTGGGTTGAGTTTGTAGCATAAATCTACCCGGAACCGACCGGCTTAACTAGTGGCTACAAGCAATAGGACCCAATGTGAGTAGTTGGTCATGTCGCACTTAAAACCCGAGGTTAGACTAGGTTGTGGTGTAAAGCTACCCGGACCCGCCCGGCTTAACTAGTAACCACAACAAAGTCTAATGTGAGAGGTTGGGGTGCATTAAGTTAATTAATGCCACATGGTAGGGTTAAGTCATGGACTACTTGAATATACTTAACCAATTAAACACGATGGATTGGTAGGGTTAAGTCATGGACTACTTGAATATACTTAACCAATTAAACACGATGGATTGGTAAGGTTAAGTCACGGACTACTTGAATACTTAACCAATTGAACACGATGGATTGGTAGGGTTAAGTCATGGACTACTTGAATATACTTAACCAATTAAACCCGATGTATTGATAGGGTTAAGTCATGAACTGCTTGAATACACTTAACCAACTCAATACATGGTTAGAATAGGGTTAACCACACTTAACCCGCTTGAAATCCTAGTTACGTGGTCCTTTTCAGCAGTAACCAACTTGGAAGTATCATGGGTACCCTGGACTAGGCTAGGGTGGGGCACGATTACTTGACTGATTGTAAGAGACCAAAAGAGACGGCTGAAGGGTGCACCGGTTGTTCAGGCGGACCATGGTCGTGCACATTAAGTCCGGAGTTGAACATGGGCACCAGTAGGTTTAGACTGTGCGTGCTTGAATTGTGTCTGTGGTTTACACCTTAGGGCTGGATACACCCTAGGGTGAACCTTGCACAGTTAACTACAATCCACGATTAAGCCGTATGACACCGATACACGACGAGTTAGGCTTATAGGGAGCCGATCGACTAGACCGAGTAGTTGGACCTCGATTTAGGTCATCTCATGATGTGGGCCAGCTTTGGGCCAAGGGATCATTTCTTGTTTATACTTGACATGGACTGGAATACTAGTACACACCTGGTGCAACTTAACCTTGTATATGCGATGCCACACTTGATCTACCTTGTTAACCTTTCACCATGCCAGTTATCACCCTACATCTCATCTCTGTTTTACATGTTCAGTTAACTTTATTAGTTTTCATACTAATAGTAGATAGGACTTACCAGTCTTTTTGACTGACCCGTTTTCTTTCGCCTCTTTTCTTCCGTTCCCCCCCCCCAGGTTTACAGGGTGGGAACACTAGTACCTAGCTTGGATCTTTAGCTGCTTTTCTGGATAGCTCATGTACGGTTTGGACTTGAGCATGCTATGGCTTTATTCTACCTTGGGGATAGTTACTTTATGATTTTCTTTCCAGTTTTCAGTTGATGTTTCTAGACTATGTTTTGTGGAAAATAATGACCAAGTACTTTGATGTAACTTGACTATGGTTTTGAAATGTTAGTTTTATCCGCTGCTTTATTTACTCTGTTTTTACTTATATGTTCTGTCTTGTGATATCTGCATGCATGTTTACTTCGTTTAACGCCCCTCCAAAGCTAGTGTGCTTGCAAGAGTGCATTGGCGGAGGTGGGGTGTTACAATAGGCTATGGGTTCTCAGATGTCAAAGGGGACAATACATGTGCGCGTATTTACGTTGATGGGAAATTTCAAAAATGGGTACAGGCATCATACATTACTTTGCTTAGAAGACTTCAAGTTTTTATTAGGTTTGATTAGGCTATGCAATGAGAAAGGTCAGGCTAGTACACGCCTTATTTATTTGTTTTTTTTTTTGTTTTTTTTTTGTTTTTTGATTTCATTTCGGTGATACTGACAATTTTTATTGTGATACGGTTAAATGTACACCACTATATAAAACTCCGTCCGCATATGATTTGCTATTGATAGAAATAAAATTATTGTCGTGCTCAGCAGTGTGCCACGATCACAAAAATATAATAATATCGGTAGCTTGACTTTTATTGTGAAACCCCAAAATGTTGACACAGGGTGCAAAATACTCCAAATAAAAAGTTGCTTATTTTACGAAATAAAAATTTCAGAAAATTTCTAAAAATTTAATTATGACTACGCCTCAAAGGACTTGTCAAAATTCGAAGCCAATATTTAATTATATTAAATAATTCGTTATGGCGTATAAACGATTCCACAGCGACTATTTCAAAATTTGATTTGGACATAAAACAAAATTTATAATGCGAAAACTCGATTTTTCTCCTCCATTAGAAAAATATTATCAACTAGATTCAGACACTTCTTGTTTCACCGAAATCCGACTTAACACGGATTCAGTATGGTCAATTAAAGTTGAAATTCAATTTTACGAACTAGCGCGCTGTTTTGAGTTTGCTTTATAATTTAAAATATAAATATAAACGCTCGGTCGTCGTTTGATAAACAAATTCGATATTGAATCTCATAAATAGTTCAAATAAAATATTTAAAATAAATTTAAATATTCGAATCAAATGGCCGAAAAATCCAAGTCGTTACAAAGACCATAGTTTTTTCGGTTACGTTCAATAATGTTACGTATGAATTTTTTTCATATGTAGAGTTTATAATTGGACACAACCAACCCCCCTCCCCCCAAAAGGATAACATCGAATTGCATTTTCTTTATATATTGTATTTCCTATGAACTTTATTATTTCCATAACTCATTTTTGCTTTAAATGTTTCATTCTAATGCTTTTGGATCAGCCAATAGAAAATGGTTCCATTTATATCTTTAACAAAATAGACATCCAACATGAAGAAATCGACAATCTATTTGATTTTAAAAAATGGAATGTTATGCATATAAATCCACAGAACTATACCTTATTCCACATAACTATACCATATATTTCTCTTTGAAACTATAATTTTTACAATTTTTCGACAGGTAGTACAAACTACTTTTATATGTCCAAAATTTGATATTATAATCCAAATTATCTGTCATTACAATCCAAAGAATGGCAGATATTCAATATGGAAAATTATAATTTATTACTCTCTAAATTTATGCAAAAGTTTTATATTTATACACACATATACATACGCATATATAATTTTAATTGAGCGCCACACAATTTTTTATATCTTCGCCATCTGACTTTTTTTTTTCGAATCTGGGTGTCGGAATAAACTACGCATTTTTTCATCTTCGTAAATAGGCTGCTACTGTCATGGGAAATTATCGATTTTCATATGAAACCCCAAGATGATTTTATATGAACTTATCCTTCAAAAAATTATAAGTTATGAAATGCATTCATTTTATTCTTTTTTTTTTTTGGGGTTCTGGCCAAGAATTTGGTTATTTCTTTAAAGATTTATATTCTCATAGGCTCATTTTTTCCCCTTTTGTACATTCTTTGTGTTTTCTATTATTATTCGATTCAGATTACCTTTTTACTAAATTGCTTTTATTTATTTATTGTGAAAACTTCTTATCATCTATGGAACATATTCTTATTTTTTTTGGCCATGCGTCAGTTTACATTACACATTTTTATTTGGAATACCCGTGTACTTTATGTCATGACTTAGTATGAGAAAGATTTAGAAGGGAACATGAAAGCAATAAACCATTTCATGGGGAAACATACATTATAGACCACTTCCAACAATTTATAATTATAGTTGCTTAGATGAAATTCATGTGTGTAGAACGAGTTCACCTTAATGTAATTTAACAGAGAATATTTGAATATTTGAGAGATTAACAATGTGTTTTAATGCACAAGGCATTGTCAGAATTTTAGGATCCAACATTCTACTATGTTAAGACGGAGCATCTAGGAACCTTGGTATTAAGCGTATGTATACGATAAGCAGTGAAGTTAAATAAAGTTGTAGCTAAAACTAATGAAATATTACTCAAACTTGATATAGTTAATCATTCAAAACAATTCAAAAATCTATAACAGGTAGACTACTATTGGTCGCAACACAAGAAAATGTTAATTTGTCTCATTTCTTCAACATACAAGAATGTGAAGGCCATTTTAATTGGAATAAAGACCAAATATTTGTTGGTATATATCTCAAAATATTCGAACATCCAGGTTCCAACTGGTTCCTGTAAGGATTTCAATATATATTAACAACAGACAATCATGAAACCCTAGATCCAAATATGTAATCCATATTGATTTAATTGAGAATAAATCAGAAAATAGATAACTTGATTAGCGGAAGCGTACCTGAATCTATATTTAATCGGTGCATTACCTGAATCCGTAGTCGGTTGTTAAACGAGAAGATGAATTAGGTTTGGTCTTCCAAATTGACACAAACCCTAGATCTGAAATCAGCTCTCCGTAGAAGAGGTTAGAGAGTTGCTAAGGCTTGTGTAATTCGGGGACCATAACCCTTTATTTATAGAGTTGGCATTTTGTAATTCGGCCCTTCAACAAATTATAAAATGCCCCGGTTTCTACACATTAGGCCCATGATAACTTAAACTTTAAGTCTATTAATTCTAATCAAAAATTAGATCACTTTAATTAGGCTTTGCACCAAAATAGCATAACACGTTTTATTTTACATATGTGACCCAATTGTCAAAATATTCCAACAATCTCCCCCTGGGCCACATATGAAATAACCTTAAAATGTGTTTAACTTTATGAGCTCCAAAATTTGCTATTTATAACATACGGTGTATCTAAAACAATCTCGTCCATTAATTGGGTTGACAAAGGATCAAAGCGGCATTCGTTACATTTATCTTAACTAAACCCATCAATGGTCACATATATCAATACAATCAAACGACATAGATCAATCATGGATGTGTAGCATGGAAATTACATGAAATGTGATCTGTACATGTCTATTTCCAACTGGTCCTTCTTTAGTGAGATCAAATGTTTAATATTTAAACAACCTGAGTGCAAAGAAAAATTCATTACTTTATTTCTGATCAGAAAAAGAACTTGATATGCATATATCTGTAACTGAAGTATAGAGCAATGAGTCATATGACAATACCAAATACAAACTCCCCCTGAACCAAAATATCCTTACATAAAAGTTACACCAACTGAGCTACATGCTCATGAAAGACTTTAGGTGATAACCTTTTGGTAAGCGGATCCGCCATAATGGAGTTTGTCTAAGTGTGCTCTATGAATTACAATACATTTTGCACTCTTCCCTTATTGGAAAATAATATATTCTTTACTGTCACAATATTACTTGGTCTTTCAATTCTTTATCTATAACTGGAGTATTGTGACAAAATTTCATTATTATTTTCCATATTTGGATGTCTTATAATTAACCAAAGACGATATTTTCAAAATGGCGAAAACTATAAGTGTCTAAATGACACTTTTCCCTTATATAGTTTCACCCATAAAATATATTATCATTGCTGGAAGTGGATCTTTTACAGTAATGACATCCAAATTATCCGGATCGTAATTCTTTATGATCTCCACCCGATCCGATCTTTTATCTATGAGCATATAATCTTTTATTTTGTCTTTTAAAGATATATAATATATATCATAACCATTTTGGCTACTAAATCATTGATCCACTTTTAATATCAGTAAAGTATCTGCCAAATAATACACGCATATCCATATGTGTATATACATTAGTATGCATTAGAATTCACACTGCAAATGCATGAGAAATCTTTTGCATTTCTTTAATTTCAAGGATGGTAGCATTTATCTGTTTGGTAAAAGAAAAACAACTGAATCGCAGTTTACATACCAAATCTTTTAAGCATTTATCTTCCTAATTCTTTTGTAATAATCCAAATATCACCCCATGAAAAATAATGGTGTATTTGAATCCCAAATACAAAAGACTAATCCATAAATGAGTTTCTTAAGTAGTTTCACCAATGTCTCCATTGAAACATAACTTTAATCTCCATCAGATAATGCTCAAAAGTACAAACTGTAGTAAGCTCCAAAGCGATCGATTCTAAAGAATCGTTTACTAAGTCCAAAATGAAACATTCTTTAAAGAAAATAAAATTTCCTTTTAATAATAGTGCTTTCGATAAAAGTGCCTTATAAAATTCAATATTACCCACTTGATCCCTTTTGGCTTCGAATAGTTATTCATAACCAATGATCTTATTACTTAAGTTAGAGGGAGATTTCAAACTTTATTATCTATATAGATTTATGCCATATGTTCATTTCTTAAATCCACATTTTAAATTAGTACCTTATATGGATTGATGTAAGTCCATAACATCGTCTTTATCAATCTATTATTTATCTTTATGAAGAAATACTACACAATAATCTGAAATAGCATTTCTTCCTAGTAGGTGGATTTCCATAGTGATCTTACATATTGAGGTTGTTGAGTTTGTTTTCTTGAAATAGTAACCTTAGCTTATAGAAAAAAATTCTTCAACATCGTCTTATTATGGTTCTTAATTTACTTCTTCTTAATATAAGAAAACAAATCTTAAACTTTAAGCGAAGAAGCAACCGCAGTTGAATCAAAGATAATGATTCTCTTTAAAGACAATGATATTACTTTATTTATCCCCCCAAACTCAACATCCTCAAAATAACTATTGCAATTCCCGCTTTAAAACTTTTCCTTAGTGTGGGTTCATAAAAAATTATAAACTTTAAATCGCTTAGAATATCAATAAAGTATTTTCTATCTTTATGATATCTCAATCTATAACTCCTTAGTAAACTGAAACAAATAATTATATTAATAATCAAAACAAGATTTGAGATATCACTACAAGCTATTTAGCATAAGTAGCCATAACTTATATATCAAACATTAAGAGCTTCAATTACATAAAAAATTTGAATTTATTCATAAATCAACACTATTTTTACTTGATGAATATGTTCATATTAGAAATATAAAACCGAAATTTGTCTAAATGACAGCATAAAAAGTATTGAATAAATTCAAGCAGTTTGACTTAACTCTCAATAATAACTTTATATGTCTGTATATCCCAATAAAGAAACAACTATAAAAAAATATCTGTATGTTATTTCTTTTCTTTGAGATCCTTAGAGACTTCTTAATCCTTATCCATACATTTATTTACAATGTATATCAAATGAGTACTTTTCAATCATAAAAACTTCAATCTCTATTTTAATTACCAAAGCGCTAAATTAGCCCAATAAAATAACATATTATTCTTAAAATACTTTTAATCTTTACATGAATATACTGAAGCTAGCGCCAAAAATAACGATAACTTGAGCGTCTTTAACTTTAGAAGCAATATCTTTTTCCATATAGTACTCATTTATATTTCTTTTACTTTGACTTTATGTAATCAAGCACCACAAAGAGTGCTTGATTTCCCTTATTGTTTTCACAAAAACCGTTTCCATTCTCAGTAGATAACTTATACAAAATTAGTTATCGTTACCTATAGCACATCCTTGAAAACTTCTGAAGTATTTACTTAATGATCATTTAACTCTTGCCTTTGAATTCTATCACCTTTCAATATTCTTCATAGCATTATAAGAATATTTAACCGTAGTAGGGCTGGCTGTAACCCTCTTAGTTACAAGAGTTAAATCTATAAAGTCAAGAACAAATAACATGCTCTCATACAAATCCTTATATTTATCCCAAAACAAGATGGAAATATTCTTTAAATTGACAGATAATTCAGTTAAATTAGTTGAAAATGAACAAAAGACAAAATGAAGATTGACCGTATATGCTCATAGCCAAATATCAACCATAGTAAATTCAAATAATTGGTAAGCTCTTTTCAAGATACCTAGTACACATTAATATCAAGTCTTTGGACAGTAATATTAACTGTAAGTGGTACTCTTGTTGTAATGATCAAATACTGACAATAAATTCAAGTCAAATAACAACCTTCCTTTGGGCCGATTAATTATTCACTCGAAAAACCTTATAATTGTCACGTATTTATCATCACACATGTGTAAGTGATTCGGCCAAACATTAGCCTTCCTTTGGGCCGACTAATATTCGCATGAATAACTACACACAAATATTAAACATTTTCATGAACCACCAAAATATAGAGGTCACTTTGATGACATATTATTTTAAAGTTAATTCACTACTAATGTAAAATATTTACAACTGTAAAGAGACGCCAAAATTATATTTAAATTTATCCTTAATATATGTATTAATATATTTTGAGTGTTATAAAACACTCTCAATGCTTTAGGTCTATATGACATCTGAAAAACTCAAAATTATAATAGTAGCATAACGAGTTTTAGTCATAGTTGTCATAATCTGTTGCTTTAGGTATGTAGTTACATTCATGACATTTCCTTAATAAATATGATATAAGACATCATAAATAAATCACGATATCATAGATGAATGTCATGATCAATTACCACATAAAATTATGTGTAAACGACATATAAATATCAACCTGAATAACTGAAGTAACCATGATGTATATCCGAAGCATAATATAACATGTGGTTTTTTTTTATACTGTTAACCGAACCAAAAAAAAAAACACTTTTTTTTGAACTGTAGAAATTACTGTAGTTTGACCATAATAAAGTAACCTATTAATCATCATCCTAAAACGTAGGCGAAATGATTATGTATTGAAGGCAAGGGTTCAAAAAGAGATAAATACAAAGTGCCAATCAAAAAACTGAAACTAAGATCTGTACATGGTTATCAACAGAATTACATGTTTGCGTGTTATTGCTGGGTCAAACTAAAAATCAGATCCTACATTTTCTCCTTTTTTATCGAGATTTTTTTTTCTTAAAGGCTGACGCACTGGAAAAAAAAAATATGCGAAACTGTAGGTCAGTCCAAAAAAAAAAATTACCTTTCTTGAACTACTGCAAACATCAAAATCTTTTCTATAAGCTATTTAGAGTGTAGGATTATAGGGGAACAAACTATATGTCAGAATTTGCAGTCAAAATGCTAATTCAACTTAAATATGCCAGGTTTGCATGGCATTCAAGGCATTAGATTCCATACAACATGCCCGCGTGGATGTCACAGTGGAAAAAAAAATAAAAAAATAAACCAGATGTATCATGTATGCATGTTTTCACATGTGGCCTCATTAGAGTTAGTATATAGACAATCCTTCACAAATTTTTAAACCTGACAACAAACATTCAATTTGTACAAGCTAATATAATTTACTGAACACTTTATTTATGATGTGACAATGATCGCAGTATCCATTACAACTTGATAATAATCGTCTGAATCAAGAGTCTTGGACAGCAATACTTGGTGTATCTCAAATATAATAATCAGGCCAAAAAACAGGGGCATAAAAAGAAATCGATGAGGTTTGCGCTATCTAAATCATAGGAAAAAAACTTGAACGTCACGAACATTTCTAGGGATCCGAGAAAAATAAAGGAAACAGCTTTATTAATTCACATTTACAACGAAAAAAATATCAATAAAATCAAGTATGGAAGGCTCTGATACCACTTGTTAGGATTTCAATATATATTAACAGCAGACAATCATGAAACTCTAGATCCAAATATGTAATCCATATTGATTTAATTGAGAACAAATCAGAAAATAGATAACTTGATTAGCGGAAGCGTACCTGAATCTATATTTAATCGGTGCAATACCTGAATCCGTAGTCGGTTGTTAAACGAGAAGATGAATTAGGTTTGGTCTTCCAAATTTACATAAACCCTAGATCTGAAATCAGCTCTCCGTAGAAGAGGTTAGAGAGTTGCTAAGGCTTGTGTAATTCGGGGACCATAACCCTTTATTTATAGAGTTGGCATTTTGTAATTCGGCCCTTCAACAAATTATAAAATGCCCCGGTATCTACACATTAGGCCCATGATAACTTAAACTTTAAGTCTATTAATTCTAATCAAAAATTAGATCACTTTAATTAGGCTTTACACCAAAATAGCATAACACATTTTATTTTACATATGTGACCCAATTGTCAAAATATTCCAATAGTTCCATTATGAGTTTGATGTCATATATTTTCATCATACATTACAAAACATGGAAAAAAAGGGAAAAAATCAAAAGGGAATTTTTGACAATTTAAGCCATTGAAAGTGACAGTAAGGCAAGAGATTGTACTGTTTTTCCTAGAACTAGGAATTTATTTTAGGGACAATCATTTTCTTGTGTTTATTATTAGCTTTATTTTCCAAACTTATTGTCTCTCAAAAAACTTGTGCCTTGCACATTTTTTTCTTGGATGGAAAACCGGACCAAAAAATTAAAGAAGAAAAGGAGCCTAGGGTATGAGTGATTTTTAAATATTTTCCCCTTCTCATATTTAAGTAAGTATAAAATCTTTCACGAATAAAAACTTTATAATTTGTACATATTGACTTAAGGCATCCCACATAAGCTGCATTTACACCACTATGATTTTTTAATTATAGTATTAATATTATCATCGTTTTTTCAGTCAACAAAAGAAATGAATGGAGTATCCCAAGGGCCAAAATAAAAATGTATAAATGCAACATATGAATGCATTTTATGTATATTTCCAGAGGAAAATAATTTTTTATTTTACTAGCTGCAACCTAATTGCTGTGAAATACTAATTATTAGCTTTCATTTTCTAGGTCTTAGTTATACAACTGCTTGCACATTTGTCAAAAAGTCATTGTATTACCATTTTTCTTTTCAATTTTTCTATATAAGGTGAAACGGAATGAAAACAAATTTTTACAATAGAATATATATTTGTGCTACACAGTCATGTGTGTCTCGACCTCCTGCAAATGCCTTTTCTACAGTAGAAATCATGGAGATTATTGGCTGCTGAAGTGAAGAAGGCATGGCTCATGTTAGTGAAATTTATGGAAGTGTGCGTAGTACCTAAGAACTAACCATAGCTAATGGCTATGGAATCTGGGTGACATCGTGTTTGAAGAATGAGAGTTAAAAGGTAAACTTAGTCATATTATTAGCCATATTTTACTATATGTTGGATTCCTTTATAGAAGTCCTATGAGGAATCATATTAAGGAATAGCGCAACCACATATTAAGGAAGATGACATTTCATGGTACTTCCTAATTTGCTTTTTCTAATCACATCACACTTGCTATTGTATGTGAATAAAACCCAAGTTTTTTCTTTTGGAGACTTGTTATCAATAGTTTGAATGCCAGCTATGATTTCCTTGCATGCACAATTTTTTAGGTTGTAATTTCCAGCTTTGGAGCCTGTTCCCAATTATACATAACTATCATTAGAATTAGATGATTATGTCTGTGTATGAATTTTGGGGCAAAGCAACTACATGGGAAATAATATTTTTACATTAACTTTTTTCCATTGTTCTAGGTAGTAGAAATTTCTTTGATCTAAGATTATCATATGTTGCATATTTGTTCAAGCACTAATTTCACTGCCTAAATTTAATACGTTAGCCAAGAAGAATAAAATTAACTGCAATGCATATTAATGTTGCTATTTTTTTCTTCCTAATTAGTGAACATATTAAATCAATTTTGTGTATAGCTACTTTTTCTACATGGAAAAGCTCAAATATGGAATTTGCAATGTATTTTTCAAATGCCATCACAAATGTAGAATTGTTTGAATAATGTACTTAGTGGTGTATTTGTATAGTTAACCAAGGACGATTGCTCCCTTGGTCTTGATGACGACGACAAGGACTTCCTTGCTCTAAAAATTAAGTAGCTTCAACTATGCAAAGAGGCTTTCTTCTTTCAGATGTATGTATCCATGTCTTTATGGCCTTTTATTGACATTCAGTGTCATGATTGTGGACAAATACACTCTTATAGATGTAAAGTTTTCTTTCTTTTTTCCTTTTTCCCCCCTTTATGGGCTTTTTGGGGTTAAGTTGTAATAGTGAGTGGTAAAGCGGCACAGTTGCTTTTGACAATCCTACAGTGCTCTATAGTCATTATCATCTGTTCCTAAATATGACAGATTTTAAATGTGTTTTTCTTATGGATCATATCTTCATGTAGAAAAGCTACTCTTTTATTGCTAAAAATAGGTACACTATTTACTATATGATAACAAGTAGATTGATTCTTGGCAAATAAAATAAATTTTTAGCAATAATATCATGACAGTATCGAGAGGCAAAGCATACTCCAGATTACTCTGCCTGTGTTTGTAGCAGTGCCGGGGGTAATCATAGTAATGCACTTAATTTTTCTCCAAGATGTGATAGATGGGGTTCACGGTTTATTTTGAGGACTAGACGGTTGTTGTGGTCCATTATTAAGCACACCCGCATGGCCACCACACATCCACAGTTATTCCTTGAAGCATCTACTGCTACCAAATTTAATGAATTTATTTCAATTTTACAAATAGTAAATCAGCATTACTAGTAATAACATAATAAACTAACTTGACAAGATAACATTTAAAATATTTCCTAAAATATAACTTCAGTTGCACGACTTTTGAAAACTTCCTTACATTAACAGTTGTTATAAATACTTCATCACATGTGACTTTCTAATTCTACATAGTCGGCTTTTCTACAAAGAAACAATAATTATATATTTAAATAAACATAGCTGAGAAAAGTAATCAATACCCCGTGTGTGAAGCACGGGTTCACACTAGTATAGTACAAAAAATGGTATAGGCTTTAAAGAAAATTTCGTACTTATAGCAAGATTAGAAGAAAATTAAAATTTTACTGGCTTTTGCAAATTATAACTAGTTTTCTTTATTTCAAATGGATGTTAAAATTGTTTTTCGAAATGGTTATATTAAAGAAAACATTTATGTGGAAACAATCCCCTCTATTTGAAGATGAAAATTTCCCGAATCATGTTTATAAGTTAAAGAAAGCTTTATATGGTTTGAAACAAGTTTGTAGAGAATGATATGATAGACTTAAACAACATTTATTACAATCATAATTCGAAATAGGATAGGTAGATACTACACTAGTTATTAAAAGGAATAATAGTGAAATCCAACCAATGTAGATACAGGAAAATACCCTGAAAGATAAAATGAACAAAAAATTGTTCCATAATGACAAGGGGGCAAATTTTTATCCATAATGACAAGTTTTAGAGTAAAGGGAGGAATTATAGTGGGCCCCTGAATTCCTTCCTTTACTCTAAATTTTGTCCTTGAAGATAAAATTTTGCCCCTTTTCCTTATAGAACAATTTTTTGTTCCTTTTGTCCTTGAAGGTAAAAAACCCGATACAGGATAATACCCTGAAAGACAAAATGAACAAAAAAATTTGATATAGGTAGATGACATAATTTTTGGGTCGACTTAAATAAAGATTTGTCAAATGTAATAATTAAAAAAATTTAAATGAGTAATGTAGGAGAATTAGCATTCTTTTTATTATTACAAATAAGACATTGTATAATGTGAGTCTTAGTTAGAGATTTTTGTAGTGACGAAGGGAAAGAAATATAGTTAAAATGTTGGCATAGACTGAGTTCTGTAACTCCATGGGAATTATATCATACTTTATGAAAATTGTTATCATCATCAAAGGAGGATATTGTTAATACCTTATTATTAGGCTTTGATGACAAAAACCATATGACATTATATAAATATAGATACTAACACTTTATCAAGTCTATTATATCACTACAAGAGGAACAAGGGTTTCCAACGGCCAGGGGCCGTTGGCGGCCGTTGGAAACCGTTGGTCAATCCGTTGGTATAAGGATCAACGGCTTCCAACGCAAACGACGCGTGATTTCCAACGGCTTCCAACTGATAAATAAGGACACGTATATGATGTTTTGAGCAAATAGGCCGTTGGAAGCCGTTTGTATGGAATGACCTGTAAGCCGTCGCTGGCCGTTGGTCGCCGTTGGAAATTTGGGTGCTTTTTTTTTGGCAGATTTTAGATTTACCACTACAAGCCACACAACAAATATAAAACATTTTGAACTGCTCCATTTCGAGTAAATAACTCACAATCTCAACCATATATACACCCAAACACAATACGAAATAAAAAACAAACACAAAACACATAAATTAACCAATATTTACATAACATTACCACCAAATTTCGCCAAAACAACACCAAACCATCACCATGTCCAAAATAACATAACCATCTCCAAACAACATAACCAACACTGTAACGACCTGCATTCTACGCATCGGAAGATCGTAGAATATTTATTTCTTTTTTTTCTTTTTAGTAAGTCGTATGGTCGTGTACTTTTGGGAAACGACTAGTAGGGTCATTTCCCATGTTCATGATTTTTGTCGATTTTTAAATGACCGTTTTGCCCCTAGTTGAACTTGTTTTGACCATAACTTTTGACTGGAAAGGAATTTTGACCTATAACCACTTCCATTGGATCCGGATGATGGTTTACAATTCCGTAGAGTGGTCATATTAGCCAAACGGACTCACCGTTTGGGAGATATGGCTGAAACAAGTTTCAGATGGTGAAAAACAGCTTAATTGGGCTTAACCGGGTGATTAACAGCTAGGCCCAAAGGGGAATTTCGGGATTAGGAGTTTAAAAGGGCTGTTAGGGTTTGGAGAATACCTTTTTCTCATTTTTCAGCCGTCACTATTCATTCCTCTTAACCTAGCCATGGCCTCCACCCTCTAAATCTCTTCAAAACACCTCTTAATCACTTTCTAATTGAAGATTAGGCTTAGCAAACATCAAATCAAGGAGTATTAGCACGAGAACCGAGGTAGAGCTGCTGTGTAAAATTGGGAACAGCGCCAAATCAGAGAATATTTCAGTTTTGGGGTTTTAGTGGTGGCAAAGGTGAGTGATTAGCTTGCTTTTACACTAATTACGGTTAATTATGGGTAATTAGTGAAGATTAGCGAATTTATACATTAATAAATTCTGGAAAATTCCTAAAATTCTATAATGATGTTTTATGGCTCTGATAAAAATTTGGGCTGATTTGGATAAGTTTTGCTAATTGTATGCATAATCACGGTTAAGAAGGATTAAGGGGAAAACATGGGTTTCTGGGTATGTTTGATCTAAAGTATTTCATGTAAATGATGTTTTAATGTTTGTGATTGATTCTATATGTTGTTACTGCTGTTTGGAATGTTTTGTAATGTCATAGGAAGTTTAGAATGGTTGAAAACGCCGTCGTTCGGCGAAAATAGCTTGCTGGAAAAAGTTGCAGATTTTCAGAACCGGTTAGGAAGAGCACCCGATCCGAACCGGATAGGAGGAGGAGATCCGATCCGAACCGGATAGGAGGAGGAGATCCGATCCGAACCGGATAGGAGGAGTAGATCCGATCCGAACCGAATAGAAGGAGGAGATCCGAACCGAACCGGATAGGAGGAGACACCCGAACCGAACCGGATAGGAGGAGACACCCGAACCGAACCGAATAGGAGGAGGAGATCCGATCCGAACCGAATAGAAGGAGGAGATCCGAACCGAACATGATAGGAGGAGACACCCGAACCGAACCGGATAGGAGGAGGAGATCCGACCCGAACCGGATAGAGGAGGAGACCCGAACCGAACCGGATAGGAGGAGGATGCCCGAACCGAACCGAATAGGAGGAAGAGACCCGAACCGAACCGAAGAAGACCATAACCCGAGATGCAAAGGTAGTCCAAATGGGAAGTTTGTACCAAGGATTCAGATGGGAATCAACGAGTTAACTTCATGATTGGGATTTGCTGCGGGACGTGTGCTAAGGGGCTGTCGACGTTTGTAACTTTGGATCACTATGTATATGGGGTACGTGAACGGATTCAGGGCCACAGTGGTCTAGGTACGACTAAAAGAGCTATAGACCAATGAAGTGGGGTCATTTGTAAAGGTTTAGTCATGACTCCATGGGGTAAGCTTGGTGGTAGCAGTAGTTGTACAAGCCGAACTCCGTCACTACTTCGATGGGTCTAGTGGTTGAAAGCGGTATACATCGTATGCTTTATGCACTGAGTGAGAGATGTGAGGATGGTTGCCATGATTGAATTGTTTGCTATCCCTATGACATGCACACCCCACCCCCGTATTTCTTTACACCATATGTTGATGGAACCTTAGAGTATTGTACAGTATGTAGTGCTAACTCTTTGGTTGCAGGTCCAGGTTCAGGTATGGTTTAATATACCTGTTATTGTTCTGTTTAGCTGCTTATCGCTCATACCAGACTTTTTGTCTGACCCAGAGTTTTATGTCTCTTCTTATTACTCTGGGTGCTCACACGAGCAAACTAGAGACAGGTTAGCTGGTGATGCACAGGTAGATGATCCGGAGACGAGCAGGAGGCTTCCACGTAATATATATATAGTATTCTCCCTGTGTTGTCGAAGATCACTGCTTGGGCATTGGTGGTGCATCTTCCACTTTAGCTTTCTTTTGTTTAGAGACAGTAGATTTTGAAAAGTTGTAATAAGCTGTATTTGGATTTCCGCTACTCTGATGTTGACATTTATTATTAGTTATCAGCTTATGCACTGTCTCACCTGTTTTATGTCAAGTATGTTATTATTATATTTTATTCCATGCGCTGTGAGACATTCTACAGGTTCCTTGATTAGTTCATTCTCTTCTTTCTTTTCTTATGACGACCGTTCCGTGCCAGTTGGACATGTGTACAGCGCACACTTGGAGGAAGTGTCGGTTGGTGCGGGGCGGGCTGTCACACTTGGTATCAGAGCTCTAGGTTGCGTAGTTAACCTAGGGAAGTTATCAGGGAGAGATAATATACGTATACGAGAGAGCGTATTTGTGGTTAATTTGGTTTTCAAAAGCTATATATATACTATTAGTAGTATAAAAATGAAGTCGTACTGCACTAGCACCACTATGGAATCGTTAATCGTTTCCTTTTTTTCAGATTGACGATGAGCCGAGATACTAGAGGTGCTGGTAGGGGAGCCAATAATGGGAATGCTGCTGACATGAGGACGATGTTTACTGACCTCATGAGAGAGATGCTTAGAGATGTACGAAGGGCAGCTCCCAATGGTGGAAATGGTGGTGGTCCAATAGTGCAGGCGCCAAGAGTCGACTTCGCCAAGCTGAATAAGGACTATACTAGCCTTGGTGGGAAGCCGTTCCACGGAACGGAGTCGGCCACAGATGTTCAGGATTGGTTGGATAGTTGCGAACGTATCTTCGAGGATTTGGGTATCGAGGATGCGATGAAGAGAAAGCTAGCGTCCCGTCAGCTGCAAGGGCGGGCAATGAATTGGTGGAATGCTATAAAGGCAGCTACTCCCGAAGATCAGATTACTTGGGAGCAGTTTAAAGCTCGCTTTAGCGAGAAGTTCATTCCAGCTGCTCAGAAGTCAGTGCTGTTTAAGAAATTCTTGGAGCTCAAGCAGAATGGCAGAGCTGTCTCGGAGTACATTGCTGAATTCGACACTTTGTCAAAGTATGGGTTATCTCTTATTGATACTGCCGAGAAGAAGAATGAAAAATTCATAACTGGGTTAGATCAGTACTTAGGGGAAAGGCTTATTAACCACATCGATGAGACGTTTGAGTCGATTGTGGGGAAAGCATTAAGATCAGAGAGTCTCTACCCTAAGCCGAAGACTGAGGTTGCATCCGCAGATGAGCCAAAGCCACAAGCAAGTGGTGGAGGCAAGGGTGGTTCCCAGAATAAAAGAAATCATAGTCAGACTAAGGATGGCCAGAAGAAAAAGAATAAACAAGATGTTGAGTGCTTCAGCTGTGGTAAGAAGGGCCATTATGCTAGTAATTGCCGGGCCAAGCCAGCGGATAGGAAGTGCTTCAACTGTGGCCAAATGGGACATCACAAGGACAAGTGTCCGCAACCCCCTAAAGAAAAGCAAATGGTGAAAGCATACGCCCTTATTGCTATTCCTTCTTCGTCGAATGCCCCAACTGCGGCGGAGAAGGGAAAGAATGTCGTCATTCAAGGTATGCTTTCTATTTATGATGTTCCTGTTAGAGTTTTGTTTGATACCGGAGCTTCCAGTTCTTCCATATCTAGTGACCTGGTAGATAGGTTGGGATTGGAGCCCGAGATTGTCGATAGACCTTTAGTAGTGACGAACCCGATTGGTGGTTCTACTAGCCTTAGCATGATTTGTCGTAATGTGGTCTTAACGAGTCATGGATGCATGTTTGTTTGTGATTGCTTTGTTTTGGGCTTTACTGGGTTTGGCATTATTTTGGGAGTAGATTGGCTCCGAAGATACGGGGTGGTGGTAGACTGTGAGGGATTTTTGGTGACAGCTAGAGCGGATGATGGGCGGAGGATAGTGTTTGGTGGTCTACCCAGTGAGGGGGTATTGGCTAGTTTTCTAAACTCCCTCGACATTCCGCATAGTGAGTTGTCAGGTTTGCCCGTGGTTGGCCAGTATCCGGATGTTTTCGAAGAAGTGACCGGACTTCCACCACACCGAGAGATTGAGTTCCGTATTGATTTGGTAAAAGATGCCAGACCTATAGTGATGCCACTTCGTCGTATGGCACCAAGGGAGCAGCGAGAGCTCGAGGTGCAAGTCAGCGATCTTTTGAAGAAGGGATTTATCAGAAGGAGTGTCTCTGAATGGGGAGCACCAGTTGTGTTTGCTACCAAGGCGGATGGTTCCCTTCGTTTGTGTGTAGACTACCGCGAGTTGAACAAGGTGACGAGGAAGAATAAGTATCCTCTCCCGCGGATAGATGATTTTTTCGATCAGTTGAGTGGCGCGAGAGTGTTCTCCCAGTTGGATCTCGCGACAGGTTTTCATCAGCTTAGAGTGGAAGCTGAGAGTATAGCTAAAACGGCATTTCGAACGCCGTCTGGATTTTATGAATGGTTGGTTATGCCATTTGGGCTGACTAATGCCCCGGCATATTTTGTGGATCTTATGAATAGGGTATTCAGAGATCAGTTGAATAAGTCTGTTCTTGTGTTCGTGGATGATATTTTGGTTTACTCAAGGAACGAGGAAGAACACAAGGAACATTTGAGGACAGTGATGGAGGTGTTGAGGAAACACCAATTGAAAGCAAAGTTTTCTAAGTGTCACTTCTGGAGGAAGGAAGTGATATTCTTGGGCCATGTTGTTTCAGAAAATGGTATCGCCGTGGATCCTGCTAAGGTGGCTACGGTGCAAGATTGGTCTACGCCCAAGAATGCAACAGACGTAAGAAGTTTCTTGGGATTAGCGGGATATTATCGTAAGTTTATCCAAGGCTTCTCCAAGATAGCAGCACCGTTGACTCAGTTGACAAAGAAGAATCAAGCTTTTGTTTGGAACGAAAGGTGCGAGGATGCATTCAAGAGTCTAAAAGAAAAATTGACAAGTGCACCAGTGTTAGTCATTCCCAAGGGGAGTGAAGAGATGACGGTATATACAGATGCTTGTGGTACCGGACTAGGTGCTGTGTTGATGCAGGGTGGTAGGGTTGTAGCTTATGCAAGCAGGCAACTGAAACCGCATGAGAAGAGGTATCCTATCCATGATTTGGAATTGGCAGCGATCGTATTCGCATTGAAGATGTGGAGACATTATCTCTTGGGAGAAAGATTCGAGCTGTTTACTGATCATAAGTCGCTGAAGTATCTTTTCTCTCAAAAGGATTTGAATCTTCGTCAGCAGAGGTGGTTAGAGTTCTTAGCTTCATATGATTTCGACATCGCATATACACCGGGAAAGGGCAATGCCGTAGCCGATGCGTTGAGTCGAAGACATGTCAGTTTAGGGGCTATGTTCCTTGAATGGAAGCAACTGGAGTATATCGCGGGGTTTGATTTCAAACCAAAGTGCGAATTGGACCCAGAAATGTTAGCAAGTTTGACGATCAGACCCACATTAATTGAGCGGATCGGCTCTAGTCAGAGGGACGATCCTAACCTATTGGAAATCATCTCCAAGTTAGAGATGGGTATCGATGAGGAGATGAGCAAGTATGGGCTTGATCAAGATGGATGGCTTAGAAAGAATGGAAAGCTCGTTGTACCCAATGTCAATGGATTGAGAGATGAAGTGCTTAGAGAATGTCATCACTCAAAACTGACTATACACCCCGGTGGTAATAAGATGTATCGAGACATGAGACAGACTTACTACTGGGAAGGGATGAAAAGAGACGTTGGGGAGTTTATATCCAAATGCATGAATTGCCAGCTAGTTAAAGCCGAGCAAAAGAAGCCTAGTGGGTTGTTACAGCCATTAGAAATTCCCGAATGGAAATGGGAGCAAGTCTCGATGGATTTCATTGATGGTTTACCAAGGACTAGATCGGGACATGATAGCATTTGGGTGATTGTGGACCGATTAACCAAAAGTGCAAGATTTATACCAGTCAGATCGACCAGAACGGCAGCTAAGTTAGCAGAATTGTATATGAAGTGGGTAGTGAGATTCCATGGAGTACCTAAAAGCATTGTGAGTGACCGAGACCCGTTGTTCACTAGTGGGTTTTGGAAGAGCTTACAAGAAGCTCTAGGGTCAGAGTTACATCTCAGTACCGCATATCATCCTCAGACCGACGGTCAGACGGAGAGGGTGAATCGTATTTTGGAAGATCTCTTGAGAGCATGTATATTGGATTTTGGTGGATCATGGGATGACCATTTGCATCTAGTAGAGTTTGCATATAATAATAGCTACCAATCCAGTATCGGTATGGCTCCGTTTGAAGCTTTGTACGGAAGACCATGCAACTCACCATCATGTTGGATAGAGACTGGCGAGAAGTTTATGCTTGGACCAGATGTGGTGAGGGAAACTTCAGATAAAATCAAGACCATTCAACAACGAATGAAGGCTGCCCAAGATAGGCAGAAGAGCTATGCCGATAAGAGGAGAAGAGACTTAAAATTCTCCGTTGGCGACTTGGTGTTTGTCAAGATTTCTCCATTGAAGAGCGTAATACGATTTGGCAGGAGAGGAAAGTTGGCACCAAGATTCGTTGGCCCATTCCCTGTTCTTGAACTAGTCGGGAATTTGGCATATAGAATTGACTTACCAGACAAGATGGCGGGAGTTCACAACGTATTTCATGTTTCCCAGTTAGGGAAGTTTGTGCACGACCCTAATGTGGCTATTTCACCTGATCAATTGGACGATATCGAGGTTGAACCTGAGGCGGTTGGGAACCGTAGGCCTATGCGTATCGTTGGGAACGATACGAAGCAACTTCGAAGGAAGGCGGTGAAATTAGTCAAAGTCCAGTGGGGTGAGGATGAGAAAGACTGTACTTGGGAAACAGAGGAGGACATAAGGAAGAAGTATCCAGAACTCTTTGCCTGGTAAGATTTAATTAGCGATTTAGTTTTCCGCATGCTAGGTTATGTTTGTTTTGCTTGTTTTGCATGTTTGGTTGCTGTGAATGATTGTTAGGCATGCGGGATTCATTGTTTGTTTCTTTGTTAAGGAATTTCAGGGGCGAAATTTCTTAAGGGGGGGAGAATGTAACGACCTGCATTCTACGCATCGGAAGATCGTAGAATATTTCTTTCTTTTTTTTTTTAGTAAGTCGTATGGTCGTGTACTTTTGGGAAACGACTAGTAGGGTCATTTCCCATGTTCATGATTTTTGTCGATTTTTAAATGACCGTTTTGCCCCTAGTTGGACTTGTTTTGACCATAACTTTTGACTGGAAAGGAATTTTGACCTGAAACCACTTCCATTGGATCCGGATGATGGCTTACAATTCCGTAGAGTGGTCATATTAGCCAAACGGACTCACCGTTTGGGAGATATGGCTGAAACAAGTTTCAGATGGTGAAAAACAGCTTAATTGGGCTTAACCGGGTAACAGCTAGGCCCAAAGGGGAATTTCGGGATTAGGAGTTTAAAAGGGCTGTTAGGGTTTGGAGAATACCTTTTTCTCATTTTTCAGCCGTCACTATTCATTCCTCTTAACCTAGCCATGGCCTCCACCCTCTAAATCTCTTCAAAACACCTCTTAATCACTTTCTAATTGAAGATTAGGCTTAGCAAACATCAAATCAAGGAGTATTAGCACGAGAACCGAGGTAGAGCTGCTGTGTAAAATTGGGAACAGCGCCAAATCAGAGAATATTTCAGTTTTGGGGTTTTAGTGGTGGCAAAGGTGAGTGATTAGCTTGCTTTTACACTAATTACGGTTAATTATGGGTAATTAGTGAAGATTAGCGAATTTATACATTAATAAATTCTGGAAAATTCCTAAAATTCTATAATGATGTTTTATGGCTCTGATAAAAAATTGGGCTAATTTGGATAAGTTTTGCTAATTGTATGCATAATCACGGTCAAGAAGGATTAAGGGGAAAACATGGGTTTCTGGGTATGTTTGATCTAAAGTATTTCATGTAAATGATGTTTTAATGTTTGTGATTGATTCTATATGTTGTTACTGCTGTTTGGAATGTTTTGTAATGTCATAGGAAGTTTAGAATGGTTGAAAACGCCGTCGTTCGGCGAAAATAGCTTGCTGGAAAAAGTTGCAGATTTTCAGAACCGGTTAGGAAGAACACCCGATCCGAACCGGATAGGAGGAGGAGATCCGATCCGAACCGGATAGGAGGAGGAGATCCGATCCGAACCGGATAGGAGGAGTAGATCCGATCCGAACCGAATAGAAGGAGGAGATCCGAACCGAACCGGATAGGAGGAGACACCCGAACCGAACCGGATAGGAGGAGACACCCGAACCGAACCGAATAGGAGGAGGAGATCCGATCCGAACCGAATAGAAGGAGGAGATCCGAACCGAACCGGATAGGAGGAGACACCCGAACCGAACCGGATAGGAGGAGGAGATCCGACCCGAACCGGATAGAGGAGGAGACCCGAACCGAACCGGATAGGAGGAGGATGCCCGAACCGAACCGAATAGGAGGAAGAGACCCGAACCGAACCGAAGAAGACCATAACCCGAGATGCAAAGGTAGTCCAAATGGGAAGTTTGTACCAAGGATTCAGATGGGAATCAACGAGTTAACTTCATGATTGGGCTTTGCTGCGGGACGTGTGCTAAGGGGCTGTCGACGTCTGTAACTTTGGATCACTATGTATATGGGGTACGTGAACGGATTCAGGGCCACAGTGGTCTAGGTACGACTAAAAGAGCTATAGACCAATGAAGTGGGGTCATTTGTAAAGGTTTAGTCATGACTCCATGGGGTAAGCTTGGTGGTAGCAGTAGTTGTACAAGCCGAACTCCGTCACTACTTCGATGTGTCTAGTGGTTGAAAGCGGTATACATCGTATGCTTTATGCACTGAGTGAGAGATGTGAGGATGGTTGCCATGATTGAATTGTTTGCTATCCCTATGACATGCACACCCCACCCCCGTATTTCTTTACACCATATGTTGATGGCACCTTAGAGTATTGTACAGTATGTAGTGCTAACTCTTTGGTTGCAGGTCCAGGTTCAGGTATGGTTTAGTATACCTGTTATTGTTCTGTTTAGCTGCTTATCGCTCATACCAGACTTTTTGTCTGACCCAGAGTTTTATGTCTCTTCTTATTACTCTGGGTGCTCACACGAGCAGACTAGAGACAGGTTAGCTGGTGATGCACAGGTAGATGATCCGGAGACGAGCAGGAGGCTTCCACGTAATATATATATAGTATTCTCCCTGTGTTGTCGAAGATCACTGCTTGGGCATTGGTGGTGCATCTTCCACTTTAGCTTTCTTTTGTTTAGAGACGGTAGATTTTGAAAAGTTGTAATAAGCTGTATTTGGATTTCCGCTGCTCTGATGTTGACATTTATTATTAGTTATCAGCTTATGCACTGTCTCACCTGTTTTATGTCAAGTATGTTATTATTATATTTTATTCCATGCGCTGTGAGACATTCTACAGGTTCCTTGATTAGTTCATTCTCTTCTTTCTTTTCTTATGACGACCGTTCCGTGCCAGTTGGACATGTGTACAGCGCACACTTGGAGGAAGTGTCGGTTGGTGCGGGGCGGGCTGTCACAAACACCATGTCCAAACCGTACCATCACCAAACCATCATAACATCATGTCCAAACCATCATAACAAAATATATACAACTACCATGCATGTAGCAAGCCTCACCAACTCTCAAAACACATCAAAACAAGCTAACCTGATCAACTCTCTCCCCCTGAAGATGAAGGTGTCGTACCGTGTTGGACAATGTACTCCGCCAATCGCTGGTTAAGCAACTCCATCTGCTCTTCACAGCGACGATCACGTTCATGAAGCTCTACAATCTGTGCTTTCAACTGTGCGATTTCTTCCTTTTCCTGAGCCTTCTAATACATCTGCTGAGATGCTGTAATCTGTATATAATTTCAAATTTTCAGTATTTCATAATAGTAGTTCGAATACATTTGAGTTTTTATTATAAATTTTAGTATTACCTCTAGATTTCCATAACCATATCGTCTGTTTCGGGTAGCAGGATCCATGACAGCATCAAATATCTTGTCCTCATCTTCCTTGGTCAGCTCAGTCCTCCCTGTAGCTTCCAGTACCTGCGCCCTTTGCTCCTGAAATTTCTCCTGTTAAACAAAAATAAAATAAATTTAGATAACACTATTTTAATTAAATTATAAGTCTACTTAACTATTTTATACTTACATATCTCTCACGCGCCTTATCATCATGGTCCCAAGTGTACGAAACTGGGCCTGTGTCGTCAGTCTGAGTCAATGCATGTGTATGCTCGAAAACATCCCAGTACGACACATGAGCCATACGCGCTCTCTCCTGAAATAAGCATGCACACATGTAAATTAAAACTTAAACTTAAATCAACTATTAATTTTAACTAGTTTTGAATTAAAATTTTAAACTATGCAATTACAAAATATACCAGATCCTCACGATGATGCTGAAATGACTTGGACCCACCTCGATGCGTAACCGGATTCTAGCTCCTATTAGCTGCATTTCTCTCAGACGAGGCCTATACATTTAAATTAAAAAAAAAACGTCTTAGCCTAAATCACGTACTAGTTGAATAGAATAATTGAAATTAAAAATATGCAGTAAAATTTACCAGAAAGTCCTCATTACTATTCCAATAAGTAAGTAGATCATTCCACACTGACTCGCTCACCCAAGACTGCCTTTTCCCACTTGATTTTAAAGTGTTCATTGTTTGTCTGTAATTTGCTGCCACTTTACTATTCCGGTGGCGCTTAACGAGATCCAAATCCGTCTCCTGGAGATCCACCGCACCCTGCGTTTTTTTTATAAATAGCATACATATAAAGTTATCAAATAGGAGCATGTACTTAATATAAGAAATGTTATATCATACATACGTACCAAAAAATCCTGCCATATGGTCTCCTTAACTAAGTCGGGTATCGAGCTCCAAGTGGGCCAACATGCAGTCATGCGGGCTTGATAAGCACGTTTTGATATCCTCAAAACGGTATTGGACGGCTCCAACTCAAACCCCCTGTGTTAAACGAGAAAAAAATACATGGTTGCTAGAACAACAATTTAAATAATTTATTGTACTTAAATTAAATTTATACTAAAAACTTAGTTTTTACCCTTTTGATGCTTTTGGCTTAAGCCAGACCACAGGACGAGATAACTCCGACGATGGACCACCCTCCTCGCCACCTGACGCCATACCTGTTACAAACAAAAACATAACAAAACATAACATAACATAACTATATGTAAAAACATGGTATTAGATAACATGAGTACTTGATAATAGAAATGTCATAACATGAGTACAAGTTTGTTTCATAAAAGTGTTAAATATAAGTTTGATTCATAGATTTGTCTAGTTAACATATGATCGAGTTTGATTCATAGAAGTGTTAAATATAAGTTTGATTCATAGATATGTCTAGTTAACATATGAGTTTGATTCATAGAAATGTCATGAAAATAAATATATGGTTACTTGATAATAGAAATGTCATAACATAAAATTACCTTTTGAAAATGAGGAGTATTAGTTAGTCGTCCTCATCACTTTCAGATTCCGACTCTATTTCCTCCTCCATATATGGTTCATCTGTAGTCTCAAATACATCAATTAATGCATTCGATTCATCGTTTAGAGGTCCAAAATCTGTTTGATCGTCGGTTATTACTATTTCTGCATTTTCCTCGACGTCTGCTTGATAAGCTTGGTCATCGGGAATATTACGTCCGTCAAATGTAAACCTTGCTTTTGTTTTGAAAACAGCAAACCAATCTATTTTGTCTCTTCTCATAGAAGGATAAGGAGCATAATATACTTGAAGAGCCTGTTTGGCAAGTACGAAAGGGTCGTACTTATAATAATGGGACGTATGTCTTACTTCTATAAGAATATATTTTGGGTGCACGTTGATTCCAGAACCCGGAACATTGCTGAACCACTTGCATTTAAACAAAAATACTTCTTCCGCGGGTCTTGTGAAATATGTCAATTGCAGAATCTGGTTTAGCACGCCATAAAAATCGTGTACATGGTCGTTTGGATCATCACTACCTTTAACAAATACACCGCTATTGTCAGTTAATTTTTCAGCACCATATTCTTTAGTGTTAAATTTATATCCATTGACAAAGAATATTGGATATGTCTTCACATTTCTTTTAGGTCCCAATGCCAAATGTTTCAATCCTTCATCCACAATACAATTTGTTGGATCAAAAACATAATTAGTAAACCAACTAGCGAATTCTTTGCTGATATCGCCGTTTGGATACTGTGATTCATAAATGCTGCAATCATAGGACATACGTTACATATATGATTAAAGATACAATACGTGTATACATAGATGCATAAGTAGAGTACCTAACGAACGGTGCAACTTCGGTGCAATTGAGAAGAATATATGTGTGCTGCATTGTAATCTTTATCGTTCAACCATTCCTCCACACATCTACCAGAAGGCCGACCATGTTTTTTAAAAATAGATAAAGTCGCTTGGCAGTCATCTTGATCAATGCCTTCATCATTACGTGCAGTACTTGCAAATGAGATGTTCACATGGTCACTAAAATAATGAGAGAAAAAAAATGAAGCTTCTTCTTCAATGTATGACTTGCAAATAGAACCTTCAACTCTAGCTTTCTGCCTCACTTTTTTCTTTAGATGATTTAAATACCTGTTTAGAATTATTGTAAATTATTTTTTCATACACTTAACCAAAATTTAATTAACTGAATATTAATATACCTTTCAAATGGATACATCCATCCGTATTGCACAGGCCCTCGAAGACGTGCTTTTGATGGAAGATGAATAGGTAAATGCTCCATAACATTGAAAAACCCTGGAGGAAATATTTTTTCCAATTTGCAGAGTAATATGGGGATTTCTTCCTCTAGTTTACGTAGATGGTCAAGTTTTAATGTCGATGAACAAAGCTCTTTATAGAACAAACTAAGCTCTGTTACAACAGTCCAAACTTTCACGGGCAATAGTTCTTTGAAAGCGACGGGCAATAAATTTTCCATCATAACATGACAGTCGTGGCTTTTCATCCCGCTAAGTTTACTATTTTTATAGTCAACACATCTACGAAGATTGGAAGATATACCATCCGGGAATCTTAACCTTTCCATCCATTTTAAAAATATTTTTATTTGATTAGTATCCAGTTCATAGCACGCTTTCGGTTTTCTAGTGTCATTTGGCTTTATATGAAGCTCCAGACGATTACATATTACTTCAATATCACGTCTGGATTTCAAATCATCTTTCGTCTTCCCTTTGACATTCAAAATTGTGTTGATTACGTTATTAAACACGTTTTTCTCATTATGCATCACGTCGATATTATGACGAATCAGAAGATCTTTCCAATAAGGCAACTCCCAAAATATGCTTTGTTTCCACCAATTATGAATTGATGATTTACCTTGAATTTCTGTCTGTACTCCGATTTCATGAATCTTGGGAGAATCTTGTACAAGTTCATAAATTTCCTCACTTGTCCATACTTTAGGTGGTCGTAAAGTTTCAAGTCTATTAGCTGTAAAAAAATTCTTATCCCTTCTAAAAGGATGATTAATATGAAGAAAACATCTATGACAGTCAAACCATGAAATTTTCTTTCCAATAGGTAAAGAAAATGCACTTGTTTCTTCCATACAGTACGGACAAGCTAGACGACCAGCCGTACTCCAACCTGAAAGCATCGCATAAGCAGGAAAATCGCTAATTGTCCACAATAGAGAAGCATGCATATGAAGTTTTTCTTTTGGGAAATATCATATGTTTCTACCCCTTCATACCACAAATTTTTTAATTCTTCAATCAACGGTTGTAAATAAACATCGATTCCTTGTGTCGGATCATCAGGACCAGGTACGACAATTGTAAGAAACATATAAAGAGTTTTCATACACATCCACGGAGGTAAATTATAAGGTGTTACAATTACAGGCCAGGATGAATATTTAGAACCAAATTGAGAAAATGGTGAAAACCCATCCGTACATAAACCTAGTCTAACATTGCGACTCTCAGATGCAAAATTGGGATACTTTTGATCAAAATGCTTCCATGCTTCTCCATCAGATGGGTGTGTTAACGTACCTTCTTCCTGTGCTCTCACCTTGTGCCATCTCATATGTTGCGCGGTTACAGAAGATGCATATAACCTTTGAAGTCTAGGAATAATCGGTAAATAATGCATACGTTTATACGGGACTTCCTTTCCCTTTTTCTTTCTTGGTTTGTATCTTTCTTGATTACATATTCTACAATTCTTAAGCTTGATATCTTCCTTCCAAAATAGCATGCAACCCTTTAGACATGTATCTATTTTTTGATACGGTAAACCAAAGGCCGACATCATTTTTTTTTACTTCATAATGGTTTTCGCACATTAAATTATTGGGAGGCATATGCCGCTTCGCAGCTTGTACAACAGCTGTAAATCCAGCTTCTGTGAGGTTGTATTTAGATTTCATCGCAATGTATTCAGCAGTTACTGATAATTGAGTTCCGCTTTCACAGCCTTCCCAAAGGGGTTTTTTTGCGGCATCTAATAAGTCATATAATTTTTTGGCTTCAATATTTGGTTCTTCTTCATCATTACCATCGTCATCATTACCAACGTTTTCATTAAATTGTTGAACCGGGAACATAGAACATGCAGCATCTTCAACCATTTGTTCTACGAGATTCGTCGTGGCAATTTCATTATTCGCTACCTCCTCAACTTGTATAGAAGTAGATGCTAACGGTTCTCCATGACGATCCCAAACTAAATAGTTCGGCACAAAATCATACTGACGCAAATGAACTCTGACCATTTGCGGTATCAAATGCTTCAATAACTTGCATCTACTACATGGACAACGGATTTCGACGTCGTTTCCATTATTACTTAAAGCGAAATCAATAAACACGCTGACGCCATTAATAAATTGTTTGCTTATTGTGCCATCATTTTCTCTTCGTTTGTACATCCAGCTTCGATCATTAAAATAATCGTCCATTTTTTCTAAGTACATATAAAATTAGAAAGAATTATATAAAATTAGATTCATAATTTTTGTGTTCGATCGCTCAAACGCTAAGATTGTATTTTAATGATAACATTTCTTTTACATATTAATTATGATGATAAAATTTGCATTAACAATGTGTTAAAACAATTTTAGTGATTGATGCATGTTATGTTAATTGATCATTTACTGGTGGGTTATCCTACCTCCCATTACAAATACAATAATGTAATTAAATCGCGTAAATCTTTTCAATTTAAACGATTCAACAAAATTTCGGCAGCACTTCCCTTTAGTTCCCTGAATAGTACACAATTGCGTGTACACAGGGAACATAAAGGAAGTGCTTTTGAAATTTTGAGAACCGTTTAAAATGAAATATTTTACGAGATTTAATTTCGTTATCGTATTCGTAACTTGTCCAATACAAAGGACAAATCCAATAAATATTGTATACAATGAATATAAATGTCCGTTCCGCTAATAAAACGAACATCATATAACGATTATATACAATACTTATCAGACGGGGCCAAAAAAACTCTCTAAGGCTTTATGAATAATAACATATTATGATTTGCTTTTTTTGTGATTGAAGTGTTTTTTGTACACCTTTGTGCGCCTTAGCGCCGTTGTGCGCCTTAGCCCAAAAAACAGAAACTTAAATATTTGTATTTCCACGGCACGTTTTCGACAATTAAATATTGTTTTCGATGAATTGAGCCTTAACCAAATAAACAAATGCATAGAGTGTCAACTATATTACGTATATATATATACATAACACTATATATATGCATATACACATAGTCACCTTTAACTAATCAATTAACCCTAGATTACCAACATAATCAATGAAATCTATAAACACAATCTCAATAACAACAACTACTTCAACTAATTCAAACCCTAGATCATAATAGCAACTAAGTAATTTATTACTGAAAACCCTAAATTAGCAACTAAAATGATTAAACCCCACATTAGCAACTAATTGACAGCACTACACACAAAAACATACCATAATTATGCTTCAATTACACTAAACATAGGGTATTAAACAAAAATTAGGATAAACACATACCTAAAAATCGGAGAAAAAAGGAGAATAAAGAGGATGAGAGAGTGCTTTGATAGAGTCGGAGAGATCCTAGGCGTAAGATGAAGTGGAATAGGTGATTTCAGAAATTAAAGAGGGAAAATTTAGGGATTTGGGGGAAATTTTCGTGGGATTAGAGAATGAGGAAGAAGGAGGAAGCTTCGGCTGATTTGTGATCCAGTCCGTGTAACGGAAGGCAACGGCTTCCAACGGCTTAAAAACCAACGGCCGCAAACGTTTTCCAACGGCGTATATTTTATATACGGTGTACAGATGGGTATTTTGGCTTCCGTTGGAAGCCGTTGGTCAACCCCCGTTGGAGGCCGTTGGAAGCATCTGTTGCAATACTGTTCAATTCTAGTAGTGTATTATATGAAAGCACAATCTTCCCTCAAAGTCTTTTCAGTTCCACTTTTGTTCAAAAATCTATGATTGTGCCATCTGTCCTCGGGAGAAATCGTTCAACCTCAGTTGCACATCGAATCGACTTCTACGTTTTTCTCTTCGCGTACGCACGAGCAATCTCTTCGCTACCTTCTTCTCATTGTATCCACACAGATATTTTTAACCCAAATTCCATTGCCCTACTGAATCAACCCCATCATCCTCCTCCTCCTATACGTCAACCCGTTTCCTTGCCCACATCCTACGCCTCTAGTTTCAGTCCTCCCCGTTTTGATCTGCACCGACGGCCCAGGTTTTCTTTGTTGCTCGATTCTGCTAGCTAGCTTGCTCTACCTTCGGTCGATTTCTACTCTGTAAGTCGCGCCACCGGTCGCTTTCCATCTTTGCCTTCACTATCGTGCTTCTCCACCTTGCAAGAGGTAAAAATACTTCTTTTTCCAATTTTATTAGTTCTTGCTTTCTTACACCTCTACCGAATCTATTTCGGACCGGATTGCAAGAATGTCTGCTTCATTCAACTAATTTTAGTTTAAGGTGTCACTGCTTCCGTTTCGGATTTAAAGTTTCTGGTAGTTTCCACCTTTTGGTCGGTGCGTTGATCAAGTAATTTATGGATCTTCCTTACGTTGGTGATGGATTGAATAATCCGATTAACTGTTATATCGATTTCCTGCTTGGTTTATTTATTTTGGATACCAAACTGTTTCTATCTGACTTAAAAATAAGTTAGGTAATGCACATCATAACAAATGTGTTGGCCAAAAATTTTATTTAAATAAACATGGTTACTCATTTTAATTTTCTTGAGAGATAATAGAGGCTCAAAATTGTTTTTATCTGATTTAAAAATATAATAGACAATGCTGATTCGTTCTCACCAACATTGCAGTTTGCATTTAAAATAGGTACATTTATTTTACAACAAAAATGTTTTGAATGTGACTAATATATTGTACAAACAAAAATAATATAACTGTCTGGAGTTAACATTTTATACATTGTAACCGGTTTTCTTTCTTCTAAAAAATGGTTTTGTGACTGATGTATAAGGAGTGTGCACACATTTTTTGCACATATGAATTAACACAAAATAGACTAATGGCCTCTTTTTAATTTTTGACATTAGCATCTCATGGGATTGACCCAAATTTAGAAATTTTTGAATATGTTTCCCTTTGCCATAATAATCCTTGGTCCAGTGCGTGTTACCCACCTATTTTCTTTTTCCGGAAAGTAAAATTCTAATATGATTGGCATGATCCTTCATTCTTGGCATGTCTGTTTGGCATCCTTTAGTTTTTTCTATCTATATTTGACATTTTCTTATTTAGTATTGAGCAAGATCTTATTATGATTTGTTTTATAACGGTAAATTTATGTTTCCTGCTATCTGCATGGTACTGTAAAAAATTCATTAGTATCAGTTTTCCTACTCGACAAAAATTAGAAAAAGGGAATACAATAATTACATCTAGCTAGCAAAGATATTCTCATTTTACTAATTTTTAATGTGAATAAAGGGACCGATGACAATACTTTTTTCGATCTATATTGTGCACTTGATTTTTAGGCACATTTCCACTTATGAATATTTTAGTTAGTAATTTGTTTGGGATTGTGAAATATACACCCAAATCATAATGCTTTAGGTTGGTAATTATAATTATACAAAAATAGTTTTTGTGTTATTTTAATTTAATTTAACTGGACTTGGATTAGGCAAATATGTTGAGTTTAGTTAACTGAATTTTATGTAGGCAAGCCCAAAAATTGCGTGGTGATTGTGATTATGTATAGTTTTCATTTCAGCATTTAACTGCATAGTTTTTATTAAAAAAATTGATATGCAAATAGGAGTGCATTTAACTGCATCTTTATTCATGTGATGTATATTTTTCATTAAAAATTTCCTAGAAGCTTTCATTAATATCACGGGCAGGTGATGCTCAGACTGCTTTATTGCTTTATGTAGTTCTCCGGAACTTTAAGATGCTTGCTTACTACCTGTTTAATTACTGATATCCATTTATGATGATTTTAAAGGTGTACCCGTTTGTTGCGTCTTCGGTGGTTTCCTTAAAAAATGCATTTGTCTTTTTTACTTGACAATCGGATTAACAAGAGTGTTATTGTAGGTTAAGTACAACTCTTTTTTTTTAAGTCAGATAAACATGAATTCTAAGTGCATTATATATCAGGAAGGATGTGAACCTTAACTTTTTATGCAAATCAGAAATGAATGTACAAAATTGTCTCAAACCTACGACCTTTCAAACCAATTCTGAAGCACTTAACTACCATAATAGTGGTGTTAGACTAAGTTGTTAATTTTCTAATAATTTTTGTATTGATTTATTCACTTTGGATTTTGTTATTATTTCTAAATTTCCTGTCTTTCCCCTTAATCTTCGGTGACATAATTTGTTTCAAATCGTTCATTTAAGAATTTTGATAATGGTGAAATTTTGTTCCAGTTCATTAGTTTCTCTCGGATGACGGGTTTAGAAGTAAGTGTTCATCACATCATATGTGTTTAGTAAAAAAAATTATCTATCCTTTTCTGTCTACTTTGATTGAAATAAAGATATTCACGATTGCACAGGTTTTCGATGTCTCTTGAAATTCTCCAGCAAAAATGGTGGTACGCTTTGCCTTTCTAACTATACCATTGCAAATTTGGTGAATGATTATTAGGACGAGCATAGGTCAGGTATTATAGGCTTCCTTCCTATTTCATATTTGAATTTTGTTTTGAACATTTATCTTTCAGAACAATCTATACTGTCAACATGGAAAAATCTCACTGTGGGTTTGATTAGTATCAAGCAAATCCAAAGATGATAGAACATTATAGGTAAACGAAAAACCAATTACATATATATGCTCGAACGTTCGTATCAACCATTTTAAATCCAAAATAGTTATTCTTGCATACTTACTATTGTTTATTTTTTTTCCTACATACTGTCAACTATATGGTAAACATGTTGATAATCAAGAGTTGCAATTAACGTTGTTGTGCTTGCTAAATTTGTAACGATCGAACGTGATAAGGAATTAACTACAATTAACATTTCTTCCAAAATAAAGCTGCATCTGGAGAAGATTCCATAAATCAATTGCCACATCCATGGATTCCTTTGTCATATTTACTATTGTTATTGACCAGCCTTATCAAAAACTCAGCAGATTCAATTGGCAGAACATCAGCCAAGTCCAATTATTTATGTTTTGTATATTTTGATAGCCAACATAGTTTTTTTATGCTGATGCCAGCATGTGGCCTGAAAGAACAAAAATAATGATATCTTTGTTTTTCTCGCTAAACCATAAGAAAATTATGTTGATGTCAACAAAATGCATTTTGAAGTATAGTATAAGCAAAAATCAAGTATTAGATAATTATAGTTTTTCTTGTTTGGCACTACTATAAAAAAGGGATTGAGTGTAACTAGCATGATTAGTCACTTCCTATTCAATTCACTATTTCCATTATTCATGTGTCTGATTAGTGTAATGACCCGGTAAAAGTCGATCTTGGTTATCCAATATACAACCCATATCGAACATCCAAGGATCGAAAAATACCGGTAGTTAATGAAAGAAATTAGAGAGTGAGAATAGATAAGATAGAAACTTAGAATAGAAGAAGAAGAACAACACAACATCAGAGTAACACGAACCTCACAGCGGAACGAATAACATATAATATATAACATAACTTTTGAAATATAATTCTGTACTTGAATATACATATCATTTTCAAAGTATAGCACTTACAACACAGCGGAAAATAACCATAGCTATATAATTCTGAAGCCTCCTGCTCCAGCTCTTCAAGTATCTGTAAATCCCGACTACTTGACTGCCCGTACGAAATTGGGCACCCAAGAGTTTAGGGAAACAAAACAAAACAAACTCTAGGTCAGTCATGGGACTGGTATGAGTAAAACAGTTAAAAACAGTTTGAACAAGTAAACAATATCTCATAAGACCACGCCATATAACGGAACGGGTTTTTCCCTTATGAGAATCCAAAATATCTTTATATCAAAAACCTTTTGATATTATAATAATGTCTATCAACCACAATATAATAATCATCTAGCAGAAACGCTTTCATCTCACGTTCTGCATATATAGTATACAATCAAAACCGCAAACACGTATTGGGTAATGGATTTCCAACTATGACAAGATATGGAACCACCTTTCGCTAGTGTACCTCTAGAGAGGAATACACCGGGTTCAACAAGAACATCTTGCAACCCGGCCACACATGACCGACCACTCATTTCGCTTGAGTGTATCGAATGTATATCACCAACGGTTGGGATCAGCAACCGTTTCCCGAATGGGACAACATCGACAATAGATTTTTAGAAATAAATGAAACTTTAGATCAGGTGATTATACACCCTAATAGGTGCGACTTATATAGCCATGCTGCCTGCCCGATTTTTTTCATTTCCCAGTTGTGAGATTAGAGGCCACGTTTATCTCTGACATATCACACATTTATTCACTTTGAATGTCACATCGTCATACCCGCCAAATCTCAAATTGATTTCCCCAAAAATACCATAGGTATACAGCTAAGAGAAACGAATTCCTCCGCCACCAAACATAACGTTTGAAGAGATCAACTTACGCGATCTATTAAATATACTATGTCAGACATTCTTCCATACAGGTCGTCCTGGGACTGGACAAACCGAAGGCACTATTCAGTACAACCATCTTAAGCAATCTTTACCTAAGATTTATACAACAGCCCTTGCACTTTACTCTGTCTTCAATTATCTTTGGCATATATGATTCGCAACGCTTATGCCAATACGGAGTGGTTCTTCGGATAATAATCCAACCGGTCTCTCCATATTAACAACGTTAAAATGGTCGAAAACTTCGATAGTCGGTGAGTTAACTATCAAAGAAAAACACGTGTGCAAACAACGATATTATTTCCAGATGGAAATTATATCGATCAATCATCATTTAACATTTATCTCTCTATTTAACTTATTCATTTTTCCTCTTCTGTTTCCATATATTCAACATTTCTTATTTTCTAAATTTAGAAAATATACGTTATTAACAATGGAAAACATTTCCATTTCTTGTTTTCTATATTAGAAAACAATTCTGATTCTTATTTGGAAAACATTTCCAAAGCTTCTTCATTTGGTTTAAACAGATGTTTAAATAAAACATCGCTACGCCAATTCAAACCATTACACTCATTAACTAAATTCACTTAACCATTATTCACTATCAAACCTTACCATTCCTTAGTTAAGAAGGAAGTCAATCAAGTTGGGGTATAATTACCTCTCAGACCTTAACTGAAAAACGGTTTAACTTTAGAATAGGCAAGGTTTATCTTTTAAACCTTTAGCAAACTTCCTAACGTAACTCTCGGATTCTATTTATGAATTCTCTTCTTTTACAGAATTCATTTGATTATAACCGTGGTGTTATAATTCCCTTACTTCTGAAATATCTAACTTCAGTTATAACTTTTCTTCCTTAATTTAAATAAATAACTAAACGATTTATTAAATAAATAAATCTTGATTTAAAAACCCGAAAGTATAAATACTTTCCCGAATTCGATATAATCGAATTTGCCGATTAACTCTCTTCGAGTAATCTTTATTCGACTAACTCTTCTTCGAATAACCTATATTCGATTATCTCTCTTCGAATAACTTATATTCGATTATCTCACTCCGAATAACTTATATTCGATTAACTCACTCTTTCTTTCGATTAAACGATATTTGATAATCTCTCTTCGAATAACTATATTCGATTACTCCTTCTTCGAATAACTAAATTCGATTAACTCCTTTTCGAATAACTAAATTCGATTAACTCCTTTCCGAATAACTAAATTAGGTTAACTCCTTTCGATTAAACTATAATCGATAACTCCTTTCGATTAAACTATAATCGATAACTCCCTTTGATTAAACTAATCGATAACTCCTTTCGATTAAACTACAATCGATACCCTTTCCTTCGATTAAACTAATCGATAACTCCTTTCGATTAAACTATAATCGATACCCTTTACTTTAACTCTATTCAAATAAACTATATTCGATACTCCTTTAACTCTATTCGAATAACTAATATTCGACTAACTCCTTTTAACTCCATTTAACTCTATTCGAATAACTAATATTCGATTAACTCAAATTTGATTAACTCTATTTAATTACTCTACCGATTTAACTCTGACTGGTTAACTCTAACTGATTAACTCTGACTGATTAACTATAATTGGTTAACTCTAACTAATTAACTCTAACTGGTTAACTCTAATTGGTTAACTCTAATTGATTAACTCTAACTGGTTAACTCTTATCGATTAACTCTAATTGATTTAAATCCAATCAATTACTCTATTCGAATAACTGATATTCAATTTAACTTTATTCGAATAACTATATTCGATTAACTCCTTTCGAATAACTAATATTCGATAACTCCTTTCGAATAACTAATATTTGATAACTCCTTTTGATTAAACTAATCAATAACTCTTCTCGAATAAGCTATATTTGATAACTCTACTCCGAATAAACTATAACTCGATAATCTTTACTCGATAATCTTAACTTGATTACTTAAATCGATAATCTTAACTTGATAACTCAACTCGATTACTTAACTCGATAATCTTAACTTGATAACTTAACTCAATTACTTAACTTGATAATCTTAACTTAATAACTTAACTCGATAATCTTAACTTGATTATCTTAACTCTAATCGATTAACTCAATCTGATTAACTCTAATTGATTAACCCTAACTGGTTAACTCTAACTGATTAATTCTACGTCCATATTCAGTTTCAAATATCGATGTTGAAATCGATTCTTACTTCTCTATATAAGCCCTGACTTATATATTCCATTTATCCAATGATAAATATTTTACTTAATTTATAAAATATTATTTATAAATTAATCTTCCCAATTTATCTGTTAAAGCAGATTTTTATTTAAGTCTGCTTCAAAAATATCTCTTCCATTTATCTATAAAAACAGATTTCCATTTTCTATTCATTTTCTAAATATTCCCTTGATTTAATTCTATTTATTTCCAAACAAATATTCCTTTGATTTAATCCTATTTATTTAACAAATAAATATTCCTTTGATTTAATCCTATTTATTTCCAAACAAATATTCCTTTGATTTAATCCTATTTATTTAACAAATAAATATTCCTTTGAATTCTATTTATTTAACCAATAAATATTTCCTTTTTATCTTTCTATTTATTTCCTAAATAAATATCTCGTTTATAACATTCTATTTATTTCCTATAAGTATTCCTTTTTAAAACTTTATTTATTCTATAAATAAATATTTCCATTTAATCTATTTGTAAATGTTTTACAAATATTTCCTTTTAAATTCTATTTGTAAAGGTTTTACAAATATTTCCTTTTAAATTCTATTTGTAAATGTTTCAACAAATATTTCCTTTTTCTATTTGTTACACAAATATTTTCCTTTTATACTTATTTCCTATTTATAAATATTCCATTTATAAATATTTCCTATTTATAAATATTCCATTTATAAATATTTCCTTTTATAAAATCTTCTTTGATTTTATAAATAATCTCTCTTTTATAAAATCCTTTGATTTTATAAATAATTTATTTTCAATATTCACTTTGAAATTCCCCTTTTTACATCCCAATATTTCTTACGGTATTTAAAATACCAATTAACAGTGATCGATATCATTCAACACACATAATCCACAACAGATTTTATATCACATCATATATTACAATATATGAACATAACAGTATTATAAATATTGAGGAGTCCAGTTGGACCCATCCAACCTATTTCCCTGCATCACAGATATTAAACAATATAATTAACATCAATTTCATTTCAATATCAAATATTCTACTAAACATAATCAATATTTGATTAATGATATATATATATCGTTATCTATGATTTCAACCAATACACTAGCAATTCAACCGAACAGTTAACATACAACAATCAACAGATGATTAACAGTTCTAAAAATATGTTATAAAAATATAACTGTTCAGAGTTGGTGAGTTTTACTCACATTGGACGATCATCGTTAATAACGATAACTATCGCTCGATTTGATTCAGACGGACAATTTATTTTGCTATAAATTGTAACGGGCTCCAATTGACTCCTAGTCGGTTCCATTGTGTAGGCGTCGTCCCTACGATCCCAATGGATCTTGTTTCGTCAGATTCTGATCACGTACGAGACAGATATTGATTTTACATGTTTATATACTAATTAATTTAAAACTAAACTAAAAATTAACTTTAAATGGGCCTCACATTAATTAGATCAGCCCATCCCACCACTTAAAGCCCATGATCCCCTTCCCTTTATCAAACCCGTCTTCCCCAACTACAGCTCCCGTGTCCTCCTCTCCAACGCCAAAGGCCATTTCCACCGACTTCATCCTCAACCACTACATAAAAACCCAAACTATCATAACCAAAATCATCTACATCACACTCTCATCAACCCCGCACTAATTTCCGTCAACTCGAGCTCCTCCTAGCCGATCCATCGAACAACAGTTCCTGTCGAGCTCCGAAATCCAGCGACAGTTTTAATCCCAGAAAATCCCAAAATAATGACCAACGAAGCTACTCTCTCCCCTCAATCCAAAAACAATGTCCAAATCGCTTGTAGATGCCTGGATTTCTCCTAGGATCGAACCCTAGTTTCGGCTACCCTTTCCAGCGACAGAAGAATACCACCGAACTAATCAAAAACACGCTAGTAGTAGAGAATCATGCCACGAACTCAGATATATATATATATATCACGATTTTAGAGAATTGATTTGAATTTTATTTGATTTTCAAAGAGGAATTGCTTTTACCGGAGATGGAAAATATGGCGGCTCAAATGAGAACGATTTTATAAGGGGACGGGATTTTCTTGTTTTGCTGAAACAATGAGTGGGTGGCTTGTTTAGGCTCACCAATATTTAGGATATTTTAGTTTTTAATATTCATTTCGCCTTCCAAAAATTCATGTGATCACACACGATATTCAAAAATCACGAAAATGGTCATGTAGCTACAATTCAACATTACGGACCCAACGAAACTGGTTTCGTCGAATTCTGACTCCGTTTGCTCAACAGCGTATTTTTAAAGGTCAAAATACTGACTGTTTTTCACTCTAAAAAAATGTATGGTCACCCAGTGACTCTAAAAATCACGAAACTTGGAATCTAACTGATCGTCGCTAATCTATGAATTAGAAAAGCGCGACATTTGTAATAAATTCTGCAAGCATACAGGCGTGTAGCATACAGGTCGAACACAGGGAGGTTTAATTAAAACTTATTATTTATTTTTTTCTTGGGCGTGTTAGACGAAGCTGGAGGTTGATTTTGTCAAAACAAAATAAAAAGTGAAACTACAATTAAAAGATGCAATTAAATTTACTGCAGATTCGAATCTAATCAGATCTGTAATAAATTCAACGATTAAAGATAAAATAGAACAATGGAAATAAAATTGCAGAACAGAATTAAGCGAACAGAAAATAACAATTAGGATTACCGCTGAATCTAATCAGACGGTCGATCGCTAATGAAAAGAAATGCAAAAGACAGATAGTGTTCTACCGAATCTAATCGTGTAGACAACACTAATTGCTAAGAAAAATAGAAAATTGCAAAAAAAAAAATGAGTTTTATTGATGAAGAAGAGAATAGACTGAGATATCTGATAGGATGGTGGCTACAATGCCATTACAAGGGTATATATAAGATAGATAGCCAAACCCTAACCCTAACCCTAATGGTAAATGGGCCTGGTCATTACACCACTAATTAGTTTACAATGAGAAACATAAATGGGCCTTAGATAAATAAAGCAAATTTGGGCCTTTTCTCTTTTTCCTCTTGCTTCCTTGACATTTCTTCATTGATTTGTGATGTGCCAATCCTTGTTATCAATCCTTTTCTTGTCCAACAGCAACTAGATGTGATATCTTCATCTACAATTCTTCAAAATGCAAATACACAGCAAATTGAACTCTATTTCTCTATATTTCTGGTTGCATGCGGGCTGGGTTGGAATATCTGTAAAAGTAACAAAACAATACCCAAGTAATATTTATTTATATACAAAAGACGAGATATTAGAGCATAAAATAAACACATTTCTATGTCAATCACTAACAATAATTTGATGTTGCGGACCAAACAAAATTAGTTTTGTCGAATTCCGACTTCGTTTGCAAAAGTGGCTATTTTTAAAGCTCCGAATAACCCATTTAAATATATAAATTTATTTAAATATAATTAAATTAAATATTTAAAAATAAATATCATCGTCTATATTCACAAAGGAATACCATACAGCTCAGAAAAATCCTATATGGGTTTCTAACTCGATATTTCATCATCAGAGTTATATCGATATTTAATTTATATTTTAAATCCTTTTTTAAAATATAAATAAATCGTTATGGTTATGGCGCTATTTTTCTGAGAATTTGATTTGGACATAAATCAAAATCTACATGATGAAATCCCGATTTTTCTCGTCCACTAGAAAAATATACTTCACCAGCTCATACGTTTCTTGTTTCACAGAAATCCGATTTAAAACGGACCCTGTATATTCAGTTGAAGTTCAAATCGCCAAATAGCGAACTGCCGCGCCATTTCGAGCTCGATTTTAATTATAATATAATTATACGTTCAAACTGCCGTTATTTAATTATATTCGTTATTATAATTCGAATTCTAAGCTGAATTAAATCTTAGAAATAATCCAATTCACAGAATATTGTAAATTCCAATATTTCTGATTATTCCCGAATTAAATATATTATTTAATTATTATTTTAATTAAATATTCAAAGTTATTTAATTTAAACCATGTTAAATTACCAAACCATATTTTAAATAATTAAATAAATTAATTATTATATCACTGAAAAATGCGGGTCGTTACATTCTTCCCCACTTAAAATAATTTCGTCCTCGAAATTGCTAAAGTAGGAAACAAACCCTATCAACTGGGTTACCAATTATTTGTTTACTTCTTAATTTCAGTTTTCAACTGAACCAATTAAATATTTATTTATTCTTATCAACGAAAATTTTCAGAAATCCTAAAAAAAAATTAACATCCGAAATTTCTGAAAAATTTCGCCAACACCTCCTTTGTACTGGTCAATAGGTCAAACTCCAACTCCCCACTCTGGGCCTTCTTTAACCCAAAAGAAAATCAAACAGCCAAGCAACTTGCCAATTTGGCTCATAAATCTCATGCTTATATTAAATATAAACTTGTACCTTTTTGTCGGGCATATCATTATATTCCTTCCACCTGTTATCAATTCAGCTGATACAAGGGTCATCCCAATAAAATTCCAATTTGTTTTTATCCACAAATCCAACCATTCGCTTATACCTAAGTCGAATTCAATTTTAAATCAAAGTTCCATTTTCGATTTTTAAATTCTTAACTCATCAATCCAATACCATTTTCGATTCTATCTCACAATTAAAAATCTGATTCTACTTGATATATCATATCCAATTCAATTTCCAGTTAATTTGTTTCAATTCTGTTCCAGCTCGGTTTCACAACTTTCTATTTAAATTTGGTTTTAAATCCAAACAATCTTTTCCTGGGAGTTTTAAATAGCTTCACTTTTCAAAAGTCAAATATTCCCTTTCGAAGTACAAAACAACTTGTTTTTCCAAAGAATTTCAAAACCAATCTCTTTGGTAGTAATCCGTCACTTACAACTCGAAAATAAACACTGAAGATGTGGCCAGCATCATCAGAGTTATTTCCCAGTAATCGAAGTGAGTTCAATACTATATCAGCTTTTAAACCACATTTCTTAAACACCTCCATTTTGTAATTAATTCAAAATATCATTCAAAACCCTTGTTAAACAATTTAAAATCTCCCAGGATTTTTAAAATTCTCATATTTAATTCCAATTCCATCTACAAACACCTTTCCAAATTTCCAAGGTTTTAGTTTCAATTCTGATTTAAATTCAGATTTAATTCATCTGATTTCACTTATATGAATTCTTGTTGGTTATATATAACAATTTCACTTTATAATCTTACTCGATTATAACTACAACCAATATATCCAGTATATTATAATTCCAATATATATTTCCTCTATATTAAAATATACCTTGGGTAAAATTGTTTTAATTTACCCTCTTTTCAAAACATATCGGGTCGACCCATTGTATTCGAGTGTTTAGAAACTCCTACCAATACAGTGGATCAAACTGATCGGCCAGAACCCATAAACGACTCAGCCAATAAATCTCCACAATATAAAACAGTCTTATATTGAATAACAAATACGTTCACTCGTATATATACACTCAGCTCAATCTAGGGTATTACTAACCCCATCTCTACTGAGTCACGCCACAAAGACAAGGTAACTTACTTAACCTTAAGCTTTGATACCAACTGTAACGCCTGGTAAAAGTCGATCTTAGTTATCTGATATACAACACATATCGAACATCCTAGGATCGAAAAATACCGGTAGTTAATGAAAGAAAATAGAGGGTGAGAATAGACAAGATAGAAACTTAGAATAAAAGAAGAAGAACAACACAACATCAGAGTAACACGAACCTCACAGCGAAACGAATAACATATAATATATAACATAACTTTTAAAATATAATTCTGTACTTGAATATACATATCATTTCCAAAGTACAGCACTTACAACACAGCGGAAAATAACCATAGTTATATAATTCTGAAGCATCCTGCTCCAGCTCTTCAAGTATCTGTAAATCCTGACTACTTGACTACCCGTACGAAATTGGGCCCCCAAGAGTTTAGGGAAACAAAACAAAATAAACTCTGGGTCAGTCATGGGACTGGTATGAGTAAAACAATTAAAAACAGTTTGAACAAGTAAACGATATCTCATAAGACCACGCCGTATAACGGAACCGGTTTTTCCCTTATGAGAATCCAAAATATATTTATATCGAAAACCTTTTGATATTATAATAATGTCTATCAACCACAATATAATAATCATGTAGCAGAAATGCTTTCATCTCACGTTCTGCATATATAGTATACAATCAAAACCGCAAACACGTATTGGGTAATGGATTTCCAACTATGACAAGGTATGGAACCACCTTTCGCTGGTGTACATCTAGAGAGGAATACACCGGGTTCAACAAGAACATCTTGCGACCCGACCACACATGACCGACCACTCATTTTGCTTGAGTGTATCGAATGTATATCACCAACGGTTGGGATCAGTAACCGTTTCCTAAATGGAACAACATCGATAATAGATTTTCAGAAGTAAATGAAACTCTAGATCAGGTGATTATACACCCTAATAGGTGCGACCTATATAGCCATGCTGCCTGCCCCATTTTTGTCATTTCCCAGTTGTGAGGGTAAAGGCCACGCTTATCTCTTTTATTCTCTTTTAATGTTACATCGTCATACCCGCCAAATCACAAATTGATTTCCCCAAAAATACCACAGGTATACAGCTAAGAGAAACGAATTCCTCCACCACCAAATGTAAATACGTTTGAAGAGATCAACTTACGCGATCTATTAAATATACTCAGTCATACATTCTTCCATACAGGTCGTCCTGGGACTGGATAAACCGAAGGCACTATTCAGTACAACCATCTTAAGCAATCTTTACCTAAGATTCATACAACAACCCTTGCACTTTACTCCGTCTTCAATTATCTTTGGCATATATGATTCGCAACGCTTATGCCAATACGGAGTGGTTCTTCGGATAATAATCAAACCGGTCTCTCCATATTAACAACGTTAAAATGGTCGAAAACTTCGATATTCGGTGAGTTAACTATCAAAGAAAAACACGTGTGTAAACAACGATATTATTTCCAGATGGAAATTATATCGATCAATCATCATTTAACATTTATCTATTTATTTAACTTATTCATTTTTCCTCTCCTGTTTCCATATATTCAACATTTCTTATTTTCTAAATTTAGAAAATATACGTTACTAACAATGTAAAACATTTCCATTTCTTGTTTTCTATATTAGAAAACATTTCTGATTCTTATTTGGAAAACATTTCCAAAGCTTCTTCATTTGGTTTTAACAGATGTTTAAATAAAACATCGCGACGCCAATTCAAACCATTACACTCATTAACTAAATTCACTTAACCATCATTCACTATCAAACCTTACCATTCCTTAGTTAAGAACGAAGTCAATCAAGTTGGGGTATAATTACCTCTCAGACCTTAACTGAACAACGGTTTAACTTCGGAATGGCCAAGGTTTATCTTTTAAACCTTTAACAAACTTTCTTACGTAACTCTCGGATTCTATTTACGAATCCTCTTCTTTTACAGAATTCATTTGATTATAACCGTGGTGTTATAATTCCCTTACTTCTGAAGTAGCTAACTTCAATTATAACTTTTCTTCCTTAATTTAAATAAATAACTAAACGATTTATTAAATAAATAAATCTTGATTTAAAAACCGGAAAGTATAAACACTTTCCCGAATTCGATATAATCGAATTCGCCGATTAACTCTCTTCGAGTAATCTTTATTCGACTATCTCTTCTTCGAATAACCTATATTCGATTATCTCTCTTCGAATAACTTGTATTCGATTATCTCACTTTGAATAACTTACATTCGATTAACTCACTCTTTCTTTCGAATAAACGATATTCGATAATCTCTCTTCGAATAACTATATTCGATTACTCCTTCTTCGAATAACTAAATTCGATTAACTCCTTTTCGAATGACTAAATTCAATTAAATTCTTTTCGAATAACTAAATTAGATTAACTCCTTTCGATTAAACTATAATCGATAACTCCTTTCGATTAAACTATAATCGATAACTCCCTTTGATTAAACTAATCGATAACTCCTTTCGATTAAACTACAATCGATACCCTTTCCTTTGATTAAACTAATCGATAACTCCTTTCGATTAAACTATAATCGATACCCTTTCATTTAACTCTATTCAAATAAACTATATTAGATACTCCTTTAACTCTATTCGAATAACTAATATTCGACTAACTCCTTTTAACTCTATTCGAATAACAAATATTCAATTAACTCAAACTTGATTAACTCTATTTAATTACTCTATCGATTTAACTCTAACTGGTTAACTCTAACTGATTAACTCTGATTGATTAACTCTTATTGGTTAACTCTAACTGATTAACTCTAACTGGTTAACTCTAATTGGTTAACTCTAATTGATTAACTCTAACTGGTTAACTCTAATCGATTAACTCAAATTGATTTAAATCTAATCAATTACTCTATTCGAATAACTGATATTCAATTTACCTCTATTCGAATAACCATATTCGATTAACTCCTTTCGAATAACTAATATTCGATAACTCCTTTTGAATAACTAATATTCGATAACTCCTTTCGATTAAACTAATCGCTAACTCTTCTCGAATAAGCTATATTTGATAACTCTACTCCGAATAAACTATAACTCGATAATCTTAACTCAATAATCTTAACTTGATAACTCAACTCGATTACTTAACTCGATAATCTTAACTTGATAACTTAACTCGAAAATCTTAACTTGATTATCTTAACTCTAATTGATTAACTTAATCTGATTAACTCTAATTGATTAACCCTAACTTGTTAACTCTAACTAATTAATTCTACGTCCATATTCAGTTTCAAATCTCGATGTTGAAATCGATTCTTCTCTATATAAGCCCTGACTTATATATTCCATTTATCCAATGATAAATATTTTACTTAATTTATAAAATATTATTTATAAATTAATCTTCCCAATTTATCTGTTAAAGCAGATTTCTATTTAATTTTACTTTAAATAAATCTTTTCCATTTATCTGTTAAAACAGATTTCCATTTTCTATTCATTTTCTAAATATTCCTTTGATTTAATTCTATTTATTTCCAAATAAATATTCCTTTGATTTAATCCTATATATTTAACAAATAAATATTCCTTTGATTTAATCCTATTTATTTCCAAATAAATATTCCTTCGATTTAATCCTATTTATTTAACAAATAAAAATTCCTTTGATTTAATCCTATTTATTTAACAAATAAATATTCCTTTGAATTCTATTTATTTAACCAATAAATATTTCCTTTTTATCTTTCTATTTATTTCCTAAATAAATATCTCGTTTATAACATTCTATTTATTTCCTATAAATTTTCCTTTTTAAAACTTTATTTATTCTATAAATAAATATTTCCATTTAATCTATTTGTAAATGTTTTACAAATATTTCCTTTTAAATTCTATTTGTAAAGGTTTAACAAATATTTCCTTTTAAATTCTATTTGTAAATGTTTTTACAAATATTTCCTTTTTCTATTTGTTTCACAGATATTTTCCTTTTATACTTATTTCCTATTTATAAATATTCCATTTATAAATGTTACCTATTTATAAATATTCCATTTATAAATATTCCATTTGTAAAATCCTCTTTGATTTTATAAATAATTTCTCTTTTGTAAAATCCTTTGATTTTATAAATAATTTATTTTCAATATTCACTTTGAAATTCCCCTTTTTACATCCCAGTATTTCTTACGGTATTTAAAATACTAATTATCAGTGATCGATATCATTCAACACACATAATCCACAATAGATTTTATATCACATCATATATTACAATATATGAACAGAACAGTACTATAAATATTGAGGAGTCTAGTTGGACCCCTCCAACCTGTTTCCCTGCATCACATATGTTAAACAATATAATTAACATCGATTTCATTTCAATATGAAATATTCTACTAAACAGAATCAACATTTGATTAACGATTTATATATATCATTATCTATGATTTCAACCAATACACAAGCAATTCAACCGAATAGTTAACACACAACAATCAACAGATGATTCACAGTTCTAAAAATACATTATAAAAATATAACTGTTCAGAGTTAGTGAGTTTTACTCACATTGGACGATCATCGTTAATAACGATAACCATCGCTCGATTTGATTCAGACGGACAATTTATTTTGCTATAAATTGTAACGGGCTCCAATTGACTCCTAGTCGGTTCCATTGTGTAGGCGTCGTCCCTACGACCCCAACTGTAACACCCCGAAAATTCTATAACTGGGAAATTAACAAATTAAAGTATAATTAATTTGAAATCAAAGAACTAAGGGAAACGGGATACGCCATTGCGTTCGTCTCGGAAAAATACGCGAAATAGAGTCCGAGTTTTCGAAAAACGGAGTCCGTATGAAGGAGATATGGCCTTCGGAAGTTTTGAATTAAATTTAAAATTCAAACAGAATAAAATAATATAAAAAAATCGGGCCCAATGGGCCAGGGCGGATAAACACCGCCTAGGCCACCCAGGTCGACTGGGCTGTCGACCTGGGCTACCCATGTCGACAGGGCTGTCGACAGCCCTGTCGACAGGGGTGTCGACCTGGTCGAGCCCAGTCAACCTGGCTGGCCAGGTCTGTGTTTGGCCGATTCTCTGTGGTCTGCTTTGTCATTAGGGCTAGGTGGCGGGTTCTAATTGGTCTCTCTTCCTAATGAATGGCTATGATCAATCCAGGCAACATCAATGGTCCTAATCAGTTACTAACCTCTATATAAACAACCCTAGACTAAACCCTAATCTATTCATTCAAAATTAAGAACATAGCCGCCATGTTGCTAAGGAACGACTAAGAGTAGCCGCCAACTAGAGAGAGGATTAGGGAGAAAGTTCTAAAGCCTAAAGCAATTCAAGCAACCTAAGCAAATCAATTCAACGAAGGAATTTGCGTCTTCAATCCCTAAATTAGAGAATTCATCGCACCATTGTAAGTAGAGTATTACTTTGGTATGAATAAATAACTGTGCTGATTTGTATGCTTGAATTGGGATAATAAAGTAATTCATATTTGTGCAAAATTCATGTTATTCATTATAAAGAACTACATGCGGTAGTTCTATGCAAGTATGCGTTTGGAATATTTCGCAAATTATGTAATCTATGTTGAAGCTACATGTATGTAGTTGATTGAAATTCATGCAAGTTTGGGGCTTTGTTATTATGCCATCATGATGTATATTTTTGTGCATAAATCATTTTGCAAGTAATTGAAACAAGTTTGGTTGTTATAGTTCATATGAAACTATGTTGGAATTTTGACACCATAATCCATGTATTAAGTCATGCTTTTGCAAACTTATGAATATGGCTAGGCTATGAATGATATTTGGCATAATTGAAATCCATGATTAAGTCTATCTTGTTTACAAGAATTATATGATGACATATGTGAGACATGGCTAGGTTAGACTCAAAAATCCCTTTTTGCAAGTTTAAAACAAACACCATGTTTAGGAATATTTATGCATAAGTATGTTTATACCATCGTTATGTGATTAGACTTAAATCATGATTAAGTTGAACTATGCTTTTGTGTTAGTAACAAAGTATCCCCTTTGTAAACATGTAGAAACCTTATGAACATGACTTGTTTATGTTTGACATTATGCCTAAATGAGAACATAGGTCTATGTTGTAATTAAGGCTATGTGACACCTAATTTAGATTCTTATCTTAAGTTTACATGGTTTGGTTCATGTCACCTATGCTTTATGACCAAAATATATATATGCAAGTACACCAGTTTCTATTTTGTATTTCCAACGTCATATTGCAAGTTCATGCGCTCACCTTCCCCTCTTTGTGTATGTAATCACGCTTTAAGCCTCCCCTTTTTCGCATGGCTAAATTGGGCTTTAAAAGGCTAAGCCCAATATATATATAAACGGACGTGTAAAACGGGGGAAAATAACGTTGGGTTAAAATTAATTAATGAATGAAAATATAAAATAGAAGGGCCCAAATTCAAGTATGGGTTGGGCCCGTGATTGGTGTAACCTTTACACCATTAACTTAATAATGGGCCGCAAATATTTACATATAAGAAATAAAGAAGAATGACAAGATATGTAAATGTAGAAAATACGATGTGTTTAACCCGAGGTTGGATTGAGTTGTGATGTAAACCTGCCCGGAACCGCCCGGCTGTCCAGTAGTCACAACAATACCTATCCAATGTGGGAGGTTAAACATGGAGCCCAATAAGGACCCGAGGTTAGACTGAGTTGTGGCGTAAGACTGCCCGGAACCAACCGGCAACAGGCAGCCACAACAATACCTGTCTAATGTGAGAGGTCAGGGCCTTAATAAGACAATTAAGGCTGAGTCAGGATTGTTAGGATTAAGTGAACTAAAGACTTAATCAAAATGGAACATGCTAAACTAAACGGACTGGTGGGGTTAGGTTAGGAAACACTTAACCAACTTAGCATGTTGGCTAGAGATAGAAAACCTAGTAACGGGGGACCCTTTTCAGCAGTAACCCTAAAAGGTGTATCAGGATACCCTGAAACTAGGCAGGGTGGGGCACGATTACTGGGCTGATTGTAAGAGGTCAAATCGACGGCGGTGGTGTAGCAGTGTAGGTTCTAACGGAGTGCGGGCGTGCACACACTCCGGTGCAGAAAAATAAGGCACTGGACACCAGTAGCATACCTGTGCACTCTAAGGTTGTGTCGGGTTGCCACTATGGGACTTGATACACCCCATGGTGGGACCAGCATAGTTAACTACAACATCGGGGGCCGTAAGACACATGTAACTATGCGAGTAGGAGCCGATCATCATAGGATGGATCACTTCACCCTGATTATGGGGTGCCAATTGGAAACTAGTTTATATGGGTTCAGAGATTAACATGGGGTACGATAGTCTATTCGACCCTAGACAACTTAACCAAGTTTGTAATGCATACCCACTTCTTGTTTATACTTTTCATACCCAGTTCTTTATTTATAGACAAAATAGTACTAGACTTACTCAGGCTTTATGTCTGACTCTTCTTTTCTTTCGTCTTCTTTCTTCCGTTCCCCCCCCCAGGTCCTCATGGAGGGAACACAGCAGCTTGACCTACCTCAACATCCAGTTTGAAGAAGAGAAATGTATTGCTTGGACTTTCCTGTTTTGAACTATGGCTTTGGACAATCCACTATGGGGCTTTTGCAGTTTATCTATGTTTTATTTATGCTTCTTTAAATAATGTACTCAAGACAGATTATGAAAGTGTTATGTTATGTTTTTGGAAAGGATGTTGTTGTAACACGTATTTGACTTTATGAAATAAAGTTTGTTGTTCTTCCGCTGTTTACAAATATGTGTTCTTATATCTGTCTTGTATATCTGTGACTTGTACTTATAAACCTCCACCAAAATTAGGGCATTCCCTTTGAGAGTGACCCTAACGGAGGTGGGGTGTTTCACTTGGTATCAGAGCATAGGTTTACCAGATAAGATAAAAAGTTTTGAAAATTATTTTCAAAAAGGAAATTTAAAGAAGCATTTTTAAAAGGAAAATATTATTTTATTTTAAAAAAGGCAAAGTCCACTCCCCAAATCCATAGGTATTATCTCTTATCCTTCGTTTTGAATTTATCCTTTTTGTTTCAGCATGTCCCAAGAACTTAACTTGCCGGAAGGGGTGCCAATACCTGGTTGGTTTAGACGGTTCTTAGAAGCAAGAGCCACTCAGCCAGGTCCTACCATTCCTCCTTCCCCAGCGGAAGGAAATCATCCAGCTGCAGCAGCACCTTTTCCTCCACCTCCTCCACGGGGAAACACGTTCGCTAAGATATGTAAAGATTTTAAAGCTATGGGAGGAAGGGATTTCCATGGAACTGAGTCTTTCGTAGCAGCTAGAAATTGGCTGAAAGAAACGGAGGACCTATTCATCATCTTTGAGGTAGAAGATAGACAAAAAGTACAATTGGCAGTATGGCTATTGAAGGGCGAGGCTTCCTACTGGTGGGAAGTCGCTAATGCTGAAAGACCAGTGGAGACATGGGGGGACTTTAGGGCAAGGTTTGAGACTAAATTTCTCTCAGATGCGGAAAGAAGTTTGCAGTTGGAAAAATTCTTATTTCTTAAGCAAGGGGACAAGACAGTCAGAGAGTATGTGAATCAGTTCGATGAGCTGGCTAGGTTTGGGCTTGACCTAGTCAACACCCCGCACAAGAAGGCTCTCCGTTTCGTCAAAGGGTTAAATGAGCCATTACACAGTTTGGCCATGACCCATATACCCATGGGAGCCACGTATGAAAGATTGGTGCAAATGGCATTGCTGAATGAAGAGGATAAGGGCAAGAAGAAAGAGGGTTTGCAACCTAAAAAGACAGACTTTAAGAAAGGCGGGAAAGGCAACAAAGAGAAGAGGAAGTGCAATTTCTGTGGCAAAGTGGGGCACTTAGTAAAGGACTGCCGGAAAAAGAAGGCCAAGGAGAATGGTGGGTGCTTTTCTTGCGGTGAGACAGGCCACAGGGCTAAGGACTGCCCAAAGAAACGGGGACAGGGGCAGAGGGCTGGATCCACCCCAGGGGCACAGGTCCATGTGCTAGAAGCGCCACCTCTGCAACAGCGAGGTATAAATACTTCTCTAGAAAGTGTAGTTTATCTTTATGATCACCCCGTTCGCACCTTATTTGATTCTGGCGCATCACACTCCTTTATCTCGTCTGCTTTAGTAGAATCTCTGCACCTAAAAACTAGTATGGTAGAGGACCCCTTAATTGTTTCAAACCCAATTGGGGGCCCAGCTCATTTGTCTATGATCTGTTTGGAATTGAAAATTTCCATTCTAAGTGTAGAATTTCAATGTAGTGCCTTTGTTTTGGGCTTTTCGGGTTATGGTTTGATTTTGGGTATGGATTGGCTATCCAGTAATGGGGCCATCCTTGATTGTGAGAAAAGGGTTATTAGGCTCCTAACCCAGCTCGGTAATACTTTGGAAATTTCTTGTAATCCCTCGTATGCGGTTATGCTTAGTTATATGCCTCTGTTGAAAATTTGCAATCAGTTAGAGTGGTCCGGGAATATCCGGATGTCTTTGAAGAGGTGAAGGGCTTGCCTCCGAAGCGGGAAATAGACTTCCGCATATATCTTGTAGATAATGCAAAGCCCGTTGCGTTGCCCGTTAGACATATGGCTCCACGAGAAAGGAAAGAGCTCAGTAAACAGATTAAAGAGCTTCTAGAAAAGGGGTTCATTAGGAGGAGCATTTCAGAATGGGGCGCTCCAGTGGTGTTCGCTACAAAGGCGGATGGTTCACTCCGTCTATGTGTTGACTATAGGGAGCTCAACAAGCTAACGAAAAAGAATAGGCACCCTCTCCCTAGAATTGACGATTTATTTGACCAGCTTGTAGGAGCGTTTGTTTTCTCCCAACTCGATTTAGCAACCGGTTTTCATCAGCTAAGGGTGGCTGAAGATAGCATCGATAAAACGGCGTTCAGAACCCCAGACGGCTTCTTTGAATGGCTTGTCATGCTATTCGGCTTGACAAATGCACCTGCTTACTTCGTGGACCTGATGAGTAGGGTATTTAGAGATTTCCTCAACAAATTCGTAGTGGTCTTCGTAGATGATATCCTTATCTTCTCAAAGAGTGAAGAGGAACATGCTCAACACTTAAGGGCAATCATGGAAACTTTGCGAGTCCATCAACTAAAAGCCAAGTTCTCCAAATGCCACTTTTGGAGAGAAGAGGTGAGGTTCCTTGGGCACATAGTATCCAAACAAGGGTTAGCGGTGGACCCTGCTAAGGTAGTGGCGGTACAGGATTGGAAGACACCAAGGAATGCGACTGAGGTCCGAAGCTTCCTAGGACTAGCAGGTTTCTATCGAAAATTCATAAGGGATTTTGCGAAAATCTCAGCTCCGCTCACGAAATTGACTAAGAAGAACCTAGCGTTCAATTGGAACTTGGATTGCGAGTTTGCTTTCCAACGACTAAAAAGGGCTCTCACAACAGCCCCAGTTTTGACGCTGCCAGATGGGAGCAAGATGTTCACTGTTTATACGGATGCATGTGGGACAGGGCTAGGCGCCGTCTTAATGCAAGAAGGAAGGGTAGTAGCTTATGGCGGGAGGCAATTGAAGGTGCACGAAAAGAACTACCCAACCCACGATCTTGAGTTAGCCGCCATCGTCTTTGCACTCAAGTCTTGGCGACACTATCTCCTAGGTGAGAAGTTCGAACTTTACACTGACCTTAAATCGTTGAAATATCTTTTCTCGCAGAAGGATCTTAACTTGAGGCAACAAAGGTGGATGGAGTTTCTTGCCTCGTACGATTTCGAAATCTCCTATACTCCGGGCAAAGGCAACGTAGTGGCAGACGCGTTGAGCCGAAAGAAATTGACCCTAAGCCCGTTGTTTGTTGAAAGACAAAGCCTAGAGTTTATAGCCAGCTTCGATTTTAGGCCTTCCTCCGATTTCGTACCGGGCTTGCTAGCATCTCTCGAAGTGCGCCCAACTTTAGTAGATTCGGTAGGGACAGCACAACGCGAAGACCCTCAGCTTGTGGAAATAATTGATAGGCTAATTAGGGGTGAGACTTCAAGTCACCTCAACAGATACTCCATTGACGATAAAGGTTTACTAAGGCGAGACGGAAGACTATGCGTCCCACAGACAAAAGATTTAGTAAGGAAGGTTCTCGAGGAAGCGCATCATTCCAAGATGACGATACACCCAGGCGGAGATAAAATGTACAAAGATATAAAAAGGACTTTCTTCTGGAACGGCATGAAAAAGGACGTGGCAGAATTCGTTTCTAAGTGTATGGTGTGCCAACAGGTTAAAGCGGAACAGAAAAAGCCTGGCGGACTACTACATCCTCTGGAGGTCCCGCAGTGGAAGTGGGATAGCATCTCAATGGACTTCATCGATGGGCTGCCTAGGTCTAGGAGAGGCAACACTAGCATTTGGGTAATAGTGGATAGGCTTACTAAAAGCGCCCACTTTTTACCTGTCAAAAGTAAGAGAACTGCCTCATCCCTAGCATCACTTTACCTCAAGGAAATAGTTCGACTCCATGGAATACCATATAGCATTGTTAGTGACCGAGACCCCATCTTCACCAGTGAGTTTTGGCGGAGTCTGCAAGAAGCAGTAGGAACGCAGTTACGCTTGAGTACAGCCTATCATCCCCAAACCGACGGCCAAACAGAGAGAGTGAATAGAGTTTTGGAAGACCTCTTAAGACTATGCGTCCTTGACTTCGGAGGGACATGGGAAGACCACCTTCCTTTGGTGGAATTTGCCTACAACAACAGCTATCAAGCAACCATCGGAATGGCGCCCTTCGAAGCTTTATATAGAAGACCGTGTCGATCGCCCACTTGTTGGTGGGAGTCCACGGTTAAGCTCATACTTGGACCAGATATGATCCGAGAGACCTCAGAGAAAGTAGACTTAATACGAAGAAGGATGAAGACGGCCCAAGACAGACAAAAGTCCTATGCCGACAAGAGGAGGACCGACCTTGAATTTGAAGTTGGAGACAGAGTTTTTCTCAAGGTATCACCGCTAAGGAACGTTGTTCGTTTTGGAACCACAGGAAAACTGGCACCAAGGTTCGTAGGGCCATTCCCTATTATCGAGAAAATTGGGAAAATGGCCTATAGATTAGAGCTACCCGAGAAGTTGGCTGGAGTCCACAACGTTTTTCACATTTCACATCTCCGAAAGTGTCTACATGAGTCAGCTGAAGTGGTAGAGCCAAATATCCTCGAAGAGGCTGAAGTGGAACGCGAAGCAACCATAAGAAAAGTTCCAACCCGCATCTTAGGAACGGAAGTGAAGAAGCTACGCAACCGTGAAGTCAAGCTCGTCAAAGTTCAGTGGAGCGACGCCGAGGAAGACGCGACTTGGGAAACTGAAGCTAGAATACGTACTGCCTACCCTTTTCTGTTCGAGGGTACATCCTCGATCTTTCCTTTTTCCTTAAGTTGCGCTTTTATCTATCTTTTTAGGTATATTTCCTCGACCATATCTTTTAGGTAGAAACTCTTTGGATGGAAACATGTAGTTGAAACATGTTATGGATGATGGTTGCAAGTGGTTGCAAGTGATTGCTAGTGGTTGCTCGTGGTTGCATATACACACACAATCATATATGTTTGTATTCGTATATGGTTGAACTTTAATGTGTTGTCATATGGATGTTGCATTTATATTGAATGATTGCGCACTCATTGAGAATCAAAAATAGGAAAATTTGCATACATAATGGATTCATGGCACTTACATAATTCGCATTAAGGAGGTCAACTGAATCAGTAGACCGCCTGATTTTGCATTAGATAAGTACATGTACACACACACTTCGCATATGATCATGAAGCATTAGAAGTCTTTTAAGGACAATGGATGCTCGTGTTTGATGGATGAGTAGATGGATGATTGGATGTTAGGATATACATTTTCCTATACTTGAAGATTTCGGGGACGAAATCCTTTTAAGTGGGGGAGAATGTAACACCCCGAAAATTCTATAACTGTGAAATTAACAAATTAAAGTATAATTAATTTGAAATCAAAGAACTAAGGGAAACGGGATACGCCATTGCGTTCGTCTCGGAAAAATACGCGAAATAGAGTCCGAGTTTTCGAAAAACGGAGTCCGTATGAAGGAGATATGGCCTTCGGAAGTTTTGAATTAAATTTAAAATTCAAACAGAATAAAATAATTAAAAAAAATCGGGCCCAATGGGCCAGGGCGGATAAACACCGCCTAGGCCACCCAGGTCGACTGGGCTGTCGACCTGGGCTACCCATGTCGACAGGGCTGTCGACAGCCCTGTCGACAGGGGTGTCGACCTGGTCGAGCCCAGTCAACCTGGCTGGCCAGGTCTGTGTTTGGCCGATTCTCTGTGGTCTGCTTTGTCATTAGGGCTAGGTGGCAGGTTCTAATTGGTCTCTCTTCCTAATGAATGGCTATGATCAATCCAGGCAACATCAATGGTCCTAATCAGTTACTAACCTCTATATAAACAACCCTAGACTAAACCCTAATCTATTCATTCAAAATTAAGAACATAGCCGCCATGTTGCTAAGGAACGACTAAGAGTAGCCGCCAACTAGAGAGAGGATTAGGGAGAAAGTTCTAAAGCCTAAAGCAATTCAAGCAACCTAAGCAAATCAATTCAACGAAGGAATTTGCGTCTTCAATCCCTAAATTAGAGAATTCATCGCACCATTGTAAGTAGAGTATTACTTTGGTATGAATAAATAACTGTGTTGATTTGTATGCTTGAATTGGGATAATAAAGTAATTCATATTTGTGCAAAATTTATGTTATTCATTATAAAGAACTACATGCGGTAGTTCTATGCAAGTATGCGTTTGGAATATTTCGCAAATTATGTAATCTATGTTGAAGCTACATGTATGTAGTTGATTGAAATTCATGCAAGTTTGGGGCTTTGTTATTATGCCATCATGATGTATATTTTTGTGCATAAATCATTTTGCAAGTAATTGAAACAAGTTTGGTTGTTATAGTTCATATGAAACTATGTTGGAATTTTGACACCATAATCCATGTATTAAGTCATGCTTTTGCAAACTTATGAATATGGCTAGGCTATGAATGATATTTGGCATAATTGAAATCCATGATTAAGTCTATCTTGTTTACAAGAATTATATGATGACATATGTGAGACATGGCTAGGTTAGACTCAAAAATCCCTTTTTGCAAGTTTAAAACAAACACCATGTTTAGGAATATTTATGCATAAGTATGTTTATACCATCGTTATGTGATTAGACTTAAATCATGATTAAGTTGAACTATGCTTTTGTGTTAGTAACAAAGTATCCCCTTTGTAAACATGTAGAAACCTTATGAACATGACTTGTTTATGTTTGACATTATGCCTAAATGAGAACATAGGTCTATGTTGTAGTTAAGGCTATGTGACACCTAATTTAGATTCTTATCTTAAGTTTACATGGTTTGGTTCATGTCACCTATGCTTTATGACCAAAATATATATATGCAAGTACACCAGTTTCTATTTTGTATTTCCAACGTCATATTGCAAGTTCATGCGCTCACCTTCCCCTCTTTGTGTATGTAATCACGCTTTAAGCCTCCCCTTTTTCGCATGGCTAAATTGGGCTTTAAAAGGCTAAGCCCAATATATATATAAACGGACGTGTAAAACGGGGGAAAATAACGTTGGGTTAAAATTAATTAATGAATGAAAATATAAAATAGAAGGGCCCAAATTCAAGTATGGGTTGGGCCCGTGATTGGTGTAACCTTTACACCATTAACTTAATAATGGGCCGCAAATATTTACATATAAGAAATAAAGAAGAATGACAAGATATGTAAATGTAGAAAATACGATGTGTTTAACCCGAGGTTGGATTGAGTTGTGATGTAAACCTGCCCGGAACCGCCCGGCTGTCCAGTAGTCACAACAATACCTATCCAATGTGGGAGGTTAAACATGGAGCCCAATAAGGACCCGAGGTTAGACTGAGTTGTGGCGTAAGACTGCCCGGAACCAACCGGCAACAGGCAGCCACAACAATACCTGTCTAATGTGAGAGGTCAGGGCCTTAATAAGACAATTAAGGCTGAGTCAGGATTGTTAGGATTAAGTGAACTAAAGACTTAATCAAAATGGAACATGCTAAACTAAACGGACTGGTGGGGTTAGGTTAGGAAACACTTAACCAACTTAGCATGTTGGCTAGAGATAGAAAACCTAGTAACGGGGGACCCTTTTCAGCAGTAACCCTAAAAGGTGTATCAGGATACCCTGAAACTAGGCAGGGTGGGGCACGATTACTGGGCTGATTGTAAGAGGTCAAATCGACGGCGGTGGTGTAGCAGTGTAGGTTCTAACGGAGTGCGGGCGTGCACACACTCCGGTGCAGAAAAATAAGGCACTGGACACCAGTAGCATACCTATGCACTCTAAGGTTGTGTCGGGTTGCCACTATGGGACTTGATACACCCCATGGTGGGACCAGCATAGGTAACTACAACATCGGGGGCCGTAAGACACATGTAACTATGCGAGTAGGAGCCGATCATCATAGGATGGATCACTTCACCCTGATTATGGGGTGCCAATTGGAAACTAGTTTATATGGGTTCAGAGATTAACATGGGGTACGATAGTCTATTCGACCCTAGACAACTTAACCAAGTTTGTAATGCATGCCCACTTCTTGTTTATACTTATCATACCCAGTTCTTTATTTATAGACAAAATAGTACTAGACTTACTCAGGCTTTATGTCTGACTCTACTTTTCTTTCGTCTTCTTTCTTCCGTTCCCCCCCCCCAGGTCCTCAGGGGGGGAACACAGCAGCTTGACCTACCTCAACATCCAGCTTGAAGAAGAGAAATGTATTTCTTGGACTTTCCTGTTTTGAACTATGGCTTTGGACAATCCACTATGGGGCTTTTGCAGTTTATCTATGTTTTATTTATGCTTCTTTAAATAATGTACTCAAGACAGATTATGAAAGTGTTATGTTATGTTTTTGGAAAGGATGTTGTTGTAACACGTATTTGACTTTATGAAATAAAGTTTGTTGTTCTTCCGCTGTTTACAAATATGTGTTCTTATATCTGTCTTGTATATCTGTGACTTATACTTATAAACCTCCACCAAAATTAGGGCATTCCCTTTGAGAGTGACCCTAACGGAGGTGGGGTGTTTCACCAACGGATCTTGTTTCGTCAGATTCTGATCACGTATGAGATTGATATTGGTTTTACAAGTTTATACACTAATTAATTTAAAACTAAACTGAAAATTAACTTTAAACGGGCCTTACATTAATTAGATCAGCCCATCCCACCACTTAAAGCCCATGATCCCTTTCCCTTTATCCAACCCATCTTCCCCAACTACAGCTCTCGTGTCCTCCTCTCCAACGCCAAAGGCCATTTCCACCGACTTCATCCTCCTTCCTCAACCACTACATAAAAACCCAAACTATCATAACCAAAATCATCTCCATCACACTCTCATCAACCCCGCACTAATTTCCGTCAACTCGAGCTCCTCCTAGCCGATCCATCGAACAACAGTTCCTGTCGAGCTCCGAAATCCAGCGACAGTTTTAATCCCAGAAAATCCCAAAATAATGACCAACGAAGCTACTCTCTCCCCTCAATCCAAAAACAAGGTCCAAATCACTTGTAGATTCCTGGACTTCTCCTAGGATCGAGCCCTAGTTTCGGCTACCCCTTTCCAACGACAGAAGAATACCACCGAACTAAATGAAAAGCACACTAGTAGTATAGAATCATGCCGTGAACTCAGATATATATATATATATATATATCACGATTTTAGAGAATTGATTTGAATTTTATTTGGTTTTCAAAGAGGAATTGCTTTTACTGGAGATGGAAAATATGGCGGCTCAAATGAGAATGATTTTATAAGGGGATGGGATTTTCTTATGTGGCTGAAACAATGAGTGGGTGGCTTGTTTAGGTTCACCAATATTTAGGATATTTTAGTTTTTAATATTCATTTCGCCTTCTAAAAATTCGTGTGATCACACACGATATTCATAAATCACGAAAATGGTCATGTAGCTACAGTTTGACATTACGGACCCAACGAAACTGATTTCGTCGAATTCCGACTCCGTTTGCTCACACATCGTATTTTTAAAGGTCAAAATACTGACCGTTTTTCGCTCTAAAAAACCATATGGCCACACAGTGACTCTAAAAATCACGAAACTTGGAATCTAACAATAATTTGATGTTGCAGACCCAACAAAATTAGTTTCGTCGAATTCCGACTTCGTTTGCAAAAGTGGCTGTTTTTAAAGCTCTGAATAACCCATTTAAATATATAAATATATTTAAATATAATTAAATTAAATATTTAAAGATAAATATTATCGTCTATATTCACAAAGGAATACCATACAGCTTATAAAAATCCTATATGGGTTTCTAACTCGATATTTCTTCATCAGAGTTATATCGATATGTAATTTATATTTTAAATCCTTTTTAAAATATAAATCGTTATGGTTATGGCGCTGTTTTTCTGAGAATTTGATTTGGACATAAATCTAGATCTACACAACGAAATCTCGATTTTTCTCTTCCACTAGAAAAATATACTTCACCAGCTCCATACGTTTCTTGTTTCATAGAAATCCGATTTAAAATGGACCCTGTATATTCAGTTGAAGTTCAAATCGCCAAATAGCGAACTGCCGCGCCATTTCAAGCTCGATTTTAATTATAATATAATTATACGTTCAAACTGTCGTTATTTAAATATATTCGTTATTCTAATTCAAATTCTAAGCTGAATTAATTCTTAGAAATAATCCAATTCACAGAATATTGTAAATTCCAATATTTCTGATTATTCCCGAATTAAATATATTATTTAATTATTATTTTAATTAAATATTCAAAGTTATTTAATTTAAACCATATTAAATTACCAAACCATATTTTAAATAATTAAATAAATTAATTATTATATCACTGAAAAATGTTGGTCGTTACAATTAGGTTCTTTATATAACAGTGGATTTAATCTTTTTATAGAAGTTGTTCCCTTATGTCAAGCCAAAATGATAATAATATTAGTTGATATCTTATTTATCAATGAAAAAAAAATAGTTTTTTATTATACAAACCTGTATATCCTTTGGTACATAGGTTGGGTTGTCTTTAACTATAGAAAACCAAGGAGCGTGGTAGTTGTACATTTAACTTCAGCATTTTAGGTCGACATTTATTAAATCATACTCATTTATCCATCTAATGAATGTAGGATCGAAATGATATTGTACTATAAAATTTGTATTTATAGTGAAACAAAAAATATAATAAACAACTAAACCAAATATCCAAGTCCAAATAAACTAATAGCACATAGTTGATAATTAGACACTCCATGTGTGTGTTAGAGTCATAGACCACTCCATACAATGTTTTGTACTATATTATAGATTTTCTAATTTATTACAAACATCCTTTCAAATCGAACATAAATTTACACTTTCACTATCAATTTTAGGATTCAACTCAAAACATGGAAAAAGAACATGGTACGGAAAATTGACCAAAAAAGATGGAAATATGATTGTAAAGCTATGAGCAATGCATTAATTCTTATTATTAGTAGGTCTCTTAAAGCCAAGACTTAAGCAAAAAAGATTATATTGAATTGTAATATTTGGAAATGTTTAAAAAAAATGAAACATTTGAACGTTGACATCATTGAATCTTTATTGAATTGAATATTTAGTAAATGCAAGTTTGTTTTCCAATTATTTCACTACCTCACTTGTGCATATGTCCCAAAAACTTCCTTTATTTTCGAATCATACTTAACATCCAATTTTTTGAATACTTTTTCCCCTTCAAAGCTTTCTTTGAAAAATGCAGTTAAGGGGAAAACCCTTTGTTTAATTGAGTTTTTTTAAAAGCTAAGGTGGCATTTGGTTTTAATTATATTGTTATTTTGAGTTTTCAATATTAGTTAAAAAATAAAAGGAGTTGAGTGACGACGGAAATAATGAAGAATGCAGAGAGAATAGAGGAGGCTGTGGAAGGGAGGAAGGAATGATGGAATGATAAATTAGCTCACGCTCTTCCATTACTTCTCAAAATAAGGAAAATAGATAGTTATTTTTTTGTGTTCGCATCATTTTTTAAAATGGCCATTTTTTGCAACGTACGTACATCATTCATATTTTTGTATGAGCGAAAAACTAAAACTAAAAAGGATAAACCAAACACCCCCTGAGGTTCTAAAAGGCGATCCTCCTTTTAAATTTGAACATTTTCGGTTTTGAATGGATTCTACCACTCGAGTTATCTGAAACATCGCCATATTTTATATGTAAGCTTTGCTGAATCTATATTACACTCTATTGAATCAATTTTTATGAATCTATATTAATCGTTATTGAATCAAGTGTTACATTTATTGTTAAATGTCACGACCCCAAAACCCCGTACTGACGGTGGCAAGGGCAATCTTTGGAATATAACACATAAACAGATAACAACAGAACAGAAATAAATAAATACACCAGATAATGTACAAATAATACACTGGATAAACATAATCATCAGAGTTACGCAGTACACAGGGTCATACTTAGTACAAATACAGTTCAGCTATACAAAAATGTCTACAGCGGAAAACAAACATAATATGTACAATAGGAGCTGAACAACATAAAAAGAGATAAATGATAGAATCCATCTTCAGCTCCAGCTATCCAGAAAGAGCCAGATAAAACCTGAATAAAAGGCTGCCCGTGTAGAAAAAGGGGCACCCGAGTTTGCAAGTGAAACAAACTACGAGTCAATCATGGGACTGGTATGAGAAATCAACTTAACACATTTTATAATATGGCTAATCACAGGACCACGCGACTTTCGCGGAACGGGTTTACTCCATTGGATTGCCAGTGCTTTAAAACAAATAATTCTTTTAAACATCGCAATGCTTTTTATAAAAGTGAAGCCATTATAAGACTCAGTTCCCATCACACAATGCAACGCAAACCGGAGGATAGAGTTTATACCTTATAATGGCCAAAATATGCTTGATACGAATAAAACAAAAGCATTTGATATTATAACTAGTGTTTATATGTTTCAAAAACAATTTCGAATCATAAGTATCAATCATAGACGACATTAATGCCCCATACCACTATGTCACCATATATAGGTATACAATCAAAAACGCAAAGTCACGCATTTGGAAATTGAATTTCTGTCATGAACCGAGGCAAGGGATCGTCCTCACCGAATTCAAGACGCTCTAGCCCGCCCCTCAGGCAAGCGCGCAGGCAAGCCTTGGATCATCAGGGCTGGTCCACCGATGTGGATTATTATGCCTGAACACTGCGTTCCCCCGCCTTTGGGGCGTAAATGAGCCAACGATTGGCTCCTTCGGCTTCACATAGTCACCGGTATATCCGAGGCACCTCGCAACAGCAACAACCACATAGGTGAAAATAATATAAATGTCAGCCAGTTTAAGCACCGACACCACCTCTAGCTAGAAAGAAACATAGGCCCTCCCTGATGTCCTCTCCCATTTCTGGTTCATACCGGGGTGTGAGGCTCGCGAATTCACGTTATACACAAAGCTACGCCACACAGGCGGTGCTTTGATCATCAACCACAAGACTTTTCTTTTCAGCAGAAGCCTTGATCACTGCATCTTAGCATGCCACACAAGCAATTCACGCCATGTAACTGATGGCTATCAATCACACAGAATGAATTCCAATGTCAGACACACGGTCCATTTACAAGTCCGTTCTGGGTCTGAATGAAACCAGAGGCACTATATACCTCGCATACCCATCGATCTCCACGTACGTCTAGACGATCACCACTCATTATCCATATTTCGGGATGCCTCCCAATCATGACATCAGTTACCATCCAAACGAGGTGAAGATCTCCGGTCTTCAACCACCGTCTTCATCTTCGATTTCTTATCGTCGATTCAGTTATTCAGAATGGGATAAACCCGGTCTTTCTGAGCAACTCACATATATAAATAACTAGTGCTACACAAACACAACATACGCCTCATTCCAATTCATTAGTCACTAACCGTCAATCAATAAGAGAACGATTTCCCTAATGTTAACCCTGAAGGCCGAAACCAACATCAGATCAAAACCCAGGAAACCATTCGACTTAGCTAACAGTTAATTTCTTAATTTAACATTCCATATCATTTATAACGATTTATCACTATTTTTATTTATTTTTAAATAGCCAATTTATTAAAACGACGCTTCGGGCCATAACGCGGCTGTGACACTATTTTTCTTCAGATTTGATTTACACATATCTGAAAATCTAACCGTTGGATCTTCACAAAATTTATATCATTAGAAAGATCTTTTCAAAACGAATCCAACGGTTCCAGTTTTGGGAAAATCCGACGGTCGGATCTCCCGGTACACTCATTTGAAGTTTCGATTTCAAAATACGAACTGCAGCGTCGTTATTCGATTTAATTTAATTATATTTATATATATATAAATATAGTCGATTCTGGCGTTGTTTTTCTTCAGATTTGAATTAAACATTCCAGACAATCCAACCGTTGGATCTTTACAAAGTTGGTGTTGTTGGAAAGATATTTCCAAAGCGAACCCAACGGTTTCGGTTTCGGGAAAATCCGATGGTCGGATCTCGCGCACTAATCATTTGAAATCACGGTTTCAAAACACGAACTGCAGCTTCGTTATTCGATGTATTTCAATTCTATATATATATATATATATATAACCGATTCTTCGATTTCAAAACTATATTCTTTTCATACATTTGATAAAAATGATATTTTTATCCAACAGACATTTATTTTGACACTTCACTATTTTTAACAATTCATGTATATAATAAAAATGTGATTTTTATTGCACAACAATTTATTTCAAAACACGACTATTTTATATAGTTCATATAGGTGATAAAAATATGATTTTTTTAATTATAAAACAATTTATTTCAAAACACGACTATTTTATATAGTTCATATAGATTATAAAAATAGGATTTTTATTATAAAACAATTTATTTCAAAACACGACTATTTTGTATAGTTCATATAGATGATAAAAATAGGATTTTTATTATAAAACAATTTATTTCAAAACACGACTATTTTATATAGTTCATATAGATGATAAAAATAGGATTTTTATTATAAAACAATTTATTTCAAACACGAATACCATTCAACACATGAATTTCTATTCAACGAATGAATTTCTATTCAACACACGAATATAGTTTCAACACATGAAAATAATTCTAACACATGAATATTATTCAAAATTTCGGCAGTATAACGATAGGGAAGTTAAAACCGGGGTCGTCACTAGTACGGCTCCTCGCTCTACCTTAAAGCCTCGCAGCTTTTGACAATGGGGATTTCATGCATCTAGTTCGCACGCAGGCGGCATGTATTTTTTTTCCATAAACTAATCCTATGTGGTTTCAACCAAATAATTCTCAACCACAAACGGGTATTTTTCAACCACGATCAATTAATTTCTACCACAAAAAATTGTAATCAACCATTCGCTATCTATCAATTTTCACACCAATCACAACCAATAAATATCGTCCATGGTTTGTGGACGAGGGGCGTATATATATATATATATATATACATATATATATATATATTTATATGAGTATATCACTTCCATTTCAACACATATATAATTTTTACAACGCATATATAACTTATACATCGAACGTACAACTTATACAACGCTTATACATGAGGTGTACAACGCTTATATAACTCATACATCGACTATATAATTTATTCATCGTCGTTTTCCATATCGTTTATAGTTCAGAAATCTCACATTGGGTTCCACTCCACCAAAAATAGCAGAAGGCTCAAAAAAATATGCGGTCTCTTCTAGAATGTAGAAGACGTCCACACGAGTCCACTATCTCTTGTTTCACTGAATTTCGTCAACAAACGAAAAAGATATGATTTTTACAGTGAAATCAAAAACCGTAGTGCTTTAAACTACTATAGTATAGTTTATTTTAAAATCAGCCGTTACCTCGTTATTTTCTTCAAAACTAGGTTTTCACTTTTCGATCAAATGGTGCAGCGAGGCGTCGATCGGGTTGTACCGCCGCGGAGAGCCTTGAGAGGCGCGCAAACGGGTGGTGGTGGCGCTAGGTGCGACGGCGCCTAGAGGTGGCGGCGGCGGTTCGAAGTCGTCGACTTCAGGAGGTCGATTCGGCCTCGACACGCATTGAAAAAATCCAACCTTTATATGGATTTGAAGATCTCGAGGAGCTCTACAAAATCTTCAACTGGAGGAGGGGCTAATTTTGCGTGGATTGATTGGAACGTGGACGGGAACGTTTGGAGGGTTTATCGCCGTGCGGTTTGATCTGTCGGGGAGAGAGAAGGAACGATGGCCAATAAGATTTTTTCCATTAAATTTATATATTTTTAAATTTCGAAAATACCCTCTTTCACACACGAACCCCAATCCAGACCCAACGGCTGTCGTCCCTAGCTTGATACCCCCATTCCAAACACAATGGGATATGTTTCGTAGGCCTATTCGACTGTTTCAGTCAGTTTTCCTTCAAATTAAAATATAAAACATTCAATATTTGATTTGAACGTACATTTCAATTTGTCGGGGCCACAAACTGATTCGAAAAATTCCAGAAAAATAAATCTAGCTATGTTTTGACGATACGGTCCCAACAAAACTAGTTTCGTCGAATTCTGAGACCGTTTGAAAAATGGCCCATTTCTGGTCGATCCAATTTAACTATAATTGACCAAAACACGTTTTTCTTTTCCACGCTCACATACTCGCTTCAAAAATTATGAAATTTGAAACCTAGCAATAGTTTAATATCCCGGATCCAACAAAAGTGGTTTCGTCGAATTCCGAGCTCGTTTGCAAAATGGCCATCTTCACGGGCTATATAAACTCTATAGCGACCTTTCTGAAAATTCATTTGGCCATAACTTTTGCTTCCCGCTATGAAACTTCGATTTTTTAGATTCGTTAGAAAGGTATTCACTAACATATTTAAATATTTTTGGTTTCACTCAAATCCGTTTTGTTTTGCACCCGGTACAGTCAGTCAAAGTTTGAAATGAATATTTGAAACTGTCGCGCCATTTCAGGCCTTGTTTATAATTAGAAATAATTATATTTATTTTCAAACGTCGATTCAAACTCACTTTTCGTCGTTATTATTTAAAATGTTTATTTTAAATATTTAAAATCCACTAAAATAGCCAATTTAAATTTTTTAAATTGGTTCAGATTTTCCGGGTCGTTACATTAACAATTCAGTTTCTTTCGCATGTGTAGTCATTATGCAACCGAATACTCTGCCGTTGAAATCTTCCTTTCCAAGGTTCATGCCATCTTAGTGTTAAAATTTCAACAATTCAACTGATTATTCATGAATTTTGAGCATATATTGTAATTTATTATCAGTTTGAATTGTTTGCCACTTACACTAGCATATTCCATAATCTCAATCATTATAATTTCAACCTCTAAATTTATGAGAAAATTAAATTTAGGTTGTCTTAAGTAAGGATCTAGGAAAATGGTCCTTTTATTAAATTTAAGTATCTTGGTTTTCAGTTTTTTTTTTTTTAATTCTAATGTTTGAACTATTCAAAAAAGTTATCGATTTTGCGTGTGGACCTTTAATCTTTACCACATTAAAATGTATTAGGACCTTTCTTATTACAAACTATCTTAAATTCTTCACATTTATCTTATGAACAAGTTGCACTCTTTTAGTTTCAGGATGTTCATACTTATAGATTGCATGAAGATCCAATGTTCACTGTTTAGTTCACAAAAGACTGAAAGAGATGTATGTTAATATTAATGAAACATATTATATGTGACTTCCCAATTTTAAAATAAATTGGTGCATCTCCATATTTGATCAATTAACTTCGGGCCATATTATTATAAACTGACATGGATGACAACTGCAACCCATGTTTTATTGTGATATAAATACGCATGATAGGACACTATTTAAATATTGAACTGCCTTAATTTGAAGCTACCTACTACGGATGTCACTGTCATCAAGGTATTTTAATGATTCATATTTATTGCCAAATAAAATTATTCACTCAGCTTGGGTTTAATTAGTTTGTATGTAATTTTTCTCTCTTTATGCCCGTGTGAATCACAGCTACTGCATTTTGATCAAATGAAATAATCACTAGGAAATAAAACAATGCACGGTTGAGGTCTTTTGTGAAGATGAGGAGTATTTTGATTAAATTAGGAAATTCAAAAAAAATAAGTTTGAAATTATTTGTGAGACAATCACACCTTACTTTTGAGATGTAAGATTCAACTTGGTATTTGCCAGACTGCAACAGGGAAAAGTAGCGCAATAATTAAGGTAACAATCTTTAATACTTTCTAAAAAGAGAACCAAATTACATAAAACTAACAACCAATTTATTTTTTCCCCTAAAACAATAGAATATTTTAGTGCCAAAACCAGTTGTTTTAAAAAGCTGGTAAATATGAGGTTAGTAATATATTACAAAATTTAAACACTTAAAAATGTGTTATTACTACAAAACCTAAAGAATGTTAATAACTCCTAACTACATAGGATGAAATATCGACATGCATCGGTTACCATGCCTATCCAATTTATGGTTAATAGTAAACATTATCATTGAAGTAATAAGAATACTTTTGCAGCTATTTGGAGTTACATGACTAAACAACTGAAAGTAGGTTGAAGAATGGGCTAAACAAATTTCCATTGAAGTGAAATTTGTTCATTTTAGGTTACATACTCTATTGAGAAGGCAGTTGGTATGTATTTTTCCAGGTACTTTACAATAGCAGGCAACATGCATTGTTATGTTACTCTAACTTTTGCATGGTAGGATTGTTTATTGCTACAATGGATTTTCTCAACTATAAATATTCTTATTATTTGGTTTGATCCCAAAACAATGGCTTTTTTCCTGCAGGACGAATGGAGCTAGGTTCCCATAAAGAGTTTCCACGGAGGCTGATGAAAATTAAACTTTTAATTTTATTACTATCTTCGCTTTTTAGCTCGCTAAGTACTTTGATTTGTTTAGTTGATTTCATGCAAGTTGATTTTTACAATCACATCTCCTGTGGAATAGAATGTTGTTACTGCTATTTTTTACTTAAATTATTTATTAGCGTGATCATTTGAAAATTTATGACAATCTTGAATAAATAGTTTATTTTAACGTCCAATATTTCTTTTTATGTTATGTTCTAAAAATAGTGATATAGGATTGTTTTCGTTCTCAAAGAAGTGAGTATAATGATATCTGTAGCGCTTTTATAATTTATAGCGGAATAACAAGCAAATCATCAATATTTTATTTGTATGGATTGTATTGCTGGTGGTTTACCCAAACAAACAACATTGAATTTTCCAAAGGTATCATCGTTTTGGGCACATTATAAAAATAACAATCATTTTGTAGAAAAATTTCTATTCCTCCTTGGTGAATATTTTTTTTGTTCGTCCACAAAGATCCAGATAACACAAGATGCGTGTGTATTTTTAAGGTATTTTTAAGATTGGTAAGTGTTGTAGCAATATTTATTTTGCAATGTCCATGTGCGAAGCACGGGTGCGCACTAGTTATATGTAATACATGATATTGATAATGTTGATTAAGAAGACTACACAATGATTAATTATAGGAGTCTACTTTAAATTTTTTATTTGCCTAGGTAACCGTGTTACATTAAGTTCTGTTTTACGGATGTGTGTTTAATGTTCGAAAATGCTAAAGAATACGTCCTTTAGATTAATAACATGATGAATTTCTAGTTCTAATGAATTACTTATATAACTTCAAGTTATTAAGATTCATTCTTCAACTATACGTCAAATGTCTCTTTCGGATATTATTAACTGTTAGAACTTTTGTCAATATACAATTGTATTACAACTAGACAGTAACAACAATCAATGTTGCTCAATTATGACAATTAATTATGCTACAATTGTCATGTTAAACTGTGTTTACAGCAATGACAGAAAGAGTGATCGATTGTGCACTAGATTGAAGCGGTACAGAAAATATTTTGTTTTAGTAATGTCCGAGCCCAGAAATATTCTGTTTCCATGAATCAATATTGTCATCGTACGCACTGATTGACGTAACAACAATTTGTTTCCCAGGATAAAACGGATCAACCCCGTATTGCAGTGCTGACAAACGGAGCTCCGACAAACTGCATCAAATCAGTAATTAAACCAACTCAAACCACTCGAAATGACTTGTTGTTATAAGCTTCTGAGGTAAATAGCATAAATCACAGATCACAGATATAGAGCAATATAATATCTTGCCACGGAAAATACATAATACAATGAATAAAATTTAACATCAGAGTTTATATAAATAATATAGCGGAAGTTTAATCAATAAACTTCTAATACATAAATAAATAATAACAGTATGAAATAGAGATGACAAGAAACAGCTGAACTGGAACAACTGAACGGGTAGATACATATGAGAAAAACCCAATAATCTCCAAACCCCCAGAGTAACTTTTGAAAGCTGTAATACTGGATCTGACCCGAGCAATGATACAAAATAAAACAACTCGGATCAAGACTAACATTCTCATGGAAGTAAATCAACTCAAATGAAATATTCGATGAAATGCAATCAATAACTCAAAGGATGTTTGGGATCACCGTCCTCTAAAGATCTGTCAAACTAAAAGTATATAATATAATATGCTATATACAATAGTGTCTATCAATAAAGTAAAATATCAAAATAGTGTAAGCGGGATTACCATTATTACCCTTACACCGTTTATATATTCTTGTAGTCTATACAGTAATGTAAGCCCCTCCAAACCGGCGGGATACTCAGGGAGCACTCCATAGGTACAATACAAACCAAACTCGTAGTGGGCTCATATAAGGCATGTGACAAGGCACACAAAGGATGACAGGGTGGATACACCGTTTGCAGAGTCGGACTGGTGGAAACGCATAGCCGCAATTATCGCCCACCTCAGGACACACTCCCATAATCAAATCAAAGGGTGGCCACCAAACACATCACAAAGTAATAGAATGGTATCGAAGAAGTGTACCCGATAAGAGGAATGACCTCACCTGGACTTGGCATAGCTCCTGTTTTAGTCACATCGAGCTGACTCATGGTAGTCAGGGTCTCGTATTTAATATGAAAAACAGAGTTGTTCGCCAAACCATCCTACTTCATTCTCGATCTCCACCGCATACATAGTTGTTAAAGTGATTTTTGGTATTGGCAGTAAGTATGAAAATAGCTGGTCCTGGTCTCTTTAACAACTAATCTTTTACGTTCTTCACATCGTGGCCATTATTTTATAAATCACTTTATAAAATAGTTTATACTAATTCTCATATTCGAATTTGAAATCAAAATTTAATATCTAACTTCGATTATGTTCAATTATGAAAGACAACACACTTAAATCGAATCGATTTATAAATTCATATCGTAAAGATTTCAAAATATAGTATAAACAAATACTATACCATTTAACTTCGATTTATTTCCGTCGAAATTTCAAGTTCAAACTAATCAATAATCTAGTTTCACCTTTTTATAAAAATTTCGTTTAAGTCGATTCAAAATTTCAACATTCCGGTTTGTATTCAATATATACAATTCAAATCAAATTTATATTTCAATTCAGTAAACCATATCATATTTTCAAGTTTTTCTTATAAAAGTTTATATTTAGACCAATTCAAATTCATCTCAAATCAAAGTTCATGTAGATTCGAATTCAAATTAATATCGATTATAAATTCAAATACATTTTCATAAATTTGTAAAATTCAACTAAAAGCAATTTCACAATTCAAATTTACCTCCTATAAGTTCAAATCGATTCAAATTCAAATTCAAATCCATATCTTATATAAGTTCATTCATTAAATCAATATCGTTATGTAGATTTAAATCTTTAAACCTTGAATTTAAACCACAAATCTTAACTTATCGACCTTTTAGTTTATTGTTAAAATTTATAAAATATAAATAAAATATTAACTTTGAAAATAGATATATATATATATAAGTTTATAAAATTCTAAAAATAATAGTTAGAATATAGATTATAAACATATATAAGTTCAAACTAATATAGAAAAGAAATATTTATTATAATATAAAAGTTTAAAATGCATATATGATTAAATTATATGGTTTTAAAATAAATATTATAAGTAAAATCTTAAATTAGTATTTAAATCCATATTTATTCATAAAGTCATTTTAAAACATACAATTTAAAATTTACAAAATTTAAGTTTAAAATATTTAAAATATAAATATGAAAATATAAAATATTAAGTTATTATTTTTAAAATTTAATTTTCCAAATCACTTTACTTCGAATAACATGTCCAGTGATGTCCGAATATAGTTTTCTACCCTACGGTCAAGTGATACGGATATTTACCATTTCAACCTGCAGTCCTAAATTCATTAAAAATCGTTTAGGTCTATCATTTCAACCCATAACGATTTTTCCCTAATCTAATGTTCATTCGGGTATGTATCATTTCAACCCTTAGTGATTTTTCCTAACTAGAGGAAATCATCAAACATATAACAATCATCACATAACAACAATATCATCAAATCATATACCATCAGTGCACCTACGTGTCATATGAATATTGTGTCATATATAAAAGGTGTATACATATCATATAAAACAATTTCTAGTAGAAATCCTATACATTTCACAATAGTTCATTTGTGCTGATTTTACAACCATGAAATAATGTAGGTTAAGTGTGAGATAAACTCACCTTTCATGGCATAGAATTGGAGACAACAGATGATTAACACAGAATGAAATGAAAACTTCCAGACATGACTCAAAATTGATTCAACTCGATATCACTCAATATATATTTTATTTTTATAAGAGGAGGCTAGGGAATTTCTCAATGGATCGGTACGGTTATTAGGGTTTGGGACGGTTTCAGAACTCAACATCAACTCGACTAAAAAATAAACACAACGAATGTATTTACAAAAAAATTGTATAAATATGTACATACATACTCAAAAAAATATTATACTATATATATAATTAAAATTCGACGCACTCCAAAATATATATATTAAGTTATATATATGTGTAAACACACAATGCTAATACACACATTAAAACTGTGTATATATTTTAAAAATCGACGCAACGCTAAACATGCGCGCACACAATATATATCAAAATCGTGCATATATATATATATACACTATAAATGGACCCAAAACCATTATAAAATATATAAAAACACACATAAAACCATATACACATGAATCTATACCTATATGTAGATGTATATATAACCAAAATACACACAAATACACAATACATAAAATACATTTACACCCACAAAACAAGATAAAACACCCTTAAATAAAATATATAATATAAATAGGTGTATAACTCAGGCACCCTAACTCATACAAAGAACACTAACACCCAGATAACACATGTATAAAATATACAACTCAACACATACGTTCACACAACAAATCTACATGCACACGCAATCAAAAACCCACGCACACACATCACCCTACCGATAATACACACAACAACACACACACGCAGTAAAGGGGTTCAGGGATGGGATGAAGAAGGAGGGTATGGAGCAGGTGATCCTGTGCGGTGGGATGAGAGAGCTCGACTGGTTGGACAAAAGCAGTGCTGGCATGGCAGCATGGGGTTATCACGAGCTGGCACTGATGACCGAAGTTTTGGACAATGGGAAAAAAGTGTTGGGTTCGGCGCTTTTCAAGGCTTGGCCGTCAAAGAGACTCGGCGCATGTCTGCAGTGGTGTAAGCGGGGAACAAGACCGGGAAGGCTTCGGATGTGGAGCTGAGAAGGCGGGAGCTTCGTGAGTTGGCAACAGAAAAGAAGAATCTGTTTGGGAAAATGGGATTGTTTTTGGGATAGGCAGTAGCTTGCTGTCCTTCTTTTATAAAGCATGTGAAATGCGTGTGTTGGGTACAACAAATGATGAATGCTTCTTGGTAAGAGGGGACATGCATGCATAGCAAGGAAGAATTCACATATCTATATGCCCCTTACAACCCTTAGAAAGAAATAAAAAATATATGAGTGGTTTAGTAAAATAAAAGGACGTGTTTTGCAAATCCAAATAACTAGAAAATTATGCGGGACCCGAATAGGGACACATCGAACCCAAATGGTTTTGTTTCAAAAATGAATTACGCAAGCCTTTTCGCAGTTTCAGCGTGAACTGAGCATCGAAACTGACAAACGAAAATATTAGAGAAATTAGTGCGATGAGACAGACGCAACGGTATATAGATTGCAGTGTTAGGACGCTCCGAGCAAAAATGCGTTACGGACCCCTTTAAACATAAAATTCGGACAGGAATACAACAAAACGTCTGATTTTCATGAAACGGATTTCATCGTTGGATTCGTGACATCGAATAGAAAATTTTCCATGTTTGTCTGAATGGGTTTCGAAGAGAGATTTTTAAATCTTTAAAGTTTGATCTATTATGCGCAGCTTTGCACTGAAAATTACGGCCAACAAAATTCAAATTTTTCGACTAAATTTTCACAACTGTTGCATCTCATTGTACGTATTTCAAATTTCTAATTCCCATTATGAAAAACCATAGAATAATTTCAGAATAAAAAAATCGATTTAAATCGTTAAAAATAGCGGGTTGTTACAGAAGTAAGTTATAGAAACTAGATCAGAGGATTACTTTCCTATCTGGGAATTAATAACCGTTGGAATGGGAAAGGTTGCGGCCGTTTAACCAAGTGGTGTATTAATGTGCGTGCGTATCGGAATTCAAATGGTTGCGCCCATTCAGCTGAACGGACATGCCGATCAAATTCCAAGAAAAAAAATTCTCGTTTCAGTGCACTGGCCCAAGCAGCAACCGTCAGCCCATTCAATCAAGAAACCCCAAGAGCCCCAAGGCCCAATCTTTAACACTTTAGTATATTATTATGTCAAGGCCTAGCCCACATTCCTCTACAAGCCCTCTTCTTTTTATTTTATATAAGCCTATTGGCTTGTAATATATAAGAAGGGTGTGTATTCATATTTTGATGATGTGGGACTTTAGTTCTCTACATCTTCTCCTTCCCAAATTCCTATTTTTCTTGCTCATTCATTTCCAATAATCCCCCACATGAATGAGCAGTCGTTCTTAGTTTCACAAACCATTTATCACATCAGTCAAAGTAGCACATGGGCCTTGAACTTTCCTAGTAATTACCTATTTGAATAACAAGCGAAACAGTAGACATAGACTATCCTTGAACTATAAGTCTTTTGTGTAGTTCTAAAATAGATAATACACAATAAATGTTTCTTATAACCCTTCATTCTTCGTATGTGTTCATTTTTGCCTTGAACACCTGCCTGGTCTCATGAGTGCTTAGAGAATTTGGCCTCATGATTCTCTTTAAAGCGGCGCCTTCGCACTTACATAGGTGATTCTATAAAGGGTATCCTCTAATTCCTCAAATACAAACATCATTAAAAGTATTAATACTTACATATAATGCACTGACTTATCATAGGAATGGTTTGTGTATAACAGTGTCATTAAGTTTCTCTTAAATTTTGTTGTTCCTTTGAACCTAGATCTTGGGATCTCCAATCAACTAGGTAGGGTTTCCATTTTAGAAAAACCTTTAATCTATAGGCCTTAGTCCCATTTCCATTGATAAAGTTTGAACTCTCTCTCTCTTAGCAAGCCTTTTGTAAGTAGATCCGCTATGTTATCTTTAGATCGAATGTAATATACTGTGATAACCTTGTTGGAGAGAAGTTGTCTTATTATTTTATGTCTACGACGAATATGCATAGATTTACCATTGTATAGTGTACTATTAGCTCTTCCAATAGCTGATTGCTATCACAATGTATACATATTGGAGGATTGCTCCAATTAGGAATGTCTTCCAAGAAGCTTCGAATCCACTCTGCTTCTTCTGTAGCCTTATCCTGTGCAATAAACTCTGATTCCATCATAGATCTAGCGATACAAATCTATTTGGATGATCTCCATGAAATTGATCCATTTCCTAATGTGAACACATATCCACCTGTATACTTTCCATCATGTGATCCAGTGATCCAATTTGCATCACTGTATCATTCCGCTATTGGAGGATAGTTTGTATAGTATAGACCATAGCTCTGTGTATATTATAGATATCCTAGAACTTTGATTATCGCTTTCCAATGATGTTTACCAGGATTGCTGGTAAATTCTACTTAGTTTTCTTACAGCATATGCGATATCAGGCCGAGTACAGTTCAAAACATACATGATACTTCCTAGTATCCGAAAGTATTCTAACTGGTAAATACCATCACCGGTGTTCTTTACCCAATTCTGGTTCATATCTACTGGTGATTTGCAATAGTTACATTATATTGTTTGAAATTTTCAAGTATTTTGGTGATGTAATGTGATTGGGATAACGCATATCCCTGTGGTGTTCTCAAAAATTTTACACCCAATATCACATCAGCCAGTCCTAGGTCTTTCATATCGAATCTAGAGGATAACATATCCTTTGTAGATGTTATTATGGTTTTGTTATTGCCTAGGATCAACAGGTCATCAACAAAGAGACAAACAATGACATATCCAATATGCGTTTGTTTTATGTACATACATTTATCTGATTCATTTATCGTGAATCCATTTGATAACATAGTGTCATCAAACTTCCCATGCCACTGTTTTGGAGCTTGTTTAAGGCTGTAAAGTGATTTTACCAGTTTGCAAACTTCATTCCCATTTTCTTAGCTCAGAAATCCTTCAGGTTGTTTCATTTAGATTTCTTCCTCTAGTTCACCATTCAAGAATGCAGTTTTAACATGATTTTATGTATTTCTAAGTCATGTATGGATGCAATTGCAATAAGCATTCTAATTGATGTTATCCTCATTACTGGAGAATATGTATCAAAGTAGTATAAGTTTTCCTTTTGTCTAAATCCTTGAACTACCAGACGAGCTTTGTACTTGTCGATTGACCATCAGGTTTCAATTTCTTTTTAAATATCCGTTTATTTCCCAAGGTCTTACATCCTTGAGGTATATCAACTAATTTCCATGTATGATTGAACACAATGGATTCAATCTCATTGTTAATTGTCACTTTCCAATAAGGGACATCGCTGGAAGGCATAGCTTGTTTTGTATGTCAATGGATCGTCTTCTAACATAAAGGTATGAAAGTTCAGTCCAAAGGTTTTTAAAGTCCTTGACCTTTTACTTTTCCTTAGCTCCTCCACTTGTTGTTCAGTACTACTTTGTTGAGTGTTATTTTGTTCAGCATCCTCAAGAGAATAAGGAATTTCATCTTCCCGTGATCTCTTAGGTGTAGAGTTTTAGTTCCCAGATTCAAAGGGAATATATGTTCGAAAAATCTAACATTTCTCGGCTCAACGGTGGTATTTTCATAAATATCATCAATTTCAGATTTTTGTACCAGAATCGATATGTAGCACTTTTTGTGCATATCCAATGAGTACACAGTCAATTGTTTTTGGTCCAATTTTGACCTTCTTTGTTTTTGGTACCTCTACTTTGGCAAGACACCCCCGCACATTTAGGTATTTATAGGATGGTGGTCTATTTTTCCAATGTTCATTAGGAGATTTAGATGTTTTCTTTCGGGGTATTTTATTCAAAATATGATTTGTCAAAAGAATAGCTTCTCCCCAAAAGTTAGCTGGCAAGCCAGAACTTAACAATAAAGCGTTAATCATTTCTTTAAGAATTCTATTTTTCCGTTTGGCTATATCATTGGATTGAGGTGAATATGGTGTTGTAGTTTGGTGAATAATACCATGTTCGGTGCAAAATTCTTCATAAGTGGATTCATATTCTCCTCCTCTATCACTTCTTAAAGCTTTGATTTTCTTGTTGAGTTGATTCTCAACTTCCACTTTGTATTGTTTAAAAACATTGAATGCTTCACCCTTACTTCTAAGAAGATAAACATGACAGTACCTAGTACAGTCATCAATAAAGGTAATGAAATACCTTTTTCCACCTCTAGTTTGACACATTTTTAAACCATACACATCTGTATGTATCTAGAGGTTCAGTTTCTCGTTTAACATGATGAAACAATGCTCTTGTCAACTTCGCTTCTGCTCAAATTTGACATTTATACTTTGAGTCTATGTTATACTTAGGTATAAATTCTAAAATAATTAATTTCTGCAATGTATCAAAATTTACATGCCCTAATCTAGAATGCCATAAGTTAGAAGAGTAAATAATATAAGCAAAAGATTCACTTTTATTCATATCAGTGCGTAGGACAATAATGGTTTGCTTTAAACAAACCATCACATACATATCCTCTTCCCACATACACTCCATTTTTGGATAATACAAATTTCTTAGCTACAAATGTTAATTTGAAACCATGCTTGCTCAGTAATGATCCTGAAATCAGGTTCTTGCGAATTTCTGGAACATGGAGAACCTCATTTAAAGTTAGTTTCTTTCCATAAGTCAGTTTCAACACAACTTTTCCTTTGCCTTCGACCTTTGAAGTGGATGAATTGCCCATAAAAAGTTGTTCATCAGCAGTTGCAGTTTTATAGGTTGTAAACATCCACTTATTAGCTTATATGTGTCGAGTGGATCTAGTGTATACAAACCATTCCTTTGAGTTACCAACAAAGTTTCGTTCTGATATTACTTCACATAAATCAAGATCAGTAATGCCTTTCGAAACGTCAGCCATATTTGCTTCTGACTTCTTCTTTTTAGATGTGCGACATTCAGCTGCGTTGTGCCCCTTCTTTCCACAGTTGGGGCAAAAACCCAGAAATTTCTTTGACTTCTTAGGATCATTTTCCCGTTTTCTTTTTTTATCTTATCTGACTCAACTGCATTTGCTTTGGTAGCAATATTATGAGAAATCATTTTCTCATTATTTATGTTCTCTTCCTCAATGCGCAACCAACCTATAAGCAATTGCATTGTCATTTCCTTACACTTGTGTTTAAGGTAATTCTTGAAGTCCTTCCAAGAAGGAGGCAGTTTCTCAATAATTGTGACAACTTGAAAAGTCTCGCTAAGTGTCATCTTTTCATCTTCTAGTTGACGGATGATAAGTTGCAGTTCTTGAGTTTGACGTGTCAATGTCTTTGAGTCAACCATTTTGAAGTCAATAAATTTTCCAAGAATGAATTTCCTCATGCCCGCATCTCCAGTTTTGTACTTCTTTTCCAAAGCCAACCAGAGTTGTTTGGACGTTGCAATGATATAATAGACATTGTAGAGGCTATCATCCAGACGATTCAAGATATAGTTTTTACACATGAAATATGAGTTTTTCCAGATTGTAAGAGCTACTACTTTGGTAGCATCAAGTTTGAGTTCGACTACCACATGAGCATCTTCAGTCGCAAACTTGGCGAGGCTCAATGTGGTTAAATAAAACAAAATTTTCTGTTTCCAACGCTTGAAATTATCTGGCCTTTCTCAATGAGACAAAGCCATTGTTGGAAGCACAGACGCTGACTAAGCGTTTATCACCATCTGAATCAATGTAGAATCAATGTTGTTGTTTTGCTTCATCTGCAACAAATATTGTTTTAAGATTGTTAGAACTTTTGCCAACACACAATTGTATTACAACTAGACGGTAACAACAATCAATATTGCTCAATAATGCCACAATTGTCACATCAAACTATGTTTACAACAATGAAACAAAGCTTGACCGATTGTGCACTAGATTGAAGCGGTACAGAAAATATTCTGTTTTAGTAGTGTTTGAGTCCAGAAATATTCTGTTTCCTTGAAACATTATTGTCATCATATGCACTGATTGACGTAACAGCAATTTGTTTCCCAAGATAAAACGGACCAGCATCATAGCGCAGTGCCAGCAAACGGAGCTTTGACGAACTAAAGTAAGTTACAGAAAGTAGATCAGAGGATTACTTTGGAGAAGAAGTAGTAATACAAGAAGATAAAAAGTGAAGTCTATCCGGTTTTGGGCTATGTATTTATATGCTGGAGACGGTGCCTATCTGGGCATTAATAACCGTTGGAATTAGAAAGGTTGCGACCCTTTAATCAAGCGGTGTATTAATGTGCATGTGCATCGGAATTCAAATGTTTGCATCCATTCAACTGAAAGGACATGCTGGTCAAATTCCAAGAAAAAAATTCTCGTTTCAACGCACTGGCCCAAGCAACAACCATCGGCATATTCAATCAGGAGACCAAAAGAGGCCCAACGCTCAATCTTTGACACTTTAGTATATTATTGTGTCAAGGCCTATTCCACATTCCTCTGCAAGCCCTCTTCTTTTTATTTTATATAAGCCAATTGGCTTGTAATATATAAGAGGGGTGTGTATTCATATTTTGATGATGTGGAACTTTAGTTTACTACATCTTCTCCTTCCCAAATTCCTCTTTCTCTTGTTCATTCATTTCCAACATTAACTACTATTTATCATGGAATAACATATAATTCAAATTATATATTGACAACTCTTCGAGAGAGTTCGAAAGAAAAATATTTATAACGAAAACAAGAATATCTTTTGGATACTTGAATTGTTATAGAAATATGCAGTTATATTTGTTACACATACATAACCTCTTAAGATAGTATTTATAGCTTTCATGGGAACTATGATATGCAATACAGATTATCTCTTAAGGATAATATCTAAAGATGTTCCTTTAAAAAATGATTATGCATATAATATTTCATATGAAATAATTAAGGATACAACCTTTAGGATATAATTAGACACATGAACATAAGATAGTGTGTTTTACAGATAGTTTGATTTCTTACCTATTAAAAAGGTTTGATATACCTACAATGAAATATATGTTACGCAACACATAGTACTCAAACTTATAGTTGAATCAAATCTAAACTATATAGAAATCCTTCATAATCAAATTTCTATACATTTATAAGGAATAATAAAATTATCAAATATATAAAAAGATCTCTTCTAGAGATATTTTATCATTTCCTAATATACAAATCTATTTTAGGGACATTTTATTATCACCACTTTTGGAACGAGCACCTCCTTAATATATATGTATACGTGTGTGCGTGGGCGGGTGTATGTATGTATACACACATACATTTATGTACGTATATACATATAAATTTATGAAATATCATAAACATGCATTTTTTATATAAATTATCAAATACTTATAGTAGAATAAATTATCGTTACTGGAGATTTTTGTTGTAACTACTTTTGAAATGTCATATAAAATTTTGGATGCAATAATAAAATTAGATGTGCTAAATAAAAGATAGGTGCAAGAAATAAGCCATTACTTTTAAAGTGTATTATTGGTATATAGTACTTCTTTTAGGATATTGTCACATTTCTAAAGTTTTATATGATGTCCATTCATAGAATATGGTGTTTCTTTCTAAGGAATTGCAATTTAACTAAAATAAAAATAAATATCTACAACATTGATTCTAGGATGTTTGATTTTGCAATATAATAAACATAAATAAATGTTATTAGAAACTTTCATCACTAACGATCATCGAAGCTTTTGGTTTAGTAATTAATAATATTTACTAATATTTATAAAATTTCAAGTCCTAAGTTTCCAATAAAATCAAGTCCATGTTCAGTATTTTAGATCCTAAATATTGCTAAACTTGATTTTTATTATCAAACATAAAATTTGATCACAAAGATAGTTGGAATTTACCAGAACATGAATTAGCTTTTCTAGTAATTCAAAAATTCCCATCTCAAATTCATATATTTGATTTTTAATAATCAAAAATACAAATGTATAGGCATAATTTGTTTGAGAAGGTCTTCAATATTGATTAAATATAATGAAAAAAGAGATAACCCTTAAAAATTGTATTCGGATGTAAGAATCACATTACTATGTCTCTTTGAGAAAATAATTTTTAATGCATTTGTAATGTTATAAGATGAGTATATTCCTAGCATTTTGTTCTATGTTAGCTTTTCTGAACATAACAACATCTTCTTCCTCAATTCCTATATTTTATTTAACATAGACAAAGATCAAACTTTTTAAAATTATATAAAATAAATAAATTCCTGTAAAAGTGAATAAGTTAGAAATGCAATAAAGCCAAACATAGAAATAAAGATTGTTCATACCACCCCATCTATTGCAAACTATTGATCCATTCGTAGTAAGAATCGCATAAACAAAATAATAGTACTTCTATACCACTTAAAATAATATATAAAACAAAAATATGAAAGCAATAATGAATTATAATTACGTTTTAATGTGCTTATACAATCCCTATAAATATGCAGTATGACATCTATACAAATTAATGAAAGCCTTGATATTCTTATAAAGGAAGAATCGTGTAGCCTGTTAATTAAGTATAATGATATTAAACCTCTTCTTTTGGTAATATTTGATTGGTGATTTGCTTTTTTAATTGAGTAAAGTGTTAAATTTGGTTACAAAATCACAGACAGGTGGAAACAAATGTGCAAAATGGAATGTAAATATTATTAATACGGATAAACATAAATCATTGATTTCATGTGTAAGAGGTGGCAAAGAAATTAATGCAAGGTGAATGTCCCGTATTTTTACGGTATAATAATTAATGTATTTAATTATTTAAATAGTGATTTAGTGATTTAAATGGTTGTTTGATAAAATAATATTGAATATTTAATCAATATAAATAATAGAATAATATATTTAATTTCTGAAATAGTCGGAAATTATAGAATTCGCAATATTGTGTGAATTGGATTATTTATAAGAATCAATTCAGTTTATAACTAAATTGTAAATAACGAATATATTTAATAAACGAAGATTGAATGTATAATTTATATAATAACTATAATCAGGCTCGAAATAGCGCGGTAGTTCGTAATTTGGCGATTCAAACTTTAATTGAATATATAGAATCCATTTTAAGTCGGATTTCTGTGAAACAAGAAATGTTCGGATCTGATGAACTATATTTTTGACACGACCCAAACTTCCCCGTGAAGGAAAGCACGGATTGAGATGAGAACAAGACGAATTAGAATACAAACAGAAGAACATTTCATTGTTTATTACAATAATTCCATCAGAATACAAGAATATACAGAGTATGAATAAATATTATACATCAGAAAAATATCAGAGATTTCAATACATTACATAGCAGCGGAAAATAATGCAAAACACAACTGAAAGAGATAAACGGATACAGCGCTTTCCGGATATCGTTCCAGCTGTAAATCAGGATCCTGTGAATATAAATTTGCAAAACCAAAACTACTAGTTGCTCATGTGGAAAATAGGGGTACCCAGAGTTTAGGTTAAAATAATAAACTCTAGGTCAGTCATGTGACAGGTGTGAGAACTAAAACAGTTATTTAAAACTTTACTTTAAAAGAGAGTAAATCAAGGGACCACGCCGTATAACACGGAACGAGTTTCCTCCCAAGAATACTAGTGCACAGAATAAACAACGCAATGCTTTTTGAAAAAATGAAGCTATTAAAAGACCCATGTCCCATCACACAATGCAATGCAAGTCGGAGAATAGGGTTTTCCCTTACAATAGCCAAATAATGCTTGATACGTATAAAACAAATCATTTGATACTATTATAAGTGTATAGTGTCAAAACAACTTCAAATATAAATGTATCAATCCTAGGCGACATGGGTACCATTTATCATGTTGCCAATACTAGGCTCTACAAATAAAACCGAAATATCACGTATTGGAAATTGGATTTCCATCATGAGTCGATGCAAGGGGCAAGCTCCTCACCGGCTTCGGGACAATCTAGCAAATGCCCCAGGACTACACACTCCGGGTAGCCCTTGGAATCGGCTGGGCCGGTCCTCCGTTACGTTTGAGGATTGGTTATTACTGAGCACACGTTTCCAGATCCTATCGGACCTATATCCGAGGTACCTCGCATTCCAACATCCACAAAGGTATAATAATCAACGATGTCAAGGCTAGTAAAACGCTGACACCACCCATAATTAGAAAGAAACGTCGTGTTCTCCCAGCGGTCCTTATCCCGTTTTTAACTCATACCAAGGTGTGAGGCTCGCGAATCAACGCCATACACAAAGCTACGCTATATTAAAGTCGTTCTTTGATCATCAACCACAAGACTCTGCTTTTCAACAAAAGCCTTGATCACTGCATCTCAGCATGCCACACAGGCAATTCATGCCATGTGATTGATATCTATCGATATATAACCTCTGAGCTCGTACGTCTCAAAGAAGGGCGTTAAGCAAGAGAATAAATTCTCCGCCCCCAAACAGATATATATTTAATAGAAATCGATTAGCACAGAATAAAATCCAATGTCAGACATACAATCCATTTATAAGTCCGTTCTGGGTCTGAACGAAACCGGCGGCACCTTATTCCTCCATCATATGTCCAATACAGGGGAGAGGTCTTCGCATATCCATCGATCTCCAAGTACGTCTGAACGATCACCACTTATTACCTCGGCTTGGGTGTACAGCCCAATCAAGACATCAGTAATCATCTAAACGATGTGAAGACCTCCGGTCTTCAACCACCGTCTTCATCGTCGACATATCATCGAATCAGTTATTCAGAATGGGCATAAACCCGGCCTTTCCGGATAACTCGCGTATATAATAAACAAGTGCTATAAACCACAACATAAGCCTCATTCCAATTCTGAATATTCTTTTATTCAAATATTCACATACTTTGGGAAAGGTTCCCATAAATTTTATCAAAGATAAATTCTTTAAAATTTATTCTTTAATCTTCCTTTGGATATCATTTCAAACTGTATTCTTTCTTTAACTGGATTAAAGAACTAATGTAACTTAAAACACAGATCACGGTAATCCCAAATCATATTCCATTCCATCAGCCTCTAACCGTAAATTAGCAAGTGAACAATCCCCTAAGTATTAACCCCGAAGGCCGAAACCAACATCAGATCAATACCCAGGAAACTATTCAACTTAACTAATCTCCAGTTAGTTTCTGATTTTCTTAACTCTATTGTTAATCGGGTTAAAGAACCAATGTTATTTAAAACACCGTTCACGATAAACCCAAAGACCAATTTCAATTCAATTCCGATTAAATATATTAAATTGGAAAACTTTACTTTGGAAAATTCCCGTTAAATCTTAATAAAAAGATTTATAAATTCCAAATCTTATTTCATTGTAAATCGGGTCAAAGAACGAATGTCGCTGAAGACACAGTTCACAACAAACCCAAAATCCAATCAGTCTCTAATCGTAAATTAGTAAGAGAACAATTCCCTAAGTATTAACCCTGAAGGTCGAAACCAACATCAGATCAATACCCAGGAAACCATTCAACTTAACTAATCTCCAGTCAGATTCTAATTTTCTTAACTACATTTGGTTCAAGAACAGTATTATTAAAGATACCATTCACGACAAACCCAAAATCCAATTTGATATTAAATACAAGGCTCTGAATAGAAAATATATCGGCTTATATTCAATATCAAATTCTAAAACCAACAAATATTGTATTGGAATAACGATATATATATATATATATATATATATATATATATATATATCTTCCAAATTCCTCCATAATATCCGTATAATCACGAAATCCAATATCGAAATATTCTGAAGATAATTTCGATTTAAATCCATTCCAATTCATATATTGGAAATTCCGGTTATTTTTAAAACCATTTCAAATCTAATTTATTTATTAAAAAAAATATTGTATTTATTATTCTATTTCAAAACTAGTTCATTTCAATAAAAATATATTTATATCTTTTCAAATATGGAATTTTTCATCCCAATTCTTTCCAAATCATGGATATTTTTAATAATTTTATCAAGGCCCGTACAGTCGATTTCCATAAACGGCCATCGAATTGCACTTACAATGACCTTTTCCAAATTTGATTTGGACATAATTCCAAATCCAACTGTTAGATTTCAAAATTCTCATATTCATTAAAAGCTCTTTTTAATATGAACCCAATGGTTCCGGATTTAGGGGAATCCGACAATCGGATCTCCCGTAATGTCCATTCGAAGTCAATGGTCGAAATTCGCAAACTGCCGCAGCACGGCGCGTTCTATTCAGGCCATTATATTATATATATATAATGTATATAATATATTTTTCGTCAATTTCCATTTAAAACGTATTTTATAAACCATTTTAAATTTGCTTTCAAAACAATTTCAACTTCATCTTCAATTCCAAATGAAAATTGAATTTTCCATTATAAATTCGTTTTAAATTCATTCAAATTGATTTCAATTCAATTTCAGTTCAATTCATTTTGAATTCACTTTAAATCGATTTCAATTCAATTTCAGTTCGTTTTGAATTCACTTCAAATCGATTTCAATTCTATTCGATTTCAATTCAATTTCTATTCAATTCAATCGATTTCGATTCTATTCGATTACAATTCAATTTCTATTCAATTCAATCGATTTAAATTCAATTCGATTTCAATTCAATTCGATTTCAATTCAATCTCTATTCAATTCAATCAATTTCAACTATATTCGGTTTCAATTCATTTCTATTCAATCGATTTCAATTCTATTCGATTTCTATTCAATTCAATCGATTTCAATTCAATTCAATTTCAATTCAATTCTATTCAATTCAATCGATTTCTATTCTATTCGATTTCAATTCATTTCTATTCAATTCAATCGATTTCAATTCTATTCGATTTCAATTCAATTTCTATTCAATTCAATCGATTTCAATTCAATTCAATTTCTATTCAATTCAATCGATTTCAATTCTGTTCGATTTCAACTCATTTCAAAATATCAGATTTTGAAATCCCTTTTTGATATTCAATATAAAATGAATAAAATTGACCAAATTTTCGTTCATGTTAAAATGGCGTTTAACTACTTAACACGACTTTACATTTCAATGTTTTCTGAATATTATTTTAAAATATTCGATAATTCTGAACTGGAATCAGACTCAGTCAATTACCATATAGGTTTATTTATATGGATTTCAACATCACATGTATACAATAATAACAATAAACAATCATTAAAAATTCATACAACATCCAGAGTGCATTCTACAACGGTATAAGCATTAAAATAAATATTCAACGCTCATACAGCCTGTCAATCAATCGATCAACATACAGCTAATTATTGGGACTAGTGTATGTCATATAACATCCCAATACCCATGTGGGGTTTCAATCAACAAATAACGAAATTTATTTGTGCAGTTGGGCGATGTGTAAAATTTATCGTCCCAATCAATATCAGCCAAATATGTATACATAAACAAATCGTCCAATTTGTTTATAAATATTAATTTTATTCATATACACGTTAAAAATCATATTTTTAACTATAAAATGTTTTATTTCCATTTATGAATATTTTATTTATCCATTCCACATCACTACCAATTTTCACAACAACATACAATCAAACAACAAGCCGTCCATGGTCTGTGGACGATGGGTGTCGGGTGTTGCTAAGCACCGTCTGCATCCTAGTATATATTTTAACTAGAAAATAAAATAAAAGTGAGAAGTTCTCACTTTGGAGATCCACTCTGCCATTCCTATTTCTGAACGGTCTGGATTTGTTCGAAATTCCAATTCATCCTTTTCACGCTGTTCATATATAAAAATCATATTTTTATCGCTTCGTTCCAATAAATAAAAATCATATTTTTATTTCTACTTCATATATTTTTACAACTCTTCTTTCTATATAAAAATTATATTTTTATATCTTTACTTCTTATATAAAGATCGAATTTTTATTTCAACGCTATAAAAATCACATTTCTATTTCAACATATATATAATAAAAATCAGATTTTTTATTTTGCTACATATATAAAAATCAAAATTTTATTATCTCTATAATATAAAAATCATATTTTTATACTATATAAAAATCGAATTTTTATTTCAAAACCATATATATATATATATATATATATATATTTATAAATCTCATTTTTTACAGTATAACCATATAAATATTAATCATACCTTGTTATTAATAAAAATCTTAACTTTATATAAGAAAAATATAATCTTTATGTCAACGCCACATATTTATTAAAATAACTAATTTTTAAAGATTATTTAAAAATTAAAAACTAATTACAACAAGGAAAAACTCACTGTCGAAGGGGGAAAATGGCGCCGGAGATCTACAGTGCGACGGGGGGGGGGGTCCGATCAGGGCGGCGGCATCGGTCTCCGTTGGTGGCGGCATGGGGTTCCAGGGGCTAGGGCACGCGGGTTTCGTGGTAGGAGGCTGTTTCGTGGGTTTTGGGGGTGGTTAGGGTTTGCGAGCAGGCCGAGGAGGGAGGGAGACAAGACTGGAGATGAAGGGTGGTCGCGGCGGCTTGTTGGGCGGAGGCACGAGGGGTCCGGTGATGGAGAATGGTGGTGGCGGCGGAAAACGGGAGAGGCTAAGCGGGATTTTCAATTTTTAATTTAGGTTTAGAAAATAAGGAGGGGGGCTGAGAGTTACATATTTATTTATTTATTTTATTTCTAAAAGCAACTTTTTATTTCGAACTCGAAATCGAACCCACTAACTGTCGTCCCTAGATAATTACCCCCATTCCGAACACAATGGGATATGTTCCATAAGCCAGTTTGGCTGTTTCGATCGGTTTTCGTCAAAATCAAAATATAAATCTATATATTGAATTTGAACACTCAATTTAATTTACCGGAGCCACATACGGACTCTAAAAATTCCCAAAAAATACTTTCCAGCTTCGTATTGACGATATAGTTCTAACAAAATTAATTTTGTCAAATTTGGAAACCATTTGAAAAATAGCCATTTTCTGGTAGATCCAAATTGAGTGAAACTGTCAAAACACGTTTTACTTCGCCACACTCACATATTGATTCGAAAAATCATTGAATTTTGGAATCTAGCAATAATTCAACATCCCAGATCCAAGAAAAGTGGTTTCGGCGAAAATGGAGGTTGTTTGCAAAATTTCCATTTTTATGGGCCAAAATTCCATAGCCACTATTCTGAAATTTCAACTGGGAATAACTTTTTATTCCCGCTGTGAAATTTCAATTTTTCGAATTCATTGGAAAGATATTCTCAAATAGATTCTATTATTTTTGGTTTTGCTAAAATCCGGTTTATTTTGAATGTTGTACATTCATTTAAAATTTGAAATCGAAATTTCAAACTACCGCGCCATTTCCAATTCCTTTTATAATTAAAATAATTATTTATATTCTAACGTCGGTTCAAATAAATATATACATTCTAATTCTATTCAAAATAAATTTCTCATTGTAATTATTTAAAATAAATCATTTTAAATATTCAAAATTGCCAAAATAAAAATTTTAAATTGGTTCGGATTTTCCGGGTTGTTACAATTTTTCTAATGGAAGAGAAAAATCGAGATTACGTCGTGTAGATTGTGAGTTATTGTCAAATCAAATTTTCAAATAGTCGCTGTAAAATCCTTTATCAACTGTAACGATAATTTAATTATTATAAATTATTTATTTTGAATTTGAACGAGATTTTTGAGATGCACGTATAATTTTATTTATAGAATTTTACTGTAATTTTTAATTTGGAAATTTAGCAAATTTTTATTTGGAGTACTTTGCACCCTATATCAGCATTTTTGGGTTTAACGAAATAAGTAAACTAGTCTATATCATTTTATTTTTGGGATCATGGTACCTCGCTTGACACGATAGTGTTTTTATTTTTGTCCGCAGTGGCTCGTATGTAAATAGAATTTTACATAACGGGGTACAAACTTTTAAAAACATAAAAAAATTATATACAGCAGGCGTGTATCCCTTTGTTTTTCTTTTAATTTACTTAGGATTGAAGTATACTTAATATTTCCTATTGTCTTGTCTTGTCACGATTTCTAAAGTGGGAAGGAATGTGTTTCCTTAGCCTAGAAGGAATGTGGAGTGAAAAGGAAGCTTTCGTGAAAAGATTTGACTATGGGAAGTGATGGAGGAATAGCTGGGTAATAAGGAGCAAGCACGCAATGGACATAGGAAGAGAGGAGCAGGTTTTTAAAATGTGAAGGGGGTTGCGTTGAGTTTTGTTTCAACAAGTCGGCGGGTTTAATGAGGTGAGACACGTGAGCATGGAAATATAAATGAGGGAATACTATGGGTGGAAGACCTGGAAATGGCGGTTGTCTCTTTCAGGGAGGCGAGCTATATTGGTGTCCAAGAGATGACCGTAAGCATACTGGTAAAGAAGTGTTGGTGCTAATGGGCGTTGATTGGTATTTTTACTTGCATGTAAACTGGGGCATTTTACTGTATGCGATAGGGAAGGGGGAGTTATCCTGTAGCAAGGATGCGGCTTGCTCAACTTTGTAGAAGATGATATTATGTTTTAAATGGGAGAAAAACATGGCAAGAATGTGAAGGGAATGTTTGCTCGTTGGTTTAAATTCCTGGAAGGAGGGGACAAAGATATCTAGAGTGTGTTGTTTCCAGTTTGGAGAAGAAGACGGGTGCGGTGTAGGTAGTTTTGGTTAAATGGGCTGATTTGGAAAAATAGAGGTGAGGCCCATCATAATTTATGAAATCATTTAATTTAAAATTTGTAACTAAACTTTTTAACGTCAGTATATTAGCATGGCACGTTCTAACTTGTATCCCATGCGTATTTGCCATCCCAGTTTTTGGTCACTAACAAAGAGCATAACACAGACTCGAACAACCAATGTGACACGGCTGTGCCGCACGAGGAGCATCGTGACCATGAACGGAAATTTTTTGGGACCTAGAAATTGATAGCTGGGGAAGGTGATCGTGTTATAGTAAGAATTACCAACCCTATTCAGAAAACTATCACTTTGCATTGGCATGGAGTTCGGCAACTGCCAAGTGCATGGACAGCCGTTGTGTGCATTGGAAGGGGTGTACATGGATGTGAAAGCATGAATAGAAACCAGGCTGGCCAAATTATAGAAGTAAGGATGTAGTAGATTTGCAGCAGTGGGTTACTGGAATCTCATTTTTTTGTTTAGCATGGGAAGGAGCGGATTGGAGACAAATATGATAGTGATGGGTCGGTGATAAGAATGGGTAAGGCCCAAATAATATGAATTAAGTTTGTTTAATTTAAATTAACATATTTAATAGTAATGCTTATAACTTGTCAATTCATAATCAGAATTTAGCAAATCAGGATCGGCTAGGATCATATGATCGTTGGCTATGCAATGGAACCAGCCTGGAGCAATTTGAAGATTGTTTCAATTTTTGACGAAATTAAATGTCTGATATGATCAACCGAATGTTAACCGTTAACGATTAACGAACAACATGAGTAAATCTCAATAACTCTGCCAGTTTATATTTTTATAACGTATTTTTAGAATTGATAAATGATAGTTAATTGTTGTGTGTTGATTGTTTGGATGTCCTAATTGATTGGTTTAACTTATAGGTTTAGTTATATATATATATATATATATATCGTTAATCAAATATTGATTCTATTTATCAAAATATTTCATATTGAAATGAAATTGATGTTAATTATATTGTTTAATATTTGTGGATGCAGGACAAACAGGTTGGAGGGATTCAACTAGATTACTTAATAGTTATAATGCTGTTTGTTTTCATATATTGTGATATATGATGTGATATATAATATGTTGTTGATTATGATGACACTGGTCATTTTAATTGGTATTTTAAATACCATAAGTGATACTGGAATGTACAAAGGGAATTTTCAAAGTGTATATTGAAAATAAAATAATTATGAAATGAAAAGAATGTTATAAAAGGAAATGTTTGGAAAATGAATAGAATTTTATAAAAAGAGAATTTTACATTAGGAAGGTTTAGACCCGTGCTTCGCACAAGGGTGTAACATGGTATGGATTTAAAATAAATATTTAATGGAAATATGTTCTAACAGATAAACGGAGAAGATTTATTTAAAGTAGATTTTAAATAGAATCTGTTTTAACAGATAAATTGAGAAGATTAATTTATAAATAATTTTTTATAAATTAAATAAAATATTTACCATTTGATAAATGAGATATATAAGTCTGAAATTATATAAAGAAGTAAAATCGGTTTCAACATCGATATTTGAAATCGAATATGAACTTAGCAGTGCAAAGGGAGTTATAAATATGAGTTTTATGAATAATCTATAAATAGAATTTGGAATTTGGATATTGTTTTTAAATACGAAATCAAACCGTTTGATTTGATAAAAGAAATATTTCCTGAATTTGATGTGAATAAGGGATTTAAGTAAATATTTTGTGAAATGAAAATATTATAAAGGAAACTGGGTTTTGAAATAGGAATTTAAATTGGAGTTAGTTGAATATTAGTTATTCAAATAGAGTTAATCAGACATTAGTTATTCGAATAGAGTTAATCGAACATAAGTTATTCGAATAGAGTTTATCGAACATAAGTTATTCGAAGAGAGTTAGTCGAATATTAGTTATTCGAATAGAGTTAATCGAACATAATTTATTCGAATAGAGTTAATCGAATATTAGTTATTCGAATAGAGTTAATCGAATATTAGTTATTCGAATAGAGTTAATCAAATGTTAGTTATTCGAATAGAGTTAATCGAATATTAGTTATGCGAATAGAGTTAATCGAATATAAGTTATTCGAAGAGAGATTATCGAATATAGTTTATTTGAAAGTGAATTATCGAACATAGTTTATTCTAAAGAGAGATTGTTAAATATAGTTTATTCGAAGAAGAATTATCGAATAAAGATTTTTCGAGAGAGAATTATACTTGGGATTCGACTTTGTCGAATGTAGGGAAGTACTATTTACTTTCCGGGTTTTAAATTTAGATTTATTTATTTAATAAATCATTTATTAATTTATTTAAATTATAAAAGTTTTACTTAGAGTTAGATATTTCAGAAGTAAGGATTATAAAGCTATCATTATAACCTAAGTTTTTCATAAAAGAATTGGATTCGTAACTAAATCCAAGAGTTGCGTAAGCAATGATTTGATAAGAAACGGAGTTAAGGAAATTAGAAATTGATTAGAGATTAGTTATGTTGAACTGCTTTCTGGGTATCGATGTGATGTTGGTTTCGACCTTCGGGGTTGATATTCAAGGAATTGTTCTCTTACTGGTTTGCAGTTAGAGACTGATGGATATGGGAAGATAGTGATGCGTGAATAAGAAATGGAAATGTTTTCCCAATGATAATAACGTATATTTTCCAAAATTGAGAAAATAAGAATTTATGAATATATGGAAATGGGAAATGGGGAAATGAATAAATTAATGATAAATTAATTTAAAGGGAAAAATGTTGATTGATGATTGATCGATAAAATTTCCATTTGGAAATAAGATCGTTGTGTGTATGGATGTTTTCCTTTGATAGTTAAGTAACCGATTATCAAAGTTTTGACCATTTTTACGTAGTTAACATGGAGAGACCGAGATCAGATTCATTATCTGGAAATCACTCTGTATGGGCATTAGCATTGCGAATCAAATATGATGAAGATAATTGAAGACAGAGTTAAGCAAGGGCCTCTCTGGTGATCCTGGGTAGAAATTGCCTAAGATGGATTTACAGAATAGTGCCTTCGGTTTGTCCAGCCCCAGGACAACCTGTATGGAAGAATGTCTGACAGCGTATATTTAATAGATCACGTTAGTTGATCTCTTCAAACGTATTTATGTTTGGTGGCGGAGGAATTCATTTCTCTTAGATGTATACCCGTAGTATTTTTGGGGAAATCAATTTGTGATTTGTTGGGTATGATGATGTGACATTCAAAGTAAATAATGGTGTTGTCTATGCGTTATGGCCTCTAGCCTCACAACCAGGATATGGTATAAAATTGGGTAGCTCGCATGGCTAAGTGCTTAGCTGTCAATTAGGGTGTATTGTCACCTGATCTACAGAAATATCATTTACTTCTTTAACCTATTTCTATGTTGCACCTTTTGGGAAAATGGTTGCTGATCCCAACCGTTGGTGATAATACATTCGGTACACTCAAGCAAAATGAGTGGCCATTCATGTTTAGCCTAGGTTACAAGATGTTCTTGTTGAACCCGGTGTATTCCTCTCTAGAGATACATTGTCGGAAGGTGGTCCTATACCTTGCCAGTTGGAATCCATTACCTATTAAGCACCCGCGGTGTTTGATTATATATAATATATGTGGAACGTGAGATGAAAGTGTTCCACTAGATTGTTATTTATTTGATTTAGACATTATTATAATATCAGAAGAGTATGGATTTTAAAAGAATGTTTGGGTTATCATAAGGTAAAAACAATCCATATTTATGTGTGGATTGGTCTTATGATTATTCTTTCTTTTAAATGGATTTTAAAAGTTAAACAAATGGTTGGAGTTTACTCACACCAGCCACATGACTGACCCAGAGTTTATTTTGTTTTGTTTTCTCTAAACTCTTGGGTGCCCACTTTTGTACAGGCTGTCAAGTAGTCGGGATTTTACAGATACTTAGAGAGCTAAAGCAGGAGGCTTCAGGATTATATAGCTATTGTTTATCTCCACTGTGATATTATGTGTTATACCTTGAAATGGTATGTATATACGATTATAAGTTTTGTATTTCAAATATTATGTTATAATATATTTTGCTCGTTCCACTGTGAGATTTGTGTTACTCTGATGTTGTTGTTATGTTCTTCTTCTTCTATTCTAATTTTTATCTTATCTATTCTCACCCTATAATTTCTTTCTATTAACTATCCGATATTTCCGATGCTTGAATTGTCGACAATGGGTTTTATGTTGATTTTCTGGGTCTAAAATCCAGAGTTGTTACAGTGGTATTAGAGCTAAAGGTTAAGTAATTACCTTGGCTCTGTGGCGCAACTCGATAGAGATGGGGTAAACAATACCCTAGATTGAGTAGAGTGTTTATATACGAGTGAATGTATTTGTATATTTTATAAAAATTGTTTTATATGGTGGAGATTTATTGGTTGAATAGTTTATAAGTTCCGGTCGATCAGTTTGATCCACTGTATCGGTAGGAGTTTCTAAACACTCGAATACGATTAACCGACGCTGTATGTTTTGAAAAGAGGGTAAATAAAATAATTTTGCCCAAAATATAATTTGATATTAAAGAATGATTTACATATGTAGTATATTGGATGTGTTAGTTATTTTTATAATAAAATCAGATTATAATTGGACTATTTATGTAAATAACCAATTAGAATTCATATAAGTGTAGCGTATGGAATTAGATGGATTAAATCTGAAATTAAAATCAGAACTGGAATTAAAATTCCTAAAATTTGGAAAAGTGTTTGTAAATGGATTTGGATTAAATATATGTAAACTTTAAAATCCTGGGAGATTTTAAATTGTTTTACAAGCATTTTGAACGGTGTTTTGAATTGATTTCAAAATGAAATTGTTTAAATATGAGTTTGAAAGATGATATAGTATTGAACTCACTTCGATTGCTGGGAAATAACTCTGATGATGCTGGCCACATCGTTAGTATTCATTTTCGAGTTCTAAGTGACGGATTACTACCAAAGATATTTTTTTGAATTATTTTGAGAAAAACAAGTCGTTTTGAATATTGAAAAGGGATATTTGATTTTAGAAAAGCTAAGTTGTTTAAAATTCCTTCGAAGAGATTGTTTGAATTAAAAACAAATTAAATAGAAATTTGTGAAAGCAAATCGAAACTAAAATAAAGCCAGGTTAAGTGGTAATTAAATTGAATGGGATTCGAATGATATCGAGAAGATTTGGGTCTGTGATATAAGAATTTGAAATTGTATTGGATGGGTAAGACAAGAATTTGGAAATCAAGAATGGTACTTGAGATGAGAATGGAATTTGGTTTGGATAAGCGAATGATTGGGTTTGAGGATAAAAACTGATTGGAGTTTAATTGGGATGACATTTGTATATGTTCAATTGGTAGCAGATAGAAAAGACGGAATGATATGCCCAACAAAAAGGTGCAAGTTTATTTTTATATGAGTTTGGCGATTTATGAGCAGATTTGGCAAGCCGCTGGACTGTTTGATTTTCTTTTGGACTGGAGAGACGAGCTGTAGTTGTACCGATTGAGCCGTACAAAGGAGACGAAGTCAAAAAAATTCAAAAATTTAAGGTGTTAGAAAATTTTCAGGATTTTTGAAAATTTTCGTTAATAAGAATGAATTAGTATATAATTGAAATTAATTGTTACAACTGAAACTGGAGTTAAGAAACAAACAAACAATTTTTAACCCAGTTAATAGTGTTTGTTTTCTACCTTAGCAATTTCGAGGACGAAATTATTTTAAGGGGGAAGAATGTAACGTCCCGTTTTTTACGGTATAATAATTAATGTATTTAATTGTTTAAATAGTGATCTAGTGATTTAAATGGTTGTTTAATAAAATAATATCGAATATTTAATTAATATAAATAATAGAATAATATATTTAATTTTCGAAATAGTCGGAAATTGTACAATTCGCAATATTGTGTGAATTGGATTATTTATAAGAATCAATTCAGTTCAGAACTAAACTGTAAATAACGAATATATTTAATAAACAAATATTTAAAGTATAATTTATATTATAACTATAATCGAGCTCGAAATGACGTGGTAGTTCATAATTTGGCGATTCAAACTTTGATTGAATATATAGAATCCGTTTTAAGTTGGATTTCTGTGAAACAAGAAACGTTCGGATCTGATGAATTATATTTTTCTAATGGAAGAGAAAAATCGATATTTCGTCGTGTAGATTGTGAGTCATGATCAAATCAAATTTTCAAATAGTCGGTATAAAATCATTTATCAACCATAATGATAATTTAATTATTATAAATTATTTATTTCGATTTTGAACGAGATTTTGGAGACGTAGCTATAATTTTATTTATAGAATTTTACTGTCATTTTTAATTTGGAAATTTAGCAAATTTTTATTTGGAGTACTTTGCACCCTATATCAGCATTTTGGGGTTTCATGAAATAAGCAAAATAGTCTATATTATTATATTTTTGGGATCATGGTACCTCTCTTGAAACGATAGTATTTTTATTTTTGTCCGCAGCGGCTTGTACGTAAATAGAATTTTACGTAACGGGGTACAAACTTTTAAAAACATAAAAAAATTATATATAATAGGCATGTATCCCTTTGTTTTTCTTTTAGTTTACTTAGGATTGAAGTTTTCTCATTGTCTTGTCACAATTTCTCAAGTGGGAAGGAACGTGTTTCCTTAGCCTAGAAGGAAGACCAACCAATATATATATTAGAAATAGCACAACCTTTTAGGTTTCCACGAGCATCCATCTTTTCCAACTCCCCTTGTTCTTTTCAATTCTCTTCAATGAAAAGAGAATTCAAATTTGTCGAACCATTTAATAGTAGAAAGGAGAATTAAAAACAAATTTTGTTCCATTTTTTTGGGTATGCAGTGTCGGGTAAGGGTAGTGAAATAAGTGGAGCGGTTGTAGAGTGCAAAGGAAGGTTGCGTGAAAAGATTTGACTTTGGGAAGTGATGGAGGGATAGCAGGGTAATAGGGAGCAAAGCACGCAATGGACATAGAAAAGGAGGAGCAAGTTTTTAAAACGTGAAGGGGGTTGCGTTGAGTTTTGTTTCAACAAGTCGGTGGGTTAATTGAGGCAAGACACGTGAGTGTGGAAATATAAATGAGGGAATATTATGGTTGGAAGACCTGGAAATGGCGGTTGCCTCTAACAGGGAGGCGAGCTATATTGGTGTCCAGAAGATGATCGTGAGCATACTGGTGAAGGGGTGTTGGTGCTAAGAGGCGTTGATTGGCATTTTTGCTTGCATGTAAACTGGAGCGTTTTACTGTATGCGATGGGGATGGGGGAGTTATCTTGTAGCAAGGATGCGGCTTGCTCAACTTTGTATAAGATGATATTATGTTTTAAATGGGAGCAAAACATGGCAAGAACATGAAGGGAATGTTTGCTCGTTGGTTTAAATTCCTGGAAGGAGGAGACGGAGATATCTGGAGTGTGTTGTTTCCAGTTTGGAGAAGAAGACTGGTGCGGTGTGGGTAGTTTTGGTTGAATGGGCCGATTTGGATTTGCCATCCTTGTTTTTGGTCACTAACAAAGAGCATAACACAGACTCGAACAACCAATGTGACAGGCCGGTGCCACACGAGGAGCATGGTGACCATGAACGAAAAATTTGCAGGACCTAGAAATTGATAGCTGGGGAAGGTGATCGTGTTATAGTAAGAATTACCAACCCTGTTAAGAAAACTATCACTTTGCATTGGCATGGAGTTCGGCAACTGCCAAGTGCATGGACAGCCGTTGTGTGCATTGCAAGAGGTGTACATCGTCTAGAAAGCATGAATAGAAACCAGGCTAGCCAAATTATAGAAGTAAGGATGAAGTAGATTTACAGCAGTGGGTTACTGGAATCTCGTTTTTTGTTTAGCATGGGAAGGAGAAGATTGGAGACAAATATGATAGTGAAGGGTCGGTGATAAGAATGGGTAAGGACCAAATAATATGAATTAAGTTTGTTTAATTTAAATTAACATATTTAACAGTAATGCTTATAACTTGTCCGTTCGTAATCAGAATTTAGCAAATTAGGTCCGTTAGGATCATATGATCGCCGGCTATGCAATGGAACCAGCCTGGAGCAATTTGAAGATCTATTCAATTTTTGGTGAAATTAAACATCTGATATGATCAACCGAACATTAACCTTATTTAACGATTAACGAACAACGTGAGTAAATCTCACTAACTCTGCCAGTTTATATTTTTATAACATATTTTTAGAATTGATAAATGATAGTTGATTGTTGTGTGTTGATTGTTTGGATATACTGCTAATTGATTGGTTTAAATTATAGATCTAGTTATATATATATCATTTGTCAAATATTGATTCTGTTTATCAGAATATTTCATATTGAAATGAAACTGATGTTAATTATATTGTTTAACATCTGTGGATGCAGGGGAAATAGGTTGGAGGGATCCAACCGGATTCCTCAATATTTATAATACTGTTTGTTTTCATATATTGTGATATATAGTTTGTGATTGATTATGATGACACAGGTCATTTTTATTGGCATTTTGAATACCACAAGTGATACTGGAATGTATAAAGAGAATTTTCAAAGTGTATATTTAAAATAAATTAATTATAAAATGAAAAGAATGTTATAAAAGGAAATATTTGGAAAATGAATAGAATTTTATAAAAAGAGAATTTTACATTAAGAAGGTTTAGACCCGCGCTTCGCACACGGGTGTAACATGACATGGATTTAAAATAAATATTTAATGGAATTCTGTTTCAACAGATAAATGGAAAAGATTTACTTAAAATAGATTTTAAATAGAATATGTTTTAATAGACAAATTGAGAAGATTAATTTATAAATAATGTTTTATAAATTAAATAAAATATTTACCATTTGATAAATGGGATATATAAGTGTGAAATTATATAAAGAAGTAAAATCGGTTTTAAATCGGTATTTGAAATCGAATGTGAACTTAGCAGTGTAAAGGGAGTTATAAAAATGATTTTTACGAATTATCTTTAAATAGAATTTGGAATTTGGATATTGTTTTTAAATACGAAATCAAGCTGTTTGATTTGATAAAAGAAATATTTTTCACATTTGATTTAAATAAGGGATTTAAGTAAATATTTTGTGAAATGAAAATATTATAAAGAAAACTGGGTTTTGAAATAGGAATTTAAATTGGAGTTAGTTGAATATTAATTATTAAAATAAAGTTAACCAGATATTAGTTATTCGAATAGCGTTAACCGAACATAAGTTATTCGAATGTAGTTAATCGAACATAAGTTATTCGAAGAGAGTTAATTGAATATTAATTATTCGAACAGAGTTAATTAAACATAATTTATTCAAATAGAGTTAATCAAAATTAGTTATTCGAATAGAGTTAATCGAATGTTAGTTATTCGAATAGAGTTAATCGTACATTAGTTATTCGAACAGAGTTAATCAAATATTAGTTATTCGAATAGAGTTAATCGAATATAAGTTACTCAAAGAGAGATTATCGAATATAGTTTATTCGAAAGAGAATTATCGAATATAGTTTAATTGAAAGAGAGATTGTTAAATATAGTTTATTCGAAAGAGAATTATCAAATAGAGATTTCTCGAGAGAGAATTATACATCGGGATTCGACTGTATCAAATGTAGGAAAGTACTATTTAATTTCCGGTTTTTAAATCAAGATTTATCTGTTTAATAAATCATTTATTTATTTAAATTAATGTATTAAAGTTTAATTTAAAGTTAGATATTTCAGAAGTAAGGATTATAAAGCTATCATTATAACCAAAGTTTTCATAAAAGAATTGGATTTGTAAACTAAATCCAAGAGTTGCGTAAGCAATGATTTGATAAGAAGATAAGAAACGGAGTTAAGGAAATTAGAAACTGACAAGAGATTAGTTATGTTGAACGGCTTTCTGGGTATCGATCTGATGTTGGTTTCGACCTTCGGGGTTGATATTGAGGGAATTGTTCTCTTACTGGTTTGCAGTTAGAGACTGATGGATATGGGAAGATAGTGATGCATGAATAAGAAATGGAAATGTTTTCCCAATGATAATAACGTATATTTTCTAAATTTAGAAAATAAGAATTTATGAATATATGGAAATGGGAAATGGGGAAATGAATAAATTAATGATAAATTAATTTAAAGGGAAAAATGTTGATTGATGATTGATAAAATTTCCATTTGGAAATAAGATCTTTGTGTGTATGGATGTTTTCCTTTGATAGTTAAATAGCCGACTATCAAAGTTTTGACCATTTTTCCGTCGTTAATACGGAGAGACCAGGATCAGATTCATTATCTAAAAACTACTCTGTATGGGCGTTAGCGTTGCGAATCAAATATGATGAAGATATTTGAAGACGGAGTTAAGCAAGGGCTATTCTGGCAATCCTAGGTAGAAATTGCCTAAGATGGATTTACAGAATAGTGCCTTAGGTTTATCCAGTCCCAGGACAATCTGTATGGAAGAATGTCTGACAGAATATATTCAATAGATCGCGTACGTTGATCTCTTCAAACGTATTTACATTTGGTGATGGAGGAATTCGTTTCTCTTAGGTGTATCTGTAGTATTTTTGGGGAAATCAATTTGTGATTTGGTGGGTATGACGATGTGAAATTCATAGTAAATAAAGGTGTGGTCTGTACGTTATGGCCTCTAGCCTCACAACCACGATATGATATAAAATCAGGTAGGTCGCATGGCTAATTGGTTAGCTGTCAATTAGGGTGTATTGTCACCTGATCTAGAGAAACTACATTTACTTCTTTAACCTATTTCTATGCTGTCCCTTTCGGGAAAACGGTTTCTGATCCCAACCGTTGGTGATAATACATTCGGTACACTCAAGTGGAATGAGTGACCGGTCATGTTTAGCCTGGGTTGCAAGATGTTCTTGCTGAACCCGATGTATTCCTCTCTAGAGATACACTGTCGGAAGGTGGTCCCATACCTTGCCAGTTGGAATCCATTACCCAGTAAGCGCCCTCGTTGTTTGATTATATATAATATATGTGGAATGTGAGATGAAAGCGTACCACTAGATTGCTATTTATTTGATTTAGACATTATTATAATATCAGAAGATTGTGGATTTTAAAAGAATGTTTTGGGTAATCATAAGGTAAAAACCGTCCATATTTATGTGTGGATTAATCTTATGATTATCCTTTCTTTTAAATGGATTTTAAAAGTTAAACAAATGGTTGGAGTTTACTCACACCAGTCACATGGCTGACCCAGAGTTTATTTTGTTTTATTGTCCCTAAACTCTTGGGTGTCCAATTTTGTATGTGCGGTCAAGTAGTCGGGATTTTACAGATACTTAGAGTGCTGGAGCAGGAGGCTTCAGGATTATATAGCTATTATTTATTTACGATGTGATATTATGTGTTATACCTTGAAATGGTATGTATATACAATTATAAGTTTTGTATTTCAAATATTATGTTATATAATATATTTTGTTCGTTCCGCTGTGAGATTCATGTTACTCTGATGTTGTTGTTATGTTCTTCTTCGTCTATTCTAATTTTCTTTCTTATTTATTCTCACCCTCTAATTTCTTTCTATTACCGGTATTTCCGATGGTTGAATAGTCGACATTGGGTTTTATGTTGATTTTCTGGGTCTAAAATCCTAGGTCGTTACACAGGGATTATTTTCTCACATCTTTTCTAAGGAAAGTAATAATTGATATTACTTTCTATGTTTGCGCCATTTGTTTCCTCGGAAATTGGCCTCCCCTATTTCTTACCATATCTTGTTAAGATAATTGATGACTCACATATATTTCGCTAGCTATATATTGGGGGTAGATTTCATTGTAAACCCATCCTAACATTCAGCCAGAGATCCCAAAATGGAGTGTATCTTCTTGTTAAGCTTAATTTGAGGCTTTGATTATGTAAACTCTTATCTTATAGTCTCTTGTATCTTTTTTTTTTAAATAATCTCTCTCCTTTGAACTGGACGTACACTATCTTCTTAATGATAGCGGAACCAGTATAAATATTGTGTGTCTATTTCTTCTTTATAGTTATTTACTATTTGTTTGGAGTATTAGAGTAATTATTGTTAGATGGATGTTCAATTGGCAAATCTAGATCCTGTTTTTTGTGCTTCTGCATTATGTTCATTTTTTTGCACAATAGATTGGTTTTAGAGCAATATGTGCAAATTTTGCACAACAGATTGGTATTTGAGAAATTTTTGCAATTTTTTGCATAAGATATTGGTAACGGAGCATGGCGATTTGTTTAGATTGCGCATCAATGGCTTCAAAAAAGAGAAGAAAATTTGCTGGTAATTATTTTACTATTGTTACTGAAGAAAAGGAAACTTTGTTGGAGGAGACTATGTTAAGAGTGGAGAGCGTTCCAACCCGAGAACTTTGACGTGATAAGTAACTTATTGTGTTGAAGGGGCTATTGGATATGGGAACTATTAATCATGTTTCAGACATGGGTCTTCATGTTGATGATTCTCGAGGGATCCAAGATGATCTTGAAAGTTGCTTAGGTCAAGTGATAGAAGGGTGTCGAGGCGGAGATCATTATTACAAACTTTTTTAGACCGTTGGTTTTTGTCTGGTGTAACTCATGTGGAAGATAAATATTTTGCAGGCGGTGGGTGAAGTTTGTAATGGTTTTGATTGAGATTAAGTGACCGAAGAGACATTTTTGGTATGTATAGAGATTTGGATTAGCCTTTTTTGTTGTCAATTGCCTTTAGTTTCTGGCTCTGTATTTAGATAGGTAATTGAGAGGATTTGTTAGCCTTAGTGGTATTGAGATTACTTTGGAATCTACCTTATTTAGATTTTAGATATTTAAAATATTTGTTGGCAGGCGGGGACATAGTCTGAGTTCGTTAACATGGTGTAATGGGGGGTAGCTTTGCTGGAATCCATTTGGTAAATATTCGAATTTTCTCACTATGAGATTTTGGATTAAGGTGGAGTTCTTTCTAGAAGAGTTTTATGTTGTGAAGAGAATTTGAATCAAAATGGGGTGTTGGAGATATGTGATTTTGCATCAAGGTGGAGTGTTGAATTTGGTGATACAAAGTCACAAATGGGTGGTAACAAATATGCAAAATGGAAAGTAAATATTATTAATATGGATAAGCATAAATCATTTATTGCACGTGCATGAGATGGAAAAGGAAAGGAATGGTTGATATTAATTGCCATGTTTGCGCCATTTATTTCCTGTGCAATTGGCCTCCTTTATTTCTTACCATATCTTGGTAAGATAATTGATGACTTACATATATTTCACTGACTATATATTGGGGTAGAATTCATTGTAAACTCATACTGGCATTCAGACAAAGATTCCCAAATGGAGTGTCTCTTCTTGTTAAGCTTAATTTGAGGCTTTGGTCATGTAAACTCTTATCTTGTAATATCTTATATCTCTCTCTTATTTAGAATAAAATCTCTCTCCTTTGGACTAGACGTACACTATCTTCTAGATGATAGTGGAACCAGTATAAATATTGTGTTTCACTTTTCTTTTTTATAATTATTTACTATTTGTTTGGATTATTAGAATAATTATTGTTAGATTGATGTTCAACTGCCAAATCTAGGCCCTATTTTTTTATGCTTTCTCATTGTGTGCAAATTTTTGCACAACAGATTGGTTTTAGAGCAATCTATGCAATTTTTGCACAACACATTGGTATCAAAGCAATTTGTGCAATTTTTTGCATAACAGATTGGTATCAGAGCAAGGCCATTTGTTTAGAGTGCACATCGATTGGTACAAGGAAGAGAGGCAAATTGATAACAATTTATTACTTGATAAAACGATATGATAGTAAAAGAAATATCACGACCTTGGTAATGATGGAAAAGAAATCCTTTTCTTCATCTTCTTTCTCCTCATCCTTTGCCTCTGATGCTTTTCTGCCTCTTCCATCTCGCCCTTCTCCTTATAAACCCTCTGATCCTCCACCTCCTTTCAGCAACCCTTCTTCTTTGCCAGAAGCTCCTCCAGTAATCGATTTGGATAATCCTTCCAAGGCTTCTTTCCCGTCGCTTTTAAAATCAAACTATGCTTCTCTCTTTAGATCTACTCCATGAAACGCTGGATCGCATAAACCACTTCATTTTAACATCCCGTGTAATGGTAAGAAGAAGAAGATTCCAGATCTAGTCAAAAAGGAAGGTTTTAACTATTGGAACAATTTTCTAGTTGGATTCTTCCTTGATGGTTCTTTATCCTTTCTTTCCATTGCAAATTACTTACGGAAACATTGGAAGTTAATGGGGGAAGTTGATATCAAGTCAGACGGTTTCCATTTTTATTTCAATTTCTCCAATGACTAGGATAGAGAGAAATTACTCAGATCAGATCCAATTTTCATACGAGGTAGGATGTTTATTATATCTGATTGGGATCCTTCTATTGGTTGCGCTCAATCATAGGTCAAAAAAGTTCCAGTTTGGCTACATCTGTATAAAATCCTCATGGTTTTATCGACATTAATTGGTATAAATTGGCTAGTTAACAATGTAGGTAGGCTAATTTGTTATGATATTAGCACTGAAAGGTTAGATCGGTTTAGATATGCAAAAGCATTGTTGAAATTTCACCAGATTATGAGCTTCCAAATTCTGTTGAGGTAGATGGATTGGGGGATATATGTTTAGTAGTGAGGGTTAGCTACGACTGGAAGCCAAAGATTTGCACTAGCTGTAAGGTATTTGGTCATAATACCTCTCACTGTGAGTTGCATGCTAATAACAGGATTAATGAGAAACGGATCAGTGTTGAGATGAAGGATTTTCGAGTAGGTGAGAATATGCAATCCCAAAAATTATATAAGAACATACATGGTATTGTAAGTCAGGATCAATGGACATATGTTAATAACAAGAAACAGCGGTATTGGAGAAGAAAGGAGATAGATCCTAATAAGGATAAGGCAGATAATGCAACTGTGGTTGGCATTGAAATTGAAAACTCATTTTCGAATTTGGCAACTGATAAAAATGATGCTGATATGGATGGTCTAATTCATGAAGAGGATATTAACGCTCAAACGTAACCAACAACAAACATTGAGAAACAGGCCAGTATAGCAGTAAATAAGGATGATGATGTTATGGTAGGTAATCTGTTCGATGATGACTTTAATAATCAATTAGATTCTTCTCTCAAGACTACAGGTAATGCATTCAAGACTACAGGTAATGCATCTTCTTCTTGTCATGATAATTCTGCAAGTTTGGGTGCTAGTACTTCTTTTTCTGGACTGTTAGCTAGTTTTTCTTTAGCTGCTACTTGTTCAACATTTTCTGGCACCATGTCATGCTCCTCCTCTTATAGTCAAAGTTCTCCTGCATCTACTAGCATGAATTCCTCCTCTGCATTGACTAACGCAACTAGATCAAGTGCCAAGCAAACAATATCCCCATATGAAAATTTAAAGCCTTCTGATCATATAAATTTTCCTCCACGTGCTACTGTTTCTGCTTCTTTATCCTCTGCCATTCCAAAGAGTGCTTACCCCTCATCAAAATATGAGGGAAAAAACTCAAAGGCAAATTCTGGGTTGATGATGATCATGATGGGGGCATGAGTTCAGTATTGATGATATACTACCTGCTGGTAGTAATGTGAAGTCACAAAAAAGGCACACTAGGAGCAATCCTTCTCCCTTATTTGATCCTTTCTTCACAGGAGTAAGGTTTGGTCTTTGTGACAAGTTATTTGAAAGCTGTTGACATGTTGGAATGCAAGTGATTTGGTTATGCAATGGTACAAGCAGTTCTGTTCCAACATGCAAAGTTATTAGATGTGATTTTTAATTTTTTTTGTAATTTTCTTCCACATGATGCTTATGTTTTTTTGTTTAGTGAGTGAGTTTTGGAGAATTTGAGAGTTTTAGAGAGTGTTAGTTATATGTCATAGCATACTTGTATATGCTTGAATATGTATTGTAAATATTTGGTGATTAATAAATTTTGCTCTTAACTTTCAAAAAAGAAAAGGAAGAGAAGAAAATTTGGTGGTAATTATTATACTATTGTTTTTTAGGAGAAGGAAGACTTTAGTGGAGGGGATTATGTTGAAAGTGAAGAGCATTTCAATCTGGGAACTTTGACGTGATAAGGAGTTTACCGTGTTGAAAGGGCCATTGAATTTAGGAACTTTTGATCATGCTTCAGACAGGGGTCATCATGTTGATGATGCATGAGGGATCTAAGATGACCAGGAAAGGAGCTCAGGTCAAGTGATATACGAGTGTCGAGACGGAGAACATTGTTATAAATTTTTTTAGATCGTTTGTTTTTGCGTGGTGCATCTCATGTGGAAGATAAATCTTTTGCAGACGGTGGGTGAAATTTGTAATGGTTTTGATTGAGATTAAGCGGCCGAAGAGAGATTTTTAGTACGAACAGAGATTTGGATTAGCCTTTTTATTGTCAATTGGCTTTAGTTTCTGGCTCTGTATTTTGATAGGTAATTGAGAGGATTTGTTGGCCTTAGTGGTATAAAGATTACT